>OX376071.1:20000000-24800000 GCA_947361185.1 Charanyca ferruginea | reverse complement strand
GGTGTTAAGTGACTTGAATATCAACAAAAATATTACCTAAGGAGCAATAGGGAACATTACCCGAAACTCAGCGCAGAGGGCGCCACTAGCACATACCTACGAGCATAACCTCGTATTCTTGTTTACTTATGTTGTTAATTATAATAGCTAGGTATTTTGTGAAAATATATCAAAGTTTTAATTAATCTTACTTACCTAACGGTACTTTTAACTGTATTATGGCATCCTACGGCCATTTGAAAGTGTTGAAATATTTGGAATATTTGGTTGTCTTACATGAAAAAAGTGAACGTTATTCTGTAAATACGTCTATCTCACCTGAACATATTTTAGAGTGATTTTTAGCTGCTTCCCAAAGTTTTCGAACATTTTCTTCTTTTGAAAATGAATAATTCCCTTCATTTCTACATCGAAATACACAGCACTGATACATTATTGTATAATAGAATACACTTCCCAATTTTGAACTCAATTAAAGGCAGAATTTCACGCTTTGAACGACTCGTCGAAAAACTGTTTACGGATTATGCTAGTGCTGCACTCTGGTGCCAGAACATTGCAGTAATATCCTCTATTCTCGTATCTTTACGAACGTTCGTATTCTTATTTTGGTACTCAAATTTGAAGACGGGCGCGCGTTCAATTCCCGTATGGAAAAAAATGGCCTACAGATAGTTGTTCCGGGTCTGGCTGTTTGTGTATGTGAGTTTAAAATGTTTTCAAACGCACCCACGGCAGAGGAGAAATTCTTAATTTGGGAAAAAAAAAATAAAAAAAATACTGTTTTAACCTGTCAAAAAGTGCATGTCACTATCTAAAGTTTGACAAGTTTTTGATATTGATTGTCACTCGATATTGTGGTTAGGTTTGTGGCGAATCATAGTTATCTGTATTTATTATCTATGGTTCCCACTACGGAGACTAGTCTCTATGATCAAGAAAAGGTAAGGAAGTTTTCCTTGAGTTCAAGACGACTTGAATATTGGACGTTACCATTTTCACCTGCTACACAGTAAATGATTGTTATTATTGTATTTTGTTTGGTGTTTGATATCAAGAGGCATAGCGTAACAGAATTATATAGGTAGTGATGATAAAATGTGCACGAGTTTTATTTGAAGAACGGTGCAAGTAAGCGCCTAAAGGTTTTTAAATTGTCCAGATATTGGACATAGGTACTTGATAATGAACTTGTACCCATAAGTATAAGTCAGTAATTGTAAGCAGCTGGTTCTCAAATAAGTAAGTTTAAGTATTATAGTTTCAAGTGCATAGAAGAAGCAGGTTTCGTGAATACCAACCGCAAAGTAAGAACGCTTTCCTTAGACTTTTACTATGATAATAATAATAAACATTTTCCATTCAGATCAAAGAATGAAAGTAACGTATGAATGCGCAACATTTTGCGCAAGTCGTAAGACTTAACTAAGGAAATGGTTTGTATCGGTGCAGGCTAACTCTTTGCTATTTATGACGAACATTACTACACATCAAACAATGAAAACATCGCAACGAACCGGCCGGTCGACTTCAAATATCCTAATACAAAACACTAACTATTTATTAACAATACAAGCTCATTACTTCAAATAGAAGATGGAATTAACATGCAAAAATGTGCAATAACCACTACAGTTAAGGAAATAGTAAAAGCTAAAAAGTCTTATCACTGCTACACCGCCACTCCGAGCATAAACCTAAAGTTTGCGAATAGTAAAACAATTTGCACTAAAAAGGTTTAACAATGAGTAATTGTGTCGGGTGAGCGAGTAAAAAAACGCAAGTGTCGGCACATGAAAGGACAAAGGCGGTCGTGCGCGCGCGCCGAAACAAATGCCGTCGTAAAACAGATCTATTCGCAGAAAAGAAATTTTGCACAAGTTACGCTTTAGCGAAGCATTGTGCTGGCCTTTAGAGTTACCGCTTAACGGAAAGCCGCTGAGAAAATGTTGCTTTTATAGCTACTAGTGCTTACTGTAAGATAGATCTAAGTACGTCTGAACTATCACGCTTACGACCAACAGGTGCAGCAGTAACTAATGCTGGGGAAGCAGCTGAAACCATGTTTGTGGAAAATGTGCTGTTTGGAAGCATTTGCAATATTTTATTACACTGTAGTCTTATGATACCTAATACCTGCGAGATATTCCGCAATGCATCTGTCTTTCAACGCTCTTACACTCTAATCGTAAAGTTTCAACTTCAAATTATTTTTATTTCAAACAGTTGACTGTGGAATATCTTTTCAAGATCGTTATTAATAGCAGTATAGTTTGCTCATCACAGAACATAGGCTATACATGATAAGGATTACATATTTCGGGCTAGAATTGCCCGTGGGGTATCCGGGCTAGAATTTCTCGTGGGGTATCCGGGCTAGAATTGCCCGTGGGGCATCCGGGCTAGAATTGCCCGTGGGGCATCCAGGCTAGAATTGCCCGTGGAGCATCCGGGCTAGAATTTCCCGTGGGGTATCCGGGCTAGAATAGGGGTACCCATTTCCTCTTGTCGTAGAAGGCAACTAAGGGAAAATTCAAAAGTCGGGCTGCAACGGCTTCCGTGTAATTAACAGATTCACTGCGATCTCCAAGAGGCCTGCCAAGTGTTGGGATTATGGCAATTCCCCCCTTTGGGGGCGGTCTTTGGTTCAACAGTGGACGTCTTCCGGCTGATGAAGATGATTTCAATATTATTATGATATCGATAGTCAGCGACGAAACTGATCAAAACACAAGTATTTATAGATCTCAATATCTGCCCATTGACAGGTGACGTCATCCCAAAAAGCCGGATCCTCGACAGATAGGTATAGCGGGCACGCGCCGCGCATGCGTGCAGCGCTGACGAACGATTGGTCGCTGTCGCCCCGCCTCGCGTTGCGCAAGCGACGCACGTTATCGTTCACTCGTGCTCGACAATTAGTTGTTAATGTCGAACTGGTTTAAAACGACGTTATAAACAAGGGTTTTAGATGTGGACGGTCCTTCGAGGGAGTGACAAATTAATGACGATTTTAATTAAAGTAATTTTAAAGTATTAAGGTTTTATTACCCGTTCATATTTAAAATCTTCTCTTCTGTTAAAAATGCCTCTATTTACCTACATTTTTAACAATGATTGTTGCTGAAATTGCAACATTTAACGTTAACGAACCTCCAGATCTACTAAATGATCACCAATAATAAGTAAGTAAAATAAAACCAAAAATAGTAAATGGTCACCAAAATGGTGTTTCCTAAAGTATTGTAGAAATGTATGAGTTTGACTGTAAAAAGCGATTTGATTCTGGACTCGTGCGTAGGGGGTCACAGTTCTAACCTAACCTAACCTAACCTAACCATGTCGAATCCGCCCCAGGGGGGTCAAAAAGATTTTGGTTATTTTGCACACTAAGATTTGGTGACCATTTAGTTACATTTGGTATAATTTTGCATATTTTTTGGTAAGGGAGCTTAAGATCCTAAAGTATTTTTTGGTGATCATTATATTTATCCATTTTTTAATAAGTACCTAAAATTAGCCTTCAATTTTCTCTTATATTGGGCCTATTTAGCCATTTGCAATTACAATGAACACTAATCAAAGTACTCGGAACTTTAGAACAAATTGAGTATCACTGAAGATACATTAGGTGAACCAATACGTTCATTCTAAAGCCGAGATTAAACGGTATCTATGCAGGTACTTTGGTTTAGCGTTTACAAATAATTCCGTCTCTGTTTTGCACTTGTAGATTGACAGTTGTGCGACAGTGACGGGCATAATTTCGGACTAAGGGTAAGCCCATATAGGTAATTCGGTAAATGACACCACCGATCAAATGACATGCTTTTTATGAACTATCAAAAGGCTATTCCCCCAAAGATTATGTATGGCAATTTATACTTATGACGTCACTTGTAGGCTCGTCATTTGCTAACTCAATTGACTTTACATTTATTGATTTTAAAGCAACTAGAGTTTAATTTGACAGTAAATTGAAGATTTATCAGACTTTCAGGGCTATACTCAAGTGTTTTTTTACAGGAGTTCTGTTTTGGAATTATTCGTTAATGGTGTATCTACCTAATTACTTTTACTCCAGAAAGTTTCCATTTTAACAGTGGTTTTAATTAGCTCATAAAACTAGTTTAATTTAATTGTAGGTATTACAAGAAAATAACACCTAATTAGATGCTTTTATGTATTCTTATGAACAACAATTAAACTTACGTTAGCCTCTATAACCAGTCGGATGCATGTAAGCAAGGTGCATAAATACATGAGCATATATTATGCTTTATAAATAGCAGATATATTTTAATAGGTAGATACAATTATTAGGAAATTATAGCTTGGCTAAACGGAATGTTGTGGACTCGAACACGTATTGTAACATACATACTTGCATTATGTATAATGAGGGTCTGTAATGTGTACTTTTGCATGATTTTTCATATAGTCGTACGGTAATTTTGTGATCACAAATACCTATTGTAATGAGTGAGATATAATATATATTTTACTAAGATTATCTTGTAGACTTTCCCATTCACGATTTTTTGACATGTTTAAAACGGGAATTTCACGCGTGCGTTTACAAACATATAAAGTGCGTAATCGAACCTGCATAGCGCAATGCAACAGCCAATTGCTCAGCTACTGCGCAGTGTGTCATAATTGCAAGGCACGGTGACGACACGGTTGGCGCAGTGGTTGAGCGATCGACTGCTGCGCTGCGTGTCGCGGGTTCGATTCCCGCACTGAACAAATATTTCTATGGCCTACAGACAGTTGTTCCGGGTCTGACTGTTTGTGTATGTGAGTTTATATGTTTGTAAACGCACCCACGACACGGGAGTAATTCCTAGTGTGGGGCAACGTTATAAAAAAAAAAGGAAATGGTTGATAAAAGTTTAACACTTCATAAGATTCTAACAAAAACATGAATAAACAAGGTAGTATAACGCAGCGAAACAAAAACATATCCCTTTCTCGAATCACGCTTCAAAGCCTAAGCCGCAGAAAACGCAAGAAAAACTGGTGACAGGCCGCCATATTCCATAACTTGACATTTCCATGATCCATTTCCCACGCGTGGGCAATATTAAAATGCATTAGAGAACACGCTCGTATGGAATATATCGCGATCTAGATCACACAGTGCCGCCGCAATAACTCATAGATCGATCGATGGATCAATATGGATGAGGGGCGCCCGGGATGCGCGCGCGCATTCAACTGTCACCGCTCGTGCGCTTGCGCCGCGAATTCGAATTCATAAATAGAACGTCGGATTTAATGTATTTATATGAAATTATATTTGTTCGCTGGTTGGTGGAAAAGGTTGGATAATATCTGTCATATTCATTGGTTTCTATTCAAGGGAAAGTTTATGAAAAATTTCGGGAGATTTGAAAACACTGCCGTGCAAAAAAATCGTATCATTCAAAATAAAATTGTAGTAGATTTTTCAAGTTAAATCTTGACGTCAGATAGTAGATAGACGACGACAGACGAAATCATGACGAGAAGTCGTTAATAATGTAATGTCTGAGAAAGTCTTTCTTTAATGTAGCTTGCGTTGTGTGTCTCACGCTGCATAAACATTAGTATTTTATATAACGCATAAATCAGTCAAACTATGAATTTAAATTAAAATAAAAGTGCAATTATCTAAGTAATTTTGAATTTAAATATGCAATAAATGATTCTTAATTAACCAATTTGATTGAGATAATCATGACAGGAATAGCTTGTCTAATAATTTTTGTGACATTTGACATCCTATATGATTCTGTGTGGTCTTTAAGAGAATTGGTGTCTTAATTTCATCGCACATGTATTAGAAGAAGATTAGTAGGTATACAGCTATTACATTTACATACCTGCAGCGTTCTCTTTTAGTCGTACTGTAAAAATTTACCTAAAGCTACCTTCTAACGATAAAAAAATCCTTGCAGCAATCTTACAGAAAAATATACCACATTTAGCTCCAAATTACAGTGTCGATTTCTATAAGACAAAGGCCACAAAATGTGCGGATTGTGAAATATCTCATGAGGTCAGAAGACGTTTAGCTGCATGTACTTACCCGACCTTGTGTCACATCGGAACATTTGCCGTCGACAACCTTCGCTGGCTAATAACGAGTCATCAAATTCTTATTACGACATTAAATAATATCAATGTTGTGTGTCAGTCAGGTCGGACGCAAGTGTACGGGTTTGTAGGAAATTGTGTGTTACATTGTCGGGCTTAGGAATCTGTGAATATCTTGTGTTGACCTCTTATTTTGCACTGTCGTGTATTCGTGCGAGGCCGCGCAAAGGAAAATCTGGAAAAGATAGTATATGTTCGTTTGAGAATGTTACGAATAGATGGATTTCATTCATAAAATTAAAAAGTGGACTGGTCGTCCACTAGTAAATAAAATACGAAAGAAAAGAGACTATTAATATAATCAGTTTGAACTTATGAAGACACATAGGTTGATCACTCTTTCCTGATTTATTGAAAGTACGATGATGATCAGTAAACTTCATAAACCATGATTCTTAAAGTCTAATTTATGTTTCCATCATGCTCTACTTGCACAAAGTCCATCCTATTAATAAAACATTAGTAGGTATTCTAGCCCAGCTATTATTGCTATTAAATCATAGCAAAGGATGTTACTACTTAGCTCCTACTCCAACACTATTGAGAAACCGTCCTTTATTTCCGATTTATGTGTTCGGCAGCCGACTCCGACCGAAGTGGAAGCGACCCGTCCGGGAAACGATGATGCAAATGTTCGGTGCAGTGTCATGATATTGTGTACAGGCTGTTTGATTATAAGTTACTGGTTTTTCATAGTATTGGGTAAACTGTGCTGGATAGCACAAATCCTGGCAGGAAAAATTCGGAACATAATATATTATGAAGAAAGAATAGAGAATCATTTGTCTAGCTTGGTATGACCATGTGAAGAGAAGGGATGATACGCGTGTGACCAAAAGAAATATGAAAATGAATGTGGATGAATGCAGATGGAGAGGAAGTCCAAAGAAAAGATGGATGGCTTGTGTGAAGAATGATATGAATGAAAAGGGAGTCAGTGGAAGCATGACGGTTAACAGGACGAAATGGAAGAAGAAAACATGTTGCGCCGACCCCAAGTAACATGGGACATGGGCAGGAAGATGATGAATTTATGAAGAAAGAGGTTAGTTCAAAAAAGGATAGCTTTAAAGTAATGTGTTATGCGTAGAGTGAGTTAAATCTTTCTACCTTGCCACCTGCTGGCAAACAAGGATCTAAATCTTTCTGTCGAGATTTGAATGCAATAGAAACAGAACAAGATTCTTTTGTTGCAGAAGAGAACAGAAAACTTGGAACTCGTCATTATTACATTAATATTAGACACCAGAATTCGAATCTCGAGTTCTTGAGTGCCCTAGTGTAGCTAGCAGAACTCTAGAAATTTTTTTGAGTGTAAGGGCATAATCCAGTATGTACATCATCCAAATACACAACATCCCGTAGACGATCGAGTGCACGGGGACGGTCACGGTGGCTGGGCGCGGATGTGAGGCAAGTGTCGTCCGAGGACGCGACAACTGTGCCAATAACACGTGCACTCACCCTACCGTGACAACGTCGTGCGGTTCATATGTAGACTAAGGACTTATTGGTTTGAGTCCAACATGTTATGCTTGTCATTCATTTAATGCTGCAATGCTACCGTTATTCGGAAAATCGATTCGCCATGTGGTGCCGGCTGCGAATAGCACCACCCCATTTCTACCCGTGGTGGGTGTCGTAGAAGGCGATAGAGAGATATTGACCAGAGGATGAGCAGCAGCGTCCTTCTGATTACCACAACACCTACTGCGATCGCCAACATGCATCGGTCAAGCATGGCGATTACGGCTGAACGGGGGGTTCAGCTTTGGGGGAGACCTATGCCCAGCAGTGAGCGTCTCAGATTCGCTAAAAGGCACATCTGCAATGTTCTTTCTCTTCATCAGCAAATGATGCTAACGTTTATACCAATAGGCTTGCGTTTGGCTGCAACTCACCTGATCTTAAGTTATGATGCGGCCTAGGGTGGACCACGCTTGCCTACGATGAACCGGTTCACTCGTGCCTTTAAGATATCACTTAACCGATTTCGGCTAGATATCAGATATCCCATCATGGTGGTAGGCTTAAGATGTGCTAGTCTTTCATGTGTCCTCATGTAACTGGCATAATTATCTAACTTTTACTGAGAAACTTCGAGCACAAAGTGGACCTGTCAGTTTTTTTTCGGGAGGTCTTCTGGCAGGTCAACAAAAGAGGTTGTCGATTGCTTAGCCCGACTTTCCTGTGGTGTCTTAAAGAGAATTTAAGGCCTCTAGCCAGTTGGATATATTAGGATACCATTGGTTAAATTAAACATTTTGCAGCTGTCTTTTCATCTGGTAGGTTCAATGCAGGGCTGGTTGGTTCAGGCACAATGATGATGATGATTAACATCGAAGAACTATGATCAAGTGTGGTAATTATGGTAACGCCTTTAAGACCGTTAATTGCAATCAAGTCTTTATCTTTAGCAGCTTATATTATCGCTGTATCGTTCTGCCTATCTATCAGTCTAGCCTTATCAAAACTATGTTGGGGTTGGTTTCCAGTCTATCTGAATGCAGCTGAATTTACATGGAGCGACTGCCTATTGGACCTCCACAACCCAGATACTAAGTAACACTATACCCCTTGGTAAGACCGGTTGTCAGACTTCCTGGCTTCTGACTACCCATAACGACTGCCAAAGATCTACGAATGACAGCCGGGACTAATGGCAATTAAGGCAGATGATGATTTCTTATGCAATGAGTTACAATGTCAAACTGTATCCTCTTTGGTCTCAATTTCTCATTCATTCTTCTCAAAGCTGCGCATCAGATGGTCAGGTATTAGCATACAATCTCAGAGTACTTTCAATAGACGTTAGTAACTATAAGTAACACTAGCGCGGAGTGAAATAGTGAAATGTATTGAATGCCGCGCGGTTCTGCGTTCTACAGCGGACGAAGATAATATTATTTTGATGCTGTTTTTAAAGATAAGTAGTGTTTAATTTTTGTAAGAGTTGAAGCACGAAGGCTATGGAAATGGTGGAATACCGGAGAGCATAGCATGAGAGAATGTAAAAGTATTCGATTTGAGTCGATTTTCAACCGACTTCAAAAAAGAAGGAGGTTTTTTAATTCTGTATGTTGTTTTTTTGATTTTGAAAGTTGATGGCAATTACAGACAGCAAACAGAAAAAGGCCACCGACTTCCAAATCTAAAGTCATGTTTGTACTGTGCTAAAGTTATTTATTACTTTTTAGATTTTGAAGGCGGTTATCGTTTTTGTAAAAAAGCTTTTTTAATTGGAAATATGACCATCATACCTAATAGCATTTTGGTTTAATTCTATTGTAATTATTAAATACATGAAATAATTCTTAGGTATAAGTAAAACCAATAGTTTCTTATTTTGTGCTTATGCTAAATGGACCTACAGTCTGAAATATTTTTTTATTTTAGATTCGACAAAAATAATTTGTTTGTGCGAAATAGGTACTTATTTCCAATTAAAAAATCCATTGAATTTGTCTTGTTTACTCCGCGTGCTCGATAGGCCCTTTGAAGTCATATTAATGTTTTTTTAAATCGTTGTTCTTATTCCTAAAAGCTTACTTCATTGAGAATGTTATGTGTTAGTTTGGTGTGACGTTGGTAAAAGGCTAGGAAGAGAATGGTTCAGGATTTGTTACTTAAAATCCAGTACAAACCGGACACTATTGTTGTATTAAGACGCAACATAATGCCTGCTATAATAGGCAGCAACAGGTCAATTACGTGATACCACATGACCTTTTCCACAATTCGAAAGCTACTCCTCTTCAACAATGGCCACAAACCAGCACCCTTGTTCAAATATCAACGCATAACATTCTCCATGAACAATTCGTGCCCACTGGCGAACAAACCACGCGTGAAAGGTTGGTATCATCCCGCGACCCTCACGGAAACTACCATGCCACTACCTTCTGCCCATGAAAAAGTTGCCCTGACAACCTAAAGCGAACCATAGCATTTAAATTATAAAGTTGAATCTTAAATAGCAGGTTAGTGAAGATGATAGCGAATGTGTTAAGAGAATTTGCATCTTGTTTAGAGAGGAATAAGGCAGGATGTTGTGTGGTGGTTACTTTGCACTAGAAAGTCTGACTCGAGTAACCCCAGTCTGGGTCTAGTTGAATAAGTAATAGTAAAACCGATTTGGGATTAAACGGAATTCATTAGAATTATGTTCAGCTGGTTAAGTGTGATTGTGGGTATTCATGATTTATAGGGGTAAGCAGGATACTAGGCTGGTTCAGTCTTTTAACGAACGTACGAATAGCGGTTCACGTAGATACAGGCGAAGATGCAGATTAAAAAGTAGCTAATGTCCTTTCTTGGGGTATTGAACCCCAAGAAAAGACATAAGCGGTTCCGTAGTTTAACTGTGAAAGCGCAATAAACAAACAAACAAACTTATAATCACCATGTCAATCTTTAGATGCCCACTGCTGGGCATAGGTCACCCCCGAGGGGGGTTCAGCCGTAATCGCCATGCTTGGCCGATGCACGTTGGCGATCGCTGTAGGTGTTATGGTAAAGATCTCTGGTCAAGATTTTTACTGTCGCCTTTTACGACACCCACGGGTAGAAATGGGGTGATGCTATTCGCGGCTGGCACCACACGGCTTAAATAAATACAAACTAACTTATACATTTATAATGTTAGTATGAATGTCAGCAGTCTGAATGAATGTCAGTACTACAGTCTATCAAGTAGACTAACGACCAGTTTATCAAAAGATACCATAAAAAGTCTTCTCTGATCACAAAACCACACTAAACCTTACATATAATTGTGTACCAATCTAGAACAGTGTTCATAAATAAAAAATATAAATCAGTTCGGCCATATTTCGCTTTATAATTGGCAAACAGATTTACTATAATTATCTGCTCGAAGACTCATATATCGCGTACGATGTGGAATTATTTTTCTCAATGTAGTATTTTGTATTATAATGTTGGTGCTTAGCACAATATTAAGCAGAGTTTATTGTTACATTTATACATATTCGCTTTGGATAATAGTTTTCGTACATACGACATATTTTTTTGTGTTTTTGTCGTGATAACGTCTTATAAATCGATGAACACCAGCTGCACGCACGAAAATGTGTCACGTTCCGCCTGAGCCTGAGCGTGTAAGCGAGAGCGCGGAACAAGCGATAGAGAGGCACGATCAGCCCAAGCTCGACGGACGCCATTATTTGCTTATATATGTGAGCCATTATGTTTCGTTATGACGTTATCACGTAAAACTATCGTCCGTAAACCGACTTTACAGACAACAAATGTTTTTGTTTTAACTTTGTTTCTGGGTAAATCTCCTGTATTGTGGTGGGTAAGTTTAAAACTACTGTTTAGCTGCGATGCGTGGTGTGGGTTCGAATCTCGAAACTATAATGTTTGTTCTGTGCGAGAATCGAACCCACAACACTACGCCTACAGGTTATTGTTAATTTATTTATTAAAACTTTGTGCACAAAATGTAATAAACATTGTACAAAGGCGGACTTAATGCCTTGGGCATTTTCTACAAGTCTACCTTAGGGTTATGCAGAGACAAAACATAGTAGGTGCGAAGGTGCAAAACATTATGAGAATAAAATATAATTATAAATAAAAAAATACAAACCAAATATATATAAAAAAAAGAGTAGAGGGAGCTGAAAATACTCTGACGGAGAAAGACAACAAATCAATTGAGTCTGCCAATTTCTTATGCGAGTGTTCGCGAGTGTTTACCTTGAATTTGGAACCGACTGGTGGCCGTCCTGATATTTTGAGGAAGAGCTAAAGGAAAACCGCCTGGACAGGAAAAGAAGAATTGAGGAACCCAGAGTGGTGAGAAGGACATCGTAGGAGACAGTTATTGGAGGATTGGTTATTAGGAAATGTTACTAACAAATTTAAATACGTATAAAGTTGAGTTACCATACAGTGCAGTGACAAATTTTAGACCCACCATCAAATACTATTAGTTTGAATTATCTTGTAAACATACTTGATTGAAAGCTTCTTTGTAGGTGGTACTCATGGTTTTAAGTGCGGAAGAAAATTAATTTCTAGCAATAAACCTCTTTCAAGCTGAAAGCTTTATTATTCATGGCGAAGCTCTACGTCTATACCAATTGATTAATGAAAAGGAAACCTGTAACTAAATGATTACTGAGACCTTTAAATTCAATAATTTATAAAGCTAAAGTACTCTTTACTTTGACATCAATTAAATAAATAAATAAATAAATAAATATCTTGGGACAACTCACACACGGTCATCTGGTCCCAAGCTAAGCAGAGCTTGTGTTATGGTAACCAGACAACTGATATACATACTTATATAATTTATAAATACATACATATTATAGATAAACACCCAGACACAGAACAAACAATCATGCTCATCACACAAAGTTTGTCCTGGGTGGGAATCGAACCCACGACCTCCGGCTTAGCAGTCAGGGTCAGTGACCACTAGACCAACAGGCCCGTCAATAGTAATGATAGTAATGAAAATATTGAATTACACTTCGTGGCAGAATAAATGTCACACTATTTGCAGAAATAAACTGATGACATATACTTAATCGTCCGTATGGTGTCGGACGTAAAGAATAGCACTATCCCATATCTTCCCGTGGGTATCGTAAGAGGCGACTAAGGGACTCACCAGAGAATGGGCAGCAGCGTTCTCTGTGCCTTTGTAACAACCATTCTGCGATCGCCAACCCGCCTGCCAAGCGTGGCGATTATGGCAAAGCGCCCCCTTTTTGGGGAGGCCTATGTCCAGCAGTGGACGTCTTTCGGCTGAAATGATGATGATGATGATATACTTAATTCATGTCAAGATCATCTTGAGCTAGGGAACATTTTAATTTAATTTTTTAAAATATAACATTGGTAAAATACTTGGCGAAGCCAAAAGATACACGATCTATTTTCACGATATTTTCTATTCTTATTTTACATAAAAAATTTCATAGATGCACTTATTTTTCGTTATTTTAGGAAAACAAGTAAGTGTACGTATTCCATGTGTACGTGTTGTTATTGTGTGAGTGTTGTGTTTGTACTGTTGGATGCCCCCGTAAGTCGTAATAATTTGCGTAAATCATTCCACCTATGTGGTGTTTCTTTTTATACCCTGGGGTGTGATTCTGTAAGACTTCATTCTAAACTGCGAATCTGAATCCGCTGTGAGTATCTTGATTGGCATTGTAAAAACTCGGTTGATAATTCGAATTTACACTAGCGCCATACATGCGAGCGTATCAGCGAGTTGAACTAAATTGACAGGGAGATTTTGACAGACAAAGTATGAGATGACGTAAGCAGGGGCATTCTGTAAGGTAATTTCCCCGATTGAACCCGATTCAAAGTGTCAAATATATCAAGGTCATTTTGAACCTTATGCGAAGTGAGAGTGAATAGCGATGTGAGATGCGTGTTGTTGTTTGAATTTTACAGAATCGATTTACTGCATAAAAAATTAAAATAATCATTAGCATGCCAATTTTTTGCCGCTTCCGAAATTACGACGTTGTAAAAGCTGAGCATCGATTAAGAATGACTTTCTCATTTTAATCTCTGTTGTAATCTGAAAAAGATCTGTCAAAAATACCTTAATTTTTTGACAGATCTTTGACTTTACCTGTCGCTGTGATGAAGTTGCAACTAGATTATACTTAAACGTTGTTAATTACAAGAACTAACCTTCAGATCATAACTACAAATTTTAATAATCTACCTTATAACTAGCACAAACCACATTGTAAGTCAATAGCAGCTCATTTGCGCCATCTTCGCATTTGCTTAGCATTCGTTACCAGTATGTCACCTCTGCGACCTGGTCGTAAAAATAATGACGACCAGAGCCTTGCGAGGATGATTTCCGGTAGGTATATGATTAGCAATGATTTGTGATGTTGTTTGTGGAAACTGCTTTTCCTTGCTGATTTTATATTAGGAGCGTATAATTAGAAGCTACTTAGCAAGTGTACGGTTCATGATGGTATCCGGTTCTTTTAACCATACCGTTATTACAGTGATCAGGAGTTTAAAGTTATTTGTTTAGGTTTAGCAGATTTTTCGTGAACGACACTATATAAAAATCAAATTCCTACGTTGTTAATTACTGAGACACGGCCATCTGTCACTCTTTTGTGACAGATGGCCGAAAAATGACCACAGTTTTGCTTATAATAATTAATAATTCTTTATTTGCATATTTTTTTTTACATTATTTGTGAAGCCCTGACTCCAGAGCTAGATATTAAAATATCTGTATTTCAGAGATCAGTTCTGTTACTTCTCCCTAAATTGTTACAACTTATTGTATGCAATGATGAGCAGCATTACGTATTAGAGCTTTGTAACATTAATGCGTTTATACAATAGTTTAGGAGTATATAGGTATGCGAAATGCTATTAAACTGTTTTTTTTTAACTTCGCTACGTACTAAAAACTTCTGCTGTATCGTGGATGCATTTACAAACATATAAACTCACATACACAAACAGTCAGACCCGGAACAACTACCTTTAAGCCATACGAATATTTGCACCGTGCGGGAACCGAACCCGCGACACGCAGCGCAGTAGTCAATCGCTCAACCACTGCGCCAACTGTGTCCTTGTATTCTTGTTCTAAATATTTACATAATATTTCCTATGACTACTGAAGTATCCATTTGCTAGTATTACATTTAGTGATCTACAATCACTAAAAAAAGTTTTTTCAAAAAAAAGAAAACCGCCTTCAAAAACTAAAAAGTGATAAATAACTTTAGCACAGAACACACATTACTTTACTTTCGGAAGTCGGTGGCGGTGGCTTTGTGTTTGTTGTTTTGTATTGCTAAAAAAAGAATTTTGCAAATCCGTCGACATATGACAGAGTTATGCCCGAACATACATAAAAAGATTAAAAAAATATAAACATTCGAATTGATGACCTCCTCCTTTTTGAAATCGGTTAAAAATTACATAACATTTAGGCCTCTACACATACGGTTACAATTATTCACCTAACACATTAATTTCCCTTTCTGAACCAGACAATTAAATTGGCGACAGTACTTAAAACTTCCCACAAAGGACCCTAAATTTAAATTGAATCTGTTCTGTGCGCGTAACGCAAGTCGTAAGGGACTTCCTTACACCGTCGGCGGCTTTGTAGCAAGTAATGGAAGGCGGATGTCAATCCGGTGACACGCGAATCTTTATAGCTCGACTTCGGTGTGAGTGAGAAGCAAAGGGCGGGAGTGTCCAGGGTTTAAGAGGAAATACCACGGGCTAGAGAATTGAAAATTAGGTATTTGTAAAATAACCGCAGAGCGCGATAGAGACAACTGCAGCTTTGACCGAAAATACCAATTAAAAGTACACAAAATCAATGATTCGTAGTCCCCTGATTTCTTCTCCAAAACTTAACCGATTTAACTGATTTTTTCATTAAAAAATAAAGAAAGGCTTTTGCCGTGTTCCTATGTTTTCTATTTTTTATATAATCAAGTCAAATTTGTTTTCTGAATGTTTGAACACAGCGGAAAATCATGCCAATTTTTTAGGTTTTTGAATATTCATATCTCTTTCAATAATAAATTTATGAGAAAAAGGAAAACGTAGGGACATGCCAATAGCAGCCATGGATATTTAAAAAAAAAATTATCTACTGGCATTATCCAGGGAGGAAACAGGGGACTAAGTTTGTATGGAAAAACGGCCCTTGTGTTTCCTCTTAAGATAATCTAGGTAATATAAAGCTGTCTACGCGGTGAGAGCTGTTCCTATCTTGATGGTTCTAATGATATTGAGCGTTTTGCCTTGTTATTCTGGGTCTTACAATATTCAGCAAATTAAATAAGCTTGGCTGTTTGGAGTTTTTTAATCCGAAATTAGTTTAGTATTTACTTCCTATTTATATCACTGTAAACTCAGTAGCTTTCAAATTAAATAATTCAGAAAAATACTTAAGAGGTCCTTACCCGAACGGTCTAACGTCACCGCGAGCATGATTGAAAACTTTAATTAGATTCTCGAAAAATTTTTTTTTGGTTATTAAGGAACCTAGATATACCTAAACCACAAGATACCTGTGTGGTAAAATTATTTGGAGGAAATTTGTTTTACTATTATATATTATTTATTCGTTTAACAGACTACAAAGGTACACTGTGTTAGCAATAATGTATCTTAACCAATGTTAGTACTTAATAACTAGAACAGAACGGGTGCGATTTGTTAGCGCCCACACTAGCGGGCTATCTGCCCGGGCGGCGCCAAATATCTCATGTGGCCCTTTTGACATCTGTCAAATCGAAACCTCTCAACCTTTTAAACGTACGAAATGTTTCAATAATCTAGATCGCTTCCCGCTTGTATCTTCCATCGCACTATAAAGTGGTCGGTCTAGTGATCAAATTTAACATTTCGCCGTCCAATCGCGCCCCGCCGATAGATTGTAAATGTAATTGGAACTACAAGGTGGTGTACCGGCTACCTCTGCGTACGCGCATGTTTTGCAAAAAACGGGATGAACTCCATTTAAATGTTTTTGTGCTTGCACCTGTATTGAGGTTGACTTTTACATAGTTATATTTTTATCTACCTAAAAATTATAACCATAAAATCGTTTATTTATGATCAGGTCTAGACTGTTATTATTAAATAATACCAACGAATTTATTAATTAATAAGTCCACTTTTTTCAATTAATAAACTTGAAGGTCTACAAAAACTGTCGTCTACCCAAAAAACTGACTCCCTAATAAAACTAAACCGTATTGTACACTAATTCTTAACGACGCCACACATCAATTGTTTATTTTTTTATTTATTTCAAATTTCATCGCGATATTATTAACTTTATTGCGATTACGATCTTGAGAATTCATTTTTGACGTTTTTATTCGAATTTATGCGATTCCTTACTGTGTTACCAAGTTATTTTATAATATTCTAAACACGTGTTACCGCCTTATTACGTGGAAATAAGGTAGAAAACAGCATGGCTTTGATAAAACCAATGTATGAATTAAGTTTGGTCGCTATGACTTCGTGTGACTGCTCTAAGATTTTATTATTTAAAAAATTGATATTTTATTTTTCGAATTGGACTGCTAACGCGCTCAGCGGGTGGTTAGGAATGCTTCGAATAACTTAGAACCATATCTGAGATGAGTTAAGGTTTATTTTACATCGTATAACATTCTGCCCTTTGAGGGACTTCAAGGAATCGAGGCTGGGATCTGCGCTTGCGCTTATATTTCCAGCTCAGTTGGATGTTTCGATGTAATCTTTGGAATTGTATAATAGCTATATATACCTATGTACCGGCGTGGCATAACGTCTAGATTTTTTATGATAAAGTATTTTATTGAGCGACTTGTAAAATGATCCAGATTGAAGGAACTAGTGGTGGAGTTTATAGTGTTTATATCGGACGGTTTGATGAGACCAAAGATAACTTTGTGGTAAGATTTTTAAGGTTTTTTTTTTGTATTTTAAAAGCGAGGTTTTTTTTAGTACTTTGCGTTGATGGTAAAACCACAAGTCAGTTATTGACTATGCATAAAAAAGAGAACTTCATGGTAAGATATTTTTAAATTAATGTTTTTCTTTGATTTTTTTATTGTCAATCCACAAATTAGTTACTATTCATAAACATTAAAAAAAACCTGTTTTCTATTCTAAGTTTCTAGAACGCCCTGTATATGAAAGCTACATCCAACATCTCTGACCCCTTACCTTATTACTATTCAATCCGATCAAATAACTTATGATTAATACCTGAGTTATTATCTATCGATTTTATATACTAAACTGACAATTATATATTGTCAAGAAAAAGCGGTCGTCTCTACTTAATATAATATATCTTTATGATAATATAGTAAAAAAAAAATAATACTATAAATATAGAAACACGTGTCGTTTGTCAATTTGTTAAAATATTTATGTACTTCCATGTTTATTGAGACGAATATGTAATATATATATAAAAATCTTGTATCATAGTGTATGTTATCGAACTTCTCTGAAAAGGTTTGAAGAATTTTTATGTTTTTTTTTTTGGTGTTTTAGGACTTGTGACACTTCAGCGTCGCACGCGCTGTTTTCATAAGCAAAACTTTTCTAGAAACACATGTATTTCAGGAAATAGTGTACGGAATAGTCCGTGTGGTGTCGGATGTAAATATTAGCACCATCCCATATCTTCCCGTGGGTGTCGTAAGAGGCGACTAAGGGACTCACCAGAGAATGGGCAGCAGCGTTCTCTGTGCCTTTGTAACAACCATACTGCGATCGCCAATCCGCCTACCAAGCGTGGCGTCTTTAGGCTGAAATGATGAATGATGATGAGGGTATAGAATAGTGAAATTATTAGAAAATCATATTGTTCCTACTGATTAAAGACTAGGTTTGCTTGGCACTTCGTCCGCGTGAATTTGATTGCGGTTTCCTATTATTTATTAATACCAAGCATTCAGGAATAACGTACCTTTCTATTAGCGAAAGATTTTTTAGTGTCTGACTAGCAGTTCCGGAGATTAGCGACATCAAACTAACTAACTCTTAAGTTTTTAAATATAACTATAGATCTCAAAAAAGATAAAGTCGATTTTCGATTGTAAAAAAAAATATTTTTAGTAATGTAGTCCAATGCTTGGCAAAGGCTTAAAAGAGAATAATTTATTTTGATCCAAGTGATTTATTTTTGAGTGACATTCCTACAATGGTAGGAATAGCCTAGCACTTATTATTCAACCCATAAACAGAATATTCCATATAGGTACATATTTTTCTGTGTGCGAAGTAGCGTGATTAACACTAGTTTAAAACGCTGCAGACATCAAAGTGTTAATAATAATCTTATAGTATCAAATACTATTCAGCTTTATGTTAATAATATAACTGTACCTCTAAGGCGTGTACAGGCGTCCGTCGATATATTCACGATCCGATATTTTATGACAATATTGTGATTTTTGGTGTAAAACTCGATTCTGATTGGTTTTGATCAGGTTTAGGTAGAACGTCTGTATTGACCAGTGCAGTAACTGACCTTATTGAGTACAGCTGCAAACAGTAGTTTTGACTATGTATAAAAAGATGTTCTTTGGATAAAATTTATTTAAAACACTCGAATGTAATGTAAATATTGTAAATGTAACAATTTTTAATATAAAAAAACAGTTTTATATTTTTTGACACCCCAGCAAAATAATGAAATCAATTTTAATTTTAATAATTAAAAATAATGTTAATTAATTCAATTATAAAACTCTATAGTCTTTTTAATCTCTCTCGTCTTTTTAATTTATTTTAACTTTTTAATAAAAAATAATATTTTTAAACACATCATTTTTTGATCCAGCAGGAGGAGGAAATCCTAATGGCTGTAGATTACATAGGAACCGGGTTTTCAATTTCATTAGTCAAAGTCAAAGTCAAAGCATTTATTTCAATTAAACCATTTACAGGCACTTTTGAATTGTCAAGGAGTCGGTCAGTTAGACAGAAAGTTGAAGCTAGTTGCTCGTTCCAAAACGTAGGTAGGTCTCTATGGAGAAGAACGAGCAAGAAACTCCACGGACACTCTTTTAAACTCAGGTTTTTACAAAATACTGCTTACATTATTCTTGTTGCTTCTATATGTGAAAACAATGAAGGTAATCTAGAAATACAAAATTTAAAAAATAATCAAGATAAAAACCATGGCAGTTAAGAGTTGACCAATCTCTACTGACAGCGCCCGTTCACGAACATGACGCGTGAATCAGCACCATTCAGCTCAACCATTTTAGAGGGAGCCGAATGACCCAACACACGCGCCACCACCAGCGAGACATTTGAGTGAGCATGACAATTCTCTCAACCGCCATGCTCATTTAAGTCAAACACATAATAATTTACTTAAAATATGGCTCCATGGTACTCACATTTACAAAATTGAAATAATGCTGCTAAATTATACAAAACTAAGGTTTCCAATGTTTCTAAAATGTCGAAAAAGTAATTAAAATATATATTTGTGTATAATAATAACGATACTCGTTACTCATGTCAATAAAAAAAAAAGGGGTAGGAAACAACATTCCTCCAATTAGGAAATTCCCTAAACTGCCTGTGGAGCAGGACCAGCATTTAGCCAAGCATTTTTATCATTGATGTAGTCATCTAATTTATAATATGCTTGTCTACACAGTGTGCGTTTAATACATGTTTTAAATTGTCTTTCATTTAGTTGTAGAATATCAAGAGGTATTTTATTATAAAATTTTACACAGTACCCCATAAAAGAAGTATGAACTTTTGACAATCTGAATCTTGGCTGATCTAATTTGTTCCTATTTCTAGTATAAACACTATGTCTGTCACTTATTTTATTAAAAAGATGAAGGTTTTTTCGAACATGCATAATGTTTTCATATATGTATTGACAAGGTACCGTCAAGATGTTAATCTGTTTAAACAATTCTCTTAGAGACTCGCGACTGCTGAGATTATAGATGGCTCTGACAGCCCGCTTTTGCAGAATAAAAATAGAATCAATATCTGCAGCCCGCCCCCAAAGCAAGATACCGTAGGACATGATGCTATGAAAATAACTAAAATATACAAGCCTAGCGGTATCCACGTCTGTCAAATGCCGGATTTTTCTGACAGCGTAAGCGGCCGAACTCAACCGCCCTGCAAGAGATGTTAAGTGAGGACCCCATTGCAGCTTTGAGTCAAGCGTAATCCCTAGGAAAACAGTATTTTCGACGAATTCAAGTACATCCTTATTCAATACAACGTTACATTCACTACTTTTAACATTCGGTAAAGCGAATCTTATGCATTTAGTTTTCTTCTCATTTAATACTAAATTATTTACAGTAAACCAATTATGAACCTTAAGCATAGCGTCATTTACGTCGTCATGGTGCTGTGCCCGTCTATTAACTCTAAATATCAAGGAAGTATCATCAGCAAATAACACCATTTGTGGTTGATTTTTCAGCAAATAAGGTAAATCGTTTATATAAACTAAAAAGAGGAACGGACCCAATATTGAGCCCTGCGGTACCCCCATTTTTACTTTTAAGCCCGATGAATTTACACCGTTTACTTGAACTTGTTGCAGTCTATCAGTCAAATATGATTTTACTAAGCTAAGCGCTAGTTTACCCAGTCCGTAATGCTCAAGCTTTAAGAGTAGTGTTTCGTGATTCACGCAATCAAATGCTTTGGAGAGGTCGCAAAAGATACCAATAGCATCTTGAGATTCCTCCCAAGCCTTAAATATATGCTTGATTAAGGTGACACCGGCGTCAGTAGTGCAACGTCCTTTGGTGAAACCATACTGTTGATCATGTAAAATTTTGTGACAGTTAAAATGACTGAGCATTTGATCAAGCATTACTTTTTCAAACACTTTGCTAAAAACCGGCAAAACTGAAACGGGTCTGTAATTATTAGAGTCTTTGCAGTCGCCGGATTTAAAAAGTGGTATAACTTTGCTGAACTTCATTAGATCCGGGAAAACCCCTTGGTCTACACACAAATTAAAAATGAAAGCTAAATAGGGCGCCTAATTAAATTTACAAATTGATTCACTTTTCTGATAAAGGATGTACAGAAGCCAGCACATCAAACTACAATAATCTGTCAAATTTCTTTGATAGATGTTCAACTTTATTTCAAAAGAATAAGGTATTAAATTGGGAAAATTGTACAATTTGGTATGGCTTGATAGTAATATAATATAAGAAAATTATATAATAAAATGATAATAATATATTATGTGGGGACATTTCACACACGGCCCACACGACCCCAAACTACGGAGACCCTGTACTATGGGTGTCAGACAGCTGATATACATACACACATATATTTTAAATACATACATATATAGATAAACAACACCCAGACAGTAGTATAAGTATAGTTTGGTGGGACAATATCCGAAAATGCTGCGTCTTGCAGATTTAACGTTAATTCGAGATGAGACAAGAATATCCAATAATACTTATATCAAAATAGAGATACACCATCGTTTTTACAATAAACTACATCTTTAACCGTATCGATTTGTATCGATTGCAATAATCGATATGTATAGACGGCAAAACAATGTATGTAGGACAGAATATTGGCCTTATGCCAAGCCTAATGTGTATGTTAATTGCTTCGACCTAAGCATAATGTCATGTAAACTAGTATTACTAATGTATTGATCCAGTCTTGACGCAATTGCTAAGTAGTATGTACTTGGCCTACCGGTTTTAGCTTTGTTTCACTTTGAACTGTAGGGCTGGTCTGAAGTTAGCCACGAATGTCATGTGACGACATAATATGGTACGATGTAAACTCTTTGGTCACAACTGTAACTGAAGTAGGCTGTGAACTTTCAAGTAAGATTCAGTCAATAGGGAGGCATCCTTATAAAGAGGTAGAGTGAGAATTTTAGTTACATTTTATTGTATAACTAGCGACTCGACCCGGCTTCGCATGGGCCTATAGCCTTCCTCGGTAAATGGACTGTCTAACACAAACGGAATTTTTCAATTCGAACCAGTACATCCGTGGATTAGCGCGTTCAACCAAACAAACAAACAAACTCAGGTTTATAATATTAGTATAGATAATAAGTGTAAGGTGGTGTTATATTTTAATATTGTTTTTTTTTTCACATAGCATTTAGTTGTGTTATTTTGTATGTTTATGTTATGTCGTGTTTATTATATTTTTATTCTGTTTATAACTTAATGCTTTTGCTTTAAGATACTCGTAGTAAAGCGAAAACATACAACTCTTGGTAGTTTTGCATTGGTAGTTTTTAAAGCATTTATATAAATAAAATTCAGCGTCAATCCTACCCTTATATTCCACACCTGAAACCCTACGCGACCCCGATACAATCGCAGAACAAACCGACATAATTATATTCACAGCGAACTACTCATAAAATTAAAAACATCATGATACTGATCGGCGCACATCGGCAATCTTCGTACAAGATCGGGTCGCGATCAAATAATATCACATGTTTATGTTGAGATTCGATCTCTATAACATATTCTATGCGCTTGCGACGAATATTTTTCTTTACTGATATTACCGTTAGTGATAGTCGTTAACCTATGGTTTACTAATAGTGTTTTAGAGATTGCAATCTGTATGCAGTTTAGAATCTTAGAATATGTACATGTTTCTCCCTTGGTGATGTCTGGTTTGAATGAGTGTGAGTAAGAAGATCTGGGAAATTAAAACTTTTGGTTCGCTGTCATTAGAATTTAAGTAGATAGATAGATATAATATTTATTTGGTGCACAAAAAGATATATCAACAAAAAATACAAATGAAATAAAGATTAGACAAAAGTGAGATGTGTGTCTCAAGATTGCATCAAATGGGAGTCCAGCTCAGCATGTGTCACACAAAAAAACCTGAAGCTGATATTCTGCTGAATCCCTGCAGTGACATGCGAACATCAAGCAGATGAGATAGATTGGTGTTGATAGCTCAGGTGTTGTGACAAAGTTCTATGTGCGGACTGAAATTCTGGTTCTGTAAGTTTGGTTTCAATAACGATCTTATTACTATCAATTTCTAAGTCTCATCTGTGATGTCATGAGTAGGTACTACAGGTATACCACAGGTTAGCCAGAAGGGCATAGAGTTTATTTCTTATCATTACTTCAGCCGGGAAAGCATTAGTGCTGATTCAAGCTTATCAATCCAGAGTTCACTTTACCAAATCAAGACCAATGAAGTTAGAGCCCGGTTCGTTCTTCTCGATAGAGATCTACCTACGTTTTGGATGGAGCAACTAGGTTCAACTTTGGCCCTAACTCCTTGACAATTTAAAAGCGTTTAATTGAAATAAATTCTTTGAGTTAGACTTTGACGCCACTACCACTAATTCTGTCAAAAAAGTTCTATTTTTTTGGGACACTAGCTGATGCAATAAATAAGGTTGTATATGGGAGCTACATCTGCCGACGAACTGCTTTACAGTTTGGCAGAAGTAACATTTTTTGGAACTCTTTAGTCACACAAAAAAAATGCCCGCGGCTTCGCGCGCTTGACAAAATTATATACTAAAACCTTTAATAAACGTGCATCAAAATCCTTTTCGTAGTTTTAAAGATCTAAGCATACATAGGGACAGACAAACGCGGCGGGGAACTTTGTTTAATAATATGTAGTGATGCCTTCCTCACTATTTCAACACCTGAAAGCCACAATCAACAGTGGCGAGGACTAGAAAAGCGTCGAGGCTACGAAGCTCGACGAGTCCCAGAGAAAAGTCTCCATACTATCCAGCTTAAACCCCAGCTACACTCAAAAGCTCAATAAATCAACTCTCTGCATCTATCATCGTCGAACAAACACCAAAACACAAATCGCTTACAATAACAGTTACAAAGTCAACATCTCACAGAAGTCTCAATTACCGCTCCCCCCTTCCGTCCCGTTTCCTCCCCGGTTTCCCATAGTGGTCGTGTGTGGGGAATCGTGCGCCATTACGAAGGGATCCACGAAACGCTCCGAGCTACCGGCGCTAAGAAATTCCCAGGATAAGCCCTGGTTTAGGACGGGAAACAGTTTGAAGTTCAAAGGTGTTGCATGGTGTGGAGACGTGAACTAAATATCGGCAGAATATTACTTATATAATACTAGCTTTTGCCCGCGACTTCGTCCGCGTGAATGTCGGCTATCGCGGATGCAGACGAAGTGGCGGTTTAAAATATGTCCTTCCCAAGGTATCAAGCTATCAATTTCATGAAAATTGGTTCAGCCGTTTCGTTGTGAAAGCGTAACAGACAGAGTTACTTTCGCATTTATAACATTAGTATGGAAGTATGGATTATAAAGCTGAAGAGTTTGTTTGTTTGTTAGAACGCGCTAATCTCAGGATTTGCTTCGAATTGAAAAATCCTTTTTGTGTTGGATAGTCCATTTATCGAGGAAGGTTATAGGCCCAGGCGAAGTCGGGTCGGGTCGCTAGTGTTTTTTTTTTTATCATTTGATAGGCATACGTTTGACCTCTATCTCACCTGTGTTACTCTATGTGAGGTGTTAATTCCTGCAAATTTATTTGATATAGCTTAAAATCTGGTAACTGAAATACATTGTATTAAAAAGAGTAAGCACGGAGTTTCTTGCCCATTCTTTCCCATACAAAACTACTTTTTGGAATGGCCAACTAGAATCAATTTTTTCCCATTTGACGTTCAAAAGTGCCATAATGGTCTAATTGACTTTGACTAAATAAGATTAGCCTACCTGGAAAAATAAATTCAAAGTCGCGAATTTTCATTATTCATTTTCCGAAATCTTTGTAATACACAATGTTACTTCTTTTAAGTATTTCATTTAAAGTATTTCATTTTAAGTATTTCATTTTTAAGCGTTCTTAAGTTTCTTAATGACATAATTATATTTATATTAAATTACAATAATTTAAGTTATATACAAACCTTAAAAATCTAATAATATTATGTACAATTACAAGAAAAAGGCAGGGGAGCTCAACGGGCATCAAAAAACTGGTCCACATCGCTGTCAACGGGACACGTGCCCAACAGACTGACAGATTTGCCTCGTTGTATGGCAATGCTAATTCTTTGACACAAGAATAGACCAGCCTTCGGGCCACGTGAAGAGTCGACCAGTTTCTTAATTATTTATTATGTATTTGGGCCGAATTTAAACTAGAGGAACGATAAATAGATGAAAACATTCAATTCACTGAATTTATCAATGAAACTATCTTTGCATAATAAATACATAAAATAAAATTGCTTATTCGCAGACAGTAATATATTATTTATATATTTCACTATAAATACCTTAACTTAGCTCGTGGCTAAGTTAAAGCCGTGCAGATCGATCGGTCAAAGGTTAAGCTACGCTAGCCGCAGTCGATCTGTGGATGGGTGACCATCCCTTTCATACAGAGTTCCCTCTGTGCCTCGGAAAGCCCGCAAAGCCGTTGGTCCCGGCTGTCATTTGTATATCTTTGGCAGTCGTTATTGGTATAGTCAGAAGCCAGAAAGTCTGACAACCAGTCTTACCAAGGTTGTGGAGGTCCGATAGGCAGTCGCTTCATGTAAAACACTGGTATTCAGCTGCATCCGGTTAGACTGGAAGCCGACCGACCCCAATAATAATAAAATATAGTTGGGAAAAAGGCTAGGCAGATGATGATATTTCACTATAAATCCTTAAGAAACCAATAAACTAAACTTATTCAAACCAATCTTTAATTACATAAAAGTTTTTTCAAAAAAAAGAAAACCGCCTTCAAAAACTAAAAAGTGATAAATAACTTTAGCACAGAACACACATTACTTTACTTTCGGAAGTCGGTGGCAATACAAAACAACAAACACAAAGCCACCGCCACCGACTTCTTATTTTGCGAAAAACTTTTTATTTTTCGCTTTTTAGTGTTGCCCTAACATCCAAATCCATTAAGAAACGGCGACACACTTAAAGAGATTGTAAGTCCTCCAAAGATTGAAGAAACTAAAACGTCGTCTAAGTAATTTATTAGGGAACTTGTTGATTTTCTCAAAAAGGGCTGTATCAATTTTGATAAAATTTATATGGGACCATTTCGGAATAAACCCCTTTCGAGCAAAAAAAGAATTTTGCAAATCAGACTATATATGACAGAGTTATGCCCGAACATACATAAAAACAAAATAAAAAAATATATATATATAAACATTCGAATTGATAACCTCCTCCTTTTTGAAGTCGGTTAAAAACGGTTTCTTCGAGCCCCCGACCAGGCGACCATAACGATCAAATATAAAGCTTCCGGATGTCAAAGGTACTCCACACACAGATATCTTACGTGTATTAATTGCTGACAAGCAGTTAACTTAAGCTAATTATCTGAGGGTACAGACATACAGATGATATTTATAGATAAAATATATAAAGAGCTTAGATTGTGTACCTGTTTGGGGACGGCGGATATACGGGAGTGTTTCTGCGGCGGGTGCGCATGTAGCAGTTGTATTTTGCTTTAAGGCGCTAACAAGCGACTTTTGCAGATTTTAAACTGACAATCACGTCAAAATGTGTGGTGTAAATGATTTGCAAAAAATATATGTTAAACTAGAACATTCTCTTAATCATTTAGTATGTAAATATTTTTGATTAAGTTCATATTAAATAGTTTAATTAAATCGTGAAGTTGTGTCTAACGCGGACAAAACATTGATAATCACACAAAATCTACCAGAAATATTTAAACGAAACTTTTACTATCTTACAGACAATTTTATTATCTATCTCTTAGTAAACGCCTTTTTGAAAGTTAAAGAATACTATCTATTATTTTTTTTTTTTCGACTAAACTTTGAGAGTTTTGGACGCAGCGCATACGATTCTGTGGTCGCTCAAGATCGCCGGCGTATATCGTCGCCTTAATCATATGTTGATATGACTGATCACTGAGATATGAGATTTATGAAATAATATGTTAACATGTATGTTGTTCACTGTGTAACTTCTACTCATTTTTTACGCGTTACTTGGGACTGGACAAATCATGGCTTCTTTTGTTAGCTTGAGTCTTACCAGTTATACACTTGTAACCAATGTAAGTATGTGTTAATGAATAAATAAATAATTTAAGATTATATATTATTATATTAGTTTATTTTTGGTTTAATAGTTATAGGTTTTTCTTTTTTTAATTGTACGTGTAAATATTGTATATTTAAGATTGGGTTTAGTTCTGTCAAAACAAACTAAGCTATGTCTAAATTTCTTCCATTTAATTCAATGTAATGTTTTTGGATTGTTAAAATCTTTTATTTAGCACTGAGCGTAAGTTTGCGATGTACATTGTACTTTTATTACTGGATAGTAAACTTCCAACGATAAAATCCGGTTAAAAACTGTTTTTTTACAACTATAGTCTGGGCGGAAGACGGATTTTATTCATTAAAAGTTTTTTATCTGAATGTACATACCCCAGCACGTCAAGCCATACCAAACTGTCAAATTTTCCCAATTGAAAATAGACCTTATGATTTTGTAATAAAGTTGAAATCCTATCAAATAAATTTGACAGATTGTTGTACAGTTTATTGTTTGAGCTTGATGTGCTGGCCTCTGTACAAAACAGCTTTTTATGTACATTTTACAATTACCTGCATGAAAAATTCGTAGATTCTGATAACATAGCACTTTGATGATATCAATTTTTTTTGCCGTTTTTGACAGACATAATAATAATCATGTGTTACATTTCATTAATTGGTTGACTTCATTCTATAAACAACAAAGTATCAAAACTCATCAACATGGTAGGCGATATCTTTCTGAGTACGCGCCCGTTCCTTATAGCCTCCCGTATATTCTTCCCCAACTAATTAGGCTTGCCGTATAGTATTGCTGTACAGTTGAACTTTAAACCACCATTTACATACTTACGTTAACAATTATTTGAATAAGCGTTACTCTGTCATCATTGTTTATAATGAATACTGTATTTCTTGGCGAGAATGTTTGTTCCATATTAAAGATTTTGTTTAAATACATATTAAATTGAAAGATGTGATTTTCTGAGGTATTTACTAATACTACTATGTGTTGGAAACCATTGCTTGCTTATTTTCACTGTGTATACCGTAGTTTATGATAGAAAATGCCTGTTTTGAAATTAGTTGCTTGGATTTTATTAGATACTTCACATTTATTGTGTGGAAACAATGAAGACAGAAAAGATTATTGGTATGTTAACAAGTTTTAAGTCACATTCTGCGGGTTTATTCTGTCAAAAATCTCTCTCGATTAATTAAGGTGAAATGAGCTTGAAGTGAGCTGCTATCCCACCGACGCTAGCTAATCCCGTGGGGTATAAGGACCAGAATAGCACCCACCCATATCAATCCGAGGGTGTCGTAGCAGGCGACTAAGGGAAAATCCTGTACTTGTGTACTTAACAACCTCACTGCGATACCCAGGACGCCTGCCAAGCGTGGGGATTATGACAAACTCAAGGGGGATTTGCCATAATCCCCACGCTTGGTTTGAAGGAGGTCTTTGACCAACAGTGGACGTCTTTATCGTCAGCCAGATGAAATCGTAGACACCAAATAAAAAAAAAGTAGTCTAGAATATAACCCATTACTAAAAAGCGAAGTGTAAAGTATGATTATAAGGTTATAAATAAGGCAATATGCTGGGCGGGCGGCGTGGGCGGGCGCAGCGTGAGAAACTGTTCGTTAAGGCTCTACGTGTAAACTATGTATTAATATTACATGGACCGAGTGATTGATACTATATGAATATGGGTATTATGGCTATTTGTTTAGTGTAATTGGATAGGCTTTCGATTTTTGGTAGGGTTACGTTTTAATTAATATTTTAATTAGTAAACGTCTGTGGCTGTTATTTATTTATTTTTGCGATAGAAATTGCTTTACTTTTTCGTTTATTTTATGTCCCTGTTGCGACATTAAATAACCTTGAAAATATCCATAGTTATCAAAGAATATTTTCCCCTGAGCAATAGAATTTAATATCATAAATGTTATTTCTTATTACCTTAGTTACAGATTCATTTGCAACACATTTTTCACCTTAGCACAAAAATAATTGCTTCAACTTCTAAAATGATGAACTATCACCACCCATCTTAAACTCTAACCTCGACCTAATAAAGATTATGAAAACACCCGCCTCTGCAACAGCGCAGACTTATGGCTTTCAATTTGTAGATAATCTTTATAGATAGTGATCGATACAAGTGTAAACAATAGACAGTCTAGTACCCACACACACACACATACGTAGCGGGGGCGATGTGGTGAATTGGTCCTTCGAGACGAAACGTGGATAGAAAGACCAAACTACATTCATTGTAAATGTGTTTTATATGATAAATGTGATGTCGTCCAAAGTACAGATTTACTAAACGTTATTTATTTAGCAGTTAACGTTTGTTTCAAATATAAGATTCTCGTCATCTTAAAATATTTCTACTAAGAAATAAATACAATTTATTATCAAAAGACCATAATTTATGCGAAATAAAGGGACCATTACCATTAGGACCAAAACAAGACCTGTTAGATGCTCCACCATCCCATTCAAGAACCGTAAGTTACTTATAATTCATTTCTGAAATAATATCTATATTTCAGGATCATAGGTCAATTTACAAAAATGACAATGCGAGAACCCCGCATGACAGAGATGAAGATAGGAACCTTCATGAAAAAGACAAAGATAGCTGTAGAGTCGTGCCAAACGCTCCAGGCGCCGCAATATGCAGCAATGATGATATTACTGCATAGATGCACTTGATGGTAACTTGAAAATTTTACAACCTGTCAATTTGAACCCTATTTTATGGGATCCAAGGTTGACAGTCATTGAGGTATTTTTATGAAGCGGTAAAATAAAGTTGGCAAATTGCAAGAAGTGTTCAAACGCATGGCTTTATTATGTGTTGAACAAAATGAGGTTATTAAGGCTTATTGTAATGGGTTGAAAGTTGAGGCTCTAAGGGATTGATGGAAGCGAACGAGCAATGGACCCAATACTAGGAAGCATTTTTTTGTGAGTTATTTCATGATCTTGGTACACCTGACGACGGTACAGTTTCAACTGATGGGAATTTTTTGACGAACGTGTAACTAATTGACGAGGCTTAAACTGTCTCGATGAAGTTCGATCTGAGTAGGTTGTTAAGTTTAGGGTACATAAATGGATGGTAACTTTTTCACACTTATAGTTTGTTAACTCGATACTGATCAGTAATTCTCATCACCTTCTAGCAAACTACATTTCTAGTTAAAGTACAACACAAAAAGTAATCTACATTTGAGTAATATATAAATGCTTACTATAGAAAAAAGTAAAACAAAAAATTCCCATGGACCAGAACATTAAACGGAACAACTCATACTTACAAAATAATTAGAACCAAAACAACATCTTTCGATATAAATTAATAACTTAGTTAAACTCAAAGTAAATATTAAAACATTATTATGAGTGGTCGGTGCCATCGTACGGTTAACCTGCAATTAAAACTCGGGTTATAATCGCCGGTGATCGAGATCAAACAGAGACATTAAGAGCCAACAGTTAACATTAATGTTGATAGAGATGTGCTGGAACAGAATTTGATTAGAGTTACAAAATAAACTTTTTTAATTTCTATAATTTTTGTAGAGATAAGATTTGTTCAAGATTATGTTTTTAGAATTATCTCTTCGTCTATGCGTAGGATTCGATTTACGGCAGCTTTCTATAATGTGATCTGTAGATCGATCCCTACCCGCAACCAATCGTTAGTCGCTTTATCACATAGTTTAATTTTAATTTGAAATGTTTATGTTGATTGATAAGATTTTCCATCTCCAAAATATGACTTAATTAAATAAATTCATTTATGTCGCAGCATAAATGTTATCCATCTTTCACGTCAAATGGAATTAGACGGAAAATTATTCAAAGCCGTTGTTTATTAATATTGTGTCAAAGGGACTATCAATTGTCCGATTAATACTAAGTACATAGTGTGTATAGTTTTACATAGATTAGTGATACTCAAGGGCGGGGACAGTTGACATTGTGATTAATATTAAATTGTTAGTTTTTTCATGACGGTATGTACGACTCAAATAACAATGTTAATGTCTACACTTTGACAGAACAAATGATCGGTTCATTGTCACATTGAAGTGTGACCCGAATGACAAATATTATTTAACGAACATTTACATGACATCTGTCACTTCCAAAATCAAAGTACGAACATCTATATTAAATAGGTACATACGTATTCTGCAGTACAACCCTAATGTAGTTTGTTTGTAATGTTCCAAAGATATTAAATAACGAATAGCCTCGGGTCAAAAGTGATTGTATAAAATTACATCTTGATTACAGTTTAACCTTTTGTTAATTACGGGAGCGGTGGAACCGGACGATTTTGTTTTAACTATTTTTAATAAGCGTGCGAATGTGTTTCTATGTAATTATTGTTTCGAGGGCATTGAGATTGAATGAATAAGAAATCTGATGACGCAACAGGAATCGATTATTGATGTTCAAAACGTGTCGACATCGCTTCACACCTCGTTGTACAGCAATAAAACAATATCGATTCCCAACCGTTAAGCACCAGACAATCGATAAAAAACAACTTGCTACAAATTCCCCGATGCGTCGTTCGATATTTCATTTTGAAAAAAGAACACTGGTCGAGCACGGCGCGAACGTAAAACAATTGAAGCATAATTCTATCGGCGTCTATGGCGACCCGAGTGACCCCGAGCCAAGCCGAGCTCGCCCGAGAATAGCCGAGTGAATCCCGCCCACCCCTATTAGGAATTGCTCAGCTAATAACTGTTTTTAAAGGGATTTTAAAATGAAATTAGTTCCATTGCTATTAATAAAACGTGTTGTTTACGAGTGCATTCATATCTGCGTAGGTATTTCATTTGCAAAATGTGGCGAGTGAGTAAATGACGAGCATAAAGTTTGATGTATCTTTTATGAAGCAATTGTGCTCAATTAGCCTTAAATGTCTGTTTAAATGTTGTTGAAGTTAATGAACATGCTGCAAAATTATGAACCTTATTTACTTAACCTTCGTAATTAATTCTTGACAGACTTGTACCAAGAGATAAATTGATAAAATATTTTTTATTAATGTCTTACCGTATTGTTCATGAACGTAGACGGCGAACATACCTGAAAAACAAAAGCACGATTAAAAATGTCGCAAATACATGGAAAAAATACAATACATTTTTCAAAACGGTTTTAATATTTCAACTTCAATAGCTCATAATAAGTTAAACTAACAGAAAGTCTCAGAATTCACAAAACGTCTGCTTATCCTATTTAACCCTCCCGTGAGGGGTGCGGTCATGTTAAACAATAATACTATTTGTCCCATTATCGACTTAAGTAGTCTCATGACACGGGTTGATTGATTTACAACCTGCCAACCATTTCTGTGGTGTATTTAAGAGGTAGCAATGACAGGATTAAAACGGGAACTTTTGCAGTTTTTTTTGGATTCTTAGGAAAGGAGAGATACGGGATATTCGTTTCATTCACAGATTTTTTGTCGAAATAATCTGATCTTATTTAGTCTGTTTTACAGGAAATAGTGCCTATTTATTTAAATCTGTTTAGCATACATTCTGTCAGAGTTTATATCGAAAAGCGTTACATAGTTATATCATAGTGTTTCCTCAAAACGATGTTTAAATAATTAAACAAAATAAAACAAAACGCAATTAACAAAAAAAAAACCACTAATACATTTTCAACATTGAATAAAATAACACCCGAAACAAATGATTAAATCCTAACAATTATTAAAAAAAAAACAAACATGTACAGAGTACCTAGTACAATAATAGTAAGATCGTCGGACACCCACACTACGCTATTACCAAGGCTCTAACAGCTTAAGTGCTGTGTTAATATACACTCACAATGCGCTCGCGCATTCAAATACGGTTAGCACAAAAATCATAGTACAAAAGATGTTTCCAAGTTATGACTGCGTTAATAGACCAGACGTGTGGTGGCATGTCCTGTCAGTAATGGGTGGTATGGATGAAAGTAGAGAACTATGTGGACTGTGGTTGAATTCAAATCCGTTGGCCTGAATCATCGGTAAGCCAGAGTGAAGTTTATTTGTATGTCCAATTGGGTGGGTGTGAAATTAAATGTATTGTATTGTGTTTGTGATTGATTTCAAATTAATGTAATATTGCTCTTTCAATTTTACCCAAACAACTCACTTTTTTATTTGTTAACTACGAAAGCAAACACAATTTATGATAAATCAATACACTTACTATTTATGTGTCGTACTATCGCCGATAATGATCGCACAAACACAGTGTAGCGAAAGTCGCCGAGTTTCCAAATTAGCACGTCCAGATGACCAACGGATTGATAGAGGACGAATTAGCGGCTTTTGTTAGGCTGCCTCCACGCACGCACGCACCGGGTTAACAGGGGCACCACGTGGTGGAAAAATACTGGATATTTTTTTGAATATTTTGGAAATAATATTTGAATTGTTTTATTTCATAACTAGCTTTTGCCCCCGACTTCGTCCGCGTGAATGGCGGTTATCGCGGATGCAGATTAAGTCGCGGATTTAAAAGTAGCCTATGTCCTTCTTCAGGGTTCAAGCTATCTTCATGCCAATTTTAATAAAAATCGGTTCAGCCGTTTTGTCGTGAAAGCGTAACAGACAGAGTTACTTTCGCATTTATAATATTAAGTATAGATATTTGGTATTTTTCATTATGGCGTAATTTACTGTGGTTAGTGTGTTTATCTGTTATGTTAGTGTAATTGGCGCATTGAAGCTATGTTAGCATAAATAAAATTAAAAAAAAACTTGTGCGGCCAGGGGACGCTCGTAAGTGTCTGTACAAAAAAAAATACTGTGCGGTTGGGGGACTCCCGTAAAGAACGAAGTTCCTTACGTACAGTCAACAGCAAAAGTAGATGATCAAAATCAGAAATTCAATACTAATGAACGGAGTTCGCGTCAGAACTGTGTGGCGTCGAAGTGATTCAAAAGTATCAATCACATACTTTTAATAAATAAACAAGTAATAAATTATATAAATTAGTGCTAGTAAATTAGTATTGAATTCCTAAGTTTGATCATCTACTTTTGCTGTTGACTGGTACGTGGCTGTACAAAAAGAAAAAATATAAAAATAATAATATACATATCACGAGCAGGCGAGTGCGCCGCAGCGGCTCGGTACACGCACACATACACACGCATTTCGCACGCACGCATTTCGTTACGTGACGATTTTTACTTATTCGCACAACCCGTAAGCCGCGTTAAAGAACTTTGTTCCAATAAATATTTGCTATTGTTATTTCAGCAGAATTTAATCATGTTTTGTCGTTATTAGTTGTCGGATTTTTTATTTAATGACGTCTTTGCTACAGATGTGATCATAATAATGTTGAGTACAATGAATACTCAGGCGCTAAGTACACAACACTAAATTATGAACAATTACATTAAAACAAATGACGTTACACTGTGACTTTCAAATATCATTAAACAAGTTTCTAAACACTTGAACGTTCAAGTGCACATTAAGAACTTTTAACAAAACCCGATGTTCATTGATAGATATTATATTAAAATTTAATATTTATGTAGTTATAATAACTTCATACAATTTATTGCATCGATTTGACCCGTCTAGCTGTATGAATAATAACAATATATATTAATTTTAATGGCATTTAAAAGTGAGTTTCAATAAAAATCATTCTCAAGGTAAATAAATATGAAGGACATAAATGTAGCATTGGATAATAACAGTTTGTAATTAAAAGCACACTGAGCACTAATAATTATGCAAATACAACAAATTGGTGTAATTACTAGTTTTGTATACGATTTTTTTGATACAACGATTACGGTTTTTTAGAAAATTGTTACAGAATTGTAAACATTTATTAGTTTTTATGATGAACGATTGTGGATTTGTTTTTATTAAAACAGTTGCTAAATGTCAAACGATTATAATTGTTAATTTATATAGAAAACGGTTTTAGAATAAAATTATTCTGAATAAAATGTCACAATATTTATGATTTATAGTGTGGCACAGTTTCTAACGACTTAAAAATATGTTATAATCTGTCAGGGTCCATATTAATTTCAATATTTTAATTTCTGAACCAGAAGCATTAAAATAATATTATTTTTAATCAATATTAATAACTTGATATTTATAAAGCAGTTATATTTATTATTAAAAAAGGCGCGGCTTATACAAACACAAAAACGAAACTTGGCATAAAATATTATTTTTATGTTTAATGTTAGGAAAACCAAGAGTTCGTTTTCATATCATTTCATTTTCAACCTCCTTAAGCATTAAAAACATAGAGGTTTTGTCAACATTCATTGAGATCTTTATAGTGTATAAATTAGGATTGTGTCTCACAGTTGAATACATCATGGGCACTCTACAGAGCATTTAGCGGGTGATATTACAAGTTGTTCCGACGCTTTGTTAGCACTTTTACGAACATGAAAGTCAATTGTATGTTATTTCGTGTTCTTCCGTGTTGTCTGAGAATTTGGGCTAACATTCGCGTTTATTGGCTCAATAGTTTGTTACAATGCTTTTTATAAGGTGGTTTTTTTAATGGTCTTTTTGGACGCGTTAACATATGCTATATTTCCACTAGTTTTAGGGTTAAGTTAGTTGTGAATTGTTATTGTAAATCTATATAAAATACATTTCATTTTAATTTAATTTTTTTAGTGTTTCGTGGAGGCACATTAGTTTATATTCACGTTACCTATTAATCTCATTCCTTGCTACATATTTTATCATATCCAGATCACCATAACTTACTCAACTAAAAACACTTATAAATCTATCGAAAGGTTAAATCTATTAGAAAATCTGCTCCAACCACGCCCGCAATTTAAAAAACAAACACCACGTTATTGTTTTAATCCAATCAGTTTGAATCTTTCACAAGTGTGATAACATACAACATTTCACACACGAAAGGTTGTAACAGATTAATGCGTTTGATAAATGGGTGAACAGTAATTGAGGTTATGTAAACATACTTTTGTTATATAATTATTGAGATTAAGTATAAAGGTTAGTGTATGACTTAATGAGATTAGGTTAATAAATATCTTAGTTTTAATAAGAAAGGAACATATTTTTTTTTACTGACCTGCATCTGTAGTTATCTATTCTTGGTTACCGAAGTATAATATTTAGCAGACGAAAAGTTGTAATAGATTAATAGGTTTGATAAATGTATTAAATACAAAAATAAGGCCCATTTGATATTTAATGAAATGTGCAATGTCTTACTTATGGGTTTACATCTAGAGCATAATTAGAAAGAACTGGTCCTTCGGTCCTGTACAAGACTTGTATAGGACCGAAGGACCAGTCTTTGATACTTTCGAACTATGCTTTAGATTGTAGAAAGTAAAACATATTTATTACAAAAATAATGCCCATTTCATATATGAATACGCGGCGTAAGGCGTGGGAATCTCATGAAGCGATTGACGCGCTTCGTTATGTAGAACGATCTGTAATTGCGATGTACGGACAGCAGAATAGCGGTAGCTTTAAATCGCTTTTATTGCTACAATATGTTGTGACTACTGATGTTTTCATTATCACGTCTCTTTATTGAGAAACAGCAAAGAAGTGGAATAGTTATTTTGTAAACATAAATAAAATTATGATTTGAATTCTTGGTAACCTTTTTTGCGTCGGCAGTGATGCAAATATAAATTGAGTGGAACTGAAGTTGTGATAATTATTATTGTAATATTATTAATAAGTCGGCGCGAAGTTTATTTTGCACCTCGACATTCTTAACTCGTTGTTTATTTGAAAGATAAATCATCACACGTAACCAGTAACTAAATTCAAATAAATAAAGAAGTTCTAATTTAAACTTACTGCGTCGATGAAGAAAATAATAGCATAATAACCAACGTAGTTTACACTTCATGCCACGCCTGTATTATTTGAACTTTTAACCCTTGCAAAGTTTATGTCCATCGTAAGGTGCTGTTACTTATACTTGAGTTAATACAACAGCTATAAAACAACACAAGATTTCAAAATCTTCAATCCTGTTACTTCTACGCTCCATTTTCCACAAGCATAACGGTTTTCAATCAGCTAAGGCTATAAACCCAGAAAAGTTAAATATTACGAGGCTAAATAAAATAGAACTATCATCGGACCGTTTTATAGTTCAATTATTCATACAATAAAGCGTAAAATCCATGACATTTATAAATATACGATCGATTTTGTAACCGATTACGAATTCAAACATCGATAAATCGATTCAACTCAAAATCACGCGGCAATCAAGAAAACATACAGTGATCACGAAATGGACAATTATTGGTCACAAATTAAATTTCATGGCGTGATATTTTATTCGCTGTTATGTTGTCGGTACACGCGATCGTTTTGATACGATATCATCACGCTATTTGTTATTACGAAGGGTTAAATTGCTATTGAGATAAATGTTTTTGCTATCGTTCTCTAGTTTTTATAGTGGCCTTTTTTTTGAAGATCATCTTTTTCTTTCTAGTTTTGTAGGTATGTCGAAAACCTGTCAAATTATATAACAAATAGTGATACTGAAAAAACCTAATTGGATTTAGATCTTGGACGAAATATTCAGAATCAGAATCAGATATTTTATTTGTAAACATAGGTTACACAGTGTGTAAGATGTTACAATTTTAAATAGTTTCCCCATGCTTTGCGATAAGGCCTACAAATGTTGTTTTAAAAAAAAAAATATTATGATATAAAAGCGTTTGCGTCATATAGGATATGCATTATATTTCCTTTAAGTACTTTGTTTTCCATTTACATGAGTATGCGTCACATTGAATCACTTTTTTTTGAGCGAACAAAATACATTGACGTTATTATTTCTTACTGAGAATTTTGAATGTCATTCAATACAATATACTTAAAAGTCAAAGTCAAAGCATTTATTCCAATTGAACCATTTACAGGTACTTTTGAATTGTCAAAGAGTCAGTTAGTTAGAAAATTGTAGCTAGTTACTCGAACCAAAACGTATGATAGGTCGCTATGGAGACGAAGGAACATGAAACTCAACGATACTGTTTTTAATTCAGTTTTTACAAAATCCTGGTCACATTTAATAATAATAATAATATATCTTAAACCATCGTTATGGATGTGCAGACAAATTAGTGCATTATTCACAAATGCTAAGTAATTCACCATCGTCTCTCTAACTTTTTAATGCTTGAAGCCCACAAGTAGGAACCCCAAAACCCAATCTCCATAACTAAAGCCAGTTCCTCTGGTTCTAAACAAACAGCGTTAGTATAGTTGTTAATACAAACACGTTGGAGTGTATCAATTATGTGCGCATGCGTAGTTAGTGGCCACTTAACATCTTGAGCTGTTGCTGGGGGATTAACTCTGGTTGGTAAGAAGGTATCTTAATATTGATATCTAGCTTTTTTACGTTGAGTTTCTTTCTCTACGTATTTAAGGCACTACTTTTAAAAGTCTTGTTTTTGAACCGACTTCAAAAGGGAGGAGGTTATCAATTCGGATGTTTATATATTTTTTTTTATGTATGTTCGGGCATAACTCTGTTATATATAGATGGATTTGCATAAATCTTTTTTTGTTCGAAAGGAGATTATTCCGAAATGGCCCCATATAAATTTTACCAAAATTAATCCAGCCCTTTTTGAGAAAATCAACAAAATCGAAAAAATACTTAGAAGACGTTTTAGTTTCTTCAATCTTTGGAGGACTTACAATCTCTTTTAAGTGTGTCGCCGTTTCTTAATGGATTTGGATGTTAAGACAATACTAAAAAGCGAAAAATAAAAAGTTTTTCCAAAAAAAAAAGAAAACCGCCTTCAAAAACTAAAAAGTAATAAATAACTTTAGCACAGAACACACATTATTTTACTTTTGGAAGTCGGTGACAATACAAAATAACAAACACGAAGCCACCGCCACCGACTTCCGAAAGTAAAGTAATGTGTACTGTGTTAAAGTTATTTACCACTTTTTAGTTTTTGAAGGCGGTTTTCTTTTTTAGTATGATGGTGATTCTACGGTGGATTTGCGTAACGCCTGACTTACATTAACCTTGTACAAATGTCCAAGATGGGCGGTTTGTCACGTCTGCGAAAAAGTAAATTGAAATATAAAAAACCTTGTTAGTGCATCTTTGATGTTGTTTCTGCATAATTTTTTGATAAATATCAGACACTTATGATTAATATCTGTCATGTGTTGGTCTTTTGATACGAATATTTTAAATCCTGATTAATGAGCAAATCATAAAAAAGAGAACTGAAGCAAAATACACATTTGTGTCCTTCTTTATAAAAACTGGCTTTGCCCTGACATTCATGTTCTATTTATCAGGATTTTTTTCTAAAGTTTACTTCTCAAAGTCTCCTAAATCCAAACCTCTAATCATAACGACCAATCACGCGTCCCGCATAGCTCATTAGACCTCATTACCACTTGTGAACACCAATGAATCAATACGTCCATTTACAAACCTATCCGCATACCGATAAATAGAAATCCAAGCGATTATCGCTGTTACTGGAATAAGATTAAAGGACTGTGTGATTAGACGAGACGTAAAATGTAATTTGGTTTTTCCTAACCCGTTGAAATGTCGAAATATTTTCTTACTTAATTCCTTCAGCCTGATGCATTACTAATGTAACCATTCGTTTTGTTGGTTCTTTATTTGAATACGTTTAAAGGTGATATTCCAATGTGTTTTTTTGTCGAACTAGGATAATATTGTTAGTGTAAAACAGTGTTGTTTACATTACCAATAGTTAAATCCGTGATTAAGTTTGTCCGTTCGTTAACGAAGGTGTGATATGGGTTGTTTCGAGGTTAAATGATCGTTTCGTAACAAGCCATGTTTAGTTTATGAATTAGTGTTTAACTCTTTGATTAGTAATGAACATGTTTTAGGTGAAGGTATTCATCACGATTTCTACGTACCTATCACTTATAGCGATTGGAAGTCGTGTCCATGTCATGGATATCCTGAACCACCTTTGATATAAAATTTAAAGGAAAAACATGGTGAAATTACGACGTTAGGTCCTTGCATGGCACACATTTCATAGCATTACAAAGTGATCTATTTTATGACAAGACTGCTTCCAAGCAGAACCACTACCGGTCATATTTCGAGTTTTGATATCAAACACGACTTAATAATTCTGCAAAATGCTAAAGGACAATAAATGTATGTGGAATTTGTAACAGGTGAACCCATTACCAGTCTCGATCGAGACCCAACGTGGGATACACGCGTTTCGCAAGAGCCAGGGTTCAAAGTGAATCGGTTCAAACGTGGCAATAGCATCGTTGCTCTAAACATAATAATTGTGATTCCTTGCACCACATGTCTTAGTTATTTATGTACTGTAAAGTTCAACTTTAATACTAACGTTATTTTGGAAGAGTGTTTCCATTTAAATACGTTATGTGAAGATAGTTTGATGCTGGCTCTGAGGTTGAGAAGGTTTGCTTAGAAACTTAAAAAGAAATAAGCATTACTTTTTTCTGTATGTTCTTTTTATTTATTTATTTATACAAGGTGACTTCACAGCTGACATGTAGGTGTAACATAATTTTACATTTAAACGTTACGCCAATGACGAAGTACACAAATAATTTGAAAAAGTAAGAATTAGATTGGCAGATAGTGACACAATTATTTATGAAGTAGGTACATATGTATTATACTTATTTATTGGAAGTGTGGTGTGGGGGTGTGTGCGTGTAAATGTACGTTGTGGAAATTTGTAAATGTGTGTGTGTGTGTGTAGTGATGAGTGTTATATGTAGGTGTGACTAAACTGGCACTCTGGTCGCGCTGAATATCAGAGTTTTGACGGAGAGGTTGGAAAATTTCATTTCTAAGTCTGTGACTAAAAATCTGTTAATAAATAAATAGAAAATCAAAAGTTACTCATGAATTTAGAAATTCAATTAGGCATATTTACATTTCGCCACACTATGCCAATGCCAAATACTGCCACAGACTTGCACGACACATCATCTAGGCATCATAATTTTAATACAAACGGATTTCTCTCATTCCACTGTTAGGTTGTAAAAGCCCACAATTAGCATATTTAATATACTATTTTATAAATTCGAAGCAAGTCATAAAATATCCAAGACAATAGCTATTTGGTAGTTTGAATGTCCATAAAATCGTGTCGTATTGTGCAATGGAACTGAGGATGTGACCTGACACGAGTGATATTATTTAATTTCGCAACAGCACAGTGCGAGGTGAAGACGTCGGTTATTACGCGAAATTACATTTTAAAGTAATTAGATCACGCGAATCTGTTACGTGATTTACTGAGTTCAATTTGCGGTTTGTTTTTGTTTATAGCTTCATTTTATTCCAGTTTTCTGGTCCTGAGGTATGAAACTGTATTCTTGTTTGGTCCTTAGAGGCGTGGTGGTCGATTCTTTTTGTTTAAGGTGACATTTTACTGCTTTGGACAGGTTCTGTTTTTGTAAATTAACAAGAGAAATAAGCACTATCTCATAAAATGTAACATTTTAAAGCAAAAGATCCCTAAATTTAAAATAAAATTGAATAGAACAGAATGACAAATATGATCTAAATAAAATTATGAATTAAACGAATTACGAATGCATCAGACCGTGACATTGTATCACAGTAAGTCACAGTTGACTCTTGACAGTCAATGCACAAGTTCGCGGGTAAAAGTGAAAAAATAACATCGCTCCAGTTCTCATGGGGCGGTCGAGTGCTGCATGCAAGTATGTAAGACATAAGCGGTAGCGATTTTGATTTCCAAGATAGTATTTTTGTGGTATTTATAAGATTCCAAGAGGGATGGATAGCAGGATATTAATCGAGAATAAGTAAGAAAATAATAAAATTCAATATTTGCTTTGAATGATTCACAGCCAATACATTTCTGTTACAAAGTTTTGTTCTAAAGATCTGCTCATCATTTAGGTTCTGTTTGTTATTCATTTATTTATTTACTTAATTAAATATTACGTATTAATAGCGATAGGCTTTACGCTTTCAACGGGTTTCCCTTAAATGATATGTCATTACATATCGTCCATTATAAGAGTAACCTCGTTAGATTGCCATTTACCCGATATGTCTAGTAATATCAAACGATACATATAATTAAAAAGTACCGATAAACAAACAGGAACATGTGTGTTACGTGGTCACTAATGATGTGGTCAATGACGTCATAATTAAAAGTACAGCAGATACCTAACGTTCAAAGCAATTATTTGAGACAGCCGACGATCAGTACAATATGTTGCAAAACAGGAACTTTTGAATAATCTATTTGACTACTAAATTGATAACATTTCCCAAAATAATTAAGTATTTAGATCTAGGCAAGTGCTAAAAGCTCTATGTTATTTCTTTTTTTTTTAACGTTGACCACACTAGAAATTTCATCTGTATCGTAGGTGTGTACATACACAAACAAATCGATTGTTTATGGACCTTAAAGATAACAACTAAGTCCACCAGCCTTTGATTTCTACTCAGTAATCTGTCTAAACATTTTTCGTACATAAGGACCACATTCCCGCAACATCTCATCCCTTAAGCTCCAATAACCGCTCAGCCTTGATCTTGCTACCGTCGTGTAATTAACTGCGCCAGTTTACGCGGCAGCGGCGCGTGCGCAGATGACGTCATCCATTGTTTCGATTTAATTAGTTCAATGTTGTGAATGAGAGACTGGAAAAAAGTGGTGTAATACGCGTGGATAGTAGTCGTAGTAAGTTGCAAGTTCATGTGCAAGGAAATGGTTTCTTCGTGTGAAGTTTGTAATAGATGTGATTTCATAGTGACTCAACTTAAAGAATTTAAGTGTGGTGGTCAAATGGTATGCAAACCTTTATAGAATGTAGGATTCATAAATAAGTTTTTATACCTGAGACCTTACCACGAGAAATTTTAAAATTGGAATGCCTGCTTCGCACATAAGACTTATTTACCCTAAAAGCTTTTTTTTATCAATTGGTAATTGCACTAATTCTAATAATGCTTGCTGTTTGACGACACGGTTAGCGCAGTGGCTGAGCGATCGACTGCTGCGCAGCGTGTTGCGGGTTCGATTCCCGCCCAGGGTTAACATTGGTGTGATGAGCACTTGTGTTTGCCTTGTGTCTGGGTGTTGTTTATCTATATATGTATGTATTTACAAAAAAAAAATGTATTTGTGTATGTATATCAGCTGTCTGACACCCATAGTACAGGGTCTCCCTAGTTTGGAATCAGATGGCCGTGTGTGAAAATGTCCCCACATATTATTATTATTATTATTATTATATATTTGAACCTAAATGTAATCGGATAGCCGTTTTTGTAATTTGAAAATCGACTGAAATGAAATATCTACTTTCACGTTGACCTACTCGTGCTAGGCCTACTGGGGTCTGCTTCTTAACATAGTATAAAACAAAGTGGCTTCTCGCTGTCTGTACGATCAGATCTTTTAAACGGGCCCAACGGATGTTAATGCGTTTTCATCAATAGATAGAGTGATTCAAGAAGAAGTTTTGTAGTTTGATCTACGTGCCCGTTTGCGAAGCCGGGGCAGGTCGCAAGTATCGAATAATATAATAATAATATAATATGTGGGGACATTTTCACACACGGCCATCTGACCCCAAACTAGGGAGACCCTGTACTATGGGTGCCAGACAGCTGATATACATACACAAATACATTTTTTTTTGTAAATACATACATATATAAACAACACCCAGACACAATGCAAACACAAGTGCTCATCACACAAATGTTTACCCTGGGCGGGAATCGAACCCGCAACACGCTGCGCAGCAGTCGATCGCTCAGCCACTGCGCCAACAGTGTCGTCAATAGAAACAAATGAAATGCATGTACCTACTATAATATTACCATTAGTGAGACTACATTGATTAATAGGCATTTTAAACTGTGACGCGTTGACAAGTACAATGATGACTACAGTTTACAAAATCTTTTTTTTTTATATTCTAATAGGCTTGCATTCGACCGCAACTCACCTAATCTTAAGTGATGATGCGGCCTAAGGTGAAGCATGCTTGACTAGGATGTACCGGTTCACTCGTGCCTTAAAGATAGGTACTACAAGTTCACCAGAAACTATTATTCTGGTTTAATATCTAGGTCGTAATCCCATCTTAGCTGCAATCAATGTCAGAAATGAAGGTAAAAATAGATGTTTTTAACATTATGTTTGAGATTCTTAAAAAATAATAGAATTGACTCACAGTTTAAATAAAATCATTTAAACAAAAACCTTTCTGAACTAATTACTTCTAAAGTTTCCCAAAAACACAAAAAAGAACAATAAAAACTCATCAATTGCGTCCAACGTCGTTGCTCTGAGAGGAGCCTGACAACACAATGTGTCGGCCATTATTTGTGAATATCAATCATGTTTGGGATGACATTCTGTGGCAGTCAAATTGAAATTCTATCGAAGACGCATAGTAGTACCGAGTTATGGCTACTTATTACGATGGAGCTTGTTTAGTGGGCACGACACGACGCCGACACGACCACTCTGCGGTCGCTGTTATTAGCGTAAATCTATTGTGAAGGAACAGTAATTGTGGAGTGGCGGAATGGCTATGCAAACTAGGTGCGTAACCGTTTTACAGATACTTTATTGAATACGTTGTGGTAGCTTATGAGATAAATATTGTTTATATTAATGGAAGACTCTGGGAAGAGAAGGAATCAGAAGATAAACCACCTTTACGGAAGCTGTTAACAGTTAAGGCGCTAACAAGCTACTTTTACAGATTTTAAACTGACAATCACGTCAAAATGTGTAGTGTAAATGATTTGAAAAAAATACATATTAAACTAGAACATTCTTTTAATTATTTAAGTATGTGAATATTTTTGATTAAGTTCATATTAAATAGTTTAATTAAATCGTGAAGTTGTGTTTGACGCGTACAAAACATTGATAATCACACAAAATCTACCAGGTTTATTTAAACGAAACTTTCTCTATCTTACAGACAATTTTATTGTCTATCTTCTAATATACGCTTTTTTTTAAGTTAAAGAATCTCTTATTTAATTTTTTCGACTAAACTGACAGTTTTGGATGCAGCGCAGATGATTCTCTGGCCGTTAAACGTCGCCGGCGTATATCGTCGCCTTAATGGAATGGATAACCCTACATATTATACGGATATGATTACACATACGTATTTGAGATGAAATTCCACAAACGACATCGCACGTAATAAACAGCACGTTTTAGATTGCAGAGGTTACAGCGCCCATAACATTCATACTCAAGTTGAGTGCTGAGGAAAGGTTGAGCTTTATGCTCAATAGAAAAGACACAAAACAGTTACGTTATGTCAGCTACTACGGTCCAAGACCCCAGAGTTCCTAGACCTTCGTCGTTAATTTTTTTTCAGCGTAAATTCCATTTGTGCCATCCAGTTGTGTCGTGTGGTGCCGTCCGTGAATATCACCACCCTATTTCGTGGGTGTCGTAGAAGGTGACAGAGGGATATTGACCAGAGGATAGGCACAGCGTTCTTTTGAGTATCATAACACCTACTGCGATCGCCAAAATGCATCGGCGGATTACGGCTGAACAGGGGGGGGGGGTTCTATGCCCAGCAGTGGGCGTGTAAAGGTTGACATGATTATGATGATGATAGTCCATTTAGGTTAGTATACACATAACTTAGAAACTATTGTTAGTACTTAAATCTACCAAAGAAACATTACCTACTAAAAAACAGTGGCATGTAGGCGTATCCAGTGTCCCAGTATAGGGCTGTGAGTATAGGCCACCTGCCTGCTATAGTTTTTAGGGTGGTGTTCTAACATACCATACCATTACCATTATTCTCTAAAGAGAATAAATAGAGAAATAATGTAGTTAAGAAGGAATGTATGCATACATGCTAGCTTCAATGCTGGGCTTTTTTACCATGTATCAGATAGTAAAATAATAATAATAAATCTTTATTTAGCCAAAAAATACAGTTTTATACAGCAATTTTTAGAAGTGAGTATACAAACAAAGCACCTCACGAACGTACAAGTATGATAGCTGATTTGTTCATAAGTACGTTTTACAGCATAAATGAAGCTAGTGGCTAAAGCCATACAGTAATGGTTAAGCTTATCGTGGTTGGCCCGTATATGTGACTATCCATTTTATACCGAAATCCCTCCGTGACTCGGGAAGCCGTTGGTCCCGACTGTCATTCGTAGATCTTTGACAGTCATGAAAATTTGTCAACCAGTCTTACCAAGGCATATCGTGTTACCCAGTAACTGGGTTGTGGAGCTCAGACAGGCAGTTGTTCCATGTAAAACACTGGTATTCAGCTGCATCCAATTAGACTGGGAGCCGACCCTATATAGTCGGGAAATGGCTTGATAGATGATGACAGCAGGTGTGCATGCCTTCTACTCACAAATTGCTTAATCTATTTTTAAAATTTAAATGACGTAGATTTGGATAATCTGGGATCTCAGTCCATTTCGAGCATACGACGCGTGAGCATGCGCCGTCTGTCAGGTGTCAGAGGAATTTGTATTGTCAGAGATATCTTTTGCGGAAATTGTACATGACGACTTTGACATGATAGCTTTAGAAAATCTCAAACTTTGTAAAGTAGTTTTGTTATGAAAATTTGTCATAACTTAGATGTAGCTTTTCATAATAATTTGTGAATTTTAATATGCAGTTTCACTAAAATACTTCGTTTGTTTTCTGTAGGCTCTAAATCTTCGCTTTACTTCCAGTAGCTTAGATTACCTCGTACTTAGTCTTGTTATTCCAATTACAAAGAGAAATGTTTACGAGAGCATAATTACTTCATCTTGTCAAATTGCAGTCTAGCCGATTACACCATACGCATAATCTCTAGGTTATAATTTTACAAAATCTACATTTCCTCATTCCACATGCTCTAAGAGGTTCAACATTAATTACACAGAATATCATATTAGCCAATTATAAAATTTCAGTTCGTGATATATCGAAACGAAAACAACAATTATAAAACAGTAATTAATAACTATAAAAAATCGAGACCATCTTTCACCACTCCAATTCTCAAAACACTTTCGACAAATAGAAGGAATAGAAATAATGAGGCTGTCATCGATAACATTGACAAATTAAATATCAACATCTATTACAATCTCTTAAATACAGTGCCACCAAACAAAACTGATCTTTACCGTGATCACAATAGGAGTTATGAAGATGATAAAGTTTAGTTGGTGGAACATATGAGGATTGAAGATAGGTAATGTCAGAATTTTTGCCACAGTGTAATTAGAGAGAGCTCTGACGCAAGAGGTCATGCGAACGGAATGGTAGAAATCGTTATTTGGGACTGTCTGCTGCGGTGTGGTGCAATATGATTACGGTGGCGAATTCAAATCAAGTTTATCGCAGTCAAAAGATAAATCATAACGAATATTCTATATTTGACCACTCCTAATATTGATAAAGATATAACAAGCAATAAAATTTAAACTGCATTTATTGATCCTGGAACACGTGTACAAATAAGAACTAGCAACATTTTCGTGTCTTATTTCCATATTATTCATCATTTCAGCCGAAAGACGTCCACTGCTGGACATAGGCCTCCCCCAAGGGGGGGTTTTGCCATAATCGCCACGCTTGGCAGGCGGGTTGGCGATCGCAGTGAGTATGGTTGTTACAAATGCACAGAGAACGCTGCTGCCCATTCTCTGGTACGTCCCTTAGTCGCCTCTTACGACACCCACGGGAAGATATGGGATGGCGCTATTATTTACGTCCGACACACGCACCACACGGATTTTATTTATATTTCCATATTATTGTAAGGCAAGAATTCGTTAATCGCTACCGCGTACCGCCCCGCTGTACTCTCTTCCCTTAAACCACAAACCGCTAAGTTTCGTTCACAGTTAATTAAAATTAATAATCGTTAACTGACCAGCGTATTGTAAATTAATGATTTATAAATTTCCACTACGGGCTACTTGAGGGCGAGTGCTGCTAATGATGTACCTGTAAGGTAAGGCTCAGCGGTTATTGAAATAGACGCGACGATTTTTTATTGATAAAAATATGTTTTTTTTTTCATAAATATTTATTTATTTATTTTACTATTTAAGTACACACAGTAGACATCACAGGAAAAGAACATTATAAAATATGAGTACATAGGTACTGCTTATTTCTTAAGAAATTTCTGCCAGCAGACCTGCAAAAGGAGAAATGAAAAAAGAAACATAGACTATAGTGTTTGAGAAAAGGAAGAGAATAAAATAAATGAAATAAAAAAATAAATAAAATAGAATAATAAATAGAATATTATTATCATTTAATATTTTAGTTTTTTACTTATAGCTTATTTATTTACTTATAGTTTCCTAATTCGGTAGCGTAAATGACCTTTCCTTTTTAGATTATTGTTTTTTTTTTGTAATTTGAATTGTTTTAATTGACAAAGAAAAATATTATGTACAAAGAGCAACCTATCTGTGAAATGGTAGTATAATAATAATAATATTTATTAGACCAGAAATAAGAACAGGTTTACACAATTTGCTTAAATTCTACAGACCTATTGCATGGTAGCCCTAACAACAATAATTTTGTCACACTATTAGCGTCTGCTTCAGAACTAGATTTATTGCCTGTACATCAGCAAGCAACGCCTCAAGCCCTCGGATAAGGAATAATCATGTATCATGTAGTATTTGGAATTAATTCTCTGTAATAGACATAAGGTCGTCTTTATTTTTTTTTTTTTTTTTAAGTATGTTAACAAACAGCGCCACGACTCATTTCACAGGTAACTTAGTTGGATTACCTCCTGTTAATAAAAACATATTATAATGTCAAAATATTGCTATTCTATTTAAACTCAAAGCTGACTCCTTGACTCTTCGATGGTATATTTGTTATCTCTTCACCTCTCTTTGTTGCATACTCATTGCAAGAAAATAATTATAGTATCGTGCACTTGCGATTGTTTTACCTAGTGTCACTTACACGATATTATAATTATTTTTATGCACTGAGTATTCCGTTATTTATTTATCTAGCAAATCCCTTGAATTTCTGCTCATGGCACAAAGCATCCACCCGCTTGTGTAACTTTGTGTATGAAGAATAAACACTCCAGTCTTCTTTTATTCTTATTAACAAATATACAATATTTACACGTACAATAAAAAAAAGAAAAGCCTCTACCTATTAAACCAAAAATAAACTAATATAATAAGGCATCACAAAATTCCTCCACATCGCCGTCATCTAGGAATGTGCCCAAGAGACTGACTGCATTGCCCCGTTGGATGGCAATGCTTAACCTCTGCCCAAAGTAAAAACCAGCTCTTGGATCACGAGAAGTGTCAACTAACCTTTTGGAAATTTCCTTTAAAAGGAGATGAGCACTCGGACCCCACGACCCGAGGGTTTCAACCCCAAACGGCTCGAAAATAAAGTTATCACCAAGGTTACTATACTCTGAAGAATAAATAAATAAACAGTAAGTACCCAGTAGTCATATCCCATCCTCTCGTGTCCGCTCCTCCTAAATACATAACAATTAATTACGAGTGAAATTAATATTTTAATACAGTGGCGATCGATACTTAGCTTTTAATGTGTCTATAATTACTTAAGTTCTGTTGACAGCTACAGTTAGTTGCTAAATTGATTTTTCTTGTTGTATTTGTCGTTGCAGTTAGATTTTCTCTTATTGTTATTTTATTTGGCTGTGTCATTAGCATGTTAATTACCAGGTAACTGTCTCTAGATTCATGTCTCGATCATTAATTATAGTTTTCTGGGTTTTATTAATAAGTTTTGCTATGAATCGTAAATTGGAAATGATTTCTGTTTGCGCACCTTTTTACATTTTTTTTAATAAACTATAGCTTTTGTCTGTGATATCGTCCGTGTGAATTCTCTTACGAAATCTTTTTTTTAAATATAATCCCTATAGTATTTAGGAATAACGTGTCGGAATCGGACTAGTAGATTTGGAGAATGGCGCGTTCAAACAAACAGACATACTCTTCAGCTTCTAAATATTAAGTATAGATAATAGATAGCTAGGAATTCTTCACAAAGTAGTACTAAATTAAACCTGAATGTTATTGCTAACATAATTGGAAAATTTTTAATAACTAATTGAGAGAGTAATGTCCAAAGTGACATTTACATCATCTTAAACATACGATAATAGTAAAATCGGATCAAAAATAAGAAGAGCATTAAAGAAAATCGATCGTGATTCCCTGACATTCCCTTGAAGGCGGCTACAATCGACACAAATCCGAATATTGCGGATACATCACGAAATCCCAATAAAATATACCTTCCTGTACATAAACAAGGGCGCCATCTGTAGCGAATACGACAATCAATGCGACAGAGGATAGGGATGTACTGGGAAACTGGGATAAGCCGAAATTGTCATAATTTTTTTAGTAAATTTTGTTGTGTAGCACCCCAAACTGCGAGGTACGTTGGGGGACGTCGGACATTTATTGACGGAATGTGTACGGTTTAAAATGATCTACAGTTAACTAAAAATACCAAAGGATTCTTTCAGGAATTGTTGTCTAGGCCAATATCTGATGCAGTTAAAAGTTTCTTTAGATTTGCTAGTCTCCGTTTTATGTCTAATTAAATGAATTAGGAAACATTGAATTTTTGTGTCTAGTCTTGTAGTTGTAAGAAGTACTGTCATATAGTAATAGAAGTAGTATGACAGGCAGTGTCCGCAACTCGAAGTCTTAGCGCGTATTTTGCGTACTATATGACAATACTACTAGTCATATATTGTTTTAAAAAAGTGCCTATGTTAAATAAAGAGAAAATTATTAATTAAATTGAGTTGTGGGACCTTATTATCATCATTGGTAACTTAAAAAAGTAATGATATTGGTTATAACAAGTAGGTACTTACAGCAAACGGGTAAAAAAAGATAATCATTCAATTTTCACAATTTCACAAAATATATATTTTTTTAATACAGTTCTTTTGTATTTTTGTTTTTTTTTCAAAGTATTAATAGGTATTTATACCTACTTTTATTAATATCCTCGAAAAATATCCGCATAAAAATCCGTCAACATCCCTAGAGCGTACCGAAAACAGCGCGCGATGTAACATTGAGGACGAGTGGTTCCGAGCGCTCACGATTTTGCCCGAATGAAGTTGTACCTATGTCTGTCTATCTGTTCGCTTGTGTGTCGCAGCTGCTAACGGTACGCGATTTATTGGCGGCTGTGTCCACACGTCGATATAAAGGCTTGTTCCGTTTTTCAGTCGAAATTCCGCTTCATAAATGACGATCTAGAGTAACTAATCCGTAATTTGTTTTGAACTTTTCAGTCTTTGGTATATTTTTTTATGGTATATACAGCATCATCAACTGCTTACCCCCTTTAGTGTATGTACTATCATGGACACACCCGCCTGACCACCACTAAGTTCATTTTTGGTTGCACTCAGAAGATGGAACCGCTCTCTAGCCCGCCCCGTTCGCAGGCGCCGAGGATTTTTTTTTTTTAACTGAGCAAAAGTCCGCTATAGTACGTAAGTAGTTAAGTAAGTATCAATAGAAATATTATGTATGTGTGTATGTGTGTAACCATACCTTATTAGGATTAGTTAAGTAAGCATTATTGGAATTATGTACGCTCATTCTATGTGAAAATAGAATAAATCGTAACGTTATCCAGAGCAGATGTCTTTCATTTACCGCGACACTTCACCACCCACGCATTAAAATTTCTTCGGATAGGGGGTAAGCAGTTGTGACGCTGTCTGTACGAAATAGTCCAACCAAGCAAGTACCAATGTGTTTTCAATAAATATGTAGTTTCTAAAATTATCTTAGACATCATTGACATCGGTGAAGGAAATCATCGTGAGGAAACCTGGACTTATAATTAATATAAGTCAGAAATCGCCAATCCGCCTTGAGCGCACGTGGTGATCTATGCTCGTGCCTTATCTTTATGAGAAGAGGCCTTTGCCCAGCAGTGGGACTATTATAGGCTGGTATTTAATGGTTAGGTCTATGCTAAACAAACAGCAACTGTCTGTCTGTCTAAATTCCAGGTTAGTCATAAATGAGAGAGGAGAACTCTCGAAATAATAAAATAATGTGCGGTCGGGAGACCCCCGTAAGGAACGAAGTTCCTTACTTACGTGTCCGCGGCTGAGCAAGCCGAAACTGCGGTGGTGAGCGTTAACACCATCTGCGACGACAAGCACGCTTGGGGCCGCCCAAACCCCGCAGCCGTGACAGAAATAATGCTTGCTTTTAATGCTGCATGTTGCATGCAGCATTAAATTGGGTTTTATTTAGAATAAACAATGTTCCTAAAAGTAAATTAGGTGATGGTTTTCCTTAAAAAAGTTTTAACATGTTTGTTAAACTAAGGAATTGTTAGATATGCTATTTTGAAAATAATAAAACAGTTCTGCAAATACCATTAAACAGTATATTTAATTTGATTTATTTTAATGTGCATAATTCGTGTGCAAGTCAGTATTTTTGGTTTAACTTTGCAATATATTGTTCGGAAAAAGGGAATATACAGATATCGATTTAAATACATGCCGTTTCAAAATACTACTATCGGGATTCGAATATTATAACTAAATACAACATTATAATTCTGTCCTGATACAATTGTCACATAATGATCCAAGAATTGCATGGAACAAAAAACAATATACAAATAGCTGCAGTAAGTTTATATGAAACGGAAAGTAAGTCACACACGCGATGTTCACGTACTCTTTGTTATGTTAGGGAGGTTATACACTTGACAGACGGGAGTTTTAAAATAGAAGGATAAATGTCATACACTCTTGAGCATACCGGATCGTGGAAGGGTCGATATGGACGCATAGGTTAACAAATTTAAGATGCTACCTTTTTCCCCCGGCTTTGTGTTGTTTTTTTATTCTTTAAGGTCCCTATTTTTATATAAAGATATAACTTATAGCATACAAGTCTAACATAGCTTCATATAGGCAAAAGAATTTATAGAATCGGCCCAGGAGTTCAGGAAATTAGCGCGGATGAACAACACGTGTTGCCGATACGGTAGACGCAGTGGCTGAGGGATTGGCTGTTGTACTGCAGGACGCGGGTTTGATACCCGCACGGAACAAATGTATGTATTAAAAAAAAATCAAATACACACATTACGCATTCTAATTAAGTTAAACAAAACACACCTATTAGACCTCTGTGGATTGCCTTAGAATGCCATGCGATTTAGTCAACTGGATAGTTTATGGCCTATTGATAATTGTTCCGGGTCTGACTGCATGTTTGTGCATGTAAGTTTTAGGATTGTAGATGTATCTACAGTACAGGTGTAATTCGTAAAAAAAGAAGACAAAACAAATTCTTCAGGTTCATATTTGTTGTTGATTAAACTTAAAAAAAGCGGCCAAGTGCAAGTCGGACTCGCCCATGAAGGGTTCCGTAGCACCAAGTAAGGTAAATTGCGGTTTACGATTTATGACGTATGAAAAAAAAACTACTTACTAGATCTCGTTCAAACCAATTTTCGGTCGAAGTTTACATGGTAATGGAAGGAATATATTTTTTTTAGTTTTATCATTCTCTTATTTTAGAAGTTATGGGGGTCTCTCGCGCAAACTATTCAGTTTAGAAAAAAAATGATACTAAAAACTTCAATTTCATTTTTAAAGACCGATCCATAGATACCCCACAAGTATGGGTTTGATGAAAAATATTTTTTGAGTTTCAGTTCTAAGTATGGGGAACCCCCAAAATTTATTGTTTTTTTTTTTCTATTTTTGGGTGAAAATCTTAATGCGGTTCACAAAATACATGTACTTACCAAGTTTCAACAGTACCTATAGTTCTTATAGTTTCGGAAAAAAGTGGCTGTGACATACGGACGGACAGACAGATAGACATGACGAATCCATAAGGGTTCCGTATTTTGCCATTTGGCTACGGAATCCTAAAAACCTCCAAAATTACAAACATCGAACAAAGTTGTTTACTTCCTCAACAATAGAGTTTTCTCAATCTCAAAGTATCAATAAACTTCTTCATCTAAAATATTAGGTGTCGCATACAGTAAACCTCAACACTAGCTAATTCTCGGATTGCCCTTCGGCGTTCCGGCGGTGCATGTACACGGCCCTCTAGTTCCGCGATTATGATGCCTGTATCCATTAGGTGGCATTACGGCCGCGTGGGAACTGGACTGGCCTGGGAAGGACAACGCATCACATTCGCCTAGGTTAGAGGCGACGATCTAATGTTTGGTAATGTTCTGATGTGAACGTATAATTTATATTAAAACTTGTATAATACTTTGGTGTAAACGAGGGGTAAGTATGATAATATTATGTTGTGAGTGCAGACGCATCATGGAGCGTGCCCCTAGAGTCCCTGTGCGTTGAATTGTCAAGAAGTCGGTCAGTTAGTCAGAGAGTTAAGCTAGTTGCTCGTTCCAAAACGTACGTAGGTCTCTATGGAGAAGAACGAGAAAGAAACTCCACGGACACTCTTTTAAATTAAGTTTTGGAACGAAGTTCCTTATCGCGCGTTGTGAAAGGGGGCTAGACGGAAAAAATTCTTACGAAAAGTTGTCACGACATTTGACATTTCGTCATTCATTTGATTTAAGAGCCATCTATTAACGTTATTGGCGCAACTGTGCTCTTCGAGATCGAATTACGAACGGCCAATAGATGGCGCAGAAATAATTGATTGGTCTTTCTATCTAAATAACTACGCATTGTACTAACATGTTAGAAAATGTTAATCTTTAAAATTACTTACTTACAATGTAAGCAGCCATAATAACTTTTCATTCCTCGCTTTTTTTTTGCCCTGGCTTAAAGCCACTTAAATTCACTTTAACGCATCACATTAATTAGTGAAGGAATTGTAATAAAATTGTAATAAAATTCCTTCACTAATTAATCGAAAGGAACTTCGTTCCATCCGGGTGTCCTTTGACACCTCTCAAGTTTTTTTTACAAAGTCTGGTTACATGATTCTTGTGGCTTACACATCACATTAGCCTAGGTTATAGGCGAAGATCTAGTGTTTGGTAATGTTCTGATGTGAACTGTAATGTTTTGGATACAGAGATTTAAGTGTAGTGTTACTTTGAACAGTTAGAAGGCCAGTCTGATTAATTAAAAATACCTTTTTACGAAAAAGAAATCCGGCGGCTTTTATTTTCCGCTTTTTAGTACCTAATTCATTACGAAACGGCAACATAGTTAAAATAGAGATTGAAAGTCCTTATCAAAACTTTTGATAAAAGGAACAAAACAAAACGTCATCTATGTGTAATTTTTTTGTTGTTTTTTTAAAATGTGCAGAATCAATTTCAATTATATTTGTATGGGACCATTACCGTATCCATTAAAAGAATTAAAATACTTTTAAAATATCGTTCTACAATGGCCGGAGAAAAACACGTAACAAACATACAATAAAAAACATACACAGTTCCATACTCCTCTCTTAAAATCTAGTTGCAATCTCATGTCAAAATCTTGTTATATTTGACAGATTCCAAAAGTTTGCGGAATTTCCCCCGTTCTTTTAACAATAAGGATAGGTGATATAATGTAACTAAAAAATGCTAACTTTGTTGTTTTCTCAGTGCTATAGTAGTACCAATCAGTGGTAAATGTCATCGGGTGGTATAGGACTAGAAAAAAACTGTCCAAGAGGAAAACTACAATAACGTTCTTATGATAATAGATGGCGCCACATGTCTTTTGAATCATTATTGAATGATAACATTATTACAAGCTGAGTACAACCAAAATTGATTGTCAAATTCTAAATTAAAGCAAGCAAAGTCGCGGGCAAAAGCTAGTAAAGAATAAAGGTGTCTAATCGCCAAATACTCAAACGCTACTCAATGTTCGTCATGTCTCTATCACTTTATGTCAAACTGAAAGAGACTACGAGACTTAACGGCATTTTAAAGTTGAGTACCGCTTGAGTATTTGCCCATAAGTTACATATTTCTCTGAATTTCGACCGTGATTAAATGACATACGTTTCGCGACCCTGGGATCTAGAACCATAAAGATATTGGTCAAAAAACAATTACGTAGCGACCATTGCTATAGCTAATTCCAATCAGTAGATTAGTGACTTACGCGGTCTGATAAGCAACACTTTTTAATTATTACACCAGACTTCTTGTAGTTTTTAACGATTTGCAATTAAGACATAGCTATTTAAACAAATTTGTCAGTTGAAGTAATTAAAACCTACACATCTTGCACGTTTTCGAAAAAACAAATAAAAGTAACAATTATTCACATATAAATAAAAGTCAACTTAATTATTTTAAAATATAACTTGCCGGCGAACTTAATAAAATAAACATACAGGTTCAATTTAACTAACCCTACTGGTATTAACATAAAAACCCGCGGTGTTTAGTGATACAACCAAAAATGGACGCTATTTCAAGACATCAGAGTTAATTTTTCCTTCCCACCATTTTCAGATCAAACGTTCTACCGATAAAGGGATAAAAAGTTCTATTTTTTAATAATCCTAGTACAGTTTAATTAATGTGCCTTATAAGAGCAATGCGGTCCTCTTGAATGAAAGCAGATCAAGTAATTATACAGTTTTTTGCCACCTAGAGCGTCGCTTAGTGGCGGAATGATGGAATCAACAAGTACCGGCAGTTGTTTACGCCATCCTTCGCTTATAAAGGGGATAAGTAGAAGCAAAGGTGCCGGGGGGACAAAAAACATCCCTTTGACTGTCGGCTGCATCTACGGTTTGATTAGTGATTGGCAGCCGATGCGTCTTTAACAGGGTATTTAAAGACTTAACTGTTTCAACAGTGTCAGAAAAAGTTTTCATAATAAAATAATGCTACTGAAAAAATACCACGTTGAATTGGTCGAAAGTACATACAATTGCCGTCTTTTTTTTATTCACTTCAGTAACTTTACAGTTAGCCAGGATTAAAGTCAAAATCAAATCATTTATTTCAATTAAACCATTAAGGGCACTTTTGAACGTCATATTGTAAAATTTTAATCTAGTTGCCCATTCCAAATGGTAGTTTCGTATGGAGAAGAATGGGCACGAAACTTCAATAATTTAATAAGTCGCATCGACGCCGACGTGTGCACTTGTGAAGTGGTAAAGTAGTTCCTGTTTAATTGTTTTTATGATAAAACAATATAACACCAGGTTATAATTGTTTTTACGATAAAACAATATAACACCAGGCTATAATTGTTTTTATGATAAAACAATATAACACCAGGCTATAATTGTTTTTATGATAAAACAATATAACACCAGGCTATAATTGTTTTTATGATAAAACAATATAACACCAGGCTATAATTGTTCCACAGCAGGGTTTTAGGCTTCTTCTCATTCAGAGAAGGCACGAGCATTGATCACCACGTGCGCTCAAGGCGGATTGGCGATTTCAGACTTATATTAATTATGAGTCCTGGTTTCCTCACGATATTTTCTTTTACCGGTGTCAGAGAAGTTTAAGATAAACTTAGGAAGTATATAGGTAGGTATATCATAATAAAAAACTCTTAACCAGTCAAAACTACTTTTGACTACAAAAATCAGTTTTTGATGCCTTATTATATCAGTTTATTTTTTGTTTAATAGTTATAGGTTTTTCTTTTATTATTGTACGTTAAAGCTACTTTTGAACGGTTTAAATTTATCCTTTATATTTAGAAACTCATTAGGTTGGTAGGATTTTTTTTGTGACATTTTTAAAAACTGATTTTGCAGTGATTCCTATAACTAAGGCATTCCCTATTTTTGATTTTTTAACGCAAACGCGTTTTATCTTAATAAGGGTTTTGACTGAACCCAGTCAAAAGTAGTTTTGACTGGTAAGGAGTTTTGATTTTAAATTTATACGGAATTCAAAAAGTCATATTGTTTATTTACTCATGCCCGGTTGTTCCGGTGTTGTATTATAATAAGTGATATTTATTCTGTAAATGGGTCAAAAATAACAGTTTTACACATCATTTTGTTTAAACTAGATAAGGTCGGTATTTCTTTGATATTATGTTCCGAGGATCAGTCTCAAATAGCACAAATAAAAACCAAACCAAAATTAAACCGACCTACCACTTTGTACCTCTCCCAAAATACTAATACGTTTTTAAATGCTCTCCAATTTCCTAACCGAAAGTCAACGATGATGGTTGCGACAACCAAACGCGACTTCTGCCAACCAATGGTTATTGGGCAACCGATAATTCGACACTTGAACAATTAGGACTTGAAAAGAGTTTAAATCGTTATGTTAGCGCGCGTCGTTGTGAAACACTTTAAGAAACTTTTGAACCGATTTTTGGGTACCTATTTACCGTTTTTATAGATTATCTTTCCGTCAGTTTGGCAAGAACAAAACGGTTAGAGCAGGGATTCCCAAACTGAGCGACGCTATACTAAGGAGTCGCGCGCGACCGGCACGTTATCGCCACTTCCTTCTGATTGATTGTAATGCAATCATTGTACTTTTTACAATAATGACTATATATTAAAAAATAAATAATCATGATTAAAATCTTTTATATAAAAATAAAACATAAATAATTTGAATGTCTGCTGGAGCAACACACAGAGATCATCTTTTAAAAGGGCGTCGTAAGAAAAATACAACCTGTACAGAGAGTCGCAGTGTATAAAAGTTTGTGTAAAAGTTTAGAGTAAGAGGCTCAATAGGTTTAAGTTGATTTTTCGTAGAATTGTCGTAGAGAAGAGAAATTATATAAAGGATTTTCTTGTTCTATTAAATTGTTAATTTAGTTTATAATTTTTTTTATTTTTTTTTATTTTTTTATTTTTTTTATCACACGCACAACTACCTTTACAGGTTACAACCCCAATGCGATAGCGTGGTACTTAAGTAATTAAATTAAAAACTAACATTAAAATTAAAAATAAAATCCTTATTATGTATAGCACAGTACATATAATGTAGTCTTTGTGAATTCATTCAGAGAACAAAAAAACAAATCAATTCTGTCAGCAGTGTCATTGAGTACATGCAAGGCGCGCGTCAGTGGCGCTTTGCTGAGCAAGTTGGTTCGTGCGCGCGGCACTGTTAGTAGCCGTGGTCGCCGGCGTCGCAATACGTAATTATCTGGCACATCAAAATATATCTCCTTTAAAACACCAGGATTACACGTCTTACCACGCAACAGTTTAAAAACATATGTGACAATTGCTAAGTCCCTTCTTGTCTCCAGTTTGTTGTACCCGACCATGCCGATTACGAACAAGGTTGGGTACATCAACGGATAAAAGGGATAGATCCCGTAAAGCTTCATGTACAAATACCTGGTATACTTGTTTTGTATGCGCTCCAACATGAGAGTATACTTAGTCTCATGTGGAGCCCATACGACAGCATTACACTCAAGCTGAGATCTGACCAGAGCATTATACAAAGCTGCAACCGCTTTAACATTTGTGAAACCTACCGCTTTACGCGCTTTTATGTTGATCTAACCAATTGGTCTCTAATTTAGCATCAATAGAACTGTATTTTTACCCGACTGCGCGACGTAAAGGAGGAGTATTGTGTTTATTAACATGATTGTGTTTTATTTTTATTTTAGTTTTTATTTATTTTAGCTTCAATTGTTGTTATCGTCAACAGGTTTCAATTTTATTGAACCAATATATGGAACAAATGAAAGCATCGTTCGTCTGAGTTTATCTTGGACATCATTAGAAACGGTGAGAGAAAACATCGTACGGAAACCTGGACTAATCCTTACTTCCTTACTTAATAATTATAAATGCGAAAGTAACTCTGTCTGTTACGCTTTCACGATGAAACGGCTGAGCCGATTTTAATGAAATTTGGTATGAAAATAACTAAAACCCTGGGAAAGGACATAGGCTACTTTTTAATACACGACTTCGTCTGCATTTGCGATAACCGACATTCACGCAGATGAAGTTGCTGTAAGAAAAGACATCTCGCAGTAGGACATAAAAAGTGCATTAGACAATAATAAACTACTGTTATTATCGTCTGAACATAAAAAGTGAAACTATTAAATCACATGCAAAAGTTTGTCTGTGCAGATAATAGGTGGATTTGTAATAATTATGTTGCATACAATTATGTATGGTAAGCGTTGCATTATGAATTGTCGGCACGCAGCCGACGGACGACGGTATGGTTAGAGGTAACCTACTTGGGTGTGGTTTTGATAACTTTTAAATTCGTAATTAAATGGGGTTTCTTCTGGCTAAACAATTTAATAATAATAAGTAGGGACATTTTCACACACGGCCATCTGACCCCAAACTAGGGAGACCCTGTACTATGGGTGTCAGACAGCTGATATACATACACAAATACATTTTTTTTTTTGTAAATACATACGTATAATAGATAAACAACACCCAGACACAAGGCAAACACAAGTGCTCATCACACAAATGTTTACCCTGAGCGGGAATCGAACCCGCAACACGCTGCGCAGCAGTCGATCGCTCAGCCACTGCGCCAACCGTGTCGTCTATATCATTTAACGTATAGACAGCGTCATCAACTGCTTATCCCCCACGCATTAAAATTTCTTCGGATAGGGGGTAACCAGTTGATGATGCTGTATGTACGTTTTTTTTTCCATTTTTCTTATTTTTTGGATATTTTACGATGATTACGGCGATACGCCACCGGTACATGGTGGACATCCCACCCACACGCACAAAACGTTTTGGGAACACATTCATTGTGCGTACTGCTAAGGAGTGGAATTCCCTGCTTGTGTTTCCTGATAGCTACAACCTGGGAGTCTTTTAGTCAAGAGTGAATAGGTTACTTCTAGGCAAGCGTGCTCCATCTTAGACCGCATCATCGCTTCCCATCAGGTGAGATAGTGGTCAAACGTATGCCTATCACTAGTTAAAAAATAAAAGATTTATTTAAAATCGTCCCGTGGAGTATCCGGGCGAAAATAGCATCCACCCATTTCATGCCGAAGTCGTAGAAGGCGACTGAAGAAAATTCCGGAAGTCGGGCAGCAGCGGCTTTTTGTACTTAACAACCTCACTGCGATCCCCAAGACGCCTGCCAAGCGAGGAAATTATGGCAACCCCCCAACTTATGGTGGATGCCTTTCTTCAACAGTGAACGTCATCCAGCTGATGATGAATTTAAAATCTATTCTAAGTGTGCATAAGTTTGGCACGTGTATTGAATCGTCATTACTAGATATAATATAATAATAATATAATATGTGGGGACATTTCACACACGGCCATCTGACCCCAAACTAGGGAGACCCTGTACTATGGGTGTCAGACAGCTGATATACATACACAAATATATTTTAAATACATACAAGTGCTCATCACACAAATATTTACCTTGATACCCTTTTATTGTAATTGTTGGGCCCGGTCCGCTATATTGATAGCTGGATACCGAAGCCTCGTTGAAATAATGACTAATTGGACTGTATGAATTGATTATATTGAAATTAAATTAATAAAAACGGGTACAATGTTTAAACCGGCGCGACATTAGCATGATAGCTAGTCGGCTGGACTGCAGTTACGTCAATCAATGCTGCGCCATTAGTCATGGAATGGCACGGCAGTGATTGTTGTGTTTTATATGTGTAACTCTGGGTAGTTTTAGGTATTTACTAACTCTAGTTTATAAGAACATTGTTACTAACATAGTGGACTCCGATGGTCTCCGTAACATTTATCTAGTTATTAAATGTTATGGGGAAAAAAATCATGATTGCTACTACAGAATAAGTGCTGTACATAGATTTTACATACAAATACATTTCGCTCGATATAAAATGAATATTAAATAATTAAGTAAATCAAAGTAAGTACCTCCATTTTGAGAGAGGTCTTCGTCCAATGCGATTGGCTGTTGGCGACGTTGGTGATGAGTTACATAGAAATAAAAATAAGTTACAATTAATTTAACGTGTTAAATAAAAATGGCCACCAATCATGTAAGTGTGTTACATTGATTCTTAACAAAGTGGATGTTTTTGGCAAACTATTTTAAATCATAAAGTCAAATATTATTTATTTCAATACGACACAGACACTTTTGAACTGATTCTTCTTATGTAAGAAAAAAATAATCTAGTTACCCCCTTCCAAAAAGTAGTTTCGTGTGGAGAAGAATGGGCAAGAAACTCCATAATCTTTTAAAATAAAATCAGTAATATAATTACCAAGACGAGATATGAGAGTACTAGAACAAGATACGGTGCTAATTTCTAAATGCCAATATTAGCTAGAGTGATCTCGAAGCTTTTGACACAGGCAGTAGAAAAGCTTGGAAGTTGAAAGCCGGCTCTATATGCAATATCGTACCCTCATCGCAGACCTGCACATGACTACCACCAACCAGTACACAGATGATTAAATCAAATAACCAATGACCCAATTAAATAAAACGTTAAATCGATTCAACACATCGAGGACCGCTCAGACAATTGTCATTGTCTATTGTACGTAACCTATTACGTGTTGTACGACGGAGCTTATGTTCTTGTACCCAACCGTGGGACCATTTCCCACGGCGACTGCATTGTCTCACTCATTAGTCGCTATTTTTTTTTAATAACACTTTATTATAAGCATAATGGTCAATTGTTCAATAGAATTTCGATTTTTCAACGAGGTCAGTCTGATAGATCGCCGTTGATGCTGATACGCACAGGTAATGTTTCATTTGATTTTCACATGATTGTTTCATGTTTGAATCAATCGGTAAGTTTGTTTGATTGATTGGAGATTGATAGGGGTTTTTGTGGTGTTTGAGTGAATCTGGGTTTTTGATAGATTGATTGATGAGTGTGTTGCGTATCATGGACGCTGTAATTGGCTTGTATTTAGAGGCTTAGGAAATCTTAAAGTTCGCCAATTACGGCGCCATAATATTTTTTTATTTAAACATAATGAACAAGCGTTACGTTCAGATAAAAGGATACTTATTCTTAACAAACAAACAGCAGTCGCAATTCTTTTCAGAAAAGAAATATAAATACACTACCGGACGGCATTTTTGGGTAATTATACGATGATACGATAAGAAATATTCACTAATGTGCGTTAGTTCACTTGTATACCTGCCAAAAGTACACATAATTCTTCAAAATCCTTTAATCCATCACGGATTAAGAATATCAAAGTGCAAAAGCTACTTCTAACATTCGCGTGGGTTGAGCATCGACTAAGTTTACTATATTTAATAACAGATGGCAGCACTAGTCTCTTCTATTGCCGAATATTTTTCTTTTTGCAATCTTTGTCGACTATCTCATGACTTGTAATAACGTTATGCGAAAAATTCAAGTTGCCAAATATTATTTTAACTTGCTTAGACATTTTTATGTTTAAAAATTGTATTTGGAATAAGACCCACACCGCCCCCATATGCTATGCCCGCACTTGGGTACATTTTTATCGCACAGAGTGCCGATTTAGAAACGAAGGAACAAACGTTCTGTTACTTATCATCACAATACAAATTGGGAAACACGTTTTGTGAATTCGTAAAAATACGCACACGGAATGATAGATTTTCTAAGGAAAACCTGCAAAAAACTATCTTAATAACTCCGATAACAATTACCTAATGATTGGTTTTGTTTGTTCCAGGTAAGCATTATTGTCGATTTAAGATTAAACGGCAGTGATGCTGAGCAGAAGAGGTCCTCTCTGCTGCTCAGCATCACTGCCGTTTCAAACCAACCAAAAACCAATTATCAAGAAGCTTGTAGCTATAATTAACTGGAAGAAGGATATTTGATGACATTTCATTTTTAATAAAGTTTGAGCGAGACAACGTGTTTTAACCACGAACACCTAAATTACATCTCCTACATCGTCCATTTAAAAGAGATACCGATGTTCCGACCATTTTACAAACGCTACCATTATGATTTCGTGGTGTCTCTTTTATATGTAACCCACACACGTCACGTCTTCACGTGACCAGAAGGCTGGCCTTTTCTTGGGCCAAAGAATTAGCATTGCCATTCAACGTGGTAATGCTGCTAGTCTTTTGGGCACTTGTCCCATTGAGAGCGATACGGACGAGTTTTTTGATGCCCTGTGAGCCCTCCATTGTACATATTATATGTTTATATTCATTTTTAAGCTTTGTATATATTTTATTTAATTAAGAAGTTCATTATACTTGTATTTAAGTCAGTTTCTTAAATACATAACATCGATTTGTGAAACTGTAGTATGTTGTAGATAACTCATTCATACGTAAAAGAAAATACCTATATGACACCCACTCACGTATCTATTATTTAGTATAGCTATTAACTTTTTAAAATTAATGTGGAACAAGAAATAGGTTTTACTCTTAAGAATGATAATTATGCGACCTCAAACCTTATCGGTCACGCATCAGTCACGGATGTAGTCTAATTTTATATCTAGCTTATTTATTAGCACACAGGTAGGTGCAAATTTGATGGTTAGTATGTTGATATGAATTGCACTAGTCTAATATAGTTTTTATATGGATCAAAAGGAATATGATAATTTTTGTATTATTATCGGTTTTATATTATGTACACGAAATGTGACAAGTCTATATGTAGCTTTGTTAATCTTAAACAACTTGCGTTCTGAATTTATATACCAGTAGGTTAGTCCTTGTTTCGTTTTAATCAAACTTATGGTTTTTTTATAGTCTATGTTTAAATATTAATTTATGAACCAAACTCATTCAAATTTAGAATAAGATGGAGATCGTCGGTTCCGATGGCTAGCATATAAAACGAGGAATTAATTTGCTTTTCCTTTGGCTTTTCTATAATAATTACGAGATATTAAGTCAATACGTTAATATAATCGTTAATAGGTAGGTGTGTATCCCCAAAGTGCCTTCTTAGTATTCTCTCTAGCTTAGAAGATTACCTCGAATAAACAGATTTTACTAAACCTTTGCAAATTTGTAATTCGAAAGTTGTAATTTTGAACATTTAATAACTTGTTTTACAATTTTCAGTTTAACGACATACTTTTATATGGCTCATTAGACATTATAAGAAGAATAAATGGAATTTGGTTGTCCATTCCAAAAGGTAGTTTTGAATGGAGAACAATCGATGAAGATGTAAATATGAGCCTATGTAGCTGAGGCAACGAAGTCAGATAAGATAGAGGTCGATGTACGTGTTACCGATGTATAGTTTTGAAAAATATTTAAAGATGATGTAATATATCTACATAATGTACTATTATCTCTTTATCTCACCTTTAGCATATGTATAGCTGCAAATCACGGTTGACGCACATGCATTAGTTTTCGGCGTCGTCGCACATACTAGGTATTTATGTCAGTCAATTTTTCCCGTCTATTATTGATGTGTATAAATCCATACAAATATTATAAATGCGAAAGTTAGTTTTTGTTGGTTATGCTTTCAACTACTAAACCGATTTTAATGAAATTTGGTTCAAACCAAACTTGAGCCACAAGAAAGAAAATAGGCTACTTTTTAATTCGCGACTTTGTCTAAATCCGCGATAACCGACATTCGCGCGGACGAAGTCGCAGGCCAAAGCTAGTTGGAAATAATAACGATCTAGACACGCTAGGCATATTGTTTGTCAGTTTGTCACAACGATCAAGATCGATCTAAACACTAATTGATCGATTATTTCAACGGAGAGATAATTTTACTTTTTTACAGTTGTCAGTACAAAAGACATAAACGATTTGGAAACAATTCTAAACGCTATTATTATCAGTAATTATTAATATAATCGTTGAATAATATCTTAAAATAATAGTATCAGTTTCACACTTCACTTAATAATAAATGATGAGAAATAGATAATTTATCGAATCGCAATGTGACATTTTAATATTTGAGATAACAGAATTAGCGGTGTCTACATTTTTGCATGTTTAATCAGAATATTGACTTATTATTAATAGTAATAATAAATAAATCATGTTATTTTTAAGAATAATCATTATGTTATTTGTATGGTAACATGTTCAATTCGCGGTGGGCGTGGTTGCAATGAATCTCATTTTAGATTCAAACGCCTCTTTTCACATAAATTGAACTTCAATCGATATTTATCTGTTATGATTGTTTGCTTAATCTAATATTTAATTTATAATTAATATTTTATTTTGTGCAATATATTACTTTGTATATAACAGGAAATAAGTTTATTTTTATATATTTCTACCGGTCCTTTTTTTAATAATTTGTTGTAAATATTCGTAACTGGCGAAATATCAATTAACTATAGATTATGTGTCTAGGACACACATTTTAGGACAAGTTACATTACATAACGTCCTTATTATAAACATGAAAAATGATTCACAAAATCCCACAAAGTTTGTAATAGTGACAAAGTGCTTTGCTTCACTAAAAGGCTATTTTGCACCTACATGCAATGTTTATCTACGATTGTATCGTCAAAAGTATCTTACACAATTTTGGAGGAAAATTGCTCAAATCACAATATTGCAATAATCTATAGATTGATATAAATATTTATTCATTATCGTGACAGCCATTTTGGAATTTTCACTGTTCGGGACGATGTGCAAGTGCGCCCGTTTATGTCTTTTGTATGGGAGCGTTTCCCGAACCACGGAAACTAAATGCCGAACGAAACTAGCATAAATATGTCAAAAATAATTGTTCCTGTTTTATTTATTTCTCTTGACAAGTAAATATTTATATTTATCATAGAGTAAGAAATTAGTTAAGATAGGTTCGATTCTATTGTCAAAATATTGGAATTTTCATTTAGTATCTAAACGGACGAGAATAAATTATTTAGACACCTAACATTTAACTAACCTATTTAGACTGACGCTAAAATATTTTAAGTAAACACCGCTTACCTTAATATCTTTGGTGTGTGCACAATATCAGAAGGCCGCAGTTTTCCGAAAAATCCCACTGTCACTTCACAATAAAAATATTTGCTCTCAATTTTTTAAGTCAATAAAAATTTCACTAAGGCGGTCCGCATACGTGATACTTCAATTACGTATACTATCGATTTCAAATGTCACAGTCCAGTCACTTTCGATGAAAACAAACAAACGAAATGTCGCCGCGTTCAATTTACATCTGACGTATAACTGAAAATGCAAACTGAAAACACGACGATGAAACTACCGCACTGCTACGTTTATCGTCTTTGCTATTGACACATCATTTTAACAGTTTTTTTGATTACAGTCTTTATTAAAACCTGCTCTAAAAATTAATTTTGAGCGAAACACTGGCATCTTCTATTGACGGGACTGAAATCGCGCGGCCGATTTCATTTTCGAAATTCAAAAATTTTCGAACACAGGTGGCGTGTGGCTGGAACGGCGCGCGCGCACGAATGCTCACGGAGGTGGACTCAGAGCTTCGAACGCTGTGGGGGCGTGGCTAACTTCTAACGCAACATCTATCTCTCGTGCTATCCTTGTCTGGCGTGTGGCATTTGGGATGCTTGCGTCTCTTTCTCTATTACCGGTGCGTTACCGGTCCATAGGTACGGTTTGGTGGGATCGCGTGAACTTTGCCACTGCGCCCGAGTCTCGTACTGCGATTAATAAAACGATACGCGACGTTATAGATCGGGGCGCGATAATCGTAACTCCACAGTTTAATGCGTCGCGTCGCCTTTTAAATACAACATATGCGTTTTTGTTTTTAATGCGAGTGTGTAATTATTTAATGTCTTGCGATCACTGTATCCATTTAAAATAATAAGTTTCGACTATTTCATATTTTTGTTCATCTTTACAATTTATGCTTTCCTAACAGTCAATGTGACTCGAATAGTCTCGCGATGTGTAATAAAACAAAATAGAACTGGGATTTTGTTATTAAAAATGAATGGTTATTTCCTTATTTTTGTTGATTTTGTTCATAGATCAAATTATGCGTCACTATATTTAGGTTTATTAGAGTCAGGGAACTATTAAGTCTACAATACTAATTAGGTACGAATAAACACTGATGGTTTAAATAGATAATAATATTAAAAAGTAGGCATGTAGGTAGATACTGTTCTTGGAAAAACAATTATTAAACAACGTGCAAATAATTAAACAAGAACCTTTTAAAAAACGGTATAAAAATTACTTAATAAAAAATGGACTAAATCTTTACAAAGTCGCTCCATTAACGAACGAGCTTACCGTAATAAAACTTTCTTTGAGAATAAAAAGCGTTTAAAAAACTCCCAACGATTGTTGCAAAACTTTTTTGTGAAACAAACGTAGGCTGCAATTTGTAATTTAAAGTTAACAGAAAAAATAACTTTTCGTTTCTTATTCCCGTCTTGCTTACCGACACCATCCTTAGTTACCTTAAAATTTAAATCTCGAATGATTATTTTAGAAATTTGGCGCCACACAGCAAGTTTCTGATTTTGAATATCATAGGTTATGCAGCCAAATAATTGTAGTTATATTGTTGTTGTGTTTATATTGTTCAAATAACTACATTTTAGTGATATGTTTTTAATTTATGTGGCAAAAACTACTTCGTTCATCGTAAAATTATGAAGCTTATTACATTATCAACTGCCTAGCATTTTCCCATCTATGTTGTGGTCGGCTTTCAGTCTAACTAGATACAGTTGTATACCAGTGTTTCACATGGAGTGACTGCCTATTTAACCTACAACATCCAGTTACTGGGTAACACGATACCCCATGGTATGACTGGTTGTCAGACTTTCTGGCTTCAGACTACCCATAACGACTGCCAAAGATCTATGAAGGCCAACCTGGACTAACGGCTTTTCGAGACACGGAGGGAACTCAGTATTAAATGGATGGTCGCCCATCCACAGATCGACCGCGGTAGGCGAAGCTTAAGCTTGACTGATCAATCGGTACAGCTTTTACTTAGCCACGAGCTTAAACTCAAGCTCAAGCTCATTACATGCTAACATTGACAAAACGATAGAGTTATAGCTATGTTTATGTCTTATGTTTTAATAAATGTAGTATCTATAGGTGTTTAGGTATATGTCTTAAAAGGTGTTGCAAAAGTACTCGATACCTACGTATCTGATGACAGATAAATGGCCGTCAGACATTTCATTGTTGCTCGAATCGTTTGTAATAATCGATTGTCGTACAAACTGACGATTTTATAATCGGATTAGTTTTGTTGTTGGTGAATAGGTAATCGATTTTACAGTTCGTGACAAAGTTTCCATTTTTAATCCCGAATTATCAAGAAACTTCTGCTTTTAGAGATTTGTTTCTGGTTCAGAACTATGGGTTTCATTTTGCCACAATTAAACAAACCACTACAAAATGACTCTTATTTTTGTAAAAATTTTAGATGTTTAATAATGGTAATAATTTTTAATCTATTCTTACCAAAAATATGACATGTATCAGACAGGATCATCTAGTTGATGATTCTGTTCATTGTGCATGCAGTTGCAATTTGCATTCCCTCACACATTTAAATTGCTTCAAAAATGAGGTAGCTAGTTAATGACGCTGTCTGTACATTCGATTGTAATTTCCGGATAGTAACTTTACACATTTAGCATAATAAATTAATTTGATGTACCTACTTAATTAATTTTTGAGAGGTTTTGTGCGACACACATAAGTGAACAAATCGCTCACTTATCGCTTGTGCGATTGCTTGTGTGTTGATTTATCTGGTCAAGCCATTTTCAAATAAAAATACTGTAAAAGATTGTACTTACCAGAATGCTTCTGGTAAGTAGCATTCTGGTAAGTACAAAAATTCATGCAATGCTTCACCATTGCATGAATTTTTAACCAACGCATGAAGCCGAGAGGTATGTAGATATCATGGAAATTGTTTAGATGATCCATATTCCAACATCTCTTTTCTTCATAACTCTTTCCTTGGTGCAAACAGCAGAGAGCTCATTTCAAATGGCATGCTGTCATATAATGCGCTTCTCTTATGGAGCTATTAACGACTTTTACAGATTTTAAACTGACAATCACGTCAAAATGTGTAAATGATATGAAAAAAATACATGTTAGACTAGAACATTCTCTTAATCATTTAGTTTGTGAATATTTTTGATTAAATTCATATTCAATAGTTTAATTAACTCGTGAAGTTGTGTCTGACGCGGACATAACATTGACAATCACACAAAATCTACCAGGTATAATTAAACGAAACTTACACTATCTTACAGACAATTTTACTAACTATCTTTTAGTATACGCCTATTTTTAAGTTTCTTAATTATTTTTTTTTTTTTATTTCTTTTATTTAGTTTTTTCGACTAAACTTTGAGAGTTTTGGACGCAGCGCGTACGATTCTCTGGTCGCTCAAGGTTGCCGGCGTATATCGTCGCCTTAACCATACTTTAGGCAAAATTGTATTTTCTCTGCTGTCACGGCACTCTCCGGTCACAAAGTTCGTTCATTGTATACAAGTACCAAACTTAATATAGACTCAAGAATGTATTAAGGTCATATCTTCTCGTCTATCTGTAAGTATCCATCACAAACGTTACCCTTTCAGACTAAGTAACCTTCCACAATCATTATGCTGATTTTAAACCTGCACTGTAGAAAATAATCGTAATATTTTGCATACATGAATACCTGTTATCTGTCATAGTTCAATATATGACTGTTTTACATAATGCACGGGCAAGCAGATATTATTTACACTTATTACTTTAAATATTTATGATATCTTGACTTACGACAATATCGCACAAGATGCGCTGATTAACCTTGACTCGTATTTACTGCAAGTCCATACTATAAAATTATAATAATAATAATAATATGTGGGGACATTTTCACACACGGCCATCTGACCCCAAACTAGGGAGACCCTGTACTATGGGTGTCAGACAGCTGATATACATACACAAATACATTTTTTGTAAATACATACATATATAGATAAACAACACCCAGACACAAGGCAAACACAAGTGCTCATCACACAAATGTTTACCCTGGGCGGGAATCGAACCCGCAACACGCTGCGCAGCAGTCGATCGCTCAGCCACTGCGCCAACCGTGTCGTCGAATGCGAAAGTTACTCTGTCCGTTACGATTTCACGATAAAACGGCTGAACTGATTGCTGATGTTTGTACCCTGGAAAAGGACATGGGCTAGGTACTTTCTAATCTACGACTTCATCTGCATCTGCAATAGCCGACTTTCACGCGGACGAAGTCGTAGCCAAAAACTATTTAATAAAATTCAGTACCTGTGCGACCGAGCTTGGCTCGATATTATTTTTTCGTGTTTTTTTGAAATGAAGCCTAGCTAGATACGATTTATCGCCCCCGAAACCCCCTGCATACTAAATTTCTTGAAAATCGTTGGAGCATTTTCCGAGATTCAGATTATATATACATATAAGAACTGCTTGTTTAATGGTATTAGATATACCTACCTATATCGCTGTACGCAAAATACGCGCTTATGCCTATTTCACACGAGGGCAGAACAGTGAGGCAGAACAGTGAGGCAGAACAGTGAGGCAGCACAGTACTGCTACTGTTTGAACGCACAGAACAGTACTGTCTTGACAGTAACCAAGACAGAACAGTTAATAGCCCGCCGGTCTACTTTTTCGGGGCAGTTTGCTTCCCCCACCACTTTTCTCGCTGGTCTGTCTTGTGGTTGGACTCGACTTTTCTCGCTGGTCTGTCTTGTGGTTGGACTTGTGTGATTTACGCACTCAATAAGCTCGTCCAGAGCTATTTGTGCAGATTTTTTTTGTAAACGGCGCAAATATTGCCGTTGTCGTCGTCGACGCTCCATCGCTCACTTGGACTGTCCTGTCCATTCTATAATCCTATATTTAAACGATACTGTCCTTCCAAACTGTTCTGTCCTACTGTTCTGCCTCACTGTTCTGCCCTCGTGTGAAATAGGCATTAGACGTGGAGTTGCGGACACCGGCCCGTCGTATTTTACTACTACTACTACTAGATATACCTATGTTATATAATCGACTAAGCTTTTTAATTGAGACTGCACTTGCTTTTAGTGACGACGCATTTATATAGACTTACAAAAAATGATCTTGGACCTACAAGATTTACGAAATAAGTAATGGTCATTACTGACGCAAATTTAACATTTTTATTCGTAGTAACTGTTAACTGTACTAAAAAACTAATAAAAATGTTACTCAATATTTTTGTTGCAAAAGACAAAAGAAACGAGATGATCCATTTTCAAATTGCAACCCTAAAATTCAAACAAACGCCGAGTAATAAAAAGGTGTAAGTAAAAAAATGGCAAAACACCGACAAACGATTCGCAGAAAAGAAATTTTGCGCAAACATTAAAACAGAGAGACAATTTTATATTAATTGTTTTATTAGAGACTGTTAGAGACAGTTAGTTTTACAAACGGTGAACGTTTTATATTGTCCAATGTCGGAAGGCCCGTTACTTCGTACCCGTGACGTCAGAATCGCTTTTTTGACAGTTTTTTTTATGACCGTTGTAAGGGAAACGGGTTGTAGGTTGGGAAGTTACTTTTTTTCTTTTATGTATACCGTGTTTCTAATAGAACCGAAAAAAGATCCAATGTGGTGATTTATTGTCTATTACACTATTTTCCATACAACATTTTTGCATGAACAAAATGTATTTACTGTAATAATCGCTTGTTGTAGAAACTGACGATATTTAGGTAATCGCTTTTTTTTGTGTTATTGCTAGCGGCATATTGTATATCCATAAACGGCATATGCTCAAGTAATGAATCAATTAATATATCGCATCGACATATTTTCTATTTTATTTCCTTGTGCGGTTCATGTTTAATGTATTAAGGATGCAAACCGGGCATATCGCCAATATTGTGACCACTCACATCCGTGAACTCGATGGGGTTTCTGATGTGATACATTGTTCTTACTCATTCCTGCTTTTTACCATAACAAGTAGGTATCTATTTAAGATGTATGCATGTAATTAGGTATAGTTTATCTCGTGATTTATATAGAGGGTAGATAAGGTAAGTGTCACAAGGTACCACTTGACATTGATATAATAAAATAGAGCAAAAATGAGTTTAGGAAAGTTTTGGAAACAATTTTATAACTGCGGACTTCTCGGACAATTATAAATACAGCTGTTAAAAAAATAGTGCATATTCTGCACTACGCCATTACAATCCCATAACAAGAAGACAAAGATAAAAGACGTTTATTTTCAACTACACATGTTTAAAAAAATCTTATCTGTTACAATAAAAATAAACATTAAAAAGTACCAACAACACAAAAAACTGGAGATAGCCCAGTTTCAATGTTGACCCGTACCAGTAACTCATGCAGCGACTTAAACTAAATCCTTACACGACATTTTTTTTAATAAATCTATTTTGTACATAAATCTTTCGGGCAAGATTAGATCTTTATACATCTCAATTTTACAATAAATTTATTGGTGTCGGTGTACTCCGTATATTTATTGTGGTAGTGTACCTAATATGTCGTTATAACAGATAATGTCTGTATAGGTATTGGGTAACGGTACCCATTTTTGGTATTTTAGTTTTGGACGGTAAAGTGAAAGATTTTCCGAGATCTCGTGGGTCTTCACGAACAATACAATCATTATTGTGAAACATCTTATGACATTCTACTTCATATGAAACTACTTTTAGAAAGGGCAACTAGATTGAATTTTTGTTATTGTAAATAAAGTTGCAACAACTCTTTATTGATTCTGGCTTTTACAGGAATTTTAGTGTTATGTAACTTTGAAAAATATTTGGAAAATTGATGTTTAACGTTTTCAAGAGTTAGTAATCCAGGTATTGGTTTCATTTTCACGTTTCTGAAAAGACTTAAAAAGCTTTGCTTAAAAAGAAAAAATGCAATGTTTCTGATTGGTGACATTGTATTTAAATTATTTAAAACATTTCTTCACACTTAGAATTTCTAATGTATCGAGACAAAACAAATTAACTTACAAACACAAACAATCAGACTCGGAATAACTACTTCTAGGCCATACACATATTTGTCCAGTACGGGAATCGAACTCGCGACACGTAGCGCAATAGCCTATCACCCAACCTTGCAGTAATTTTCTTATCATCTAAGATTTTTATTTTTAATATCGGTAGTGGATCTTGACCTCATCATTTTCTTACTTTTATTTGGGAAAATAACCTATTTTGGTAGCCAAAGAGCATGGTAGGTATTTTGTACTGTTGTGAATTAGTGTCAATCAAATCACATTATCAATCTTAACAGCTATTTTTGATACAAAAAAGTAGCTACAAATTACAACATTCGATATTTGTCACCGAATTGAGACAATAAATTGACAAATTATTTAAAAGATGTATCTTTTATGCAAAATTATTGATGTTTTATGTTATATTATGCGTTCCTCAATCTAGTTTTAATTTTATTTTAATATTACGACATGCGAAACTGAATAATTAATATATGTATCAAGGATATTGTACCAATCAGATTATATAATTGGTCTTAAATACAAGGTTACTAGGTACAACCCTAATACACATTATTTTCATTCATGTATTTATTTATCGAACGAAAGTTTCCACGAAATGGGTGCCTCAAGACTGGCGGCGTCGCCGAAGACGGTCCAGAAAGAGGTGGCCAGATGACCAGGGCCTCAAGTCTGCTATTACAATAGTGTCAGAATGGTCTATCATTAATTTCATAATTATTGATTTTGACAAGTTTGGTAATCTACTAATATAATGGCGTCATTTTGACTTTCCATTGGTCAACCACTGACACGCCATTGAAAGAAATGATAGAATGGTAATCTCGTACAAAATGACAAATGAATGACTGACTTAGGCGGTAATCTGCTAAAATTTTGACAGTTCCTTTAATCAGTGACCTACCATTAGAACGTCATTGTGCAGTCATTGCTTTTAATTCGACCGACCAATGATCGACCATTATGAATTAGCAGATTACGAACTTTTAGCAAAATGACAATGGGATCGTGTTCGAATGACGAAATTAAAAAAATAACAGACTTGGCCCCCTGGACGCGTACCACAAGGGCTGGTTCCAGGTAGCGCGGGACAAAAGTTCCTGGAAAGACTTATGGGAGGCCTATGCCCAGAAGTGTGACAGCATAGAGTATTAAAAAAAAATTGAGATAAGATGATTAAAATCTTTTTTCACACATCTCAAAAAATTATATCTGCATGTTTAAGAGATGAAAAAATACCCAAAAAATTTCAAAAAATATTAAAGTATTTTTTAAACCAGACTACATACATTGGCAATCACATGAATTAACTCAGTTATACATGAAACGATATCGAGTAATATCGAATAAATACAGCTTAGCTTTATAAAAAAAACCTCTTTCCACGGATCCCCAAAGCATACATTCCCAGTTAGTATTAACACATTTCCGTAGAGATACAAACGACAGTTACTGGCTGTTAATCCGATACGCGATGCTTTAGGGAGCTCGCCGCGATTTATGACCGACACTGTGATAAATGGACCCAGCAGAGTATGCATGGATGTATGGGATATTGGCCTTGGATGGAAACATTTTGGGAGGTTATGGATAAAATATTACTATTGTTTTTTTCTTATGTCTTACACGTAGCAGTGTTATATAACTTGACTTTAAATTTACTACCGATATTTCTGGAGTAGGTACTCATAAACATGAAGATTTTCTGATTAGGGGACCAACTCTGAAATATGAAAATGAAAGTCAGCTGTTTTCTACAAAAATACACTCAATAGTCGACATGTATGGAACAGGAAAAGTGTAAGGGTGTTACCAGACCAATCGATCTATCGTCGATCGACGGCATTGATCGATGGCAGAATGGATTAGTCGACGTCGATCGAGCTGCTTGATTAGCCGCACCGTGCGCCGTCCGCTCTCCATTATCTGCCCGCATGCGCGACCGGCAATCGATCGACGTCGACCGGCAATCGATCGATGTTAGTCGACCGGTATACGTCGATCAATTAAAGCTACCACACCAATCGATCAACGTCGACCGACGGCATCGATCGATGATCGATCGATTGGTGTAGGTAGTAACACCCTTAAAGGACACGCCCTGAAACAACGGCAGTGAATGAAAATTCAGGCACAAAGGGACGTTTACAACTGGGAGAACCCCAGTTGCCAAGTACCTCGGATTACAATTAACATAATTAATGGGCCCATAAAGAAGACTGCAAATAAGTACGCCTGTACATGAAGAGGTCTAAATCACAAAGTACGTAAGGCTGCGTCGCGCCCGAGCAGAGAGACCACTCAGAACAAACCGCCATTTTTCGCACGCACATATTGACATTACGTTTATAGGCATTCTCAAGCAGTTTCAAGCAGACTTCGATCTCGACTGTCACGTGTTGTCAAAATCAATAAATAATGTTTTTGACATCTCATGACGAACAGGAAAATGTTATAAAAAAAATGTAGATTTCCAACCTGAGTAAATACAGTAGCAGCCCTAGTGAGTCTGGCAAGTTTAGGTAATTCTTTTTGAAGATGGCGGGAGCGGTCCTTCTGTAATCTTTATATTTTGTGTCTAAATCAAGCAATGCAGAATAAAGTGTTTAGAAATGGAATCACTTAATTAATCAACTTAAATCTTAGGAGGCCATAAACAATCATAAAGCACAAAAAGGCGATTCTGTTTCTGGAAATCACAATGTTACTAAGATTAATGCTAACTAGAATCAGTAAAAAACAATCCTTAAACCTGGTGACCATCCCAACTCTTTACCGTTATTGTCAATTCAAATTCCCAGTTGACTTACAAGTAAACCAAAAAGGATACGTATTAACCATATTTCAAAAACTGCCACAGCCCTATTCAGAATCACAGCACGCGTTCTTTGCCTGACCCAAATATTTGATTTAAACAGCAATACAGAAAAAAGAGATTACCATTAATAATGAAACCGCACCAGTTCGTACTAACGATGTTTTTAATCAGGATCAAAATAAACAATGAAGGAAGTGACAAATTCTGCCATCTTTTGTTTGAAGTAATCCTTTAGAAGGGATGGAACTCGTTTTTGTTAACGTTTCGTACTTCAATGAATTTTAATCCGTGAGAAGAAACGTGTTTGTAGAATGGTATTTAAATGAGAACTTAAAGACTTTATTTAAGGTCTTGATTCTGCTAATGATGGTATCTATGTACTGTTAGGAGAACTACTTATATTAGGATTACCGGTAACTACTTACTTATTTACATTAAAGATATTTAAAACATAATCTGCATTGACTCCTACTACGTTTATGGTATTCATCTTCAGTAATGTGTTTGATATCTAAGATTTTAAAATGAACTAGATTTAGTTGCTTGATTTTTCCGTTGCTTTTTTCAAGGCACAAAATACGAAAAGTGAAAGCTTTTTATTTCAATGTTTATATTATAGGAATGAGGTCGAAATAAAAATTCAAATATACAAAAAAGAAAAAGATGAAAATTACCTTAAAACAAAGAATCTTCAAAATATCCTCCACATTGCTGTGAACTAAGAGTGCCTAACCGTAATCGATTCATTCTATTCTTACGCTACATTTAGGACATATTTTCAAGTAAATCTTTCCTTTATTTTCTTGTATTGGTACATCAAAACATGATTCAACTTAAATTCATAATTAATGAATAAGGAATAATATTATTTACACTAAATGAAAAAGCACACCAAATATACTTAAAACACTGCATATATTTCTGATTCTGTTTTAACAACGTCAACAGGTGTTCGCCGAGCAATGTCCTTTCTAGCCCAACCATTGAGAACAACATTGTCAACTTCAATTCCAAACGCAATCTCAATTCACTCAGCAGTTCCATCCGCGCCAATACATAACACGTATATTTCAGCATTAAACTCCGCGATAGCACCGACGCGAAATTTAGTATTACTACAACAAATTTCCTTATTTAACGGAATCTACGCTTTATCGGTACTTGAACCTGTGACCCGGTGTAACACACGACTACTTATATCCACGGAGTTATACCTGGCTTATGAGTAAGCGCGCAAATCTTCTACGAGGCTAAATTATTCATTTAGATAATGGGTACAGTTAGTTTTATTGAATTCTCATGGACTGAGTGGTCGGTTTATGTGGCCTATAGTGTAGTGGGTTTAGAATAGATTTAGTTTTCTGTACAATACGCGCCACGAAAGATGAGACTTGACACAGATTTGATTTGACTTGCGCGGTACTCGATTTAAAGGTCTGAATTATGAAACTTGACACAGACTTGATTTGAGTCTGTGTCAAGTCTCATCTTTCGTGGCACGTATTGTACCGTTACTTCTTTTCTTTGTAGCAATATTGGAAAACGGTTGACACTTACCGTGATCCAAGAGCTGGTTTTACCTTGGTCAGAGCTTAAGCATTGCCTTTGAACGCGGTCTGTTCAGGCGTCCGAACGCCTCCAGTCTCTTGGGTATATTTCCAGATAACGGCGATTTGGAGGATTTTTTAATGCCTTATTGTATTAATGTTTGAGTTTAATAGATATTGGTTTTCTTTTTTATTATTTGTGTAAATACTTACTGTATTTATTTCCAATTGATTCTTAACTATAACAGATGTAAAGGGACACATAGGAAATTCCCATTGTTCTTCTTATCATTAGTCTTTTTGTCCTGGACGAGTGCTGAGAACCTATAGTTACTAGAGATATTGAAGATCTAAGTTTCATCTTTTTTACAACAACAAGTTTTTAACATAATTGTTCAACGTTAAATACCCTCGTGCCCTTTGTACTGTTGCATGTTGCAGTAAACACAATGGTTTCCATACGTTACATTGCGCGCTATCACTTTTCACACCAAAAATAAAAGTAATTTCCCAGTAAACCAATTTTTATGCGTACCTAGTCTACATCTAAGTGATGTGAATTTTTTGCTGTCCCACTGCTGGGCAAAGGCCTCTCCCAAGTCCTTCCAGGAGCTTTTATCCAGCGCCACCTCGAACCAGCCCTCGTGGTATGCTCCTAGGTCATCGCGCCATCTCTTTCTGGGCCGTCCTCGGCGACGCCGTCCATCTTCAGACACCCATTGCGTGGAGACTCTCGTGTCTTTTATTCTCGTATATTTATGAATATTGGTTTGCTTCTTATTAGACTTAGCCTCTATGTCAACCACACCACCCGTCACCTAATTACCAATTATGCATACTGAATTAACATTTGCCATAATTTCGTCCATACTTAATTTAATTATGCCTTAATCAGTCTCTTTGCCCATAAGCCTCCTCACTTGTTACTTAAGGCTGCGCCGAGCAAAATCATTCAAAACAGTCGTCACTGTTAAAGTGATATAATCAATACTTTTACCATAATTGCCATAAAAAATATGTAATGAATACCACAGTGAATGTGTTAACCGATTATCGTTGGCAAAAAATAAGAATACTGTTTAATTTAATAAACAAAAATACGTAAAGTTGTACAAAAATCTTTAAAAAAATCTCGTATTTAGTTGAGTTTTGTTAGTAAACTGTATTTTTTTTTCACAAACTTGAATTCATATTAATCTTTAACATTCATACTACAATTTGTAGTTTTTACATTTTCGAAACGTCGCTTAGTTATTTTATTATTAATTTTTCCCGCTGTTTTGAATCATACGCAACGTATGTATGTATGATTCAAAACAGCGCGTCAATTAAAACAAAAATTAATAATAAAATAACTAAGCGACATTTCGAAAATGTAAAAACTACAAATTGTAGTATGAATGTTAAAGATTAATATGAATTCAAGTTTGTGAAAAAAAAATACAGTTTACTAACAAAACTCAACTAAATACGAGATTTTTTTAAAGATTTTTGTACAACTTTACGTATTTTTGTTTATTAAATTAAACAGTATTCTTATTTTTTGCCAACGATAATCGGTTAACACATTCACTGTGGTATTCATTACATATTTTTTATGGCAATTATGGTAAAAGTATTGATTATATCACTTTAACAGTGACGACTGTTTTGAATGATTTTGCTCGGCGCAGCCTTAATCGAGATTTATTAGTTTAGTTTGGTTCTGCATACTTCCTCCAAATCTTTCTTTTTATTTTATGTACTCGAGGTCTTTACCGTTTCAACGAGTCTGGTCAAATACAAAATGTTTATTAGATAAGTGCATAATGATAAACGATTATAATATTCATCTTTGGTATCTTTATCAATATTACATTTAATGGAATTGGTTTAATGACTTAATTCAACATCGTTTTAATTCTAACAGCGATTAAAACGTAGTAAAATATTTTATAACTTTTTTACATATTAATTAAGCTTAATTAACATCAACTGATGCGTTTATCGTAAAACATTTCTAACTTATGGATGGTAGGCATCATTTTACTGATTATTAGTGTCTTGTTATCTAGTTCAATTAGTTATCGACTCAAATTGATAATTTAAGGATAAGTATTGCCAATTTGTTCTTACAGAAATCATAAAAACGAAGATGCTGCTAAAAAAGGTGCAATAATCAAAATCGATTCAAAACCTAGTCGCAAAATCATCTCAGCGATAATTAATGTCAATATCTTGTCAAAATCTTGACAAAATCTTATCAAAATCTTGTCAAAGTCTTGTCAAAATTTTGGTCAAAATCTTATCACAATCATGGCAAAATCTTGTGAAAATCTTGTCAAAGTCTTGTCAACATCTTGTCAAAATCTTATCAAAATCTTGTCAAAATCTTGTCAAAATCTTGTCAAAATCTTGTCAAAAATGTAGATAATTAAAGGAGTTTTTGACAGATTAAGGCAGATCTAATGTGATCTTTCCAAAAAGTTAGTCCAATTATCCCCTGATCGTAATACGAAACATAATATTTCAGCACTCTTATATTTCTTCCTCGAGGAGGAGCTCGTGGCCAAGTAAAAGCCGTATGGATTAATCGGTGAAGGTTAAGCTACGCTTGCCGCGGTTGGTCTGTGGATGGGTTACCATTAATTTCATACTGAGTTTCCTCCGTGCCTCGGAAAGCACGTAAAGCCGTTGGTCCCGGCTGTCATTCGTAGATCTTTGGCAGTCATTATGGGGAAGCCAGAAAGTCTGACAACCAGTATTGCCAAGGGTTATCGTGTTACCCAGTTACTAGGTTGTAAAGATCAGATAAGCAGTCGCTCCATGTAGATGATGACTCTTATATTTCTTCCAAAGTCATTCTCAAATACATTCACCTTTATAAACCTATTAGAATAGTCACAACAAAGCTGCAAAACGCGCGTTATTTCCTTCAAAGCCCCCGATCTAATCCTCCATTACACACTGACACTTATCCCTAAGATCGTCTAAAATATTTTGATACAATCGCGCACAGATAAATGTTGTCAATTTATCAATCGTCCGCTTCAATGCGATGCCCTCCGATCGCTCTGATAATTCCCGTATGCTACTTTATCTTAAGATTATCACGACGTCTTTATTTCGATATATTTTTTAGCTATTTAATTCGTCCGATTCTAATGTGTTGCAATTAATCAGTGCCTACACGATAGAATCTTCATACAACCGGTTCCGATTGATATTCGGTACTATCCGCTGTTCTCACATCCTTTATAAAACGATTCTGTATGAGATTGTACAACGAGATAGCGCTTGAATCATAACATATGTGGGTAATTGAAAAAATATTTTCTTAATGAATTACGATATCAATATTTAATTGAACGATTTGGAGATAAGATCCAGTTTAGCGTGGTAAAGTTGAGTTTATTAAGGCAATTTGGTTCAGAAGAATTCGTGACAAAAAATGAATGGTTTTAGGAAGTCGTAGCTCAGTACTCGGAGGTATTAAGTAGACAAATATGCGGGAGGTTTAGTTAGTTCCACCAATCGTATGAGAGAGTGACAATTTTTAATGACTGTTTTAATGGAGTCACCACGCTTAGCGCACCGGTTGGCGCCTATAGGATGTTTTTTTTCGTCATGTGAACCTCGCTGCTTCCTGGCAAATCTGTTCGGTTCCGGTTCAGTTACACTTTTAAATAATTGACTTTATGGTACAATATCCTCTAATACATCCAAAAACAAATCGTCATACTAGCATATTACGACGACACGGTTGGCTCAGTGGCTGAGCGATCGACTGCTGCGCAGCGTGTTGCGGGTTCAATTCCCGCCCAGGGTAAACATTTGTGTGATGAGCACTTGTGTTTGCCTTGTGTCTGGGTGTTGTTTTGTCTATATATGTATGTATTTACAAAAAAAAATATGTATTTGTGTATGTATATCAGCTGTCTGACACCCATAGTACAGGGTCTCCCTAGTTTGGGGTCGGATGGCCGTGTGTGAAAATGTCCCCACATATTATTATATAAGTGAGTAAGATACCTTTATACCTATGACTAGCGACCCGCCCCGGCTTTGCACAGACGCAATGTAAATACTAATGTGGTTTCTTTGTGGAGTAATTAATAATATTACACAGAACAATATCAAACTATACGTATAGTCCTATGGGAGGACTATGCAACGGATTTTAATGCGGTTTTCATCAGAAAAGCGCATTAAAATCCGTTGCATGGTTGAAATGATCTAATCGTATAGAGGGTAAGGGCGGGAAGCGACTTTATTTTATACTATGTAGAGATACACCCTGTCACCTTAGTAACTACATATCTATATGACTTCCTTTATCTATTCTTAAACTTCAGCCACAAAATGTAAAGGTTACAGAAGAACCGCTCGCGCCATCTTCGAAAATAATTACCTAAACTTGCCAAACTCACTGTATTGACTCTGTAGGTTTTATTTGTAACAATATGAAATATTATTGACACTGGTTGGAACTCTTTGCATAATTTTACAGTGACAACACAGAAACACGTGACAGTCGAGTCGTAAGTCTGCTTGAAACTGCTTGAGAATGCCTATAAACGTAATGTCAATGTGTGCGTGCGTAAAATGGCGGTTTGTTCTGAGTGGTCTCTCTGCTCGGGCACGCCGTAGCCTTACGTACTTTGTACTTCAGCCATGCAAAAATTACGTAGGTTTGACGGCTCATGTGAGCCCAATAATAATGGCAGAAATTAAAACAGTTTAATAAACAAGGTTGGACTTTACTCTTCTTGTATGGACATCATGGGTACAGTTTTCTCTTACACAAGTCTGTGCCAAACTGTAGTCGAGTTATGCATTGAGCGAGTGCCAATACTTTGCCCATTAATCAGTCCAACACCCTTTCCCTCGGACAAATTACGAGGTGTACGTGAATTAGCTCATTTATTAGGTTTTTCTATTATTTTCATGTTGGCTATGGCCGCGGTTCTGCCTGTAAAGTCAAAGTCAAAGTCAAATCATTTATTTCAATTAGACCATTAAAAAGGCACTTTTGAACGTCATAATAAAAAAATATAAAGTTGATTCTAGTTGCCCATTCCAAAAGGTAGTTTCGTATGGAGAAGAATGGGCAAGAAACTCCATACTTACTCTTTTAAAAAAAAATGTGTACAATATTTTGCATTTACAGTTTACAGTTATATAACTATACGTGAATACGATGGACCTTGCATTAAACACTATATTGAAGTATGTACAAAGTATTACAAGATAAAGAATGACAGCTAAGTTGTATACATAGATACATAGTGTTCACATATTATTATTTACAATTATTGTAAAAGTAGACAACCACTCCATACATTTCAACAAACTATGAACCTATGAACCAGTGTGTGACCCAAAGCAAGAATTAAAAAGCTGAAAAGCTTTTAGTTTTACAAGATAGTATACATACATGTCTGTCAAGTCAATCTGTCAAATTAATTTGAGAGATTTTTAACTTTATTACCAAATTATAAGATTCATATTCATTTGGGAAAATTTGACAGTTTGTTGTAGCTTGTTGTACTGGCGTCTGTAGATATTATAATGTACAGAGGCCAGCGCATGAAGCTACTACAATCTGTCAAATTTCTTTGATAGATTTTCAACTTTATTACAAAATCGTAAGGTTCATATTTAATTGGGAAAATTTGACAATTAGGTATGGCTTGATGTGCTGGCGTCTGTACATGCAGTAAAAATAAATGTATGTTATGTTAAGTTTCTATTCGTTCGGGCTAATCTCCGAAACTACTGGCTCGATTCTGTAGATTATATTGCTGATAGGAAGCCATGTTACACCTAAGTGGCATAGGTTATATTGTATTATTTAAAGAGCTTTGCTTTTTGCTTTGGCTTTGTTCTGTTTGTTGTTTTGTATTGCTACCGACTTCCGAAACTAAAGTCATGTGTGTTCTGTGCTAAAATTATATATCACTTTTTTGATTTTGAAGGTGGTTGTCTTTTACGTATAAAGCTTTTTATTTTTCGATTTTTATTACCTCCTTATCATCCCAATGCATTAAGAAACGGCAACACAGTTAAAACACAGATTGAAAGTACAAGGTTGGAGAAACTTAAAACATCATCTATGTACATTTGTTTGCTTTCTGGCGATTTTTTCAAAAAGTGCTTAATCAATTTCGATTAAATTTATATTGTATCACCCCTGAGCCATTATGAAAGAGTTTTCAAAATCGCTTTACATTTGCCGGAGAAATCGCGTAACAAATATACAAAAAAAAACCTACAGTCGAATTGAGAACCTCCTTCTTTTAAAGTCGGTTGAAAAACAGAGTCCCGAACAAAAATCACGCGGGCAAAGTTTTGATCGATAGTTAGAAAACAATAAATATAGTACTGTAAAGTTGTAATATGCAACTGGCACCTTGTACCGATGGAACACTCTGGATACTTCTAGAAATCTAAGTGTCATTCCATTACTTTAGATAAAACAAAACTTATGACATTTTATCAAAGAACAGGAAATCTTAACTTAAACATAACTTATGCAGGTCAAAGAATAGCTGAAACAGGTAGTGCCAGATTTCTATGACTTCACTTAGATACTCATTTAAATTGGAAAAGTCATGTAGAAAAGGTTTGTAAAAAACCTAAACCAGTACTCATATGCGCTTTAAAATCTAGCAAAAATAGTTAATGAGTCTGTTGTGCTGATATCCTACAAGGCCTACGTCACATCTATATTACGTTTTGGAATAATATATTGGGATAATTCCACCGACAAGCAAATTGCACTTAAGGCCCAAAAGAAATGTTTGCGTGCTGTGTTTAAATTGAAACCGACTGAAAGCTGTATTCCATATTTAACAAAATTCAAACTGCTGACTATGCCCTGTATGTACATTTTAGAGACAGCACTATTTGTCAACATTGAGATCCAAACGACGTGTTAGAGAGATATGCGCTAATCAACATGGTACTGCTCTTTACGCAAAAAACTTTTTAGAAATGGCACCTAAGATCTATAATAAAATCCCTAGATGAATTAGAGAAATAACTAACATAGGTACACGATTTTAAAAAGGATTTACTTAAAATGTTGATCGAAAAAGCATACTATACGTTGAATGGATACCTAACTGACAAATTATAATTATCTTTTTCGTTATACAATTTATTGTTTAATATAGTTTAAATTAGAATTGCTTAATTATTATAATATTTTTTAAATTATTGGAATGTTTTATCGTATTGACAATTGTATTTATTATTGTGGGTTATTTTTATTAGTTTAATTGTTTATTCATAAATTTTCCATCAATCAATTTTTAAATTATTGGAATGTTTTATCGTATTGACAATTGTATTTATTATTGTGTGATAATTTTATTAGTTTTATTGTTTATTCATCAATTTATATTTTTAAATTTATAATCAGCATGTTTTATCCAAAATAATATTTGTACGCCGATGACGGCTTGACATAGTGCTCAATAAAACTCATAACACCTGTACCTGACCTACCTATGTTGAACAAATAAAATGTTTGTATTTGTATATATTTGTATTTGTATTACATTTGAATGAAGTCAAGTCAAAGTCAAAGTATTTATTTGTGCGGTTTCTGGTGATAACAGGTCTTACAGATTTTTACAGAAACTCAGAAATCTACCCTTTGGGCATACACAAAAATAACTCAATAATAATTTCATATAACGTAACAATATTAGACATTTATATTATTAAAATAAATTAAACAAACTCAAAACAATTCTACTAAATTCAAAATATTTAGAAACTAATTACATTTTAAAATTAAAAATACAGGATCAGTTACAAGAAATGTTGTCAACAAGAAATTCGTCAATGGTACAGTAGCATTTGTTTATTAAAAAAATATTTAGGTTGCGTTTAAATTGGGTCAAGTTTAAATCTTTTATGCTAAAACTAGCTTATTAAAAATTTTTGGAACCATGCATAAAAGTTTTTAGAACAGTAGCAGAGTTTGTAGAACATAGTTGTTTACATTATGACATGATTCAACTGACAGAAAGTCCTAGAAATAATACCGGTGTATTATTGTTAGTTTCTTGAAATAATAGCCTATATCAAGTTAATATATCTTTGATTTGTCGTAGTTCGAGATCCCACGTATACCAAAACCTTTATAGTACCATGTTTTACGAGATTAATTTATACATGTATGCTTCTAAAATTTGGGGGATTTTATATGACTATAAGCACAGTGAGTGTGGTAAGTGGCCCACATTAATGTTTGCTTACATTTCACAAGCTGTTAATTATATTAATGACTTTTAACACAAATTCTTTCTGTTTTCAATTGCATGAGAGAATAATAAAAATATCAAAGTTATAATTGTTATAAATGTCAGACTTTTTAATTTATAATATTATTAATACGAATGTACATGTTAACATCCTTGCATGTCTTATTTTATTCATATTAACTTTTTATTGCTGTAATTGTATAGACCATATTTTTATCGACCGCTAAAAACAATTACATGCTAAATAGGAAAGAAGTCACATGTTCAATATGTATCAAATACGTCATGATAAAGTACAATGACCTGGTTTTAATGATGTTTAGTGAATAAAAACTAGAATTGTATGAAAATGCATCTCTTATCGTATTGATAGCAAGATATGTAGATGTATTTACAGTTTAATATTTTGCTTGGCTTCAGTATCCCGCTACGCCAACGGCCTCGGCTGCCGCAGTCATTAGGTCCTCTGTTCCTTACGTGAGCAAGTAGCGTTGCCATTTCTAAAAATCAAAAAGCCGGACTAACCCGTCAAAAATCCGGACTTTTGGGTCCCAAAGCCGGACATCGAGAATATTGAAATATTGAATAAAACACATATTTAAAAGTCGGACTTTTGAATTCCAAAGCCGGACGCTAAAAAAAGGGATTTTTGACAAAAAAAAAAAAAAAAAACATTAAGAAGCGTTTTGTTGCGAGTCAGCAAATCTCGTCTTGCTCGCTCGTTCACTACTGACTGAAGTGATTGAATTGAACGATTGTATAAAATAAAGCCTAACAAAACCCGGACGTGCCGGACGCAGCTAAATTTGGCCGGACAAGAGGTCAAAAAGCCTAACACTGTCCGGCTTTATCCGGACGGATGGCAACGCAATGTGCAAGTGACAGGGCGTGCAGCGCAAGATGAAAGGTGGGCCATGGTCTACGGAGCGATACTGCTAGGCACTAGGGATCACATTAGTTATATATTACAAGAAAGAATATAATTTATTATTAAGTATGTATTTTATTATAATAGTGCGGGCGCCGTATTGAATTTCGAGCAAAACGAAGAATTTTTTTAAACTCCCAAGTGGAGTGAGGGAGTTAAGACAAGATTCCTGAGTGCAGCGTGGAATTCAAGTTCGCCCAAGACGAAGGCACCTTTATCCCCGAAGAGAATACTCTACTTTTCAGACCATCTACGAGACAATAAAAATCAATAGTATTAGAATCAAAGTATTTATTATTAACTTTCTTAGATTTGACTGACACACTCATATACATATTATAGGGTGACTGGTAATTAGTGTACGATACTTAAACACGTGATTGTGTTCATGATAACAAACAACTTTCCCAAAGAAAAAATGTTTTTTGTACTGGTTCACTTTTATCATAATAACACAACAGCCGTATGAAATTCACGAGCGCGCACGCCTGTGATCTAAAGTGAACCAGTACTAATAACATTTTTTCTTTGGGAAAATTGTTTGTTATCATGAACACAATCACGTGTTTAAGTATCGTACACTAATTACCAGTCGCCCTATATTTATATTCTACTCGTGGTGGCCAGTTTGATTTTCAAGCAATTTATTTTTTAGTGGTGATCTTAATAGTGAATACATGGAATTAGTATGTACAGTACGCAAAGGAGATAAGTATCCATGTCGCCAGAAACAGTTGAAGTTTACTTAGAAACCGATAGGTTTTTATGAATAAAATAAAATACAATTTATAGAGAATAAACAGTTCAATAATTTAATAAAATTTCATTTGAAAGCCCCCATTGGTTTCTAAGAAATCTTCAACTATTCCCGACGACATGGATACTTATCTCCTTTGCGTACTGTACCTACTACCTATCGTAAATGTTCGGATGCGATTTCGACTTTATGTTCCAAATTCTAATCACATCAATGACCAGCGGGTCATAATGAAATTTAGTATAACATTAATGCCCTGCTAGACCTCTGGCCTTAGATGACTTACTTTAGTATAGGTTTGCATGACATATAATTTGACATTGTCGAGCAGGTGGTGTGAAAAGATTAATATCCTCCCTAATATCCTCCGTGCCTCGGAAAGCACCTAAAGCCGTCCCTAAATTCTAAATCTCAGTTGTCATTCGTAGATCTATGACAATCTTTACAGGTAGTCGGAAGCTAGAAAATCAGACAACCAGTCTAACCAAGAGGTACAGTATTACCCAGTGGCTGGGTTGTGGACGTCAGATAGGTAGTCGCTCCATTAGACTAGAAATCGACCCCAACATACATATACAGGGAAATTGAAAAAACAACTTGAGAGGTGCCGAGGGACACCCGGACGAAGTTCCTTTCGACAACAATTAACAACAACAACAACAACAACACAACTACAATACAACAACAACAATACAACAACTACAATTACAACAATAATAACAACAAACACAACGCCAACCAATACAACAACAACAACACAACAACAACAAACAACAACAAACACAACGACAAACAACACAACAACAACAACATGTTGTTTATTATTATTTATTATTATTTACTTATTATTATTTACAATTAATAACTGGCTTGGACAGAGAAAAACGCGCACGCCGCACGGCTTACAACTATAGCAAAAAGTGTCGTTACAACTTTAATAAGTGTCGTTACATTTTGCCCGTCTAGCCCCCTTTAGCAACGCGCGATAAGGAACTACGTTCCAATACCCAAAACGTCTTAATCTGGACTTCGTATTACCACCCTGAATAACATTGTTCTACGACTTTGACCTTAACTAAATAACGTAACCAAAAACAATTTGCTTTCGTTTATTTGAACGCGCACCCATATGATAGCGAATATGATGTAGGTAGTAGGTAGGCTAATGTACAAGCACAGCTGATTGCAGGCTTTTCGTCGGCCGTGTCAGAAAAAATATATTATGCAAAATTTTAAGTGTGTTTATATTTTTTGTGTGGAAAAAAATGTTTCGAATTTTGAAAAGTCGTAGAACAAATGTTGTTCAGGGTAATGATACGAAGTCAGGATTAAGAGGTTTTGGGTATTTTTTCAATTACCCTGTATACTTGGAAAAAGACTAGGCAGAATGATGATGATTATAAAATTTTCAAAAGTTATTACTAGGAACAGCGCGGTCTTGGTAAGAATGCACTAAACACACAAACGCCTTTTTTCTTCGCACACTAGTTAAACTACAATTAATTGGTATTACCTGTCAATTCAATTTAGTAGTTCACATGGAGAAGTCATGTACCATTTATATATAGTCCAGTTTACCATCATCATAATAACAACTATTTCTTTTATTACATCTTTGATATAGCCGCTAATTACTATTTTAATAATTGAATTAATAATTAATAATATCTCGTATCGATTATTGAAGATGGTTGAATGTTATTTTATGGGTTTTAGTTTAATTTTATTATGTATAATTAAGGCTGGGATTCTATTAGTGTTACAGTTTTAATTGCATATAATTTATGTAGCTGATAGACGAGTGCATTTATAATTTTGTTATATTACTTTAAATGACTAAGTAATGTGTAGGTACCTATTATCATGTATGATAACGTTTTAATAGAGTACCTCCGCAATATTTTATTTGTTAAGTGCATGAGAACTATGGTACAGTGTAACTAGATGTAACTACAGTCTAATAAGCGGGCTAAATCATATTATCTTGCTGGATTTTTTCTAAACTGTGGCGTGTTACTTGTAGTTAGTGATGTTCTTTGACAAATTGAATGATTGTCCATGGTTCATTTCAGGTAAATGAAAGTCTTCAGTCTGTGTTTTATTCACAATTGACAAAAAAGTTCTATTTTGAAGCTTTTTCTTTGATTTAAGTTTAATAATCAGAAAAATAAGTTTAATAAATATTGGGTAGCCATAATAATAATGCTACCATGTGTATTGTGAAGATAAGTAAGAATAGAAATAGGAGAAAGGCCCTAAATATTTCCTAAAAACCCTAAAATGACCATTTCTCTTCACAAACTGTCAGAGCCACTTCGACTATCATACGGATATCCTAGTGCAGTCTCAAGGCTGGCCCATTGTGTGGACGGTCAAGGTGCGCCCCCGTTCACATGGACCAACAATCGCCGCGCGCGGGCGACGGTTTGGTGTTTAGTGCGTTTTTGTTCAGTTATTGTAGTATAAGCATAATGCTAACATAATACAGGCTTTTTAGTGCCTCATTTGTCTATTGTGCGACACGAACATCGTAGGCTTAGAGATGTAGGAAAGAGTTAAAACTTACATGAAAGATAATCAGGATTGCGTGTAGCCTATGCCTTATTTCGTAATGCGAGATAAAGAATCGACCAATCAGGAACGTGTTTGACTTGTGTGAGATAGGGTTATAATGTTGCGAAATAAGAATAAGAATAATATGTTTCAAAGTTTTAAATAAAGAATAATATTGACAGGGTTTTTGGACCCTTTAAATTAGTGCTTAATTTTACACCAATATTGGAATATGAAGAAGATACGAGATATCTACGAGTTTTCTCATGGATAATTATTATTTATCTGCTACAATTTAAATGAATTAGTGGATGCCTAATTTTAAGTCATAATTTCTGCCATATTGAACTTGTAATCAGGGAAAAATCATTCTGACTGATTTATTGAAAAAAAACCTTACCCCACACTAGAAATTTCTCCTGTATCGCACCAAAATTATAGTCTCACATACAGTAACAACCAGACCTGGAACAACAACATGTAGGCCATACAAATATTTGTTACTTGCGGGAATCGAACCCGCGACACGCAGGGCAGCAGCCAACTGCTCAGCCACTGCGCTAACCATGTCGTCAATTTAAGTTTGCAGTGGGTACAGACAGCGTTATCAACTGCTTACCCCCTATGCGGAGAAATTTTAATGCGTAAGGGTTAAGCAGTTGATAACATTCAGTTTTATACTTGGAAAAAACCAACAGTATTGCCCTTCCAACTGATACAGGACCTGAAGTTAACTTCCGAACACTGGAACAGGGGGCCAAGTCTGCTATTTTTATAATTTCGCCATTCCAACACGATTCTATAGTCATTTTGCTAAAAGTTCGTAATCTGCTAAATCCATAATGGTCGATCATTGGTCGGTCAATGGTTTCATAATAGAATTGTGTTATAATGACATTGTCAACAAATTTGAACATTTATTAATGCCAGATTTTATTTATATATATTTTTACATATTATTTATAAGTGGTATAAGCAATCTGAAGTAGTAAGAAGTTCGTAAACTAAGTCAGTCATTCATTTGTCATTATGTACGAGATTACCATTCTATATCATTTCTTTCAATGGACTGTCATTGGTTGACCATTGGAAAGTCATAATGATGCCATTATATTAGTAGATTACCAAACTTGTCAAAATCAACAATTATGAAATCAATGACAGACCATTCTGACACTATTGTAATAGCAGACTTGGCCCCCAGGCAATATGTAGGACAATAATCTCTTTACTACCGTAGAAGCACATAATCCAGGATCTAAATTCAATGGAGTCTAACAAAGTTATTCCTAATCTGATGCAACTAGTCGTCAGGATACTAGCCTGGTTATATTTAGACGTTGCGTTATCCATGATCGGACAAACAAACCAATTCGTTTGTATATTTATATGTGATGGACACAGTAATGTACTGCGTTTATGGGAACTGTGCGGCGGTAGTGAGGGGGGAGTAGCGGTGGCATCTTTTTAAATCTAGTCTGAAGCGTGTATATTTATCTTCTGTCTATTCTATCTTCTATATAATAATTGTATAATATGCACACTCACAATATATAATATGCACACTCACTAACACACTAGTTGGCTCGCCAACGCACCACCGCCCAGGCCGGCAGTCCGACAACGACTGGCCGCCCCACCTCTCGCACCGGTATTTATAACCGAGCGACGTATGCGCCCGAGACAACGTCATAATACTGTTATCGGTTTGTAGCGTGATATATTGATATCTCTACATACACTACATCCCTTCCTTGTTTTAACGTAGTTGTATGTTACCACTTGACCAGCAACTGCAACTGTCCAATCGCCTAACTACGCACTCTCGCCGGCAGCCCTCGTGACACCGACTCAGTGACACTAGACAAGACACGGGCAGCGTATGTACCCACCTATATACACTATATCTCCCTCCTTTATCAAATTAATTGACGCTACCAGTATTTTTCCAAAAACATACATTGCTCATCCACCCGACGTCTTACGACTACTACAAATTGATTGAGAAATCATTTTCCTAATCAAATCACCCTCCGGAGACCCAAGGTGTCCACCTGGACTTCCTGGACGCAACCACAGGGTTCACCTACAACCCTCCGCGATAGCACCGCACCGTTGCGCTCCGCCATCCCGGCAGATCGCCACTGATTATAGACAGTTTGTCTCACAGTCATCAATAACGTTGACGGGGACAATGGATACCCCGTCCCATGCGTTTTGTTACAACCAACGACACTATAAACAATCATTATTTTTATAAAACTTGTGTATGTTTAACGTAGTAAATCATCAAGATTTGACTGCATTTTGCTAAGCAAAGCGGTAGCGCTGGAGTGTAGGAATTAAACATAATTGACAGTTTAAAACTCAGGAAGTAATTATGTTGAGTCACTATCTTATTGTTGATTTATTTAAATGGAGTTTATTTGTAAATTAATTACAGGTTAATTTACTCATATTATAAATACGATTTTAATTCTGTTATTGGTTCTATGTGATTAAACCTCTAAAGCACTTTCCCAGGGGGATAACTCTGTTACTATAACTAACCGAACTAAAATCAGTACCTATTTTCACTTGAGTCGGACATGTTTTATTAGAATATAATGTATCCCTACAATTCGGCTGATAACCAAATCTAGTCTTTAGTAACCGTTCTATCAAACAAATGTTGGGACACGTACTTTGGCTCTTTCATACAAATAGTTATCATCAGAGGGGGTCTATGATGGGGTTGGTAAACAACGCGTGCCAGCATGATTCCATAATCTTTCACAAATCTTCGGGACGTTTCAACCAGCGACAGATAGGCCTATCTATCACCAGTACGATAAAACTCGAGATAGAATAGGTTATTGGGTTATACTAGCACAAATGCCTTCGTTCACAACCCAGACAAATGGCATTTCCTACCGCCAGGCAGCTGAAGAAAAGGGGGCGACAGATAAGAACCAAGTCAGAGATGTTAATCAGTTTTTTCTTGAACCTCGCCGTGCTTTAAATCAATACACCCCGACATGACAGCTGTAATTGCATGAACACTCCAGATAGACTTAAATGGACAGGTCTTATTAATATCTGTCTCTTTCTTGTTTTTATTGGAGAGAAAGATATAAATAGCTAAAATGAGTTCAGCTCGTGCACAACTGAATTGGCACCAATAACTTCCAAGACGGATTATTTGTACCAAGTTCCTTGCATTTGTGACAATACAAAGCTGAGGAAGGTGTTGAAAAAGCCATGGTCACGAAGCATTCTGATTTCCATGAAACCGTTGAGACCCAAATCCCTTGCAGAGCATCTGGGATCCGTGACTGAACCAACCCGCCAACTGCATGACATCATACACAAACCGCATGGTGCTATTTTTTCAAATAAACACCAACTGGCTTAGATATCTACGTAAGCAGATCTGAAACACAAACATGTAACCATGTAACATTGTTTGAAGTAAATAAAGCAGCTGAATACAAATATCGCCAGTTATATATTTAGTTAGATCTCGGTCACTTCCATAGGTGGGCTCAGTCATTAATGGATTGTTGTAAATATCAGGATAGTATAACATCCTCAAATCCTTGGAAATTGCTGAAATGAAAATATTAAAGTTAGCTAGTACTTGTACCTGCCCCTTGTTTTCTTTTTGCCCCTTGCTGGTCCCTTGTTGTGTTGTGCTGTTGTCCTCCATTGTCTTTTCCTTTTTCGTTTGTTGTTTTTTCCTCAAAACCTCAAATATACTAAAATAATGCAGGTCTGGGAACTCCGGAATCCCAGTCCACAACCATTATATACATTAATCGAAGGTTCCTTGAGATCTTTTGTTGGAGAACTTTAGTCAAGCGCATAAAACTTTACTACAACGTCTGTCAACACCTATCCATCCATCTACTTGATGTCCGCATGTCACTGCAGGGGTTCAGCAGAATATCAGCGTCACGTATTTTTTCTTGATAAATGCTAAGCTAGCCTCCCATTTAGTGCACTATTGAGTTTCCAATTGGATGAAGGTTTTTTATTACCACTTGTGGCAACGGCGTGTCACTATGCCGCTACGCCTCATACTCGCGCATAAGCTTTTATCTCTTTCATCGCTCTTCCAATCATCTATTTTCTTCCGTTCCTTCGCTCTATACTTTCATCTTAGCTTCTCTTATCCGTTCGAGTGCAAAAGAATTGTACATACTACAGTATGTTGCTACAGGAAATTGCTGTAATAAACAGTGAGTTAAGTGGAAGTGTTGTTTCTATCTTCTATACAGACTACACACACATGACGCTCCCACAATAATTACCATGATGAAATGACAGAATTATCATAAAGTTTCCAACTTAATGGGGGTTATTCCAACCACTTTCTAATTTAATGGAGGTTTTTCCAATTTAATGGGGGCTACTAGCCATTTCAGACTTACCCGTATGATAGAAATACATACTGACACAGAATAAACCCATTATCATTTATGTTTAATGTATGTATATTCCATTTTCTTTACTGTACTTCTAGATTACTCTGGCTCACAAACTAATTTATTGTGGTTGAAATATGAGGGGTGGTTGTTTACTGTTTCAATATTTGTAAATATGTGAACACTATGTATATGTATACATAACTTAGCTGTCATTTCTAGATTTTAATACTTTGTGGTTACTAGTGGTTTTTATGCGAGGTATTCACGTACAATTATAATTAATATATAATTCCTGTACGTACAAAATATTATAAACATTTTCTTTTTAAAAGAGTAAGTATGGAGTTTCTTGCCCATTCCTCCCCACACGAAACCACCACTTGGAACAGCAACTAGATTCAATTTTCTTTATATGACGTTTAAAAGTGCCCTTTCATGGTTCAATTGAAACAAATGATTTGACTTTGACTTTGTTTAGTTTTCCTTAACCACATCCAGTGTGTCCAGTATGTATATAAACAGGAACAACTACTGCTGACCTGTTTTCCTAATAAAACTGTCAATTTAATGACCAGTAGGTATATTCTACTGCAACCACAGTCGTTTCCGACAAATGTCAATTTAATGACCAGTAGATATAATCTACTGCTTTCACAGTCGTTTCCGACAAATGTCAATTTAATGACCAGTAGATATAATCTACTGCTTTCACAGTCGTTTCCGACAAATGTCAATTTAATGACCAGTAGATATAATCTACTGCTTTCACAGTCGTTTCCGACACATGTCAATTTAATGACCAGTAGGTATGAGCTACTGCTTTCACAGTCGTTTCCGACACATGTCAATTTAATGACCAGTAGGTATGAGCTACTGCTTTCACAGTCGTTTCCGACACATGTCAATTTAATGACCAGTAGGTATGAGCTACTGCTATCACAGTCGTTTCCGACACATGTCAATTTAATGACCAGTAGATATAATCTACTGCTTTTACAGTCGTTTCCGACAAATGTCAATTTAATGACCAGTAGATATAATCTACTGCTATCACAGTCGTTTCCGACACATGTCAATTTAATGACCAGTAGGTATATTCTACTGCTTTTGTGCTTCTTGATTTGCTGTTTTAGAACTAATCTTGTAGATAGCACAAATCAAGTAACCAAGCTTGAGGTCCCCAGTTTGACTCCCATTTGATTTTGTAATGCAACAATCTTCTTCTTCTTCTGCCCTTATCACATGTTACTTGGGGTTGGCACAACACGTCTTCGTCTTGTATTCCGTCCTGTCCAACCTCATGCTTTCACTGGCTCCTTTTCCATTCATATTATTCGCACAATCCATCCATCTTTTCCTTAGCTTTCCTCTCCCTCTCCATCCATCCATTTTGAAATGTAACAATATTATGTATATTTCCTTCCAAATAATTATCTACCTGTAGGAGACTGTTTTTATCTGCTTTAAAGAGTAGAGAATATAACAAAGTTGTGTTCCTCTTAGATAAGTTTTTTGTTTTCTCAGAAAACTATTTTTTTCAATCTACCTTAAAAAATAAATGTTATTTTCTCTTTTTCTTATAAACATGAATAAGCGCCATTATTACGCATTATTCTATTTCTCTATTTTTTTTTTTTTTAAGAGTTTTTTTTTCTAAGAAAAACAACATTATTTCAATCGACCTTCAAAAATAAATGTTACTTTCTCTTGTAAACATGAATAATCATCATTATTACACATTTTTTTTCCAATAAAATATAAAAACTCACGGTTTTATCCTCGTCGCCAATGTATAATATGCACACTCACAATATATAATATGCACACTCACTAACACACTAGTTGGCTCGCCAACGCACCACCGCCCAGGCCGGCAGTCCGACAACGACTGGCCGCCCCACCTCTCGCACCGGTATTTATAACCGAGCGACGTATGCGCCCGAGACAACGTCATAATACTGTTATCGGTTTGTAGCGTGATATATTGATATCTCTACATACACTACAATAATAAATAATAGTTTAAAAAAACTAAAAACACGCTTTTTATAGAAAACCAAACTAAAAAATAGAAAATAAATTTAAATTAAGAAAAGTGTTAAAAAACTCAATAAATATAAATTAATAATAGTGTGAATAAAAAAAAATATTTTATTTAAAAAAAAGCGTGGGGTGCATGGTGTCAATAGTTATAAATATTTTATTGACAGATATGAGTAGAGTGATTATCATTTTGATAATATCTTAAAAAGCAACCCACGCTTTTTTTTAAATTAAATATATTTTTTTATTCACACTACCTATTATTAATTTATATTTATTGAAATTTATTTTCTATTTTTTAGTTTGGTTTTCCATAAAAAGCGTGTTTTTAGTTTTTTTAAACTATTATTTATTTTTTACTTTTTAGTTTGAAAAATGGAATAATTTTATCAAATTAGTGTATTGTCATCGGTCCTCGATAAATCTACAAAGTTTGAACGAAATCTGGCCGTTTAAAGTGGGTCAAAATCGCGCCCAAAGAAGTCGGTTACAAACAAACATACAAACATACAGGTGAAGCTAATAAAAAGCGTGTAAAAATGAATCGTTGTTCGTCGCAAAAACTCGAGAACGACTGGACCGATTTCATAAAATTCACGAGAAAAAAAGGTTAGGTAATAATAATAATAATATGTGGGTACATTTCACATATGGCTATCTGACCCCAAAACTAGGTACAAAACAACGTTTGTCGGGTCAGATAGTTGTTTATAAATTATACTCCGTATCGTGTCACCCAGTTACTGGGTTGTGGAGGTCCGATAGGCAGTCGCTCCATGTAAAACATTGGTATTTAGCTGCATCCGGTTAGACTGGAAGCCGACCCCAATATAGTTGGGAAAGGGCTAGGCAGATAATAAATAATACTCCATGCATAAAGGTACAGACAGCGTCATCAACTATACCCAATAAGATTAGACATTTACACAAACCTTTTTTACAGCCCGTTCAACCGATTTTGACTTATATTGCGTTGGTAGCATGACAAATGGCAGCTGCAGTAAACAGTTGTTGTTGTAACCACTTTTTTGCCTCTAATGTCATCCTTAAGCCTACGGAATAGAAGTCAAAATCGGTTGAAGGGAATGTAAAAAAGGTTTGTGTTTATGTCTAATCTTATTGTGAACAGGGTTACCCCTCACGCCTTAAAATGACGACAACAATCTCCGAAGCTTAAAAAAAATCCAAATCGGTGTCAATGTTAAACCCTCATAAAACAAAAGGCAGATCGACCGTGCTGTGAGTGAAGCCAAAAAAGCAAATACAAATTCAAAAGCAATCAATCTGGTGATTGTATTCTCTTTTAAATTAGTATTGGTTTTTAACGGATCGGCGTTTTGTGCTATACCTACTGACTCGTGTCAGTACAGCACGTAGCGCGTTGTAGTAGGTATTCGCTTTTGAATTTGTATTTGCTTTTTTGGCTTCACACTCAGTGTTCCGCGCGGTCTATCTGGCTTTTGTTTCATAATCTGAGTTTAAACCATGGTAACATGAGGTATTATGAAAATTAGCCTCAATTTTAACTTCCGTGTTATCTCCGAAAATAATTAAATACACCAATTTTCGATATCGAACACATAAATATCACCGCAATCCAAAAGCACAAACTCCAATCTTCATTTCAACTAAAATCTTTCAGGCAAAAAATTAAATAGTAGAAATCACTGCACAACTTACTTCCATCACTAGTGTAATTAACCCGCGATCCGCAATGATGCGCCGACGCATAGCGATGACACTCGACGTCGCGACTGTCCACATCTGATAATAATTATCACCGGTCTCGCACTCGTTTCCTTGAATAAACCTACTTTGCAATAAAGGTCTAGGATGTACTGGCGAGAGCAAAACTCTTAGCCAAAAATAATGAATTTCTTTTTGGTAAATCGTGGTTTTGTTACTAAAAATCTGTAGGCTTTTCGTACACTATGCGAGCTTGCTAAGGACTAAACGTACGAGGAGATTTTCAGATAATATCTTATAGATTTCTTGAGTACGCTTAGCAGAAAACAAAGTTACGAGTACGAAATAGTTATTAACCTCACAGAGAATAACTCAGAATTTGTATCTAAAGTTAGTTTTTATTTCATGTTTATAATCTAATATAACTTACAACAACAAACCAAAATTGTTGATGACTGATTTCCGTAAATCGCGTGTTCGTTTTCATCGTCATTGCATAATGATGGCCGGACAAATATAAATGAAAATATAAAAAAAATCAAGGTTGCCATTTTAAAGATCATGTATCTTCATCATGTTCGTTCATTTAGTTAATTCTGACTTTAAAGGGTCATATTATATTGCCCAATTGCAGTTAAAAATAATGAGTTATCAATCTTTAAATGAAATAAATCATTTAAACCTTAGCCAATCAAGGGCAGATAATTGCATAATTATGAACTTCCGAAAAGTTAGCTTTCCTAAAATTGGTGCTTAATTAATACGAAACTAAGAAAAAATAAGTTGAATTCCCCGCATGTTTACCTTCAAAATGTATTTCTATGTAAAACTTAAAATTACTATAAAATCTGAATAATTTTGTATTTGACAGTACCTGCCTATCATTTTTGCGTGTGCTCATAATGCCAACAAGTTCAGTCAACATTCTAACCCCGTGTCGGGTTACAACGATTCATATATGACGACTTTTAAATCGATTATTTATGGGCGTTTTTCAAAAAAGGTGTACATAGCGAATTTGGGGTGTCCCCTCACTTTAGCTATTTTTTATAATTTTTGTATGCACCGTACTCAAATAAACTGCATATTTATTTAATAGTTACATGTTTAAGTTATAAAATTGCCTAAAATATGCAACCCAATTATCACTGTTATTAAAATATCATAAAATTAACATGAAATAACGTGTAAAATATTCGTGTCCCACCTGCATGTTTGGAACTTTCAAGTCTCAGGTAAGATTAGCTAAATTAAATGGAGTCACTGTTTTAGGCTCAGTAGACGTATGTTGAACTCATAAATACAATTTCGAGCTTTTAATTTCGAATTTGGGTTTTAATCATTCAAAATACTATATTTATTGTTGTCCCAGGAATATGTCAGAACCGGAATTCCGGTATACGTCACGATAATTTTTTCAATACTTCAACACAATATTACCCTAAAATATTGTTATTTTTCATTTCTGGCAACATTTATCTTGTCTGTGGTATCAACCGCCATTTTGAAACAAACCTCAGTGTCAACAAAATCTGTGACTAAAGCGGGCGCGTTACGGTGGTGCAGAATTGGAGTTCCAGCTAGTAACAGGATTTTATGAGGTATGTAGCAAATTTTCAAGTCATTTGCCATAACACAATGATATTTCTATTTATAACTTATTGTAAAACAAGTCGGAAGTAGTCATAAAGTGAATACAACAGCTTGAATTATTGTTAGAAGTTTTGTAGGTATCAATTCGTCACATCGGGATCGTCACGTATTGTATAGCCGGAAACATTTTGTGACGCACCGGAACTATTAGGCTGGGGTTACATTTGATATAAGAAAAAAAAAAATCATTCTAACGTTTAAAAAAATGTTAGATTGCAAATATTTGGATGTTTGTTACCGCTAATGTTCAGAACGGTTGAACCAATTTGAATGAAAAAAATATACAAATACGAACACGAAAATACGAATTTCGGAAAATCCTCTCTTAGTGCTCCTACATTCCCTAAGGAACCTACATGCCAAAGACCTTACAACCAGTAGTTTTGGCCGTGCGTTGTTTGTCAGTTCCTCAGTCACTCAGTAATTCGGTAAATAATTAAGAGTTGTGTATACAGGGTGATTTGTAATTCGATGCGGTCCTTGAAATGGGTGATACTAGACCTTATTTGCAACAATTCTAACCCGACAACATGGGGTCCAAACTGACTGGTTTGGGAGATATCGAACTTTAAAGATTTTTTAAAAAATTTCCACCTCTCCTTCATTCGGACCGCATCGAATTACAACTCATCCTGTATATTGATTAAGTATATAATGCGATATATAGGTATGTCTGCTACATTTCAGTAAACATGGCTCTCACGGCAGCAGAAAGAGAAAGAAGAAGATTTTAGCAATAACCTGTTTTTACTTTAGATTATTAATAGACTTAAAATAAAAATGTTCGACCAAATATTACTCCGTGTATACTTTGCTTAATTTTTTCTAGTTAGTCACATAGAATTCCAGATAGTCACTGTCCCATATTTTACCGAGACAATAAACCTATCCTATTTAAGAAATATTTAGTTATTTGATAATATTTATATAGTTGTAGTTGACCCTCAATTTGTTGTTTATATTATTTGTAATCTCGTTCAATTTCATTTTAAGTAGTAGGAAGAAATGTAATGTTTTAATGGTCAAAAGTTCCGCCTGTTACGATCTCGAAATTAAAATGATTGCTAAGCGATTATTTCAGTGATTTATCTATGTTTAGATGGTTTAGTTCTAAGATTTGAAGGTTTATTAAATAAATATTAAAAATAAATTATCATAACAACTCATATTTTGCGTTTTATTTACACTTTTCTTTTGTGACGAACCGGAGCACGTTCCTGTGAACTCTTGCATAAAAATAAATATTGCCTCGTTGTTTTGCGTAATACTGATGTTTTTGTTTTATTTTTTACTTTTTAAGGGTATATATAATCAAATGAGATAAGAATTTACAGCAAAATTTAAATAACACAAAAATCGGTTCCAGTTCGTCACGTGTACATCTTTTTTGAAAAACGCCCTTATACCGAATGGACTGCAATCGATGCCGGTAACCACATTACGCCCACTCTATCTTCGGCGATCGAATCACAACCCTCTGTGATTTCTACATTCTCAATTCTATTTATATTTCGAATTTTATCGAGTTCCAGTGTCGATTCAATAATCGAATGATTAATTAACGGTTATGATGCATCGGTTATATTTCATATCGATTACGTGAAACGAGTTACTGTAGAATTTGATAGTTTTGGAAAGTCTATTAAATATGCTTCTATTAATTTAACGGTGATCTGAGAATAAATTAAAGTATATGGTAAAGTAGTAGCTTATCCTCCCACGTAGGTCGTATGTGTCACCTTACAGGTATTGATTACGATGCGATGATACAAGGCAACGAACTTAATGACCTGAAATTAATTGGTATGCAAAATAATGATCTTTAAAAAAGTTATTGCTGTTCGTAAAATTGTGATATCAAATGGTATGAATATGAATTTAAAAAAATATACATTTTACGATATAGTTAAGAAAAGTCGATACTCTTAGGAACCACACTACTGCTGGTGCTGTATTGTTAAAATATTCTAAAATGAATTAAAAGTATTTCAAGGAAAATACTATGAACTAAAAGATCATCAAATAGCAATGCGAAAATTGATTTAACATAGACACACGTAAGACTTCACAAAACAATGAACTTAGTTGACAAAGAATCCAAAACTTATTTATTAATTTATTAAACCATTCTCAAAGCAATATAAGCCTTACAACTTTGAAATAGGGCTCTAATAATTTACTTAAGCTGCAATATGATGTTGTTCAAGATTTATCAAAAGCCTTTGACAGCGTCGACCTTGCAGTGCCATAGTTCACACCGTCCCTTCACTGTTGAAAATGTGGAAAAAACACGACAATAGCACGGCCACGCATGCCTCAGGACAAGACAATCGATTACATACGTTCGTATAAACTTTATTGATTATTGTTGGCTTTATTATTGAATTGGGAAATGGGCGTACTTCAAGGTTGCATCTTAGGACCATTGCTGTTTTTGTCGCCCATTGTTCTTTTGATGCTAACGATGTTTAGTAAGTGTTTTCGTTCGTTTTTCTCTCAGAACCAGTATAAGATCCTTAGAATTACGCAACACAAAGTATGTGGTTATCCTAGTATGGGCAATGCACAGTTGTGACTCTTGTGACATTGTATGGTTTGAAGCTACGTTTTAGTAAAAATATATTGCTAGATATTTTCCTTCTGTAACCAAGTCCCCATATAGAAGAGAAACGACAAACACTTCCATTTTATTATCTCACATAAAACTAACACCATAAAATATATTTCAAAAGCGAAAGACTTTCTAAGACAAAAGAACCAAAACTTAGAACAAGGAAGTCCATAATTGGTGTTAAATCAAACATGGGCTAAAATTCTGCGTGAATGGAATCTGCGGATCAGAGATGACCGCGGGTTCCGCCGGCGATGCTATCGCTGAGCACCTAGCCCTTGTCCACCGCGGAGACAACAATTGTGGAGGTGGCAAATAAGTTAAGATTATTAAAGAACTTTTTTTTTCGTTGTTACACCCTAAAAGTTATTTTATCGAAAGATGTCCTTTATATTTTTATTGAAACGTTGTGATTCCAAATAGTTTTTATTGCGTGCTGAGATTTGCCAAGTATATGCGATTTAAAAAATAAACAGTTAAACTTAAGGGTAGTCTTTAAAAGAAAGAAACGTCAATCATACTGAGTTAATTTTCGGAAATTGCCAGGTCCAGAATTCCGTCATCAACGGCGCGTGCGCAAGGAATTTAACGCCAAATCGCCGTTGCCCGGGCGCAGCGTAATTGCGCCTTATCTGCGCATTGTTCGGCTAAGGAGCACAAGGCTGAGCGTTGACGTGTGAGTGTTTAGATTGTCTGTCTGTATGTGCGATTGTTTTACTTTGTATTCTGGCTTTTAGACAGTTTTTTCATGTGTGGTGGACAGTGCGAAAAATAAAACCTACTTACGAGATAAACTAGCAATTATATTATTCACGGATTTAGCTTGTATGGCTGGAATTTAATTCTAATAACTGGCTAAAAATATGAGAAGCATTTTTTTTATAAACTAATAGAACGAAGGATGAACAGAGGGCAAGTGGTTTCAAGTATAAAGACTTCGTTTCAGCACTGAACGGCTAACATGTGTTTAAAGATGCAGCGTAGGTATAGCAAGTTAAAGCGACGACACGGTTGGCGCAGTGTCTGAGCAATTAGCTGTTACACTGCGTGTCGCGGGTTCGATTCCCGCACGGAACATAATATAATATTTGTATAACCTACAGGTAATTGTTTGGGATCTGGTTGTTCGTGTATGTGAGTTTATATGTTGGTACCCACAATACAGGAGAAATTCGTAGAGAGGGGCAACGTTTAAAAAAAAAACCAAGTAACAGACTATGACCGCGCAAAAACTTGAATATTCTGACTATAACGAATTTATTGTGGAAGTAGTATAAAGCTTCCGATGAAAACTACAACGATGTTACTCACTGTTTGTCAAATCACCTATCATCAGAATTCTACTGAGACTGCATCAGTTTCAAAGTTAAATATGTATTGCGTCTCACTATGCTTCACATCAGGTCGATGACTCCCACCAGCTCTTCAATAAACAATTATTCCTCGATGTTGTGATTTGCGTGCCATGATAACAAGACGATTTGCTAAGTAATACTTATGAGCTACAATTATAGTAGTACATATTATTATGAGTCACTATTGCATAATGTTGTATAAAACATAAATAAGTATCTGCCCGAGCCTTATCTAAGTTGACGGGATATGGCTGTAGAAGTTCGGTAGCGTTATTGCCTGATGAACATAACATCGCATCACACCTAGGAAGACATGTATCTTCCTAGGTGGAATATCGTCACATCGATTTCGATGTTATGTCATTGTTTCCTGGAAAGATTTTCAACCGACTTCAAAAAGAAGGAGGTTCTCATTTGGTCTGTATGTTTTTTTTTTTTTTTTTTTTGTATATTTGTTACGCGATTTCCCCGGCAAATGTAAAGTTATTTTAAAAATTCTCTAATTCTTTTTGTTGGATAGGATATGCCTCAAGGGTGATCCCATAAAATTTTTATCGAAATTGATTCAGCACTTTTTGTAAAAGTCGACAGAAAACAAAAAATATACATGGATGATGTTGTATTGTTCTCACCTTGTACTTTCAATCTTTGTTTTGACTGTGTTGCCATTTCTTAATGGATTTGGATAATAAGGAAGTACTAAAAAGCGAAAAATAAAAAGCTTTTTTACCTAAAATACAACCGCCTTCAAAAACCAAAAAAGTAAAAAATAACATTAAAACAGAACACACATGACTTTAGTTTCGGAAGTCGGTGGCAATACAAAACAACAAATAGAACGGCCAAGCCACCGACTTCCAAAACTAAAGTCATGTGTGTTCTGTTTTAAAGTTATTTTTCACTTTTTGGTTTTGTCTGTTCTTCTAGGTTGTTCTCGAAGATGTATCGATACATCTCTCCATCCCATTTATCAGTTTTCAATAAAAAATCTTTCATGATTATCACAGTGATCATCGTTAATATTATACTTAATTACAATTTTGATTTATGAGTACTTAGTGCTTTTGAGGGGTGGCAACACGTCGCTAGCATCTGATATAAGGTACATTCTCACAATAAACTCTACGCCGTAAAAATCATTATGTGGCGCGAAACATTGAGCAAAATATGTCGCTCATTCCTAATTGAATTTCCTTGAATTACGGCGATGTATGGACCTATACTCCATTTACAATAAGATTAGACATTATATACATAAACCTTTTTTACAGTCCGTTCAACTGATTTTGACTTATATTGCGTTGGTAGCATGACAAATGGCAGCTGCAGTAAACAGTTGTTATTGTAACCACTTTTTTGCCTCTAACGTCATCCTTAAGCCTATGGAATAGAAGTCAAAATCGGTTGAAGGGACTGTAAAAAAGGTTAGTATCAAAGTCTAATCTTATTGTAAATTGAGTATAGTTACGTTTACTTTTTGTCGTCTCATATCAAATCGGGAGGGGACAACCTATCTCATAGGTATAAAGTGAAAAAAGTTTCACTCGAATATCTCACACCATGAATATGTCCGTATGGTGTCGGACGTAAAGAATAGCACCATCCCATATCTTCCCGTGGGTGTCGTAAGAGGCGACTAAGGGACTCACCAGAGAATGGGCATCATCGTTCTCTGTGCCTTTGTAACAATCATACTGCGATCGCCAACCCGCCTGCCAAGCGTGGTGATTATAGCAAAGCCCCTCATTTCTTGGGGGAGGCCTGTGTCCAGCAGTGGACGTCTATCGGCTTAAATTATGAATAATAATTATTATACCAGCCTATAATTGTCCCACTGCAGAGTAAAGGCTTCTTCTCATACAGAGAAGGCACGAGCACTGATCACTTCACTTGCTCAAGGTGGATTGGTGATTTCAGACTTATACTGTTTTTCCTTCACCGATGTCAGTGATGTGCAAGACAGACTTGAAATTTAAAATGCCCGGTTGTGAAGCTACAACTTCATGCATAAGAGGCCGACGCCTTCACCACTGGACCAAGTGAGTTAAAACTTCCAGAACCTTTTAAATGATAAATGATTTTAGATATTTCCTTCAACATTTTGCATTTGACTCAGTTTTTGCATCACGATGCACCGATCCCACTCCAAGGGCAAAAAATCACAGAATTGTTAAGAACACAACATGAGGTCTTTCAATTAAATATCTGGACGAAGCAAAAAAAACTGTGTAACCTTTTAAGTAAATCGTGCAGTCTAAGGAAATAAGACAAGTGTGAACTGTATGAATGTAAACGGTTCCCATCGTAAACAATGAATTGTAAAGAACGATCTAGAACTATATGTAAAACTTGAGGGCCTTGGATTGATTTTTAGTAGTTTTAAAATATTATAGTAAGTAGCTTTAGTAAGTAGTTACTAAAATGATTGAATAATTCGTAAATCGATTTGAATTACTACTTATGTTTCCCAGTCAATTTAACGTCTTCAGCCCGAAATCAACGCAAGACAAGCTAACTAAAAAGTAAAAAAAAAAGTAAAAAAAAGAATCTGTCCATTATATCAAATATCAGTGATTCGAAAGCACAATACAGCAGTGGTCAAAAGTCAAGCAATTTTAATTAGGTTCCTTCCAATGCAATGCTTCGAAACAGCCTAGTTTATAATGAATGTATCGTCACGTCCAATTTCATAAGAAATGAATATTAACAATTTATTATGGTTTCTATAATTAGTTACGATTATTACTCAAGAGCAATATGACGACCTATTTCTCTTTTGTCTTAGTTTGATCGCTTTTATTGAAATGCTTGCTATAAAATCTTTCTCACAAATCGATTCTAGATTTTCTTTGTTTAACAGTTAATAGTTATTATGTACTTCTATAGTACATACATTTACATCTTCATCAATAAATACTACTTATTCTTTATCTGTTTGAGTAAATCTTTTGCATATCAATGAGATTACGATAGTTCCACAGTACTCTAAAAAACTTGTTTTGATCATGCGCCCACTCACTCACTCATTTTATAGAATTCATCAACTGGCAAGCTTGGAAGATTTGCATCAATTAATTTGCACATATCATAATTGTATTTTTTTTTCTGTTCCGCCGACCGAGGCAAACACTACGTTTTCCGACTAAAATTTGTTAGTATGCGTTCATAAAGTGGCTTATTTTGGTTTACTAACAGCATAATGTAAGTAGCTTTCAAATCTTACTTTTATCAAAGGACTGGTCAGTTTTGTTCTTTTTTTCTGAAACTAGGTCCTCTTTCTGCTGGATTTGAAGATCACTGTGTTGCTTTTATTGTGTCCTGCGTGCCCTGATGCCTGCTTCAGAAATTGTTTGAAGCTACTGATGCCTCCAAACTTGTGGCTAAGTTCCCGTGTGTCTCGGCTGACTCAATGTAGACTGCCATCAGCTTGTTAGAACTGTGTTTCTTTATTTGATCGGTCTTTGTTGCAAACATCCATCTCATCTTGCAGACGATAGTTATACAATTTATTATTGTTATGGTTTAGGTAGTAAATCCGAGGTATCAGATTATTTGTCTATAGATTTGTTGTCCACTTATTCATTTTTAGTCATCTATGTAACCACAGCCTTAGTTAATTTATTATGCAAGTTAATTAATAAAGTTGCAGTTCACTTGAATCCTTTTGTATCTGTGTCTAATTTTATCGCTTTTAATTTGTCATTTCTGACATGGATGATCTTTGAAAATGGTTTCGGTCAAGATTTATTTACTGAATTTGGCTTCACGGCAAAATGAACTCTTTCTTATAACGAATATTCTTGCACTGCAAAGGGTAACAGCATCTTTATTTTTAACATTACTTCTAGATGTATTATTACCATACTTCTTGTATATGTAAGGAAATCATTGTGTACATTGCACTTTTGCTGACTATGTTTCAGTTCGCCTGTTGCTCAAGATACCATCTGACTCCACTAAAGATCCTTTGTTTCGTTGCAAATAATAATTGTTATTATGGCAACAATTATCACGTTGGATTCATAATTATCTATAACGATCTTTGTTTTACTTATAGTGTGGACTTGGGCACAAGAATCGGAATGTTCAATACTGTTGAACATTGCTGACATGAAGAGTTGGAGGCAGTTTGCTAGGATTTGCGTTACTTCTTTAGCGTATTCATTTAGATCTTTTACATTACAGGCTGTTTTACATTGGCCCAGTTTTTCAAATTGTAAATATTTTTAAATCTAGTACAGCAACCAGTATTCTGCACTGGATTGAAATAAATCAGCCGTTATTTATGCTGGTCTAGCTCCACAGCCATAAGGGTTCATAGATTTATTGATTAGCATTGGTGACTATTTTTTGGAGCTGCTGAAGATGTAGAACTACATTATCTTTGCATTGTATAAACTCAAACTATTAGTATTATATAATTTTGCATAGCACATACATGTGAGCACTATGTACTTTAAAGCCACCATTTACGAGATGTCTTTCGTTGACTTGAATATGCCCTGGCGGTTGAGTGTTTGTCATGCTCACTTGAATGTCTCGCTGATGGTGGCGCATGTGTTGGATCATTTGGTTCCCTTCAAAATGGTTGAACTAAATGGTGCCGATCCGTGCGTCATGTTCGTGAACGGGCGCCGTCAGTTGAGACTGGTCATCTCTTAGCTGCCTCGGTTATTTTAAATTTATTTTGAATTGTCTAATTTCATTGCCACTAGACCTCTTTTAACGTGCACAACTTGTTACATTGTTCTCACATTGTACCTCTAGATTCAACATGAATGATGTAACCTAAATTTGTAATATTCTATTGATTTTAAAAAAGTGTTCATGGAGTTTCTTGCTCGTTCTTCTCCATAGAAATCTACTGTTTGGAACGAGCAACTAGCTGCAACTTTTTGACTGACTGACTCCTTGACAATTCAAAAGTGCCTGTAAATGGTTTATTTGAAATAAATGATTTGAGTTTGAGTTTGAGTTTAGCCACTGGCTGATCTAACGCTACTACGTACGTAGTCTTTGGTAGTTGTGGCGCTACGTTTACAGACCTTCCATTCAAAAACGTTGTTTCACAATGTATTCATTAATATCCGTTAAATGTTTATAACACAGAGGTCCGCAGTGTTCTCAGTGCGTCTACGCATATATTCCTTTACAAGTCACTTCCCTTCGCCAATCGCCATTGTTCTTAAAGCGAATAAACATCTTTTTATATTTCTTAAATAGGCGATTTTGACTTATAAATCCTTTTGCACTCGACCATATATACTAAACCTTACTGCGTAGTAAATAGAGTTTAATTTTATATACACAGGATGCAACCCCTTAACATCTCAATTTAGATCATATAACATCCTTACTACGTCGTAATACTGATGTATTTCGCGTGACGAAGGTGTCAATTCTCAAAGCTCAGAATGAAAGGATTATGAATGTTTGAAAAGGACGTTTTTGTATGGTGATAATATCTTAATATGTTTATAATAGGAGGGTTGCGCATAATCTGTAACTGTCTGTCTGCTTTTTTGATGTTTCGCACCTTGATAGGAGTCTATTTGGAGGATTACGTTTAGGTTTTTTGTTGCGTATGTCAGTTTTGGTGTCGTTAAAAGGATTAAATGTGAGACGAATTAGCGATAATTCGGATTGAAGCCAATTAGAGTTGGTAGCTAAGGTTTCTAAAAATAAATTATTGTACTTAAGAAAACATGTTTCCAAAAAGCTTACAGGCCTTGAATTTCAAGCAATAAGTAGGAGAATTTAATTTAGTACCTTCTTTTGTTCAGTTGTAGAGAATTTATAATTAAGCAGTAAGTGGTTTTACTGTACCAAGGTACTTATTTACTTTAAACTAAGTGTTTTATTTTACTTTTAATAGTTTTGTTATTGTAAAAGTTGCAGTGGCCGTAAAAGTAAAAGTTTGAATTTGAAGATAGAAAGAAGTTGAAAGGAAAACGTCAAACAGTTGACAAGAAATACGTTATCGCATACGATTTCCAATCTCGTATGACATGGAAATGGACCCCAGGGAGCACATGTCATGACACTTTTTGTGACATATCTCGGTGTAATATTTATGCGTCACCACGAACGAAGATATGATCGGATGCGGGTTCGATTCTGTTCCATACACCGGGGCACGAGTGTAACGGTCTCCTATTATTTTAGACAATGCTTTAGGATAAACTGAAGATGACAGTTTTTAATAGGGGCTACACGGTGCAGCAAAATAGTTGCCTGTGATATTTTTTATTTGAAAAGTAATATTTTTCCGCAGATCTAGTTGGAGATTGACATAAAAATGCTGTTAAGTTAGGGACTTGGTTTATAGCTTCAAGTTTTCATATTGAAACTTGTACGCCATGACCACTATATTATCGGCAAACTGAAGGTGACAGATGTACTCGCCATTGACGTTGATGCCTAGCCCTCTCCTGTCCAGAAACCAAAACAAAGAAATTTGGATCACACAACGTAGGCATACTAACCCTTAATTACCAGTGCCGCCTGTGCAGTTTCCTGGTCGCAACCACGATCTTGGGTTGTTTCATTAGGAGTTTTTAGTAGCAGCTCAGAATCTGGAAGCTAGTGGTGTTACACCGCCGTGCCTCAGAAAGCACGTAGTGCGGTTACCTATCTTATCTGTGTTTGTGCACTGTAACATCTCCTGCGTACTTGAGTAGTCTCCATTAAAAACGGTCGCCGTGACTAAAATTAGAGATATTTTTTTAAATATTTTAACCTAAATTACTCATATTTTTTACTCAAGTATTATGAGGCGCTTCTGCTATTTCGACGAACTCATGCTGAACCTTTTCACCTTCTTCTCCATACAATGCTTGCACACGCACTGAGCGACACACGGCTCTCGGCTGATCGCTCGCACGTAATTACGGCTCTCTAACAAATTAGCCGCGACGCCACGCTTCGCTACTGAATTGAATTACTCCGCGTACACACATCGTATGCTTTATGCTGTCCTGTGGCCAAAAGTCTTCTTCCATGACGAGGGGCAGAAATCAATTCGGTACTCGAAACACGAAGGCCTTGAAGTTAATGTTGTGGCGCAACTCCATGTAAGTGCACCCTCGACGTGTACTTTGTATTTTGGCGTCCTAACTCCGTCTAGGGAATAAGTCCGAGATAGAAAGATGGGAGACGTTAAAACGTATCTGGGGGCCAAGTCTGCTATTTTTATAATTTCGTCATTCCAACACGATCCCATTGTCATTTTGCTAAAAGTTCGTAATCTGCTAAATTCATAATGGTCGATTATTGGTCGGTCGAATTAAAAGCAATGACTGCACAATGACGTTCTAATAGTAGGTCACTGATCAAAGGAACTGTCAAAATTTTAGCAGATTACCGCCTAAGTCAGTCATTCAGTTGTCATTTTGTACGAGATTACCATTCTATACCATTTCTTTCAATGGCGTGTCAGTGGCTGATCATTGGAAAGTCATAATGACGCCATTATATTAGTAGATTACCAAACTTGTCAAAATCAACAATTATGAAATCAATGATAGACCATTCTGACACTATTGTAATAGCAGACTTGAGGCCCTGTTTGTTTGTCTAACTCATTTTGGATCAAAACTGTAATCAAAATCAAAGTCAAAGATTTATTTGCAGATAAATATGGTCACTAAAGTCATTCGGTTAGTTTGTTACAGAGCGTGCGACATAGAAGAATGTTCTCGTTGAAAGATTATGTAAGGTAGGAACAAGTTACTTTTAGATAAACGTGCGCCATTGTCGAACGTCGGCTGAGATGGAGGACAGACGACTTCATATAACGGAGGATACTTAGACGAATCTTTTAGGCAGGCGAAGAAGAAATCTCAAAACTACTGTCAAACTCCTAAAATAAATAATACTGTCCTACAGCTCTGCTGGGATAAAGCCTTTTTTCCACCAGAATCAGAATCAGAATCAGAATTCATTTATTTCTCTAGTTTTGCACAGTAACATGTCACTTAAATAAAACTTATTTTACATAGGTTCCTTTTGTCCGCAGAGTGGGAGCTTTTGAAACCTATCCTGAATTCTACCAGAAAGGGCATTAATCTACGCTTTTGCTCTAGGAGGATTGGCGATTTCAGACATTATTATGTAGGTATTCGTTTTTAAACAGTGTTAAATTTTAAACTTAAATCTTTGCCAATCGTAATTTTTATACCCCTACAAAGTAACTTCAAATCCACCCTTTACAAAAAATACGAATTTAATTCGTATTTTTTCTCACCAAACATGTGTTCAAAGCGAGCTTCATGCGTACGCGCATCAGAACATAACGAACGAGATTATAAGCTTTCAACGCGCCGCCATTCAACGCGTGTTTATTCAAACCGCTCAATATTCCTCTATGACGGTTCAATTTTGACGGAACCCGGCTAAGGCACAATAGAATCACAAATAAAAAAATCAAAACCAATTTGTATAACGAACTCTTTTACCAGTGTAACCAGACCTCCAATTGTTTGCTTCCCCGTTTTAGTTGTTCAAATCTTTCAGCAGGGCAGGGGTCATGTTATATTGGTGATTAGTAAGATGTGTAGTGAAATAATTCGTATTTGATTTGGACCAATTAGTAATGCTTACGCGCGAACCTTGTATTAGGATGACCTTTTTGTGACGATTGTGGATACGTAACGCGATTAGTTGGAACATACGACGCGCGACAATGGGCGTGCCCGCTGGGTTCCGCTTGAATTAAGGGTGTGTGAAAAAATGGGGTGCATATTGTCGGGATATCGTTTAGGGGTAATTGATTTTGTAATGTTAAATAGAATAAGCTGTTTTTGCCCCTCCCAACTATTTCACTGTGGTAGTCATTTACTCGTTCCGTCAAATTTGGTACCAAAATACATCAAAGGGCATTCGTTTTCTAATGTTTGTGAAACAAGAGGCTTTAAACCAGAAAAGAATTGTAATTTAAAACTCAACTTGTTTTCTAATGAAGCAAAGAAAATTACCACAATCAAAATCATATATTTAATATATTTTCAACAACTTCTCACAGACACTGGATAAATGCACAATCTAAAATATAAACAAGGCAAAAGAGATGTTGAATGGTCTAGGTGTTGGTTGTGCTTGGTTGGTTGTAATATTTATTAAATGACTGATAAACTGTTTGCATGCCAAAGGGCGGGTTGCTTCAACTAACCATTACTGACTGATAATAGTCAAAAATGGCGCTAACTATCGTCAAATAAAAAATGGGTTTTTCACAAAATCATACGGCAAAAAGTTACTATTACCATAACCGACCAGTCATCGTAATTTTGTGTCGTCAAACAGCTACTTCAAACATAAAAATATTATGGAATCTCTTTTTAAATAACTTTAACTGACGGATTTTTATGTCACGAAACAACCCGTTACATTTAACGTACGTTAAACATCGCACGTCATAGTAACTTTTTAACCGTCCGTATGTAACATTAACCGACTGTTTGAAACAACCCGCTCTAAGTAAAGGTAGTTAATAGTTATAAGGATCATTTTAAACATAACATATGTAAGTTGTACCTACTTTCAGTGCAAATAAAGAATTATTCTATTCTAGAATTATCCAGCTCTATTAGATATGAAATAAAAGCTTACTGAACCTTTTCAACGTTTTTAGCGGTTGCGTACACAGTTCAAAATGTCCGTGTATTTTCAACATCAGTAAAATTTTAGTTTGCTCGTTACTTCGTAATAAATACGGTTATCGATCAATCTCCTTTTGTGTTTGTTTATTACCAATCACATCGCACGCACACACACAAAACTAGAATCAATCAATTATTGAATCAATCAGTGAAGCTGCTTTGTTGGTCGGTACCTTATTTATTTTATTAGTTTTTAATGTGCGATCTGTTTTATTGACGTGACCTTCAATTTAGTTTAAGTATCTACCTTTGAATTAATTTCAATAATAAGGTGACTAGTATTTTATATTTTAAAAATATTTGTACCTACTGTGGGTATTTTTATCATTTTATATCATTTTATTTTTAAACCAATTAACCGAACCATAAAAATCAAAATAATAAAATTATTTACAATTCTAGGAAAAAGGCAGGGAGCTCAAAGGGCATCAAAAAACTCGTCCACATCGCTGTCAACGGGACACGTGCCCAACAGGCTGGCAGCATTGCCACGTTGTATGGCAATGCTGATTCTTTGACCCAAGAATAGACCAGCCTTCGGGTCACGTGAGGAGTCGACCAGCCGCTTGGCTATGTCATTTTTATGATTTGTAAATAAAAATAAATAATTTGACTTTTGGCAGGAGATTTTCCGGTCAAGTTTTCAAAACCCGAAGGTTACTCTCTCAAGTCTACGCACCCGCTTATGATAATAGTCGGGTTTATGTGTGTTTGATTAACCGAATGAATTATATACAAAGCTTAAAAATAAATAAAAAATATATTATGTACATACAATAGCGGGATCACAGGGCATCAAAATAATATAAAACGTTTATTTTCGCTACATAAGTTATGTACTTTAAACAGTGCACGAACAAGGAGCTAACCACAGACATAGATAGACCCTAGATAACGCAAGTATCACGATCTGTATGAGAACCAAGCGTGCCATTTTTTGACTACCTATTATGAGGTCACAATGTTTTGTTTTTCTGGTAGTCAGGTATTACAGAGGGTATTGGATTAAAAATAATTGTTTTTTTAAATTAATTACGCATAATATTAATCACAAAATGACTTACCCATGGAAGGAAACGTTTACTTTATTTTTTTACTTACGATTTTTGTACGTAAGCTAGGCACGAAACTAGGCACGCGAAGTGGTTGCTCTTGCGTTATCTAGGTCTATCTATATCTGTGGAGCTAACTTTGTGAGAGACTGGTGCCTCAAGTAAGTTTTAATACAAACCTGAATTACAGGTCACCAGGGCCCTCCCTCGGCTAGATGCCTGTAATTTGAACCATTTGCACATCAACAATCTCGTCCGCATCGCTCTCAATGGGAATAGTGTCAAAGGGCTAGCAGCATTACCACGTTGAATGGCAATGCTAATTCTTTGGCCCAAGAAAAGGCCAGCATTTTTATCATTTGATAAATTTTTAGAGCACTTTTCATTAGTAGTTTATGTCATGGTATAATTAGCCTTTTGACCGCCACCTCAAAAAAGAGCAAAAACGTGTCTTCCGAGTCAAGCTACGAATTACTACTCTATAAAATTATGTACAGAAGTCTGTCATATATCTGCATGTGACCGTGGCATCTGGGCACATTTTGGTTTGTCATCATACATGACTGTGGTCGTCAAAAGGGTAAAAATCTTATATATAAAAATGAATCGCTAAATGTGTTGGTAAGCGCATAACTTGCGAACCGCTTGACCAAATTTGATAATTCTTTTTTTATAATATTCCTTGAAGTACGAAGATGGTTCTTACGGAGAGAAAAAAAAAAAAAAAGTTTTGTAGGGTAGGTGTAGGGTATGTGTAGGGTAGGTGTAGGGTAGGTGTAGGGTAGGTGTAGGGTAGGTGTAGGGTAGGTGTAGGGTAGGTGTAGGGTAGGTGTAGGGTAGGAGTAGGGTAGGCGTAGGGTAGGCGTAGGGTAGGTGTAGCGTAGGTGTAGGGTAGGTAAATAGGCAGGTAAGTAGGTAGATAAGGACTGGACAACGTCTGTCGGGTCAGCTAGTATTAAATATTTATTTCGACCAGCCGTGTGGTGCCGCGAATAGCAGCACCCCATTTCTACCCGTGGGTGTCATAGAAGGCGACAGAGGGATATTGATCAGAGCATGGGTAGCAGCGTCCTTCTCAGTACCATAACACCTACTGAAAGAAAAAAAAACACCTACTGCGATCGTCAACAAGTATCGGCCAAGCATGGCAATTACGGCTGAACCCTCCCTTCGGGGAGACTTATGCCCAGCAGTGGGCGTCTAACGGTTGACCTGATGATTCCGACCAACACAAGTATCATCGTACCTGGGTACAGAGGCCAGCACATCAGGCTACTACAATCTTTCAAATATCTTTGATAGATTTTCATCTTTATTACAAAAGCCTAAGGTTCATATTTAATTGGGAAAATTTGTCAGTTAGGTATGTCTTGATGTGCTGGCGTCTGTACATTTTCTTTCTCACCATTTCAGTTGAAAGACATCCACTGCTGGACATAGGCCTCCCCCGGTTTGCCATAATCGCCACGCTTGGCAGGCGGGTTGGCGATCACAGTATGGTTATTACAAAGGCACAGAGAACGCTGCTGCCCATTCTCTGGTGAGTCCCTTAGTCGCCTCTTACGACACCCACGGGCAGATATAGGATGTTGCTGTTCTTTACGTCCGACACCATACGGAATTTTCTTTCTCGTTATTATTAAATGTAATTTTTGCCACAGAAACGTTCCTACTGCTACTGTTGAATTCTATATTAAACGGCTCGTTGCAAAAGAGGAGTATAATTTTGTTTTCGTTGAAATAATTATCATCCGTGAAATCTTATTAGGAGCTCCTCTCAGAATATACATAATATGGTATTGATAGGAAAGGTAGGTACTGTGAGGACCGGGAGAATTTTAGAAGAGTCTTCATCTCATAACCATAACCACATCAAATAAGGTTGTATTACTAAGAACCAGCTGGTCTTTACACCTAACTACCTACCTACCTACCTACTATCATACAAAATTAAAAAGAAGTAAATACATTTTAATAAATTATTTTATTTAAAAAAAAAGCGTGGCGTGCTTTTTAAGATATTATCAAAATGATAATCACTCTACTCATATCTGTCAATAAAATATTTATAACTATTGACACCATGCACCACACGCTTTTTTTAAATAAAATAATTTATTAAAATTTATTTTCTATTTTTTAGTTTGGTTTTCTATAAAAAGCGTGTTTTTAGTTTTTTTAAACTATTATTTATTTATTACTTTTTAGCTTGGTTATATCTATAAATATTATGTACATTTATTCTACCAGGGGCGCTTGTGCAGTACCTTCCTAGTATATAATTTTATTGCCGTTTTTTCGGCAACTAATTTTAATAATAAATAATAATAATAAATAAATATCTTGGGACAACTCACACACGGTCATCTGGTCCCAAGCTAAGCAGAGCTTGTGTTATGGTAACCAGACAACTGATATACATACTTATATAATTTATAAATACATACATATTATAGATAAACACCCAGACACAGAACAAACAATCATGCTCATCACACAAAGTTTGTCCTGGGTGGGAATCGAACCCACGACCTCCGGCTTAGCAGTCAGGGTCAGTGACCACTAGACCAACAGGCCCGCCCCCCCCTATTTTGAACGACTTATGTTTTTTTTTTTGTCTTTTTGTTTTTTTTAAATAATTTTATCAAATTAGTGTATTGTCATCGGTCCTCGATAAATCTACAAAGTTTGAACGAAATCTGGCCGTTTAAAGTGGGTCAAAATCGCGCCCAAAGAAGTCGGTTACAAACAAACATACAAACATACAGGTGAAGCTAATAAAAAGCGTGTAAAAAGTGGTGTTATGGTGTGTAAAATTGAAAAGCTGCGTAAGCTTATTCCATTTTCCATTCCATTAAACACTGAAGTAAATGAACACTATTCTGTCAAAGTAATATTGACATTATTGTTTATATGTAAGTACAGTAATACCTCTGTAGGTCAACATAAGTAGTAAAATTTCTCTGAAAACCATATTTGGCTGCAGTTTATGACATATCAATTACAAAAGTAAACATTATCGGGGTCGCAAAAAATCTAACAAATCCGTTTAGTTTCGCATCGGCTGCGTCTGCGCATCGATCATGATGATCTTGTAAAGTGTTAAGGGATTAAATGGGGTTTACTTACTGTGGAGCGAAAGAGCAGAAATGTAGGTTTTTTTTTGTCATTGGAATAGGTGAAGCAGGTATTAAGAAAATTATGATTTAATCTGAATTGTATACTGCTGTATTACATGAATTGCGCGTGTATTCCCGTTGGCCCCGTCGGCCGTGTCCCCGTTAAGGGACAAAGGGAATTGAATAAAATAATTAAAATTACTTCCCATTGTCCCCGTTGCGTTAAAATGGTTATTCCTGTACAAATAACTACATATAAAATTAAAAAATACATAACCTAAAATGTTAAAATCTATCATTTATACATAAATATCTTGCATTTAGTTTCGGGCATGCCGAGCGATAACGTGAAATCTTAACTATACCCGTTGCTGGAATGTACGTAAGGGGGACAACGGTAATGAAAGTTTATGACGTGTCGTAGTCCCCGTGACGGGGACAACGGAATACACGGGATTGCATTGTATCGGTTACGTAGATGACGATTTTTTCATTTTGTTGTAACGCTTTTGTTTTTTCGAGAGATATTGCTCACGATATGTATTACTCATTAAGTTCAATTGGATAATTTGAATAATGACTTAGGTATTGTGAATGCAGTCTTTATTCACGCGGACGAAGTCGCGGGAAAAAGCTAGTATTATTAATATGAAGTATAAAAGATGACAGTCGTCTTAGATACGGTATGGGTTGGAGGAGATTCCTCTCCCCCCCTCATTCCCACCCATTCCCCATTCTGGATCCCTACTTACCGCTTACTATTTATGTACATAGATGTTTAAAATAAGATTATTATTGTCATGTTTTTGTTATTCCTTTTTTTATATGTTAGAATAAAGAATAATTATTAATGGAAAAGGAGGGGTCATAGGGCATCAAAAAATGGTTCACTTTGCTGTCAATGGGACTAGTGCTCAAAAGGCTGGCACCGCCACCTTGTTTGCCCTAAAAATAGGTCAGCTTTCTAGTCACGTGAAGAGTCCACCAGCCGAACAATGTTTCCTTAAAGACGCTATAGCACTGAATCATCTTCATCAGCTGGAAGACGTCCACTACTGGATAAAGGTCTCCCCCAAATAGGGGGGGTGGGGGTTGCCATAATCCCCACGCTTGGCAGGCGTCTTGGGGATCGCAGTGAAGTTGTTAACCACATTGAAGCTGCTGCTGCCCGACTTCCGGATTTTCCCTTAGTCGCCTTCTACGACATCCTCGGGATGAAACGGATGGGTACTATTGTGGCCCGGACAGCACTGAATATCATATTATCATCAGAAATTTTTCAAGATAGTTAATTTTCAGCAGCAACTGTGAGGCAAAAATACGCCGTAATCAAAACCGTAACCGAAAAATACACTTCCATAAACGACCATAGACATGCGTGCGTTACACAAAGTTAAACTTCTGTATAAAACCGTTAATTGGTCACGCCGAGATGTTTGTTTACCAATTTGTTATACATTTGGTATTGCGAATTATTTGATTAACGTGAGAACGATATATGGGAAACATAAAGAATTCATACCAGTTTTTTGTATTGTTTCGTAAGGTTTAAATCGGGTGTTGAACTGTGGTCAAAAAATTCGGCAGTCGGCTAACAAAATGGCGTAACACTGCAGGAGTTTAGGCAACAAATAAAGTTACAATTTTTAAAACTTTGCCAACTGATCAAGCCAAGTGGAATTTCAAGAAATAAAAGATTATAGATTTTCATTTTTTTTATTATATTATTCTAAAAGTAAAGGTATTGCGTCAGATTATGAAATAAAAGGCAGATAGACCGTGAGGAACACTGAGAGTGAAGCCAAATAAGTAAATACAAATTAAAAAACGAATACCTACAATCTCGTGATTGTATTGGCATTTGTATTTGTATTTTTATTTGTTTTTTTTTTATCGATGCGGCGTTTCGTGCTATCCTGACTCGTGTAGCACGAAGCACGTTATAGGTATTCGTTTTTTAATTTGTATTTGCTTTTTTGGCTTCACTCTCAGTGTTCCGCGCGGTCTATCTGCCTTTTGTTTTATAATCTGAGGGTATGGCTATATTAAGTCAGAACAGTAATTTCCGTATTTATTTATAAGAACGCTCGCACTGTCATCTTAGCCTCAATCTAACTAAAATATAGATGATGGATTGTCTTTGACATGATATTGCGACTACATTAAGAATAGTTATAATTACGGAAAATGGTTTTCAGAAGTGTTTACTTAAAATACTAAACAAAATCAAACTTCAAATTAAAACTTACTTTTCGCCTTTTAAGTGTGTCGTGTTTCTTTTTTAACTATTTATATGCATACGTTTGACCACTATCTCACCTGATGGGAAGCGATGATGCGGTCTAAGATGGAGCACGCTTGCCTAGAAGTAACCTATTCACTCTTGACTTAAAGACTCCCAGGTTGTAGCTATCAGGAAACACAGACTCGGGCAGGGAATTCCACTCCTTAGCAGTACGCACAATTAATGTGTTCCTAAAACGTTTTGTGCGTGTGGGTGGGATCTCCACCATATGGTGGTGATGGCCCAGTGGTTATAGCATCCTCGACACTTTCCAAATTTAACGCAATAGCCCCAGACATTAAAATTATAGATAAAAGCACTCTTCGTCTCCTTGGGACTCCCATCTTCGAGAATTCCTTTCCCAGTTTTATAGAGGAAAAAATACAAAATTTTAATGACATCTCGGAAAGATTACTCCAAATTAACATGCATTCGGCCATCGCCATCATTCGGTTCTGTTGTTTCGGCCCTAAATTAAATTATTTCCTACGCGCTTCCCATTTGTGGAAACACAATCACCTTTTAGAAAAAATGGACCAAATTATCCGTCATACTTTAACATCTGTTTTAAATTTGGCAATGGACGACCGTGTTTGGGCCCAAGCTACTCTACCTATTCGTATGGGGGGCCTCGGCGTCCGTAAAATTTCAAGTATCAGTTTGCCTGCATTTATATCCTCGGTCCACGGCACTGAAAAATTAATCAGGAATGTTTTAGCTCCTACACTGGTTGATTTTGATGTGCCGTGCTTCGCCGAGGCCATGGACGCCTGGAAACTTGCTTGCCCGAGCACTGATTTACCCGACAATCCATCTTCTCAGAGGCGGTGGGATGAGCCGCTCTGCAGGTTAGTACAGAATAATTTACTTTCCACTTCTTCTAATTCTGCTGAGCGAGCGCGTCTGCTGGCTGTGGGTAAATGGGAGTCGGGTCTTTGGCTTCTGGCACTTTCGTCGTCAAACGTAGGTACTATGTTTGACGACACTACTTTTCGCCTCGCTGCTTCCTTACGTTTAGGAGCATCTTGTTGTTCTCCTCATCGCTGTCGCTGTGGGGAAGCTGTCAACTGCCTCGGACACCACGGCCTATCGTGCAACCGGAGTGCAGGTCGCATAGCGCGGCACGCGAATATAAATGACATCATTCGTCGTGCTCTCGTCGCCGTCGGCGTTCCAGCAGTTTTAGAGCCCAACGGCTTGGCACGCGACGATGGCAAGAGACCGGACGGCATGTCATTATTTCCTTGGAAGTTGGGTAGGCCTTTAGTGTGGGACGCTACGTGCGTCGATACTCTTGCGCCATCCCATCTTCCTAGCTCAGCGTGCTGTGCTGGTGCTGCTGCTGCGGCTGCGGAAAACCTCAAACGGCGAAAGTATAGTCACCTTGGTGATAACTTTATTTTCGAGCCGTTTGGGGTTGAAACCCTCGGGTCGTAGGGTCCGAGTGCTCATCTCCTTTTTAAGGAAATTTCCAAAAGGTTAGTTGACACTTCTCGTGATCCAAGAGCTGGTTTTTACTTTGGGCAGAGGTTAAGCATTGCCATCCAACGGGGCAATGCAGTCAGTCTCTTGGGCACATTCCCAGATGACGGCGATGTGGAGGAATTTTTTGATGCCTTATTATATTAGTTTATTTTTGGATTAATAGTTATAGGTTTTTCTTTTTTTTAATTGTACGTGTAAATATTGTATATTTGTTAAAAACCAATAAACTTAGTCCTTTTCTATAAAGTAGTCAAAATAAATAGGTCAAAATTATTATAGTCATTCAAAATATTTTTCACATAAAAAATCATTAATGGTATATTCTGCAATTTTTTTTTAACTTCCAATTTAAACTGCTTGTCACTTAAAAGCTTCCATCTTTTTGTTGATTTATTATAAATTATTGGAGCCATCCTGAAGACACTCTTCTGCATATGAGAAGTTCTGGGCCTCAAGTCTGCTATTACAATAGTGTCAGAATGGTCTATTGATTTCATAATTGTTGATTTTGACTGATTTTTTTTTTTTTTTTTTTTTTTTTTTTTTTTTTTTTTTTTTTTTATGTAGGTTCGGGCATAACTCTGTCATATATAGACGGATTTGTAAAATGCTTTCTTTGTTCAAAAGGGGTTTATTTCGAAATGGATCCAGCCCTTTTTGAGAAAATAAACAAAATCCCAAAAAAATACTTAGATGACGTTTTAGTTTCTTCAATCTTCGGAGGACTTACAATCTCTTTTAAGTGTGTCGCCGTTTCTTAATAGATTTGGATGTTACGGCAATACTAAAAAGCGAAAAATAAAAAGTTTTTTCATAAAAATGAAAGCCGCCTTCAAAAACTAAAAAATGATAAATAACTTTAGCACAGAACACACATTACTTTACTTTCGGAAGTCGGTGGCAATACAAAACAACAAACACAAAGCAAGAAATTTCTACACTATTTAGTTGCAAGGTTTTACAACTCATACAATTGTATCGAACTAAATGGTATACTGCCCAGAGTGTTACTCTTTAAGACGCATATTCACTAGACCAAATAATTATTTTGAAGTAGTTTTGGAGGAATGCTACTAAAATAAAGTATAATTTGTTTTCTTGGGCCAACTTTTGAGACCAACTTTTTCATTTTTCTCCTATCATTTACTTACTTTTTAAAGTAATTAATACACGATTTTAGCATAGACTACCAATGTGGTGTTGTGACCTCAAACAATGGGACATCTGTTATCGTGAACACTGTGCCCTGATGTCTGAACGCTTCAGGAGAACTGATGGACGCTACTCATGGCGTCAAAATCATATCAAGATCTGGGCAGACTTTTAGTAAATAGTCAGCTAATAAAAAAATATATATAAATTACATCAAGAACACCAGCATTCTGCTCATCATGCAATCTTTAGACGCCCACTGTTGGGGATATGTTTCCCCATGGGTTTCACCCAAAGATTTCCACCGGTGTCGGTCCTGCGCTGCGTTTATCCAGCGGCCTCCCGAGGTTTGGACCAGGTCGTCGGTCCACCTTATTCCACCCAGCATTCTCCTATGTATTTGCGTGTAATGACTGTATGTGTACGTCAGGTAAAATCTAAGTATCTTACATTAAGAATATCTCCTATATTGTCTACTAGGTATACTGTATAGGAAAAATTCAGGCAATGTTTGGAAAAAATACAACTACCTATCTATAACTACCAATTTTTGTGCAAAGCGTGATATTATGGTTATAACAATTTCTTCTGCGTACAACTTTTTATAGTAACGATTACTGAGAGGTCCGTGTTTAGTGGCAAACATTTACGGATCAATTTGATGACTTAGCTATCTCTCACACAAAGGCGCGCTGTAAGGAAGTTATTACGTTGCTATATTGTCGTCCATATTAGTCGAGTAGTGGACACGCGGCCTTACCTGCAGGTATCATAGCTAGGTTCGGTTGTAAGGGAGACTTAACGTGTGCTCACTAAATGGTTTATTGCAAACGTTACGAGTTTGCGAGTTTACGTGAACCTTAGTCCTATGTCTGTGGACTTGGGGTAAAAAACAAAACTGCTTTTTTTGTAAGTGGAAAGAATAATAAGTGAATATTTTTTCTATCAAATCATTTATTTCAATTAGACTATTAAAAGGCACTTTTGAACGTCAGATAAGAAAAACATATTCTAGTTACCCATTCGAAAAGGTAGTTATGTATCAATTGATATTCATTCTGATTTAAAAAATTGTTGATTTATTAACACAAACAAAAAAAAAATGATGAAATACAGAAATACGTGAATAGAAACAAAAAAAAACTGTCAAGTTCGCCACACAATTCCCAAACCACTGTAACTCCTGTAAGCCAGAATCAACAGTGGCGACCACCAGAAAAGCGCCAGAGCAACAAAGCTCAACGAGTCCTGCAAGCAAGCCACCACTCAGCATAACGCTGTGCTATGAGGAGCAATAGCAAAACGCTATGTTTTGAATGGTTATCTTTTAAAAAAAAAAGATAACCGCCTTTAAAAAACTCAATAGTGATAAATAACTTTAGCACAGAATACACGTGACTTTAGTTTCGAATCCAAATCCATTAAAGAACGGCAACACAGTTAAAATAAAGATTGAAAGTACTCCAAAGATTGGAGAAACTACAACGTCGTCGTCTATGTATATTTATTTTTAATTTTTATTGATTTTTCAAAAAGTGCTTGATCAATTTTCATAAAATGTATATGTAACCACCTCTGTGACATACCCTATTCATAACAAAAATAATTTTCAAAATCGATTCATATTTGTCTGAGAAATCGCGTAACGAACATACAAAAACTAAAAAAAACATACAGACGAATTGAGAACCTCCTTCTTTTTGAAGTCGGTTGAAAAATACATAATATGGAAACCAAGTCAACAATTCGACTAATATTTATCCAATATTTAGGTACAATACATTTTAAATAACTTAGTAAAGACCGTGTTTTGGAAATCTTGAACTTAGACCAAAGCTAGATACAACCGTTTTATGGCCAAATCTTGATAATTTTGTGATCTAAAGACGACGTTTGTCCGTGTGGTGTCGGACGTAAAGAATAGCACCATCCCATATCTTCCCGTGGATGTCGTAGGAGGCGACTAAGGGACTTACCAGAGAATAGGCAGCAGCGTTCTCTGTGCCTTTGTAACAACCATACTGCGATCGCCAAACCGCCTGCCAAGCGTGGCGATTACAGCAACCCCCCCCCCCCCCCCCCATTGGGAAGGCCTATGTTTTGCAGTGCCCTTACAGGGTGCATGTTTGATACCAAAAACATTATTCCAACCCCTGTACAACATGTTTGCAATAAACTGATTTGATTTGGTTATGTCCAGCAGTGGACGTCTTTCAGCTGAAATGAAGAAAGACGACGTTTGGTGACGACTGGTGTCCAAAATAACAATTCTAAAGCCAAGTCCACATTAACAGTAGTGAACTTGCAGGAAAAACTATAAACTGTTCCAGAGGTGAATAGAAAGACACATTGTCGGTCGCAGTCGGCGCTTCCTGGATGACACACGACGAGACGTAACGTGTGTGCCGAGCTTTATTACAGGCTATATGGAAGTCTCGCTTGACTGCCCTCCGCCTGTGATATATGTCTTGTATGAGCTAGATTTTTCAACGGTAAATTGAGAAAATATGTAAGGATATTTTTGCTCATAACTAGACAGGCTAACCATATAATTTTAAGAGCACCGAGAACAATCTACGACAGAAAGGAGTACAGCTTTATAATCAATTACCTAAAGTGATTAAGGAATTTTCGGAGAAGGCGACAGAGGAATATTGAGCAGAGGATGGGCAGCAGCGTCCTTCTGAGCACCATAACAGCTACTGCGATCGCCAACATGCATCGGTCAAGCATGGCGATTACGGCTGAACCCATTGGAGGAGACATAATAGCAGTGGCCGTCTAAAGGTTGACATAGGGGATGATGATGATTAAGGAATCAAAATCTCTTCCAACTTTTAAATGGCTGTTAAAGCATCATGTCTTGCAAAAGTTATATTTTTTATTCCATCGCTTAACTTTATAATTATTGTGTTTTTCTTTTTCCTCATAGAAGTGAATATGCATTATGCTTTTGAAATATAGAATTTCAAACTAAATTCTTGGTAATTTACAGTCATCTCTAAATGTCTCCAAAAATAAAGTAGTCATGTCAGTTAGAATTAGCGTCCTCTTGTCTGATATCGTCAGTAATACGCATTATTATTATGAATATGAGAGTAAAGCCTTATTTACACGATAAAAGTTTCACACTTGTAGCATACAATGAAATTGAAGCAACCAATTAGGTACGTAACATCGTCTAAACACTGTTTAAACAATGAAAGTTGCATCATCTAAACAGTGTCGACAATGCAACTTTCATTGTTGCTATAACTTATTGCATTCAACAAGCAACTAAATTATACCGTGTAAATGGAGCTTTAGTCAGTCTGTCTGTCATTTCTTTATTGTAAAACTACTGTACGGATTGTAATGACAGACAAAGAGGTAGTTTGGGATCTGGGCAAGGATAAGGAATTATCGCAAACGCAGAGGAAGTTGCGGATAACAAAGTAGCCCTACTTTGTTATCCGCAACTTCCTCTGCGTTTGCGATAACCGACGTTCACAAACTGCTTGATAGCTTAATTTCAATTCCGATGACTAGGGATTACTTCACTGTATATTTTCACTTCATCATCATCATCATTTCAGCCGAAAGATGTCCACTACTGGACATAGGCCTCCCCAATCGCCACGCTTGGCAGGCGGGTTGGCGATCGCAGTATGGTTGTTACAAAGGCACTGAGAACGCTGCTGCCCATTCTCTGGTAAGTCCCTTAGTCGCCTCTTAAGACACCCACGGGAAGATATGGGATGGTGCTGTGATTCTTTACGTCCGACACCACACGGATAACTTTTTTTTAAATTTCACGTATGAAATAACTTCTACCTTGGAAACTTTTTCAAATTGTTTGTATTAGGAGTTTTTTCTCTGCGTTTAAATTAAAGCTTAGTTTTGCTCCATATGAACTAATTTTGCTAAGAAACCAACTATACAATTTAAATAAAAAAACGTATTTAAATAATTTAATATTTTAAATATAAATAATAATTAGGTAATACAGGTTCTTAATTCTTACACGTGTCTGGTATCAAAAGTTTTATGTAATAACTATTGCAAAATTAATTAAAATAAGTTTTGCATCAAATGTGTCTAAATTATATTAAGGTGTTAGAGATTTGTATAATGATATGATTGTATTTAAATCCGTATTGGTGCGATGTCACTTTGTTACGCTTATATAAATAGTACCTACAGTCGCCTACAAATCTTTAGGAAATAAGCTTAAACTAGCTTTTGTCCGTGACTTCGCCGAGATGGGTTGAATTACGAAACGGTGACACCAAACAATTCCATTAATACCTTAATTTTCTACCCTTAGGGGTGGAATATGAAATTTATATGGGACCAAATTTGAGGTCTGCGCTATCAAAGTTATGCGTGGTCAAACATAAAAAAAAAATATACGTGTCGAATTAAGAAACTTGTTCTTTTTTGAATTCAGTTGAAAATAGCAAAATTTTGACAACTTTAGTAGTGGATGGCGTCTCAGCCACGCGACTGTTTTGCAACTTTGGTGATCAATGGCGTTTAATAGGTTAATATTATATTTGATATTCCCGCTGTCAGCCCACACGACAGACGTCAAGTTATTCTTAAACTAAAAATAGTTATTCTAATAACCATAACCAATATTAAACAAGTTTGTATTACTCTAGGCTAGCCAGAACCTCTAGTATTTGCCTTATCTACAAGAATTACCTACCTTCTACTAACACAATAACTTTGCTATATTAAATTATATTAATTAATTACAAAGACAATTACATTTTATTTTGTGCGAAATTGTTCCTCTTGCATACACACGCAAGTTAATGTGTCTATTATGTATATAGCAACACATAATGTAGAATTACGTGAGCTAATTTACTCCACATTGTGTACTATTTAAATTCATAGTCTAGGCTATTGTTCAGTTTTTATTAATTTTCATATGGAATAAATAGTTGTTTTTTAATGTAAATTTGTATTATGAAGGTGACCTACGTGTTGATGACCTAGGTGTAGAAAACTATTTTTTTTTATTTCTCTTTATATCTCCGGCGAAGATTGTACTTATTGATACATACTCTGCATATTCCGTATGGTGTCGGACGTAAAGAATAGCACCATCCCATATCTTCCCGTGGGTGTCGTAAGAGGCGACTAAGGGACTCACTAGAGAATGGGCAGCAGCGTTCTCTGTGCATTTGTAACAACTATACTGCGATCGTCAACCCGCCAAAGGTTCCCTTTATAATGTAGACTAGGAATAAGGAAGGATTTTTCGAAATTCAACCTTTGAGGTAGTTAAATAGGGGATGAAAGTTTGTATGGCAAAAACGTCATTTTTGTAGATTAAACCATGAAAATTGGTGTATATCATTCTATAAAACCCCACACTTTACCGATGTTCACTTCAACGAATCACTATAAACAAGCATCAGCTTGTTTATACTTAATTTTATAAATGCGAAAGTAACTCTGTCTGTTACGCTTTACGATAAAATGGCTGAACCGATTTCGTTGAAATTTAGCAAGAAGATAGCCTGAACCCTGGGGAAGAACATAGGCTACTTTTTAATCGGCGACTACGGTAACCGACATTCACGCGGACGAAGTCGTGGGCAAAAGCTAGTTATAAATAAGTACTTTAAGAAATTGCAAGGGTGTTGGGGTGCAGGTGTGCAAGACACGATTCCATACGGTATTGATGTTTTGTTCGCGATCCTATTATTTTAAACTTTTTTTTTTTGTATTCTATTTTATTTATTTATTTTATTTATTTATTCTAGTTTATTTATTTATTTATTAATCATCTGCCTAGCCTTTTCCCAACGATATTGGGGTCGGCTTCCAGTGTAACCGGATGCAGCTGAATACCGGTGTTTCACATGGAGCAACTGCCTATCTGTCCCTCACAACTGCAGTTACTGGGTAACACGATACCTCTTGGTAAGACTAAGTTCACTATCGATTAATAAATGTAAACCTATATAACCTGTGTATGCATTTACAAAAAAAAATAAGTATTTGTGTATGTTTATCAGCTGTCTGACACCCATAGTACAGGGTCTCCCTAGTTTGGGGTCAGATGGCCGTGTGTGAAAATGTCCCCACATATTATTATTATTATTATAGCTCGAGTATCATATGCTTAATAAAAGACTAACTATTAAAAAAAAGTGTTTCTTGAAAAATGTATACATTTTCGCAATCAAAACTTACCTTACATTATAATGTTATAACTCCGTCTAGGAATTAGATATTGAACAGAATCCGGGATAGAAAACCGGATGACGTTAAAAGTTATCTCTTTGTGTGTCTAACTCATTTTGGACCTAAACCGTAATCGGTCAGTCGTGTGTCTATGTGTGTTAGTATCTGTGTTGAACTGGGTGATAGTATGTTTCTATAAGCCTACTATAATCGACACAGTTGACTCATAGATAATGGCAATTGGAACCTCATCGCAGTACACTGTCTCTTAAGATACAAGATACCCTAGTTTAAGATAGGTACAGAGTACCTAGATACAAAGTTTAATATATTGTGTACAGATTTCTGCAGCATCCAACAGTTTTTTATGTAAATGTTGATTACCGTGAACTCAAAAAAATGTAATCTTAGTACAATTGTGTCTATTTTTGGAAATAAAGATAATAATAATTATTATTATTATAGCCAATAGTCCTAATAAGGGCAATATTACTGATGTAAAGCACCCACATTCCTAGCCTTTACAAGAAAAATCTTCCGCTATTGCTTCAGTTTTTGTATAAAAACATTGATAATTTGAATCCGGACACAGTCCATTGTTATCATTTGTTAATTATACACAAACTCGTGCACAAAACGTACATAATAGTTAATTATCACAGGTTTTGATCGCCCGCGTAAATAACGTCTTCGCAAGGTCTAATGATTTTTCCCAAACGTTGCTTTTGAAGGGGATTTTTATTTGGAAAACTGAAAAAAAAATCAGGCAAGTGCATGTCAATTTTACAGTTCCAGTGACCCGTATAATGGAAATGTAAAAGGAATTGATCATTAAATATTAACTCATTCATCATCATCATCATTTCAGCCGAAAGACGTCCACTGCTGGACATAGGCCTCTCCAAGGGGGGGCTTTGCCATAATCGCCACGCTGGGCAGGCGGATTGGCGATCGCAGTATGGTTGTTACAAAGGCATAGAGAACGCTGCTGCCCATTCTCTGGTAAGTCCCTTAGTCGCCTCTTACGACACCCACGGGAAGATATGGGATGGTGCTATTCATTACGTCCGACACAACACAGATAACTCATTATCATAATCATATCAGCAATATACCGTCCTCCAGAGATCTCCAACCAACCCGGGATTGGGCGGCCAGCATCCATCCGCTGCCAGCCAACTTCTTAAAATCGTCGGTACATCGTGCCGCAGGGCGTCCCACACTACGCTTGCTCAAACACACTCCACTCTAAAACGTATCTGCTCCATCTCCGTCTGTCCGTCTGCAGAGGTGGCCGGCCCACTTCTTTCTCAGCGTGCTTATTCGACGCGCAATGTTGGTGACTTTAGTTTTCTGGCTAATGACTTCATTACGAATTCTATCCACCAGAGAACCCCGAGCATCGCTCGTGCAAGCAGTCAACTGGCAAGTATAAAGTATCATCACTTCAGCTTACTAAAGGTGCACAGCTGTTGGACATAAGCCACCTCCATGGCACGCCATTTTTTCCGGTCCTCTGCCTTCCACATCCAGCCACTTCTAGCAAGTGTGCAACCTACGATAGTCCATTTCTACCCGTGGTTGCCGTAGAAGGCGTCAAAGGGTATTGATGAGAGGACGGGCAGCAGCGTCCTTATGAGTACCATAACACCTACTGGGTCGCCAACATGCATTGGCCAAGCATGGCGATTACGGCTGAATCTCCCTTTGGGGACCTATGTGCAGCAGTGGGCGTCTTAAAGTTGACATGATGATGAACAAGATGGTCCACCAAATATTGTTCTTCACGGAGCCCTAAAACAAAAACCCAGTGATTAAATCAATTGTTTTGAAAAACACTATTAATTATAAGTTAGGTTATTTAATAAGAGCTGTTTCAAGGTCTTAGCAAACTAATGTAGGTCATAAAGATATCTGTTTGATCGCTAAGCATGGTTTTTGTTCGCGTTATTATTATAATGTACGTGGGAGCCGACGCGGGCTGTTAACTGCGCCTGCGCGTACTTGTGATCATACGTAATGTTACCGTCACGGTTTTGAACATCCTAGGACTCGTAGGTAAGTCTATTAATAGTGTGCTGATGACTTAATTTTGTGGAGCATTATTTTGGCTTAGTGCAGTTGAATATTCGAAAAAATGTTTACTATTAGTTCGATATAGGGTCGAATTTTCCTTGGCTTGTTGTTATGCTTTCAAAATGGCATTGGAAAGCGGTATGTCTTGGAGACAATTTTTTTATCTAATCTGCATGTAACCTCCACCAACCCACTCTGACCTCACTCTCTCGTACAGAGAGGAGACCGCGTTGTCTCATTATTGCGAACGATAAATAGGGTAATTACTTATGTCTAGTCAGGTGTTTTTAAATTAAGATATGACTGACAAAAATCTTGTTGATATGTACCTATAGCAGGATATGCAGAAACCATCTATATAAATATTATGACATCTGTTTGTACCTACCATATTTTGACAAAATAAAGATTTTGATTTGATTTGATCGATTCTTAGAAAAATAAGTATTTTTGACGCTTGGAAGTCTACATTTTTCGTCCTTGAGATCGAAAACAGAACATAACAAAATTTGTCATTAAAATTGAATTAATTATTTTTTTAAGAGAGGCCAATCTGTCTTATTTCCCATAAAAATGCTCGTACGTGATTACGGCGTTATAACAAATCTTCCTCCAGATATTTTGAATACACAGGTATCTTGTAGTTTATAGGCCGGTTTCTATGTAATAAAAAATAAACTTTTTGAGAAACGAATTCGAAACGAACTGTTTTTGCACACATTTCATGTAAACTTTGGCCGTTCATAACGTACTCATACATTGAAAAAGTAAAGAAAACATCGTCATAGGACCCTCGCATATGTAATAGAGATTCTAAATTACAACAATTTTTCCCAAAAATTAAGACCTTTTAAAAAACGCGTATTTCCTGGAACAGTTTTGTGAAATCTCCACGCGCCAATTTTTATTCAATGTTATCGCGTTCTCACTCACTCGTTTGTTTACAAACATTGCGTGGGATGAAACAAAAACATTCAATCATGCTTGCGTTGACGATACGATCTTGAAATGTCGAAACCACCCAAATCAACATCATCATCTTCCTACCCTTGTCTTCGTCCGTTCCGTTCTGTCAACCGTGTTGATATTACTGACTCCTTTTCCTTTCATCTTCATCCAAGCCATTCATATTTTCTTTAACCTTCTTCTTCTTCTCCATCCATCTACATTTATATTCATAACATTAAAGTTAATGATTAAATAATATAATAAAACGTGAAAATATAAAGTATTTTAATTAACCAACACAATGTCTAGACTACAGCAGAATCTTGTATTTTATTTATGTGTGAACTAAACATTATCTAAAGTTTTTGTGTGGATTGTATTGTAACCTAAATACTTTAGATGCTAGAGTATTTTCAGGTATTTATCAAGGTAGTTGGAACACAATAGGACTTACCTGTACCACAGTATACATATTGGTACTACCGTACAGTAGCGACACGCCACGCCTCCCTCCGAAACACTGTTCCTCACCTCTTTCCGCGTCGAACGTGCTCTCAAAACTGCTTTTAGTTCTCGCGGCGCGTGGACACGTACACAGTATTTTTACAGTCTGTTATTTTGGAATTAGTGTAGGAGGAGGGTATTGTTGTCGCAGCTGTGGCAACTGATGCGATAAAAAAATTAATATTTCACAGCTGTGATGGGCCTTCTATAGTAGAGCTCTATGTGAAGGATCACGTCCGGGGCAGCACAATAGTTTTTCAACTCTATTACAAAATGATAAGGTTCATGTTAAATTGGGAAAAAATGTTTGGGATAGCTGGCGTCTGTACTACCATCATACCTATGTCTTCTCTAGGTATGGTTTGAAGGCTATGATTACAGGCACACTACACATTTGTTTTAGTGTCGATCTATCAAAAACTTGGCATTATTTTGACAAACGGCTTAAGTAAAAATATATAATTAGCTTATTACACGAAGAAATAAGGCAAATTGTGTTTTGTATTCTAGTAGTTACAGCACCCTATGAACCTTACGCTAGTTATTATGAAGGTATACTGCATGCATGTCCGTTCTACCGGTAGAGTAAAAAGAATGGTCTACGAAAAGATATGAAAAGATTCGACTTGTGGCCTTTTAAATTAAAGCCACGACCGTGTACTGAAAAATTGCAGCAGTCAAAAAGTTTTAGGTGTCAATGCACATAATATGCAAATAAATTATCTTTTTTAATCAAATCAAATGTCAAGTATCCCAAACGTTATCATTGCCATTGTTCTTTTAACTATATCAGCTATCTGAAGGTCTCCAAACAAAGCCTCGTCGTGAGAAGATTATTGTATGTGACATAACGTTCATAATGTAATAATTAAGGCATGATTACAATTTAGTGCAAGGCTCCAGCGAGGTCATGTGTGAATGTCATCTTGAGCAATCGTATTGTTCACTGTAATGTCACTGTAACGGATTCTGATTTAAATTGTTGATGAGATGTTGATTAAGGCTCCGAGACGCGTGGTTCGGGGACAAACAGAATTAGTTTTTCAGGGTGTAACTTGTATGTGTTGGAAGTGTTTTTTTAACTAACTACAAATTAATGTGCAATATAATTAACAAAGTCAAATCATTTATTTCAATTATACCATTAAAAGGCACTTTTCAACGCCATATTGAATCTAGTTGCCCATTCCAATGGTAGTTTCGTACGGAAAAGTATGGGCAAGAAACTCAATACCTACTCTTTTATTTAAAAAAATAGTTTACAGTTTTTGCATTACATACAATTTTTACAAGAGTGATATAATTATAAGTACGTGAATACAATATGGTTTATATACCTCGTATAAATACCACTGTAATAAGGTATGTACAAAGTATTACAAATTAAGAAATGACAGCTAAGTTATGTACTTACATAGACACATATTGTTCACACATTTACAATTTATTATTGAGACAGTAGACGACCACTCCTTACATAACGATTATAGAAGTCACAAAACTTTCATTATTATCTATTATTTCTAATTATTTGTTTCTGGTATTCAGCAGCATCGGGTTAGGCTGGAAGCCGACCCCATAACAGTTGGGAAAAGTCTAGGCAGATGATTATGATTATCTTCTTATATATAGGGATAGGTTTTTAACTACATTTCACAGACTTAAAGATAGCAAGCAATTTTGCCATACCTATTATTAGAATCACATGTACCTAACAGCTCACTTTCTAACTGCCACACTCAGAGACGTCACTTAATAATAATGAATCATTAACTTTAATTGACCGACATAACTTGGAACGCTGTCAGTCAAAAATATTGTTATTTACATGTGCCAAGTTATGTTGGTCAATTAAAGTTATTGATTTATTATTATTAAGTGACGTCTCTGAGTGTGGCAGTTAGACTCATTAATTTTATTCTGGCTTACAGGAGTTGCAGTGGTTTGGAGATAGTGTGGCGGGCTTGTACCATATTAAAAAAAAACCGGACAAGTGCGAGCCCGAGTTCCGTATAAATTGATATGTATATATCCATACTTCTATACTAATCCGTAGTCCATACCATATACTGTAATCTGTCCGTACTTCCATACTTCAATATTATAAATGCGAGCGTAACTCGGTCTGTTACGCTTTTACAATGAATCGGCTAAACCGATTTTGATAAAATTTGGTATGCAAATAGCTTGAACCTTGGGGAAGGACATAAGTTACTTTTTAATCCGGAACTTTGTCTGCATCTGCGGTAACCGACATCCACGTGGACCAAATTGCGGCCAAAAGCTCGTTATAAGTATAGAATATGTATAAGTAGTTTTCAGACGATATTATTTGCCAAATTTCTTAGTTCTAGGTCAACGGAAAGTACCCTATAAATTATGATTCCCTTGAGAGTGTCGAAATGTACATTTCTTGCGACATAAACGGCCGTATCTTTTTTTCACGTTAAACTTAAAAGTTTGTATTTTTCAAAGCTTCAAAGGACTGTAGACTTAAGAGCGCGTATTCGGTTCGTGACGAAAACTTCATGTTTTTGCGTTTTGCCCAGAGCAATATCGTAATTATGTGAGCAGATTATTTAAAGACAATTTACAGTTTTAGAAAGATTAGGTCTTGATTTAGACAGCTACAGAGTAAAAGTATAATTTTTAATTATGGTTTTTTAAAGCGAAGACAATCCTTTCATAGCGTTTTACGAAAATAGACGTCAGAGTTAACTTTCAGGATGAATACAAACATGGTATGCCAAAATATTATGTTTTATGCGTTTTTCCAACAGGATATACAGTCCTAAAGTCTACTACAGAGCCAAATTTACGAAAATATTACTATTATGTATTAAAAAACAATGTTGAAAAAGTTCAAAATTGGTTCACTTTGTCATTTTTTTTCACCAGTATTTAAATAAAAACATAACTGATATTTTATGAAAATAAAGGTTATGCTTAATTTACAGAATATTTTTCAGTCCGTTATACAAACTCATTTATTTTAGACAATTACTTTAAGAAGCACTGTAAAACATCGCGCGCTGTCGTTCGCCGATCAATTGCAATGATTCGCACACAAACAGACCATTGTGTTGTACTAGTGTATGTCAATGCTGCTTCGCCGTTCTAGCAATCGTTTAGATTTTGAGTTGCGCTCAATCGAATACGCGCCCTTAAGTATATGGTTTTAATTTCAACTCGATACCTCAATGCGTTCCCGAGATAAAGGATCTTGACAGACAGATGGACAGACAGACGGACAACAGAGTGGTCCTATAAGGGTTCCGTTTTTTTCTTTTGAGGCACGGAACCCTAAAAAGACCTAAAGGTAGTGCTCTTAGGAGTCAATATAATAAATAATAGAAATATCTAAAGAAACAACTTGTTGAGAGGTTCTCAAATAAATCACACTACAATTATTTTTCCTCACATTTTTAACTAACTTGTCGTCATTTTACATAGTTTAGATGATAAACAAGTCAATAATCGAGGTAATGCATAAAATATATCATATTAACAATATATAACATTCCCACATAAGCAACAATTAATGTAAGCGGTAACGCGACGGACCACAATTATAAGATATTAATACAAAAAACCAACTCGTGGGCGTGATTGTTCTGGTGGGTTTCCATTGTATGCACGAAGCACAACCTTTATTTAAACGCTTCTTCATTTATTACATTTTACTAAAAAACGATCTCAACACTTCATGAAACAAAATTATAAGGCACACTTGGAAAATATCGAAGATTTTAAAATAAAAAAAATCGTGAAATTTGTTAGAGTAGCTACTAGGTGTTAGAAGATTTTTTAAGGTTGGATAAACTAGCACTATTTTAAAAAGTGAAGCAGAAAAGATCTGGTTTAGCCAAAGTTAGAAACAGGGCATATTAATATGGAATCAGTATTAACGTCTAGAGTGGAGACCGCGTTTGGGCAAGCGTAATGTGGGACACTGCGGTACGATGGACAGACGATTTGAAGAAGATGGCTGGTAGTAGATGGATGCGGGCTGCCCAAGACCGGGCTGGTTGGCGATCTCTGGGGGAGGCCTACGTTCATCAGTGAACGGCAATAGACTGTGGAATTCCCTGCCCGCCTCTCTGTTCCCTGATAAGTATAATCTGGGTATCTTTAAGGCACGAGTGAACCGGTTCATCTTAGGCAAACGTGTTCCAACTTAGGCCGCATTATCACTTACGATCTGGTGAATTGCGGTCAAACGCAAGCCTATTTAATAGTAAAAAGAAAAAATATAAACGGCTAAAACTTTATGTAGGTATCTTCGTTTCCAAGCTCCCGTCTCGTGCAACACTGGGCACGGTCCTTCCATCCGCGTACATCTCGCCCTTCGCTTAATGCGCTCAATTGAGCGGTTCAATTAGCGCCGGTGTCGATACACTCTCGTGTGCTCTCAGCTTTAGGACGGACCCCCGCTGCGAGCATTTTTTTATTATAATTATTGTTTGTTTGTCTCGTTTCGTGGGCTTTGGATAATCCTTGGTCTATGATGAAGGTTGGAACTAGTTGAAAGTATAATTTTATCTAATTAGCCTGTTATTGTTCAATGATTGATATCCAGTTGTTGCAAGATGTAGAGTTGCCAGGCAAGAGTGAACCTCTCATATCTTGCCTAGAACTTAAAGACACAAGCAAGTTCTAACCTACATACAAAATGACCACTTCTTATTTCTTGATTGTCATATTAACGAAAGGAGGACGTCATAAAAGCTTAGTGTCATCTCCTTTTTCACTGGATAGTTAAATATAAGTAGAGTACATGCGACGACATGTGAGCATCGTCGGACTAAAGTAGGTAGACAACCAGGCAATGTTTAGATTTAACTATGTGTCATTCTGACTAGTGTACCTATAGCTAATGTGCTAAGTAATGAAATAGCGTTGGCCTAGTGGTTAAGGCGTCCGCCTATCATGCTCGAGGTAGTGCGTTCGAAGCCGAGCACGAGCAAGTAGGTACTTATGTACTTTTTCATGGTGAAGGATGACATAGTGAGGAAACCTAGACTTATAATGAATATAAGTCCAAAATCGCCAATCCGTGTTGTGTAAGCGTGGTGACCTATCTCAATGAGAAGAGGCATTTGCCTAGCAGAGGGATAACTAGAGGCAGGTATTATTCTATTATTATTAAAGCTCTAATTCCAGTAAAATGGTTGCCAAAGTTTATGTGAGAGTCCAGGGGGCCAAGTCTGCTATTTTTATAATTTCTTCATTCCAACACGATCCCATAGTCATTTTGCTATAAGTTCGTAATCTGATAAATTCATAATGGTCGATCATTGACTGCACAATGACGTTATAATGATAGGTCACTGATCAAAGGAACTGACAAAATTTTAGCAGAATACCGCCTAAGTCAGTCATTCAGTTGTCATTTTGTACGAGATTACCATTCTATATCATTTCTTTCAATGGCGTGTCAGTGGTTGACCATTGAATAGCCATAATGACGCCATAATACTAGTAGATTACTATACTTGTCAAAATCAACAATTATGAAATCAATGATAGACCATTCTGACACTATTGTAATAGCAGACTTGAGGCCCATGTATCAGACCTAACTGTGGAAACAATTATACCGATTATTTAGTAAAATTCTCGATTCCCACGTCTAGTCAATAAACCGAATAATTTCACACATATCTCATACTCCCATTATCCATAGCCCAAGTCAAATGTTATCAAAACAATTCAAAGCCCAATGTCAAGTGTGAGACCATCAAATTGATTACAACCATTAGCGATCGTGTCGAAACATGGATGTTATAAAACCGAAATATATACGTACATTTGAAAAATATTCTGTTGACAACACCCATAAGAATTAACCAATATATTTTACCACTCACAAACAACAAAATCACCCATAACTTTCAAACAATAAGAGTTACAGTTCAGGTTTCTGGTTGTAAAGATTTCGTGGTGTTTGTTTACGAAATCAGCCCGGATTAATCGACGAACACAAGGATGGGAAGGCGGACAAATTAGATACAGAAAATTGAACTTGAATCGCTTTTGGATTGTTTTTGGTATCTGGTTTAGGTGTATTTGATTTGTAGGCCGATTTTCGTGAGCAATTTGGTCCAAAAGAGGTGTGTGGGTTGACCGTGGTCGAGTTATGATAAAAAAACGATACCTATATCTAAATTACTTGAAATTTAACAAATAAATAAAAATAAAAATCGTTTATTGCACATAATAGGGCTGTACATATTTGTGAAACTCTTTACTTCCAAACTAAGTAAACTTGTACTATGGAAGTCAGGCGCTCATATATCTAGAACTAGAATACAATAAACGGCATGCACGGCCAGTGTCTTACGTCAAAAAATTAAAACTTTAACTCACATAAAGAAAACCCCGTTCAGAAAACCAGCAGGGCTATTTTTTAAAAAACTCCTTCGGTAAATTTACTTGAAGTGAACTTGAGATAGGAACCATACCACAGTCGGGGGTTGAATAAGTATCCAGTTCCCGCGACTCCCGACGTAGGTGTGAGATGGAACACCGAGGTGATCTTTAGTCAGTAGGAGTCTGACAGACCCCTTTACCCGCCCCAGGGCGGAGAACATCCATGGGAACTTTACCCCGGGAAAAAAACAAAAATGGGACCATCCAACCTGTACCCTGGGAATTGACAACTGGTCAACTGGTCTTTTCTGGTGATTAAGACCCATCCGGTCTGCAATATATACTACATCATACTAGCGAGCCGCCGCCGCCGATTTCGCCGTGTGGTGCCAGTCGCGAGTAGCACCACTCCATTTCTACCCGTGGGTGTCGTAGAAGGCGACAGAGGGATATTGACCGGAGGATGGGCAGCAGCGTCCTTCTGAGTACCACAACACCTACTGCGATCGCCAACATGCATCGGCCAAGCATGGCGATTACGGCTGAACCCCCCTTGGGGAAGACCTATGCCCGGCAGTGGGCGTCATAAGCTTGACATGATGATGATGATGACTAGCGAGCCGTTCTGGTTTCGTACGGGTGTCATTAATATATATTTATGGCATATAATTCGTCTTTCTTCAAATTATACAGTACTTTTTGAGATTTGCTTGAACGTACACAGACTCGGTAAAGTGAGGGACTTTAATTTATAATATGTAGTGATAGTTAGGCATCATTTAATTTTAAATATTACTTATCTGTATAGGAAAAAACGTTAGCGTAGCGTAGTGGGACAATATACATGTCGCGACTGACATAAAGTCACTATTTAGGAACATAAAAATCACTCAATACCCATTAGGTGGTCGAACACACTTAATAACAATAACTTACTCGATTTATTATAACTTTCAACAACACGACAACAACAATTTAGCTTTAAACTATCTTAAACAACAATCAAGTGTCATTTTTATCTAAATATCGTTTAAATAAGAAGGAGACATTGTTACAATGGTTGGGAACAAAGAATGAAAGACCACACAGGTGCCAATAGTAGTGGTGGAAACCACATAAACTATTGATATTAAAACCATCTTATTAACATACGAGAAAATTAGTGGCTCTTACATATTGATGGGAATATCGAGTTTGGTAGTATCGATAGTTTTTTTTATCGAATTGAGACGGGTCTCTCGATTTGAACTGCGTGAACTTCTCGAATCGCGTTGGTAGAATTCAGAATACTATCTCACCTAACTAGACGTATACCAAAAATACCACCGTGACTTAAATTACTTATTCATTGAACTCCAAAATTAATTCAGTAGCAATCACAAACGAAGTTGATTCTAAAATATCATCTAAAAATTCATATCAAGTAAATACCTTCTTTAAACTGAACTTAAAAATTGAATCGATAGAAATCAAGAGTATCGATATAATTCCGATTCCATCGAATACAAATCGATGTTTAAGGGTACACTAGCTGAAATAGCTCTCAAATTACAATGGGTATCACAATTTGTTTTATGAAATATGTTCAACTTGGCCTCGGGTACATGGAAGAGGCGTTTAACATAAAAATGCATTACATGTAAGTGTACCGAAGGACCATTTGGCACAACACACTAGAACATTGTCACATACGAGTGCTTAAAGGAGCCAACAATATTTTGAAGGAGTATAAAACAACTGGCCGTTTTCTATGGAAGTTTATGTCCTCTATGAGAACTGGCTGGAGTTAATAATATAACGGAGAACGAAGGATTGTTATGGACTAACATGACATTAGAGGTTAATTTTAAAAAGGACTAGTTCCAAGTTTAAATCTTTTCTATTTATACATTCTTCTATTTATATAATTTAATAATAAGTATTCTATCTAACTGTCTTAAGGCGCTCATGTTTTAGTCCTTCTGTACTTTCCTATTATGTGTAAAAAGGTAAGTAAAAATGGTTGGTATCGTATCGATTCGATCATTCGATACTGTAAGCGTGATCTTATTAATAAAAGGTAATAAAATAAATATGTAGTTGTTGATTTCCGAGCGATGAACTTTTCGTGTGTTGACGAAAACGAAAAATACATATTTTGTTAGTACGTAATGGTAGTTTACTTTACTGTGATGTTATTGCAAATTATGAACTTTCTATAACGAGTATTGTAGGAAAAGGTAAGATGTACTTACATAATTATTATCTATAGCAAGAATCTTCTAATATATAAAATTCTCGTGTCACAGTTTTCGTTCCCGTACTCCTCCGAAACGGCTTGACCGATTCTGATGAAATTTTGTGTGCATATTGGGTAGGTCTGAGAATCGGCCAACATCTATTTTTCATCCCCATTTTTCACCCCCTTTTCATCCCCAGTAGGTAGATCGGGACAGGACAACGTCTGTCGGGTCAGCTAGTAATATATAAAATTCTCGTGTCACAGTTTTCGTTCCCGTACTCCTCCGAAACGGCTTGACCGATTCTGATGAAATTTTGTGTGCATATTGGGTAGGTCTGAGAATCGGCCAACATCTATTTTCATCCCCATTTTTCACCCCCTTTTCATCCCCGTAGATCAGGACAGGACAACGTCTGTCGGGTCAGCTAGTAAGTAAATAATATTCTATATGTTTTTAAAAAATGAATAAGTACTGTTCTCTTTACTTTTTCATCCAAGGAGAAAATCAAGAGAACTGCTTGTCTGAAATTGCGCTTGTGTCGACGAGATAGACGAGACAGTCAGTAGTAGGAAGGAGGTATGTTAGATAACTTAACTTTACAAGTAGGTTGTCAACTTGCGAGCCACATGAGCCGCACAGTATGAGGCCATAAATCTTAACGTACCTTCCTTTTAAAAATAAAAAGTATCAACAATAAATCACAAATATTGCCAAAAAAGTATAGAGAAAGTTGTATTTTAGTACCTTGCCCTCCATTTGTGAATGGTAAGTGCCAAAGACAGTTTTGTCACCATATTAGAGCCTGATGTGTGATGTGCTTTATTGCTTTCTTTATTCACACCTATATTTTATTTATTATTTCATAAACCTGACATGGATACACCCACATTTTTAAAACCTTTATATTTTCATCAATAAGGTTGAAAGTTACCTGAATTTGTTCTTTACACAGCATGAATGAACATTATATATTGATTTGTTAATCAATTTATGACATTTCTCTATGTCTATACCAGATGTTTTATTGACCAGTGAAATCAAATATCAATCTATACTTTTCGGAAATATTGTTCTTGTGATTAGATAAAGAATATATTGTGATATGGTGTGAATCAAATTTATGGTAGAAAGTTGGTCCTACGTTCCTATAGTACCTATTAATATATTGTTTTAAAAATCGACTGTCCCTTTGACAAATGTTGAGGCATTAAATTGATATATCAGAGAGGATATCGCGGACCGATAGTAAGATTCAAGTGTTTAAAGAAGTTATATATTTGGTTTTTGTTAATGGTGGATTTTTGAATAAACATATTTCGTGGTCACCTGTGTCGCGGGCTTAGAAATCGAAGGTCGGTAACTACAATTAATTTTGTACTTTGGTTAATCACCATGTTGTTTCAGACAGGCCCATCATGACAACTAACAATTTATTACCCACTGAATCAAAACAAGCAACTCTACTGGAATTAACTGATTGTCAGAAATACCGGTACACGATTTCCGAGTATTTTGTCATTATCTATAAGAAAATGTTTATAAACACTTAATTCAATGTAATTTGGTGCTCAGATACAAACATACCAAAAATGTATTATTATTATTATATTTAACCCGTACTCGGTCTCTGCCTGCCATGTCTTGCCATCCAATTCGTGCCGCCATCTCTTTTCTGGTCTACCGGCCCCGTCTCGACATTTCGGGGCACTAATTAAATAGAAAAGTAATTAAGAAATATTACCGACATATAATAATTTCCGAAAAATGTAATGTATAGTGAACTAATTATAATTTAATAGACGTAAGGCGTAACTTTTTCTGAAAAGGTAATAAAATTATTCAGCTTAAGGGCGCGTATTCGATTTAGCGCAACTCAAAATCTAAATGATTGCTAGAATGGCGTAGCAGCATTGACACACACTAGTACAACACAATGGTCGGTTTGTGTGCATCAGAAAAAGAAATACGCACGAAATAAGCACGAATCATTGAAATTGATCGGCAAACGACAGCGCGCGATGTTTTACAGGGCTTTTTAAAATAATTGTCTAAAATAAATGAGCTCGTGTAACGGACTAAAAAATATTCTGTATATTAAACATAACATTTACTTTCATAAAATAAATATATCAGTTATGTTTTTATTCAAATACTGGTGAAAAAAAATTGTCAAAGTGAACCGATTTTCTACTTTTTCAACATTGTTTTTTAATACATAATAGTAATATTTTTGTAATTTTTGCTCTGTAGCTGTCTTTATGACTGTATGTACTGTTGGAAAAACGCATAAAACAAAATATTTTGGCATATTGTAATGGTTGTATTCGTCCTGAAAGTTAACTCTGACGTCTATTTTCGTAAAACGATATGAAAGAATTGTCTTCGCTTTAAAAAACCATAATTAAAAATTATACTTTTACTCTGTAGCTGTCTAAATCAAGACTTAGTCTTTCTAAAACTGTAAATTATCTTTAAATAATCTGCTCACATAATTACGATATTGCTCTGGGCAAAACGCAAAAACATGAAGTTTTCGTCACGAATCGAATACGCGCTCTTAACATTTTATTAAATGAAAACAAAGCCAATATTTTCTCAACTTAAATCCTAAAGCTCTATAAATTCGTCTACAATTAGGTCTGGTCCTCATGTAGGGACACAGCGATAGGTATCGTGATTTACGCGCACGCGCACTGGCGCGATCTTATCGGCGCGCGCGCAACTAGTAGCGCCTTTTGGTAATGAGCACTGCTGTGATCTATTTGCTGGCTGTTGCTACTGTACTTTTGTGCTTAATCGGCTTTGTGCAAGCAGGTTGGAAATGTGGAGTGCATTTTGTGGGTAGGAAGACTATTCACTGTTTATAGTTTTATATGGAGGTCAGTGTAAGAGGAAGATGAACCATTTATACCAATTTAAAAAGCATAGTAAGCTCATCATATTTATGTTTCAATGTATGAATATGAATTTCTCAATTCATATATACTTTCTAAGTGTATCTTAGACAGCACTGGTGAAGGAAAACCTTGTAAGGAAACCTGGACTTATAACTAATATAAGTTTAAGTTAATTCGACGATACGGTTGGCGCAGTGGCTGAGCGATCGACTACTGCGCGGGTTCGATTCCCGCCCAGGGTAAATATTTGTGTGATGAGCACTTGTGTTTGCCTTGTGTCTGGGTGTTGTTTATCTATATATGTATGTATTTAAAATTTATTTGAGTATGTATATCAGCTGTCTGACACCCATAGTACAGGGTCTCCCTAGTTTGGGGTCAGATGGCCGTGTGTGAAATGTCCTCACATATTATTATTATTATTATAAGTGTAAAATCGTTAATTCGTCTTGAGCAAACGTGGTGAAGTGGTGATTAATGCTCTACAATGCTCTATATAGGGATAATAACAGGCAGGAGTTTTTTTTGTGTTTTTGATGTTTTGATGCAGCACACACCTTACACCATTTCTAAGGAGGGAATTAGGTAATACAATATTTCAATTAGCAGAAAAGCGGCAGTCGGAAAAATAAAATAAACATAAAGCTTCATGTATTCTAATATTATGAAGTAAAGTTTGTTTGTTTTTATGGTTTTTAGGGTTCCGTACCTCAAAAGGAAAAAACGGAACCCTTATAGGATCACTTTGTTGTCCGTCTGTCTGTCTGTCTGTCAAGACCCTTTGTCTCGGGAACGCGTGGAGGTATCGAGTTGAAATTGAAACCATATACTTAAGACTACGGTCCCTTGATGCTGTAAAACAATAAACCCTCTATGTTAACGTGAAAAAAAGATACGGCCGTTTATGTCGCAAAAACGCATTTATAATATTAAGTAGATTAAAGTATGGGTAGTAGGAATGGATTAGTATAGAAGTATGGATATGTACATACAAATATGTACGGAACCCTCGGTGGGCGAGTCTGACTCGCACTTGTCCGGTTTTTTTGTTAGTAAGAGTAATCTCTGAAATAATGGTTTCGATTAAGTAACTATTGGTACACTTAATATTTTCCACTCGGTCGAATACGCGAGCAAAAGCCAGTATCGTATAATACAAGTAGCAATACTATCAGAAGTCTACAAGACGCAAGACGCCCAGGACAAAGAAAAAAAAACCGGACAAGTGCGAGTCGGACTCACCCACCGAGGGTTCCGTACATATTTGTACGTACATATCCATACTTCTATACTAATCCATACCTACTACCCATACTTTAATCTACTTAATATTATTAATTCGTTTTTTTTTTGCGACAAACGCCCGTATCTTTTTTTCACGTAAACATAGAGGGATGATTTTTTTACAGCATCAAGGATCAGATTTGAGCATATGGTTTAATTTTAACTCGATACCTCCACGCGTTCCCGAGATAAAGGGTATTATATAATAATATAATATAATATCTTGGGACAACTCACACACGGTCATCTGGTCCCAAGCTAAGCAGAGCTTGTGTTATGGTAACCAGACAACTGATATACATACTTATATAATTTATAAATACATACATATTATAGATAAACAAAAGAGTAGTGTGTCTGTCTGTATTGACAGACAGACACACAGACAGACAGACAGACGGACAACAAATTGATCCTGTATGGGTTCCAGTTTTTCCTATTGAGGTACGAAACCCTAAAAATGATTCCCCTCATCGTCATCTGAATCCCTGACTAATCGCTCAAGTACTTGTGATACGCGCAAAAACTTAGGTGTTAAAATTCAGCTCGTATACTTTCGATTTTATCGTAAAATCCTTTGTTACGGCAGGGTGATTGTACCGCGCGTACAATGTAACATCGTGTCATACAAACGACACCCGTAATCTAATATATCTGTGTGGTTCGACTAAGTATAGTGGGGACTTAGCCTTATTTATTTATTTATTTACACTTCATGCACAAAGGTACAAAGGCGGACTTAATGCCTTAGGCATTCTCTACCAGTCAACCCAGGGTGGTGAAGAGATAACACGGCAGGTGCATATAAAAAATATAACAAAATAGGTAAAGTACATAAACAAAATTATATAACTAATAAAATATATATCTATATAAATATATTTATGTATATATATATATATATATAATTATATCATAAGAAAAGTAAAGTACTTGAGCTGTTCTAGCTTTGGAAGTAAGTCTAACTTTTGAGGTCCCAAAATAAAGGTACCTCAAAAGTTAGAGTTACTTCCAAAGCTAGAACAGCTCAAGTACAAGGCTAAGGCTAAGTCCCCACTATACTTAGTCGAACCACACAGATATATTAGATTACGGGTGTCGGTTTGATTTTGTTTTAGATTTTCGGTTTTGAGAAAGAATTTGTTCCAGCAATTTTTTTTTTAATGCCAGTGATGTATACTAAATTTAAAGTGTATATTATAGTAAATAAAAAAAGTAAAAAGTATGTTTCATATTAATACATTTATTTCAATTCTTCTTCTTCTTCTTCCTTCCCTTATCCTATGTTATTTGGGGACGGCGCAACATGTTTTCTTCTTTCATTCCACCGTGTATAAATAAATAATAAAAATACAAGTAGAATAGATTAGTGAAACCGTAGTGAAGCCGTGTGGTGCCGGTCGCGAATAGCATCACTCCATTTCTACCCGTGGGTGTCGTAGAAGGCGACAGTGGGATATTGACCAGAGGATAGGCAGCAGCGTCCTTCTGAGTACCATCACACCTACTGCGATCGCCACGATGCATCAGCCAAGCATGGCGATTATGGCTGAACCCCCCTTGGGGGAGACCTATACCCAGCAGTGGGCATCTAAAGGTTGACATGAAGATTAGTGAACATACTATAACATAAGATTTAAATATCTTATTAAAATGTGTAGGTACCAATGGTATACAAGATTCATAAGTACAGTCATCAGTCCTATCTACTAAATAATGTAAAATTAAGCCCCTACTCTTGATTACTTCTTCATCTTCACTCACTATGGTCAGTTTAAGCATGTACACTGAACTGCATCGACTTGAAACCTCATGGAATGTGGTCCTGGTCAAATGCTTGGCATATCTCATTGTAGTGAGTCATAGGGTTCTTTGGGAAATGGGTGACCTATGGTGGTTAGCCAACGAATAGGTTTTTCTTGTTTGATGGGAAAATCCGGTGGATTATACCACCTTCATGACGTTATATAAGCGCAGTTCCTCTCAAGGATAATGATGTTTATAAATAAATGGAGCGTGACTGTACTGAGCGGTACGGAAATTTGCACCCAAAAAATTTGACCCCACTTAACACACACGGTAGCCTCACTAGCCGACTAAACACGTACACATCAGACACTAATCAAACATAATTTACTACAAGCAACCAAATATGGCAGTAAACAACCAAGAGTAACCTTGACAGACCAGACCATGGGATTTGTCATCGAGTCTTTCTTTGTCGAGGTCGGGAAAACAATGGCGTCGATCTGCCCATCCTGGCCTTTTAATGCTTAAAACTAATTGGCATATTTGATGCACTTAATCCATCTTCCCTACAATCAAAATTCAACCTTAAAACCGACGGTTAAAGGTTCAAAGTGGACTGGTAAAAAGATTGGTCCTTAGGTCCTATGTCATGTTTCAGAAATTCAAATGTGGAATTTGGAGGTCGCGATTGTCTTAACAGTAGACAGTCAACAATATTGGATTTGTTCCAAAGAACGATGCACTCACAATGCATCTTTGTTACCACAAGGCCCATGCCTTTGCCTTGAAACGACGGTGTTTCCGATTAAAAAAAAAATAGAATAGGCTTCTGTGTATTGTTTTATTGCGGTTTAATTGGCCGGCTAGGTAATTGAAAAAGGATTTGATCGTGTTGGGTGATACGCTTAATGATAGTTCAGGGATTTGCGAAGATTTAAGAGAAACAGAACAGTCCGTGCATTGTTTTGGTCTTCCTAAAAGGAATATCACTTAATGAAAGGCAGTAAACTTGACTTGACTATTCTAGATTCGAAAACAACAATCGTCCAAAGTGATGTGTTACTACTAGATATCTTTGACATGTTTCAATTTGGTTCATGTTGTTAAGACGCAAGCACGTAGAAATGCGACTAGTCTCATAAACCAGCAACCTAAAACTAGGAAAGGTGGAAATACCACAAAACTATATAAAAGGCATATCTCAAGAATGGACTATACTCAGCACTTGACTGCGATAACCCAACAAGAAGGCAGGCCAAAAAACAGGTGCTCAAAAATGGCATTAATCGCAATAAAAGTCGATGACAGCGCATAAATACGAGATGTTCGTATCTGCATACGTCGTTAGCCGATCAATGCGGTGTAACAATAAGTAAAACGCTATCGCGCATCGCCGCCTCGCTCGCCTGTAAATCACGAGCTGCGCATACGATTATAGTGCGCGCGGGCACTTGGTGCGCTGTTTTGTTTGTTCAAGCATTGGGTTTTTCATTGATTTTTTAGTAATCATCATCTCCTTAGCCTTTTCCCAAGCATCTGAATACCAGTGTTTATATGAAGCGACTGCCTATCGGACCTCCACATCCCAGTAACTGGGTTACACGATACCCCTTGGTAAGACTGGTTGTCGGACTTTCTGACTAACCTTAACAACTGCTGAAGATCTTCGAATAACAGCCGGGACCAACGGCTTTACGTGCTTTCTGAGGCACGATACGGACGAGGTATTGATATGATATAGATGTTCCTGACCATGGTAAAGTTAAAAAGGGGGTTTTGATCATAACAATAGTAGAGTTTCAATCTTTAGCGTTTTTTTAATTTCATTAAAGATTTTATGTAAATGAATAAAATAACTCGTTTACTTCAAAGTGCTGATCTTTAAAACCTGGGGTCTCTTTCAGATAAAAAAGCTTAAAATGCATCTCACGAGAATAACCATAGAAATACAAGAGTTTATTTATTCTTATACACGCATAACAACTTAAACTAATTCCTACCGTTTTATCGAACTAAGGTTATAAAGCAGGAAGTATACAATATAAATGTATGTAAATATAGATCATTACAATAATCATAAACAATTAAATTCGATACCAGTTTGGGGCGATCAATCGTTTTAATACCAATATTTTTGAATCGATATCAAAACGATTTTATAGGAAAGCGATATTGATTTGTAATGATATATCTGAATCTAATCGAGAAATGTAGAACGATCCCATTGTTCTTTCTCGATTAGATGGAGTTTGAATAGTAGATAGACTCCAGTTACAATCGTTAGATTTTGTATAGATCTTTTAAAATGATTTTAGTAGACATTTTTATGTGTGCACGATTGTCTATGAATTCGTAACATTGAGAGCGTTTGCGCACTGGCTTTATTGAACGCTGCAGCATAAATTCAAGGTTTCTGAAATCACTGCTGGAAATCGACAAAGGTGTCTTTTAGGAAAAGAGACTTTTTCAACATAGCGATATAAATGAATACGTGACCATTTGACGAATGTGAAAAAAGCAATAAAGAGAAAATTGCAGTCTCTACAAGAATGCATTAAAGCACCTTTTTTTAATTTATTTACATTAAACACCAAGTGCGCTTTCAAACGCTGCCATTTTTTAACGGAGTGCGTACGTTAGGAAGATAACTTTAAAATTTATCGAGTGTGTCTAAATAATTGTTTCTCATTGAGACGTTCTATAGACGTCCATATTCATTTTATCAAATCGTTATGGATAGGAAGTCTGCAAACGGTTTCCTTGGTCAGTTATATTATTATAAACAATCGCTTTTATTGTTTTATTGTATCGATCTGGTTTCATATGAAATTTGCATGGGCTACTTTTCTATTTTATTGGTTTAATTTTTCTACTTCGAGTTGAATTTGGTGCTGTATGATTGACTATACAAGGTGTAACGTTAAACACGTAAAACCTCAGAGACCCTAAATGATTTTTGATTGAAAAGGTTAATTACCTAATTCTGAGAAAAAAAAAACACAAAAAAATATTTAAAGGCTTTATGAGCTGTTTTAGTTTTACCAAGACTCGTATTTGCATTGAAATAAGAACTATTATTATCACGCGTATGAGAAAATTTAAATTGGACGACAACCATTTGTGTTTGTTTCCCAATTTGGGCAGGTTTGCGCACGTGATGGCTTGATTTATTAATAATTAGACAGAGCAACATGTATAATGAAGATTTTTTGAAAAATGCGACCTATATTAAAAAGTGGTTCAATTGATTCTGCTCCTTATTCTAATCAAACTATTTTCAGATTTTGCGTATTTGATGTTACACCTTGCATAAGTCATTTATTCATTTGTTAACATTGGTGGGTAGGTACAATAAAAAGTGGTTATCCATACTATATAACTAATACTAATACATATATAAAATGTGAAAGTAACTCCGTCGGTTACGCTTTCACGATGAATCGACTGAACCGATTTTGATGAAATTTAGTATGAAGATAGTTTGAACCCTGGGGAAGGACTTAGGCTACTTCTTAATGCGCAACTTCGTCTGCATTCACGATAACCGACATTCACGCGGACAAAGTCGCGGGCATAAACGAGATAATAATAAATAGTGCGCTCTGTTATGCCAGAAAGCGTACAAAAATACGTATTTAGTTATTTGTTTAAATTTAAATCTACGATTATTCAAATTATTATTCTGAATTGTCCTAATTATATTTAATAAGGTTACCGTGAAATTCTTCACTAGATCGTTTAATGATATGACATTGCCTTATTAAGAACTAATATTTATTATCTATACATCTATACAAATAAATAAAATTGAATTGTCTGTTTGTAATGTCCAAATAACAGCTTTATACTAAATGCATATGAAAGTAAGTATGGTACATATCCCAAAAAAACAATTTAAAAATTTTTTGTCTGTCTGTCTGTCTGTCTTTCTGTCTGTTTGTTCCGGCTAATCTCAGAAACGGCTGAACCGATTTTGATGGGACCTCCACTGGCAGATAGCTGATGTTATAAGGAGTAACTTAGACTTTTATTTTAGAAAAAAATAGGGTTCCGTACAAAAAAATTAAAACCCCGCAAATCCATGCAAAAATGATTAAACCCCTGCTGACAACCGACAATTACGCGGACGAAGTCGCGGGCATCAGCTAGTATTTAATAAGGTTACCGTGAAATTCTTCACTACATCGTTTGATGATATGACATTGCTTTATTAAGAACTAATATTTAAAATACAACACATAATAAAAACACCTTTTTTTCAAACCCTGACCAAAATCAAATGAAACCTATAAGAGCAAATATGTATTTCCATTTAGAACAAAACGCTCACTATAATTTAGTGATGCGCTTGCACGCGATCCCCGGGCGATAACGGGACGACATCGCACGGGACGTGTCTCGTACTGATCTGGCCAGTAAGCAAATCACCACTACGATTCCTAATTGATTTTATCTATGCATACTAAGTTGGAGAAAAAAAACTACCATGCAAAGGTCTCGCTCTCTTGATGTCTAGTGAACGTTTGTAGTAGATAAGTTCCTACTCTAGGATCGAGAAAATTTAAATGAAACAAGTATTTGAGCTAGGAGTCTGGTAAAAATTTAAAACCAATTTATTTACAAGGAATGTTTATTTTCGCTAAAGTTTCTGATTCCCAAACTAAGCCAAGTATTTCGGGAGTCAGGCTTCATTTGTAGAAACATATCTTGAAAATTGAGTCAAATGTGAATTTCGTGACGGTGAAAGGAATGTAGTACAATCATTTTGTTATTTATCTATACAAGGTGTAACTTTAAACACGCAAAACCTCAGACACCCCAAATGATTTTTAATTCAATTACCCTAAATCTGAGAGAAAAAAAAACATAAAAAAAATTTCAAGGTTTTATGTGCTGTTTTAGTTTCACCAAGACTCGTATTTGCATTGAAATAAGAACTATTATTATCACGCGTATGAGAAAATTTAAATTGGACGACAACCATTTGTGTTTGTTTACCTATTTTGGCAGGTTTGCGCACGAGATGGCTTGACTTATTAATAAATAGACAGGGCAACATGTATATTAAACATTTTTTGAAAAATGTGACCTTGTTTGATTGTTGCTCCTTTACGTGATGACAATGTAGATAAAGAGCAAGATAAAATAATTCAAAAATAAATACAATAAACGGAACTAAAGGTACTATACCACAAGTCCAAAATACGAGTAACACGCAGACGCAAAACTTACCCGACTTGAGCGCGCAGACGTATCTTAGAAACGTCTCAAATATCGATTAATATCGAGAAAATCAAAAATATAAATTACATGGAGTCAACATATCGAGAGATCAGCTCGAAAAATCCGAGTTAGTACCACGGTATCGAGCATTCGAGCGGTAGATATTTATAAAATATGTTGAGGACAAATACCGCGCGCGCCGATATCGTAAATCTTTGACATTTTTGTGGCGTAAAAGAAGAATTAGCAATAAAAAGTGGCGTCCACGATGATTTAGAATGGTAGTAGTAGAAATCGAGTTTTACGCGGTCGGATTTTGAATTATAGGTTGGTAAGGACAGTGATTTCTATGATAGACATTTTTAAACTGAACTTAGCTATTCTGTTTTTGGGTTAAAAGGACCAAACAAGTCAATAGAAAAAAAAACCGGACAAGTGCGAGTCGGACTCACCTACCGAGGGTTCCGTACATATTTGTATGTACATATCCATACTTCTATACTAATCCATTCCTACTACCCATACTTTAATCTACTTAATATTATAAATGCGTTTTTTGCGACATAAACGGCTGTATCTTTTTTCAAGTTAACATAGAGGGTTGATTTTTTTACAGCATCAAGGAATCGTAGTCTAAGACGTAAGGTGTATAATAAAATAAAATAAAATCACAGCATATTAATAATATTTATTTATTTATTTCAATCAACTTTGGATCATAATATTGGGGTTAGTTTTGCCAAAATGAACGATGAGTATATGGTTTTCATTTCAACTCGATACCTCCACGTGTTCCCGAGATAAAGGGTCTTGACAGACAGACAGACAGACGGACAACAAAGTGATCCTATAAGGGTTCCGTTTTTTCCTTTTGAGGTACGGAACCCTAAAAATGAAGTAAAGAATGACTGGAAGAGATTAGTTAGCGCGTGTTATTTTGCCTGTCTGCCGGTAGATAGGTGTATAATAAAATAAAAAAAAATCACAGCGTATTAATAAAATTATATTTATTTATTTCAATCAACTTTGGATCATAATATTGGGGTTAGTTTTGCCAAAATGAACAATAACGTCAAAATTCCCAATATTTTCGAATTATAATGTTTCTGAATAAATAACGTTAACTAATTTAAATTTATTCTAAGCATTAGTTTTAGAACTTGTACATTGAACTGAATAGTGATGTAACGTATTTAACATAATGAATTAGTTCGATTTTTTTAATTTAATACATAGTTAAGGAGTTGTGTGTTACCTCCTTTGGTAAAACTAAGCGTAACGCTAGGTATTATTTGCAATTATAAAAAAATATGATGCTAAATATTGTCTTTTACATTTGCCAATTCATCATCATCATCATCATTTCAGCCGAAAGACGTCCACTGCTGGACATTGACCGGTCCCGTGCGACTCACATCCAGAGGATCCCCGCAACCTTTACCAGGTCATCGGTCCACCTATTGGGAGACCTTCCAACGTAACGTCTTCCGGTTCGCGGTCGCCACTCTAGAACTCCTCATTTGCTAATTGCTTGTTGGAATTACAAACACCTGCACAAAATTCACAAAGATCCAATAATTGTGCAACAAGTACAAATCCCTTTATTCCCAAACCATTAACAGGCCGTTACATAAACGTATCGGCGAATCGGCGAGAAATAGTGCGGTACAACTTACGTTGTTAACCCCAGGTCGGGCGCAGCACTAAATTTATATTTAGTGATGTCAGCCGGCCGATACGCAATCCCGCGCTACCGTGCCCCAGCGAGATCCCGCGATAACCATCACGGGACTTCGATAATTTGTTGACGATCGGGAATTAATTTTATGTGTTTATTTTTTAATGAGTAGTGACGCGACACCCGCTGTTGGTGATTTGTAGGCAGTTTTAATGTTATAAATGTGCGGGTTTTTATTTATGGTAGAAGTGTTGTTGAGTTGGTAATTGCGATTGGATATATTGATAATTTTATAGAAGTTTGATTCTTGGTCCTTTTGCTCCTTGCTTTTTGGTCTTTAGAGTTGGTTTGTTGGAAGGTTTTGCGATTCATCGGTCAGTAAAGAAAGCTCATGTTCAAACGCAAAATTCATCATCATCATCGTCATGATCAGCCAAAAGATGTCCACTGTTGAACATTGGCCTCCCGCATAAAAGGGGGGTTTGCCATAATCCCCACGCTTGGCAGGCGTCTTGGGGATTGCAGTGAAGTTGTTAAGTAAGTACGCGGAAGCCGCTGATGCCCAACTTACGGATTGTTCCCTTACTCGCTTTCTACGACACCCTCGGGAAATACAAAATTGGTTCTTTAACTAAGTAAGCATATTTTACAATCTATACCGTGTGATATTCTTAGGTTGACTGTCACCTGACCTCCATAATCCTGGAAGTCGGGATTTATACAGCAGTTATATACATATAGCACGTGTTCTTCCCACATACTTGGTGTACTAGTTGCCTGCTTCACTAGCTGAATGTGCCGAATTGGCCTAACCTAAGTTTCTAATGCTTTAACTACTATTAAAATTATTATGTTAATTGGTGTTTATAAATTGAATTACCTATAACTATGGAAGGTTTACTGTTTGTCAAAGTTCAAAGTTTATCCCAATAACGTTAAATAATATTTACTAGTTATGTTTATGCATAATTATAAATATTATGAAAATACAGAAATTGTCTTTTACAAATTGTAATTTTGTCATTTATTTTAATTAAGTCTATAATGTTTAATAATAAATCAAATCATTTATTTGAATGATACTGTTTATTAGATGGTACTTTTGACAGTCATATTAGAACAAATCCAGTTGTCCCTCTGAAAAGGTAGTTCGGTATGGAGAAGAACGGGCAAGAAACTCCATATTTACTCTTTTAAAATAATTGTTTTGTGTAATTAAACCAAAAGTTCCAAAAATAAACAAAGACAGTATTAAAAATTAATACCGTATTAATTTCGCCGCGGTCACAATTGTAATTCAGTCATTACAATAAAGTACTACGCACTAATAAAAATATGCAAAAACAGTATGTTTGTCCGTGCACCTGTGTTGATTAACGGGATGGTACTCGGACGACGCCGTGGCATTAAACAATGCGATATCGTAGAATTATAGCACCGCTGTGGTTAGCGACACATTTCATGAAGGATGGTTGTATGCAAAAATGGGGCAGATTAGTTGATGTAATGGGCGTACTTTGATTATAAATCAAACATTCTGTACATTAATTATATTTATCCACTAGCTTTTGCCTACAACTTCGCCCGCACGTTTGCTTCAGAAGGAGGGTTTAAGTTAGAGTTTAGACCATAGATATATAGATTTCTATAGTTTAGACACTTTTAACGAATTTGATAACCAAATAGTTTATGTATTTGATGCCTCCGACTGCATTTATGAACACTTCATACAATCATTCAAAACCAAAAACATATTTTATTTTTAACTTGTTTGGTTTTTTTTTGACGTTGATAATTTTTCACTCAGTCTGTTAATTTTTCAATATTATTTTTTAAAATGAAATATAGCATTTAGGAATCATGTAGTTCAGTAGAGTAACGCATTAAACAAAAAAAAAGCTTTACTATAATAGTGTAAATAATATTTTAATGAAAAACTGAAGAATTTGTTTGCTATGTATACCTAGATATAACCATGTTCCACAGTTGGACGAAGACTTCCCTGCTTCCTTTCTGATTTTAGCTGTAGTTTACCAATCATCAATGAAACTTTCTTTCATGAATCACCTGGAAATTGCTAAAATAGTATCTTTGATTTGTTTTGCTTATAACGTTCTGTAGCTCATTGCACTTTGTGAAAAGTGACAGAAAATATAAAAAAGGAGTTGTAAAAAATCAAGTACAACTATATTTCATACGTTAAACTAACGATGATTTACATTCATATTCCTTTGCTTCTCCAACTGCAATATAGAATTCATAGCTAAGTTACTTTCAGCTTGTGACAAAAACATGTTAAAAAAAATATCATAAATACCGCACAAACAGTTCCCACACCTACATTAACGTCCACACAAGAAGCAATACCTATATTTTACTTGGCTCATTGCAGCAGCATATCATCACGCTAAATAAAACGGAGCGAAGCGGACCACCCGGGTCGCGACACGCGCGTTAACCGCCCGATTTACGAGCGCATCGCCCTGCGACTTGCGCACGCGCTACTCTTAGATAACCTGCGACGCATAAATGTTCGACCTGGGCTGGCCGTGTGGGAATTGTGGGGTTGAACATTTTCAACTGTTATTGTTGCTTATTTCAAAATGTTACTAAATACAATAGGTTTTTTAGAAAAGTAATGAAGAATTCCAAAGTAAATGAAACGCTCAATAATTGTTGCAACCCATGAAAATGATTGCACTATAGTCAAGCAAGAGACAGATAAAGAAAGAAGGAAATCAGAAGGTGCTTTAAAAAAGAAAAATATTGCAGAAATGATAAAGAAGATAACGTTTATATAGTAATGTAAACCGTGTATAGTATAATACACCGTAAAACCATTAAACTATTTTAACTACTACGAGGTCAATGAGAGCAAAATTAAGTAAAAACCAGTCATAAATGTCTAATTAGATTTATAGTATCCTCAAACAAATCCTTGCTACAATTGATTTAAAAATTACACTCATTGTCCAGTGGCGCCGTCCCCAAAAGTTTTACGACTAAACAAATAAAACGTGTAACGAACTAAAAAATGGGTTCAAGAGGCTATCGTAAATAAAATACCCGCTCATCAATGTCTGGAAGTCACTCTAAATCGCTGTTCGAACAATAAAACTTGATTCATTCGTATCCAAATCATAAATAATTTGGACACTTTTAATACGGACCTATTTTGAACTATTACTGCGACGTAAAGTTTAAAAAAAACGAATTAAGTTCCGAACGGAATTCGGGTCGTAAAATCGTTGAAGTGTTGTATAAAGTGACAAGTGTATGGTGACCACAATTTTATCTTATTTTATAGAAAAGTGGGATTTTCCAAACAAGGTGTAAATTTGTTTCGAGGAAAATCATTAGTGTTCAAGAAGTATAAACGTTGGAGGTTAATAATAGCAAAAAGAAATTGAGAAAAATATTCATAAGAAATTTTTATAAAATTCCATTTATCTCTACAAGGAACTCAAGTGTCTTATTCAAAGCACAGAACAAACTAAGCCCACGCGACTTAATTTGAATTTTATTTATGTAAGCACAGAGCTAGAACTGCCAAATCGAGAACCTAATTATTTTTCATCTACTAACAACTCAATGTACCTACATCCAAATCTCGTACAAAGAATATATTTAAAAAAGTAAATCCAAAATTAACACAAATAATGTAATATTCTAAGAATGGGAAACATTTGACGAGGATTGCTTTATTTGGGCAGAACAAAATCTGATAACGTTTATTTTGCAAAACCTAACGGGACCAAAGACTGTCCATGACAGCAGCTGATCATGGTGTCACGACGATCTAAAGCTCGCAGTTCAATCAATAAATTGTCTAGTATTGTCCACTTGATTCATGACGACGAAGCCGAACTTTATGCCGCGACATAAACTGTGTGTGGCCCATTTGAATTTACTGGTTATAATTACTGGCTCCCATAATGGTGATAAAGTAGAACCTGATTAGAAGATGTCGATGATTGTTCATAAAGTTCTGTATAAACCAATATTGTTTTTGGAATTTTATATAATACTATCTTTTGCCCGCGACTTCGTCCGCGTGAATGTCGGTAATCGAGGATGCAGACAAAGTCTGCATCCTCTCTACGTCGCCGCGAATCTCTTAGGGAACTATTTAAAAATATTAATATAATGACAGTGCCTTGCCAATTTATTTATGAAAATATTATGTATGTAAGAAAAAACTTACATATGTTTAATAAAGTAAGTGATAGACATGACTTTAATACTAGAAACAAGGACAAAATAGCTCAACCATATTTTAGATTGTCTAAAGTCCATACATCTTTTATGGGGTACTGTGTTAAGTGCTACAACAAAATTCCTAGTGATATATTACAACTAAGTGAAACAAAATTTAAATCATATATTAAAAGTACACTCTGTAAAAAAGCTTATTATAATCTAGAGGACTATATTCAAGATAAGAATGCTTGGAAACATGCTGGTCTAGCTCCATAGGACGATCGACAGTCTAGACAAAATCGAACCGATTGCTAATTTAAAATACCTAATTTCATACTTAGTATAAATATGTACATATATATATTTGACTCTTTTTTTATACACTGCTCAGGCTCACATACTGATCCATTGTTTGTTAAAATATAAGGAGTGGTCGTCTACTGTTTCAACATTAATTGTAATATGTAATATGTGAACACTGTGTATCTATGTACATATAACTTAGTCTGTCATTCCTTAATCTGTGATACTTTGTACACACTTTCAAATACCTAGTGTTTTTATGCTAGGTACATCGTATTCACGTATAATTATATAATTCCTGTAAATGCAAATATTGTTAACATCGTTTTTAAAAGAGTAAGTATGGAGTTTCTTGCCCATTCTTCTCCATACAAAACTACCTTTTGGAATGGGCACCTAGAATCAATTTTTTTTTTCTCATTTGACGTTCAAAAGTGCCTTATAATGGTCTAATTGAAATAAATGATTTGACTTTGACTTTGACTTTGACTTTGAGTCGCGGATTAAAAAGAAAACCGCCTTCAAAAACTAAAAAGTGATAAATAACTTTAGCACAGAACACACATTACTTTACTTTCGGAAGTCGGTGGCGGTGGCTTCGTGTTTGTTGTTTTGTATTGCCACCTACTTCCGAAAGTAAAGTAATGTGTGTTCTGTGCTAAAGTTATTTATCACTTTTTAGTTTTTTAAAGGCGGTTTTCTTTTTTTTAAAAAATGTGTTGTTAACATCCAAATCCATTAAGAAATGGCAACACACTTAAAAGAGATTGTAAGTCCTCCAGTGATTGAAGAAACTAAAACGTCGTCTAAGTAAGTTTTTTTTGGGAATTTGTTGATTTTCTCAAAAAGGGCTGTACCAATTTTGATAAAATTTATATGGGACCTATTCGGAATAAACCCCTTTCGAACAAAAAAAGAATTTTGCAAATCCGTCTATATATGACAGAGTTATGCCCAAACCATACATAAAAAAAAAGAAAAATAAAAATACAAACATTCGAATTGATAACCTCCTCCTTTTTCAAGTCGGTTAAAAAAGTAGTCTATGTCGTTCCCAACGGTTCAAGCTAGTTTCATACCCAACTTTAAAAAAAATCGGTTCAGCCGTTTCGTAAAGCGTAACAGACAGAGTAATTTTCGTACTTATAATATACTATCTTTATTCGACGACACGGTTGGCGCAGTGGCTGAGGGCTCGACTGCTGCGCAGCGTGTTACGGGTTCGATTCCCGCCCAGGGTAAACATTTGTGTGATGAGCACTTGTGTTTGCCTTGTGTCTGGGTGTTGTTTATCTATATATGTATGTATTTACAAAAAAAAATGTATTTGTGTATGTATATCAGCTGTCTGACACCCATAGTACAGGGTCTCCCTAGTTTGGGGTCAGATGACCGTGTGTGAAAATGTCCCCACATATTATTATTATATTATTATTATTATCTTTTGCCTTTTGACTTCGTCCGCGTGAATGTCGGTTATCGCGGAAGCAGAGGAAGTCGCGGATTAAATAGTAGCCTATGTCCTTTCCAAGGGTTGAACCCTTGGGATGGACATAGGCTACTTTTTCATATTTACTAGTTTCATAATCATCATCAAAAATCGGTTCAGCCGTTTCATAAAGCGTAACAGACAGAGTTACGTTCGCATTTATAGTATTAATAATAAGTATGGATCATATTTTGTAGTAGAACTCTTTGAAATTGAGCTTGTCCGGAGAAGAACAACCAATGGTGATTTACCCTATTTCTTGGCCTATTTCTTCCACAAAGCAGTATTGCTGTGTTTCAGTTGGAAAGGTAAGGGTGCTGCATGCATCTTCAAGGCCTCTGGGGGCCAAGTCTGCTATTTTTATAATTTCGTCATTCCAACACAATCCCATTGTCATTTTGCTAAAAGTTTGTAATCTGCTAAATTCATAATGGTCGATCATTGATCGGTCGAATTAAAAGCAATTACTGCACAATGACGCTCTAATGGTAGGTCACTGATCAAAGGAAATGTCAAAATTTTACCAGATTACCGCCTCACAGTTGTCATTTTGTACGAGATTACCATTCTATATTATTTCTTTCAATGGCGTGTGGTGGTTGACCATTGGAAAGTCATAATGACGCCGTTATATTAGTAGATTACCAAACTTGTAAAAATCAACAATTATGAAATCAATTATAGACCATTCTGACACTATTGTAATAGCAGACTTGAGACCCTGGTATATTGAAAATGTCTATAGCTAACGGTGACCGTATTAGGTGACATTTGGGCCTGTAGACAAGATCCCTTTCTGTTAGCGTTAACGCCAACGGAAAAATCAAATTGTACCTGTGGAGTTGAAGTTTGCTTACCAGATGTCACGTGATGCAAATATGTCAACTGAATACAAATTGATTTTTCCGTTGGCGTTAATGCTAACAGAAAAGGGATTTTGTCTACAGGCTCAGGCTAAAACAATTTGGTCCTTGTGGGCAAATCTAAGTATGTGTTTATTATAAGGCTTTAGGAGTAGTCAATTCTAGTCCAGTCTAATCTTCTATGAACAACTTTTGTGTATTATTTTGGTTTTCAAGAAGTTTTCTAGTAGCAAGAAGTAACGTTTGGATCTCCAAAAGTCGCCATCTACTTCCATTGTAATCTGAAAAAGAAGAAAATGTACCATTTTAAATTAAGAACCAGTTTATCATTTGTTTAAGGTTTGTATCAGGCTGCCCGCTCAATGTTGGGCATAGGTTTCCACCAAAGACCTGCACCTGTGTCGATCCCGCGCCGCGTATGGGTTTGTATGTCTAGTTAAAACTATTTACTGAGAGTGAAATAAAAGGTTTGACTCTTAATAACAGTGGCGAAAAGCGTCAGTGATATTGAAGCCGTATAGAATACGTTTAATACGATTGTACAAACTTGATTTTGACTTTGCGATTGTACAAACCTGAACAATAACTCAAATCTGTTCTAACTAGATCCAAATTCACGCTTTTTGCAACCAATTTATTAACAATAAAATGCACATAATAGCTAATCAATCAGCATTACACTGATTTTAACAAATTGTCGTTTAACACAATCAGTTGATGGATCGGTGCTACCGTTTACATTATTTATTCATGCACCTTATTATAAAGAACTAAGGTTCTATTCAGAATCAAAAATTGGTAAACGACAGTTGCTGACATAACTATGATGGATATGGGTCTTGTTGTATAAAGGTCCCTGTTTATGGGAACATATAATTTAATGGGCGACACTCTGGTGATATAAAATAACGGAGGCAATGTAGATGAATGGAGTGGAAGGGGAAGGCTAAAGAAAGGATGCACGGATTGTGTGAAGAGTGTTAATTATGAAACAGAAGGAAGTAGACAAGATGGAATGGAAGAAGAAAATTATATAGCACCGACCCCCAGTAACATGAGGCAAGGGCAGGAAGATGATGATGACTCTGGTGATATATTAAATGCTAAAGTTAGTTTTTTTTGTTAATTTGTTAAGCTTTTACGTCTAAATTACTGGACCGATCTTGATGAAATTTGGTACAGACTTAGCTTGTACCCTAGAAAAGACATGGGCTACTTTTTAATCCGCGAGTTCTTCAGCATCCACGATTCGCGCAAGATCTCAGCTCCGGTGTGGCCAGGACTTAAATGTGGTGCCAAAAAACGACCCATGCCACCCATAGCATAATTATAGCCCTGTCTGTGCCCCAGAGACTAAAAAGTTTTCTTACATGCGTCCATCTGATGGCAAAACCTCCTCAGAAAGATGCGATCTTTGGTGCGATAGATTTAAATCTCCTGAACATTTTATGGAGCCATCGGAGATCCTTTCATCTGGGCATGTGTTGCCGTGGCCAACTTTAAACCGACTCTGCACCCTAGTGGGCCTCAGATGAACCCAATCTTCAGTGCCTATGCGGTGCCTCTCCACAGGCCATGGTCCACCTCTATCTTGCGCCGCATGCCCTGTAACATGCTCATATGAGGACCTAATGGCTGCATCAGCGGATACAGTCGCCGTGGCTGAATACTGGGCCGAACAAAGAATCTGACAAGAACAAACACAACGCACATATACACGCTTACATACATACACATGATACATATCCATGTTTGTCATCGACATGCTAAATAGAGTGTGCTGCTTGTCTACAAACTCTTCATCTCATTGTCCCTTTTGTCAATCTTCCATTACCCCTTTTGACCAATGGCATTATTTCCATGCTTATGACCAAGTGCAACAACTGAGTCATTCTGTTTAAAATTCATCGCAAGTGTTAGGAACAAACGGACTGCAACTGTATTTACAAACGACGGGTTAACGATTTCTATAATGTTAAACCCGAGATTGTTATTAACGCCCTTTACTTGTGTATACTTGATAAGCTACAAAGAAGCAGTTGTTTTTTTCACAATTTTCATAATAATTTTACCGCGTTAATATGCAATGCAATGCTTACGGCCGTATTTTGGTCACGGCGGCCAATCTCAGTGGGGATCAGTCAAGTACGCAGAAGATATTATAGTGCACAAGTGTGTGCGCAAACACTCATAGTCCGGTGGGACGGCAATCCGACACGACCGGAGAGAGATCAGGCACAGGACCAACGGCTTTACGTGCTTTGCGAGGCGCGGGGGTGCTACACCGCCAATTTCCAAACTGCCTCATAGCTTGGTGATCGCCACTATTGGTTCTGGTTTTCGGAAGTTGTCTTATTTTGGACAAAGTGTGGCGGGCTTGTCCCATAAAAGAAAGCCGCGGTGAATGGTATCTTTTTACCCTTTATGAGGAGAATAATCTTTATGTAATGCTGATATAGATAGATTGATAATATTATATGTTCTTATTGATAAAGGTCGGGAAATGCAAAGCAAAAGCAATCTAATAGATAAGATATGGAATAACTGTCCTTGTTTTGTGAAGAACAGATACGAGAGACATCGATACCAGAGCCGTCCCTGGAATAAAGTAAAATGAAGTATTAGATCTTAGGAGTCCAATACTAATCATCCACCTTTAACCAAAGCAGAAGTTACCATGACCTCACAAAAACTTCGTAGGAATAACCAACCTAGCTGCTGCCATCTATAAATGTATCTGTAATAACTCAGGATTAAGATCTATACTGGTAACTTAAAATGAATTTATTTTAATTAAGAACCAGCTTCGTCTCCGTAGACTTCAAAATTCAGACATGGTCCCAAATTACTCCACGGCAACGCAAAAACCGGATAAAAATTATCCTAAGTGTCTTACTTAGGATCATTTTTATCCCGTTTTTGCGTTCATCAATATCCTCCTTCAATATCTAATCCAAATATCTAGAATATGTGTGTCAAATTTCAGCCAACTCCGTTCATCTATCCATCTTCAAAAGCTTTTGCTCTTATAATAGTAGTAAGAAGTAGGATAGGAAAAGCATTATTAATTAATCTTTTTCTGTAACCAATCTATGCGGTTGCCGATAGGGATTGATTGGTCTCCAGATACATCTAGAAACACATTGTTGATTCAGGGCTTATGTATGACATCCACATAATAATTTCCGTAATCCAAAAATAAATAATGAACTCTTCCATCCATCTAATAAGTTAATATTATTCAAATGTAACCAAATCAATTCTCGGCGGCGCCAACAACGACTATGTGTATAAAAACCGTCTTTTCCTCTACGTTTGTGTGAAATTTTATGTCAATTTGTCGAATGCCATTGCGTGCGACGTTTATGAATATTCAATAAGACTCGTTTGCTTTGGGCAAACGTGCTTTTGTGTAGTACGGGGTGAAGACATTGTGTAGCCGATGTGTGCAGTTGTGTACGTTTTCAACCGATTATGGCCGTGTAGGATTATGAGTTCGAATGGTCTGTGTTTAGTGGGCTCCAAGATTAGATCGCTGCGTGATTCAGAGATAGGGAAATCTCTTCCAAAACATTTCGAAAGGCATTTTGTAATGTAAATATACCAAAAGAAGGAACCAAAACAACTAAGGAATCCTCGTCCATCGTACATGCACTAAGCCGTTGTACATCTAGAGAGAGATATAAAGGCACCGTGTGTAAAATAAGGAAAGATAAATAAAAACATAAAATAATTGAATTGTACATGTATGTATACAACAAAAAAAAGAATATATAATTGCTTTTACCTTGTAAAATATTTATCCACAATTACCTATGCAATAATATATAATGCTCGTGCCTTTTCTCTATGAGAAGAGGCCTTTGCCCTGCAGTACGACAATACTAGGCCAGTATTATAAATTATAATTCTCCTCTTGTCTTGTCTCTCAGACATAATTCTCTCAATATTCATTATCAAATCATATCTTCGGCGGATAGGTTTTATTTGATTTTATTTACTTTAATTTCAGTCCTCCCTTTCCCCTATCCAACCCTTTCTGTCTAGAGTTAGCGTGGACCAAATCTTCCTGTAAGAGTCAAGCTCAAGACGCCATCTTCGTCTGGGTCTGCCACGACGTCGCTGGACGTTTTCTGGGTCCAACGTTGTGGTACTTTTAGCCCATTATTCGTTACGGTAGATGTGGCTAGCCCAGTCCCACTTAGGGATGGGTAGGTTATCATTAATACCGATGACAATTTGAAAGAAGCTAATAACCCGTAGGTACTAGGAGATTATAATTGTGAGACGGTCTCTACTAATCATAACAAAACACTTAAATGAATAGAATTATGAGGATTGGTTAAAAATAATGCATCCCATCAGAATATTATTATAATATTTAATTACAACTTGACTCGATGATTTGATGATTAGAATTCCAATAGATTTCCAATATGAGATTGTTTCTAAACACAATAAGTACCTGTATTACTGACTTAGATAACTGTTGAACATTGTTTTCGTTTCCCATTTCTGACAAATACTTTTTGTATCGTACGAGCGAGCATGTCGTGACCTATTGACGTTTGGAACTCCGTTAACATGCAAACGGGATGTAAATCAGTTTATGTTCATTTAACTGTCTAAGAGAAAATCTTTTCTTGACATTATTTGTGTAGCAAGACTTGGTCAAGGGTCACCGCTTTTAGGTGACTTTGATGTTACACATTTAAATCTGCGTCAAAGAAACGAAATGTACAGTGAATGTGAACTTTATTTTCTTCGTGCTAAGGTACGAAGGTTTAGTGGTTATGTGTCAAATGTATGTTGGTGTTATTGATGGGAAAAGTCACAATATCGATGGGCATTGTTCAATCGGTTACATTTTATCTATTTAACATACATTTATATACATAAATAATGTCGGCATTTTTGTCGAGAAGCTCACAGAATATCGTTGTTTCGATATCGGTGCATAAGTTTAGTTTTTTATTTGTTATAGGGAAAATTTGGAGAGTTTAGCCGATACATTCATATAATGGTTTTGATATCGATGCAAAGAGCTCACTAATTCAAGTCGGTAATACGCGTTAGTATGGTGACCTGCCGCTCTTTGTATCCGTTCTATGTGTTTATTCAAAACTCATGATTAAAATATTCCTATAATAAATCTTTTGTCATCATCTTACTGCCATTGTTCCATGATACTTGGGGTCAGCGCAACACAATTTCTTCTTCCATTTCGTCCTGTCAACCGTAATGATATCAGTGGCTCTCTTCTCTTTCATATCTTTCTTCACACAATTCATCCATCTTTTCTCTTCCTCACATGGGTTTCATCCCTTCTTTTCACGTGCCTGTACCAGTACAAACGATTCCTTTTCAATCTTTCTGGCACTGGCGCCAACTTCCTTTAATTTACTCATTTTTGACCTTTTCTATTCTGGTTACATCTCAATGTTCTCATATCCTCATGCCATCTTCTTTCATCCATCTTCTTCACGGCCCAACATTCCTTTCCATAATAAATACTAAATCTTTTGTACCTAATTGCTAGAGATTGCGTGTATTGCTAAACTGCTAGTTTTCGAGTTACTTTTTTGCAAGAAATATGCTAAATTCTATTATGTTCATAACTACTACAAACAAGTGTTAAGAGAAGTCGAAGTGTGCCTATTATTTTATTAAATGTATCTTCAGCAGTACTGTTCTTTAAAAGTCTTTCTCGATGAATTTTTGTCAAGCTTACTCACAGCTGTTAACACACGAGTTTTTCAGAATAATACTACTTATAATAATATTCTCTGTGCTCATTTTACTTTCTAGATTGGAATCTAGAAAGTAAAATGCTGCACATCATGCGATAGGTACGTAGGAGTTGTAACTTGGCGGTTGTCAAAATTTTAATGATAGTCAAAATGGTGTTGTCTTTGAGCGAAAATATTGTTTCAGCAAACACAGATTTGAACTTAGAATATCTAAAATTAAAAAAAAGAGATCCAAAAGCTGCTTTTTACCTTGGTCAAAGGGTAAACATTGCCATCTAATGTGGCAATGCCGCCAGTCTCTTGGCACAATCCCAGATGTCGGCAATGTGGATGAATTTTTTGATGCTTTATTGTACCAGTTAAATTTTCTTCATCAATATGATTATCAATGTTTTTTTTGGACTGAATTAACTATCTCGTATTTTAGAATGTCTATTTTATTCACCATCATGTTTCCTTAAAGGCTAAGCAGAGGCCATCAAATACTTAAATATATCTCTTAAAGGCAAAAACATTATCGACCGCATATTGCACCCAGGCGCATTGTATGCAAAATACAGGACGTGTTCATTTGGAGAAAAAAAAATCCGTACAGAATCGCGTCTCTCGCATTCTGTTTTATATTATCTCAAAAACATAACACGAGCCTGAGACAAAATGTCGCTGCGTTTTTTTTGTCGCGCGACAAAAATACGGGTGCCAAAGTCACGGTTTACGTGTTTTCGCTTTTGTTTTATTTTTCGATGTGATGTAATATAGGATGGTTGGGAAATCATCGAGAGATTTTGTGAACAGATGTGCGATGAAAAATACTAGTCATGTTACGGTATTTTCCTAGTGCCTAGTGCCGTTTGGTATTTTCAGTAGGCTTAAGGTACGTATTTTTTTTTAATGGGACAAGCCCGCCACACTATTCCCTAACCACTGTAACTCCTGTAAGCCAGAATCAACAGTGGCGACCACCAGAAAAGCGCCAGAGCAATGAAGCTCGACGAGTCCCAGAGAAACGATTCAACTGTCTTGGATCCCGCATCGAAATTAATCAGAAAAGAACAGCGGAGGAGTAAGAAAAACATATTTTCTACTTCCCTCCAAATCAAGCAGGAGACAGAACAGAACTAGGCCAATAGGCACAAAGGGACGTTTACAACTGGGAGAAACCCAGTTGCTAAGCACTACGGATTATAATTGACATAATTAATGGGTCCTAAAAAGGTACGTATATTAGTGTAGGACGTAGATAGATATAACACTGGGCAAATATGTGTATTATGTTTAGCCCGTACTATCTATCCTACAGGGCAACGGTCTTCCTCCATTCGACGGGCCTGTTGGTCTAGTGGTCACTGACCCTGACTGCTAAGCCGGAGGTCGTGGGTTCGATTCCCACCCAGGACAAACTTTGTGTGATGAGCATGATTGTTTGTTCTGTGTCTGGGTGTTTATCTATAATATGTATGTATTTATAAATTATATAAGTATGTATATCAGTTGTCTGGTTACCATAACACAAGCTCTGCTTAGCTTGGGACCAGATGACCGTGTGTGAGTTGTCCCAAGATATTTATTTATATTTTATTCCTTCCATCGGTCTCGAGTTGTCCCGAGTAGTCCCGCCACCTCATTCGTGATCCGGGCCCCGTCTCGCCATTTTGGGGCACTAATTTTAAAATTCTTGGTCTATTGGTATACAGGTCCAGTCACATTTAAGCTGAGCAGCCTTTAGAGCCACGTCAACGATCTGATGATATGAATCCATACTTCCATACTATTAATATTACAAATGCGAAAGTAACTCTGTCTGTTACGCTTTCACGATGAAACGGCTAAACCGCTTTTGATGAAATTTGGTTTGAAGATAGCTTGAACCCCAGGGAAGGACATAGGCTACTTTTTAATCAGTGACTTCATCTGCATCCACTTTAGCCGACATTCACGCGGACGAAGTCGCGTGCAAAAGCTAGTGATGTATAATAATTTAAAAAATTACAAGTTCCAAGCTCAAGAGAATTTTAGACTGAGTCACAAATAGAAAGTTCTAACAAAAGCGTTTGTGTTTACCAGACGATTTGACGTATGATGATGTTTTCAAACTATTTTCCTTTTTCAACAATAAATAACACACCTATAACGGATGAATCTTCACATTTGTAGGTCAATCGATCTTATACCAATATTGTTATTGAAAACAGTTTTGTTTATCGAACCTTAGAAGGACTTAGGGCGTGACCATCTTGTTTTATGCGACAATCTTATCGCTGTTTTGAGAATCACACTTTATTTATTGTCGTTTTAACTATAAATTCACTATAAATAAATACTGAGTGTTGTTTACAGTTTAAATTACAAGGACAAAAGGGCGCGACAATAGAAGAATTCACATCAATCAACATCATTGTGAACGTTATATTACTCAGAAGATGGCGAACAAAGTTTAGTAGGACAGTGCCCAAAGAAATCTTCAAATAAGTCGTTTTCAATCTTTTTGACGACACGGTTGGCGCAGTGGCTGAGCGATCGACTGTTGCGTAACGTATTGCGGGTTCGATTCCCGCCTAGGGTGAATATTTGTGTGATGCACTTGTGTTTACCTTGTGTCTGAATGTTGTTTATCTATGTATGTATGTTTATCAGCTGTCTGACACCCATAGTACAGGGTCTCCCTAGTTTGGGGTCAGATGACCACGTGTGAAATATCCCTACATATTATTATATTATTATTATTATAATCTAAACAAATATTGTAAAGAAAATAAAGCTTTGATTTTATAGATATTTGTTCGTAATGAATAAGCTCTAACGTAGCTTTTACATTGAACATCTTAAGAGAGTATCAAGCCCTAGAAAGTATAAATATCGCGACAGAATAACCGCCCACTTGCCATCACTCAGTTTATGGGGTCATCCCACATAGAGCGATGACACTTTTACGATAATAGCCGAGCATTTCCGGCAGATCGAAGGGACAGACGAGCGGCCAAACGTGGTGGTGATTTGCTAAATTTCAGTAAACATGGTTTTTTCGACTGAATTTCAGCCGCGGTGGCATATTTCAATGAAAACAAGCCAATGACGCAGAAGATATTTTAGTTCCCAAAAACAGGCGCAGTCTGTTTTCCCTCACTATAAATTGTAGGTATTTTTTTTAATTTCACGATAATTTTAAATTATTATTGTTATTATTACTGTACTCTACCATTATTGACATAATTTTTATTGACATTTATGATTATTATTCGCATTTATTTATTTTTCATGAGTAAATTGACATTTATTTCATTCAATAATAACAGATTAATGGGATTATCGGGTTAAGGAGAATGATTATGATTATTAATTAATTGACACACTATATATGTAGCTTTGTTTTATATTTGCACGCCGAAATTAAAGACAGAATAAGAGAACAATTCTGTACATTTTGTACCTTATTTATGCAAATAAATGATTTTTGATTTTGATTTGATTTGACCGATGGTGCGGCAATTCGACACGACAGAGGAGAAGTGAAAAATGAAGAAATGATTATAATATAATAATATAATAATATGTGGGGACATTTTCACACACGGTCATCTGACCCCAAACTAGGGCGACCCTGTACTATGGGTGTCAGACAGCTGATAAACATACACAAATACATTTTTTTTTGTAAATACATACATATATAGATAAACAATACCCAGACACAAGGCAAATACAAGTGCTCATCACACAAATATTTACCCTGGGCGGGAATCGAACCCTGCGCAGCAGTCGATCGCTCAGCCACTGCGCCAACCGTGTCGTCGATTAATGGAAAATCCAAGAACACTGTGCCCTATATTCATACCTTTGAGATGTAATACTACCTATTAGATGAAATACGTCATCTGTACTCATATATAATTAATGTAATCCTATCTGCCTTTTCCCAACTACATTGGGGTCGGCTTCTAGTCTAACCGTATGCAGCTGAATACCAGTATTTTTCATGGAGCGACTGCCTATTGGACCTCCACAACCCAGTAACTGGGTAACACGATTCCCCTTGGTAAGACTGGTTCTCAGACTTTCTGGCTTCTGACTACCTTTAACGACTGCCAAAGATCTACAAATGACAGCCAGGACCAACGGATTGACGTGTTTTCCGAGGCACGGAGGGAACTCGGTATGAAAGGGATGGTCACCCATCCACAGACCGACCGCGGCTAGCGTAGCTTAACCTTTGACCGATCGATCTGTACGGCTTTAACTTAGCCACGAGCTCCTCCTAATTAATTAACCTGTTAAACAATATAATTAATGTAACCTGTGGTATAAATATGGTACACTTAGCAAATATTCAGTACTAGCTTTTGCCCGCGACTTTGTTCGTGTGAATGTCGGTTATAGGGAATGCAGACGAATTCGCGGATTAAAATGTAGCCTATGTCCTTCCTAGGGAAGGACATAGGCTCAACCCTCAAGCTATCTTCATATCAAATTTCATCAAAATTGGTTCAGCCGTTTCTTCGTGAAAGCGCAACAGAGGAATATTTCTAGCTTTTGCCCGCGACTTCGTCCACGTGGATGTCGGTTATCGTGGATGCAGACAAAATCGCAGATTAAAAAGTAGCCTATGTCCTTCCCCGGGGTTCAAGCTATATTCATTCCAAATTTCATCAAAATCGGTTTAGCCGTTTCGTCGTGAAAGTGTAACAGACAGAGTTACTTTCGCATTTATAATATTAAGTAATGGATAAGTATAGACTAGGCCAGCATTTTGTTGTTTTACTCATCTTTTCTTCATGAACTCATCTTTAACATGGCGACTCTGACTAAAGTTATCCGAAACGAATGCCTTAATAAGGCCATAATATCCTATCTAGAAATAAATAAAAATAAAATAAATATCTTGGGACAACTCACACACGGTCATCTGGTCCCAAGCTAAGCAGAGCTTGTGTTATGGTAACCAGACAACTGATATACATACTTATATAATTTATAAATACATACATATTATAGATAAACACCCAGACACAGAACAAACAATCATGCTCATCACACAAAGTTTGTCCTGGGTGGGAATCGAACCCACGACCTCCGGCTTAGCAGTCAGGGTCAGTGACCACTAGACCAACAGGCCCGTCAAAATATCATTGAGTTTAATAACTTATTGAACAAAATTTGAAAACACTACTTTTGTATAGTCTCAGCACAGCCGGTAAAATCCCCTAAGGAGAACATCTAGTAAACATTTGATCACACCGCTCCTATCTCAGATCGGCAAAAGTAATGAATCGGTTTAATTAGTCATATAAAAGTAATTAGAGACACCATACTAGAGCATTGATAGCATTTAAAGTGAAAGCGCTAGTAGTGGGGCACAGGAGTTTCTACTATTGTTACGTTTTTAACCGACTTCAAAAATGAAGGAGGTTCTCAATTCGACTGTATTTTTCTTTTTTAATGTTTGTTACCTCAGAACTTTCGATTGGGTGAACCGATTTTGATGATTCTTTTTATTTGAAAGCTGGTGCTTCCAGTGTGGTCCCGTTTCAATTTGGTCTAGTTCTGACAATGGCATCCATGAGAAAACCATATAAGTCTTAAATTTGCATTAAGTATGTACGCAACAAATGGAGGAATAACTCAATATCACGCCAACCCATTGCGATGATTCTTTTTTTTATGGATAGGGTATGCCTCGGGGGTGTTCTCATATAAATTATATCGAAATTGATTCAGCACTATTTGAAAAATTCAACAAAAACTAACAATTTTACTTAGATGACGTTATAATTTCCTCAATCTGAGTACGTACTTTCAATCTCTGTTTTGACTGTGTTCTTGATGGATTTGGATGAAAAAGGGGTACTTACTAAAAAGCGGAAAATAAATAGCTTTTTTACAAAAAAGAACATTCGGTTAGAAGTAGGTGGCAATACAAAACAACAAACAGAACAAAGCCATCGACTTCCGAAACTAAAGTCATGTGTGTTCTGTGCTAAAGTTATTTTCACTTTTTAGTTTTTGAAAGCGGTTTTCTATTTTGTATAAAAGCTTTTTTTATTAAATAGGCACACTGGCGGATTAGCTAGGTATGTCTGCAGACGGACAGACGGTAGATGCAACAGACACGTTCAAGAGTGGAGACTGCGTTTGGGCAAGAGTAGTGTGGGACGCTCTGCGGTATGATGGATCGACGATTTGTAGAAGGTACGTAATTAGGAGCTCAAATTCCAAACTCAAAACCAATTATTTCAAATAATCCATTTACTTGGTACTAGGTACTTTTGAATTGTCAAAGAGTCAGTCAGAAAGTTGAAGCTAGTTGCTCATTTCAAACAGTACCTAGGTTTCTATGAAGAAGAACGAGCAAGAGACTCCATGAAGACTATTTTAAAATCAATAATATGCTACTTTGGTTTACATCATTCATGTCGAATCTAGAGGTTGCAGTGTGAGAACAATGTAACAAGTCGTGTACATTAAAAGAGATCTAGATAAAAATATATGCAGATAGCGGATAAATACTGACTGCCCAAGACCGCGTTGGTTGGTGATCTCTGTGGAAGGCAAGCAGTGGACGGCAATAGGCGGGCTCCCTATCCGTCTGCATAAAAATTTAAAACCTAATATAACTTAGCATACTTTTGTTTCTCGTAATTATATTTTCGCATAGCATTATTTACGCATAACAGCTTACGCATATTTTTTTTAAGCATAATTTCTCTAATCATAAAAATTATTAAGCATAACATTCTAAAGCTTAAAAATTACATTATGATATTAAAACATATTTTTACCATGCATGCAGCAAGCATGCAAACATGTAAACAAACATACATCATGCATGTACGCAAGCATGAAGTATGCACGCAAGCATGCAGCAAGCACGCAAGCATTCAGCATACAACATGCAGCAGGCATGGTTTCTATCACAGCTCCGGCGCTGTGGGTTTAGATTACACTCTAGTTGTAGGGCAGCGAAGACTATGTGGAGTCGGTTTTGCAGAGATTCGTTTCTGTCAGTAACTTTTGTAGCACATCATATTGAATTTTTAAGACAATACATATTCAGCGTGGTACAATCGATTTGCACTGTACCAATATGCGAAATAAATTTATGCCAAAACAAATTAGCCTTCAAGATAATTTTGCCAACATAAACTGTATGCCAAAAAAAGAATATGGCAAAGGTGTTATTTGGGCAAAACAAATTATACCAAACCAGTTATGCCAAAGTATATTAGGAAAAAGGACATTATGCAAAAAGAAGGGATCCCGGCAGATATGAAATAAGGTACTGAGCTGGAAATTGCAAAAACGTAAGATTATTTGAATATTCTGAAATTGAAAGCCAGTTTACGGAGAAAAGTCAGGCCGGCCCACATACCCCAACAGACCACACGCCAACACAATCAACAATTACAACAGAATTACTTTCAATCAGGTCATCAAACCGCCCGTCTATGTCGCCATCACTATTAAACTACTTTCACAACTGGCGCCATCTACATTTACAGGAATTGAAACAACACTATTTAGGTATCAAATAAAACCCAGCCTAGTGTTGTTTTAGTACCTGTACCGTTGTTGTAATGTTAAATAGTCATTTATATACGTTTTATTATGTGTTACGGAGCGATAAAGTTAAAATAACACTTGTTTACTTGGAGATCGTATAGATTGTAGCGGAGTTATTGTAATGCCTACATTTTTTTTCTTTGAGGACACAAAGAAATACTTAACTAGGATGATATGATTTGAGCCTTGCTTACAGCTTTATTGACTAACTTTGCCGGTCTATGCTATAAAATCCTGTAGTTCTATTTATAAGATCTATTCACTAGAACTAACACTCTTCACCCATCGGTCATGACACCAAATCAGCTGTATAATGAACTAGTAAGTAATGTTAGAAAATTATCTAGTTACGAAGAATTACCGTAATTACCTATGGTAGGTATACAAATAAATGATTCTGATTCTAAAAAATCCTTCTGTGAATAAACATGAAGCGAGTTGTGATGAGGTGTGGTGAATTGAATGATTAGTTGGGATGTTAGACCACATACTCACTACACCGAAATTTATCAAAGGACATTTTAATTAAGGAATAGGGAGTGTTCGTCTTCTATACCTGAAAAAAAATAACTTTTTGCTTTTTGCAGGGCAAAAGGGTATTTTCTTAAAAGGCACGAGTATTTGGTTACCACGTTTGATCAAGTCGGATTTGCGATATAAGACTTAAATTTATTAAATAAGTCTAGGTTTCCTCACAATGTTTTTCTTCATCGATGTTTGATTTCCAAGATAATATTAGAAGTCTTAGTTTTGCAGTTCTGCAAGTTTATTAGTCAGCTTTGCATTATATATGTCTTCTCGTTATGAAAATACTGCGAAGATTGGGTTTTAACCCTTTTAAGTTTTTCTTGAAACGTAATAAAATTACACCACAGTTAGGGTTCTGTGCCTGAAAAAAAAGAACGAGACCTTTATAAACACTTTTTACACCTTTAGTCTTGAAAACCAGAAAAACGTTCTCAGAAAAGCTTTCCAGTGTAACTTTACCTACTAAAAACCAGACTTGTAGTACCGTGTGACCCAAAAAGTTAGAAATATTTTAGGAAAACAATACAAGTACAATAAATAGTCAGGTACCGAAGTAATACTACAACTTCTGTTCATTTCCAACTAACCTAACAGATCTCAAATCAGGTGTGGGCGTTTCGCGAGCGAAAGGATTGTATCAAATGAATAGGTAGGTATTTATCTTTCTCTGATCATATTCAACTGTGATCACTGATCTTTGTGGAGGTGGTCTATATTTTCTATTGGACATATATTTATTTCACTACTTTTTGCTTCGCGACTTTGTCCGCGGAAATTATCTGACTGTTACATATGTAGGTATAGGACGGACAACAATCAAACACGCTAGTCAATGACTCACTAAGTTTAATCTGTGATCGGGTTACTTAGGACGGGTTGCTTCAACTAACCATTACCGACCGGTAACAGTTAAAAATCAAAAAAAATGTTTCACAAAATCATAATGTCAAAAAGTTATTACCATAACCGACCAGTCATCGTTATTTTGTGTTGTCAAACAGCTACTTCAAACATCAAAATATTATGGAATCTCTTTTTGAATAACTTTAACTGACGGATTTTGATGTCATGAAACAACCCGTTACATTTAAAAGTCAAAGTCAAAGTCAAAGTCAAAGCATTTATTTCAATTAAACCATTTACAGGCACTTTTGAATTGTCAAGGAGTCGGTCAGTTAGACAGAAAGTTGAAGCTAGTTGCTCGTTCCAAAACGTAGGTAGGTCTCTATGGAGAAGAACGAGCAAGAAACTCCACGGACACTCTTTTAAAATCAGGTTTTTACAAAATACTGCTTACATTATTCTTGTTGCTTCTATATGTGAAAACAATGAAGGTAATCTAGAAATACAAAATATAAAAAATAATCAAGATAAAAACCATGGCAGTTAAGAGTTGACCAATCTCTACTGACAGCGCCCGTTCACGAACATGACGCGTGAATCAGCACCATTCAGCTCAACCATTTTAGAGGGAGCCGAATGACCCAACACACGCGCCACCACCAGCGAGACATTTGAGTGAGCATGACAATTCTCTCAACCGCCATGCTCATTTAAGTCAAACACATAATAATTTACTTAAAATATGGCTCCATGGTACTCACATTTACAAAATTGAAATAATGCTGCTAAATTATACAAAACTAAGGTTTCCAATGTTTCTAAAATGTCGAAAAAGTAATTAAAATATATATTTGTGTATAATAATAACGATACTCGTTACTCATGTCAATAAAAAAAAGGGGTAGGAAACAACATTCCTCCAATTAGGAAATTCCCTAAACTGCCTGTGGAGCAGGACCAGCATTTAGCCAAGCATTTTTATCATTGATGTAGTCTTCTAATTTATAATATGCTTGTCTACACAGTGTGCGTTTAATACATGTTTTAAATTGTCTTTCATTTAGTTGAAGAATATCAAGAGGTATTTTATTATAAAATTTTACACAGTACCCCATAAAAGAAGTATGAACTTTTGACAATCTGAATCTTGGCTGATCTAATTTGTTCCTATTTCTAGTATAAACACAATGTCTGTCACTTATTTTATTAAAAAGATGAAGGTTTTTTCGAACATGCATAATGTTTTCATATATGTATTGACAAGGTACCGTCAAGATGTTAATCTGTTTAAACAATTCTCTTAGAGACTCGCGACTGCTGAGATTATAGATGGCTCTGACAGCCCGCTTTTGCAGAATAAAAATAGAATCAATATCTGCAGCCCGCCCCCAAAGCAAGATACCGTAGGACATGATGCTACGTACGTTAAACATCGCACGTAATAGTAACTTTTTAACCGACCGTATGTAACGTTAACCTACTGTTTGAAACAACCCGCCCTTAGCCGGGTCGCAGCCGTGGTACGTTACACATAGGTACCTAAATACAAATAACACTTACGGATCCTTAATTTTCACTATATCACTCTAGGATAACATGGTTTCTTATTAGCGAAAGAATTAATATAATCGGTTCAGCAGCGCAAGAGATAAGCACTTCCAAAAAATTGACTTAGACTTAATATTGTGAATGTTTGGAAGAAGAAATCATCGGACTTCATTTATGTGTATCATTCATGAATGATTATTTGATATAAGGTATAAAGCTTAACCTTGCAAGTACTATAAAAGTTCAGACTGAAGTTTTACGGTACCAGATCGTACTTTGTATAATTGTGTTCAAGTGAGTTATGGCGTACAGTCAACAGCAAAAGTAGATGATCAAAATCAGAAATTCAATACTAATTTACTAACACTAATTTATATAGTTGATTACTAATTTATTTATTAAAAGTATGTGATTGTCACACACATACTTTTGAATCACTTCGACGGCACACAGTTATGACGCGAACTCTGTTCATTTGTATTGAATTTCTGATTTTGATCATCTACTTTTGCTGTTGACTGTACTAGGAGTCGGAGGTTCTTTTACTTTAAAGAGGGGAAAACGAGAGAAGGGGAGGAAGCAATACAGTTTGTATTGCATGAATAGCACGTCGATCTAATACTGCGCCAGGCTAAATTATGCCTTCATATTAAAATAAGCCTAACCCTTCTAACTTCAAAATACTTTCTAGAACAAATCCAGAGTGTTTAAACAAAACATTTAGTCAAATGGTTTCGACTAGCATGCCATATGCATGCAACATTAACAGTATCATGGCATACACCAAAAGTAAATTTAATAGTTGGTTCTATTAAAGAACGTGGTTTGATATTATATTTACACATAATATTTTGTGTTCATTTTGTATCATCTTGATTTGAAAACAGTATAGTATCATATTCATCTGTCATAAATTTTGTGACCGCACCTTGTGGTCATTTTATATTATCGTGATTTGAACAGAGTATCATTCACTTCTTATAATAAATCTTCTGATATTATGAAAATGGGCATCCTTGCGATTCTGGTCACTTAGTAACCGAAACCTTTTAAAGACTGCCTCATATTTGCGAACCTTCTTCATATAAATATAATGCTAGCGTTTGTTAGTGCGTCTGCGCTTCGTCCAGTTTACGGCTGCCAGGAATATAACGACTATGTAAAATTATGTTTTAGTGCGCACTGTACGGAGGATATGCGTGTTCTCAATCCATAGATCAGGTGAGGTTCACAGAGGAGGTGTGATGTGCGAAGTATGCTGAAATATGGAAGACAAGTATGCTGAAATATGTACCTACGAGAATATTGTGAGTCAGGCCAACCATTTTTACACATAACTTAAAAAAAATGAGTGTTTAGGTATGTCGACAAATACCTTTTTGAAATATTGTATAGTTCAAGATGTTTATTTCTCATAAGAAAAGTAACAATAATTCACGTACTGAGAAACTAGATTTAACAATTTGGCAATAAGAAACGTCTAGAGACTGCGTTAAAAGTTACTTGATAAAAAATGAAGATAAACGATCACAAAAACATCTATCACCAACCAAGTAAACACGGATAGAGGTAAAGAATTGTAAATAGATTATTTAGATTATTAATTTCTTAAAATTAATTCAAGGCGAAAATCTAAACTCGTGATACATCTATAATTCGCTCATTATATGGGTCTATTTGTTGAACCCAAGGGAGGCGCTTTTAATGAACACAAGCGAGAGAGCAATGCAAGAGATAATAAACTCAAAATCATTTATTTCAATTAAACCATTTACAGGTACTTTTGAATTGTCAGAGTCAGTCAGTCAGAAAGTTGAAGCTTGTTGCTCGTTCCAAACAGTAGGTTTCTATGGCGAAGAACGAGCAAGAAACTCTCTCTCTTTTAAAATCAGTAATATTTTACAAAATTAAGGTGTAAAAGTGAGTGAGTAACAATGTAAAAGTCTTGCATGTTAAAAGAGGTCTAGAGAAATATATAATAAATCGACGCAAGATTTTAAATAATCGACATGCCACATCTGAATATCTTGCAACACTATTCTAAATATCTCATAGTTCGGACGAGTCTAGTGCAAGACCGGTCAAAGTAGTTTAAAGTGCAGAATGGTGGCAAAAACTGTGCATTGCTTAGGTGTCCTTTGTGTGGAGTCTGACTAACAATGGATGTCATAAAGTCCAGGAAATATTAGATCTTGAACATATTGTCGTGTGTATTGAATGATTGCATTCCGAGTTTGATGGGGGGAAGCTAGAGAACGTGCGGTAGAGTATGTGGGATCTTTACCGCTTGTTTTTAACACGCTTTTATTAACTCGGTCATACCGGAGCTTACATTTTTTTTTGTTTAAGACCTCCATTCTATTCTCAAACCACTACAACTTCTGAAAACTAGAATCAACAGTGGCGACCACCAAAAAAGGGTCGAGGCTAATGAAGCTCAACGAGTCCCGGAGAAGCATTACAACTCTCTTGGATCCCGCAACGAAATTAATCAGATAAGAAACATATTTTGCACTTTCGTCCAAATCAAGCAGGAGACAGAACAGAACTAGGCCAATAGGTATAAAGAGACGTGTATAACTGGGCTTTGTTTTGGACCCCTATGACACAAATGGGTAATGTGTTCCAATAATAGATATGACAAAAATGCTTGAACGCTCGGAAAGTAGTTATAGTAGATAACAAGATAACAAGATCCTGGGAGTAAAATTAACGGGCCGAATAAGACACAACTTACCGACTCACTCAAAAGCAGTAAAGCTTGCTATGCGTAAATACTTTTGGAAGACAATACTTCTTCTTTCATGACGGCGGTTAAAAGGAATGGAGCCTACTTATCATATTTATAAAATCACTTTTTCTACAACCGAGATTTCTCAAAACACTTAAACTTGGTCGCTTTTCTCAAAGCCCAACACCCTTTCCTAACTAATTGTTTTAGCCTGAATGCCTCATGAGGCTTGTGTTCTTGTAGTAATAAATTTAATTATAGTTCAGGAAATAGATGCAAATCTGCAACACGGCCTGTAGTACAATATTTCACTTCAGTTGTTAATGTTTTAAATACCTTTGTAAGACTTAAAGGTAATTTGAAGTTGTTGTTACTTAGAGCAAAAGTAACAAAGTTGTGTTTAGTATTTTAATAAATGTTCTTCTTGAGTTTTTATTAGTTTCACAATGTTATGGGACTGTGAACCTCCAGGGTCGCCTGACCAGGGGGCCAAGTCTGCTATTTTTATAATTTCGTCATTCCAATACGATCCCATTGTCATTTTGCTAAAAGTTCGTAATCTGCTAAATTCATAATTGTCGATAATTGGTCGGTCGAATTTAAAACAATGGCTGCACAATGACGTTCTAATGGTAGGTCACTGATCAAAGGAACTGTCAAAATTTTTGCAGATTACCGCCTAAGTCAGTCAATCAATTGTTGTTGTTGTTGTTGTTGTAATTGTTGTGTTGTGTCTTGAGGCCCAGTGCCTCAAGTCTGCTATTACAATAGTGTCAGAATGGTCTATCATTGATTGCATAATTGTTGATTTTGACAAGTATGGTATTCTACTAATATAATGGCGTCATTATGACTTTCCAATGGTCAACCACTGACACGCCATAGAAAAAAATGATGTAGAATGGTAATCTCGTACAAAATGACAACTGAATGACTGACTTGATCAGTGACGTACCATTAGAACGTCATTGTGCAGTCATTGCTTTAAATTCGACTGACCAATGATCGACCATTATGAATTTAGCAGATTACGAACTTTTGGCAAAATGACAATAGGATCGTGTTGGAATGACGAAATTATAAAAATAGCAGACTTGGCCCCCTGTCAGTTTAGTATGGCTGATTTTTTTGAATGGATAGAAAACTAATATTTTTTAGAAGGCCTGCGATTAGCTAGTTTCTATGCTTGGCCATTTTTTTGGTATAAGGTACAAAAGAAACCTTCCACACTCCCTTTCAAATGTGACAAAATGAAAGCCAAAGTCAAATAATTTATTTTAATTACACTATTAAAAGGCACTTTTGACATTATATCGAAATATTGAATGTGGTGCCTCTTCTAAATAGTCTAGTATGGAGAAGAAAGGGCAAGAAACTCCATACTTACTCTTTTAAAACTTTTTATTAAGTATATTTTGCTTTTACAGGAATTATACGAGTATAACAACTGATTTATGTATTATGTTTTACAGAATATTCTAGAAACCAACATGCTTTATTGCCAGGTACTTTCTGTGGTATTCAGGCAGGGCAGACGCTAATAAAAAGGTCGGATCATTTGGAAAAGTAGATTCTATTTTGAAAAATTAACGTTATGCAATTCTAATGCGTAGTTTCTACTCAGCGTAGATAATGTATGCCATCGTCATTTATCTTATAATATCACAAAACAACAAACACAAAGCCACCGCCACCGACTTCCGAAACTAAAGTAATGTGTGTTCTGTGCTAAAGTTATTTATCTAACACTTTTTAGTTTTTGAAGGCGGTTTCCTTTTTTTTTGAAAAAATCTTTTTATTTTTACTTTTTAATATTGCCTTGATCCAAATCCATTAAGAAACGGCGACACACTTTAAAGGGATTGTAAGTCCTCCAAAGATTGAAGACGCTAAAACGTCATCTAAGTATTTTTTTGGGATTTTGTTGATTTTCTCAAAAGAACTGGGTCAATTTTGGTAAAATTTATATGGGACCATTTCAAAATAAACCCCTTTCGAACAAAAAAAAAATTTTGCATATCCGTCTATATGTGACAGAGATATGCCCGAACATACATAAAAAAAAAATAGAAACATCCGAATTGATAACCGCCTCCTTTTTGAAGTCGGTTAATAATATCACTAAACAAAACCAAAGCCAGGTCATCGACCCCCAAGTGTCATTAATGATGAGTTGAGTTCTCGCGGCCAACTAAAGCGGGGCGTTGGGCGAACCGTCACGCCTTTTAGTTGAGCCAAACACGCTCCACAAACATGTTGGACAAATGTTTGACCAACGGCCGGTACAAATTTCTGTGTCGGAACTGTCGCCCTGTTGACGTTGTGGGAACATCTTTGATGGATCGTACGAGTGTTGTTTTCAGGTCATACTTTTGGTAATGGGATTATGGAGGTGGTGTGGACTTAAGACTGGAGGGTTATGGTATTGTCGGCTGAACTTGATACGAGTGACAGAACTCAGCCGCTCACTGAATCTTGTGACATGGGACTATGAGTCCCATGTCACCAAGATTCAGTGAGCGGCGCCAATAATACCAGCCTATTATTGTCTCATTACTGGGCAAAGACCTCTTGATGTCCACGCTAACTCAATGCGAATTGGTGATTTCAGACTTTTTAGGGTTCTGTACCTCAAAAGGAAAAAACGGAACCCTTATAGGATCACTTTGTTGTCCGTCTGTCTGTCTGTCAAGAATTTTTATCTCGGGAACGCGTAGAGGTATCGAGTTGAAATTAAAACCATATACTCAAGTCTACGGTCCCTTGATGCTATAAAAAAATCAACCCTCTATGTTAACGTGAAAAAAAGATACGGCCGTTTATGTCGCAAAAAACGCATTTATAATATTAAGTAGATTAAAGTATGGATTAGTATAGAAGTATGGATATGTACCTACTATATGTACGGAACCCTCGGTGGGCGAGTCCGACTCGCACTTGACCGGTTTTTTTTATCAATTGGGCTTGCGTTTGACCGCAATTCACCTGATCTTAAGTGATGATGCGGTCCAAGTTGGAACACGCTTGCCTAGGATGAATCGGTTCACTCGTGCCTTGAAGATACCCAGATTATACTTATCAGAACAGAGAGGCGGGCTGCGAATTCCACAGTCTGGCAGTTCGTACAATAAATGTGGAATCAAAGCGCTAGGTTCAAGACCGTGGATCTTCAACCATATAGCGGTGACGCTTCGCCGTATCTCTGCTCGTCCGATGATGGAATGGGGATAGGGGAATCAAATTATATTTATTGTAACATACATAGCTCTCAGAATATTCAAGTTTAAGTGGCAATGGGACAGGCCATATTGCTTGAAGAATTGATAACCGATGGGAAAGAAAAGTTCTCGAGTGGCGACCACGAACCGAAAGACGTTGGTAGGTCTCCCACCAGACAGACCGACGACATCGTTAAGGTCACAGGTATCCAGTATCCACTGGATACCTGTGACCTGTGGCAGAAACCTGCCACTTGCATCCGCAAGTGGCAGGTTTCTGCTCGTTGTGGCGTTCTATGGGGGAGGCCTTTGTTCAACAGTCGTCCAATGTTGAACAAAGGTATGATGATGATAATGATGATTTATTGTAAGTCCAGACTTCTTCCCAATGTTTTCTTTTACCGATGCTAAACCTAGAAAGTGCACGTGAATTTGTAAAAGTCACATTAGTCTTGCCGGGGAACCCACCACACAATACACAACTTCATGACTAAGATAGGTAAGCGCCTTAACCACCGGCCCATGACGAGAAAGAGGGTAAAAGGAAAATGTCTTAGCAATGAAAAGAGAAAGACCTAACTTGGAAATGGTACCTTAACATTTGTCAAGTCGATTGATAAATGTTATGGTATCCGAAAAAGCCGAAAAAACCTAAGATGTAAACGAGACTGCTAAAAATCCGAAAAAAGAACAGTAATATTAATGTTTACTGTAATATGTCTATGTATTGGAATAGTAAACAATCGTTAGAGGTCAATGACATGACAAGCTCGTCTTAACATCTCATCAATATACAATCACTGAGACAGGCGCCACACAACAAACCATTTCAATACAATCTTAATGGCATAATGGGAACTCAATACATTGCAATTAATTTTCACTAACACGATACCCTTTTAATGACCTTCCATTGAAAAACCAACTCAACGTGTAAGAAGTCAGAGCTGATATCTGCGTAAGGTGTGCCGTTTAAAATATGTGTTTTTGAGCAGCTAGGGTAAATATACTACCGTGATACTTAATGCTGAGTCAACAGTGGATGTTTATACTGAGCTACTGCTCTTAATGTGCGCTACCTTAACAAAACGGATTTGTTTTTCAATGCTATTGGCTTTGTGGACGGTGATGTTTAGTTGGCAGATCTAGCGTAATGTTGGTGCTTTTAAAGATAAGTAGAATGTTGATATGAATACGTTAATATTTTTGAAGTTATGTACAGTTTTAGCCGATTATTGTCCTACTGTACAGTAGGGCTCGGACATTGATCGCAACGCATGAACACGATGAAAAAAACGTTAATTACGATTTTTATCGTATCTTTACTATGATAGTTTTTTACATATTTGTTGAACATATTAACTCACTAACACAAAACATCGCTGATTTAAAAACGGTATGTCAGACGTGGCTGCTCGGTGCATACACACATACAACATACTTTTAAAAAACAGTAGTATTTCACATAATACATACAGCTCGTCATAATTAAAAAGACACTTTCTAGATCGCATTGCAATCTAGAAAGTACCTTTTCAGCACTCTTGAGCAGTTATTTACATTTAATGTATTACAGGTTTCCATGGGGACGTCATTTAGATAACATTACAGACTTATATTTATTACAAGACTTATACTTATTAGTTTTTAGCCATATGGTGCCTACCACGACCAGCACCACTCCATTTTCGTGGGTGTTGTGAAAGGCGACAGAAGGATATTGACCAGAGGATGGGCAGCAGCGTCCTTCTGAGTACCAAAACATCTATGGTACTCAGATGAACGCTCACTCTTACTCGCGGATCGTACAGTCAACAGCAAAAGTAGATGATCAAAATCAGAAATTCAATACTAATTTACTAACATGAATTTAAATAATTTATTACTAGTTTATTTATTAAAAGTATGTGATTGTCACACACATACTTTTGAATCACTTCGCCGCGACACAGTTCTGACGCGAACTTCGTTCATTAGTGTTGAATTTCTGATTTTGATTATCTACTTTTGCTGTTGACTGTACTAGGCTGCGTTCGCCAACATGCATCGACCAGCCATGGCGATTACGGATGAAGTCATCCTTGGGGAAGACTTATGCCCAGCAGTGGGCGTCGCCTGATGATGATTTATTACAAGCCCAGCTCCAATTCCTTCTGTAGCAGAATAAATTTAAAAAGAATCTACTTGTTGTTTTCCTTTTCTTTGTTTAGGTTATTAGATTCCAATTTAAAATGTGTTGCGCACAGATAGCCATATCCTACATTGTTGAAAGAAATATAGATCTGAGTATTCTTCAGAACGAATTTCGGTCACAGTGGCCAATCTCAATGGAGACTACCCAAGTATGCAAGAGGAGTTATAGCGCGAGAGAATAGGGAGAGCACCTGTGCGCAAACACAGGAGCTCTCTCTATACACTCACTCTTATAGTCTGAAGAGACGGCAACCCGACACGACCGGAGAGAGATCAGGCGCAGGACCAAGGACTTTACGTGCTTACCGAGACTGTCACAACCCCAACTTTCAAACTTCGGGTCGCTACTGAGAAATTCTTAATAGAAACCCTTATAACACTTTGCTCAATCTGGGAATCAAAATCAGGACTCCATGCTCAGTAGACCTGCTGGCCATAAGACCAACGGCAGTCGAATATAGACCATAGATAGTGAAGTAGGTACCATGTCGTAATAGCCAATAGAATTTGTAGACAATCACTCCTTAGTAACATTATGAAAAGTAGTTAGAAAAATGCCAAAAGGTACAAACATGAACACGTCCATTCAGGATTAAAAAGCGTGACTCTATTCAACAAATCATAACGCTCAAATCGATACAAATGAAATCGATACATCGTTTAACCGATACCGAATGAAAATCGATAACTTTCGCCGAGGGCGCGCTTTGATAGAAGCGAACAAATATCGGCCGTGCCCAAATATAATGCAATAAATATAATTTATAATGTTTATACGCGGTTATCTCGAGCTACGATCGCGGAGACGCCCGACTTCGCCCGATCGTCCGACTGGGGACAGAGTAATGTGTGGAAATAGAGACTAGGTTTAAATGATGTACCTAGATTATGGGGTTTTCTTTATATCTTTGGTGCTCGATTTATCGTTGCAATTTGATAGAGGTTAAATAATTACGGTTGGTTATTTAAATTGGTTTCCAGGGTTTAGTATAATTTTTAATTGTAGGAAATTTGCTTGCTACATACAAAACACTAAACCACCTTTCACCAAGTTTCATCACCTTCGGATAAGTTTCAATTAAATTACTTGGTTGATCATTCTATACAAATTGTGTACAATTTTTAATATATCTGGTAAGTAGTGTCTGTTCAGAGGTGGTGAAAAAGTAAAAATACGGTCAATCTTATTAAAATTTTTATATTTACTAAATCGACAATTATTGGAACGAAGTTCCTTATCGCGCGTTGTGAAAGGGGGCTAGACGGAAAAAATTCTTACGAAAAGTTGTCACGACATTTGACATTTCGTCATTCATTTGATTTAAGAGCCATCTATTAACGTTATTGGCGCAACTGTGCTCTTCGAGATCGAATTACGAACGGCCAATAGATGGCGCAGAAATAATTTATTGGTCTTTCTATCTAAATAACTAGGTACGCATTGTACTAACATGTTAGAAAATGTTAATCTTTAAAATTACTTACTTACAATGTAAGCAGCCATAATAACTTTTCATTCCTCGCTTTTTTTTTGCCCTGGCTTAAAGCCACTTAAATTCACTTTAACGCATCACATTAATTAGTGAAGGAATTGTAATAAAATTCCTTCACTAATTAATCGAAAGGAACTTCGTTCCATCCGGGTGTCCCTTGACACCTCTCAAGTTTTTTTTGTACATTTTTTATTTAATACCACACAAAAATGACAACGGGAAAGTAAAGAGAAAAGGGGAGAAAAGTTGAGATGGAAACGTGTCATAAAATACCTTTTAAGTTCTAAGATAAACCTCATTCATCATAAACTTGACACTACTCTGTGAAAACTATAAAAGAAATAAAATCGTTACGTGTTACATATGACCTGGGCAGACCGAGTCAGGTTGTACAAATATATCTTTAATCGTACTTAAAGAAATTCATAATTAAATAAACTAATTTATGGACAGTCCAGCCTCTTGGGCGACTGCCCAACTAATGCATATTTTTTGATAATTATTGCATCGTATTAAATTACAAGACATCGATATTATTAATATCGTCTGCAGTAATCATGTCAGTTTGTATGTTTAAGGTTTTGTTGGGTTTTCATTCATGTGTCTATATCTCAGATTAAGAAACAAAAGGCAGATCTATAGACCGTGCGAAACACTGAGAGTGAAGCCAAAAAAGCAAATACAAATTGATAAAGCGAATACCCACGATCTCGTGATTGTATTCGCTTTTGAATTGGTAGTTGTATTTTAGTTTGTTTTTTTAACGATGCGGTGTTTGGTGCTATACTGACTCGTGTCAGTACAGCTCGAAGCATGTTGTAGGTATTCGCTTTTCAATTTGTATTTACTTTTTTGGCTTCACTCTCAATGTTCCGCGCCTCTCAATGTTCGCGCGTGTTCTATTTGCCTTTTGTTTCATAATCTGAGTTCTAATACTAATATTATTAAGAGGTAACGTTTGTTTGTATGATGTTAACCCTTCTTTTGCACGCCAGCGCCTTTTTACGCGACTTCACCCCATAAGTCAAGCCTTGTAAATTTCATTAACAGACAGTATACCATTAACAGTTTGTATCAGTCTAATACAAAACAAATTTATTGTTTTAAAGAAACTTTTTTGAAAAAAGAGAACCACCTAAAAAAAAAGAACAAAAAAAATTTACCATTTTTTTACCATTTTATGTAGTCAGAAGCTAGAAAACCTGAAAACCAGTCTAACCAAAGGGTATCGTGTTACCCAGCATCTGGGTTATGGAGGTCAGATAGACAGTCGCTCCATGTAAAACACTGGTATTCAGCTGCATCTGGTTAGACTGGAAGCCGACCCCAACATAGTTGGAAAAAGGCGGGTGATGATTCAAATTTATACAAAATAAAGGAGAATAACTCCTCCAATATTTAAAATAAAAATAAAATAAAATAATGTTTCTTTCGGATTAGCAACATCCATATGGGTTAGTAGGTACACAAAAGGATAACTTCTACCTATGTTAGTAAACTAATCTATTTAGTGACTAGGCTGTTGTTCGAAAAGCATCTTCGAATAACATCACCTAATAAAGGAGACTCGTTTCTGCCCGCTATAGTCTTCAGGATGGAGTTGGATTTAAAACCATTCCAATTTTTATTTGCAATTGCAAGCAAACCCATAAATGAATCCTAGTTTCGTACTTATTATCGCAATAATCTGCAAAGGCAAGTCGCGGAAGCCTAGCTACGGTTATGAAATGGTATTATTTATTAATTTTTCATACTTGTAGTCAGTTTTACACCACGATATTGCACAGAGCTCAAATGTCGCGAGTTTTATCAGAAAATATTGTAAGTTTGAGAAAACAGAGTTAAGTCGGCTTTTTATCATTTATTTATTTCTTGTACCCTTTATTTAACTGATTTGTGTAGGTATTGATTTTATTGCTGTCGGTCATGGTTAAGCTACGCATGACGCGGTCCGTCGGTGGACGGGTAGACTGTCCATTTCATACTGAGACCCCACTGTGCCTCAGAAAGCACGTTTATATCTTTTAACTTTTCAATTATTACATCTGTTATGCACCTGCCATGTTATTTCTTGTGCCGTGTGGTGCCGGTCACGAATAGCACTATCCCATTTCTACCCGTGGGTGTCGTAGAAGGCGACAGAGGGATATTAACCAGAGCATGGGCAGCAGCGTCCCTCTGAGTGCCATGACACCTACTGCGATCGCCAACATGCATCAGCCAAGCATGGCGATTACTGCTGACTTAAGGTTGACATGATGATGACGATGTTATCTCTCCACCACCCTTGGTTGACTGGTAGAGAATGCGCAGAAATAAGTCCGCCTTTGTACCTTTGTGCATGAAGAATAAATAATTAAATAAATAAATAAAGCCGTTACTCCCGGCTGTCATTCGTAGATACCTATTTGACTGTCGTCATGGGTAGTCAGAAGCCAGAAAGACTGACAATCAGTCTTACCACAGGGCACTGTGTTACACAGGAACTGGGATGTGGTGATTAGATAGGCAGACCATCTAAAACACTGGTGTTCAGCTTCATCCGGATATACACACGGTTTTGTACACACTTTCAAATACCTAGTGTTTTATGCAAGGTACATCGTATTCACGTATAATTATATAATTCCTGTAAATGCAAATATTGTTAACATCGTTTTTAAAAGAGTAAGTATGGAGTTTCTGGCCCATTCTTCTCCATACAAAACTACCTTTTGGAATGGGCACCTAGAATCAATTCTTTTTCTCATTTGACGTTCAAAAGTGCCTTTTAATGGTCTAATTGAAATAAATGATTTGACTTTGACTTTGACTTTATACTGGAATCGGACTCCAATATAGTTCGAAAAAGGCTACGCAGTTTTATGATTTTATTGCTGGTGACAATGTTGTAACATTTGGGAAGTTTTAATTTTTAGTGAAAGGTATTATATTTGACTTCTACTATTAGTAGGATAGTACTATTTGTAGGCAGTAGAGGATTATATCCATGATAATAATGCTTGGAAATATGCTGGTCCGGGCTCCATAGGACAATTTACAGTCTAGACAAAATCAAACTGATAGCTAATCAAAACTACTTAATCTATACTTAATATATATATATATACATTATATTTAATTCTTGCTCTGGTTCACACACTAGTTCATAGTTTGTTGAAATGTAAGGAGTTGTTGTCTACTTTTTCAATAATTGTAAATAATAATATGTGAACGCTATGTATCTATGTATACAACTTGGCTGTCGTTCTTAATCTTGTAATACTTTGTACATACTTCAATATAGTGTTTTTTATGCAGGGTCCATCGTGTTCACGTATAGTTATATAACTATAAACTGTAATTGCAAAATATTATACACATTTTTTTAAAAAGAGTAAGTATGGAGTTTCTTGCCCATTCTTCTCCATACGAAACTACCTTTTGGAAGGGGCAACTAGAATCAACATTTTTTTTATGACGTTCAAAAGTGCCTTTAATGTTCTAATAAAGTCTAATGTTTAATACCTACAATATATTAGTTTTTTTGTATTAGTATTTACAAAGTAGTAGAAGTTGGAAGTTATATGTTTGAGCCGTTTGGGGTTGAAACACTAGGGCCATGGGGTCCGAGTGCTCACCTTGTTTTTAAAGACATTTCTAAGCGGCTGGTCGACTCTTCACGTGACCAGAGGGCTGGCCTTTTCTTGGGCCAAAGAATTAGCATTGCCATTCAACGTGGTAATGCTGCTAGCCTTCTGGGCACTTGTCCCATTGTGAGCGATGCGGACGAGTTTTTTGATGCCCTGTGAGCCGTCCATTGTACATAATATATATATATTTTTTTTATTAATTTATTTTAAGCTTTGTACATATTAATTCTTTTAAATGTTCTAATTGAAATAAATGATTTGACTTTGAGTAAGTAAGGTATGGTTTTATCTTCTATTAAATTTTTCTCTTCGTTTTTTCTTCTATTTCATTCCTCTCGAGTCCGAGTTAATACACGAATACATAATATTATAATCACCATAGAACGATCCCTTGTTTGATCGAGCACAGATATCTGTATCAATTCTCACTGATCAACATGTCATTGTTTACAGGCAGGTGTAGGTGTAATTTTGAAACCAAATCTTTATAAATATATCCTCATGAGGTGTAATTTTGAAACCAAATCTTTATAAATGTATCCTCATGACCTTGATTCCCAGCCCTAGTTCAGAAAAAAGACAGATTAAGGTCCCTACCTACATTTTATTATGAAAAATGTGTCAGCCAATAAAAAGGAATGCAAGATTACATATTTCTCAAGATATAAAGGTCAAGATAGTGATATGAAAATAAATTTAATTAACCCTAAAACGTCAAAAACGAAACATTCCGAGAAACGCGCGGACACCCGAATCGAGCAGCACCATCGATTATAAAATCGGATAAATTGAAACAATCGTTTATCGCGACGAATATAATGTTACATCCGTTCGAATGGATTCTCTCGATTGTAATCGATTCCCGAGCGTTGTCGTGTTATTATTATTGATATGCGTGTTAACACGATCTAAAATAATCGATATCTCGGTGTACCGATCTTTAGTGACGTGTGGGTCGGAACGGGAACGTTTTTTATCGATTGGTTTTTAGCTTTGTCTTTTGTTATTAGATGATTTGTGTTATTATCGGGTATACTTTTTTGTTTTTTGATTTCATGCTGGTCTATAAAGAATCGGTCAGCTGTTTATTATACTCAATACTCAGTATCTTTATTTCTTTTCCATAAGTATAAGTGTTTAGTTACGATCATTATGAACCCTGCGGGCACATCAATAGGGTAGAAAAGGTGAAGCTCTGTTTTAGGAAAATATTAAATTAACTTAGGTGATAGGTGAATGAACTCATTTTCTACCTCTTCTATTAAACAAAACAAAATAAGAACGCAGATGTATTATTCAATAAATTATTTTTTATATATGATAAATATAAAAATTATATAATTAATAAATAGTTAATGAAGGAATTGATTGATTTCCAGTTATAATATTTATAGACTATAAATATTATAACTGGAAATCAATCAATTCCTTCATTATCTATAAATATTATAACTGGAAATCAATCAATTCCTTCATTAATTATTTATTAATTATATCATTTTTATATTTATCATATATAAAAAATAATTTATTGAATAATACATCTGCGTTCTTATTTTGTTTTGTTTAATAGAAGAGGTAGAAAATGAGTTCATTATAGTTATGTCTTATGTTAGCTCTCCCTTACGACAGTTTCAAGAATGTCAGTTTCATTTCGTCGAGTACAATTCCGACTGTATTTAACGCTACTTAAGTTGATTTATGAAGTAATATTGTCAATCGCGCGTCTCTTGCTGTGATTGGTTGTTGAAAATTCAGCCAACCAATCACGCGCGTTGACAATTTTTCAAACACTTTTGTCGTTCAGGGGTTACATTCGTAAATTGCAATCAAAACTATACATTAGATTCTCCATATTTGTCAAGGAAAGTATTACCCATCCAGCCATTATGACAATAATAAAAAATCTAAGTAAAACATGGCGCGCTGCCAAGTGCGAGGCAACTTTTACGTGATATTGTATCTTTAGATGTTCACAGCACCATGTATGTATTTCCCACAACATTGTAAAGCTTTTATGTCTTCGAAGTATCGCTTCCATACAAATCTATACCTTCAACTTGTTTGAAACGATCACATCGCCTTTTCCGATTCATTTCACGGTACCTACCTTAAATGTCTCTAATATCAAAAGTCCTTTGTAAGTCAAGGAACACTTTCAGAACTAAACAGACTTTATTATTGTCTAATAGGAGAACCCGTTACTTTTAAGACCTGGCCATTACTAAAGCATCGTATTGTCTTCCCTAGAAAACAATAATTTTCGAAATATAGTAACGTATCAAATACCATTTTGAGTAATGTCACTTAAAATGGAATTGACTTTACGATCCATCCTAGAACCTTTATGCTTCAGCCCACCCGGTGAGGTTTGTTTCCAAATGATCTAAAATAATATTTTTCTCTGACATCTAGGACTGCACTAGGAACTCTGCTCAACCTTAGATCTTGACTTGCAGTGTTCTATAAATAGTAGTTATCACAAGACTCTTAATCTCTCTATAAGGTTATTATAATAATAACCTTATATATAACAAGGTTATTTGAAATGTTTTTTATATAAATATTTTAAGGCTCGTCCCTGTGCAAAACGCAGCGCTAGCCGTTTTTTGTTCAGTTTTTCGGACCTAAATACTCTATATCCAAAAGAAATATGAACAAATAAAAAATAGATTAAATTTCTACATAATCTTGACTACAAAATGGTAGATCTGATTTTTGTTTATGAAGTAAAGTATTTAACTAATCTCCTCACAACGAAACCACAGAAATGAGAAATAATTATTGAAAACATGCATCTTCTCGGCAAGTAACCATTAATTAAATTTTTTACTAACACTAATGGATAGACAATTTATTAAAGAACATTTTGGTAGTTTTTTTTTTCAAAATCCCAATATTTGATTTTATAAAGATTTAATTCTAAAATCTGCGCGTATTTCGCTACTGTATCTCTTGCGCGGCGCAAAGGGAACGAATGCTCAAGGTTATTTGCTCAGGGTACCGCCTTAAAACCTTATAATTATAATTTATGTCACTATCACTGTTACTCACAGAGTTCCCCGCCGCGTCTGTCGGTCTGTTCGCAATATACTCAAAAACTATTGATCGAATTTTTATGTGATTTCCACCAATAAACACATGGTTCATGAGGAGGGTATAACCGCGAGTAGCCGGGGTGGGTTGATAGTATTTAATAAACAACCCATTTTCTTCTATCCAGCTTTAACATCTTTGACGACTTTTATCAATGACGTAGATCCGATGGACTTTGGACACTCAGCCCTAACTACTGACCTAACTGGCTGATAATAGGAAAATATTCTTATACAACTTAATTCCCTCATCCCCATTCCATCATCGGACGAGCAGGGATACGGCGAAGCGTCACCGCTATACGGTTGAAGTTCCACGGTCTCGAACCAAGCGCTTTACTTCCACATTTATTGTGCGAACTGCCAGACTGTGGAATTCACTGCCCGCCTCTCTATTCCCCGATACATATAATCTGGGTATCTTCAAGGCACGAGTGAACCGGTTTATTCTAGGCAATCGTGCTCACCTTAGGCCGCATCATCACTTAAGATCAGGTGAGTTCTGGTCATACGCAAGCCTATAACAATATAAAAAGAAAATATATATATAGTGAAAATGAATTTGAGACCAACTGGGAACAACCCATGCAAGCTGTTTAAGCTGAACATAACATAGACGATAAAAACGATAATTAATAAATGTACGCCATATTTAGTTATTGCAAACATGATAGCCCCAATAAAATTATTAATCATTATTTAACTGTAAATTATCCATAAGTGTTAATTGTTCACTTTTCGAATTTTCCGTTTAAATGCAGGCTACTAATGACAAGTATTTCATCCAGTTAAAAATGGGGGTCGCTCATAGGGCGTCAAAACAACTCGCTTCGCTCTCAATAGGGCTAGTGCCGATAGGGTAGCAGCATTACCACGTTGAATCGCATGGCTATTTCTTTGGCCCAAGAAAAGCCAAGCCTACCCTCTGGTAGTACTATTAAGTATTCTGTGCCTCTGGTAAGATTTAGAGACGACTAGCCGCTTAGCAATATCCTTACAAACAAGTTCAGCATTCGGGTTCCATGGACCTATTCTAACTTTGGAGAAAAACTGTTAAGTAGGTATTTTTTATTTTTTTTACTCAACGTAGCTTCCTACTGGACCAGAGGATTTTTAAAATAGGTTAAATATTTTTTGAGTTTACGCATTACAAACAAACATACAAACAAATATTTTGTCTTGATACATAATATTATTTACAATATTAGTTTTGATACAGGAATAATGCAACATCATGTGCAAATTAACCATCTCAGGGTAACTGAGTGTTAAGAACTTAAGATAGATAACTTTCCCGTTTCATCCGTAAAGTATGTGGGTTCGATTCCCAGGCGCGGACAGCGGTGTCAAAGGTGGGTGTGCGTAAAAATGGTCGGTCGATAGCGGTGACACCTGCGCGGGCGCAGAGCGTGCGTGCGGTCGAGTACAGTGGGATTATGTAAAATGGAGCAAGTAATATTGATTTTCATGTTTTAATATTGACAAATATAAAAGTATTCGTAATAGTATGTGCTTACTTGGCGGGTTGTTTCAAACAGTCGGTTAACGTTACATACGGACGGTTAAAAGTTACTATGACTTGAGATGTTTAACGTACGTTAAATGTAACGGGTTGTTTCATGACATAAAAATCCGTCAGTCAAAGTTATTAAAAAAGAGATTCTATAATATTTTGATGTTTGACGTAGCTGTTTGACAACACAAAATTACGTTGACTGGTCGGTTATGGTAATAGTAACTTTATGACGTACGATTTTGTGAAACAACCCATTTTTTTGATTTAACGATAGTTAGTGCCATTTTTGACTATTACCCGTCAGTAAAGCATAGTTGAAGCAACCCGCCCTTAGTAATTATTATACTTTTATAAAATTATATAAAAGTTTCCATGAAGTGGAGATATAACTAGTTAGGTGACATTTTCATGATTGCCGAATTTTCCTGCCTCGTCAGCAATAATTGTGTGCTTTTTTTGGCTATTTTCTTTTTTTTTTGTTCTGGCCCGCAAGTTCTCTCGCTGTACAGTCGCAGTTAAAATCGCCCTTTCTAACTTGAATTTTATTATTATATTAATATTAAAAATACTTTGCGTAGTATTATTATTTAGAAATGGAGGCACTCCCTGTAATTATTGACTAATTAACTTCTGCCCTCGACCTTTATTTTAATTAAGCCAAAGTCATAATAACTCGCCCATGAGAACGCAAAAACGGGATGTGCTAAATTTCATCTAAAGCCGTTCAGCTTTTTAAGCATGATAGAGTTAACGAACTTCCATCAATCGTTTATAATGATGATGAAGTAAATATTACTAACATTTAGGTTGAGCTGAATGGTGCTGATTTACGCGTCATGTTCGTGAACGAGCGCTGTCAGTAGAGATTGGTCAACTCTTAACTGCATGGTTTTTTTCTTGATTATTTTTTATATTTTGTATTTCTAGATTACCTTCATTGTTTTCACATATAGAAGCAACAAGAATAATGTAAGCGGTATTTTGTAAAAACCTGATTTTAAAAGAGTGTCCGTGGAGTTTCTTGCTCGTTCTTCTCTATAGAGACCTACCTACGTTTTGGAACGAGCAACTAGGTTCAACTTTCTGACTAACTAACCGACTCCTTGACAATTCAAAAGTGTCTGTAAATGGTTTAATTGAAATAAATGCTTTGAGTTTGACTTTAACTTTATAGTAAATTTAATATAGTAATATTAGTTTCTACATTAGTTAAGCTACTCAGCTATTTGTCTATTGTACATTTTTCTTTTTGTTTGATTTTGTGATTATTTATTAATTTTATAAAATTACTTTAGCTCTTCTCGCTTGAAACACAGGATACCTAGTTCAGGCACGCAAATCTTAGTATTATAATTTACATTTAAGCAAATTGTACTTGTTATGGCTTGTAATTTTTAAATAAATATTTTTATTATTTAAAGGTGAGCTGATTTAATTCTCTCCCATTCCTGGGGAACTAAGTCAAAATTGCGGGCTTTTGACTAAACAACTATGACGGCAATAGGCAATTTAGTCTATAGACAGAAACTTTCTGACGATTCTACATGTGTTTAGTATCACACGATCTGACGACACGGTTGGCGCAGTGGCTGAGCGATCGACTGCTGCGCAGCGTGTTGCGGGTTCGATTCTCGCCCAGGGTAATCGTTTGTGTGATGAGCACTTGTGTTTGCCTTGTGTCTGGGTGTTGTTTATCTATATATGTATGTATTTACAAAAAAAAAATGTATTTGTGTATGTATATCAGCTGTCTGACACCCATAGTACAGGGTCTCCCTAGTTTGGGGTCAGATGGCCGTGTGTGAAAATGTCCTCACATATTATTATTATTATTATAGTATGACTGCTTTCTGTAGGAGTATGTATGTGAGTGGATGAATGTCTAGTGTTTTAAGGCTTGCATGAAGTGTTTTGGGGATGACGCCGGTGCTGGATATTATGATAGGGATTGTCTTGACCGTGTGGACTCTCCATTGTTTCAATTCTATAGTCAAGTCTGCGTACTTTGAGAGTTTGTTTGTGTGTGTGGATGTTAGATTGTGTCTGTTTATTATAGTAAATAGGATGATGACGGCTGAATAAATGAATTTGAAATTGTGATTAATTCGATTCCAAACATCCCAAAAACCACGATGCTAAAGTAAATATCCTTCTTGCTCCACTCCCATCGTCTACCATCCCAAAGTGTAAAGGTGAGTCGCGTTTGGTCCACGATAAATGCCGTCGGTCAGCGACGATGCGCGCGCAATGCATCACCGCGCATAACAAATGTCGCCCTTACGCTGAACATTCGCGAGACGACACGTTAGCTAGTGACTGATGATCGCAAGTAATTGTCGTGTGTGGTAACCCTAATGTTGGGCTAAGGATTAATATGAGAATGGGTATTTTTTATGGTTATTTTGTTTGTAGGTGATTCAATTTGTAGTGCAGGATTTGTATGTTTAGAGACTGAATGTTTATTTTATTTATTTATACAAGGTGACTTCACAGCTGACATGTAAGTGTAACATAATTATACATTTTAACGTTACGCCAATGACGAAGTACACAAATAATTTGAAAAAATAAGAATTAGATTGGCAGAGAGTGACACAATTACTTATGAAGTAGGTACATATGTATTATATTTATTGGAAGTGTGGTGTGGGGGTGTGTGCGTGTAACTGTACAGTGTGGAAATTTGTAAATGTGTGTGTGTGTGTTGTTTTAGATTATTAACTGGAGTAGATACTTAGTGTTAGCTTGTACCTGGCAACACCTACCATTCGACTAATAATTGGATGTCACTCAATCTTACATTCGTTCATTCGTTCGTTATGTCATTCTCTATACGAGACAACTATCAACCGGCTGTTCGAGACGCCGAGCAGTCAACACCTTAGCGTGGCCAACTGGTGGAATTTTAAATAGATCTTAGCAACGTAAGTACAGGACTTATTATTTTGTTGATTTCAGTGTTCTTATAATTATTATGGAAAAAGAAATAATGTGCCCTATTTTTCTTTTATTTAAGTTCTACTAGTAGTGGCCGGTTCGATTTTCGATCAATTTCTTTTTTAGTGCTGATCTCTCAGATTATGATACAAAATGCAGATAGATCGCGCGGAACACTGAGAGTGAAGCCAAAAAAGCAAATACAAATTCAAAAGCGAATACCTACAATCTCGTGATTGTATTCGCTTTTGCATTTGTGTTTGTATTTTCATTTGTTTTTTTTTAACGATGCGGCGTTTCGTTCTATACTGACTCGTGTCAGTACAGCACGAAGCGCGTTGTAGGTATTCGCTTTTGAATTTGTATTTGCTTTTTTGACTTCACTCTCAGTGTTCCGCGCGGTCTATCTGCCTTTTGTTTCATAATCTGAGGCAGATCTTAATGGTGAATGTTCGTATGCGATTTTTACTTTATGTTCCAAATTCAAATCACATTATTGACCAGCGGGTCATAATGAAATTCAGTACAATATTATTGCCCTGCTAGACCTCAGGCCTCGAAAGACTTACTTTTGGTTAGGTTTGCATGACATATAATTTGACATTGTCGAGCAGGTGGTGTGAAAATATGTTTGTGTTTTAACTATCAATTTGGTTTTTTGTTTCTATCCCATATATTTATGAGGTGTGGCTTACATTAATAGGCAGATCTATTTGTGTCGACTTCACTACTTACTATGCAAGTAGTCGTCATTTGCGTCGCCTTTTCCCAACTATATTGGGGTCGGCTTCCAGTCTAACCAGATGCAGCTGAATACCAGTATTTAACATGGAGCGACCGCCTATCTTACCTCCACAACCCAGTTACTGGGTAACACGATACGCCTTAGTAAAACTATTTGTCAGACTTTGTGGACTACGTGGCGTTACGTGGCGTGGCGTTTTAGTCTACGGATGATAGCCGCGACCAACTGTTTCTTATTAGAAGTCAGAGTTTCATACTCTTTGGCCCAAAATAATTTATATGTTCTACATCCTGCTGCTCAACAATGTGCATTATGTATGCATTTTTCTGTCTAACTATACCTTTTTTGGTAAAATTTCCAATGAAATGCCGCAAGGGGTGAATCACTACCCCAAAATAAATAAAAACGGGGCGAGTGGAACATTTTAATCGTAAGGTGCAAGATCCAAGGGGCGAACCGAGCGTACACCCCTTAAACAAGAGCTCCAAAGAGGTTCCAAAAAGGATTCATATTAAAAAGATAAAGATGATTGAAGAAAAGCTGTTTAACCAAAAGAAAACCGCTTTTAAAAAGTAAAAAATATCTTTCATCTTCTTTCAATCTTATCTTTCAAAAAAAGCTTTTTAACAAAAAGGAAACCGCCTTCGAAAAGTAAAAAATAACTTTTAATTCGCAAGTCGGCGGCAATACAAAACAACAAGCAAAACAAAAGCCGCCGACTTGCGAATTAAAAGTTATTTTTTACTTTTCGAAGGCGATTTCCTTTTTGTTAAAAAGCTTTTTTTCGTTTTTTACTGTCTACTTCTTGTCATACAAATTAATTACGAAACGGTGACACCAAAAAAATCAGTTATCCCGTAATTTTCTACCCTTAGGAGTGGAATATTTTCTTGAAATTTATATGGGACCAATTTTTTAATTGACCACTATCAATTAAAAAAAGAATCATCGAATTCGGACTACACTGAAAAAAGTTATGCGTGGTCAAACAAAAAAAAGGTTTATAAAATGAAAACTACTGGGCCAAACTATTTTAAACTTTTATATGACCAAATGGCAACTATTCATCAAACTAAATAAGAATCACGTAAATCGGATCATAAATCTCAGAGTAATCGGTGTACATACATAAAAGAAAACCAACCGAATTGAGAACCTCCTCCTTTTTGAAGTCGGTTAAAAACAAGGCAGGCATAGGCAGGTATATGCACTAGGGTAGTTTTTGAGTGACTTATTTTAAGAAATGAAACTGCAATGTCTCCAATAACTGCATGAGTAATGGTGCATTAACATAATAAGGCAAAGGGCGTATGTTTGTACTGTGACACGATGCGATTGTTTGTCAATTATGAATCATACAGCGATCGAGTCTCTTGTGAAAGGTAAGATCTTTGTGTCAGTGAAACTTCAAACCAGCGTTACCCTTGATCCAATATACTCAATACTGAATGGGTGGGAAGACATATTAATTATGTATCTTGTTATTCATAAAGCCTATGTGGTTGCTGCGTCTATGTCTAGATAAGGCACAATTTTCTTATAGTCTTTACTGGAAGAATCTCTTATCAACTGGCTTAGTAAGCAATGCTTATAAGCGGTAAATCTTGAATCACTAATCGAAAGAAATACAGAAAAGCCATAATTATAATGCTTGGACCAAATAGGTACTATAATTTTAATTGCGTAGAGTTATAATGAAATTATATCTGGCTACTTTCAAAGGCTTTTTGTCGCTTCTTTGTGGCGCGTGACTCGCAGATCTTTGATAGTCGTTAGGGTAAGCCCGAATAACTGACAACGAGTCTTGCCAAGGGGTATTGTGTTGCTTGGGTGTGTAACGTTTGAAATAATAACAAAAGTTCTAAAGATCATAATATATGATTTAATTTCAATTAACATACTTTTTTTTTAATTTAACGATGAAATGATATAATGAGTTATTGATATAATTTGATTTTACCTAATTTTATATGGTATAATGAACATTTTCTATAATGCACATTTGAATTAATATTCATAAAGCATAATAATCGGTTACTATAATATTCAAAATCTATAAATGTAGGTAACGTTTAATATAATTTAGAAACTTCTACTTAGTTTTGTATATTTTTGCATTAATTTGGGTTAGGTTACGTTAGAACAGTGACCAAGAACGCGCGAAGGCTAGCGAGCGTGCCGCGGCAGCGGCCGGCGAGCGCCAAATCCTCTCTAGTTTTGGTGAATCATTTGGGTAAGGTTAGGTTAGAACAGTGACCATTAGCGCGCGAAGGCGAGCGAGCGTGCCGCGGTAGCGGCCGCCGAGCAACATATCCCCTCTAGTGTTGGTGAATCATTTGGGTTAGATGAGGTTATAACGGTGTCCCCTTGTTTCGCAGACAGAAATTTCATAGAATTTCGTTTCCCAGAAAATGTTTTACATAATATTTGGTTCTCGTATTTTTATTTCAACTATTATTGTTTTAAAGACTATTTACTTCAATGAAAAATATTTCACAGAAACATAATTCAATGAATTTTTAATCACATTTTTTTGTTTAACAAACTTATCAAACAGTAGAATTATTTCTTAACGAATATTGTTTGTTGTATTTTTCCATGGAATTTATTTCAACGAAAATGTATAGATATAAATAGACAAAAACAAAAATGATGTCTTAAAAAGATATGATAAGATATGTTGTGTTAAAGTTAATGACAGAAACGAATCGCTGCGAACCCGACTCCACGTAGTCTTGTCTGCCCTACCCCTAGAGTGTAATTTAAATCTGCGTAGGCATGGAGGGGTGAGGCGGCCCGCGAGCTGAGGAGCAGGTGGTTTTAACGTCCGCCGCCGCGGCTGAGGCTGGCCGGCATAGCCGGCCAGTAAGCCGAAGCTGCGGTGGTGAGCGTGAATACCATCTGCGACGATAAGCTCGCGTGGGACCGCCGGAGCCCCGCATCGACGGAGCCGTGACAGAAACTATGCCTGCTGCATGTTGCATGTTGATTCATGATTGCTTGCATGATGCATGCTTGCTTACGTGCTGCATGCTTGCTTGCACACTGCATGTGTTGCTTGCACGCTGCATGCTTGCTTGCTTGCACGCTGCATGCTTGCTTGCTTGCACGCTGCATGCTTGCTTGCACGCACGCGCAGTAAGTTTGGTTAGAACTGAGAGTCCTATTCTTGGGAATAAGTTTTATATTAAATAAAAAATATAAGGATAAAAAATATTTGATTTGTTATTCTATGATATGATTATTCTAAAATAAATAATAATAATAATAAATCTTAAAAGTAAGTATTCTGCGTATTGATTATTCTATGTATGTAAATAACGCCTTACTTCAGGTCGAAAATTGGTTCACAGCCAATAACTTAGTATTAAATGGAAAAAAAACGAAATGCATCAGATTTGCTTTACCTAATGTCAAAAGTAGTGATTGCGATATAGTATTGAATAAAGAGAAACTGGAATTCGTTGATGAAACTGTTTTCCTGGGAATCTCGCTCGACTCAAGGCTACAATGGGGTCCTCATTTAACATCTCTCGCAGGACGACTAAGTTCGGCAGCATATGCTGTCAGAAAGATCCGGCAATTTACTGATGTGGATACCGCGAGACTGGTCTATTTTAGTTACTTTCATAGTATTATGTCTTACGGTATTTTACTTTGGGGGCGAGCTGCAGACATCGAGTCTATCTTTATTCTGCAGAAAAGAGCAATCAGAGCCATTTACAATCTACGTATGCGCGATTCTCTAAGGGAACTGTTTAAGGAAATTAACATAATGACGGTACCTTGTCAATACATTTATGAAAACATTATTTACGCTAGAAAAAATCTGCATCTTTTTGGTAAAAGAAGTGACAGACATAACTATAGTTCTAGAAACAGGGACCAACTAGTTTAACCAGGTTTCAGGCTGGCTAAAGTAGATTCGTCTTTCATGGGGTTCTGTCTAAAGTGTTACAATAAAATACCTCCCCACATTGTTCAACTTAATGAGACAAAATTTAAGTCCTATATTAAACGCACACTATGCAGCCGAGCATATTATAAATTGGATGATTACATCACTGATAAAAATGCTTGGCTAGATGCTGGTCTAGCTCCATAGCCATAAGGGTTCATAGATTTATTGATTAGCATTGGTGACTATTTTTTGGAGCTGCTGAAGATGTAGAACTACATTATCTTTGCATTGTATAAACTCAAACTATTAGTATTATATAATTTTGCATAGCACATACATGTGAGCACTATGTACTTTAAAGCCACCATTTACGAGATGTCTTTCGTTGACTTGAATATGCCCTGGCGGTTGAGTGTTTGTCATGCTCACTTGAATGTCTCGCTGATGGTGGCGCATGTGTTGGATCATTTGGTTCCCTTCAAAATGGTTGAACTAAATGGTGCTGATCCGTGCGTCATGTTCGTGAACGGGCGCCGTCAGTTGAGACTGGTCATCTCTTAGCTGCCTCGGTTATTTTAAATTTATTTTGAATTGTCTAGTTTCATTGCCACTAGACCTCTTTTAATGTGCACAACTTGTTACATTGTTCTCACATTGTACCTCTAGATTCAACATGAATGATGTAACCTAAATTTGTATATTCTATTGATTTTAAAAGAGTGTTCATGGAGCTTCTTGCTCGTTCTTCTCCATAGAAACCTACTGTTTGGAACGAGCAACTAGCTGCAACTTTTTGACTGACTGACTCCTTGGACAATTCAAAAGTGCCTGTAAATGGTTTATTTGAAATAAATGATTTGAGTTTGAGTTTATGAAAAAATATGTGAAACGAAATTCTACAAAAGTATTAGCTATGAAACAACGTACAACCGGTTATAACAGTATGATGTTTCTTGATATTTATGTATTCATTACAGAATTGTGGCTGAAAATGAGAGCATTATACAATTTGAAAATTATATGAAATTAACGTTAAACTAAATGTTATTAGAGCAAAAGAAGTTTATATGAAATATAACATTAGATCACATGAAATTAGGTTATTTAATGTTTTTATAGCATATGAAAATTATATCATGTGAACGTTATTTCAAGTGATATTATACTATCTGTTATTATGCCATATATTACACACCCGTGTTACTTAGTTTCTGGGTTGTGGAAGACAGGCAGTCGCTTCATGTAAGACACGTATTCAGTTGCATCCAGTTAGACTGACCGACCCCAACATAGTTGAGAAAAGGCTGGGCGGTTTGCGATTAATTTCGTCTTATTACAAAACGACTTCTAACTTTAGTCCAAAATTAAACTTTGGAATTGACATCTAATATACTATTTTGAACTAAAAAAAGTAAGTGTTGTCGAAATAAAGTTCAAAGTACAATTCTGGCATAATAGGGAACATTACGCAAAACTCAGCGCAGAGGGCGCCACTAGCACATACCCACAAGCATAACCTCATATTCTTGTTTAATTATGTTATTAATTATAATAGCTAGGTATTTTGTGAGAATATATCAAAGTTTTAATTAATCTTACTTACCTAACTGTACTTTTAACTATATTATAGCATCCTACGGCCATTTGAAAGTGGATTCTAGGTTATGCTCAGAATAAAATCATATTTGGTTTTCTTCTTGAACGTTATTCTGTAAATACGTCTATCTCACCTGAATACTTAACCTGAACATATTTTAGAGTGATTTTTAGCTGCTTCCCAAAGTTTTCGAACATTTTCTTGTTTTGAAAATTAATAATTCCCTTCATTTCTACATCGAAATACACAGCACTGATGCATTATTGTATATTAAAATACACTTCCCAATTTTGAACTCAATTAAAGGCAGAATTTCACGCTTTGAACGACTCGTCGAAAAACTGTTTACGGATTATGCTAGTGCTGCACTCTGGTGCCAGAACATTGCAGTAATGTCCCCCTATTGTGTCTCCTAATTGACAGTTGAGCTCTTAAAGGTAAAGACTATAGTTAAAACTCGTTTTGTAAAACGGTTATTTTTCTCTTTTTTTTACATCGTTTTCAGATATCTTCCCAAAGTCTGCAATACGACTTAAACTATTGTAATTAATGCTAAGTACACGTGCCTACACGTTACCTAAAGCGATGTCAGGCGCTTGCGCTGTGCTGTCGATATTGAAGCGTTACTCACTGCGGTTAGAACAAAGAAGTCTGCGGAGCCGATAGGACAATCACTTTAATTTGTTTATGGTACTGTGATTTATATTGGGATTCCCTTTACTTATTGTTGTGGTGTTAATTGATTATGATAAATGTTGCCATGTCTGTAGAAACAAGTCTGTCGTACAATTTTTTATTTATTTATTCTAAGAAAATGAGTCACACGAAAAAGATTAAGGATATTATTTGATAATCTCGGATTATCTTAACCTTGTACATTATGGTTATCAGTGATTATCAAAATAGTAGACCAAAGGAGCGTTTTTAAGTGAATGATGTTGTTCAAAGATTATGCAATAACATTTTGGCTTCCAGAAGAGGTAGTCTGTGATTACCTGAGGTTTGTATGGTATCTGAACATCAAACCCTTCCTTGTTCCTTTTTTAATATAGTACAATATAATTTAATAGTTATTTGTTATACAAGAGTGCAAAGTTGCTTTTTAACCGCGTGTTCAATTTTGATGACCGAGCAAGCGAAGGAATCTAAAATTGAATCACGAGCGCAGCGAGTGATTCAAAATTAGAATCCTGAGCGTTAGCGAGGGAATCAAAAGAGCACGAGGTGAAAAATCTTTGCACTCGAGTGCAACACGTAACTTTTCATTCCACCTCAGCGAGGAAATGACTAAATGCAAAAAAAAAACGTTTACAAAGTCTGAGTTTTTAACAAATTAAAAAAAAGTTGTATGATATATTCGGCACCATAGAGGTAGCAGTAAATAGGTTTAATGTTTTTTTTTAATTCACAAACTTAGTGCACACGATGTTCTAAATTCAATTTACTTTATCCTCTAGAGAATAAAAACGGCTTTTCCACTCAGATATTGAAGATAAATTTACTTTATCCTCTAGAGAATAAAAACGGCTTTTCCACTCAGATATTGAAGATTAAAAATACTCTTTCCGAGATGGTGGGATGAAAAAGTTATTTTATTTCACCCTATTTTACCCTAAATACTAACTCACTCCACAGCTTTCCTTTCCGCAAATCAACGCATAACTCAGAAATTTCACGCCATCGTATCACTCGTTCCGAGTAATTTAGTTTACGTAAAAAATATAATTGAGCATTTTTGTTTGATCTGTTCAAATTAAGAATCGTGCTTATTTCGACGTTTTTGGGTAAAAATTTGATGACTGCCATATTGAGTTATGGGAACGCTCGGATTTAAGTACACTGTTGGCCCATGGAAAAGAAAACAGTGAAATTGTAACACATTTGTGATTTGTTTTGATATTTTATAAATATTAATTCGAGAATTGCGTTATTAGTCATCAATTAATCATTTTCATTAAAATTTTATTGACGATCTAAAAATGTATTGTTAGTTTTCATGGTGAACTCTGTTTTCTTTTTATTTTAGGACGACTGTCATACAAGTCACTTACTTTGAAATTCCGATTCCGAAAATGTAGAACTTGCTTTAGAAAATGTAGAAGTTATTATACCATTAAGGACTATTAGTCAAGGCAAGTCAATAGAATCTGTTCTTTGTAAGTTAGATTAATTGTTATCGCTAATTGCAAATATTTTTGCATGCCATGTTATGGCAGGATATGCTGAAATAAAATTACTGTTACGCCTTATGTACCATATTCTAGCAAGTAAATAAATTTGATTTGATAGATTTAAAATTGTAAATAAAATATCTTTACACTTTTTTCCGCACCTCACAACAAAACCATTTAACCTATTGTAGTACCAACGCATATTGCGTACTGTAGTATAGCCAAGGTTTAATAATAATTTTGCCGCGTAGGCTTAGACTGATGGGTTAAAATGAGTTTGGTTGACTTGCGAAACTGAACTCAATCGAGGCTAAGATTGATTGTTTTATATCACGTAGAAGAAATTCATTACTTATAAATTAATGATTGGTTTTATTGCGTAGTCTGAACTGATTAACCTACAAATAAAAAAAATACACTGTGGCACTCGGGGACTGCCGCGGTAAAGCTATTGCATAGCATTTTCGACTTTGACATGTGACTTTGACTTTGACTTTGACTTTGACTTTTGACTTTTGACTTTGATTTTGATAAAAGCTATGCAATAGCTTAAAAAGTTTAAAACAATTAGTACTTAGTATACAAAAATTGTATGGCCGTAAGGAAGTCTCAATGTTAAAGGAGATAAATTAAGCATTTTAAGATGTTTCCAAGTCAAATTTTCAGACATTACACAATGAAAAATAAGGTAAATTGCTTTCGTATAAATTATGTGGCCTAGTCAATTTCTAAGAAAAATATGACGTAATAATACCGTCGTGTCTCTATTTCTAAATCTGATTCTAATTTAGCAGAATACAATTTGCAAATCAATTAAAAAAATTGGTATGGAGCTATTAAATAGTTAAAAATACATATATGGTCTTGAAATTAACATGTTTGTTTAAAGATGACTCTTTCTAATAGGCCTCACTTCCCATGATCAATGGGAAAAAAATAGCGAAACGATATCAATTATAAAAGCAAATACGGACAGAATCATTTCACATTCCTCAGACCAGTTCACGCATTTCACGGCCTTCAAATAATCTACAGCAAGTTTAACATTTATTGGAACGAAGTTCCTTATCGCGCGTTGTGAAAGGGGGCTAGACGGAAAAAATTCTTACGAAAAGTTGTCACGACATGCTATAATAAGCTAAATTGAATCGTTGGAACTGTCAAATAGAGTTCATTATTAGTTGAATGGCGGCTTTTCTATGAAAATATTGGAGCGAATTAAAACCTTATTTTTACACATTAACCGTGAAATTCGGTTGCACATAGCTCCTATTGTCCGGTCGGGCACCAGCCTATACGTTTCTCAGAATAATTTTATCATACCTTTTTTGGTAAAATTTCAATTTTTAACCGTTTACGTTTACAAAATAAAGTCCGAATTCCCTTTTCGTAGAATATGTTTATGTATTTAAAGGCGGCGCGGCGAACTCTTTGAACTAGGTACCTACGGCGATATGTTTAGTACCTAAGTTTATTCGCTCAAATAGTGGCGGTACCTACCTCAATGACATCGGAATTATCATTGCGTGATAATTCCGATGATAACGACCTACGAGATAAGTCCACCTTTCACTGTGAGACTGTGTGGATTGTGAAAACGAGTGTAAATGTTAGTTCGATAATTAAGCCATAGAATACGTAGGTTAGGTAGGTAGGTAGATACTGTACCTACTTCTATGTTTTGTTTAGTAGGTACCTATTGAAAGTTTGGGTTTGGTAATCATGAGCTTTCTATCGGTCGCGGTCGTCAGTAGGTAACCACTGCACCTTATCGCTCTAGGTCACAGAGTACTTTTCTCTAGGTTTTACTAGCGACAATAATATTTTTTTTTGATTCGATTAAAATGTTTTGGTTTAAATTAAGCCAGTGGGAGCTTAGGTGGGTACCTAGGTAGGTAGTGGTACTTACTTTTATCATTGGCGAATTATTTGTAGTTGTAAGTAGGTAAGTGAGTAGGTACCTACTCTTTTGCTAGAAAAAGAAAGGCAGGCAGGCGTAGGTACCTATAGGTGCTATAGGTAACCTATTTAAATAAATTAGAGCTATTCACAAACACAGTTTTAATCAACTTTGGCTTACTTAATTAAAAAACTTACCTATTAGGTATAAAATTTACACTTCCCTGTATCGAAGCAACTGCTCAATATGGAGTCCATTTCGCTCGATACATAAACGGGCACGTTTAATTAAATTGTCTTTTAATTTTATTAATGTGTCTCTGTCACTTTTCACAATATTAAAAGCGTTCACTATCGCACTTCTTAAGTCATCTCGAGTAGTATACTCCTGGGTATAAACGAGCCTTTTAATCTCGGACCACAAATAAAAATCCAGCGGTGTCAAGTCAGGGCTCCTTGCGGGCCAAGGCACTGGGCCACCACGACCTATCCACCGCTCACCAAACTCACTATTTAAATGCGCACGCACTGAAGTAGCATAATTAGCGGGACATCCATCATGCTGATAGAACATGCCGCGTAAGTATGCCAGAGGCACATCCTCTAACAACTCCGGTATGGTAATTTGCAGCATCTCCAGATAAACGAAAATTGAGCCTACTGATTAAGTTTATATAACATTATATTTGTTAATAATAAAAAAAAATATTATTATAACTTTAAAAAAATAAAATTTTATTACAATTCCTTCACTAATTAATCGAAAGGAACTTCGTTCCATTCGGGTGTCCCTTGACACCTCTCAAGTTTTTTATTATTTATTTATTTATACTTCATGCACAAAGGTACAAAGGCGGACTTAATGTCTTAGGCATTCTCTACCATTCAACCATGGGTGGTGAAGAGATAACATGGCAGGTGCATAACAAAAAGTAGAAAGATTAAACAGTTAAAAGATAACTACACAGAAATAATTATATTATGGAATATCATATACGTATATAAATATATACATACCCATTATATATATATTATATATATTAATACATTTATTATTAAAAGAATCGGTTAATGAGATGACTCTGCTTAATTGTGCTGAAAGTAAATTCGCAATTTTCGCTCAAATGCATACAGACTGGTGGCTGGTGACTGGTGTTTTTTTGACTTTATAATAAAATATTATCATTTAGTTTAGTGCCAGCACATTAGGGATTTCCAATTCCTCGCTTCGCCCATCTGTATGTAGATTTATCGGTGATCTGAAGACGCGTGCGCATTCGTGATTGACAGCACAATGTGTCACATGCAAATTCACTAGAGGGCGCGACCGGGCTGTTCACTTTTGCTTGCACGTATGTGTACGCTAGGATGGGTTTTGCGAAACTAACGTTAAAGTAAATGTGATTTATTTAGATTTATAGTTTTTGTGGTTTTATGTGTAATGTTGAATGTGTTAGTAAGTGATTGTTTTGTACGTGTAATGGTTTGAAATTCAGATGTAATATTGACTGAATCTGTGTACATAATTGTTTACTTTGAACTTTTAAAAATCGTTATTTTTTTAACCAACTTTAAATAAGGAGGAAGTTCTTAATTCGACTGTAACTATATATATATTTTTTTGTATCTTTGTTACGCGATCGATTTTGATAATTATTTTTTAATGAATAGGGCATGCCTCAGAGGTAGTATGCCCCATATGAATTTTATCTAAATTAATACTGCACTTTTTGAAAATGTTGAAGATATATCACCTGCATGTACTAGCACTGGCTAGATAGAAACTGTCTACGAGACAAATGACTTATGGTTTGATACTTTATTGTTTTATCCACGTTAATCTTAGATTACTCTTTATACCTTTCCAAATATATACTTAACAGTTTTTCCTGTTGTTTCGCTCTACAGACCTCCCCAACAGAAAAAAAAAACCACAATGACGATTTGGTTTGTGGTTCCCTTCAGCAAAAGTTATTTATCACTTTTTAGTTTTTGAAGGCGGTTGTCTTTTTCGTAAAAAAAATAATAATAAAGAAAAAACTCAACAAACTGCATGCTCTCAGAGATATGAAGAAATTAAGAGAGTGCAATATGTAAAGTGTGTTAAGAACACACGCATTCTCAATACACCGAAAAATGAGCTCAACAAAGAATCCATAAAAATATTTCTTACCTTTTTATTTTCATTCAAAACATCATTTTAAGTGATGTTTGCTCTCGTAAACGCAAAGTGCATTGGCTCCCGGTAAGTGCAAATATTGGACCAATCGCAAATTAGAATAATATTTCTGCGTACCACACCATTGTTTGGTATTTGTTTTAGTTTGATTTCCATACTTCTGGTGGGTATAGTGATCATATTTCATGGAAATGTCCTGAAAAAGAGTTAGTTTTTTCAATAGTCAGAGCTTTTTAATGAAAGAAAACCTAAATATGGCGTCTTGGCGGTTTTATTAGATAGAGCTCAGATTATGAAACAAAAAGCAGATAGACCCTGCGGAACACTGAGAGTGAAGCCTCCAAAGCAAATACAAATTCAAAATCGAAAACCTACAATTCGCTTCGCGCTGTACTGACACGAGTCAGTACAGCACGAAGCGAAGCAATATTAAAAAAAAACAAATACTAATACAAACAAAAATTCAAAAGCGAATTTGTATTTGCTTTTGTGGCTTCACTCGCAGTGTTCCTCACGGTCTATCTGCCTTTTGTTTGATAATCTGAGAGATAGAGTATCTAAAGAACGGCCAATCTCAATGGAGACTTACCAAGTACGCAGAAGATAATATAGTGCACAAGCGTGTGCACAAACACAGGTGCACTTCCTCTTCCCTCACTCTCATAGTCCGGTGGGACGACAATCCTGCGCCTGATCTCTCTCAGAGATCAGGCTCAGGATCAACGGCGACACGTGCCTTACGAGGCACTGGGTGTTACACAACCAACTCCCATACTGGGATTGCTACTAAGAAATTCCTTGAAAATTCTAATCACCATCTGCCTAGCCTTTTCCCAACTATATAGGGGTCGGCTTCCAGTCTAACCGGATGCAGCTGAATACCAGTGTTTTATATGGAGCGACTGCCTATCGGACCTCCACAACCCAGTTACTAAGTAACACGATACCCCTCGGTAAGACTGGTTGTCAGACTTACTGGCTTCTGACTACCCGTAACGAATGACAGTCGGGACCAACGGCTTTACGTGCTTTCCGAGGCACGGAGGAAACTCGGTATGAAAGGGATGGGCACCCATCCACAGACCGACCGCGATTAGCGTAGCTTAAACTTTGACCGATTGATCTGTACGGCTTTTAACATAGACACGAGCTCCTAAAAAAAAAATGCTCCTCGAAAATTCTAATAATAAATAAAAAAAAGAAAAAAAAATCTTATTCTAATTTTATATCTCTTCACCACCCTTGGTTGACTGGGAGAGAATGCCTAAGGCATTCATTCATTTTTTGGCATTAAGTCCGCCTTTGTACCTTTGTGCATGAAGATTTGAAGAATATATAAATAAATAATAACACTTTGCCCGACCTTGCAGTCGAACCTTAAACCCCATGGACAGCCACCGCACCTGCGACTACGAGACTAACGGTATTCTTCAGATGAAATTTATCTGCCTATTCAAAATTCATTCAATACATTATATTAAATAGAAAATATAGCAGAGATACATAATTATTTAGTTATTTCGTGGTGACATCCAATAGATTCTATTATTATTTGTGAACAATATTTTTGTATTTAGTTTTACAAAATTTTAAGGTCGATTTCTATTTTTTTTAAATTAAGTTCAAAATCTTGTCAAAAGTGTATGTAAATTTGTTGTAATTTTGAAAGATTAAGATTGTCATTTTAGATGGCGAATGTTCTTCAAAATACGAGAATTGCTTCTCTGGTATTTGGTAGACTCACTGATTTAGTTTTTAGTGCAATAAGATGCATTCATCATCTGCCCAGCCTTTTCCCAACTATGTCGGGGTCAGCTTCCAGTGTAACCGGATGCAGCTGAATACTAGTGTTTTACATGGAGCGACTGCTTGACCACCACAACCCAGTTACTGGGTAACACGATACCCCTTGGTAAGACGATTGTCAGATTTTCCGGCTTCTGAAACCTCCTTCTACCTATAACGACTGTCAAAGATCTACAAATGACAGTTGGGACCAACGGCTTAACGTGCTTACCGAGGCACGGAGGGATCTCGGATGGATGGTCACCCATCCATGGTTCGACCGCAGCAAGCATAGTTAACCTCGACTAATCGATACGTACGGCTTTCTGTACGCAAACCAGACCAGACCATACCAAACCTCTTTTTTTATTAATATACTAGCTTCTGCCCGCGGCTTCGCCCGCGTGTAAAGAACAATTATTCCAAGGGAACATTTTACCGGCATAAAAAGTATCCTATATGGTCTATGTGACAATTTTCATGCAAATCTGTTCAACGGTTTGCGCGTGATTGAGTAACAAACATCCAAACATCTTCACAAACTTTCGCATTTATAATATTATAGTAGGATACCTATATAATGGGTATGTATATATTTATATAGGTAGGTAAGGTAGGTACTAGCGGGCCCGGCAGACGTTGTCCTGCCCTTAAAATAAAAATGTCCTACAACTCGACTGCAGCACCACCTGCCGGATCTAATTATGAATCTAAACCATTCTCGAATCCACTGGAACACACACAAAACATTTCATCAAAATCGGTCCAGCCGTTTAGGAGGAGTTCTCTTTCATACACACTTTTTATATTTAAGATATGATATTCCATAATATAATTATTTATGTGTAGTTTATATCTTTTAACATTTTAATTATTACTTTTTGTTATGCACCTGCCATGTTATCTCTTCACTACTCTTGGTTGACTGGTAGAGAATGCCTAAGGCATTAAGTCCGCCTTTGTACCATTGTGCATGAAGTATAAATGTATGCAGTATGCAAACACGATATTAGGTGAACCCGAAAGCTTCGCAGGTAATAAATATCCATTTTCCAACCTGTCGCTGTCTAGGTATGTACCATTAAACCACTAACCTTTCCAAAGACTTTCACACCTCATCCATCAACTTCCTGACACCCAGAGCGAGGTGTCAAGACCGATATAACGATGCACCTATTACCGTCCACCTGTCACTTTACGCACACTGGCGATCTTTTAACCCGGCACGGTAATAGTCGAGATTCCGTAGCAATTTATATTATTTACCGTTTCAACTATTTATTATGTAAAGTTGAAGACGGTTATGCGAAAGTGGGATTTTTAGATCTACTTTCACGGCTTGGACTATACAAATCTTCGGTTTTGCTCTTGGTATATGCAAGAATGTTTTTTTGACAATAATTGTCAATTTCCACTGAACAGTCTCCTGCATTTTTGCTGCAAAGATAGGTGCGAAAGCATTGTATGCATACTTACGTACAATCAGACACAACTCATACACTTTACATAATGTATATCATAATAATACCAGCCTGTTGTTACTGAAGATCGTTTCCCTGAAAGGCCTTCATGGCTTTAAATATAACAGTTTTCGAATTCTTTCGGTTCTCTCCTTCTCAGGGTAGTCGTCACAGAGAGTCCAGTGAGAGCGGTTACTTGGTCAGACCAGCGGTTAGGTGACAGTCAGCGAGGTCTTTTCCCATCTACCTTACCCATCACCATCAACATGTCAAGGTTATCTGGTTCCTAACGGGCAATATGGCCAAAATAACCGAGAATCCTTTGGTAACAGATGGATAGTCTATCTCTTATGCGTAGTTGCTTGAGGATAGATTTTTTCAATTACCAAATAAACTTAAAATAAAACCCCAAAAATTACAAGTAAGCACAGATTCGGTCGTCTATGCTTAAAGGACCTAACACATCGAATAACGCATGTTTGTACGTTGCGCGTACAAATAGACCGACAGACAGTAGTCAAGTGTCCTTATCTGCGCGCGCGCACTTTACTCGCTGCGATTTAGCTCTCGTGAACTTTACACGCTGTGCCGGGTTGGGTTGCGTGCGATATTAGAGGGTGTGAGTAGTTTTGATACTTTCTTGATGAAAATACGTGCGAGGTTCTTACTCTTCTTCACTGACCAAAATATTAATCAGCAGATTTAAATGTAAGGATTATCTGTATTTATTTTATCTTTTTTTTTATAATTTGCTGTCAGGTAAGAGTTATCAAACTGAATATAATGTAGTTATAAAATCTGATTGCTGTAAATATTAATCGAAATCACTTTCTTTTTTTTAAACATAAAATTTAAGTATCAAGTCTACATGTTTGACGTACATTTATCATTGAGAAGACTCACTGGTTGTTTGCAGTGTGAATGGAGCGCGACTCCTGCGCAGGTTGGGTTCAACAGCACATGCGCAAACAGCACTAAATGGGCACCAGTGAAAGTGTACGTATTTATGACATTTGTTGAATAACTCTCGATTGATTTAATAGACAGTAAACAATTCGCTTCTAATATGTAGTGTCAAAAGGAGTTTGAAGTTTGACTTTTAAAGAAAATGAATTAATGTCAAATAAAGAAGAACACTGTTATGTCTCTGGGAGCCAACGTTGAGGACGAACATAAAGTTTATTATGTTTAGTTTATAAATATTTGGGCACTTTCCCTATTGAGAACTATGCGAACGAGATTTTTGATGTCCTACGAGCTTCCATAATAATTTGTTATTTTTTATAAGTTCTGTATAATATGTACAGAACTTATAAAAAATGTGTGTATGTTCTGTGTAGTTTTTTATAAGTGTTGTAATTATGAACTTAGATAAAACATTTTAACCACAAAAAAATTAATATTAGAATAGAATAGAATAGTTAATTGTTTATTAAACATAGGTATATAATATAAAACATAATAGTTAAAAAAATCTAAAAACACGCTTTTTATAGAAAACCAAACTAAAAAATAGAAAATAAATTTTAATAAGTTTAAATTAAGAAAAGTGTTAAAAATTTCAATAAATATAAATTAATAATAGTGTGAATAAAAAAAAAATATTTTATTTAAAAAAAAGCGTGGGATGTGTCAATAGTTATAAATATTTTATTGACAGATAAGAGTAGAGTTATTATCATTTTGATAATATCTCAAAAAGCACCCCACGCTTTTTTTAAAATAAAATATTTTTTTTTTATTCACACTATTATTAATTGATACCGCGATGATGCGGTTTCTGATCTTATATATATTTACATACATATTTAAATAGGTATATATTATATTCGTTAATATTTTTGTTATGTGGTTTACGTATTTTTATTATTTTTTAACTATGCACCTGCCATGTTATCTTTTCACCCTTGGTTGGCTGATAGAGAATGCCTAAGGCATTAAGCCCGCCTTTGTACCTTTGTGCATGAAGTATAAATAAATAAATAAATCGACCATTTCTGTTTACAAATTCGCCACGACTTTGATAGGATGAACTAAAATTGCTACACTGGCAATCAAAATGATGATGTAGGAACGTATTTAAGTACTACGGAATGGGCACAAAACAATATACGTCCTTAAATTATAAAATTGTTAAATTACGACCTCCTGCGGTCATCTGTTCGACAGGTCTTCAAAACAAATCAATATCGTTACATCTTAACCTTTTCAAAGCAAGTACAAGCGTGTGCACGTTCACTAATTCATTGGGGAGCCTTGAACGTATGTGAGACAATGGCAGTTCACTCCTCCGGAATCGAACCCACGACCTGTGCGACCTCAGTGACTGAGGACTTGGAAATTTTTGTATAAACATGAACAGTTTAACAAAAAATTACTTAGTGCTGGATTTAGACAACTGTAGTAGGTTTTCCCCATTTCTACCCGTCGGTGTCGTAGAAGGCGACAGAGGGATATTTACCAGAGGATGGGCAGCAGCGTCCGAGTACCATAACACCAACTGCGATCGCCAACATGCATCGGCCAAGCATGGCGATTACGGCTACCCACCAACCTATACCAAGCACAAGTTCGAACCTCTGGGATGGATCTGCCAAGTACCAGCTGGAGGCGTTGGAAGTTATTGAAAGACGTGCCAAGAGGCTCATAGACAACGACTTCCTGGTTAAGGCTAAGCTCCAAAGCCTTGAACACCGCCGCGCCGTTGCCCGCCTATCGGTCTTTTATCGGGTACATTTCGGAGAGTGTGCTTTGGAATTGCACAACTTAATTCCCCCATCCCCATTCCATCACCGGACGAGCAGGGATACGGCGAAGCGTCACCGCTATACGGTTGAAGTTCCACGGTCTCGAACCAAGCGCTTTGACTCCACATTTATTGTGCAAACTGCCAGACTGTGGAATTCACTGCCCGCCTCTCTATTCCCCATATAATCTGGGTATCTTCAAGGCACGAGTGAACCGGTTTATTCTAGGCAAGCGTGCTCCACCATAGGCCGCATCATCACTTAAGATCAGGTGAGTTGCGGTCAAACGCAAGCCTATTACAATATAAAAAAAAAAAATCATCACGTGTGTTTATATTGCTACCCTTTATACCGAACCTTGGGCCATTATTGCCATTGGTAAATTAAAAATGGTATTGCAGAAAACGGCGCCGATTCGCTTGTTCACAAACTAAACTAAAATTAGACAATTGTCTTCTCTTACTACCAGGCAGCTGAAGAAAAGGACGGCCACAGATAAAAACTAAGTTAGAAATGTCAAATTAGTTTTCCGTTGAACTTCGCCGTGTTTTTACTCCAACTGCAAGGAAAGGGTTATGAATCAATACGTTCTGAAATAACAACTATAATTCTATGAACATTTTTAATCAACTTAAATAGACAGCTCTTATTAATACCTGTCTCTTTCTTGTTTTATTGGAGAGAAAGAGATATATAAATATCTCGATTGATCATGGTTAAGCTACGCTTGCCGCGGTCGCTCCGTGAATGGGTGACCTTCTATTTCATGCCGACACCGTACCGTGCCTCGGAAAGCAAAGCGTAAAGCTATTGGTCCTGGCTGCCATTCATAGATCTTTCACAGCCGTTATGGTTAGTCAGAAGCCAGAAAGTCTGACAACCAGTTTTACCAAAGAGTATCGTGTTGCCTAGTAACTGGGTTGTGGAGGACAGATAGGCAGTCGCTCCATGTAAAACACTGGTGTTCAGCTGCACCCGGTTAGACTGGAAGCCGACGCGTACATATTAAGGAATAGCCTAGGTAGATGATGATGTCTTGATTAACGCTCCTGTCATGTGTGCGTTCACAACCAACCACGGACAAGTATCTATCTGATATTTTCTATTTTCAAATGCACTTCCTAAGTTTATTTTGACGACACGGCTGGCGCAGTGGTTGAGCGATCGACTGCTGCGCTGCGTGTCGCGGGTTCCACTCCCGCAGGGAACAAATATTTGTATGGCCTACATATAGTTGTTCCGGGTCTGCCTGTTTGTGTATGTGAGTTTAAATGTTTGTAAACGCAACCAAGACACAGGAGAAATTCCTAGTGTGATTGCCCTAAACTAGGAATTAAAAAAAAAAGAAACTATGTTACTGGTATCGGTGAAGAAAAATATCGCAAGAGAACTTGGAATCGCCAATCCTGAGAAAGCATGGTGATCAATGCTCATACCGCATGACGACACGGTTGGCGAAGTGGCTAAGAGATCGACTGCTGCGCAGCGTGTTGCGGGTTCGATTCCCGCCCAGGGTAAACATTTGTGTGATGAGCACTTGTGTTTGCCTTGTGTCTGGGTGTTGTTTATCTATATATGTATGTATTAACAAAAAAAAATGTATTTGTGTATGTATATCAGCTGTCTGACACCCATAGTACAGGGTCTCCCTAGTTTGGGGTCAGATGGCCGTGTGTGAAAATGTCCCCACATATTATATTTTTATTATTATTATACCTTCTGTGTATGAGAAGATATTTGGACCTGCTTAGAACAGCACTATATAGCACTTTGTAGTAGCAGAAACACCAGCAAAGTCATAGCATGAAATATTATGATGAACACAAAGTTGTCGTGGCCCATTTTCAAGTAAATATAGTAATATGTCGAATGTCAAATGTCAATAGTTCAATACATAATATTGCACCTACTTGAGCTCTTGTCTTCTACGTGGCTACTTAAAAGGCCCCAAGCGATATCCAATTTGCAGTTTGTGACATTACAATTGTATGAAATGTAAAGATGCTCGTTTGAATAACTTTGCTATATAAATAAATTAAGATAGTAACTGTATTTACTACTGTACTGCTCAATTGTATAGTGAAAGATTCTGGAGTATATTGTTCATCAATATTAGTGAGTCTGACAGTTTTGTAGTTGGTAATAAGTGTATGTACAGCTTTATTAGCGTTTACACCACACGGAATCCGCTTAATTAATTAAAAAAAAAAAATAAAAAAAAAAATTGTTGGCGTGACTCTTGAAGTCATGTGGCGCATTGCTAAACTATTGTGTCTACTTATCATACAAAGTTTTCTATCCATAATCTTGGAAATTAGTGAACTGATTTTAATGAAACTTGGTATACGAAAGATCCATACGTCTAAAAGAATGTTAATGGAACATTTTCAAAAAAGATTTTAAGAGACAATAACAAAACTTTTTTGTAAAAAATATTATTTCTTTTTATTTAGATTATGCATACCTACCTAAATACTCTTAAAGACTTCAACTATTAACCATTTATTTATTCATATAACAATTCGCATTGTGTTTGAATTACGGTTACATACATGAATTGTTTTATTACTGCTAAAAATAATGAATCATGAATTTCGAACAGTTTTCACTTAAAATAATGAACTGCATTGAGGGAGTGAGAATTGGTGGCAGACTTGTAACTTTGTCTTACGAGTAGTATGTTTTCCACTTATTACGTTTTTGGCATTAGGTGATGAATGTGTATTATTGATTGAGATCCTAGAGTCGCCTGAAGTTGAATAAAAATTAGCCGTCTCACTCATGTGAGTATGGTACCTCTTATACCTGATCATCATCATTATGTCAACCTGTAGACTCCCAATGCTGGCCATAGGTCTCCCCCAAGGAGATGTTCAGCCGATGTTTGACCGATGCATGTTGGCGATCGCCGTAGGTGTTATGGTACTCAGAAGGAGGCTGCTGCCCATCATCTAGTCAACATCCCTCTGTCACCTTCTACGACAGCCACGAGTAGAAATTGGGTCGTACTGGTCGTGGCCATTTTTTAGGTATACCTGATACCTAGCTAGTTCTAGCAAGTTAGTGTATCTTCTTAACGACTCCCCTATATATCCTCAAAATCTCAACCAAGTCTTGAGACTATGCGAATGCGACGTTGAACAATACACATACAGGTTATCGTATAATACCTGACAGTCTATTTCAGAATATGTCATTTATGAAGTTACTACAAAATCGTATCCTAAGCATATTCAATTAAGTTAATTCTTAAATGAAATTTGGTACCCTATTTACATTTAAAAATGTTCTTTAATCCATACTACTTCACACCGCGTTATTAATGAATCCAGGCCTACCTTTCTCGCGATCACATCAATCGTAACTGAGTCACCGTGTCATCATTACACAACACACCCACAGATGCGCACGAGTTTAGTAACCTCGGTTAATCAGAGAGCGTGAGTCATTGGTGGAGGCTGTGAGGTGTGATAGAAGTGAATCAGGTCGATCTTCAGGAGCTTTTGAAAGATGGAGCTTTGCCCACCCATTTCAGATAAGGGTAAAGTGACAGTTATAATTATGAAAGATTCTAATTTTGCGTTTTGAATTGGCAATAGAGTGGGTCAAAATTTTAATACTCATCGGTAAGATAGTGCAAGAAATCAAATCACATCACATACACGTCACATTGTATTTGCATCTTCACTAACATCATCATCATGTCAGCCTGTTGCCATCTACTGCTGAAGGCAGGCCTCCCCCAGAGTTCGCCAACCAACCCGGTCTTGGGCAGCACGCACCCATCCGCCGCCAGGCACTCTCTTCAAATCGTCGGTCCGTCGTGCCGCAGGGGTCCCACACTACGCTTGCCCAAACGCGGTCTCCACTCTAAAACTTGTCTTCTCCATCTACCGTTTTTCCGTCTGCGGACATGGCCAGCCCACTTCCACTTCAGCGTGTTGATTCTACGCGCAATGTCGGTGGATTTAGTTCTCTTGCGAAATCTATCCATTAGAGATTTACATCTTAACTTCATTTATTGAAAGAAAACAGTCAAGAAACGATAGTCATTTGGTTGTATTGTCGAAATAATTGCATTTTTACATTATTTACATTGATTTGTGTTTACCAAATAATGGAGAGAGTGGAGAAGAAGAGAGAGAGAGGAGAGAGAGGAGTAAGGAGGAGAGAGAGGTATCGTGTTACCTAACAACTGGGTTGTGGAGGTCACTCAGGCAGTCGCTCCATGTAAAGCACTGTTGCAGCTGCACCCAGGTAGACTGGAAGCCGACCCCAGCATAGTTGGAAAAAAGCTTCGCAGTTGATGAAGATTACAAGCTAGCATTTAATAATAATAATAATTCTTTAATTCAGATCATTGATCCATATAGTGTTAGTTACATCTTAACCTAATGTTAATCCTACTATCCTACTAATCTATACATATAATAAAACAGTAACAAAACCGTGTCTGTACATTGAATATATAAAAAAAAAAAATTGAGGGGGTTTAGGAACAGTAATAGAGCACGAATCCAAAAAAAAAATTATGTCTGTTTGTCTGTTTGTTTGTACACGCTAATCTTCGGAACTACTGGGCGGATTTGAATGATTTTTCTTTTGTTGTATAGGTATTAAGTCTGGGCAACATATAGGCTATAATTTATCTTGGAAACTTGAACACCTGATGCAGAACCGCAACAGACCAGCTAAACTATAAGAGATACAAAAATGGTACCATAGCAAAAATTGTTCCACGTGATGAGCATTTTCTGCTGAGAGAATAAATTTGAAGATCTGGAACACCTGATTTGGAACTCCAAGAGCCCAGCTACACCATGATACATATAGGAATGACGTCTTAGCAAAAGTTGTTCGGTGTGATGGGCATTTCCTGTTGACTTATAAAAATCGAAGATCAGAAACATCTGATGTGAAAATCAAAGCTATCACTAATTTCACAGTATCTTTTAAAATAACATAAGCTGGGAGTACCTCCACGCGGTGAAGGCGGTAACAGTTTAAGACTGATTTTTGATGACGATGGTATATCATTGAAAATTTGACTCTACTGGCCAAAATTCCCATATATTTTTTTATTTTATCGAATAAATATGCCTTCGGGCTTATGTTATTTGGGTATTTAATTTCATTTTCCATTTATCTTCGTGACACGGTAGCCTACCCGGTAACGCAGTCACTTAGATTTTAATTGATCAGGTATCTTCATTACAATAAAACTATAACCATGCCTAGAAAGAGGTCAAATCTTTCCCAATGTTCCAAAGGAGCTAAAAGATTGAGGATCATAAGATCCCAAGAATCTACCAAAGAGCGTCAGGAGAGAATCGCGCATCCCGTTGTTTTCCCGTCCCCGGGCTCTTAGAATTCGACATCAGACGTTTCAGATCTTCGATTTTGCCGACCCCGTTGTCGCTGTCCAAGCAACAGGATCCGCGTACGAAGTCGCGGGCAGAAGCTAGTATTATATATGTGAAAGTTTGTGAAGATGTTTGGATGTTTGTTACTCAATCACGCGTTAACCGTTGAACAGATTTGCATGAAAATTGGCACATAGGTAGACCATTTCCTGGATTAACACATAGGATACTTTTTATCCCGGTAATGTGTTCCCTTGGGATAATCGTTCTTTTTACGCGGGCAAAGCCGCGGGCAGAAGCTAGTCCTACTATAATCCTACTTCCTACTAATATTATAAATGTGAAAGTTTGTGAAGATGTTTGGATGTTTGTTACTCAATCACGCATAAACCGTTCAACAGATTTGCATGAAAATTGGCACATAGGTAGACCATTTCCTGGATTAACACATAGGATACTTTTTGTCCCGGTAATGGATAACAGTTCTCTAAACGCGGGCGAAGCCGCGGGCAGAAGCTAGTAAAAAATAATTTAAATAACGATGTTCGTTTAAAGTTAGGAATATAGGTTGCTCTGTATCGTGTTCGAAACGATATCGATAAATTATTGAGATCCTATACAATCTTAGCACAAAATCTACTTGAAATTCAGCTTATTTTACTTGTTTACGAAACATACTTGAAGTTATCACAAGCACCATCAAAGCATCAACAAAACCAGTGCATTCAAACAACGAATCGATCGAAAGTTGTTCCGCTATCACAATATTTGCGTTTCCCATACCAGACACGAATCGATCTACTTCACAAAATAAATATGAGAACAAGATGTACTCAATTATTAGTATTAACTGCAGTAACTTCTTTAAACGTTTGGGTTGGTCGTGTTCATGTGATACCTAAAGACTGGTCCTTATGGAAAATACGATAGGTCTTCAGGATGATCATCAAAATTCCAAACAAATAAAATCGATCGATATCGGAGATTTTTAGATATCAATAAAATCGAAAGTATAGGAGCTATGCAATTCAAACTCTATATATGTTTAATAAGTCTACTATTGATATCATATCCCGAGAATTCTGTTATCTGGTATAATCCAAACCAAAGTCATGAGGATTCAAAAAAACGACGAAGCGCTTCGAGAAAAGTAGGACAGTGCCCTTGCGCTTCGCTTGGCTCGTCTAGGCGTGCTCCCAGATTTTTTGAATTACCGTGTATCATTTCGAAATTAAGTGGACCAATAATAATAATACAATAATATAATATGTGGGGACATTTCACACACGGCCATCTGACCCCAAACTAGGGAATGAAACTGAAGTGATGAAGATGATTTCAAAATTTGATAAACTGACTATTTTAGCACCCTCTCATATCTACCAAATTCATCGAGTTTTATTATACATGTACCTATTGATCGAAATATGACTTAAATACGTTTTGTTGGTAACGCGCTGTCTATTTATTTATTTATTTACACTTCACAAAGGTACAAAGGCGGACGAAATGCCTTAGGCATTCTCTACCAGTCAACCAAGGGTGGTGAAGAGATAACATGGCAGATCAAAAAAGGAATAATTAAAAAGTTAAAAAGATGGAAATTCGTTCCTAATTCTTTTTTTTCCTTTCCTTAATCTTTTTTTTTTTTTTTCATCCCTGTTTTATTTCCTAATCCTATTAATCAATATCTGTAGAAAGAACAAAAAAAATTGGTGATGCAATTTAAAGTTTATGGTATTTAAATCTGGACACAAGCTTCCTCAAGAATATTTATCCGACAGATATAAAACACATGAATCATAAACGAACATTCACTACCTGACTGTTCAAAAACAAATAAAAATAACCAAATCTGTTATTCTTTTGTTCATCCACGATAAGATTTCGAAATCCACATCACACGTCCAAAACCAGAGCAGCGGGTATCAAAACTGCCATAACTCGTAAATGGTGATTGTTGTTAGCACATCCTACGACTGTGTGTGTGTACACACACTGTGTGTGTGTGTGTGTGTACGACTGTGTGTGTGTATGTGCCAGTTTGTCTTGTTGACTCTTTACATTGTGTAGACAACAAACAGCTGATGGTCGTCTTTGTCTCACTTTCCCTGAGTGGTTATCAAACGTGTGAATTTGATTGACTACTCTTATTAGTGTATTTACAGAATACCGTTGCAGTTCATTTTCAACCGACTTCAAAAAAAGGAGGTCCTCAATTCGACAGGCACGGTTTTTTTTAACCACGCTTTGCTTTTTCAGTGTAGTCTGATTTAGACTTTTAATGGATAGTGTATATACCGTCAAAGTTGGTCCCATATAAATTTAATGTAAATATTCTACCCCTAAGGGTGGAAAATTAAGGGATGACTGAATTTTTTTGGTGTTTCTTAATTATTTTGTGTGATAAGAGGTAGGCACTAAAAGCGCATTTCAAAATTTTTAACAATGAAGTCAACCGCATTCAAAAAGTTAAAAATTACTTTAAATTTGCAAGTCGTTGGCGATACAAAATAAGAAACCAAACCAAAGCCGATGAAAATGTCTTCTAGTTTTTTTGGACTAAAAACTTCACTAATACACGGCCATCTAACCCCAAACTAGTCAGACCCTGTACTTCTGTAATATATAAATATATAAGGATAAACAACAACCAGACAAGGCAAATACAAGTGCTTGTCACACAAATTTTTGCCCTGGGCGGGATTCGAACTCGCAACTACTACCCTGTGTATCGGAGGCAGATACACTACCCACCTATGGAACGGAGCCGTTATTGGATGAGTGATTAGTGAACACCCCAATTGCTGTCCGAATTACCAATGGTAAGCCACTAACATAATAATATAATTCAAACTATTAATATTATAATTGCGAAAGTAACTTTTTTTTTTTTGGAACGAAGTTCCTTATCGCGCGTTGTGAAAGGGGGCTAGACGGAAAAAATTCTTACGAAAAGTTGTCACGACATTTGACATTTCGTCATTCATTTGATTTAAGAGCCATCTATTAACGTTATTGGCGCAACTGTGCTCTTCGAGATCGAATTACGAACGGCCAATAGATGGCGCAGAAATAATTTATTGGTCTTTCTATCTAAATAACTACGCATTGTACTAACATGTTAGAAAATGTTAATCTTTAAAATTACTTACTTACAATGTAAGCAGCCATAATTACTTTTCATTCCTCGCTTTTTTTTTGCCCTGGCTTAAAGCCACTTAAATTCACTTTAACGCATCACATTAATTAGTGAAGGAATTGTAATAAAATTGTAATAAAATTCCTTCACTAATTAATCGAAAGGAACTTCGTTCCATCCGGGTGTCCTTTGACACCTCTCAAGTTTTTTTTTTTTTTACTATTAAATAGGCTTGCGTTTGACCGCAATTCACCTGATCGTAAGTGATAATGCGGCCTAAGTTGGAACACGCTTGCCTAAGATGAACCGGTTCACTCGTGCCTTGAAGATACCCAGATTATACTTATCAGGGAACAGAGAGGCGGGCAAGGAATTCCACAGTCTGGCAGTTCGCACAATAAATGTGGAGTCAAAGCGCTTGGTTCGAGACCGTGGAACTTCAACCATATAGCGGTGACGTTTTGCCGTATCTCTGCTCGTCCGATGATGGAACGGGGATGGGGGAATTAAATTGTGCAATTCCAAAGCACACTCTCCGAAATGTACCCGATAAAAGACCGAAAGGCTAGCAACGGTGCGGCGATGTTCAAGGCTCTGGAGCTTAGCCCTAACCAGGGAGTCGTTGTTAATGAGCCTCTTGGCACGTCTATCGATGACTTCCAATGCCTCCAGTTGGTATTTTGGCGATCCATCCCAAAGGTGCGAACAGTACTCCATGCACGATCGAACTTGTGCTTGGTATAAGTTGAGCAGCTGTTCCGACGTGAAGTACTTTCGCACCTTTGCGAGGACTCCCAGCTTTTACTATGTCGGTTTGTTTCGTTTCCACGACTGAACGTCTCTACCGACTTTGATGATTTTTTTTATGAAAATAGCTTGAACCCTGGGGAAGGACAGGATTACTGTTTGATCCGCGACTTTGAATGCATCCGCGATAACCGATATTGACGTGGATAAAGTCGAAAAGCTAGAATTTCATACAATATATTTCAGATACGGTATCTAGGCCGCATTCATTGTCATTGTTAATTTTTAGATGTACACTGGCTTAATTTAAATGACGTCATAATATGTTTAGGAGCATCTTGTTGTTCTCCTCATCGCTGTCGCTGTGTGGAAGCTGTCAACTGCCTCGGACACCACGGCCTGTCGTGCAGCCGGAGTGCGGGTCGCATAGCGCGGCACGCAAATATTAATGACATCATTCGTCGTGCTCTCGTCGCCGTCGGCGTTCCAGCGGTTTTGGAACCCAACGGCTTAGCACGCGACGATGGCAAGAGACCGGACGGCATGTCATTATTTCCGTGGAAGTTGGGTAGGCCTTTAGTGTGGGACGCTACGTGCGTCGATACTCTTGCGCCATCCCATCTTCCTAGCTCAGCGTGTTGTGCTGGTGCTGCTGCTGCGGCTGCAGAAAACCTCAAACGGCGAAAGTATAGTATCCTTGGTGATAACTTTATTTTCGAGCCGTTTGGGGTTGAAACCCTCGGGCCGTGGGGTCCGAGTGCTCATCTCCTTTTTAAGGAAATTTCCAAAAGGTTAGTTGACCCTTCTTGTGATCCAAGAGCTGGTTTTTACTTTGGGCAGAGGTTAAGCATTGCCATTCAACGTGGCAATGCAGCCAGTCTCTTGGGCACATTCCCAGATGAAGGCAATGTGGAGGAATTTTTTGATGCCTTATTATATTAGTTTTTATTATTTTTTTTTGTTTAATAGTTATAATAGTTAGTTGTTAGTATTTAGTAGCCTGTTCTGTTAACAATACGAGTGAGCGCGTTAGGTAGGCACGGGGGAGCGTCACTACGTGATCTCAAATAAAGTAACCTGACACATTTGGAATGTGCTATAATTTTGTAGTGACACCAAAGTTCTGGTGGGATATTTATTTATTTATTTACTTATTTATACTTTATGCACAAAAGTACACAGGCGGACTTAATGCCTTAGGCCTTCTCTACCAGTCAACCAAGGGTGGTGAAGAGATAACATGGCAGGTGCATATGAATAAAAATAATAAAAAAAGTTAAAAACAGATAAACTTACGAATACATACATAATTTAATATTTGGTATATTACATACCAATATAAAATAAAGGAAAAGAGTATAGGTCAGATTTGTAACAGGCAGGATACATATTTTAGAAAATATTTGGTCTTTCTTTCGGTGCTATCAAGCTACGAAACCATGTTTTTATTTCCACCAAAGCTAAGTTTTGTAGTGGAGTGGGTATCACGAGCAATGAAAATGCACGTTGTGCGTACAATTACAAATTCTAAGCTTCTTTTGTTTATTTTATATTAAAGTTAAGATAGGCTAGGTTTTGATAATCTAACGATCCTTTTGGACGATGTCGTACACTTCCATCTCTATGTAGCAGAAGTACATCTCAGAAGGCCAATTTACCAATTAAAAACATTCAAACTCTAGTCACAATCAATGTTAAAAAATCCGGACAAGTGCGAGTCGGATTCGTTCAGCGAGGGTTCCGTACAAATTTGTAGGTATGTACCTACATATCCATACTTAATATGAAAAATTAACTCTGTCTGTTACGCTTCCACGATGAAACGGCTGAACCGATTTAGATGAAATTTGGTATGAAAATAGCTTGAACCCTGGGAAAGCCCATAGGGTACTTTTTAATACGGGACTTCGTCTGCATCCGCGATAACCGACATTCACACGGACCAAACCGCAGGCAAAAGCTCGATATAAATAAAAAATATATATTTTGTATGATTTAATTACAAATGCATAGTTTTAAACTTTTCCCGGTATTTATATATAAGACGATATTATTTGCAAAATTTCATAGTGTCTAGGTCAACGGAAAGTACCTATACATTTTGATTCCCTTGAGAGTGTCGAAATGTACGTTTTTTGCGACATAAACGGCCGTATCTTTTTTTCACGTTAACTTAAAAGTTTGTTATAGAACCCTAAAAATGAAGGAAAACTTGTAGCATCTATGACAAATTGAGACTGAGAATAAAATTCGATCATTCCTTAAAGTTAGTACAATTGCTCCCTGATAAAAGATTGCCTTTAAAACCAAATTGCCATTTAATTAGAAATCCTGTGTTTCGAATTTGTTACTTTGTTAATGTCTGACACTCAAAATAGGGTCTCAACGTAGTTAAAAACGAAAGTATACTTTCGTTTTTTAAAAAAGAAGGAGGTTCTCAAATCGGCACGCAGTTTTTTTTTATCTACTTTCCGGCCAGTGGGCTAATTCACGTAACTAAAGAAGTGCTGTTGCAGTGCAGTTGCAGTTAAGTTTCGATCAAAACAACGCTTTTCGTATTCTCTACTGCTGTCAGACACGCTCGCGTCAAGTTCGCGTCACGCGAGCGCAATAACGGCATTCTACTGTTGCGCGTCTTTGGTGCGTGCTTCGGAACGCAACATGATCGGTATTCTACTATTCGTTTGATGTCTCAAAATGACAGTTAAAAATCATTAAAATCTGTACTGGAGTATTATTTTAATATTATAATAACGTCATATTCATTGAAATGTAATCGATCGATATTTTTTCTCTCATGTAGTCATGTGGCTACACCTTAAGTAAGTTTGGTAGAGTTTGGTTGTCGTACAGTTGAAGTGCAGTTCACGCGTAGCTTACGCGCGATTCAAAGATTACAAGAATACCGTTTATCACTCAAACTTGACCTTAACTGCAACTTCACTACAACTTCATCGACGCGTCATAAAATTACGTGAATTAGCCCTCAGGACGCGGATTCCTTGCCCGCTTTACCTCTGTCGCAGTCTATACATATCTGTTAGTTATACAATACGCAGTTAAGCTTTCACATTTAATTATTGCAGTTAATTAAATTAATAGATTATAAATCATTAAGTTAACACTAATAAGTTTCTAATGTGTTAACTGCCGCCGCAAGCGTAGTAGATGTACGACTTCGAATGTTTCGCTGCAAGGTAGATATTAATATTATTTATTGGGCTTTAATAATTACAATTTAGCAATATTATAGCCAAGTTACACAGTATAGATTTGTAGGTCTAGAAACTTGATGTTTTAAGTGCTTACGCTTGCTATTAAAACAGTTATTACTACTTAACAAATTACTGATTTTTTTCTTCAAGGATTTTTTATTATTGTATGATTTCCAACAAGCAGGCGTTTCACCTGATCATAAGTGGTCATAGACACCGATATCTAGACATGTTCAATGCCAGAGGTATTAAAGTCAAAGTCTAAGCATTTAAGTATTTCAAATAAACCATTTACAGGCACTTGTCGGTCAGTTAGTCAGTGAGTTGAAGTTATTTGCTCGTTCTATAACGTAGTTAGGTCTTCTATGGAGAAGAACGTGCAAGAAACTTCATGAACACTCTTTTAAATCCAGTTTTTACAAAATACTGGTTACATTGTTTTTGTTGCTTCTATATAACGTGATATCGTAGCTATAGTTTAGACAAACCCTGTTATTACACTTGGTGGTAGAAATAGTTATGGTAGTTTACTTCTCCAGGTGAGCTTTTCCAAATAAAGCAACTCTACAACTAGATACTACGGCCTTAGAGTAAGTGATTATGTAAATCTTCAGTGCCTATATGGCGTCTCTCTGCAGACCCATGGTCCACTTTCAATCTTGCGCCGTGCGCCCTGTCACCTGCTCATGTGAGCCTTATGACTGAGTCAGCAGATCGCGTTCCCGTAGCTGTATACTGAGCCAAACAAGGAATCATGACAAGAACAATGTAGGTATATTTGTGTTTGCCAGCGACACGATCAGAAGAAGAGTAAGTTGAAGTCAGGTGAAAGTTACAAAAGGTTTGGTTTAGAACTTGGCAATGCTCTACACAACATTACCATACGTATCAGACACAAAACATTAAACAGTATAAACGACTTAAGTTGCCCTACCTACATAATATACTTCTGCCAATTTCTCAACCATTTTTCACGACAACTTTAGAACTAAACAACCACTACTTTATTATGAGTATAAATCTTGAACAAATTGGTTTAGCTCGGTATCTATTCGACCGCAACATGTGGTCACCTCAGTGAATGCGCGTGCGACGACTGTCAAACCGCAGCCAAGCGCGCACGCGCTCTAGCGATATCGATATGAATTTAAATCGGATTAAGTATAGCGTTGTTTTTGTTAAAGCTTTTGTGGTTGTGGTTAAGTTTTTTGGAGTTTTGAAAATGTATAGTTTAGCCTTAAGATTATTATGTTATGTTTTCAGCACTGCTGCAGTGCTATTCTATTAGAATCTCCCTCGGTTAACACCTAGTTGAAGACAGCTGTCATCCGTCCGTCTGCTTTGTCAATCCCTAGCATCGGGACGGATGACAGCTCACTTCACCTAGGTGTTCACCGAGGGAGATTGTAACAGAATAGACATACTGGTATAGACAACGTTGTGTTAATGTTTTGAGATTGAGTATAATACAAATGTTTCTTCAATTTATTTTTAGACGCAAGCAAGCGTCATGTTATTGCATAAAAACACATATAGCCGCTACAAATGGCGATTTTTCAATCATAGTTCCTGCAGTACTATTCTGTTAAAATCTTCTGTGAATTGAGGTTAAGTGCCGGTCGTGAATAGTACCACCCCATTTCTATCCATAGGTGTCGTAGAAGGCGCCGCCGACGGAGGGATATTGATCACAGGATGGGCAGCAGCGTCCTTCTGAGTACCATAACACCCACTGCGATCAGCAACATGCATCGGCCAATCGTGGCGATTACGGCCCTTGGGAAAACCTATGCCCAGTCAAAGGCTACCATCATAAGTTCGAAAAATATTTGACCGAATTTCATTCCACCTAAAACTTTTCAACTATTTCTCGTTTCATATTTTTTTACTTCATCGAAGTCACGTCTGCAATTGTATCAGTTGACCTATTATCAATTCGATTTTTTTCGTTGCTGCGACGTTTCATTTGGTCGAAAAACTTTTTACCGAGTTACACTTAGCTTAGGTTTAGATAGGCTTAGGTAAAATGAAATTCGGTTTCGCCAGTCAAAGGCGCCTTAAGATGGTGATGATAATTAGCTTTAGTTGAACTCACATCTCTCTGAAGCTAAAAATTGACAGCTTTCAAACTAAAACTGAACTCAAACTCAAACCATAATTATTTCAATTAAACCATTTACAGGCACTTTTGAATAAAATTGTCAAGCTCATCTCAAGACCGGTTGTTACCACTTTGCTATCTGGTATTGACATGTTTCTAACTTACATTTTTCTGAAGTTACATTAAAGATTATAAGCTGAACTCAATTTGATTGTTTTACAGGAATAAATATGTATAATAAGACAGTGATTGTGGTCTTCTCGCCAACCACGTATCAAAATGACGTGCTCAGATTAACCATAGATGTCGTAAGTAGCAGTAGCAGGTGGCCTGCGCAGGAGCACTGAGGAATGCTAATAGTTTGATACTGACCTTTATCTAACACCACACACACTACACTTTGCTTGTTTATGGTTGATCTAGATACGACAAGAAAGATTTACTTAAATTGTCAGACAACATGAGGATCCATAAGCTACAGAAAAAGAGAATATTAAAAACTAAAACCCGACTACAGAAAAAAGCAATTGAAAAGACTTAAACTAAAAAAAAAACCTGTTTGTATTGCCCGAAATTCTTTTAAAATCTTGTCATTATCACCATGATCCACCTTTTATCTTACGCCGCATGCCCTGTCACCTGTACACGTGAGGACCTAATAACTGCGTCAGTGGATGGCGTAACTAACTTAAAAAAAGGAAACAAAATGAATTACAAGCCATCCGAATTAAAACTTTTTAACAAAAAGACAACCGCCTTCAAAAACTAAAAAGTAGAAATTAAATTTTGGAAATCGGTGGCACTACGAAACAAGAAACAGAAGGAACTAAAGCCGTCGTACGAAATTAATGTAATGAATATTACAAAAAGATTTTATTACGCTTTTTAGTGCCTTCATTCATCCCTTAATTTTCCATCCTTAGAAGTGGAATATTTTTATCAAATTTATATGGAAACAACTTTGATTTACACTATCTATTCAAAAATAATCATCGAAATCGGACTACGAGTACACTGCAAAAAGTTACGAGTGGTCGAACATAAAAAAATAATTTACATAAAAAAATTAAAAAATGAGGCGGTTTTCAATTAGACACGTACGTCGAATTGAAAACCGCCTCATTTTTGAAGTAGGTTAAAATTATTAAAATTACGTATTTTCCATCAACTCGCTAAAAAGAAGCTCTTGTCATTGGTGTGGTGCAACGACTAGATACGTACATACATACATTTATAGCATGCTAAAATCATAATTGGGAAATTATAAAATATTTAGCTTCACTGAGTAACTCCTTAGGTTACTGTAACACACCAACAGCTAAAACAATACAGCTTGCCCTATTTTGCCCGGTGAGGTGACTGTAACACACCAACAGCTAAAACAATACAGCTTGCCCTATTTTGCCCTGTGAGGTGACTGTAACAAACCAATAACTAAAACAATACAGCTTGCCCTATTTGGCCCTGTGAGGTGACTGTAACAAACCAATAACTAAAACAATACAGCTTGCCCTATTTTGCCCTGTGAGGTGACTGTAACAAACCAATAACTAAAACAATACAGCTTGCCCTATTTTGCCCTGTGAGGTGACTGTAACAAACTAATAACTAAAACAATACAGCTTGCCCTATTTTGCCCTGTGAGGTGACTGTAACAAATCAACAACTAAAACAATACAGCTTGCCCTATTTTGCCCTGTGAGGTGACTGTAACACACCAACAGCTAAAACAATACAGCTTTCCCTATTTTGCCCTGTGAGGTGACTGTAACAAATTAACTACTAAAACAATACAGCTTGCCCTATTTTGCCCTGTGAGGTGACTGTAACAAACTAATAACTAAAACAATACAGCTTGCCCTATTTTGCCCTGTGAGGTGACTGTAACAAATCAACAACTAAAACAATACAGCTTGCCCTATTTTGCCCTGTGAGGTGACTGTAACACACCAACAGCTAAAACAATACAGCTTTCCCTATTTTGCCCTGTGAGGTGACTGTAACAAATTAACTACTAAAACAATACAGCTTGCCCTATTTTGCCCTGTGAGGTGACTGTAACACACCAACAGCTAAAACAATACAGCTTTCCCTATTTTGCCCTGTGAGGTGACTGTAACAAACTAATAACTAAAACAATACAGCTTGCCCTATTTTGCCCTGTGAGGTGACTGTAACAAATCAACAACTAAAACAATACAGCTTGCCCTATTTTGCCCTATGAGGTGACTGTAACACACCAACAGCTAAAACAATACAGCTTTCCCTATTTTGCCCTGTGAGGTGACTGTAACAAATTAACTACTAAAACAATACAACTTGCCCTATTTTGCCCTGTGACCTCTTCTACACTTTCACAAACAGAAACTAGTGCAAGGCGTTAATGAAACAGAGATGATTTATGGTAACAATAGCGTAGGCGCACGCGCATGGATTATCAAGTTACGGATAATTTGGTGAAATAATAAGTACGCCCCCGTGCCGTGAAGTAAGGGTGCGTGGGATTGAGTACACTGGTGGCCAAAAGTAGTGACTGCACGTGACCTTTGATAGAAAGTACAAGTTACGTTTTGGAACGAGCAACTGGCTTCAACTTTTTGACTAACTAACCGACTCCTTGAACATTCAAAAGAGCCTGTAATAGGTTTAATTAAAATAACTGCTTTGACTTTATAAGAAAAACAGTAACGTTTGTTCTGCAGGTAAAAAGCATTTTGAGATGCAACTAATTGTGGTTGGTGAGAGTAGGTATATTTTGAATAAATATTTAAATTCATCAATAAGTTCCACTATGCTATTCTAACATAAAGATAGGTAGGTATTTTAACTCCGATCTAGATCCGTATTAATAAATCAGTTTCATCGTGACGCCCGAGGCCTCATAGAACACAAATTCAATTTAAACTGGCTGTCAAAAATAAACAACGTGACATTTTCGAATCATTTAATAAGTTTCCAAATTAAATTTAAAAAAAACATTACTACTTTTGGCCGTAAATGTACCATCCTACAAACAGTAATCGTAAGAATTAAAGATAATGCATTACGGAACAGTACTTTATTAGTTTTGATGAGCCACGTTAAAGATTTTGATAGCGCCATATTTATTACTCTGATTCTCTGGCTTACTGATACTCATCTGTTTAATAATTAAGTGATATTTGATATTAATGGCCGGAGGATTATGTTACACCTGTTGAGATTAAATACGTGTTTTTAATCGAGATTATTATTTTAATTTGGAATTCATTTCGAAATTATTTTTAAAAAACTGAGATGCATAATTCCGTTAAACTATAATGATAAAATTAAACTCATGATATTAATTAATTGACATAATAAACATTCTAATGGTACAATTAAATACACAAATAAACACACAAATACCTTTCCAGTCAAAGTTTTGTGACTTGTCACTTCGAACAACAACACAAAAATTATACTTTCATACGAGCTACTACCAAAAAAAAACTAGTGCTACTTAAAAAACATCCAACATTATTATGACAGACAGACTTACAAATCTGTGCACCATAATAGGGCAACCAAAAAAAATAACAATCCTATTGAGACCAAGCTTCACTCGTCAGGCTTGCATACAATGCATAAAGAAACATTAGTTTGTCATCTCACCAACTTAATTTTACATGTCATTCACTCTAAATTCCACCTTAACACCTTTTCATAAAGTTTATATAAATCTACACTTAATTTTGTATTCAAAACATTACTCCAAACGGGACAAAGCTTGATTTGCCGCGGTTTAATTTTGGTGCAGGAATAAAATGATTGAGTGGATAGTTTTAACGGCCGCAAGTGTAAGTTTGCAAATGAGTGCATTTGTGACTTTGCCAAGTGGAGACAATGAGTAGGTAACATATAAATAGTTTGGACGTGAATGTAGGAAACTTGATTTGGACTTTCAGTACCTTCTTCTTTTTCTAGTGCCTCTCTGAACTACGAAGGTTGCAATCAGCTCTGCAGACGTTTTCTTTTCCTTCGTGAGGTGGAATAGTTTCGGGGCCCTCAGATACTAGTCCACCCTCGTAGGTTCCTTAACCAACATTTGCTCCTGTGACGGACACCTTGCCTTTCGTTCCTTTTCCTTCAAGTTCCTTTGCCCATTATGATTAGTTCTAAAAGGACGTATCTTTGGTGTCTTATCACGTCTTCAGTGGAAAAGAAATCAGTCCAACAAAAACGGAATTTTCTGCTACAGAAGCCAATCAAGCCAAACCTTAAGAAGACGAATAAGGTCAAGCCAAAATATTTAATAAGATATGACAAAAGGATGGAATAGTATCAGTTTCCGTGTAGATTACCTTACATCAAGTGAGACGATACGATGATCTCACCTGGGCCTGTAGACAAAATCCCTTTTCTGTTAGCGTTAGCGCCATCGGAAAAGTCAAATTGTATGCAGTTGACATATTTGCGTCACGTGACATCGCGTAAGCAAACGTCAACTCCATACAATTTCATTTTCCGTTGGCGTTAACGCTAACAGAAAAGGGATTTTGTCTACAGGCCCTGAAGCTGTCAGCTAAAGCAGTCTCCTTAATTCAACTTGAAAGCTTTCTGCTGAACAGACTTGCTTATTCCGCCGGCCACCTGTCAGAATATCTAAAGCATTGCGTTTATTTCCTAGTTTCCTACCGTTCATATTAATTACTGTAGGAACAGGACATTATATTCTTCCATGTCAATTTGAAGCATCATCACCCTTTAAACCTAATGTTAGTAGGTAGGTAAGTAAATTACCGCATCAGCACCATCATACATCGCGTGGCCCACTTACAATTGCATCATAATTAGCTGCGTACATGCAAGCCGGTAGCTGGACTAACTGCATTATAGGGTAATTATTATACATGTTAGACTGATGGAGGCCCTAGTGTTTAGTGCTTCGTTAGTCTAGTGTAATAAGAGTGAGAGATGAGTTTGGTTCCTGAATTAGGTGGTATTGGGTTTTTCTTATATAGAATTCTGGTGAGTGTCTGGCACTTAGTATGAGTGCCTGGATCTACTAATCGTATTATCGCAAGAATCTGCAGTTAAATGTGATCGTATCACCTTATTGCCGTCCACTAAACGGAGGCCTCCCATAGAGATCGCCAACCGACTGGCAGCCCGCATCCATCCGCTGTCTGAAATGTCATGTGTATCTGCCCAATAACCACTAGTAGGCCAATTTTTGATCCCTCACTGACTCGTCCTAGACATCTCATGGACCCATCGCTGTCCCCTCGTATGCACCTCGTAGGCCATTTGTCGAACCCTCGTAGACACTCCTTAGACCCATTGTTCACCCTCATAGAGGTGTCGTTGACTCCTCATAGGCACGTCGTATACCCATCGTTAACAGCTAGTAGACACGCCGTAGACCCATCGTTGATTCTTTATGGCTAATCTAACCCTTTGTAGATACCTCATAGGAGTTTGAATTGAGAACCCACCCTAAATATTCTGTAACATTTAAGGCTTTTTCTACAAATTCCAGGATTGGGCTTTAAATCAGCATAACTACAAAATGGAGGTAGTATTCCCGTTTGAATATCAGACATAGCTCTTCGATCTATGTGTACACGTCTGCATCCCGTTTCCAAAGTACGTGGGAAAAAGCTTACAATGATTATGATCCTGATGAGTTCTTGCACACTCTTAAGACAAATAGCTTGAACCTTCAACTTTTCATCGTCCTATTCATATCGATAATTAACATCTTGTTAATTAATGATGGCAGTGTATTCGCAATCAGGAGCAATGTTTGGAATAACATGTGTAAAGTTAATTAATGGACCGTTGTTGGCAATATTGGAAGCTCGTAATGCACCAGTGATCTTTTAACTCTTAAATGCTATAGAGTAGTCATGATGTCTGAATATATTCACACTATGGTATGTAATTAGAGTATGTTATCTTTAAAATAATTATATCCATAATGTGAACAGAAGTAAATAAAAAATAAGAAATATCTCTCACACATAAAGCAATTAATTGATAAAACGTTAGAGACACGTCATGAAACGTTTCCAATAATTTAATCATATGCATTTTTCATTGACCACATTATGTGAATGACTTAAGCTTCATAGGAGTCAAGCAACCAATGGAAATACCACTGTCCATAACAATGCAACCGTTAACCCCACATTATAGTAAGTATATAGGATAATATATGTAAAACGCGCAAGTACTATAATGGTCATACACACGTGTCCAAAGACCAATAATAATATTATTTTCAACAACAAAGATCATCGCCACTTTGCGAATCGTGACACGTAGACAGAACGACAAACTGATGTACTAAAAAGGAACGTGCAGAAGTTTCATACCGTCAAAGAGTCGTTACATTAGCAACCACCCTATGTCAAGTTTTTATCCTTCGACTTCCTAATCTTCAGTTATTATTCCTCCATGATCAGAGGACTTTTTTTTGGTTGTACGTTGTTTCATAGCTAATAGTTTTATAGAATTTCGTTACACATTTTTTTTTTCTTATAATTTCGTTTCATAGAATAATCAATACGCAGAATACTTACTTTGAAGATTTTTGTTTCACATAAAGTTTAATGTTAGAATAATCATATCATAGAATAACAAATCAAATATTCTTTATCAATATATTGTTTACTAGCTGACCCGACAGACGTTGTCCTGTCCTTATCTACCTACTTACCTGCCTATTTACCTACACCTACCCTACACCTACCCTACACCTACCCTACACCTACCCTACACCTACCCTACACCTACCCTACACCTACCCTACACCTACCCTACAACTACCCTACAACTACCCTACACCTACCCTACACCTACCCTACACCTACCCTGCACCTACTCTACACCTACCTTACACCTACCCTACACCTACCCTACACCTACCCTACACCTACCCTACACCTACCCTACACCTACCCTACACCTACCCTACACCTACCCTACACCTACCCTACACCTACCCTACACCTACCCTACACCTACCCTACACCTACCCTACACCTACCCTACACCTACCCTACACCTACCCTACACCTACCCTACACCTACCCTACACCTACCCTACACCTACCCTACACCTACCCTACACCTACCCTACACCTACCCTACACCTACCCTACACCTACCCTACACCTACCCTACACCTACCCTACACCTACCCTACACCTACCCTACACCTACCCTACACCTACCCTACACCTACCCTACACCTGCCCTACACCTACCCTACACCTACCCTATCTTTCAAGTTGGATCAAACTGCACACGGTGTACAAATTTCATTAAAATCGCTTCAGTAGTTTAGGAGTCCATCGCGGACAAACATCGTGACACGAGATTTATATATATTAGATTTAATATAAAAATTATTACCAAGAATGGGGGTCTCAGTTCTAGCCAAACCTACTGCACGTGCGTGCAAGCAAGCATGCAGCGTGCAAGCAAGCATGCAGCATGCAAGCAAGCATGCAGCGTGCAAGCAAGCATGCAGCATGCAAGCAAGCATGCAGCGTGCAAACAAGCATGCATCATGCAAGCAAGCATGCAACATGCAGCAGGCATGATTTCTGTCACGGCTCCGGCGTTGCGGGGTTTCGACGGCCCCACGCAAGCTTATCGTCGCAGATGGTATTCACGCTCACCACCGCAGCTTCGGCTTACTGCCGAAGGCCGGCTACCGGCTCCGCCGGCCAGCCTCAGCCGCGGCGGCGGGCGTTAAAACCACCTGCTCCTTAGCTCGCGGGCCGCCTCGCACCTCCGCGCCTACGCGGATTTAAATTACACTCTAGGCGTAGGGCAGACACGACTACGTGGAGTCGGTTTCGCAGCGATTCGTTTCTGTCATTAACTTTTGTAGCACATCATATTCCCTTTTTAAGACAATATTTTAGTTATTGTCTATTTATATACGTTTTCGTTGAAATAAATTCCATTTAAAAATACATTGAACAAACAATATTCGTTAAAAAATAATTCTACTGTTTGATAAAGTTTGTTAAACAAAAAAATGTGAATTAAAATTCATTGAATTGTGTTTCTGTGAAATATGTTTCATTGAAGTAAATAGTCTTTGAAACAATAATAGTCGAAATAAAATTACAAGAAACCAAATATTATATAAAACATTTTCTGGGAAATGAAATTCTATGAAATGTCTGTCTGCGAAACAAGGGGACACCCTTTTTTTTAGATCTCGTTTATTAAAAGCAATATAATATCAGTCTCAATCTGTCGAAAATACTTCTAATTTAATTAAATTATTGAAAAAAATTTGACATTGTTTGTCGGTGAGATGAGATTGTGACAAGATTCTGAACGTTTTTGGAGAAAAAGTTGTTAATTTAGATGACTAGTGACTTAGTAATACCAATGCTTGTCTTCTCGGTTCTCTCTCTAGATAATCTAGACTTTATAGCTTTTCATTTTACTTGATGAGCATAATAATACGTGCGCTCTGAGTGCGCTACTATGATCACACTGTCGACACTATACATGTGTGTTTTGCTCCAAGTTCAACTTCTGTCCACGTCTCTCATATATTGTGTATAATAACTTAGCTTTAGGCCCGACGTCGCCCGGATTTTTCCATTCTTTTTGCTTTATTATAATGGCTTCATTTGAGTCGTGATCTGAATGATGTGTATTTAGTAATGTATAGTTTTCTAGGTAATCACAGAAGTGCTAAGGTATTCCAATGATTGTACCTTGATTTAGTGAGTCTGCCCAGGAACGAAGTGATAATGGAGGTTGTTCCTTGAAAAAATCGCTCTAAAACTTTAGTGTCTTGCAAGTCTACAATTTCCTAGTACTTTATTAGGACCTGCTTTTGTTTTAACAAAGCTGATCGAGTTCTCATGAATAATGGCTATACCACCATTGTCTTTTGGTCATAATAGTATTCCTAAAAGTATAAGAAGTTTATTCCGAAAAATATCGTATAGAATATTGCTAACTGATATTATAAGTACATGAATGATAACAACAATTATTTCATTATTTATGCCTATCATTGGTAAAAAAAACTATTTTAATACTAGTAAAGGGCGCGTATTCGATTTAGCGCAACTCAAAATCTAAATGATTGCTAGAATGGCGTAGCAGCATTGACACACACTAGTACAACACAATGGTCGGTTTGTGTGCATCAGAAAAAGAAATACGCACGAAATAAGCACGAATCATGGAAATTGATCGGCAAACGACAGCGCGCGATGTTTTACAGGGCTTCTTAAAATAATTGTCTAAAATAAGTGAGTTCGTATAACGAACTAAAAAATATTTTGTAAATTAAGCATAACCTTTATTTTCATAAAATAAATATATCAGTTATGTTTTTATTCAAATACTGGTGAAAAAAAATTGACAAAGTGAACTGATTTTGTACTTTTTCAACATGGTTCTTTAATACTTAGTAGTAATATTTTCGTAATTTTGGCTCTGTGTGTCTGACTTTAAGACTGTATATCCTGTTGAAAAAACACATAAAGCATAATATTTTGGCGTACTGTAATGGTTGTACTCGTCCTGAAAGTTAACTCTGACGTCTATTTTCGTAAAACGCTATGAAAAGATTGTCTTCGCTTTAAAAAACCTTTCTTAATTAAAAATTATACTTTTACTCTGTAGCTGTCTAAATTAAGACTTAATCTTTTTTAAAACTGTAATTATCTTTAAATAATCTGCTCACATTATTACGATATTGCTCTGGGCAAAACGCAAAAACATGAAGTTTTCGTCACGAATCGAATACACACTCTTAAGTGTGTAAGAATACAGTTATTTGAAGCTGAAAATATACGAAAAGTGGAAAACGATTTCGCAATGTGGTGATCAAAACTTGAACCCACATGAACAGTTTAATAGTCAGTATAAATCGTACGGTTATCTTTTATCAGTCATAAATCAAATAATATTATTATGTGTGCTGTGTATAAAACATTTGTATTGTTTAAAGCGGTACTATGCCATGCCTTCTATTGTTTACTGGACCTCTCACATCAATAAAATATTGAGGAAAATTTTCATTGTTGGTCTATTTCCATCTGCTTAACACGGTCGCAAACAATAAGACAGTTTCATTCGGTTATGGCAGTGACTCAAGCCGAAAGTCTATGACCAGTGTGTGTTGCCAGTGATTACATACGGGACCGAAACGTGGTCGCTCACAATGGGCCTCATCAGAAGGCTTAAAGTCACCCAAAGGGCAATGGAGAGGGCTATGCTCGGAGTTTCCTTGCGTGATAAAATCAGAAATGAGGATATCCGCAAAAGAACCAAAGTTACCGACGTAGCCCGAAGAATTGCCAAACTTAAGTGGCAGTGGGCAGGGCACATTGCTCGCAGAACAGATGGTCGATGGGGCCGAAAAGTTCTAGAGTGGCGACCGTGAACCGGAAGACGTTGCGTTGGAAGGCCTCCCACTAGGTGGACCGATGACCTGGTAATGGTTGCGGGGATCCGCTGGATGCGAGTCGCACGGGACCGGTCAATGTGGCGCCACTTGGGGGAGGCCTACGTCCAACAGTGGACGTCTTTCGGCTGAAATGATGATGATGATGATTCGGTTATCATGCACTTTTCTCCATTATAGAAAACTGAAAATAGAAATAACAATGTTGAGATGGATGTCTGAGATTGGATATGGTCAGAAATATAATTAGAAGTTTAAAAATTAGTCCAGTAACAGAAAGGTTGAAATAGAATCGGTTGTCATGGGTATAGGCATGTGAAGAGGAGTGATTAAACGCTCGAGACCAAAAGAGTTCATGACAGTTGATGGAACGGAATGGAAGACATACATACCATAATATAGTGATTTTTATACAAGGTACATCGTATTCACATAACATAATCATTCTTGTAAATGAAAATATTGTAAACACCCTTTTTTTAAAAGAGTATGTATGGAGTTTCTTTCCCAGTCTTCTCCATACGAATCTACCATTTGGAATGGGCAACTAGATTCAAATTTTACAATATGAAGTTTAAAAGTGCCTTTTTATGGTCTAATTGAAATAAATGATTTGACTTTGACTTTGAAGGTGATTCTTCACCTTCTCTTTCATAATCTTCTTCTTCCGTGATATCATGACAGTTGACGGAACGGGATGGAAGAAGAAAATAAGTTGCGCCAGCCCCAAGTAGCATGAGATAAGAGCAAATAGACAATGATTAAAAAACTGGAAAAAATGGAATGACTGCAATACGCAAAGGAGATAAGTATCCATGTCGTCGGGAATAGTTGAAGATTTCTTAGAAACCAATGGGGGCTTTCAAATGAAATTTTATTAAATTATTGAACTGTTTATTCTCTATAAATTGTATTTTATTTTATTCATAAAAACCTATCGGTTTCTAAGTAAACTTCAACTGTTTCTGGCGACATGGATACTTATCTCCTTTGCGTACTGTACTTACGGGTCCATATGATAGAGGATAGGTGTGCAGTGTGAAGAAACTTTCAAACAATTGATCATCAAATCAACATAATGTGGTTTATTGAACAGATGCAACTACAACTCAGCATAGTTTTTTTTTGTATTTGTATTGTTAAAGGTAAGCTACGCTAGCCGCGGTCGGTCTGTGGATGGGTGACCATCCCTTTCATACCGAGTTCCCTCCGTGCCTCGGAAAGCACGTAAAGCCGTTGGTCTCGGCTGTCATTTGTAGATCTTTGGCAGTCGTTATGGGTAGTCAGAAGCCAGAAAGTCTGACAACCAGTCTTACCAAGGGGTATCGTGTTACCCAGTAACTGGGTTGTGGAGGTCCGATAGTCGCTCCATGTAAAACACTGGTATTCAGCTGCATCCGGTTAGACCGGAAGCCGACCCCAACATAATTGGAAAAAAGGCTAGGCAGATGATGTATTGTTAAAGCCAAATAATGCATTTTTTGCTCAATTATGATAGCAAACGAGCTATACTTGAGCCATTTCAAAACTGCGAATGAAGTCATTTTTTTTTTCGGACCTCTCGCTCGCTCTTATAGGCCTTATGCTACTGACCTAGTGTTGTATGTAACAATTCAAGTATAGTTATGTAGATATCAAACCGATGGCAAATGGCCACTACCGCTAATAGACAATTTCCAACAATTCTTCTGGCATCGGAGATGTATTGCCATTGCAAACATAAAGCTAAAACCGAATTATAGTTATAAGACCCAATATTTACAATCTTAAAAATTGAAGACTACAGTCGTCTGAACGACGCCACCGATTATTTTGTTAACCACTAAAAATACTTTAAACTAAGTAATTTGTATGTCTCCAAATGTAACACGAATTACAACTGCCTTATAATCGTTTCCTGTATAAGTCCATTAGTATTCCAATATCGATTCCAAATTTCGGGAAACATACAAACAAATCCTTTTTTGTCCAAATAGCGAATTAGAATGTCTAAAGCGGTTAGCACATGAGTCATCTAGATTTATACGTTGGATTGTGATACAGGGATGTATAGAAGTATAACTTTTTTCACAGAAGAAACCTAGTATGTGTTATACCTATTTAGCAAATATCACTGAAAAGTGTTATTATGACTTAATAATAATACAATGATGATTTATTGTTAAACTTAGACCAAATTTTATGACAAAGTGGTTATAGTTTAATCTAGTTAAGTAGTGACTAGAGTACAGTAGGTCTATTCTGTAAAAAATCAAACAACAACTCGCATCTCATATCGCTATTCACTCTCACTTCGCATAAGGTTCAAAATTACCTTGATATATTTGACACTTTGAATCGGGTTCGAGTGCGAAGTGAACGTCGAAGTGACGGGGAAATTACCTTACAGAATGCCACTTCTTACGTCATCTCATACTTTATCTGTCAAAGTCTCCCTGTCAATTTAGTTCAACTTGCTGATACGCTCGCAAGGGTGGCGCTAGTGTAAATTCGAATTATTAACCGAGTTTTCAGAATGCCAATCAAGAAATTCACAGCGGATTCAGATTCGAAGTTTAGAATGAAGTCTTACAGAATTACACCCCTGTTCTTCTAGATAAGTTTCAAGGTAACCAGTTTAGAAGAAACTGCTCCAGTCCCCTGTCGTGTTATAGCACGTGTAAGTAAGATCGAAATAACCTGGGTATCATCTGAAAATGCAAATAAAGAAGTAATAAACAAGTGCAAACAAAATAAAAAAAATTAAATGATTACTGACCATATTAAATTATTGATTGTAATAGAACTAGCGGTATAATTGTCATAATTGTATCTTTTAGTTCAAGATATGGACACGAACTCCAGAAAGCCAATTATCGTACCTAATTAAAAATGTTTAAAATTTTATCACAATCAACAATCACTCAATCAAACTTATTAATAAAATTTAGGTAAATTACAGGTATTTTTGTTAGAGAAATTGAAATTTGAATACAAACGTTCATAACAATACAGGATTGCTTCTTCGATAGAAACACTTGCTCAATACTTTTAGCTACCTGCAGTAAGCCAGGAGATTTCCAATACGTTGGAGTCAAAAACCTTCAAGCAACTGAACGCAGGACATTTAACTTTACAAAACCCTGATAGCTGCTCGAGTACCCTTAGAGTCTTCGTTTACCTTACAGCATGAAAAGATGAGTTTATATTCCTGAATTTGGCTCTGAAAAGTGGGCCTACTGCTCCTAACTATTAAGTGTAATCTAGTTTGCGTAAGCACCTGGCGTCTGGCTAGCACTAAATCTATAAACGACGCACAATGATGTCACACTGGACTGCTACTCTTTGAATTCAGACGTCGTATTGAATGTTGAGTGGTGTAAAGAATACGCGGAGAGCGATTAAAATTTAGCTCAGACAGACTTCCGACTTCTTCTCTGAAACTGGATTAATTATGCATATATAAAGTTTTCATTTATTTGTTGAGTTAACAATTGTTTTGCAAGAGATAATAAAAATCTGCTTGGAATTTAATACCCAGCATTCAATTTGCAACTCTAAATTTGTTTTTAGTTGATTATTATCATTTAGTTGAATATTAGGAAACTGCTCAAGCATATTGTGTTTTTTTTGTGTTGACCGTAATAGTGTTTCATGTCTAGATAAGTAAGAGGTAGATAGATACTCAGATTCTGACGATAAATGTATTTGTGTATGTATATCAGCTGTCTGACACCCATAGTACAGGGTCTCCCTAGTTTGGGGTCAGATGGCCGTGTGTGAAAATGTCCCCACATATTATTTAAAAAAAAAACTGCAATAAGTTAAACGAAAAAGAATAAAGATGGTGTGATGGGTTTCTTTACTTCGACTATGAATACCAAACCAACTCTCAAATATCGACAAAACAAACTTTCATAAAATATAAACAAGAAATACGTATTTACTGTAGGTAAGTAGTTTATTTTAGTCGCTAATTATTCAAGTTAACCTGTATATTTCCTTTTCAAAATCTGTCGTGTCATGCCCAGAAAATCGCTTCTCTTATGTATTTAGACCATACGACACAAAGACACACACTGACAACAAATCAATCGCGCACGCGCCACCGTTTGACATGTATATGCGTGGACGCACGGAATGTCGATCGATAAGCGCAGCGCTACTAAAAATAGTCGGATTCTGTCTTGTTTGAGCAAATTGTATATTTTATATAGGTACTACTTGTGTCAGCATGAGCTTGAGTGAATAGGCCATGGAAGAAAATACTGATCTGCAAGGTTAGGATGACTGACTGCAGTGCAATTCTGTAAGAATTCACCCGCGAATTCTAATCCTATCTCATCTCCAATTTCAGTTACCTGAAGTGAAAAGTATTTGGTATTCGCTAAAATAGTAACGTATTAATAGTTCTCTTAACCTATGTTGTCACTCAGTGGCGCTAGCGTAGTTTTTATCGAGTTACAGAATACCTAAAGCAGATTTCACCGCGGAATGAGGAGTGAGAACTGGAGTGAGTTCTTACAGAATAACATAGCTGCTCAGAGCTAGTAGACAAAATCCCTTATCTGTTAGCGTTAACGCCAACAGAAAAGTCCAATTGCATGCCTGGGACGGATCTGCCAGATACCAGCTTGATGCCCTTGAGTCAATTGAGAAACGAGCCAAGAGGATCATTGGCAATGATAGGCTCGTCGAGTCAAAGCTTCAAAGTCTTGAGCATCGACGCCGAGTTGCTGGCCTGTCGGTTTTCTATCGGTTGCATTTTGGGGAGTGTGCGACGGAATTGCATAATTTAATTCCGCCGAGCCCGTTCCATCATCGGACCACAAGACGTACGGCGATGCGCCACCGGTACATGGTGGACATCCCACCCACACGCACAAAACGTTTTGGGAACACATTCATTGTGTGTACTGCTAAGGAGTGGAATTCCCTGCCTGAGTCTGTCACCCATATACTAAGTTCTAACCTCGAAAGCTCCTCGACTCACAACTCAATCAAGGAGCCCTCAAGGCGTGCCTCGAAAGTCCCTCAAAATTCGTATTCATAGTTGACAGATTAAGGAAACTATGAGTTTGCTCGAATGAGTGTGAGTCGAGAGGAAACGTCACGAATACGTCATTGTTTGGAGGATTATTTCGTTGCTATATTGGCCAAACTTACTTGGAGAGCAGTCTGTAAGCGCGTTATTGTGGCATTCAACTTGGAAGTGTCACATTTGTCAAACGAAAGTGGAACGTTTTAAATAAACAAACCCTAATAAATATATCCACTTGAACTAAAAACCGTATCCCCAGCAAAAAATATGCCGATACTTGAGAAGTGGATAACATGGGATCATAGTTCTTTAGTAGTGTTTCATTATTACCAGTGTTGTGTTGTCGCTATATTGTGTTTACTTGCTCAAAATGGCTGGATCTGGAAGACAGTTTTTTAATGAAAGCGAAAAGATTTGTCTTCAGGAGTTAATAATAAAATATAAATTAAACTCGGTGGCGACGACTATGGGGAGCTCGGCAGCTAAAAAAGCTGCATGGGCTAGCCTAACGGAGGAATACAACACCATCGAAACAAATTCAAAAGTAAGTACTATTGCATATTAAAGTTAATTCTTTCTTTAAACTTTATATAAGTAGGTACCTACGATTATTCATTTCTACAATGTCACATTCTTTTCACAGAGAACTGAAGCTCAACTTAAAAAATGTTGGGACAATTTAAAAACCCGGCGTAAAAGTGTATTGGCCCACGAAAAAAGAGAAAGAATGAGGACTGGGGGTGGATCTTTTAACCCTAATTTGCCTAGTACGTCTTATCAAGATCAAGTACTGGAAGACGCTCTTGCTGAGCAAACTGATGTCGAGTTATTAGAAGTTATTGATAGTGATAACACTCCTTCTTATGGTACGTACATCATCATCATGTAATTTGTTAACTTAAGTACCTACTACGTACCCCTCAATAAAAAATTATGTGATTTAAAATTTTTCTTTTTCTTTTAGCAGAAGTGCTAATTGAGTCTGTATTGCCAGACGCACCTCAAGTTCCTACTGCCAGTGAGAACAGAGCACAAATGTTAAATGAGTCTGCAATAGAAACAGGTACAGGTTATCAACAATTTAGAAAATAATATTGAATGAGATAGAATAATATCAAAGACTAACAAAAATCTATTTTTTTTTCAGAATGGAATACCGCCACTCCTCCTCGTCTTTCTGAGTCCCGTCTGACTGATTATGATGTAGCTCCCTCGCAAGGTAAATGCCTATATTATTTTCTATACAAATAATCTGTTTGGATTTGTTTTAACTAACAATACTTACCATAAATGCTTATTATATTGGAATAGAAATCTAAACAGATTTTAAAAATCGCACCTCAGTCATGAATTAATGAGAACACAACATAATAAATATTAATATGCAAGTTGTTTTATAAAATTATTACGTTTTATATAGGTAGCTATTTAACATGGACTTTAATTTTTACATTACAGGATCAAGAAATGTACGGACTCGAGTGATTCAAGAGGAATTTTCTATTCGTCGAAGATCATACGACAAATCCCAAAAAAGAGAAGAGGAGCTACACAAACTTAGAATAACTGAGAACGAGTGGATGATGAAGGCAGCTGAGGAGAACTATTTGAAAGTTAAAATTGAGAGGCAAGCTGCAGAGGAACTTCTTCGCTGTAATAAAGCTAAAAGAGAAGAAGCTGAATTGAAATTGGCAATATTTAGAAATAAAAATTTAGAACTTTAAAATGGAATTTATTTACATGTATTTCATATACCTTACTTATGTATCTTTATTATTAAAGATATAAGTACATAGGTTACATTGGTACAAATAAAGCTACCTACTTAAATTACAGTGACCTATTTAATTCTACCTTTTAGCAAAAATAAAACTAAAACATAATACATATCATGTACAAATGCTTCTCACAAGTACCTATTTTAACTTGACCATTTACTACATCTACATAAAAAGAAGGTTGCCTAAATAAGAACCCTTACCAATTAGCTTATAAATACTAATTAAAATTAACAAATAATATGTAAATAAGAATATAAATCCAACGCATGTAAATATGTACCTAGTTGAAAAATTAAAAATAAACCTATTTAATTAAAAGTAACCCACACTTAAATAACACTTATTTTCATAATGTTATAGCTATTAACTAAAATGCCTTGTAATAAATGCAGCCCTGATAACACTACCTCTTGAAGTATCTCTAATGTGAGAGACTGGAACAGAGTCGGTACTCATGATGGGTTCAGGCATTTCTTGATTTGTTTCTATGCTAATGTTATGTAGCACAGCACAAGCCACTATTGGAACGAAGTTCCTTATCGCGCGTTGTGAAAGGGGGCTAGACGGAAAAAATTCTTACGAAAAGTTGTCACGACATGCTATAATAAGCTAAATTGAATCGTTGGAACTGTCAAATAGAGTTCATTATTAGTTGAATGGCGGCTTTTCTATGAAAATATTGGAGCGAATTAAATCCTTATTTTTGCTATTTTTATTACTTCACAAACGCAGACAATTCGAACAGAAAAATTGAATCGTTGGAACTGTCAAATAGAGTTCATTATTAGTTGAATGTCGGCTTTTCTATGAAAATATTGGTGCCCGACCGGACAATAGGAGCTATGTGCAACCGAATTTCACGGTTAATGTGTAAAAATAAGGTTTTAATTCGCTTTTCTATGAAAATATTGGAGCGAATTAAAACCTTATTTTTACACATTAACCGTGAAATTCGGTTGCACATAGCTCCTATTGTCCGGTCGGGCACCAGCCTATACGTTTCTCAGAATAATTTTATCATACCTAGTTTGGTAAAATTTCAATTTTTAACCGTTTACGAGTACAAAATACAGTCCGAATTCGCTTTTCGTAGAATATGTTTATGTATTTAAAGGCGGCGCGGCGAACTCTTTGAACTAGGTACCTACGGCGATATGTTTAGTACTTAAGTTTATTCGCTCAAATAGTGGCGGTACCTACCTCAATGACATCGGAATTATCATTGCGTGATAATTCCGATGATAACGACCTACGAGATAAATCCACCTTTCACTGTGAGACTGTGTGGATTGTGAAAACGAGTGTAAATGCTATAATATTAACAATGTTATAGCTAATAATAATATAACAAACTGTAGGTTAAGTGACAAACTTATGTTGTCTAGTTGCACTAACAACATAGGGATAAATTTTTGTGAATCTTCATATAGTACGAAGGAGGGTCCACCTACTATGCCAACATCCTTAGATGCCACAACCAGTCAGATAGGGTATTCTCTTCCTGCTGGATCACAAACAGGGACTATGAACTCTTCAAATGTAGTTGTGGAGGTCACTCCGGATAACACTTTAAACTAAGTTGTGAGACAACAGAAGTTACACCTTCAAATAATCATTTATTATTATTGAATAATAAAAAGGTAACTTCTGGCAACCTAACAAATAAAGGAAAGCAACATACTTTAAAATTATTTAATCAAAATATTCAAGGTTGCTTTTCCAAATTACTTGAAATAGAAATGTTCTTAGAAATAACCAAATATGATATTATTTGTTTAACAGAACATTGGCTAAAAGATAATCAAGTGATGTCTATTAATTATGAAAATTATTGTGTAATTAGCCATTTTAGCCGAAAACATATGATACATGGTGGGTCATTAATATTAATTAAAAATTCTATTAAGTGTAAAGAACGAAAAGACATCGTTGGATTATCAGTAGAACATACTGTTGAATTGTCCTGTGTTGAGCTGGATAAGCATATTATAGTATGTGTATACAGACCCCCCAGTTACCAGAATTTATCTACATTTGATTCTGTAATGGAAGATGTGTTGAAAAAAATTAGTACTAGTAGTAAATCAATCATCATATGTGGTGACTTTAATATTAATTTGTTAGAAAACAACTCCAGTAGTATCAGATTATTGAGTCTTTTTAGGTCATTTAATTTGTCAAATGTTTTTATGGAACCAACCAGAGTGACAGCTTCTTCTGCCACTTGTATTGATAATATATTTTGTAATTGTGATTATTTACATAAAGAAATTATAAATAAGCTACCATCAGATCATAGTGGACAGACAATAACGTTATGCGCCTACATTCCTTTACAAAAAATTCAAATAAGGTTTAGGCCAATTACATGTAAAAACTTAGATAAATTTAATAGTTCATTGGAAAGTAAACTAAGTGTTCATTGCTTTAATAATATAGATGACCCAAATGAGTTCTACGCTGAGTTTTTTTCACTAATAAACACGCAATTTAATGATACATTTCCACTAAAGACTAAAAGTATTTGCACAAAGTTCTTATTTAGCGATTGGGCGACTCCAGGTATTCGTAAAAGCAGGGAAAAACTATTTGAACTTTATGGTCTAAAGCAACATGTAATGAATACAAGCTTTCATCAGTATGTTGCGAAATATTCAAAACTTTTTAAAAGTGTCTGCAAAATAGCCAAATCCCTTTATATTAGAAATAAAATAAAATTAGCTGATGACAAAATAAAAACTACTTGGCAAATAATAAATAATGAAACAGGTAGGAAAAAACAGCGTAATACTGAATTTAATCTAGAGACTGCACATGGCCCCATAAATTCAGATATAGAAGTAGCTCAGGAATTTGAAGCATTTTTTGGAAACATTCCCATTAAAACTACTGAAGCTTTAAATTCCTCTCCCGCGCTCTCTGCTGCCTTACTTAGGAAGAATGTTAAGGCATGCCGTTCGGAGTTTAGGTTTGAACATACAAACCCCCAGGCTGTTATAAGAGCCTTTAAAGATCTTAAAATTAAATCAACAGAAGATCTCTGGGGAATGTCTGTAAAAGTCTGTAAATCTATTATAGAAACGATTGCGCCCTATTTAGCTCTTATATTTAACACCAGTGTAGACCAAGGAGTCTTTCCGGATCTGATGAAACACAGTAAAGTAGTACCGTTGTTCAAATCCGGTGATAGTAAAGACCCCAACAATTATAGGCCTGTGTCGATTCTGCCAGTTCTCAGCAAGGTGTTTGAAAAGTTAATGCTCAATCAAATGTTGCGTCACTTTAATAAAAATTCCATCTTTCATGAACAACAGTATGGTTTCACCAAAGGGCGTTGTACAACTGACGCCGGTGTCACCCTAATAAAGAACATTTTTAGCGCCTGGGAGGAATCACAAGATGCCATTGGAATCTTTTGCGACCTCTCAAAGGCGTTCGATTGCGTTGACCATGAGACACTTTTGCTGAAACTGGAGCACTACGGGGTTAGTAAAACATCTCTTAATTTACTAAGGTCATACCTGAGGGATAGACGGGTAAAAGTACAGGTTAACGGCGTGAACTCATTGGGGTCTGAAACGACTATGGGCGTTCCTCAAGGTTCAATATTGGGTCCATTTCTATTCTTAGTTTATATAAATGATTTACCCCAATTGTTTCAAAATCAACCAAAAATGGTGTTATTTGCCGATGACACATCATTGATTTTTAAAATAAACAGACGGTCACAAAATCTAGACGACGTAAATGACGCTATTCTTCAGGTTCAAAATTGGTTTACGGTAAACAATTTGGTACTTAATGAAAAAAAAACCAAATGTATTCGATTCATTTTACCAAATGTTAGGAATAGTAAATGTGACATCATACTTAATGGAGAGAAACTGGAATTTACTAGTCAAACGGTTTTCCTAGGAATCACGCTAGACGAGAAATTACAATGGGGACCTCATATAACATCTATTGCGGGGCGACTAAGCTCCGCGGCTTATGCTGTTAGAAAGATAAGACAGTTAACAGATGTAGAAACTGCGCGTTTGGTCTATTTTGGCTACTTTCACAGCATTATGTCGTATGGTATTTTACTGTGGGGTCGGGCTGCTGACATTGAATCCGTTTTTATTTTACAAAAAAGAGCTGTCAGAGCCATTTATAATCTACGTCGCCGCGAATCTCTTAGGGAACTATTTAAAAATATTAATATAATGACAGTGCCTTGCCAATTTATTTATGAAAATATTATGTATGTAAGAAAAAACTTACATATGTTTAATAAAGTAAGTGATAGACATGACTTTAATACTAGAAACAAGGACAAAATAGCTCAACCATATTTTAGATTGTCTAAAGTCCATACATCTTTTATGGGGTACTGTGTTAAGTGCTACAACAAAATTCCTAGTGATATATTACAACTAAGTGAAACAAAATTTAAATCATATATTAAAAGTACACTCTGTAAAAAAGCTTATTATAATCTAGAGGACTATATTCAAGATAAGAATGCTTGGAAACATGCTGGTCTAGCTCCATAGGACGATCGACAGTCTAGACAAAATCGAACCGATTGCTAATTTAAAATACCTAATTTCATACTTAGTATAAATATGTACATATATATATTTGACTCTTTTTTTATACACTGCTCAGGCTCACATACTGATCCATTGTTTGTTAAAATATAAGGAGTGGTCGTCTACTGTTTCAACATTAATTGTAATATGTAATATGTGAACACTGTGTATCTATGTACATATAACTTAGTCTGTCATTCCTTAATCTGTGATACTTTGTACACACTTTCAAATACCTAGTGTTTTTATGCTAGGTACATCGTATTCACGTATAATTATATAATTCCTGTAAATGCAAATATTGTTAACATCGTTTTTAAAAGAGTAAGTATGGAGTTTCTTGCCCATTCTTCTCCATACAAAACTACCTTTTGGAATGGGCACCTAGAATCAATTTTTTTTTTCTCATTTGACGTTCAAAAGTGCCTTATAATGGTCTAATTGAAATAAATGATTTGACTTTGACTTTGACTTTGACTTTGAAATTTTAAGTCGATAATTAAGCCATAGAATACGTAGGTTAGGTAGGTAGGTAGTTACTGTACCTACTTCTATGTTTTGTTTAGTAGGTACCTATTGAAAGTTTGGGTTTGGTAATCATGAGCTTTCTATCGGTCGCGGTCGTCAGTAGGTAACCACTGCACCTTATCGCTCTAGGTCACAGAGTACTTTTCTCTAGGTTTTACTAGCGACAATAATATTTTTTTTTATTTGATTAAAATGTTTTGGTTTAAATTAAGCCAGTGGGAGCTTAGGTGGGTACCTAGGTAGGTAGTGGTACTTACTTTTATCATTGGCGAATTATTTGTAGTTGTAAGTAGGTAAGTGAGTAGGTACTCTTTTGCTAGAAAAAGAAAGGCAGGCAGGCGTAGGTACCTATAGGTGCTATAGGTAACAAACACAGTTTTAATCGACGGGCCTGTTGGTCTAGTGGTCACTGACCCTGACTGCTAAGCCGGAGGTCGTGGGTTCGATTCCCACCCAGGACAAACTTTGTGTGATGAGCATGAGTGTTTGTTCTGTGTCTGGGTGTTTATCTATAATATGTATGTATTTATAAATTATATAAGTATGTATATCAGTTGTCTGGTTACCATAACACAAGCTCTGCTTAGCTTGGGACCAGATGACCGTGTGTGAGTTGTCCCAAGATATTTATTTATTTATTTAATCAACTTTGGCTTAATTAAAAAACTTACCTATTAGTTATAAAATTTACACTTCCCTGTATCGAAGCAACTGCTCAATATGGAGTCCATTTCGCTCGATACATAAACGGGCACGTTTAATTAAATTGTCTTTTAATTACATTATATTTGTTAATAATAAAAAAAATATTATTAATAACTTAAAAAAAAAAAAAATTATTACAATTCCTTCACTAATTAATCGAAAGGAACTTCGTTCCATCCGGGTGTCCCTTGACACCTCTCAAGATTTTTTTTATATTACACGTGTTTGATAAATTGTTTTGTAATTTTCTACTTAAACATGCAAATCTTCTTTTCCATACGCCATTAAATCTTTCTATAATATTCCTTGTTGTTATGTGAGCTTTATTATATCTTATTTCTGATTGAGATTGTGGATTAAGCACAGGCGTATACATATACGACGATTGCGCATATCCACTATCACCAATCAGTAAACCTGCAAGTTGTCCTTCTTCGAATCTCATACGACACCTGCTATTCGAAAATATTCTTGAGTCGTGGACAGATCCAGGCCAGCGAGCTACTACATCATAGATTTCCATTTGTGGTCCACACACTATTTGCACATTAATTGAAAACCAACCTTTGCGATTGCGAAATACTTCACCGTTTTGTCTGTTTGGATTTTTTATTGGTATATGTGTACAATCAATACATCCTATAGCCCCAGGAAATCCAGCAATGCGATGAAATCTAATTTTCACATCAGCTTGCTCAGTGGTATCAGGAAATTTGACGAAACGTCTTATTTTTAAAGCCAAAGCTTTAGAAATTTTAGCCACAATCCTTGAAATCATAGACTGACTGATTTTGTGCAAATCTCCACAAACAATCTGAAAATTCAAAACACTTATTTAAGTATATATTTATAGCTATAGGTTGTAGGCTGTAGTTAAAATGTATTAATATATAGTAATATTTTAATACATTTTAACTGTTAAATCCTTGTGTGCAAAAAATTCGACCACTTACTTGAAAGTTTCCTGTTGCATAAAATCGTAAAGCGGCTAGCACTTGAATTATGGGTGGAATTGGCAATCCACGTCTGTTACTACCACCAATGTTTTCGAACAACAAGGGTAACAAAAAGTTCAACACAACATCTTTAGTAAAGCGAAATCTAATTTTAAATTCATTATCATCATAACACTCAATTGGATTGTCTGCATCTCGTATGTAGCGTCGCGATATATAATCATATGGATTATCGTACAAATAAACAATAAACTCTTCAAAAGACATGATTAAAATTGAATAAAATACGCGTAAGTTCTACAATTCCTTCCTCAAGGTAGGTCGCGACGTACCTTATAACGGGTGGCGCAAAAGTAAAGACCCTATTTGGTTCAGCTATAACATTTTTTCTAAATTAGAAAACTAGATTTAGATTTTTTTAAATGTATATTTGTGCCATTAAATTTCGTACCATTAGGATTTAAAGATGATGTCTTTTAAATGGTGACCTCCAGAGTTGATACACATTTGAGTCCTTCAAAATTGGTTATGAGTGACGAAGCGCATTTCCATCTCTCAGGGCATGTCAATAAGCAGAATACTCGGTTCTGGGGCACTGATAATCCGCGCATTATTCAAGAAACACCTCTACACCCACTAAAAGTTACTGTATGGTGTGGCATCTGTGTTGACAGAGTGATCGGACCCTATTTTTTCGAAGACGCTGGAGGCAATGCGATTACTGTCACTGGAGAACGCTACAGAACCATGTTACGTGAGTTTTTGATACCCAGTTTGGACGAATTGGGGCTGGAGCACATCTGGTTTCAACAAGACGGCGCTACGGCACACACAGCGCGCGACACTATGGACTTAGTGAGGGACGCTTTTCCAGGCCGAGTTATCTCTCGTTTTGGCGATTTGCCTTGGCCTGCAAGATCACCCGATCTGACCAGTCCAGACTTCTTTCTTTGGGGTTTTTTGAAATCTCGGGTGTATGTGAACAAGCCACAGACTCTCGCAGCTCTAAAAGAAAACATTCGTCAAGAAATAACGAACATATCGCAGGAAGTGTTACGGCAAGTTATGCAAAATGTCATAAATAGGGCTCAAATGTGTATCAACTCTGGAGGTCACCATTTAAAAGACATCATCTTTAAATCCTAATGGTACGAAATTTAATGGCACAAATATACATTTAAAAAAATCTAAATCTAGTTTTCTAATTTAGAAAAAATGTTATAGCTGAACCAAATAGGGTCTTTACTTTTGCGCCACCCAGTATTTGACAGTTGGTTCCTCAACTCAAACTCACCTCGACTGAGGAAACTGTTTGAGGTGAGGAGCAAATTAACAACTATGAATATCAAACCACCTCAGTGAGGTTGAGTCGAGTCGAGGAAATCATGAGTTTTTGACTTAGAATATGGGTGTGTGTTTCCTGATAGCTACAATATGAATCGGTTACTTCTAGGCAAGCGTGCTCCATCTTAGACCGCATCATCGCTTCCCATCAGGTGAGATAGATAGTGGTCAAACGTATGCCTATCAAATGATAAATAAAAAAAAAAAGTTGACATATTAGCATCACGTGACATCTGGTAAGCAAACGTCAACTCCATACAATTTGGTTTTTCCGCTGGCGTTAACGCTATCAGAACTAGGAATATTGTCTTCAGGCCCGGATGCTGTAGGTATTGGAGAAGAAACCCGTGATGCAAGCTATATTTTATAAATCAACGTCAGATCAATTAGACCAATATAGGGCACTATTGATCGTCATATGAGCAAGATTGATTCTAGTTGGCCATTCCAAAATGTAGTTTTGTATGGAAAAAGATGACTAAGAAACTCCATACTTACTCGTTTAAAAAAGATGTTTACAATATTTACAGGAATTATAGCATAATTATACGTGAGTACGATGTACCTTGCATACAAAATACTATATTAAAGTATGTACATTTGGTACTTGGTACTATACAACTTTTATCCTTGTTTATAATAAATCCTAATTTTTCAATAATGCACAAGTATTTTTCACACTAATAAAACAGTCTTTAAAGTCTTTTCCGATACAAAACATATGTTCTAAATAAATAACTGAAATCATATTTCTGGACCGCGAATATTTCACTATGGGCTTCCAAAGTATTACAAATTAAGGAATGACAGTTAAGTTATGTAGCTAAGGTAAATCATGCAGTACTTATTTTTCTTTAAAATAAACGTTGCCGCCCCGCACCATTCCACATTATTTCTCCTGTATGGTGCGTGCGTTCTATAACCACGTAAACTCACATACACAAACAATTGGACCAAGAAACAACTACCTGCAGACCACACGGATAGTTGTACCGTTCAAGAATCGAAACCGAGAAGTCAAGTTAAACGACCTTAAAACAAAAACACCATTTCTTAATTTTCGTATCCTGAGTCCGAATTTATATTTTTTCTTTTCTTCATTTCTGAGAAAAATAAATAAAATCAAAAAACATGTGATGACGTCACATAAACGGTGGAAAAGCATTTCAATGGTTTAGATGAAAACATTAACGTCAAATAAGACAATGTCAATATCACAACGAAGTGTAATAATAATGATAATAGTTTTTTTGACGTTTCACAGTAAAGCAAAGGATAAACGATATTCCACCGTAAGCATGACGCTTACGTCTTTTTAGAATATACCTAATCTAAAGATGAAATTATGAATGAAAAGTACATAATTTCGAAAAACAGAGAAATACGGGTGCCCTAAATTTGTATTTACTTTTATATAACGTAATAATACATGCGGGTTAAAATTTTTAAATTTTGACAATTATTATCACTATCATCTTTCTGTAGAAAGACGTCCACTTGACTGATATAGGTAGGTATAAGCTGCAGTTCCCAGATATCGCTAAATATTGATCTTTCTTTCTTTCTTCATCACTACATAATGAGAAATACACGGTCACGCTAAATTTGTGTTCGTTCTGGCAAAGCTCATACGTACGGATTTTCATATAGTTTTCACTAATAGAAAGAAGAATTATCTAGCATGGTTATTCATGCTAAAATATTGTATGTAAATGAGAAAGTAACTCTGTTTGTTACGCTTTCACGATAAAACGGTTGAACCGATTCTGACGAAATTTGGTATGAAAATAGCTTGAACCCTGAAGAAGGAAATAGGCTATTATACTATATGCTTTATATTCCGCGACTTCGTCTGCATCCGCGATAACCGACATTGACGCGGACGAAATTACAGGCAAAAGCAAGCAGGCTTTCATCATTCATCATTTCAGCCGTGAGACATCCACTGCTGGACATAGGCCTCTCCCAAAGGGGGGGGGGGGCCTCTGGGGGAGGCCTATGTCCGGAGGTTTGCCATAATCGCCACGCTTGGCAGGCGGGTTGCCGATCGCAGTATGGTTGTTACAAACCTTTGTAACGCTGCTGCCAATTCTCTGGTAAGTCCCTTAGTCGCCTCTTACCACACCCACGGGAAGATATGGGAGCAGGTCAGCAGGCTGTAATTTGTTTAAATATATAGATTTCCGTAAAAAAATTCACACGGATGAAGTCGCGGGCAAACGCTTTATTTATAAATCTAAGCAGCTCAAAAAATAAAATAAACATAATCTACTTTTGACTTAGTCGTAGGACTGTATTCCTTTGGCTCTAAAGTTTAGATTCCTGCATCTTTCGAATGGGTGACTTATGTTTGCTTTTACACATTTCAAAACATATCAAATTATCACTCATGTAAGAGCATTAATTTAAACCGGACTTTATTCCCGTACCTAATACAAAACCGCACAAACTCTTACCGCGACACTAAAAACTTGCAAATCATTTACCTATCACAAAAGTTGTTATGTAATCATCGGTTGGTGAGCAATTTCGATCGCAAGCGACCGCGACCGCGGCCGTGGGAATGTGAGGTGCGCGCGCGCATTATCTCGCGCGATCTCATCTGATAGCGGAGTTATCTGGCACGATCAGCGCACGAGTCGATGCTGTGCCGGGTGGATATGAAAGCGGGTGAAATGGGGATAGGTTCTAAATGTTTGGGCCATAGTTTTGAAATTGACATTTGGGATAGTAATTTTTCTCTGTAAACAAGCTTACTATTACAGTTTAGAGGATTACATCCATGATAAGAATGCTTGGAAACATGCTGGTCCGGCTCCATAGGACAATCTACAGTCTAGACAAAATCAAACTGATTGCTAATTAAAACTACTTAATTTATACTTAATATATACATTATATTTAATTCTTGCTCTGGTTCACACACTAGTTCATAGTTTGTTGAAACGTAAGAAGTGGTGTTGTCTACTTTTTCAATAATTGTAAATAATATATATGTGAATTGTGAACACTGTGTATTACAACTTAGCTGTCATTCTTTATCTTGTAATACTTTGTACTTACTTTAATATAGTGTTTTGTGTGTTTTTAGTGTGTGTTATTGTATCGTATACCTAACTTCCTGACTATTTGATTTTAATTACTCATTATTAATTCTATTCATATTGTTGACATGTTTTATTTATTATTGTTTAATTTATGTAATGAATTGCATGCCGTAAGGTAAAATGTAGCTGATCTCATTTATTTATGTCCTTTATTGTACCTACATTTAGAGCAAATAAAATGATTCTGATTCTGATTCTGATCGTATTCACATATAGTTATATAAGTATAAACTGTAAATGCAAAATATGGTACACATTTTTTTTTAAAGAGTTAGTATGGAGTTTCTTGCCCATTCTTCTCCATACGAACCTACCTTTTGGAAGGGGCCACTAGAATCAACTTTTTATATGACGTTCAAAAGTGCCTTTTAATGGTCTAATTGAAATAAATGATTTGACTTTGACTTTGATTTCATAATTATAACTCATTAGAATAGGAATGGACCTGCTCAACGTATATTGACCGGAAACATATTCTAGAGATATCATATCAAATCAAATCAAATCAAAAATATTTATTTGCTCGAATGTGGTATATAAGGTGTTACATTAATTTTATTTCAGCATATCCTGCCATAAAATGGCGTGCAAATGTTTTAGCAATTAGCAATGTCAATTAATCTAACTTACTTACAAAGAACAGATTCTTTTGACTTGTCTTCTAAATAGTCCTTAATGGTATAATAACTTTTAAATACAAGTAGTTTGAAAAGCTTTTTTTTAAATAAAGTCAGAGGTAAGTCTTGGAAACAATTAGGTAAATGATTGTAAATAATAATCGACATGCAGTATACATTTTTTTTAAATAATTTCAGTTTTATTGGTGGCAGCCGAAGTCTATCTTTATGCCTAGTTCGGCTATTTGGCCTGTCAGTGGTAGCTTCAAATAAGTTATAGTTTTTCTTAACAAAGATACATATTTCAAAAATATATATACATGGCAAAGGCAGAATTTGAAGTTTTTGGAACAGGGGCTTACAGCTGTCTAAAAAGTGAGCTCCACAAATTGCTCGGATACATTTTTTTTGAGCTTTAAAAACTCTGTCAAAATCTACTGAGTTACCCCATATTATAATACCGTATCGGAGGATGGATGATACATACCCATGGTAAGCCAGCATTGCAGTATCATGGTTAACAGTGTTTGTTTAATTCGTTTTAGCACATATATAAAACGATCAATTTTTGTAACAATTTTATCTAGGTGTGGTTTCCAATTGCAATATTTATCGACCGTTATACCCAAGAATACACAATTGTCGACAGTGGTCAAGTGAGAATCTTTATAATTAATGTCTAGTTTATTTATGTTTGCATTGTATGTCTGAAATTGTATTACATTTGTTTTAGTCATATTTATTTTTAAGTTATTTTTTTCTAGCCAGTTAATTGCATTATCCAGAGCTTCTACGATTTCATTTTCAAAATTTTTGTTTGTGTCACTCTCTATTATTATTGTAGTGTCATCAGCGAATAGTATGCAATCTTTGCCTATCGCCTCTGGAATATCGTTAATATAAACTAGAAAGAGTAGTGGGGATACGATCCCTCCCTGAGGCGTGCCGTAATTATTTTGTTTATATTCCGATCTAAAGATTTTATTTTCCTTTTGACAGGTTTTTGTTATTTCCACGCATTGAACTCTTTCAGAAAGATAGCTTTTGATCCAGTCATTGGCCTTACCTCGGATGCCATAATGCTCTAGCTTTGAGAGTAGTGTTTTGTGGCAAACAAAATCAAAAGCTTTTGTCATATCTAGGAACACGCAACTTATCTTAGATTTTTTATTTAAACTTTCAGTTATGTGCTTTATTAACGTAAAACATGCAAAAGCAGTGGAACTACCCTTCCTAAATCCATATTGTTCTTTTTTAAGAATGTCACTTGCTGTTAAAAAGTTCTCTATTTTAATAAACATCACTTTCTCAAAGATTTTGGATGTGACTGGGATTACAGTTATTGGGCGATAATTGCTCATGTCAGTTTTTACACCTTTCTTGTAAAGAGGTTTGACAATTGACCTTTTCAGACGTGTTGGTAGTCATAGTGCACAACATAGTGCATGTTGTGCACTGTTCATAGTGCACAACCACAGGTGAACTCTCTCTTCCCTCACTCAAACCTAACCTCCAACAAAAGTTCGTGATCGTGTTTGATTGCCGTCTTTTATGGCTAATACGAGTATTACAACTATGCAATTTTTTTTGGATAGCATAAGAAAAATATCTTAAAACCAATCTTAAGCGTTTATTGCTGAACCAACGAAAGGGAAGCAAAAAGTAATCTTATTACGATCCGTCGCGATTTTGACGACTGTATAAGTCCGAGACAGATTGTCAGTTGCAATAAAGATTTGACGTAGGTACAGAAACCTTCTTAAATATTTAAACTAATTCATCATCATTTCAGCCCAAAGACGTCCACTGCTGGACATAGGCTTCCCCAAGGGGGGGTTTTGCCATAATCGCCACGCTTGGCAGGCGGATTGGCGATCGCAGTATGGTTGTTACAAAGGCACAGAGAACGCTGCTGCCCATCCTTTGGTAAGTCCCTTAGTCGCCTTTTACGACACCCACGGGAAGATATGGGATGGTGCTATTCTTTACGTCCGACACCACACGGACTGATCTAAACTAATTAGATGAATTATTTAGTTTATAAATTTATGTTGTAAATAAAAAAAACAATGTAAATAACTAAGTAAATAAAATAAATAAATAAAAAACATTTTCAGGTTTTATTTATTTTATTACGTTCTTTAAGTATTTATTTTATTTACTTTACTATTTACATTGACTTTATTTTGAGGGAAAATCATAAATTGACGCTTGAATTCAATATGATTCCAATTAACAATGAAACGATGTGTTCTATTCCTCAATAGTTTCCGTATCATGGTCACCGCAGTCGGGGGCGAGTGTTGGCGACGCTAGCGCCCTCACCGCTGTTAATCGTGATTTTAGATTTTAAATGGACACGTAGAGATTCATTGGTTCGCTGAATGGGAGATTTTTGGTTCTAACTGATATGTTACATTCGTATCTAGTTATTTCTAAAATGTTAAACTTATAGCCTATTTCACAACCTCTATTGACCAGATATGTTGAAAAATTGAAAAGAATTTGTATGAAATTATACGTCAAGTAATTTGACCGGATATTTTTGTAACTGAATGGTGCTGGAATAGGAGTTTAATGTTATATACCTTGATTAATGGATAGAAAAGTTCTTTAAGAAATAATCAAAATATGGATTAGAAAATTACTGTTGGTGGAATTGACAACAGCCTAGAGTAAAAGTAAAAGCAGGAGTAGATTTTCGAATTACAAAAAAAAATAACATTTTAAATCTATACATAAAATAAAACAGTAAAAAAACTGTACATTGAATATATTAAAAAAATAATTATTGAGGGGGGTTTAGAAACAGTAATAGAGCACGAATCCAAAAAAAAAATTCTGTCTGTTTCGAATTACAAAAAAAAATATCATTATAAATCTATACATAAAATAAAACAGTAAAAAAACTGTACATTGAATATATTAAAAAAATAATTATTGAGGGGGGTTTAGAAACAGTAATAGAGCACGAATCCAAAAAAAAAATTCTGTCTGTTTGTCTGTTTGTTTGTACACGCTAATCTTCGGAACTGCTGGACGGATTTGAATGATTTTTCTTTTGTTGTATAGGTATTAAGTCTGGCCAACATATAGGCTATAATTTATCTTGGAAACTTGAACACCTGATGCAGAACCGCAACAGACCAGCTAAACTATAAGAGATACAAAAATGGTACCATAGCAAAAATTGCTCCACGTGATGAGCATTTTCTGCTGAGAGGATAAATTTGAAGATCTGGAACACCTGATGTGGACCAAGAGCCCAGCTACACCATAACACATATAGGAATGACGTCTTAGCAAAAGTTGTTCGGTCTGATGAGTATTTCCTGTTGACTTATAAAAATCGAAGATCAGAAACATCTGATGTGGAAATCAAAGCTATCACTAATTTCACTGTATATTATAATATAAGGTGGGATTACCTCCACGCGGTGAAGGCAGTAACAGTTTAGGCCTGATTTTTGATGACGCTGGTATATCATTGAAAATTTGATTCTACTGGTCAAAACTCCCATTAAGTTTTTTTATTTTGTCGAATAAATACGACTTCCTGCTTATGTTATTTGAGTGTTTAATTTCCTTTACACGGTAGCCTACCCGGTAACGCAGGGGAGTAGTCACTTAGATTTTAATTGATCAGGTATCTCTTCACAATAAAACTATAACCATGCCTAGAAAGAGGTCAAATCTTTCCCAATGTTCCAAAGGAGCTAAAAGATTGAGGATCATAAGATCCCAAGAATCTACCGAAGAGCGTCAGGAGAGACTTGATGCTGTTCGAGAACATCAGGCTGCAAATCGCTCCGTGGAAACCTCTTCAGATCGCGAAGCACGTCTGCGTTCTCAGCGTATTTACGCATCGACTTCTAGGTCTCTAGAGACAAGTGGGGAACGTGATGCGCGACTGACCGCTGATCGTGAACGTCACGTATTGTCTCGCGAGTCGGAGACGTTCACGGATAGAGAATTGCGCTCGAGTTCTTAGCGTATCTACGCATCTGCTTCTAGGTTTCTAGAGACAAGTGCGGAACGTGATGCGCGACTGTCCGCTGATCGTGAGCGACATGCATTGTCTCGCGATTCGGAAACGTTTACCGATACAGAATCACGCTTGAGTTCTCAGCGTATTCGCACATCTACTAACAGGTCTTTTGAAACGAGTGATGAACGTGATGCACGACTAACTGCTGATCGAGATTGTCATACATTGTCCCGAACACGCACACAACATAATATCCATGATCTGTTAGAAAGTGAGAGAGAAAGAATTGCTGGAGTACGGCAGGAAGAGACAGAACAAGAGCGCAACGAACGTTTGTATTCTGATCGACTTCGACATTCTCTGAACAGAATGTCGATATCATCTGAAAATTCGGATGTGTCTCAGATATAGCCGTAGGGCATGGCGACCTTCCTTGGGTTGATAAGGAACGGAGTGCATTTACGTATACTCCTAAGATTGACTACGCCACATATTCCGCCATCGGAGGTATGATTCAAAATTGTACTTTTTGAACGTCTCGAATCGTCTCGCGCATCCCGTTGGTTTCCCGTCCCCGGGCTCTTAGAATTCGACACCAGACGTTTCAGATCTTCGATTTTGCCGACCCCGTTGTCGCTGGCATAAGCAACAGGATCCGCGTACGAAGTCGCGGGCAGAAGCTAGTCATCAATAAAGTAAGGCCTTTCAAAAAATATATTATATGCGAAACTGGTAGGTATTACGATTGAAAATCGATCGAATGTAGGTTTTGTTTACTTCACGGTAGGCTGTCATTCGTAGATGTTTGACAGTCATTATGGGTATTCAGAAGTCAGAAAGTCTAAAATCAGTCTTACCAAGGGGTATCGTGTTACAGGCAGATTGCTCCATGTAAAACACGGTATTTAGTTTAATCCTTTAGACTGGAAGCCGACCCCAACATAGATGGCAAAAGAATCCGAATTGTTTTCTGCCTTCGTCATGGAATAAAACTTTTGGAGGACTTCAGGACGTGGTGTTGGATTAGGAGTGGTCGTCTACTGTATTATTAATTGTAATTATGTGAACACTATTTGTCTGTACATCATTTAGCTGTAATTTCTTAACTTGTAATGCTTTGTACATATTATAATATATGATTTTTATATAAGGTACATCATATTCACGTAACAAAATATATTATAATTCTTGTAAATGCAAATTGTAAACAATATTCTTTTTAAAAGAGTATGTATGGAGTTTTTTGCCCATTCTTCTCCATTCGAAACTACCATTGGGCAACTAGATTCAAATTTTACAATATGACGTTCAAAAGTGCCTTTAATGGTCTAATTGAAATAAATGATTTGACTTTGACTTTGACTTTGGTGTTCCGTCGTCAGAAAAGTGCCACAGGACAGCACAAAGACAATTTAGTGCAAAGTGAAGTACTTCTAACATACTCTTAAGTCTTATCTATTAACTCAAGTTTTAAATTATGAAAAAACCAATCGATTTGAAAACCTCCTACTTTTTGAAGTTGGTTAAATACTAGCTTATGCCCGCGACTTCGTCCGCGTGAATGTCGGTTATCGCGAATGTATACAAAATCGCGGTTTAAAAAGTAGCTGTACTTCCCCAGGGTTCAAGTTTTCATACCAAATACCAAATTTTATCAAAATCGGTTAAGCTGTTTCGTCGTAAAAGCGTAACAGACAGAGTTAATTTCGCATTTGTAATGTTAGTAAGTATGGATGTTTGTTTAGGTTAAGGTATTTATTTATCTATGGGCATATGTAGCCTGGAATAAATGAATGTTTTGGGAACACATTCATTGTGCGTACTGCTAAGGAGTGAAATTGCCTGCCTGAGTCTGCGTTTCCTGATAGCTACAACCTGGGAGTCTTTAAGTCAAGAGTGAATAGGTTACTTCTAGGCAAGCGTGCTCCATCTTAGACCGCATCGTCGCTTCCCATCAGGTGAGATAGTGGTCAAACGTATGCCTATCAATTGATAAAAAAATATATTATTTTATTAAAAGGCTAGGCAGATAATGATGACTCCACGCGTTCGTGCTAGAGCGTCTGAAGAAAGAATCCTGGTTCAATATTAATTGTGGCCGAGTCAAGTGTGCGCATAACACAGCGAGAGATCTATGTCTGACTCCATCATAATAAATGTATAATTTCCACAATAATTTGAAAATAGTTTTTTTTACGAGTTGTTACGAGTTCACCTGAATATGCTATTTTCCAACTGGATCAACTATTGCGTCCAAATATTGTCGGCAAATTATTATTAAAAATAATATTATTTCAAGGCCAATTTGTTGCTATCTCGATAAATGTTTAATTTTAGAAGGATTTTTATTATTTACCATTGCTTAGTAAAACGATATCATGTTAATGTTTTGGTAGACCTGCTTTTATTGTTTAATATAAAAAAAACAACAAATATAATTATATCAAAGGTATTTTCTATAGGTCAACTAACCATAAACGTAACAATTATAGCAAATTAATGTAGTTCTATTATATTTTGCAGCATTAATAACTTGTATAAATGAAACAACATTTAATTTTAAAATAAAAGAATCCTACATTAGGCTATTCAATCAAAACTATAGGTAAACCGTCATTAATTTGACCTTAACTTTAAAAAAAAGAAAAAAACTAAAGCACAAAAACAAATCGATATCAAAACAGAACGATCGACTAATTATTCGAGCAAGCGTTGAAGGGAGAGCAGATCGAATCGATAAGACAAAATCAATAAAATCATTGCCAGATTACAAAAGGATGGTTGTTCATCATTGCCACATTAAAAAAAGATAGGTCGGCTTGTTTGATGTCGGTGTGTCGGCACCTTTTGATGTTGTAATAATGCGACCAAATTGAGTCAAAGGCACTAAATGTGTGACGAATTGACTTATCTAAGTGTTTCATCGACTTGTTGATGGGACGATTGCTGTGATGTTATACAGGATGTTCAATAATTGATTTTATGAAGTAATAACGATATTATTGAGGTTCGGTTAGTGTTATTTTTTTTCGATTATGAGTTAATTCTTATTTAGGTTTTGCTTTGAAGATATAAACACTTCATTGATTTTTAATTGAGCTCGATTTTTTTTGGTTGGTATCGAGCTGGGTAAATTCGTTTTACAGTCTAGCAAACTAGTCTCGGTTTTATTTCAAAAGCACATGAATTCATTCCATTGACATTAATGTGTTTCTTAGTTTATGAATTAACAGTGCAAGTTACAATAAATAAAAAATAGTCAGAATGAATACCTAGGGTCTTCTTTAACTTTATTAAAACCCAAGAATAAGATGAACATATCTATACATAATTTTGTCTTTTTTGTTCAAAAAACAATGCCCCATACTACAAATCCTATGTGTGTCGTGGGTGCGTTTACAAACGTTTAAACTCACATACACAAACAGCCAGACCCGGAACAACTGTTTATACGCCATACTTACAAATAGGTACTTGTTTCGTGCGAGAATCGAATCCACGAAATGCAGAGCAGCAGTCGATCGTTAAACCACTGCGCCAGCCGTGTCATCTATTATATTTATATTAAAACTAAACTAAAAATGTGGTTCGATGTTTGGTTTCAAATTGCTAATATACGACACTACAGATCCGATTCCGTACATTTAAACGCTAATAGGAAGCTACGTTTTTCCTGAATGCAATAAAATAATAAATAAATAAATATAAATGTAGCTTAAAATACTATCAAAAAAGTTAGGGATGCATGAGAATATTCACGCGAACGAAGTCGCGGGCAGAAGCTAGTATTTTTGTGACTAGCCCGTCTCACCATTCCCAAACCACAGCATCTCCTGTAAGCCAAAATCAACAGGCGACCACCAGAAAAGCGCCAAAGCAATGAAGCTCGACGAGTCCTGGGGTGTGATTCTGTAAGACCTCATTCTAAACTTCGAATCTGAATCCGCTGTGAGTTTCTTGATTGGCATTCTAAAAACTCGGTTGATAATTCGAATTTACACTAGCGCCACCCTTGCGAGCGTGTCAGCGAGTTGAACTAAATTGACAGGGAGATTTTGACAGATAAAGTATGAGATGAAATAAGAAATGGTATTCTGTAAGGTAATTTCCCCGTCACTTCTCACTCGAACCCGATTCAAAGTGTCAAATATATCAAGGTCATTTGGAACCTTATGCGAAGTGAGAGTGAATAGCGATGTGAGATGCGAATTGTCGTTTGAATTTTACAGAATCGACCTACAAGATAAACATTACGACTGTCTGGGGCCCCGCAACGAAATGAATCAGAAAAGAACAGCAGAGGAATAAGACAAATATGTATTTTCCACTTCCCTCAAAATCAAGCAGGAGACAGAACAGAACTAGGCCAGTATGCACGAAGGTACATCTACAATTGGGAGAAGCCCAGTTACACCACGAATGACAATTAACTTTATTTAATCGGTCATAAAAAATGAGCTGTGATTCCAATAATAAGTTTGGCAAAATCGCTTGAATGCACAGAAATTACGAAGCAGTATAAAATATTTATGTAGAATTTCCGTCCAAACTTTGCACTGAAGGCAACAAACAAGTCCACTATTCCCCATCACCCTGTAGTCAAAATCTATCGACACGTTGATAATGTCGAGGTCAATGCGTTATTTGCTATTCTTTTAATGTCATCTATAATTTCGATGAGTTCGACACAGAAATAATTCTAGGTATATACCTGTGACCAATCGTATTGACAGGATTCTCGCAAATTGATGTCTTTATTTGAGTAGGTATTACATATTTTGATTTCATTTAACCTTTCGGTCAAGGACGGAACTAAATTGAAATGAATCGAGATATTGATGATACCTATCAAACTGTGATCATCAATTCGTTTGATATAGATTGATAAAATTGACAGTCAATCAATTAGTGTTTAAAGTTTATTTTGCCAAAGTGAAGGACCAAAAATGTTTAGTTTATTAGAAATACAATAGAACAAGTAATAGTAGTAGTTTTCTATTCGTCGATACCTACATGCACTATTTATTATATTTTATAATTTCATTTAATTTTTTACAAAATGTTTTTCGTTATGGTTTATCCATACATAAATGTCAACTACTGTTCAAAAAATTTAAAAACGCGATCGCGAAATGCGTGCCAACGTTTCTCTCTGTAGACATTCGGAAACAAAGGCTTTTGGTACATAAAAAACATAAAAATTGGTTAGTCGATATACATAAATTAAAATCAAATTAAAATGTTTACTTAGGTATTACTAAATTAATAATAAATTACTATATTGTTATTAAATTATATCTTCAATATTAAGAATTAATATTCACCATTTTAGACAAATTGAGAATGTGATTAGAATGCAAAATGCGAATGTTCCTAAAAGTTACTAGAATTGTCCATATTACATACACAGGACTTTCAATGATCGAACAATGTTAATGGTCATAGGAGATATGTACAAAGTGACTGTATTTGGTTAACAGATTTGTGATGGCGTCATTTTGTCATTAAGCAAAAAAGAGGACAGAGATTTCCATTCCCATTCAAAGCTATCAAAAGTCTTTCTTAGTTAACTTTTACCATAAATATTAACAATTAGAAAATAAATGTTCTTTCTTCGCTTAGCCAATTATAACTAAACCACTGACTCTAACTTTCAATCGTCCCTATAAATCACGACTATCAATATTACAGTTAAGGCGGTTTCACACGGGACGTTGTCGTGGCGACAAGGGCACGCACGCAACGCTCAGACGGCTTCCGTAAGCAAATAGTCGCAGCTCATTAGTGTGGTTAGGTAGGTACTTCATTAGTTTTGTAAGAATAATATTGTTGCTTATTATAGTGAGTACTTTGATGAATGTAATAACGTGTCAAAACAAAACAAAATATAACCATTCAATAGTTATGTACCTACATGTTATTTTGTTTTGTTTTGACACGTTACGGACTTTATAACTATTTGGCATAATAATATTATGTCAAATTAATATAAGTGGCCGTTACTTCTGTCTAAACGGCGCTTAATGAAAAACAATTAAGAAAGTTGGTGAGATTTGTTTATTGAATATTTTTATTTTACACCAAAAATATTGAAAGGTCAAGATTTGGGTAGCAAAAAGTAATTTAGTTTCCACTTAATAATGAAAGAAAATCATAATTCGTACTTAATAAACAATGTACAGCTACTTTGTTTATTTATTCAGCACGTGGACATCCACCGTGGGCATGGTCCACAAATTCAAGGTTGCGCAATGAAACCCAAATGCGCAAGAGAAACGACGAGCCTCTCTCTCTATTGCTATAGAGAGAGAGAGGCTCGGGGTTTCTCTTGCGCATTTGGGTTTTGGAATTCGCAAAGAAGGTTCGAGAACTAAAGTCACCGACTTTGCGCGTCGAATCAGCACGCTGAAGTGGAAGTGGGCCGGCTTTGCTTTAGAGCTTTAGAGTGGAGACCGCGTTTGAACAAGCGTAGTAACACCGACGATTTGAAAAAGATGGCTGGTAGCGGATGTATGCGAGCTGCCCAAGACTTGAGAAAAATTGGTTGGCGATATCTGGGGGAGGCCTATGTTCAGCAGTGGATGCCAACTGGCAAATAATAATAATAGGGCTAATAGGAAAATAATAATAGTTTTTTCTTAGGAGGTATTCCTCTTAAGAAAAATCAATTATTATTTGACCTAATAAGGTCAATATAGACCTTAAGATTTCCAAGATTTTGGAATTTAAAAATTGTAAAAATACCGTGCGTCAAAAACAAACTCTTCTCTCTTAACCCCAAAACTTGAGTCAAGATAATTCCATAAAATTCAACCCTTAACACGCAGGTTACCATACAGATTCTTTTGATTTCGTCAAACAAAATCTGCGAATCTCTGCCCAACCCTCTACATGAGGCGTGAAGATAATTATTTCCCACTTACTGTCCGCTCATTGCGGTATCGTTGAACTTTGCCACAGATGGTTGTCGCACCCGTACTTAGGCAATTATTTATAGCCCCAGCCTAACTGCTGACAGGCTTGTGATGGCTGAACATATAGGGTTAGATACCATATGGTTGGTTGTATAGATGTATTTTTGATTATCCGTAAATGCCGTAAATAACTAAGAATATGAATATTTATTAAGCCAAGACTTAACCTAATTTACAGGGTAAACAAACAAGGGAGTTACTCTATAAAGTGGCAAGATACTAGAAAAAGTGCAACTGGGCTTAAACTAGGATAAGCTCCTGTGCTTTAATCACCAGTTTTATTCATCACCTGTTTTCGATGGCCATTTTACAGTTGAACACAATAGCATAATGTTAAAAAAAGTTTTTTCAAAAAAAAGAAAACCGCCTTCAAAAACCAAAAAGTGATAAATAACTTTAGCACAGAACACACACTACTTTACTTTCGGAAGTCGGTGACGGTGGCTTTGTGTTTGTTGTTTTGTATTGCCACCGACTTCCGAAAGTAAAGTAGTGTGTGTTCTGTGCTAAAGTTATTTATCACTTTTTAGTTTTTGAAGGCGGTTTTCCTTTTTTTGAAAAAACTTTTTTATTTTTCGCTTTTTAGTGTTGCCTTAACTTCCAAATCCATTAGGAAACGGCGACACACTTAAAAGAGATTTTAAGTTCACCAAATATTGAAGAAACTAAAACGTCATCTAAGTATTTTTTTTTGGGAACTTGTTGATTTTTTCAAAAAGGGCTGGATCAATTTTGATAAAATTTATATGGGACCATTTCGAAGTAAACCCCTTTCGAACAAAAAAAGATTTTTTGCAAATCCGTCTATATATGACAGAGTTATGCCCAAACATTCATAAAAAAAAATATATAAACATTCGAATTGATAACCTCCTCCTTTTTGAAGTCGGTTAAAAAGTAACTAGGTTAATAACAATAATTGCCCCTATCACATATCACGGGCATGTGACCAAGACAATATATAGCAGAAATTGCAACATTTCAATTTTGTATGTAGTGAGTTGTAGCATGAAATGTAGATACATAATTGTGTGTAAATGTGTCGGTGTGTGAGGTGAATGGGTATGTAAGGTGTATGTGTGAGTGGGGTAGAGTGGATGTGCCTTTTTGTGTGATTGTGTACGTGTTATGTTATAGTGTTTAGAAGATCTTCAGTTTTAAGGGGCTATTAAACGACTTTTACAGATTTTAAACTGGCAATCACGTCAAAATGTGCAGTGTAAATGATTTGAAAAAAATATATGTTAAACTAGAACATTCTCTTAATCATTTAGTGTGTGGATATTTTTTATTATATTCAAATTAAATAGTTTAATTAAATCGTGAAGTTGTGTCTGACGCGGACAAAACATTACAATCACACAAAATCTACCAGGTATGATTAAACGAAACTGACACCATCTTACAGACAATTTTATTATCTATCTTTTAGTATACGCCTTTTTTTTAAGCTAAAAAATACTACTGTTATTTTATTTTTTCGACTAAACTTGGAGAGTTTTGGACGCAGCGCATACGATTCTCTGAGTCCCAAACTCTCAAAGTTTAGTCGAAAAAATTAAATAACAGTAGTATTCTTTAGCTTAAAAAAAAGGCGTTTAATTATACCTGGTAGATTTTGTGTGAAATGCATACCTTTGTGATATATATGTGTTTAACTAAAACTATAAAATGCTTTCACACACTAAATGATTAAAAGAAAGTTCTAGTTTAACATAATATATTTTTTTCAAATCATTTACACTGCACATTTTGACGTGATTGTCAGTTTAAAATCTGTAAAAGTCGTTAAATAGCCCCTTAAGGTAATCTAGAGAAAGGAGAAACTTGTGTACTGTTAATTTTAACTTGCTGCAGGGTAAGTGATACTAAAAAAAAAACAATGTAAAAAAAAAAAAATATCATCTGCCTAGCTTTTTCCCAACTATATTGAGGTCGGCTTCCTTCTTCATTACCTAATTTAAGGGTAACACGATACCACTTGGTAAAACTGGGCTGTCACACTTTCTGGCGATTTTTTTTTTTGCGGCATCCAAGACAGTTGAATCGATTCTCTAGGACTCCTCGAGCTTCATTGCTCCGTGGTTCTGTTGTTTCTGGCTTACAGGAGTTACAGTGGTTTCAGAATTGTGTGGCAGGCTTGCATTCAGGTAAAAACTGCGTATTCTTCAATTCGACAACACTTGACATTAAATTAGGTAACTCAATGCAAAGATCAAAGCGGTCATGACGTCACGTCACAAAAAAAACTTCTTAATTGAGCTGTTATTTAGCTCGATTGGGTTAGTCGCAGTGTTGTAGGAGGATTCGATCCTTTTTGTACTTACTTATGAACTGGTTGGGGTTAATCTCTGGCTGGTTGCTGTTGGTAACCAAGCGTTGGACAACTGCATAAAAAGGACGAAAAAGAATATGCACGTAAAGCAATTGGATCTCTACTCGGTCGAGCTGGATCTGACTATGAGAATGAGGGAAGAGGGAATGTATCTGTGTTTGATCAATTACCTTGTGAAATGTAATATCCATTAAAATTTGGAAGATTTTGGGAGGAATGTCGGAATGTTTCCCATTATCAATGGATTAAAGAAGTATGTGTAGGGTAGCAGGAACTTTTTTCTTAGGTACAGAGGCCAGCACATCAAGCTTCAACAATCTTTCAACTTTATTTTAAAAACATAAGGTTTATATTCAATTGGGAAAATTTGACTTTTTGGTATGGCTTGATGTGTTGGCGCCTGTACGATTTAGTATGGTAAATCTGCATTTTTGCCCAAGTGGAAATACCACATAGTTGAATTATTTTCTTATATAAGAAACTATCACTTTTTAAAAGTGATAAAAACCTCAAACGGCTTCAATATAACAACCTTTTTGGAAGTTACATGTTTGAGCCGTTCGCGGTTGAAACAATAGGGCCATGGGGTCCGAGTGCTCACCTTAGAAAGATTTCTAAGCGGCTGGTCGACTTTTCACGTGACCAGAGGGCTGGCCTTTTCTTGGGCCAAATAATTAGCATTGCCATTCAACGTGGTAATGCTGCTAGCCTTTTGGACACTTGTCCCATGCATTGTGAGCGATGTGGACTAGTTTTTTGATGCCCTGTGAGTCCTCCATTGTATATAATATATATAAATTTTAATTTATTTGTAAGCGTTGTAATACTTAATTCTTTTAATTTATTTTGTGATGAATGATCATCTTAACAATTACTTTTCTATAAAAGAATTTCCTTTTCTATAAAAGGCAATTTATTATTATCCTTATTACTTACCTTTATTTTAGTATTGGTATCAAATGCTTTAACACCCTAACGCGAGCACCTACCACCAGTAATCGCGTCATCCGAATAGTCGGCGCGCGCGCACCTCACTCTAATAATGATCAATGATGCTACGCCGCGTCGGAAAAATGCCAAATATTCCATACATCACTCGTACTTTGAATATTGACAGGCGGATGGTTTTTTGAACATAGTCTTAAGCTGTGATAGAACTGAACATTATAGGCAAATTTTCCAAATAATAACGTTCAAAATCCAATCATATTTAAACCCCAATTTATGTTAAAATCTTGTCAAAAAAGAATGGAAATTAGAGATATTATTGACAGATGTAAACTGATATTAGAATACGTACATTCTTAAAGTTACGAGATTTGCCCCCCTTTTATCATGTGTTGGAGATAAGAAAATGAAATGATACGAGTTGTATTACCTTTTGTATTTAAACACTGAGAAATATCATCTTTCTTTTAGACTTATTTATTTAATGATTGAATCAAATGTATTGGAAATCGATCATCATCAGTCAGAAGACGTCCACTGATAGACAAAGGCCTCCCCCTATGGTGGTTTGCCATAATCCCCACGCTTGGTAGGCCTATTGGGGATCACAGTGAGGTTGCTAAGAACATGTAAGCCGCTGCTACCCGACTTCTGGATTTTCCATTAGTCGCCTTCTACAACACCCTGGGGATGAAATAGGGGGGTGATATTCTTCACGGATATCGCTAAATAAATAGCAGTTATTAATATCTTGTTAGCAGAAACTGGCAAACGTACTTAGATACCAGTAAAGTTTGACATTGAAATATAATAACATTATGTCGCAATGACATTGGTAGTATTCAAGTGGAGTTATTGTTTCAACATGAATAAGTACCTAATAAACATTACAGACTATGTTAATTATCATATTTGAGTGCTCTTTACTTATTATTATTATTATATTTAGCTCGTACTATCCCACTGCAGGGAGACACACTCCATTACACTCCATTCCTTCCATCGGTTTTGACATTTCGCTGTCTTTCCAATCCTTAAGGCGACGATATACGCTGGCGACCTTGAGCGACCAGAGAATCGTATGCGCTGCGTCCAAAACTCTGTAAGTTTACTCGAAAAAATGTAATAAAAAATAGTATTCTTTAACTTTAAAAAAAGGCGTCATACTTAAAGATAGATAATAAAATTGTATGTAAGATAGTGAAAGTTTCGTTTAAATATACTTGATGGATTTTGTGTAATTATCAAAGTTTTGTCCACGTCAGACACAACTTCACGAGTTAATTAAACTATTTAATATGAACTTAATCAAATCACTACACTAACTGATTAAGAGAATGTTCTAGTTTAACATATATTTTTTTCAAATTATTTACACTACACATTTTAATATGATTGTCAGTTTAAAATCTGTAAAAGTCGCTTGTTAGCACCTTAACCCATTCGCTGCCAAAAACTGGATCAAACCAGTATTTCCGTACATTTACTCCGCAAATATGCGGAACTGGCAGCGAACCAGTTAAGGAAGCCATCCAAGTCATCCCGCCATCTCTTTCGTGGTCTGCCGCGGCCCCGTCTCGCCATTTCAGGGCACCAATTCTTTACTTATATCAACTATAAATATTCTAGTCAATTTTGCTTCTCTACGAGTGGCTATGTACAAGACGGTTCGATGGAACATGGTTAAGCTACACTTGCCGCGGTCGGATTGCGGATAGGTGATTCATTTCATACCGAGAACCCCCTGTGTCTCAGAAAGCACGTAAAGCCGTTGATCCCCGCTGTCATTTGTAGATCTTTGGCAGTCGATACGGCTTGTAGGAAGCCAGAAAGTCTTACCAAGGGATGTCGTGTTACCCAGTAACTGGGTTGTGGAGGTCGCTTCATGGAAAACACTGGTATTCGATGTATTCGATTAGATTGGAAGCCGACCTCAAGGTAATTGGAAAAGGGATAGGCAGATGATGGTGGAACTGATGACATGTAGGCGTGGTACAAGCGCGCTAACGGAACTAACAGGGGTATGATTCTGTAAGACCTCATTCTAAACTTCGAATCTGAATCCGCTGTGAGTTTCTTGATTGACATTCTAAAAAGTCGGTTGATAATTCGAATTTACACTAGCGCCACCCTTGCGAGCGTGTCAGCGAGTTGAACTAAATTGATAGGGAGATTTTGACAGATAAAGTGTGAGAAGACATGGCATGGCGAAGAAGTGGTAATTTTCCTGTCACTTCGACGCTCACTTCGCACTCGAACCCGATTCAAAGTGTCAAATATATCAAGGTCATTTTGAACCTTATGCGAAGTGAGAGTGAATAGCGATGTGAGATGCGAGTTTTGTTTAAATTTTACAGAATCGACCTACAGCATTCGATTCGAAACAATTTGCAAATTGGAAATACGGCTAACCCTCAATTTGGTTTAACTATTATTATTAAGGCTAGGCAGATAATGACGAGTGAAGATATTTAAAACATTCCTAACTCTATAGAACACACATAAAGGTCAAAAACGAAAACTTAAAAAATCGTTTGGCGATGTAACTCAGACCATTTGATTACTATTTGTAACGTTTATATTAATCCAATTGAATGGTACTGGTGCCTTGATCTCATGATTGACGTGGTATGTAACGAGTGTATTTTGTTCGGGACCAGTGCGGTCGCCGCAATGGGAGATCAGCTTTTTGTATAGATTTGGTAATTAATGGAGATAGGATACGCTTGTTATATGTATTTTATTCTTGATATACCTATTCGTCTGAAGTGGAAGTGAGCCGGCCACGTTTGCAGACGGACAGATGGTAGATGGAGCAGACGCGCTTGAGACTGTAAGTAAGCATAGTGTGGGATGCCCTGCGGCACGATGAACCGATGGTTTCAAGAAGGTAGCTGCGGGCTAGCGGGCTGCCCAAGACCGAGTTGGTTGGCGATCTCTGGGGGAGGCCTACGTTCAGCAGTGAACGGCAAATATATTACATGTTCGTCTATATAATAGTACAAAATCCCCGACTCGTTGGTTTCGTGGTCGCAAGTGCGACGGTTGAACATGACTTCGATTCCAAGCTCGGGCCAAGTGCTATTTGGTTTTTCTTTTAACCTTTTCCCTGTTGCATGAGCGACATATAGTTCAGGTTGACTGTTTAACAATTATGTCTGCTTTGCAGATAGTGAAAGTGTTAAAATATCTCAATAGAGTTTTATCCAGTAACTGCGTTGTTGAGGTCAGATAGGAAGTCGCTCCATGTAAAACACTGGTATTCAGCTGCATCCGGTTAGACTCTAAGCCGAACCCAGCATAGTTGGGACGTCTAGGCAGATGATTCGTAAGTCAGTATGGCTATTCTGTTACAATCTCTCTCGGTGAACACCTAGGTGAAGTGAGCTGTCATCCGGCCCGATGCTAGGGATTGACAAAGCAGACGAATGGATGACAGTTCACTTCACCTAGGTGTTCACCGAGGAAGATTGTAACAAAATAGCGCTACTGAAGTAAAGAATTAAAAATAAATTGCGATTATAACACATTTCGTTTTAAATTCAGATTTGTACGTGCACTACTAATTAGTAAGAAATAGGTATGTGTAACTGATTGATGACATCAGCCGAATCAAATTGGTTTAAAAATTGTGCTACCTTGAAAACTAGTAAATTGGGCTATTTATTATTGATTGATTAAAGTAATCAATCATGAGTATCTAGTCTATATTAAACTACTTGATCTTTACTTCTATACCTACTAATATATAAAGAGGTAATATCGTTTGTAAGTTTGCATGTATAAGATAAACTCCGGAACGAATCATCCAATTTCAAAAATTCGTTCACCAATAGAAGCACATTATCCGTGCGTGCTATAGGTTCATCATAATATGCCTATTGCCGTCCATTGCTGAAGGCGTAGGTCTCGTCCAGAGATCGCCAACCAACCCGGTCTTGGGCAGCCAGCATCCATCCACTGCCCCCACCTACTTCAAATCGTCGGTTCATCGTCCCACACTACGCTTGCTCAAACGCGGTCTCCATTCTAGAGCGTATCTGCTCCATCCCGTATCGCTATAGGCTATATTTTGCCATCAAAAAATTTGCTATCTGTAAAAAAATTCACGCCAACGAACTTGCAGCAAAAAGCTAGTATACATATCATATTTTAACAGAGACTCATTAAATTTAAATGCCTAAATTGAGTATACTCGACTTTATTTAACGAGTCCTAATTGTTTTATAGACGATCAACTATCACATTTCAATGTCGCAGTTTACACTCTAGTTCAGCTGTCAGAAATTGGCATTCCACTCTAAGACCTTTAACGCATTAATTTTTATATGAAGAAACATGAACATATAACAAGAAACATAAACATATCAAACTATAATAACTATGATACAAAACTGTAGCGGGCCGCACATCTATTGTTATGAATTTGTAATTGCTGCCGCATAAAGCCATCAATATAATGGAAAAGAAATGCTTGTAATTGACGACGACATGCGGTGGACCGCAATAGAACCAAGACTATACGGGTAGCCGGTAGACCGTATATACTGCGGTCTACCGCATGCGGGTGCAAGTGCGTTGTAGGTCTAACGAGCCTCAAAACCAATCAAACGAATGTCACATCTTCTTAATTTTATTACCAATTACTAATCTATGTTCGATTGACAATCGTCGCTTGACTTCTGACCTCTCTACCTTGTAATAACGCGCACTTCATTATTGCCAGAGATCCTTGAACCTCCAGACCTACTCTGACCTTATTTTAGCATTGCTGTTTTTTTTCCCTGGTATCTCGCAGGTAAACCAATTTAAGGCGATTTTCAACTGCTGAACCAGATTTTCCTGCGGTGTCTTAAGACCGATGAATTTAAGGCCGAAGTCAACCTGAGTAAAAAACTTAAGCGACTATACGCTTAGGGCATCTCTTCTGGGGTACGGGCCTCGCTTTAGAGTGTTGTTGGGGAAGGGCAGCAAATTTACAGACTGGATCGGATCTCGATTTTATAGGGTCGAATTTAAGGCTACAACTCAGCGGCGCGGGCTGCCCTAAGCAAGGATCGGGTATGAAATTTTGAGTATAAATAAAGGAATTTGTCGTTTAGAAGAAGTACCTATGTGTACCTGCTATTTTTAATGCTAAACTTTTTTAAAAGGTATTAGGTATGATATATCCGTGCTAAAAGGACGTATGACTAAAAGATGTTCTATACATATTTCCTTATGAGATACGTTCCCACTTGGCTATCAATGCCTGAGATGTGCAAACTTTGCTTGCTGTGGAATAGAATTATTAAGATATTGCATATAAATACTGTAAGACTGTATTTAGTCATGTCTTACAAGCAGGTATGAAGTTAGAAGAAACCACTGACACCAATATTTCGTGGTCATTATTTAAGATTGTAGGACCTAATAATACAAATTAAAATGAATATATTATGTAATCATTAGTTAAATCATTTTGTTATATCGAGAAATTCATATTCACTTGATTTTGTCTCAAAAGAGTGAAAAAAGTCATTTTGCTATTCACGTTGTTTGTTCTATTTATTTAATAACGAGAATATAACTTAATAACTTTTTCATTCTTACTTAGCGTGGTTCAATAGCAAGCTGAACAATCCCCTTTTTCTTCAAAATCAGCATGAAATCAAAACCCAAAAGCCACTACAAATACTCAGAATGATACATAAAAATTGCCAAATCACGTCTCAAAAGTCACTCAGTTAACTTAACCGACTTCACAAAAAACAAGGTGTCACTCAAAATTTAAGAAAAACAAACAAAAACACGCCCCAGTGATATACAGATTCAGTAAACAGTAATTATCACTGTGACAAAAGATGAAGGTTTGGACAAAAAGTGTTGTAAAAACTTGCGGTTACCGAAACAATGGTTCTTGGAACTTCTGGGGTGCATTGTCTTGGATTGTTAATATTTGAGATTTGTGTATGGGGTGATTTAGTTTTGATATGAAGATTTTTGCTGCTAGAGAGTGTTTTATGAGAAACTTTGTCGAAAGCCAGCAGGAGAATCTCATTGGGAAAGCATGTATGTAAGATCCCGTAGTAGTAGGCACCTTACACTTGCAGTATTTTAGGTGGAGGTTGTAAGTTGAGTTATGATTGAGGTGAGTCGACGTAAACACACACAGATTTGTAACACTAAAGTTTATTAGATATACCGATCACAACTAAGAGCAAGTTAAGTTGGATGCTAATCCGCGATGTTTGTATAAGTAAGTAATTTGTCAACTAAATTTAAATGGTATTGAACATTATTATAAATACGATACAAAAGTAGGTTGCTGCGTTTGCAGTCTAAACGTATGAACGTAAACCGTACAATGTAAGTAGATAGATTTTTAGTTTTATTTTTTATCAATAGTCAGCTGATCTATTTTGTATGGGAGGTCTGATTTTTTTTTCATATTTCTACCCACGTTCCTTGGAGAAAGTTGTTCAATTTCACGGATATTATCACCCTGAAAAATTTGGACGGTGACTGAAAAATAACCCTGAATAAATAACGTAATAAATAAATGCTTGATAAAATTGAAAAAAAAACCTTTACATAATAAATATCCCGGATTTTAATTATCGCGTTAAATTTACATATAAAATAAACTTCGTCTTAACATAGTATACTTAATTTGAATTACGAACAATATTTGTTAAGTATTTGCGCAAACACAGATGGGAGTGCATCTTACCTCATTTTCATTGTAAAAAAAACATTTCTATTAATGCATCGCACATTAATATAAATGTTTTGTTAGAAATGTCGTTTGAAACGTATACAACAGTCTAACTACATTGTTATATCCAATAATGTGGTTATAGTTACACTGATTTTTTCTGAATGCTTTATGTATTTATTTCTTTATTATTATAAATATCTTCAATGATTTGAAGCTAGAAGATGTAGAAGTAAGCTGTTTACAATATCTCAATAATAGGACACACTTTCACATCCTACTTTCCATCTAAATCTGAGATTATCCAGCCAATTGAATAACAGTATCCCAAGACCTCCAATATTCAAACACACTGTATCTAATTTCCTGTCAAATTCAAATGCTAAACGTCATGCGCCTGCGCCCCTGCTGGTCCAAAAAAATCCATAATGTGTCATAAATATTCCGTAATCTGTCAAGAATGAGGTTTTAGACTATCGTGAAGGCGTCTCATGAGAATACATCCCTTAAAAAAAACTACAAGCCATTATGAACTTTATTCCCTTTTATTAAGATAGTCTAAAGGGTTCTAAGTTGTAGAAAACAAACATGCGATTTTTAACCTTACTGACTGGAAGTAAAGTCTTTTAAGAGTTGTCTTAATTCTATGAATGAAATCATTGTAGTCACTTGATTTTTGTGTGAAATCCATTTATTTTGATATTTCAATCTGTGTTAGTTCTTGGAGTTCCGTTATGCGATTATTTCCGTAGTATTTGGTTTCATTTGAATGACAGAAGTCAACTATGATAAAGGATTATCTACCCGCGCAAGTAAACTATACCTGCGTCCCACGTAAGCGGTAAAGGCGATGCTAAGCGATGCGCTTTAAATACCAAACCTTGACTTCAATACGAATTTAAAAAATAAAGTATGTGTTTAGGGTATTGTTAACTTTTGACATTAAGTAAGTAACTTTTATTTTAATTGGAATATTAATTCTAATTTTTCATTTTAATTGTAATAGATTTGTTTTTTTATTACTGATTATTTTAATTGATTATAATTATTTTTTTTTTGATTTTGATGTCTTTTTATATCATCATCTGATTAAAGTCACTCTGTTTTGAAGTATTGTTTTAATTTGTATATAAATTGTAATTTTAAATTATTAAGCATATATCTTGTAACTATGGGCCCCGTTCTGAGAATAAAATTTTATTATTATTATAGTAGGAAAAGAGAGCTCGTGGTTAAGTAAAAACCGTACAGATCGATCGGTCAAAGGTTAAGCTACGCTTGCCGCGGTCGGTTGGTGGATGGGTGACCATTCATTTCATACCGCGTTTCCTCGGAAAGCGCATAAAGCGGTGGGTCATTCGTAGATGTTTGGCAGTCGTTATGAGTAGTCAGAAACCAGAAAATCTGACAACCAGTCTTACCAAGGCGTATCGTGTTACCCAGTAACTAGGTTGTGGAGATCCGATAGGAACACTGGTATTCAGCTGCATCCGGTTAGACTGAACTGACCCCAACATAGTTGGGAAAAAGTTAGGCAGATGATGGAGGCCTGGTTTCAGAAGCGAATATGAAAACAAAAATTAGCTAACATATTATCAAGCGTCCGTAAGCTGCCATGATTGGTTGGCTCAATACCAAACAGCCAATTAAATCTTTTGACACGTCTATAATTTTGTACCAAAATCCGAGCATTAATTAACTATTTGGACAATGCTAAACGATTTGATTGTCCGATCGATTTGATTTGTCCGTATGGTGTCGGACGTAAAGAATAGCACCATCCCATATCTTCCCGTGGGTGTCGTAAGAGGCGACTAAGGGACTTACCAGAGAATGGGCAGCAGCGTTCTCTGTGCATTTGTAACAACTATACTGCGATCGCCAACCCGCCTGCCAAGCGTGGCGATTATGGCAAACCCCCACCTTTGGGGGGTGCCTATGTCCAGCACTGGACGTCTTTCGGCTGAAATGATGATGAAACGATTTGAAAATATAATCTTAAATTCAGCAGGAGGTCGACAGGTGGACAGTTCTGACATGAATGCTTACCCATCCACGGTCTGATCTCCACATGCGTAGCTTAACCATGATCGATCGATCTTGACGACTTTTATTTAGCCACGACCTATTCCTTCAGAAACCGTTGTTCCTTATAAAATAACCACATTGAATTGCAACACTGGGATTTTACAGAGAGGAAGCCTCATCATCATTATCATCATTTCAGCCGAAAGACGTCCACTGCTAGACATAGGCCTCCCCAAGAGGGGGTTTTGCCATAATCGCCACGCTTGGCAGGCGGGTTGGTGATCGCAGTATGGTTGTTACAAAGGCACAGAGAACGCTGCTGCCCATTCTCTGGTAAGTCCCTTAGTCGCCTCTTACGACACCCACGCGAAGATATGGGATGGTGCTATTCTTTACATCCGACACCACACGGACAAGACGAGACGACGAGAGGAAGCCTAGGAACATTTTATTCTGTTTATGCTATGCTATGCTGCATCGCTTTAAAGCGGCGCCTATCACCTAGAGCAAAAGCCTGTGAACTGATTCAATATAGACTAGACCAACAATGTTAGTGGGCGGGCTGGGGACTTGTCGCTACTTACAGCAATAACAAGCTTTAATCCGCTCGAATTATTGCCGCACGATGCCCTAAATTATCGCTTTATCAATCCTATTTCAAGTATCGTTGTGTCGGATATATCTGAATTTATCGATAAATCTTGATTATGATGCCTTATGGGCTACTGCCAAAGTTCTACTTGTTACCTCGTTAGGAATTAATGTGGTTGGTCTGAACATTGGTTTGTTATGACTGTTCAATATTGATGAAAATGTATTTTGAAATCGTTTAGGTACATGAGGGCTCATGAAAACATAATATTTACATTGTTAGGGTTTCGTACCTCAAAAGGAAAAAACGGAATCCTTATAGTTTGTCTAGTTTGTATAGTTTGTATAGTTTGTCAAGACCCTGTAACTCGGGAACGCGTAAAGATATCGAGATGAAATTAAAACCATACACTAAGGTCCACGGTCCCTTGAGCTGTGAAAAAATCAAACTTCTAAGTTATGATCCGATTTACGTGATTCTTCTTAAGTTTGATGCGGAATAGTTGCCATTTGGTCCCATAAAAAAATAACAAAGTTTGGCCAAGTAGTTTAATTTTATGTTTTTTTTTTATGTTTGACCGCGCATTATTTTTTTCGGTGTAGTCCGATTTCGATGATTCTTTTTTTTAATGAATATTAATAAGTAATTATTTCAAGAAAACATTCCACCCCTAAGGGTAGAAAATTAAGGGTGACTGAATTTTTTTGGTGTCACCGTTTCGTAATCAATTTGTATGTTATGATGTAGGCACTAAAAAGCGAAAAAGAAAGTAAAAAATAACGTTCAAATTGCAAGTCGGTTGCAATACAAAACAACAAGCAAAACCAAAGCCTTCGACTTGCGAATTGTAAGTTATTTTTACTTTTTGAAGGTGGTTGTCTTCTTTGTAAGATTTTTTGTAAAGTTTGTGTAATTCATAAATAGTTCCAAATAAACGATGTTTATTAGAAAATATTACAACTCAACCCAAGTTTAAAACCCTTTCTACACAAGTACAAACTTACCGCTAAGTGAAATGAGAGTCAGTTACGGAAAGCCAAGGTGGTGCGAAAAATAATTTATATTTTAATAAGATGAAACTCAACTTAGTATCGCCGAGTTTATTTGTGTAACTAGTCTGCGGTGTGACAACTGTACGGTAGAAACAAATTGTTTAACTGTTGTACGACGAGCGTAGTCTTGATACTTTACTGAAACTAAATTTTAATTTCTCGAAAACTGTAATCCCTGAGATCCGTGTCCCTAGTTTGCCTAAAAATAGAACAAATTATTTTTTTTACAACTCGTAATAAAAAAAAAGGATAACAATAATAATTGAATAATTAGTGTGTAATAATTAGCATTGCCATTCAACGTGGTAATGCTGCTAGCCTTTTGGGCACTTGTCCCAGTGAGAGCGATGCGCACGAGTTTTTTGACGCCCTGTGAGCATTGTACATATTATATGTTTATATTTATTTTTAAGCCTCGTATATATTATATTTAATTATTGTTCACAAAATGTATAAATAATTAAGTAATGATTGTGAAACTAAACATTTAAGCATTCTAGAATGTTTTTTAGAATGCTATTTAAGTATTAAAAATATTTTACCAAAATATTTTTCTTCGAATATAGAATAAGCTGATCAGTCATTGTAGCTGCCTAACTCTCGTAAAGAACTCCAAGCTGATGTTGTAATCCCTAGCAGTAGTAAGCAAGTAAATTGAACTGTTGGTACAGTTCACCTACAACTAGTTCATAGATACAAGTCTATTATTAGCTCTGAAGGCTATATTGTACTAATTAAAACGTTCAAAATCTGGTTGCAATGTCATATCAGTGACAATCTGTGTCAAAATCTTGTCAAAATTGTATGTAAATAGAGAGGTTTTTAACAGATTGAGACTAACATTTGAATGGTAATGTTCCTAAAAGTAAGTAAAATTGAGCCCTGTATATTTTCAATCATCCTGCCAATATTGCCACTGCGATGGGTCTAGACCCATTGTAGACTAATAATAGCTAATGTTGACTATCTGGGTCATCCAAGCTTCTTGTTAAGTACAAATTATCCACAAATCAACTCTCTCTTACTCCTCCGCTGTTCTTTTCTGATTAATTTCGTTGCGGGATCCAAGACAGTTGTAATGTTTCTCCGGGACTCGTCGAGCTTCAGTGTTTCGACGCTTTTCTAGTGGTCGCCACTGTTGATTCTGACTTTCAAGAGTTGCATGTCCCATAAAAATAAAACAATCACAAGTATCAAAACTATAAATCCGTGTACAAAACAAATATCACTGCGGTTACATTAACATTAGCAGTTACCGCGGAAGTGTAAAAATATAATCTATTTTAAACATTTGTCGTGGAGCTTACCTCCCTGTGCCGTCGGCGTAATGACACGCTAAACTAGGCTGTGGTTTATTACGGTTTAGCGGTTTGTCTAGTATCGTCGCAGAAGTTCATTTGTTGGAGGGTAATGTTTTCTAGTTATGGAGTTTGTGGCCTGCACAATTTTGTTTGTAATGCTGCCGGTTTGGTTGCTTTTGGCAAGAATTAAAATTGAAAATATTGTATACATAAATAGTATGCAATGATGTTGAAAGGTGCATAGGGTAAAAGCTGGATAGTTGCCACACTTTTTGAAATTGCTTCATATCTCTCAAGTTCGGGAGTTCGGGTTCGGGTCGGTACTTTGATTTATTACCTCCAAAGTGGAAGTAAAAAACATTATCTTTGATATTTCCAGAGTTTTTTTTTTTTTGTCCGTGTGGTGTCGGACGTAAAGAATAGTACCATCCCATATCTTCCCGTGGGTGTCGTAAGAGGTGACTAAGGGACTTCCAGAGGATGGGAAGCAGGGTTCTCTGTGCCTTTGTATAAACCGTACTGCGATCGCCAACCCGCCTGCCAAGCGTGGCGATTATGGAAAAACCCCTCTGGGGAGGCCTATGTCCAGTAGTGGACGTCTTTTGGCTGAAATGAAAAAATGAATAATGATTGGCATTTTTTGCGGACCTCTAATTTTTGGGACGTCTCCCATCCCATAATTATATGGAATAGTTGCCTAGTCCATATAAATTACGTTTAGGATAGATGCCCCGCCGAGAAAGAGGATATTACTCCCGCAAAAACTTTGATCGCGCCTTGTCTTCCCATGCAATGGAACAGAGACATACAACAGGGTCAGCAAAGTAATAGTGGTAGAGTCTCTCGATAGATGAATACAATAACATGTGATTAATTCACGAAAGTAGAGTAATTACAATTGAGGCAACTATCCTGGGCCTCAAGTCTGCTATTACAATAGTGTCAGAATTCTCTATCATTGATTTCATAATTGTTCATTTTGACAAGTTTGGTAATCTACTAATATAATGGCGTCATTATGACTTTCCAGTGGTCTACCACTGACACGCCATTGAAAGAAATGATATAGAATGGTAATCTCTGACTGACTTAGGCGGTAATCTGCTAAAATTTTGACAGTTCCTTTGATCAGTGACCTACCATTAGAACGTCATTGCTTTTAATTCGACCTGCCAATGATCGACCATTATGAATTTAGCAGATTACGAACTTTTAGCAAAATGACAATGGGATCGTGTTGGATTGACGAAATTATAAAAATAGCAGACTTGGCCCCCAGGTTTCACCCTATTAGCCTAGTTCTAACAATTTGATATGTTCAACCTCGAACCTACTTATGAGTTGAGAATGAAGCTATGGGACAATCGGAATGATGCTACCAATCTCCAGTAAACTCGTTTCCAACCTATAATATCTTTGCTCTAGCATTCCTTCTGATATCTCAATCAAGACCAGACATAATACAATTTCATTATTACAATTAACTTATCGTAAACCAAGCCATTTTCACACGCAGTGGTATATGCTAAAGATTTTATAGCTTCCTCTTTTCGACCAACATATCCACCATATCATCTTGATCTCTCACTTACGAACCATTATCTCTCTATCATCAAGATTTTGTTACTTGCAAGAGGGTAGGGAAGGTCAGGTAAGATTGGTTTTAGATTTTGGTGCTAACTGAAGTAATATCGAGCTCTATCAGTCTTTAATACTGTTAACACAATGATTTTCCCGTGTGAAGACGTCACATCGAGGGGTTAATGTATTTTAAGGAATGTCATTGGATGGAGTTATGATATTTAGAATGATCCTTTTAATAATTAAGTTCGGTCCTGTCATTTTTTTTTGGAAAAAGCCAACCATTTTTGGAAGTAATTGTAATGACTTTGTATTAAATGCTGACTAATTTTAAATCCATTCTAAGCATAAGTTTTAGACGTACTTGGAATTTTTATTACTAGTTAGTAATGTAACCACATTTGGTATGTTGCATTAGTTTAACGTCTTTAATTGTCATGGGTTAGTTCGTTTTGTTAGAACTAAGCTTAATTATAAACTAAGAAGGACTAATTGGTTTATTTTTCGCCACTTTATTCGTAGTCGCAAGTTTACTATGTGTGGTAGAATCCACGTAAGTGTATTGCAATTCTTGTGATTAAATGATCTCAAACCTCAGAATCCGTAATCCATATTAACTTACTCATACACCAAAGCGTCTATTTAGTTCGAGGGCCACATTAAATCTGATTATGACAGAAAAAGAACATTGTATTTAATGATCAAAAATTATTATTTATTAAACGTCTTAGAGGCAGTGTAGTGTTTTATAAAACACTACCCTGTAGTTCAGAACGCAAATTGTCGACGTAGATCAAAAAGCTGCAAAACTAAAATGGGACTGGGCTGGCCATGTCGGCACGTTAAGCTGTAGGCCAAAGAGAATTATAGTCTTTGCTGTAGGCCCACATAAGTCATGCAGGGTCGCGACAGATCGAGGAGAAGATGGCGGGACGGGTTGGATGACTCCTTCAGGAATGGGGGCGGCAGGCGACATGAGGCACAACATCGGGAGAACTGGAGGGATTAGGGGTAGGTCTTTGCCCAGCAGTGGGATAGTAACGGCAAGCAAAAAAAAACGTCTTAGATCCATGATAGGTAACAATGCTAACTGCAACACTGTCCGTATGTCATTCTATCCAAAATGCAAGACATAATTAACTTAAATTTTCCGTCTAATTCAAACGAAGTAAAGCGTGACCCCTAAGACATTTTGTTGAACAAAAACTTTGCATTACCGACCGACCTGTCAGAGCGCATACACCAATTTAGAAGTTTTTATAAACTATGCAACTGCATACATTTTTTCTCATCTTAAAGGTCATTTTTTCCAATTCTATTTACACTGACATCATCCAATTAGGAATGAATTTACCAAGAAAACATCAACATACCGTCATTTTGGATCACGAATAAAATTTTGGCCTAATTATAAAAAGGTTTCGCATAAAATAATGTAATTAGTTTTTTGTGATTGAGGGATTGAGCGAGAAATCAATTTGGTTCGGACTCGTGCCAAATCAGAAAGGTTGTGTTTTTCGGGTCAAAAGATTTTTGAGGAAAATTATTTTGTTTTTTTTTTCTGTTTGTTTTTTCTTTGCGGACTGTACTGTCTTTTGTATTAGTATCCGGATCTTGTATTTTTTTGGAGAGATGACACATTTTAGTGCTTTTAATTTTTATAATTTTTTCCGTGCTTCTGTGGTAAAACGAGCATAGGTTTGCATTGAGTATAACGTGCATTTATGTATTTCATCAACCTTTCAATTCTAGACAACCCAATATTAAGTGATGGCCCTGTGGCAAGGCGCTCGTCTCTCACATGAGGAAATCAGCCAAGAAACAATGTGAATTTTTAATTGATATGAACTTTCTAAGTTTATTTTGGGCATCACTGAAATCAGTGTAGTGACACACCCGCGACACTCCATAGAAACGAAACGATATAATTGCCTACACAAATACTAAAATAATAGACTATACAGATACGTGCGTGAGTGTGCGTGTCTACGCGCCGCGCGAACAAAAACGCGATTTCCAGAGCTAGTCGTTCGACGCGGGGAGAGGTGAGGAACGGTTTCAGAGGGAGGCGGAGCGTGTTGCTACTGTACGGTAGTACTAATACTTATACTGTGGTAGTGAGTAAAATCTCTTGAGGACACCACTGGATTTATAATTCATGTAGGTATGAAGTCTGATATCACCAGTCAGTAAGCGTAGTGATGTATTTTCTATATGAGAACAATAATATAAGTACGTAATAGTAAGTAAATTCTTAATCTTAATCTCAGATTATCAAACAAAAGGCAGATATTTAAACCGTGCGAAACACTGCGAGTGAAGCCACAAAAGCAAATACAAAATAAATAACGTAAACCTACAATTTCGTGATTGTATTCACTTTTGAATTTTTATTTGTATTAGTATTTGTTTTTTTTAACAATGCTTCGCTTCGTGCTGTACTGACTCGTGTCAGTACAATGCGAAGCGAATTGTAGGTATTCGTTTTTGAATTTGTATTTGCTTTGGTGGCTTCACTCTCAGTGTGCCGCACCGCAAGGTCTATCTGCCTTCTGTTTTATAATCTTAATCTAATTCTGAATCTTTATCTTATACTAATCAAAGGTCATTTATTATATCTATTAACAAGATATTTTCAATACCTATATAGGGAGATAAAAGGTGCGATTATCGAAGGCGTATCGTATAAAATAAGTCAAAATAAAATTCTAATCAGTCTTACTAATAGTTTATGTTTAGGTACAAATAATTAATTTTAATATGAGCGATGTATAAAGACAATTTATCTGTCTGTCCGTGTAGTTAAGACAAGTGTTACTGGAGTGGCTAATTTATTCTGATTAGTGACTAAAGAGTCATCATCATTTTGAAGATAATTACGACTTTCATTTTAATGGTTATTAAGTTTCTCGAGAAGTATTAGAAGGTAGATCAAATATTGTAGACAGTTTTGGGTAGGTCAAGACCCCTAAATTAGAGAATTCCAAAATATATAAATTACTAGCTCTAATGTCTGTTATCGCGGTTGCAGACAAAGTCACAGACTAAAAAGTATGCCTATGTCCTTTTCCAAGGTTTAAGCTATCTTCATACCTGTAGGGACACGCGCACACACACACAGGTGTAGCAACAGGAATAGATATAGGTTGTGTACTTTTAAGTAAGAAGCCAGTCCGGCAAACGCGCTGGCATGTAATACACCTCCTGTGCTAATTATAATAGTGTTCTGCAAATATACTGTTTCATTTACCGTCACCCACGCAACCCTAAACCCAATTTCATCGAAATCGGTTCAGCCGTTTCGTCGTGAAAGCGTAAAAGATATAGTTACATTCGCATTTATAATATTAAGTATGGAAAGTATGGATTAAAAGTTTGGTCGCTATATCAGTCCCCTCCGAGACCGGAGGTCGATACTCGTAGCATGATGAAGGTAAATAAATAAAGCGAAAGTAATTTGAGTAAAGTTGAGTAAAGTAAGTGACACAGATATTTTTTTTTTTTTTTTTTTTTTAATCTTTATTTATTTAAGGGGGCTTAAATAAATAAAGATTTAAAAAAAATAAAAAAAAATATCTGTATACCTGTTACGTTTTAACGACGAAACGGTAGAACCGATTCCGATGAAATTTGGTATGAGGATAGCTCGTCGAAAAATAAAATGCTTCTGTGTAATCCCACATTTACACGCACGCAATCGCGGACAATAGCTAGTGGATTTAAATAATGAGATACTATTAGTATAGTGATGACCAAAGTAAACTTATAAACCAGCAAACTCATTAAAAGCTCTAATAAGATTTATTTAAACCTAATAATAACCTAATAATATAATATGATGAGCTTACTGCTTTTTTAAATTCGACGACACGGTTGGCGCAGTGGCTGAGCGATCGACTGCTGCGCAGCGTATTGCGGGTTCGATTCCCGCCCAGGGTAAACATTTGTGTGATGAGCACTTGTATTTGCCTCGTGTCTGGGTGTTGTTTATCTATATAAGTATGTATTTACAAAAAAAAATGTATTTGTGTATGTATATCAGCTGTCTGACACCCATAGTACAGGGTCTCCCTAATTTGGGGTCAGATGGCCGTGTGTGAAATGTCCCCACATAGTATTATATTATTATTATTTCAAACTTTTCCGAAACAATTTTTTATCAGGAATAATCTGCAATACACTATTTATTAATTTACAATTTAAATGTTATTGTTAAAAATACATTAGAAATAGTGACCTGAAACAAAGTTAGGTGTCAAAACTATAGCATAAAACCCATCGAATCCCAAAAAAAATATAACTCGATCAAGTAATTGCGATGCAACCAAAAAGTTGTTTATAATTTTTAGATCATTAGGGTTTTCTCGAATTGGCTACCGGTCGTTTTATTATTATTTTTTTTTCACTTAAAAATCGTGATCAACCGCAGTTTTAGTAACTTTGAGTGAATTATCTTTTTTGTTTACAGTACTTCCTCGATTTTTTAGTTATTTATTATTTTGTATAAGCACTATCTAAGATTCACCTTTGATATAATTTTATTTTGTGCAATGATCTTGAAATTGTTTCTGTTTAATTATTTTATTTTTGTTTTTGCGCTTGGTAATTACTGTATTGTTTCCTGGTGTTATTTATTATGTATTTGTTATAGTCAGTTTACAATAAGGAACAAGTCATCAGTTATAACCCTTGTTTGAATACCTTAAGCCGCCCACTGCTGGGCATAGGTCTCTCCCAATGGGGGGTTTAACCGTAATCGCCATGCTTGGCCGATGCATATTGGCGATCGCAGTAGGTGTTATGGTACTCAGAAGGATGCTGCTTCCCAACCTCTAGTCAATATACCTCTGTCGCCTTCTACGATACCCACGGGTAGAAATGGGGTAGTGATATTCGCGGCCGGCACCACACGTCTTGGTGCTGGATACGCGCGAATTACTATCGAACAGAATACTCATCATCTTCGTGTTCTTTCTTTTCTGTCCGTGTGGTGTCGGACGTAAAGAATAGCACCATCCCATATCTTCCCCGGGGGTGCCGTAAGAGGCGACAAAGGGACTTACCAGAGAATGGGCAGCAGAGTTCTCTGTGCTTTTGTAACAACCATACTGCGATCTCCAATCCGCCTGCCAAGCGTGGCGGAACATGTTTTCTTCTTCCATTCCATCCTGTCAACCGTCATACTTTCACTGACTCCCTTTTCATTCATATCATTATTCACACAATCCATCCATCTTTTCTTTGGCCTTCCTCTCCCTCTCCATCCATCCATATTAATATTCATAGCTCTTTTGGTCACATGAGTTTCGTCTCTTCTCTTCACATGCCCATACCAAGACAAACGATTCCCTTTCAACTTTTCTGTCACTGGCGCCACTTTCAAACTACCTCTAATATTTTCATTTATCACCTTATTCATTCTGATCATCTCAACATTGTCATCTCCGCTATATGCAGTCTTTTTTCATCCATCTTAGTTACGGTCCAAAATTTCGACTGCTCATTATAATAATAAAACTACATAAATAAATAATTGATATTACATTGTGTTGTAAAATACTAGCATTTAAGAAACGAGTAGGCTTAGCCAAATTGACAATCTACAATCGATAACGCTAATAGAAAACTAATCAAATGTGTGGGAATGACGTCATCTCAACGATAAGTCACGTGATCGAAAATCAAAAACGATTACAAAATATAAAAATACAAAAGTTAATTTTTATCTCTCACATAGAATCTTACAAGGAATGTGATAATATACATAAATCAATGTAAACAAAGTGATTTTTATAATCTATGTGAGAGACTGGTTTCTGTACTAGGAGACCTGTATGACAGATTATCAGCCTCTCCAGACTCCGGAAAATGGATGACAAGCACGGGTAGTACAACATTCCAAATTAATTAATAATTAAGTAGGTTAGACTAGGTGAGGTGTGACTGTTGTGAGTATTATATGAGGGTGAGGATCGGGTGTCTGATATGTGAGTGTGGGGAAGATGGTGTATATTTATGTATGTAGAGTGCGGACGTGGGTGTGTGTATGAGTATGTATGTGGGTGTGTATATATGTGTATTACGACGAGGCGTTAATTATTGTAGAAAGAGATACGATACGAAACGTTTGTAACTTGGCTAGGCCCGCCCATCTTAATGTAACAGCTCCCTCGGGGTTGGATCTGTGAGCTAAAATACAGATTCCTCTAGCTGCTAAAACTTTTGTGAACAATTTCCTGTTTTATCGTAACATTTATCTGTAAACCTTAATTAGTACTTTCTTTTTCTTTGTAACAAAAATATTTCTAGATTTAATAATTAATGCGTCACCTTGCAAACACTCTGTCTTATAATTATCCTAATGTATGCTTATGTTTTTATTTTATTTTTTTCTCAAAGCGGGTTGCTAATGATGCATAAGTGAGACAATAAGCAATCTACATTCAAGACCTGCGTAGGACGACACTCATTAGTTCGTCAGGTCTGCTCCTGCACAAACATTACGTCGATAAATTGGTACAATCAAATTACTGTGTTTGGCATATTGGGGTCGGATTTATATCAGAAGATTATTTACGTAGGTATAAAATCGGTAGTTTATCATAACAATCCTTTACCTGGTTTTTTTATTATAATGGGTATTCGTATTTTTTGGTTCGGTATCTTTATAGGAGAAAACGGAACCCTTGTAAATTATTTGCTTAGTTTTTTTTAATACATAAAATTATTTGTAGGTACAATACTACAATATGATACACCCATGCAGCCACAGAAATCCAATACCAAATCTGCCATTCTTATAAAATCTATCCCAAAGACGTTCTTACCACAAAGTACGTAAGGCTGTGGCGCGCCCGAGCAGAGAGACCACTCAGGACAAACCGCCATTTTACTCACGCACACATTGACGTTACGTTTATAGTCAATCTCAAGCGGTTTCAAGCAGACATCAGTCTCGACTGCCACGTTTTGTCTAAATGAATAAATGAGAGACATTGACATTTCATAACAAACAGAAACAATTGTTATAAAAAAAATGCAGAGTTCCAACCAGTGTCAATAAAATTTCATACTGTCACAAATAAAACCTACAGAGTCAATACAGTAGCAGCCCTAGTGAGTCTGGCAAGTTTAGGTAATTATTTTTGAAGATGACGGGAGCGCTCCCTTTATGTTTTGTGTTCTTACCGACACCCGGGAACTCTATGAACTCCGTCGGGTTTAACATCAGCCACCACCAGTTCTACGGTTGCTACTTGAACAACTTGCTGCATGGGTGTATCTCCAACTGTCGATGGCGTAACCCAAACCTTCGAGTCTATATTTTGGCCCTTCGCAAAAAAGTACGCTATTAACCTGGTTATATTATATTATGCATTATCATTATTTTATTATATATTATTGTCCGTGTGGTATCGGACGTAAAGAATAGCACCATCCCATATCTATCCGTGGGTGTCGTAAGAGGCGACTACGGGACTCACCAGAGAATGGGCAGCAGCGTTCTCTGTGCCTTTGTACTGCGATCGCCAACCCGCCTGCCAAGCGTGGCGATTATGGCTCCTTGGGGAGGCCTATGTCCAGCAGTAGACGTCTTTCGGCTGAAGTGATGAGTGTGTGATACTACACTACAATACTACCCCCCTGGTTATTGTATCTCTTTTGGTGACCAAATGATATAAGTAGCCAGGGTAATATACATAATAGTTGAAGTTTACTTACAAACCTATGGATGTTTTTGAATGAAATAACTGCCACACTCAGAGACGTCACTTAATGATAATGAATCATTAACTTTAATTGACCAACATAACTTGGCACATGTCAACAACAATATTTTAGACTGACAGCGTTCCGAGTGCGGCAGTTAGAGACTAAACGGTTAATTAATTACAATAAATTTCATTCGTAAACATCCATTGGTTTCTAAATAAACTGCAGGTTTGTAGGTATAGTAAACACAGGATACTGAGCTACATAATACATATTATAAGAATAGAAACGTATATTTGTAAAACATAATGTTATCTATTCAAATGAATAAAATTGAAGTGTTTGTTTGTAATGTAACAGCTTTTTACTGAATGCATTTGAATGAGTACACGATAATAATAACAAACAATCTATTTTTTACGTTTGTCTATAACGTTAAAACGGTAACGTATAAGTGTGTCTGTCTGTTTGCTCCGGCTAATCTCCGAAACGGCTCGTCCAATTTTGACGGAACCTTAACTTCCTGCTGATATTATCAGGAGTAACAAAGAGTACTTTTATTTTAGAAAAAGAATTAGGGTTAAGTGCAAAAAAATTAAAGCACACTGAATCACAAAATTCACGCGGATAAAGTCGCGGGTATGAGCTAGTTTGACATAATAAAGAAATCATAGATACTGATAAAGTGTTATTCTTAATTTATTCTCAGAAAATTTCAGCCAACAATTAACAGCAAATAATAGGTACCTATCACCACCCTCACCTCAGCTAATGACTCGAACTAATTGTCTACAATAAATCTTAGCTCTATGCGCGTGCATTTCAACTTCAATATGTTAACATTTCGCGAGGCACAACGTGCGAAGGACCATAGCTCATCCGTTGCTATCATTTATCATAACTTCACTGCATGTAGGGTGCCTATGTGCAGGAAGAATTTTATGAATTTTGCTTGAAAGGTGACCTCAAAATATACATGATTTTGAGATCACCTTTTATGCACTTTGTATTGTAATAAAGGTTTTTTTTACCGCTGTACCATGTTCACATTTTTTCCGGAAATTTTAACTAAGTTGTTTTTTAAAGGGACTGTACCGATAAAGTGCTAAAGAAGTAGTAGTAATAATCTAGTCATCATCATCATTATCAACAGCCTGAGGACGTCCACTGTTGAACAAAGGTCTTCCCCATAAAGGGGGGGGGGGGGTTGCCATAATCCCCACGCTTGGCAGGCGTCTTGGGGATCGGATCGCAGTGAAGTTGTTAAGTACATGGAAGCCGCTGCTGCCCGACTTCCGTATTGTCCCTTAGTTAGCTTAGTAATCTAGTAATATTTTGGTAAATAAATAATTGAACTCGATTTAGTTTAGTAGAAAAGGATAAAAGTATCAATATCTTCGAGGTTCGTCAAATAACTCCATTTGCAAAATTAAATTTGATAATAATTTTTCAATATTAAAATTTCTTATGACATTCCTTACCTCGATTTCCCGAAAAATTCACTTCTACCTAATATATATAGCCCTAAAAACACTTTGGGACTATTACAATCATTATCATTTGCCCAGCCTTTTCTCAACTGGAGTCGACTTTCAGTGTAACCAGATGCAGCTGAACACCAGTGTTTTACATGGAGCGACTGCATATCAGACCTCCACAAATAGAACAATTATAAACATTAGGTGCAAAACAAAAACAAAACTAAAAATTCACAAAAAGGACAAAAGTCATTTGTATAAAAACATTAGTACAGAATTTATCCTGTAACCACTCTAATTCATGGTCAAACTATCTAAATTATGATACGCGAACCGATTTACATACGTTATTGAGTGTGAGTTGCTGACACGTTGCCTGCACTCCGTATGCACAGCTTGAGCATATTATTGATGTACCAGACCATGAGTACAGGATGTGTGTTTGATACCATGTTAAGTTAAATTTGTCGTAATACCTACATCACTTATGAGGAGTTCGTGGCTTAAGGGGCTATTAAACGACTTTTACAGATTTTAAACTGACAATCACGTCAAAATGTGCAGTGTAAATGATTTGAAAATATATGTTAAACTAGAACATTCTCTTAATCATATAGAAAGTGAATATTTTTGATTAAGTTCATATTAAATAGTTTAATTAACTCAGTGAAGTTGTGTACAAAATTTTGAAAGTTTTGGACGCAGACTGCGTCCGTTTTGCATCAGTTTTGCGTACAAAACTCTCAAAGTTTAGTCGAAAAAATTAAATAAAAGTAGTATTCTTTCAAAATTAAAAAAAAGGCGTATACTAAAAGATAGATAATAATTGTCTGTAAGATGGTGTAAGTTTCGTTTAATTATACCTGGTAGATTTTGTGTGATAGGCAATGTTTTGTCCGCGTCAGACACAACTTCACGTGTTAATTAAACTATATAACATGAATATAATTAAAAATATTCACTTACTAAGTGATTAAGAGAATGTTCTAGTTTAACATATATTTTTTTCAAATCATTTACACTGCACATTTTGACGTGATTGTCAGTTTAAAATCTGTAAAAGTCGTTTAATAGCCCCTTAAGTAGAAGCCGTACGTATAGATCTGTAATGGTTAAACTACGCTTGCCGCGGTCGTTCCGTGGATGGGTGACTATTAATTTCTCTGTGAGTTCTCTTCGTGCCTCGTAAAGCACGTAAAGCCGTTGGTCCCGGCTGTTTTTCGTAGACCTTTGGCAGTCGTTATGGGTAGTCAGAAGCTAGAGAGTCTGACAACTAGTCTTACCAATGGGTATCGTGTTACCCAGTAACTGGGTTGTGGAGGTCAGGAGGTAAAATACTAATTTTTTGCTGCATCTGGTTAGACGGGAAACCGACTCCATCTTATGGGAAAAGGCTAGGCAGATGACATCATTTACGAATGAATTACAATCTAGTTCTGTGACTTTCGTAAGTATATGCTTTGAGCCTTAACTTTTTCATCTGACTTGCTGTTACTCAAATTATATTAGCTTGAGTAGTAAGCTACTCAAGACAGACTAAGTTATGACTTTACCACTTATAATTATCATCATTATCATTTCAGCCGAAAGACGACCACTGCTGAACATAGGCCTCCCCCAAGAAAGGGGGGTTTTGCCATAATCGCCACGCTTGGCAGGCGGGTTGGCGATCACAGTATGGTTGTTACAAAAAGGCACAGAGAACGCTGCTGCCCATTCTTTGGTATTGTCATTCTTTGCTAGTTTGGTAGAAGCGACTAAGGGACTCATCCCTTAGTCGCTTCTTACGACACCCACGGGAAGATATGGAATGGTGCTATTCTCTTCGTCCGACACCATACGGTCAACTTATAATACTAGTTTGTATATAAAAATAAAATAGTAACATTGATTAAACTGAATTAACCCCTCTTATGCCGTAATTACAGACACATTAAAAAATCTATTATGTTTTGTGTAGATCTGCGTTCATCGAAGGGTTAATCACATTTTATTTTAGTCTATGAAACCTAGGCAGAATTGAAGTATTTTTGTATACTGATGTAATACTTCTCATTTTCAAACCGAAACTAATTTAAAAGCCTCTTCAACTATCAGGTGGACGTCACTCAATGTTTAAGAGTCTCTCAAATTGGTACTCGAATGGAGCTATCTATCAAGGATTATCTAGATTTATAACCTTGACCCTTGACATCTCTTGATTCGATTACATAACGTTTTTACGACTTCATACTTTTTATTTAAGACTAGCTGATGACCGATCCATTTTGTTTTGTCCAAATAAGGCTAATATTTGCACAAATACGCCATGTGAAGTGCCAGCATTATCTGTTTTTACCTGTCATAAATTCCTCTATTTTATCTACATCTTGATTGATTGTCAAAAAGATGAGATTGTAATATTTTTTTAAAATAATTACAATTTGAATTTCTTTTGGTTGTGTCTAGATTTTTAACGTTTTTAATTAGTAGAATTGGCCTCCTAATCGCAGTCGTAGTTAGCATTTTATAGTTACGCTATATCAAAATATGCACATGAGTAAAACCACATCATCATCTAGAGATGCAGCTGAACACTGGTTTTACATCGAGCGACTGCCTATCTGACCTCCACAACCTAGTTACTGAGTAACACGATACCCCTTGGTAAGATTGGTTGTCAAACTTTTGGGCTTCTGACTACCCAAAACGACTACCAAAAATCTACGAATACCTAACAGTCGGCTTTACGTACTTTCCAAGGCACGGAGGGGTTTCGATATGAAATGTACGGTCACCCATTTCACAGACCGACCACAGCAAGCGTGGCTTTACCATAACCGATTGTTGAAGTTAAAGTTCTTGATGTGTACTTGACACATGTACTACACCTCTATTTTCTCTGTGGTGTACGTTGAAAGCATGAAGATATAGGTATAAATGGAGCCAACACTTAGAACAAAATCTTGAAACCAACTGTGGGCTGATGCTCTATTTCTGAATGCATAAATAAGAACGAGACAGTGATATGTGTTTGCTTTATCTTATGTATGCATTTAGAAAGAGAGCGTCTGCCCACAGTTGGCTTCACTTAGGTATTTAGAGTGTTGCCTCCACTTTTGTCTATATGCTTCTTGGTTGAAAGACGTCGATTAAAGTAGCCTTTTTAATTCTTCTTTTGTTTTTTAAAAGAAGCTTGCTTGTTCTTTTACAAAATATGTGCTGTATGTATTATTTAGTTATTATTTTATTCTTAATAAAGCCAAGTAATTTAAATAAATCTCGTTTAAATTACATCATCGATCGATATATGTACGGCTAAAACCATCTGATTATTTATTAATTTTCAGCTTGTATTGTCCCACTGCAGGGCAAAAGCCTCCCTTTCTTCTTTCCAACCGTCTCTGTCCAGAGCTAGTGTGGACCAATCCCTCCTGTAAGCGTCAAGCTCATCCCGCCATCTTCGCTTAGGTCTACCTCGATGTCGCTGGACGTTTTCCGGGACCCACATTGTGGTTGCTTTTTGCCCATGATACGTTCGACATGCGGGCGATGTGGCCAGCCCAGTCCCACCATGTAGATACAACATAGAAAAAAAAAACACATTCACAATTATTATTCAAAACATTTACTTAAAAACCTCATTTCTAAAAACCAACATCCTGTAATCTTTAAGTAACAAACTCTGCATAAGTACAGTTTGTAATTACGTTGTAGGGAACTTTGTTATCGTTACCTTAGTTTAGCAGTTTGCTTCATTTATTACGAGAAACGGTGAGAAACTCACTTCGTTACTGACGTCTGTATTTCCAGGATGCCTGAGAATACAGCCTGTCTATGCTGTGGAAAATATTTCTCGGTAAATTTAGGTGGAGTCTGCTTGCTACGCTACCTGAAGGCAATTCTCGTAACAAAAATGTTCAACATCTCGACAATTGTTGAAAAAACAAAACAACCAGACTACGTGAAAAATAGTTAACTTAATTTTTTTAAACCTGTAAATGAACTAATAAGATCGAAACAAGTTGAAAAATTAAATATTTTTTTGAGTTTAGAGTAATCGTGGTTGACAGTCTTCTCAAATGCAGTCGGAGGCATCAAATACATTCTGTTATCAAATCCATTGAAAGTGTCTAAACTCTATCTTGATGCTTCGGACTGCCTTAAAAAAACCTTTTATTTTGATACCTCACTCGATATGTTTTGAGGAATAACATTTTTTGGAAGACAGTCTCTTGCAGACAGTATACCAACGGGCGATGTATGGGTTAAAGAAGATCGACAGTTGTATTCCATATTTAATAAAATATAATATTTTACCCCTTGCTCTGAACATTTTTGAAACTCGATTATTTGTGAAAAAGAATCCTCATTTATTTAAAAAACTGGCTGCAGTAAACAAAATACTCGTACTTTCTCAATACATGAACACATAATGCAATAAAACTGCATTATTGAAAAAAAGTTTCTTGGGTATTGCCCCCCAAGTGTATAACAAATTACCAGATGTAATTAAATGTATGCCAGTACAAAAGTTTAAAACTGCCTTACACCAACTGCTATATAAAAAATGTTATTATAATAAATACGAATTTTTGAATGACTTTAATTAAGTAACCATACTTGTAAAAATATTTCATACTTAAACTGTTTTAAAATTTTCTTAAACTATTTTTATTTTTATATTTGTATGTCATATAATGTAATTACCTATGTTACACAAATAAATGTTTCTGATTTCTGATTTTGCACAATTTTTATGATTCTAACGACTCTCCTCAAGTTGTAACTGGTGCTTACTCTTTGTAAGATATGTAACTTATTGTTTAGTGTATCTCGTTGGTAATCCAAAGTAAATAATGAATAGTGTAAAAAGTCACAAGTCAGGTACACTTTTTTTTTTTTTTTTTTTTTTATGAATGGCATCTCGCAGTTCAACCTGAGGGTTGGTTACTGCTTAACCGGACAATCCTGTGGTGCCTTAAAAGTGACTTTTAGGGCCTCCAGCCAGGGCAAAAACTTATAAACTAAGTGACTACGCTATGGGCACCCCCTGCGGGGTACGAGCCTCGGCTTAGGTCGCCACTGAGAGAGGGCAGCAAAGGGACAGGCTGGATCGGGTCTCGGGGGGGGACTTTACGGGCTCGTCGCGAGGGACCTCGGCGGCGAGGTCGGAATGACGGTAATTTGTATCTGTGTTTAACTAATGTGCTAGTGGCCCTATTTCTTTCTTGAAGGAGGGTAATAGCGTCATCTGGAACGGACAGGTCAGGTACACTAAATAGGGACCAACTTATATATAGGTATAAGGCAAGCTAATTACATTAAAACTGTTAATTACTTAGGTACATAAATAAAACATATGCTCCATTAACTTGCCACGTAATGAGTTCACGATCGTGTTTAATTCGTGGCAATTAGAGCGCGTCGTGTGTTTCAAATGAGCCACCCTGTACTTTGTTGTAAGCACTTGTGCATCATAGGTGATTCAGGAATTTGAGGCGAACGGTCAAAAGCACCAAGGGCCAAGGGCCAAGGGCCAAGGGCCAAGGGCCAAGAGCCAAGAGCCAAGAGCCAAGAGCCAAGAGCCATGAGAAAAGAGCCATGAGAAAAGAGCCAAGAGCCAAGAGCCAAGAGCCAAGGGCCAAGAGCCAAGAGCCAAGAGCCAAGAGCCAAGAGCCAAGAGCCAAGAGCGCCAAGAGCCAAGAGCCAAGAGCCAAAAGCCAAGCGCCAAGAGCCAAGACCCAAGAGCCAAGAGCCAAGAGCCAAGAGCCAAGCCAACAGCCAAGAGCCAAGCCAAGAGCCAAGCCAAGAGCCAGGCCAAGAGCCAAGCCAAGAGCCAAGCCAAGAGCCAAGACAAATCCAAATCACTGTAACTTCTGAAACCCAGAATCAACAGTGGCGACCACTAGAAAAGCGTCGAGGCAATGAAGCTCGACGAGTCCCGGAGAACATTACAACTGTCTTGGATCCCGCAACGAAATCATTTTTAGTAATTTGTAATATAAGAGGGAGTTCTCTTGATATTGGTTAAACAGTGATGGTAACTGTCATCATTTTCATGTTGCGTAGGATGAACAAGTGCAGAGTGAAGAACCTAACAGAAATTAATCATGCTTTTAGAATTTGCTGATAGACTTGACTTTTACTTATGTGAAACATTTCATCATCATCATCATTTCAGCCAAAAGACGTCCACTGCTGGACATAGGCCTCCGACTAGGTTTAACTCTTGTAAAATCATGACGTTTTATCATAGTCAAACAGCTTTGGTCAATTTCATTTATCAAACTTAAATAAGGTTATTACGTAAACAACTGAAATACCTCGCTTTGTTTAAAATATTCCGTTCAAAAAGTATTAAAATTCAAGACATTTTAATCAAAACAATTTAAAAGGCCCAGCCACTTACCCTAATAAAAATATGAAATTTAAATACCATAAACCCAAACAAAGGTCCAATAAAACCTAACTAGAGACATCTATTAACGAAAAAAATGGTCTAGACGCCATGTCACCCATTCAAACTTGTTCGAATTCAAATTCGAAATTCGAAATCGTATCGCGTCCTGACGTTTCCGCTACGTGCAGTTTCCGGCGCGCACGCGCACAACGAATCAGTAATCGCGCTTTTACATTCAGAAATGTTTTTTTTTTCTTTTTTTTTCACTCCAACTATATGTATCCTGTGTTTTGATTGATGGAGCAGAGATAGGCAAAGACCATTACCAGTCGAGCCTCATAGGGTCCCGTTGATAAATTGGTTGCTTGTATTCTCTGCGTGTGCGCACCGGGCATGTTCGCAATTGGTTCCCCGATGTGGAGTTTGGTTATTGAAATTTTAATAGGTGATTTTTTGGTTGTGTCGGAAGGTGTTAAAGATTATTGACTATAAATGTGTATTAAGTTATTAATAATGTCGTTTAAGTCGGAAAACATCAATAATCTTTATAGCTTATGTTACACCCTTGTTTACACAATGACACCAAATCACGAGCTTTCGAATCTCACCTGAAGTTATTCTTTTTGCATTTTTACAAAGAAATTTCTGTAATATTTCACAGTCTAACAAATCGTGATCAATACGCCGTCAAATGTGCATTGCAAATCTAAACGTAAATCAGTTATTAATATTAAATTATTCAAATAGAACGCGATTCCTCGACGCTGACTTATGTCTCCGCTAGTTAATATGTATCACGTCCGTGATTGGTCGTTGACAGGTGACGTCACCGGCGTACGCGCCGGTGTGGTTGCAAACTTGAATTTTAGTTGCCTATTTAATTTTCAACGGGTATTTTCTTTATGGTATGGATTTTACAGAGTATGAATCTTCTACGATATGAAATACATATATCACAAAATTGATAAAGTGGTTTTGGTAATAGACATGTAGGTACTTTAAGGTCACTGTCCAAAGTCATCACATTTTGGGTTTTGATTATTACACAGCCATTGCCATTGACACGGTTGGCGCAGTGGCTGAGCGATCGACTGCTGCGCAGCATGTTGCGGGTTCGATTCCCGCCCAGGGTAAATATTTGTGTGATAAGCGCTTGTGTTTGCCTTGTGTCTGGGTGTTTTTTATCTATATATGTATGTATTTTAAATGTATTTGTGTATGTATATCAGCTGTCTGACACCCATAGTACAGGGTCTCCCTAGTTTGGGGTCAGATGGCCGTGTGTGAAATGTCCCCACATATTATTATTATTATTATCCTGAAAATAATAAAAACAATGTAATTTCCTAATTTCCCAAATCAAAGTCAAAACCTAGCAACTGTCGTGATGGCCCAGAGCTCAGATTATGAAATAAAAGGCAAATGAACCGCGCGGAACACTGACAGTAAACTCACCAAAGCAAATACAAATAAAAAGCGAATATCTACAATCTCATGATTGTATTCGCTTTTGCATGTGTATTAGTTTTTTTTTTAACGAAAATAAACAAATTCAAATACAAACCAACCTACCGCCATTTTGCACCACTGATCATATGCCTTCGTCTTACGTGACTACAGATCGTAATCATCATGGACAGGACTCCCACGTCCCTTTCCACTGTCACCGACCTCGGCAATTTCGCCGGTGGGATCTTCAGGCGTGGTAGAAAATGTTACAGAAATTTCATTGAATAAAGGATGGGCGCTTAAGTTGGGAGATTACTACCTCTGGGCCCGGCTACGATAGTATATAGGGTGACTGGTAATTAGTGTACGATACTTAAACACGTGATTGTGTTCATGATAACAAACAACTTTCCCGAAGAAAAAATGTTTTATGAACTGGTTCACTTTAGGTCACAGGCGTGCGCGCGCGTGCATCTCATACGGCTGTTGTGTTATTGTGATAAAAGTGAACCAGTACAAAAAACATTTTTTCTTCGGGAAAGTTGTTTGTTATCATGAACACAATCATGTGTTTAAGTATCGTACACTAATTACCAGTCACCCTATATAGTAGTGATTGTAGGCATTCACTTTTGAATTTGTATTTGCTTTGGTGGCTTCACTCTCAGTGTTCTGCGCGCTCTATCTGCCTTTTGTTTCATAATCTGAGGCCCAGAGGTTAGAACACGAACCACTACCAATGTGACTTTTTCAATTTCATATGTACTTTTGAAGTTTGTCATGGATGACTGTCATCGGTGAAGGAAATCACCGTGAGGAAACCCGGAGTTATAATTAATATAAGTCAGAAATCGCCAATCCGCCTTGAGCGCACGTGGTGATCAATGTTCGTGCCTTCTCTGATTGAGAAGGCACGAACCTTTGTCCTGCAGTGGGACAACTGTAGGCTGATATTAATATCTATTTAGCAAAGTTAGTTACTTAAATAGCTCTATGAGAAAAATACATTCTGGCACCACAGAAACCAAGCATCCCAGGTATAATTATATCTTTATTAGCTCACCCGGAAATCGTTGTTTTGCCATATAAATAAAAAACATATTGTTCGGGTCAATCACCGAACAATTATAAACTTGTCAGCGTAATTGCGACACCGCGCTCTATGCATTGTATATTTATTAATTACCTAAGTAAAACAGTCAGTACGTGATCGGATAGCATATCGGGCGCGACTCAATCTCATCTTATTCACCTCATTAGTTTTAATCGTTTTTCCCATTTGTCACTGAAATATAGTTATCTTTATAATATAATCTTCAACCCTAGTTTATCTTTAACTCACCTCAACCCCGAACATTGGTCCTTCGAGCCGTCGGAGCGGGACTATTACGCGTGTATCTATCTACGAACTATACTGTGTAAGTGTCTCGCTCGGAACTTATTGCCAGTCCCTGGTGAACGAAACTGAGTGCAAAATCATCATCCTGCTGATCCTGATTAAACCTGGTTCTACAAAAGCATCGCGTCATCTCATCGCGCTGTTAGTCCAGGTTTGTTCTTGCAGTCATAGCAAGGACACTTGATCTCCTAAGAAGCCACCAACAAGTAAGGTCTCTCTTTCATCTTTATAATGTCTGAAATGGACGACATTTTAGCAACCCAAAAGCAGCTTATCGAAGCCGTGGATAAGCTCTTCACCAATTTCAAGAAGGATGGTGCAGAGCGCAAGACCTCAGACTACTTACGTCGTCGATTAGCTACCTTGGAACAATACTTCACAGAGTTCCACAATAATCATATGACTTTGCTAACTTTTGGTGATCAATCTCATACATATTTCAGCACTAAACAATACGATCAAATGAAGGAAAAATATAACAACATTAAAACTACTATTCAAAACTATGACCCTCTCGCAAACAGACCGCAAACCTCTGAATTAAAACCTCCTACGTTCCAACCCCCTGTGGAATCTCGAACCTCAAATCCCGCATCTCACACTGCTTCGAAAACCCCTGCTCTTGAAGAAAGTAAAGCCGAAAGTCTCTTCAAAAAGCAAGCAACCAACTTTAAGGCTTTCTTGAGAACATCTTGCAATATCGACCTCGACCTCGTCACGGAAAAATGGGAGTTTGAAGATATCCTGAAGACGTTACAATCTCGTTGGGCGGCTATCGACTCGCTACATTGGGAGCTGGACAACGAGTATGGCGGATCAAACCCCGAGTACGAAGAGCAATTTACTCATTATGAGAATCATTATAACAAACTCAAGAAAGACATCAACAAGAAAATGTGGTCCGTAGCGCATATCGAAAAATCTACTCCTAAAATGGAAATAGGCACCTTCGAGGGAAACTATAATAAGTGGATTTCGTTCAAAGATCTTTTTACCGAAGCAGTGCACAACAACCCCTCCTTGTCGAATGCACAAAAGATGCAGTTTCTAAAGAGTAAGATCAAAGGTGAACCCGAAAAATTGATCCAACATCTCCAAATAAGCTCGGACAATTATCCTGTATGCTGGAATATCCTCAATCATCGTTATAATAATAAACGACTGATCTTCACTTCTTATCTTAACAATCTCATGAATATCCCTACAAACCAGCAACAATCCTCAAATCATATAAAACGCATTCACGACACTACGTACGAGAGCGTGAATGCTATCAAGAATCTGGGAGTCGATGTGTCTTCCTGGGACCCTTTCCTAGTATGTATATTGTCTCAAAAATTGGACTCAGATACATACGAGGATTATTTACAAGCCTTGAAAACCCCGCGAGAGTTGCCCGTTTTGGAAGATTTCCTCAATTTTTTGGAAACTAAGTTTATGATGCTGGAAACTTCACGTAAGAAGCTTGAAAACTCCACGCTGAAATCATCCCAATCTCAATCCAACAGCAATACCAAACCATCATTTTCAAAGGGTTCCAACTATAAACGAAACTATAACAATCATAAAACGAATTACTCAACAAACCAAGTTTCGCAATCGTCAAAGTCCAAACGCAAAATTAACTATCGTAAACAATGCCCTATTTGCAACTCCAACGATCATCGAATACATGCATGTCAAAAACTATTGGAATTGCAACCTAATGAACGTAAAACCGCTATTGCTAATTTGAACCTTTGTGTTAATTGTTTACATTATCACGAAGGCAAAAAATGCCTTTCCGAAATTAAATGCAAAGAATGCAATAAAGAACACAATACTATTTTGCATGAATCTTTCACGTCACATCAATCAGGGTCAAATGCAGCTACGATTACGAAATCGCCATCTCAGCAGCAAGAAGGAAACACAGTTGCATCGCTTCTTAAAGAACCCTCAGAAATATTGCTAGCTACAGCAATAATTAACGTACAAGCAGCGGACGGATCTTACCAAAAAATGAGAGTTCTTTTAGATCAAGGGTCACAGACATCTATTATTAGGGAAAGTGCAGCTCAGTTGTTAAGACTACCGCGACGGAAATGTAACGGTTATATCTCTGGAATAGGAAATAAGGAAAACAACTGTAAGGGCATGATTACCATCAAATGTTCGTCGTTGGTTAGCGACTTTATCTTTGAAACGGACGTATATATAATGAATAGACTCATAAACAACTTACCTAGCTGTACCTTACCTAAGCCAGACTGGCCTACTCTTAACCAAATAACTCTAGCGGATCCTGAATTTTACAAAAGTAGGCCTATCGATATCTTATTTGGAGCAGATATCTATTCCACTATCCTTATGGATGGTATCTGTCGATCAGAAGGTATGTTGCCCATTGCCCAACAAACCCAGTTGGGATGGATCTTGAGCGGCAACTACAAAACGTATCATTGCAATGTGATCCTGAACAATATGGAAGAGATCCAGCAATTTTGGGAAGTGGAGGACATACATGAATCTCCAGCGGTGTCAGAAGAAGATCAAAAATGCATCGAGTTTTACCGTTCTTCAACCTCTAGACGAGAAGACGGAAGCTACGTCGTTAAAATACCATTTAAAGAAAATTTTGAGAACAATCTAGGCGAGTCGAAAACAAAATCGATTGCACAATTTTTCCAAATAGAGCGGAAACTAACTAAACAACCAGCACTGGCACGTGACTATAAAACGTTTATTTCTGAGTACCTAGAGCTCGGACATATGACACCCGTTGCGTCACACGTACAGCCGGACTGCTACCTATCGCACCATGGCGTACAACGATCTGAGTCATCAACTACCAAATTGCGTGTTGTATTTAATGCCTCGGCAAAAACCTCGAGTGGATACAGCCTCAATGATCTTATGTGCCGAGGACCTAATTTACAACAAGACCTTCAGAGCCTCATCTTAAAATGGAGACAATTTAGATTCGCTTTTACAGCAGATATAGAAAAAATGTTTCGCAAAATCTGGCTACATCCCGATGACCAAAAATATCAGAAAATTATCTGGCGGAACCATCAATCCCAACCTATAAAAGAATACCAGTTAGCGACAGTTACCTATGGCACAAAAGCCGCACCTTTTTTGGCCATGATGACACTGAAGCAACTGGCCATCGATGAAAGGTCAAATTATCCACAAAGTTGCGCTCCTGACATCTTAGAAAACTCATTCTATATGGATGATCTCATGCATGGTGAACATTCAGCGAGAGCAACTCAACAGCTCAAAGCAGAGATGATCAACCTCCTTCAATCTGGCGGGTTCAATCTCAGAAAATGGCGATCAAACTTGCCGGAAATAATAGATAGTTCTGATGGACTTCAAAATGAAGACTTTGACTTTAAACAACCGGAATCAACAAAAACTTTAGGTCTTCGGTGGGAACCAAAAAATGATCACTTTATCTTTCATCCTATAGAATTTATCTCTCAAGGCATCCTTACGAAAAGACAATTCTTATCTCAAATATCTAAATTTTTTTACCCTTTAGGCTGGCTAGCACCAGTCACAATAAAATTAAAGATCTTGTTCCAAGAATTATGGAAATCAGACCTGGGTTGGGACCACCCTGTCCCTCAAGAAATCGCGTTAGAGTGGAATACTATAAAAGCCGATCTATCTCATATATCTCTATTTAGAATACCACGCTGGATTCAAACCCAGGAAAATGATACCATCGAACTCCATGGCTTTTGCGATGCTAGCACAAAAGCATACGCTTGCGTCGTGTATTGCAAAATACAGAAAGAAAATGCAACCCACGTGACCCTAATTGCAGGAAAATCAAAAGTAATACCGTTGAAAAAACCACAATCAATCCCGCGTTTGGAACTTTGCGGCGCTCTCTTGCTATCAAAACTTATGCGAAAAATTATCTTATCCCTATCGAGCTAGCTATCGTTTATGGTTGGGTTGATTCAACAGCTGTTCTAGGTTGGTTAAGTGGCGAACCAGAGAAATGGAAACCCTTTGTTGCGAATCGAGTGAGGGTTATCACTGAAACAATCCCTAAAGATAACTGGAGTTACGTAAAATCCAAAGAAAACCCAGCTGATTGCGCAAGCCGCAGCTTACCGGCTGCTCAATTAGCCAATCACTCGCTGTGGTGGCAAGGGCCCAACTGGTTACCACAATATAACCCTAAAAAATCTCAAAAAATGCCGATTTACACGAGTATTATTAGCGAAGAACTCAGACAGAAAAAGGAAGTAAATACGGTCATTGTTAACCCCGATAATTTAATAATTAACCAACTATTATTAAAATATAGCACTTTACGGACAGTCACCCGAGTATTAGCTTACATCAACAAGTTCATCGACATTGTTGTTTATAAGAAAAAACGTACATGTTTTCTTAATCTGCAAAATATAAAAACAGCAAGAGAAATGTTAATTAGGCACGTCCAAAAGGAATATTTCGACGAAGAAATATCGAGGCTGAAAAATAATAATCCACTAAATAAGAAAAGCCAGATTCTTAATCTCAATCCCATATTAGACACTAATCAAGTGCTCTGTGTCGGTGGCAGACTTAAACATTCGAACCTTGATCCCGAAATGAAGCATCCCATCATAATCCCAAATCAATCGAAATTGGCAGACCTCATCATAGATGAATCCCACGAACTTGTATTTCACGGTGGAGTAAAAATGACTACTGGATTTATAAGACAAAAATACTGGATTCTTGGAGGAAATAGGGCTACAAAGAAACGATTAAGAATGTGTGTCAAATGTAAAAGAAATAATCCCAAGACACAACATCAAATCATGGGTGACCTACCTCCAGCACGATTGATTCCTAACCGACCCTTCTACCACACCGGAATAGATTACACCGGACATATCCTTGTCAAGGCAAACAAAGGTCGTGGCATTAAAACCTGTAAAGGATATGTCGCAGTTTTTGTTTGTATGGTAACTAAAGCCATACATTTAGAAATCGTCTCAGATCTCACAGCGTCAGCATTTATTGCCGCGCTTCGACGAATGTCAGCTAGAAGAGGAGTTCCTGGGCACATCTATAGCGACCAGGGAACTAACTTCATAGGAGCCAACAAAATTTTAAAACAAGAGTTTGCCGAAATCTCCAACATCTTTACTGACCAAGAAGTAACCTCGACAATCTCTGAAATGAATATTGAGTGGCACTTTAATGCCCCATCCTGGCCATCTGCTGGCGGACTCCGGGAAGCTGCAGTGAAGAGCCTAAAACATCATCTCAAGCGTGTCGTGGGAGAGCAAAAATTAACCTACGAGGAATATAATACCCTACTATCCCAACTCGAGGCTTGTTTGAACTCCAGACCACTGTGCCCTCTGACAGAAGATCCGGAAGATTTGGACTTTTTGACCCCGGCCCACTTTTTAGCCAGTGGCCCTAACTTAACGATTTTCGAAACAGAGCGTGATCTCAGAACACGGTGGCACTTGACCCAAAAAATCTATCAAGACATACCTATGGGATAAGTGGAAGACTGACTACCTTTCGCAGCTTTCCACGAGGTCCAAATGGCGACAGCATCAAATAGATCTCAATCTCAACGATATCGTTATCATTAAGGACGACAACCTTCCCCCAGGAAAATGGTCACTAGGTCGCGTGGTAGCCCTGCATCCTGGAAGTGACGAACATGTAAGGGTCGTCACACTTAAAACTAAAAACGGGCTCTTAAAACGCCCAGTTGTTAAACTGTCCTTACTGCCAACAAATAAAAACGACCAAAATCCAAGTGCGCCAAAAGTTGATAACATATTGCCAGCGGCAAAGAAAAAACGTATCTCATTCTCAGCTATGGCTTTATCTTTGACATTATTTTTGCTGTCACTAATAAACACCGCTCAAGCATCTTACAACTTCACCCTGCTGACAAACAATAGCGTTTATTTTGACAAAATATCTAATATGCATCTAATTAGAGATGATTGGCATTTAATAGTCTATTATGACACAAATCCTTATCAAGAAGGAAAGGCGGCATTATTAAAGTATATCAAGTATCTTGAAACCTTATGCTCTACGATTAGAACACAAACACCTTGCGACGGCGTCATGTTACAACTCGAGCACGAGTTCGAAGAAATCAAACATTACGATAATATTGTTATTATAAATGACTCGTTTATGACTAATAAGAAACGTCGGCGACGCGGCTTAATAGACGGTGTAGGCTACGTTGCAAATAGTTTATTCGGAGTGTTGGACCAACGATATGCAGAAAAATATGAGAAGGATATTGACCTTTTAAAACATAATGAAAACCATTTGTACAACCTCTGGAAAAACCAAACGTCGGTCGTAGTAGCTGAATTTAACCTCATGAAAAGGATGGAGAATACTATAAACAAACATCACAAAATAATAAATCAAAAGCTTAATTATCTCCAAGATTCTTATAAAAATCTCGCTCAGCAAGTGCAAAACATAACTGTCATCAGTGTCTCCGAAGCAGCTCAGGTCAGAGCTAAGTATAATATCAGCACAAATATCTGGAGATTTGGTAGTTCCTGTCGACAACTTTAATCTTAAAGATCTTTACAGCTTGCTCAAAGTAAGAGCCAAATGCTCTGGAAAATACCTAATTATAGAAATAAAAATACCCCTGATTGAAAGGGATCTTTACGAGGTATTCAATCTTATCCCGATTCCACGCATTGTGAAAGACAACATGATGATGAAGGTCGAAACTATCTCTGAATTAGCAGCCATCAACATGAGAAAAGATTCGTACTTAACTATCACAGACACGGATCTGCAGTCATGCGTATTACAAAACCCTGTGACTATTCTGTGTCATATCAGAAGACCTATTCACCACATGAAAGTTGATCATAGTCTTTGTGAGACGATTCCAGGCACAAGAACTTGTAAAACTAAAAGTACCTCGTGCAAGAATGACTGGAGAGAGTTAACATCAGAAAACAAATATTATTATTTATGCTGCAATGAATGCAACGTCAAACTACTGTGTGAAAATCAAGTTAATTCAGTTAGGTTATCAGAGGCCGGTCTGTTGCGTGTTGGGGAAGGCTGTTTAGTAAAAACAGAAGATTTTATGGTGTATTCAAACAAAAGATTGACTAGTAAAGTTAGCACGACGACAAAGATTATCTCGCCAGAAATGTCACCAATTAATCACATAATTAATATCACTATGCCAGAAATCTCATATGATCTTAATCCCAATAACTCAGACAACCTTAAGCAATTTGAAGCTATTAAGAGAAGTCTTGAGATCATGAAGCAGAGTGAACCGTTGAGCACCAATATCTCCTACCACGATGTCCATCAGTATGTTGCTATATATCTCACCCTATCGGGAATCTTGTTATTGGGGGCAGCTTACTGTTTTAAATGTTGGCGACGAAGACAACGTAAAGGAAACCGTTCAACTCCTACAGCACAGCGGACGACAGCCTCTGCGGCGACTGCGACTGCGTTGCCATCTACACACGACGTTCCAGAAAGTGTTGTGATTGAGTGTAGTGAAGTTAGGGAAAATGGGCAATCTAGTAGTAAATCAGTGAAAAGTGATCCTAAGCGACTAGCGCTATCTAGTGAGTGTTTACAAACAAAGGAAGATAGAGGTTCTTCACCGATCTTTCGCGTGTTTTCTCTTCCTGATTTACACTGTTAATCTAATTTGTAATGTTACTTTCATCTCATCTTTAACATAACTAACCCTACATTACTATTTTAGTATTACTTGAACATTGTTTTCACCTTGTTAATATTAATTTCATTACCCATCTAACTATACCTACTTACTAACCTCATCTTTTTCTCCCTCGGGAGCATGTTCGGGTCAATCACCGAACAATTATAAACTTGTCAGCGTAATTGCGACACCGCGCTCTATGCATTGTATATTTATTAATTACCTAAGTAAAACAGTCAGTACGTGATCGGATAGCATATCGGGCGCGACTCAATCTCATCTTATTCACCTCATTAGTTTTAATCGTTTTTCCCATTTGTCACTGAAATATAGTTATCTTTATAATCTTCAACCCTAGTTTATCTTTAACTCACCTCAACCCCGAACACATATACTACGATCTATTCTAGACCTACCAAATATACACAAAAAAAAACAGTTCAAAATCAAGCAGTTTTTTTTTATTATCTAATAGGCTTGGGTTTGATTGCATTACACCTGATCTTAGATGATAAGTTGGAACACACTTGCCTAGGATGAACCGGTTCACTCGAAGTCTTGAAGATACCCACTATACCCAGATTATACTTATCAGGGAACAGAGAGGCGGGCAGCTAATTCCACAGTCTGGCAGTTCGCACAATAAATGTGGAGTCAAAGCGCTTGGTTTGAGACCGTGGAACTTCAAGCATATAGCGGTGACTCTTCGCCGTATCTCTGCTCGTACGATGATAGAATGGGAATGGGGGAATCAAATTGTGGAATTCCAAAGCACACTCTCCGAAATGTACCCGATAAAAGACTGATGCTGAGGCTAGCAACGGTGTGGCGATGTTCAAGGCTCTGAAGCTTAGCCCTAACCAGGGAGTCGTCGTTAATGAGTTTTTTATACGTATTTTTATATATTAGATGATTTTATTTACAGTCAAAATCAAACACAATTACAACTTAAACCTTTTTTAAATCGACCAGACATTTGAATACCACCCATAATCCAATAACAATCAGACACAATAATCCACACACGCACACACACACTACTCAAATATGGCGCTACCTTTACCGACGTAATAATATGAGTCTAATTCTAATTCTAGTAATACTTCCGTTTAGTATGCCAGTGGCGTGTCGCCCGCTGACGATACAGGTCGTATGTTAAATACAGAACAATACGATGATCTATATACGAGGTGTACACGAGCGCGGGGATGTATATTGAATAGTTAAGTAATGTCGTGCGGGGGGCACAGACTAGGTATTGGTTGGTGGTGTGGTTTATGCCTACAGGCTGTTTGTAGTCGATCGAACCAGATTGGCCCCTTATTCACAACCATTCGATTCGATTCCGTACCGAATCGAAAGTCAAAAGATATCGAAGATGTTCTGCAAACGCAATTCACAAATCCGAAACCGAATAACTTTTACAGTTTACATTCGATACGAAGACTGAAGTCGGAAATGAGATTGTCGAATACGGTTCCTTACCGACACATAAACGTATCGAATGGTTGTGAATAAGGGGCCTGTTGTAGTTATTGAGTGTTAATAGGCTAAACAGTTTTTTTTTTGAGGTCTTTCGGTGAGTTGCACTAAACCAACATTAATTTTAAATAGTTTTTTTTTTTTTTTGTGGGTACATTTTCACACACGCCCCAAACTAGGGAGACCCTGTACTATGGGTGTCAGACAGCTGATATACATACACAAATACATTTTTTTTATTTTTTATTTAAATACATACCTACATATATAGATAAACAACATCCAGACACAAGGCAAACATATTAAGTGCTCATCACAGAAATGTTTACCCAGGGCGGGAATCGAACCCGCAACACGCTGCGCAGCAGTCGATCGCTCAGCCACTGCGCCAACCGTGTCGTCAAAATTGATGCTGTCACTTTCTTTTTCATACAAAATGTAAGGGATAGCATGAATTTTAAGTATCCATTAAGCTCCATTAGTTTAAAAAAATGGACAGGAGGAATATTTGAAGTTTGTGTGTGTTTGTTTGTGTGTGTTTGTGTTTGTGTTTGTTTGTGTGTGTTTGTTTGTTTGTGTTTGTGTGTTTGTGTTTGTGTGTTTGTGTTTGTGTGTTTGTGTTTGTGTGTGTTAGTTTGTGTTTGTTTCTGTATTTGTTTTGAATACTCACTGAAACATGAAAACTTAGTTGACAGATGTCAATTACCAATTCGATTTTTTTTTGCTTGCCCGTACTGTCCTACTCCCCCATTCCCTCTATTGTTATACCTCATGTTATACCTCATCTCACCAATTCCTGAGAAAACCATCTAAGGCGTCTCATCATCTTCTCCTCGGTTTGCCGCGACGTAGTCTGACTGTGTCAGGGCTTTCAGTCTTGCGATATACGGCTCGCCCAGTCCCATTTTTGTTTTATAATTTGATCTGATTAAAAGAAATAGTTTCTAAACTCTTGGAATTTCTACTGTATTCTGGGTGTGTTTACAGACTCACATACACAAAGAACCAATTCCCAATTTTGGGAACAAAAGACATCAACGCAGGCGACAATCGTTTTCTCACAAATGTTTTAGATTCTTTATGCACAATTTTTTTTTTTTTTTTTTAAAGATAAACTATTATTTATTTTTTACTTTTTTGTTTGGTATAATTAATGTATAATATTTACACGTACAATTAAAAAAAGGAAAACCTATAACTATTAAACCAAAAATAAACTAATATAATAAGGCATCAAAAAATTCCTCCACATCGCCGTCATCTGGGAATGTGCCCAAGAGACTGACTGCATTGCCCCGTTGGATGGCAATACTTAACCTCTGCCCAAAGTAAAAACCAGCTCTTGGATCACGAGAAGTGTCAACTAACCTTTTGGAAATTTCCTTAAAAAGGAGATGAGCACTCGGACCCCACGACCCGAGGGTTTCAACCCTAAACGGCTCGAAAATAATTTACATTTAATTAAATGTCATTAGGAAGATACTCTACTTTAGATAATCACTTTTTCATACCTTTTAAATAACTTTTACAATACTAGGTAGTTTGCAAGACCTACACTCTTTGTCTATTCTCTTTTAACATAATCTCTGCCAATAAATTCTAAAACTTATTTAAATGTAGTATCACAAGTTAGAGATACTTATCTTTATATACGGGATTTCCGGCGTCTGTCCACTGTCGGGCTTGTCGCTAAATTCTACGGAACCCTGATTCACGTGTTATATCGGCCTTTGGTCTGTCGATCCCTAAATTATTTTGTTTTGTATGCCTAGGCAATGGCCTGGAGTTGTTCAACGGAAACTTGTGTCTTGATTTATTTTTGCATTACGTTGATTTTATTTACTGTTTGTCTACACTTAATTAAGTGCCTATAATCTATACATAAAATATAAATAATTGAATAGATTATACATTTAACCATGCCAACTGCAATAAATAGTGGTGCAGCTGATTTATAAATAGTATTTTTTTACTGTGGTGCTCCCAAATCACTCACTCCATATATTATTATACTAAACTAGTTTATACCTTCTACTTAGCCCGCGTGTTTGGTTGGCTACTCAATTCGGAAAATCCTTTCTTAGCTGACTTGTCCCACCCATAAAGTACCTGCCAAATGTCAGCTTTAGACTTGGTGCTGCTCGGACTTTGTTCACGGTTTAATCTTTTTATTTTTTTGGGCCAGGTACCTCTCAGTGCCTCTAACTAAAGGTTAAATGGTTTAGGAGCACATCATCATCATATTATTATCAGCCTATTGCCCTCCCACAGAGAGGACAAATACACTAAGAAACATTATTTTTTACTAATATAGAATTTCTTCAAACACCTTGGTCTATATGACAATTGCGCTTTTCCGTGTCACCCACCACATTCAAGCTAATTGTGATCTCATTGCCTTAGTTGACAGGCAGCCGTTGATCGGTGATCCACATGAATATGCATCACAACGTCAACTCACGACCACCTGACGCTTTCACCATTTACACCGATTTTTCTCCTTTCTCTAAATAGGGTAATACGATTGGCTGTTGGAAAGCTGATTGACAATGTGTAATTGTATAGTGGTAGGAAAATCCGGCCGACTTTGAGTTAAGTGTACATTGGTCTTGTATTCATGTATGACTTATTAAAAATACATGGCTTTGAAATAGGTTTCGGTTACAATAATCTTTTTCTATGTACCTAATATCGTATCGTTGGTGTGTTGTAAGAGATATTTTTATAAATAAGCCTTACCTATGTATGTATTTTTTCTGTCTGTAGTCTCTGGTCTGTGTATGTATGTGTGTGTGTATAGATGCTTAAATAAATAATCAAAGGTTTTCGCTGCATTTATTCAAAATAGGTGAATTTACTTCATTCTTTTCTCTAAATTGTGACAGAAGAATTACTTACAGTTGATTCATCAATTGTCAGCTACCGTTTACGTTTCATGTCATAGTTAGTTAGTAAAACTAAATTTAGTTAGTAAGTACAACCTACTCATACCTTTTTATAGTGCCTACACGACTTACTAATTTAATACGACAATCAAAATATATCTGATTAATGATACGAATAGGAACATAATATTACTATTATGAGTTTACAATATTTTTTTTATTCTTAATTAATATTTGCCCGCCACTTCGTCCATTTTTTTTGATAATTAAATATAGCATTCATTAGCACTCAGGAATAAAGTAGCCTTTTTTATTAGCAAACGAATTCAACGAATCAGACCAATAGTTTCAGAGTATAAACAAACACAAACTCAACCTTAACTTATAATAATGTAGTCTTAAAGCTGAGGTATTCTTTACTTATGTAGAAAAGTTGGAGCAATATTTCTGCAATACAATAATTCTTATAAAAGAGCAATTCGTACAAAGAACAGTGATAAATTCCTTCGTCACACATAAGTAGTATTAAAATAATGTGTTGAAGGTTTGCCAAAGTTATTGTGAATGTAAACAACCGTGTGTGGTCTTGGCTATTTAATATGGTCGCCATCACTTGTGCTGTCCAAAAACGCGACTAAGGGATATAGCTTGTAATGTCGCTAAAAATAACTATTAAAATCAATTATTCATTTACTATGTTTGTCCGTGTGTTATGCTGTTGTAGTGCCTTGTTAGTCTCGTGGTGCGACTGCTGAGCGTAAGGTCCAAGGTTCGATTTTCAAGTCGGGAAAATGTGTTATTCGGTTTTTCCATCAGGAATTTCTTTTCAGCAGCCCGTAAGTTGGTATTGTGGCATACCCGTGCTTCAGAAAGTAAGTGAAGCTGTTAATGATTTGTATGCCAGTTTCGCATATTTGAGAAATAAATGTACGGAAATACTGGTTTGATCCTGTTTTTGGCAGCGAATGGGTTAATCCTACGCCTGATCTCTCCTCAGTCGTGTTATATTGCCATCCCGTCGGACTATGAGGGTGAGGAAAGAGGAAGTGCAACTGTATTTTCCCACACAGTGACACTTGTGCACTGTAATATCTTATAAATTGGTTTCTATTAAGATCATCATCATTATGTCAACCTTTAGACGCCCACTGCTGGGCATAGGTCTACCCCAAGGGGGGGTTTAGCTGTAATCGCCATGCTTGGCCAATGCATGTTGGCGATTGCAGTAGTTGGTAAGGTACTCAGAAGGACGCTGCTGCCCATCCTGTGGTCTATTAAGACAGACTATTGAAAATCGGTTAGGAAAATATTACTTAACGCTTGTAAGACCACCATGCCTCCATGCTTTGGCATGGCATAGAAGGAGGGCTTCTGTAAGACCTCATTCTAAACTTCGAATCTAAATCCGCTGTGAGTTTCTTGATTGGCATTCTAAAAACTCGGTTGATAATTCGACACTAGCGCCACCTTTGCGAGCGTGTCAGTGAGTTGAACTAAATTGACAGAGAGAGTTTGACAGACAAAATATGAGATGACGTATGAAGTGACATTCTGTAGGTAATTTCCCCGTCACTTCGACGCTCACTTTGCACTCGAACCCGATTCAAAGTGTCAAATATATCAAGGTAATTTGGAACCTTATGCGAAGTAAGAGTGAATAGCGATGCGAGTTGTTGTTTGAATTTTACAGAATCGACCTACAGGAGTGGGACAAAAAATAAAAGACCACACACATTAGAACAAAGATTGACAAGACATCACCAAACGCTAATTTGAAGAAGAAAACTCAACATCCACTTTAAATTCACCGCACAAAGATCGTGAAGGTAGGTAAATAAGCATGACTCACACTGCATTGCCACCTTAAATATGTTAACACGATCTTAATCCAGACGATTTACTCCTCAATTATACAGCATCAAACGACTTAGTGATCCAAATCGCCTGTTTAGTATTACGGTTAAGTCGTGTCGTGTGTTCAATCTACAAGTTTAGTTTGTTAGTTGAACGTTTGATTTGGATCGGCGCGGTCTATTCTCAGAAACGTGTCATGGAGTCATAGTTTAAACAATGAGTGGGGCATAGAATAGACGTGGTTGTTAGTGACAGAGGGGTGGTGTAGGCATAAACTGATTTTTTGTCCATATTTGAATAATATTCAAGAATATGATATACCAGCTTCTGCCCGTGACTTCGTGCACGTATATGTCAAGTATACATTAAAATATACCAAATGATACTTGGCAAGTATACTATTGCCAAGTCTCTATCTGTGGAAGAACTTTTGTAATGAGACCAGTAGATAAGTCTTAAAAACTAAAAAAGAAATAGACAAATGTTACCACTTTAATATATTTGTATAGAATATTTAATTAAACCTGGATGTAACTGCAATTGATAATCTATACTTTAATGTTATAAAGCTGAAGAGTTTGTTTGTTTGTTTGGTTGAACGCGCTAATCTCAAGATCTACTGGCTCGAATTGAAAAAATATTTTTGTGTTGGATAGTCCATTTATCGAGGAAGGCTATAGGTCCATGCGAAGCCAGGCCGGGTCGCTAGTAATTAATATGACAATAAAATTATGGAAATAAATTTTACCAATATTCTATGTAAGAGCTTACAATTATGTTTATTGTAGTCATAGGTTAAAGACTGTAACTATTCAAGAAACTGCCGGATAATTCGTTAAATAATTATCAAAATTAATTGGTAGTTTTAATATACCTATTGTCAGGTTCCTTGTAGGCCTTTTTTTAGTGACCTACGAGAACATCCACCAGAAGAGCGTAATTGTAGCCAACAGGTTAAGGTGACTTCTTTATTGAATAGGTCACTTTTTGAAAGCCAAAGGTCAGAGCCATGTTTTCCACGCCACAATCAATAAAATCAAAAAGGACATGTTAGGTTTTTGTATGGAGGCTGGGCTTTAATTCGGAGCTGCTGTGAACAGGGAAGAGATTTTTTTTTATGAAAGTACATAAATTAAGACTACTTTTTGTATATTTTTTATTTTTTTTAAAAGCACCCTTCCTATTTTATTATATTTTTAATTAATTGTAATTTAAAAGTAAATTGCAACCCTCGGTATTTATTGATTTTGGCAACACTTTTCGGTTGGATGTCATTATTGTCATTATGAAAAGTGTAAACGTCAATCAAGTGTCAAATTCAATTATAATTGCGTACCTATGCGCGCCCTATTATTAATATATGATTTGTTTTTTTTTGTTTTTGTTGTGTTATTGATGTTCAAGTTTCTTGTAATCTTTAAGTTATCTTTATTTGACCTGGCTTTTAATTTGGATTCTTTCCTGCACAGTTTCTTGATAATATAATTATAAGGGATGATGTTGAAAATTAAGAGGTAGAATAAAATACAGTCAAATATAAATAAATGCATTACTTTTATTTCTCTACCTAATACACAAAAATGTTCACCTATTCTGACCTGCTGGAGCGACTATTTACAAAAGGTGAACAGGTCCAATCCATTTAAGTCTGTCTGTATCTGGACTGTTTGGTTTACTGGCCTGCCTTGGAGGAGACGTAAAACCATCAGTAATCATTTTGCAATTTACTGAATTCATGATGATAAAGTCATAAAGTCCCAAATTGTAGGAGAAAATAAGGATGTTTGATACAAATAAATTCATACACTGTTTTAAGCTTTCACGGTTTAAAACTAAACTTATATTGTCACACGGGATATCTTCCGTGATACGCGATCATGGCGCTTGCCAGCGTTGAAATATCGGGAGCTCAAAACAATGAACAATCACGGAAGATATCCCCTATGTGGCAATATAAGTTTATATAATTCATTACCTATCCTTATCATAAACCATTTACTGTTATTGAAAATAATAGCATTTCTGCGGTAATACAACTTCGCTATTAAAAAATAAATTCAATCCATTACTGGCCCCTTGCTGGGCACGGGCCTCTTAGAGTGAGAAGGGTTAGGCCTTAGTCCACCTCGCTGGCGTGGTACGGGGATTACACACCTCAGATGATGATTTTACTAATATCAAGTAGAAATTACAAATATTAAACCTAAATATTCATAAGCAAACGGAAAAATAGCGATTCTAACAATGAGACAAGGGCTTGACAAGCGATCGACATGACAACTGACATGTGTGGTGTGACACTGACAACCTTACTGACACAACACAGTTAATGTTTTCATAGATTCCGGAATCAATGCTATGCATACAAATCATGGAGATAATTCGTCGGTTTTATAGCCATCTAATAATGTTTAAAAATATTTTAAATAACAATAAGGTTTAATGTACTTAAAAATGATATTTAACCCTTTTTTCTTTGTTTCAATGTACAAAAATAATATTACGATACAAAAAAATATCTGGATTTAAAATATTTATTTATTAAATAATGGTGCTTTTAATTTTTTTTTTGTTTTTGTTAGGCCAGCTTAAATAATTTTCTCTATCAGAAAAACCACACATGATAGCTGTTCGAAAAAAAAAATATTTTAAGCCCATTTCATAACATGTCCTTTCCTCACAGAAGCAATCGCCTTAAACCTACAAAACTAACACCAATCTCTCATCATCAACTAAATGATCTATAATTGTATTATGGATTATCTGTACGATGCGCGTGGGCGCCATTGGGACGTGAGCGCGCATTCGTATCGATTGTAATCGATTCCTATCGTGAAATTAGTATAGTGTCGCTCGCGATGACGCAATGTAATGGGGTCTTCTTCGAGATGTGGTTTAAAAGTGCCTGTAATTAACGAATTCGAAATAATTATGTGTTAATTTTCCAACTTATGCGAATGTACACATCACTGATCAATTGACATACATTTTACAAACTGCCAATGCGATTATCCCTTAGATTTTGTATGGCAATTGTGTGTTGTTCATTATATCAGCCTATTGCCGTCCACTGCTGATCGTAGGCCTTCCCCAGAGATCGCCAACCAACCCGGGCCTCAAGTCTGCTATTACAATAGTGTCAGAATGGTCTATCATTGATTTCCTAATTGTTGATTTTGACAAGTTTGGTAATCTACTAATATAATGGCGTCATTATGACTTTCCAATGGTCAACCACAGACACGCCATTGAAAGAAATGATATAGAATGGTAATCTCGTACAAAATGACAACTGAATGACTGACTTAGGCGATAATCTGCTAAAATTTTGGCACTTCCTTTGATCAGTGTGACCTACCATAAGAACGTCATTGTGCAGTCATTTCTTTTAATTCGACCGACCAATGATCGATCATTTTGAATTTATCAGATTACGAACTTTTAGCAAAATGACAATGGGATCGTGTTGGAATGACGAAATTATAAAAATAGCAGACTTGGCCCCCCGGTCCCCGGGCAGCTCTCATTCATCCGCATAGTATGTTGTTACGTCACGTATATGTGCCTGGTATTATTGACGACAAGAAGCATGAGAGTGGGTAAACTTTTGGTTCAGCAAAGTTTTGTAGTTTGATGTCGGTCTACTTATTTCATCATCATCATTTCAGCCGAAAGACGTCCACTGCTGGATATAGGTCTCCCCCAAGAAATGGGGGGTGTACAGTCAACAGCAAAAGTAGATGATCAAAATCAGAAATTCGATACTAATGAAAGGAGTTCGCGTCAGAACTGTGTGGCGTTGAAGTGATTCAACAGTATGTGAGTGACAATCACATAATTTTAATAAATAAACTAGTAATAAATTATATAAATTAGTGTTAGTAAATTAGTATTGAATTTCTGATTTTGATCATCTACTTTTGCTGTTGACTGTACTTATTTACATTGTTCAAATTGTATTTCAACGCCAAACTGTATCTCCCGATTTTGTTATCATTCGTTTATTTGACTTGCCTCCCTATGTGAGCAAGTTTAAAGACCTATTCACGTCCATAAACTCAAATTGACTAACTATTCATTGATTCCAAAGCAATTAAAAATCAATTTTTACAGGTGATTGACGTTGTATCGGGTTTTCAGGGCTAAAAAGAAGTGTTTTTTTTTAATTTGTGTCTCAGAATGATTGGTTAATGTTACCTTTACCCGTTTTCTTAACTTTTCTTAACTCGTCTATCTCGTATAGAAGTTATTTCAGCTCATCACACGTGGAACACCTCTGATACCATACTATGCTAGGATTATTTCTAAAACCTATCCACCATTTTTATTTATCATAGTGGTTGCAACAGGCCAAAGATTGTAGATATTACAATGATAGTACAAGCAACATTGAACATAAACTAGATTATATAATAGCCTTCTTGGAAGCTATATATTTGAGCCGTTTGGGGTGGAAACTCTAGGGCCATGGGGTCCGAGTGCCCATATTGTATTTCGTGACATCGCCAAGCGGCTGGTCGACTCTTCACATGACCCGAAGGCTGGTCTATTCTTGGGTCAAAGAATCAGCATTGCCATACAACGTGGCAATGCTGCTAGCCTGTTGGTCACGGCCGTTTATGCCGCAAATAAACTTATATTTCGACACTTTCAAGGGAATATAAATTTATAAGGTACTTACCGTTGACCTAGAACTATGAAATTTGGCAAGTAATATCGTCATAAACTACAAGTACAGGGAAAAGCCTGAAAACTATACATTTGTAATTAAATCATAATAAAAAATTGTCTTTAATAAAAGTACGTAATCAATTATCGAGGTATGGGCGCCGTGCGCGGTCATAATTGTTTAGGTGACCAAATCACGGTTTTTTTTTTTAAATTCAGTGCTGTACTTTCTAAGATTATCTTAGACATCACTGATATCGGCGAAGGAAAATATTGTGAGGAAACCTGAACTTATAATTATTAATCACCAACCTGCATTATTTTATTTTATTTTATTTATTAGGTCTACCAACAATTGTTTACACTAATTTACAAACAAAAATAAAACATGCGTTTAAACTGTACACAGTGCAACAATTACTTAAAGGTAAACACCACATGGACAAAAAGAAAACAATAATAAGTAATTTCGTAAACTACATATTGTACAAGTAAACTAAGTAAAATATGTACTATGTATCAATAAAAGCATAATTTCTTCAACAAGTTCCGTACACAATCTAAAACTTTTACAACAAATCTGTTAAACAGTTCAGAAATTTAAATTTTTGCCTATTAAGAGAATCAAAGTGAAAATCAACCATATCACTACAACTATTCAAGACCCTACAGAACCTAGCAAATGGAGAGTTAGATCCCAACACCGTTCTTCTCATTGGAGGACAAAGTGGAGTAATAGGTTTGCGCGGAATCCTCGACGGAGCACGAAAGTTAATGAGTGCGAGCAGCGGCGGCGAGTCGATATTTCCCTTCAAGATTTTGCTAGCAAACATTGCGTCATTAAGACATCTTCGTTCTTCTAAGGTGAGCATGTTGAAGAATTTCAATCTATTTCTGTAAGAACGAACTTTTTTGGTTATTCCCACAGAAAAGGCCAGATGCCAAACGAAGCGTTTTTGGACACGTTCTAGACGCAAACTATTTGTAGCGTAGTGTGGCCGCCACACCACACTACAATACTCTAATATGCTACGTACTAAACTCTGGTAAAGTAAGATTTTAGTTTTTATTTGACGAAAGCATTGATCAAGAGTGGTGATCAATAGTCGAGTCTTCTCTATTTGAGAAGAGGCTTTTGCGCTGTTGTGGGACAACAATAAGCTGGCATTATTATGAAGTGTTTATATCTACAGACAGAGAGTTCGTGATGGTATCCCGCGTCTTCTTCAACTCAATAATCCAATAAACACTAATTTGAAACATAAACAAAACACAACTCAAATTCTATTTACACATCACAATCAAAATTGACCACTCGAAAGAGGTCACAGCATTCAATCGTGATCATAAACGCGAAATTCGTGACGGCCTGTGTGCTTAGAGGTCGTACTGAATGTTATCACTCGGATAAATTAAGAATCGATTCCATGACGGTATCGATTTATTTATTGAATGAACATCGTTACGATGATCTAATTTTACGGCGGGCGTGACGAATGCTGGATGTAGAGTTGGGGGGTTTTAGACATGGTCTGGATTGGTCTTAGGTTCTTCAGGAATACCAAATAGCCGCTTGTGCTTGTGCCCGCCGTAAAATTAGATCATCGTCTTGTTAGTGTACACGTGAATTTTCGAATAATCCTCTTGTCTACTAATTACGGGGCTATCTGATAATATAGAGATATAGCTATTTTATAAGAGTTTTTTTTTGTTGGCCCTTTATGTCTCACAAAGTCAAAGTCAAATCATTTATTTCAATTAGACCATTAAAAGGAACTTTTGACAGTCATGTAAGAAATTTGATGCTAGTTGCCTTTTCCAAAAGGTAACGTATGAAAAAGAATGGGCAACAAATTCCATATTTACTCTTTAAAAAAATGTTCACAATATTTTGCATTTAGAGGAGCTATTTAATTAAACGTGAATACGATGTACCTTGCATCAAAACCACTATATTATAGTATGTACAACATATTTCAAGTTAAGGAATTACAGTACAGTTACGTACATAAATACATAGTGTTCACGTATTTACAAATATTAAAACGGTAGACGACCACTCCCTTCTATTTCAACAACAAGGAATCACTTCTTGACACTTTTTCCCCAAATCTTTCCAGATACAGTTTATCCTTTTTGAATCGCTTCAAACCAACCCTTGTGGTGTATATCTAGGTCACTTGGTCATCTCGCGACCTCCATCTAGGCCGATCATCTGACAAAAGTGATACTTAACCTAAAGTAAAATATTAGAATCCGCTCGTCTTTTTAAATGTGATTATCACTTCGATTTTTGCATCTATACTATTTTAATATTATAAAACTGAAGAGTTTGTTTGTTTTGTTCAACGCGCTAATCTCAGGATGTACTGGTTCGAATTGAAAAAATATTTTTGTCTTGCATTGTCCATTTATCGAAGAAGGCTATAGGCCCATGCGAAGCCGGGCCGGGTTGCTAGTATTTTATAAAACAACCTAGACAAAATTCTTCGTTCTATTAGTCCACAAAAAAAATGAAAGAAATCAGTCATCAAGCTCAGTGGGATCAAAGACCAACCCTATTTAGACCAACATATTCATCACCTATATCCGGTAGCCACCTCTACCACCTTCCTAACTCTATATTCCCACAAAAGGAAGCTCAAGATATAGGTCATAAGAACAGCACGATCGCCACTTAAATCATTAGATATTATAATTATTAACGTCAGATTATTTCCTTGACTGTACGTACCCATCGTTTCGCAGACATCAATGTGCAATTAATGCCAGAGCAAGGTGATTTGGAATTAATGTTTTGTGTTCATAAATGTTTGATTTAGTAGTATTATTAAATGTTTAAGAGAATGAATAAAATAGTGGTCTGTTCCTGTTTAAATTAAATTCGTGGAACAAATGTATGGTTTTATAATCATAGCTCATTTTTACATTGCTTGTAGCTCTTCCAGCAGGTTTTTTATATCATTCTACAGAGCCTTTTTAAAATGATCAATTATCCAGTAAATTAAAAAATACCCTGTATACTTTATGACCTGCCTTTCCTTAGGGATTAAATTACTGTGCAGGTTACTGTAAGAGAATAAAAATTCGTTTCAAGTGCACTTCTATTAAAAAATTGTATGTTAACCATAACGTTCATTTCAAGGAACTCCTTTGTATGTTGTAGTTTAGTAGTATTAATAAAAACATTGACTTGATTCAGAAAGCGGTAGTTCAGGACACGGCGCATATTGTCAGGAGATTCCTCTCTCAGGAGCTCTGACCACCTGTAGCTCCACCTACAAAATGATTTTATATTATTAATTGATATTTAAAAATGTAATTAATGTGTAAAGAAAAAAGTAGAATTACGTAATAATACCAGCCTACCATTGTCCCACCGAGAAGAGACCTTTGCCCTACAGAAAAGTCTCTTCTCATAGAGAAGATACGAGAATCGATCACGGATTGGCGATTTCAAACTTATATTGATCATAAGTCCAGGTATCTTTACTATGACTTACTTCACCGATCGACCGAGTGATCTATTGGATCCTTATAAAAATTGTTCCCATATCTTCCCGTGGGTGTCGTAAGAGGCGACTAAGGGGCTCACCAGAGAATGGGCAGCAGCGTTCTCTGTGCCTTTGTAACAACCATACTGCGATCGCCAACCCGCCTGCCAAACGTGGCGATTATCGCCAATCCCCTCCTTTGGGGGAGACCTATATCCAGCAGTGGACGTCTTTCGGCTAAAATGATGATGATGATGAAATATTGTTCTGCCGTAAATTGTATACTAGTCCTTATGTAACTTAAAGATACAAAGACCTTTGTCAAGATAAAATCATTGTCTCACAAATAAATCATCGCATATTACGCCAAAGTGTTTCACGAATGGAAATTACTGCCATATCCGTCGTGGTGAAGATGGGTATCTAGACCATAAAATTATTAATTTAACTGATGTTATAGGTTATGTTATAAAATAAATAATAAGTTCGTGTCTGTTGTCAAGAATTTATTGAATTATAACTTTGCGCGATCTTAAAAGATTAAGGTGTTTTGATACTTTGTTGTGCGGAAAAAAAATGGTTTGATTGGTTTCCGTGTGACAGGCAATTTATACAGGTACAGAAAAATACTGGAAAATAAAATATTTTTAATTATGTTTTTTAAACAACATTCTTATACAAAATTCAACAAAAATAATAATTAATTGAAAAACTAAACCAAACTCAATGCTCGTGTTTAATTATTTTTTACTGGATACATACTTTGGTTATTTTCCTTATGCACTAAATATTCTAACTTAGCATAAATGTAAAAATATATAACTGTGAATATTATAAATATTGATCTAATTAATATTTTTCTCGCAAGGAGCGTTTTCACAAATCACGTATTAGAAAATTATAAAGTATCAAACCTTGTTGAGCGTTGTATAGGGCAGTATAGCGGAAGAGATGGTGAATCGTTGCTTTGGTAGTAAAAAATTGAAATATAATAAATCAATTTAGAGGTTATATCCGATGAACGGCGCACGCCGGTTCACGACTGATGAGTTAGATATCGATCATAATAATATTGATAAAAAATAGAAGGAATAATATATTTTGGTAAATTTTCATTTTTCGGAAAATAAATATTTTAGAGATATTTAAAATATTTTGTACTAACGGTACGGTACGGTACGGTACGGTACGGAACATGAGATAAGGGCAGGAAGATTACGGTGTACCTACTAATGACAGGGAAAGTAACAAAAGTCGATTAACACTTCGGATTTTTAGATCATAATAAAATTATTGAGCGCAAGCCAAATGTTATAGGAAATACTGAAAAGATAGAAAATAAAGATCAAATAAACTCGAACGGCCAATTACTTACCTGACATGCCCCTGACAGCCCTATTCCGAAAATATCTATTTCGGTGAAATGAACTCACCCCTAGAGCTATTCTGTTACAATATCCCGATGCTAGGGATTGACAAAGCAGACGAACGGATAACAACTCACTTCACCTAGGTCTTCAACGAGGGAGATCGTAACAGAATAGACATACCGCTTTCGCACCTCAAGCTCACTTCACCTTAAGTCACCGAAGGAGATTTTTCCGACCGACCGGTAATCTTTGGGTCAACTACTCGAAAAGATCGCTGGATGCTCTACGCGTCCAATATAATCATGTTTTTAGGGCTGCTGTTGGGGTTGCCTCGTTTTTGCAGTGCCTCTCAGATGTTCGCGGTAACCCATACCGATGGGTTTCATGCTATAATTCGCAAAAAAACGGCCTCGCTTCTGAGTAGAATAAGAGGCAGTCACAATTGCATCCTCAAGACTGTAGCGGCCGATATGTCCTCCACAATAGTGAGGCAATGTGTGAGAGGACTTTTACCCTAGTATTTTATTGCTCTAGTGGAGGGTGGTCGTCTCATTAATTAGTCTTTAGTTAAGGCACTAACAATAGTTTTAAAGTGCAAACCTGTTACTAACAATTTATGGATCTCGTAGTTGTCCGAAATAAAATGATTATTATTATTATTATTATTTTACAGAATAGACCGATCGATTGTTAATTGTTTTCAACCGACTTTAAAAAAGGAGGAGGTTATCAATTCGTCTGTATTTTTGTTTTATATGTTTGTTACCAGATTTCTTTGGACTGGGTGAACCGATTTTGATGATTCTTTTTTTATTTGAAAGCTAGTGCTTCCCGAGTGGTCCCATTTAATTTAATTTGGTCCAGTTCTGACAAGGGCATCTATGAGAAAACCGTAAAAGTCTTAAATTTGCATTAAGTATGTGCGCGATTTGTTACGCGATTTCTCCGGCAAACGTAAACCGATTTTGAAAATACTTCTTTTTATGGATAGGGTATGCTTCAGGGGTGGTCCCATGTAAATTTTATCAAAATTGATTCAGCACTTTTTGAAAAATCAACAAATACCCAAAAATTTTATATAGACGACGTTTTAGTTTCATCAATCTTTGTAGTAGTTAACTTTCAATCTCTTCTTAATAGATTTGGATGAGAAGGAGGTACTAAAAAGCGGAAAATAAAAAGCTTTTTACAAAAAGACAACCGCCTTCAAAAACTAAAAAATGAAAAATAACTTTAGCACAGAACACACATTGACTTTAGTTTCGGAAGTCGATGGCAATACAAAACAACAAACAGAACAAAGCCACTGAATTTCGAAACTAAAATCAATGTGTATTCTGTGCTAAAGTTATTTTTCACTTTTTAGTTTTTGAAGGCGGTTGTCTTTTTTGTAAAAAGCTTTTTTAGCTATCAAGAAGAAAAGTGCTGTCATAAGATCGGAACTCATCATTGCGGTCGGTTTTCATTCTAACCGTATGCAGCTGAATACCTATCAGTGTTTTCAATTAAATGACTGCGTGTCTAACCCGCATAACCTAGTTACTGGGGCTGGTTGTCAGATTTTATGACTTCTGACAACCATAACGACTGTCAAAGATCTACAAATGACAGTCGGGACCAACGGCTTCAAGTACTTTCCGAGGCACTTCGGTTCTTACGGCTTGTAATTTGCCACGAGCACCTCAAACCTTGTCGTGTGGTGCTGGCCGCAAATAGCACCACCCCATTTCTACCCGTGGGTGCCGTAGAAAGCGACAGAGGGATATTGACCTCAGGATGGGCAGCAGCGTCCTTCTGAGTACTATAACATCTACTGCGATCGCCAACATGCATCGGCCAAGCATGGCGATTACGGGCTGAATCCCCCTTGAGGGAGACCATGCCCAGCAGTGGGCGTCTTAAGGTTGATGAAGAGCACCTCAAATATAGAGCTATTTATTTATTTATACTTCATGCACAAAGGTACAAAGGCGGACTTAATGCCTTAGGCATTCTCTACCAGTCAACCAAGAGTAGTGAAGAGATAACATGGCAGGTGCATAACAAAAAAGTAATAATTAAAACGTTAAAAAGATGTAATTTACTCACATACATAATTATATATCAGGATACCATATACCTGTATAAACATATAGATATATGGAGAGATAACTCTGCTACTTGTTCTGAAAATAAACTCGCAATTTCTGCTTAAATGCATACCGACTGGTGGCCATCCTGATATGGAGAGGAAGTGCAATCCAGAGAAGAATGGCCTGAAAATCAAAGGAAGAATGAACAAAATCAGAAGTATGAGAAGTGCAAAGTAAAAGAAGGTTGTTAAAAGACCGCAAATTCCTAGTATGCGAAGAACATAGATATTGAATGTGGGATATTAAATAAGAAGGAGGAGAGAGAGTTGAGCAGGGAGAACAAGTTGTCAAAGCACGCAAACTTCTTCTTTGGCGAATGGGCAACCATTTTAACTCGGACCTGTAGCTTGACACACGCTCGCTGTGACTTGAACTATGTTTTGCTATGTAGGTATATACCTACTGGATATGAGTATGCTGATCTTTCTATTCACAGCTTTGTCATGAATATTCATCGTGTATTAGTCCATTATCCGGTACTTATTATTTATTAACAAGATCATTAACATATTATTTATTGTTGGGCTTAAGGTCGCTGAGGGCACGACGCCCTCCGATGTCGAGAAGGTAAGTGAAAGTTTTAGGAAAAACGTTGTTGGTTGTGTCATGTGGTATTGGTTTATTTTGATGTATAATTAGGGTTTTTAGAAAATTGTTTGTGTGTTCACAGTGATTTATTTGTTTGTGTCTCAGAAGGGCAAAGGCGTCTTTTCATAACGATAATTAACTATCTAAACCAATATTATACAGAAGTAAAACTATTGGTTTGTTTGTACGGACGCCCGCACTTCGAGCCATACCAAACAATAAAATTATTCCAATTGAATATAAAACTTATTGTTTTGTATTAAAGATGAAAATCTATCAAAGAAATTTGACAGGTTGATGTAATTTTTTTTTTCGGATTGTCATCTCGCAGGTCAACCAAGGAGGTTGTCGGCTGCTTAACCAGACTTTCCTGTGATGCCTTTAAAAATATTATTTTAGGGCCTCCAGCCAGGGCAAAATAACTTACACGCTAAGGGCACCCCCTGTGGGGTACGAGCCTCGGCTTAAGGCGTCGCTGGGAGAGGATAGCAAAGGGACAGGCTGGATCGGATTTCCATTATTTAGGGACGAATTTAAAGCTACAGGCTCAGCGGCGCGGGCTGGCACGAGCAAAGGACGGGGAGGGGATTGTTGTAACTTGATATGCTGGCTTTTGTATGTATCCGATTCCAAAAAAACTTTTACAGATAGAATGCTACACTCTCTGAATCCCATAGGGAAATATTTTTTATGGTACACTGCCACGTGAACAAAGTCAGGGGTATAAGCTAATAAAAAAAAACTGATGAATCAGTCAGGTTTTATTACGAATTTCGCTCTCACGAAAGTAAGATGTAGATAAGTCAGTAGTCATCATCATCATCATGTCAACCTTTAGACGCCCACTGCTAGGCATAGGTCTCCCTCAAGGGGGGTTCAGCAGTAATCGCCATGCTTGGCCGATGCATGTTGGCGATCGCAGTAGGTGTTATGGTACTCAGAAAGACGTTGCTGCCCATCCTCTGGTTAATATCCCTCTGTCGCCTTCTACGACACCCACGGGTAGAAATGGGGTGGTGCTTGCTATTCGCGGCCGGCACTACACGGCTAACTGCAGTGTTTTTAGGGATCTGTACCTCGGAAAAAACGAAACCCTTATAGGATCACTTTGTTGTCCGTCTGTCTGTCAAGACCTTTTATCTCAAGAATGCATGGAGGTATCGAGTTGAGAAAAATATCAAACTTATAAGTTAACGTGAAAAAAAAAATACGTTTAGTTTATGACGCAAAAAACGTATATATCGACACTCTCAAGGGAATCCAAATTTATAGGTTACTTCCCGTTGACCTAGAATTACGAAAAAAGTAGTGGAAAAAGTCTGAAAACTATACATTTATAATTAAATCATAAAAAATATAGTCTTGATTTAAAGTACATTATCAATCATCGAGATATGCGCGGTCATAATTGTATGGGTGACCAAACCACGGAATTTAAACAGAACCCTCGGTGGGCGAGTCCGACTCGCACTTGTCCGGTTTTTTTTTTAATAAGACAATGGTCATTATATTAATGACCAGCCATTACTCAGTTTACTACAAAAATATCTCCCAAAGAGGACGTAGTTCCAAATTGGAACAACAAAAATAAAACCCTTAACACACAACCTAAATACCAACCATTCTACGAAACAGTGACATCACTCACTAATCTCCGGAAATAACAAGGCTTCATTAATTGCTCCCACACTTGACGAACACAAACAAGCGATAACTCTTTGAGCCCACAATCGCACCGAGTGGTCTTAAGCCGTCTTGAGACCCTTTTGAGATGATCTTAAGACTATTTTTCGGAAATGAAGCGTGCAGTCCAGTTGGTTGTGAAGAGCTCTTGATGATGCGTTGGTCAAATAGAACGAGGTATGGTCGTGGGTCAATACGGTTTTGAATTCGGTTGTGGATCGTAGATTGGTTTGATGTGGTATTTTGTGGTGGTCCTGATTGTTTGAGCTGATGAGCATAAAATTGGCAAAGCGCTATGCACATGGGTAATTTTTTTGGAGAACGTTGTCCCATCTTTGAATTCCTCTTGTATCATAAACAAACAAAAAACTCGGATACACAAATAATTTGTTCCGTGCGGGAATCGAAACTGCGATGCATTGTGCCAACCGTTTCGCCATTTGATAAAATAACCATAACTTTTCCAAAACTATATTCTGTAACTATTTATGGAAATTTCTTAAGCCAGTGGTGGTAATTATTAACAATATCACTATCACTGCCTATTATAAAACAAACCACGTCTGTCTGTCTCTGTCTGTTCGCGATAACCTCAAAAACTACTAAGCAGATTTTCATGCGATTTGCACCAATAGTAAGTTATAAATGTATAATTAAAAGTTCAAAATTATTTAGTATGTAATGAATAATTGGTTAAGGTTTTGTGTGGTTGATATATGACGCGAATTATGTGCGATGTCGGAGCCGGTTGCTAGTATTAGATATGTTACTGTAAGCTTATTAAAAGCACATCTCCGTTCAAAAGCACATTCACGTTACACAAACAATAATCATCATCATCATCATCTGCTGAAAGACGTCCACTGTTGAACCAAGGTCTCCCCCATAAGAAGGGGTTGCACTAATCCCCACGCTTGGCAGGCATCTTGGGGATCGCAAGTAGTAGTAATAAAACAAAAGTTAATACCGTATCCATATTTCCAACATCATAATAAAACACCCAAATAAATTCGTCACATGAGCGTGGGCACGTTGTTATCATAGAAAGCAGATTCAAGTGTGCCGTGTAATACCGGAATTCTAACAATAAACATGGAATTACGTTCGCCAAGTCTGTCTGTTTGCCTACCAAGTTTATTTTGTCCAAGATCATTATTTGACAGGTGTATATTTGGCTTGATTTCTAATAGTCTGGGAATTTGTCTGAAATAAGATAAGTGGTCCGATTGCTTTTTTTTCCTCATTGAAATAAGATAATTTTGCCCGGAACTTTGTCCGCGTGGATGACGGTTATCAGGGCTGCAGACGGAGTCGCTGATTTAAAAGTAACCGGTAAAATGCTGTAACATTGCCGTCATGCTCAACATTGCCTAAATTTTAAAAAGTTAAATTATTGCCGCTGAGAAATGTTTTTGCTGTCTTACTAAAGCAAGTCGTCCACCTATATGGCAAAAACATTTCCTAGCGGCAATAATTTGACTTTTTAAAATTTAGACAATATTGAGCATAACGCAATATTACAGCATTTTAGATTCAAGCTATCAGACACTAATATAACTTATTTTATTGATTGTTATTTTTGCTGGTGACATTTGTAATGGTGGAATATGTACTGCATGGATTTTATTTTCTCTCTTTGACATACATTTTAATATGACTACATTATTGACACTATTTTTATTGACTTTATTTAACTTTTTGAATTTAGTATGGGTGAAATTCAATTTCTATTAATTAATATCTAAATCTAATTATCAAAATTTGTTGGACTAATTTTTGTTATGATTTTAGACACATACTGGGTGATTTTTTATTCACGTTCCAAATTTCTCAGGGTGATAGTACCCATGAAATTGAATAACTTTCTCCAAAAAACATGGGTCGAAATATTAAAAAAAAAATCGGACTTCCCATACAAAATCAATAGTCAGCTGATCGATTTTGTATGGGAAGTCCGATTTTTTTTTAATATTTCGACCCATGTTTTTTGGAGAAAGTTATTCAATTTCATGGGTACTATCACCCTGAGAAATTTGGAACGTGAATAAAAAATCACCTAGTATAATACCGAAATCTGAATTGTATTGATTTGATTTAATTTCATTAATGTATTCATTTTAAATAAGTGCTGCATAAATATTCGAATCTGTTAATTGGTTTTGTGTAAAATTGTGTCGATTTTTAATAAGGATAATGTTTTCAGGAGTTAGGTAATGGTAGGGACCTAATAAGGATTAATATCTAATTTTCTATATGTTTAGCATTAATTTATTTTAGATTGTGTGTAGTGCTCATAGTTTTAATACAATGTAAAAATTGTTTAAGAAATTAGTAATAAAAAATAAATAAAATATCTGTATCATCAAAATCGGTTCAACCCTTTCGTCGTGAAAATGTAACAGACAGAGTTAATTTCGCATTTATTATTAGTATGGATTACTATTGATTAATTATTCTAATTTCATAGAATGTTTTTCCTACTCAAACTCAAACTCAAATCATTTATTTCAAATAAACCATTTACAGGCACTTTTGAATTCAAGGAGTCAGTCAGTTAAAAAGTTGCAGCTAGTTGCTCGTTCCAAACAGTAGGTTTCTATGGAGAAGAACGAGCAAGAAACTCCATGAACACTCTTTTAAAATCAATAGAATATTACAAATTTAGGTTACATCATTCATGTTGAATCTAGGGGTACTATGTACTACTATGTATCGTCATCGTAAGTATATACCCACTTACGGTATTTTCCCATATGACGTAGCTAGACGGTTTAGGTTTTACCCTAATTTAAATTTTCCGTGACCTTCTATACTCTAGCTTTGATTACGATGATGCCATCAGAATTTGTTAATAATATCATCTTTCTGCTTGCCTGCCTTATCGTCACAACATTTTTTCTTCTTCCATTCCGTCCTGTCAAACATCATTGTATTACTGATTCTGACTCTCTTTCATAACATTCTTCATACAATACACCCATCTTTTCTTTTTTTTTGTTTATCGTAAATCAACACATTTTATGAAGTTTGAAAACGTAGTGCTATGGTTTGGCCTATCCTCAGATGTGATAACTGTAATATTCAATTTATAATCTATAAAGAATATGTGATATACATTATTTTAGACATGGACTTTATATTTTATTTATTTTTTAAGGTTAAAATTACTAACGAGATACTTACATTAAAAAAAACTTACATCAATTATTCTATATTTAATACAATATTAATTTAAGGTTACCACAGCTTATCCATTATCGAGTAAACATGCTCTAAAAACACGGATTTTTAAGATAGTATACTATGTTACTGTGCTCTATGAGGTCAATAACTATGTGTTAATAATTGTGTTATATAATTGATGTTTATTTGCGTACAAAATGTCAACCATGCTGCTGACGTATCTAATTTTTCATTACAACAGGAAGGCCTGTAGATCCTGTTAACACAAGAGAATTTTCCCACCCCACTTCGTAGTCCTACGTCAGCTATGGAAACATAATTTTCTCCGCACTCCTACTTCCTCACCACTTAACAATCTCACACAAATACGCTATAATATTCGCATACATCAATATCCCACAATAATAAGTTTGCACCATAAATCGCACCATAGGTCGAGGTCACAAGGCACAATTAATAAATTAAGGTGCGCGGTTCAGTCCGCTAACAGAGGAATATTCATAGCTGGCATAATGTATGATAAATGTAGCGAGAAATATGCATAGTCACAGACTTGAATAGTGGCCACAATGGCAGAGTGGTGCCTTAAGCGCGGATAGTCGAGCATCCAACAGTATGGTGTACTCACGCCATTGTTTTGTACATAATAACTTAGATTTTAGTTGTTGGCACAATTAACCAATTCGAAGCCACGAAAACCCGATCAACTTTCAGTTTGATATAAAATTTAATTTTTAGTTGCCAAGAAGCCACCGAAGACCTTAAAGATAATATGGACGTGGAAAGGGAACGTAGGGCGTTGTCGGTTCGCTGTAATGTGTTCGTTCGTAGGTTCGCACGCTGTTCTGAGCGAGTGAAGGTCACGGTATTTAGGGCATTCTGCCAGACCCTACTCGTGCAGTTTTTGGGTCAAATATACGCAGAGAACATACGATGCCCTGCGTGTACAGTACAATAACGCGTCCAGGATGATGTGTTGATGGGGCTGCCGCGGTACTGTAGTGCTAGTGGCATGTTCGCGCCAGCGCAGGTAGACGGCTTCCACGGCATCATACGTAAGCGCTGTGCGTCGATGCTGGCGCGCCATCCGGTCCGCATGTGCCGGCCGGTGGAACTCTACACTGATGGCGCACTGGATCTCTTGGCGCTTGGTCTCGCGTGAAGGTCTACGCGATACCAAGCGCCTAACTGTTATTATATTATTTAACTTTTACTAACCCTATGCTAAGAATTTTGTTACTAACAAATTATGGATGAAAGTCCAAATTAAATTATAATTATTATTTTTATTATTGATAGGTAGTTCTATCATAGGTATAAATGTCCATACAAAATCTTATAGGAGGATCGGGTTAGACAGCTTATAAAAAGTATTCCAATTGATGGTTTGGTTTCATGAGCCCTATTCAGATCGAGTAATTAATCTTACAAGCTATTTTATGGGAGTTATATAGAATCATGCATTTGTTAACACCAAGATCGAATGCTGTAGAATCTTTTAGATCTATCAGAGCCTATCTCTTATCTCTTAAAAGTCTGCTACTATATAGGTACAACAGTTTTATTTTGAATTCCAGAACATGTAAGTAACTCCACAAAATGGTTCATTAATTAATTCTATCTACAATTTCTAAGCGAAGTTTCATCAATATTCACACTTTCGAACGCACGAGTTCAATTACATCAGTAAATCATCTAGCAGCTGCGCGCCTACACCCAAGCTCGCGATGCGCCCAACGGCGGTCACTACACACTCATCGGGCCCATTGTCTAACATTTTTATAAGCGGCGGAACAATGAGAGATCATTCGACGAAAGCTTAGATACGCAGATACCTGGCCACAAGATGCTGTGGCCAGTTCGATGTCCGTGTTGGAGTTATTTAGCTTTCTAGCTTCCGGATTGGGATCAGTGGAATTTTAGATGCTTATTGGTAAATTAATGCAGGAGAGTGTATGATTGGCCGGTGGAATTCGCCTTTTGTCTTAAAGTAACTGCATGGGTGTAACGGTGGTGGCATACATACCTGAGATAGCTAGGGAGTCGGCTGAGAACAGAACTTTAACACTGAGATTAATTTGTTACGCACATGCTTTGGTTCAGCATTATTCTTGTCACTGTCGTAAAATGTTAAACTACTGAGTGCACTCTACGAAACGAGGATATATATGTAGATAAGCTATGTGATAGATATCGATTTAAAATGATATCGACGAAGCATGATGTAAGCTAGTCCACCTAATAACAATACTCCTTTATTTCAAACTTTAATTTTGTTGGATGGTAAAAATATGTATAAATAGCTAAAAAGGTCATCAAAATAATAAATATCTATTTGTTATAGGAGTTCCAAACAGCCCTCGGTGCAGAGCCTGCATGGAGGCAGACACCAGCCAATGTGCTTCTAAACTGCCTTGAGGTCGCTTCATACAGGGCAACGTACTTCGGTGACCCAGATAACCTACTTGCGATCACCAGTAATGTCAAGGCGCTGCTGGCCTTTCTCGAGAAGCTGGAGTGGATCGAATGATTTACTTCCTGCCTGTACACTAAATACGCGCTGAGACGTGGAGTTGCGGACACCATACCATATCATAGTCCCAGCATAAAAACTAGCAAGAACACATACCTCCTCTATCTATCCTTAAAATTTCAGATACGCTGAAAATGTCGTAGCATCTTTAACTGTTAGGTTTTAGTTCCGAGACTAAACTAAAACTCTACTTAATCGTCTTCCAAAACACTCCTATAAACTTTGGTCAAACACAGCACACGATAACACTAAATTCAAAATTATGCAAAACCTAAATTGTAAAAGATTGATTGGAACGCAAATCTAGATTTTTATTTCACCTTTAATTCCGTTGCAGCAAGGGTATCTTACTGACTGGTCCGTTGGTTTGGAGGTCGCAAGCAGGATGGCTGAGCCTGTTGATCCTGGGTTCGAATCCAGGTCAACTAAAGTCTCATTACGTTCTTCTGCTAAGAATATCTCAGTAGATTCCTGGGGTTTGGAAGTAGGTGGTAGGAAGTTTCTGTGCCGGGTAAAGAAGAAAGGAAGACGGATTTCATCTGTGTTTGCGTAGACGCTTAGGGTGTTAAACTACACCAATCGATCGATCATCGATCGATGCCATCAATCGACATCGATCGACGCTGAGCGATTATAATAATAATAATATGTGGGGACATTTCCACACACGGCCATCTGACCCCAAACTAGGGAGACCCTGTACTATGGGTGTCAGACAGCTGATATACATACACAAATACATTTTTTTTTTTTTTGTAAATACATACATATATAGATAAACAACACCCAGACACAAGGCAAACACAAGTGCTCAAGTGCAAGTGTGATTGGTGTGGTAACTTTGGCTGATCGACGAATACCGTTCCAATAACTAATCGATTGATTGCCGGTCGATGGCATCGGTCGACGTCGATCGATTAACCCCAGCTATTAATCCATCAGTAATAATAATCAAGCAGCTCGGTTGACGTCGACTAATGAATTCTACCTTCGATCGATGCCGTAGATCGACGCAAGAGCGTCGCCCGAACTCGCCAGCTGATGGCCTAGGGGGGGGCAAATTGATATGTGGTGGATAGGAAACATATAAATTTTAATTACTCTCAAAGGCACATGTAGCTTTTGGAATCTCTAGGGGGGGGCAACTGCCCCTACCTGCCCCCCCCTGGCGACGCCCCTGGATCGACGATCGATCGATTGGTCTGGTGACACCCTTAGGTACTAGAAATACGATCACATCCTGCGTATTTGGTTACTCCACATTAAAATTTGTAACAACGCCGTGTGGTACCGGCCGCGGATAGCACCACCCCATTTCTACCCGTGGGTGTCATAGAAGGCGACAGAGGGTTATTGACCAGAAGATGGGCAGCAACGTCCTTCTGAGTATCATAACACCTACTACGATCGCCAATATGCATCGGCCAAGCATGGCGATTACGGCTGAACCCCCCTTGGGAGAGTGCTACAACAAAATTCCTAGTGATATATTACAGCTAAGTGAAACAAAATTTAAATCATATATTAAAAGTACACTCTGTAAAAAAGCTTATTATAATTTAGAGGACTATATTCAAGATAAGAATGCTTGGAAACATGCTGGTCTAGCTCCATAGGACGATCCATAGGTAAATGCAAATATTGTTAACATCGTTTTTAAAAGAGTAAGTATGGAGTTTCTTGCCCATTCTTCTCCATACAAAACTACCTTTTGAAATGGGCACCTAGAATCATTTTTTTTTTTCTCATTTGACGTTCAAAAGTGCCTTATAATGGTCTAATTGAAATAAATGATTTGACTTTGACTTTGAGAGATAGGTCTCGCCCAGCAGTGGGCGTTTAAAGTTGACATGATGACATGATGAGTTATTTACATACAAATACATCAGTTTCCTATCATATCGAAGCACAGAACTAGTACATACCTACCACGCTGCCTACCTATAGCTCGGCGTGTTTAAGTGCATAGGGAAACAAATCCTTTCCCATCATCAATGCTCACCTAAACCACGTATAACGTAAACTGTGGTATTTCGAGCTGAGCGGAATATATTCAATGCTAACCATATTGTCGGTCGTTGCCTACAACATAAAACTGTTATGAGTGTTCCTTTAACTTTTACGGGGAGTATTTTACTGTTCACGGGTTGCGACGCGACTGCGAGACGATTTGTTTAGTTTCATAATGTTTTTTGGTGATAGCCTAGTTTTGGTTAAGATTAAGAGCACGACATACGATAGCAGATATAGTTTCATTGCCTAGTTTTATTGGTAAAAAATTGTAAGGCTACTTAAACATTTTAATAATAATATGAATTTGTGGGGACATTTTCACACACGGCCATATGATCCCAAACTAGGGAGACCCTGTACTATGGGTGTCAGACAGCTGATATACATACACAAATACATTTTTTTTTGTAAATACATACATATATAGATAAACAACACCCAGACACAAGCCAAACACAAGTGCTCATCACACAAATGTTTACCCTGGGCGGGAATCGAACCCGCAACACGCTGCGCAGCAGTCGATCGCTCAGCCACTGCGCCAACCGTGTCGTCAACGTCAATGTCTAACTAGATAACAATGCATAAGCAAAGAGTCTTCTTACAAATTGAACAGACATCAAATGAAAATTAGCATGTTAACTTAATCTATACACAAATGTCACTTATGTCACTTGTGTCACTGTCACTTTCACAATTCTTAAAAGAAGTTTTTGTGCAACTAGAATTAAACTATTTATTATCGATTTGACAGATACTGAACAGTTCAATTTAAACTATTATAATGTAAGTGGTTGTTGAAGTGCGAACAATAATAATAATAATAAAATCGTCATTTCGAGTGTGAGCGTTCACTGTTTGATTGACATTCGGTTAAGTATGTTGTGTGTTAAAGTGCCTACAGTTGTTACTAATTCCGAAAGCCTTAAAAACACATTAAATCTCTCTAGAGACTCAACTACGTCTGTAAAATAAATGGACTGAGCCCTAGCTTGGAAAGACATTGAAATTTCTTGTCAATGGGACCTGAAGGCAGGTGTCACCATCGAAGCAGGCCTAAGAAACCTTGGTGCAAGGACCTGGACGCATCCAGGTTCTTGGCTGATTGGCCGGAAAGGCAACAGGCAGAGGAAAATGGAAAAATATGGAGGAGACCTTTGGCCAACAGTGAAACTCTGCCTATAAGTTAATTACAAAATGTTTGATTCTGGTTTGAAAAGCTAATGTAGGTGTTCTTGCTGGACCAGTTTCTATTATCGAATGCTTTGAAAGAGCTTTAAGAGCACTAACTTGTTTCTACAGGAACCTTAACTACGAAGAAAACTACTGTTTTGAGAAAATGGCCGCTGAACCTCATTTCAATCAATAATTGGTAATACTCAAAATGGCGGAAATGCCACATTCTGATAGATATTATAATAATTTTATGAAAATACTCACTTAAAGTAACTTCATGGAAATAATTTCATCTCGCATTAAAATAAATACCTAGTTTCGTTATGTAAATTCGTCTTTAGCGTGTAATATTTACGTCATTTCCATCTTCAACTATCGTGAAGTGTAAAAGTCCTTCAAACATCGGTCCGGTTTACATAATATAGGATTATAAAATAGACAGAGGAGCCATTTCGCTAAGTTAGTGCTATGAACGACTGCTTTTTAAGCTTTTAATATTTAAGTCGTAATTAGCCGGGTTATGACCGTACTCGGGAATCTGGAGGATAGCTTCTTCTTATAACTGAGTATGCGAAGTATATTTTCATAATAAGTACTTATTAGCTAGTACTTATACTTAAGGCTGTGTGTGAGTAGTTTAGTAATAAACTTATTTAGAAAGAAGTACCAGATTGTAATCGCATGTGGCAAAGAAGTTTGCAGAAGTTTCGTAAGTATTGCGGTTATTGAATTTTAAATCAGTAGTTCATTTTGTTCAAATGTTTTTGGCAAAACCAATGAACCCTTATGAACATTTCTCGCTGAATATTTTAAATAATATAATAATATTATGTAATATAATATTTGAAGGACATCACAATCACGACCATCTGAACCCAAACTAGGCAGACCTTGTACTTTGGGTGTCAGACAGCTGCTAAACTAATACTTACATAGATAAACAATAACCAGACACAAGACCAACACAAGTGCTCATCACACAAATGTTTGCCCTGGGCGGGATTCGAACCCGCGACCCTGTACGTCGGAGGCAGGCAATTAAAAGACTACACGGTAATTATCCACTGAAAATTATTCAGTCGTATTCATGGTAATTTTAAGGCCAATTCTCGATTACAATAAAATATGAACACATTTCAAATAATGCTATAATGCAGAACTTCACTATTACCTAGCCAAGGTACAGTTACACTGAGTGTCCACTCATTGGTTCGCTGTTCGCGCAATATATCGCGCATCGTAGGTCACATGCGCGACCTGCGCGCGCATCCCAACTCATTAGTATTGCTGGTGTCAGTTCGGAGCGGTAAAATGGTGCGTTTTGACGATAGAGTGGTTCATTGATATTGATTTGTGATCGAGTTTTTAGAAGTTTTTAAATTAATTTCTTACCGCTGGAATCGTTACTTTAAAATAGTTTCCGACCCGCAAGGAAGGTTCATGTCAGATACATGTCGTAAGCCCTTATATGTCCCATAATTTGAATTTGAAGCACAATGAGTCGTAACTTCTCTTTAACATCTCTTTGGCTTACTGTCTTCTGCGAATAAGACTGACAGAAAACACGTTAATTATACTTAACGTGTTTTCTTAAGTACATATGTAAAACTATCTAATTCGTAACTAAAGAATCGACTCTCTATTAATTGTGAAAAAGAGGAAGTCTTATATGAAGTTTCTTGCCCTTTTTGTTCATAGCAAAACTACCTTTTGGAACATTCATTCAAAACTTCACATTCTGCCCATTCATCTCCGTAAGAGACTCCTTCTCGGAGGGAATGTATTAAATATAGATTAAATTATTATTTTAATATAAGTGCACTTGAATAAGTAGTCTTGTAATGTAATAAATACTTAGAGTTTGACTTTGTGTTATTATACCTAAAACTAATTTGGCAAAAATATCATTTACAGAGGCTCTGTCAATTTTATTTGCTAGATTTTCAACTTAAGTACAAAATAATAAGGGTTATATTCAATTCGCTAGTTTTTACAGTTTGGTACAGTTTTTACAGTTTGGTAGTTTGGCTTTATACTATGCCTGTGTACTAATGCTAATTAAAAAAATTCAAACATCGTGAGGACATTTTTAAATATTTGAAAAGCTTATTAAATTGAAATAAATATTTTGACATTGACTTATTTAACTAAATTAACAAAATCATGGCCCACCCAAACCAAACATTTTAAATAAACGAACTATTATAAAAATAAATTCACAAGCATATTAATACTCCACCAGCTGAGTCTGCAGCGCCATTTTATCAACAATAATTGCTAGCTTAGGTTTTACTTTAAAACCAGCAGTAAATAAGCTCGCCCATTGTATTTATGTGTTATGTAATTTGAACCCGACGAGAGGATGTGTAATACATGAAGCGGGCAAAGTGCGCTATGTAGTGTACACATTGCCCGGGCAATGTTCGAAATGATCGCTGACTTTATGGTGGGCCGGGTTTTGCACTCTTGTTTTATGAATGTTAATTAGTTATAAATTGGTTTGGCTATGGTTGTATTTTTATGAGTTGCTAGTTTTAAATGGGCTTGGGGAAAAAGGAGCCGCGGTTTTTAATTGGTACCGACCTCCATTGCTTGATTTGTTGAGGAGTTAGTAGTTTATATAGATTGAGATAAGTCAATGGATTTCAAAATTGGTGCGATTTTTTGGTAGTGAAACAATAATAATAATTATTATTTATTTATTTCAATCAACTTTGGATCATAGAACATTTAAATTGAATTTGAATTTTTTACATAATATTAATAATACACAAAATAATTAAAATAATAAATTAACACTAGTCTGTAAGCGAACCATGCAGCAGTGGTTCATGTACTGACAGTCAAAACGTTCAGCAAATGGTGTTCTTGAAATAAATGGTGTAGTTACCATCAACAACGGCGTAGTTCTCATAGACACCATTATGTCAAGCAACATATAAGGTGGTCTGTCCGTGTGGTGTCGGACGTAAAGAATAGCATCATCCCATATCTTTCCGTGGGTGTCGTAAAAGGCGACTAAGGGACTTACCAGAGAATGGGCAGCAGCGTTCTCTGTGCCTTTGTAACAACCATACTGCGATCGCCAATTCGCCTGCCATGCGTGGCGATTATGGCAAAATTGGAGAGGTCTATGTCCAGTAGTGGACGTCGTCCGGCTGAAATGATGAAAAAAAACGGTGATATAAGGTAGATTGGTGATTTCAAACATGTATGTTTCCAAGACCAGGTTTCCTCACGATTTTTTCCTTCATCGATGTCAGTGATGTCTAAGGCTACGCGCGCACTACGAATTTTAATCGTTGCGATTTTAAAACTGCGTAATGAAATCGATTGAAATAAAAGGAAAATCGTAAACGAATTGTTCTCGCAGTGCGCGAACTCTAGAATATTGGTATTGTTCACAGATTTGCGATTATTATTCGCAACGATTAAAATTCGCAGTGCGCGCTTAAAGATGAACTTAGATAACTTAAAAAAGTAACATTGATAACGTTCGGGTGTCTTAACTACTGTCCGCTATCACGCCATTTTATAACATATAGCTGCTTATTATAATTGACTACCACAATGCCTGCTACTTCGTCCACGTGAATTTTCTCAAGGATCTCTAATTTTTTCAATGTATATATAGCCTATGTTACTCAGGAATAATGTAGCATCGTAATAGTAAAATAATGTTGAAATCGGACCCGTAGTTTTTGATTTAAATCGTAACAAACCAATCATTCCACTATATAAAACTTTTTTTTTATAAAAAAAATTCAAAATGTTTGTTGACAGTTCCCGTGATCCAAGAGCTGGTTTTTAGCCTTGGCCAGTGATTAAGTACATGTATGGAGTTTCTTGCCCATTCTTCTCCATACGAAACTACCATTTGGAATGGGCAACTAGATTCAAATTTTACATTATGACGTTCAAAAGTGCCTTTTAATGGTCTAATTGAAATAAATGATTTGACTTTGACTTTGACTTTAAGCATCCAACGTGGCAATGCCGCCAGTCTCTTGGGCACGTTTCCTGATGGCGGCGGCGTGGAGGATTTTTTTCAGTCCGGGGCAGTTTAATGCTCTATTATTTTAGTTTTTTAGCTTATATGTTCTTCTTATAGTATTCATGTAAATAAGTTAGATATTGTTAGAGAAAGTTTTTCAGTAAAAGTAAAAGGGTTTTTTCTATATAATACTAGTTTAAATACCGTCCACGACTTCATCTGTTCAGAAAAGTTACTATTTTATGAAGTTAAATGAGTGTAATCAATAAGTTTTTCACGCGGCTTTGTCCGCGTGATTATTGGTTATCGCGAATGCATACGTAATCGCAGATTAATACGAAGGCTATGTCAATTATTGGGGTTCTTTCTTCTTGTACCAAACTTCATTAAAACCCGATTAATTCGCCCTAAATGCATAACAAACAAACCAATAAACAATCTCATTTTCGCATTTATAATAGTATTAGTATGGATTCACATATCGTAGAATGGCCATAATTTCTTGCGAACATGACAGGTGGCCAGCCCTACACAGGACCAGTGTGTACAGTACACAGTTAGCCGCCATTTTACAACATAACTCAATTACTGACAAATTGTAACCATTGTTAGTGATATTTATTAATCTGCACTTTAACTCTTGATATTGTAACGTTTATGGTGTGTTTACTTTTTGATTGTATTAAAACAAACACTGTATTTCATTCCTAGTTTGTTCCGAAAATGGTTAGCCACAGAATAAATACAGTCTCATTTTTCTCGAAACTATTTTAAATCGATGGCTAGTCTCAATACTAATGTCTTTGGTGAACCTATACGTAGTTCTATTTTTAAATAGCGAAAGACCAAGGCGGTGTCCGTTGAAATTTTTTTCAACAAGATAATGCGCCCGCTCACACAGCTGCTAGAATCATGAACGATTTGAATGCTTCGGGGTATAAATGTAACCCGATTTTCTGTATAACCCAGATTTAGCTCAATGCGATATTTTTTATTTCCTACTGTAAAAAAAGGCTTTGTGGGCGAAAATTTAAGATTTAAGGCGGCCAGATACATTATAAGTTTAGCCCGTGGGGTATCCGGGCTAGAATAGCACAATTTCATCCCGAGGGTGTCGTCGAAGGCGACTAAGGGAAAATCCGGCGGCTTCCGTGTACAACTTCACTGCGATCCCCAAAACGTCTGCCAACCGTGGGGATCATGGCAACCCCCCCTCCCTTTATGTGGGAGGGCTTTGTTCAAGAGTGGACGTTTGTTTCTTTGTTACGCTTTTACGTTACAAACAACATTGGCATTTTTAAATAATATTAGTTAGATAGGATTTCTAACGAAGTCTACATACTGCGTTAAAATTTGAATTTAAACACTTTTCTTTCCAGCGGTACCTTCCATTGTTTAAGTAGAATCAAAAAATTTCGTGCAAAGCGAAACTTTTTAGTAGGCATTTTTAGAGTCGAGCATAGTAGAACTAGAGCATATCGAAACTAACCGGCAGGACCAACGGCTTTACGTGCTTTCCGAGGCACGGGAGTGTTACACCACAACTTCCAAATTCCGGGCTGCATACTGAGAAATTCCTAGTGGAAAAACCCAATAACATTTTGCCCGACCTGAGAATCGAATCCATGACCCACGCTTGGTAGTCGTGCTTGTAATCACGATACCGACAAGGCAGTCATTCTGTACAATTTCTACATCACTAGTTTAGTAATGTCGCAACTCAATTTAAAACTATCAATACGCAAGTTTCACTAATTTACATTACAATACGATCGATAGCCGTGTGTTGAGAGCTGAACAAATGTTGTGTATCCAGTATTGTCTTGTGTTTGCTTTATTAGCGTAATAATATATGAAGTTTGATATTTTAAGTTTCGGTTAAGTGGATAAGTAAACTTGTTTAGTTACGGATTATGTTCTTAAGAGTGATTGAGTGGTAATTCGAAGAATTAGAAAAAGTCTTTGGAAAAATTAGAGGGAAGTTCGACCCGTTTGGCATTAAAAAAAAAGAAAACAAGGAGTGATTTGTTTACTTTACACATGCAGTAAGTAGGGGTGTACGTTTTTACTGTTGTGCGGATAAGAATAGGTTAACACTGTGTCACAACAGATCGGTGGCTTTAACCATACTCTTGAGTGAATTCACACGGGCTGCATTTTGTAAAATGTATTTTGTTTGCACAGGTTTGACGTCCATTTTGATGTAATGTTAAGTCTGTGACTACACTATTGTTTTATGCAATTAGTGCAAATGTGATAATAGATGTTGTGGTAAATAAATAAATTACTTTACGAGATTCTGCTCTAAGTATAACGTCAAAAAGCTCAGCAAAGTAATATTGGATACTTGCCATCTTAACCATAGTATGGCTAAACAAAGGCAAAGCTTTTAGTTCTATTAAACCATTTACAGGCACTTTTGAACTGTCAAGGAGTCGGTTAGAAAGTTGATATTAGTTGCTTGTTCCAAAAAGTACGATCCAAACTACACGGAAATTTCAAAGTCAACTTTTGACAAAATCCTGGTAGCATTATTCTTGTTCATTCTAAACGTAATAACAACGTAGGCAAAGGGCAATATAAAACAATTAAAAAAATAAACATAGGAAGCCATGACAGGCAAATCGCGGAGAAATGCAAAAAAGAAAAAGTAATTACAATAATCGCGACGACAAGTAGCCGAAACATTAAATAATTTCTTTCGCCCAAGCGTAACAATTTATTTGACAAAAACATACGAAGAAACGATTAAACATGACAGTAAATGATAAAGAAATTAACTTAAACGTACAAAGCACGCACTTTACTTATTTTAATTACGCGTTGAACAATCGATGGTCACTAGACAGATATGAGCAGAAATACCAAGGAAAGAAGTCTTTCGTTCATCATCACGTCCACCTTTACACGTCCACTGCTGGGCATAGGTCTCCCTCAAAGGGGGTTTTAGCTGTAATCGCCATGCTTGGCCAATGCTTGTTGACGATCACAATAAGTGTTCTGGCACTCAGAAGGACGCGGCTGCCCATCCTCTGGTCAATATCTCTCTGTCACCTTCTACGACACCCATGGGTCAAAATGAGGTGGCACCACACGTCTTCATTCGTTACTTTGTACATAACTCTGAAACTCTGCATTTAATAACCATTATTTGGTGGACTAAATCCATTTTGCGAATTTTCGTAATTTTACCTGTATTCATTTGCTGAGCTAAATAATGACATGCATTTCAACGTAACTATTCCCATATAATAATTACGTCGTCTGCGTAGACAATGCAAATATCTCACGGGAAGACAAAAACAGGGTACAAATTACCCTATGTTGAGTTAAATCAATATCTATGTATGTAAATTCCGTTCAGTCGTTTCAAGTGTGAAAGAGACATCCATCTATCTACCCTCAAAAACTTTTGCGTCTATAAAAGTATAATAGTAGGAATTGAAGTGAGATATCTGACATCTATTTCAAGTTAGAAATATCTCTCTGATCCACAAACTGGAAGCTATATATGTCTTTTATTAAATGTTTTCGTCTTCGTATTTTGAAAACTTTACAGAGTGTACCTTTTGCGTAGATTTATTCAGTATGCTAAGTAACACTGTTCATACTTATTTATTTGTGTATAAAAGATTTTTATTACCAATTTTTATCGTCGGCGACTTTTGTCAGAGAAAGTACCATGGATCGAAACAATATAACTTGTTAATTTCTTTTAGTGTCAGGGTTGTCAATTTTGCATAGTATCAACAAAAGCTTTGTGTGACAGAAAATTACAAGCTGCCTGCTTTTTGAATAAATAAATCAATATTTACGAATAAATTAATTAAAAAATGCTCTTTTAATGTCACACTGGTAATCATGAAATTGTTTATGCTTGGTATAATTATTTATCAATCTAGCCTAATTCTTAAACACATTTTTCTAAAAGTTCTTTTAATTCTAGTCTGTTTTTGTACATTAACTATGTTTTACGAACGAATTACACGGGTGCAATGTAGATCAAACTATACGTATACTTAAACCTTCCTCTTGAATCACTCTGTCTATTGATGAAAACCGCATTAAAGTCCGTTGTGCAGTTTAAGGGTGAAGCCAGACAAGCGTAAGTTTTTAAATTGTGAGTCGCGTAATTTCTGCTACATTCGGTTTCATACAAAAATCCTGTTTCGTTCACATGGCGACTCAAAATGAGTTGTCTATCGATTCACGCGCACAATCCCGGCTGAATTGAGTTCACGGTGAGAGGGGGCGAGGGAATCGACAGTCAATCACAGAACGCGTTGGAATCAATACGTTAATTTCTTTGTCACAATGTTTGTAGACAAGGAAAAATTAATAATTGAAGATCATACAAGACATGAAACTGTTTTTCACTGTTGAGCGGATTCACCCAGTATTTTCTTCTACAATCATCTTCTGTGTCTTCGCTATATGCTTCGTAAACACACAACGTTTTTATTATATCCATCGTACTACACAAACACGCGTTGAAAAGCAACTGAATAAACGCGGACAAAGTGGACTCTCAATTGATGCAGGCTTTCATGCGGGTTCTAGTTAGACAGTGTTGAGCTGACCAACACTGTCTAACTAGAACTATATATTGCCGCATATTATGCCGCATAATTACTGTACTTTTACATACATACATTTAGTTTTTTACTAACATAGGTTTTAAGTACTTTTTAAGTACCAGATATGGACATTGTCCGAAATAAATGTTATTATTATTATTTTCATTTGTTCATTTATTTACATATTTCATTATATTTTTAAATATTAGTAAAAAATTAATAAAAACATTTAAAAATATAAAAAATAGTAGCCCACCGGTATCGGGAACAGGGTCCAAGCTACCGGTGGTCAGGGCTCCTAAGAGAGGAATCTCCTGACTATACGCGCCGTGTCCAGGAGTACCGCTTTCTGTATCAAACCCTTGATCCAGCTGCCTAACGAGAGCCTCCTTAGGTGTTGGTCGAGGCTCTTGGAAATGAGTCCATTGGCCGTAACGACTATCGGCACAATGACTGCTGTATTCACATCCCACATGTCGACAACCTCGCGAGCCAAGTCAAGATACTATATTATTATTATTATTATAAATTACGCTCGTATAGCGGCCCAACAGAATTTCTGCCGAGCAGAAATTACACGACCGAAATTACGCGACTCACAACTCAATAAATTACGCTCGTCTGGCTTCACCCTAAAAGTTCTAAGTGTACAGAGGGACAGACGCCGGTATGCGATTTTGTTTTATATTAAGTAGAGATTTCAATAATAATAGTGTCGTAAATAAGTTAATATTTTCTGATATTATACTCCGAATGAAAAGAATCGTCAACACTACAACAGCACTAGCACAAATCCTTGAATTTATTACAAACCAACCATAAACATGTTATTAAGGACATTTCAATACTATTTATATCTACAAGAAAATCATCTTCATTTAAATATTTCGCAATACAATAAAGGCGTGACAACCCTAGCAACAGGTGTAGCATATCGACATCGACACGACACATCGCCGGTGATTTATCGACAATCGCTGACGTCACCATAGATTAACTGCATTTGTGACTTCGCATGTTTCAATAATACCGCTTACGGTATTTTTGTATATGAAAGGTTCAAATTAAACGGAACCATTGTTATGAACTAAAGAAAAGAATATCGAAATTTTACATGCCAAAGCAAATTGGCCTACAATGAGAAAATAATTCGTTTAAATTTTGTGAGAAGATTGCTATGTTCTTACATTTGTAAAGATCGATTTAGAATATCGTAGGTATTTATTTTGTTGACAGATGTTAAATGAGTCGATTGACAGGTTTTATTTGAAAATTCTTTCATTTGATTTGAGAAATTCACTGTGTCAATGAAATGACCTCTTACGGTTTTTAATACGGAAATGATGTTACCTAATTTATATATTGAAGGTCTAGTGGCATTTTTTACTGGTTATATATACTTAGATCTCTATTTACATACGTCTAACTTTACATAAAATTCATATCATGAGAAACATATCATTTACTCGAATAACAAATACATATTATGCCATGTATCATACTTTTTGTGTTTTAACATTTTATAAAATATTAAATTCAGGTATACCTAGATTTTTTTTTCTTGATGACGTAAATGCCGACTACTGGTCTTTAAAATCTAGTCGAAAATCAGTAGGTAGTAGGAATTATCTATACACGGAGTAGAAAAAAAATAAAGACTCCGCGTCACGCATATCGAAAGTCAAGCACTCTTAATATCGACCGTTTGTACAAACATGCCTCACGCACACATTTACATCATAGTCACGGACTAGAAAAAAAAGGATTCCGCGCCACGAATATTGAAAATACCAACCGTACCGATCTATGTGTGCGTCGATCCGGTGTACTATAGGTGCCTCACTTTCGATATACGTGGCGTGGAGTCCTTCTTTTGCTTCTTGTCCGTGTATCTATACTTATACTTAATATTATAAAGAGACAAAATATAAACTCAAACTCAAAATCATTTATTTCAAATAAACCATTTACAGGTACTTTTGAATTGTCAGAGTCAGTCAGTCAGAAAGTTGAAGCTAGTTGCTCGTTCCAAACAGTAGGTTTCTATGGAGAAGAACGAGCAAAAAACTCCATAAACAACACTCTTTTAAAATCAATAATATATTACAAATTTCGGTTACATCATTCATATTGAATCTAGGGTACAATGTGAGAACAATGTAACAAGTCGTGTACGTTAAAAGAGGTTTAGATAAAAATATAATCATAATAAACAATTCAAAATAAAATTAGAATAACCGAGGCAGCTAAGAGATGACCAGTCCCAACTAACGGCGCCCGTTCACGAACATGACGCACGGATCGGCATCATTTGACTCAACCATTTTGGAGAGAACCGAATGATCCAACACGCGCGCCACCGTCAGCGAGACATTCATTATGTTTGTATGTAGGGGGTTACCTACGGATCTGCTCATCCATTTAAAAAAAATCTTTCATCAGTAGGAAGCTACATCATCCCTGAGGACCTCGCTATTTTTTATTATCAAAATTTAGAAACTCTAAAAAAAACTCACGCGGACGAAGGCGCGGGCATAGTGCTAGTGTAGGAATAAAGCGTAGTGATGTAACAATATGTTATTTTCTTTATATCGATGTAACTGTCACCCGTCAGGCGTTGGTACCAACTGTAAGTTCTCGTCGGGTGCATTAGTTTAGTGGCTAGTACCTACGCCAAAGAGAAAAGTTCCAAACTTAGGAAGATGTTAAAGTAAAATATTTCAAAGAAGGATCGTTTTTAATTACTTAGCATGCACTAGCACAGGTTACATCTAGGTATATGTTAAATAAAATAAAAAGAAGTTAAAATATACCTATTATATATTTATTGATTTTATACTTCATGCGCAAAGGTACAAAGGCGGATTTAATGCCTTAGGCTTAAGCTACTAACGAAATACTTACGCATTATTATAAATATATTATTTAATAAAATAAATATGAAAAAGTCAAACATAAACCAGTATGTACAACTGTGACAATTTTAAAACTCTCAGATAAACAGTTGACATTGACAGTAGTCAACTTGTATTTGTAAAATGTCACTTAGTAAAACTAAGTTCATGTAGACAACAAAAAATACTTTTATAGTCGGTTGTTTCATAGGCAAGAATGATGCCGTCTAATTATTTAGTTTACAGTTTAACAACTAACTGCTTAAATAATCATGTTTTAATTACCAAAATAAAATAAATAAGTATGCCTATACATAGATTTTTAAAAAAATATATAATATAAAATACTTGACTTAGCATCAGGCGAATCTATGCAGCCAGACTGATCAATTAACAGTAAATTAAAAACCAACTTAATTAATAAATACTACGTAATTAAAAATAGAACATTAAAAGCAAAAACCGATCGACATTTTAATCCGATTAGATGTAGGTATCGATAACGGAAAACACTATCTTCAAAAATTAAATATCCATAATCCGTTATTGTATCACCCAAAACTTCTAATATTTTGACCAAAACATATTAAAAATCGCCAAACAGTATCATAATTAATATGATTATCGTATGCAGCCCAATTTATCAACACATATTTGAATATTTTATAACTTAGTATTATGACATTAATAAATACTAAGAGCTATCAAAAATAGAGATGAGTCAGTGTAACTGACATCATAAAAATATCGATAAGTATCGGAACCTGACCTTTATAGTATGATAAATGCGGTCGAGTACAGAGGTCGGGGCGGGCCATTAGGTTTTAGATTCGATATTTAAATGTCCTTTTGTGGAATGTATGAGTGCTTCCGTGTTAAAATGTTGAGAGGCTTGTTAATATGCATTTTATGTAAAGCACAAGTTCAATCTTATGTCAATGACGTAAAAGTAGTTTTCATTTGTTTTTATCATTTATATTATTTTATTGAACTAAGATCTTCTCTTGGGCTATCAACTACAATTACGACTTCGCTATAATTATCAAATATCTAAGCCACATGGCGCTTATTTTATCTACAACTGGATCAACAAGCAACAATCACCGCTACTTTCAAAGCCATACATTTAATCTTAAATCTATAAAACAATATCGATATCAGAGGGCGGTTCGCCCCGCCCTACACGAATAAATATTTAATTAAACTTATGAGAGCGCTCGGATTTGTTTACTTGTGTGCTTGTACATTTTTTTTTTGTTACAGATTTATTTTTTGTATGTGTGTATAGCGGATGTTATAAATGAAAAGTTCACTTGTTGAGTCATACAAAACATAAGCGTTATTTGTTCTGTGAGGTGTAGTAACTTGTAGTAGGCAGCTATGAAATTGTTTTCTGATAGATCTGAAATAAATACAAAAGAGCTAGATTTTAAATTTTGGGTCACTGCGGTAAATTTCCATAAAAACTAGCCAATACGCAAGACCTATAGTGCACAAGTGTGTGCGTAAATACAGGTACACTGCCTCTTTCTTCACTGTCATAGTCAGATGAAACAGTAATCTGACACAACCAGTCAGAGATTTCGTATTGTACTTTGAAACAATGCAATAAAGTCAGATTTGATAAAACTTAGTTCCAAAAAGTATTACATAACAATATAAACAAATCTTAAAAATCTAAAAAATAATATTATGTACAATTCCAAGAAAAAGGCAGGGGAGCTCAAAGGGCTGTCAACGGGACACGTGCCCAACAGGCTGGCAGAAAATCAGCATTGCCATACAACGTGGCAAACGTTGTATGGCAATGCTGATTTTTTGACTCAAGAATAGACCAGCCTTCGGGTCACGTGAAGAGTCGACCAGCCGCTTGGCGATGTCACGAAAAACAATATAGGCACTCGGACCCCATGACCCTAGAGTTTCCACCCCACACGGCTCAAAAATATAGCTTCCAAGAAGGCTATTATATTTGCGCCGTTTGAGGTTTTCGGCACCTGCAGCAGCCGCCCCAGCACAACACGTTGTGCTAAGAAGATGAGATGGCACAGGGGTGTCGACACATGTTGCGTCCCACACCAAAGGCCTACCCAACTTCCAAGTCATAAAAGTCTTATATAACAATATATTGTTGTCTAAAAGTTGTGGTAAAATGTTAGGAGCGGCCGTTTACAGTTTCAATATTTGTAAATATGTGAACATCATTTAACTGTCATTTCTTCATTTGTAATACTTTGCACATATTCTAATATAGTGGTTTTTATGTAAGGTACCATCGTATACATGTGTAATTTTTCATGTACCTATAAGAAATATTGTAAAACATTTATTTTAAAAGAGTCTTCTCTATACGAAACTACCTTTTGGAAGTTGTAACTTAATTTAATTTCTATATATTTTTTGTAAATTACGTTTTTAGTTTTTTTTTCTGTTTTGTTTAGATATCTGAAAACTCTGTAAACATCTCGTAAAATGTAAACTGGAAGGGAACTGTCTCCTGAGATACAGGCTAAAAACCTAGTTAGGCAAGTTAACCCAGGAGGCAGGGCTTTTATGTAAATGTGCTCTTACGTTGTTTTCAATAAAGTATTATTATTATTCTCATTTATTAATCTTAAATACACATAATTTACATTTTTAAATATTAATAATAAAAAAAAAAAAATATAGTAACCCACCGGTATCGGGAACAGGATCCAAGCTACCAGCGGTCAGGGCTTCAGAGAGAGAAGCCTCCTGACAATGCGGGCCGTGTCCAGAAGTACTGCCTTCTGAATCAAGCCCTTGATCCAGCCGTCTAACGAGAGCCTCCTTAGATGTTGGTTGAGGCTCTTGGCAATTAAGCCATTGGCTGTAACAACTATCGGCACAATGATCGCTGAGTCTACATCCCACATGTCGACCACCTCGCGGGTCAAGTCATTATTATTATTCTTTTAATTGTCCAGGTCATTTAAATTAATAATTTGGCTGTGACTTTAGTCTAGAAATTGGACTTTCTGAAAGCCGCAGAAGTAAAGGTGATAGAAAGAATGTGTCAGAAAAAATGTGTCTCGTAAATATAGGTAATTTGGGGTATTAGATCCGTATGCCGCGTGGCTTTTTTTGTGTTTGTTTTTATACAGATTGTAGTAATTTTTATGATCAGCTGTTAGGTGCTTTTTAACCTACTTCAAAAAAAAGGAGGTTATCAGTTCGACCCGTATGTTTGTATGTATGTAGGTATATATGTTTGTCCGCGATTATCTCCCGTTTGGCAGAACCGATTTTAATGCGGTTTTCAGAAAAGTGTTTATTACATTCTGGAAAAGGTTTTAGTATACAACAAACAGAAATTTTGATAACGCATTTTGAAAAAAGCAACAAAAACCGAGACCTTTTTAGTTTTCGAAGGCGGTTCTCTTTTTCGTAAAGTTTTTTTTTAACTTAATTCAATACAAGTCTTGTCATAATAAAGTCTTCTATCAAGTGCACGGCTTTCCTTAAACTTAATAAACCGTAACGATAAACATTACACCTTAATATAACTTAATTACTGCCACAGAATTTTGCGGATAATTCTCCATACGATCCGGTCCAGGCCTCGATTCCCATGGACCTCTAGGGAGGTGCCTCCGTAATTAATATCCGCCCACCATGGTCCATAGATATGTACCGAGTTCCAAGCTCTTTTTGTATGGAAAGATGATTTATTTTATTATTATTATGGATTTTGGTTAGAGTGTGGGTGAGTCGAACATGGGGATTCTGAATTGTGGAGCTTGATTCCCGAAATAAATCGAGATTCTAAATTGAGTCTAGACGCCTGGCTCATTCCTTGGTCAGAAAACTAGCACTGACATGCACTGATGGTGTTCTTGATTTCAGCCTGGTTTTCTTGTATTAGAATGTCAATGATATATGATTTCAATGTATTAGAATGTCATCAAAAATAGGGTTTAGTTACGATTAATTCACTGACCCTTAAATTTATAGGTTTAGGCCTAGCTAGGGGGTTAGGATCAGTAGAGCTATTCTGTTACAATCTCCCTCGGTGAACACCTAGATCTAGATGAAGTGCGCTGTGGTCCGTCCCGATGCTAGGGATTGACAAAGCGGACGGACAGATGACAGTTCACTTCACCTAGGTGTTCACCGAGGAAAATTGTAACAGAATAGACATACAGATTCGTGGAAATAAATTTTTGTGCTAATTAATTACGACTGGCTTGTAACATGTATTTTAAGTGTCAAATAAAAGTTTATATTTATTTACTAGCTTTTGCCCGCGACTTGCGAATGTCGGTTATCGCGGATACAGACGAAGTCGCGGATTAAAAAGTCCCGGGGATCAAGCTATTTTCATACCAAATTTTATCAAAATCGGTTCAGCTGTTTCATCGTGAAAGCGTAACAGACAGAGTTACATTCGCATTTATAATATTAAGTATGGAAGTATGGATAAAGTAAGTACCTATGGATTTTAGTATATACGATCTAAAACCACACCAGACATCTTACATTATTATTCCACATCTACTGTCAAACTTCAACACGTCAAAGACTTTGGCTGCGTTCTAAAAAAATGATGCGTTAGCGTTACCTACATCAATTTTAATAAAAAATAGTAGGTACTTGACGCCAGGACTTTATCAATCTAGTAAATATTTTTTTAGTCTATTTTTACGTTGTAGTAGCAGCGTGGACCCCCTTTTTGAAGTAATTGACAATGCGACATATTTGTCATTAAATGTCAAAAATGTCACATGTGTGTCTCTAATATCATGTTTATCCCTATTATTGACATAATAATATGTGTCCCTAATAAAAGCTTTTTTGCATAACCTTTGATCTGGAATAAACCCTAGCTGTGCCTACAACGCCTACTACAATTCCTACGCAAGTGTATAATTCTCATTAAAATCAATTAATTGGTAATTCCTATACCTACGAGTTATAAATCATAACTTTATTATTTTCACGAATCGCCAGCCTTTATTGCTAATATCATTTTAACGAAAACTAAATTATTAATTGTTGGTGTATAATTGCAGTATTAGGACTCGGGAATTCATTAGTAAATGTATAGGTTTTCAATTATGAGCCGTGTGGTAGGTACGATTTACTCCTTCCGTGCCGCCTAGAAGTGCGTATGTGGAGTAGGTACTGGAAGTAATCATGAAAGTTTCGTAATTAAGAAAAATAGTTTACTTTTTACTTTACTATATGGATTAACTGCCACACTCAGAGACGACACTTAATAATAATGAATCATTAACTTTAATTGACCAACATAACTTGGCACATGTCAACAACAATATTTTTTACTGGCAGCGTTCCAAGTTATGTTGGTCAATTAAAGTTAATGATTCATTATTATTAAGTGACGTTTCTGAGTATGGCAGTAAGTAGTAATAACCTGGGAGTCCTTAAGTCAAGAGTGAATAGGTTACTTCTAGGCAAGCGTGCTCCATCTTAGACCGCATCATCGCTTCCCATCAGGTGAGATAGTGGTCGAACGTATATAAAAAAAAAAAAATGCAAAACTTATTCGATAACAAAAAATTGGTTGTCTGTAATGTCGGTTTACGGGCGATAGTTTTACGTGATAACGTCATAAAGAAACATAATGGCTAACATATATAACATAAGCAAATAATGGCTTCCGTCGAGGTGGGCGGAGCTTATTGCTTGAGTCGAACGTGCCTCTCTATCGCTTGTTCCGCGCTCTCGCTTGCACACTCAGGCTCAGGTGGAAAGTGACACATTTTCGTGCGTGCAGCCAGTGTTCTTCGATTTACAAGACGTTATCACGTCAAAAATAAATTTAAAAAATATATGTTCATAATAATCATCAAAATTATCAATTATCATTATCTTCCTAGCCTTTTTCCAACTATATTGGGGTCGGTTTCCAGTCAGACAGATGCAGCTGAATACCAGTGTTTTACGTGGAACGACCAGTTTTAAGATTAGACATTTACAAAAACCTTTTTTACAGTCCGTTCAACCGATTTTGACTCATATTGCGTTGTTAGCATGACAAATGGCAACTGCATGTTATTCATGTGTTATTGTAACCACTTTTTTGCCTCTAGTGTCATCCTTAAGTCTACGGAATAGAAGTCAAAATCTGTAAAAAGGTTAGTGTTTATGTCTAATCTTATTGTGAACAGGGTATAGTTACTAGCGAAGCATAACAAAGCAACTATCCTATATCCTATCTGACCACCACAATTAAATAATGAGGAAAAACCGGTATCCTAAAGTTGGATTTACACCGAAAAAGATAATAACAGTAATTTAAGACTACCGAAGCAATTACAAGTTTTTCAGCCCTTTTTTCTCAGCCATATGTGATCCACATACTTCCTAATTGCGATCTAAAAAAGCGAATCTAAGTTCAGAGCTATACTTAAATAAAAACCTGTAGCATACAAAGGTCGGGGCATGTTCGCTACTGTGCGCAGGCGCACACAATCTAACCTCGACCGCAACACTGATTTGCGAAAATAAAACGAGCGAGGATTACAGACGGCGCCGGGTAATGGAGTAGTGATGGGCTGTCTGGAAATTATATCGATGAATTGAATCGATAAACTACCTCTTTTTCAAGATTGTATCGCTAAAGTGTGTGTTTTTTTTATTACTTACTGCTATTATATTTTTTATTAATATTTCTTCAAATGCGAAGAAGATACTTTTGCCCGCGACTTTGTCCGCGTGAGTGTCGGCAGATTAAATTACGTTAAAAAGTAGCCTATGTTCTTCCCCAGGGTTCAAGCTATCTTCATGCCGAATTTCATCGAAATCGGTTCAGCCGTTTCATCGTGATAACGTAACAGACAGTGTTACTTTCGCATTTTATACCTAATAATATTGTAAATATAAATAAGGATATATTATAAAGTAAGGATTTAAGAAGAATACAAAAAGTTAAACAGAAACATCACAAGAGCCTATTTTATGCCCTTTTACAGTTTCACTAATCGGAATGGGATGCAGCGTCTCGGTAAGTTAAAGAAATAGCCAAAATTGTTTTAATTATAAAAGATAATTCTTGTAAGAAAATTATACAGTTTACCATCCCACTCATGATAAACACTTCGATTATGTTTTGACAACCTCCTAATCATTTGTAGCCCCATCCATGGCCGCTTAACATTTAAATATTTAGCGTAATATTTCAACTCCTTATATTGCTAATGCCGGCAACGCTCCATACCTTTAGGCACTATAGTTATTAATCTCCTTAATCCGCCAAAGTTCACAACTGTGATATTATTTATACAAAAATTAGAACTAAACTAAAAATACAAAACTGTAAAATTGGCTGTGGAGACATAAATGAATTACTTACATAATATTCGTATAAGGTGAACATGTTATATTTTACAAGACCATAAAAATGTCATATCAATAAATAATATGCGCTTACGCATAAAGAATTAAGTAGCACTTAAACTTTGAACTATACGTAGCGGGTATTGGTTGGTCCATATTAGAAGATCGTATTTAAAATAAGGTTGTATCTGCATATTGTTTTGTAGTAGCATCTTCCTACAATATTTACATTATAGCAAATTATTTGCGTGACATTCGAATGTCAGGTACAGTACGGCCGACGTATCTTGGCCTTCCTGAAGTTAGCCGATTAGTTGCGCAGGAGACAATTTCGTTCCTAAAAGTTCCATGGCACAGCCAAACAGACCTCAGAACCGCCAAGATACGTTGACCGTACTGTAATTGAATTATAGTATTTTTCTTAAGATTATATAGGTAAATACCTAGTGTGATCAGAAAGTTATTCAGTTTTTATGAGTTCTGATACTTAAGACAACAAAATTACTTCGAATTAGTTATTGGAACGGACTCGCAAAGGTGTCTCCATGTGTCACCTTCAGTTGCACAGATAAATATCGATAACTGTCATTCTAAATCATTTTACTTTGACTCTATTTTTATATCTCCTGCTTAAAAAATATTATTAAAAGAATAACGACCAAATTTTTAAATTTATTGTCACCTAATGTGGACTATGCATTTTTAAGATCATGTTCACAAGTTCAAATCAGAAGCTGTAATATTTTTATGACCCTCGAACAGATTTTTACTACTTTCCAATATTTTATTGGAAAGCAGTAAAAATCTGTTCATTCTGATTTTATGTTGCAATGTACGCTTAGGGGAGTAAACTGTGATTAGTATGACTGCTGGTGTTAATAGAATTGGTATTAGTACGTAGTGTAAGAATATGGATTAGGCATTGATCACCTATATAAAATAGGAATATAAAGTATAATTTTACAACATTAACGACACGGTTGGCGCAGTGGTTGAGCGATCGACTGCTGCGCTGCGTGTCGCGGGTTCAATTCCCGCACGTAACAAATATTTGTATGGCCTACAGACAGTTGTTCCGGGTCTGGCTGTTTGTGTATGTGAGTTTATGTTTGTAAACGCACCCACGACACAGGAGTAATTCCAAGGGTGGAGCAACGTTTTTAAAAAAAAAAAAAAAAACTGTGGCTTGGCTGAGACGTGTTATAATAATAATAATAATACTTTATTACAGACAGTCGGAGTCCACTATGTTAGTAACAATGTTCTTATAAACTAGAGTTAGTAAATGCCTAAAACTACCCAGAGTAACATATAAAACACAACAATCACTGCCGTGCCATTCCATGTCTAATGGCGCAGCATTGTTATGTTAAAGACTTCAGTCAAATTATAATAGAGACAAGTATTGAAACTGACCGAATTGATTTAAAGAAAACTGGCTGGCATATTATGAAAATTGGGATCTTTGGTCTTTCATCTCACTCATCATCATCCTAGTCTTCTACAGCTTCCCTTCCTTCGGTAGTTCCCCTGGCAGGAGACCCGGCTGATGCCAGCTGCAAACTGTGGCAGGACACTTTTCCCCCACCCACTCAATATCTATCACCAAGCGAGCATCTACCCGCAGGGTCTAACCATCCGTGGTCAATCTGGAAGTCCCTGAACCGTTTAAGAACCCAAGTAGGAAGGTGTAACGCCAACCTCGCAAAATGCTACCTCGACACAGCAGCAGCAGGGTGTACATGTGGCGCCGAGTTGCAAACCATACCCCAACTCATGTCGTGTCCTTTGTGCCGCAAAGCATGCGATCGGGGCGAATTTTGCGCCGACAACGCTGTGGAAGTGGCTAAATTTTGGACTAAACAAAATATAAAAGACTGTCGTGCCAGCGACACGAAGAAGAAGAAGACTTAGTCTTTTCCCAACTGTGTCGGGGTCGTGCAGTCTAACCAGGGCCTCAAGTCTGCTATTACAATAGTGTCAGAATGGTCTATCATTGATTTCATAGTTGTTGATCTTAACAAGTTTGGTAATCTACTAATATAATGGCGTCATTGTGACTTTCCATTAGTCAACCACTGACACGCCATTGAAAGAAATGATATAGAAAGGTATGGTAATCTCGTACAAAATGACAAATGAATGACTGACTTAGGCGGTAATCTGAAAAAAAATTGACAGTTCCTTTGATGACCTACCATTAGAACGTCACTGTGCAGTCATTGCTTTTAATTCGACCGACCAATGATCGAACATTATGAATTTACCAGATTACGAACTTTTAGCAAAATGACAATGGGATCGTGTTGGAATGACGAAATTATAAAAATAGCGGACTTGGCCCCCAGGTGCAGCTGAACAACAGTGTTTTACATGAAGTGACTGGCTATCTTACCTTCACAAACCTGGGTAACACTTATGTCATTCAATTTATGTTTACTTTTATATTTATACCACGTAATGTGTGTAAATGTGACTAATGATTAAGGACACGATACCCCTTGGTAAAATTAGTTGTCAGACTTTCTGGTTTCTGACTACCCATAACGACTGTCAAGGATCTGCGATTGACAGTCGGGACCAACGGCTTTACGTGCTTTCCGAGGCACGGAAGGAAATAAATGGACACCCATCCACCGTCAGGCGGCAAGCGTAAGCGTAGCTCTTCATTAAACTTCCATCAAACAATATAAATAAATTGTCATTTATCATCATCATATCAGCCTATTGTCGTCCACTACTGAAGGTCGATTCTATAAAATTCAAACATCAACTCGCATCTCACATCGCTATTCACTCTCACTTCGCATAAGTTCAAAATTACCTTGAAATATTTGACACTTTGAATCGGGTTCGAGTGCGAAGTGAGCGTCGGAGTGATGGGGAAATTACCTTACAGAATGCCACTACTTACGTCACCAACTTTATCGGTCAAAATCTCCCTGTCAATTTAGTTCAACTCGCTGACACGCTCGCAAGGGTGGCGCTAGTGGAAATTCGAATTATCAACCGAGTTTTTAGAATGCCAATCAGGAAACTCACAGCGGATTCAGATTCGAAGTTTATAATGAGGTCTTACAGAATCACACCCCTGAACGTAGCCCTATTTTTCATTACAATGTCTCTATTTTCAATTACCTATCAAATAATTGACTATCTACCCATAACGACTGTCAAGGGTCTGCGATTGACAATCGGGATCAAGGGCTTTACTTGAGACACGGGGGAGGGGTCTCGGTTTAAAATGGATGGTAACCCATCCGTGGACCGACTGCAGCAAGCGTAGCTTAACCAAGATCGATCTATCTGTACGGCTTTTACTCCGTTACGACTTCTTCTATTATATTTTTAAAATTGCTGTATCGATATTTTTCGTACCATCGATAATCGAATCACACACACCACATCACTACACTTCGGTATATTCCGCACAAAGTAATCATTTGTCTACTTGACTAAACTGAATTATATTATTATTTTTTTATTATTTAATAATGATGGCGGCTATAATTGAAGGTTGCCGGTATAAGGCGGCTTCTGTTCTAGCTCCACTCATTGCACTGGGCTTATTCGAATCATCTTTGTTAAAGGGAAGTCACTGTCTGTAATAAATACGTATTTTAAATAGATATTTTTCCGCCTTTGTGCCTTAGTGCAAGAAGTATAAATAAATAAATAATATTCTTACGATTTTTTTTTAATCAAAAGGCCAATTTTATTAATTAAAAAGGTTAAAATCTCATCGCCTTTAGCTCATCTCAGCGACCAACAATGTCAAAATGTAGGTAAATAGAGGCGTACCGATTTTTTACCGATCCAGACTGAGATTTGAATGCAGACTTTCCTAAAACTAAGTAGGATTGTCCCCCAGAATAGGTACCTACTGAATTGTGATAGAACTCGAATCGTCTGACTCGATAATCTTATATTGTAACGAAATATTTTTTTAATTGCTATTCAAAATCACTTAATTCCTCACTTTCGTTTAAGTAAAGTGTTCTGTGACTAAAGTCAAAGTTCCGAGTAACGTTACATTTTTAATTTACAAAATTAAAGTTCTGTAATGCATCTGCATCCATAATCTGAATTAAGGTTAAGTGAGCTTGTAATGTAATGAGGTTTCATCATTTCTGAAATGTGATGAATGATGAAGGACATTTTTACAAATTACTACCTTAAGACTATAACGATTTCAACAGGGCAAAACGGAGATACAGCCAACTGTTTAATTACATTTTATAGACAAGTAGACTAAAACTGTTCCACAAATCATTCATCCCACACTCAACCAATACAAATTCCATGACTCAACACCTCAAAACAAATAGCTCCTTCAACCAAAACAACAAACATCGCCTTAACTAATCGTTATTAGATTACAGTCAGGATCGCACAGTGTTCGAGATGATACGGACGGTTCGCACGATACTTATTAACACTGCCCATCATTGCAATGATTCAATTCAGCTCTGATTCAATTAGTTGGAAGGTAATTGAAAGTAGAGACATCCCAACCCTTCGGGGGGGGGGGGGGGGATAACGACCTATGCCCAGCAGTGGGCTCTAAAGGTTGTCGTGATGATGATGATTCTTATTTTTATTCGTAAGGAAGTTCAAATTATTAGAGAAAGAGAAGTTTATAAAAGGTCACATATCAATGCATGTGCTATAAAAATAGTAATTTAAAAAATATTATTATTCTGAACACGACTTCGTTAAAACTTATGAAAAATGATATTTAAATCGTGTCCACATTGCAGTCAATGCACAAAAGGCCCAAAATGCTAGCAGCTCTACCATGTTCTATAGCAAGACTGATTCTTTTACCCGAAAATTGGCAGCGTGAAGAGTAGGTAGGTACTTGTTTAGGAAGAAGTCTGGTAAATGATTGTAAAATATTGGGTGCTAGTTTGAAAAACATTTCCTGATCTCTTATGTGTAAAAACAAATAATGATAATAATATGTGGGGACATTTTTCACACACGGCCATCTGACCCCAAACTAGGGAGACCCTGTACTATGAGTGTCAGACAGCTGATATACATACACAAATAGGTACATTTTTTTTTTGTAAATACATACATATATAGATAAACAACACCCAGACACAAGGCAAACACAAGTGCTCATCACACAAATGTTTATACTGGGCGGGAATCGAAATGAATAAAGAAAAAAATAAAAACTAATAAAAATGAGGTCTTGTAAATGAGGTTTCATTCGCGTGCTGCACCGCTGGTTGTAGGCGCGTCAGGAACAGTACATTAATAAGTAAATCAGATTGTGAATGTGTAAGCATTAGTGACTTATTTCCATTACAGCAAGGATGAGATGAGACTGGTACAGTAAAAAATATAATGCCTAAGAATGATAAAAAGTTTAATTAGGGTTTTGGCTCGGTGTTTGACCTTAGGTGCCTTTGTGATAGACAAACAAATGTTCTGGAGCAGTCTTATGTAGATACCATCATGCAATAAAATAGTAATAGTAGTAGGTATACTTACGTCTGATAACAACTTATTCACTAATATGTAAATGCAACGTGCTAATTTTATCTAAGATTCTTTTAATTATAAATCAAAGTACACATAAATAAGACAAAGGAAAAAAACAACAAACTTATAGAAATGATAACAGAAAGTCAAAATACGTGGGCTGTTCCAAAAATAGTTAGTGAAATGAAAAATAGTTAGAATATAAAAAAAGTTTATTTACAGCTTTTCAAATTATTCCCCTCCGATCCCAATGCACTTATGCATTTGAGTGAACCAGCTTTAATAACATTTAAAAAATATGTCTTGTTCCTTGGGCGCTCGCTATCCAATTCCCCAAAATCTTGAGGCAGACAAACTTCGCTATACCATTCACTAGTAATTGTTCTACGGTCTTCTACCGGAATTACTGCTACTGGTCCACTGCGTTGAAATAAAACCGCTATCATTTTTTTATTAACGCTCCGACCGCGAACTACTTTTGTGGGCAAATCGTCCTCTTCAAACGTGCGTCATTGCGTGGATTGCTGCTTCGTGAGAGGATCGTAGCTATATATCCATGATTCGTCAATTGTAAGAATGTAGGATACGTTTTGCGAAGTTCCTCCTTCGAACTTTTCCAACATAAATTTGCACCAATTAACACGACGGCATTTTTGCTCATCGGTGAGAGAATCAGGTATCTATCGCGAAGCAAGCTTCCTAACTTAAAGGTGTTCATGCAGGATGGTGGAAACTGCCAGTGATCCAATGTTTAGTTCAGCGTGTATCTCTCAATGTGCAATATGTCTATTATACTCGCAATAGCCACTCTACCCTGATGCCGTTTTCATGAGTTACTGCAGTTGGTGGTCGGCCGGGTCTGGGGTCATCGTTTAAGTTCTCTCGACCACGTTTAAATTCACGAAACCTATAAGTAATTTTATTGTTGCTAACGCAGGCGCAGACTCCCCGAAAACAGCTTGTAAATTTTCTTGAGATTCCTTGAATGTTAACCCTCGTTTATAATCATCGAAAATCATAGCACGAAAAGCCCACGAGACGTCCATTGTTGCAAACAAAAGAAGAGTGACAGATAATCTTTAAACATATTAAAAAAAAAACTACACATAGGTGGCCAGTGATTTTCACAAAAGAGGTTTGTGTTGAAATTAGCCGTCAATTCAAAATAGTTTCATGAAAGAAGAGGTTGTATTTATTCTGTGGCTATCAATTTTCGGAACAACCTAGTAGTAGCTACCTTGTGTTCCATATTTAAAAAAAATCTAAGAGAGACAGACTAGCAAAAACAGTACATCCTTCCAAGCATATACCTACACAACACTATCAAAACCATCACTCTAATCATATAGTCGACACATCCCAAAGTACCCAAGTGTGCATACAAAATCCTATGCTATCACATACTATTACGGACACTTAGCCGGCCCGGGTCCAAAAGGCCCATTAAAAACAATAAGGGCCACAGCCTAGCCTTTCATAATAACTGTTTTTAAATTGATTTAAGATTTCACACGCTATTACTTTAGGCTGTGTGTAGGATGGGGGAGACGTGCATTTTGTACTGCATTTAGTTTGTGTATAATGTAATAGGAGAGAGATGGTATCTCAGGTATCTATGCTAATATTTTAAAGAAGTAAAGAAAACATAACAAATATTAATGTTTTCTTGGTTTTATGACTAAACGTTCGTTTGTTTGTTATATTTTCTTGTTGTTTTCTTGTAAGTACCAACTAATACGATTGCAATTTTTTTTTTTGTGGTAGAAAGTTATTTTATTGCTGGCCACGTTTCATGGTGCCTACCTTAAAGGTTGTATGCCAAATGAAACCTGGTCGAAAATATTTTACTAAATGTTTCTTCTGAACACTGAAGAATTCTAGAAGTCATTTGAAGATAGAAGCGGTATGTTAATTTTATACTTGGGCAGTTGTTTGCCTTGAGCTCGAAGAGCTGTGATGTTTACTACGTAGTATAAGACAATCCTTCGGTTTTCTCTTTTTAATTTAGAAAAACCAACTCCTCACACTAAGCGCACGTAAAGGTAGGTACTTCTGGTACCGTGAAGCGGTACAATTGAAAGAAGTCGCGGGCAGATTGAGTTAGTTACTAGGTGTAAGTAATTAGGCCAATGAAGGTATGTAATGTTAGTAGAAAAGCTTATGGAACAATTTTAATACGAGAATGAAAACTGATGTGTAGTTCCTGATATAAGAGAAAGATCGAATTCTTCTGTCAGTATCAATATGTCAAAAATAATTTACAAATATTTTTGACAAGTTCTTGACATTTATTGTTGCTAAGAGCTTAGCAACAATAAATGTCAAGAACTTGTCAAAAATATTTGTAAATTATTTATATAGAAAATCTATATATAGAAAAGCTTATGGAACAATTTTAATACGAGAATGAAAACTGATGTGTAGTTCCTGATATAAGAGAAAGATCGAATTCTTCTGTCAGTATCAATATGTCAAAAATAATTTACAAATATTTTTGACAAGTTCTTGCCATTTATTGTTGCTAAGAGGAGATGGTGATTCGATTTTTGAACGTTTCTTGTTGTTTTGTAGGTTATGTTTAATTGTAAATTAATGTCATGCGTACAGAACTTAATCAATCTAATTTTGGGGAGTTTACATGAAGGTAATTACAAAATAAATATTACACTGGTATACTCCTCTTGAAAAAAATTGAAGCATTACGTTCATTATTTTCATGTCATTTTAATTTTTTTTTCGCTACTTTCCATTGTAAACAACCCCTTACCAAAGGTCCATCCGACCTCCAACTCGCTGACCTCCGCCGCTTCCGATATGCGTATAAATATTACAATTATATAAAATTAGCACTATTTGTTACCCGCGCCATAACCGACCATTATGGCCGTCGAACATAATGCGTGTCATTTTTCTGCGCAGGAGTTTACAGATGTTTAAACATGAGCTGTAATGAGAGGCGACTGTGATAGATATTTGAGGAAAATGGTCATTTGTTTCTAGTAAAATAAAGGAAAATTTTAGTTCTGTTTTCTTACAATTATACACAATTTGAAAATAATATGCAGTGATTGGTTTTAAGTTATTCTGGTCACTGAATTGTGTTTATGTGTGTTGTACTCTCTATTATTATGACGATGAGAGTTACTAGACATTGTGGCTGATGAAAGAAACTGTCATTAGAATCACATAAGTATTATAATTAATTTTCAATAAAGCATTTCAAACAAGCAACTTTGTATAAGGTACAAGTTTTGTGAGAACTTTATCCCCACAAAAGAGGGAACTACCTATTTTGTAGTTGTATTGGGGCGTTAATATATCTAAGGTTTTGGTCAACCAAGTTGACTTTAAAATAACCTAAATTCAAAATGATGATGTACGTAAACTCTTAATCAGTTACCGTGTCTTTATGTCGAAATATTCCAATAAATAAGAGGGCTATATTTTTCGTCATGTAAACAAAACAAATTAGCTATTTACAGGAGAATTAACAGTTTTTTCTTATCATAGAATTGAACACCAATATATTATGTACTGGCATAAATATTTTGCCTTTTGCGTACAATAATAAATGAATAGTTAGAAGGGTACTATATGTAGGTACAATTTATCACAAACCGCGTGATCTATCGGCAAATAAATAAACTAATGTCGAACTCCACTAATATCGTACGAGGCGTTCTCGACGGGTGGTCTTATTAATATTGAGAAAAATATATCGTTTACTTGTAGGGTAAGGACACCTGTTGTCGACCGCTGGAAATATACAGTTAAGTAAGTGTAAAATATGAAAACATTCGCACTATTCAAAATAATATTCCTATTTATAATCTAACTCATCATCCGCATATTATTTGAGAGACTTACTGTTGAGCTGCGTGTTGTGGATTCGATTCCCGCAAGGAACAAATATTTGTTTGGCCTACAGATATAACATTCGTTCCAGGTCTGATTTGTGAATGTGAGTTTATATGTTTGTAGTCGCACCCACGACACAGAAGGCACTCCTAGTTTGGGACAACGTTTTATAAAAAAAAAGCTTTTCCTAACCACATTTTTAGGGTTCCGTAGCCAAATGGCAAAAACGGAACCCTGTTATAGAGTCTGTCTGTCCGTCCGTATGTCACAGCCACTTTTTTCCGAAACTATAAGAACTATACTGTTGAAACTTGGTAAGTAGAGTAGATGTATTCTGTGAACGGCATTAAGATTTTTACACAAAAATAGAAAAAAACAATAAATTTTGGGGGTTTCCCCATACTTAGAACTGAAACTCAACATTTTTTTTTTATCATACCTATACATGTGGGGTGTCTATGGACAGGTCTTCAAAAATGATATTGAGGTTTCAATATATTTTTTTTCTAAACTGAATAGTTTGCGCGAGAAACACTTCCAAAGTGGTAAAATGTGTCCCCCCCTCCTGTAACTTCTAAAATAAGAGAATGATAAAACAAAAAAAAATATATGATATACATTACCATGTAAACTTCCACCGAAAATTGGTTTGAACGAGATCTAGTAAGTAGTTTTTTAAATACGTCATAAATCGTTAACCGCAATTTACCTTTCATTCAATCAAAAAGTTTTTATATTTGAGTTGATTGAATGAAAGGTTAATATTATAATAAAGGTTAATATATATAAGGTTAATATGTTACTTGCTGCTACGAAACCCTTCATGGGTGAGTCCGACTCGCACTTGCCCGCTTGTTTTCATGAAGTGTCTCTGACTCCCACATGGACACTACCCATTCACTAATGTTAACTATATGAGTCCACGATACCCATTTATTCACTGGTTTTCACACGGAAACGATTGTTAACAATCTACAAATGAATGCAATAAAAATCTCATAAATAATTCATTAGCTAACAACTAACACATCTACCCGATCGGTATTGCATCAATCCCAACAATTAAAACGCGAATAAGCTCGGACAATAAATAATTGCTCGCTATAAATCAAACAAAGTAATTGGTTGTTTATATTGCCCGGTCACCGATGCTCTGGTTCGGGCATTTCGAGCAATTTGTCTAATGTTTCGACATTAGAAATTGTTGTTCGGGATCGAGTGTGCTCTAGATAAATAAATGTTGAATGTTAATACATTAATTGGTTTTTGTTTTGTTAGGCTAAGCGCGCATTACGAAATGAATTCGTTGCGATTTTAAAAATGGAAAATTAAATTGATTAAAATAAAGGGAAAATCGCAAACGAATTGTTCTCGCAGTGCGCGAACTCTAGAATATTGGTATTGTTCACAGATTAGCGATTATTATTCGCAACGATTAAAATTCGCAGTGCGCGCTTAGCCTTAGATGTTTTTGGAAATCAGATGAATTGAAATCCTAGAATTCCTCTCCTGTTTTAACGTAAGGTAGCTTCTAGTCGGTTTCATCCCGCATTTCGGTCACTTAGTACCTACTTGTGTCAATGTTAGTGCCCTGCAAATAAAACTGTTTGACCAAAATAAATGATAGCTACCTATATTGGTAGCTCAGTCATTTTCCTCTCTTAGCTGTTTGGTGTCGAATGTCGTTGTACCCTAGTGGTGTCACAGAGTAAATAATAATTTTGAGGATCAATTCTCCTTGTGGAAAGTGTTATTAATTCTTTCTTTATCCATACTTCCATACTAATATTATAAATGTGAAAGTGACTCCGCTTTCACTATTAAATGGCTTAACTGATTTTGATGAAATTTGGTACGATGATAGCTTAAACCCTGGGGAAGGACATAGGCTACTTTTTAATCTGCGACTTTGTCTGCAGCCACGATAACCGACATTCACGCCAATGAAGTCGCGGGCGTAAGCTAGTACTATTATAAACGCGTACGAGTAAGTTTGTGAGGATTGAAGGATAACATTTTTATAAATGGCTGAACAGAATCAGCTAAAATTTGACAACCATAATGGTAAAAATATACCGGGTAAGTACCTACCAATGTGACTTTTTCAACTTATGTGTATTTACGTCTAAGTTTACCTTGATGACAGACATCAGTGTAGAAAAACATTGTGAGGAAACCTGGATTTATAAATAACTTGCTGACCCGATTGTCCTGTCCCTATCTACCTACTTACCCTACCCTACACCTACCCTACACTTACCTTACACCTATCCTATATCTACCTTACACATACCCAACATCTATAAAAAAAAAAGTATCCTATGTCCGTCTCCTGGTCCTAAACTACCTCCTCACCAATTTTCATCCTAATCGGTTCACCCGTTCTTGAGTTATAAATAGTGTAACACTAACACGACTTTCTTTTATAGATATATACTAGAAAAAGAAAGAAAGAAAGAAAGAAAGAAAAGCGGGCCTGGCAGGCGTTGTCCTGCAACCCGACTATAGCGCCACTAGAACACACACACAAAATTTCATCAAATTCGGCCCAGCCGTTTAGGAGGAGTTTACTCTCATATACACGCACAAAAGATTTTTATATATAAGATATACCTATAGATATGTCTGAAATCGCCGATCCACCTTGAGCGCACGTAGTGATGAATGCTCGTGCCTTCTCTGTATGAATGGACATTTAGTACCGTAGGTCAAATATAAGCTTGGACAATTATTGGCTGGTTTAATACATCATCATCATCATTTCAGCCGAAAGACGTCAACTGCTGGACATATACCCCCCACAAGTGTCGCCACATTGACCGGTCCCGTGCGACTCGCATCCAGCAAATCCCCGCAACCTTTACCAGGTGTGTGATTCTGTAAGAACTCATTCTAAACTTCGAATCTGAATCCGCTGTGAGTTTTTTGATTGGCATTCTAAAAACTCGGTTGATAATTCGAATTTACACTAGCGCCACCCTTGCGAGCCTGTCAGCGAATTGAACTAAATTGACAGGGAGATTTTGACAGATAAAGTATGAGATGACGTAAGAAGTGGCATTCTGTAAGGTAATTTCCCCGTCACTTCGACGCTCACTTTGCACTGGAACCCGATTCAAAGTGTCAAATATATCAAGGTCATTTTAAACCTTATGCGAAGTGAGAGTGAATAGCGATGTGAGATGCGAGTTGTTGTTAGAATTTTACAGAATCGACCTACAGGTCATCGGTCCACCGCACGCAACGCAACACGCAACGTAACGTCTTCCGGTTCGCGGTCGCCACTCCAGAACTTTTCGGCCCCATCGGCCATCCGTTCTGCGAGCAATTTGCCCTGCCCACTGCCACTTAAGTTTAGCAATTCTTCGGGCTACGTCGGTAACCTTGGTTCTCTTGCGGATGTCCTCCCCGTGCCTCGGAAAGCACGTAAAGCCGTTGGTCTCGGCTGTCATTTGTAGATCTTTGGCAGTCGTTATGGGTATAGTCAGAAGCCAGAAAGTCTGATAACCAGTCTTACAAAGGGGTATCGTGTTACCCAGTAACTGGGTTGTGGAGGTCAGATAGGCAGTCGCTCCATGTAAAACACTGGTATTCAGCTGCATCCGGTTAGACTGGAAGCCGACCCCAATATACTTGGGAAAAGGCAAGGCAGACACTGCTGCTAGACTTTCGTCTTGACACATTGCGGTAAGTTGGACGATATCACGCAAATTCCCGAACTCTGCCCAGCCGAGGTTTAATTATTATACACCTAATAGCTGGCCTTTAGTTAACCACAATTCGTGATATAAAATATATTCCCCCATAGAAAAAAACCGCATATCCCACAAAACATAAACCCAACACAATCCACACAAAAAAGCAACAACTCTAGAAACATAAATTCTTTACTTTTTCAAACAAACACACAACTTTTTGCTCAATAAACTGACAATAAGTGAACATGGAATCGAACATAGTGCCGCGCAAAAACCAACTGAGCATTTTGACCACTTCGCTTAGCCGCCGCTTATGCGTGAAGATCCCAATGCTGTTGGGCTCACAAAAACGCTAGTACAATGAGCTATGAAACAAGAACTTGTCTGGAAAGGTTTTATAGAGGCAATGTTAGTATGTAAGCCTTTGTGCAACTCAAGAAAGTACTCCTTTTCGAGTAAAGGGTTGTAGTAGGAATAAAATGTGTCTCGACGCGGACCATAGGACCGAATTTTGAATCTTCGAAAACTGGATTCGAAATATGTAGAACGTCTTACGCAAATGGCCAGAGTGTATTTAGTGCGCCTACTTTTCGCCAGTTAAAAATACTAAGTAATTTCGAGGTAACACAGGACCACACCATACCACGGAACCCGACGATATTCAACAAATATAAAACAAAACTGAAAACTGTGTCTTCTGTGTGTGGTGACTCACAACTTTTTGAAAGGAATTGTACGTTTTTAATCGCCAACATGTAATGCACTGACTCGGTGAGCAATCTTAATACTTTTACTGTCTAATAAAATGCTGAAACAAAATCAAAATTAAAATCAATGCATTTTTTCAATAAACCCATTTCAAGCACTTTTGTATTGTCAATTTAAGAAATCGGTCAGATAGTCAGAAAATTGTAGCTTGTTTCTCGTTGCGTCATTATGGAGAAGAACGAGCAAGAAACTCCACGGACACTCTTTCAAACAAATTCTTATAAAATCTAGGTTACATTGGAAAAATAAAGATGTATGCCATGGCCTATACAAGGTGGCGTCTATCAAAGAGATAATAGAAAAATAATATTAAATACAATATCAAGAACCTCTGTCAACCTTCGCAGCTCCTCAAGCCGCGAGCTGAGCGACCGCAGAGCTCAAATAGCGCACATTAGTAATGACAGTGGAGCGCCGATCTGACGACCGCACCATAATGTGCGGTAATCGCCACTTACAGCGTACTACTAGCATTCTATACTACGTGGTGGGCATGACTTCTACAGAATAATCAAAGAAACCTCACAGTTTTCACTTAAGTGAATATTTATTTATTAGCGACCCACCCCAGTTTGTCTCAGGTGCAATTTTAGTTAGCTATACGTGTAAACCTTCCTCTTGAATCACTCTATGTGTTGATGAAAACCGTATTAAATTAAGTTTAAAAGATCTAAGCATAAAGATGGCGGCAGCGACTGTATAGCGAATAAGTAGGTACAACATTTTACAGACTATTCCAAGACAATGTCATACACACTGTATACTTTGCGCATGTATTATGTCTAACACGTATTATGAATATCTCTCATACCTACAATACCTTTAAACAAAATTCAACGTTTATAATAAAAAGATTTTTCAAAAAAGAGAAAACCGCCTTCAAAATCTAAAAAGTGATAAATAACTTTAGCACAGAACACACATGACTTTACTTTCGGAAGTCGGTGGCGGTGGCTTTGTGTTTGTTGTTTTGTGTTGTCAAGTTAAATAAAGCCACAGGTTCTCACAGCTAGAAATGTAATAGTTTATAGAGATCTTAAGGATAGACTAGCAACACGCACAACAATCAGAAAATTTAAAGGATTATGATTAAATCCCTAACAAAAACAACAGAAAAACTATTCACTTTTGAAAAAGTCAAGGTTTAGCTGATTCCGCACTGTTAAGCTATATAAGTATACAGTATAGATCATTAAGAAAGCTTAAAGGCAATAGGCGCAATAGGCGTTAGCATTTGCCATTTAAATTGCTATCTTCATACTTATCACTATTGGTGATATAGGTACCTATACCTACTTATCTAAAAAGTCCATCTCCTCATGTGTGGTGTCACTAAAACCATGTGTGGTTTTCATGCACGACTTACCGCCCATTTCTTGTATCAACCAAAAAAAATTAATAAGATCATAAGATCATCATTCAAATATTTTATTATTAAATTCGTGGACCGGAAACTATAATTATCTGCTTCGATTGATACTCTGACCAATGAGGTCTTATTAATAGGTGGAACCATAGAGCAAAGGTCACGACTTTGTAGGCTTTCACTCAGTTGATTTAGGTTGGTAACATTTGGTGTTGAAATTAGTGATCTACATAGAGAAAAAATATTGTTGCAATAAGGTGTTGCTTTAGTGTTATTTCTCGTCTAAAAAAATATACGTCAAAAGTATTACAGTTTTATACAGGCTGGAGTAAATTAAACATGAAATTACATGGCAATCCATTCCTATGCCTAGATATTATTAATCATAGTTTTGATATTGTGTAACATTATCTACATTCAACAAAACACACAACTTAATGGCTTTGTTTACCTACACATAAATAAGTGTGTAAATAAAACCCAGTGTCGAAGTGTAAACCAGACTTGATAATTGAAAAATCGTTTTACTTAAGTCACGGAAGACTTTGACTTAACAAGAAGTCATCATAAGTAAGTACTCCGAGCTTCAAAACCGTTCACATGTCAAAAATGTAAGAAATAACAGTCGTTTTTAAACAATTAAGCAATCAACGAAATTTCGTCAAAAATCCAATTGATGTTACAGTTATACGCTTGCAAAAAGTGGCGCCTGTAAGAAATTACAAGCTTATTTTACCAATCTACTTCTGTAATTTGAATCTTACCGTTACAGAATAAGCTTTTACTCGACTGCTTTTAGGCTTTGTTAGTAAATTAAACTAAAAGTAAACTTTATGTTCATAAAATTAGGGTTTAACATCGCTTACTAATTGGAATGTTGTTCTGCATTCGCATAAAGATAATGATTCGTATTTCGAACACGCTCAAATATTTAAATAATATAAACTTTCCTTACGGGTAAGTTCAGATGACTGTGTTATTTGTATTTTCTTTTTTTTTAACAAACATGGCTTTGTAGTTTGCTTTGTGAGGTCATTATACAAACGAAAAACTTCATATTTTTTACCTAAGTATTAGAAAAACTCTGTTGAGTTAGTTTACTTATTTGTAGAGTACTGATTCTGCCCTTGTGAAATATAGGTCACAAGCTTATGACAACATCACCATTATCATCACCATACATCTTATAGATAGACATAGCTCAAGGGAACCAAATCACTTTTAAAACTGAATTTGAACTGATTTTCTGTTAATCATGTATTATGTCCTTAGGGTACTGGAATGTCTTTTATAACTGTAACCATGAGCGTGGGTGGCACCAACGTTGGTCCGATCATCTGGAGTCAAAATTATAATTATTTATCCTAACCAATTGACAAGTCACGAACAAGAAAAATTAACCACACCATGTATGTTAAAGATTTTAGGAAAAATTCTAAATTCAAATTTAAACTAATTTGTTCGTTGGTGATTCTTTCCGGAATGAATTTATACAGTGTTGCTATATTAATTATAGTGTTAACAGTTCGGAATATTCATAAATAAAGATTTAGGATTTTTTTTTTGCTGTTTTAATTAATTTTAAATAGTGGTTATCGTGTTAGCACGTGGGCGTAGCGATGTTTTCAAAAGAAGGATGTTGTAAAAATGTTAACAGGTGTTTAGATGTAGGCATGGATATTTATAAAAAAACAGAAAACATCTAATTATAACAGACTAAAATATGAAAATTATACATTATTAGGTACTCAAGGAGTATGTTTAAAACGCGTATTTAAACAATCCATCCGAATAAAAAAAAATATGGCTGTCTGTTTTTTCCGGCGATCTTGGAAACGGCTGATTCGATTTTTACGGATCTTTCACTAGCAACTTGATGGCTGATGTTGTAAAGAGTTACATAAGCTATTTTGAATTTAAAAAACGAATTTAGGTTACGTGAAACATAAACCCTCGTAGATAACCGACATTCACGAGAACTTAGTAGAGGGCTTTAAATAAAAAATGGCAGAAAAGCATCATCTACTGACATCACAAATGAGCGAGAAATTATAGCTATTATATGTAATAGAGTAACACATTAATATAAACCAAAAGATAAGGTTTCCCTACATTGTAGTCTACGACAACTTTTCACCAAAAACCAACCCTACTTATTCTCCTATAGGCTTCATTATCTATTACACAATCCTGTCTCCTTACATCATTGAGTAGGAAAATGAATTTCATGCTTGAAACTATAAAGTTTAAATTCGTTTAAAACGTCTCCACATAACCGGAGCTGCGAGTACCATACCAGTGCTTATATTTTTTTAATTGCCGACATCGCTGCAGTTGTGTTTGCAGTTTCAATAGTGCATATTGCCCGGTGCGTATTGTCTACGTAAGCGTGGTGTTTCAACTACCCACACAGGAAGGTAGAAGGCTGCTATAGAGGAGACACTTTGTAAGGAGTCAATTTCGGATGGCGAGCTAGGAAAATAGTTCAAAAAAACTTTGAGATGTGATGTCACGGCCAATAACCCTAAAGAAAAGGATAGACATATAAAGACAGAGCAATTTTAAGCGAGAAATGCCCTTGAGTTACAACAACTATTTAAAAAAAAAACAAAGAAAATGAGAAATCTTTCGAACATTTATTTTCTTTTGCTGTAATGAACGATGTTTGAATAGACCTATCGTTATCTAAATAATAAAAATGAATCGTTATTCATAAGGCTGTAATGAACGATGTTTGAATAGACCTATCTATATAATAAAAATGAATCGTGATTCATAAGTCTCGCTTAAACTCGAGAACGGCTAGACCGATTTGGCTAATTTTGGTCTTGAAATATATGTGGAAGTCCAGGAAAGGTTTGTACAGTAAGAAAATTGAAAAATCGATTGACAGGACAACGTATGTCGCGTCTACTAGTAATACATAAAAGCTATAAAAGTAATCATGATTAGGAAATGAAATAACTAGCACTACCAGGATAGATTACCAAAGTCAGTCAAGAAAAAAAAATACTGATAATTAAAGATGGTGAACCTCAGCAATAGCAACAAATACATAGCATTATGACATTTGACAGTTATAATGTGAACGCTACCATATCCTCATAATTTTAAGAGATTTTAGTAGCACCCACTAAAACCTAAAATAGGAAAAATAAACGACTTAATTCTGCATAAAATATAAATAATTAACAATAAAAATGGCTCATCTAAATCGACTTAGGCAACGAATCACCTGATTAAATAATAATAATACTAAATATTCTGCAAAATGAATATTTAATAACTATACTAGTATCAGCAGATATAATATCATTTTCAATAAATCATAAAACTTGATTGGTAAAAAAATAACATATCTATGAGCAGTTTACGATGCTATAAAAATGGTCACAATTTTTTTGATTGATTTTATAATAAGCATTTACCTGTCTGATGTCATTTCCAAATATCTATAATTCTACATCATTAGGGGAATCATTTAATCGTGTTTAATCTCGCATTTATATATCAGTAGCTATCTACTGACGCAAAAAATCGCAAAAAAAGTAATTTGATTTGTAACTGCGTTACGCGTGCGTATTTTGATTAATTTATATTATAAAAATTTGCATAAAAATAACATTTATTTTTGATCCGACAGCAATCAAATCAATCATAGTTTAACATAAAAATTAGTCATTTTTTGACACATATGAATGATAACTGTCACAGTTCGAGCCCATTCTATGTCATTCATGGTCTTCTTTGAGTATCTTCATACTTCAACGACGTGAACTTAAAATTGACTTTACGTAGTTATAATAAGGTTTAGTTTTGAGTGTTTTAAGTATCGTAGGTTTAAAAAACTTGAACATCAAAGGTAGCCTGAGAAGTTTCGCGTGCGGCCATTGGACAAATCGCTAATTTACATATAACAAATACTGTAGTCACGTTTTCAGTAAAAATGTTCGTGTTTGGGGTACGGTAGAAGTGTAGGCTCGCCCTCACCCTTCTCGTAGAGAATGGGAGATTTTGATCTTTAAGGTTTTATGGCCCAATAGATTTGTGTTGTCGGATGTCTAAATTCGCGACACAATACTATACTTAGATCCCCATAAGGAATAAAAGAGACAATCAATGTATATTTCACAGTTTTGCCATCCACGACATAGGATAGACAGATCATAGATATTGGGTAGATACCTACAGATTGTAAGAGCTCAACTTGCTGGACTCTTACGGTACCGGGCTAAGGTATAATTCACTGAGCGAAGAGGATGTTGAAGGAGTATATCACATTAAAGAGGGACTTTGTTGTAATCATACTCTATTATAGAACAATATGGCTGTCGGCTATACAATCCTCTTGTCATATAAAAATAAGACTAACGTTCTAAATACAAAACGGTTCTAGAAAAAATCCAGAGTGTTTAGACGAAGCCATATAGTCAATAGTTTCGACTAGCATGCCAAATGCATGCAACCTTTACAGTACCATAGATTCAGAGTAACGAAATAAAATACAAATTAATAAAAAGTAAAAAAAAAAAGATAACTGAAAATACTTTTTATTTTTCACTTTTTTGTATTGCTTTAATATACAAATCCATTAAGAACAGGCGACACACTTAATAGAGATAGTAAGTTCTCCAAAGATTGAAGAAATTAAAACGTCATCTTAGTATTTTTTTGGGATTTTGTTGATTTTCTCAAAAAAGGATGGATCAATTTTGGTAAAATTTATATGAGACCATTTCGGAATAAACTCCTTTCGAACAAAAAAAAAGAATTTTGCAAATCCGTCCATATATGTCAGAGTTATGCCCGAACACACATAAAAAATATATATATACAAGGTGTAACGTTAAACACGCAAAACCTCAGACACCCCAAATGATTTTTAATTCAATTAACCTAATTCTGAGAGAAAAAAAATCATAAAAAATATTAAAAGGTTTTAGTTTTACCATGTGTGTTTTTGTATTATGTGCTGTTTTAGTTTTACCAAGACTCGTATTTGCATTGAAATAAGAACTATTATTATCACGCGTATGACAAAATTTAAATTGGACGACAACCATTTGTGTTTGTTTACCTATTTTGGCAGGTTTGCGCACGTGATGGCTTGACTTATTAATAAATAGACAGGGCAACATGTATTCGTTATTCTAATCAAACTATTTTCAGGTTTTGTGTATTTGACGTTACACCTTGTATAAACATCCGAATTGATAACCTCCTCCATTTTGAAGTCGGTTAAAAATGCAAATAATAATTTCTTCTATTAGTAAATCTATTATTAAGTTATTAAGCCTATTATTATTTTGTCCCACTGCTGGGCAAAGACCTCTTCTCATACAGAGAAGGCACGGACATTGATCACCACGTGCGCTCAAGGCGGATTGGCTTGAAGACTTATATTATTTTTAAGTTCAGGTTTCCTCATAGAACAGAAGTTGTTTATTTATTACATTTGGGAAAACCAACAGTAGTGTATTAGGTATTAACAGTGTCGTCTTAAAATTAAACTTAACAAATATACTACCCAAAAGATTTTCGTTGTTGTTAATGATGTTAGTAATATAGTACTGTGAAATTAATAGTGTCTTAAGAATAACTCTGTATATGACTGAAATTACCATCCCATTTCCACAACGGATATGATGGCATTAAAAAACGGTCCCTTCCTAAGGTGAACCTTAGAACAAATACCCATTCCAGCCCAAAGAATGTCGTACCTAAGTAAATTCTAAACAATACCTACTTAAAATATATTACAAAATACAGTTACTATTATCTTAGAACAAAAGTATTTGAGAGAACGCACGAACCAGTTGGATGTTATGGTGGCATAAACCTAGCTATGTTATTACTGAAGATGGTCAGTACGTATATATTACAAAATATCGCGAACTATACTGCACAATGGCTAGGCCTGGCTATTAGAGCGGTCAAGGTAAAGGTGAAGATAGATGAGACTCGAAAAACGGGCGGAAACTCGGTAAGTTTTTTCAATGGCTGAAAATAATTGAATATTTAGTTTCATATTATAAGGTCAATATGGTCGTAATTAAAAACGTTCAATATCTAGAATCGTGATGGCCTAATGTTAAGGCGCCCGCCTCTCATGTATGAAGTTGTGGGTTTGAAACCAGGCAAGTATCAAAGTGATTTTTTCAATTCATATGTACTTTCTAAGTTTATCTTGGAAATCATTGACACCGGTGGAGGAAAACATCGTGAGGAAACCAGGACTTATTATATCATCATTATCATGTCCACCTTTAGACACCCACTGCTGGGCATAGGTCTCCCCCAAGGGGGGTTCAGGCGTAATCGCCATGCTTGGCCGATGCATGTTGACGATCGCAGTAGGTGTTATGGTACTCAGAAGGACGCTGCTGCCCATCCTCTGGTCAATATCCCTCTGTCGCCTTCTACGACACCCACGGGTAGAAATGGGGTGGTGCTATTCGCGACCGGCGCCACACGGCATATGCTTATCTATACTTCTATACTATATAATATTATAAAGCTGAAGAATTTGTTTGTTTTTTTTGAACGCGCTATTCTCAGGATCTACTGGTTCGAATTGAAAAATAATTTTTGTGTTGGATAGTCCATTTATCGAGGAAGGCTATAGGTCCATGCGAAGCCAGGCCGGGTCGCTAGTAATCGCCAATCCGCCTTGAGCGCACATGGCGATCAATGCTCGTTCCTTCTCTGTATGAGAAGAGGCCTGTGCCCTGCAGTGGGACAATTATAGGCTGGTATTATTAATATCTAGTTACAATCTCATTTCAGTGATAATATCAAAAATGTAGGTAAGAAAGAGGCTTTTTGGTATGGTTATAATGTGAACGTTCCTAATAATTACTAGAATTGCTCCCTGAAGCAGGATTCAAATTAGAGGTAAACTGAAGAAAGTTTTAAATTTAAATAGCTAGATAATTTTGGACCTTACAACCATTTCTATTGGTTGGGCATTGAGAGTATAACTTAGTGTTTAAAGCCATAGATTCTCGATTTAAATAAAACAGTAAGGTTTTGTATCCCCCTTGTTCTGAACGCTAGCTTTGGAACATCTATTGCTGTGTGCTATAGGTAAATATACTTCCCACCTACATAATATTCACTTCATCATCTGCCTAGCCTTTTCCTAAGTATGTTGGGATCTGCTTTCAGTCTAACCAGCATCATTTCAGATAAATAGTCCACTAAATCCTGCATCATTTCAGACGAACAGTTGAAGGAGCGGGACCAATTCCAAATGGATTACCAGAATCAACTTGCGCTCGCCATGCAGCTTATACGGGACAATGAAACAACCGGCATCGATGGGTCTGTACAAACTTCAAGTGCAGGTGATGTGGAAACTAAAGCTTTTATTAAGTTACCAACAAGTGAATATCATAATTGGCTCGAATTTAGGGACACCTTTGAATCACTCATACACAAAAACAAACACCTGGCCTCAACATTGGTTGGCTCAACCTGGGTTCAGATAATTTGTCTAACAGGATGCAGCTGAATACCACTTTTACATGAAGCGACAGCCTATCGGACCTCCACAACTCAGTTACTGCGTAACACGATAACCCCTGGTAAGACTGGTTGTCAGACTTTCTGGCTTCTGACTACACCTGAACGACTGTCAAAGATCTACGAATGACAGCCGGGACCAACTGCTTTACGTGCTTTCCGAAGCACGGAGGAAACTCGATATGAAATGAATGGTCACCCATCCACAGAGTGACCGCAGCAAGCGTAGCTTAACCTTTGACCAATCGATCTGTACGGCATTTACTTAACCAGGAGCTCCTCAATCCTCATCCCTCTCCTCCTCCTCACATAATCTTCACTTCGCATATTCAAAATGTATCCTCATCAGAACACTCAATATCGCGCAACTTATAATTGCATCTTCATGCGGCTTCCCGTCTCGTCTGTAACCCACCTTAACAGCGACCCTAGTAATAACAGGTCCCGTCTGCGCAGACGCAGCAATTAACGCGCAAACCTATCGCGATGAGCTATGGCATTATTTAGATGCCAGGATATTTACATGTATATTAAAAGGTAACATTATTTTATACGTTGGACTTAAATTTTCTCTTGATTATTTTTGATATTTATGACTCAGTGTAATATAATGTTCATGAAATGTAATTGTTGAATTTAGTTAATTGTTTCTACTATTGCAGAAATTAGTTTTTTGAGTAACTTCTTAACTGTATCTCATTGTTGTTATTTATATTTTAAAAAATATATTGTTCCAACTATTTTATCATTAAACGAAACGTGAGTATTGTTACACATTATAGATTACAACCAGTCTTACCAAGGGGTATCGTGTTACCCAGTGACTGGGTTGTGGAGGTCAGATAGACAGTCGCTCCATGTAAAGCACTGGTATGAATCATCATCCGGTTAGACTGGAAGCCGACGCCAATATACTTGGGAAAATAAATAAATAAAAATCTTTAATGATACAAAAACCTTTACATTGGTTAGCTAAAGGTCACACAGATAAGGCAAACCCTGACTCCTAAACTAGGTGACCCTGTGACTTAGGAGTCAGTGTTCTGCTGTCACTATGATACCAAAAACCTTAAATGTTATATTGTAACATTACAAAAATAGTCATTGACATTGCAGGTAACAAATAATGTATGTTAAAATAAAAAAATATTTCACACAGAAATCAAGACGTAGGTACAAAATGGTCAAGGTAAAGCCATGGTTGCATGCCTGTATCCCATATGGGTGCGATGAACATGAATTATAATGGCATGCAACCACGGCTTTACCTTGACCATTTTGTACCTATGTCTTGAGTTCTGTGTGAAATATTTTCTTGTTTCGTACTTTTTAGATCACTTTTTGTTGTGGTCGGGTTTTAGTTTTAAAACTTTATTTTTTTTATTTAAACCATTTTGGAGTTTAAAATAAATACCAGTAGTAGTTTTTTTTAATCATTTGTGACAAGTCACAGCTAAGTACTATATATTTAAAAGGTACTAGTGAACCCCTTTCCAATGATACCAAACACGGTATGCTTGTCTTCATAATTTTTTTTTTATCTTGGTTTTTTAGTCCGCCAGAGGGCGCTACATTGGATTCGGTGACACGTCATATAGCCTATAACTAGCGGACGATCAAGACGCTTCTAACGATACCTCATTTGTTCAGTTCTGATAAGTAGTTTAGGAGCTATGAGCGAACAGATGAACGTACGTACATACATACATACATAGCCTGTCAAAATCATAACCCTCCTTTGGCTTTGCCGTAGTCGGGTAATTAATAACTAAGGAATATTAAGGAAAGGTCGAGAGAGTTGAGCGAGTGTATTTTATAATGAGGGTATTTATGTGAGGATGTGTATGTTGAAGTGTGTGTTATAGTGTTTAGCGTTTGTGTGAGGGTGAAGTGTTTGAGATTGTGTTCTATATGTGCTGCTGACATGTTCCAAAGAAAGTGAAAAATTGCAATCAACAGTAGAAGGTTCAAATATTTATACGCCTACTGCTGGTAGTGTAGTAGATCTTCTGTTTGAGCGTAGTCTTGTTCCTGTAGCCAACTTTGTACTTTAATCTTAACCTCATGGTGATTTAGCCCAGCTATCTGAATAGCTTTACATAATATATTTTTGAAAATTATTGTACTTAGAACATAAAACTGGCGCCTGGCAAATGCAGTTTTATGGCGTACTGTTGGGCATACATTTATTTTTGCTTTGTGCTTAGTAGGATCTAATGGGGGAATTTGTTTATGTATTCTGAGAGTGGCTCGAAGGACATAGAGCTGTCTCACTGTAAGTAATTTGCAGTCCGCATATAATTAAGCAGTAGGAAATCTGTATGGCCTGCCGAGCATCACTTTAAGGACAGCCCTCTGTGCTCGCTCCACTGCAATAAACTTGGTTTTAGCAGCCCCTCCCCATACCGGGATGCAGTACATGATAACGGACTGACAGAGTGCTAGATAAACCATTTTTAAAGTGTTTATGTTTATGGCTAGGCAGATGATGATAGATTAAAAAAAAAAGCTTTTTACAAAAAAGACAACCGCCTTTAAAAAGTGAAAAATAACTTTAGCACAAAGTCAAAGTCAAAGTCAAAGCATTTATTTCAATTAAACCATTTACAGGCACTTTTGAATTGTCAAGGAGTCGATCAGTTAGTCAGATAGTTGAAGCTAGTTGCTCGTTCCAAAACGTAGGTAGGTCTCTATGGAGAAAAACGAGCAAGAAACTCCACGGACACTCTTTTAAATCAAGTTTTTACAAAGTTTGGTTACATTCTTGTTGCTTCTATATGTGAAAACGATGAAGGTAATCTAACAATACAAAACACAAAAAAAGAAGCAAGATAAAGTGGCATCTAATCCATGGCAGATAAGAGCTGACCAATCTCCACTGACAGCGCCCGTTCACGAACATGACGCGTGAATCAGCACCATTTAGCTCAACCATTTTGAAGGGAGCCGAATGATCCAACACACGCGCCACCATCAGCGAGACATTTGAGCGAGCATGACAATACTCCCAACCGCCATGTTAATTTTTGTCAAACATAAAGGTATTAATATACATGGCTCCATGGTATTCACATTTACAAAATTGAAATAATGCTGCTAAATTATACAAAATTAAGGTTTCCAATGTATATTATTTTATCATATGAAGTGTGATAAGTTAATAATTTAAAAATATCTATATATAATAATAACGATACTCGTTACTCATGTCAATAGAAAAAGGGGTAGGAAACATCCTTTTCTTCCAATTTGGAAATTCCCTAAACTGGCTGTGGAGCAGGACCAGCATTCAGCCAAGCATCTTTATCATTGATGTAATCTTCTAACTTATAATATGCTTGTCTACATAGTGTGCGTTTAATACATGTTTTAAATTGTTTTTCATTCAATTGTAGAATATCAAGTGGTATTTTATTATAGCATTTTACACAGTACCCCATAAAAGAAGTATGTACTTTTGACAATCTGAAGCTTGGCTGATCTAATTTGTTCCTATTTCTAGTATAAACATTATGTCTGTCACCTATTTTATTAAAAAGATGAAGATTTTTTCGAACATGCATAATGTTTTCATATATATATTGAGAAGGTACCGTCATGATGTTAATCTGTTTAAACAATTCTCTTAGAGATTCGCGTTTGCGGAGATTATAGATTGCTCTGACAGCCCGCTTTTGCAGTATAAAAATAGAATCCATATCTGCAGCCCGTCCCCATAGCAAAATACCGTAAGACATTATACTATGAAAATAGCTAAAATATACTAGCCTAGCGGTATCCACGTCTGTCAAATGCCGGATCTTTCTGACAGCGTAAGCGGCCGAACTTAACCGCCCTGCAAGAGATGTTAAGTGAGGACCCCACTGTAGCTTGGAATCAAGCGTAATCCCTAGGAAAACAGTCCTTTCGACGAATTCAAGTATGTCCTTATTCAATACAACGTTACATTCATTACTCTTAACATTCGGCAAAGCGAATCTTATGCATTTAGTTTTCTTCTCATTTAATACTAAATTATTTACAGTAAACCAATTATGAATCTTAAGCATGGCGTCATTTACGTCGTCAAGGTGCTGTGCCCGTCTATTTACTCTAAAAATCAATGAAGTATCATCAGCAAATAACACCATTTGTGGTTGATTTTTCAGTAAATGAGGTAAATCGTTTATATAAACTAAAAAGAGGAACGGACCCAATATGGAGCCCTGCGGTACCCCCATTTTTACTTTTAAGCCTGATGAATTAACACCATTTATTTGAACTTGCTGCAGTCTATCACTTAAATATGATTTTACTAAGCTAAGCGCTTGTTTACCCAGTCCGTAATGCTCAAGCTTTAAGAGCAGTGTTTCGTGATTTACACAATCAAATGCTTTGGAGAGGTCGTAAAAAATGCCAATAGCATCTTGCGAATACTCCCATGCTTTAAAGATATGCTTAATTAAGGTGACACCGGCGTCAGTAGTACAACGCCCTCTGGTGAAACCATACTGTTGGTCATGTAAGATGTTGTTACAATTAAAATGACTGAGCATTTGGTTAAGCATTACTTTTTCAAACACTTTGCTGAAAACCGGCAAAACTGAAACGGGTCTATAATTATTCGTGTCCTTGCAATCGCCGGATTTAAAAAGTGGTATAATCTTGCTGTACTTCATTAAATCCGGGAAAACCCCTTGGTCTACACACATATTAAAAATGAAAGCTAAATAGGGTGCCACTGTCTCAATAACCGATTTACAAACATTAGTAGACATCCCCCATAAATCTTCAGTAGCCTTGATCTTGAGTTGTTTAAAAGTCTTTATAACGATTGCAGGGTTTATATGTTTAAATTTAAATTCCGTGGGGCAGGCTGGAACATTCGAACTTAATAAATTAAAAGCAAGTGACGGCGAGGAATCTAAAGTTTCAGTAGTTTTAATAGGAACATTGGTAAAGAATGTTGCAAATTCCTGCGCAACTTCTATATTAGTACTTATGAGACCACTGGAAGTCTCCAGAGTGTAGTCAGTATTATGTCTTTTGTTCCTATTTGTTTCATTATTAATAACTTTCCAAACAGTCTTAATTTTATCATCAGCCGATTTTACTTTGTTGCTAATGTATAACGCTTTAGCTGCCTTACAAGCATTTTTAAAAGTTTTAGAATAAATAGTAACATACTTATTAAAAGTGTCAGTGTTAATATAAGGCTTAAGGCCATACAGCTCAAAAAGTCTTTCCCTACTTTTCCTGATGCCTTTAGTTGCCCAGTCACTGAATAAAAACTTAGGGCAAATTGTTTTAGTTTTTTTCTTAAAAATATTCTGAAACTCAGTTTGCACAACTGAGAAGAATTCTTTATATAAAATATTACCATTATTCATACTAAGGTCCTGAACGGGTAACTTACTTATTAAAGTCTTTTTAAATTTATCTAAATTACCAGATGTTATTGGTCTTGACTGAATCTGTATTTTTTGCAAGGGTGTGTTGGACTCAAAAGCAACGGTTTGACCGCTGTGATCAGAAGGAAGATAATTTACAATAGCTTTATCTAAATAGTCGCAGCTACAAAAAACATTATCGATACACGTAGCAGTGGTCGTAGTTATTCGTGTTGGTTCTAAAAACACATTTGACAAATTGAAGGATTTAAAGAGACTTATAAATCTACTGCTACTTGAATTATTTTCTAAAATATTAATATTAAAGTCTCCGCAAATTATTATTGATTTATTACCCGTTACAAGCTTAGTCAAAACATCCTCCATTATAGACTCAAATAAAGAGTAGTTATGATGATTCGGGGGTCTGTAAACGCACACTATGACATGCTTATCTAGCTCAACACAGGACAGTTCAATAATATGTTCAACTGATAGTGCAACAATGTCTCTGCGAGACTTAAATTTAATATTATTTTTTTATTATAATTAGTGAACCACCACGCAGCATAGATTTCCGATTAAAACAACTGCCCACAGTATAATTTTCATAATTAATTAACATTTCATAAGGTTTCAACCAATGTTCAGTAAAACAAATAATGTCAAACATTGTCTTTTCTAAAAACAATTCAATTTCCAATTGCTTGGAAGAAAAACCTTGAATATTTTGATGAAATAATTTCAAGGAATGTTGCTTAGCCCTTTTTTTTAAATTCTCTGCATGATTGCTAGAAGATACCTTGTTATTACTAAGTTGAACTATATTGATACTGGTACCTTCTGTTGTCTTACTTACTAGTTTAAACTACTTGAGCTTACCACCTTAACATTAGTATTATTACTAACCATGGTGCTAGTTATAGAGCACAGAACACACATTGACTTTAGTTTAGAAATTCAGTGGCTTTGTTCTGTTTGTTGTTTTGTACTGCCACCGACTTCCGAAACTAAAGTCAATGTGTGTTCTGTGCTAAAGTTATTTTTCACTTTTTGAAGGCGGTTGTCTTTTTAGTAAAAAGCTTTTTATTTTCCGCTTTTTAGTACCTCCTTCTCATACAAATTTATTAAGAAGAGATTGAAAGTTAACTACTACAAAGATTGATGAAAATAAAACGTCGTCTACGTAAAATTTTTGGGTATTTGTTGATTTTTCAAAAAGTGCTGGATCAATTTCGATAAAATTTATATGGGACCACCCCTGAAGCATACCCTATCCATAAAAAAAAGAATTTTCAAAATCGGTTTACGTTTGCCGGAGTAATCGCGTAACAAATCGCGCACATACTTAATGCAAATTTAAGACTTATACGGTTTTCTCATGGATGCCATTGTCAGAACTGGACCAAATTAAAATGGAATCACACGGGAAGCACTAGCTTTCAAATAAAAAAATCAATCATCAAAATCGGTTCACCCAGTCCCAGAAGTTTCGTTGGTAACAATGATGTCTTAGAATAAAAATATTTTTCACTAACTTTTGCCCACGATTTAGGTCGTGAAAATTTTCTAACGGATCTCAATTTTTTTGTGGTAAAATAAGGCCATTAGGGTAAAAAAGGGCATTTAGGTATAACGTAACTTCAAATTGGTGAAATATTTTTTGAAATCGGATGAGCAGTTTCGTAGATTACCCCCTACATACAATACAAATTTTTACCTCTTTATGATGTTATAAGTAATAATTGAACGGTTCACAGTCAACATGTTACGATCTGGGGATATTACGATGGTGGATTACTTGGGTAGACCCTTTCCTTTTAACGGTATCCCTTAGTTGTCACTTACAATTTTTACAATAGGTACCTACGTACTAGTAAGCTGGTTATGAAAATAAATAAGACTGACAATTCCCTGTCTATTTTTCAAGTAGTGAAGTTACTCACGAATAAGAAAAACGATTATTATGGGAGCAAGTATGAAATATGAAATAAAAGTCGATTTCCGCATAAATGCAACATAACACAATCAAAATGTATACAGTAGTGCTATTCTGTTACAATCTCCCTCGGTGAACACCTAGGTGAAGTGAGTTGTCAGCAGTCCCGATGCTAGGGATTGACAAAGCAGACGGACGGTTGACAGCTCACTTCACTTAGGTGTTCACCGAGGGAGATTTTAACAGAATAGACATACTGTATGTATCCTAGCATCCCGATGCTGCCACGGATGACAGCCCACTTCACCTAGGTGTTCACCGAGGGAGATTGTTACAGAATAGCACTGCAGTTGCCCGAATTTATGACAACTTTCACATCATCCTGAACGTAGTAATTTAAAAGTCATCATTAAACGTATTTTCATTCTTTAACTGGGGCTCGTGGCTAACTTTTAAGCCGTACTGATTGATCGGTTGTTAAGCTACGCTTGCCGCGGTCGATCTATGGATGGGTGACGATCCATTTCATACCGAGACCCCACCGTGGATAGCACGTAAAGCCGGTGGTCCCGGCTGTCATTCGTAAGTCTTTGGCAGTTTTTTTTTTATGATTTAGGTACACTGCTTTCTAATCCAATTACATAAATCAAGGTTGACATAAAATATGAAGTAATAAAATATCAAGTAATAACAAGAATTCAATATTCTTCTCACAAAACTGTTGGCACATAAACATAAAATTGGCGAATTTACTATCGAATATATCGCAGTCCGTGTTGGCTTCCACGAGCTTATTTAGTGCGGTCAACACGCGCGATACGGGAGACGCAGCACGGCCTGCAGTCCGACACGAAGGCACGTCTAGCAGTCTATGTTTTCTGCTACTGAGATAGTTCCTAGATGGTGTGAGTGAGTCGAATCAGCTCATTACGAGTGTCAGGAGCATCCGTCATACTTTTAAATATTTTGACCATAACGCCTATCTGGGGGCCAAGTCTGCTATTTTTATAATTTCGTCATTCCAACACGATCCCATTGTCATTTTGCTAAAAGTTCGTAATCTGCTAAATTCATGATGGTCGATCATTGGTCGGTCGAATTAAAAGCAATGACTGCACAATGACATTCTAATGGTAGGACACTGATCAAAGGAGCTGTCAAAATTTTATTCTATTCAGTTGTTATTTTGTACGAGATTACCGTTCTATATCATTTCTGTCAATGGCGTGTCAGTGGTTGACCATTGGAAAATCATAATGACGCCATTATATTAGTAGATTACCAAACTAGTCAAAATCAACAATTATGAAATCAATGATAGACCATTCTGGTACTATTGTAATAGCAGACTTGAGGCTCTGGTCACATGCCCTTCTGGTCTCCAGCATATGATATCCCAGACATCCTAAGAGGAACTTGGTAGGATAGAGGTAGGGGTAGTAACCGAGAGTTCTTCTGTAAAGAAACCGCAAGAATGCTTTTTGCACTTTTTCTAGAAGAAGTCCATACTTTGCTTTGAGTGGATTCCATACAGAAGAACTAGCTTCTAGCTTGGTTCGGACAAGTGTGCTGTACAAGAGCTTTATTACATGCTGGGCGCGGGCATTCCGGAGAACAAATCCTAGCCTTTTAAATGATTCTTTGGCTGCTGTAAAAATGTGGTCATGGGTAGTGGTTATGGGTAGATAGAAGTCCAAAAGCCTGACAAAACCAATCTTACCAAGGGGTATCGTGTAAGTTGTCCTCTAACTGGGTAGTGGAGGTCATACAGGCAGCTGAACCAGTGTTTTACATGGAGCGACTCTCCATGTATAACACTGGTATTCAGCTGGATCTGGTAAGCAGGAAGCTGACCCCAACATAGTTAAAAAAAAAACTAGGCAGACGACGATGATAATTCAACGTATTTTCAAATTTCACATCTTAAGAGCGCCCAACCCGTCATAATTCCCATACAAACGCTCATATGCGATTACGTCGTTATAACAAAGTATTTTCCAAATATTTTTAACACACAGGTATCTTGTGGTTTAAATGTAGGTTTGTATGAAGCCAAAAATATACTTTTTTGAGAAACATATTCAGTAAACTCGTCCGAAAATCAGCTTTTTTGCACAATTTTATCTGAACTTTGGCCGGTCATAATGCACTCATACATTGAAAAAGTAAAAAAACAGCTTCATAGAAACCTTGCACATGTAATGGAAATTCTAAATTACAAACATTTTTACCAAAAACTTGTAACGCTTTTTCAAAAACACGTATGTCCTGGAACAAGTTTTGTGAAATTTCCGTGCGCCAATTTTCCTGTGATGTTATCGCGTTCTCACTCACTCTTTTGTTTTCGATCTTTGCGTTAGTTGAAACAAAAAATGTATCAATCACGCTCGCGTTTATGTTCGTTTGATGGGGATGGGAGCTCTTAATACATATCCTATGTAGTCACCGTGTAACTGAAAGATGTTTTATGTAAGGACGACAATATACAATAAATCACAGTTTATCGTAATACTATACTAACTGTCAAAGCTTAAACATTATAAACACCGGAACACACGACTCAAGCTACATCACTCAAACGTCTAGCCTAGCCACAGCCTAACCTGAAGCTCAGTATAATAAACATCACATTACGCCCATCACGAGATTCGAATCTGTGACCCCGCGACCCGCCAGTCGACCCACTAAACCCTTATGTGATGTTGCGTTGTTTTAATAACTGTTCTTGCAATATTTTATGGGCTTTTGTGCAGGTAGGCGTGTGGCTTTTTCAAAGGACATGTTTCATACTGGGCCCAGTCTATGTACACCACTTCAAAAAAAAGAGAAAAATCCGTAGAATCCGGGAAAAATACAGATAATTCATTTAAATGTATACTGTTGTGGTACTAAATAGGTAATTTAACAATATTTTTTATGGATTTTCAACATGGCGTCACTCAGATTTAGCTACTCTATAAACCATAGATCGACCATTGATCATAGAAAGAGAACTGTCAGCTGTCAATGTCACAACAGTCTCACTTCAGTCACTTTCGTCTCGTTTTGTTTCTAGTTTCTATAGTACTTTATAACAACCTCCCTTTCGTTTTTTTGAATTTAACACCGTTTCTTTTTCATCTGTTTACCTGGCTATCCACAAATCAGATCAATCAGAATTATAAATGTCAAACGTCATTAATCAATCAAAATGACAGCTTACCGCCATGACTGCTTTTCGTTGTGTGTTGCAATTTCAAGTGCAATTTCTTGTGTTTTACCTGCTCACAAAGCTATTTTAAATTAATTGGACAGTTGAGAACTATTTAAAATGTGTTTTCCTATTATTAAGTATGGTGTACAAGGACTGGGCCCAGGCTCCATACATTTTGAAACAACTCCTTTATTTGCTTTTCTTATTTTTGGTGATCAAAGTTGGGTAAATAACGCTGACTGGAAAAAAATGGTAATCACGTATGAATTGTCAAGCAGTCGGTCAATTAGTCAGAAAGTGAAAGCTAGTTACTCCTCCCAAATTATAGTTAGATTTGAAAAAACGAGCAAGGAATTCAACGGACACTCTTTTCAATCTAGTTCTTAAAAACCCTGGACATTATTCTTGTTGCTTCCATAGTTAGTGAAAACAATGTAAGTGAAGAGTTATACAAAATTATAAAAAAAGAAGATAATCCATACTAATATTATAAATGTGAAAGTAACTCTGTTACTGTGCGCTTTCACGATGAAGCGGCTGAACCGATTCCATTGAAAGGGCAATGCCAGAAACTCTATAGAACTTTGCCCCACTCAATAAAAGTCATGTGCAATATGTAGCATCTTACTGTTTATTTATTGCTGATAACTAAACATTAGTCTTAGTGACTGTAGAACTTGCGGTTTCCGTTTAAATCTTAAAACAATAATGACATTGATTATAGGTTAAATTGTATTTTAGGTAAAATGTGTTTGTGTTTTGTGGGTAGGTATTTCGTAATCCGCAAGTTCTAAAGAAAAAGAATTTAGGTTCTTTAAGCATTACAATTATTTTCATTAATTTACTTTTCTGTACATGGGTGGGGCAGGATCTGGCATTGTCATTTTGCATGAAAATAACTTGAAGCCTAGGGAAGGACATGGGCTACTTTTTAGTAAGCGTCTTCATCTGTTTCCGATATAACCGACATCCACGGGGACGAAGTCGCGGGCAAAAGCTAGTTTATTGTATATCTGGAGACTTACAACAGCGGGTACCTATATTCCAATTACCTAAGTTAATCTTCATCGTATTATAATATGAATATTTTCAGAATAAAACATTTTCTATCAATTTGTTTTTGTTTTCTTTTGTAACATAAAGGATTCATTATGTAACAATTATGTTCGGAGTCTTGGTTATATTGTTCCTAATTCGAGCTTTTCATGATATTGCCATTACATATTTCAGGGAGGTAGCATGCTACGCCTATTTTTGCATTTTGTACATTATTGTGTTGTAAAAATTCAACAGATATGGTGGGTCAGTCTATGGCTAAACTGAAGGTCGATTCTTTAAAACTGAGAAAGCTCAGTGAACTCAATTGACTCGATTTCCCTGGTTTACTCACTTCTTTTGACAAATTATAGTTATTTTCACTGAAAGAGATTTTTGCAGAATCGACCAGCTTATCTCATTCCGATTGGCTAGTTTTAATAACTGTACTCGATAGTGTCCTACACTCCAAAACTGACTGCTGAGCGTGGGTTCGATTCCCAGGTCGGGCAAAGTGATATTCGGTTTTTTTCTATTAAGAATTTTTAACAGCCTAGAGTTTAGAAGTTGGCGGTGTAACACCCTTGTGCCTCGTAAGCACGTGTCACCGTTGGTCCTGCGCCTGATCTCTCCCCGGTCGTGTCGGATTGTCGTCCCACCCTACTATGAGATTGAGGGAAGAGGGAGTAGTGTACACACTAGTGCACTATACTATCTTCTGCGTACTTGGCTGATCTCCATTGAGATTGGCCGCCGTGACCGAATCAAAATCAGAATTTTATTTGCACTAAATGTAGGTACGTATGTAATATGAATGAGATCTGCTACATTTTACGTTGCGGCATGCAAATCATTACAATAATTAAACAATTAAAAAAAATGTCAACAGTAGAATAAAAAAGTATTTTACTAAGTAATGTCATTTTCTTAAAAGTATAGTTTTATTTAAAAACTAGTGACCAGACTCGGTTTCGCATGGGCCTATAGCCTTCCTCGATAAACGGACTATCCAACACAAAAAGATTTTTTCAATTCGAACAAGTAGATCCTGAGATTAGCGCGTTCAACTAAACAAACAAACAAACTCTTTAGCTTTATAATATTAAGTATAGAAGTATAGATTACAGGAGGCTAAGTTAAAGCCGTACAGATCGATCGGTCAAAGGTTAAGCTACGTTAGCCGCGATCGGTCTGTGGATGGGTGACCATCCCTTTCATACCGAGTTCCCTCTGTGCCTCCGTCCCGGCTGTCATTTGTAGATCTTTCTTTTCTTCTTTCTTTTTTTTGTTTTTTTTTTTTCTTTGTATGCCATTATATCTGGAGAAACTTTGACTCCTAAAACACAGGCTTTTGGCCTAGTTTAGGAGTAATTAGTTATCCTTGAATGTGACCCTACTGTACAATCTTTTTTAAATCCTTGTGTACTTATGTATGTTTTTTTTTTCCTGTGTACAAATAAACATTTATTATTATTATCTTTGGCAGTTGTTATGGGTAGTCAGAAGCCAGAAAGTCTGACAATCTCTTACCAAGGGGTATCGTGTTACCCAGGAGGTCAGATAGCTGCCTCCGGTTAGACTAGAAGCCGACCCCATATACCAACTTAGGAAAAGGCTAGGCAGATGATGATTATAAACAACAGGTCCCATTGTCTTATACCGCCAAAATTAGATTGGAAGAATTACATACTGCAAGACTATCATAGACTATATATATAAATTAATAGCACTATTTCAATTATTATGTAAATGTGAGAACTATGGAGCCATTTATTTATTCAATGTGTTTGACATAAATGAGCATGGCAGTTGAGAGCATTGTCATGCTCGCTCAAATGTCTCACTGATGGTGGCGTGTGGGTTGGATCATTCGGTTCCCTTCAAAATGGTTGAGCTAAGTGGTGCTGATCCGCGCGTCATGTTCGTGAACGGGCGCTGTCAGTTGAGATTGGTCATCTCTTAACTGCCATGGCTTTTATATTAATTTATTTTTAATTAGAATGTTTTGGATTTCTCTTCACTTACATTGTTTTCACATATAGAAGCAACAAGAATAATGTAGCCTGGATTTTGTAAAAGCTTGATTGAAAAGAGTGTCCGTGGAGTTTCTTGCTCGTTCTTCTCCATAGAGACCTACCCTACGTTTTGGAACGAGCAACTAGCTTCAACTTTCTGACTAACTAACTGACTCTTTGACTATTCAAAAGTGCCTGCAAATGGTTTAATTGAAATAAATGCTTTGACTTTGACTTTGACTTTGACTTTATCTTTTGAATTTTGTATTATGCAATAACTTGACATCCTGACTATTTTGTATTGAAACTCCACCTTGCTTAACACCGCCCACTCTTCCGCTATCAAAAGTCCAATTCAGCATCTGTACCAATTAAACGATTACTAAAGACATGACCTTCGTTCGCTTAACTCGAGATTAATTATTTCTATTGTACCTAGTACACTTTAAAACCAATTCTGAAACACACTTGCAAAAAATGCTATTCAGTCCTTATGAAGTTGTAATAAGGATGGTAACTTCAAGTGAACGTCTAAAATTAATGTGGTAATAGTTTAATCCAATAACAAAATGCTCGTCGGACGCGCTTGTCAGTGCGCAAGAGTATGATTTTTGTGTTGTTAACGGGTTCGTTGTCGATATTCGTTTTCGATAGCGAAAGATTTTTCAAATCTATGATTAATATTTTGAATTAGATTTCAAGGTTTACTTTTTTTTTTGCAAACTGATCGCTATTTTTGAATTTGAACATTATTTTTTTAATTCTAGTTCCTACTAGAGTAAGATGTTTGGCTTGTTACTCTATCAGTGTATTATGTATTTTTAATTTGAAATTATTTTGATATGCACATATTTATATTTACTTACATAATATTTTTTCAAACAAAAACCACCTGATAAACACCACCTGCCATGTTATTTCTTCACTACCCTTGACTGGTAAAATACCTAAGGCATTCGCATTTGTACCATTATGCGTCAAGTTATACAAATACCAGTGTTTTATTAATAACTAATACATTTGAATTTTACAATTCAAAGACCTTCCCGTTTTCCCATTTAAATTTGACACCTAACAACAATCTTCGTAAATCAAAATCGAATTTTAATATTCGCCTCCTATTTCGATAATCGACTATCGACTATCGCTTCACTACCTTTCAACCCCACGTTATAAAGAGCACTCAAAAGGTACTTAAACATCTTCAAGTTAAGCTTTTGATTTCACGTGGGTGTTAAACTCGTCAAGTGTGGGTCTTGCAGGCAGTAATTACTTTCCAATCTTCGCACAAAAGGCACGGATATGGAAAATACAAGGCTGTACTATTTAGTACTAATGAGTGATAGTGGGTGGAGGCTTTTGATTTGTGCATTGTTTTTGCAGGATGACCTTGCGTTGATTTCTTTTTTATTGTTTTGTAGGTGTGTGTATGTTATTAAGTGTTGCATAATTGTTTTTGTGGTTTACTGGTACACAAGTGTTGAATGAAGGGTGTCTTGGTAAATACAATTAGTAGTTTGTTAAATCCGATTTTTTTACATAGGGTGTCAGTAGAGATTGGTCTACTCTTAACTGCCATGGCTTTTAATAATAATAATATGTGGGGACATTTTCACGCACGGCCATCTGACCCCAAACTAGGGAGACCCTGTACTATGGGTATCAGACAGCTGATATACATACACAAATACATTTTTTTTTTGTAAATACATACATTATATAGATAAACAACACCCAGACACAAAGCAAACACAAGTGCTCATCACACAAATGTTTACCCTGGGCGGGAATCGAACCCACAACACGCCGTGCAGCAGTCGAACGCTCAGCCACTGCGCCAACCGTGTCGTCAAATGTGTATGTGTAGTAGAGATTGGTCTACTCTTAACTGCCATGGCTTTTATCTTCTTTCTTTTTTATGTTTTGTATTGTTTTTACCTGAATTGTTTTTACATATATAAGCAACAAGGATAATGCAACCAGTATTTTGTAATAACTTGATTTAAATTAAAGAGTGTCCGTGGAGTTTCTTGCTCATTCTTCTCCATAGAGACCTACCTACGTTTTGGAACAACCAACTAGCTTCAACTTTTTAACTGACCGACTCTTTGACAATTCAAAAGTGCCTGGAAATGGTTTAATTGAAAAAAATGCTGTGATTTTGAGTTACTTAGTTATTTACTTTACGTTCGTGTGGTGTCGGACGTAAAGAATGGCACCATCCCATATCTTCCCGTAGGTGTCGTAAGAGGCGACTAAGGAACTTACCAGAGAATGGGCAGCAGCGTTCTCTGTGCCTTTGTAACAACCATACTGCGATCACCAACCCGCCTGCCAAGCGTGGCGATTATGGCAAAACCCCCCATTAGGGAGGCCTATGTCCAGCAGTGGATGTCTTTCGGCTGAAATGATGATGATGAGTTATTTACTTAGTTATTTTTTCCTGCTCATGTAGAAAACCTAATGACTGCATCAGCGGATTTCGTTGCCGTGGCTGAATACTGGGCAAGACAAGGAATCTGAGAAAAGTAAACACAACACATACATACATATACATCCATACACAGTTACACACACACACATATGAAACATGTTTTAATAATATATCTTTTGCTAAGTAGAAGTTATTCATAGATGAAGCTATTTAAATCATGTTAAAAGTGACAGTTCTGTTCGCAGAATACGCGCTGAAACGTGGGAGTTGCAGACACCATCCCATTATACCTTACCATACCGACAGTTATTTCGTCAAAAGCCTAAATACTTACCTACAGCAATTTGTCCAGTGGAAATGTAGCTAGATCAGAGCAATATCTCTCGTATTCTTATGAACGTTTAGCATTTTATATTCGATCTGTCAAAGATGCCTCTGATTCACCAACATTTTTGACAGGTTTTTGACATATAAGTGATGAGATTAAGACTAGATTTAAAACTTTTCTAATCACAGGATTTGGTCTTCTGATCAAAGAAATGTCCCGGCCAAGTAGCCAACTAGTAATGACGTCACGTAGGTATGGGTAATAACATGAAAACCGACTTCAATGCTATAAAATTAAAATGAGCCATAAATGTACAGTCAACAGCAAAAGTAGATTATCAAAATCAGAAATTCAATACTAATAAACGGAGTTCGCGTCAGAACTGTGTGGGGTTCAGTTCTGACGCGAACTCCGTTCATTAGTATTGAATTTCTGATTTTGATCATCTACTTTTGCTGTTGACTGTACCTATCTAGGAAAAGGCTAGTAATAGGAATTTTAATCTAACTCCATGCAAATTGCTTTCAAATCACCCTGCTCCCATTAATTCAAGTTCAGATCATTATCACCTGCCTAGCCTTTTTCCAACTATGATGGGTTCGGCTTCATGTCTAACCGTATGCAGCTGAATACCAGTGTTTTATATGGAGCGACTGCCTATCTGACCTTCACAACCCAGTGGCTGGGTGACACGGTACCCCTAGGTTACTCAAATTCAACTTATTTATTGTGGTACACGGGTCAAAATATGATATTACAGTTTATAAAGTGAATTACATCCATGAGCCTGCCTTTTGGCATACAATAATAAAGACTTTTACATCATTATAATAATAGCAATCCGTATAGTCCGTATGGTGTCGGACGTAAAGAATTGCACCATCCCACATCTTCCCGTGGGTGTCGTAAGAGGCGACTAAGGGACTCACCAGAGAATGGGCAACAGCGTTCTCTGCGCCTTTGTAACAACCATACTGCGATCGCCAACCCGCCTGCCAAGCGTGGCAATTATGGCAAAACCCCCCTTATGGGGGAGGCCTATGTCCAGCAGTGGACGTCTTTCGTCTGAGGTGAATAATAGCAATAGTCGTTTAGTAATAATTTATTAATATAGTGATTACGAACAGCTACTCAACTAAAAAAAAAAATGATATAATAAAAACAACTGGAACTGTGGAATGAATTCAATATAATCAAATCTGTCATCTAGGTACTCATTAACACAGTAGTATACTTACCTATAATGTAATAATTTTAATTAAGCTTTATTGAAAGCTTTTTTGACGTGACAACGTCTTATAAATCGATGAACACCGGCTGCACGCAAGAAAAAGTGTCGCGTTCCGCCTGAGCCTGAGCGTGCAAGCGAGAGCGCGGAACAAGCGATAGAGAGGGACGATCGGCCCAAGCAATAAACTCCGCCCACCTCGACGAAAGCCATTATTTGCTTATGTTATATATGTTAGCCATTATGTTTCTTCGTGACGTTATCACGTAAAACTATCGTCCGTAAACCGACTTTACACGCAACTATTTTTAACTACATATATCGACTGTCATCTACGAATGACAGGGACCGAGATTATTAGCTTTACAAGCTTTCCGAAGCACAGAGGGGTCTCGGTATGAAATAGATGGTCACCCATCCACAGACCGCGGCAAACGTAGTTTACCCATCATAACCGATCGAGCTTCTCAATTCAAGTTCAGATCATCCTAGATATGATCGTGATTCGTGAAGTTACAATTAAATGATCATGCTAACCTTAAAAAGGACCAGGCAACACAAAATCAATCATATTTGATAAGCAACATTACTATTATTATGTCATGTCGACGTGAATACCGTGAGATCGAATGCGCGCGCGCATGACTCATAGTAACGCATAGATCACGAATTAAATCTACGAGTGTTTAATGTGCTTCTTACTGGGTGTAAAAATATGGATTTATAGGTAGATTGGGTATTAGATAATTATAGAATGTACTATAGCTTTAGACTACGACTTTATCTGGAGATCCGTTCCTAGCGTACAAGTATCCAGCCTACCTGATCATCATCATGTTAACTTTTATACGCCCACTGCTGGGCATAGGTCTCCCCCAAGGGGGGTTCAGCCGTAATCGCCATGCTTGGCCGACGCATGTTGGCGATCGCAGTAGGTGTTATGGCACTCAGAAGGACGCTGCACATCATCCTCTGGTCAATATCCCTGCTCTGTCGTCTTTTACGACACCCACGGGTAGAAATGGGGTGGTGCTATTCGTGGCCGGCACCACACGGTGAACCAGCCTACCTGCCTCAGCTTAATACAGCAGTTCAATTATTTTTTCCTATCGCAGGATGTCAATTGAGTTTTCTCCCAACACAAACCATCATCGTCAAAATTTCTGCCATTTGTCGAGGTAGTTAATTAATAATAATAATAATATGTGGGGACATTTTCACACACGGCCATCTGACCCCAAACTAGGGAGACCCTGTACTATGGGTGTCAGACAGCTGATATACATACACAAATACATTTTTTTCTTTTGAATACATAGATATTATAGATAAACAACACCCAGACACAAGGCAAACACAAGTGCTCATCACACAAATGTTTACCCTGGGTGGGAATCGAACCCACAACACGCTGCGCAGCAGTCGAACGCTCAGCCACTACGCCAACCGTGTCGTCAATTGTAGACCAGGTATGTTTAATTATTTTAAATGTATCCTATGGTGAATTTTTGGATGTAGGTAAGTAAGTACACTTCAACTGGTAACTGTTTTATCGGGGCAATAACAGAACACATTTATTTATTCTTTTTCATTTATAGTTTAATGATTAAGACAGACTTAAGAGATTAAGATAGGTACTATGGATTGGATCGTTTTTTTTTTCGCAGAATTATCTTCAATAGGCTATTTCACCAAAATAATCTAATTAGTCCGTCATTTAGAGTATCGAAAAATATTGGATACGTATTTTTTGTTTAATCAAATCAATAAAAACTGACGAAGATAAAACACATCAAAGATCATGAGTGGGGGTTTGTGACGTCACTTCGCCAGTAAAAGTGCACTGACTTGAATGAAGACGAGTTTTCGATGCACTGTATCGTGCATCGAAAACTCGTCTTAATTTTTTGTGTGTGTTTACATTTAAAAAAGAAAAAACACGTGTCCAATATTTTTTGGAAATCTATCTTATTAGATTTATTTGGTAAAATACTCTATTATCAACGAATGTGTGTGATCAACACTTCATAAAGCACAGTAAATTATCGTTACTTACTTAGTATAAAACAATAAGTCGCTCCCCGTAGTTTGACCCTCTGTACACTAAGATCTTTTAAACTACGGATTATCCATTAATAGATACAGGGATTCAAGAGGAAGGTTCATAGTTTGATATTGTTTAGTGTTAATTTCTCAGATTATGAAACAAAAGGCAGATAGACCGTGTGGAACACTGAGAGTGAAGCCAAAAAAGCAAATACAAATTCAAAAGCGAAAACCTACAGCGCGCTTCGTGTTGTACTGACAGGAGTCAGGGGGCCAAGTCTGCTATTTTTATAATTTCGTCATTCTAACACGATCCCATTGTTATTTTGCTAAAAGTTCGTAATCTGCTAAATTTATTATGGTCGATCATTGGTCGGTCGAATTAAAAGCAATGACTGCACAATGACGTTCTAATGGTAGGTCACTGATCAACGGAACTGTCAAAATTTTAGCAGATTACCGCATAAGTCAGTCATTCAGTTGTCATTTTGTACGAGATTACCATTCTATATCATTTCTTTCAATGGCGTGTCAGTGGTTGACCATTGGAAAATCATAATGACGCCATTATATTAGTAGATTACCAAACTTGTCAAAAACAACAATTATGAAATCAATGATAGACCATTCTGACACTATTGTAATAGCAGACTTGAGGCCCTGTATAGCACGAAAAGCCGCATCGTTAAAAAATAAAAATACTAATACAAATTAAATAATGAATACAATCATGCAAAGACTATCTTTGCAATCATGAGATCAGAGAGACAGAATTCGTATTTGCTTTTTTGGCTTCACTCTCAGTATTCCGCATGGTCTATCTGCCTTTTATTTCATAATCTGAGGTTATTTGTTAAAATATGACGATACAAGATGTCTGTATTTACATTGCATCCATGCGAAAAAGGTCTGTGTCACTGGTAAACATACGCTTCCATAAAGAGGAAAGTACTATCAAAATAAGCATTCGGCATTCGAGTGTGATGTCGGACGTAAAGAATAGCACCATCCCATATCTTCCCGTGGGTGTCGTAAGAGGCGACTAAGGGATTTACCAGAGAATGGGCAGCAGCGTTCTCTGTGCCTTTGTAACATCCATACTGCGATCGCCAACCCGCCTGCCAAGCGTGGCGATTATGGCAAACCCCCCCCCCCCCTTGGGGAGGCCTATGTCCAGCAGTGGACGTTTTTCGGCTGAAATGATGATGATGATGAAGCATTCGATAATATATATAATGACGAAGAAGAGAAGAGACTCCTTGTCTTATATACGTCACCAATCAGTAAGTTTCAGAATACCTATCGAATTCACAGAGACAGAGCAATGAGTCACAAGTGGGAACAATATTAACCCTGAACCACATAACATTCGGTCGACACCCACGCAACAGACGTGAAACGATATTGTATTAGCTGCCTACTATTTGTTTCTGCAAATTGAGGTGTGGGAATATACTGTATTCTGTGTACTACTTTAATTTATTTGGGCACTTCAATAATTAAACGTCTAGATTGATTTGCTAAAACGATATTGTTGAAAATTATTTTCTTTTGCGTGAAGTCAAAGATTAAATCGGCCTCGTCACAAAATCCATAAAATTCTTAGCTGATATCGTCTATTTATAAACTGCCTGTGACATTTCAGCTTTATAGATTAAGTAGTTTTAAATTTTTCGTATTTAGTCAGTAAGTGATGAGTAACCTTTCACCATAATTCAGTACAACTCAATATGAGTTCTCGTATAGAGTAAAGTTCTAGAGTTTTCAACAGAGTTATTATTATATCATATAGTGGTTAATGACGACTCTGTTAGGTCATTTTCCTGAAAAAAATAGATATTATTTTGATAAAAAATTGACAGAGCTATGCGAGTCCTGCCTTGTTAATTTCATCATTTCTCTACTACTTTTTGGGTCCTTCCTCAGAGTTCAAGCTGTCGTCATACCAAATTTGATCAAAATCGGATCAGCCGTTTCGACGTGAAAAAGTAACAGACAGAGTTACTTTCGCATTTATAATATTAAGAGTGGATAAGTATCGATTTTTGCTATATTTCAATTACAAGAAAACAGTATCCAGTAGCCACGTCTGTGTTGATTCTATCGTGCACAATTAGAATCATTTTAGTCTTACAATCTAACCGTAGCTTATCGCCCTTTGAAACACAAATGCGATGACACACTTAACAATTCCCAAAGTGTAACCGAATATTAAGGTAACAATGAATCTTATGGCGTGGGTGCGGGCCTGACGCGAACTGTGCGCCTTGCCTTATCTAGACTAGGTGTTATTCTGACACTTACTAATTATTAGAATCGCGAAAATTAAGGACGTTTTATCTCATATATATTTTCAAGTCCAATATCCAATAGTCCAATATCTTGGAAATTAATGGTTTTAAGTTTTTTTTTAATATTGTTATAGGCTTGCGTTTGACCGCAACTCACCTGATCTTATGTGATGATGCGGCCTAAGGTGGAGCACGCATGCCTAGAATAAACCGGTTCTCTACTCGTGCCTTGATGATACCCAGATTATACGTATCGGGGAATAGAGAGGCGGGCAGTGAATTCCACAGTCTGGCAGTTCGCACAATAAATGTGGAGTCAAAGCGCTTGGTTCGAGACCGTGGAACTTCAACCGTATAGCGGTGACGCTTCGCCGTATCCCTGCTCGTCCGGTGATGGAATGGGGATGGGGGAATTAAGTTGTGCAATTCCAAAGCACACTCTCCGAAATATAAAGTTAAAGTTTTCAGTGAACAACTTTATATTGCTCTAAATTCAGAGTAGGTATGTAGGTTCTTGTTAATTCTTCTCCATACGAAACTACCGTTTCGGAGAGGCAACTAGATTCAATTTTATTTTTCTCTTGTAAATGACGTTAAAAACTGCCTTTAATGGTCTGATTGAAATAAATAATTTGTCTTTGACGACCAATGAAGTAGAATTAAAACCGGATCATTCGTTTCCAAAATTTTGGACTTGGCAGTTTCTATGATATACCGTACGACATTGTTACTCTTAACAAGAAATAACTTTTAAGTGTTTGAACGAAGGTTACGATTAATATTTTTCAATACAGAACAGATTAGTGAATTCCGTACGTAAGGACCATAAACATCTTTTTGCGATGAATTGCTGTAACGAAAGACCAGTTACTGCAAGTTTGTCCATTATAATTTTTTCCATCACTGAAATTTAGATTCGAAAACACTTTGCTTCTTAGGTGTTCAAAACATAAAACAATAATATGACTGTTACCCTCATAAAATCAAATCAAGCCAAGCCTGAATCAATCAGAATACGTATTCTAATAGCAAGTTTGATTACGTTAAACTTGGCCGCAATCAGATCGTGCGCAGTATTATGAGGTATTCCACCAATGCGCATCCACTGTGGGAGACATTTGTGTGATAAATATCACGAGGTTACGTCATCCTTAAGGATGTTAGCTGTATCTAGAATTGTTTTGATGAGCTAGTTTATCAAGATTCTAGAATAACGACGTATGCAATTGTTTGAGTATTTTTTAAAGAGAATTGCTATAAATGCTTTCAAAAGTTATGTTGATTTTTGTTTGTAGTTTCTCATCTCGGGAAGCAATCTAGTGACAAAAGCAAACTGTGAATACACCAGCCTGCCCATGCTAGCTAGATTAGGTGGCATTAATAATATGATTGTTTCAATGTTCTTTATAGTTTAGCTATGTATATTGACGGATATGGTGAAAAAAGGTGTCACTTGCTTGTAAATACTATGGTCAGAAAGTTTTGATAATACATAATAGGATAATATTAATACAAATTATATTCTTTATTTCAGACACAGATATCCATAGCTAAAAATAAATTACAGTAATTAAAAAAATATATAGGTATTACAATTGAGTAGTAGGTATTGCTTCATTGGGTAATCTGTACCCAACGACTATAAATGTTAAGTTCGCCTATCTGCCAGGCCGCTAATAATGGTATTTCTACACTTAAAAATTCTGGACATGAATGGCGCTACCATCTTTCTCTGGATGGCATTAAACGAGTCGATTTGCGCCTCCGTATACATTTCTGAATGTAAATAAAACTTCAAGTGTTAGAGGCACACTAGCAACAGATAATTCTCAAACTTATCTATCACAAAAAGTAAATAAACATAAAGCACCAAGTTCACACGAACTGATACACCATAATCCATTAAACTCTAATCTCTTATCGCATTTAATAGCAAGCAATTTGAAACTATGATTTGGAATATCAAAAATGAACGATGACCAAATAACCTTGCCCTCCCGTAATTTACCAAAATGTGGTCCTTCGGTACATTTTGGTGGGAAGACAGAGGTCTGAATATACTAGGTGTAGACCTATCTCTGATTTAGAAAAATAAGTTGATTGTCAAGAATAATAGATGTGTCAATGTGTTGAGAGATTGTAATAAAGTAAGCCTTTGTTTTTTTGGTATTTGATTTTGGGTACAGATGGTATTATTGACTGAGATATGGAATAAATATAAGATTCGTTAGTTATGTTGATTTAGATTTTGATACTATTCCTGATGTCGGACCTATTCTGTCAAAAATCTCTTGATAAATTTAAGTGATGTGAGCTTGAAATGAGCTGTCAATCCACTCATACTAAGGATTAACAGCTCACACACTCAGGAATTTACCTTTTGACTGCCACGGTCATGTACAGATGACAACCCAAACCTCCTCAACCAGTTAACCCTTAGTTGACTGGTAGAGAATGGCTACGGCATTAAGTCCGCCTTTGTACTTTTTTGCATGAAGTATAAATAAAGAAACATAATAAATCAAAGTACGTCACGGTCTCGACTACATGACAGACTTTTATACGTAATTCCATAGAGTATGTAACTTAGCTAAGTGCAGAGGGCACGGTTGTGCTTTTTTGTCGGTTAAAAGGTTAAGAAGCTTTATCAAGGGAGATTTTCACAGATCATCAACCCAGAGCGGTATACATTACTACAATATCACCGTATTAATATCTTCGCTCTACGAGTGGTTCCGAGTTTTTAAACTTCGACTTTAAATTTTATTTATTAACTTGACAGTATCCCGTCATACCAGAAGTTGGCAAAAAAAAGATAGTGAGGTGGTGTAAGAATGAACGAAATTGAATAAACTTAAATTGTATTTACATGCAAACATTTAATTTGAAATTTAATAACTTTTCTTAAAAACAAGATATACACTATTAAAAATCTATACAGACACATCACACCCATCTATATCTTTACACTATTTCAATGACAAAAGTAAAAAATATGATTTTTATTTTGTTTCTATTAGAAGAAAAAGAAAGGAAATGACTTTTATTAACAATTATTAATTGTTCTTATATTCCACATCTTACATACGAACATTTAAAAAAATATTTAAATTAAACTATTTTTATCATTCCGGGGTCCGTGTGGTATCGGACGTAAAGAATAGCACCATCCCATATCTTCCCGTGGGTGTCGTAAGAGGCGACTAAGGGACGTACCAGAGAATGGGCAGCAGCGTTCTCTGTGCCTTTGTAACAACTAATGACGACACGGTTGGCGCAGTGGCTGAGCGATCGACTGCTGCGCAGCGTGTTGCGGGTTCGATTCCCGCCCAGGGTAAATATTTGTGTGATGAGTACTTGTGTTTGCTTTGTGTCTGGGTGTTGTTTATCTATATATATGTATGAATTTACAAAAAAAAAAAATGTATTTGTGTATGTATATCAGCTGTCTGACACCCATAGTACAGGGTCTCCCTAGTTTGGGGTCAGATGGCCGTGTGTGAAAATGTCCCCACATATTATTATTATTAACTATACTGCGATCGCCGCTGCGATGATGATTATTTTTGTCATTCGTTTTTTACGCAAAATCGTTCACTATCCTAACACTAATAGTTTTAGTATGGTATCATTATTATTCTTTGAACTGTCAAGTTAATGAATAGAATTAAAAGTCGAAGTATTGTACTAATTTAGAGAAAACTGAAAACTGCAAAAATCTAAATCGAAAATCTGTTCTCTTAATAGAAATGTAAAATAAAATTGTTATTTCGAATGACGACCTTCTCTAACCAGCGTTATTTATATCCTACATATTTACTACCGTAATGTAAAATTAATCCTTCCCACTACGCCGAAGAAACATTAAGATTTACAATCAAATTGCAATGTATACGTTATTCTTATTATATCCGCAAGTATATTAACCTTGGAAAGCAAATGGTCCATTCATGATTGTGCACCGACATATTTATACATACAGCACATAGGTAAGTAGTCTCACATAATAGCTAATGTGTATTGTAATAAAATGTTTGCGGGACGAGCATGCGCAAACGGGCTCAGATAGATCTCAATCCAAACTCACGGACTACGCGAGTGGTTGGCTTAGCATAGATACACCTTCACAAATTATTCTCTTACTTATTAAACGTACCTCAACTTATCATTTTTGTCAATAGCAATAACCACTACTTTTCTTTTATTTCGTACTAGCAACCCGACCCGGCTTCGCATGGGCCTATAGCCTTCCTCGATAAATGGACTATCCAACACAAAAAGAATTTTTCAATTCGAACCAGTAGATTCCGAAACTCTTCAGCTTTATAATATTATAGTATTTTGTATATTATTATTACGCTTTGATTAATAATTATCTAAGATCCTAGAGTCATCATACCTTGTGACATTTTAGTATGGCTGAAAATTTGAGAATACATAGATAGAGCAAGATGATGTTAAAAAGGTATAGGTACATGTTTTATTCTGCGCTGGGGTTTTTTCAGCTATCGAGCACATGGGCACTTAATAATTTCTAAAAGCAAAATTGGTTCACTCACATTAGTTGGCATTTTAACTCACAATATTAACGTACGCGTTTTTCCATTCAGCATGCACGCTTTTGGGCACCTGACTCATTGACAGTAATAATAATAATAAAACCATTTATTTTCAGGTAACAAAGACCCATAGAAAAATACCTTAACTTAAGTATACATATAACAATATAACAATTGTGTTAGTAAATAAAACTTAAACACACATAACAACACACAACAGTCACACAACAACAGTCAGTCAGTCGTCAACAGTCATGCAGACGAGTTTTTTGGTGCCCCCACCTCCCCTTTGTACATAAGTGAGTAATCTTGTTTATAAAATTGGTTTATAGATCCATTTAATTGTGGATTTAGATATAATAAAGATAGTATGGGAAATGGCAATGAATACACTCGTGACTGTTGCAAGTACAAAAGTATATTAAAAGTTGTGGCAGGTCCTCACAAATCTAACGTCGCACATTGCGTGGGCTGTGATACGCCACGTTAGCACATCTGGCACGACTCACGGCTCCCAATGCTCCTCACTGATACTATTGTCATGGGAACTGTGCGCCATATCCGGTGATTCGCTCGACGATTTATTTTTCATTCATAGAGCCTGTCTGGTCGGGTTTAACTACCAAATTATTCAGACATTGAGAGTATCTTTGGCATTAGCCATCTTCTCCCTCTTAGCTTTATGGTTCAAGATCGGGAGTCGCCAAACCCTTAGGAGAAATTTTGAGGATAGCATACTTACTAGCTTTAATCTTTAAAGTCAATACCATCAATGCAATCTTCAATATGTATTTCTGACTCCTCCGCTATTCTTTTCTGGTTAATTTCGTTGCGGAATCCGAGACAGTTGTAATGTTTCTCCGGGAGTCATCAAGCTTCATTGCCTCCTACTTCAAAGAAAAAAAAACAAAAATATCCGAAAATTTTTATCAACAAACTAATCTATACTAATATTTTAAGATGTAAAGTTCGTAACTTTGTATGTAGGAGATATAAGATACTTTTAACGGATCCTTTATTAAAACTTTAGGTGGCACTCGAATATTAATAATGTCGTGGTTAATGAATTAGTCTGTATGGTGTCGGAAAAATAACATCATCCCATATCTTCCCGTGGGTGTCGTAAGAGGCTACTAAGGGTCTCCCTAGAGAATGGCAGCAGCGTTCTCTGTGCCTTTGTAATAACCATACTGCGATCGCCAACCCACCTGCCAAGCGTGGCGATTATGGCCCCTTTGGGGAGGCCTATGTCCAGCAGTGGACGTCTTTCGGCTGAAATGATGATGTTAATGAATTTCGTTTTGTTTGTTACAGGTCGTCACCGCTTTGGTCCCTCTCATGGACGGCTTAAATGGCATAACGTAAGTATCCAACCATGAATTGAATAATTTTCGACAACACACTGGAAGATGATGGTGGATCGGAGACCATCCATTTTAAACGTAAAGCCGTTGGTCCCGGCTGTCATTCCTTGATATTTGACATTCGTTATGGGTAGGAAGTCAGAAAATCTGACAACGAGTCTTACCAAAGGGTATCGTGGTACCCAGTAACACAGTAGTCGCTCCATGTAAAACACTGGTATTCAGTTGCATCCAGTAACACTGGAAGTCGACCCCAATTTATATAGTTGAAAATAATAGTTTAAAAAAACTAAAAACATTTGGTTTTCTATAAAAAGCGTGTTTTTAGTTTTTTTTAACTATTATTTATTTTATACTTTTTAGTTTCGTTATATCTATATCTATAAATATTATGTACATTTATTCTACCAGGGGCGCTTGTGCAGTAGTAATTTTGAACGACTTATGTTTTATTTTTTTTTTGTTTTTTTTTTGTTTTTTTTTAATAATTTTATCAAATTAGTATATTGTCATCGGTCCTCGATATATCTACAAAGTTTGAACGAAATCTGGCCGTTTAAAGTGGGTCGAAATCGCTCCCAAAGAAGTCGGTTACAAAGGTTACAAACAAACATACAGGTGAAGCTAATAAAAAGCTTGCAAAAAGGCTAGGCAGACGATGATACTGCACTATAATGCTATATATTTATCTTCCTAAATATTTTTTTTAAACAGCAATTTTTTCTGTAAATGTCTCCCTCGTTATCTTTAGGTGAGCTGTCATCCCACCAATGCTAAGCATTGACAGTTCACCCAAAGTCACCTAAGTAGATCTTTACAAAGTAGTTCCTCTAAAGTTAAATCTATGTACTCGTACTATTTCTGATACCGCTACACTTTTATTTATTTCAAGAATGTACACCAACAGCATATCCTACTAATATTATAAATGCGAAAGTTTGTGAAGATGTTTGGATGTTTGTTACTCAATCACGCGCAAACCGTAGAACAGATTTGCATGAAAATTGGCACAAAGATAGAGCATTTCCTGGATTAACTTATAGGATACTTTTTATACCGGTAATATGTTCCCTTGGGATAATCGTTCTTTTCACGCGGGCGAAGCCGCGGGCAGAAGCTAGTAATTTTATATAACAATGGCTGACAATTTTTTTTTGTTAATATAATTATAAAATATAAGTTTCTGTAACTTAAACTTGTGGTCATTAAACTTGTTACTATTATTATTATCTAAGGCATCGCAATCAAAAGTGACGCCATCGCGTAACATGTACGGGATAATTTTGTACTGTATTTTCCAAACTAGAATATTATAAAGTTTCAATTGTTTTCTATAACCTAATCATAGTAGTTTTCGTGTGAGATTTCCCGTGACGATACTAATGACTTTAACAACTTTTTTATACGATTTAGTCAAGGGTGAGCGTGTGTATAATAAGAATTATTCTAGCTTGCCTCGAGGCAAAAGGTGTTGATAAATAAATATGTGCGAATTTTATCATTTTCTCTAGAAGCAGCTGAAATATATGCTAAATGGGGTTGGTATCAGAATGACTGGATCACAAAATGACCTCGTCGCTCTTAGTTCAAATCTCAAAATGTCTAAATCTTAAAATACCTAAGTCGCAAAATGACTACATCGCAAAAAGTCTGTTAAAAACAGTTGTGTAGGGTTGATATCAGAATGACTGTTTAAAAAAAAGTGGTATGGTTTAAAAAAGTTCTATCTGAATATGTATTATACTTGTACGCACATAGATAGCCGAATTCCCTCATAACCACGCACTCTTTGGTTTCCATTATGTGGTCTGTATCCTTGACTGTTGACATGACTTCTGGAGTCATGTTGTCATCGTTTACCTATTATGTCTGCTAATTAGACAGTTGAGCTCGTAAGTTTTTAAGAAAAAAAAAAGGTCACAAGCAGGCAAATTATCATATTGGATACTTTAATTTTGGTCATAGTCGGGTTTTAGTTTTTAACTTATTTAATTTATATTTACCCACGGATCCCTAATCGACCAGGTGTCATTTTAGGAAGTGTTACCCGTTAGTGACCTCTTTCCGGCACTTTTTATTCTTCACACCATCAACTAATATATGATGGGTTTTTAATAAATGTCATCGGAACTGCTGAGTACTGTAATTATTTGCTGATTACAGATATAGAGTGGCGATGAGCTGGGAACATTTTTATTTTTGGTCTTCTTTTCCGAATTGCGGAACTAAGGTATCATTATTATGTATTATAAACTTAAATGAGAACAAGGGGTTAGTCAAGATGGTTATACCAATGTTAATATTTACCCTAACATGAAAGTCCCTTTTTAGTATCAACGTCGTTAATTTTCTAGTCTTATCTATTTTATGCTAACTCACATTACCAATCGCCTACTATTTATAAACATTAACTACCTATTTAGTTTAAATAAATATATACAAATTCGAACTGTAATGGCGACTAGCGTATCTAGAAAATATGTCTAAAAATAAAATAAAATAAAGAAGAAATTAATATTATCGTGTACGAAAATTGTCTCGCTAATTAACTATAATGATAGCTATTTAAATACCAATATGCGATAGCAAACGCCATTGCGTAATTACTATGTATGAAAAATACGAGTGCCATAATAAATACAAGGTTTAATTACCAACACCAAAACTGAAAATTATTCAAAACTAGTCCTTAGAGCTTTGGGTTTAGATTCAAGGAGAGTATGATATGGATATGAATGTATGTAGAAAATGGTACTAGTGTTAACTCAGTAGATAATCAACCACCTGTATGTGTGACACACTGTCGTAAAGAATAGCAAGCAAAGTGCACATTTCTCAGTTTCAAAGTTCTAGATTGCGTCTTTTGTCCTAAGAAATTTTAGTTTTTATTAGATATTTTCCGCGGTTTATTACGTATCTACAGGGTAAAAAATGAGACAAATCACATAACCGTGAACTACGTACACTGCCCATCAAATTAAATAACTATAAGTAAACATTTAACATACCACACACATTTAACATTTTTGTTTGTGTAAAATCATGGTATTAATGGAAATGCACACAAAATATTGTGCTTACGAGTACAACTACAGTACGGAAATTATTTAAAGTTTAGTTATAACATTTTAACTATTCTACGTAAATAAAAACGATACTTTACATATCTCCGTAACTAAAAGATTCCCAGGTATGGTGCCAAACAAAAAAATCATCGCATTGATCAGTTTCGCTATGTGTCGTTTTACACCCGTAATTCATCATTTCAGCCGAAAGACGTCCACTGCTGGGCATAGGTCTCCCCCAAGGGGGGGTTTTGCCATAATCGCCACGCTTGGCAGGCGGGTTGGCGATCGCAGTATGGTTGTTACAAATGCACAGAGAACGCTGCTGCCCATTCTCTGGTACGTCTCTTAGTCGCCTCTTACGACACCCACGGGAAGATATGGGATGGTGCTATTCTTTACGTCCGACACCATACGGACACCCGTAATTAATATTACAATATACCGTATTAGTAAATTGTTAGAAACTGAAAATTGGTAAATATCCTCCAAATAATCAACCGCACTCAAAATACCATTGTAACTTAATTCGACTCCAAGGACCAGGCAGGTCATTTTACTCCTAACCTCCAATAAGTTGGCAGTTCAATCGACGCATAAATCTCAAGATCCACAGCAAAAAATAATAAGTTAAAGTGCAATACTAATGCGTTAGCAGATACTCCTATCTACTCGATTTGTGCGCCACTACTCGCATAAAATCGTTTTTATTAACACACGCTAATCGATATAATGAGAGCATTTCGACCTAGTTGACATTTCGATTTGTTATGGAGCTACTAGTTTTTAATTTTCCTACTTAATGTATGGTAATGGGCGGTTTATCTGTTTGATGTGAATCAAGGGTGTGTTAAATGTATGTGGATGATGGTATATTGAATGTATGAATGTTATGTATCACTTACTTCCTTTGGCGTGCTAAGTAACTTCGATTAATTAACGTTGGTATTGGAGTAATTAAAGTAATAATTGGAATGTATAGTGCTTCACGATGTGCCTATTAATCAATTTGAGTGAATATCATGTTGATTTTTATGATTGTTCCTGTGAATATGGGTATAAGGATCTTTACAACTCCCAGTCTCTATCATAAATATTATATTAATTTTGTGTTTTCGGATGTATTTAATCCCCAAAAAGTAATGTTTTAGTGTCCATATTGATAAGGGTTAAAGCAGCAAGCAAATTGTAGGTCTCTAAGTTCCACATTTGCCGTACTATAGAAAACTCAATCAGCAACTCGCGCGACGGCATTATGGCAGAAAACAATAAAGACAATGTCTTTATTAGCGGCAGTACATCGTCTACAACCAACGTCAATGTCACTATTTGAATTTAAGCAGGTACCATGTAACACAACACCATAAAACCATGGACCACTATAAATAATTCAAATAACACGAGAATCGTGAAATGGAACCAATCAAGCTTAACCACCGTCCTGAAGCCATTGACGATACAACTAATATTATGAAATTTTTCAATATAATAACAATATAGCCTTAATAAGACGTCGTGAACCATAAGAAGGTCCCATCACGACAATGTTAAGGTGAGTGCAGAAATGTTCGGAATTTAAATATTATGGTAAACTAGCATTTGTCCGCGACTACGTCTCCAAATATTTCAAAATAAAGTCCTAAATTATCCCATAGGAACAGAAAATGGGATAAAATCTATGTGTTCAGCTAGATAAACCTCTATGTATGTGCCGTTCAGCCGTTTTAGCGTAAAGGAGTAACAAGCGTCCATTCCTTCATCCATCTATCAATTCTCACAAACTTTTAGTTTTAGCGTTTATAGTAAACTAGCTGACCTGACAGACGTTGTCCTGTCCCGATCTACGGGGGATGAAAAAGGGGTGAAAAAAGGGGATGAAAAATAGATGTTGGCCTATTCTCAGACCTACCCAATATGTACACAAAATTTCATCACAATCGGTCAAGCCGTTTCGGAGGAGTACGGGAACGAAAACTGTGACACGAGAATTTTATATATTAGATAGACGAAACCTCGTCCTATTCCTATTTACTATAAACGTTTTGACTCTATAAATAAACCAGCGATAGAAGAAGCTTTGCTGTATAGTGCCTGTAGCTATGATTTTGTAGAAAGAGACAACTCATTGATAACTCAGCAACAGTAGAAGACACAATAACGAAAGTAATTAGTTTTCCATCGAGTACTATGTGTTAGTAGAATTAAGAGGCAAAATAGCATAGAATAAATTAACTGCATTTTTATTTTAAAGCGACCCGACCTGGCTTTCCAACACAAAACGATTTTTTCAATTCGAACCAGTAGATCCTAAGATTAGCGCGTTCAACCAAACAAACAAACTCTTCAGCTTTATAATATTAGTAAAGATAAACCTTAAAAAAAATTGAGGACTATAGAGTGATGCAGAACTGTTAAAAATGTAAAAGTCAAAGACACATAAAGGATCAACATTTTGGCCTAAGAACCATTTATCATTATCGGTAATTAGATTAATCAATCATTGTGAACCTTGCCTTGTTGAGCGGTTTTCAAACGCTCCCTGCGCTCCCATCGTAATTCCAATTCAATATTTGAACGACGCTGTCAACGTTACCTTTAGGATGGTTACAAACTTAGCGTTTTGAACGCTTTGTTTCTGCGATTATAGAAAACGTGTGCGCGTGATCGATATTATTATGGTAATGTCCTGAAATTGTATAGCATGAGCGTTTATCATTGTGTTCATCACTAGTTATATTATTATCGTCTGCAAAATTTACACAATTGTGGTTTTTTTATGAACCTATTGATACTTAGCTGTAATTGTCTATTACGGAACCATCGTCAGCCGGCAGACGTCCACTGTTGGACAAAGGCCTCCCCTAAGCGGAAAGGTTGACATAATCCCCACGCTCAGAAGGCGTCTTGTTAACGGAATAAACATGAACATTATATGCTCTGAATTTAACTTTTAGTCCTAGATCCAGAGTATTATATTAAAGTAATTACCCTCAGATAGCAAGAGCTACCTCAATTTCTAAAACAATTTGATCCCCAAATGGAGGCATAGGATATTCCTTTATTATTTAATTATTTATGTAAGGTATTTCTTCCTACTTACTAATTGATCTCATTCTAAAAGATCCTCCACTAATGAGTCAATAAATCACTAAGCGTAAGTCTGGGAAATCAGCCATTCTACCAACCTGTTTATTGGCAAATCTTTTTACCACTGAAAGCTTCCGCAGAAGTAGTTTCCCCTATGTACCTTTGTGCCAACGCTTCAACCGCGCGTCAAACCCGCCGTCCTTCAACCGCCTTACCGCAGTTGTCGTGCGCCAGCGCAACGATAACACGCTCCTCGCCAACAATCGTGCGACATTCCACTACTAAAGCGTTATAACTCATGAATGTTTTAATACTCCAAGTCCGCATCCGATCCCGATAATTTATTATGCTCTTCAGCTATTTTAAATAAACGGGAAGCTTTGTTTGCCTTTTAAATTTCTAGTTTTGCTGTCTCTCACGCTTCGGTTTGGTGAGGAAAGGGCAGGGTTAAGTCATTCAGTCATTTGTTTCTTGTGGAGTTTGGAATGCCACTTCTCTATAGACACGGTTGACGATACGGTTGGCGCAGTGGCTGAGGGATCGACTTCTGTGCAGCGTGTAGCGAGTTCGATTCCCGCCCAGGGTAAATATTTGTGTGATGAGCACTTGTGTATGCCTTATGTCTGGGTGTTGTTTATCTATATATGTATGTATTTAAAAATATATTTGTGTACGTATATCAGCTGTCTGACACCCATAGTACAAGGTCTCCCTAGTTTGGGGTCAGATGGCCGTGTGTGAAATGTCCCCACATGTTATTATTATATTATTATAGCATTAACCAGAAGGCGGGCAGGAGTGGGCTTTAAAATGTATACTGTGTGATATGACCGATAGTTATCAAGAATCATGTATTAGTCATCGTCATCAGCTGGGAGACGTCCACTGTTGGGCAAATGGGTCCCTCAAGAGGAGGAGAGAGTTGCCATAATCCTCACGCTTGTCAGGTGTCTCGGGGATCGCAGTGAAGTTGTTAAGTACACGGATCGGTACAACTTCTGGATTTTTCCTTAGTCGCCTTCTGCGACACCCTCAGAATGAATTGGGTGGGCGCTGGTCCGTATACCCCACGGTAACTGGGGGCAAGAGTAGTATGTTGAAGAAACCATTCTGAGATAAGTTTATGTAACAGACTAATGATTTTGTCACGATAGAAGACATGAGAAAATGTATTCTGATTTTTTAATCGCGTTTTTTTATCAGAATTAAAGAAAGTAAAGGTACCTAATTCACTTTCAAGCAGTTCAAGCTTCCAACATAATGATTTCAAAATAGTGAAGTCAAGTGATGGAAAGTATGATCCATATACGGTCTTTATTCACGGAATCGACACTTGATTATGTGAGTTAGGACCGTTTATGGGAAAAGTGGTCCTTTTATCCGAAGTTTAAAATGCATGCAGGCGCCAAGGCGTTATAGGCGCCACTACTACCGTTTTGTAGAGTGGAAACTTGTTTATGTTATTCAATAGTCGTATTAAACCACTTGCAGGCATTAGGCAACGGTTGCTGTTTGTAAAATATTGATGTAATATCTAGAAGTGTTTATTTGATATTTATTTTTATTTCAATTCCAATGATATTACAATTAGTCTAACTATTATCTGCCTGCATAATTAATCTATTAAGGCTATTTGCAGAACAGTACAGCAGTGCGATTCTGTAAAGAATTTCCTTAGTGAAAATGAAAATGAAGCTTTTCTTTAGCCTTCTTCACCCTCTCTATCCATCAATATGCATAATCATATAATATTCAATATTCATAACTCTTAGTAAAGCAAAGACATGGTAATTATTAATACCCTTTAGTTCACTATCTTCTGCCTGCGTTTTGGTCTGCTTAGTCAGAATCAAACTAGTTCTAAACTATCCCACGGGAACTCAAAAACATCATCACATAACCATATCAGCCTATGGCCGTCCACTGCTGAACGTGGGCCTCCCCCAGAGATCTCCAAACAACCTGGTCTTGGGCTCGCATACATCTATTGCAAGCCACCTTCTTCAAATCGTCGGTCTATCGTACCACACTACGGTTACCCAAACGCGGTGTCCACTCTAAAGCATGACTGCTCCACCTACCGTCTGTCCGTCTGCGTGGCCAACCACTTCCACTTCGTCGTGCTGATTCGACACGCAAAGAAAAGATCCTGTATTAAGCTAAATCAATATCTGTATATGTACCAAATTTGAGGTAATTTTGCCGTTTAACCTTAAAAGAGTAAGAAACATCCTCTCATCTTTTGTTTTTCTTACTCGTCCAATGTTCTTTTTGATTTATTCTGTTGTTTTCGGAGTCCAAGACCGTTGATCTTTTCTCTAGGACTTGTTGAGCTTCATTGCTTCAGCACTTTCTGGCGGCCGTTACCGTTGATTATGGCTTACAGAAGTTGTAGTGGTTTGAGAATATTGTAGCCAGCTTGTCCCAAAAAACATCCATTCATCTATCCTCAAGACCATTCGCGTTTAGAATGAAAGAAAGGAAGAAAAAGTATTTATTCGCCCCCCAGGACAAAAACACACACACAAATAACATTAAAAAGAAAAAAATGAAAACGAAAATTGACAACGTTTAATATTTTTAACCTACTTGTATTATTATGTTATATAAAAGTAAATACAAATTAAGGGCACCCGTATTTTTTCGTTTTTCAAAATTATGTACTTTTCATTCATAATTATAACTTTGAAATTAGGTGTATTCTAAAAAGACGTAAGTGCCAAATAACGTCATACTTACGGTGTAATAGCGTTTTATCCTTTGCTTTACTGTGACCCGTCAAAAAATTATTATCATTATTATTAGACTGCATGTGACATTGACGTGTGTGTTATTTGACGTTAATGTCAAATAAACCATTGAAACGATGATGCAAAGGTAATCTATCCCATTACACCGTATGTGTGACGTCATCACATGCTTTTTGGTTTTACTTATTTTTCTCAAAAATGAAGAAATTAAAAAATATAAAAAATATATATTTGTACTCGGGATACGAAAAGAAAGAAATGGTATTTTTGTTTTAAGGTCGTGTCAGTTTTGAAATGTTGTCAATTGGTCCTGTACGATGCCAAAAGGCTCCTATCTCAGTATAGTGCTGTAACATTAAAAAAACATCACAACTCACAGCGCTGATATTCTGATAGGGCCCAAATAATGTATATAGTTATACACTATAAAGGTAAACACACTATATTCTTATCAAATCTAATTTGAGAAAAATATCGGCTATCTACTCTTTTGGCTGGATCTGACTTACTTGCAGTGCCTATTTAATCTCACCTGCGGGTTATCTCGCTGGCTGTTATCGGTTCATCCACAATGTATCGACGCCATTACCGCTCGTCTATTGCTGCTATTAAAACTATTTATTATAGTAAAGCTAGTTTCTGTTTTTAGCTCTGTGGCTAAGGTGGTGTCCGAGACCATATGTAAGAGTCGCTACCAAAGTGGTATAGACAGATAATATGCTGCTAAATTAAGCAGTTCAATAACGTTGAGAGGTTTATTGTTTACATAATGCTACGTTACGCTAATTGATCCGTCGTCCGTGTGGTGTCGGACGTCCGTGTGGTGTCGTACGTAAAGAATAGCACCATCCCATATCTTCCCGTGGGTGTCGTAAGAGGCGACTAAGGGATTTACCAGAGAATGGGCAGCAGCGTTCTCTGTGCCTTTGTAGCGGCCATACTGCGATCGCCAACCCGCCTGTCAAGCGTGGCGATTATGGCAAAACCCCCCCTTGGGGAGGCCTATGTCCAGCAGTGGACGTCTTTCGGCTGAAATGATGATGACGCTAATTGATTATGAGTGATTTGCTAATAAGTACGAATGCACTCGGTCTGTCCGAATATATAGGCACTGATTTCAGCGCCACGAGTGCGACGTAATTGATCAGCTAGATCAATAAAACATGTTTGTTCGCAATAAATTACATCTACCTACTTGGGAATAATTTGCTTTTGTTTATATGTTTTTTGTTCACGTTAACATAGAAGGTTGTTTTTTTCACAGTATCAAGAGACCGTAGACTTCAGTATATGGTTTTAATTTTAACTCGATACCTGCACGCGTTCCAAAGATAAGGGGTCTTGACAGACAGACGGACAACAAAGTGATCTTATAAGGGTTCCGTTGTTTTCCTTTTGAGGCACGGAACCCTAAATAGAAAATTGACAAACGCCAGCGGACTATTGAAGCGGTACATTTTGATGAACTTGTGTTCGGAGCCTTTACGCCCCTAACAGATATTCAACCACAGAAAATACCTAGAAAAAGATCCTAGCTTGAAAATAAATCTTTAAATAAAACTAAGAAATTGTGAACAATTCTCGCACATAGCGCGGAGCGTGTCTCCGCTCCCTGTATGGATGGTATCAGGGTTCGATTCCCGGTGAATGGGCGATGTTCCATTCAGTGCACACCCGTCTCTCACTACACGCTATGTCGTTTTGTTTGTTCGTTTGACTGTTGGTTTAAGTTAAAAGAGGATGGTTGAAATATTGGGTGAAATGTTCTTTGCATTTAATGTTTTTTTATGACTACCTGTTTGATAGTGGACACTGTCACCTACGGGCATCAACAGTACCAAAGGTTTTGTAGATGTATCATCATTCCAGCCGAAAGACGTCCACTGCTGGACGAATGCCTCCTAAGGCCATAATCGCCACGCTTGGCAGGCGGGTTGGCGATCGCAGTATGGTTGTTACAAAGGCACAGAGAACGCTGCTGCCCATTCTCTGGTAAGTCCCTTAGTCGCCTCTTACGACACCCACGGGAAGATATGGGATGGTGCTATTCTTTACGTCCGACACCATACGGACAAGATGTAGATGACGATGTAGATGTATGAAATACGAAAATACCTAAATAGGGCTTTTAAAATACCTACATATAACATAACCTAAATAGGTCATGTTGATTCTTTTCGGAATATTTCTTCGGAAAAAAGCTTTGTACGACTGTTTCTCTGGTTAGTGTCAATCTGTTTTTAATGTACCTAGTGATCGTAGCGTACCTATAATCATAACAAAGTCTACTGTGTTCTGATTATAGGTAGGTACAGGTAATAGTTAGAGGACTAGTGATGTGTAATGGGTAACAGGTGTAACTCTGTCTATCTTTGCCGATGCCGGAATTCGAAAAAAAAAAGGACTGTCATGTCCTTCGTCGTGGCTTAAATACGGTAGTTGGCATAGATAACATTCCTCATTTCACACGTTCGGATACCACAATTAGGCGGACTTCACTAGTACTATAGCTAATAGTAACTTTGGACGTCCTTAAATATTAATAATCTATTAATGTGATTTGACATTTATTTGTTATGGTGAGGTTAATTGTTGATATTTGGTTGTGATTTTAATTGTTTTCAGGTAAAGTAACGATACAACGTTACAACTTACTATTTTAAAAGGAAGAAAGAAAAAACGAAAAAATCGAAGAACGGAAAAAAGAAGAAATGAGTACAATTTTGGTAATTGATTGACGTCACTCTTCAAACTGGTTCATACAAGCGGTTCATACACGGTGCTATTTTATTTATACACCACAATTTCAATTCCGAGAATTGAGTGAAAAAATCCTAGACGAACGAAGACAATTTCTGCGTTTCCTAGAAATAAAACCCGCCACCCTGAATTCAAAAGCCACCAATCAACTTAAGATAAGGACTCATTTTCCAAAGCATCCCATTACTGTTCTGAACTCATTACTGTGGCTCATAAATAACAATTTAGTTCTAGCTCAGAGCTCACCCATTTATGTGGCATAAAACCAGGGCTAAGTCTCGGCATGGAGAATTTAACGAGGCTCCATTTTGTTATAATATTTAGCTTCAGTGGAATAGCTGTGGGATTGTTCGATGTGTGGGGTATCTTGGGCATAACGGTATTTTAGACAACGAGATTCTGGATATTTTGGAGCTTCTTTCGATATGCTAAAGATGAAACATTGTAGGCTTACTGAAGATTTGGACACAATATATTCCGACACAATGTCCGAAACAATATTTTTTAACTGATGATTCCGATGAGTTGCAATATATTGTGACGAATCTTCAGTAAGCCGATTTTTATTCTGTCAAAAGGTTTATAACTTATTGATCAATAGATTTTACCTTTATTTTTTTAAAGTAATGAAGTCAATGTCTTTTTGCCGTCTACAACTAGGACAGTCTGACTCTTTTATAGTCCATAGACTTTCTTTCTTTCACATACATTTTAGGTACAATGAATATAATGTGCTTAATGTCTAAGGTGGATTTTTTAAGAAAAAACATACAGACCTGATTGGGTCTATCAAGATAGTGCATCCATGTGTCACAGCTTTAACTTTTCTGCTCATAACCTGTCCTCTATAAGTGACCATGCACTTCTTGTTGGTGTTATATAAGGCGACCATAGTGATTGTGGACCACACTATCTTTCTCTATAAGAAATATACTTTTACTACATTAACTTAATTTCGCCATTTCGTCTACCAAGATGAATAATCACTATCTCTTGATCTTTTATTAAAGTTAAAATATGAATCTTCAAATTCGATTTCATAGGTGCATAAACCGATCTTAACAGATAAAATAGAACGCTCAACAAGTCGGCAGAGGTTATCATACAATTTAGCCGGTATAGTATCTGGTATCTGGGCTGCTTCGAATTTGTTGTAAGTTCGCGTATATCTGGAGTGAGGAGCTATGAGTTTGAAGGGATGTGCTAAGTTTAGTAATTGTTGTTTAGTATTGCTTAACGTTTAGCTGAAAAATGCAAAAAAAAACGATTTTTGACTCATTTGTCCTTGAATTTTTTTTTTGCACACCTCGGATCGATTGGGACTTTTGACAATTAATTTGTAATTGTGTACCCAACATTTGTACTAATTTTCAGCTTTATGCGAATTAATGTACCCTTGAATGTCTAATTTGACCGAGCTATTTCTCTATCGATGAAATGAGGTGAAGTGAGCTTGAGGTGAGCTGTCAATTCCTAGCATCGATAACAGCTCACTTTAATTTCAATTCATGAAAATTTTAAGACGTAGATTTCTACATATTATGACGCTGTTCTCAAATTAGTATCTTACTCTCAAATCACTTGAATTCCAGAGGCTTGTTTCAATAGGATCCCACAATACGACCCAAAATGACAATGCCAGATCCTGCCCCACCCATTTACAGAAAATGTAATTTAATAAAATAATTGTAATGATCATAGAATCTTATTATAATAAATTGTTTTGCTTTAGAACTTGCGATTTTGCGAACTTGCGTTCTTGGTTTGTTTCCACGAGATAGGCTCGAGTGTGGAGTTGTGTGGAGTTCATTAGCAAAATGCTTCCTTTGTGTCTTATATTTGTTTTTTTGAGAACCTAATTGATAATGTAGACTATTGTAGATTATAAGGAAATGTAAAGAACTTTTTTGTTGGCAAATGAACAACATTATTATTATTACTTGCGGATTACAAATCAATGCTAAAAGGAATGCAAATAAAGTTTTTTGATTTAAACAGAAGTTCTGCAGTCATTAAGACTAATGTTAAGTTATCAGCAATGAATAAGCAGTAAGATGCAAGCTTGTGCATGACTTTTATTGAGTGGGGCAAAGTTCTATAGAGTTTCTGGCATTGTCCTTTAACTCATTAAGTAAGAAACGAACCTTTTAGCTCCGCACGGCTTCAGCAGATGCAGATTCTTTGTCATACCTTCCATCCAAGTTAACGTAAAAGAAAATACTGATGATGTAGTAAAATAAATAACTAAGACCTAATCTTAATAACCTGCAATGATTTTGGACGACACGGTTGGCGCAGTGGCTGAGCGATCGACTGCTGCGCAGCATGTTGCAATTTCGATTCCCGCCCAGGGTAAACATTTGTGTGATGAGCACTTGTGTTTGCCTTGTGTCTGGGTGTTGTTTATCTATATATGTATGTATTTACATTAAAAAAAATGTATTTATGTATGTATATCAGCTGTCTGACACCCATAGTACAGGGTCTCCCTAGTTTGGGGTCAGATGGCCCACATATTATTTTTTTTTTTTTTTTTACTCGTTTCATTTTTGTGGAAGAACATTATTCACCTGAACATTATACATTCTTTTCCTGCTCTTATTTAGGTAGCCCTAACCTAAATGACAGAGTATATTTTTCGGCAAGGATCTTACTGATAAATAAAGGAACATCCTCTTATTCGCAACTCCTGCACACGTATTAGCGATGCGCCTCGTCCGGCCCACGCTCGGAAAAGGGCACAGATGATCGTCGAACTCACGCCCCTCCGAACTGTGCCGATAATAACTTCGTGCTGGTTCTAATGTTATGCCCTAGATTTGTTCAATGTACCTGGATTCTGAATAGGGACATGGAAGTTACAGATGAAAGAGAACAGAGCCTCAAGTCTGCTATTACAATAGTGTCAGAATGGCACATCATTGATGTTATAATTGTTGATTTTGACAAGTTTGCTAATTTACTAATATAATGGCGTCACTATGACTTTCCAATGGTCAACCACTGACACTCCATTGAAAGAAATGATATAGAATGGTAATCTCGTACATAATGACAAATGAATGACTGACTTAGTTTACGAACTTCTTACTACTTCAGATTGCTTATAACACTAATAAATAATATGTAAAAATATATATAAATGAAATCTGGCATGAATAAATGTTCAAATTTTGAAGTAGTTTTTCGAAAATCCTTTCTACTAACGGGTTTCATAATAATGGCAATACGACAATGTCATTATAACACAATTCCATTACGAGACCATTGACCGATCAATGATCAACCATTATGAATTCAGCAGATTACGAACTTTTAGCAAAAAGACAATGGGATCGTGTTCAAATGACGAAATTATAAAAATAGCAGACTTGGCCCCCAGGTCTAAAAATGACAGAAAAACATATTTATTGATAAAAGTATTACAATTCTCTTTAGCTTATATTTATACTGTTTCACTGCTAGGCAAAGAAACTTTTATCCCACTCAACCTGAAACCAGACGTCGTAGTACACATCCAGGTTCTCTCGTCACCTCTTTCTGGGTCGTCTTTGGAGGCAATTGTCACATATTTTTTAAATAAGACTTTTTTAGGGTTCCGTACCTCAAAAGGAAAAACGGAACCCTTATAGGATCACTTTGTTGTCCGTCTGTCTGTCAAGACCCTTTATCTCGGGAACGCCTAGAGGTATCGAGTTGAAATTAAAACCATATACTCAAATCTACGTTCCCTAGATGTTGGAAATAAATCGACCCTCTATGTCAACGTGAAAAAAAGATACGGCCGTTTATGTCGCAAAAAACGCATTTATAATATTAAGTAGATTAAAGTATGGATAGTAGGTATGGATTATTAAAGAAGTATGGATATGTACCTACAAATATGTACGGAACCCTCAGTGGGCGAGTTCGACTCGCACTTGTCCGGTTTTTTACTTCTAGTGCCTCTCCGAACTGACGAAGGTTGGCAGTCAGTTCTGCATACTTTTTTTTTGTAATAAGGCTATGTGTATGGCAGGTTAGTCAGGATTTAGTCCGTTAGATTCATTTATAGTCTTTGGATTCAGTCATCATGTGGGCAGAATATGGGTTTCGTGCAATGAAAACACACTGGGTATAGGGTACAATACATGGCATTTATTAAAACCACAATTTAGCTCATATTGATTTAAAATAAACTCGGCTTAAAATAAACATTTTCAAAGGTATCGGCACTGGTCTACACTTTAACACAACGAATCGTAAGTACAGTTTCGGGACGTATTAGTTCCGTTGCGATCAGACACTGGATTCTGAATGTCTTCCTCGCTGTCGGCTGAAAACATCACGACTCTGTAGAAGCGAGCCAAAATGGTGGTGGTTGATCACGTGTTCTTGATAATGGCGCGCTTGCGATCCGTTCCACCATAGACTATTTATTGTCTTTGCGTTTCACGTTCATACTATTGACCGGATACGACGTGTATATATTGCTCGTCCTGGGAAAAGCAACTTGCCAACAGAAATCGTTTAGTACTTTCATGTTTTCTACTGCTAAGCAACGCTGTTAAGTTTCTGTGAACACATGAGATATTTCAGCTTTGTCTTTTTAAGGAAATTGTATCTGTAAGGCATTTGGATTTGCAGATATCCGTGAATAGTGGGTATTCTGTAAACCTCTCCCTCGGGGATTGAGGAAGACAGCTCACTTCAAAGTCACTTTACTAATTATGCTTATTTTAATGTGCATTAGGTTTTGGGCAAATATTATGTACAAAACATGTAGCTAAACACTTAGAACTAATTATCTTGCTTTTCTTAGTCAAGTATTGCATATTTGAAATGGGTAGACAGTTGTACCTAAAACTGTTATGTAATAATATTATACTCTCTTATACTGAACTTCGAAGTTTAAAATATCGCTGTTCTCCATTCATAAAGTTTAAAAGTACTATTTACGATATTATTCTTATTCTTACCTTTGCCTAAGTAATTATCGAAAGAGGATTTTATTAAGCTTTGTTTCGAATTTCATCTAAAATTTGAAGACTGAATTATTCTCTCAAGAGCACAGCAGAAGCAACTTCAACGATACTTAAAAAGAACATCACTGCAGCTCATTCTACCCACTAAAACTATCCACACATCCCACAAAGTAATTAACATTTAATTGCGTCAAAACAATTCTTGGAGCTCAACTTACACTGGCAATGGTCTGAAGGCCGAACATTGTTGGTTATACACCAGTTGCCTCTCACGGTCCCCTGACCTCCGGGTTCACGTGGGCAAATGAAATCAGATGCATCAATCATTTTACAATCACGTGCATATATTGTGTACAGCATTATGTTGGTAGTGCTCGGTGATTTCATTTAGGTACTTATTATGTTATGGAGGTAAGTCTTAATGGAGTTGTTATTACGGTTGAAGATTCCATAGTCGTTAGACTTAGGTACCTACGTCGTTCTAACATAGCTGAAATGAGGATAGAATCAGATGTATGTTGTTAAAAAGGTGTGCGTAATTTCTATCTTGAATGTTAGACCTTTTCACATTAGTACCAAAAACAGCTATGACAGCTCACAATATTAGGACCCATTACTGTTATTTCCCATACAAACGCTCGTACGCGATTACGGCGTTATAACAAATTATTTTCCAAATATTTTTAACACACAGGTATCTTGTGGTTTAAATCTAGGTTTGTATGAAGCCAAAAATAAAATTTTTTGAGAAACAAATTCAGTAAACACGTCCGAAAATCAGTTTTTTTGCACAATTTTATCCGAATTTTGGCTGTTCATAATGCACTCATACATTGAAAAAGTAAAAAAACAGCTTCATAGAAACCTTGCACATGTAATGGAGATTCTAAATTACAAACATTTTTACCAAAAACTTGTAAGGTTTTTTTTAAAACACGTATGTCCTGGAACAAGTTTTGTGAAATTTCCGCACGCCAATTTTCCTGTGATGTTATCGCGTTCTCACTCACTCGTTTGTTTTCGAGCTTTGCGTTGGTTGAAACAAAAAATTTTTCAATCGCGCTCGCTTTGAAGTTCGTTCGATGGGGAAGGGCGCTCTTAATTGTAAACCGAGGTACTTGGCAATTGGACTTTCCCCTTTTGTAAACGTCCCTTTGGTCCTATTGGCCTAGTTCTGTTCTGTCTCCTGCTTGATAAGGAGAGAAGTGGAAAATATGCTTGTCTTACTCTTTTTTGCTGTGCTTTTCTGATTAAGTTAGTGGCGGGATCCAAAACATTTGTTGCTCGGCGTTTTTCTGGTATTCGCCACTGTTGATTGTGACTTTCACAAGTTGCTGCGGTTTGAGTGTCAAAATGTCAAGTATCTTATAAACTTACAATCATATGTGTTTCATAATATTTTACAGTAGGTATATTTTTCAGAACCGAAAGAAAATAAAGAAATGACAGGTCAGGTGACTCTGATATTTCAGACAATATTATGAAGGAGAATTTGTGGGTAATTCCAACAATAAAGGTCTAAAAATAAAGTCGAGCATAGTTACAACCACATTAAAAAGAAATTAATAATAATAATAATAATATGTGGGGACATTTTCACACACGGCCATCTGACCCCAAACTAGGGAGACCCTGTACTATGGGTGTCAGACAGCTGATACACATACACAAATTCATTTTTCTTTTTTGTAAATACATACATAATTATATAGATAACCAACCCCCAGACACAAGGCAAATACAAGTGCTCATCACACAAATGTTTACCCTGGGCGGGAATCGAACTCGCAACACGCTGCGCAGCAGCCGACCGCTCAATTAATGACCACAGAAAACAGAGAATCTACATAGCCCACCTACACACACCTACTCACCTCACAATTACACACACACAACACCCCCATATACACACCACACACACAGTACATTAAGTAATCAAATTAAACCATGTACTTCCTACTTGCTAATTAACTATGAAATTCAAGTGTAGGTACTTTTCAATTATATAAGTTTCAATTGCTTGGCACCTATTATTGCATTAATAATACTCGAGGGGAATGTTGCTAATAGCCGAAATATATCTCACTACTTTCACTGAAATTGTTGCCATATTGCCATCATCATCATCAACATTTCAGCCAAAAGACGTCCACTGTTGGACATAGGCCTCCCCCAAAGAGGAGCTTTTGCCATAATCGCCACGCTTGGCGGCGGGTTGGCGATCGCAGTATAGTTGTAACAAAGGCATAGAGAACGCTGCTGCTCATTCTCTGATGAGACCCTTAGTCGCCTCTTACGACACCCACGGGAAGATATGGGATGGTGCTATTCTTTACGTCCGACACCATACGGAACATATTGCCATTGTTTACTATTTTTTTGGAAATAAACATAATTATCATTATTATTTATTATTATGGTTTGGTAGTTTATCAGCTTAAACAGATTCCTCTAGACTTTACTTCACTCACATAGTTCAAGGTTTAAGAATTTATTATCCTTTCACAGCTTAACGACTGAACAAATTTTGGTATTTGGCACAGATCAAGCCTGAATCCCAAAAAAATACATATTCTACTTTTTAATCCGCGATTACCGACATTTACGTGTACTCAAAAATGCTGCTCATCATTTCAATAGAAACATTTCGCAATACGCAAAACATCCCGAAATTAACCCAACAAAATCATAAAACACTTAGCAACTGAAAATTGCCCAAATTACATATCAATTTCAGCGACAAACGACATTAGCACATTAGTTTGCGTGCGACAAAATTAACGCGTTAGCGACACGAGAATTCGATCGCAAGGTCGCACGAACCTTGTGGCATCGCAAACGGATATTGCGACTGGACAAAAAGTTGTGACTTGCATTATATACGAAATTGGGGTCAGTAGGGTCATGTAATTTGTTGCGTTTCGTTTGCTACTGGGATATTGGTTGCTATTTGTTTTAATAGTCTATGTGGGTTGCGAGACCTAGTGGTCGAGAAAAGGTGAATATTTTCTGCTAAAAAGCTAATGGACGTCCACTGCTCGACATATTGGACCACCATCAAAAATTGCCTGCAAGTTTTTTTTTAATTACGTGTCACAGATCGTCCTAGGAGGTTGTTGGATTCATTCGGGGGTTGCAGAAGTATAGATAGTTCCCGCGACCGCCGACGTGGGCGTGATTTGGAACACCGGGGTGGCTTTAAGAGTCTGACAGACCACATCGCCCGCCCCAGGGCCAAGCGCATCCATGAAGATTTTCCGACCCGGATAAAAATAAGGTTCTTGGCTGTTTAACCGAACTTTCCTGTGGTGCCTTCATAAACAAGAAATCTGTGATAACCGTTTAATCTATCGCTCATTATGAGGCGTCATAAAGCGTCTTAATGTTTGTGCTTATGTTAACTGCTATTTCCTAAAAACTATTAGAAAAGACATCGTATCGTATACAGGGCTTAAAATGTTAATACCCAAATGTTTCTCTGGCTACGAATATTATTCGCTAGGCCACGATAAGCAAAAATAGACTTAATGAACCTAAATAAATACAGATTTAAAAATAATCTTAATATTTAAAATCTTCAATACTATCTGTCCTGAAAGGTCATTTGGAACACATTCAACCTCCATATAGCACAATTATCTAAACCTCAACATTAGCAGAAACACGCTAAATTCATTAAAGAAATAACACAATCTTCATTATCCTGTGTTTTAAATCGCTACATTATTGTTAATAAACATACAAGGCTGGCTCTAAGTGTACCATTATGGCACACTATAGAAAGATATAGAAGCTTCACTTACCACGAAGAATACCTACTAAAATACTGACTATTGAAGTGTAGAAAAACCATTTTCTTGAAAACTTGTACCTATTGTGAGTCGACAAACTAAGTGAAAACCCATTTGTTGCAAATTGGATACCGGGGCGGTATCCAATTTGCCTTCCATCAAATAATTTGATGCTAGTATATTGCTACGTCAGATTGGTTCAATTAATTAATGTTAATGTTACGGCTAAAACTCGAAGTGCGTGTACCCGGTAGCAGTTGGTTAAAACTTAGGTGTGGTTTGTGAACTCGGAACTCGGGGCACCAAACCATTGAGCAAAAGAAGACAGTTGACTCTAGGTCGACGGAGCCAGCCCCGGTTAAGGCGCTAACAAGCGACTTTTGCAGATTTTTAACTGACAATCACGTCAAAATGTGTAATGTAAATGATTTGAAAAAAAAATATGTTAAACTAGAACATTCTCTTAATCATTTAGTATGTAAATATTTTAGATTAAGTTCATATTAAATAGTTTATTTAAACCGTGAAGTTGTGTCTGACGCGGACAAAACATTGATAATCACACAAAATCTACCAGGAATATTTAAACGAAACTTTTACTATCTTACAGACAATTTTATTATCTATCTTTTAGTATACGCCTTTTTTTAAGTTAAAGAATACTATCTTTTATTTAATTTTTTCGACTAAAGTTTGATAGTTTTGTACGCAGCGCATACGATTCTCTGGTTGCTCAAGGTCGCCGGCGTATATCGTCGCCTTAAAAGGAACCTAACCAAACCGAATCTCGGGATGCCCCTCACGTTGGCGTCGGTGTGCGGTTGCACCTAGTTCTAGCCGCTATGATGAAGGCTAAACCTAGTTCTAACCGAAGATAAGTAGGATACATTTACATTTAACCGCATGTGGCCGGCTGCACCTGGTTGTGGCCGACTAAAACTAGGTATAGCTGCACTTCGGCTATTAGCCGTAACGTTTTATAAATACGGGGTGTTAAGTAAATGGACTCCATTCAGTTGTTTGTGCATATTGGCCTAACTCTGTTCTCTCTCCTGCTTTTTTTAAAGGAAAGTGGAAATTATATTTGTTATTTCTCTCTGTCTATTCTGATTAATTTCGCGGGATCCAAGACATCCTTTCTCTGGGACTCGTCAAGTTTAACTCTCTAGATTTTTTTTCTGGTTGCCGCCACTGTTGATTTGATTTACAGGAGTTCCAATGTGGCGGGCTTGTAGGTGGTTTAAATGTCTTTTTTTTTCTAAACTGAATATATAATACCTACAATACTAACACGAATGATAAAAAAAAGCAAAACGTATCAAACTCAAATCATTTATTTCAAATAAATCATTTACAGGTACTTTTGAATTGTCAAGGAGTCAGTCAGTAAAAAAGTTGCAGCTAGTTGCTCGTTCCAAACAGTAGGTTTCTAAGGAGAAGAACGAGCAAGAAACTCCATGAACACTCTTTTAAAATCAATAGAATATTACAAATTTAGGTTAAATCATTCATGTTGAATCTAGGGGTACAATGTGAGAACAATGTAACAAGTTGTGCACGTTAAAAGAGGTCTAGTGACCTAGTGAGTATAACTATTAAACTAAAAAAACAATATAAGTCATCGAAAAATCGTCCACATCGATTGCCACGTCCACGTTGGATGGCAATGCTTATCCTCTGACCAAGGTAAAATCCAGCTCTTGGATCACGGGAAGTGTCAACTGACAGTTCCCGTGATCAAGCGAAGGATAGACATTGCCATCCATCGTGGCAATTCCGCCGGTCTCTTGGACACATTCCCTGATGGCGGCGATGTGGAGGAAATTGTTGATGCCTTATTCTTAAATGAACCTTCTTCACCAACCTACTGCATGATTACCAGCCATCATTACAACAGATCATGGCCAAATAACGTCGCAAGATCGTAAAATAATAACGCAATGGTGTTAAAATTGTTGATCTACCCGCAAAAGTGATTGACGTTTGAGATCATGATACGTAGCCCAGTGTCAATCAAATAGGTGCAGCGACCATACGTCTGGTGCAAAGAGGATCGTTTCTGAAAATTGTAATAAAAACTGAAATGTCGGTCTAGTAATTTTGTAATTAATTAATTAGTTTAGTTTTTGTGGTGATCCTCTTTCAGATAGGTAATTGATGGTAAATGTCAGTGTTTTCGCGTTTTTTTTTTATCATTATTTATTGTTAAGAACATTATGGAAATATTATAATGATAAGGTAAGGAGTGTAATCTTACCTGCATAAATCAGAATTTTCTACATAATAAGAATTACAGAAAAAGCTTTGGTTCTGGCCATTTTAAACATTGAAAAATCGTCAATGTTAAATATAAAAATAATACTTTTTTTTTCGAATTATATATATTTTTTATTTTCTGCGGAAGTTGACTATTCTTGTCATAATACTGTCAACTGGATCTATATAATTTCTGTAAATGCAAAATATTGTAAACATTTTTTTAAAGAGTAAATATGGAGTTCTTTCCCATTCTTCTCCATACGAAATGACCTTTTGGAAGGGGCAGCTAGAATCAAATTTTCTTATTTCATGTCTTATGTTATGATCATGTCGAAGTGCCTTTTAATGGTCTTACTGAAATAAATGATTAGACTTTGAAGGGGTTCAAATGTGTCGCCAAGAGAAAACAAAATATATAACCCTGTCTCGGTGTCATAAGATATGATGGTTACCACAGTGTACGACACAGCTAATGTCGAAGCATTAAGATTAAGGACGTACCTAGTTGTTTTACCGGAGATCGTGTTTTTTTATACCACTATTATAATTTCAATGGCCGCCATTGCAGACGGTGTATGCGTAGATACGGTATTTTAACAGACATTTTAGAGCAATAAAACTACCCCACGGTGCGGTTAACTGAAGTCAGTGATATCCAATAATAATATTGACGATTGCGCTGCGTGTCGCGGGTTCGATTCCCGCACGGAACAAATATTTGTATGGCCTACAGATAGTTGTTCCGGGTCTGGCTGTGTGTGTATGTGAGTTTATATGTTTGTAAACGCACCCACGACACAGGAGTAATTCCTAGTGTGGGGCAAAGTTTAAAAAAAAATGCCTATAATTGTCCCATTGCAGGGCAAAGCCCTCTTCTCATTCAGAGAAGGCACGAGCATTAATCACCACGTGCGCTCAAGGCGGATTGGCGATTCCACACGTATATCATATCAGTCCAGGTTTCCTCACGATGTGTTCTTTCACCGATGTCAATGATGTCCAAGATAAACTTAGAAAGTACATATGAATTGAAAAAGACACTTTGGTACAGTCAACAGCAAAAGTAGATGATCAAAATCAGAAATTCAATACTAATTTACTAACACTAATTTATTTAATTTATACCTAGGTTATTTATTAAAAGTATGTGATTGTCACACACATACTTTTGAATCACTTCGACGCCACACAGTAATGACGCGAACTCCGTTCATTAGTATTGAATTTCTGATTTTGATCATCTACTTTTGCTGTTGACTGTACTTGCCCGGTTTTGAACCCACAACCTCATGTATGAGAGGCGGGCGCCTTAACCATCACGACGATGTCCAATATTTACTGGAAAGGCATATCAAAATAAAGGTTAAAGGTTGCTCAGCGTGCCATGGAGAGAACGATGCTCGGAGTTTCTCTGGTGGATAGAATTCGCAATGAAGTCATTCGCCAGAGAACTAAAGTCACCGACGTTGCGCATCGAATTAGCACGCTGAAGTGGAAGTGGGCCGGCCATGTCTGCAGACGGACAGACGGTAGATGGAGCAGACACGTTCTAGAGTGGAGACCGCGTTTTGGCAAGATTTAAAAAAGGTGGCTGGCAGCGGATGGATGCGGTTTGCCCAAGACCGGGTTGGTTGGCGATCTCTGGGGGAGGCCTACGTTCAGCAGTGGACGGCAATAGGCTAATATATATATCAAAATAAAATTGCCTTCTAACTCGGGGCCTAGCTCATTCACATCAATTTGAGCTCGTGAAGATACGTCTGCCAACAAAATTCATACTTAATATTTTAAATGTGAAAGTAACTCTATCGCTGTTAAGCTTTCACGATGAAACGACTGAACCGATTTTGATGGAATTTAGTATGAAAATAGCTTGAACCATCGGGAACGACATACAGGCTACTTTTCAATCTGCGATTTTGTCTGCATCCACGATAACCGATATTCACACGGAGGAAATCGCGGGCAAAAGCTAGTATCTTATATTTGGCAGAAGTAAAAATCCTTCTCATATGTGCGGTCTCTAGCGAATAAACATTTTTTATTTTTAGGGTTCCGTACCTCAAAAGGAAAAAACGGAACCCTTATAGGATCACATTGTTGTCCGTCTGTCTGTCTGTCTGTCAAGACCCTTTATCTCGAGAACGCGTGGAGGTATCGAGTTGAAATCAAAACCATAATATACTCAAGTCTACGGTCCCTTGATGTTGTAAAAAAAAATCAAACCTCTATGTTAACGGGAAAAAAAGATACGGCCATTTATGTCGCAAAAGCCCATTTATAATATTAAGTAGATTAAAGTATGGATTGTTATAGAAGTATGGATATGTACCTACAAATATGTACGGAACCCTCGGTGGGCGAGTCCGACTCGCACTTGTCCGGTTTTTTCTTAATGTTCAGCTTGCATTCAAATCTATGTTCCTATCTTTAAAGTACCATTCATCATTATCAGCCGAAAGTCGTCCACTGTTGAACATAGAAGAGAACATATGCCTCCCCATAAAAGGGGGGTGGGGGGGTTGCCATAATCCCCACGCTTGGCAGGCGTCTTGGGGATCGCAGTTAAGCTGTTTAAAGTACCATATCAAATCTTTACCATCAAACACTTAGCTCATCCCAGTGAGCAGTATCATTACGTCGCGAACTCTGCAATCGGTCACCTTGACTTTTCTCGATCGGTATAAAATAATTTGACATAATACAACGTCAGTCATTACGCCGCGCCGCCATTACTGATGCGCTGTGCTACTAATGTAGACTATAATTTGTACATTTTTGTTAGGTAGTGTTTTAGAATTAATATTTTTGTTAGAAGGTGAAGGATATTTCCGTAACACGTTTCGTTTATACAGAATTTCTAGCTATCTTTTTATGGATCGCAAAAGATTACTGATGGCCATATATGACCAGCAGTTCGTGTATGGCTATCAATAATCGTTTGTTTCTATTCTGTCCTTCGGAGAAACCTCGTTACAAAAAAAAGTTTTTAACAAAAAAGACAACCGCTTTCAAAAAGTAAAAAATAATTTAATTCGCAGTCGGCGGTTTTGGTTTTGCTTGTTGTTTTGTATTGCCACCGACTTGCGAATTAAAAGTTATTTTTTACTTTGTGAAGGCGGTATTTCTTTTTTTCGCTTTTTAGTGTATACTTCTTGTCATACAAAATAATTACAAAACGATGACACCAAAAAAATTCAGTCATCCCTTAATATTCTACCCTTAAGGTTTGAATATTTTCATGAAATTTATATGGGACCAAATTTGACCAATACACTATCAGTTAAAAAAAGAATTATCAAAATTGGACTACACTGAAAAAAGATATGCATGGTCAAACATATAAATATAAATAAAAAAATTAAAAAAATGTTGATCTAATGAAAACTACTGGGCCAAACTATGTTAAATTTTTATGTGACCAAATGACAACTATTTCGCATCAAACTAAAGAAGAATCACGTAAATCGGATCATAAATCTCAGAATAATAGGTGAACATGCATTACAAAAAAACCAATCGAATTGAGAACCTCCTCCTTTTTAAAGTCGGTTAAAAAAAAGACAACTTCCTACAAAAACCAAAAAGTGAAAAATAACTTTAGCACAGAACACACACGACTTTAGTTTCGGAAGTCGGTGGCTTGGCTTGGCATATTTGTTGTTTTGTATTGCCACCGACTTCCGAAACTAAAGTCGTGTGTGTTCTGTGCTAAAGTTATGTTTCACTTTTTGGTTTTGTCTTTTTTGTAAAAAGCTTTTTATTTTCCGCTTTTTTGAACCTCCTTCTCATTCAAATACATTAAGAAACGGCAACACAGTTAAAACAGAGATTGAAAGTACTCCAAATTGAAGAAACTAAAACGTTGTCTATGTGTTGTTTTTTTGGGCATTTGTTGATTTTTCAAAAAGTGTTGAATCAATTTCGATAAAATTTATATGGAACCACCCCTGAGACAAACCCAATCCTACAAAAAAAAAAAATTAAATCGTTAATAAAAATTAAAACATTTGGCGGAGAAATCGCCTAATAAACATGAAAAAACATACAGTCGAATTGAGAAACTCGTTTTTTTTTAAGTCAGTTGAAAATTCAGTTAGAGTGTGATCTCAGTGCTTTCACGGAGGTGTCTTACCATCAACTTCTAAACTTTGGGCTGCTACTGAGAAAATAACAATAGAAACCCCTTAATATTCTTATCCTTTTTATCCTTATTCTTTGTATTACTTACAATACTCTAATATAGTGCTTTTTAAACCATTTACACCGTAATCACTCACTGATTATATAATTCCTGTAAATGCAAAATATTGTAAACCATGTTTTTTAAAGAGCACATACGAAACTACCATTTGGAAAGTTAGAAAATTTTAAAATTTAATGATTTCAGATTTTCTTATGACGTTCAATCATCATCATCATCATCATCATTTCAGCCGAAAGACGTCCACTGCTGGACATAGGCCTCCCCCAAGTGGCGCCACATTGACCGGTCCCGTGCGACTCGCATCCAGCGGATCCCCGCAACCTTTACCAGGTCATCGGTCCACCTAGTGGGAGGCCTTCCAACGCAACGTCTGACGTTCAATAGTGCCTTTTAATGGTCTAATTGAAGTACATGATTTGACTTTGACTTATTCTTATAATTATGTACACCAGACTTAGAGATCAGCTTGCCAGCCGATTTAATCGTTCGGAACACCTTGACTCCTCTACTCCCCTGTTCTAAAAACTCATGCTTAATAGTGACCATCTGATCGTTCTGAAAATATTCATAAATAAAATACAATTTACGAATGTATACAAATACGACGACACGGTTGGCGCAGTGGCTGAGCGATCGACTGCTGCGCAGCGTGTTGCGGGTTCGATTCCCGCCCAGGGTAAACATTTGTGTGATGAGCATTTGTGTTTGCCTTGTGTCTGGGTGTTGTTTATCTACAATATGTATGTATTTACAAAAAAAAAATTATTTGTGTATGTATATCAGCTGTCTGACACCCATAGTACAGGGTCTCCCTAGTTTGGGGTCAGATGGCCGTGTGTGAAAATGTCCCCACATATTATTATTAATTTACTGATTAAAGTACAGATTATTCAAGTACAGATATCCACAAAAGTGTTTAATACATAAAACAAAGTAACAAGTTTATTGCCCCGAGCAATTAGGTAGCACCAATCGTACCATGAACTACCGTTTAGTGAAGTGACACGCATTGGGCGTGATAACTGGCAATTAACAATTATTATATACACACACGGCAGAATTACCGTGAAGAGATTTACTTGCTTCTACAAACATTATCCTTTACAGTAAGAAGCGTGACTGATGTTTGTGTACCTACTGATAGTTTTGGCGACTGAAAAAAGATGTATATGCAGTTTAACAAATTTGTAAATATTTTAAGGTGAATGCATATCATGCCAATAGAATATGCTCTAAACACCAGGAGGACAATTCCAGTAACTTTTAGGAGACTTTTTTGTAGTAAAATTGTTGGCTCGCTGTTTTCTGTCTTCATAGCTTAAAGGACTTAAGGTGTATTGTATTTTTAAAGTATAATAAATAATAATAATTACATGTGGGGACATTTCACACATGGCCATCTGACCCCAAACTAGGGAGACCCTGTACTATGGGTGTCAGACAGCTGATATTCATACACAAATACACTTTAAATACATACATATATAGATAAACAACACCCAGACACGAAGCAAACAAAAGTGCTCATCACACAAATATTTACCCAGGGCGGGAAACGAACCCGCAACACGCTGCGCAGCAGTCGATCGATCAGCTACTACGCCAAACGTGTCGTCAAGTATGTAAGTATGTAATGAAATTAACTCATGTATCTTTCTTTCTTTCTAAAATTGCCATCGATTGTCACTGAGCTAGTTCATTCTTAATTCATAAGATAATTGATTGTCTGAGCAGTCGAATCGATAACATAACATCTAACCTTACATAACACACGTAACTGATGATGACGAAACATCAAACACATCTTCCGTCAGATGGCCGTCCACCGTCTACCCGCCCACGTCACACACTCAGTGACCAGTATTTATAAGTTGTGGACAAAACCTAGTTATTATATTCTGTCACAGTCAAAATTCGTAACCTTTCAAAAATATTTATTATTGACTACAGAAACCAGTCAATACTAAGCACTTTTGACTATGTATCCTTACTACTTAGAAACCCAATTTAGGTTGGTATGTATTTTTTGTGACACTTTAAAACTTTTGTTTTATAGTGATGTTATATCTCGGCCTACCATCAAAAATATCTTTGGCGAAATGGCATAAAAGTAGTTTTGACCAGTTTAGAGTTTGGAATAACCTACTTGTGATTTACAAAGTATGATTAACACAATAGCGGATACTTAGAAACCACATTCGTATGGGGCGACTTATCATAATATCTGATAGAATGAAATCTTTAAATGGCGTTAAGATGTTTTATCTACATCTGTTTTTATAAGTTTCGCAAACAAATTTTAAATACAATAAAGAAAAAAAAATACACGCTCAAACTTAAAAGCTATTGCAATAAAATGGCTTAACAAGGCACTACTATTTATTTACCTAACCGTTCAGAGAGAGCCAAAGCCATTCCTAAACACACCTTTTTTCATAAGCGAGATAATATTTTATTACCTTCGCTTCAAACAATGACTTTAATAAGACATTAACACCTAACCAAGTGTGAAATTGCGAATATCTTTCTAAAATGACGAAAACGATAAAATTGTTCAAATGTTATGTGTATTTTTTTCCTTTATATTGTAACTGTTTTTTGTTCCTCTTTCAATAAAATAAAAATCCATACCATATACTTCCATACTAATAAATGCGAAAGTTGCGCTTTCATGATGAAACGGCTGAACCGATTTTGATGAAATTTGGTATGAAAATAGCTTGGGGAAGGACATAGGCTACTTTTTAGCCCGCGGCTTCGTATGCATCCGCGATAACTGTAGACATTCACGCAACCGAAGTCACGGGCAAAAGCTAGTAAAAAATAATAAAATTTTACTATTGTACCTATTGAAAAGTTAATGACACCTGTCAATATGTTACTATTGTCGCGCCGTGGCATGGCGTGATGTTGCCTTAAAGGGTTAAAAAAAATAATTGCTCACACTTTTACGATGATTGTCCATGTCGGATTCGAATCGATTTGTCACTGTAGGGCGATTGTTTCAACATTGTGAAAGTTTTTTATTGTGAATTATTTATTGTTTAACACTTTTTTGTATAACTGTACTTTGTTGTCAAGTGTATTTTTCTGATTGGTGATAATTTTCGGTCGAGACCAATTTTCGAATCAGTCTTTGTGAATCATCAATCGCATTCAATAGTTCACACGGTGTGAATGACCTCTGAACGTTAGAGAGAGCAAAAATCTAAATGTTGTCAGTTAAACTTGGTGAGTACCTACATTCCTCATATCACATCGATTCTAAAAATGGATAGCTAATTAAATGGATGATTCTTGAATATACTTTCATTACGTGCCAGATGATAGTGCTTTACAAATAATACGTCGGTATCAGGTCGAATTAGGGTTGTCTATTTTGTATCCGAATATTTTTATATTTTTATTGTAGGTATTTGCATTTGTTTCAAAATCATGAAAGTCTGTGTTGATTTTACTGTCGTTAAAATAACATTTGCGTAGTAGTTATTACAGTTAGGTACTCTATATCTCGTTTTCCTTAGTTACTATTTGTTTAATTCGCCAAACTATTTTCTATAATTATTATAATACTAGCTTTTGCCCGCGACTTCGTCCGCGTGAATGTCGGTTTAAGTGAATGCAGACGAAGTCGCTGATTAAAAAGTAGCCTATGTCCTTCACCAGGGTTCAAGTAACTTTGATACCAAATTTCATCAAAATCGGTTCAGCCGTTTCATCGTGAAAGCGTAACAGACAGAGTTACTTTCGCATTTATAATATTAGTATAGATTACACAGTTACAATAAGAGAATCCAAAAGTAATGAATAGTCTGAAATAGGAAATATAGTGAGACTAAGCGTGGTAATCACTATATCTGCCTTGTCTATATGAGGAGAGCGGTCAGACATTATAATGGGCCAGTATCATACTAATATAATTAATGCGAAAGTAATTCTGTCTATATGTTACGTTTTAACGACGTAACGACTGAACCGATTTTGTTTTTTTTTTTTTTTAATCTTTATTTATTCTAAGAAAAGGAACTTTTGAACACACGTTCACGCCAGTTCCATCATACCTTAATCTAAATAAAATACATCTATTAATGCTACTTATTCACTAGCAACATGCTTAATTACCTACTTATTCACCAGCAAATCATACACCATCATGGCCTCTCTTGAGGTGGATTTTGATAATAAACTTAGAAAAATACCTACATCTAATTTATTAATTTTAAGTATTTCAACTATAATTTTTCTCTGAGATTCGTTCCTCGATTTTGATAAAAAAGCTTTTTTACAAAAAAAGACAACCGCCTTCAAAAACTAAAAAGTAAAAAATAACTTTAACACAGAACACACATGACATTAGTTTTGGAAGTCGGTGGCTTTGCTCCGTTTATTGTTTTGTATGTCCACCGACTTTCAAAACTTAAGTCATGTGTGTTCTGTGCTAAAGTTATTCTTTATTTTTTTGGTTTTTGAAGGCGGTTGTCTTTTTTATAAAACAGCTTTTTATTTTTGCTTTTAAGTACACCCTTCTCATCCAAATCCATTAAAAAAACGGCAACACAGTTAAAACAGAGATTGAAAGTACTCAAAAGATAGAGGAAACTATAACGTCGTCTATGTAAAATAATAATAATTTATTTATTAATGAAGTTATTAAATATCGTTTACAAAAGTTGAAGTCGTTTGAAAATTTGGTACGAAGATAGCTTAAACCCCGGGATAGGACATAAAGGCTTTTCAATCCGCGATTTTGTCTGCATCTGCGATTACCAACATTCACGTGGACGAAGTCGTAGGCAAAAGCTAGTACTTAATAAAAGAATCGAAAAGATCTTGCGTGTGCCAACCCTACGCCAAAATAAAAGTAAAAAATAAGCCATAAAGCACACGTTAACGCCGATCATTCGAATGATTAATATATTTAGAGTTTGGTAGTGAAAAGTGCTCATTAATGCTTGTGCTCGGTGCTAAAGTTCAAATATTCACGCCTTTTACTTTCGACGGGTGAGCAGGTTACTAAGTATTTTGTCTGATGATGGCTTTATTTGATAGAATGACCATACATTATATGTTTCTTAAGGGAGACGTGCCAGGACAGCACGCAAAATTCAATTTTTCTTACATTTTCTTGCAATTTGCAGCTCAGTATCAGTGGGCTATTTCACGTAACTAAAAAAGTGTTGCAGTGCAGTTGCAGTTAAGTTTCGATCAAAACCACGCTTTTCGTATTCTCTACCGCAGCCAGACAAGCTCGCGTCAAATTCGCATCACCCGAGCGCAATAACGGTATTCCACTGTTGCGCGTCTTTGGTGCGTGCTTTCGAACGCAACATGATCGGTATTCTACTATTCGTTTGACGTCTCAAAATGACAGTTAAAAACCACTTAAATCTGTACTGGGGTTATTATTTTAATATTATAATAACGTCATATTCATTGAAATGTAATCGATTCTATTCAATTATTTAGTGAGCAATATCTTTTCTCTTATGTGGCTACACCATAAGTAAATTTGGTAGAGTTTGGTTGTTGTACAGTTGACGTGCAGTTCACGCGCAGCTTACACGCAGTTCAAAGTTTACAAAAATACCGTTTATCACTAAAACTTGAACTTAACTGCAACTGCACTACAACTGCATCGGCGCGTCATAAAATTACTTGAATTAATTAGCCTTTTGGTTGTATTGTAATAATAATAATAATAATATGTGGGTACATTTCACACACGGCCATCTGACCCCAAACTAGGGAGACCCTGTACTATGGGTGTCAGACAGCTGATATACATACACAAATATATTTTAAATACATACATATATAGATAAACAACACCCACACCCATTATTCACGGGTGTTAAAAAAAATCAGTTACAGAAATATAATAATTAAAATCATCAACACAACTCCCCAAGTTAGAAAAGATCGTCAATGTCATATTTTCATTAAATAGGCACATTTACAAACTTTTCTAACTTGGAGAGTTAGTGAAATGCATAAATAATTATACTACTACATCACTTTAAAATTATGTTATTTTAATTAAAAATGAACACACAAATGAGTTTTAATTTTGTATACTAAACCCATAAAGATTTGTACCTATCAACATCTTATAGATAATAATCATAATTCATAATTAAAATCGCAATTAAAATTAAAAATAATTATGACATAACCAATAATATTAAAATTAATAAAATATCATCAACTCAAACCCAGACATTTACTCACCATAATAAATTCTATAATTACGTATCAAAACAGTTAATAAGAACAATTTCAATGCAAATTACCTCTAAAACTAGACCAGTAATGGTTAATATACCTTGTATATTTTGAGTGGTGATATTTATTCCGAGGGTCATGCGCACATAAAATGTTCTAAATAGTCCAGTTTAGATAAAGTCTGCATTAGTATGTCTGGTCGGTGATCACACACGCCGAGGTGGGGTCTCAGTGACAACGGGGAGCGAATTAAAAAAACAAATGAAATAAATGAGAACCGGCATCGAAGTATCATGTGTCATAAGGTCTTATTTTACCGAACTTTATTTCACTGAGTTACAAAATAAGTTTCTGCTATTGGCCGAAGCCTCTTTTAAACTTTTGTAATTTGCCAAACGATTTATTTGCCATATTTTCACCACAGCGAAACAACATTTATGTTGTGCTACAAAATTTAGTGACAAACGAATCGCTGCAAAACCGACTTCACGCAGTCTTGTCTAATTCAAATTCAAATTCAAATCTTTATTGCATATCACATGTGTATAAAAGGTCTTAATAATTATAATATTATAGTTCACATGGACCCTGTCGGGCACAACAATATAATAAAATATGAGTAGTAGCACAATAAAAAAAAAAAAAAAACAAATAAAAAAATATAATTAAAAATCATTAAAATTTCAATTCAATTAAAATAAATAATGTCACAAATTAAAATTAATGTCATCTAAATTCAATTACAAGCTCAATTAAATACAATCATATAAATAAATAATATTAAAATCATGATCATCCCAATTCGATGTTGTCATTAAAAAAATCATTAAGTGAGTAATAACATTTATCCACCAATAGTTTTCTAAGCCGTCTACCCTAACCCTAGAGTGTAATTTAAGCCTGCGTAGGAGTGGAGAGGTGGGCCGGCCCGTAAGCTGAGGAGCAGGTGGATTGAAGGCCCGCCGCCGCGGCTGAGGCTGGCCGGCTTCACTCAACGCTATGGTTGGCGCTATGGCGCTCTACGCAATGGTTTTAACGATCGTTAAAACCATCTGCGACAATAATATCGCGTGGGGCCGCCCAAACCCTGCCGGAGCAGTGACAGTAACAATTGTTGCATGCCTGCTTGCATGCTGCATGCACTGCTTGAAGCAAGTATCCTTGTTTGTGTGTTTCTTACTGGGACCACTTAAAACCACTTTTGTTCATGATCAACTGTTTTATTAAGTGCCATTACATAATTAATTAAACAAAATAGTAAGTTTAACTAATCTGAAATTAGTTTCTGTTGCCTTAATCTATAATGCCAGTGTAATATTTACATTAGTTTTGAAAGCTCTTTCAAATATTTAACGGAGTTTCTTGCTCGTTCTTCTCCATAGAGACCTACCCTATACGTTTTGGAAAGAGCAACTAGCCTCACTTTTATTAGTAACTAAAATCAGAATCAAAATCAGAATCAGAATTGTATTTGTTCTAAAATGTAGGTACAGTATAAGCTTATAAACATAAATGAATGAGATCAGCTGCATTATACCTTACTGCGTGCAAATAATTGCTTTAATTTTATTATGCAAATAAAAAAGAAAATTAAACAATACAAATATAATTAATAATTAGACTCTCAATGATGACTCTCCCAGAAAAAAAAAACTGTCGCTCTGAGTGGCACCATACCTGAAAATTAATAAAGTTCAAGAAAACCAATAAAACTAATTCAATCGATCTAGGAAACTGGCTCGATGAACTATGAAAGTCCATTTAACCAGCTGTTCGGTACTCAAAGATAAAATGTGTCACTCATCCGTTTTGTGGTCCATTTATAGTCACAATTATTTTTATAGCAATGGTAATAACAGTTAAAAACAACAATAGCGCTTTTAAAATACTTACCTGTTACAAGTATTTTTGATATATCAGAGTAAGCATGCCTCCTCAACTATACTCCGTTTACAATAAGATTAGACATTTACACAAACGTTTTTTAGAGTCCCTTCAACCGATTTTGACTTCTATTCCGTAGGCTTAAGGATGGCATTAGAGGCAAAAAAGTGGTTACAATAGCAGCTGCCATTTAAGTTACCAACGCAATATAAGTTAAAATCGGTTGTAAAAAAGGTTTGTGTACATGTCTAATCTTATTGTGAACGGAGTATAAGTATTGTGAGAGGTTCTAGTGTATACGGGAACTAACTAATTTAATGAAACGTAGATACAACAACAAAGAACCGGGGGCGTCAGACCCTATGTTGTATATAAAACCAATCTAAAGTTAATCTTAAATATCTCTTGAATCTTCCAGAGTGTTCCGACGATGCCATATAGTTAAAGGTTCCAACATGCCAAATGCATGCAACCTTTACAGTGCATATACTCTTCTATCTATCCTCATATCAGCCGTGCTAAGAACAGGTAGATCTGGTGACTCTCGGATCTTCAATGAATATCGAAGTCAAACAATTTCACTAACCATTGTAAATTATGTATTTGGAATTGCCGCAGCAGGTTTTTATCGTCCATTACCGATATTACACATATCACTGCTTGCTCATACACATTTATTAACTTTTACACAATCCTTTCGTCGTTGCTTCTATACATACTTAATATTATAAATTAGCCTATTTGTTTGTTACGCATCATGATCATCATGTCAACCTTTAGACGCCCACTGCTGGGAATAGGTCTCCCTCAAGGGGGGTTCAGCCGTAATCGCCATGCTTGGCCGATGCATGTTGGCGATCGCAGTGTTATGGTACTAAGAGGGACGCTGCTGCCCATCCTTTGGTCAATATCCCTCTGTCGCCTTCTACGACATCCACGAGGAGAAATGGGGTGGTGCTATTCGCGACCGGCACCACACGGCTACGCATTTGTTACGCATTCACCCTAAACTACAGAACCGATTTTGATGAAATTTGAAACAGGCTTAGCTTGCACCAAAAGAAAGGATATAGGCTACTTTTTAACTCGCGATTTCGTCTCCACAGCGATAACTGACATTCACGCAAACGAAGTTGCGAGCAAAAGCCAGTTATATCTATTTTTGTAACTATTGCAATTTTTTTTACATCATTTCACACTTTTTGTCTGAAACAAAAACTTTGAAAACAGATCTTAAACATACTCATAAATTACCAAATTATTTTGAGACGATCTCGACCAATGTTTTCTTGTTCATAATTCACCACTTTTTGCTGAACCTCAGTACCTACTTAGTGTTATAAAAACCTAATCAACTCCACAATTGATGTATGCGATGTGTACATAATGAGTCTGTAAACTTTATGATTAGTTAAATGATTTTAATCATGAGGAAAATCACCGGTTCATCCGTAAGATTGGTGTTTTTTGGGAGTACTGCTGTGGTCTTTTTATTTCAACCGCTATTGTGTACAATACCTATATCGACAGCTTCAATGGGTCACAGTAAAATATACAAAAAGTCGTATAATAAGGCTTTTAAAACCAAACAACTAAATAAAAACACGTCCTGGTAGACTGGGTTTACGTGTTAAAAACCATTTAATTTTTAGTTCATTTTCCTAAAAGTGTAAGATTAGCAAAGATGGTCACTCACTGGATGCCTAAAGACGGACCACGCAGTCGAGGTTTTGCAAGAGGAAAGAAGAAACTCGTTTGCGTTACCGTAAACGATCGCTTATGTCGCTTATATGGAATAATTGTGTTTAGTCCTGTGCTCATGTCTCTAGACGGAACGCCCATACCGACCTGCTCCGACTTTCGGTACCTCGGGTCGCTTGTCCAAGGAGATGGCGATGTAGACCGAGACCTAACGCACCGGATCAACGCAGGATGGATGAAATGGCGACAGGTCACTGGAACAACTTGTGACCCACGGATGCCCCTCAAGTTAAAGGGGAAAATCTACAAGTCCGTGATAAGACCTGTCGTACTGTATGGATGGGAATGTTGGGCCGTGAAGAAGATGGATGAAAAAAGATTGCACGTAGCGGAGATGAGAATGTTGAGATGGATGTGTGGAGTTACCAGAATGGATAAGGTGAGAAATGAATATATTAGAGGAAGTTTGAAAGTGGCGCCAGTGACAGAAAAGTTGAAAGGGAATCGTTTGTCTTGGTATGGGCATGTAAAGAGAAGAGATGAAACGCATGTGACCAAAAGAGCTATGAATATTAATTTGGATGGATGGAGAGGGAGAAGAAGGCCAAAGAAAAGATGGATGAAGAAGGCCAAAGATAAGATGGGTGGATTGTGTGAAGAATGATATGAATGAAAAGGGAGTCAGTGAAAGCATGACGTTGGACAGGACGGAATGGAAGAAGAAAACATGTTGCGCCAACCCCAAGTAACATGGGATAAGGGCAGGAAGAAGAAGAAGAATTGTGTTTCCTATTGTTGCCACTACTAAACTTAGACTGCGCTGTTAAAGTTTAAATACAAATTGGAGTTTACGTTAACGCGATGGAGTTTGAATAAATACTCACTAGTGATTTGAAACACCGTGTCTATTGATTGCACACTATTTCAGTATACGTTTTTTGTCATTATATTCTAACTAGAAAACTTCTTTGATGAGTCGAACTCAGAAGCGATACTTTCGGTAGCAGTTGCTTTTGCAAGTACATAATAATGCAGGCACTCTACTTTGCAGGTGTTAGAAATGTTCACAGGTGTTAAAGATTCATTCACCATTAGAATGCTACATTATCCCTGAGTAACATATAATATGTTTATTAATTGAAAAAATTTCACGAGGGCGAAGTCGCGGGCAAAGTGCTAGTTTTATTTTATTTTTAACCGACTTCAAAAAGGAGGAGGTTATCAATTCGAATGTTTATATATATTTTTTTTTTATATATGTTCGGGTGTAACTCTGTCATATATAGACGGATTTGCGAAATTCTTTTGTTCGAAAGGGGTTTATTCCGAAAAGGTCCCATATAAATTTTATCAAAATTGGTACAGCCCTTTTTGAGAAAATCAACAAATTCCCAAAAAAACTTACTTGGACGACGTTTTAGTTTCTTCAATCACTGGAGGACTTACAATCTCTTTTAAGTGTGTTGCCGTTTCTTAATGGATTTGGATGTTAAGGCAACACTAAAAAACGAAAAATAAAAAGTTTTTTCATAAAAAAGAAAACCGCCTTCAAGGACTAAAAAGTGATAAATAACTTTAGCACAGAACACACATTACTTTACTTTCGGAAGTCGGTGGCGGTGGCTTTGTGTTTGTTGCCACTGAACACTATCCCCACACTAGGAATTTCTCCTGTGTCGTGGTTGCGTTTACAAACAGCCAGACCCAGAACAACTATCTATAGGCCATACAAATATTTGTTCCGTGCGGGAATCGAACCCGCACGATATCATGCATATCATCAATGATAAAAATGCTTGGCTAAATGCTGGTCCTGCTCCACAGGCAGTTTAGGGAATTTCCTAATTGGAGGAATGTTGTTTCCTACCCCTTTTTTTTTATTGACATCAGTAACGAGTATCGTTATTATTATACACAAATATATATTTTAATTATTTTTTCGACATTTTAGAAACATTGGAAACCTTAGTTTTGTATAATTTAGCAGCATTATTCCAATTTTGTAAATGTGAGTACCATGGAGCCATATTTTAAGTAAATTATTATGTGTTTGACTTAAATGAGCATGGCGGTTGAGAGAATTGTCATGCTCACTCAAATGTCTCGCTGGTGGTTGCGCGTGTGTTGGGTCATTCGGCTCCCTCTAAAATGGTTGAGCTGAATGGTGCTGATTCACGCGTCATGTTCGTGAACGGGCGCTGTCAGTAGAGATTGGTCAACTCTTAACTGCCATGGTTTTTATCTTGATTATTTTTTATGTTTTGTATTTCTAGATTACCTTCATTGTTTTCACATATAGAAGCAACAAGAATAATGTAAGCAGTATTTTGTAAAAACCTGATTTTAAAAGAGTGTCCGTGGAGTTTCTTGCTCGTTCTTCTCCATAGAGACCTACCTACGTTTTGGAACGAGCAACTAGCTTCAACTTTCTTACTAACTGACCGACTCCTTGACAATTCAAAAGTGCCTGTAAATGGTTTAATTGAAATAAATGCTTTGACTTTGACTTTGACTTGACCCGCGACACGCAGCGCAGCAGTCGATCGCTCAACCGTGTCGTCAGTGCTAAATAATAGTACCTTATCCTCTACAAAATTTGTTCAAAATATTACTACTTAGCCTCCTTTAGACGGTGCGCGCTATCTGTACAGACCACTTAAGAGCGCCCATCCCCATCGAACTAACTTCAACGCGAGCGTGATTGAAAAATTTTTTGTTTCGACCAACGCATCCCTCTAAAACAAACGAGTGAGTGAGAAAGCGATAACATCACAGGAAAATTGGCGCGCGGAAATTTCACAAAACTTGTCCCAGGACATACGTGTTTTTGAAACAGCCTTACAAGTTTTTGGTAAAAAAAATTGTAATTTAGAATCTCTATTACGAGTACAGTCAACAGCAAAAGTAGATGATCAAAATCAGAAATTCAATACTAATTTATTAACAATTATTTATATAATTTATTACTAGTTAATTTATTAAAAGTATGTGATTGTCACACACATACTTTTGAATCACTTCGACGCCACACAGTTCTGACGCGAACTCCGAAAAATTTGTATTGAATTTCTGATTTTGATCACCTACTTTTGCTGTTGACTGTTCATGTGCAAGGTTTCTATGAAGCGGTTTTTTTACTTTTTTAATGTATGAGTGCATTATGAACGGCCAAAGTTCAGATAAAATTGTGCAAAAAAACTGATTTTCGGACGTGTTTACTGAATTTGTTTCTCAAAAAAGTTTATTTTTGGCTTCATACAAACCTAGATTTTAACCACAAGATACATGTGTGTTAAAAATATTTGAAAAATAATTTGTTATATCGCCGTAATCGCGTACGAGCGTTTGTATGGGAAATATGACGGGATGGGCGCTCTTAATTAAGTAAATCAACACGTTTTACGCTAAGTAGGTAAATCGTGATTGAAACTGTCAATGTCTAATCCTGCATATACATGACCTTCAACGTATTTTTATTTACTATTCCGGAATTTCACTTCTGGAGAAAAAATACTTGCAAAATTATTCGGTTAATGCCCTGAACTGGTCACTGTGTCATTGGGTAGGCGTTCTTGATGTCATAGCCTAGCAAGTACATTTACGTGCAGGGTTAATTAATTATCCTAAGATCATCAATTCATTACCTAAAGATCAAGTGAGTTTCAGCCAAATGTGGCTTACATTTGGCCGAAACTCACTTGATCTTTAGTGTCAGTGTAAAAGTGTGTCGGTATACAAAAATTGAGAATAATTTTGTTAAATGTTTTTGAGTACCTATTATAATTTTGGAACATAGTTACTTATTCATTTTTGTTATATCATCATATTCAGCCATTTGGTTGGGACCTAGTGTCCTAAAATACTGACTGAAACTTAGTTCAGGCAACAGTCTCCCAAAAAAACAAATAAAATATTTTTACCAATGTATGTATTTATACTGAACTGAACTGAACTGAACTGTTTAAAATTTTCGTCCGTATGGTGTCGGACGTAAAGAATGGCATCATCCCATATCTTCCCGTGAGTGTCGTAAGAGGCGACTAAGGGACTTACCAGAGAATGGGCAGCAGCGTTCGCTGTGCCTTTGTAACAACCATACTGCTGTCGCCAACCCGCCTGCCAAGCGTGGCGATAATGGCAAAACCCTCCCTTTTAGGGGAGGCCTATGTCCAGCAGTGGACGTCCGTCGGCTGAAGTGTGATGTATTTAAATGTAGGTATATTAGTATAAAAAATATTTATTTAATTACGGTCCGATTTGTATTACTTTTTATTTTGTAAGTCATCATCATTAATTGTCTAGGCTTTTTTCCAACTTCAAATTCTTTTAAACTAAATTAAAATTATATAAGAAATGGATATTTCAAATTTTAAAATCAATTTAATTTACGTCACGCCTACCCCGCGCGCTCATTCTTTGTCGTCTAGTATATGCACATGCCTACCAAAAAGAGACGCCAACCACATCAGCTACCTTTTCTTAATCTACTCTATTTAAACTTTGTCATTCATCATGACTAGGGAATGCAATCTCGTCTCGCCGAGATCCCGATCTCGCGAGATCCCGGCCATATTTTACGAGATTGTATCTCGTCAAATTTCGTACGAGATCTCGCGAGATAACGAGATCGACAAAATCAGAAGTCGTCTGTCAGATGATACTCTCGACATGATGTGTTTTTTGAGAAGCCATTTTCAGACAAACTAACTTGCCTTTCCGTACCTTGATAACTTCATCTGACTTCTACTTTAAACTTCTTTTATTTGATTAATACGATCTCACAACATTTATTTAAGAACTTGTGAAGTTAAGTTTTTGTTTTGTTGTATTTATTTACCATAGGTAATATTCCTATTACTCTTAATTATTGAAACTAAAGTAATAATTTACAAAAGACTAAATATAGATAATTATTGTTTTGTTACCAATATTGTAAGAATTTGAACTGATTAGCTACAGTAGGTATAATAATTATAGACATAAACAAATGTTATTAGAGTTAGAGACAAAATAATAAGTACTCTGCTGATTTTTAAAATAAAACTTACATTATTTTTATAACTAAGCAACGCAGTTTCTATTTAATTATATATCATGTCAATTACTAGTTCTTAAAACAAGCATTTGCATATGTTTTAATTGCGATTCTCCCAATCTCGCGAGATCCCGTAATTTGCGAGATCTCGCGAGACTGGGTTTTGAGTCTCGCGAGATCTCGCTAGGCGGAAATCTCGTACGAGATTGCATTCCCTAATCATGACCGATGGTACGTACACGTGTAACAGCTATTGTTTTATCCATTCATCGTGAGCCCGATCTACTTAGCCGGCACACGTTGGTTTGATGATAAAACGTAGCACGGACCACCCAAACGCACTGCGTATATCGGTTGTTCGGACTTTACCGATAGTTTAGTGTGGATTTAGAAAATTGATTTATGTTTTAATAATAATAATAAAATAATAACTTTATTATCAGGCAACTGTGGCCTATGGGCCATAAAATACACAAAATAATAATAAACAATAACAAACTAATACATATTAAAAACTTATCAACTATAATTAAAAATATCTTATTTCACACGTAAAGTTGGCGTCGTGTGTCGCGCGGTGTCAGCAGGTAGCCGGCCTCGGAATGTTTTAGATTTTTTTTTAATTTTTTTTTTCAATCACGGTCATTGGTAACTCATATTTTTTGCAAAATAGATAAATAATAATATCCCTATACTCCAATGATTTAGGCAGTTTAATAAAGGTAAACAATCATAAGACGTTTTTTTATTATTAAGTGCTTGTTCAAATTCAGATATTTCTTGCAAACATCATGAAGAATCATGGCGAGATCCATACATTAATTTGTATGAAAATAAGAAACTTTAGTTTAAAATATTTTCTTATGTGGAGAATACATTACCAGGACTAGATGGATATACTTACCATATTTTTAAACCCCCGCAAAATTACAATATTTCAAAATGAATATACCAGTTTTCGCTTCATTTCGTTGCCCATTTTGTGTTTATAAAAAAAGGGAAGTGTCAAGTGACATTAATCGATCTATTAAATGGGAACACCCAAAAATTCCGAAATATTTTATTCCGAATCCCGATATTCCGATTTTCAAAAGTCCGAATTTCATAATACCTAAAAATTAAAATCTCTATTATTTAAAATCACGAAAGTTATTTTACCGAATGTCGTAAATCCGATTTGATTGTTTTCCGATTTTCATATGTTCGAAGAATCAAATGCTCGATGGGTTCTCGGTTCGAAAAACGAAATTCCGAATTTCAATACTTCGAATAAACTGTTAAAATTAGGATTCTGATTCAATTCAGCTACGCATATATATTCAAAATGGTGTCCCCTTGTTTCGCAGACAGAAATTTCATAGAATTTCGTATCCCAGAAAATGTTTCATATAATATTTGATTCTTGTATTTTTATTTCGACTATTATTATTTCAAAGACTATTTACTTGAATGAAACATATTTCACAGAAACACAATTCAAACTTTTTATTAACGAATATTGTTTATTCGGTGTATTGTTCCATGGAATTTATTTCAACAAAAATATATAGGTATAAAAAGAAAGACAATAACAAAATAATCTTAAAAGGTCAATATGTTGTGCTACAAAAGTTAATGACAGAAACGAATTGCTGCGAAACCGACTCCACGTAGTCTTGTCTGCCCTACCCCTAGAGTGTAATTTAAATTCGCGTAGGCGCGGAGGGGCGAGGCGGCCAGCGAGCTGAGGAGCAGGTGGTTTTAACGCCCGCTTCGGCTTGCTGGCCGGCTTAGCCGGCCAGCCTCAGCCGCGGCGGTGAGCGTGAATACCATCTGCAACGATCAGCTCGTGTGGTACCGCCGTAGCCCCGCAACGCCGTAGCCGTGACGCTCGCTCGCTTGCATGTTGCATGATCGCTTGCATGATGCTTGCTTGCTTGCATGCTGCATGCTTGCTTGCACGCTGCATGCTTGCATGCTGCATGCTTGCTTGCACGATAAACGATTGCACGATAACGATAAAGATAATCGGAATTTTAATAATCGGAATTCGTATTTTTGATGTTTCGAATTTTCATTATGTCGGACTTTTTGTTGTTCGATCTTTTGAAACTCGGTATTTTGAGAATAGTAATTATAAACGGTCGGAATTTTGAAATTATAGTATTATAAAAATAGGATGAATGATAAATCGGAGTTGCCATATTAGGAATTTTGAACCATTCGGAATTATGAAAATCGGTATTTTGAAATTCGTATTTCTGACTTTCGGAATAAAGCTTTTCGTATTTATGTAGTGTACCCCTATTAAATTGGCAAATAAGTTACATGAATCGTTGTTTACAATGACGGATTCGAAAAAGTACATAAATTTATCATTATTTGTGACATTATTTTCCATAAAACGATGCAACTTCACTGTAAGAACTGCAAAATGGTGGTTGTCAATGTCACTGTTACTGTCAGTCGCGGTTTCGTTATGATATAATGAGCTTTTTGTTGAAACTATTCACTTTTAACATCCATTTTTATTGCGGAGTTTTAAAAATATTGTAAATACCTGAAGATACTCCTTAGGTACCCAAGAGTATAAGAATGAGAATTTCAACTTCTTTCATCATCTATATTTTTTTCGTACAAATACTGCCATGATCCTTTTTTTTGCATGTGTAATTATACAAGCAATACATACTTACATGTTTAAAAAATTTAACATTCAGATATCAATAAAAAGACACACTTATCATGATTGTTTACCTTTATTTAACAACCTAAACCTTTCTAGTACTTATAAAAAGATCAACATCAGAAAAAATAATAACGCGGTCTCCACCCTAAAGCGTGTCTGCTCCATCTACCGTCTATCCGTCTGCAGGCGTGGCCGGCCCACTTCTACTTCAGCAAAACAAAAAAAAATATTAATTGACTTTCAAATACCAAAAACCCGCTAAACTTTTTCTACGATCATTGATATTAAAATAAACATTTTTAATATCAATTTAAATTTTAACTAGTGTCTCTATGTCTTATCCACACTACTCTTTCCAGCTTCCATGTATCATTGTAATTGGATTAAACGATTCTTTTTCTGTCATTGTTTCCTGTCGGCCATTGTTCTTGTTTGTATGTCTGTCTGCCCATTGCTTCGGAACTCCGTGTGCTAATAAGCTAATGTGGATCAATTATTCATGAAGATAGTGATGCTGTAAATAAATGTAAGGGGTAATGGACAGATTATGTTTGAACTGTATTTGGGTGAGAGGTAAAAATTGTAGCGGTGTTGTGATGTATGGGGAATGGAATTGTTGTCACAAATTTGTCAGATGTGGATTTGTTCTTGGTTTGTTTCAACGGTTACTGACACTCTTAAGAGCGCCCTTTCCCGTCGAACGAACTTCAACGCGAGCGTGATTGAATTTTTTTTTGTTTCAACCAACGCAAAGCTCGAAAACAAACGAGTGAGTGAGAACGCGATAACATCACAGGAAAATTGGCGGGCGGAAATTTCACAAAACTTATTCTAGGAATACGTGCTTTTGTAAAAGCCTTACAATTTTTTGGTAATAATGTTTGTAATTTAGAATCTCCATTTCATGTGCAAGGTTTCTATGAAGCTGTTTTTTTTTACTTTTTCAATATATGAGTGCATTATGACCGGCCAAAGTTCAGATAAAATTGTGCAAAAAAGCTGATTTTCGGACGTGTTTACTAAATTTGTTTCTCAAAAAAGTATATTTTTGGCTTCATACAAACCTAGATTTAAACCACAAGAGACCTGTGTATTTAAAATATTTGGAAAATAATTTGCTATAGCGACGTAATCGCGTACGAGCGTTTGTATGGAGAATATGACGGGTTGGGCGCTCTTAAGGCAACGATATACACCGGTGACCTTGAGCGACCAGAGAATCGTATGCGCTTCGTCCAAAACTCTCAAAGTTTAGTCGAATAAATTAAATAAAAGATAGTATTCTTTAACTTAAAATAAAACGCGTATACTAAAAGATAGATAATAAAATTGTCTGTAAGATGGTGTAAGTTTCGTTTAATTATACTTGGGCCTCAAGTCTGCTATTACAATAGTGTCAGAATAGTCTATCATTGATTTCATAATTGTTGATTTTGACAAGTTTGGTAATCAACTAATATACCTAATGACGTCATTATGACTTTCCAATGGTCAACCACTGACACGCCATTGAAAGAAATAATATTGAATGGTAATCTCGTACAAAATGACAACTGATTGACTGACTTAGGCAGTAATCTGCTAAAATTTTGATAGTTCCTTTAATCAGTGACCTACCATTAGAACGACAATTATGAATTTAGCAGGTTACGAACTTTTAGCAAAATGACAATGGGATCGTGTTAGAATGACGAAATTATAAAAATAGCAGATTTGGCCCCCAGGTAGATTTTGTGTGATTGTCAATGTTTTGTCCGCGTCAGAGACAACTTCACGAGTTAATTAAACTATTTAATATGAATATTATCAAAAATTCTCATATACTAAATGATTAAGAGAATGTTCTAGTTTAAAATATTTTTTTTTCATATCCTTTACACTACACATTTTGACGTGATTGACAGTTTAAAATTTGTAAAAGCCGTTAATAGCCTATTAAGGTTGAGTTTTTATGAGTCTGATAGTGGAACTGGATTTATAAAATTTGGAATTTCTGATTTTGTAGTAATTATTGTGGTTTTTATTTTAAGTATATCGTTTTCACATTCATTTCTACATATAATGGTTTAACTAATATACCTGTATAAAATATCGTGAAACATTTTTTTGCAAGTGATGTCCAAAAGTGCCTAATGGTCTAATAATGATTTAAATAGACAATTTGACTTTGATTTCGACTTTAACCGAGTCTTCGTCTGTATTAGTTTTTAGGCAGGTGGCTTTTAAAATGTTAATGTTTGGTCATGCAGATTGTGGTTCAAGCTAACACTGTGGCTGTAGCTTGAAATTAACAAACGTTGCTTTCCACGTGTTTTGGCTAAGCAATAATGAGACGAAGACATAGCTGTGACTATAAACTTGCTACGTAACGATTGGGTATTTATCTCATACTTAATCTCAATGAGACATCTAATATATCTACATATTTTACAAATTGGCATAGTATAAAAACAGCAAACTTTAAATTTCGATGCTAAATAATCTTTTCATAAACATATTACCAAAAATATGTTTTTAACATTTTCATTATCAAAATCAAGTTTCTCACGACCATCCATTACCCAGATAACTGAACCTCATAAATTCATCTACTTACAACCTAATCATGCCCAACGTTGGCCAATCAGAACTAACTTGCACCTACCGTACAATTTTTACCCAATATACAATTTGTGCACATTATAAAAACAGGGTTGGCCCACTGGGTATAAATTTTGCGAAATTGGACCCGGGATCGCATCATAAATTTGGATATTAAGGTTTTCGGGCGTCCACGTTGATTGTATGAATTAAGAGCTTTCTTTATGGTTAAGTTGGCACTTTATACTCTCATTATTATAGTGATCTGTAATTTTGTTGGCCGCTGGGTTTGGTTCCCTTGCTTGACCTAGTTGAATTCTCTTTTTTTACTGTTGTTTTTTAAGCTTTGCTGTCAGGAAAATTTAATTTTTATGTTGTTTGCTTTATTTGCTCTCAAAAATATATTAATAGTCATGAGTTTACTAACATAGTTTTGCCCGCTCTGCCAAAAAGCTGATTCTTATTTCAAGTTTATATAATTAAATTCTCATCCACACGATAGCGGACAACATGGTCAGATACTGCAATAGAATTTCGGATAGTGGCTGACCACGTTCACACAAATGCTTCTGCAGTATCCCACATCATAAGTTGGGCGCTCAGTGGCCGTGCTAAAGTCGGTACGTATATTTGTTTAAAAATAGGGCAAATGATTTATTTAAATAAGGTACTGTCGAACGTCATAACAGAAAACAGTAATATTATTGAATCTAGTTGTTGTTTCAAACTGAGAAAGTTTTTAATTGTTTTCTGTAATATCACCTACATTCAGGCATGCCTTTTGTATTTAATGACAAGTATAGTCGTTTTTATAAATATCTCACCTTATCATTTAATTGTTTAATTGTTTATAGTTATGACAGCTAAGATTACAACACAAAATTGACCATCACCCTTTAAAATGTCATCTTATGCAAACACCACACATTATAAATATCACTTGTCTTATCTTCAAGTTATACTCATTAAAGAAGAGTGTACATAATAATTTATTAAAAAATATCATCCGTAAAGAATTTTATGGTAATTACGAGTCAAAAAATCGTACTCTCTCTCGATATTATGATAATCGAATACCATCTTCATCATCGGTTACGCAATCGAAATCGGTATTTTAATATTTCATTGCACGTGCAGATATTATCTCGATTCATATTATTTCGAATGTTTGTATTGTAATCGATACTTTTTGTTTCAATATTGAATTGTATGACTTTCTCACAGTAACTGAGAGGCTTATTGGCTACTTTAAATTAATAATTATTGTTGAGATTTTTGCTCTTTTAATTAGGTTGAAATATTTGATAACTTTATGACTCTAAAATAACATGATTCTCTAAAAAAAATGACGATCAATTTGTGGTAGGTAGGATGGGTTCGTGTTTAAGTAAAAGCTACGATTACCGCGGTCAGTCCGGGGATGGGTGGCCATACATTTCACACAGAGGTCCTTCCGTAGGACTTCAGAAAGCACGCAAAACTGTCGGTTCCGGCTGTCAATCGTAGATCTTTGACAGTAGTGGGTCAGATCAGAAGCCAGATAGTCTGACTACCAGTCTTACCGAGGGATATCGTGTTACTTAGTAACTGGGCTGTGTAGGTCCATAATACCCCTTGTCAAGACTGTCAAATGAAATAGTGTACAAAACTTATCTGTGAAATAAGTGTGGTGGATATTCGTTATCTAACTTAAAAAATTAAACAATGGTTTTTACAAAGTATTAATTTCAAAAACTGCCACTTCACAGATAAGTTGATATCTCTGTAGGTTTTATTTTTTATTTTATTAGGACCGGAAACAACCAAATTGAAGATTATGGTTAGTGTAGTGTATGTAGAGATATCAATATATCACGCTACAAACCGATAACAGTATTATGACGTTGTCTCGGGCGCATACGTCGCTCGGTTATAAATACCGGTGCGAGAGGTGGGGCGGCCAGTCGTTGTCGGACTGCTGGCCTGGGCGGTGGTGCGTTGGCGAGCCAACTAGTGTGTTAGTGAGTGTGCATATTATATATTGTGAGTGTGCATATTATACATTGGCGACGAGAATAAAACCGTGAGTTTTTATATTTTATTGGAAAAAAAATGTGTAATAATGATGATTATTCATGTTTACAAGAGAAAGTAACATTTATTTTTGAAGGTCGATTGAAATAATGTTGTTTTTCTTAGAAAAAAAAAATAGAGATATAGAATAATGCGTAATAATGGCGCTTATTCATGTTTATAAGAAAAAGAGAAAATAACATTTATTTTTTAAGGTAGATTGAAAAAAATAGTTTTCTGAGAAAACAAAGAACTTATCTAAGAGGAACACAACTTTGTTATATTCTCTACTCTTTAATGCAGATAAAAACAGTCTCCTACAGGTAGATAATTATTTGGAAGGAAATATACATAATATTGTTACATTTCAAAATGGATGGATGGAGAGGGAGAGGAAAGCTAAGGAAAAGATGGATGGATTGTGCGAATAATATGAATGGAAAAGGAGCCAGTGAAAGCATGAGGTTGGACAGGACGGAATACAAGACGAAGACGTGTTGTGCCAACCCCAAGTAACATGTGATAAGGGCAGAAGAAGAAGAAGATTGTTGCATTACAAAATCAAATGGGAGTCAAACTGGGGACCTCAAGCTTGGTTACTTGATTTGTGCTATCTACAAGATTAGTTCTAAAACAACAAATCAAGAAGCACAAAAGCAGTAGAATATACCTACTGGTCATTAAATTGACATGTGTCGGAAACGACTGTGATAGCAGTAGATTATATCTACTGGTCATTAAATTGACATTTGTCGGAAACGACTGTAAAAGCAGTAGATTATACCTACTGGTCATTAAATTGACATGTGTCGGAAACGACTGTGAAAGCAGTAGCTCATACCTACTGGTCATTAAATTGACAGGTGTCGGAAACGACTGTGAAAGCAGTAGCTCATACCTACTGGTCATTAAATTGACATGTGTCGGAAACGACTGTGAAAGCAGTAGATTATATCTACTGGTCATTAAATTGACATTTGTCGGAAACGACTGTGAAAGCAGTAGATTATATCTACTGGTCATTAAATTGACATTTGTCGGAAACGACTGTGGTTGCAGTAGAATATACCTACTGGTCGTTAAATTGACAGTTTTATTAGGAAAACAGGTCAGCAGTAGTTGTTCCTGTTTATATACATACTGGACACAGTGGATGTGGTTAAGGAAAACTAAACAAAGTCAAAGTCAAATCATTCAGTCAAGTCTTATCATTCTGATAAGTCGAATATAGTGAGTTTAGATTAATTTTACCACCTCATTGTATACCTATATTCTGGCAAATAAACAATTTCAATTTCAATTTCATTTATTTCAATTAAATCATGAAAAGGCACTTTTAAACGTCATATTAAGAAAATTGAATCTAGTTACTCATTCCAAGTGGTAGTTTCGTATGGAGAAGAATGGGCAAGAAACTCCATACTTACTCTTTTAAAAAGAAAATGTTTACAATATTTTGTACGTACAGGAATTATATAATTGTACGTGAATACCTTGCATAAAAACCACTAGTAACAACAAAGTATTAAAATCTAGAAATGACAGCTAAGTTACGTATACATATACATAGTCTTCACATATTTACAAATATTGAAACAGTAAACAACCACCCCTCATATTTCAACCACAATAAATTAGTTTGTGAGCCAGAGTAATCTAGAAGTACAGTAAAGAAAATGGAATATACATACATTAAACATAAATGATAATGGGTTTATTCTGTGTCAGTATGTATTTCTATCATACGGGTAAGTCTGAAATGGCTAGTAGCCCCCATTAAATTGGAAAAACCTCCATTAAATTAGAAAGTGGTTGGAATAACCCCCATTAAGTTGGAAACTTTATGATAATTCTGTCATTTCATCATGGTAATTATTGTGGGAGCGTCATGTGTGTGTAGTCTGTATAGAAGATAGAAACAACACTTCCACTTAACTCACTGTTTATTACAGCAATTTCCTGTAGCAACATACTGTAGTATGTACAATTCTTTTGCACTCGAACGGATAAGAGAAGCTAAGATGAAAGTATAGAGCGAAGGAACGGAAGAAAATAGATGATTGGGAGAGCGATGAAAGAGATAAAAGCTTATGCGCGAGTATGAGGCGTAGCGGCATAGTGACACGCCGTTGCCACAAGTGGTAATAAAAAACCTTCATCCAATTGGAAACTCAATAGTGCACTAAATGGGAGGCTAGCTTAGCATTTATCAAGAAAAAATACGTGACGCTGATATTCTGCTGAACCCCTGCAGTGACATGCGGACATCAAGTAGATGGATGGATAGGTGTTGACAGACGTTGTAGTAAAGTTTTATGCGCGGACTAAAGTTCTCCAACAAAAGATCTCAAGGAACCTTCGATTAATGTATATAATGGTTGTGGACTGGGATTCCGGAGTTCCCAGACCTGCATTATTTTAGTATATTTGAGGTTTTGAGGAAAAAACAACAAACGAAAAAGGAAAAGACAATGGAGGACAACAGCACAACACAACAAGGGACCAGCAAGGGGCAAAAAGGAAACAAGGGGCAGGTACAAGTACTAGCTAACTTTAATATTTTCATTTCAGCAATTTCCAAGGATTTGAGGATGTTATACTATCCTGATATTTACAACAATCCATTAATGACTGAGCCCACCTATGGAAGTGACCGAGATCTAACTAAATATATAACTGGCGATATTTGTATTCAGCTGCTTTATTTACTTCAAACAATGTTACATGGTTACATGTTTGTGTTTCAGATCTGCTTACGTAGATATCTAAGCCAGTTGGTGTTTATTTGAAAAAATAGCACCATGCGGTTTGTGTATGATGTCATGCAGTTGGCGGGTTGGTTCAGTCACGGATCCCAGATGCTCTGCAAGGGATTTGGGTCTCAACGGTTTCATGGAAATCAGAGTGCTTCGTGACCATGGCTTTTTCAACACCTTCCTCAGCTTTGTATTGTCACAAATGCAAGGAACTTGGTACAAATAATCCGTCTTGGAAGTTATTGGTGCCAATTCAGTTGTGCACGAGCTGAACTCATTTTAGCTATTTATATCTTTCTCTCCAATAAAAACAAGAAAGAGACAGATATTAATAAGACCTGTCCATTTAAGTCTATCTGGAGTGTTCATGCAATTACAGCTGTCATGTCGGGGTGTATTGATTTAAAGCACGGCGAGGTTCAAGAAAAAACTGATTAACATCTCTGACTTGGTTCTTATCTGTCGCCCCCTTTTCTTCAGCTGCCTGGCGGTAGGAAATGCCATTTGTCTGGGTTGTGAACGAAGGCATTTGTGCTAGTATAACCCGATAACCTATTCTATCTCGAGTTTTATCGTACTGGTGGTAGATAGGCCTATCTGTCGCTGGTTGAAACGTCCCGAAGATTTGTGAAAGATTATGGAATCATGCTGGCACGCGTTGTTTACCAACCCCATCATAGACCCCCTCTGATGATAACTATTTGTATGAAAGAGCCAAAGTACGTGTCCCAACGGCTATTTGTTTATTTGTTTGATAGAACGGTTACTAAAGACTAGATTTGGTTATCAGCCGAATTGTAGGGATACATTATATTCTAATAAAACATGTCCGACTCAAGTGAAAATAGGTACTGATTTTAGTTCGGTTAGTTATAGTAACAGAGTTATCCCCCTGGGAAAGTGCTTTAGAGGTTTAATCACATAGAACCAATAACAGAATTAAAATCGTATTTATAATATGAGTAAATTAACCTGTAATTAATTTACAAATAAACTCCATTTAAATAAATCAACAATAAGATAGTGACTCAACATAATTACTTCCTGAGTTTTAAACTGTCAATTATGTTTAATTTCTACACTCCAGCGCTACCGCTTTGCTTAGCAAAATGCAGTCAAATCTTGATGATTTACTACGTTAAACATACACAAGTTTTATAAAAATAATGATTGTTTATAGTGTCGTTGGTTGTAACAAAACGCATGGGACGGGGTATCCATTGTCCCCGTCAACGTTATTGATGACTGTGAGACAAACTGTCTATAATCAGTGGCGATCTGCCGGGATGGCGGAGCGCAACGGTGCGGTGCTATCGCGGAGGGTTGTGGGTGAACCCTGTGGTTGCGTCCAGGAAGTCCAGGCGGACACTTTGGGTCTCCGGAGGGTGATTTGATTAGGAAAATGATTTCTTAATCAATTTGTAGTAGTCGTAAGACGTCGGGTGGATGAGCAATGTATGTTTTTGGAAAAATACTGGTTGCGTCAATTAATTTGATAAAGGAGGGAGATATAGTGTATATAGGTGGGTACATACGCTGCCCGTGTCTTGTCTAGTGTCACTGAGTCGGTGTCACGAGGGCTGCCGGCGAGAGTGCGTAGTTAGGCGATTGGACAGTTGCAGTTGCTGGTCAAGTGGTAACATACAACTACGTTAAAACAAGGAAGGGATGTAGTGTATGTAGAGATATCAATATATCACGCTACAAACCGATAACAGTATTATGACGTTGTCTCGGGCGCATACGTCGCTCGGTTATAAATACCGGTGCGAGAGGTGGGGCGGCCAGTCGTTGTCGGACTGCTGGCCTGGGCGGTGGTGCGTTGGCGAGCCAACTAGTGTGTTAGTGAGTGTGCATATTATATATTGTGAGTGTGCATATTATACAGTTAGTAACTCCTTATACCTACTAGTGTAAGCTTTATGTGAGCGATCGACTAGACCAACAGTCATGATCGACCGGTTGGCCACCCCTGATTTATACTAAGTAACTAAGTAATTCATGACTGAATTTTTCAAATCAAACACTATGCTAATATTTACAAAACTCAATCAAAAACCAATTGAAATAATCAACAATAATTGATGCCATTCTGATATTATGAATCGATTTCTAAATCGATTTTAAATACTTAACTAGTATTTTGCTTATTTGATCCGAAATAAAAATCAGAATTTTAAACATATTTTTCGCTGCAGACTATCATTTATTACGATTGGAGAGAAAACGCGCAATTAGGCTACAAAATATGAATATTGCCATCGATATTTGAATAAAACAGAATTTTTAAACAAAAAAACCGTTATAAAAAACTTGCGCTCTCTCTCTCTATTCAGAATAAATTAGCCAGACCAACGATACCGAATCCATCACGCGGTCAACTTTAAAATAAATAAATCATCGATGTTGAGCACAATAAATCATTCGATTCATAGCAACGATCCAATTCGATTCATCTCTCGATTGGAGCAAATCGGCGCGAAACAATCATAAGTATAGAGCGCTTATGAATAATTCGCGTATGAATGTAATTGAATGATTTATGTCAGTATGTTTGCGCGTAGTTATTTAGGTAACTGGTTAGTTTTACTGTTAGTATGCATCGGTGCAATCGGTGTTGGTAGGTACATTTAAAGATAGATTAGGTTAAATTCCGATTGTAAATGTAAACTAGTAGGACAAAGAGACATATTAAGTGATCTCCTTTCTCTCTCTCAATACAATACTTTCAATAAGACTTACTTGAGGCTAAAACTTATTGGTAACACGAGATTGAATTACAAAAAAATGTAGGTATGACATTTTGTAATTTAGCCTCTTGTTAGCAACAAACTCTGTTTTTTACGTTCCCACACATTAGAACACATATCTCTTCTATCGTGGGTACGTTTATAAACAGTATAAACTCTCATACACAAACAACAAACCCCGGAAGAACAACCTGTAGGCTATATTACAACAATTAGATGTGAACCAATCTCAGCGACAACCAAGCTGTGCCGTCAAAATTCTACCAAAACGAGATGAACCATATTTCTAACTCACCTCAACACTCGACTACACTACACAACACTCACTATTACTACACAGATTTAATAAAAATAATCAGTATTGTTAGTGCGTGCGTCCATTGTCTACTTGAACCCACGCAGCTCCAGATAAATTATTAATAGTGAATTTGTAATGAATTGTAGATCAAGACAAAAGAGACAGGACAGCAGTTCTATTCTGTATAATAATAATAATAATAAACTTTTATTCCATAGGTACACGCAACATATAGGTACATACAATAAACACAACAAATACAATAAATAAATAAATAAAAATAAAATATCAATCAAAATACTAGGGGACAGGAGGCACTGACCACTGATTACACTGCAGTGACTGTGTGCAAGCGTATCCAATGGTACAGTAGTGGAAAGTCCCGCCTATCCACGTACACGCTTAAGATGCTGTTATGGCTGGACCTAACACGACTCAGCAGCGACGCACACTGTTTCCTCATAAGGGCATGAAAACCATCTGTGTGCATTTCTGCAAACATATTTGAAGCACTGTAGAATCGTGGCAGACCCAGCAGCACCCTAAACGCATTATTATATAAACCTTTCTCCGTAAATTTAGGTGCAGTGAGCTTGAAGTGCCGTGTGGTGCCGGTCGCGAATAGCACCACCCCATTTCTACCCGTAGGTGTCGTAGAAGACGATAGAGGGATATTGACCAGAGGATGAGCAGCAGCGTCCTTCTGAGTATCATAACACCTACTGCGATCGACAACATGCATCGGCCAAGCATGGCGGTTACGGCTGACGACTTCGGGGAGGCCTATGCACATCAGTGGGCGTTTAAAGGTTGACATGATGATGATGAGCTTCAAGTGCCCTATATTTCCGAGCATTAGGATTGGAATAACAGCTTCGTGGTCCGTGGATAGGACCACTAATTTCATACCATTAATTAAATCAGAGAGAACCATTAATTTCATATTGAGACTTCTCCGTGCCTCGGAGAGCACGTAAAGTCGTTGGTCCCGGCTGTCTTTCGTATATTTTTGACAGTCGTTATGGGTAATCAGAAGCCAGAAAATTTGACAACCAGACTTACCAAGGGGTATCGTGTTACCCAGTAACTGGATTGGGGAGGTCAGATAGGCAGTTGCTCCATGATAAAACACTGGAATTCAGCTGCATCTGGTTAGACTGGCAGCTGAACCCCACATGGTTGGGATAAGTGCGTACCATGAGTAGCTAGATGAATAATATGAATATTGTGATGTTTATCTTTATTAATGCAAAATTTTGTAGTACTTATATTTATTTTGCATGTTTAAATATTTGTATGTCTTATGACAAAATATAGCGTACTATTTTATATGTGTGATTTTTTTATACCTATGTTTCACAAATAAACTTTTGACTTTGACTTTACAGATTTTAATAATCATCTTACGCATAATCATTGTGAAAGATTACGTCAATGTTTTTTGCTCAAGAAAATTTCTGTATCGAAGGACCAATATTTCTTACTAGCTTTTGCTCGCGGTTTCCGCGGATATAGATGAAGTTGAGAATAAATAAGTACCTAGCCTCTATGTTTTCTTGAGGTTTAACCTTAGTCTGTATCAAATTTCTTCAACATCATTTTGCTCGTGAAAGCTTAACAAACCAAGAAACTAACTTTCGCATACATAATGATAGAACGGATTCGTTTAATTTTATGACGCACTAGCGACCCGACCCGGCTTCGCATGAGCCTATAGTCTTCCTCAATAAATGGACTATCTTTTTGTGTTGGAGTCAGACTATCCATCACAAAAATTATTTTTGTTTTGGATACCCATAGTACCGGGTCTCCCTAGTTTGGGGTCAGATGGCCGTGTGTGAAAATGTCCCACTATATTATTATTTTTATTTTTCGAACCAGTAGATCCTGAGATTAGCGCGTTCAACCAAACAAACAAACTCTTTAGCTTTATAATATTGTAACATTGCCTACATGCTCAACATTGCCTTCATTCTAAAAAGTTAAATTATTGCCGCTGAGAAAAGTTTTTTTGCCATATAGATAGCCGACTTGCTTTTAGTAAAACCATACACAACAAAGACATTTCTCAGCAGCAATAATTTAAGTTTTTAGAATGTAGGCAATGTTGAGCATGTAGGCAATGTTACAGCATTTGACCGGTACAGATTGGATTTAGAAGACTAAATAATAATAAATCGCAATTACAACACCGTCTGTTCTAATTAGTCTTTGAAATTGTCTAGCAAGCCCGGTTAGTCACCGCGCGACAATGACGGTGTTTGTTACAATATACCGACTGAGATATCGGCTCTATAAGGTATTTAGTTCGACACTGGTTAAATATATCCCTTTAGTATACAAACCTTGATATTTACTTGTATTTTAGTAGTTTGGTAAACAGTAGCTTTTGACTACGTCTAAATCTGAATCGTAATCTTTTAATATTCGATTTTCAAATGCTGAACTTGAAGTATCAGTCATTGTATTCCTTTTTTTATCGATGATAAATTTTATAAAATTCGGCTTCCAATATTTTTTGGCAACATGCATTCTGATGCTACCACTTCACATGGCGTATTTGTGCAAATATTCGCCTTACTTGGATAATACAAAATATACTTTATTTCAATAACTGTAGGGTATACTTTGTATTATCCAAGTAAGGCGAATATTTGCACAAATACGCCATGTGAAGTGTCGGCATAACATGCATCGGCCAAGCATGGCGATTATGGCTGCGCCCACTCCCTTGGGGGAGACCTAAGCCCAACTGTGGGCGTTTAAAGTTTGACATGATGATGATTATTATTTAATAACAACACGTTTTTAGATATATGCCACTGGAGAAATTCACAGATATCCTAGATAAAAATATCACAGTTACTAACATAAAATAAGGTTTTTACTAACAAATGAGTCATGGTTACTGGTTTAAATCAAGTTAAATGTAAAAATATTTCTACTCGTGGGTGTCGTAGAAGGCGACAGAGGGATATTGACCAGAGGATGGGCAGCAGCGTCCTACTGAATACCATAATTATCACCTACTGCGATCGCTAACATACATCAGCCAAGCATGGCGATTACGGCTGAATCCCCCTTGGGGGAGACCTATGCCCAGCAATAGGCGACTAAAGGTTGACATGATGATCATGAAATATAAAAATTAAACAAAAAAAATTACTAATTATTGGTGAAACTTCAATCGGACGTAGGTATAGTAGGTCCGAATATAAAGCGCGTTCAAATAAACAAACAAACTCTTCAGCTGTTTAATATTTGTATAAAAAATCTCAGCTCATTCTTAAAAATACACACTACATCTTAAATTCAGCAACCAGCTTATAATACCACACCACACCCAACATTGTTGACATCGTCATCTATAACAAACGGCTAAGATTACTATCAATATCCCTTAACTGAGCAATAAATAAAGATTTTTTCTATAAACCTTGCTTAGAAATACGGAATACTATATATTTATGGGACTGCTGCTAACAAATCATGGTATTGTTAAGTTGTACGGGTATTGAAAGTCGACGATGTGTTTAGATTTATTTTTATGTTTCTAGAGGGTTCTGGGTTGATGAGGAATGGAAGTGTTGAAATGGGGAGCGTGGTTTTAGGTGTGTGTAAAGCGTGGTGGTCTTGTGTTGTGTTATTATAGCCAAAGCCTATGCCGTCGATTGTAATCTATACTAATATTATAAAGAAAAAAAAATTGTTAGAGATCTGAAAGCCCAAACACACACATTTTAGTGAAAGTGCTATTACCGATCACAGTATGTTTTTATGGCAGTTATACTTGACTTCACAGATAAATGTTTTCAGAATGTCCCTAACATTTTCTCTAATTTCTCAGATATTTTTTAGTGATAAAGGACTGTAGATATTCATTATATGCAATTTTAGTGTTCGTAAAACATAAGTGTTGTTCTTTTGACATTTATCTGTATCGAAGTACAAGTACTTTTATATTTCGAATACATCGCTTTTTCCTGTATTATCATTGTTAAACTCAACAATGAGACAACGTTTCCAGTAGGTACTTACAATCTAAATCTCTTTGTCGGTGAACTTCATAAATGTCAAAATATTTCGACCCTCGCATTACGGGTTAACTAGGGTGGCAACCATTTGTAGGGCAACGCGCCTAATTTTATTTATGTACCGTGATCTCTCGATTTTAAACCAAAAGAATACTCTTTATAGACTCTTCGGGCAAACTTATTTTACTGTCCCCAAAGTACTATTTTATTCTATATGACACCTTCATTCTTTGTAATACAGTTTGCACCTCTATGTATTACGAGCAGATGCAAGTTGGTTTTCGTTTCAGAGAGTGTCCATAAATTTCGCTTTGAGAACAGAATTGTAACAATCGTTAGATTTAAAAACTACTTATTGTGAGTTAAAGGGCGCGTCAAATGTATTGACAATTTGTTCAGGCCCTTAAATAAAATCTAATAGACTTTTACTAGAGCAAAAACTACTTAGAAAAAATTCAGTGAACTTTCTTAAATGCCATTTATTTTTTTAGCTACTATTTTATTAGATTTTAAAATGTTAACGCTGATTTATAAATTAAACAGCTGTTATTTTTAGCAAGCGGTGTCTTTAAGTATATCATAGGTATATCAATCATTAAAACTTAAGCATTTGAAGAAGAATTTTGAAGAACTAACAATGCTTTAAAATTACATAACAGCTAGACGTTTGATTTGTGATGTTATATACGTTGGAGGTGCCTTCAATATAATACTTATACAAATACATAGGACGGTTGTAAGTTACCAAAACAATGCTCCATTTATCTAATAAAATATCTTAATGTTCTATCAAACTGGTCCTTTTACCCAAAAGCGCATTTAAATGCTGTCAGCGATTTACGTTGCACTGTAGTCTACGTTTTGATATTGGTTAAGATGAATAACGTATTATAACATCATGTTATTATTATAAATTCATTTGCAGCATCATCATGTCAACCAGAAGACGTCCACTGTTGGACATAGGTCTTGCCCAAGATTTTCCAAACGAACTGGTCTTGCACTTTTCGCGTCAGCGACTACTGATTTGCATAGAATAGTAGTAAAACTTTATCTATAAACTTAACTAGAATTAAATAACAAGTACTGGATAGTTATAAGCATTATCCAACTTAACACCACTTAATAACTAACCAAACTTTAACTAAAGACAATTTACACCACAAATTCAGTTCAAATCTTAATAGCTGACGTGATTGGCACATATAAAACTAACGACAAGCGAAGTGTTTAACGCATTAGTCACCGGAACAGTGCAGATAATATTATGGTAATGAGGGTAGGTAGACTGGAGTAAATCATGGCGCGGCCAAGGTTGGTTCATAGAGCTGGGACAATGAAATGTTAGTTGTTTTTATTTAGGCTTGCTACAAAGAGAATAACGGACTCATAATTGAAATTGTAATATAGTCATAATTGAAATCGTACTTGCTTCGAAGAGACTAACAAAGTCATGATTGAAATGATAACGTAGGGAGTCATAATTGAAATGGTAAGAACGTTGTAATTGGAACAGTAATTAAACAAATTCACAACTCAAACGAAGACAAAAGTCTTTTACTACCTAATGATTTATGTAAATTATAAAGTGTTATTATTAAATGGCATCATGACATTATAAATATAATTCAAACAGGCCAAAAGCCTTTTCGCAAAGGATTTTTTTCCGAAAATTAGGGATAGATTTCAGGAGAATGCATTAAAATTATTTTTCTAAGGTTAAGCCATTGTCATGATGTTCAATAGGAAATATTAGGAAATCCATGTGTAGGAGCGGACGTTTATGCTAAAGCAATTAACGTGGTAACTAACGCCATCTACCGTAACACCAGCGTATATGCTTGCCTGTATTTTTTTAATTTCACTTTACCATATTTTATTAGTAGTTGAAAATAATACCTAAATTAAGAATAATACATCCTAAGAAGCCTACATCACTATCGACTCCGGCGCACCGCCCACGCGTCATTTCGCGCCCAATATGCGCGCGCCGCATTACGCAACTGTTGACACCTATATCAATGCGCGAGCGCCGGGAAGCATACTATTGTCTTATAGCCATTTGCATGACAACGTGTGAAACTGCAGAGAAAGGTGGTTTTTGAAACTTTAAAAACAGAAAGACGTTCTTGATGATTGGCAGACTTGGCAGGGTTTGTACACGTCATAACTTATCATCATTCGTGAGTTTTTTCTTTGATTAAAGTTTGACATAATCCTTTGTTTACACCTGGCCAACTCTGTCACATTATGACAACTCTTCTTACTATAAAGCCCGTCACAGACGTAGCTATAATATATATTAATATAATTCATAGCAAGGCATTATACGATATATTTTCTATAGTAATCTTTGAGTGACCACAGACGTAGCTATAATATAATTATATCTTTATTACGTCACCAAATTATGTGAATAGATATAGCAAGGCATTTTAGTATATATTTCAAAAATGTGAAACAAACGACCGCAGACGTAATAAGGGCGAAAATATATTATTATATTATAGCTACCGTGTGTGGTGGCTAGCTATAATATGGGGTATATATTATATTAATATTATATATGTTAATCGCAAACACTGTTACTAGTAGCGCTATCTATCGCCATAATAACGTAGCAAAAACTCTGATAACTTCCTTCCTCAAATGTTATAAAAGAAAAAGTCAATAGCATTCATTCGGAAATCAATCAAAGTATCTATATTAATAAACGATTTTTTTTTAAAGATTTAATTTATTTCTTATTAGGGAAGTTATACCTACAAAACTTATAAATATATTATGCACAATGAAGGATTCACAGGGCATCAAAAAATCGTCCGCATTGCTCTCAATGGGATAAATGCTCAAAATGCTAGCAGCATTACCACATTGTAACGCAATGATAATTCTTTGGCCCAAGAGTGCCAGCCCTCTGGTCACGAGAAGAGTTGACCAGCCGCATAGCAATGTCCATAGAATAGAATAGAATATAATTTTTCTTTATTCAAGTAACCAGGACTCAATAATAATGTTAGTAAAACTTATGACTATGTTAGTAAGAACAGACACTAAACAAAAACAACAAGAATTAACAACAATTGGTCACTGCTACGACGTCCCATGAGAGACGGCACAACAGTGACCCACGTACAGACAGTCCAGGCGACTCGCAATCATGCTTAAAACACTGTTGGAGCTGCCCCACACCCTGCGCACCAGGGAAGCGCACCTTTTACGCATTGTTGCGTAAAAGCAATCCACATGCGCATCTGCGAACATCCCTGATGCACTACAGTAACGAGGCAGCCCCACCAGCACCCTAAACCACCAGCACCATAAAAACAAATAAATATAGATATAAAATAAATTCAGCACAAACTTCCAGGAAAAAAACCTACCCAAGCGCCCCAAACGAATTCATTTCACAATTTATTCCAAGAAACAAAAACTGATAATGAAGTCTTCGTTTCATTTATTTCCCTTTCACAAAATAATCGCAAAAACCGCAATAACCAATAACTATACAAACCCATTGATGAATGTAAACCTCACAAGATTATCTAGCGTTAGTAAAAACTAAGATGTTTCAGCTAACGAACTGTATTGTACGATATGGGTCCGCGGTGAATTTGAACGGTGGGTTGGTATGGTATAAGTGAAAAGCTGGTAGCGGGCCATAGACATACGAACATTTATAAGTCAACTAGCGACTTGCATGTTTTTTTTTTTTTTTTTTTTTTTTTTCTGTATGACATCTCGCAGGTCAACCTAGGGGGTTGTCGGCTGCTTAACCGGACTTTCCTGTGGTGCCTTAAAAATTATTATTTTTAGGGCCTCCAGCCAGGGCAAAATAGCTTACAAACTAAGCGACTACACGCTAAGGGCACCCCCTGTGGGGTACGAGCCTCGGCTTAGGGCGTCGCTGGGAGAGGACAGCAAAGGGACAGGCTGGATCGGATTTCTAGCGACCTGCCTGCTTTCGCTCGGGTACAATGTACTAATGTGATGTCAGTGTGGTGTGACATCTTGAACAATTGTCATATTTTGACAAATTAACACAAAACAAAATCAGACTAAGTATACGAATAAACATTCCTCTTGAATCACTCTATCTACTGATGAAAACTGCATTGAAATCTGTTGCGCAGTTTAAAAGATCTAAACATACAGAAGGGCATATGGCGGGAAGCGACTTAGTTTTGTACTATGTTCATTGCATGTCGTTATGGGTCAGTGGTAAACGCTCTTGAACATGACTTGTATCGGTGAAGGAAAACCTCGTCGACTGTATAATATGTGTTGTAAGTACGTGTAAGGGCAAGTAGTTATATTCTCTTTGAATAATAGATACTATATGAGACATTACAGTTTGGTGTCCTGAATAGCAATGTATTTGCGAGGGATGTAGGTCGATTCTGTAAAATTCAAACAACAACTCGCATCTCACATCGCTATTCACTCTCACTTCGCATAAGGTTCAAAATGACCTTGATATATTTGACACTTTGAATAGGGTTCGAGTGCGAAGTGAGTGACGGGGAAATTACCTTACAGAATGCCACTTCTTACGTCATCTCATACTATCTGTCAAAATCTCCCTGTCAATTTAGTTCAACTCGCTGACACGCTCGCAAGGGTGGCGCTAGTGTAAATTCAAATTATCAACCGAGTTTTTAGAATACCAATCAAGACACTCACAGCGGATTCAGATTCGAAGTTTAGAATGAGGTCTTATAGAATCACACCCATTTATAGAAGGCGGTGATCAGATGGGCCGACGGATTGAAAACCGTCAAAAACTCAAAATAAAATTGAGATTTTAGAAAAACTTTTAACGATAGCACATGTGTTAATAAGAATACCAACTGCATATTATCTTATAGACCAATAACTTCAAATCGCTCCGCTCATAAACACGCCTACTCTTGTAGCAAGGACCCTACACCTACAAATCCGAGCAAAATCGAAGTGCCACGCAACAATAGAGCGTCCTCAATACAAAATTGACAATGGCTGGAGTGAGCAGCAACAAATTTATCACCTTCTGTTTCTTGCAAAACCCTGTCAAATGCACTGTAACTAAATTGTTGAAAAACGACATTGTGTTCAGTTCTGTGTTGTTCGGTGCCATTGAAGTAAATAGGAGCTTGTGGATGGTGTGACTGGTTATATCGTTTTTCAATGAAACAACTTCGATGTGACATTTGAAATGACTAGCGACTTGGGCAGCAGAGCATAGCTATCTACATAACTCTCAGTCACTATGTTTTTTCCGCCAGCTTCAACCTTCAATTTACACAAAACCTTAAGAAGTTATACATAAACCTTCTCATGAATTACTCTGTCTATATGTTACTCTGTCCGTATGGTGTCGGACGTAAAGAATAGCACTATCCCTTATCTTCCCGTGGGTGTCGTAAGAGGCGACTAAGGGACTTACCAGAGAATGGGCAGCAGCGTTCTCTGTGTCTTTGTAACAACCATACTGCGATCGCCAACCCGCCTGCCAAGCGTGGCGATTATGTCAAAACCCCCCCTTGGGGAGGCCTATGTCCAGCAGTGGACGTCTTTCGGCTGAAATTATAATGAATGATACTGCTTTTTTGGGCAGTCGTGTAATTTTCTTATTTATTGTCAAAATAATAGGCTTTCGTTTCACCGCAATTCACCTGATCTTAAGTGATGACGCGGCCTAAGTTGGAACATGCTTGCCTAGGAGAAACCGGTTTACTCGTGCCTTAAAGATACCCAGATTATACTTATCAGGGAACAGAGAGGCGGGCAGTGAATTCCACAGTCTGGCAGTTCGCACAATAAATGTGGAATCAAAGCGCTTGGTTCGAGACCGTGGAACTTCAACCATATAGCGGTTCGCCGTATCTCTGCTCGTCCGATGATGGAATGGAGATGGGGGAATTAAATTGTGCAATTCCAGAGCACACTCTCCGAAATGTACTCGATAAAACACCGATAGACTAGCAACGGTGCGGCGATGTTCAAGGCTCTGGAGCTTAGCCCTAACCAGGGAGTCGTTGTTAATGAATATTTTTTTAAATGAGGATACTAGCTCTTGGCCGCGTAAATATCGGTTATCCCGCATGCAAACGAAGTTGGGGATTAAAACATAGCCTATATCATTTCTTGTGGTTCATGCTAAGTCTGTATCAAATTTCATCAAAATCGGTCCTGTAGTTTGGCCATGAAATCGTAACAAACAAACGAACAAACTCACTTTCGCATTTATAGCATTACTAGCTTTTGCCCGCGACTTCGTCCGCGTAAATGTTGGTTACCGCCGATGCAGACGAAGTTGCGAAATAAAAAGCTTTTTTTACAAAAAAGACACCCGCGTTCAAAATCTAAAAAGTGATAAATAACTTTAGCACAGAACACATGTGACTTTAGTTTCGTAACTCAGTGGCAATACAAAACATCAAACAGAACAAAGCCATCAACCTATGAGTTCAAGCTATTTTCATACCAAATTTCATCAAAATCGGTTCAGCCGTTTCATCGTGAAAGCGTAACAGACTTACTTTCGCATTTATAATGTTAGTATGGATAGTATTGGACTAGTAGCGACCCGCCCCAGCTTCACAAGCATACGACGGGTGCAATGTAGATCAAATTATAGGGGAGACCGGGTACAAAAGTAACACTTTGTACTTTTACCTTGATTTGTGGATGGATGTTACTGTTGCCATTAAAATAATATAACTATATAAAAATTCAGTTTACGTTCTTTACTCTAGTAACTCGGTTTATTACATTTTTGTATGTTTTATATGAATTACAGAAATTTAAAAAAAAATCGTTACTTGTTACTTTCGACCACGTAGGCAGGTCGAAAGTAACACGTTGTGGGTCGAAAGTAACAAGACAAAGGGGTTGGTAATTAATACAATGCTAAACATGATAAATCAACAAATTATTTATTTAAAAATTTTATACTAATAACACAAATTAACTTCTGTATTTTACTATAAATGTTAAGATAATAACAATTCAATAAAATTCTTAGTTTAAGTAATGAGATCAATTTAGTTTTATAATCAGACTTTTATAATTCAGTCATTAATCTAAATCAGAATCGCAATGATGGCACACATAACCCTTGTCATCATCCACACATTCCAAATGGGACCATATTTTGCATTCGGTACATTGCATCCATTTTTCATTTGGTCGATTGTAATTTTCTAAACAGACAAGACAGAAGTAATCTTCATCGCCAGATTCATTTTCCTTTTCTTTTAGTGCCTTCTTTGTCTTTTTGCCTTTTCCCTTTCCTTTTTCAGAAAAATACATATAAAAATTTATAAATAGTTAAATCACCACGAGGACAAAAGTAACACGTTACTTTTGTACCCATAGAGCTATGTTACTTTTGTACCCGTCCACATTTTTGTCAAAACTTGCAATATAACCTTAAATCGGAACGCGCTACACAAAAATGAATTTACGCAATGTACAATCACTTTAATACAGAATAGATATGCAAATATTTATAATACTATCATGCTTTTAAGACTATCAAAACATTGAATAAGAAAACGTCAAAAAACTTACTTTTGGTTTGTAAATTCACGTAGCGTCTTGTCACACAGCCTAACAGCGCGTGGCGTACGCGGCGACTAAATGCGATTGAGGGGGGCGCTCCCGGCTATCGCCTGACAGCGGCAAAGCGGTGTTCGCCCATTGGTTAAATCTAGAAAGCATTTGTTACTTTCGACCCGCCGTTACTTTTGTACCCGGTCTCCCCTACATCTAAACCTTCCATCTAGCATACAAATTGACAGACGATGGGAAGCGCCTTTGTTTAATACTATGTAGAGCTATGGATTTCCTTCTTACAGCTACCTTAATCATTATTTAAAATCAGTGCTATTTATAAATAAATAAATTTAAATAAATAAACTAATAAATTCTACCATCGATCGATGCCGTCGATCGACGATCGAGCGATTGGTCTGGTAACACTTTAAGGCATTCTCTACCCGTCAACCAAGAGTGGTGAAGAGACATTATGGCAGAACAACAATTTACCACCTAATCGTCCCAATCAAACCCGTTCTAAGAATCCAATCTACAAATTATTTGCAACCACATAAAAACAGCTTCGACATTCCTTAAAAATATATCAAAAATTCTGTTAACACATTAATAACCACAAAAAGTATTGCACAAACAATATTTACAGGCACCCTACATTTTGGAGTTGAAAAAAAATATTATCACACATCAGTAAAATCACGCGTAAATCAATAAAATGATAAAGATCAACCGTGCGGCTGCGGCGGCCGGTCGTTAGTACCCACACGTTCGTAAACAGATGCTTCGGTCACAATAGCCGAATATTCGGTAGGCGGTGACGGGTGAAATGCGGTACAAATGTGGTGGCACTGTGGCAGTCGCTGGGTTGGAAAAGTGTGGATGAGACGGTTTGGGAAAGCATATTTTGCTCATAATATTGTAGAAAAAACCTGGTGTTGTGTGTTGTTTGAAAAAATGTTCAAAAATGTTTTGTATTATTTTTGATAATTTTCACTATTCTATATATAGGGTAATTGAAAAAATACCCAAAACCATTTAATCCTCACTTTGTATCATCACACTGAACAACATTTGTTCTAAGACTTTTCAAATTTCGAAACATTTTTTTTCCATCCAAAATATATAAACACACTTAAAATTTTGCATAATATATTTTTTCTGACACAGCCGACGATAGGCCTGCAATCAGCTGTTGTACATTAGCCTACCTACTACCTACATCATATTCGCTATCATATGGGTGCGCGCGCGCGTAGAGTACGTAAATTTTTTTTGGCTACGTTATATTACTTGAGGTCAAAGTCGTAGAACAAATGTTATTCAGGGTGATGATACGAAGTCCAGATTAAGAGGTTTTGGGTATTTTTTCAATTACCCTGTATATATTTCATTTGTAAGTTTTTAGAACCTTTGCACCTAAAGTTTGCATGCCCGCTGGTAAAATATGGCTGAAATTTTTCATTTTTATCACCACACATATAGGTATTGTACCCATAGTCGTAATTTAAAATAATTTATTCGTGATGGCCCAGTGGTTAAGGCGCTCGCCTCTCATACACGAGGTTGTGGGTTCAAAACCAGGAACGAGCAATTTCATATGTACTTTCACAGTTCTCTTAGTTATAATCTTGAACATCACTTACATTGTTGAAGGGAAACATCATGGGAAAGCCTGGATATATTTATTTGAGTCTGAAATCGCCAATCTGCGTTGATCAAGCGTGGTATCAAGGCTCATTACTTTTCTGTACAAGAAGATCAGCTATCCCACTCTGCAGTGGAATAGGATCAGTTCTCATGATAATAATGCTTGGAAACATGCTGGTCCGGGCTCCATAGGACAATTTACAGTGTAGACAAAATCAAACCGATTGCTAATCAAAACTACTTAATCTATACTTAATATATATATACATTATATTTAAATCTTGCTCTGGTTCACACACTAGTTCATAGTTTGTTGAAATGTAAGGAGTTGTTGTCTACTTTTTCAATAATTGTAAATAATAATATGTGAACACTATGTATCTATGTATACAACTTGGCTGTCATTCTTAATCTTGTAATACTTTGTACATACTTCAATATAGTGTTTTTTATGCAGGGTCCATCGTGTTCACGTATAGTTATATAACTATAAACTGTAAATGCAAAATATTGTACACATTTTTTTTAAAAGAGTAAGTATGGAGTTTCTTGCCCATTCTTCTCCATGCGAAACTACCTTTTGGAAGGGGCAACTAGAATCAACTTTTTTTTTATGACGTTCAAAAGTGCCTTTAATGGTCTAATTGAAATAAATGATTTGACTTTGACTTTGACTCTGGTATCTGGTAGTAATATTATGTTTTAAACACAACTTTTGTCACTTCTACTACACACCACATCCACACTAATCCAATGCACTCAACTAATCGTAACAAATTATACTACATTATTATTTGAACGGCAATAGTAATTTATCTTCACCGACCACAATAGTAACGACAATATTGTTCAAAATATTGACACGTTTTTGTTCAAAAATGTTGTCAAGGGTCGAATCGACCCCCACTTAACATCGTATTGTCTGTTTAGCTGTTTGTGGTGTTAATGGGAATAAGGATGGTTTCTTGTGAACTTTGAAAGTAAGCACGATGATTTTACTAACAATAACTTTTGATTGTTTTGTAAACTGAAGCATTCTACAGGAAAAAGATGTAGAGAATGTGCAATGGCGACATATATTTAAAACTAGCTTATGCTGCGACTTGATTCAATAGATTCAATATGAATGATGTACTTAACCGAAATTTGTAACTTAGTATTGATTTTAAAAGAGTGTTCATGGAGTCTCTTGCTCGTTCTTCGCCATAGAAACCTACTGTTTGGAACGAGTGACTGACTGACTCTGACAATTCAAAAGTACCTGTAAATAATTTATTTGAAATAAATGATTATGAGTTTGAGTTTGATTTCGTCCGCTAGAATATCGATATCTACCACTAATAATTTTTCTAACTTATACAATACGGTCAACGTAACTTGGCGCGTCTGAAGTTAGCTGTTTGGCTGCGCAATGGAACTTTTAGGAACGAAATTGTCTACTGCGCAGCTAATCGGCTAACTTCAGACGCGCCAAGTTACGTTGACCGTACTGTAAGTCTATTTATTCTTCATAATATTAGCTATCTGCCAGTTCTGCCAAAATCAGACTAGCTGTTTCGGAGATTACCTTGATCAAACAGACAGACAGAAATACAGAAAATTTAAGTAGCTATTGGGTTTTCTGGTATCAGTACCGTATATTCATTCATTACTTTTAGTGAGGAGCTGTTATTTTGACATTTGAAACAGACAATTTTATTCAATTTTATTTATTTGTATTTTTGTAAATATTTGCTCTGGAGTTACTATTGCCCCCTCCCTACAATCAAATGAAATGCTTACTAAGCAGTATGAAATCTGAATTCTTCACTTTCTTACGAAATTATACTAAAAAAAGCTTTCAGTTTAATCGTATAGTTTGATCTATATTGCACCCGTGCTAATTCGGGGCGAGTCACTAGTTAGATATACTGCATTGCCCTTAATAAGTACGAATTACCATCCGCCACCGCTTATGACTCAAATCGCTTCACATTGCGCATTGAGGTCCACAATATTATGAAAGATCATGTCAAATGATTGTATCTGTCCCTATTGGCTTAACACTATATCCTATAAACATATCTAACCTTATTCATAGAAATATCACTCCTAGTCAATTCTAAATAAGGAATAATATGGCTTGGTTATAGTCCCAGTATTGTCGTGTACTTGCATAGAAATTGAACGTAAATTGTATTCGAATTTGGAATCATTCGTCAAGGTACTTGATTTCTTTGTTGTTTTTTTTTATTCTTTTCAGTCAGTTGTATATTGGTTTGGAAGAGTATTAATATCCTGCTGTTTTAAAGAATGCTTCTATTTTGCGTTTATTTCTTCATGGTTATGTTTCTGGGGATTGTTAATGGAATGTCACGGTAGTGAATGGTGTACCACGTGGTTTGGTGGCAGCTGTGTTATGGGACAGGTGGCGCTACCACTTTGGTTTTAAAATTCAACGTGGTTAGGCCCACGCGATGGTTAACTGGCGTGCCGTGAGTAAGTCTTGCTAATCTGTGGTATTTTGTTGGTACCAAGTCAAGAGATATATATCAGACCGGTTTCTCTCAGAGGAAGAATACCTACCTTGTTTCTCAGCTTTATAATATTAAAAACATAAAATATTAAACACTTTCAAAATCTTAATAATAAATATCTTTATCAAATCCAAGGCAATGATATCCCCTATGTTAAATTGCCGCTTTAATAAAATATTACAAATACAAAAATGAATGACAGAATATCTCAGAAGTGACACAAAAAAATCGCACCACATTGAAAAAGGATGGCCCAAAAACGAAAAAAATTCAACCGATGCGCAGCCTCGCATTAATCAAAATGTGGATCGCAAAAAAATGTTGTGTCGTGTGGGCGAACTTCGATGGAGTCGAAAAAGGTTAATTGTGAATGGAAAATATGTAGGGGGTTCTGTAGGATTATCTTAACTCCCTCATTCTCCCTCATTTCAAGTACAAGTAATTTTTTGAAGCTGTCATTCAAACATCTTTGAAAGTCATTATAGGTAGTCAGAACCCAGAAACTCTGAGAACCAGTCTTACCAAGGGGTATCGTTACCTAGTAACTAAGTTGAGGAGTATTAACTGTCGATGGTCAACTACCTATTTTGGGACACACACAAAGTAGTGACAGAAAAAGGCTCTATAACTTAACATAATTATATTCCACTACTGTAGATATTTAAGTTTTTTTTTTTTTGGTGCCAACAACACTAGCTCAAGAGAGAAGCTACCTTAGAGAAGTTTTTATTTATAAGGAGATTTGGTTTATCAGAAGAGTGAATAACTATTCAATTAAATGCTGGTAATTACATTTGACTTGAATGATTCTAGTATCGTAAAGAAAACATTCAGAATAAATTTCATAAGCTTTATTTCAGACTAGCAACCCGACCCGGCTTCGCATGGGTCTATAGCCTTCCTAGATAAATGGACTATCCAACACAAAAATATTTTTTCAATTCGAACCAGTAGATCCTGAGATTAGCGCGTTCAACCAAACAAACAAACAAACAAACAAACAAACAAACAATCAAACAAACAAACAAACAAACAATCAAACAAGCAAACAAACAAACAAACAAACAAACAAACAAACAAACAAACAAACAATCAAACAAACAAACAAACAAACAAACAAACAAACAATCAAACAAACAAGCAAACAAACAAACAAACAAACAAACAAACAAACAAACAAACAATCAAACAAACAAACAAACAAACAAACACTTCAGCTTTATAATATTAAGTCCTATAGATACGGAACCCTAAACAGTTTTTTTATTCCATTTGCAACGTGCGTTGCCCGCATTTTTTTATCATATTACTTTGAATTGGGACAGCAATAAAATATAGAGCAAAATATTAGTTTCATAAATAATGATGTGTCTTGAAGACCCATATTGTCTATGGTTGTTTTGTAGAATTCTTTGCAATAAAATAAGAATACTAAGAAAATGCAGGTAAGGTCCAAAGTTAGATGTCGTTCATCAGTTGACTAAACTTTTCCCAACTGTCTTAGGGTCTAATCAAACGGAACGCAGCTGAATACCGGTGTTTAACATAGAGCGTCTGCCTATTTGAGCCCCGCAACCAAACAACCGGATAAATCAGTACTCCTTGGTAAGACTGGTGGTCATATTTTCTGGGTTCTGACTAGCCTTAAGGACTGTCAAAGATCTACGGATAACAGCTGAGACTAACAAATTTACGTGCTTTTCGAGGCACAAAGGGATCGAGGTATGAAATGGATGGACTCCCATCCAAAAACCGACCGCGGAAAGCATAACTTAACAATGACTTTTGACTTTAGACGGCACGGTTGGCGCAGTGGCTGAGCGATCGGCTGCTGCGCTGCGTGTCGCGGGTTCGATTCCCGCACGGAACAAATATTTGTACCTATGGCCTACAGATAGTTGTTCCGAGTCTGGCTGTTTGTGTATGTGAGTTTATATGTTTGTAAACGCACCCACGATATAGGAGTAATTCCTAGTGTGGGGCAAAGCTTAAAAAAAAAAAAAAACTAATGAAAGATCGATCTACTTATACGTCTTTTAATTAGCCACAAGCCCCCCAAAGAAGTTCAATGTCATTTAAAGTGTATAATTAATTTAATACATTCGCATTCTTAATGATAGAATTGCCCTATGAGAAACGATCATTAACATCCTAATAAATATAATTAATTTTGCAGACAAAGTAGGTACAAGTTAATTTGCTCTTAATCCTTAATGAACTTTCTTAATTAGGTACTTCAAATTATTGCTCGTAACAAGGTAATAGAAATATTAATTGCTTTTCTTCAGTTGCAAGGTATCTGCTGATATTACAAAAAATCAGAGATATAGATAAGAGTGCCTGTGGAGATTCTTGCTCGTTGTAGGTAGAGACCTAAAGTAACTCTACGTTTTGAAACTACCTACCACTTTCTGACTAACCGATTCCTTGACAATTTAACATGCCATGCACACTTGAATGTCCCGCTGGCGGTGGCGCATGTGTTGGATCATTCGGTTCCCTTCAAAATGGTTGAGCTAAATGATGCCGATCCGTGCGTCATGTTCGTGAACGGGCGCCGTTAGTTGGGACTGGTCATCTCTTAGCTGCCTCGGTTATTCTAAATTTGTTGAATTGCTTAATATGATTATATTTTCATCTAGACCTCTTTTAACGTACACGACTTGTTACATTGTTCTCACATTGTACCCCTAGATTCAATATGAATGATGTAACCGGAATTTGTAACATATTATTGATTTTAAAAGAGTGTTCATGGAGTTTCTTGCTCGTTCTTCTCCATAGAAACCTACTGTTTGGAACGAGCAACTAGCTTCAACTTTTTGACTGACTGACTCTGACAATTCAAAAGTACCTGTAAATGGTTTATTTGAAATAAATGATTTTGAGTTTTGAGTTTTGAACAGTGCCAGTAAATGGTTTGATTAAAAAACTTTTTTCAAATAGAAAAAACAACCGCCTTCAAAAACTAAAAAGTGATAAATAACTTTAGCACAGAATGGCGATGGCTTTGTTCTGTTTATTTTTTTGTATTGCCACCGACTTCCAAAACTAAAGTAATGTGTGTTCTGTGCTAAAGTTATTTATGACTTTTTGGCGGTTGTTTTCTTTCCAAAAAAAAGGTTGTATTTTCCGCGTTTTAGTATCGCCTTAACATCCAAATCCATAAAGAAACGACGACACAGTTAAATCAGAGATTGAAAAGAAAAGTCCTTCAAAGACTGAAGAAACAACGTTGTCTACCTATGTATTTTTTATTGGATTTTGTTGATTGTTTCAAAAAGCGCTGAATCAATTTCGGTGAAATTTATATGGGACCATTTCGAAACAAACCCCTTAAAAACAAAACAAATCCGTCTATATATGACGGAGTTATAAAAAAAATACGTTAAAAAAAATACAAACATCCGAATTGATAATCTCCTCCTTTTTGAAGTCGGTTAAAAATAAATGCTTTGATGCTTTTGACTTGACTACTGTGCAATGCGCTTTGCTACTTTGCAGACTGCGTCTGTTCTGCATCAGTTCTGCGTCCAAAACTCTCAAAGTTTAGTCGAAAAAATTAAATAAAAGTAGTATTATTTCAAAATTAAAAAAAAGGCGTATACTAAAAGATAGATAATAAAATTGTCTGTAAGATGGTGTAAGTTTCGTTTAATTATACCTGGTAAATTTTGTGTGATTGTCAATGTTTTGTCCGCGTCAGACACAACTTCACGTGTTAATTAAACTATATAATATGAATATAATTAAAAATATTCACTTACTAAATGATCAAGAGAATGTTCTAGTTTAACATATATTTTTTTCGAATCATTTACACTGCACATTTTGATGTGATTGTCAAAAATCTGTAAAAGTCGTTAAATAGCCCCTTAACTGCAGCTGCACTACAACTTCATGGGCACGTCATAAAATTACGTGAATTAGCTCTCTGGACTTACGAAGTAAGAATATCGATTACTTAATGTACGGTACTTAATGACTGTTATTTTCCCACCACCTGCTCGACAATGTCGAATTATATGTCATGCAAACCTAACCTAAAGTAAGTCATTTAAGACCTGAGGTCTAATATTTGTACTGAATTTAATTATGACCCGCTGGTCATTAATGTGATTTGAATTTGGAACTTAAAGTAGATATCGCATACGAACATTTACGATAGGTAGTAGTTCCATAGTAATTCCACGCATTCACCATCTCTCTAAAAACTGCACTAAAAAATAAATTGTTCGAAAATCGAACTGGCCACCACGAGCAGAATATAAATTAAAGAAAAATAAGTACTTTGATTCTAGTACTATTGCTTTTTATTGTCTCGTAGATGGTGTGAAAAGTAGAATATGTTCTTTGGGGAGAAAGGTGTCTTCGTCTGGGGCGATCTTGAATCTCACGCTGCACTCAGTATTCTTGTCTTAACTCTTAAATAATTTTACTCATTGGTACTCAGATAATTTTAACGTTTACGTTTTTCTATACTAGGTATTGCTACTCTTGATTTGATGAATCGCATGTAGATAGGTACCTACTAACCAATAAAATATGGGATAAGCCCGCCACACTATTCCCTTACCACTGTAACTCCTGTAAGCCAGAATCAACAGTGGCGACCACCAGTAAAGCGCCAGAGCAATGAAGCTCGACGAGTCCCAGAGAAACGATTCAACTGTCTTGGATCCCGCAACGAAATTAATCAGAAAAGAACAGCGGAGGAGTAAGAAAAACATATTTTTCACTTCCCTCCAAATCAAGCAGGAGACAGAACAGAACTAGGCCAATAGGCACAAAGGGACGTTTACAACTGGGAGAAACCCAGTTGCTAAGCACCACGGATTATAATTGACATAATTAATGGGCCCTAAAAAGTGAGCTGTTACATTAAATTTGATTCCAACAATAGGTATGGCAAAAACGCTTGAACGCACGGAAATTAGTTCTAGTTCCTAACCAATAAAATAAAAATATAATTATTTTGAAAGCGGAACGCAATGTTTTATGTTAACATGACACAGGTCGACCGAACTTGTATCGACATACAAGATTGATGGAATTCGCCCGAAGTCACCTTATATTTGCCCCATGCCTGATCGATCACTGATTAACTAATAGTTCCTGGCCTGATATCGAAGGCTGGTCTATTTTCTTTTTTATTGCTTGCTTTAGCTATTAGCTTGCTTGTCGAGACGCGAGACTAAGCGGACGTGTATTTTGTATTTATTCCGTATAATGAAATAAACAATTACGACAAATAAATATAATTATTTGCGCCGTCAGTATTTTAGTAAAGTGTGTCGTGTGTGAATTGTAGTTTTTTCAAGTTTGTTGTTGCAAGATGAACTAAATACTTCATAATATCCAATAATAAAGTGTTTCGGGTAATATGTCTAACCCAGGATCGAGCCCCTTTGGTCGTAGCCAATTACTACGGCGTAGTCCCCCACCAACGCCTTCTGCACCGTTGCCCCCGAGCAACCCAATTCCACCAGCACCCGAGGTCAATGAATTGCCGTCTGAAGTAATTAGTACGCCGGAGATCCAGAAATGGTTGTTGTCAATAGACGCCATTGTGAACGAAGTTTGCACTATTGTAGGTGAAGGAAAAATGAACTCTGACCAGAAGCTTCGTGTGACCAATCTTTGCCGGAAGGTCTCAAGTGGAACTTCTCAGATGGCCGTCTTATACCAGTCATTGAAGCAGAAAACTATCCAAGCCCATACCACAATCCAGCACCTACAGGAACACCAGAACGTTGTGAACTCTCTCCAGCAGTTCAAAGAGGTTGTAGAAACTGAGCTAAATTCACCAGACAACCATTCTTATGCTAGTATGGTGAAGAAAGGTGACGATAACTTCATCCGTCCTGCAAATTTGAGGTCAGTCGCTATTTATCCATGCGATAAAACCCAAACAAGTGACGACACCAAGTCACTTGTCCAAAAGATAATCTCCCCCGAACAACTTAAGCTCCATGCCCGTGGCCTGAGAAAGGTGAAAAATGGGGGTGTCCTGATCATCACCGAAAACAAAGGCGACATTGATAAACTGAAGACTTCGGAAAAGCTTGTTTCATCGGGCCTTACAATAGAAGAACCTTCTAAACGTCGTCCAAGGGTCACTGTCATTGGTGTTCCCGTTGCCCTTACCGAGAAGGAGGTATTTGATTGCATTTACGAGCAGAACCTGTCAGACAAGTTGCCGAATATAACTCGTGAGTCTTTCCTTCAGAGCATTAAGTTGAGTCACAAATCGGGTAAGAAAGACCTTCCTACCTGTAACTATATCCTAGAACTACCTGCTAGCATAAGAAAAATAGTCATTAACCAAGGCCGACTTTTTATAAATTGGACATCATGCCCTGTGAGAGATTTCACGATAGTCACCAGGTGCTACAATTGCCAGCAGTTCGGTCATGCAGCCAAGTTTTGCCGGGAAACTAGTCCTACTTGCAATCACTGTGGTGAGACTGGACACTCCTTCAAGGAATGCAGCAACAGATCTTCTCCCGCTCAATGTGCGACGTGCAAACGATTCAAGAGGAAATGTGACCATCCAACTGGTGATGAAAGTTGCCCGGCGCGCAAATATGCAGAGCTTAACTTTATTAACTCAATAGACTATGAAAGCGCCTAAGGGCGCCTATTGGACAATGAACTTTTAACATCTCACTATTCACCCCACGCATCGAAACAGCACATGCATATATACCATATCATTGTAACATAAAAAAATCCATCCAAAACATTGGTTACTAATTCTTCACTTTCCAATTATCAAGATGTTCTACTAACATTAGAAATAAGTTCACCTAGAAAATATTGCATGCGTAGCTACACTAAAGTCAATACGAAAAACATTTAATTGACAATTTAACAATAACATATACCTACCACTTACTCATCCAAACATTTCCACACATAATTGTAGCACATATACGTAAGAATGCTGACACAGCATGCTCTTTAGCACTACAGCTAAAGCGGACATTTAAATAATCTAGGTCACTATTGACTCCAATCTAAATTTCCGTAAACATTACGACTTATTTACCAGCAATTTATAATAAATAGTTCAACTCATTTAAAAAAAGGCTCAACAATTTACTAATACTATAGTTATAAAAATGTAGAAAATGTTAACAAAATTAACGATACTTCTAGAAGTTTTGGCATGTTGATAATTTATTCCCTGTAAGTATTTAATGTTGCGTTCATCTGTTGTATATTTACATAGGTTTAGTTTTTAGATAATAATGATCAAAAATGCTTTTTCTCAAAAAAAATTAAGTCTATTTTATATCAGTTTAACTTTATAACAATGAACCCATATAATTTAAATGTAAAGTGATGGCCTGAAACACAGGTTTGTTGTAACCTAGTTCAGGCCGGTCGCTACCTAACATTGTAATTCCGATTCATCATAACTTGCACCAGTTAGGTATATAATTATTTTAGTCTTAGTTTAGTTTTAGACAATATATTTGTATGGAAAATATTCCTACTATTGACTAATGTACACTTTTTTTTTGTAAACGATATTTAATAAATAAATTATTATTATTATTATTATTATTATTATTTTTGGGCAAAAGAATTAGCATTGCCATAGAACTTGGTAATGCTGCCAGCTTGTTTGGCACGTGTCCTGTTCACAGCGATGTGGACGAGGTTTTTGATGCTCATTGAACCTCTTCCTTTTTCTTGGAATTGAACATAATATTATGATTTTTGTATATGCTTTGTATATATTTGTGACATGTTTCAGAATGGGCCCACTCTATGTACACTACTACAAAAAAAAGAGAAAAATCCGGGAATATTACAGATTTATTCATTTAAATGTATACAGGGCTCATTCTAAACTTCGAATCTGAATCCGCTATGAGTTTCTTGATTGGCATTCTAAAAACTCGGTTGATAATTCGAATTCAGACTAGCGCTACCCTTGCGAGCGTGTCAGCGAGTTGAACTAAATTGACAGGGAGATTTTGACAGATAAAGTATGTGATGACGTAAGAAGTGGCATTCTGTAAACGAATTTCCCCGTTACTTCGACGCTCACTTCGCACTCGAACCCGATTCAAAGTGTCAAATATATCAAGGTAATTTTGAACTTTATGCGAAGTGAGAGTGAATAGCGATGTGAGATGCGAGTTGTTGTTTGAATTTTACAGAATCGACTTACTGTTGTGGTAGTAAATTGATATTTCAACTTAATTCCCCCATCCTTATTCCATTACCGGACGACGACGGGTGATATGGCGAAGCGTCACCGCTATAGATACGGTTGAAGTTCCACGGTCTCGAACCAAGCTCTTTGCTTCCACATTTATTGTGCGAACTGCCAGACTGTGAGATTCACTGCCCGCCTCTCTATTCTCCGATTCGTATAATCTGGGATTCTTCTAGGCACGAGTGAACCGGTTTATCATGGGCAGGCGTGCTCCACCTTAGGCCGCATCATCACTTAAGATCAGATGAGTTGCGGTCAAACGCAAGCCTATTACAATATAAAAAAAAAATAACAAATATTTTAATGGATTTTCAACATGGCGTCACTCAGATTTAGTTACAGATCATAGAAAGAGATCTGTCAGCTGTCACAAAAATGTCACTTCAGTCACTTTCGTCCGTATGTACTGTACTTTCGTCTGGTTTTGTTTCTAGTTTCTGGAGTTCTTTTTAACAACCTCGCTTTCGTTTTTTGAGTTTAACACCATTTCTTTGCCATCTGTTTACCTGGCTACCCACAAATCGACGCAGAAAATCAAAATTGAAAATGTTAAACGTCATTAATCAATCAAAATGACAGCTTACCGCCATTGTTATTTTTTTGATAAGTGTTGCAATTTCAAGTACAATCCCTTGTGTTTTACCTGCACACAAAGCTATTTTAAAGTCATGGGACAATAATTGAGAACTTTTTAAAATGCGTTTCCCTATTTTTGAGTATGGTTTACAAGGACTGGGCCCAGGCTCCATACATTTTAAAACAACTCCTTTGTAATTTAACCTCGTATTAGCAACTCTAACTGCCACACTCAGAGACGTCACTTAATAATAATGAATCATTAACTTTAATTGGCCGACATAACTTGGAACGCTGTCAGTCAAAAGTATTGTTGTTAACATGTGCCAAGTTATGTTGGAAAATTAAAGTTTATGATGCATTATTATTAAGTGGCGTCTCTGAGTGTGGCAGTGTGTATTTGACTTTAACGGGCCTTAACAGACATAGAGACCGGCATTATCTAGCTATACACTGGTGGTACATTGGTGTAGCACATTTTCAATTATTCCAGTCCTAACATACATTTAAAAGTATTACTTTGTAAAATACGTGGTGACACGATAGCAATAACTTCTCTTCTTTATAACCCTTATCCAGATTGCAAGCTCACGTATGTAAACAAATAAAGTTTATGTCGTTGTAAAAGCACAATAAACATGTAATTATACTAATATAAACATAATGAGCAGTTACTGTGTTTACACGAAACATTAAAACTATGACAAACTTTGTCGCTCTTTAGTACTGCTTGCAGGTTTAAGGGATGAGCGATTTGATGGTTTTTTATTTTTTATTTTTTTTATGGGACAAGCCCGCCACACTATTCCCTAACCACTGTAAATCCTGTAAGCCAGAATCAACAGTGGTGACCACCAGAAAAGCGCCAGAGCAATGAAGCTCGACGAGTCCCAGAGAAACGATTCAACTGTCTTGGATCCCGCAACGAAATTAATCAGAAAAGAACAGTGGAGGAGTAAGAAAAACATATTTTCCACTTCCCTCCAAATCAAGCAGGAGACAGAACAGAACTAGGCCAGTAGGCACAAAGGGACGTTTACAACTGGGAGAAACCCAGTTGCTAAGCACCACGGATTATAATTGACATAATTAATGGGTCCTAAAAAGTGAGCTGTTACATTAAATTTGATTCCAATAATAGGTATGGCAAAATCGCTTGAACGCACGGAAATTAGTTCTAGTTTCCACAAGGTCCGCATAATAAACTGCTCCGGATGTAGCCTGTACACTATCCAACATAATATTGCGTTCTTTCTGCCAAAGAGTACACTCCCATAAGATATGATGTGCAGATTTTTCGTATTCACAGTCAGATGTAGAACATGGACACAAAGGCGAAGCAACAAGCTTGAAAGAAAATAATTTACTTTTAAAGTTGCCATGTCCTGTTAGAAATTGGGCAACACAGTGGTCCACCTCCAGCCATGTCCTGGCCAGCCGCTCACGAACGGATGGAAAGAACTGATGAAGGTGACGGCCCTTGCTAGAATCATCCCACCTACACTGCCACTCGGATAAAAGTTCCTCCCAGACGTCAGTCTGTGGCTTAAATAATCTAGAGATCTTAGCCCGGTCACGTTGAGTTAAAAATATGATGGTTTATTTATTACTAGCTTTTGCCCGTGACTTTGTCCGCGTGAATGTCGATTATTGCGGATGCAGGCGAAGTCGTAGAATCAAAAGTACGCCCTTCCCTAGAGTTCAAGCAATTTTCATCAAAATCGCATCGCATCGCTCTTAGCCAAATTATTTTTTGTGGATGATGCACCGGCTAGTGGTTCTTAAACTCTTATGTAGCAACATAAATAATAAAACTTACCTACTTTTATGTGTATACAACAAACTTGAACTGTTCGGCATTAATTGATCGATATTTGTTAAACATCTGTGGAGGCTTGTTATTAGCAACTGGATAATTTATTGTAGATACCATTATTATGTGATTAGTGTGTAAGCCTTCTTAAAAGTAATAAAATAAAATTTAAAATAAAATGGGTTCAGCCGTTTCATCGTGAAATCGTAACAGACAAGACAGAGTTACTTTCGCATTTATAATATTAAGTAAGGAAAATAAGGATTATTATTATAACTAGCACTATCACACTTTCTTTCTTTCATTCTTTCTTTCACTATCCCCGCGACTTCGATCGCGTGATTTTTCTTACCGATCCCAAATGTTTTGATAACAAAATATAGCCAATACAGCACTAAGTGATAACGTATCTTTCAATTGTCAAAAGAATTATCAAAATTGGACCAGCATTTCCGGAGATTAACGCGTTCAAAGAAACAAACTCTTTAACTTTTATTTTGCCTTTTGATTTTATTTCTTGTCATGACAATAAGTACAACATCTTACAGACTATTCCAAGATGATGTTATACAAAAGACAAATTAACTATCTATTTATAGATATCACTACACATTATAAAACAAAGTCGCTCGCTCCCACGTCTGTCTGTCTGTCCGCGATAAATTCAAAAACTCTCGAATGGATTTTCATTAGAAAGAACAAATAAATTGGTGTATAGGTAATTTGTGGAGGTTTTGTGTAAATTGGCGATGATTGTTGAAATTGGCGGAAAGAATCATGGCGACTAGGAGCTATGTAGATGGTTATGCTCTGCTAGCCGTGCGAACCCGGGGCGGGTTCCTAGTCTCTCATAAAAAAAACTTAAACAAAAATCAACAATAAAAGTGTATTATATTATAATTTTGTAATGCCTCTTTCAAAGCACCTTTGCACTTCTAAAAAAAAATAACAGGCTATGAAACATAATATCTTACTACGCTTAACAGCCATTCCGAAATCACTTGAGATGAACTGACACATGCGTGAAAGCTCAAGAAGTTGACTTCATGTCCATTCACTAAGGGAGTTTTTTACAGTATATTAGTTCTGAAAAACACTAAGATTTGAATAGAATAGTAATGCAGAAGAACACTTATAACAGAAGAATATAATATTATGCATCTTTACTCAATCGACAACCGATGAGCAGGTTGATACATAATTACTTGTTTGCGGTTCGCTTTCATTAGCTGGAATTAACAAAACGATCTATATATTTTTTTGCTCTTCATTCGTACTGGACGTTCAAATTATCCACCATCCAATCTATGCTGTAGTAATAGATGTATGAGTTAAATTAATTATTAATAATATTACATATTGCTACTCAATTTTAATTGTATTGAAATATAACTGTTATAATAAATATAAGTCCAAATGTTTGCTTGTCACAATTTTATGACTAACTGTTATTAGAATTTAGAGTTAGAATTTTTATTTACATAAAAAAGTTACAAACGAATAAATGCACTTATTATAAATATACAATGTACTATTTTAAATTAACACTGACACCCAGGGTAAGATTTAACTTGTGTTTTGGGTGCCAGGGCTCTCGCAGTTAATTTTAGTTATTAAATAATGTACAGCTGTTTATGTGAGTTTTCAGTTTCTATTGAATAAATAAAAAATGTTATAATTGTTTAAAACTAAGAACAGGTGTGAAGAGTAGAGATGTGAGTGCGTTGTGTGGGTGAGATGGGTGTGGGGTGAATTGTGTATATGTAGAGTGTGTTAGTGTGCGTATGTTAATTTTAGTATATGTTCCGTTTCAGCATAGGTCATTGTCATGAGCCATTCAGATACTTTCTTTTTGCATTCTGATCTGGCTAGTGGATAGATGTTACAGTGCTTGTGGAGTGTGCGTTATACAAATGTCCGCTTATCACCTGGCTAGACCGCTCTTGGATGCCTGAGTTTTACAAACCATATAATCAATCATGTAATGAATCTGTGTAAATCGCACCAACTCTTATGGCGAATAAATAGATTTTAATTTGAAAGACCTATAAAAACGCCACCGGACACATTTCTATGAAAAACGTCACATTACTACGATATGAAAATGGAAAAGAGCATAATTATGTAATTAAAAAGGACACGTTAATGATATAATGTATGTAATGGTATAATGAATAAAAGCATTAAGATTTTATTGTACTAACGCCAGTGTTTGTTTATATGTAGGTATTACAGACATGCACAACATTTGACAAAATGAAACAATAATTATGTGGGATAATTATATCGTCATCAGTACATAACTTGAACACAAATGCAGTGTTTGTTTATAGCAGCAAGTTGCAACTTTATATGCACGTGGGCAGAAACAGTGCAGTAAAAATTAACTCTATATAAACTGCGAGGATGTTTTGTCGCAATTACTTTTATGATTCGTTTCCTTGAACTTCTTTTATATGTTGAGCTTCTACGCAAATGTTGCTTTGATCCTTTTGACTTTATGCTCGATATCTATACAAGAATTACATATAAGTGTCTGTGTCTGTTTGTAATATCAAAAAAATACAGACGAATTGAAAACCTCCTCCTTTTTTGAAGTCGGTTGAATAACAGCTTTTACTAAATGCATACGAAAGTATTTACGAATTACGTAGACTGCAACATGAGGTTCGAAAAAAAAAATGATTTAAGACTACTTATTTGAAAGAAAGAAAGAATCATGGCGAGATTTGTACAAAAAAAATTAAGATGTTTAGAGAAGTTAAAATTATAATTCTTATATTCTTGGGTACCTTAAGAGTATCTTCAGGCGTTTACAAAATGTTTAAAACCCCGCAAAAAAAGTTAACAGTTTAACGAAAAACTCATTATTTCAGAACAAAACGGCGAGTATGTACTTTGAAACCGACAGCTGCTGCCGTTTCGCAGTTCTACATTGAAATTGCATCGTTTTATGACAAAAAATATCACAAAATAATGATTATTATTTTCCACACACTTGTCACATCACTTGTCTGCCAATTTTATAGATCCGTTAACATCGCTTGTCATTTTTTTTTTTTTTTTAATAACCACAAAATGGGCATCGAGGTGAAAAGAAAAAGTGTTATTTTCATTTCGTAATATTTTAATTATGCGGGGGTTTAAAAATATGCTAAGTATATCCTAGTAATGTATTCTTCACATTGGAAAATATTTTAAACCCTCTATATTACTTTTTTTTCATACAAATGAATGTATGAATCTCGCCATGATTCTTTCAATTAAATTAGGTGAAACCTATTCGATGCGAGAATAATTATGGATAATCAAAAATACATATTAAAATAACTAATTGCTAATGAGGAGTTGCGTCGGCGCCTTGTGACTCGGCGGATGTCATCGATGCAGTTTCTATGAGCTCTGCGTAAACTGACGGAAATGCACGGTCGGCTATATCCATTAGGGTGTTAATACACCAATCGATCGATCGTCGATCGATGGCATCAATCGACATCGATCGACGTTGATCGATTGGTGTGGTATCTTTAGCTGATCGACGGATACCGTTCCACTAACTAATCGATCGATTGCCGGTCGATGGCATCGGTCGACGTTGATCAATTAACCCCAGCTATAATCTATCAGTAATAATAATCAAGCAGCTCGATCGACGTCGACTAATCCATTCTACCATCGATCGATGCCGTCGATCAACGATCGATCGATTGGTTTGGTAGAAACTATCGATCGACATCGATTGATCATCGATCGATACCGTCGTTCGACGATTGATCGATTGATCTGGTAACACCCTTAGGATTCCGTACTTAATGTACGGTAAATAATACCAAAAATTTTAAATGGTTGTTTGTCTGTTTGTTCTGGCTAATCTCTAAAACGGCTAGACCGATTTTGACAGGGCTTTCACTAACAGATAGCTGATGTTATAAGGAGTAATTTCATCATCATAATCGTGCCAACCTTTAGACGTCCACTGCTGGGCATAGGTGGAGACCTATGATCAGCAGTGGACGTCAGAAAGGGGAGCCCTTCAGCCGTAATCCATGCTGGTCGATGCATGTTGGCGATTGCAGTAAGAGTGATGGTACTCAGAAGGACACTGCTTCCCACCTTCTGGTCAATATCCCTCTGTCGCCTTCTACGACATCGACGGGTAGAAATGGGTTGGTGCTATTTGCGGCCGGCACCACATGGCCACACGACGTAGGAGTAACTTGGGCTGGATATTAAAACCTGTGATAACCAATATTAACGCGGATGAAGTCGTGGATATTAGCTAGGTAGTTATTAATAAACTAGCTAGGCCCGCTGCTTCACTCCCGTGGCCTTAAGTACGACTTAAGGAAATAAGTATTGAATTCTATATTAATTATCCAAGTGGGGCCTCAAGTCTGCTATTACAATTGATTTCATAATTATTGATTTTGACAAGTTTACAAGTTTACAAGTAATGATATAGAGTGCAATCTCGTACAAAATGACTAATGTATGCCTGAGTTTGGCGGTAATCTGTTAAAATTTTGACAGTACCTACCCTTGAACAGTGACCTACCATTAGAACGTCATTGTGCAGTCAATGATCGACGATTATGAATTTAGCAGATTACGAACTTTTAGCAAAATGACAATGGGATCGGGTTGGAATGACGAAATTATGAAAATAACAGACTTGGCCCCCTGGTCTAGTGGTTGCAAGCGTGACAGCTGAGAGTTGGAATAGTGGATTTTTCCAAAAAATTTTTTTTATAGACTCTCAGAGTTTAGTTTATTGCCATGTTGGTAATTAGCAAGCGCCATACCTAGGACTAATTAACCTCTGGCCGAAGGAGTGTGTGATATGACTTTAGTACCTACACCTGCTATGCCATCTGACGTGGTATTGAGATTCACTGGTTTTTCGTTTTTAAACTATTGAAACGAATTTTAGTAGATATTGTTTTAATATTGCACAACACATTGTAGCTTCGACTTTTCTATTATCAAGAGCGTAGAAAAGCATCTTGTAACCATTAATAATAATATTTGTATACCATAGTTTGGTTAACTTATTGCTCATGATTAGAATATTTCCTTTGTATGTCCTTTTAATTAATTTATTTATGAAGTATGGCAGACTAACAGATAAACAACCGACTTAAAAAACAAAGGTCGATTTATTTCACGCAATATCTCGGGCGGGAATTTCATAAAAATAATTTAATAATATGTGAGGACATTTTCATACACGGCCATCTGACCCCAAACTAGGGAGACCCTGTACTATGAGTGTCAGACAGCTGATATACATACACAAATACATTTTTTTTTGTAAATACATACATATGTAGATAAACAACACCCAGACACAAGGCAAACACAAGTGCTCATCACACAAATGTTTACCCTGGGCGGGAATCGAACCCGCAACACGCTGCGCAGCAGTCGATCGCTCAGCCACTGCGCCAACCGTGTCGTCCACTAAAATATTTCACCTCTAACAGCGGAAAATTAGAGGTTAACTTATTTTTTTTAGTGTTACTTTTTTAGTGTTTGCTTTTTAGTGCTTACTTTTTATAAACAATAAAGCGAACAATAAAGACTACGTAAAAGTTAATGAAAACTGCTGTATTTTTTTTTTTCATAGCACATTCGATGACACGGTTGGCGCAGTGGCTGTGCGATCGACTGCTGCGCAGCTTGTTGCGGGTTCGATTCCCGCCCAGGGTAAATATTTGTGTGATGAGCACTTGTGTTTGCCTTGTGTCTGGGTGTTGTTTATCTATAAATGTATGTATTTAAAAATGTATTTGTGTATGTATATCAGCTGTCTGACACCCATAGTACAGGGTCTCTCTAGTTTGGGGTCAGGTTGCCGTGTGTGAAATGTCCCCACATATTATTATATTATTATTATTATAGCTTCGCAAATTTTGTAGACCCATTATTTCTTATAACAAATAATACTACTTGGTAAATGGATTAAAACATAAGTAATTGCAATTATACCAATAAATATCATTAGTCCAACAAAACGATACAACTAACGCCATCTGTCGCCACATGGTCGAACTGCGTAGACAGCGCGCTCACTTGAGTGACAAGATGACGTGCGCGCGCGCATCCCAACAGCGAACCTGTGAGTTATGCGGAGGAACTATTATTAATTGAAGTTTGCGAAAATTTTATAATTGTTTATTGTTTGCAAGAATTTAGAAGTTAAAATATTGTTTTTAACTGGTGTGCAATAATTTATTACGTTTTAATGAATAAGGTAGGTATATTTTGATTATTTATGATTCGTTAAACATTACTGCACTTTCAAATATTTATCTGTTTAGACATGGAAGTGTGTTCAATTTTATTTGTTTTATTAATGTTTGTTTTTTTTTGTTTGGTGTGTAGAGAATGGCAATGATTGCTTTATAGTTATCTTTCAAGAATTTTCATTTCATTCACAACTTTGTACGATTCCACTGGTTTCCTCCTACAATTGGTTTCTGTACGATCTTTTTGGAACGATTTGGATTCGGTATTGGACAAAAAGAATGCATCTTGCACATAAATTATGGAGGATGGGAATAAGTTTAACCTAATACCAATATTGAAGCTACAGATGAAGAAAGAAACGGTGAATTCAATGTGATTTATTGTGATATTTCATTTATTACATTACAATCTTGAACCTATAAATTAAAAGAGCGTGATTATACGAAATTATATTTTATAAATTGGAATAAACGTACAGAGATTTGAATTGGAAATCTTAATTATTCCAATCAGAATATTTAGTTTAAGTAACCGTTATGGTACGTAATACTGATTAGAATATATTTACTAACATTTGAATTTAAAAAGCATGTGAATCAAATAACTATAAAAGAAGACTGGATATTTTTTTTTGAAATCACGAATATAATAGGTAAGAAGTTGATACTGGAAAGTGATGACATTGGTAGTAGTCTCGTCTGCGGAAAAAGAGTAATAATATTTTTGAACCGTTTGAGTTTTTTAATTGATAATGAACTTAAATTTATCGTTAATAAAGTTAAAAATTGCATAATTACGTGTAACAAAACAAATGCAGAGCGAAGTACTTCGATACTTCTTGGCTCAAAGGTCTTATAAGACCTTATCTGTCAGCCCTTATCCCATGTTACTAAGGGTCAAGGCTACACGTTTTCTTCTTCCATCCCGTCCTAAGGTCGTAAAGATCGCAAAGGACATAACACACAATGTCATTTACGACACCTTTGAGACCAGAGGTATCTTGCACACAATTATCAAATCAATTTGTGGTGTATTTACATGAATTCGTAAATGAATCTGCTTGAGTACAGTTCTTCTTCTTCTAGTATATCGCTGAACTACGAAAGTTGGCGGTCAGCTCTGCATACTTTTCATTTCCTTTCGCGAGGTGAAATAGATTCGCGGTGCACGAGATACCAGTCCACTCTCGTAGGTTGCAGATATCAATTTTCAGTAATGATTTCTAATAAGAATTACCGAATAATAATTTTACAGACGATTAAAACGCAGTGGTCACATTTCTTGAATAGGTTAGCTTTAATTTGTGTTTTTCTTGAAACGTTGCAGGTAACAGTGACCTCGTTTAAAAGAAGATCCTCTTGAAGATTTTGATGATCGGAAGAAAAACTTTAAATACACACTAGCAGATACCAGTTTCTGCCCGCGACTCCGTCCGTGTGGACGTGAAGTATAGCATAAAACGTTGCTTAGGGCACTCGGCAATATTGTAGCATTTTATCAGTGAAAAAATAATTGTAATCCGTCTGTTTGTACTTTTAGAGATTAAAAACAAACACACTTTACTTCTTTATAATATTAGTGTAGATTGACAGACAATCATAATGAAGTGAATATTAACGAAATAACGATTAAAATATCAACAATTAACAAAACCTTCTCTCAAAATCCCGTTATTTAAACCTTACTTTTAAAACTTCCTGCAGGCTTCACCGCAGCCCAAACTTGGCGTGCGACAAAAAAACGTCGACTGGTCCGCAATTTGTTGCAGCGGCCGGCCCAACGATAAAGCCTTAAATGTTCCCGCGACAGATTGCGTACCATGTTTGAAATCCGATTATAAAGTAGCCTCCTTTGTGTATAGCCTTTTCTCTTTGGAAAGTGCCGAGATTGGATAGATGTTGAGTTTAATTTTAAATGATTGGTCATTGTCATTGCTTTAGCTGGATTAAATAGATATAAAATATGGATAGCTCTGTTTCCTTCGTTTAGGATATCTTAAATATAGAATTAGTTTTAATTCGTCATTATATTCTTCATTAATTTGTGCTACCGTGGTCTTCAGAAAAGTATTTCTTTAAAGGTATTTAAAATTTGTGTCAATCTTTAGCATCTGGCATTTTCTTATTAAATTGTTACTGTTGAAAACTTGTCTTAACCTTTTTCTCGGTTTCTGCACGATGTCGTAATGCCGTTGGCATTTCCGCTCCAGTAAGAATAATTTCAATTTGCAGTGATTTCGAATAAGCAGCATTTTCAAATTCAAATTCTATTAAAGCAGTTTCTTCATAAAATGTTATTTGAAACCTATGTATATTGGAAACTTATTTCGTATATGTGCTATGCCAGTTAAGTAGTTTACTGTTTTATGCACCTGCTTATGAAAATATCATTTTGTGTCAACTAGAATTTAGAGTTGCGTTATACGAATACTATGTACTTATCGATGCCTTGTATCTTTCTTTGCTTGTCAGGTTTTACTTTTTGTGATTATTTTGATGATGGTATATTTGATGAGTTAGTTACCAGTTGCTGTCAAGGAACTAATAATCTATTAAGCTCTTTGACCACCTCGTTAGTCTCCTGGTTGCTGACACCACTGCTGTGCTTAGGATTGTAGGTTCGATTGAAAGGTCGGGCAAGTAGTATTGGAGTTTTCATTAGAATTTCTCACTAGCAGCTCAGAGTTCTGAAGTTTGTGGTGTTACACCTGATCCCTCCCCGGTTGTGTCGGATTGCTGTCCCGTGGTACTATGAGGGTGAGGAAAGAAGGAGTGCCCCTGTGCTTACACACACTCTTCTTCGCTATAATATTTATTGTGGAGTTGGCTAGTTTTCCTTGAGATTGAGCGTCGTGGTTGAAAATCGATCTGTAAAATATTATGTTAATAATTATTTTGCATCTGTATTGCTGTCAGTTTTATTTTGTTTCATAAACCATGTTGTTATAAAATTCTTTAGGAAATTATTGTTACAAGTATCAATTTATGCTGTTGCAATTCCAAATTAGAGACGTGTCAATATAACGATATCTCTGTATCCAATCCCACAAAGTGTTGCTGTCGCCTCATAAAATATAAAGCAATTGTTCTTCCTCAATCTTTTGAAGCACGTACGAGAACATCTCTAAATATCAAGTTACGTCAACGCATTACCTAACGTAATGTTATGCGAAATGGTCATTGGACATAAAACCTAGACTCGGCGACCTCTGACACACATTGATGCAACGGGGCACTAAAACCCAACGCGAATGGCATTAGGCCCGTTTTAAAACACGTTCTAGAATGTAACTAAGTTTGTGACCTTTTCGTATGTAATGATGCGGGTGAATCTATGTGTTGAAATTGAGTGAAATTTCAAAGGGTTTGGCTTTAAATTACGATTTTCTATTGAGATTTCATTGGAAATTAGGTGTCAGGAATACTTTGTGGCATTAATTAAAAGTTCCCTGTTCATTATTTCGAAGCTGACTATAAAGCGCTAACAGTATTTGAAGAGGATATGAATATAATTAATGCAATTAACGATTTTCATGTCAAGATTGACGTAGTTACAAGTCCTTTTGAGTGAATTAGCAAAACTTCTGCTATTTATTTAATGTGATAATTTAGATTCCGTGTTACGATTGTTATTATTTTTTATGTTAATTGTTGTTAGGATAGATAATATTATTGTTCTTATTAGTTTTTATTCATATTAAGGCCACGCTTTTGAAATGGTTTTTTTTTAAACATTGTCCTCATTTAGAATGACTCCTGTATCGTGGGTATAGTGAGTGTCCTGTATAGTTTTAAGGGAGATTGTTAATCAATGACACGACAATGTCGTGATGGCCCCAGTGGTTAAGGCATTCACTTCTCATGCAAGAGATGGTGGGTTCGAATCTGGGCAAGTACCAATGTGACCTTTTCAATTCATATGTACTTTCTAAGTATATCTTGGACATCATTGACTTCGGTGAAGGAAAACGTCGTGCGAAAACCTGGACTTATGATTAATATAAGTCTGAAATCGCCAATCCACCTTGAGCGCACGTGGTGATCAATGCTAGTGCTTTCTCTGTATGAGAAGAGGCCTTTGCCCTGGCAATGCGCCAGTAATAGCCTGGTACTATAGACAAAAAGGACAGAATGCATTAATACTGAACGATCTTGAAATGTGGCCACTATGACTGGTAGTATTAAAATTTATTTTCTTTTTGGTACATTTTCTGTTGTTAATGTCTTTTAATACGTGCGACCATTGAAGAGAACTGTCAGAGAAGTTTTACGCCTGTATTAAAGATCGTTAATCAAGCAGAGAACTTGCGTTGAGCATAGGTTTAACGCCGTTCGTCAATTGGTTGTATTGAGTTTAAATTTTGATAATCATTTTGCTGTACAGTTTTTAGTGTTTAACTATTACCGTAAGATCTTATTCTTTTTAGAGTTATTAATCTACTTCTTCCATTAAATTATATTTATGTACAATGGATTTGTCCCAGAAATGTTAAGATTTTTTTGTAAGTACGCGGATGGTATTCTGTTCTGCTTTAGGTTTTGCAAGACTTTGATCACTAACAAGGAATGAAGATTATTGTCCAGGTATATAAGGAGGTACCTGTGTCTTCTTGTCACTGAGTAATATCAAGTATGAAGGGACGCATTAGAGCTTCCTATAGCGATTATGTAATTACAAAATACTAGTAGAAGATTAATGTTAATATTAATCACAAGCATCGTAGATGTACAGAGACCAGCACATCAAGCTACTACAATCTTTCTTTGATAAATTTTCAACTTTATTGCAAAAGCATAAGGTTCATATTTAATTGGGAAAATTTGACAGTTAGGTATGGCTTGATGTGCTGGCGTCTGTACCTATGCAGTGATTTGTTTAGTCCGCTTGATTCGTTTTTGTGTTTCCAATTTCGTCTCAAAACTTTATGATTTGCGATAGATATTCATCATTTTGGAATTTGTTCATCTTTAGAATAAGTAGGGAGATTTGAATTGAAATAAAACAATGGAATATCAATTTTATTTTCTCTTGTATGTGTTAAGTATTTACCTACCCAAGCATATGTTCAGAGATTATTCAACTTTACTCTCAACCAGAAAGTGCGGTCATTTCAATACCTAAATATTTACTCGAACTAATTAGTATATACGTCGGTCCATGTCGTTCGTAGACAAAGTAAATAACCAAATTGTATTTGCGAGGAACGGTACTCAGGTATAACACGTTTCCCTTGTGTTACATTTGCTAAAGTTACCTTAAGTTTTCTTCAATTATAACAAATGTAGGTCACGACAGATCAACGCTATATGTAAATATATTAACGACACATTATGAAAGGGCCGTGAGCAGTTTTAATTAACCGACACATGCCATATGTCACAAGTCTCCACCAATTACGCGGTGATCCACAAATCCCCACTTTTAGGGGGGCAGTCATTGCCCCCCTATAACGGTACAGGCGGGGCCTGCGCGGGACACGCCAATCGGCGCAAATGCGGCGCGCGCGCACTCCGATGATCTAAGCGAATGATCTAGCGTGCTTGTCATTTCGCGAGCACCGGATTGGTCCGTGATAAAATATTTCGTTACGCGATCACGATTCGGCGCGATCTAGTTTCATTCGTGCGTTATTTTATTTTTTATTGATCGTAAATGTCATGTGGCATTTGACATTTTTACGACATAATTAAACTTTGACCTAGTTAATTTCATTCAACAAAATATAATAAAAAAAAAACAAGAGAGACCGTGTCTTAATGTGTGTTATAAATCAAGATTACAAAAGAACGGCGCATCAATAAATTGAGGGTGCAGCACCTGCCCATGCGCACCAAACAAATAAATTACCCGAGCATCGACGAGACGACAAAATAGCTGCTCACACTGCCATACGGTACGTGTTTTATGGTCCTACAACATAGAGAAAGTAACGGTACAGGGAGCGCGGCCTTCCCACCCGATGTCCGACCGCTAACTGACTGATGGGCGAAGCTTAACCTCTGATAATAAGAAAGCGGGACGGCAATACTCACGGATGGCGCGCGAGAACGGGACGCGAGATGTATCTTCTTCGGTGATCGTGAAGTGCAAGATGAGTACACAGTCACACAGTCACATACGGACCACATCCGAGTGAGGCCCGGCTTCGGTTTTTAAAAAACGAAACGCGCGATCCGCGGTGCGCGTACGCACGGACGCGCGGACGAATTTCGGATTCGCGAATTTATGAAAAACTCTTTTTTTAATATGATGTTTTGAACTGTAACAAGTGAATTTTATGTGATTTTTTTGTGCCGTTTTTGAAGTGTAAATATGAGGAACGAGAAGAACTGTTGAGTGAAGAACTATTTTTTTTTGCCAATATTAAGGAAGTCCAGTTATCAGCTGTTGGAAGAAACAGTTGCCAAGGTATGTTGATAATTTTTACAATAGTTTATGACAGGTATTCTCATTAGATATTTTACGACTTTACAATAATATTAAATGTTCATTTATTTATATAAAACATTTTGTTATATATTTACGCGTTTCGAATAGTAAATTAGATTTGACAGATTTTATAAAAGACAAGCATGTTTTCTGTTTATTTTTTTATGGTTGTATTTTAATAGTTTATTTTTACGGTTATTAGCTACTAGAGGACATTTGTATTTTTATTGCTTTTTCATGGGTTCATAGAAAAATAATAATGTCCTGTCCTTTACATAAGTACTTGAGGAAATTCATGTTTGCACAAAAGTTTTTTTTAAGTATTATAACGATATTAAATACTTTACAATTTATAGTTAAATTTATTAAACCGAGCGTAGGTACATTTATGAGCATATTAGTGATATTTAAATGTCTCTAGATGTTGGATGTTATCATTTTTAAAAGTATTGCTACACACCTTTTTTATAAAGTTTATCTGCGTTTTAAAACTCACTCTTATTTCTCTTTAAGAAAATCTAAAATACTTTTTACTCTTTGAAATCAGATAGATATTTAAGAATTTACAAAATGTATGTATTGACAAAATTATTTTTACATTTTGTGTAAAAATAAACATGTTCTCCATATCTCGAATTCAACGACTACCTACTTACACTATATACGTGCCTGTATATATATATACGTACCTGTGCGTATATACCTATTAGTCGTATAACTAGCTAGAAATAAAATATATACCTACCTGCCTATAATCTTTCATTAAACACCGGAAGAGTAAAACTTTTATAAGCCTTTAGTTTTTTATGATCTGCTTTTAATGAAGAAGGAGCTTCTGTTTCGAATAATCCTGATTTGATGATGATTACTTTATTTAACAACTAATAGATACTAGGTTTAAAATAACAATAAATAATAGAAATAATTCAGTTTGTTACTCGCTTGTTTGTAGCACAGGAACAATGGTGCCTTTGAGATAATTTAACTAAAATTTAGAACTTGATCAAAAGGTAGATAGATCGCGCGGAACACTGAGAGTGAAGCCATAAAAGCAAATACAAATTCAAAAGCGAATACCTACAATCTCGTGATTGTATTTGTTAATGAATTTGTATTTGTCTTTTTATTTAACGATGCGGTGTTTCGTGCTATTCTGACTCGTGTCAGTACAGCACGAAGCGCGTTGTAGGTATTCGCTTTTGAATTTGTATTTGCTTTTTTGGCTTCACTCTCAGTGTTCCGCGCGGTCTATCTGCTGAGGACTGACATATAATTATAAAGACGTACGAAAATAATGTTCAATATTTGTGATTTTCGGAAAAGAGCATATTAGAGGAAAGCTAATGTTTTTAAAATTGGGTAGGTACGTCAATGTTGTACTCACAGCAAATCAGCAAACTATACCAGAGTACCAGAGTATTACCTATTGTTCTTTTTTTTCGCTGCAAGCGAAAGGCTTCTTCTTGTATAGAAAAGGCAGAATATTAATTGTAAGATATATTAATTATAAGTCTAGGTTTCCTCACAATGTTTGACTGATATCATTGATGTCTAAGATAAACTTGGAAAGTACGCACACACATGAATTCAAAAAGTCACATTGCAGGTGGAAACCACAACCTCATTTTAATTACTGGGCCTTTGAAACAAGAATGTATATGTATTGTCTTATTCAGCGACCCGCTACGGCATCGCACGGGTATAATCGTCATATTTCAACCTTTTTACAAATCACAAAACCTACACAAACAAACACCAAAATTTTCTTCATGAATCACTCTGTCTATTGGTCAAAACCGCATGAAAATCCGTTCAGTGTTTTTTGAGCTTATCGCGAATAAACATAAAGACGCGGGGGGTGGTCTTTGTTTTATATTGTGTTATGATAACTGGCAAGTCAATACACTACTGAATAAAAGCGTCCAGGAAAAATACTAAATCAAATAAAACCTTCAACCACAGGAACTATCGATTGGCGCCAAATATTTCCGTACAAGCAATCATTAATCTTACTCAGCTGGACCAACCACGCATTCCGATCGAGATAAGATTCGAGATCAAAGTTCACACCTCGCCGATACTTATTGTTTTTACTAGTAGGTGCCTACGTAGTTATGAAAGAAGTGGGAAATATCATAATGACCACGACAGTTGAGGCTTTTTTCATCTGTTTATTGCGGATTTTTGTAAGCTTTTTTGGCACGTGAAGTAAAATAATGTTTTCTTTATGCTAGTAGTCGTTTTATGCAGTTCTTCTGTCTAGATAATATAATTAAAAGAATTTATGCAACAAACTTGAATCTACTTAAAATACTTTTTTTGTACCGCCTTGAAATACACATAAGTGTATTTCAAGGCGGTTAGGCGATTTCAGAATTATACCCATTCATTAACCGTGTGGTGCCGGCTGCGAATAGCACCACCCCATTTCTACCCGTGGGTGTCGTAGAAGGCGACAGAGGGATATTAACCAGAGGATTGGCAGCAGCGTCCTTCTGAGCACCGTAGCACCTACTGCGATCGCCAACATGCATCGGCCAAGCATGGCGATTACGGCTGAACCCCCCCCCCCCCCTCTTGGGGGAGATCTATGCCCAGCAGTGGGCGTCTTACTGTTGACATGATGATGATGACACATTCATTATTATTATAGGTTCAGGTTTCCTAATTACGTTTCCGTGAAGTGTGGTGATTAATACTCGTGGTATTTTTGTGTGAAAAGAGACCTATTACCTATTATTACTTATTTTTATTCTAATCTCGTCTCTTCGTATAGAGGTAGTTATAAAGCAGTAGGTTTTCCATTTAGGATGCCTGAGTTGAAGGTTGTCAGTACTTTTACGGTTAACCTACAAAACTAATGTTGCTAAAATTGGGTAGAGGTATCTAGACAGCATGAAAAAAACCTATTATTTATCACTTAGCACCTTTTTATCATCCAAATCCATTAAGAACCGGCAAAGCAGTTAAACAAGAGGTACTCCAAAGATTGAAGAAATTAAAACGTCGTCTATGTAGATTTCTTTTTGGGTTTTTGTTGATTTTTCAAAAAGTACTAAAACAATTTTGATAAAAATTATATGGGACCACCCCTGAGGCATACCCTAACCATAAGAAAAACAAGTTTCGAAATCGATTCACGTTTGTCGGAGAAATCGCGTAACAAATATACAAAAAAAAACAACATACAGTCGAACAGAGAACCCCCTTCTGTTTTGAAGTCGGTTGAAAATGGGGCACCTCCGAGAAAAAAACTTTTCAAACGGTTTCAGTGTCAGGCAACTTAAGGAGTTAAAAAACTACTTTTCCCAGCTATCTTATCATTTTCTTATCTAACCGAGAGTAGCTGAATACCAGAGTCTTACATAGAGCGACTCTCTGACAACCACAACCCAGTTACTGGGTAACTATACCCATTGGTAAGACTGGTTGTCTGACTTTCGACTACCCACAACGACTGTCAAAGATCTAGTACGACTGACAGCCGGAACTTGATTTACGTGCTTTCCAAGACACGGAGAGGCTTGGTATTAAATGGACGTAATTTAAACTAGGCATTATTAAAAATACTCCCCGTGGGGTGTCCGGGCTAGAATAGGATCCCCCCATTTCATCCCGAGGGTGTCGTCGAAGGCGACAAAGGGAAAACCCGGAAGTCGGGCAGCAGCGGCTTGCGTGTACTTAACAACTTCACTGCGATCCCCAAGACGCCTGCCAAGCTGGGGATTATGGCACCCCCCCCCCTAATGGGGGAGGCCTTTGTTCAACAGTGGACGTCTTCAGGATGATAATGATGAATGGATTATTAAAAAAAATAGTACAAAAACAAAAGCTCTATCTTTTTTTTTAATAAATTGATAGGCATTCGTTTGACCACTATCTCACCTGATGGGAAGCGATGATGCGGTCTAAGATGGAGCACGCTTGCCTAGAAGTAACCTACTCACTCTTGACTCAAAGACTCCCAGGTTGTAACTATCAGAAAACACAGACTCAGGCAGGAAATTCCACTCCTTAGTGAATCACGCACAATGAATGTGTTCCCAAAACATTTTGTGCGTGTGGGTGGGATGTCTACCATATACCGGTGGCGCATCGCCATCGCTATCTCTGAAAAACTTGGCTCCTAGCCAAAACTGTTGAAAAAAATTAACTACCAACACTGTTGTCGTGTAAAATTACAATCTCATTAACCGTCAGTAATTAACACTTTAAGATTTACGGTTCACATTCGTAAGTTTACGTCTTATCTTAATTAAAACCGTAATGTACTTTTATTACAATTTTGCTGGTAATTATTCTGTAGAGTAAATTATTTATATCTTTAGCTTTGGTTTGGTCGAGTACATAATAACTTTCATGTTTCATCACTAGGTGGAGTAAAAGATAAATTAAAGGTTATAGGTTATTGGGGAAATCAGTACCTAATATTAATTGAAAACAGTTAACTGATTATGTTGTTTTAAAGTCCCTTCAATCAAGGAAGTCGATTAACTTGTTTACGAGTGGTGGTACCATTATTTAGTTTATTTTACATTTAATAACTACCTACTAATAACTTAACTGTATACAATTATTTAATACCTATAAGTACCTACTATGCATACTAATATTGTAAATGCGAAAGTCGTTGTATGTATGTGTGTAACCACACGGCTAAATTACTGTAATGATTTTGATTAAATTTTGTGCAGACTAATTCATTTGCATCTGCGAAAGCTTGTAAAAAATAAAAGTGTCAATGCATGTTGTTGACGACATGGCGCAGTGGCTGAGTAATCGGTTGCTGCGTTGCGTGGCGCGGGTTCGATTCCCGCACGGAGCAAATATCAGGTAGTTGTCCCAGGTCATTTGTGTTTGTAACTTTATATGTTTGTAAACGCAAACACGACACAGGAGTAAATCATAGAGTGGGGGTCACATAAAAAAAAAACGGAGTCCCATTGTATAGTACTTATAGCAATTACACAATTGCTTCACGTTTATTAGAGTCAGTGTTTAAAGGAAAAGAAAATTAGAGTTTTTTTTGTTTGATTTTGTAGGCACTGTATCCAGTTATTCTAGTCACGTTTATTAAATACCATTTGCAACCTTAAGGACCGAGTTTTCAATCGGTAAATTACTTTTAGCACAGAGATAAAATAATTACGGTTTAACAGCTTTTGCATATCTATATAATATATAAAAGGTAAAAGTGATTGACTGATGTAACAACGCACAGGCCAAACCCTTAAGGCTAGAAAATTGAAATTTCGTACACGTATTCCTTATATTATGATGAAGGCATTCACTATGGAAGGATTTTTCAAAATTTAACCCCCAAGGGGTTATTGTTTATTGTTAATTAAAACGGTAACACCAATTACATTAATTAACACAGTTACGGTTTACAAGAAAAAAATATAATAATACTTAAGATATAATGGAGGACGCCCTAGCATACCTTCTCTCACAAAACATCAGGCACACACGCATAATTCCACTCCATTCATCGGCAAACAGATCACATTCAGGATTGATGGTCAGGAGAGCGTTAAGCATTCTTAAAGTACGACACACCGGGGACTCAGCTCTGGCGACAGTTCTAGATGACGGTGGCGCAAACAAATTGTGTCGACGGCTTTGGCGATGTCCGATGTCCTACTTGTCAGGATCAAACAGCCGACAGAAACGATCGTGAAGTTCGGGACTGTCGATGCGTCCTCTAAGAGCTTTACAGTTTGAAATAAGGGATAAAATTTTGTATGAAACTTTTACTATTCTTTGGATATATTTGCATTACCTACCTACCTAGGTCTAGGTAGGTATAGGTAGATTGCTAGTGTAAGTAGGTAGGTAGATAGGGACAGGACCACGTCTGTAGGGTCAGCTAGTAGACAATAAATAGTAAATCTGTCATATTTTGTAGTATAAGTAATATATTCTCCTGCTTGGTATTGCGGAAGTGGAAAATATCATTTTTCTTACTCCTCCGCTGTTCTTTTCTGATTAATTTCGTTGCGGGACAAGACAGTTAAACCGTTTCTTTGTGGTTTTCTGGTGGTCGCCAGGGTTTGTTCTGGCTTGTAGAAGTTGCAGCTGGTTTGTAAATAGATTGGTGGGCTTGTCCCAAAAAAAAAACATATTTATGTTTCATAAGCTTACAATAGCTTAGTAGCCCTATTATCCTAGTGTTAAAGAGTAGATTAGGGTGTTACCAGACCAATCTATCGATCGTCGATCGATGGTAGAATGGATAAGTCAACGTCGATCGATAGCTACCAGACCAATCGATTGATCGTCGATCGACGGCATCGATCGATGGTAGAATGAATTATTCGGCTGAATTAATCGATCGAGCTGCTTGATTATTATTAGTGATGGAATAAGGCCGGAGTTAATCGATCAACGTCGATCGATTTCGACCGATGGCATCGACCGATGATCGATCGATTGGTGTAGTAATACCCTAACTCGTAAATAAATAAGTTGCTTCCCAACAATTTATTAAATACGACACAAAACTTAGTTAAATTTTTCAATCAAAGCAAACTTGTACTTACTTATTATAATTTACGCAAAACAGGGTTTTAAATCAATTATATTTTGTAATTAATATAAATTGTAATTTTATACTCTCTTACAAAAGTTGATAACTGTACAGACGCCAGTACATAAAGCCATACCAAAATGTCAAATTTTCCTAATTGAATATGAACCTTACAATTTTGTGTTAAAGTTGAAAATCTATCAAAGAAATTTGACAGATTGTTGTAGCTTGGTAAGCTGGCGTCTGTACATAAAACGGAGTGTAAAAAGATACATTACATAGCCGTTAAATATGGATAGTTACCCATCAAACTAAGCAATGTTAGGCAAAATGTTTGCTGTGAAAGCTACTGTGAACATTGACTGTTTACGGTAGCCCGCTATGAAATATACGCAAAACATAGTTTTTATGTGTGTATGCAAAAGTAAGGGGGTCATGGCGGTAAATAAAGTTTTGTTGTACCTAACATTTGAAACTGTAGGTATGTAATATTAATACACCAAATTAAACTCATCAAGTAATCCATACTTCCATACTCATATTATGCGAAAGTAACTCTGTCTGTTACGCTTTCACGATGAAACGGCTGAACCGATTTTGATGAAATTTGTGTGTGTGCGTGTCAGCGGTCGTAATTACATGTCGCTCACTCACACATAACCTACTATTGTAGCGTAAATTTTTCGTAGACAGCGTATAAAGACTGTCCTTCTATGCGTTATTATTCTAAGCCCCTTGGTAATACTGGTTGCCAGACTTTCTGGTTTCTAACTCCCCATAACGACTTTTTTTTTTTTTTGGGACAAGCCCGCCATTCTATTCCCTAACCACTGTAACTCCTGTAAGCCAGAATCAACAGTGGCAACCACCAGAAAAGCGCCAGAGCAATGAAGCTCGACGAGTCCCAGAGAAACGATTCAACTGTCTTGGGTCCCGCAACGAAATTAATCAGAAAAGAACAGCGGAGGAGTAAGAAAAACATATTTTCCACTTCCCTCCAAATCAAGCAGGAGACAGAACAGAACTAGGCCAATAGGCACAAAGGGGCGTTTACAACTGGGAGAAACCCAGTTGCTAAGCACCACGGATTATAATTGACATAATTAATGGGTCCTAAAAAGTGAGCTGTCACATTAAATTTGATTCCAATAATAGGTATGGCAAAATCGCTTGAACGCACGGAAATTAGTTCTAGTTTCCACAAGGTCCGCATAATAAACTGCTCCGGATGTAGCCTGTACACTATCCAACATAATATTGCGTTCTTTCTGCCAAAGACCCCATAACGACTGTCAAATATCTACGAATGATATCTGAGACTACTCGTAAGGGGTTTCCGAGACACAGAAGTGTCTCGATATAAAGGTAATGCTCACCCATCCACGGACCGACCCCGGCCAGCGCAGCTTAATCGATTGATCCGGATGGCTTTTACTTAACCACGAGTACCTCGCAATATTGATTATGGCCTCCCCCATAAAGGGGGGGCTTTATGGGGGAGGCCTTTGTTCAACAGTGGACGTCTTCAGGCTGACGATGATGAACTTTAATTATAAATATTATAGCTACGTCTGTGACGAGCATTACGCGTCTAAATTCAAAATACCTTCAAGAACAAATCCAGAGTGTATAGACGAAAACGAAACATTAAATCAAATGCTTTCGACCAGCTTGCTTTAAGCATGCAACCTAGAGTACCACTATAATTTTAAACTACAATTCTGAAGCGAGAATTACGTCAACCTTTACATAATTGTAACTCCATTTAACACATCAATGACCATCATAGTTTACTCAAGTATGTACAATAATAAAACACCTCAAGGTTCAAAACATCTTGATTATTAAAATGATCGTGTACTAGTGTATGTTATTGGGCAATGTGTGTGTGTCAATAAATGTTTGTGTGTGTGTGTTAGGTAATCAATCATGCACTGTGATATATCTGACACGTGTTAGAGATCACATTCATGTGTTCTTGTCACGGATGTTTGTATGTTTTTGTTCAGGTTTTTAGGGTACTGTAATTTTTGTATATTTTTAATATTTGTATTTAAGTTGACTTCACTAGCGACACACCTCTGATTCGCACGGGTGCAATGCTCGATTTCTTTGGACATATTAAACAATTATCGTCATATTACAACAAATTAACACAACACAATATCAAAGAATAGGTATAAACCTTCCTCTTGAGTTACTCTATCAATGGATAAAAACCGCATTAAAAACATCTAAGCGTACAGAGGGACAGACATTATTTTAAGCTATATAGAGATGCACAAAGGTACAAAGGCGGACCTAATGTCTTAGGAATTCTGTACCAGTCAACCTAAGGTGGTGATGAGATGGCATGACGACTGCATAGTAAAAAACGATATATAAACTTACAAAAATAGGTAAACTATACATACATAAATATATATTTTATATAATAAAATAAAAACACATACCTACCTGTTCTTAGGTCCTATATATAAATCCGACTGCAAATCAGGGTTATGTTTTAAGTTGTGGGAAAGGAAATGTTTGAATAGTTGATTTGCTCATAAATAGATATAACAAAAAACATGAAAAATAAAAACAAGGTACCTAAGTGATAAATACAATATAATATAGATCACTAAATTTATTAAGGGAATTAAACAAGGAAGGCAAGCTTAAAGTAAGCTTACATTTTATTTTATGCTCAGCACTTACGCACCATTTCTAATAACACAATCGACAAAACTGATACATTTATACAAAGTTCAGTTTCCACACTTTATCTAAAGCTACAGTTTAATATGATTCTTGGATTTGAGGAAAGTTTCTAGCTTATCAACACGTACTGCTCGTAAAATCGTAGCTCGGATACTTTCGCTATAGTTCTAGAACTAAATGATTCCCTTTCCCTACCTTTGTAAACCTAACGTAGCAAAACATGGTATAAAGAAAGTATTTTATCCAGAATTTTTGTTTTTCTAAGTTAAAGACTTATTTACTATTTTATTTGTTCCTTTTTAATTTTTTTTATTGACTTTATTGACTTATTATTTTGTTGACTTTTTTACTATTTTATTTGCTTTTCCACTTTTTAATTTCCATGTTGTTTAAATCATTTTTGAAAGAAAATTCTAAAAAGAATTGAACTAAATATGATTTTTATGTGCAATACATTCCCACTTACATCTCTGCATATCCCACACAGTTGTAGACAACACGGATATAAGTACATAACCTTTTGAACAACAGAACTATAATAATAATTAGATGTCAACAGTACTCGCTTGTATTGTAGACCAAGACCACACAGAATTTTATGTCAAAGTGGTGAAACGGACACAAGTTACAAGAATACAGCGATTTGACTTTAATTGTATTATTTTTTTAAATACTTCATATTTGATTCATATTTAACTTGATATATATTTGGTACTTAGGTACTGATAAATAAATTTTATTTCTTACAAAAACTATAGGTACTAGAATATTATAAACGAGAGAGGTAAACTTGGTAGTAGGTAAACTCCGAAATGATTCATCCGATTCCAAAAATTGTTTCACCAATAAGAAAGCTACATTATTCTTAATGCTATAGGACATAATTACTTTACTATCAATAAATAGGGATTAGAAAATTCACGCAGATGTCAAGGCGAAAAGCAAGTATTTTATAAAGTCGGCCATCACGTAAATGTTATGAACAATAGGTACATTAAAAAGCAAATATACGATAACATTTACAAATAAACTAAAACAATTCCTATGATCTAATTATTAGTTATATAAAATACCTGCCAAGCGTGGCGATTATGGCAAACCCCCCCTCCCCCTTGGGGGAGGCCTGTGTCCAGCAGTGGACGTCTTTCGGCTGAAATGATCATGAATAAAATACCTAAATTTCTAATTCATTAATTAAAACCTTTCTCCTACTACTTTGTGTCAACAATGATCAAATATTGTTACCATACCACTTAAACTAACATTTTGCAATGCAATTAATAAATTGAGCACTGAATATAAATTAAACACACGATAAAAAAAAATATATAAAGAAAACCAAAGACGATACCAAAAGACATCATCTAAGATTGACAAACTAAAGAAGAACCACTCAACAGTAAAAGTAAATAATTAATGCCCTATTAACACACAGCTTAGTTTATAACAACAAACAAAAAACATTGTTTGTCACCATGACAACTCAACTTTGAAAACCATGAGTATGCCAACGAGACGAAAAATGAGCTTTGTCATGAAGATTTAGAACTTTTAACGATTAAAATCAGTGAGTCTAAGTTTGTGTTCATAAGTTCTTTGGATCTATGAACGTAACGTCAATTTGCATTGAATGTGCTCTTAGCAAATCTAGGTTATCGCTTTTTCTTTTATGTATTTAGTCTTGAATATTGTTTTTTGTTTTTATTTAAATGCTTCTGACAAGGTTTTCAAATTAATTAATGCTTGACCAATAAATTGCTGTCGAAGTCACACCTATCGCTTTATATTAAGATTACAATCATCAATGATATGACTTGTTACAAATTTATACGATTTCAGATTTCGAAATCAACCGTCTATCATAAAGAAGTAGGTGTTATATTAAGTTTATATGCTTAGCTTGTGTTTACCATAACCCTGAAAAGATATAATTTTATTCATCATTATGAACAATATTTTTACTATAGGACTGAAATAGCAAAACAAAAAACAATGAACTGATCCACATATTTTGTTGAGTTATACAAGCAAAAGTTGTTTATACGAATCCTCGATTGGTAAAAAATAAAAAGAGTATTTCATCTCAAGTGTGTCTAAGGATCGCCATAAATTCGGTTCGGTATTTTTAATATCCACCCATGTCGATTACCTAAGGACCTGCGGTAATAGTTTTGAATTTGGTTTTTAAAAGTTAAAAAAATAAAATATACAATGTTATCAAAGATTGTATTTAAAATGACGAACCGAATACCTGCTATACCCGGTCGAATGTCCAGTCACTATGAGCAGCAGAGAAAAAAAAAATTGTTATTAGAAGAATAAAAAATTTAGAACTACTAAATTTTTCAGATTTTTTTGTTTTGAAATGTACCAACTCCAACCGAATACCCGCTGTGTATGACGACCCTAAGGTTATAAACGCATCAACAAACAAATGAATGCGTGTAATTCCAAGCACGTAGTTTGATTGTCGCCACACACAATCAAACACAACCCATAACAACTTTTACAGCATCACTTTACTACGCAGACCTAACCTGAAAAATGACGTAACTCGCTTTCCACTTGTAACTTAAAACTCATCTTCGTTTAACGTAGAAAGTTAGGAAACGAGTATGGTTTTTACAACTAGGTGTGTCTGTGGTCAACTAGACTTTACTAGACAACCGTTGGTATTTTCACCTTTTCTGATTTAATGGCGAACTGTCTATGGCTTGCAATTGTCAGGTTACCGCGCTTGTCTGTGTCTACTCTTGTGTTCTGCATGGTTGAACTTTACTTGTGATTTCGCGGTTAGAATTTGATGCGGTTTTTTGATGACATTCTATTTTTTAACGACAGTAGATATTTCTTCAATCACTAGATTATGGTTAGATTTTTATTTATTTATTTATTTATACTTCATGCACAAACGTACAAAGGCGGACTTAATGCCTTAGGCATTCTCTACCAGTCAACCAAGGGTGGTGAAGAGATAACAAGGCAGGTGCATTACAAAAAGTAATATTTAAAAGTGAAAAAAGATATATATATATAAACTACACATACATAATAATATTATGGAATATATATACACCGAAATAAATATATACATACTCAAAATATATATATATTATATTGATAAAAGAAAAGAGGTTTATGATACGACTCTGCTCATTTGTGCTGAAAATAAATTCGCAATTTCCGCTTAAATGCATACAGACTGGTGGCCGTCCTGATATCGAGAGGAAGCGCATTCCAGAGAAGAATGGCCTGGATCTGAAAAGAAGAATGAACAAAATCAGAAGTATGAGAAGGGCAAAGTAAAAGAAGGTTATTAGAAGACCGCAGGTTCTTAGCATGTGAGGAACATAGATATTGAAAGTGTGAGACTAGATAAGAAGGAGGGGAGAGAGAGTTGAGAAGGGAGAAAAATGTTGTCAATGCACGCATACTTCTTCTCTGTCGAATGGGCAACCATTTTAACTTAGACCTGTAGCTTGAGACATGGTCGTATTTCCTCAAGTTAAAGATAAACCTGATGCAGTTATTGAGAACCCTATTTTTTTATGGTGTTCATCTTCTGCCTACATAACATTATTATCAGCTCAACTGACTAATTAGCAGACACAATAGAAACAATTGAAACAAGACTCCTGGAGTATTCTTTACAGATAAAAGGATGTGGGGAATAAAGCACAATATATAATATATGTAGTATGTAGTATTACATACTACATATATAATGTGCTTTATGTGAAAACAATGTAGGTGAAAATCAAAACATCTCCTTTTCCCAACTATGTTTGAATCAACTTCCAATCTAACTGGTTGCAGCTAATACCAGTGTTTTACATGGAGCAACTGCTTCTCTGACCTCCCCAACCCAATTACTGAGTAACAGGCCCTTGGTAAGATTGATCGCAGACTTTCTGCCTTCTGACTATCCATAACGACTGCCAAAGATATGCGAATGGCAGCCGGGACCAACGCGCATTCCAATGCACGGAGGGATCTTGGCATGAAATGGATGGTCACCCATCCATAAACCGACCGCGGCAAGCGTAGCTTGACCATGACTGGTGGATCTGCTTGGCTTTTTTTTCAGGGTAGAATGTTAGTACATACAAACTTTCTGTTCCCGTACTTACCAGTTACAAATATTTGGTCACTGCTCATACTTGCAAAACTGTAGGTAATAAAATAACTAAGGAATATTTTAATTTTTTCATATTATGATTTTCCTTGACCATCATCATCATCATTTCAGTCGAAAGACGTCCAATGCTGGACATAGGCCTCCCCCAAAAGGGGGAGGGTGTTGCCATGATCGCCACGCTTGGCAGGCGGGTTGGCGATCGCAGTATGGTTGTTACAAAGGCACAGAGAACGCTGCTGCCCATTCTCTGGTATGTCCCTTAGTCGACACCCATGGTAAGATATGGTATGGTGCTATTCTTTACGTCCGACACCATACGGGCTACATGATATATGATATAATATATGATTTTCCTTGAACACTCAGTGTTTATTAGAGGCATTTTGACCATGTTTAAAAATTCTTTTTCCCATTTTACTCTTCACGTTCGGTTCCTGAACCAGGCAAACGACTTTATTAAAATATTGAAATTCTGTTGTTCTTGCTTTGACAAGAAAATGCTTTCTTTAGGATTTAGAATACTTTGAAGCCAAGACCTAATTCAAACTTGCGCCCAATTTTAATTTTGATCGAATTTTAATTTATTGTCTCCTATATAATCCATTATGTTAACGGTCGATCTAAGTAAATTCTTCCAAGTACCATTATCATAATATTAAGGCATATTGCATCCAGAATAAATCCTGTTTCTACCGTTTATTTTCATACAATTCGTGCCTTCGTGGTCCTTTCACCCACAAAGTTTTATACGCTACAGATTCAAGTGGATATCCGAATTCTGTCATCGCCATAACGGTACCGAAACGTACAGATATATTTATTTCGTAACACCGAAGTATTGGGATTCATCGTACACTTAAGATTTCAACGTGTAGTGCGATGTCAACACGTTCCGTGATTAATAGATTTTGAGGTTAGAATTAAAATGAGATGGGACCGTATCGAGTTGTTAGGCACACTGCACACTGGTGGTAATATGTAGATCGAATATTTTGTGTTGTTGAATAATGTTGCGGTTGAAGTGAATTTCAAAACTTTAATATTTTTTTCATCCCACCATCTCGGAAAGAGTATTTTTAATCTTCAATATCTGAGTGGAAAAGCCGTTTTTATTCTCTAGAGGATAAAGTAAATTTATCTTCAATATCTGAGTGGAAAAGCCGTTTTTATTCTCTAGAGGATAAAGTAAATTGAATTTAGAACATCGTGTGCACTAAGTTTGTGAATTAAAAAAAAACATTAAACCTATTTACTGCTACCTCTATGGTGCCGAATATATCATACAACTTTTTTTTAATTTGTTAAAAACTCAGACTTTGTAAACGTTTTTTTTTTGCATTTAGTCATTTCCTCGCTGAGGTGGAATGAAAAGTTACGTGTTGCACTCGAGTGCAAAGATTTTTCACCTCGTGCTCTTTTGATTCCCTCGCTAACGCTCAGGATTCTAATTTTGAATCACTCGCTGCGCTCGTGATTCAATTTTAGAATCCTTCGCTTGCTCGGTCATCAAAATTGAACACGCGGTTAAAAAGCAACTTTGCACTCTTGTATAACAAATAACTATTATAAATTTTAAATTAATATTTCCTATTGCGATTTTCGGATATTATGCATATTTTACAATTAATGTAAACTAATTTTCGTATTCGAAATAAACCACACCGAAAAGCTTCCCAAAATCAAAGCGAAACAAATTGTTATACCTTTTCATACCTATATTTTTGCTATTAAAAGTTATAAACGATCGTCACACTTAATTCCAAATAGGAACAAGTGTCGGAGCTAATTGGCTACCAAATTAAAAATTAGAAAAAAAGTCTAATGAATTGATTCAGATTCTCAAATTGACATTTGAAGGTGAGAAAAATAAAACAAAACACAACAAGTAGAACAAGATAATAAAACACAAATTAACAAAAATCGATTTTATTTCTGCACATAACTAAATATAAAGACTATGTTATTCAATCAATGTCGTATATGTGTCAGGTATTCAAGACACGCCTTAAAATAATAACATCATGACAATAATTTTAAGTTGCTTTTGTTTCTTTTATAATCTACTAGCTTCTGCCCGCGACTTCGCCCGCGTATAGACCACTATTATCCATTACCGGGACAAAAAGTCCAGTCCAGTCCAGTCCTATGTGTTGATCCAGGAAATGATCTACCTATGTGCCAATTTTCATGCAAATCTGTTAAACGGTTTACGCGTGATTGAGTAACAAACATCCAAACATCTTCACAAACTTACACATTTATAATATTAGTAGGACTAGCTTTTGCCCGCGACTTCGTCCGCGTGAATGTCGGTTATCGCGGATGCAGACGAAGTCGTGGTTTAAAAAGTAGCCTATGTCCTACCCCAGGGTTCCAGCTGTTTTCACACCAATTTTCATCAAAATCGGTTCAGCTGTTTCATCGCGAAAGCGTTACAGACAGAGTTACTTTCACATTTATAATATTAGTATGTATTTAAATATCTTAAGTTTTGTTCAGGTAAAAGACCTGATATATTTTTTTTTTTTGTTTCCAGTTGCTCATTGCCAATTATTTTCAACTTACAGCTTTAAAATAAATCATAAATCGAGATCGATAAATCCCGTACCGACGTTTTCTATGCGATTATATGCAAGAAAACCGCGTCGCTACTGAGGAGAGTGAGGGACAGTCAAAACAGCATCCTGAAAACTGTTACAGAGAGTTTCGGCACTCTAAATGATAAGTTTTTCCTATGTTACTAACACTCTATGGATCTTTGTTGACCGAATTAAAGGTTTATTATTATTATTATAAATCGATCGCAGGGTCTAACCTTCCGTGGTCCATCTGGAAGTCCCTGAACCGTTTAAGGACCCAAGTGGGAAGGTGTAACGCTAATCTCGCAAAATGGGGCTACCTCCCCAAAGCATGCGATCGGGGTGAATTATGCGCTGCCACCGACGACGCAGTGGAAGTGGCTGAATTTTGGGCCAAACAAATTTAAAAGACTGTCGTGCCAGCGATACGAAGAAGAAGAAGATTATAAATCGATCGATAAATTAGAGTAGAATAGCATATAATAGATTTATTTATTTGCACTGAATGTAGGTAAATACAATGAGTTCTTAAGTACTAAATAAGCGCCTGGTACATTCTGCCGTTAAGCATGCAAAATTTGTCTTAAATAAATAAGATACATTTTTATACTAATGATTCCAAAATATTACAATTTATCTACTAAAAAATCATTGATCATAATGTGAGTAACTAAGTACTTAGAAACATTTTCACACATAAAAAATAAAGGCACAAAACATCTAATGTACATTCTCTCTAACCGACCGGTAAAGTACAAGGAATGCACCATCTGCTTCAACCAGTTAATGAGTGCCCGGCTAAGATTTATTTAACCTTATTCTTTTACTTTTTACTGCTTATCTTAAGTGAAAGCCTTATTTAATGTAAGTATCTGTTTTAGTTTAACATTATTACTATGTAGAGTTAACGTTTTGACTTTTTGATAGATCTAAAGTGTGTCCTGGCCTTTAAATTTTTACATTGCATCGTAAAATATTTATTTTCTTTGTCTACAAACAAAATAATGTTTTTCATACTGCCATTATGTTTTTTTTTAAATATGTGGGGACAATTTACACGTGTCCATCTGACCCCAAACTAGGGAGACCCTGTACTATGGGTGTCAGACAGCTGATATAAATACACAAATATATTTTAAATACATACATATATAGATAAACAACACCCAGACACTAGGCAAACACAAGTGCTCATCACACAAATATTTACCCTGGCCCCGCCCAGGGAACCTGCAACACGCTGCGCAGCAGTCGATCGCTCAGCCACAGCGCCAACCGTGTTGTCCATGTGCCTAGCCTTTCAGTAGCTTTTTTTAGCAATCGGGTGCAGCTGACTACTAGTGTTTGCGATCGCCTGCCTGACCTCAACAACCCAGTTACTGGGTAACACGATACCCCTTGGTAAGGCTAGATGTCAGACTTTCTGAAGAGGAATACGTTTTTTATATCTGTAATTTAGACTTATAATATTATAAATAGCGATCAAATAATTTATTTTCTCAGCCAGTGAAAATCCAACTGATTAATAAGTCCCTCATTATACACACATAATCGATTTAACTAAATTATCGATATGACACTAAAAATCGTGGGAACGCCATCGATACAGGATAGTTCATTCGATACTTTATGAGACATTTTACTGCCAAACATTCATTTTTATCGATAATCTCTACGATTAAAGCTAGTATTTATATTAAATAAATACTGAAACTAGATTATATCTAGAAATAAACACCCGTCATTAGAGATTTTATGATAACATAATATGAAATAAAACTTTTAGATCCGTGTAAATATAAACCTATGGTACAGTTTAATTAAAGTTATATTAATAAAATGGCTAAAGCAATTATTCAGTAAATAAGCTTATGAAGTCTTTAAGATTACTGTTAACTGCTTAAATGTGATATTTAATGTAGTGATAATATTATGTTCAAGTGTTTAAACCAAAACTCTCAAGAAATAATTTGTAATGGTACCCATTATTCTGTCTTAATAATAGGCAGTTAATTGACGGTTTAATTTATGTATTTCAAAACATGATAGAATTGCGAAATGACATAATAAAGACAGTTAAAATACTATTATTTTCAACCGACTTCAAAAATAAGGAGGTTCTCAATTCGTCTGTATGTTTTTTTTTTTTTTTTTTTTTTACATTTGTTACTCGATTTCTCCGGCAAATGTAAAGCGATTTTGAAAATTCTTTTTTTTATGGATAGGGTATGCCCCAAGGGTGGTCCCATATAAATTTTATCGAAATTGATTCAGCACTTTTTGAAAAAATCGACAGAAAGCAAACAAAATATACATGGATGATGTTGTAATATTCTCACCTTGTACTTTCGATCTCTGTTTTGACTGTGATGCCATTTCTTAATGGATATGGATGATCAGGAAGTACTAAAATTCGAAAAATAAAAAAGCTTTTTTACAAAAAAGACAACCGCTTTCAAAAACCAAAAAGTGAAAAATAACTTTAAAACAGAACACACATGACTTTAGTTTCGGTAGTCGGTGGCAATACAAAACAACAAATAGAACAGCAAAGCCACCGACTTCTCCAACAATTTCTTACATTATAATTAAATGGTATTTTAAATTTTAATAGATAATAATTTAAAAATAAATAGTTTTAAATATAATTTTTACGAGGCAAGTCGTCGAGGTCTGTTTAACAGTAAATAAACTGGTGATATAATAAGCTATTTTTATTACTTTCCTTAACGTTTCTGTCGAGAACTAACTAGGTATTTAATGCAGCAATAACTAAATGTTTATAGAAAATTTAAAACATTATTTATTATAAACATTTTCCCTACTAAAAGAAAATAATAATGTAATATACACATTCTAAACGCGTCTTTTCTTAGTATGCCCGATGTTTGAAATAGATAGGTTATAAATTATATAGATAAAAAAATTACATTTAACAAAGCTTTCTAGCCACTGTCGCAACAATATCCAACTGTCTCCGTATCACATATTGAACGCAGCATAAGATGCTACACTACCTACAAATATGACATATCAACACTAATAACAGTCTTGCATAAGACTCACGTTATAAGTACAGTCTACATTTCGCACGTTGTTCGAGCGTGCACTATAAAGGCACTGGTTCGCATAGGCTGCGTTCTAGACGCATTCTGTGCCGCCGACGTGTTTAGTATGGTGACAGTACTTGCTCCAGTACTAGCATGGCTGATGAATTAGTGGAGGGTTGCTTAGGTGTGTGAAAGATGCCTCCCAGGGTTTCTTTTTTATTTAAAGATGTGTCTTTGATGACTGAGCAAGGAAAATCCGACATTTTATACTCTCATGAGTATTAACACTACGCTGTCAAAGTCAAATTTAAGATGCAAAGCTAAAAGACTTCGCAGAATTACCAAAAGCTGTAGCGTATCGAAAGTCCTAGCAGTAATGTGATAAGAATCAGGACATAATTTTTTATAATTAATAATGATTTAATCATCCAAGGAAAACATATTATTTATTCAATGGTAAATATTAGCACACCTACACGCAGAAGTTTAGCTCCCATATTAAAAAATAATTAACATAAGCTATTAAAATTAATGAGTTTGCTCTACAAATTCTTCGTTCATAATTACCAAAAGTAGGCATTGTCCTTTGTGAATCAAAATATTTTTAGTTTTGCATATTTTATTACCGAAAATTAAATAGAACCACTGCCTATAACCCCACACACTGGGCAATAATCATAAAAATATAATTAAGACGACAGTTTTTGTACTAAATAGTTTTTAATTATCATATTTTCGGTGAAGGTTTTAATGCTGGCAATAAAATATTAAATTGTGTGCCCTAAAAGCGTTGGGTTTGTCACATAATAAAATCATAAACCATCGCTAGGCCAAACGGAAAAACAACATATCGATTTTAATAAATTGAACGACAAAAAACAGGTGTAAAATCATCATACGACCTACTCATACGTACTCATTAGATTGGAATCAACAGCCACGTGTATGAGATCATTCAGCAACCACAAACCAGGCTGCTAAGCATTTTGATTGGGTTTATTACCCCAAAGGTCATTCATAAAAGCCGTATGACGGGGAAGCCCGTGTGCACCATTGAACGTCCTTGACTACGTATGTTTTTATTATTTATATACCTAACAGTAATGTTTGTTTAAACCCACATTTAAATCCATTACTACTGGTTTTAGTAAATAATGTTCGATCTGCCATTTTCGTCTTATGGTCTTTGGTTTTTAAACCCGTGTTGGGCGGTGGTGTTGGGTTTTTCCTAATTTTGTGTTTTTAGGGTTACGTAGTCAAATGGCAAAAAACGGAACCCTTATAGATTCGTCATGTCTGTCTGTCTGTCCGTCCGTATGCCACAGCCACTTTTTTCCGAAACTATAAGAACTATACCTACTTTTGAAACTTGGTAAGTAGGTGTATTCTGTGAAACGCATTAAGATTTTCACACAAAAATAGAAAAAAAAAATATTTATGGATAGGTCTTCAAAAATGATATTGAGGTTTCTAATATGATTTTTTTTCTAAACTGAATAGTTTGTGCGAGAGACACTTCCAAAGTTGTAAAATGTGTCCCCCCCCTGTAACTTCTAAAATAAGAGAATGATAAAACTAAAAAAAAAAATATATGATGTACATTATCATGTAAACTTCCACCGAAAATTGGTATGAACGAGATCTAGTAAGTAGTTTTTTTTTAATACGTCATAAATCGTAAACCGCAATTTACATTATTTACTGCTACGGAACCCTTAATGGGCGAGTCCAACTCGCACTTGGCCGCTTTTTTTACATATTTGGCCCATCCTTCAAAATAAAACACAGTCGTCTCTGTAATCAACTGTAATATGTGTTCAAGCTCTGATCCATAACTAAGTACACGTTTAAGAATGGTCGAGTAATTACGGCAAGTCAGTGCAAACGCAGCATGATGGGTCCAGTTTTGTAATTACGTCCACTGAATAGTGTTAACTAACCTAATGCGTAACTGTCCAGTTCTGGGAACACATACTGTTTGCAGAGCAAAACTTACTTGTCTTGATTATCTCAGTTTTCCTTTAAAGAAAGATCACCTCATTTGCCTAGTAATTACTGATTCAGACGTTCCGATTGCATAGGTTCGATATGGAGTGACTACCGGTAAACAAGTACCTACCGGTAATGTTTCTATGTTACTGCAGTATTCTTGAATAGTAGCTCGAAGTAGGTACTTTATAAATAACTTCTGCATTTGAGATTTGATATACCTAACCCTGTCTTTGGTATCACGAAGTCAAGTAAAAATAATATTATAGGATAAATTAATTTAATTCCTGTGACCTTTTAACCGGTGCCGGTCGCGAATAGCACCACCCCATTTCTACCCGTGGGTGTCGTAGAAGGCGACAGAGGGATATTTACCATAATATGGGCAGCAGCGTCCTACTGAGTACCATAACACCTACTGCGATCGCCAACATGCATCAGCCAAGCATGGCGATTACGGCTGAACTCCCCTTGGGAGAGACCTATGCCCAGCAGTGGGCGTAAATTATGTGATGATGATGATGATGACCTTTTAAAATATGCGGTATTTGTTAGTTTTGTGCCAATCGTTCAGAAGATATTTGCAGACTTATCTAACTGTGACATTTGGCCGGTCTCAAAAAACATCAAAAAATTTGATGATGAACTAAAAAGGTAAGGTGGTAAGTAATTATTTGAGAAGATTTAACAATGATTACTTACTAATCTCGTTTTAAGACTTAACTAATGAGGGGTTAGGAACCTCATAATTATTGTGTAAAATGTAAATGTTACGATTTAATTATTTTACCATAACAAAAATATTAATATTTTAATATCATCGTGTTCTAAGCTATATTTAAATGGCTAATTTAATCAATTAATAAAAACTTTACTCCTATAATTTAAATATCTTAGTCGAATAAAAAGCGAAGTATATTATTGACTACAGCTAAATGCTAGAATAACAAAAGGATCATAAATACGCAACCATTGATACATTTACATTGATACCTAATAATTATTATATAGATTCCTTTCGGATTGATCAAATATTTGGTTAATAAAAATATTATTGAAAACTAGTCTTGAAAGTATAACTACATTAATTTTAATGGCATTATTTAAAAAAAGGTGTTTCTGATTTAGCTCGTATTAACTCCTCTTTAGTCTTCATTTAAGTTTTTAGTTGTAATATAAATTGGTAGTATTTTATTGATTTTAAAAGAGTGTTTATGCAATACCAGCAATTGCTAGTTTTTAAACCTGTATATGATGATTTGTTGATGTAAATAAATACAAATATGTCTCAAGTAGCTTGAGACAATGCAGGACGATGATTATGTGTTTAGTTAAACAGTGAATGAATTACCTTTTGCTTTTATACATATTGATTTGGTTTAAAGATTAGCATGTAAACTTTATAGCTACGACAGTATCTTTATACACCATCAAAACCCATTACAATCTAACCGTGAGTGTTAGCCAAAATTACAAACATTAACTCGCTACCGGTTCACAAAAGTCACGTTCGGAACATAAAAAATAATGTAAAACCGTATTAGTATCGGTTTTTTTCGATTATACTGGGTCAGTTGTGGTGTAAATAATTAAAAATGTTAATGATATTATAATTTTAATGATCACCAGAAAATGATAGTTTAACTTTAAATAATTGCGTAATTTATATTAGATCGATATTAGATCAACGCTAAAACTGTTCTGGTATCAAATTGTAGTTTTTTAATATTTCTAGTAACGTTTATTGGCTATCTTTAAATAGATCTGTCTCATCAGAAACGGGTTTCAGTTAAAGAAGAAAACGTGTGTTGTTTTCCTAGGTGTGATTCATCGTAATCAATCCAGAAGTTTCGAAAGTATATAGTAATAAAATTTACGATGAAACCCTCGATAAATATTATCACAATATTCCTGTATCCGCGTCATTAGGTACTACTTTTTTGTCTTTTTATTTGTAAGTTTCTTTTAAGAGGAGGAGCTCGTAGGTAAGTAAAAACCATATATGAATTGATCGATCATGGTTAAGCTACGCTTACCGCGGTCGGGCTGTGGAAGGGAGACTATCAATTTCAAATAGAGACTCCTCCGTGCCTCGGAAAGCACGTAAAGCTGTTGGTCCCGGCTGTCATTCGTAGATCTTTGACAGTCGTTATGGGTAGTCTGAAGCCAGAAAGTCTGTCAACCAGTCAGTCAACCATAGGGTGTCCTGTTTCCCAGTTACTGGGATGTAGAGGTCAGACAGGCAGTCGCTCCATGTAAAACACTGGTATTCAGCTACATCCGATCAGACTGGAAACCGTCCTCAACATACTTGAGAAAAGGCTAGGTAGATGATGATTTGTAAAGTTCTTTAACTGAAATTTTTGTAATATTGTAGTGGTCTTTTTCTTCATCATCATCATCATTTCAGCCGAAAGACGTCCACTGCTGGACATAGGCCTTCCCCATGGGGGGGTTTGCCATAATCGCCACGCTTGGCAGGCGGATTGGCGATCGCAGTATGGTTGTTACAAATGCACAGAGAACGCTGCTGCCCATTCTCTGGTACGTCCCTTAGTCGCCTCTTACGACACCCACGGGAAAATATGGGATGGTGCTATTCTTTACGTCCGACACCATACGGACACGGTCTTTTTCTTACAATATAATTTTAGAAGATGGTCCCATTCCGGATTGGTTTTAGGTTGGAAATTGGGTAGTGCCTAGACTAGCTAAAGAAGGATGTAAAATTGATAAACAAGTAATAAGTACTCTAAATAAACCAATTTAGTTAACCAGATACTTCAGTATAGAAATCTTATTTTTTGTGTTTCTTTTTTATTTTTTTATTTTAATAATATAATAAAATTTGTTTGTTTGTTAGTTTGTGGGCAATCTTCGAAAATTCTTTCGCTAAAGGAAGCCACGTTATCAAGAAAATCAGGAATCCTTAACAAAATTTACACGAACTAAGTCTTCATAAACTAGAACATTAGCCGAACTGATCAAAATGATTACTCAAGACTTGGTACTGTTTACCAGTTAACCAAACAATCGGTCACGCTCACACACTTGACGTGCCGATGACGTGACGGCGACGTGCTCGTCAAAGATCGGGATGTTTCGTGACGCATCGGACTTGAGGTGCACGAGTTACGAGTAGATCAGGCCGAGGACATGGTGAAGAGCGCAGCGGGTTGGGTCGAAGCGATAAGCGGGCAGCGGTTATGGGAATAGTGATTGTAGACGAAGAAGAAAATTGATACTGTGGTATTTTATAAATGAGCATACTTTATTTATTTTAAATTTATCATTTAACTAGCTTTTGACCGCGACTTCGTCCGCGTGAATGTCGGTTATCGCGGATGCAAATTTCATCAAAATCGGTTCAACCGTTTTATTTTAAAAGCGTAACAAAGAAAAAGAAAGAAAGAAAGAAAAATTGTTTATTTGAAACCTCGTACAGGTAAACCGAAACATAAGGGTAACAGATTTACTTTGGCATTTAAAATATTAAATATGATGGATTTACTATGTACTCTTCAATTATCGTATTTTTAAGAAAGTTCGCATTCGCAGTCTTAAAAATATCCTACGTTTTTGACAAGTTTTTGACATTTATTGTCGCTGAACTGAGATTGCTAGTAGATTTTGAACGATTTTGATTACGGAAACTGACTTTCAGAAATAGACCCAATTTTAAATATTGTTAAAAACGAAAACAGTAAACAAATTATGAAAAAGACAAGCCTATATGTCAACCTGTATACTTTTCATTGATATAATGATACAACAATGCAGACTTTATTAGTAAAGTTCAAGCAATTAAAATGAACTCTACAGAAGATTTGCAAGCATTTGCATCAAAAGTTGCATCAACATATTTCACCTTACACTCTAAAATCAAGACGAACAAAATTAAAACAAAATTATACCAATTCTGGATCTAATTACTGTATGCTATGATAATTGTACTACCATCACTCAACGTCATGCTTATTTCTACAATTTCAAAATACTAAAATATCATTTAGCAAATTACATATTATTTCGCGTTCATTTTAACATGACCGCAACCTTTGAACGTTATATTTTTTCAAAGCAATTAAAGCGTTATGATTTAAATGGATATTTATAGCAATTATTCGATGACAACATTGCAAAATTATTTATTTATTACCTTTTGTGACTCATTAGATCCTGTGTGGTAAGATTTATAGAGTACTAGCTTTTCTCGCGACTTCGCCCGCGTTTGTGTCAGTTATCGCGAATGTAGACCAAATCGCGGATTGAAAAGTAGCCTATATCTTTTCTTGGCGTTGAAACTTAGTCTTTACAAATAGGATAATTGGTGCTATTTTCTAAGTAATACAACCTAAAGTTCAACGCTGCGGCAGCGGCGTGTTACATTTTCGGATTAATTACCTTTTGTTTACGCAGCGCTAGCGCCATGGAAATTGACGGTTTTTGGTGGAACTACTGAAGATTTAATTTGACACTTTATGTATGAAAAACTATATTCGCACAGTCGCTGAACTCGACGTCGATTTCACGGCTGACACAATGTCGAGTTTGCCGTCGAGCACAGCCGCGAATGGTAATGTGAGAGAATAGCGTAGCGGTAATTTAGCCGTGAATGCGTAAAAGACAAACGTAGGTAGGTACTCACTTTCGCATTTATAATATTAGTATAGATTTGTAAACCGGAACTGTCGAATCGATCGACAATCGTTTAGTATATAATCGATATTCGTTTATCGATGCAATCAAATAAATTGATTGTTAATGTTAGCGTATTGTTGTGGGTGTATAATTTGATTTGATTTGATTTGTGCAATTTTAACTTTGATATCTTGCGATTTGATTTACTACTGGCTTGATATTTTTTTAATGGTGTATGTAGAGCGTGGGAACAAAATAAATACTTTTTTTTTTCTCCACTATTTAAATACTATCTGTGTGTCATGTAGGATAATTTTACGGTGACCTATTATAAGTTCGAAAAATATGTTTCTGTCACGACTCCACCGCTGCGGGGTTTGGTCGGCTCCAGGCGAGCTTATCGTCGCAGATTGTTTTAACTCTCACCACCGCAGCTTCGGCTTGCTGGCCAGCTCCGCCGGCCAGCCTCAGACACGGTGGCGCTGCGGGCCTTCAAACCGCCTGCTCCTCAGCTCGCGGGCCGCCCCAACCCTCCATGCCTACGCGGGAGAAATTACACTCTAGGTATAGGGCAGACGAAATACCACCGCAGCTTCGGCTTGCTGGCCGGCGGAGCTGGCCTCAGCCACGGTGGCGCTGCGGGCCTTCAAACCGCCTGCTCCTCAGCTCACGGGCCTCCCCAGCCCTCCATGCCTACGCGGGATTAAATTACACTCTAGGTATAGGGCAGACGAAATTGCGTAACGTTGGTTTTGCAGCGATTCGTTTTTGTCACTAAATTTTGGAAATATATGACTTTTATGACACTATTTTAATTTAGAATTGAAAATTTTATCAAGTAACCGGCTATATATTTGTGATCAAATAATATTCCGTAAAATGTTGTTTCGGCGTGGTGAAAATATGGCAAATAAATCATATTTTGGCAAATGAAAAAAGTTCAAAAGAGGGTTCGGGCAATAGCAAAAAGTTATTTTGTAAATCGGCGAAATATAGTTTGGTAAAATATTACTTATGACACATGATACTTCGATGATATAAAATATGTCAAATAATGCTTATAGCAAAAAAAGCTTTTTACAAAAACGACAACCGCCTTCAAAAACTAAAAAGTGAAAAATAACTTTAGCACAGAACACACATTGACTTTAGTTTCGAAATTCAGTGGCATTGTTCTGTTTGTTGTTTTGTATTGCCACCGACTTCCGAAACTAAAGTCAATGTGTGTTCTGTGCCAAAGTTATTTTTCACTTTTTAGTTTTTGAAGGCGGTTGTCTTTTTTGTAAAAAGCTTTTTATTTTCCGCTTTTTAGTACCTCCTTCTCATCCAAATTTATTAAGAAGAGATTGAAAGTTAACTACTACAAAGATTGATGAAACTAAAACGTCGTCTATGTAAAATTTTTGGGTATTTGTTGATTTATCAAAAAGTGCTGAATCAATTTCGATAAAATTTATATGGGACCACCCCTGAAACATACCCTATCCATAAAAAAAAGAATTTTCAAAATCAGTTTAAGTTTGCCGGAGAAATCGTGTAACAAATCGCGCACGTACTTAATGCAAATTTAAGACTTATACGGTTTTCTCATGGATGTTATAGGCAGAACTGGACCAAATTAAAATGGGACCACACGGGAAGCACTAGCTTTCAAATAAAAAAAGAATCGTCAATATCGGTTCACCCAGTCCAAAAAAATCAGGTAACACACATAAAAAAAAACAGACGAATTGATAACCTCCTCCTTTTTTGAAGTCGGTTGAAAAAAGACGTCGGTCAATAGTTTTCGGTAAAATGAAATTCGGACAAAAACAATTCGGAAAAGTGATCGGTTCCCTAATTGTAGAGGTCACGGCCGCCAAACTCAATCCAGACTAGCCCAACACGCAGGAGATATAGCGCATACAGAGGTGCTTTTCCCTCTTCCTTCATTTTCGTAGGTACCTAAGTAATCAGGCGCAGGACCAACGGTTTTACGGTTTTTAAAATAGGGCTAGTTTGGATCATCATCATCTGCCTAACCTTTTTTGAAAACCTGTTTCTTATATTGCCGATTACCTATTTGACCTCTAGTGACAACCTATTAGGTAGGTGACATAATTATGATGCCCAATATAAATAGGGCCAGTTTGATGAAGGTAACTGATTTAAATATCAATTTACATATGTACTATTACGAATTAATTGATTATCTACTAAGTATTATGACTCAGTAGCTTATTGACAAAGCATCTTATTTGTTTACTTATTTTGCAAAATCAAACCCAAACTTTTTTGTTAAGATGAGCCATTTTTTACAATGTCATTAAAATTAAACACAAAACAAAAAATAAACAACGTCTCTTTAAATAACCATAAGAATCGTGATCCAATTTAAATTGTATTTCATTGTGACGTACGAATCTTAACGAGCGATCGTTTCGGCCGTCACCGTCGGCGTACGCGCAAGTTGACACCGCACGTCAAAATCAACGAAGTAGTGACAGACGAGTTAATTTGAACCCAACACTTTAACAAGCGACGGGTTCAGGGTTCAGTACGTAAATATGATTAAATAGTGACCCACAAAAAATGAAGCATTTAAAAATTAAGCTGCTCCATTAATTGTAGTCTCTCTACTTAAGTAATTAAAATATTATGTTCGAAGTTTTGAATGTGTTTTTAACTAAGAATTTAAGACACTATTGATTTATTAGGCTACGCTGGGTGTCGCTGCCTCGATTCCCGCACGGAACAATTTGTACCTCTGGCCTTGTTCCGGGTCTGATTGTTTCTTATGTGACTTTATATGTTTGTAAACGCACCCACGGCATAGGAGAAATTATAACGTAATTTAAGAAAACACAGAGCCGAGAGCAGTGACGAGCAGACACGAGCAGAGATGTAACAGAAGTCTCTTGTTATGTAGATGCCAGGTAATAGAATAGAAACCAAATATTTGATTATCAAAAATCTGAAATCATTTCAAAAGTTGCATTAACCACAACCTCCCTATGATATTAAATAAACATTCATTTAATTTTCAAAAGGTTGTAAAAAATACCGTGGTATTACCTACGGAACCATAACCCGACAATACAATCTGTAGCTGACCAAATTAAACGAATTCTGTGCTGTCCCGATTATGAAAGGTTCTTAAACTTTTTGGGTACCTTTTTGGTCATTGTCAGCCGTAATAATGAGTTCGTAGTTATGTTTACAAAATAAATTTTGAAGTTGCCTCGGTGCAGTTGACAGCTTGTTGACAAATCATTGTGTATTTGTATGCTCTTACCTACATTGAAGAAGCAGGAATGTTCTAAGAAAACGTACCAGATAACATGGAAATCAGTAATATAAATATGTGGTTGCGTTCATTCATGACAACCTAATACATCGTGACTGGAACTCAGACTTTATAGAAACGAATGCTGTTGGAAAATTGATAATGATGATGTCAGTATGAAGTCATCAATGGAGGTATATCCTGAATCTTATGTGCTTGAATCATACATTAAAATGAACCGATTCCTTGACCAGCCTATATTATAACTGAAAAAGAAGAACATTAACAGGTTTAAAAGATCAAATTATGAAGATTGATTACAAAAACTGCGACAAATTAACGCTATGTTAAAACTGTTTATTAAATTGTTTATTTGTGCAATGTTGTCTATGCAATGTTCTGGAAAATACTAGTGTTACTCATACTATGGTCCATCTTGGACCATATTATATATACACAAAGACGCCAAGCATTTTAACATGGCCGAATTTTTGATAATAAATAGAGCAATATTTACTACACTTTATTATCACTACATCTTAGCAATGATATGAAACAATGGCTGAAACATTTAATAAACATAATTATAAATTCATTTATATGTTGACTGGTCGACTCTACACGTGACCAGAGGGCAGGCCTGTTCTTGGGCGAAAGAATTAATATTGCCATACAACGTTTACCTCTAGCCTTTTGGGCACTTGTTCCATTGAGAGCGATGTGGACGAGTTTTTTGATGCCCTATCAGCTTCTCCCTCCATTTGCGCATAATATTTTTTTAATATTTATGCGTTTTGCTTATATTTTACTCATCGTCTGCCTAGCCTAGGGTTGGCTTCCAGTCTAATGGAATACAGCTGATAACTCATGTTTTACATGAAGCGACTGCCTATCTGACCTCCACAACCCAGTAACTATACCCTGTTCACAATAAGATTAGACATTTACACAAACCTTTTTTACAGTCCGTTCAACCGATTTTGACTTATACTGCGTTGGTAGCATGACAAATGGCAACTGCAGTAAACAGTTGTTATTGTAACCACTTTTTTGCCTCTAATGTCATCCTTAAGCCTACGGAATAGAAGTCAAAATCGGTTGAAGGGACTGTAAAAAAGGTTTGTGTTTATGTCTAATCTTATTGTGAACAGGGTATAGGAAACACGATACCCCTTTGTTCGACTGGTTGTCAGATTTTCTTGCTTCTGACTACCTATAATGACTGTCAAAGAGATGTCATCGTAGATACGAAGGACAGCCGGTACCAACGGCTTTACGTGTATTCCGAGGCACGGAGGGGTCTCGTTAAGTAATGGATGGTCACCCATCCACAGACCGACCGCGGCAAGCGTAGCTTAACCATCGTGACCGAACCATCTAAACGGGTTTTACTTAGCCACGAGCTCGGATTATGAAACAAAAGGCAGACCGTGCGGAACACTGAGAGTGAAGCCAAAAAGGCAAATACAAATTCAAAAGCGAATACCCACAATCTCGTGATTGTATTCGCTTTTGAATTTGTATTTGTGTTTTTATTTTAACGATGTGGCGTTTCATGCTATACTGACTCGTGTCAGTACCTACAGCACGAGGCGCGTTGTGGGTATTCGATTTTGAATTTGTATTTGCTTTTTTGGCTTCACTCTCAGTGTTCCGCATGGTCTATCTGCCTTTTGTTTCATAATCTGAGGCCACGAGCTCCTCCTCCTAAAAGAAAGTCAGTTTAATAATAAAAAAACACTATCTCACTTAAAATAAACTATGTATTAAAGGTCCCTAACTTTCATACCTATAGAGCTATTCTGTTACAATCTCCCTCGGTGAAGACCTAGGTGAAGTGAGCTGTCATCTGTCCCGATACTAGGGATTGACAAAGCAGACGGACGGATGTCAGCTCACCTCACCTAGGTGTTCACCGAGGGAGATTGTAACAGAAAAATAATCTGGCATTGAATCTAACAAGTAAGTACACAACACATACTTTCTTTATTACATGTTCCACTATCTATTCTCAGAACAGCTATTCTAAAATGCCTAGTGACTCTGGCATCTCAATCCGGTACCCACAAGTTGTAAAATCATTTCAAAACTATAACTCCAACATAGTTTCATTGATAATTACGCTTCACACTTATCATGTACTGGTCCGATCTATCAATGGACGGTCAACTGTCTCCCACATCTTTTATGAAACGTCATAAAACTGTAGAGAAATGGATTTCTATGGCTTTATGGTCGCCGGGCCATTTGTGTGTAATTGTGAAGTCGCGTATGGCTGTGACATTTTGCTTGAAGCTAAGGCTCCTAACAGAATCGGGCAAGATGCATTGCCCTTAGCCAATGTAGCAATGTACCTTTTAAGCTGTTTTATTTACTTACGCAGAAGTTTCTTTGTGGTTAATTTCTTTAGTTTTTGTTACGTGTTTAATTGTGTATCAAATGACAATGCCAGATCCTGCCCCACCCATGTACAGAAAAGTAAATTAATGAAAATAATTGTAATGAATATAAAACCTTTCTATAGCAAATTGTTTTTCTTTAGAACTTGCGGATTACGAAATACCTACCCACAAAATACAAACTCATTTTACCTAAAATATGATTAAACCTATAATCAATGTCATTATTGTTCTTAGATTTAAACGGAAACCGCAAGTTCTACAGTCACTAAGACTAATGTTTAGTTATCAGCAATAAATAAACAGTAAGATGCTACATATTGCACATGACTTTTATTGAGTGGGGCAAAGTTCTATAGACTTTCTGGCATTGTCCTTTTTATCTCGTGGACTTAACCGACAACGTGTTTTAAAGGTACAAAAGTAGCCTTGTCAAATTTTGGTCGATAAGTGTGAAGGGAGACTCTCGGTAAAATGTTGTAGATAGAATAAAGACATTCAAATCGCATACATAGATATACAGTGCGTTGCACAAAACCAACATTGGTTTAATGGAAACTTTATAATGATGCTGTTACTTTCTTTTTGATACCAAATGTAAGGGATGGCATGAATTTAAAGTCTCCGTTAAACTAATGTTACTTTTGTGCAAGTTTTAATTTATTTATTTCTTTAGACTTCATGCACAAATGTACAGACACAAATATCATGCCTTAGACATTCTCTACCAGTCACCCAAGGGTGGTGAAGAGAACTTTTTGAGTGTCGTATTATTTTGAATTTTTTTAAGTCATTTGACAAGAAAATTACTAACCATAAACCTACGTGTTAGTGCCCTAATTTTATCTACAAATTTTCCGTTTTAAATCTAGTCTAGTTATATATTTTTCAACAGGAAATTAAAAAAAAAATGGTTTGGTTACTTTTGTGTAGGGCGCGTTGCCGGTAAAATTAAAAAAAATATATAAAAATTGATTTAGTGATTTTCTCCGTTTCTTATTCCTCCAACCTTTAGTTTACGAGAGTGAAACTCCGTCTGAAAATAGAATAAGAAAACCACTAAATCTATCCGCAAAATTTAATAAATATTATTTGCTAAGGCAACCCATCTCTCGCCTGAGTAAACAGTAACATTACACGACATTATTTAGTTGAATGGTTCAACCAGATACGGGACGGACCAAGGTATTAAGACGTTCGAAATTATTGTAAAATGAGACCTAAAATATGCATTACAAGGCCCATAATATAATTTCTTTATCTCAGTACTGTGCTGATAACTTTGAATAAGTGACAGAGTACACAAGTTTCTTCACCTACACCGTTGTCAATTTTGGTGACCCACAATATGTGGGTCAAAGTGATTTCCGTGGAAGGGCCACCCACGAAGTGACCCCTAAACTTCAAGCCAATGCTGATGGGAGTCAGCGAAAAAAGTGGTTACTGCGTGTGGCATTTTAATGTACGCAGTTCGGTTCTCGGCTGTTGCTTTTTTCGAGTTAATCTGGTTTTTATTAAATTGATTTTTCGCGGATTCCGGTGTACGATGGAAATTGTTGTGGCGTCTACTTTTTTAGGTGATTTCAAGGAATTGATGTTACAAATTGAAAGACCTAAATTATAAGGATTCAGCATGTTCGTCATTTTGTTGGTTTTCACATTCAAATACTCGTGTCAAGGAACCCTAAAAATCTGTCACCATTAAAGGTGAACGACCTGATGTGCACTTCATGGAAAAACTTTTACCCATTGCCGAGGTCATTGACACCGGACCAGATAAATCCACATTTTTGTGCGAAACTGTATATTATATCGATTGAATTATGTCTAAAGGTCATAGGTTCGGTGTTGTAGTAAAATCTAGTATTTTTTTACTGTTGTAATATTATATCACAAGTCTGATAAGTAAAAGTAAAAATATTTTGTGAACGTTACTTAAAAGTGGAATTTAGTTTACGAAATTAGTAGCATAGGTATAATTAGTTTTACGACTTGAATTTAATCAAAAATTTCATGTGTTAGCATCAAGTTTTACAACGTATACCTACATTAATTTCGCGACGCTGAAACAGTTTCTGTGGCTTGCACGATTTTTTTATAAACTTACACGTGTCGTACATTAACACCTATACGATAAATCGTTGATGCTTATGACCCCATAATCTCTGCAATCCTGGTAAATTCACGACACGACGATATATTTTTTTATGAAGTTATCCATTATTAGTAGTAATACACTAAAAGTAAAAAATTGAAATGTGTGCCAGGACACATTGCAGAAGTGAAACTTCAACGGACAAGTGGAAAGATACACGATATATCGTCTACCCCCTCCACACCGGCCGTAACGCTTTTTCGTGACACAAAAATCCTAATACCCCCGTCTATACAAGGTGTAACGTCAAATACGCAAAACCTAAAAATAGTTTGATTAGAATAACGAGCAGAATCAATTGAACCACTTTTTAATATAGGTCACATTTTAACAAAAAGTCTTCATTAAACATGTTGCCCTGCCTATTTATTAATAAGTCAAGCCATCACGTGCGCAAACCTGCCAAAATAGGTAAACAAACACAAATGGTTGTCGTCCAATTTAAATTTTCTCATACGCGTGATAATAATAGTTCTTATTTCAATGCAAATACGAGTCTTTGTAAAACTAAAACAGCACATAAAACCTTAAAAAAAATTCTTGTGATTTTTTTTCTCTCAGAATTAGGTTAATTGAATTAAAAATCATTTGGGGTGTCTGAAGTTTTGCGTGTTTAACGTTACACCTTGTATAGAAGTTCCGTATTTGTACCCGTGGGTGTCGTAGAAGTAGACAGAGGGATATTGACCAGAGGATGGGTAGCAGCGTCCTTATGAGTAGCGTAACACCAACTGCGATCGCCAACATGCATCGGCCAAGAATGGCGATTACGGCTGAACCCCCCTTTGGGGAGACCTATGCCCAGCAGAGGGCGTCTAAAGGTAGACATGATGATGATCACATTGATATAGAAGTTTCGCTTAAAAAAAAACAGTCCCACTGCAGGGCAGGGGCCGCTTCTGATACACAGAAGGAGGAAGCATTGATCGCCACGTTTGAAAGAAAGAAAGAAAGAAAGAAATCCATTTAATTACACGGAAGTGACGCACTTAATACATAACAAGCTTAAAACTAAACAATTAAATTTTAAAAAATAAAAATAAAAAATAAGCAAAAATACAAATATATCCCTAGTCGGAACCACGCGTCACCACCGCGCGAAACGGCCAACGCTCAGCATAAATGCCTTGGCCCGCGCAGCAAGGCACGAACCACGGCGCTGGTTTTCAGCGTTGGCCGATTTGCTCAATGTGGATTGGCGTTTTCAGACTTATATTAATTACTAGCTTCTGCCCGCGGCTTCGCCTGCGTAAAGGAACGATTATCCCAAGGGAACATATTACCGGGATAAAAAGTGTCCTATATGTTAATCCAGGAAATGGTCTATCTATGTGCCAATTTTCATGCAAATCTGTTCAACGGTTTGCGCGTGATTGAGTAACAAACGTCCAAATATCTTCACAAACTTTCGCATTTATAATATTAAGTAGGATAACACGTTAACGGCCAAGGGATATACGAAGGTCCTCGTTTCCTCACGATGTTTTGCCTTCACCAATTTCAGTGATGTCCAAGATAAAGTAAGTTAGAAAGTACCTACATATAAAATAAAAAAGTCAAATTGGTACTTGCCGGTTGCGAACCATACACGCGAAACTGAAAGTATAGTACGTGCCACGAAAGATGAGACTTGACACAGACTTGATTTGACTTGCGCAGTACTCGATTTAAAGGTCTCTCTCTCTCTGGTCGGTCCTTCATGTCTTAGGATCAACTCAAACTCAAATCATTTATTTCAAATAAACCATTTACAGGCACTTTTGAATTGTCAAGGAGTCAGTCAGTCAAAAAGTTGCAGCTAGTTGCTCGTTCCAAACAGTAGGTTTCTATGGAGAAGAACGAGCAAGAAACTCCATGAACACTCTTTTAAAATCAATAGAATATTACAAATTTAGGTTACATCATTCATGTTGAATCTAGAGGTACAATGTGAGAACACTGTAACAAGTTGTGCACGTTAAAAGAGGTCTAGTGGCAATGAAATTAGACAATTCAAAATAAATTTAAAATAACCGAGGCAGCTAAGAGATGACCAGTCTCAACTGACGGCGCCCGTTCACGAACATGACGCACGGATCGGCACCATTTAGTTCAACCATTTTGAAGGGAACCAAATGATCCAACACATGCGCCACCATCAGCGAGACATTCAAGTGAGCATGACAAATACTCAACCGCCAGGGCATATTCAAGTCAACGAAAGACATCTCGTAAATGGTGCTCACATGTATGTGCTATGCAAAATTATATAATACTAATAGTTTGAGTTTATACAATGCAAAGATAATAGTTATAGATAAATAGTTCTACATCTTCAGCAGCTCCAAAAAATAGTCACCAATGCTAATCAATAAATCTATGAACCCTTATGGCTGTGGAGCTAGACCAGCATCCAACCAAGCATTTTTATCAGTGATGTAATCATCCAATTTATAATATGCTCGGCTGCATAGTGTGCGTTTAATATAGGACTTAAATTTTGTCTCATTATATCGACATATATGATCGTAGTCAGCATTAGAATTGCTTCTGGAGCGTATGATCTGCCTCCACCGGTTTCTGTCCTGCGTGTCTCTTATAACTGTGTAGAATTTGGATGACGAGTCTTTAATTTGGTCGGTCCATCTTGTTGGTGCGCGACCGCGCGCGAAAGGTAAGAGACCTTTAAATCGAGTACTGCGCAAGTCAAATCAAGTCTGTGTCAAGTCTTATCTTTCGAGGTACGTACTACACTTTCGTGAAAATAATTTCGCCACGCATCAAACTAGTTTTGTAATGTAAAGAATCATGGCGAGATCCATACATTCATTTGTATGAAAAAAAAAAATAATTTAGAGGGTTTAAAATATTTTCCAATGTGATACATTACCAGAAGTAGATTGATATAGTTAGCATATTTTTGAAACCCCGCATAATTAAATATTACGAAATGAAAATAACACATTTTTGTTTCATCTTGATGCCCATTTTGTGTTTATAAAAAAAACAAAGTGACAAGGGACGTTAACGGATCTATAAAATTGGCAGACAACTGATGTGACAAGTGCGTGTAAAATAATAATCATTATTTGTGATATAATTTTCCATATATAACGATGCAATTTCAGTGTAAGAACTGCGAAACAGCAGCTGTTAGTATCACTGTTACTGTCAGTCGCCGTTTCGTTCTGAAATAATGAGCTTTTCGTTAAACTATTAACTCTTTATTTTGCGGGGTTTTAATAATATTGTAAATGCCTGAAGATACTCTATAGGTAGCTAAGAAAATAACAATTAGAATTTCAACTTCTCTAAACATCTTAATTTTTTTTGTACAAATCCTGCCATGATTCTTTAGTACTTGTAACTTAACCATTACACTTCATAAACCTCTCTCTCACTCTATATCCCTTCTTTCAGTTATATCTCTGAAAGCCCAACTCAAGAGAACATCCTCTTTTTTCTGTAAATTTGTACACACGTCATCTTGAAACCGGCCCTTAGGAATTATTTTCCCCTTCCGTACTCCAGTATTTCAAATAACGATAATAACCCTCGTTTACAGCGCCATAAACACAAGACAACTATTGAGCGGCCATCATCATTTCATATCAATAAAATAAGGTGCAAAACCATAATTTTAGACCTTAGTTAAATGTTTAAAACGTAACCACAAGCGACTGTTTTTTAATATTCTACTTTATTACGTTAATAGAAATACATAAAATAGTGTTAGAAGGTATTTCAGCTGCTTATGATAGTCGTCTAAGTGTCAATTTAGCTTTAACTGTACTGGTGGACCGCGCAGGTGGTGTTTTTTGTGATATGGCCATATCTTCCAGCGTTAGTTGTACTAATAGCGGCAGCAAAAAGCGATTGATACCCAGTTTCAGAGGTCCTTATGGCCCAAAATCACAGAGTCGTGTAATTTGAGTTATTTTTGTCGCAATAGTAAACTTTTGCAGCAAATTTCGCAACAACGAACGGCGCAATGGTAAATTTTTGGGGTAATGAACTTCGCAACTATGATTTAGGTACACTCTTTGTGTTCAAAAGAACGGACCCCAATATCAATCTGATGTTAGTATTGCTCTCAATGAGACCTTAGCTCCAACTGATATTTTTAAAATCACAGTATTTATGCACTTTTAATAATTTAAGATCGACATTTTATTACTCTCATTCGTGTTAGAATTGCTTCAAGTTTTCACGCCGTAAATTTGTCCATAATTATTAGAGAAATATAGTATTATTTTTTATGAATGGCTGTAAAGCTCGTCAATGAATTCGCCCGTAAAATTAATGCTACCATAAACACAAAGTCAGAGTAAAATAATTTATTTTAAGTAGACCTTCAGAAGGTACTTTAGCTCGTCAACATTTTACAGGAAAATAATTAATTTAATCTAGTTGTCTCTTCTAAAAGGTATTTTCGTATGGAGAAGATTGAGCAATAAGCTTCATACTTACTCTGAAACACATGAACTTACAACATTTTGGAAGTGTACATTAATTAAATAAATAATTATTTACATGGATAGGAATCTACCGCATTAGGTAACAATAGGTTGCAAGTAGAGTAAGCAGTGACAGCTAAATTAATTATGTTTATAGTTACACAGCAGTAAAACTTAGATAATATTTTAATTCTAGAATGACAGAAACAGTTAGGAATAACAACGACCCATAATCTACAACATGAACTAATTATTATCTAGTCTTACATAGATACTTACATAGGATACAATATTAAAACCCGACGCCAAGAGGTAAAATGATTTGTTTTAAAAGTGAGAGGTAATCGCTGGAAATACTACACCGACACTATTGCGGACCTTCCATACCACTGGCCATACCCCTGTTGGTATGGTGGGTGTAAACTTATACCACTCACCTAACCTAACCCAAAATATTCACCAACAATAGTTCTGGTGCTCGGCGGCCGCTGCCGCGGCACCGCTCGAATCGTTCACTCGCCTTCGCGCTTTAATGGTTATAGTTCTAACCTAACTTAGCCCAAACGATTTTCTCAGTGGTATAGAACATAGATCCACCATACCACCAGGTGTAAGGTCAGTGGTATGGTGGGTCCGTACCTGACCAACACTAGGGCGTGAAGTGGAGTGTTATGCATGTATTTTATAGTACACTTGACTCACATGATGAATTTTTAATATTAGCCGATTGTATTCCTAGCTCACAACATAAGACATACGAACACACGATGACATGCCCATAGCACAAAGTACGTAAGGCTGCAGCGCGCCCGAACAGAGAGACCACTCAGAACAAACCGCCATTTTTCGCAACGCAGACATTTACAGGAATTCTCAGGCAGTTTGAAGCATACTTCAGTTTCGACTAGCGACACGTGTTACCAAAATGACCACGTCATGACAAACAGGACAATTTTGTTAAAGGAAAGAAAGAAAAAGCATTTACTAGCCCGAACAGGACAAAACAAAAAAATAACAAGGTTGAATTGTTGAATAAAAAAAGAAAAATACAAACGAAATTGGTCCTGTACGAGGAAAAAAGGCAACAACAAGGCAACAACTTGCAAAGAATTTCAACCTGTGCCAATAAAATTCCTGTCACAAATAAAACCTTACAGAGTCAATACAGTAGCAGCCCTAGTGAGTCTGGCAAGTTTAAATAATTATTTCCGACGATGGCGAGATCGGTCCTTCTGTAACCTTTTTATTTTGTACCCATAGAAACCAAACATAGGTACCTCGTCGACAGAACTTTTCCTACATTTTATGTCAAAGGAAAGTTGGCGGTTTGTAGCGATAACTGAGCAAAACCCTATTGTTACTGAGTTTCCCTAAGACTAAGAGTTGAGTTACATTGTAAGTTTGTGTGTTACGGCTGTGCGGGTAAATCATAGTAGCATGGTAAGGAAAGTTTTGTTTGTCATGTCAGTTCTTGAATGATGGGTGTCGTTTTGAATGTTTTTGAACGGCCGCTGTCAGTAGAGATTGGTCAGCTCTTATCTGCCATGGACTTTATCTTGCTTCTTTTTTATGTTTTGTATTGCTAGATTACCTTCATAGTTTTCACATATAGAAGCAACAAGAATCATGTAACCAGTACTTTATAAAAAAACATGGTTTAAAAGAGTGTCCGTGGAGTTTCTTGCTCATTCTTCTCCATAAAGACCTACCGACGTTTTGGAACGAGCAACTGGCTTCAACTCTCTGACTAACTGACCGACTCCTTGACAATTCAAAAGTGCCTGTAAATGGTTTAATAATTGAAATAAATGCTTTGACTTAACTTATTTTCATTTTAAAATAGTCTGTAGATTAAAAACTAAAACTGGCGACCGAATTTCGGTCATCATCATGATGTCAACCTTAAGACGCCCTATGCTGGGCATAGGTCACCCCCAGGGGAGGTTCCGCCTTAATCGCCATGCTTGGCAGATGCATGTTGGCGATCGGAGTAGGTATTATGGTACTCAGAAGGACGCTGCTGACCATCCTCTGGTCATTATCCCTCTGTCGCCTCCTACGACACTCACGGGTAGAAATGGGGTGGTGCTAATCGGGGCCGGCACCACACGGAATTTCAGTCATGGAGACTACCAATTATTGGACTACCGATATTATTATAGTGTACTACTGTTTTGGGACGACAATTCGATATGATGGAGCAGAGATATAGCGCAGACGCAACGGCTTTAGGTGTTTTTCAAGATACGAGGATGAAGTCCCAAGTAGTACCTACATCAACAACTTCCAAGCTCTAAACTAAAAAAGAATATGGCTTATGTTTAACGAACCTCCTGATCTAGTAAATGATCACCAAAATTGTGTTTCCTAAAGTATTGTCGAAATGTATGAGTTTGACTGTAAAAAGCGATTTGGTTCTGGTCAAAGTTCTAACTTCTAACCTAACCATGTCGGATCCGCCCCAGGGGGGACGGTTCAAAAAGATTTTGGTTATTTTGCACACTAAGATTTGGTGATCATTCTACATTTGGTATTTAGTATATTTTTTTGGCTTAAGATCCTAAAGTATTTTTTGGTGATCATTATATTTATTCCCAAAAAATATTAGGTAAAATCTAGGCAGATGACGATTCTGCATTGTATTGAATAATGACTGTCTCTTTAAAATATCTGAAAGGTTAAAATATCTGTCAACTTCTTATATTCGGTTTTATGCAGGCATGCCTGGTTTTGAATGAAATTAAACACATTATAATTATGATGAAATAATAATAATAATCCATTTATTATCAGTCTGCATAGGCCCATAGATAAATACCTTAACCTAAACATACATATTTTATAATTTGTAACTTTTGTTAGTAGTAAAGACTTAAGAGGAAATACCACGGGCTAGAGAATTGAAAATTAGGTATTTGTAAAATCTATTGCTGTCACGCGATGCCCGAACACGAACCGCAGAGCGCGATAGAGACAACTGCAGCTTTGACCGAAAATACCTATTAAAAGTACACAAAATCAATGATTCGCAGTCCCCTGATTTCTTCTCCAAAACTTGACCGATTTAACTGCTTTTTTCGTTAAAAAATAAAGAAAGGCTTTTGCCGTGTTTCTATGTTTTCTATTTTTTATATTATCAAGTCAAATTTGTTTTCTGAATGTTTGAACACAGCGGAAAATCATGCCAATTTGTTAGGTTTTTGAATATTCATATCTCTTTTAATAATAAATTTATGAGAAAAAGGAAAACATAGGGACATGCCAATAGTAGCCATGGATATTTAAAAAAAATAATAATTGATCTACTGGCATTATCCAGGGAGGAAACAGGGGACTAAGTTTGTATGGAAAAACGGCCCTTGTGTTTCCTCTTAAGACTATTGTTAGTAGCACTTCACTTTGCACTAAATTGTCTTTGTGCTGTCCTGTGGCACTTGTCCGCGGAAGCGACGGGAACACCACGTCCTGCGGCCAAAAGTCTTCTTCCATGACGAGGGGCAGGAAACAATTCGGTACTCGCACCACAAACGCCTTGAAGTTAACGTTGTGGCGCGACTAAAAACTAAAACTCTAAAATGCTTAGAAAACATGAAGTAGGTGATTAATAAAACCTAGACCACGGATGAGATGGAATTTATTAGTTTTTCATCAAAATATGATTGATTTTTCATTAACTATAGTTATTAAACCTGTATTCTCACAGCAGAATCTAATTAAATGTTTGGAATCATACATTCCCTAGAAAATATTATAATCCAAGATTTGTATGACCATCGACACCCAATCTAAGGCTTGCTCTAACTTCGAAACGGAAATCGACAATCTTAATTGTCAAATAATAAATAATACGGAAATTAAGGCAGCGCAACCAATTATCGGCCATGCAGTAATTATTGACACCTCAGACATTTCATAAGAATAAAGATTGTGGAAACGCGTATGGGTAATAATTTGAGTTATTTTATAGTTTAGTCTTTAGGCTTTCTTATTTTATTTATTTGTAGTTATGTTTTTTTTTTATTGCGGTGTTACTGATTGTAAACCTTTTCTGTCTTTTCAGGTAAGATTGGATCGTTTTCTTCTGCTTTTGAAGAGTCGTTGAGATTTTTTTTGGTAAGTTTAATAAATTATTTATTACAGTTATTGCAACTCAAACTCGTAAATAATCCCAATTTCAACTCGTACTAGTGACTGTTTTATTTACGACTTGGCATTCTGAATTATGAAAATTAAATCATATCGAACTTAATAATTTTGGAAAATGAATGAACATTACTTTTGTTTTCTGCGTGTCAAATACATCTGCTGGTCCAAAAGTGGTGTACCTACTTGTATGATCTGGTCCTAGTACTTTTTTAAACATATATTTTTTTCAGGATAATCTATAAAAAACCTTTAAATTTCTTACCTGGTAGTTCATAGTATACATTATATTCATAAGTAGGTATATACCTACTGGCCATCAGTGAAGGTTTAAAAAGATGTGGCTCTCTAATCGGCGTAACCAAGTCACACATTCATTTCTGGCTATACAATTAAGAACTTGCATGTTTAATTAATAATTATAATAAAATTATAATGGTACTTTACTGTCCAGTAATAAAATTAAATCAGTTGGGCTTTGATTTGATGCAACTTCTTGTAATTAACAGCGTTGATTATATTTAATTACATCAACATCGGAAAATTTACGAATGTTAGACGACAGAAACTATCATTTTGAGAAATGTTATTGTGGTAAACGGGTTAACATATTATAATTATGTCAAAGTAATCGTCTCCCTTGCAATTTTGCATTAAATATGTAGTTTTATTTTGTGTTACCCACAACATTGTAAAAGTATTGTGTATCTATTACCTACTAGTTTACTTGAGTACATACCTTACCTACATACCTTATGTCAACGTATTTAGAATCTAAGAATAACTTGTATTTCTCATAATAAGCGAATCGTATTCTTTTTGAGGAATAAATGTCACAAACCGTAAAGTATACCAAAAACATTACACGATAAATAAATGACTGCCCGAAAAAGTTGGGCAGTCATTTATTTATTATTTATGTAGACTTCATGCAAAATAAACGAAAGATTTTTCAGACAGTACATGTCGAATAATGTCTTTAAAATGTGGGAATATTATATATGAACATAATAACTTGATTAACAGCTTTTCCTTAGCTTTATTTATGGCAATATTGCAAACATTTTCAAATTCACATAACCATCTACAACTTTACCAAGAAACAATTTCAATTTAACTAAACATCAGCCTCGCCTCGTCGATACAAACAAAATGTCATAAAATACCAACTTTACATATTCAGACTAAAACAATAATAGAAACATCAAATGGTGCGCACAACGATTTAATAATGCACAAACACACTTTCGCGTCCTTATTAGTAATAGTAATAACGTTTAGAAATTATCGACAGTTTAAGCTGATAACTGTTTGTTTTACCCTATGTTTATATAGTTTTAAGGCACGGACACATTATTTTGCAGCAGTTGGTTGCGCATGTTCGAAACGCCGCGTTTTAATTTACACATTTTGTGTCATGTTGTTGTGTACAACCAATAAATGACTGCACTGGCCTTTTCAGTAAGATTTAACTTTGAGATTAGGTAGAGACAGTAGGTAAAATGTACAGTCAACAAAAGAAGTAAGTACCTAAGTCACCAGGGCCGTCAGTATAATTAAAGATTTTTTAGAAACCGATAGACATTTATTTATAAAAATAAAAAAAATATTTATAAAAACACTTTCAACAGCTTTTGGTTTAAATTAAAAACATTTGAAGTTAGTCATTGATACCTAAGAAAACTTGCAACTTTATAACTTTTTGGTTAACCACATTCGAAACTGAAAAAATAATGACCTGCCCGGTTGACGAAAGAAACTAAAACGTCATGTCTTTTATTAGGTATAGATACAGGTTGATCCTAGTTTTTGAGGTGTAATGAAATTCATTATGAACTTGGATTGTATAAATGTCTACATCTAAAAATCGCCGTATCAATCTGTATTTTTTGGCTAAATTGTTATTATATTATTAAAACATTAGTCAAATTACTGGCTCACAAAAGTCATACTACGAGTATGTACCATAGCACTCATCACCTCGACCTTTAACCTCACCTCCACTGGGCGTGTCTTCGCCCCTTATCTCCACAGATCAACGTATAAATAACACCTGGTATTGAAAGTTGAAGGCTTCACAAGAATAATGGCTAATTACTGCACGCGTAGGACTTGGGCTTAATGAAGATCCACCTGACCTTTTGTGATCACTTTCTAAGTTAGCGATAAGTTAGAGTTAAGTAAAGTTGAATAATTTAGTGGCTTGTGTATGTTGTCTAGTGGAAAATGGGTATCTTTTTTTACTCCTGCGCTGTTCTTTTTTGATTAATTTCGTTCCGGGATTCAAGGCAGTTGAATCGTTTCTCTGGGACTCGTCGAGCTTCATTGCTCTGGCGCTTTTCTGGTGGTCGCCACTGTTGATTCTGGCTTACAGAAGATGCAGAGGTTTTGAAATAGAGTGGCGGGATTGTCCCTTTAAAATAAAAAGTTTGCAGTTGGATCAGTGATTGGTGGTTTGTTCTGGTTGTTACGCAGGTTTAGGGTTCCGTAAAATATGTTTTAATGATAAGAATAATAATAATAATTTATTTATTTCAGAAAACTAGTTCCATAGACAATAAATAATAATAATAATTCATTACAACATTATCATATACAAATTATATCTATACTAATATTATAAAGCTGAAGAGTGTGTTTGTTTGTTTGTTTGGTTGAACGCGCTAATCTCAGGATCTACTGGTTCGAATTGGAAAATTCTTTTTGTGTTGGATAGTCCATTCAGTTGGGTCGGGTCGCTAGTAAATTATAAAAGTTAGAATTTAATTATAATCACAGTAAATAGATGGGATAATTACACAATAAAAATTATATCACAGAGGCTAGACTAAATCATTTCATTTAAATTACGACATGTCATAAAATCAGATAAAATAATGATACAAAATAATAACAAAAATCACAAAAACAAAAATTACAGTCAAAATTTACACTCATCAATTATTTCCTACATTAATGGTACCTAAGCCTCACCCAAACAGTATACAGTCGTCCAATGGTGGCTGATAGGACACTCGCACTTCCCACCCACTTTAAAAATTAAATGTTTTTTTTTTTAATATTTATTGAGTCGAATCTATGTTAAGGTTTTCCGTTTTTTTCTATTAGATATCTGATCTGCGAATATGAGCTTTATCATCATCTGCCTATTATAACAGTAGTATTTTTGGAAATTGTTCATCACTTACTAATAAAATTTGAATCCAGGTTGTTTATTCGAGGTCATTGTCATAGCTTCGAAAAATCATAAAACACGACAATTTCATTAAAACATTTTAGTACCCATTCATTGAATTGACGTTTCGTAATACTTAGGAAGTCAAATAAAAATTGATTATCATAGAAATCGTGCATTTCGATCGTAATATTTGTAATCTTTGAGATATGCGACCGCCGTCGTAAACGACATTTTCGAATTAAGAATGCCTACCACTTTACGTGTGACATTTTTAGGGTTCCGTATTTCGATGAATAAGCTATGAGTGTTCTTCCAGTTTGTCTATCACGGTGATGGTGACAATTATTAATATAATTCACGTAATTTTCTAAAATCCTGCAGTTTTCTTAAATATTCCCAAAATATATAAATTACATACCTAAAAAGTTCCCCAGTAATTAAAAAAAGCAAATGAGCTTTATTTAGGCAAGTTCACAAAATATTATATTCTTCTTTTTTCAAAGTCACTGAAATAACGGCGGTCATTCATAAATCTTTGACAGTCGGTATATGTAGTCAGAAGCAAGCAAGTCTGACAATCAGTCTTACCAAGGGGTATCGTGTTACCCAGTAGGTAACTGAGTCTTGGAGGTCAAACAGGCAGTCGTTCCATGCAAAACACTGGTATTTAGCTACATCTGGTTAGGTTAGACTGATAGCCGACCTCACCGTCCTCAACATACTTGGAAAAAGGCTACGCAATTAACGATTGACAAAAAAATTGTGCCTAATAAGGCACAATTTTCATTAAATGCAAGCGACGGAACCCTTTACGTATGTCCCGATTGACACTCTGCTGGCTTTTATATTTATTATAATGAAATAGGTTTCATTGTAATAAATAGGTTTATTGCAGTAGACCGGTATTTTGTACCCATAACTAAATTGATAAACAATTGAATGTTGCATTACAGATTTTTATTTTTATGTCATAAAAGTCGGAAGCGGTTCATTTTATCATTTATTGGCATTTTTTCGTTGTTTCATAGGCTTTTATGTCTTACTTTTATGCGAATAGTACAGCGGTGCGTGGGTTTTGTTTTATAGATGGTTGGCAACACAGATGCAGGCGAGCATTTTTTATGATCAAAACATAATAATGTAAAAATAACTTTTAACTTCTTAAGCATAACTTAATGGCTGTTCGAAAACCAGTAGTGGAACTAAATAGGCTATGTTTCTGAATATAATTATTATTGTTAAGTATATATAAAATATTAATGTGCTTAAAGTGAGCTAGAAAAATTAAAAAGAAATTGAAAACCACAAGTTTGAATTTTCAAAAATTTCTAAGTTTGGATTTTTAAAGAGAGACATTGCCACGAGTTTGAATTCAAAAAAATGTCAAAGCTTTCGATTTTAAGGAGTTGGAACAACAGAAGATAATTCTCCTTGAACTTTCGATTATTTTATTACACTTCACTGGTCGCGTTTTATTTAGGCATCATATAAAACGCGTGCGCAGTTCACACGTCTACGTGACGTATTTAGAGCACTTTGATGGTCAAATGACTGTACTATCACGATTGTAGTACTTTGTACTTTTATGATAAGATAAGATAAGATAAGTCTTTATTTGCCTTAAACATGGTATGATGGTGTTACAGTCTGGTAAGAAGTAGTCCACTGTTGAACAAAGACCTCCCCCATAAGGAGTGGGGGTTTGCCTTAATCCCCACGCATGGCAGGCCTCTTGGGGATCGCAGTGAAGTAGTTGAGTACACGGAAGCCGTTGCTGCCCGACTTCCGGGGTTTCCCTTAGTCCCCTTCTATGACACCCTCGGGATGAAATGGGGGACACCCCACAGGGAAAAGAAAAAATATATATTCCATACGTCATAATGTGTTACGTACATAGTATTCAGTAATAATAGTTTAATACACATCCAACACATATAAAAAAAATAAAAAAAAATAATTATTATTATTTACTATTATTATTATTATACGCTTAGAATAGACATAATATTAATCAGCGTTTATTATACAAAATCATCACAAAAAGTTTTTGACCCCGAACACAAAGTACGTAAGGCTGCGGCGTTTGTGCCCCGAATTGAAATAGGAATTTGACTTTGACTTTCAATTTTCCAGACAAAACTACTAGTTTTAAAAAACTACATACTGTAATTTTATTCGCTGTTGTTTTGTCTAAAGATAGAAATGATTTCAAAAATAGAAACTGTATCGGTATCGCGACATTATTACTACCTATTTGAAACTTGATACTAATGTTTGTTTTTTAAATACACTAGTGATGTGACAATACCAAACAACATTTTATAGCCGCGACATAAAATAAAGAAAAACAGACGTTGCTTCACAATTTAGTGCTGCCATATAAAAAATACTGGTACTATTCAAAACCATAACGTCTTATTTTAGTTACATATCTTTTATAGAGATCTAGTGGAGGCTACTATAATGCCAATGAAGTAATAATAGCCGATAATACGTATTCATTAATAGTGTTGGTCTATTTCAATAAAAAGTGAACCTACAGTTGTAAAGATTTTAAGATAATGTTGAAGAATTCTTGGTTATTCTTTTTTTGTGGCCAGTTTCCAATGTCGTATTCACCAAAGTTTTAATATAATGTTTTTTTAATTGGAGCAATGCACATAAAGGGTTAACCTTGAAGTGATTATGGTATACCATTAAATGTTTATTATGAAAAGATGAATAAATTTTAAGTTAGATGTTTTTTGTTTTTTTTTTATTTCTACAATTTAAGACAAATGTAGACCACTTTTCTAGTAAGTACATTTGGCTATTTTATCTTAAGAATTGTCTGACACAATTTTTACAAAAAGTTTATTTTATTTGATGAAATAAAACTGTTTTCTTGAGATATATGTAGACCAGTTTTCTAGTAGGTACATCTCTCTACTTTATCTTAAAAATGTCTGATATAATATTATATTATTAAAAAAACTTACTTTATTTTATTTAACAAATTTTTATTTAAAATAAGAATTTGTACCAGTAAGTTTTGTGTGTATATCGAAAAAAAATACAAGTTCATAATTTTGTAAACACGTAAGTAAGTAGGTCCATAGCTTACATAGTGCAAAAGTTCCTAGATTACAAAATAATGAGCTTTAGAACGAAGGTGTTAACTCTAAAACTGAGCCCTGATCGTTAACTAAGAATATAAAGTAGGGATCACCTTAGGCCGCATCATCACTTAAGATCAGGTGAGTTGCGGCCAAACGCAAGCCTATTAGAATATGTAAATAAAAGGTACCTCTTAATTACACTATTTACACTATTGCTGCTTTTGTTATTTTTGTACGAAGTTAAGAGAAAATTTAACCAAACAATTTTGACGACACGGTTGGCGCAGTGACTGAGCGATCGACTGCTGCGCAGCGTGTTGCGGGTTCGATTCCCGCCCAGGGTAAACCTTTGTGTGATGAGCACTTGTGTTTGCTTTGTGTCTGGGTGTTGTTTATCTATATATGTATGTATTTACAAAAAAAAATGTATTTGTGTATGTATATCAGCTGTCTGACACCCATAGTACAGGGTCTCCCTAGTTTAGGGTCAGATGGTCGTGTGTGAAAATGTCCCCACATATTATTATTATTATTATATTTTTTTTTTAACAGTGTAATAAAAATCATATTCACATCTAGCAGTCTTTGTAAGGAAAAAAGGTACCTTAAAACCGTATCAAGTTTTGGTGAAATTCGCAGTAACAGTAATATTTTATTAACATAACTTTTCATGAAATTCATACCTACTCCATACCATATTATACTACCTATGTATATTACTATATTTTACTATAGACTTACTTTATCATACTTATTTTTAATATTATAAATGTGAATGTAACTCTGTCTGTTACACTTTCACGATAAAACGGCTGGATTGATTTCGATGATATTTGGCATGAGGATAGCCTGAACCCTGGGGATGGACACAGGCTACTTTTTAATCCGCGACTGCAATAACCGACATTCACGCGGACGAAGTGGCGGGCAAAAGCTAGTTAGAAATAAAAAGAAAAATATAATCCATGCAGCAGTTTTTGGGCATAAAATGATTACTACATTATCAGAAAGAGTAATAATTATAACTTTTAAAAATGGTTAAGTTTAATTTTTTTTGTCGAATTGAGTTAAATCAATTCCTCAAATTAATTTTCAAACATGAAACATAAATCAATTAAATTCCAAAGAAAAAAATTAACACAACGTCTAGAGGGACTATTGAAAACAAATTTAGAATGGAAATTATTGACAGTCATACAACATTTACGATCCTGACCATCATAAAAGTACCAACATTCCATTTTACAACAGAAAACTAAAGCTAATATACATACTGACAGAAGATACGTTTCATATAAGGCTAAGTCGTAAATAGATATAAAATTAACATGGAATTACAATTTGTAAGTGAGCGCGGGCGACTAACGAACGGTCGCAACAGTCTGCGACAAAAATGTCGGGAATGTGTGCTATGGTACTCATTTAGTTCAGTGAAATAATGTAATGTTCTGTTCTTGAATAGAAATGGTTGGTTTATGTTGTACCGTTTATCTGTTAATTAGTTTAGTTTCCTTTATGATAAGGAAAAATGTCTTTGAAGTTTAAATCCGATAAGTTCACTAAGACAGGTCCCACTGGACACTTCTACAGGTCCGACTTGAAAGACCAAATAAATTAATAGCAATTCTTAAAACTGGAATAAATAAACACATAATAGATGACGGTAAAATATTGAACCAATCAATCACAACAGCAATTGAATGAAAAATGATAGGTTCCACGCTTTCGATTTTGCGACAAACCGCTATTCCGCCGAACGCAAACGCAAGGATGACTCACCGCCACAAATCTGTATTCTATTATTCAAATTCGAATTTTCATTCCGATCTACTATAATCGGATTTGTAAAAGTCGTGACAATTTAAATCCAATTTTAATAATTTCGTCAATCGATTCTCTACCTTATTGCTATGGTTGTAAAGAATGTTAATTATCTGAATGGCTTGTGATTTAGTTACGTCCAATAATCACGTTTTAAGTTGGCTATTTAGCGTTCATTATGGATTCATGTTTGAATCATGTTTGGACGACTTATTTGGTGCAGATTTGTACTTTGGTCTTTAATTAATCAACGAATGAACTGTGTGATGTGGAACAGGATAAAATTAGTTGCTTTTTGTTCAGTTTAATGGCTACTTTTACTTTCGATTTTTGCTAATAAATCAAAACCAAGCTCACTAAAACACATTGTAGTTATTGATTGATACTGTAAATTATGATTACATCGATCGATATAAACAAAAAACTGTTTTAGTATTTGTAATTTTATTTTATAATTAGCGACCGATTAATAGCCCAGGGGGTGTCCGATCTAGAATAGCACCCCCCATTTCATCCCGAGGGTGTCGTCGAAGGCGACTAAGGCAAAATCCGGCAGCACCGGCTGCCGTGTACCTACTTAACAACCTCACTGCGATCCCCAAGACGCCTGCCAAGCGTGGGGATTATGGCAACGCCCCCCATTTATGGGGGAGGCCTTTGTTCAACAGTGGACATCTTCTCGCCTACCTTTCCTCATAAGGCGACGATATACACGGCGACCTTGATTGACCAGAGAATCGTATGCGCTGCGTCCAAAACTCTCAAAGTTTAGTCGAAAAAATTATATAAAAGATAGTATTCTTTAACTTATAAAAAAGCGTATACTAAAAGATAGGTAATAAAATTGTCTGTAAGATAGTAAAAGTTTTGTTTAAATATTCCTGGTAGATTTTGTGTGATTATCAATGTTTTGTCCGCGTCAGACACAACTTCACGATTTAATTAAACTATTTAATATGAACTTAATCAAAAATATTCACATACTAAATGATTAAGAGAATGTTTTAATTTAAAATATATTTTTTTCAAATCATTTACACTACACATTTTGACGTGATTGTCAGTTTAAAATTTGCAAAAGTCGCTTGTTAGCGCCTTAAATCACTATCTATTAATGAAAACTGCTTTCACACACAGCGGGAGCGATTTTGTTTTATACTATATAAAGATAAATATGGCGGGATAAAGCCCAGGATCGGGATAGATGGAAGGCATGGAGGGAGGCCTTTGCCTTGGTGTGGGACAGAACAGGCTAACAAAAAAAAGAAGATAAATATTAGGGCGAATAAATATATTATAATGAACCTCCAGATATAGTAAATGACCACTAAAAATAGTAAATGATCCAAATCTTAGTCACCAAATCTTAGGACCCTTAAGTCCCCCCTGGGGCGGATCCGACATGGTTAGGTTACAACTGTGACCCCCTACAAACCAAATCGCTTTATATAATCAATCTCATACATTTCTACAATACTTTGGTTAAATATTGGTGATCATTTACTATTTTTGGAGGTCCTTTACTATATCTGGAGGTTCGTTAAACATTCAAATGGGGTTAAATGTTGGTGATCATTTACTATTTTTGGAGGTCATTTACTATATCTGAAGGTTCGTTAAACATAAGCCAAATATTAGTCCAAAAAGATCTCGGAACAGATTGTCAATTTTGTAAAAATCTCCGTCAGTAAATTTAGGTGAGCTGAACTGTCGATTCCAAGCATTATGGTGAACTGGCAACTCACCTCAAACTCACTCTTCGTAAATTCACCGAGTGAGAAGACCGTGGAAGATATTAGACGGCTTGACAATTCACCTCACGCACACCCTACCTTAATTCACTAAAGCAGATTTTTATAGAATACCACAACATCAGGATAAATATACCTAAATCAGACACCGATCTCATTTTATTTGATATAATAGGTATCGTACAAAAGGAAAAAATACCATCTTTCACAAACTTTAACTTTCTAATAAACAGAGCCGATGGTATCACAGATTTACAAGTAATGGTATTTCTCTCAGGTCGTTACTACCCTACCTACTTATTATCATATTTCTACATCAAAGATCTAAAGAAATTGATATGCGACACAAAATCCACTTTAAATTCATATCAAAACAACACATTTTACGTATATTTGACAGCAAATTAAGCATAACGACAAAATATTAATTAGATCATTTCCTTTGCCACTTGGATGGACTTTTATCATAAGTTATTGTGCAGATAATCTACTTAGTAGCAGTTCTACTTTTGGGAAACTTCTTTTCATTCTAAGAATTAGATATTTTTTACATTTTTAGTTATTTTATTTGACTTCTTTAGTTATGCAACACATCACAGTGACAAGTGGCTTAAAGTACCACGTCAAAATTGCTTTTATTTAAAAAAATAAATGTAATGATTTTGGATGTTTATCGTTGACTAATTTTAAATCAGTTTTTAAAAGAATATTTTGGATGTATATTGTATACAATACAATATACATCCAAAATAATTCTGGATAGTAATGTAACACATTTTAATTAGTTTGACGTAATTAATTTAAATATTAAGATATTGTGGGGTGTAGTGTTCTCGACTGGTTTAATTTGGAGAATAACTATGGTTCTTCCAAACAGATTTTATGACGTTAAATTATGGTAACTACTCTAGTTAAATGGCTATTATTTATTAAATTAAAGCTTGTTATTTACTATTTTACCCGGTTAACAATGTCTGAGCTTTTAAGATGACTTTGAATTTATTTCTATGTTTTCTAAAACATATTAAAAATGTCGGCGCCATCCAGACCTAGGCTAGGAAACATTATAATTTATCAATATTTCATTAACTTCACCAAAACCGTTTCTTTTACCGTAGCTATCCACAATTTATTTATATTAATAATTAATTCTCAATTATTCGTAGGCTTTTAAATGATCTATTAATAATGCTCCTAAATGTCAAATGATCTAGTTATCAAGATCAAGAATTTCTAAATTCGAATATCGAATTGGTAGCCATTAAGATATTAGGTTACTCACCTATGGAGCTAATATGGTGTTTAAATCCGACATTAATGTGATCGGTGTCTTCTGATACCGTAATTTTTGGAGATTTTAATTCCCTAACCGCTATGGGAAGATCTTTGATGTAATAATCGGAATCGATCACGCTTTATTAGAAAGAAGTCAAAATTAGAATTGGATGTAGGTTGCAAAATTAAAGGATAATAATTAAATAAATTAAATTAAAAAAAGTAAAGAAGTTTAACTATCGTTTTTTCTTGAATAAAAAATAACATACTATTAATTCCTTTATTATTTATGTATCTGTAAATGACGGACCTTCTGGTTTTACCCAATAAGCTTTTAGGTTGAAAATTATCAAGTTTTGCTGTCAACCGTAAGTAACTGTGTTTTAGTAGTTCTAAGTATATAGATACATACATATACATACGCATAAATACCTTTCTCCGCTATTCGTTTATCAAAGAAAAAGTCAAATTTTAAGTTAAATTATTAACATTAAAAGGCACTTTTGGAAGTCAGAATGAACAAGAAAGAATGGAATGTAGTTGCCTTACGAAATAAATAATAATAAATTCTTTATTTTGCCAATAAGTCATAACATTACAATATTTATGAAACTAAAAACATAAGTTAAGGCTTAATTATTACTAGGTCACAATAATTTTAATGCTCTCTGACTTCTAAACTAGATGTACTGTGCCTGTGATTTAGGAGTCAGAAGATAGTATGGAGAAAAATGGGCAAGAAAATACTTAGTCTTTTAAAACATTTTTTATTTCAAAGTACATCAGTACATCACTTGAACAATAATCAAAACATTATCAAACGCTTGTGTTTAATTGAAAACATAACGATAATTTTTAAAACCGCTCTGATTTTATCCCCCTGCAACGACACAATTTTAATACAGTCATCACCCTAAAATGCCCCTGCATATCTTTTGATCTAAATTCATACAATTATCCCTACTTATTCAACAATACCGGATAACGTGACCCATTGCGAGACTTAACCGGTTTTCATACAAACATTATCATTGTAGGGTTAAGTACATTTTTTTTTCAACGAATTTAGTCTATTATTATAATATTACGCCACTTATACAACAATGGCTTACATACCAGAAGTCAATTTTGTGTAACTGGTTCAAAAAAAAGTTGTCATAAATTATTTTTAAGACAATACGTATGATTTATGACAGAAATTTTAATGGTATGGTTCTGGGAAAGGTTTTTTGATTATGAACTTCGATGTTTTGGTCTGCATTGTATTAAAAAGCAGTTTTAATAAATAAGGGGTATGACCTCTTAGTTGATGAACTAGTTTTTTGATACCTCTACTTTATATTCATCAAGTGTTTTTTTTTGCGCCAACTTTCAAATTATTGTCAAAGGTTATGTTGAATATTATGTATATAAAGACGATACCGGCTCTAATTAATTCATAATAAAAATACTGCCTAGCCTTTTCCCAAGTATGTTGAAATCGGCTTCCAGTCTAACCGGATGTATAGCTGAATACCAGTGTTTTACATGGAGCGACTGCCTATCTGACTTCTACGACCCAGTTACTGGACAACACCATACCCCTTGGTAACACCCCCCCCCCCCCTTGATAACCTGAGTATTAAAGAAAGAAAGAAAATCCATTTATTCACACGGAAGTGACGCACTTACATAACAAGCTTAAAACTAAACAATTAAATAAAAAGAAAAAATAATAATAATAATAATATTAGAATTATCCACCAGCAACTTGCTCTAAAGTACAGGCTTGTGGAGTCGGAAGTACCGTACTACAGGTATGTGCCCTACCCAGTTCTCGAAAATGGCCATATCACGTTGTATTGGGATCGACCAACACCTAAGGAGGCTCTCGTTGGGCAGCTGGATCAAGGGCTTGATACTGAGAGCGGTACTCCTGGACACGGCGCGTATAGTCAGGAGATTCCTCTATCAGGAGCCCTGACCACCGGTAGCTTGGACCCTGTTCCCGATACCGGTGGGCTACTATTTTTTATATTTTTAAATGTTTTTATTTATTTTTTTACTAATATTTAAAAGTATAATAAAATATGTATATACAATAAATAAATGAGATAATAATAAAATAAAAATTTCAATAAAAACTTAGTACCTAGGATTATATATACAAAACTTAAATCTAAATAATAATATTATGTACAATTGGTAGAAAAAGGCAGGGAGCTCAAAGGGCATCAAAAAACTCGTCCACATCGTTGTTAATGGGAAACGTGCCCAACAGGCTGGCAGCATTGCCACGTTGTATGGCAATGCTGATTCTTTGACCTAAGAATAGACCAGCCTTCGGGTCACGTGAAGAGTCGACCAGCCGCTTGGCGATGTCACGAAAAACAATATGGGCACTCGGACCCCATGGCCCTAGAGTTTCCACCCCAAACGGCTCAAATATATAGCTTCCAAGAAGGTTATCATATTTGCGCCGTTTGAGGTTTTCGGCACCTGCAGCAGCCGCCCCAGCACAACACGTAGTGCTAGGAAGATGAGATGGCGCAAGGGTGTCGACACATGTTGCGTCCCACACCAAAGGCCTACCCAACCTCCAAGGCATTATGGTCATCCCAAAATTAATTTAATTATTTTCAGATTACACCTACCACAGCTTGTCTCTGCATCACCCAAAGGCTGATTGGTAGAAAATGCCTATGGTATTAAGTCCGCCTCTGTACTTTGTGCTTGAAGTGTTAATAATTAAAAAATAAATAATACTGGTAGTCAGTCTTTCGAGATTGCTTCAACTGTACTTTACTGACTGGTAATAGTCAAAAATGGCGCTAAATATCGTCAAACCAATAGTCGTTTACCCGTAACGATTGTCAAAGATCTAAGGGTGTTACCATGGATCAATGCCGTCGATCGATGGTAGAATGGATTAGGAGACCAATCGCTCGATTGTCAATCGACGATCGGTCGATCGACAATCGAGAATGGACTAGTCAACGTCGATCGAGCTGCTTGATTATTGTTAGTAATGGATTATAGCCGGAGTTAATCGATCAACGTCGACCGATGCCATCGACTGGCTATCGATCGATTAGTTAGTCGAACGGTATTCGTCGATCAGTCGAAGCTACCACACCAATCGATCAACGTCAATCGATATCGACCGATTGGTGTAGCAACACCCTAAGAATGACAGCCGCGACCAACGATTTTCCGTGCTTTCTGACGCACAGAAGTCTCGGTTTTTAAATAGATGGTAACCTATCCACAGACCAACCGCGGTAAGCATGACCCATCGATACGTACGCCTTTCACTTAGCCATAAGCTAATTGGTTCTAATTCATAATCCGAAGTTAATAATTATTTCGAATTCCTACCTAACCTAACCTAGTATCAAATTCATTTAAGTATATTAATTATTAACATAGATTCTAAAAACATTCTTCTGATAGTGAAGCTCGGTTTGTTCGACATTATAAATGTATGAATAATATTTATATAAAATATAATTTATATAAAAAATACAATGTATAATATTACTATATTATGCGTTTGTAACTAATTAAAATACTTAAAATAGTGGTTAAGTGCCAATTTGCATTCTTATTAAATGGTAGAACACCCAGATTTTTGTGTCAGATAGAATCTTGAGACAATGTAACGAAATCTTCGAAATAGCGATCACATTTATATTTTGTATAATCGATTTCTAAACGCGTTCATAAGAAAGCGTACAAATTACAAAATCGATAATATTTTGACTCGTCCGATGCTTAGGTATCGATTTAACAGTATTATGTTTAATTGTATACGATTTAAAAGTCGATGTTTAGACATAATCGATCTAGTGGCTTTATTGTGATCTCACATTTATCAAAAATAATGTGTCTGCTTATATTTTTTTCTTCAAACTCGTATTTATAAATCTATAACACCGATACATTTATTTAGATCAATAATATTCTAGTTTTCGGTTATATATTAATACTAGCTATTGCCCGCGACTTCGCCCGCATGAATGTCGGTTATGTCGGATGCAGACAAAATCGCAGATTAAAAAATAGCCTATGTCCTTCCCCAGGATTTAATCTATGTTCAAACCAAATTTCATTAAAATCGGTAAAGCCGTTTCACCGTAAAGCGTAACAGACAGAGTTACTTTCGCATTTATAATATTAGTATGGTTTATTACTCCCATCCTTTGCCCATTGCCCGCGTTAATGTCGGTTATCGCGGATGCAGACGAAGGTGCGGAATAATAAGTAGCCCATATTATACTTTCTTTGGGTGCAAGCTATGTCAGTTCCATACGTCATCAAAATCGGTTAGTATGGATTTAGTATTTATAATATTAGTATGGATTCAAAAAATATAGTCTACTTTTGTATGTGTTACGGCCAGTAGCCGAAGTGCGGCTATACCTAGTTTTATCCGGTTAAAACTAGATGCAGCAGGCCATATACGGTTAAACTAAGATGTATCCTACTTATCTTCCGTTAGAACTAGGTTTATCCTTCATCATAGCGGCTAGAGCCCCCGAGGTTCGGTTTGGTTAGGTTCCTTACGGGAGGACACGGCGCGGCATACGCTGGCAGAGTGTGCCGCTTGGGAGGAGCCGCGCCGTGCCCTCGTCTCAGAAGTAGGCAGTGACCTGTCGCTGTCGGCCGTGGTCGAGTCGATGGTCGACAGTGCAGTCCTGGGACGCGGTGGTTTCCTTCTGCGAAACGGTCATGTCGCAGAAGGAGGCTGCGGAAAGGGAGAGGTAGAGCTTAACCTCCCACCCAGCCCGCAGCAGGCGCAACGGGCGTCGGGATTGCGGAAGTATCTCCAGTTCCCGCGACCCCCGACGTACACCGGGGTGGTTTTTAGTCAGTAAGAGTCTGAGAGAACCCTCCGCCCACCCCAGGGTGGAGGACATCCGTGAGGATTTTCAACCCCGGAACAAAAAACAATGGTTCCTTTTAACTCTGCAGACCTGTCGACCTGAAGTTGACCGTCTTCTTCTGCTCAATGGTATGGTGCCCCAAGTCTCGAGCTCGTAGGCCACACCTGATTTTAACCAACTGCTCCTGGCTACACCTAGTTCTATCCGGTTCAAACTAGTTGTAGCCGCACTTCGAGTTTTATTCGTAACATATGCATTGCCTGTGTGAATGATTCACAAAAATAACTTTCTATCAATAAAGTTTCATTACCTGTTGTACCAGAAACTGCATAGTTACATGACAGCAAATAAAACTTTTTACCGAATGACATTTAAAATCACAAAGCCACGATTCTTTGATTCTCAAAAGTGCGTGTCCGAATATAAGTGATCCTTGACACGTTGTGACTTATCCATTGTTGATATTTTTCATCTAGTGTGTTGTGTGATTTTGAATTTATAAGTTTTGATCGGCGTATGACGTCCATTTGTAACGGTTTGTTTGGCTGATTATTGTAATTGACGGGTTTGTATCATCTGCTTCAATTCGTATTTTAAAGTTATGTTATACTAGCATAACTTCAGAATTGAGCTAAAGTATTGTTATTTTACGGGCACACAAAAACGGAATAAATGTTATTCTATGTGTAATCTAGATATTCTAGATCAGTAATATACTGAGAGGAGCTCGTGGCATCTAGTTTTACTTCATGAACAGAAGAAATAAGAAACAAAATATTTTTTTAGAGTGGTACTTAATTATTAACCAGAACAGTTAAATTATACTATTAATACGCTTGTTTAATTGTAATATTATGAATATTCATTATTTAAAAATCAGCTATTTTTATTGTACGCAAAGTTATGCAAAGATGCTTATTTGAAATCAATAAAGTTACGTAAATAAATTCTTTTGTTATTTTTTTTATGTTTCTACATAAGATAAGATCGGTCGTTAACATTCATTTTTAATATAATTAATGATGTCATTTAAATATCGTTTTTAGTACTAAATACATAATTATATTTTTCCAACCAGCCAATGTGAGCGGTGTTTTAAAGAAGACACTAAAAAAACCTTTCTTATAACATGATTCGTACAGAAGATTAATATCTTTTCCTTTCTCTATTTTAAAGAACGTTGTCCCTCACCAGTATTGTCCCCTGTGTTGTGAGTGCGTTTACAAACATATATACAAAAAGACAGACAACCAAGAACTAGATCGACTATCAGTAGACCATACAAATATATTTTATTCCGAGCGGGAATCGAACTAGCGAAACGCAACGCAGCAATGTAAATGACAAAGATTGGTACTGACAAAGGATAATCCAAAAAGCGACAAACCAAGTAAATGACTTAAAGTAAAATTGGTGATGGAACTAATACTTTGAGACATAATATGTTGAGTTGCAGGAAACCAACCTTAGTTTAATGGAGCAAAACAGCATCAATTTAAAATTTCCATTAAATTAATGTTCGCTTTGTGCAACTCACCAATAAGGTCGTCTTTTAGTTGAACTTTTAAGTTTGTTGTCGAACAATGCCACCACTCCATTTACAAATAACAAGTTCAGGACTGTACTAGATTGCATGGCGGAAACCTCTACTTGTAACTCTTCCTCTTACTAAAAACATTTTCAAATTCAGTTCTAACAACAATAAAAACTTTTTATTTTTGCAAACAGCTTTTGAACCATAAACAATCTGTAATGTCAAAACTCTATGATTTCAAAAGTCTATTACGAAAACATCTCAATACATTCTAAAAATAAAAACTGCACTTACAAAATACGTGTCGGATTCGAAAATTCAAGCACGTATTTTGAAGAATTCGGCTCCCTTCACAAGTAAGTGAAATCTTGACCTGTCGTAATGACATTATAATAGACCCGAGTGATGATGAGGTCTAATGAGGCTCAGTTTTGAACCAATTGCTGTAATGATATGCTTTGGGCGTGATCTGTTACGCTGGTCAATTTTATTACGGTTTTTTAGGTGAGAATAAGTTTATGGTGAGTATTACGTTTAGTAACTGCGGAGCTTTGTGAGTTCTTTTTGGACAAACCCGCTAATCTATTCCCAATTGCCACTTCTGAAAGTCTGAATCAATAGTGGCGACCATCGGAAAAGTACCGAGGAAATGAAGCTTGACGAGTCCTGTAGAAACGATTTCTGTTTAATAATCTGAGGTGGTAGATATATAAATTACTAGCACTTTGCCGTGACTTCATAGCGTGCGTGAATTTTCTCACGGATAATTTTTTTCTTAATTTTTGTTTATAATTAAATATAATATAATAGCAGGCAGGCAGGCTCCGCAGGCGGATAGGCAGGTTTCCGCTCGTTGTGGCGTTCTTTGGGGGAGGCCTTTGTTCAGCAGTGGACGTCTTCCGGCTGATGATGATGATGATGATAACCTATAGCATTCAGGGATATCGTAGCTTCGTATTAGTGAAATAATTTTTTAAATTGGATGAGGAGTTCCAGATATTACTCCCTACAAACAAACAAATTTTACGTCTCCATAGTATTAGTATAAATGATAATTTTTTTAACATGAATCAGAAGAGATGTGGGATTTTAGTAAGTAAGCTATGACTACGGTAGCAAATATAAAAAAAATCAAAAGATATATTTGCGACAACACACTACAAACCACAGTTCTATAACTGAACCAAGAAGCACCCTTACCACATGCTCCAATATCGCTCCAATCTCATTCTAACGACAAAAAAGATGTAACCATTAATCCTTTGGCCGAATTTATTTGAGAAACCCAACATAATGGGGTCGCTTGTACGTAACAATTTATTATTTTGCTCAACAATGGTTCACAAAGGCATTGTTAAAAGTTTACCAACATGTCGCGTGATTAATTCTAGTGGTACGGGTAAGTGCTCCCTTTAAATGTAGATTGGTCTTGAAATCATAAAGGGTTTGGCGATTATACGTTTTGTTGATGTTTAAAGTGTTTAAATAGTTAAGGGTTATAATCGAGTCTTAGGGTCTGTTTCACCACTCCTCAATTTACCAGATAATCAAAATCGCAAACAAAAATTGATCAGTACTTGTAGGACGGTAGTGGAACAGGCCTTTAACAAAGACCATTCCATAAACAGACGGTTCTGCCTAAAATGATAATGGTAGCTAAGATAACAGTTACGTACCAGAACTCTAATGTACAAAAAGTATCAGAAGTCAATCATCCTTTTTAGATAACCACAATGATTGAAAAGTATAAAGTAATAAAAGAAAAATAAACTGAACAATATGATAATAGCATACATGAACCAATTTAAAAGAATTAAACGCAGAATTGAGTCATTAGATCTGAAACACCTCGAACAACGCACTGACACACGCACATATAGATTTCACTGTCCATTGCAACATATCAACCGTTTTTTAGATGCTCCACAAAGAAATAATCATAAATAAACATTACCAACCAACGGTACACTTTAGATTGAGTTATATCTCATTGTAACTATTGAATTGATCGTGACTGATTCAAATCTGATACAATTCATTGATTTTATAAAGAGAGTCGACGAAGACGATGTGATTAATGCTACACTGTTCAATATGGAAGGTCCGTTCAAGTCTAATGAAACAGTTTTTATAATGGACTTCTTGAATTAGTTTAGTGGTTTGATTGATTTTAATGTCAAAGAGCGTTAACGAAACCAATGGGAAATAAATTATATATACTTAATATTTAATTAGGTATTTAAGTACGAGGGATAACCTTAAAATCTGAAACTCACGTTATTTACTGTCTAATCTTAATTAATGTTTCAAGAATCTTCAACTCCCAAAAAAGTAAGTAGTTTAATCACATTAAATTCAATTTTATCAGGCTCATGTTGCTAAATTTTAAAGACGATTAAGCCCAAGTTTGCTTAAGCCTCCGTCAAAAATCTGCATCATTAGTCACTCAAAGAATTTAAACGTCAATTGAACAAAAACAGACGACGCAAACAAATTGAATATTCCCACATACGAAGGTGAAAATCCAAGGGCAAATATAAGATCGAATATTATAATAAATGATCTTGTTTCACTTCAAGCAAATATGGATTCTAAAATCGACAGTTTAGAAGTTAAAGTAGAGTAAAAGGATGTTACTATCGTTAGGGAAGACGGTGTTAAAGTTTACAATCAGAACAAAGTTTTGTGTGATACAGTAAAAAGGCTATATCCACATGTGTTCTTAGTGATTAATGATGTAACTACTGAACTATTATCGCCGACGGAGGAAGCGGGACAATTGTCAATGTAAGATCATGACAAAAAAGATTGCCAAAAGCTTCTTATTGTTGAGACTTGAAAATTCAAAAAAGAATGAGCTTTATTTCAATAGTCTAAAGGTGGTTTTAATGCAACATTTCTTAAATTAAATGTAGCATTCATCAAGAATAGGGTTCTAATAAAAAAGTTGACTAATGATTCTGGTTTGGGATCAAATATTCATGCATTTTTTTCAGCGATCTGACTTGTTTTGTTCCACTTAACGCTTTTTATAGTGAGCATCTGTTTATGACATTATTTTTTTATCGTGTTTGTTTGTGTTTACCGTTGATGTCCTTTGTGAAGTGTATCTTTATAAATATTACTTATAGAAATATTCGGTGTTACAAATATGCTAGGTAATCTTTGCTTCTTGGCGAGTTTCCGAGCTACAACAATTTTTTACAGTTCATTAATAGTACTAAATTTTTAAATGCCCAAAGTTTTGATAGCTTCACCGCTGATACCACAGATATCTTTAAATATCTGTCGATGATGATAATAATGGAAATTATACCATCTAGGCAATTTCGGCAACAGTGACTCTGCAAGTAGAACTTTTGGTCAAGGTTTTTTTTTACCAATAGGCTTGCGTTTGGCCGCAGCTCATCACTTCTGAGTTGATAATGCGACCTAATGTGGAGCATGCTTACCTAGGATGAACCGGTTCCCTCAATGTTCATCATATTTCAAGATGGTTGTTGAGATCATAGACATGCTGTTCTCTTAATTGGGTATCCTGATTTGACTAGCATATCCAACTTTAGCTGAGAAACCACAAGCACAAAGCAGACATTTTAGGACAGTACTGATTACATTGTAAATAATTGTAGCTGTAACATTCATTATCCTAAGATGTAAATTAACTATAACCTCCACTAACCCTACAAAAGAAAAATTGTCTTCTGTCAAATAAGTATCACAGCATTACTATGTATTAGCAGCCTGGTTACCACGATCCCAGATTTAGTACCACCAGTTATAGGTTCACATTTGTGCAATATTTATAGGTGCACTTTTGCACCTACGGCTACGGGTGCACTAACGAACCAGTTGATATCTTACGTAAATAACGCTAGTTTGTATGTCTTTCTTGGATAATCAGATGGGATGGATGGAACTTGCTTACCTTGATAAGTTATGTAGCACGCAAAGGTCTTTCAAGATCTTGATTTGCTAATTTGGTTTCAAATTCCTTTCGTACTGGGATGTGATTTTGAAAATGTTAATTGTTTTTTTTAATATATGAAGCAGGCAGAAAAGAAGATGATTTCAAAGCTTCAATGATAAGTAAAAATCGAGGAGCCTGATGTAATTAGAATGAGTTCGGTACGTTGCTCAGTAGGTACTTAAATACTAATCTTATATGAAAGCAAAAGTTCACTGCTGACAAATGAAAAACAAAAGACAAACACGGAATCTTTAAAAGTATTTGCCAAGTTTCAGCTTCATAGGTAGTTGAGTTTTGGCAGGTAGGTAATTTATAAATAGGAGAAGTCAACTAAGTGATTCTTGCGGCAGGATCAAATTAAGGGGTCTATGGGGCCATGTAAATGAAGTCACAGGCTTCAGCTTGTATTCAATAAAAATAAAATACCTACCAGTTAAGTAGCAACTGCAAATATGGCATATTACAAATACATGGTGACCTTTTATCAACTGCAGAAATCAATAACATCAAATCAAATAACATTATTAGTTTCTCACAGAAATCTGACTAAAAGTACTAGGCTAACATAACCATCTCGGAGGCGTAAGCGAAAGCGTGAATAAGGGAGTTTATTATTAAAGCGTACGATATTCTATCGTGCTCCGAATTCGGATTAGGAATTTTATTACGATTGTCACATCCATACTAATCTAATCTTGCTTCCCACACGGCTGTTTGTAGCCAGCGAACCAGGGATTACGATTATTAACTAATTTAGATAAAGACGTATTCGGTAGGAAAATTTTATGAACAAAAATTTATTAGCAAAATTATTTTTTTCAAGAACTCGTTTTGCTATGAAGTAGTCGTATCTCACGTATCTGTATAGTTTAGATATTTTGAGAAATCGTAAATACAATTTTCAAATTTCTGATTACATCACACAATAGCCAGATCGTCGTCGAATAGTACAATTCGACAACAATTTTACTTGACACTTATTTTTGCTTCTTAGAATTCATCAACGATTAAAATAACGATAATCAAATACCAAGTATTACACAGACATGACCCAACTTCCATTACTAGAAACACCAAAATCAAAGCAAACACTACCGTTTTAAATCACGACTACTAAGATTTACGAGCAGTCGTTGCATGTAATTGCCCCCTACTCGTTATAGTTACATCTGAATTGATTCATGGCGTTCAACAGCAAGCAATATAAGAAGCAACAGAAGGTCTATTCTCAAAATGTGCGAAAATCTGTACGGCTTGCAGGTAGTCGTTCTGGGTCTGGGGGCCAAGTCTGCTATTTTTATAATTTCGTCATTCCAACACGATCCCATTGCCATTTTACTATAATTTTCGTAATCTGCTAAATTCATAATGGTCGATCATTGGTCGGTCGAAATAAAAGCAATGGCTGCACAATGACGTTCTAATGGTAGGTCACTGATCAAAGAAACTGTCAACATTTTAGCAGATTACCGCCTAAGTCAGTCATTCAGTTGTCATTTTGTACGAGATTACCACTATAAGTATATCATTTCTTTCAATGGCGTGTCAGTGGTTGACCATTGATAAGTCTTAATGACGCCATTATATTAGTAGATTACCAAACTTGTCAAAATCAACAATTATGTCATCAATGATAGACCATTCTGACACTATTGTAATAGCAGACCCTGGTTGATTGTGTATGTGCCCACGAAACAAGAAAAAATGGTAGAGTGTGGCAAGGTTTTCAAATCGTCATGCTCGTGAACGGGCGCTGGCAGTAGAGATTTGTCATCTCTTATCTGCCGTGGATTTTATCTTGTTTTTTTTTTAATGTTTTGTATTGCTTTTCGCCTACACTGTTTTTACTTATAGACGCAACAAAAATAATGTCCCAGTACTTTGTCAAAACTTCCTGAGACTGTTCGTGCAGTTTCTTACACGTTCTTCTCCATAGAGACCTACCTACGTTTTGGAAGGATAACTAACTTCAACTTTCTGATAAACTAACCGACTCCTTGATAATTCAAAAGTGCCTGTATATGGTTTAATTGAAATAAATGCTTTGCCTTTAAAATCTCGCTCTTCACGGTTTCTGTATGAAGTGTACCTTCTGTAATATGTTCTTCTATGTGCATACTGTCGAAACTTAAAGTTACTAAAGCGCTATTTGAATATCTTAACTAGTTAACGAATAAGTTAAAGTCACATTTTTAATAAATTCAAAGAAAGTTTTTTTGATAACGTTTTGTTTGTTTACGAGTATCACGTTTTACTTGTTGATACAATATTGATGGAGCTTTGACCTAGAATTCAGAGATATACTTATATAATTATTCTCAGATCGATCATTCAAAGGTTAAGATACGCTTGCCGCGGTCTATTTGTGGATGGGTGGTCCATTTTCATACCGAGACTTCTTCGGACCTTGGAAAGCTCGTAAAGCCATTGGTACCGGCTGCCATTTGTAGATCTTTGGCAGTCGTAATGGGTAGTCAGAAGCCAGAAAGTCTGAGAACCAGTCTTACCAAGGGGTATCGTGTTACCCAGTAACTGAGTTGTGAAGGTCAGATAGGCAGTCGCTCCATGTAAAACACTGGTATTCAGCTGCATCCGGTTAGACTGGAAGCCGACCCCAATGTAGTTGGGAAAAGGCTAGGCAGATGATGACTTATATAATTATTCTATTAACTGTAGCTTTAACTAGCTACTGCCCGCGACTTCATCCTCGTCTATCATCATCATGTCAACCTTTAGACGCCCACTGTTGGGCATAGGTCTCCCTCAAGGAGGGGAGAGGCTCAGCCGTAATCGCCATGCTTGGCCGATGCATGTTGGCGATCGCAGTAGGTGTTATGGTACTCCAAAGGACGCTGTTGCTGACCCTCTGGTCAATATCCCTCTGTCGCCTTTTACGACACCCACGTGCAGAAACGGGGTAGTGCAATTCGAGGCCGGCACTACACGGCTCGTCTATGGTACTCGGCAATCTACCTTTCTACCTACCCTACACCTACCCTAGGTACTATCTACCTTTCCTTTCCTTTACCTTTCTATCTACCTTTCTACTAGTAAAATATTTTAGGTACAGAGGCCTGCAGATCAAGCTACAATAATGTGTTAAATTTATTTGATAGATTTTCGACTGTATTACAATAACATAAGGTTCATATTCAATTGGGAAAATTCGACAGTTTGGTATGGATTGATGTGCTGGCGTCTCTACATGGTAGGGTAGGCTAACAAAGACTTCGAGCGTCAGACTTGTAACCGTCAGATGACGTCACCGTAAGACTTGTTGTTCATTTGTGCTTGAGATAGGTACTGATACGAGCTCACATGTGTATTCATAAATTTTCGTGAGTACCTTGGCAGTCACACACGTTATTTATTTGGAATCAGACCAACGCCTGTAGACAAAATCCCTTTTCTATAATCCGTCTCCACGAGCGAGAGAATCGCGGCGATATTATCGTCGTGCCACTACGTACCACAATACACTCTCTTAGAACGTGTCTACATACGGCGATGTTACCGCCGAGTGACTGAGTGCGAGCGAAAAGTCATCGTATCGCCGTCTATTAAGACCGAGATTACGCGACGATAGAAGCGCGGAACCATCGCGATTTTCTCGCTCGTGGAGACGGCCCCTTAGCTTTAACGCCAACGGAAAAATCAAATTGTATGCAGTTGACATATTTGTATCACGTGACATCTAGTAAGCAAACGTCAACCAACTCCATACAATTTGATTTTCCCGTTATCGTTAACGCTAACAGAAAGGAATTTTGTCTATATCCCCAGTACTCTCAGTAATTACCTCCTACAAACAAACCCGGTTGAAATTGGTATCAACCATATAATTACTACATGGAATAAAAAAATAAAAGATGCACCGTTGCATCTGAAATTACATAAATATCGGTGTCGAAATCAGTTGAACACAGATACCGATACATTCACCAATCTCTACCAATTTATTTGTGTGTAAGTATGTAGAAGCAAATGAAAAAGTTAAATTTAAATGGTTTTAAGAAGGAACTTAAAGAATTGCTATGTAAAAAATGTTATTATAATTTAAATGACTTTTTGAATGATAATTTGACATCTTAATTTAATTGTAATCTTTTATAGTCTGACATCTCTCTTTGATAGTTTGACATTGTAATAATATTTTGACAATAATCTAGATATAGTATGTTTATATAATAGTATGTTTTTACCTGACATGCCTTACACTATATAATTAGTACTTATTTTTAATTTTTTTCTTCCTTTTTCTTTTTTTCTTTCTTTTTCTTCTTTCTTTCTTTCTTTCTTTCTTTCTAATATTTGCGCGCCCCACGTGGCAGAATGTGATGAGACTGTTTAATAAATTTAAGACCATATGTACCATATTCGGACAAAAAAATGAATTTGAATTTGAATTTGAAGATTTGTTCATTGTAAAATCCACACTCCATACTATACTATCAATACTTTCATACTTCCATACTAATATTATAAATGTGAAAGTAACTCTGTCTATTACGTTTTCACGACGTAACGGCTGAACTGATTTTAATGAAATTTGGCATGAAGATAGCTTGTACCCTGGGGAAGGACATAAGCTTTTTAATCCACGACTTCATCTGCATCCGAGATAACCACGCGGACGAAGTCGCGGGCAAAAGCTTGTACCTACATTAAGCATTATCTGGTATCTTTGACAATTCAAAAGTTCAATTGAAATAAATGTTTTGATGTTGACTATAGATATTTCGTTCACTCTTTCTTTGATTATCAATATTTTTAATCATAAAAATAAATATTTATTACTTGCGGCAGAACAAAGACTAAATACTCCAAGCAGACACAGTAAACATAAATAATAAATTCAGATAAAAACTTTGGCACTAATTAATTCTGCACGAAAAATAAAACGACACCCACTAAAACAAAAGACGGTATTAAATTATTTAATAAATATAAATACGTTAAATAACTATGAATATGGATTTTATAGCAGTTTTTACGACTCAGTGCACAATAATGTTGGTTAACGGACTGTTCATTTGAATAGCATTGCCTGACTTTATTGCTTTAGAAACAGTTTTAGCTCATATACTAGAATACTAGACTGGGAATTTTCATGGTGGTCGTAGACTTGCATAATTTGAAGCCGTTAACTGAATGTCTGCGTGTATATTTTCACTTGAAGAAATGAAAGGTGAAAACAACATGCTCGTATGTGTTTATCGTTCTTTTAGGGTTTCGTAGCCAAATGGCAAAAAACGGAACCCTTATAGGATCACTTTGTTGTCCGTCTGTCTATCTGCCTGTCTGTCTGTCAAGACCCTTTATCTCGGAAACGCGTGGAGGTATCGAGTGGAAATTAAAACCATACACTCAAGTCTACGGTCCCTTCATCCTGTAAAAATCAACGCATTTATAATATTAAGTAGATTATAGTACGGATTATTATAGAAGTATGGATATGTACCTACAAATACGTACGGAACCCTCGGTCGGCGAGTCCGACTCGCACTTGTCCGGTTTTTTTAATATTGGGCATAACAACAAAAAAGAAAATTTGTATTTATAAATCTAAAATTATTTGCCACAGACACGCTAAAATGATAAAAGTTTTCCTAATATTCTGTGTCAGTAACTGAAGTTTGTTTTTCAATAAACTACATATTGACTCTGACATATCCCCCTACAATGTAATGGTAGAATGCAATTGGGCCAGGATAGCTACATTCTATCAAATAAATAAATTTGAATTTAGCTGTGTGTCCGTGTGGTGTCGGACGTAAAGAATAGCACCATCCCATATCTCCCCGTGGGTGTCGTAAGAGGCGACTAAGGGACTTACCAGAGAATGGGCAGGAGCGTTCTCTGTGCCTTAACAACCATACTGCGATCGCCAACCCGCTTGCCAAGCGTGGCGATTATGGCAAACCCCCCCCTTGGGGAGGCCTATGTCCAGCAGCGGACGTCTTTCGGCTGAAGGATGATGATGAATTTAGATTTGAAATACTTGTAAACTTTGTTAAAGGGAAACATTTGAAATATATACAAACAACACTTTACTTGATATTGGAACAATATTATCTGTACCATTTTCACACAACATGCTACAAAACAAAAACAAATAAAACGCATCCATTTTACCCGTTTGCCTTCACTGTCAATAAAAGCTATACTCCTAGAGCAAAGTAATCTGAAGCGTATCTGATATTATGATTCAGATAACGATCTAAAATCAGATTGTGTTTATATTGTCGTAAAATTTGCGATATACGTCGTGACTACAGTTTTTAATGCTAGTCCTTCGATGGCAAGTACTGGTAAGTAAACGCCATATTTAGAAATACCATTTCATTAGTTCTGTGGTTATAAAACCTACTGTGATGTGTGATTTGTTTTGTTATGTGATACAATTTTGACAACGCATTAAGAGGAAAACGGTAAGTTAATTATCATCTGCCTGGCCTTTTCCCGGCTTTGTTGGGATCGCCTTTAATTTCATTTATTCAATCATCATCATCATTTCAGCCGAAAGACGTCCACTGCTGGACATAGGCCTTCCCAGGCGGATTGGCGATTGCAGTATGGTTGTTACAAAGGCACAGAGAACGCTGCTGCCCATTCTCTGGTGAGTCCCTTAGTCGCCTCTTACGACACCCACGGGAAGATATGGGATGGTGCTATTCTTAACGTCCAACACCACACGGACAATTGACAAAGCATTTATTCAATAACAACAACAATTTCATTTCATTTCATTTATTCAATAACTTTTTACAATGTGTCTGAATGTTTCCGTCGGTGCGAAGTAATTAAAACTTCGCACCGATGATCGGCTTCCAGTTTTACCGGATGCAGCTGAATACCAGTGTTTCACATGGAGCGACTGCCAACCTGACCTCCACAACCCAGTTACTGGTTAACACGATACCCCTTGGTAAGACTGGTTGTCAGACTTTATGGCTTCTGACTACCCATAACTACTGCTAAAGATCTACGAATGAGAGCCAGTACAACAGCCAACAGAGAGCTAACAATAGCAAGCCAACAGTATTACATGATTTTCGGTCTCGGTATGTAATGGATGGTCACCCATCTACGGACCGACTGTGACAAGTGTAGCTTGACCTTGACCGATCGACGATCGACCACGAGCCCTGAGAAAACCATCATCATTATCATCATGTCAACCTTTAGACGCCCACTGCTGGGCATAGGTCTCCCTCAAGGGGGGATCAGCTGTAATCGCCATGCTTGGCCGATGCATGTTGGCGATTGCAGTAGGTGTTATGGTACTCAGAAGGACGCTGCTGCCCATCCTCTGATCAATATCCCTGTGTCGCCTTCTACGTCACCCACGGGTAGAAATGAGATGGTGCTATTTGTGATCGGCACCACCTGAGAAAACGATAAGGTGATAATGTTTAGATTGTTTAGTAGATATTATACACTAGCGTCTACCCGCGACTGTGTCTGTGTAGACTTAAGAATTAAAGTCCTACAGTATTTCACGGGAACACAAAATCGGAATAAAAGATTATCGTGTTAAGTTAGACCAATATCTATAATGTTTACCAAATTTCAGCGAATTCCATATAAACGTTTAAACGTGGAAGAGTAAAAAACGGCCATCTTTCGCATTTATATTAGTACCTAGTAGAAATTGGTCTACTATTGTAATTTTGGGATAGCTGTGTATGCTTCCATGTGAAAATACTTGATTATTTATTGTTCTGATAGAACCTTTCTGCGATATTATTTTTTTTCAATTTACTTGAATCGATCAGGATAATTAGAGCTTCGCTAGTATTTATACCATTTTTCTTCGTCCGATTAAAAAAAATAACTTAAAGCCAAAACGGAAACATATATTTTTAATCAGCAGAATTCCCAAGCGTTTTGACTGTACCGTGTCAAATCACATCATTTATCAAACCTTAGCTCCCGGCCTAACATTTAACTGCCACACACGCTGAACAAACCCCTACACACATCAATTTTAAACTTTATTCTCTTGCGTATAGTGTTGAAAGTAATTTGGTGTAGTAAGCTGTTTTTTTTTTCAAAACTATCAGGGTTTGCACAAGTTTTGTTTATTGTAAAATTGTCACAGAAGGACAGATGCATCGTAAATACTTATTAATGATTTTGTTGAAGCTAAAGTGGTTGTGAGAAATCGTTTGGCGAAGCGAGAAGTGCTGTGTCATTGTGGGTTTTTGTATTTTTTGGGGCTAATTGTTGATAAGGAGAGTTTTGTAAAAAAACTGGGAGTAACGACTGTAAACGAATGTATGGAGTGGTTGTCTACTTTTACAATAATTGTAAACAATAATATGTGAACACTATGTATATACTTCAATATAGTGTTTTTATGCAAGGTCCATCGTATTCACGTATAGTTATATAACTGTAAACTGTAAATGCAAAATATTGTACACATTTATTTTTAAAAGAGTAAGTATGGAGTTTCTTGCCCATTCTTCTCCTTACGAAACTACCTTTTGGAATGGGCAACTAGAATCAACTTTATATTTTTTTTATTATGACGTTCAAAAGTGCCTTTTAATGGTCTAATTGAAATAAATGATTTAACTTTGACTTTGTGTTATATGGTAAAATTTTTAAAAGAACTGAAAGTCAATTGTCGTAACTAAAAACTACGTTTAAAATCTAATAGCTATCATCTCAGCGACAATTGATGTCAACAACTTGACAAAACTGTAGGTAAAATGGAGGGTCCTATGAACGTTTGATATATTGCGACAGATACGAATGAGAACGTATAATACTCGTACGAGAAAAATCCCCCCAGGAATGTTCTAAAAATGATTGCTGATAATTACTTTTGCCAATGCTGGGGTCGTGTCCATTCGAATCGGATGTTGCTGAATCATCATCATCATCATTATTATCAGCCTGAAGACGTCCACTGTTGAAAAAAGGCCTCCCCCATAAGGGGGGGGGGGGGGTTGCCATAATCCCGACGCTTGGCAGGTGCTTGGTTGCTGAATACGCCGGTATTCAGCAGTAGCAGTGAGTTTTACATAGAGCGACTGCCTATCGGATTGACGACACGGTTGACGCAGTGGCTGAGCGATCGACTGCTGCGCAGCGTGTTGCGGGTTCGATTCCCGCCCAGGGTAAACATTTGTGTGATGAGCACTTGTGTTTGCCTTGTGTCTGGGTGTCGTTTTATCTATATATGTATGTATTTACAAAAAAAAAATGTATTTGTGTATGTATATCAGCTGTCTGACACCCATAGTACAGGGTCTCTCTAGTTTGGGGTCAGATGGCCGTGTGTGAAAATGTCCCCACATATTATATATTATATTATCTGACCCCCACAACTCAGTTACTGGGTACAACGGTATCGCTGGTAAGACTTGTTGTCAGACTCTCTGAATTCTAAACGACCAACAAACATCTTTGAATGACAGCTGGGACTAGAGGGTGGGTGGGTTATTACGTCCTTTCTGCGGCACGGAGGAAAATGCTATGAAATGTATGGTCACCCATCCAAGGACTGACCGCGACAAGCGTAGCTTAACCATGACTGATCGATCCGTACGGTTTTACTTAGCTACAAGCCACTCATAAATATAAATATATTCTAACAAAATAAGAAAATTGAATCTTCACGAAACTCAAACGAACCATATTATTAGTAGAAAGTTAACAGTAATATAAATAAAATACAATTCAAAATTATTAGTATTTAATAAAATAATATTACGATTCTTACAAAATGCGACCGCAGCCGTTTTTCAAGATCATAGAATATTAAGCATGATTTTAATAAACACTAAAATAACTTAGATATAAATTAATGGCAGCTTTAGATTCAATATCACACTTTTATACCTAAAAGCATGTTTTACGATTTTGCACTAGATCCTAGTGTTGATAGCCGGTCTGCTAGAAACCTTATTTAAACAAAGTGTTCCGTACTATAATTCAGTTTAAATATTTTCTTGGTCTTTGCTGAATTTCAAGGAGGTAAACTTACGGCCCGAAATTGTCCCTAGTGACACTAGGGACAATTTCGGGCCGAGTACTATGATTCAGTTTAAATATTTTCTTGGTCTTTGCTGAAAAAAAAAAAAATGGAAATGGAAAGTTCATGGAGGTAAACTTACGGCCCGAAAAGTTTCATGGAGGTAAACTTACGGCCCGAAATTCTGACAATTTCGGGCCGTAACTCAGCAAAGACCGAGAAAATATTTAAACTGAATCATAGTACTAGGATATTAGTAGTAGGATATTATTTTATTCATCTACGTTTGTATTAGTACAAACGTAGATGAATAAAAAAATATACCTGAAATGTATGTATCTGTAAGTAGTACATCAAACATACACCCAAGTTTTATCCAATGATGCAATAAAATGCAAATCAAATGGAAACATTTAGTCTAATATTTTACTGATGTACAACATAAAATGAACTCCATTCCTACTCCGCTGATGAAATCTGTCAAACTACTAGTAATTCGTAGAAAACATATTATTATAATTGTATCGTATTTCATTACACAGAAACTTATACGGAACCCTGAACCCTAGCGACCACCTAAGCTGCGACCCAATTGGCGCTAAGCACTTGACGACGGATTAGACGCTCGTAAAACGCTCAGAATACGCAGTAAGCTTTTAATGTGGCCTTTTGTCACACCGTTCTGTATCATACTGTTATTCAAATTCATATAAACTTGTATAAAATGGGTTTTGAATGCGATATTATTCGTATTACGATTTCTATGATCCATAAAGTTGGTGGATTACTAATCTAAGCCTTTTAATGTTTCGTTGAGATGCTGTTAGATTTATTTCGGAGCAGGTTTAAATTACTTAAAGTATATTTTCATTCTGGTAAAATCGAATTTAAAATAATCAAGAATTTTAAATACGTTAGGAAGGGAAGACCCAAGCTAACGGTTATAAGGGATTCAGAGTCAGGATCGACCGTTCCGTGGTCAAGATGACAGCTTTCTGCATTGGACTTTTGACCCTCTTATAATTCTATAGTTTCTCTAGGTGATAGTCAAAACAAAATAGTCAAACGTAAGTATTGAAAAAAATAACATTTTCTTGAGTATTATTATCACCTGTGACTACTGACAACCAAAAATATTTTATAGTCTCATACTAATAAAAAAAAACTGAAAACAAAATTTAATTCTGTTCTGTCAATTTTGATCTTAATTTTTTTTAAATTCTATAATAGTTCTTTATTATTTATAATTTAAGTAATATTTCATTTAAAAAAATTGAATACAAAATCGAATTTATTAATGTTTTTGCGTTTAAAAATTACGCTACAGTGTAAAGGCAACCAACGTAGACCAACACCAGAAATATATTTCGTTTAACTCCGTAATCCGGAATCTGAGTTGCCGCAGACAGCTACATTTTTATTGTAGGACAAATTGACACTATTACAACTGTGGTTAAATTGTAAAATAAATAATTGAAGCCACTAAAATTAGAGTAGAGGCAATTAGTCGAATTTGTTTTAATTCAATTAGACGGTTTTTTGCTTTGTAATTTATTAGTGGTTGTGGGAAGCGGATGTAGAAGTTTGTATTTCGTTTGTATTGCTTGCCTTTTATGATGGGTTTATTTATTTTTTAATAATGACACGATTTTGTCGATGAACTGTATCCCAGGATTTTGTTAATATACGCTAGGGTGTCAAATATGCCATAACTCGTAAATGAGCATATTTAATGGAAATATTATGGCGTTTACGGATTGGTCTAATAAGAATAGTTATATTGGTGATTTTTATTATTATAATTGTTATCTAAATACAGTTACTGTCGCATCTAAGTTTTTATTACCATACAACCAGAATTTGTGTAAATATTAAAATGTGACAAGCAGAATTTTGATTCATGAGAGAGAATGTCAGTGAATGAACTGACATAAATTGGCAGGTCAGAAAGGAAGAAGAAAACATGTTGGGCTGACCCCAAGTAACATGGGACACGGGCAGGAACATGTCAGTGGGCGAACTAAATAGCAATTCGACCAAAGAGATGCTAACTACATTTTATATGCAATTACTCGTGATTGGTTGCCCCAATGGCACTAACGCAAAGGAGATCTTAAGGGGCTATTAAACGACTTTTACAGATTTTAAACTGACAATCACGTCGAAATGTGCAGTGTAAATGATTTGAAAAAAATATATGTTAAACTAGAACATTCTCTTAATCATTTGAAAGTGAATATTTTTGATTAAGTTCAAATAGTTTAATTAACTCGTGAAGTTGTGTCTGACGCGGACAAAACATTGACAATCACACAAAATCTACCAGGTATAATTAAACGAAACTTACACTATCTTACAGACAATTTTATTATCCATCTTTTAGTATACGCTTTTTTTTTAATTTTGAAAGAATACTACTTAAAATTTAATTTTTTCGACTAAATTTTGAGAGTTTTGGACGCAGACTGCGTCCGTTCTGCATCAGTTCTGCGTCCAAAACTCTCAAAGTTTAGATTATGGCAAAACCCCCCATTTCTTGGGGGAGGCCTATGTCCAGCAGTGGACGTCTTTCGGCTGAAATGATGATGAAATGATTAAGAGAATGTTCTAGTTTAACATATATTTATTTCAAATCATTTATAATGCACATTTTGACGTGATTGTCAGTTTAAAATCTGTAAAAGTCGTTAAATAGCCCCTTAATAGAATAATGGCGGATTAGGCAGTAATTAGCTCAAATTCGATGTGACTGAAATGATTTTGGGTTCACTTTTCTTTAAATCAATTGGAATAGACCTCAAAGACACAATAAGACGAAAACATTAAAGTAAGCATAAGTTAAGTTTTCCAATAAGTTCATAGCTCAGACCAGGAATTCTGCTGGTGACACGAACCGATAATTGGAATAGTAATTGCTAAGTGCGTTTGTATAGGAATGCACTGGAGTGTTGACGTGTAGATCGTGAAAAAGTTAAAGAGACTTTAGGCACAGTTTCCGATCATCTATAGGTACCCTGTTCACAATAAGATTAGACATTTACTCAAACCTTTTTTACAGTCCGTTCAACCGATTTTGACTTCTATTGCGTTGGTAGCATGACAAATGGCAACTGCAGTAAACAGTTGTTATTGTAACCACTTTTTTACCTCTAATGTCATCCTTAAGGGGCTATTAAACGACTTTTACAGATTTTAAACTGACAATCACGTCAAAATGTGCAGTGTAAATGATTTGAAAAAAATATATGTTAAACTAGAACATTCTCTTAATCACTTAGTAAGTGAATATTTTTAATTATATTCATATTACATAGTACATTATTATATTCATATTAATACGTGAAGTTGTGTCTGACGCGGACAAAACATTGACAATCACACAAAATCTACCAGGTATAATGAAACAAAACTTACACCATCTTACAGACAATTTTATTATCTATCTTTTAGTATACGCCTTTTTTTTTAATTTTGAAAGAATACTACTTTTATTTAATTTTTTCGACTAAACTTTGAGAGTTTTGGACGCAAAACTGATGCAGAACGGACGCAGTCTGCGTCCAAAACTTTCAAAATTTAGTCGAAAAAATTAAATAAAAGTAGTATTCTTTCAAAATTAAAAAAAAAGGCGTATACTAAAAGATAGATAATAAAATTGTCTGTAAGATGGTGTAAGTTTCGGATAATTATACCTGGTAGATTTTGTGTGATTGTCAATGTTTTGTCCGCGTTAGACACAACTTCACGAGTTAATTAAACTATTTAATATGAACTTAATCAAAAATATTCACTTTCTATATGATTAAGAGAATGTTCTAATTTAACATATATTTTTTTCAAATCATTTACACTGCACATTTTGACGTGATTGTCAGTTTAAAATCTGTAAAAGTCGTATATCGTCGCCTTAAGTCTACGGAATAGAAGTCAAATTCGGTTGAAGGGACTGTAAAAAAGGTTTGTGTTAATGGCTAATCTTATTGTGAACAGGGTATAGACTTAAAATAATTTCACAATTTATTTATTTAAAACATGATTTAGAAATGATGATTAGACTGAATTGAATCTGAAGGTCAATTCTACTAAATAAAAACGTTCAAAATCTTGTCGCAACCTCATAATTATCGATAGATCATCATCATCATGTCAACCTTTAGACGCCTACTGCTGGGCATAGGTCTCCCTCAAGGGGGGTTCAGACGTAATCGCCATGCTTGGCCGATGCATTTTGGCGATGGCAGTAGGTGTTATGGTACTCAGAAGGATGCTGCTGCCCATCCTCTGGTCAAAATCCCTCTGTCGCCTTCTACGACACCACACGGCGTATCATAGATGTAGATTAAATAGAGTGTTTTTGAAATATTGAGACTGAGATTAAGTAAGAAAATAGTGTGGAAATTGTTATTCCTCCTATAATTGCAGGGGCGGACCGTAAGTTTGTGGGGCCCTGGGCTTATTACCTACTTGGGGCCCTGCTCATAGAATCAACTAATTGCCATTTTCTCAAAAAACTGATTTCGATAATGATGTTTAAGATAGTTTTCTTTTTCATATTCATAATATTGTCCATTGTCTTCAATAGGGGCTGAGGGCCCTATACATGATGACTTATTGTCGTCAACATGGATGTCGAAACATGGGTCGGATTTTGAAAATAAATTCGAACCTCCGATACAAACTCGACGCTGACGACTGAAGCTGACTATCGATTTAGTATGGAACGTCCGATTTTTTTTCATATTTCGTCCCATATATGTTTCTTGGAGATAGTTGTTGAATTTCACTACGTCGCCCTGAAAGATTTGGAACGTCACTAAAAAATCATCTTGTGTATTCACGGGGCCTAGGCTGCAGCCCAAAAATCCATTGTATAGATTCGGCCCTGCACAATTATAATAGGTAGATGATTCGCAAAGATTGTGGAGAAAGATTTTTATATAGTTACGTCGACCTACCTACTTACCTACCTGATCGTTTACAAAACCATTATTTACATTCACTTTGAAATGTAGGTAGAGAAAATGTTGTACAATTTAAATTCATGAATAAAAAATGTAACATAAAAAAACAAACACAACATTTACGAAATAGAGCTGCCAGCAAAAAAAAATAACATCACCACAACCAAAATCGATACCAACCTAACAGAACCGAAAATCGATTCAACACTTAAAACGCTGCATGCATTATTCATAATCACCGATTCTCTTCCCGGTGATAAATGACTCGTAATTGTATCTGAGTATCGGTGTTTTAAGAAAAATCGCCAAGTCATACGACCGCGTGTACTTCGCCTATCGTTTCTGCGATCAGTGTTACAAGTATTAATGCATGTAAAGAATCGGTTTGTAATTAGATACGTTGTAATTGCGTGCGAATTTTGTTGTTCCTTTTTAAGGGACGGAGGTTGTGTTTGTAAATTTTCTTGTTTATGGTGGAGGGCCGTTTGTGTACCTATGGGTATATTTAGCAGGTATATAGACTGTTTACTTCTTGTCTTGATGTTTTAATGGCATAAATGAGTAGTAGTGACTTGTTGGTGCAGTAATAAGTTACATATATTTTATAACGAAAATGTGTTTAAGATAAGTTAGATTAGGTATAAGATTTTTGAACGATTAGTCCTCGTCTCCACATATCTTTATTTTGCTGTGCCCGAGGTCCATGATTGTTTCTTTTGGCAAATGTTTACCACATTGTGCCTACAGTGTGCCTACATTGTGGAATGCAATAAAGAATTGAGTATTGAGTATTTACGTTTTTTTTGCATGAACGAGTCAACTGCTTGTAGAGAAGAAGAAGAACTTTCTTGCTCGTTCTTCTCCATATAAACCTACTGTTTGGAACGAGCAACTAGCTTCAACTTTCTGACTGACTGACTCTGACAATTCAAAAGTACCTGTAAATGGTTTATTTGAAATAAATTATTTTTTGTTTGAGTTTGAGTTTGAGAAATAAAGAGATATCTGAAGGTAAATGTTTTTCTTTTGGATATCATCAATTTAGACTCATAGAAGTTTAGTAACAATTGTAACCAGAATAACTAATATGATAGAAATCATATTACTCTTAAGCTATATCGATCCAAATAAATAAAACTGACTTAACATTGCAAATGATAAGAGTGTTTGGTGTTGCCTTAATGTTTTAATTGCATTAATGCATGCGAATAGTGACTTGTTGGTAGTGTAATAAGTTATGAGTATTAATTGATTATAATTTATTATGCTTTAAAACGCAATACGGAAAAGGAACTGGCGTGTATTGAAATTGAGATCTTAAAATGTATTTTTCTAGAAATCTTTAACTTCAGTTCCAATTCTAATTAGATTTTACCAAATAAAATCTAGATAGAATTTTACGCTTACAAAAGAAATTGTTCCACACGAGAACAAGACAGAGAGGGTTGTAAAATATAGCTTTGCTCTGCAGTAGGCCATTATAGGCTGAATATAATATTGAAATTAATAATTTATTTCTTTCTTTTAAAGCTCAGATTATCAAAAAAAGGCAGATAGACCGTGCGAGTGAAGCCACAAAAGCAAATACAAATTCTAAAAAGAATACATACAATTCGCTTCGCGCTGTACTAACACGAGTCAGTACCTACAGCACGAAGCGAAGCATTGTTAAAAAAAAACAAATACTAATACAAATAAAAATTCAAACGCGAATACGATCACGAGATTGTAAGTACCTATACGTTATTGAATTTGTATTTGCTTTTTCGGCTTCACTCGTAGTGTTCCGCACGATATATCTGCCTTTTGTTTGATAATCTGAGTTTCAAAGAATATCGATCGAAATAAATATTACTGACTTAACATTGCGAATACATATATCAAGAGTGCACGGAAGCTACTTTTCACTCCAATATCTGACATTGACCTGAGGTTTAACCTTTTTACCAACGCTTTAAAAAGTGCAACTACATTTAGTTCCTGATTGCAATGAAACCGTGATTCCTTTAAAACAGATCAACGTGTATTAATTACTGATATGGACAAAAGGTGCCATAAGAATAACGGGCGCGCCAAACCCATTTACCAATGTCTACCGATATTAAAATCGATTTTCCTGAATCGATCCGACGAGTAATTGTCGGTAATAATCCGAAATACCGAGCTGAGGTGTCGATGTAACGAGATATAGGGTCCGTTACTTGCAATATGCAGGTGGTCGGTGTAGCATCGATATTTTTAAATCGATACGCAATGAATCGATGATTCTGCAATTTGATCGATCGCGATCGCTTTTTCGGTTGTGTCACGCAGTGTTCTTTTTTTAAATTTGTTTTTGTTTTATTCGTTTTTTGAATTGAGCGATGATATTGTACGTATGGATTGGATTTTGAATGTTTTTGGCCAGTACCTGCGCTTGCTATATTTATTATTGCAAATAAAAATGTTAGAATTACTGACAAAATAGATGTAACCAAATACGTCTAAGGTTTCTCTAGTTCAATATTTAGTAACATTTTCCTGTTTCCCTTTAGTAAAAGAAAAGTCAATCTCATTTAAGTGTACTAAGATAAATAAAACAAGGGCTCTATTTAAACTAGCCTTTAAACTTCTTCTTATACAAACCACCTTAACCTGACACCTCAAAGAACCACAGACCACTCAGCCACATTAACACAAGTTAGATTTCTCTGGCAACTAATACTAAAGCTTGTGTTTGTACAGCAAATTGCGTATCGGCAAATTTACCGAGTCTAACTTGGTCGTAAGGCCTATAGTCTGTGGCCAAAAGGCCGTTATGCTGTGTTGGCTTTTCACACAAGCGCGGTTCGCGGGTTGAGCTTTGAACTTGGTAGATGGGCGGTTTTAAAACGCCAAGAAAGATTTTTCTTTTCAATGATTGTTGAAATTAAGGTACGTTATGGGAAGATTTAAATGACGGTTTCTTTATCAAAGGAAAGGCTTACTTATGTTTGACAGAATTGATATAAAATTGTATTTTTTTTTACTTTATTTCTACATTCTAAGTACCCAAGTATTTCCTCATTTCAGAATGATATTAAAAATGACGAAATCAAATTACAATAAGTACAGCAAATCTTATTTATCTTGTTTTATATTATAATATTAAATTACTAGCTGACCCGACAGACGTTGTCCTGTCAATTAATTTTTCAATTTTCTCACCGTTTTAACCTTCCCTGGACTTCCAAAAATATTTCAAGACAAAAATTTGCCAAATCGTTCCAGCCGTTCTCGGGTTTTAGTGAGACTAACGAACAACGATTCATTTTTATAATATAGATTAAATAGAGACTGCGCAATTTTTTTGTTATTAATTTAACAAGACAGGTACTACGTACTTAAATTATTTCGCATACCAAAACGCCGATATTCTAAAATTCAAAAATTCAGAACCGCTCGTCTATCCACAAACATTTTGAATAAAGAACGCGCCTCAACAAACATTGCTTATTGCTGCCTTCGTGTTGACGAACTACAAGCTTCGCGACAATCATACTTAGACCTACGATGACCACTTCACACACCTATTTTACTATAAAAACTTTCCAGTGAAAGGGACAAGAGAGGTCTTGTTAAAATGGCCGTTAACTTTACATGTGTTAGCTTTTTAGAAATGGGATCGTAAGATTGTGTTCATTGTTTGACATGCTATTACGGACGTTTGAAATTAGAATAATAAATGTTTCTTTGGACTTTCAATATTTTTATGGCGGACTGTCAATTGGTTGTTTTCGCGCTTAATTTGACTTTTTGTGTAAGTGATATTTTAAGTGTTGGCATTGCAAAATGCGTGAATATTAGTTGTATTAGTTAGAATCCGTTAGACGAATCTAACAAGAAAAATACCTTAGAAAATGTATACTTGTAGACTATTTCCATTCCAATAAGTACCTATGCATCATTTATCTTATCTGCTTTTACTTTCTCGCAAATTCTGTTTGACTTTTTTTTAATCAAATAAAATTCAGTAAAGTAACGTCCTATAAAAATCTACCAGTCTATTCTGTAAAAAAAAATCTCCCCAGTGAAGTGAGATCGAGGTGAGTTCTAAATTCGTAGAAGGTGGGATGACAACTCACCTAAATTCTCCGATGGATATTTTTATACAATACAACCGCCGTTAAAAATTTGAATGCTGCTAACAAAGTTCCCAAAAAATGACGAAACAAGTCTTTAATTAACGTCATCTTACTTCGAAACATCAAAGTATTATAAACAGCTTATTGTAAACAAAACTCTAAAAGCATCACATGAAACCACATTTACATAATTCGACTAAAGGTTACTTAAAAATATGAACAAACATCTCCATACAAAAGTTCAAGAGATCAAATGTCATTATTTAACATTATAATTTAATTAAGCCTGTAATTGACAGTTCTAATAATTAATCTATGACCCGATAAATTGGTGGAGCGAACTTAGCAAACTATTGGTAAAGTTTATGCCTATGTAATTAAAGTCGAGATTTGATTCTCTTTTGGAGATAATGGTATTCTTATTTTGCATATGTGTGATCACCATATTCATCACAGCATTTTGATACCTATTGACGAATTTCCTATTGTCAACAATCAAAGACATTGTTAAAATCTTAGTTAACATTTTTAGTACTTTTTAAACATGATATAGGGTGTTGGCTTTAGAATGTAGTCAGAACCGCACGGTAAACCAGAAATTAAGCTGTTGAATTCATATAAGTCATATGAATTCAACAGCTTAATTTTTGGATCAATAAAATAATACCAGTCTATTATTGTCTCATCATCATCATCATCATCATGTCAACCTTTATAAGCCCACTTCTGGGCATAGGTCTCCCCCAAGGAGGGGTTCCGTAATCGCCATGCTTGGCCTATGCATGTTGTCGATCGCAGTAGGTGTTATGGTACTCAGAAGGACGCTGCTGCCCGTCCTCTGGTCAATATCCCTCTGTCGCCTTCTACGACACCCACGGGTAGAAATGGGGTGGTGCTATTTGCGTCCGGCACCACACGACTAATTATTTAAACTGTATTTTAATTTCAAACTTATCCTATCCTCCATGGCCCCCCCAGGCCATCAGCTGGCGACATTCTTGACAACAAAAGACAGTAAGTAGAACCTGTATAACGATGATGAACAAGTACTTAGCATTATAACAAATAACGATAACGTGATTATGAAAGAGCAATTATATTTGCAATAATCCGTTTCAGAAATTTTGCCAAGTCATGAAATAATTATTGAGCCTGTCAATTATAATACTTGACGATGATAGTCTGACAATTTGTTTAAGGCAGGTGTAATTTGGTATTTCAAATAGTTTTGATCATTTTGTTTAAGAGTTAGGAACTAAATGGTATTTCGTTAGCAGTTTGACTTATTTAATGGTACATGCTCGCCACACTATTTTGAAGTCACTACAACTCCTGAAAGTCAAAACCAACAGTGGCGACCAATAGAAAAGCGTCTATTCAATGAAGCTCGACGAGTCCTGTAGAAACATTACAACTGTACGATCCTGCAACGAAATTAATCAGACAAGAACAGCGCAGGAGTAAAAAAACATATTTTCCACTAGACAACATACACAAACTACAAAATTATTCAACTTAACTTATCATTAATTTAGAAAGTAATCACAAAAGGTCAGGTGAATCTTCATTAAACCCGAGTCCTACGCGTGCAGTTATTAGACACTAGCGACCCAGCCCGGCTTCGCATGGGCCTATAGCCTTCCTCGATAAATGGACTATCTAACACAAAAAATATTATTCAATTCGAACCAGTAGATCCTGAGATTAGCGCGTTCAACCAACCAAACAAACAAACAAACAAGCAAACTCTTCAGCTTTATAATATTAGTATAGATTATTCTTGTGATGCCTTCAACTTTCAAGGAAATTAGACAGAACAGAACTAGGCCATTAGGACCAAAGGGACGTTAACAACTTAGGGGGAGGCCCAGTTGCCAAGCACCAGTATCTATTTGTCATTAATCTATTAACATTATGGGTCCTAAAAAGTGAACTGTGCAGTTTGACTTGCTAATAAATTAGGCCTAAGTTTTGGCCTGAAATCGATAGGTCCTGGTTAAGCTACGCTTCCCACTGTTGGCCCTTGGATAGAAGACCATCCCTTTTATGTCGAGATTGCCCAAAATGCCTCTCCGTGAATCTAAATGACGTAAAGCCGTTGGCGGTTATTCGTAGATCTTCGACAATCGTTGTGACTAGTCAGGTGACAGAAAATCTTCTTTGTATGACAAGAGACCTTTGTCCTACAGTAGGACAGTAGTAGGCTAGTATTATTTACTGTACTAGCTGCTGCCCGCGACTTCATTCCCGGTGTTCACTTGTGAGAGCCATTAGACCTCCTTAATTCGGTCCTGTCGCAAAATCCTTTCTTAGCGGACGTCTACTAACTATAAACTACCCTCCTGATTTCATCTTTATACGTCAAGCGGTTTTCGATATTTCGTGATGAGTGAGTGAGTGACCTTTCTCTTTCATATATTTAGATAGAAGATAAAGGGTCCAGTAGCGAGAAGCCAGAAAGTCTAACAACCAGTCTTACCAAGCCGGGTATCGTGTTACCTAGTAACTGGGTTGTGGAGGGCAGACAGGTAGTCACTCCATGTCATCCATTATCATCCATAATAAAAATAAAAATGCCTTTATTTTCCACCACAAATGTAAAATACAATTTTATACAACGTGCCGACAATTCCAGGGTGGACTGGAGCCTAAACTAGGGAAACCCTGTATTTCAGGACTCCAGGTCACTCGCCTACGGAAAGATCTTTGTATAAACACATAAGGGGTGGACGGGGATCATGTTTGTAGGTGTATGTGCGTGTGTGTGTATTTTAAGTTTAATAAGTAAGTTTTAATCATCCCTTTAGGTACATACCTTAAAATTTTTGGGATATATATTTAAAAGGAAGTTAATTTTGTTATAAAGGTAACGAGCGAGAAAAGACGATTGTCTCCTAAAGAAGGCTGTGTGATGTGCGACGGAATCACATCCATGTCAACCTTTAGCCGCCCACTGCTGGGGAAAGGTTTCCTCCGGGGGGTGGCGGTGGGGTTCAGCCGTAATCTCCATGCTTGGCATGTTGGCGTTCGCAGTAGGTGTAATAATACTCAGAAAGACGCTGCTCCCCATCTTCTGGGGGCCAAGTCTGCTATTTTTATAATTTCGTCATTCCAACACGATCACATTGTCATTTTGCTAAAAGTTCGTAATCTGCTAAATCCATAATGGTCGATCATTGTTCGGTCAATGGTCTCGTGATAGAATTGTGTTATAATGACATTGTCAACAAATTTGAACATTTATTCATGCCAGATTTCATTTAAATATATTTTTACATATTGTTTATAAGTGTTATAAGCAATCTGAAGTAGTAATAAGTTCGTAAACTAAGTCAGTCATTAATTTGTCATTATGTACGAGATTACCATTCTATATCATTTCTTTCAATGGCGTGTCAGTGGTTGACCATTGGAAAGTCATAATGACGCCATTATATTAGTAGATTACCAAAGTTGTCAAAATCAACAATTATAAAATCAATGACAGACCATTCTGACACTATTGTAATAGCAGACTTGAGGCCCTGGTCAATATCCCTCTGTCGCTTTCTACGACACCCACGGGTAGAAATGGGGTGGTGCTATTCGCGGCAGGCATCACACGGCACACCCCATGTAGAAAAAGGAAAAAATACTAGGCAGATGATGATGCTTTGGTAGCTTAAACAAAACATCATGAAGTCACTATTAAACGAAACACTATATTAACCACTCCTTTTGTTCGAATGATGTCGTAAACACTTATATTCGGTTTTATTACGAAATAAATACTAAATATTCATAATAATAATGGCTACTTAAGTTTCAATATTCATTAAGTTTCAAGTTATTTACAATAAGTTATGGCTTTACGTTCACAATATATCTTATGTACCGATAACCTTGCAAACACTTGTATGAAAGATAATGTTGTTAATTATAAACACTTCATACATTGTTGTATGAGTATTTTGTTTTGTGTTTTTCAATTCAGTTGTAGCCATTTCTACATGCAGTTTCACAATGTAATTAAGAGTTGAGCTTAGCGATGCACTTTTCCCGTACTATGATTCATTTTGAAGTGTATTTTAAACGTTAATGAAGGAAAACATTGTAATAATTTTTATTCTCAATTTTTTTTAAACGTCAAATGAAAAAAAATATATTCTAGTTGGCTATTCCAAAAGGTAATTTTGTATGGAGAAAAATGACACTCCATACTTACTCTTTTAAAAAAGATGTTTACAATATTTGCATTTACAGGAATTATAATTATTTTAAGTTAAGTCTGAAACGCCGGCAAGCGTAGTGTATCGGATATCTATATTAGTTTTTTTTTTTTACTGTATTTACATATAACGGTGATCAAGCCTTCTGCCTTCTCTATATGAGAAGAGGCCTTCGCTCTGCAGGTTGACAATAACAGACTGGTATTACCTATTATGCTAAAAGTATTTCAAATTATAATTTGAACTCAAGCGTCCTCTTTTTGATGGTGTCAAAAAACCTTATGATCTTATTATGAAGACCGAGAGGTTGTCCGGTAAAGGACTGCCACAGATACAAAATGGTGTAACTTCAACAGTTCTGTATGATCGTATAAATACTTTCTAATGTCTCAAGTCAAACTTGAGACGCCCACTGCTGGGCATAGGTCGCCATGCTTGGCCGATACATGTTGGCGATCGCAGTAAGTGTTATGGTACTCAGAAGGACGCTGCTGCCCATCGTCTGGTCAATATCCCACTGTCGCCTTCTACGACACCCACGGGTAGAAATGGGGTGGTGATATTCTCAACCGGCACCACACGGCTAATCTCATGAGATTATTATAGATGATTGAACACACACACTAAATGATGTTTTTCATAAAATTTATTTCCGTAAAATATTTTATGAGTCAAGCTGTACGATCAATTTCGTTGTCTCTCATGCAACAGGTTTCCGATTTTAAGTTTAATGACTCAACATCGCAACCGCACTTTAAACTATACCGCCCATCATGTAACCCTCAGGGTAAACCTACGAATCGAATGATTTAATATCGATTAATCAAGAATCGAGTATTCGGTTAATTAATAATTATGTCGTTGATTTGATATAATGCCTTTTGAATATCCATTAAGACTTCTGTAACAAGCTATAGCTTACGTCGATGTCTCCTTTCGCCTAAAGCGTTCACTGTTGACAGCTAACGATGGACTAGCTAGATTGGGAAAACGATACTTAGCAAAAAAGGATTCTGAACTCAAATACAAGGTGATACAGTTAAGAATTAATTGGAGGATTTTGACAGCTGGATAACCAAGACGAATCACACAATATACCGACGTTACCATTATTAATAATAATTAAAATTCATTTTCAATAACGTCTATAAATTAAAAAGGGCGACTTTCGCTTATTAATCGTTTTCGTTCGTGACCAATCGGGCGGGTTCGTGAAACGTCGGGTGTTTCCGCCGTCCGCCATCTTCCCTCGGGCGCTGCCATGGGTTTTGATTAATGGATTTCCGTATTCAAAAATTTGGGTTGTTTTTTTTTAATCTTAACCCTTGAGGTGCTTGAACTCTTTTTAGGGTAGCCGGTGGTAATTAGTGGTTATTGAATATAAAGTTTTGACAGGTTCTTGAGGGGTTAATTGCACTGTTTCTTTTGATCTCAAGTTAATCTATTTTCTTGTTTATATTCCCTTCATGAGTGTTAAAATGTAGGCAGTTGTTTTAATCGTAACGCTATGTCCCGTGGAGGGTCATTAATCTTAGTAAAAAATTGTTTGAAATATAAACAACGGAATGACATTGTTAGCCTATCGGTTGAACATTGCATTGAACTATCCTGTGTCGAGCTGGATAAGCATATTATAGTGTGCGTGTACAGACCCCCAATTTTCCTAAACTATTCTTTATTTGAGTCGGTAATGGAAGATGTCCTAGCGAAACTTGCAACTTGTAGCAAATCTGCAATTATTTGTGGTGATTTTAATATTAATATCTTAGAAGATAATTTGAATAGTTGTCGATTATTAAACCTATTTAAATCATTTAATTTGTCGAACGTTTTTATGGAACCTACTAGAGTAACTCCAACGACTGCTACCTGTATCGATAATATTTTTTGTGATTGTGATTATTTAGATAAAGCCATTGTTAATTATCTGCCATCGGATCATAGCGGTCAAACAGTAACTTATGTGTTTAAAATGCCTTTAACAAAAGTGCAAATAAAATTTAGACCAATAACAACTGGTAAATTAAATAGATTCAATGTTACCTTAAATGATAAGTTAAGTACTCTAGACCATAATAATAACGATGCAAATAAATTGTATGATGATTTCTTTTTTGTAGTGCAGTCTGAATTCGATAATAATTTTGAAAAAAAGACAAAACATACTAGCCCTAAGTTTGTATTTAGTGACTGGGCAACTAGAGGTATTAGAAAAAGTAGGGAAAGACTGTTTGAGCTTTATGGCCTTAAGCCTTATGTTAACACGGATACTTTCAACAAGTATGTTGCTACTTATTCTAAAACTTTTAGAAATATTTGCAGGGTAGCGAAGGCCCTATACATTAGCAACAAAATCAAATCGGCAGACGATAAAATAAAGACAGTTTGGAAAGTTATTAATAACGAGACTGGCAGGAAAAAAGTTCGTAACACTGAGTATACATTAGAGACACCACGTGGTCCCCTAAGCTCTAACATAGAAGTAGCGCATGAATTTGTGAATTTCTTCACCAACATACCAATTAAAACCACGGAAGCTTTAAATTCTTCACCTGGCATTTCAATTGCCTTTTTAAAAGCGAACGTACCAGGCTGCCCGGTAGAATTTCAATTTAAACATATTAACCCCGTGACAGTTTTAAAAGCTTTTCGGCAAATTAAGATAAAATTTACTGAGGATCTGTGGGGTATGTCTATTAAAGTTTGTACGTCTATAATTGAGACAATAGCGCCTTATTTGGCTTTAATATTTAATATGTGCGTAGACCAAGGAGTTTTCCCGGATCTAATGAAGTTTAGTAAGGTTATACCTCTTTTCAAATCCGGTGACAGTAAAGACACTAATAATTATAGACCCGTGTCCGTGCTGCCGGCTTTCAGCAAGGTTTTTGAAAGGATTATGCTTAATCAGATGCTTAATCATTTTAACACTAATGGCATTTTACACGATCAACAGTATGGTTTCACCAAAGGACGTTGTACGACTGACGCTGGTGTCACTTTATTAAAACACATATTTACTGCGTGGGAAGAGGCGCAAGATGCCATAGGAATTTTTTGTGACCTCTCCAAGGCATTTGATTGCGTAAATCATGACACACTACTTTTGAAACTTGAGCATTACGGACTAGGTAGACTTGCGCTTAGTTTAGTAAAATCTTATTTGATTAATAGGCAGCAGCAAGTCCAAATAAATGGGGTGAATTCACATGGTTTAAAGGTAGAAATGGGGGTTCCACAAGGTTCAATTTTGGGTCCTTTCCTCTTTTTAGTGTATATTAATGATCTTCTTCATCTGTTGAAAAATCAACCACAAATGGTGTTATTTGCTGATGACACTTCTTTAATATTTAAGATAGACAGACGAGCCCAGAACCTAGACCACGTAAATAGCGCCTTACTGCAAGTCCAAAATTGGTTCACGGCGAATAATTTAGTATTGAATGAAAAAAAAACGAAGTGCATCAGATTTTCTTTACCAAATGTCAAAAGTAATGACTGTGACATAGTATTGAATAATGAGAAGCTGGAATTCGTTGATAAAACTGTTTTCCTGGGGATCACGCTCGACTCAAGGCTACAATGGGGTCCTCATTTAACATCTCTCGCTGGACGGCTAAGCTCGGCAGCATATGCTGTCAGAAAAATCCGCCAATTTACTGATGTGGATACCGCGAGACTGGTCTACTTTAGTTATTTTCATAGTATAATGTCTTACGGTATTTTACTGTGGGGACGAGCTGCAGACATCGAGTCTATTTTTATTCTGCAGAAAAGAGCCATCAGAGCCATTTACAATCTCCGTATGCGCGATTCTCTAAGGGAACTGTTTAAGGAAATTAACATAATGACGGTACCTTGTCAATACATCTATGAAAACATAATGTACGCTAGAAAAAATCTGCATCTTTTTAGTAAAAGGGGTGAAAGACATAATTATAACACTAGAAATAGGGACCAACTAGTTCAACCGAGTTTCAGACTGGCTAAAGTAGATACTTCTTTCATGGGGTACTGTTTAAAATGTTACAATAAAATACCTCCCCACATTGTTCAACTAAATGAGACAAAATTTAAGTCTTATATAAAACGCACACTATGCAGCCGAGCATATTATTCATTGGGTGAATACATCACTGATAAAAATGCTTGGCTGGATGCTGGTTTAGCTCCACAGCCATAAGGGTTCATAGATTCATTGATTAGCATTTTTAATTATTTTTGGAGTTGCTGAAGATATAGATCTACATTATCTTTGCATTGTATAAACTCAATGTGTTAGTATTATATAAATTTTTCATAGCACATACATGTGAGCACTATGTTATTTAAAGCTACCATTTACGAGGTATGTCTTTCATTGACTTGAATGTGCCCTGGCGGTTGGGAGTATGTCATGCTCACTGGAATGTCTCGCTGACGGTGGCGCGCGTGTTGGATCATTCGGTTCCCTTCAAAATGGTTGAGTAGAATGATGCCGATCCGTGCGTCATGTTCGTGAACGGGCGCCGTTAGTTGGGACTGGTCATCTCTTAGCTGCCTCGGTTATTCTAATTTTATTTTGAATTGTTTATTATGATTATATTTTTATCTAAACCTCTTTTAACGTACACGACTTGTTACATTGTTCTCACATTGTACCCTAGATTCAATATGAATGATGTAACCGAAATTTGTAACATATTATTGATTTTAAAAGAGTGTTGTTCATGGAGTTTCTTGCTCGTTCTTCTCCATAGAAACCTACTGTTTGGAACGAGCAACTAGCTTCAACTTTCTGACTGACTGACTCTGACAATTCAAAAGTACCTGTAAATGGTTTATTTGAAATAAATGATTTTGAGTTTGAGTTTGAGTTTGATATTTCTTGGTGCGTAAAGGTTCTGTAGCTTTATTCATATTTTGCATTAGTGTAAAGGACAATGCCAGAAACTCTTTAGAACTTTGCCCCACTCAATAAAAGTCATGTGCAATATGTAGCATCTTACTGTTTATTTATTGCTGATAACTAAACATTAGTCTTAGTGACTGTAAAACTTGCGGTTTCCGTTAATCTAATAAATCTAAAAACAATAATGACATTGATTGTAGGTTAAATTGTATTTTAGGTAAAATGAGTTTGTATTTTGTGGGTAGGTATTTCGTAATCCGCAAGTTCTAAAGAAAAACAATTTACTATAGAAAGGTTCTATATGCATTACAATTATTTTAATTAATTTACTTTTCTGTACATGTGTGGGGCAGGATCTGGCATTGTCATTTAAGTTGTTGTAGTAGGTATTAATACTTAAGTTATCATCGTCTTAAGAAATCTATGCCCGTGGTTACTTACTTGAAGAACCTTATGGTGTTGCTAGCGTTCTTTTAATCAAATGCAAAATAAGTGACAGTTACAAAATGCTCCACTTCAAACTAATGAAACTAAATGATTATTTTAATATTCATAGCAATACTATCTAGGATAATTAATTAACAACATCAATAAACGAGATTAGAATCTTAATAACCTTAATATAGATAATAAATAATTTATATTACATCAAATAAACAAACAAGAAATAAAAACAAACTAACGAATTTAAAAAAGTTCCAAGAATGAATTTTTTTTTTGTCATATCAAGAATGACATTTTTTTTGTCATATAACCAGCTTCGCCCGGGTCGTCATCTGCGTGAATGTCGGAAACGAAGTCGCGTATTATGAAGTAGCCTATATCCTTTCTTAGGGTTTTAACCACAGATATAGATAGACCTAGATAACGCAAGTATCACGATCTGTATGAAAACCAAGCGTGCCATTTTTTGGACGTCACAAAGTAATACGAATGTTTTGTTTTTCCTAAATTTGGTATTCCCAGGTATTACTGGAGGGTATTAGATTAAAAATAATTGTTTCTTAAATTAATTACGCATAATATTAATCTCAAAATGACTTACCGATGGAAGGAAACGTTTACTTTGTTTTTTTACTTACGATTTTTTATCGTAAGTTAGGCACGAAAATAGGCAAGAACAACTGCTCTTGCGATATCTAGGTCTATGTATATCTGTGGTTATAACTAAGCCTGTAGAAAATTTCATTAAAATTGGTGCAGTAGTTTAGCCGTAAAAGCCTAATAAACTAACTCACTTTTGAATATTTAATATTATAAGATGAAATAATGATGCAACCTCAAAACACGAAATAAAATAAGTTCAGCTTACACCAGTCAAAAGTGATATTAACATTTGAACCGTTAAAATTGGAATCTTCAGCGGGAGCAAAATTCTAAAATTGACCATTACCATGCAAAGATTTCTGACAGCACAAACCAACACAGTAAACACCTTCCAGAACCTTTAATTCTTATAAAACAAAGTTCAAAATAGCCTTCTCCAACGGCAAAACAATTTGTAAGGACAAGACAATATTTCACAAAACTGGTGCACAAAATTCGTCTTCGCTTATTGGGCGTTGACCTCATATTTTAACGGTCCCAATATTGTCTAAGAAAAGAATTCCTAATCAGTCGAGTGTTTTTGTCAATTTCAGCGTAACTTTTTTGTCTTTCAAAACAATATGTTACGCTACGTGTAAAAGTGGCTTCGGGTTAGAATTCAGAGCGTGTAAATTGTCTTTGATTCTTTTCGCTTCTGTTTGACCGTGGAAAAGTATAACATGTGATTGTTTTTCTAATATTTTGACGTTTCATCTTTGACGTTTGAGGTCAGTGACTTGTGAAGTCGTAAAAGTATGCAATATTTTTTTGTCAAAAGGATTTTTCAGCATGAGCACAAAGGGCGCGCCACAGTCTTGCGTACTTTGTGGCATGAGTTACAATTGGGAACTTGGCACCATCAATCAAATGACATTCTAAAAGTGACGTCACATATTTGTCAACTCAGCTCACAAACTACTTAATATTGATTTCAAAGCAATGAAAAATCGACTTTTACAGTTAAGGGCGCGTATTCGATTTAGCGCAACTCAAAATCTAAACGATTGCTAGAATGGCGTAGCAGCATTGACACACACTAGTACAATACAATGGCCTGTTTGTGTGCATCAGAAAAAAAAATACGCACGAAATAAGCACGAATCATTGAAATTGATCGGCAAACGAGAGCGCGCGATGTTTTACAGTGCTTTTTAAAATAATTGTCTAAAATAAATGAGCTCGTATAACGGACTGAAAAATATTCTGTATATTAAACATAAAATTTACTTTCATAAAATAAATATATCAGTTATGTTTTTATTCAAATACTGGTGAAAAAAAATTGTCAAAGTGAACTGATTTTCTACTTTTTCAACATTGTTTATTAATACATAATCGTAATATTTTCGTAATTTTTGCTCTGGAGCTGTCTTTATTACCGTATATACTGTTGGAAAAACGCATAGAACAAAATATTTTGGCATATTGTAATGGTTGTATTCGTCCTGAAAATTAACTCTGACGTCTATTTTCACAAAACGATATAAAAGAATTGTCTTCGCTTTAAAAAACCATAATTAAAAATTATACATTTACTCTATAGCTGTCTAAATCAAGACTTAATCTTCCTAAAACTGTAAATTGTCTTTAAATAATTACGATATTGCTCTGGGTAAAACGCAAAAACATGAAGTTTTCGTCACGAATCGAATACGCGCTCTTAATTGAAAATTTATTGTGTTATCAGTGTTAATATTATAAAGTAGGGGGAGTTCAAGAGCTAATGGTTGACGCATGCCCCGGCCGGTCCATGGATGGGTTATTCATACCATAAAGGGACCGCTCTGTGCCTCAGAAAGTTATACGTAAAAACCATTGGTCCCGGTTGTCATTCGTGGATTTTCGTTACAGGTAGGCAGAAGCCAGAAAATCTGACAACCAGTTTTGCCAAGGGGTATCGTGTTGCCCAGTTACCGGGTTGTGGATTAGATAGGCAGTCGCCCCATGTAAAATACTAGTATTCAGCTGCATCTGGTTAGACTGGAAGACGACTCCAACTTAGGAAAAGGCTGCGCAGATGATGATGTGTGTTAAAATGAAGTGTTTTTTTAGAGAAGTTGTGTTCTGGATTTTTTGATTAATGTATGATGTCAACTACCCTTACTAATATTGATATTTACTATTATATGATAATAGGAAACAATTGGATTATTAATTGGGAAAATTTATTTTATCGGTCAACTGGTCTATTCTGTAAGAGATTCTTACAGACTGGGTTCAAGATTGGTCGGTGAATTTGGACAAAGGAAGCTTGCAGGGTGCTGTGGGCACAGCTCACCTCATTCTCATTTCACCTAATTTCGCTGAGGGATCTTTTTACTGAATACCACTGTTCACGAGTTAAGACTGGGCATCTCTTAGCTGCCTTGGTGATTTTAAATTGTTTATTATTGTTGTAGACTTCTTTCTTGTTTCGTGCACCACGTTTTTCTTACATTTGTGTCCCGATTCAACATGCGAATAATGTAACCTAAATGAAACTATTCATGGAATTTCTTGCTCGTTCTTCTCCATAGAAATCTACTGTTTGGAATGAGCTTCAACTTTGTGACCGAATGAATCCTTGATAATTAAAAAACAAGCAAGTAATAAAATTGTTGTTACCTGTATCTTATCATCAACATTGACAAATTTGGTGCAAAAGTGAGTCATCTTAGGAGCGGCAAGTGTAAAACACAGGTGCAAAAGACAATCATTCTGCAATTAAAAATATTACTACTGTAAACCATAAAGAACACCAACCAATTTCAGAGCATTACAGTTGAGGCCGAAAAAAATATCAGCATTTTTGCACATCAACGTATCCAATTAAAACGGTCTCGCGCCCTTCAACCGTACACTGAAAGTCCAACAAACTGACGCACAAAATTAATTTAAATATTAAACAAACACAGTTAGTTCTTTTTCTGGTAACAAGGTTGTAATACACCTCATTGATTCCTTTAAGAAAAAATCTTTTTATTCACTTGTAATACGGTATGTAATTACGTTTTGATAGGTCTCAGGTCTCGAGGCGTGGTAATATTTAGCTGTCAGCACTTTCCCCTGTGACTTCGGATATATTCGGGTTGCCTCGTGAGGTATTCGTTAATTTGGATAAACCTTTTTATGTTTGCGATTGTTTTTACTGTTGCCAAGCGGATCGGCGTTTTCTGAACAATTATTTGTAATTACATTTTAAAGTGTTGTGTGGTAATTTGTTTACAATGTGGAGCTGTTGTTGATTTATTGTTTAAAGGTTTTTTTTTAAATGGAGTGTTGGAAAGGAAAGTATTTTATGTGAATAACTGCGAGTTGCGCTCTGTTTAAGTATCTTATTGAACAGACTGTTCTATACTAAAAACGTAATGCCTGTTTTTATTTAGATCAAAAATTGATGTCACTTAACGTTACGCAAAGATGAGTTCTGTTCAAAGGTAGTTCTGTAGGGATGGTAGTTGTGTAAATGTTTTGTGTGATTTACTCTATTATTAATTATATCTAAATATGGAACACGTAAAATCTCCATATTCATAGACAATTCTATATTACTCAAAGAAATGTATTAATTATTTTATGACAGCTGACATTTGGTAAAATCGAACATGTCCACTTAATTTGTGAGCTTCTAAATTTAAAATATTGATGTGGCCTGAATAGGTAATTATTAATGTTTATTGAAGAGGTAAATTATTGTTTTATGTCACATAATTTTAGTGGGCGAAATAATTGTGAGACATTTCTGATTTTTATTTATGGCTAGATCAGTTATATTATTTTTGTCTAAATGTCAAAACTCATTAATAATGCCTAATGGATTAGTCGGAAGCACGTATTTGAATGATTTAGTAAACTGGTGAATATTTAAAGGTAGCGTAATTTAGTTAAGTATCTTGAATTAATTGTGTTCGATCTAGTTTTGTTTTTTTGCTTTAATAATAACAAAATGCCACGGTGTGTTATGTAAATCAAAATTGGACTAATTTACGATGACAAATATTTAATAACTGTTTCGAAACAAGCTGGTGAGTACGCAAATTTTTCTCAATTTATAAATGACTGATGATCAGAACATACAAAAACAATTATGTTTTTGTACTCACCCAATTAATCTGTCCCCCACTGTTAACAACCACTCAATTACTGATAACAATCGTTATTACACGATTTAATTTATTTCACTCGAAAATTGAGGTAACGCGTTTATAAAACCATCCTTTTATGACGAAAAGCAACAAGAAATTCATTAAAAACTTAATGAAAACTGGTTTAATTGGTGTCAGGTTATTTATTTTACGTAAATTGCTTGATTGAGATGTCGCCGCCACGTTACTTTTTTATTCAAAAAAATTATCAAGTCATCATTTAAATTGCACTATTAATTGTTACGTAGATGAGGGCGTGATGAAAAGATATTTCTGAATTATTCACTGGGTATTACCATTAAGAGAAACGGAAGAAAAAATGTGTTGATTAAAAGTAGGTACATTCTTCAAAATGTAGGAAGGAAGTGGGTTATATTTTTTGCACGGTCTTGTAAATTAGTAGGTAGGTAGTTAATATATTATTTTGGCAATAATAATTATTGTAAAACTACCTATTACCCGCGACTTTTCTCGCGTGAATTTTCCAAAGCATTTTTTTTATAATAAAGTGTTACTAGAGATAATGTACCTACTACATTATTTTTAATTTTTAACTGAACTGTAATTTATTTCTCACTGCTAGCGTCACCTCGAACCATCTTCCATCAGCGAAAGGATTTCCAGAAACGGCCCTGTAGTTTTGGAGATAAGAGCAGTCAAACAAGCAAACCCTTTAGTTATAGAATATTAGCATAAAAGTATAGATCTACATTTAAATATTTATGACAACATAGTTCCCCATAGCGCGGAAAAAAACACGTCTCAATAAACAACCGCTTATTCTAATCCTGTACCACGCGGAAGTGTAACTAAACAAGAAATATCAACTACTACCTCATTTATAAGGAAAGCAATTTGTAACAAAACAAATAAATAAATAAATAAATATCTTGGGACAACTCACACACGGTCATCTGGTCCCAAGCTAAGCAGAGCTTGTGTTATGGTAACCAGACAACTGATATACATACTTATATAATTTATAAATACATACATATTATAGATAAACACCCAGACACAGAACAAACAATCATGCTCATCACACAAAGTTTGTCCTGGGTGGGAATCGAACCCACGACCTCCGGCTTAGCAGTCAGGGTCAGTGACCACTAGACCAACAGGCCCGTCATCATATCCTAAACAAACCTTTTATCTTCTCCGCACATTTAATTAAATTAACGTCTTAACATATAAAAACTTTTCCTAGTACAACTCTAATTAGTATTTCCTAGGCATTTTACCTTTTAGGGCCCCGTAGGAGCGTAATTTATGCTTTACGTCGACATGTAGACATATTGTCGTAGGACGGCTGGATTGATTGATGGGTTTTAATGGTTCAGTAGGTTTTTCTATGGCTGTGACGGAAAAACTTGATCGATTTTAATATTATTGTATGTAAGGTTGGCCGCGCATTATACAACTGTTGATACGGTATTTTTTTTTCTTGTTTGTCGTTTCTTTTTGTTTGATTGCTGTTTTTATAGAACAGATAAAGTCTTTTTATACTACTGTAAAATTTAGTTTTATGTCCAAGTCAAAGAGAACGCAAAATTATTATAAATTAGGTTTTGCTCGCGTGGTTATCGCAAATTAAAAAGTAGCCTCTATCTATTTTTGGGGTTCTAGAGTAGTTTGTGCTAAATTAAAACAAAGTAACTTTCGCATTTTTAATTACTAGCTTTTTGAATGTTGGTCTATCGCGGATGCAGACGAATTCATGAATTAAAAAGTAGCCTATGTCCTTTCCTAGGGTTCAATCTATCTTCATACCTAATTTCATCAAAATCGGTTCAGCCATTTTGTCGTGAAAATGTAACAGATAGAGTTACTTTCGCATTTACAATATTAAGTTTGGACTATGGAAAAGACAAACTTGAAAGCAAATATTTTTATTTATATAGGATAAGACGACTAACACTAGTTTTAGGGAATGCAATTAAAAACAATTGTGTTGCTCTGGAAAAAAAAGATTATTTTGTAATTACACACATTCATATTAGTATTCTATTTAACTCATAAAATACTCATAAAACAAAGAAACGACAATGAAAGTTATTATTAAAATTGCAAATTCCCTCTATAAATAATCTTTTTAACAATCTAAAACATCCATGTGGCTTTCAATAAGCATTTTTCAATAGTCTTTTGCAGCCATTATTGTATTCTATCATGCCCTATATGCATTGCCTGTTAACTAAAAATTATTCAAATAAAAATAGAATCCTCCGATGAAAACATATAAACAATAATATTTATTATAATGTTCCCTTCGCTTTTCTCAACTAACAAAACGGTTACTCAAACAAGACATAAAAGCCGAACGAATTAAACGATGGAAATAACGACATTACAACATTTTCTGACGCAGCTACACTAATGAAAAGCAACATTACACAAACTGTAAACTTCTTTATCAACACAAAACATTAGCAGTTAACATAACACTGATTATTAATTCTCTCCATAATCTTTTACACTACTATAAAACATCACATCAATTATGAAATCAGAAGTGATCAAGTCGTAAGTACGCGCCTAACCTTACTAGTGTAATATAATCGCTTTTTAATCGTTGCATTAAATGAGCAGCAGTAAGGAACTCTAAGATGCCTTTTTTGGAGGGATAAAGGCACAGACGCCAGCACATCAGGCCATGCTGAACTGTCAAATTTTTCCAATTGAATATGAACCTTATCCTTTTGTAATAAAGTTGAAAATCTATCGAAGAAATTTGACAGATTGTTGCACCTTGATGCTGGCCTTTATACAAAAAAATAAAGTACAGTAGGCCCACTTCTCAGTATATACAGTAGGCTCTCTCGTCACTTCAGAACGCTACACAACGCCACAGTATAAGTATTGGTACTACCGTACAGTAGCGACACGCTCCCGCCTCCCTCTGAAACCGTTCCTCACCTCTCCCCGCGTCGAACGACTAGCTCTGGAAAGATTTTGTTCGCGCGGCGCGTAGACGCGCACACTCACGCACGTATCTGTATAGTCTATTATTTTAGTATTAGTGGGGGGGGGGGCATATTGTTTCGTTTCTATGGAGTGTCGCGGGTGTGCTATCGCGGTCAGACAAGGAGGGGTTGCAGTTGTTTTTATGATTGCTACTCGAAATCGACTTTAGCGAAGTTTGGCAAGACAAGACCGTCTATGCTTTTGATTTCTTCTTGTGTATAATACTACTACACTATACTACTACAACAATCTGTCAAATTTCGTTGATAGATTTTCAACTTTACTACAAAACAATAACGTTCATAATTAAATTTATTTTTGTCTGTTTGTTTTAGGTATTATTTGTCATTCTGAGCTCGTGGCTAAATAAAAGCCGTACGTATCGATCGATAATGGTTAAGCTACGTTTGACGCATGGATGGGTGGCTATCCATTCCATAACGAGACTTATCCGTGCCTCTAAAAGCAGGTCAAGCTTATAGAACATACTGTCTAAGCAGTCTGCTTAAACCTTCTGCTAATAACTTCTCTATGACTACGTACTGCACCTCCTTTTTGGGAGCGATACAGATACAGATCTCTTTCATATCATCTCTTTTCTTATTTGTTCCAGTATTTTAAATGAATGCACATAATATTAGTTTTTAATCTAGAGACTATGTAATGTGTCGTGCTCCAGAAATGGGGTGAGCAGAACCTATGTTAGGTGACAGATAGGTAATAATGTGTTTCTGTATTTCAGAGGTAAAGCAATTAAGATTCTGTTGTGTATAAGAAGACAGTTAATTGTTTTTTTTCACTATACTTTTGATGTGTGACCTTGGCGGGACGTACAGCAAGAAGGATGGTGAGTAGGGCGTATTAGGAGGATGGATAACCATCCGTTTCATACCCTCTCCGTGCCTTGAAAAGGACGTACAGCCGTTGGTCCCTGCTGTCATTGGTAGATCTTTGATAGGTAGACAGAAGCTAGAAAATGCTAGCTGACAACGAGTCCTACCAAGAGGTATCGTGTTACCCAGTAACATGTTGAGGTCGGATAGGCAGTCGCTCCTTGTAAAACACTGGTACTCAGTTGCATCAGGTTAGACTGGAACTGGAACTGGAACCGACGAAAATGATGTGTATAAGAAAACAAGCGGCCAGTATCTTTGTGAATAGTGGGCAGAGTCCTTAAAAGAAAGTTTGCCTTTGCATTAGGAAAAACTTTCATATGAAAAGATGAAAATTATTAGTGAAATATGTAGCAAATAGACCTTTAAGCAAAAGTGAAACATGACCATTTCTTCACATTTCCCGTCTTCTTGGAATGCGCAAAAATAAACGTAAATAGGTACGAAAAAAATTCCCAGAATATACACAACTCAGCAACACCAAAAATTCACCGTAATAAATCAACAAAAATCGTTTAACACTATCTAGAAATCGTGTTCGGGTCTTAATTATTGTGCACGAAGTTCACCAAATACGCGCATACTCGAGAAGTAGCCGCGTATCCGATCGACACGCCTTGCGCTCGCGCATGATGTATTATGGCAATCAAACTCGAATTTAGGTCCGATATCGACAGGTGGCAACGTATTTGTAATATTTACTGTGGTTTACTTGGATTTGTATTAATAAGTGATACTGGATTGGACTGAAAACTATTTGTGTGATTTCTGGCATCAGAAAGATTAGTTGAATGAGTTTTGAGCCGTTTTCAATTGTAATTATTTAATTATATTATAACTATGTCATCGTCGTGGAGATACCCATTGAAAGTCATAAAACGAATCAGTCGTGTGGTGCCGGTCGCGAGTAGCACTACCCCATTTCTACCCTTGGGTGTCGTAGAAAGCGACAGAGGGATATTGACCAGAGGATGGACAGCAGCGTCCTTCTGAGTACCATAACACCTACTACGATCGCCAACATGCATCGGCAAAGCATGGCGATTACGGCTGAACCCCCCTTAGAGGAGACCAACAGCATTGGGCGTCTAAAGGTTGACATGATGATGATGATATGAATGTTTGTATTCAGACCAATATTTCTAGACGTTAACTATTACAAATATTAAACAACAGATATAGATATAGATGAGCTGATCATATTCTGTAGTCGTAAAGTTCGTGGTCGTTTAAAATAATTCGTAATCAATAGTCACTATTATCACTTTCATGTCTGATTAATTCCTGCACACAATATTGGCAAGTACAGCTCAGTCAGTCAGCAAAGTGAGGTATATCTGATACCATAAAATTAGTCAAGGCTCAGAAAAAAGACTTCTATTAATCGCAAATGTTTAAAAGAGATCACAAATCAAGTCTAAAACTAGTAGCAACACTATTCAAGTAAACAAACAAAAAAAGTAGTCGGACACTTAAGTCTAGCACACACGACACCAATAAATCTCAATTCAGTACCTTACTAAGTAAAGAAAAATCGCCATCTATCGCTGGAGAAAACACCCTATTGCATAGAAAGTTCGTCCGTATCACACGTTGTACGTGCGACAATTTCCTTTACCGTTTTTGATGGTCACCAATTGTAAATCCAGATGGTGTATGCAAAATAGATAGGCTGGCCACCAAGTATAGGCAGAGAGCCTTAAATGGGGGTGAACACCTTTCCTGCAATGATGTGCTTTGGTTTAAGAGGCCAATACGTAGCTGTTTTAGTCGCTCGTGTGAATGTTTGGTTGGAGTTGTAAGTGAAATGAGTTGGGCAGTTTGGTGTTGTTTGGGTTTGGCAGACTATGTGGTGGAAATTTTGATTTTGAATGACAACATCGCGATTTTAGAAAACATAGCGTTTCATTCAAAAACTACAAGGTCACACTGTAATAGACAACTGTCTGTTTATGACATGACTAAAAAATTAAAGCTCGGTGGGGCTAGAATTATGTAAGTACTAAATCAAGGTACCAAGGTACAAGGTACCAGGTTGTGCATCCCCCTTTTACGTTTTGCACATCTGCTGTATGTTGATATCATAGAAAATATCACTTAGCTCTTGACTCTTTTAGATCGTTGAAATAACATGTCATGTTCTAGATTTCAAGTTTAATTACCTTTAAGTTTGATTTTGTCAATTACTATTTATTTAACTATGTTCTAAATTTAACAAAGTATGATAAAACGATGAATTTCAATTATTATAACATAGAAATAATGAAAGTATGAAGAAAACAATGGTGACACGCACACTTGATAAGTAAAGAAACAGCAAGTGTTGCGCCGCACTTAAAGTATAATTTTAATAACACATCACTGTTTCCATATCAATAATAAATAAACGAAATAAATCTCACTGCATTGTACATGCTGCATTATTTAGGAATCCAAATTGTATTGTCCACATTTCAATATTCAAAACTCAAAATTCATAATTTTTTGTCTCTATTAACTTTATTCTTTAATCTCATGCAATTTTCAAAATATTATTTAAGCAGCTTATTATGCGTGAAGCAGATTATTCAAAAATAAAATCGCTGTATTCCCACTCCTTGTACCACAGACCGACATGCTTTACAACTCAACGTCGGCGCTACATCTTCGCCCGTTGTAAATTGTATACAGTTTTCGTCAATCAGTGTTCCGATTAGCCCCAAGCGACTGCTTAACGACTTCTGGTGTTCGGACCATCCTTAATACGTGATCGTATTGTTAGTAGAAAATGGACCTTGATTTAATGAAGTAGGGATATGTTTAGACTGTCGACTAAGTGTCAAAGTTAAAATTCATTTCAGTATTGAGAATGGTGCCGGGGTCAATTTTAATAAAGAAAATATTGGTATTGATGACAATGAAGTGCTAGGAGCTTTAATAAGTAGAAGAAAAATTATTGATAAAGATAATGTCAAATGTCAACGTTATGAAGTAATGTCATCTTACATTAGTAATTAAAAATGTTTCATAAATAAATTGAAGTTGATTTAAATAGATATACCTGTAAAGGCACGTCACGCTCGAGACGATATTTTACAAAATAAAGATCGGAATCAAAAAGAATCTCAATCTTCGTAATTGCATATTCACACATTTCATATTCAAGCATACAGTTTAAAATCGACAAGTCAAGTATTACGTTCACCCGCAATCGGTTACATCCACATTAAAAAATATTTTGACATCGAAGATATTTCTCAAGACAAAGATTACGGTATTACACGCGAATGATAAATTGCAACAATTTGTATTTATACCTGAAACGGACGATAAGCAAGGAAAGTTAACGATAAAAATCAACAATGTTCAAACTTTGCAAGAATTACTTAATTAAACCGTAATATTAAAGGATCTGATAAAATTTTTGGAATTGCAACCCAAATGTCGGACTTTGATATATCATTCATTTACCGATTCCGGTGATTCCGAATGATAAAATCTGGGTGATTTATAAAAATATGCTCCGGCGTGGTAAATCGATCTGTGTACAAATTAAGACGAGAAATATGGTATGAAATTAATATTGTTTTCTTAATATAGTCAAAAGAGATATTTTTTAACAAACAATACCTGTAAAAATACGGCCAACAGATCATTATTTTCGGATTATGTTATAAGTCCAGTTTTATTCGAAATTAATCTTTACCATTAAAGTATTTACCTCTGTCTGGTATATATTCAATTTTTCTTCATTGTAACCGTCCTATATAACTCTTTAACAACGATAAATGAACCACTTGATCAGTGTTGTTCAAATTCCTACGTTGATTACTTTGATTAAGCATATACTTACTCTGAAAATATTTCGCTCAACCCTTCATTTATCAGCCTTTATTGCCAGCCTTACTTAAAAAAATATCGAAATCAGACCAAGCAATTCATTCGCGTCAGCCCCTGATGGAGTATCTTCACCCAAAAACATCAAAGATTATTCATAAGAGTTGAATCCATTACTTTGGACCCCTTGTCTTACAAACGTGCTCAATCCTTCATCGCTCGTTCGCGAAGCCCAAAAAAGGCACAAAAAAATAACATTTCGGATATGTTAACAGTGCCCAGTCACGCCAACTTGTTAGCACAGGCCCAAAACATGTTATTATACAACATTTATTTAATTTTTTTAAAACCTCCGTCCGTTTGTTACGAGAACGGGGGAATCGGTTTAACAAAATACACAATTGCGCACGCGATGCCACGAAAGTGATTTTTTTCGGAAATTCTCGCTGTCGTGTTCTGTCGATGTCAGTTTAAAAGTGGCATGTCATTTTTGTGTGTTTAATGTGGCATTTTTGCGAATAAGTATAATGAAAATCGCAAGAATGAAATCAGGAATTTCAAAACTTTAGTGCATATTTCTGGGAAGTCTTGCCGTCCAATTAACCTCTTGATACCGCATCATAAGTAGTGGAAGCTTGACCTTTACCATTTTTAGTCCGACAGTAGCCTATTGGGTTAAGTACTAGATGTAAGCATAGCGTTTTTGCTCAGCACTAGCCAGGAGTCCAATTCCAGAAATTAGAATTGTTAAAAATCTAGTTGCCGTCTCTACTCGGCGCCAATCAATGTCACAAACTTGCCTAAAATTATGTAAATACATTTTTGACAAATGGAGACTCAGATTACAAGGAATACGCCCCCTTGGTGGCCTAAAAGTCTATTTAAGGCGACGATATACGCTGGCGATCTTGAGCGACCAGAGTCGCTACGTCCTAAACTCAGTTTAGTCGAAAAAATTAAATAAAAGCTAGTATTATTTAACTTAAAAAAAGGCGTATACTAAAAGATAGATAATAAAATTGTCTGTAAGATAGTGAAAGTTTCGTTTAAATATTTTTGGTAGATTTTGTGTGATTATCAATGTTTTGTCCACGTCAGACACAACTTCACGATTTAATATGAACTTAATCAAAAATATTAACATACTAAATGATTAAGAGAATGTTCTAGTTTAACATATATTTTTTCAAATCATTTACACTACACATTTTGACGTGATTGTCAGTTAAAAATCTGCAAAAGTCGCTTGTTAGCGCCTTAAGGCATCACCGGGAAGTCCGGCTAGAACTAGCGGACAACCTCCTTGGTTTACTTGCGAGATGCCATTCCAAAAAAATATTCCATCAGCATTATCAGTTCCACTAGCCCAGCAACAGTAACCAACAAAAATAAAATCAGCATCAACATCTTCACAATTACAAGTATTGCCTCTGACTCAACATCATCCACACTGCGCCCATACAGTCGAGCCACTCATACACGCTGGTCTGACCTTCTCAATAGCTCTTCAGATCTCGACCACAATGTTTGTTCAGTAGGAGGCGAACACCCAATTTTTTGGCTCATCAAACCACTTGACCATCGTAACACTCGACTGGCTTTCGGTAAATTTTGAAGTTTAACTTTTAAGGTTGCCACTTGAAGTTCTGAATTTAGTTCCTGTTGTTAGATAATGTTGTTTTTTGGAGTTTTTTTCTTGTGAATGTGGGTTATTTAAGCGAAATTGAAATTATCAGCCGGACTGAGTATCTGTGTCATGAAACATAGTGCACAAGTGTTTGCGCAAACACAGGCGCACTTCCGCTTCCTTCATTCTTATAGTCCGATGGGACGGCAATTGGATACGACCAGAGTGAGATCCCCATTTCTACCCGTGGGTGTGAAGGCGACAGAGGGATATTAACCAGAGAATGGGAAGCAGCGTCCTTCTGAGTGCCATATACCTACTGCGATCATGCATCGGCCAAGCATGGCCTTGGGGGAGACCTATGCCCAGCAGTGGGTGTCTAAAGGTATACATGATGATGATGCTGATGAGGGTGACATCAGGCGTTGGACCAACAGTTTTACGGATTTGACTATAGGGCTAGTTTGACATAATCTGCCGAACCTTTTCCCAACTACGTTGAAGTCAGCTTCTAATCTTACCAGATGCAACTGAATACCAGCATTTTACTTGGAGTCACTGCCTCCCTGAGCTCCAAAATCAGCAGTGAGTAATACAATACCCCTTGGTAAGACTGGTTGTCAAACTTTCTGGCTTCTGACTACCGTTAACGACTGTCAAAGATCTACGAATGATAGCCTTACGTGCTTTCCGAGGCACGAAGTAGTCTCGGTATACCTATCTACAGACTGACCGCGGCAACTGTAGCTTAACCATGACTGATCGATCAGAACAGCTTTTACGTAGCCACGAGCCCCACTAATTGATCATCCGGGCTGTTCTGTAAAAATCTTTCAAGTAAGGGAATGAAATTTGAGGTGAGCCGTCAATTAATTGACCACAGGATGATCAGCAGCGTCCTTTTGAGTACCATAACAGCTACTGCGATCACCAACATGCATTTGCAAAGCATGGCTATTACGGCTTAACCCCCCCCCCCTTGAGGGTGACCTATGCCCAGCAGTGGGTTGAAGGTTGACATGTGTGTGTGCGTGTGTGTGTGTGTGTGAGCTGTCAATCCGTGGCTTAAGGTGGACATCTAGCTCAACACAAGATATCTTAAACGACGGTTCAAAAAAAGTTCATGATAGACATTCTTTGCTTTTTCCAGCTGTTTATAACTATTCATCTCGTACCTGATATATTTGATACAGCGTTCCTTTCTTTTGATTTGTTTGACTCCTCCAAGTATGTTGACAATAAATAAGACCTCAGTATAGTGATCTTCGAAAGTAGAATTGAGCAAATAATGTGAATTGACTCTAAAACACAAGTGCTTAATGTAGATTTTTCTCTGAACTTATTTGAATAATGTCAATGAATTCGTATTTTCTTAAGACCTTTTTTACAATATTGTAAGTTGACTTACTGTACGAATCATTACATCATGATCAGTTGACAACTATTGTGGCACAAGTAGTGGGTATAGCAGCGCATTAAAATAACAATGAGTAACGGATATGCTCGAGTATTTATTAGTATTAGGATATTTAGATATGCGTTTGTTATCCTAACTATATATATAATATATAATATATTAATATATAATATAATATATAATATTATAATATAATATAATATTATATTATAAATGCGAAAGTAACTCTGTCCGTCTGTCTGTCTGTCTTTTCTTCACGCCTAAACTACTGAACCGATTTGTGTGAAATTTGGTACAGGGTAAGTGTGAACCCCAACAAAGGACATAGGCTACTTTTTATTCGACTTCGACTTCGACTTCGTCTGCGTCCGCGATAACCGACATATACGCGAACGAAGTCGCGGGCAAAAGCTAGTTTATTTAATAAGGTTACTCGCAAAGTTATCAAAACATTCATGTTTTTAAAGGTGGTGAACAAATTCTTGACTTTTTTTTTGTAATTAGGTAATTTAGGCACCTACCTAGTATATTTTAAATTCGTGATTAAATGAATGTCAAGTGAATTTAAGATATGTTTGGCTGGTTTATGCTGTTTTCTATAAGTCTTACTCAGTGTTATCATATACGTTTCCATTCTGTGATATTAATTAAAAAATGTCTGATGTGTGTAAATGAAAATGTTGTGTGAGTTACCCACCCACAAAAATGATACCTAACAAAAAAATCGAAAGAACGAAAGATCTAAAAATAATTATTTTAATAGTCTAATATACTTCTTTACATTAATCTGAAAAATAGAAGAAAAATATATTAATTTCAGACAATGATAGTCCATTTACAATAATACCTATCAGAACATTTAAAAAAAAACAATGTCTTTTAAAACAACTGTTCAGTCGATTCGCTGTAAAGACCATGTTACACCGAGTCTACTGGTCCATGGTATTTGTCGTGACTATACATCGGATAATCTGATATACCTAAATAAAATAGACATTTGTGTCGAAAAAATCCTGTGATTCCGAGAATGTCGTGATTTTTTATCTTCAAATCAATTATTTCTAAAACTCGTATCCATACAAAAAGAATATTATTATAGGTACGTAAATATACATCGACTTTTTCTTCAAATCAATTATTTCTAAAATGTCTTATTCATATTTTCCTAGCCAAAAGTTTACTTTAGGTAACTATGTATCTAATTTATTAGATCCCTGCTCATGACATAATATATTATGGTCAAGCCCTTAGGATTTTCGAGTATTCATAATAATCAACAATATTTTTACAATTCCACGAATTTTCCTCAACTCTTATAATAACACAGTTTATTGCCAATAACATGACTTTAAAGGGTTCACCAGGCTGAATAAATTATCACATTTCTTCCTTGTTTAAAAAAAAAAACAATCAACTTTGCGAAAGAATGTAGTTAATTGAAGTAAGCAGGAAATGTCTTCATGTTTTTAGACCATTTCTGCTCACGTATGACAGAAGTCAAAACTTGTAAAAGAAAGATGCAATGAATAATGTTGTAGGAAAATTAAATTGTAGAATTTTCGTTAAATGCGCGATGGAGGTTTTAAATAGTTTAAGTAATTATTGAGTGATGAAATACTTACATGAAGATGTGTTAATTTCTTACGAACTGGCTTTAGTGATGTATAACTTCTGGTTTCTTGTAGAAGGGAAGTAAGGTGCTAATTAATATAATTAGTGAGACTAAAGAAAATTTATTACTTATGCCTCATAGCAAAGTGTTAAATTAATAGGCTAGCCATTTTGTATAGTTAATTATAATGAAAATATTATATAAATTTGAATCATTTCCGTTTTGTGGTAAATAGATAAATTCCTAAAATACTTGACATTCTTATTTCCGTAGGTATAGGTATGTAGTACTATTAATTATTCTGTGGTATAAGTAAGATACGGTCAGAAAAAAAGACGATTAACGCGATTGATGCTTTTACATTATAATATTATTTAAACACACACATACACATATACTATAATGTCTTTTCAGCATTTCAGGTAATAGCGAAGAGATTTTTTTAAATCTTACCTACATCCATCAATAATTATGATTTAAAAATCTGATGTGTTCAACGACTTTTGTCGCTGACCATGGCGTACTTACAAATGTAATACAAGCTACCTAAAGCAGTAGGTTTTGAATATTTGTGTTATGTATTAATTATTAAAAAGATTCCTAGTGTTGCCAAACTATTTTGTCTGCAATTTTCATGCCAGCAGTTCTCATAATGGACTTTATTTAAATAAAAATAGAGTACATTTTGTAGTATCCAAATAAGGCAAATATTTAGACAAATACGCCATGTGAAGTGCTAGCATCATAAATATATACGCCATGTGAAGTGCTAGCATCATAAATATTTATTTACTGGTAATTTCATTCATTTTTTTTTATGACTTGGTTTATTCGTGATGTTAATTTAGTATGTTTTTCCATTATTACAGATGAATCAACAATGTAAAGTGTGCGGAGAACCAGCGGCTGGCTTCCATTTTGGCGCTTTCACCTGTGAAGGCTGCAAGGTAAACTATTGTATAATACTAGATGATACTAGTTTAATAGTAGATAAGAGGTCATTGACACAAAAAGGTAATTTCAGATTTCATTTTACATCCATATATTGAATATTATATTGCTGGCACTTAACTTGGAGTATTTATGCAAAAATTCGCCTTATCTGGATACTTAATAAAAAAAATCTCTAAGTATAGGGTAAATTTTGTACTATCCAAATAAGGCGAATATTTGCACAAAAGTGATATGCCAGTATTATTATAGTAAACATGAACTTAAAAAAAACTATGTTAGTACTTCGAACATGTAATTTCGACAGAAAATGTATGAACGGCAATCAAATTTCCTTGTAACAGGAGTCTGATCGAGCAGATTGGAATTGCCCCAATGAAGTGATGACGTAAACTTGAGTAAACATGACCCTATCCACAAGAAATGTAGTGTTTACATCTATTTTAAATAACGAAAGTGTTTCTCTTTCCGTATTTGAAAATATTTTATTAGATTTTTTTTTTCATCGTATCATTAATTTGGTTGAAAAAAGGTAAATTCTTGCCTCTTTTAATTTGCATATTACAATTAATCTGTATTACATTTATTAGCTTTGCTTGAAGATGTTATCTCCATACATCTTTATTTTGTGAAATATAAAATTTGAAATGAAGGAAGAAAGATAACTAAATTATTGAAGTTTTTTCCAAAAACAAGAACAATAATTTTATGAATTAAATACATTTTTAATCTATAGCATATTTTTTTAATCTATCACGGAATTGTTATCAGTCGTAAATACTAAGGAAAATCGTGATATTATTTAACGGTTTTGTAGACTCACAATATGTCCTTACTTTATTTTCAATGTAAATATTGTAAAAAACTTACAATACAACCTTTTTCCTTATGATGCTCTTACACCATCAAGAGGTAACTGTTCGTATATTAGCATTTCTTAAAGTTCACAATATTATTTTGAGGAAATTCTAAATATGGAAATCCATCTTTTCTACAACGTCATGAGATTTAGTAGGTACGGTTTTGCCCATAAGCAAAACGCGGTGTTGCTTTTGGGCAAATCCAAAACTGTGCCTGACAAATCTCATGAGATGAACATACGGACAAGCAAGTCTCTAAGATTTATTTTTTGCTTTTTAGTATCTACTTGTTGTTGTTGTATCTACAAATCCATTAAGAAACGGCAAAACTAAAAATCGATCCACAGTTGGAAATATATCGTGTCATAAAATGGGGGAAAATCAATAAAATTAAGTCATCTCCTAATTTTCCACCTTTGATAGTGAAATATTTTCATGAAATTGATTTTGGACCACACCTGAAGCATATCTTATCTTAAAAAAAAACGATTTATTATTTTTGCCGGGGAAATCACGTATATCATCATAATTTTAGCCGAAAGACGTCCACTGCTGGACATAGGCCTTCCCCAAGTGTCGCCACATTGACCGGTCCCGTGCGACTCGCATCCAGCGGATTCCCGCAACCTTTACCAGGTCATCGGTTCACCTAGTGGGAGGCCTTCCAACATTGTACATACAAAACAATAAAAACATATAGCGAATTGAGACCTCCTTACAACCTGCCGACTTAGAAGCTGTAAACTCAACAAAAAGACACATACACAAAACGCGTTCCTTCACGCTTGTGAAAGAACACGTTTGAATTTTGTACCAAGAGATCGATAAAAAATTCAAGCGTGTTCTTTCATAGGATGTGAACTCACCTTTACCCACAGACGACGGGAATCTAAAACTCGATGGTTTACGACGTGCGCCATATAGAATGAAATAGATTGACGCGTGAATGGTCGTCAGCAGAGCCGGTGGTCCGTCCTTTGGAATAAATCACGCAACAAGCAAAATTGTCTGATTGTTCCAATGTATTGGTTTTATGGAGAAGTGTGGTATGTAGATGGATGGCGGAAGAGATGTACTTGATGTTGGTACTCTACGGCCGTATTAGATTATAGGATTCTTTATTTTTTTGTTGACTCAGGAATGGTTGAAATTTTTTATTGGGGTTACAGTGTAATCGATAACGCCTTGAAGAGAGAAGGCAATCAATTTGTAATCAATACTAGTGCCTTCTCTGTATTAAGAAGTTTTATTTTAAGATTACAGCCGAACAATATTATGCTGGTATTATTTGTTGAAGTGACTCAATGACGTATACTCAGCTGTTACAATATTCCTTTAAGGGATATCTGTCAAAGTTGGCTGCTAGATTCAACATTTCTGACGTTTTTAGATAAAAAATCACATACACCAATTGATTCACATGGTTATTTATTCAATTATCATCATTTAAAACATAATTTTAGCTCTCGACATCCACAGTTGCCGGAGATATCGCGACATAAAGTGGGTGAAAATCAAGAAAATTTAGTCCTAATTTTCCGACTACAAAAAGTGGAATATTATAATGTAATTGATATTGGAGCATACCTGAGGCATACCCTATACTTTAAAAAAAAGAAGGCTGCTACTTAGATTCAAAATTTCTGACGTCTTGAGATCAAAATTCATATACGCCAATTGATGATTATTTGTTCAATTATCATCATTTAAAACATCAATCAAGAAATTATTATGTTTGCTCGAATACGTGTTATTTTCGCGATATAATTTTACTACTGTAATTTTCGCATGCGAATTTCGATCAACATCGCGGGTTACATGAAGTAATCATCTTCATATAATATGACATGTTGATTTTGTTTAATATTATGAATTATTGATTCTATCACGCAAAAAATTAAAGCAATTTACGGTCTGTGTATTTTCTTAAACTTCTGATCCGAAACCAGTGACTGCAAATTAATTTCGGAGGTCAAAAAATATACTTACCTTACCTTCTTCGGGCTAAGACTACTGCCCACCCAACCAGCGCAAAACGGCGTAAAGATAGCCGACTTTAATATCTTTGCTATCGGTCACATGTTGTCAAATGATTAATGACAGGCGGCGCCGGTATTACGTGTCGACCTCGGATGGCAATTGTGACTCAGTTGCTATTGTAAATCGCTTTTTAAAGGTCAGGGAAATGTTGTTGTTGATCTTTTCTTGGAATATTATTATTGAATAATGTCGGAAAGTTCCAAACTATGTATAAAAAATATTATCACTTTTTCATTTGTTTCCTGAATATTTCAATGTTTAGTTGCTCTCTGTGTGCTGCTGATGTCTTGTTTGTGTAAATAAATACCTATGATGTTGGAATAAAAATGCCTGTAGATATTGAATGTAGTAAACGACCAAATTGGCATCGTAGGATTACCTACTCTATTCATTGACATCAAAGGGCCGGTGGTAGTCGTTTAATATTTTCTCTTTGCAATTTCCTCCTAACATACCAGTGTATTTTATAATTAATTATTGTTAGTGAAAAACTTGTACACCTACCTTTCGACATTCTTTGAGGTGCGGACCTAGTGATCTGTAATACAGGGCTTAACCTACCATAGACACCAGCTCTTCATAAACTAACTTTGGACGGGACACTTTTGTTGTTAGTGACAATTATTAGTGTCATCATGTATAATTTTAAAGTAAGTGAATTTTGTGAGGAGAAATTAACGATTATTATCAATATTATTAATACAAAATAGTATAAATGCCTTTTCTTTAATATGACTTTTAAATCTGTAGGTTAACCACGGTTATATGTACAAACAAAAAAAAACTGGTAAATGGTAAAGAACGCGTTATCTGATGTGATTGATATTTTGACACATTTATATTGCGTTGATTTTCTTTACATTCAACACTAGCACTTTGCCCGCGACTTCCTCCTGAATTTTGTCAACGGTCCCTAATTTTTTCAGTTGTAATATTACTATTATGTATTCATTATATTTTTATTTTATATGTTACTCAGGGGTAATATAGCTTTCTAATGGTGAAATAATTTTTAAAATCGGTCGCGTATTTGCCGAGTTAAATCGTAACAAGCAAACAAATCTTTCCTGTTTATAATGTTACTTTAGATTTCTTCTTCTATCCCACATCAATTTTTCAACATCAACACGTAATACGTGCGACTGCGACAGCCAATCACAAATTGTCGCGCCCGTCGTCCGTCGCAATTTGCTACTCCGAATCAATTTGCGACGTTTTTGTCGCACGTAATGTCGCCCGATTCAATTTTCTGTTAACTGCATCGTTGTTTTGTTGCCACGGCAACTGAATTATGGGCCTAAAGAAACTTATTCTGATTTCGTAATTGCTTTTCGTATTATGAAGGCACTTGTGTAGGTAACGGGTTTTGAAGTAAAGTAGAGTGCGCTAGATTTATTAATTTTCTTTGAAAGGAAAATGCGGAAATTGATAGTTTATTGGATAAACTGTTTTTTTTTTGGATTTATGAAATATGGCGTTCCTAAACTTTGCTATTGGTTTGGGTAATAAAATGGCCTACTAACAAAAATATGTTTTCTTTTTAAGATTAACGGTCTTTGCATCTGTTATGCTCAGTACCTTTACGTAACCAAGACCATTCGCGTAAATGATGTTTTTTTTACTTATATTTCTGAAGGTCGATATGGGTACTGATACTTAACCCTTAATCAGGCATCTTGTCAACAATGTAGATTAATAGAGGTATTATCGACAGATTTCAGACACTTTTCTTAAATGTTAGTAAACTTACTTTACGTAATGTATTGAGGTTTATAATATCATAATAATTATGAATAAAATTGATTACGATTTACGTAAATTGTGTTGCCATTTACCAAAAATATAAAATAAAAAAAAATACAATCTAACTGCTTATTAAAAACAAAACATGCTATGTTTCCAAGATCACACCTACTCACGTATATTTTAATAACTTTTTAAAATACACAATTTGGCCTCAAAATGATACCCCGCCCATATTTCGTCGTAGATTTGTTGCGATCAATTAAAGACCACCCGCTGTCAAGGCGAGCGAATAATGTCACCGAGTTATGAGGTACAGCCACACTGGTAATTAAGATATGATAATATATCTTTGGCATAGCATTATAGACAAGATACCTTTGAAATTGACATAAGTGACTTGTTCGATTTTGTGCCTGTTTCACTAAAAATGGACACCATTCACCAGCTAGATTTGAATGAACAAAATTTGTATGAAATGGTCTGCCTAATAATTTAATCAGAACTTATTTGAAAATGGTGAAATATTTTTTGTAGCTGCTACTGTCTAATTTATGCAACCCAGTAACGAAACAAATTTAAAAAATTGTAGCTAGGTATATGTAGATATTCAAATTGGCTCAGTGTTTGCGGAAACCTATACTAAAATGATTAAGTTAGTAAGGTTGGTTTCTTTGTGAGAAATAATCCCTAGAATTACGTATTTCACTGCAGAGTGCCAAAAGCTATAGGTACATAGGTTTATGGTGTATCTGTTTGTTTCTATAAACAATTCTAAATCATTAGACTTCACCAATCCTAATGACACCAAAATCGATAACCAAATTACTATAGTCAATTTAAATGGCGAAAGCCTCCTTCGACACGATCATTTAAATTTCGAAAAAAAGAATCCGCAAATGAATTCAAAAACGGAACACAATACGCGATGACTGACTATAAAACGTATCTTTCAGAGGAGGTTGAACCTACACGTAATTATACATCTCCGGCTGACTTTTCGCAGCGTATAAGGTAACAAATTGATCAATTTATCAGTATTTAACAATTGCTTATTGATAAGGAGAAGCCGACGATAGTTCGGCGGTATAGTCAAGGAGATGACGGCTGACATTATTACGTCGTGTAAGTGCGATTTAAATTAGTGTAATTATTGAGGATTTTGCCCGCAACTTCGTCTACGCGGAAGTCAGAGTTAAATCTATATATCACCTACCTGCCCAATTTGATCTACATAGGTAAATAAATTTTCGAGAATTCCAGTTTCCTTTTTTTGATAAAAATGTTGCCGCACTCTGAGAATTTCTCCTGTATAAAGGGTGAGTTTCCAAACATAACTTCACATTATCATATTACACAAAAAACCAGTTTTGTCAGTGAGATAAAGTAAGGCATTACCTACTTTATAACTTTTACAGCAGAAAAAATTTTTCCGTCTTTAATGAAATAGATATGTAAAAACAAAATTTGCTTACTAGGAATCTACTTAAGTGTCAGGCAAATAGGTGCTTATCAATTTCATAAACACTTGTCAAATGTAAATATAAAATGGCGACCGTGAGAAATCGAATCTAGGGTAAGTGCTATCTAAATTGGAGTAAGAACGCCCAAGTGTCCGCTCAAATACAGCAGAAATTTGAATGCGCTCGAGCATATTTGATTTTTTGTTTGATAATGGTTCAAAAACAACACAAATAGTGTTGAAAGTAAACAATTACGCAATTTTGTACGTTATTTCTAGTACCTAGTATTTTAATTCATAATCAATAAACAAGTTATATTTTTAAACTAGCTGACCCAACCGACGTTGTCCTGTCCCTATGTATGTATCTACCCTTCAACCTACCTATCTATCTACCCTACCTACCTACCTACCTACCTACCTGCCTACCTACTTACCTACCTACCCTAACTACCTAAAATTTTTTTTTATACAAACCTTCTCCTAACAATAAAGAACACAAAAAAAGAATTATCTATTTAGGCCCAGCCGTTCGGAAGTTAAGCGCTTACATACATTACAGCGATTCATTTTTATATAAGTATATAGATATCAAATATCGAGATAAATTCTCCTGAAACAATATTACAATGAAAACCGAATAATAATAATACCAGCTAATTATCGTCCCACTGCAGGGCAAAGGCCTCTTCTCATACAGAGAAGGCACGAACATTGATCACCACGTGCGCTCAAGGCGGATTGGCGATTTCAAACTTATATTAATTTATAAGTCCAGATTTCCTCACGAGGAATACTTTCCTTCACCGATGTCAATGATGTCCAAGATAAACTTAGATAGTATGTACAGTACGCAAAGGAGATAAGTATCCATGTCGCCGGAAACAGTTGAAGCTTACTTAGAAACCGATAGGTTTTTATGAATAAAATAAAATACAATTTATAGAGAATAAACAGTTCAATGTTTTAATAAAATTTCATTTGAAAGCCCCCATTGGTTTCTAAGAAATCCTCAACTATTCCCGACGACATGGATACTTATCTCCTTTGCGTACTGTACATACACATGAATTCAAAAAGTCACATTCCGGATTCAAAACCCGAAAATGAAACTATTTACCTCAGATTATGAAAGAAAAGGCAGATAGACCGCGCGGAACACTGAGGGTGAAGCCAAAAAGCAAATACAAATTCAAATTGCGAATACCTACAATCTCGTGATAGTATTCGCGTATTGTATTGTATTTTTCCTTGTATTTTTCCGCGCGGTCTATCTGCCTTTTGTTTCATAATCTTAGGTTTACATTCATTATTTATTTAGCTTATTCATTCAAAATTTTGCATAGATACCACCAAAAACAAATACCGACTATCTCTAAAATGTATAACGCACAAAACTAAAGTTATCTACCTCCCAGACCACACCAATACGACACAACCCATTTCTATGAGAACGAAGACAATTTGTAAAAGATAATTACAAATTCGACGTTATAAATCAATATATAAATTCATTAATTGTTAGGAAAATAACATAGTCGTAATTTTCGGTAAACGGTTACCGAATGTTATTTTATAATTGGTGGATAGCTCTGTGATTATCTTTTGTGATAGTATGAATTATATTCATTAGATATCTTCGTCGTTGTAATGGCCCAGAATGTGTTTAAGAAGCCTGCTTCTCATGCTTGAGGTTGGTACAGGGTAAGAAGCAATGTGCCTTTTTCAATATATAGGGTATTTTACCAAAAAAATCTAATTAGTCCGTCAGATAGATTTCCAAAAAATATTGGACACGTGTTTTTTCTTTTCTCACGTAAACAAAAAATGATGAAAGCGCTGGTGACATCACTATGTCAGTACACTTACTGGCGAAGTGATGTCACAAACCCCCACTCATGATTTCTGATGCGTTTTATGTTCGTCAGCGTTTATTGATTTAATAAAAAAAATGCGTATCCAATATTTTTAAATAATCTAACTGACGGACTATTTCTTTTTTTTTGTAAAAATTACTCTATTCATAATGTTACTTTCTATGGTTTTCTTGACATCGCTGACATCGGTGAAGGAAAACATCGTGAGGAAACCCAGCTTATAATATGAGTCTGAAATCGCCAATCCGCCTTGAGCGAGCGTGGTGATCAATGCTCTTACCTTCTCTTCTCTTCTTCTCTGTATGAGAAGAGGCCTTTTCTCTGCAGTGGGACAGAAATAGCACAGTATAAGTATTAGTACTACCGTACAGTAGCGACACGCTTCGCCTCCCTCTGAAACCGTTCCTCACCTCTCCCCGCGTCGAACGACTAGCTCTGGAAATTGTTTTTGTTCGCGCGGCGCGTAGACACGCACACTCACGCACGTATCGTATCGTATTAGTGTAGGCAATTATATCGTTTCGTTTCTATGGAGTGTCGCGGGTGTGGTATAGGCTGGTATTAGCTTTCATTTATATCAATGGTCGTATCAAATTAAAAAAAGAGTGTTACAGGATTGTGGTATATCCAATTTAAAAATCGAATCGAGTCAAATACTTTTACAATCTCCCTCGGTGAACACCTAGCTGAAGTGAGCTGTCATCTGTCCGATGCTAAAGAATTACAAAAAACTACAGGATGACAACTCACTTCACCTAGGTATTCACCGAGGGAGATTGTAACAGAATAGCTCTAGATTCTTTTTTTGTTTTGCTTTGCGGTCGTGTATAAAATTTTAATACATTTAATAATGTTTACACTAAAATATTCCTTTACAATATATACTGTTAAAACCGTTAGGACGGTGAAAAACCATATTTATGAAGACAATCCCCATGTAAGGGGCATTATATAAATATCTTTTTGAACATTTCGACCAAAATACCTTACGAAACGGTGATTTGTTATAATAATTGGTGACTGCACGTATCAGTTATCAATATATTATGATCAGAAACGTATAAACATGATAAATGTCAGCCATCTTTGGCGTATAACAAATATACTTTTCACTATATCTCTGATTATACTTAGCATAATTAACTGTTTATTCAAATGACAAAATAAAAACAAGGAGTGGGCGAAGAATCTAATATCTGTATGCTAATTAAACCCTTGGATCAACAGTTCTAAGGGTCATTATTCATTGTTTTAGTATGTTGATTTAGTTAATCTCGTATTTATAATTAGTCGTAGGTGTTTGATAGTTTTTCCAATCGTTAGTGTGCGATTTATTGTTGGTATAAAAACTTCGGTTTGGGAAACCACTGTTTGATTTTTAATTGCAAGAAAACAAATTTATGATTACGCTGTTATGTCCGCAACTTAGGGTCATAATAAAGCGCTTTATATATGATCAGATGATGTGACGGAAAACTTACTACAATAGGTATAAAAAATATTCCCAACTAGGAATATGTAACCAGAATTTTATAAGAACTTGGTTCAGAAAAGTTTCATGATCGTTCTTCTCCATAGAAACCTACTTAAATTTTGGAATGAGGTTCAACTTTCTGACCAATTAACTAACTCCCTGGAAATTCAAAAGTGTCTGTACCTACTAAACAATTATATTGAAATAATAAATGCTTTGATTTTAACTTTTCCAGTATATACTCGACACCATTAAAACGTTACACCATCAACACGTAGTTACGTTGAAAACCTATAAGTATACAATAATTTATCAAAGAATTACGTAAACAAGCGCTTACACACTTATGACAAAAGCACGTGTCAGTCGATGTACGTTTCTTGAGCCTTTTTAGGGTTCCGTACCTCAAAAGGAAGAAACGGAACCCTTATAGGATCACTTTGTTGTCCAGCTGTCTGTCTGTCTGTCTGTCAAGACCCTTTATCTCGGGAACGCGTGGAGGTATCGAGTTGAAATTAAAACCATATACTCAAATCTACGGTCCCTTGATGCTGTAAAAAAATGAACCCACTATGTTAATGTGAAAAAAAGATACGGCCGTTTATATCGCAATAAACGCATTTATAATATTAAGTAGATTAAAGTATGGATAGTAGGTATGGATTAGTATAGAAGTATGGATATGTACGGTCACCAAAGGAGATAAGTATCCATGTCGCCGGAAACAGTTGAAGTTTACTTAGAAACCGATAGGTTTTTATGAATAAAATAAAATACAATTTATAGAGAATAAACAGTTGAATGTATTAATAAAATTTCATTTGAAAGCCCCCATTGGTTTCTAAGAAATCTTCAACTATTCCCGACGACATGGATACTTATCTCTTTTGCGTACTGTACCTACAAATATGTACGGAACCCTCGGTGGGCGAGTCCGACTCGCACTTGTCCGGTTTTTTTTTGTGTTAATTATTATAATTACTTACAGACTCAAATGGTATCATGTTACCCAGTAACTGGGTTGTGGACGTCAGATAGGCAGTCGCTCCATGTAAAACACTGGTATTATTATATGGTAAGACTGGAAGCCGATTCCAACATGTTTAGGAAGGCTAGGCTATGCAGATGATAATAATAGATTTAAAAGGACAATGTTTTGTTACAAATAAATATGAGGTTGACTAAGTTATACCAAATGTCAAATGCTGTAACATTGCCTACATGCTCAACATTGCCTACATTCTAAAAAGTTAAATTATTGCCGCTGAGAAATGTTTTTTTGCCATAAAGATAGCCGACTTGCTTTTAGTCATACCATACACAGCAAAAACATTTCACACCGGCAATAATTGAACTTTTTAGAATTTATATGTGGGGACATATATAAAGAAGTAAAGTTTGTTTATTTTTATAATTATGATTCTAGTTTAGTTTGTAACTAATAATTATTATCTCTGAAAGTATCAACGGGTCTGATTTCAAAAAATATTTCACTTATAGAATTCTAGGTTATTGTTGAGTGTCATTTAGGATACATTTTATTTTAAAGAAATCTTTAGTTCCACGTGAAAAAACAACAGAAGCTTGTATATTGTAAACTCAATGACAGTTATATTACTTCCATGGCCTGACGAAATACACCATAAGGTACCCATTTTATTTCGCCATACCTCCCGTTCAATCTAGCATCAAAGCTAAAAACCTATTTCATAATATACTAAAGGTTTAATACCCAAACGCATTTGCTTTGACATTTAATATATTATTACGCTTTTTGTAAGAAATATTAACACAAGTCAAATTTAATTTAGCTAATGTCTAATGCTGGCATTAAAACCTATAAGTAGCTTGGTTAGGCTTTTTATTAAAACCTTGAAATGCAGGCAAATGAAAGGGAATTAGGGTTCTAATGTTATTACAGAACATTTATGTGCTACGATGACACTAAAAGTTATTATGAAGATTATACCCTTTTGAACTGCAATGTGTTATCGTAAAACTAGTAATGAGCTTTCTAGGATGTACCGTTTGAGTGCAAAACGAGGCTGAATCTAGTTTTATCTTTATTAATTTTTATATTGTTTTGTATTGCTCTTTACCTAATTGTTTTCACATAGAGAAGCAACAAGAATAATGTAACCAGTATTCTGTAAAAACTTGATTTAAAAGAGTGTCCGTGGAGTTTCACCTACCTACGTTTAGAAACGAGCAACTAGCTTCAACTTTCTGACTAACTGACCGACTCCTTGACAGTTCAAAAGTGCCTGTAAATGGTTTCATTGAAATAAATGCTTTGACTTTGACTTAAGTAGCGATTAAATTTTTATTGGTCTCACGTATTTTTAGAACAAAATGAATTCGTACGTATTTTGTAATATTTAAATGGTTAAATATTTTGGTTTATGTTCTTTATTGATACAGACTATCCATCGCAATTACTCTTATATGTATATAAAGATTTAAAAAAATATATCGGCCACGTGTGATTTCGTCTTGCATAAGAAGAATTTCGTACCACAGTACAATATTTAACACTGCATGCTAAAATAACACGTTTTTTGTATGCCCCCTGTGGACCCCCTTTAATTTTTAACTTTGTTTTATTTTTGTTATTTGCTGTTTTAGCGTCTATAGTAATGCACACTCGGTGTAAATTTAAAGCGTCTACTTATTACTGTCAAAAGATACTGCTTCATGACAGACGGAGGGACAGACTTAAGCAATGGGGTCCTGTTGTCAGCCTTTGGTTGTGGAAGCCTCAAAAACCAAAACCCACCAAAGCAGTAGGTACAAACAGCAAAAAAAACAACCATTTAACTCCTAAAAGAAATCAAATTAATATTATTAAATCAGAAATATATTGAAGTACACTTGACGTACGAAATATCTGGGACATTATAAATTATAAAGAGTTTTAAACATGGCGTCGAGGTCAGTAATTCGGGCGGCCATTACCGCCGAATATTATCGATGACCCTATAATTTGCACACTTTTCAATAATCGACATCGTACTACGTACGGATGGTGCAGAGGGAAATTTAATTTCAAAACTGGTTGGTGCAAAATGTTGGACAGTACGCTTGATTATTGTTTATGAGTTCGACTAAGTTTTGAGATGGTTGACAGGGCAGAAAGATAAACACATTTTTTATTGCGCCGATATTTTTTTGAACTGCTTTCTGTTTTGTTTTAGAATTAAATTTTTCTTCAGTTGTAACATAGTTTTTAAGTTTTTATGTTACTAACATCTTTGTATTGTATTTACATCGCCTTTGTACAAACGTCAACACATCATCATACCACACTGTCAATTTTTCCCAATTGAATATGAACCTTATTTATTTGTAACAAAGTTGAAAACCTATCAAAGAAATTTGACAGATTGTTGTAGCTTGATGTGATGACTTCTGTACAAAGTTGTTTTTTGCATTATGTGCATAAAGTTTTAATAAATAGGTAAATAAAATATATTTTATGATACTCGGCGTTAGTGTAGCTTTCCATCAGTGAAAGAAGTTTTGTAATCGGATGAGTAGTTTTCGAGATTACCTCCTACGACCAAACTTACGAACTTATAAGTCTTTGTAATATTGTGAAGATCAAGTCGATTTAAAAATCTTACCAACTTCATAAAATATAACACAAATTAAGTCATTATACAAAAATCTATACTAATATTATAAAACTGAAGAGTTTGTTTGTTTGGTTGAACGCGCTAATCTCAGGATATACTGGTTCGAATTGAAAAAAAAAAATTGTGTCGGATGGTCCATTTATCGAGGAAGGCTATAGGCCCATGCGAAGCCGGGTCGGGTCGCTAGTCATTCATAAAATTACAAAGATAATAAAAAAAATACTTAAAGGATTCAACATTTTTCTGCAGACCGTAGCGTAGGTAGGTACTTATAATGTACCGCAACACGAACACTCCGTATCGTTGGTTACGTATATTTACGATCATTTATGTTTAAATTGAATTATTACCAACAGAGCGTCTTCAATTATTACCGACGGACAATCTTCCATTCGTACCGACACTTTGTATAAAATGGCTGACCAATTCTAATTGTACCATTTTTTTTGGGTGTTATGTGATGGTGCAGTGGTTAAGCCGTCCGCTTTTCATGTATGAGGCTCTGGGTTCACAACTGGACACGACCAATGGGACTATCAATTTAATATGTCCTTTCCAAGTTTTTCTTAGATATCACGGCCATCGATGAACGAAAAAAGATGATGATGACTATATTATTATATCAGACATTTTATTTAATACTATCTTTTGCCCGCGTCTTGGTCCGTGTGGTAGTTAAGTGTACTATAAAACAGGCCGTACACTCGGTAAAAGCTGCCTATCATTGTAAGAAGTTCTCTAAGTAACACAACCTTAAAAAAAAAGCTCGACGCTGCGGCAGCGGCGAGTTACGTTTTCGTATTCATTAACCTTTGAAAAACGATATTCGCTAAGTAAAAACAGTCGATCTTACGACTGAACCATATCAAGTTCACCGTCGAGCATGCATAGCCACGAATGATGATAATACTAGACTACTTCTAGGAATTACCACTTATCTACTAACAAACCAGCTATTTTAAATACTAGTTTATTTTCTTCGTGCAATTTTAAAGTCCTTTTTCGCTCAATCAAATGAATTGCTCTACTCAGCTTGTCAATGAACTTGGGTATTTCTAAAAACAAAACAGAGTATCTGTACAGTCAGCAAAAGAGATAGGTATCCATGGTCGTCAGATATAGTTAAAGTTTACATAGAAACCGATGGATGTTTTTGAATAAAATAAAATGAAATTAATAGAGAATAAACATTTCATTAAACGAAACGTGAGTATTGTTACAAAACCATCTAATCCATTTTTCTCAATCTATACTGAATAAACAATTCAATGATTTTTATTTGTAAACATCCATCGGTTTCTAAGTAAACTTCAACCATTTTCGATGACCTGCATACCTATCTGTTTTGCTGATTGCACCTTTAAATTTGGCGTGAGTCTTCCAAAAATTAATGTATAGTGATAGCACATGATACGCTTCATTTAAGGCTGAAATTACAGTTTTTTAAGCAAATTTTGTCACAATATTTTTTATAAAATATGTAATTTTTACTCCAAACTTATTTTAGATCCATAATAAGGTACATTAACTCAGTTTTGCATTAATATTCAGCAAAAGGCTCTTTTTAAAACCAAAAGTAACAAGAAATTGAAATTTAAAGACAGCGGCGTCGCTTGCGCAGATATCGTAATGACTTATAATGCGCATACGCACCATGAATAATTCATGGAGATTTCGGTACATGTATGTATAGTATATGCAAATATATCAGATAAATATACCACACTTGTCGGAGAAATTTTAGAGCAAATAGTTTGAATAGCAAATGTAGAAGAACAAATAAAGATCATTTAAAAATAAATACTTAAATATGAACTGGTATTTGGACTGAATTCTTTATGAGGTTGACTTATGTTGTCTAAGACATTATCTAAAGTTATGCTCCTAGGTATTTTGAAAGCTTTGTTGAGTTTGTTAATTAAGCGTGCAGGCAACCATCCTCTTTGGCTAAATAATAAGATTGAAAATATATTGGCATAAATTAATAGGTACCCTGATGCATCGTCTGCGAAAAACTTCTTATTTAAAAATGACTTTAATTTTCCTTGTACATGTTCAAAAACTGAGTTGTACGAACGAGTAATTTTGTGACATTAACAGTTTCCTTAAGTAATAGAGATATAACACAAATACTGCAAGTAATTTCAAGGGTATATTTGAAAATTGATTTATAAGAGAAACACAGAAAGAGATAAAAATAAAACGATATTGTAGTACTTAAAAAAAAATCTCTGGTTTATTTGTAAATCTCGATGAAAATGTTCAATTACATTGTAAGCCTGAGTTGGGTTTTGATAATTATGTCGATTCTGCTATGCTATTTTTAATTGAAAGCAATTTTTGAACTTTATAATGAATTCAATGGATGGTCAAAAAGCATCGCTGTGGGCCCGCATATCGCAAACCTGGAGCCCTGACACAGTCAGGCGGGGTCGCGGCAGACTGAGAAGAAAAAGACGAGACGCCTTGGATTGCTTCCTCAAAAAATGGCGGGATGAGGCACAACATCAGAATAAATGAAGGGAATGGGGGAGACCTTTCCCAGGAGTGGGACAGTAAGGAAAAAATGGACATAAGTAACTATGACCGTGTCCGAATAGCTGACGGAAAATTCTTCACATATCATATTTAACTGTAAAAGAAAACCAAAAAACAAGACCATATCAAATCCACGGATCTCTAAACTCGAGTATTCAATCTTTGTTATTAAACTCGTAATGAGCCGGATGATTGCTCTGATTATAATGGTGTAACTTGTTAAACCGTTGGTCGTCGGTTCGCGCCTATAAATTATACAACCATCCGTTTTCCGCTTACAAATCATAGTCATTTTTATTGACTAGCTTTTGGCCGCGAGTTCGTCCGCGTGAATGTCGGCCTTTGACCGCCAGGGCAAAACGTGCCCTCGGCCTTAAACTACGAATTACTTCTCTATGGAATTACGCTTCTATACGTAATTCCATAGAGTAGTAATGCGTCTGTCATTACTGTCATTTAGTTGTGACCGTAAATGTGCCCATTATGCACATCTTGGTTTGTCATTTATACATGACTTTGGTGGTCATAAAGTTAAAAAAGTAGCCTATGTCCTTCCCCAGAGTTGAAGCTATGTTCATACAAAATTTTATCAAAATCTGTTCTGCTATTTTGTCGTGATAACGTTAAATAAATTAAAATATTAGTACAACATTAGTATTGAACTATAGATATACCTAGGTAAATATTTAAACTTAGTATTTACTTTAAGATAGACAATAATATAACTAAAGAACAACTAAATCATGCTTTCTAATGACATTTTGTTGATTTATAACTAATTCTAGACGTGAGCAAACTAGATTAAAAAACATGGTTTATAAGAAGTAGATAGCATAAAAAGATTTTGTATCATTGTCACTATAGTAGCACCAAATTGCATTGTTCCAATCTGACATTGACAGCTCCAACTGTCAAAACATTCGCACGAAGAGAAAGCAGGAAGGTTGACATAAAAAAAGAATTCGCCACAGAATAACAGTTATTATTGGTAACATCTAACGCATATACCAAATTTATACATCGTTAGCAGACTTAACACTTTCTTTTCTATTGTAGAACCGTCTTAGCACTGGACAAGGCGTCACTATGTCGATCATTGTATCGATACTGAATCGAACGTGATTATAATCGATTCTATCGGTTACGAATATTGTATCAGTAACGGTAGTGCGTTTCGTGATTTTTTGACTTGATTGGGTCTATTGTTGGAGTTTTCTAGTATCAAACTGCTCATTAAAAGTTCACGAAACATGTTTTGTGTGAGCATATGAACGTAAAAACTGACTTAGATATAACAAGACGTGTTAATAATGTCTAGATTGAAAGCAGTAGCCGGTTCAAAAAAAAATATTGACATTTGACCATAGACCAGTCAATTAATGTCGAAGGATTTGAGAGCTGTATTTTTAGCTTCATTTCAGGCACTTATTATAGTTAAAGATTTCATAATGAATCTTATATAAATTCTTGATTGAAGATTAGATTCATATTTTGATTTCAAAACCACATAAAAACTATACAAATGTCTAGACATTGATAAGTTAAAATACCTAATGTTATCCTATATTTTTTACACTGAATAGATTGTGATTTAAATTTTGTTTTACTTAAAAAATAGATATAGCAATAGTCCAAGCACCATAACTGTTACCTAATGTAAATGTTACCTATTGTATTCGTTCAAAACCAGAACAAGTAATCGATAAACAAGCAAAAAAAGTATTTTATCGATAAAATTCTTGCCACTTCAATCTTTATTGATCTGATTGGCGCTAATTTATCGATATGTACCTCGTAAAAGTCAACAATAAAATGTCAAATATATATTTAAATTGATTCTACTGAAGATTTTTGGTCAATTAAGTCACATTTAAAATGCAAAATGCACGTTCTTAAATGTATTGATTGACATTTAATGTTATTGAAATTGCCCCAGTTTTGTACGATACCTATACGAAAATGAATCATATCTATTTTTTCTTTCGAGGTTCATGGACTTGCTAAACAAGAACAAAAAAATGTGCCAAAAATATTCAACATACGCAAGTAAAGTAAATCATGCTTTAAACTAACATAAGGAAAAATTTATAAAATGGATTTCTGGATCGTGTCTTTAAAAGTAATATTCTTCTCAAGATTTATTAAATAACAAGAAACCAACTGTACATCTTTGCCCTTTAAATTCCGTTAAATTATCCCAACACGGCCTTATTATAGGAAACGGTCCTTCAAGCACGAATTACACACTTCAGTTTCAATCTGGCAACACTTATGGCAATAATGATGGCCAATAAAATTATTGGTAACCCAGAGAAACGCTCCCGATGCCAATGCACCATAATAAAATTGATTTTCGTAGAAAACATTCGAATATTCGAATGTAATTGCAATCAGGATCAAATTGTGTGCAATCACAGATGGTTTATGTGGCAAAATGTTTGGTTACTCGCATGGTGGTCCGAGTTATCACTCAATATTCGATTCTTGCAGTTCATCGAAATCGATTCGGACACGCCCCCAACATGTAATGAAATCGGTTGCTCTCATTCGTTGCACGTTTTTTAAACGTACTATTATAGTGTTGTGTACGTAGAAATATTTATGGTATATTAATACCCGTTTGGGTATAATTAAGATCTATTAAAGGTCAGGTCAAAGCAACAGTTTAGAAGCACATCACTCAAAGCTGTCGGAAGAGGTTTAATTTACTTTTCCTTGGTTTAACCTTTGCTTGTAAAGTAATTTTGTATTTATTTTTTATGCCAATAAACGCCATTTTCTTTTTTTTATTTGGCATATTTTTTTAGAACAGAGAAACTGAATGTATTTGTTTAATTGTGGTGCAACTGTCAGATTCTTGACCTGCTGTTAACCTGTAACCTGTGTGAACTACAATTTTGATACCCCGTAAATCCCTGACAAGAAAGATTTACCTGTTCTAGACGCTTGGTGACAAAATTATGCTCATAGTAATATATTTTGCTAAATAGGTAATTTAGTATACTATTAATTATACTATGACTCATGAAGCTTGCCATTCAGGTACCAATAAATGACAGTGACAGGTCTCTCCAAAAGGTCACAAGCCCATATTATCATCTTTCGACCAAAAATAGTTTGTCGACCATTTTGTAACACTTTTTCTTTTTACAACCCTAATCAGTTAATGACAAAATAGCATTAACACATTATAAATTTTATTTTAATGTAAATTTTGGGCATAAATCACCAACTTAACATTATAATATAAATTAAATCAATACCCGCTTTTGTGGAAACACAAAATTTAGAATTTACATCTTTAGTAGTTCAAGAATGTGTTCATATAACTTATATTTGATGTATAATGACAACTGTATAATTCCCGATGGTGTTTTCTAATTAAAAACAGGTTTTATTAATGAGATCAGAAATTAATGGGTCACAAAAAATGTCGTGCGTGATCGAATTATCGGCGATACACTAAAACGAAATCAGTTTTCGATGTTCTAAGATTGAGATACAAAAAAAACCACTTTAATTTATTGGGCTAGCTAATGGTTTTGCATTAGCACGTGTGGAATTAATATGATACGACGTACCTTGATGTTTACTCATAAATACTAATGAAAATCTATTAAATTCGATGAAATTCGAAGAAAACGTCACAACCATTTGCAAGTCAGTAGGTTTACGCTCCGCTCGCCCCTTGGATCTTGTCCCTTTCGATTAAAATGTTCCACTCACCCCGTCTTTAATATTTTGACTTAGTGATTCGCCCCTTGAGGCATTTACTTATAAATTTTACCAAAAAAGGTATCAGGTCCACGAAGTAAGATCAGGTTTTAAAGCCACTGTTTGGCAAATCGAAGAAATTTTCATTGATCATAATTTCGATGAGAATCGATAATGATCATGATGACGATGATGTAGTACTTCTACTTTCTTCGATCATTGTAAATTCTAAAAAGAACATAAAACTTTATCATCTTGTTCAACAACAAAAACATCTTAATATCACATGGTCACAGAATAAAATTCTACAAAATAAACAAATTGGCGAACATAAAATATTAACCTAGATCATGCAAATAGATGACACAGCTGTACATGACCTTTTGAACGGCGCAGACGCACGCAAAAAAACACTATTAAAATTCTTAAAGCACACACGGGTTCGTTACAAAACTGTGCTTTATGAGAATAGGGTTTGTTGTACTGAAAGCGATGCGATGCTACTCAGCGTTATTTTTTTCTAGGCTATAATTTTTTTTTTTCACCCTGTATTGTCCTTCTGCAGGGCAAAGTCCTCTCTTTCTCTTTTCCAACCTTCCTTGTCTAAATTCAAATTTTTCAAATTCAAATATTTTATATCAGATTTTTCGAATCCATTTATAATGTTAGTAGTAGTACAACTTAGCCTATTGTTAGTATTTAAAATTAAATTAACCATAATAACAACGCGATCAGTGTGTTTGGGAGAGTCCCACCAGTCCGAAAACACCTTCAGGATGCCATTGGAGGAAGAGCACAATCGCGCCATCATGAGAGCGCATCGCTTCTGCATAATCGCAGCGAACCCGTCGACGCGCGCTTCCGCAAACATCCCTTACGCTCTACATCGCCAGGGTAACCCTAAAAGCACCCTGAATGCGTTTTTTTACTGTACTCGCACGTCACTGTATGCCCGCTGGATATACTTGGTTGAAGCTAGTGTAGTGGTCTACACTCCTCGGCAACCTCCCCTGTAAGCTCATCCCGCCATCTTCACCTGGGCCACGATGTTGCTGGACGTCTTTTTTTTCTTCTGAAGCCATTTTCTGTTTTTTTATTAGAATCAGTTTATTATTCTTATTACCCTCATAGCCCAACATGCTGCTGCGTCCTGCTGTGCCTACGACGCAGCTGTACATTTCGCGGCTGCATTACACCACGAAGATTTAGGAAGTAGTGGAGTACTTGGGGGTGAAGACCGACTGGACTCTGAGGGTTGAAGCGTTGGAATCGCGACACCACGTCAACTTTAAGTCGTTCGTGGTACGAGTTCCAACCCAACATCTACAGACCTTTTTGAAGGAGGACTTTTGGCCGAAAGGTGTCGTATATCGACGTTTCCGAGGACGGTTACGCGACACCACGCAGCGAAACACGACGCCGACAACGTAAAGTGTTAAGTTTAGTAAACGTTTAGTTGATAAGGTTTTTTTTTTATATGTATTAGTTTATGGTTGTTTAAGATTATTTGTGTATTTTTTCTATGGGCCTCAGTTGCCTGAAAATAAAATTTATTATTATTATTATAATTAATTACCGTTCATTTATGTAGCTACTGGAATAGACTTTCGAAGTTCAAAATAATAAATCCGTCGGCGTGATCTTTTTGCAGTTCCCTACTTTTTATGATAATCAAATATAGCCTTTATCACTAAGTGATAACGTAGCTTCTTATTAGCAAATAATTTATAGTATCGGTCTAGTTGTTCCGGAGATTGGCCCGAACAAACACAGACTTACTTTATTTATAATAATAGTATGTAGTGATTATGATGAAAGTGAAATATTTAAAATTAAATCAGTATGAGTCAGCAATCAAATTACGTTCAGTTTTGAAGCTAAATATTATAGATTACATAAACGACTATTTGCCATTTATATAATTTAGATGTTTGTTTCCATCATTAAGGATGACCAAATGTTTTATAACGATATCCGTTGTTCAATGTAGTTAAGTTAAATAACAAGCTAACGTGTTTGTGGTCTGTGTAAACTGTATTCAATATTCAAAATGAAGGTAATTGGATTTCTTTGACTGCCATTCTATTATTTGGTCTTTTCTATTAGACGATATTATTTTAATTTTGGCGCCACAAAAGATTGTAGTAATATAAATGTTTTCATAACGCTCTATTGAATTTATCACTACACTTTTTGTTGTGATTGTGTTTAAAAGGATGTAATTACTGTCATCATTATTATAATTTTGAAGGAAATAATTTGACCAAATGTAAGATTTTCCATAGACAAATTGGAAACATTAATGACATGCGTTATCATAACCACAGACATCGGTTCTATTGTTAAAATTGGAGTCTATATCTACTAATATTATATAGGGGTAAGACTGGTTTGTTTTTATGTTTTTATTGTTTGTACAGTCAACAGCAAAAGTAGATGATCAAAATCAGAAATTCAATACTAATGAACGGAGTTCGCGTCAGAACTGTGTGTATGTGTGTGACAATCACATACTTTTAATAAATAAACTAGTAATAAATTATAGAAATTAGTGTTAGTAAATTAGTATTGAATTTCTGATTTTGATCATTTACTTTTGCTGTTGACTGTACGAGGTATTCTCTGAAAGCCCTGGTTCAATTGCAAGACATCTGTCACTGATAGAAAGAAAACGATACTTTTGCTAAGGACTTTCACGCTGTCGATTTCTCGGGCAGTAGCTAGTATAAACTATAGTTCGTTTATCGCATCGCTCCTAATGGATGCACAACTCAATCTTTTACGGTCATAATATTCAAATGTACAATTTAACCTCTGAACTGACAGAACGAGGCGACATGGCGACGTTTTCCGGCTTAAATTGCGATATCTACGTGTTTCGATATTTTCATAATTAAACCACTTTATCATAGGTTTTATCGTCTCATTTTAAATTGACCAGGATTTCAAGAAGACGTTGAAGTGACGCATAATAATAATGAACTGTTTAGGATGTTACGATATGGTGTGGGATTCCATAATAATATGCTACAGTATAATAAAACACGTAAGCTTGAAAACATAAACAAACAATTTATAACAATAACAAGAAAACTCGAAACGTAAAACTGTTGGTCCCGACTGTCATTCGTAGATCTTTGGCAGTCGTTATAGGTAGTCAGAAGCCAGAAAGTCTGACAACCAGTCTTACCAAGGGGTATCGTGTTACCTAGTACCTAGCTGGGTTGTGGAGGTCCAATAGGTAGTCGCTCCATGTAAAACACTGGTATTCAGCTGCTCCAGTTAGACTGGAAGCCGACCCCAATATAGTTGGGAATAGGCTAGGTAGATGTCTGAAAGTAAATCGATTTTGATGAAATTCGGTATGATGATAGCTTGAATCTTGGGGACGGACATAGGCTAGGCTTAATCCGTGACTTCGTCTGAAGTCGCGGGCAAAAGCTGATACCTTATAAATAAGACAAAACGCATTTTTAATTACAGCTACCATAATAAACAAGAACAAACAACAAGCATTCACTTTCAAACAAATTAATCACATAATTACATAGATCGCTATCATAATCTGACTTACTCTAGCGTGTAAGCGGCGCGCACGTATCATGCGCCAGCGCACACGACACAGTGTTGTGGCGCTAGTGATGTGTCAAGGTAATGTGTTGGAAATGATTAGGTTGGGAACAAAATGGATAGCGGCTTTGAAAATAAAATCTGGGAGGTACCTTTGGAATACTTTAAATTCATTTAATTGCCTGTTAGTAAAAAACGTTTAATTATAAAGCTGGAGGAGCGTGTAAACGAATCGATCGGTAGTTAAGCTATGCTTGACGCGGTCGGTCTGGGGATGGGTGACCATCCATTTCATATACCCAGACTAAATGAAAGAAAAGAATGTAAGTAATGTACGAGTATGATGGTTGACAGGAACGAATAGGAGATATTGGTCGCCGTGTCCGAAGTCGGGATAATATCAATATTAAACACACAAAAAAAAAATACAAAGTACCATCAAAAATTTCCTTCACATCGCTGTCAAATAATGTGTCTAAGGGACTGGCAGAATTGCCATGTTTGATGGCAGTATAGCCTCTGGTCAAGGTAGAAGCCCGCCCTCTGGTCTCGGGCAGTGCTTAAACTTGCTGAAGTTATTTATTAATGCTTCATACACAAAAGTACCAAGGCGGACTTAATTTTTTAGTATCTTGTTGCCTTATTTCCTTATAGTCTGACACTGTCAGGTTTAACTTCTGATATGATTGGTTAATACCTAAAAAAAACAGCAAAATGATCCAAAAAAACGGCGTCATGATAAAATCATCTGTTATCTTGAATTATTTCTTTCAGCCAAACATACGCAGACAGGAACCATTTTTTTTGTATAAAAACATAATGGCCAGCAGGCATCAACGCAGATAGGAAGCATTTTTTACTACAACAATAATAATATTTTTATTAGAAATAAAACACAATAAACAATTCTCAATCAAACCTGTCGATACTCAGACCTCTAAACTATCAAAACTGATCGACAATCGTAACTAATAATGATTGATAATGATCAAAAATAATTAAAAAGGATCTTAATACTTATAAATATTATTTGAAATAATAAAAAATGGTGGTCATGAAACAAGAAAATGATGAATAAGTTCGTGTCGAAACAATTATTTGTTACTTACAATTTCACGCTTCAGACGGAGGTGATAATGATTGATTCGAATCAATCAATTTGTCAAACGGAAGAAATAAATGCATGCAATCAAAATAATTTGTGCCTTCGTTTTTATGGCGTTGTGTCAAGGGCTTGCAATGTAGCAATCTTTAATCTAAATGTGTAAAAGCGAAATTCCACTTACTGATTATTACATAAATCGTTGATAACCGCTATTAAAGTGGGCACAATTGGCGAAACCAATTCTCTTGAATATAATATTGGTAATTTACTAATTAAATACAGTTTCAGATTTTAAAATTTGATCTGATTAGGAGTAAAATAAATAAAATGATGTGTGTCGCTAGTTGACTCCTGTCTGCCCGTTAATCACGTAATCTCAAAATCTACATGATAAAACTAAAATATGGCAGATTGATATGAAGTTTATATGTAGAAAGACATCAGCTATGAACAGATAAACTTCTTCGCAGAGGAAATCGGGTAAAAGCTACTTAAATAAAGATTAATTTATTATAACGATATTTTACAAAAGTTGGTATTCGGTTTTGATGGTTCATATCTTTCGCGGCCAAGAAGGGCAAGAAGAGACCTCGTTTTCTCCCTCAGAAGGTCAGGCATTGTATAAAGGCAGCAGCAAAGTTAAAATTAAAACTCACTATTAAAAAATCAAAAACGTTTTACCATTTTCAAATTTTAATGGCGATTTTCAGAAAGGTCGGATCGTAGCAGTCGACGTCTATGGATTAAAATAATAAAAACATTGATTACGTTATTAACCATGACATTATAAAGTTAGTATGTTTAACTATGTATGATACATTTACCATAAATCACATAAAACTTCTAACCGATAAAATATCTTTAACGAGCTGAACTTAACACCGATACCAATAAATTTTCAAAATATCTCCTATGAACAACACACTCCATCACAATTTTGAAATTCAAAACATTATAATAACCGTATCGAAATAATGAAAGATTTAGGTAACCCTATCAGAGTACAGTCATAGCTGAACAATAAACATCGAAAACCGAATTCAACAAATCACAACACATAAGCGCAGGTTCACACGGGTGGTCCCATTAAAATGAACCGACTGCCACACTTGTCCATGCCTCGTTTACATATTCCACTCGACTCGCGCATAAATTGTCATTACGGTAATCATTCGATACATTCTATCGATAACTGCGCTCGCCTAAATCGTTTAGTCGATTTCAATCCTCGGTTGGACGCCTCCAAATGACTGACCAAGAAATCTATTTGTAATGTACCCTTTTTCTTCACAGTTCAAAGTGTATGTGACGTTGTATACCTATTTTATCTTTAACTTTATTGAGCTTTATCGGTTTATAGTCGTAAATAAGGTTGGAATGATATGGAGTGCGCTCTAGTGCAATGCTCACTCAAAATGAACACGCATAGTCGATTATTTTGGTATCTATGATGACAATTTATTTTTTAACGCCAGTGCTTGACGCGTTGGATTAATCTAATATTGAAATGAGGATAGTAAATTTGGGTTAATGTTTTTTAATTATTCTTAATCGTTTGAAGTTTTTTCGGATATGAAATTAGGATAGTCTGGATACATTTTTGTTTTAGTATACGATGATAAAAATAACTGTTTGAATAATTAGTAAGTAACATTATTTAGAAGAAAACAATTCATTGTAGACAAAATGTAATCGCTGGCCAACTGCCGATGAGATAGACTGTAAAGGTAAAAAGAAACTTAATACTTTATAATAAACAAAAACAATCATGGAGTATGCTTGATGTGGATTGATTTCAAACAATTAACTATTCAATTTAGTGACCTTTAACTTCGAAGAAGACATAGCTATTTCATAAATGGTAGCAAAGCAAATATCAAAGAAAAGGAAACAACATTAAATTAACAAAATAGGACACAGTATGTCTAAAAACGATATCAAATATCCATACTTCAATCCGATCAAATATGTGATTCAGTGTACGCATCGTGCCAACTCGATTTCAAAATCGATTCTACCGTACTAGTTTCGAGAAACATTCCCCGTTTATGGAAACATTACCATGGACATCATCGTTAGTAACCACAACAAATACCCTAACTCAGACGCAAACAGTATCAGTTCGAACACGAGTATCGATATGCAAAACGATTCGATTATAATCGCCAGCGCCTCGTACAAGCCGGGCAAGTTAAGACTGGTATGTAAACAAATTAGCAAGTATGCTTAAGCGAAAATAGGCGAGTAGGAACTTATTTCATTTTATAATTCTACTGGTATTCTGAAGTTGATTGAAAAGAGGACGTGTTTATTTTAATTTAGTGTCTATATTTACAATATTTTGCCATAGTTAGAGGGTATTAGTATAATATTGGTGACACATAAAAATTGGTGACCAAGTTAACTTTAATTTAAATACAAAAAAGGATAATTTCACTATGGGACTTCAATAGTTCTGCTTTTACAATAAGCTTAGTACCTACCTACCTATCAAGCATGAGAGGTTTTTTTTTGCAGAATCATGACTGAATAACCAAATCAAATCAAAATCGTTTATTTTTTTACAATATGTGACAATTGAAGTTACTGTCATTAACAAAATTCAAAGAAGATCAATATTATTTATACTATTGAATACTCAGAGTAGTCCCCTGAGGAACACCTTTTTTTACAGGAGTGCCATTAATATTAAAAAGCCATATTTTCAAGACTAGTCTACAATAGTATTTTTATTACCTAATCAAATATTTGATCAGGCCAAAACTACAACGTTAGGTATCAATGCAAATATATTAATGTTCTCGTATGTATTATCCTTTTGTAATCCTATTATTAGCTTTAATCAATAATTTACTTCGTTTTTTGAAATATTTAAATTAAAAAACTTAAGTTGTTATTAATTGATTAAATTAGCCATTTAGATATAGCTCATAGCAAGATAATATTAAAATATTAATATTTGTAAGTGATTAAAACTTGAGATTTACAATTTACAAAGTAGTTCAGTGGTCCCTATGGCCAATAATTGGTCAATTCTTCTTGTTTTAATTCAGGAAAAGTTAGTGGTTTTCCATATTCAACGTAACCGGTATAGGTATTTAAAAGCTTATCTATAATCTCAGTAGTTAAATTCTCTGCATTACTGCAGTTACCAGTGAACCTTATATTTATAGGGGTTTTAGATCTTACATCTGCTTGCTCTTATAAAAAGAGCGTAAAGACTTTAAAACCACGAAGCAAACAGTTTGCACATTCCATACACTTCTTTCTCAATGATCAGCATAGAAACTTGTCCAGCATTCTTTCAAAGATTACAGGTGCATTCTTAAAGATACCAAACGTACTGGCTTCAAGTTAAGGACGTTACAATGTATCGAGAACTTGAAAACAAACCTGTTTACACTTTACAAGCAACTCGAACTTACGGCCGTCAATAGAAAAAAACATTGTTTGTGTCATGTATATAAATGATCAAATGATCTGAGAAATACCGAAGTTTGTTTACAAAAAAATAAAACCTTATTCTACATTTGTGTTGCTAAACATTTACATTTAGATCTGTTCGATTCGACTTAATACTCGGCGTACGTTCCGAGTGAACGCATTGATGATTCAACTGGCAAATCCGTATAAACGCCACCATTTAAATGTATATATCGAACGCGATACTGAAACAACTTAACAAGTCACTATTTTATGCAAAATTCAACTTAGTAGCCAACTTTATAAAGCTGGAATTACAGTGGTAGATGATGAAGGTGTGATAATTAAAGAAGAGGGTGACGGCAGAGTGCGCGGTGGAAATAAATAATTTGACACTTATTATGCCCCATGTGACTATGTTATGTAAGTAGTTTAACTAGATTATTAGGTCAATACACTTGGTGTTTGGTTTGTAATGCCGGGTACAGACTCGATGAGTACTATTGCCTAAACACATTACTTTTGACCGAACCATTATCGTCTTCGTTTTACGTCAATCATTCTTGTTTGAAATAATTCTCGTATTGTCGATGCGTATATTTGTTGTTACCTAATAAAAGTACTTGACCAAACGTTAACATTTGTAGTTTAAAGTGTAATATAAAGGTGGCACTCGACTCTTAACGGTTGGTGCGTATAAGAGTGTTTATGGTTCTTATATAATTCTTGTATCTATTAACATAATTGTCTGTGACATTTGCTACTGGACTTGGGGAATAGAAATAGAGAATCAGGTATTTCGTTGTCGCCGGCCGGCCGATGATTAAATTTCCGCGAGTTTTGGTCAACAAGTCTCGGACACAATATTTTCGGTTTCAGCCAAGACTTTGGAGACGTTGAACTAAGAATTGGTGATTTGATGTCCACGTTAAATCCATACTTCAATATCTATACTTTAATATAATAAAGCTGAAGAGTTGGTTTGTTTGGTTGAACGCGCTAATCTCAGGATCTACTGGTTCGAATTAAAAAAATCTTTTTGTGTTGGATAGTCCATTTATCGAGGAAGGCTATAGGCCCATGCGAAGCCGGGCCGGGTTGCTAATCCATACTAATATTATAAATGCGAAAGTAACTCTGTCTGTTACGCTTTCACGATGAAACGGCTGAACCGATTTTGATGAAATTTGGTATGAAGATAGCTTGAACCCCAGGGAAGAACATAGGCTACTTTTTAATCAGTGACTTCGTCTGCATCCACTATAACCGACATTCACGCGGACGAAGTCGCAGGCAAAAGCTAGTAAAACATAAGCGTACTATTTTCAGTTAAAGCTGTACAGATCGATCGGTCGAAGGTTAAGCAACGCTAGCCGCGGTCGGTCTGTGGATGGGTGACCATCCTTTTCATACCGAGTTCCCTCCGTGCCTCGGAAAGCACGTAAAGCCGTCCCGGCTGTCATTTGTAGATCTTTGGCAGTCGTTATGGGTAGTCAGAAGCCAGAAAGTCTGACAACCAGTCTTACCAAGGGTTACCCAGTAACTGGGTTGTGGAGGTCAGGTAGGCAGTCGCTCCATGTAAAACACTGGTATTCAGCTGCATCCGGTTAGACTGGCCCCAAAATAATTAGGAAAAAGGCTAGGCAGATGACTTCAATTAATGTTTTAACCTTATCATGTCTAAATTAAAATGTGTTTCGGAGTTTTGTTTTAGGCTGAAGACCCCTTATATCCCCCCTTATATCAAACCACAAATAACCGGTTTTAATAATCTACCATTTATAAGATTAACTCATAAATCCCTTCAAAGACATCAAGTAAGCAAAATACATTTAAAATATGCAAACTTCATTGGCATTGATCTCAATAACTCAATATTCACAAAGGAAAATTCCGCGTGACTCGTCGCCAGCGCATATCGATTCTTCCCGATTTGATTTCGTATGTATCGATTCGCAATCGGTATGTAACGATTACGAATCGAATCACACTTGCTATTGTTTCGATAGCTTTTATTGACGATAAATGTTGGATGGAAAGGTAGGCTATTAAGTGATGTACCTGATCAATTGTGAAAGGCGTGAAAGTGCTTTTGTTTTCTAGAAAACTTTTTACTAAAAAAGACAACCGCCTTCAAAAAGTAAAAAATAACTTTCAATTCGCAAGTCGGCGGCTTTGGTTTTGCTTGTTGTTTTGTATTGCCACCGACTTGCGAATTCAAAGTTATTTTTTAATTTTTAAAAGGGATTCTCTTTAAAAAAAATTCAGGTATCGCTTAATTTTATACCCTTAGGGGTGCAATAATAATTCTTTAAATTTATATGGAAGGTAGACACAATTAATTAAAAAAAGAATAATCGAAATCGGACCACACTGAAAAAAGTTATGCGTGGTCAAACATAAAACAAAAAAATAAAAAAAATGTTCATAAAATGAAAACTACTGGGCCAAACTATGTTAAATTTTTATGGGACTAAATGGCAACTATTCTACATCAAACTAAAGAAGAATCGCGTAAATTGAATCATAAATCTCAGTGTAATCGATGTACATACATAAAAAGAAAAAACCAATCAAATTGCGAACCTCCTCCTTTTTGAAGTCGGTTAAAAATACTCCAGTGATAGCCTAACTAAGCAAAGGGTAACTATGGATAGATCGGTCATGATTAAGCTACGCTTGTCGTGGTTGATCCGTAGATGGGTGACCATCTATCTAATACCGAGACTCCTCCATACCGCAAAAGCACGTAAAGTCATTGGCCCTGGCTATCATTCGTAGATCTTTGACAGTCGTTATGGGTAGTCAGAAGCCGGACAGTCTGATGAGTACCAAGGGGTGTCGTGTTCCCCAGTAACTGGGTTGTAGAGGTCAGAGAGATAGACACTCTATGTTAAACACTGGTATTCAGCTACATCAGGGCCTCAAGCAAAGCAAGTCAAGCCAAGCAAGTCAAGGCAAGTCTGCTATTACAATAGTGTCAGAATGGTCTACCATTGATTTCATAATTGTTGATTTTGAGAAGTTTGGTAATCTACTAATATAATGGCGTCATTATGACTTTCCAATGGTCAACCAATGACACGCCATTGAAAGAAATGATATAGAATGGTAATCTCGTACAAAATGACAACTGAATGACTGACTTAGGCGGTAATCTGCTAAAATTTTGACAGTTCCTATGATCAGTGACCTACCATTAGAACGTCATTGTGCAGTCATTGCTTTTAATTCGACCGACCAATGATCGACCATTATGAATTTAGCAGATTACGAACTTTTAGCAAAATAACAATGGGAAGCGTGTTGGAATGACGAAATTATAAAAATAGCAGACTTGTCCCCCTTTTTTTTTTTTTTTTTTTTTTTTATCGTGGGGAAATCCTCATGGACTATCCCCCGTCCGGGGAAGACGGGGGGGTGTGCCGGACTCGTACCGGCTAAAACCACCACGGTGTTCCTCGACTGACCTATGGGCGGGGGTACGGGATTCGCTCGCGCATGTACCGCGCCCCCACCAGGCTATGACCCGCCAATAACGTAGGTGGGTCCCGTCGACCTCGGCGGTCTAATTGCCGCCGAATCCTCTAGTGTGGCGCGCGCGGAACACGGCGCGTCGCCTACACGGGCCTGCTTCTGGTCGGGTGGTGGATTGCCCCTAAGTCGACCACCCGCAGGCCGGCAACTCATGGAGGCCGGAGGTCATTAAGCGCCCTCCGGCGCCCGGTGCGTCTTCTCCTAGAGGGAAGCGAGGCAGTTGCTTCTCTCACCCTCTCTGCCGCCTCTTTTGCGTGCATGACATGCTCGCAAAAAGAGGCAACAGCCTCCCACGCACTCTCGCTCTGGACCATCGAAAGGACGATGTTCGGGAGCGAGAGGTCACCTACTGCTGCGGAGAGTTCACGGCGCTGCCCTGCCCAAGCTGGGCACTCTGCCAGCGTGTGCTGCGCCGTGTCCTCCAGGCAATCTCCGCAGTGGTGACACCCGGGCGATTGTTCGCGGCCTATGCGACACAGATACTTCCCGAAACAGCCATGTCCGGTCAGTATCTGCGTCAGCCGGAACGTGAGGGCGCCGTGTCGGCGCCCTAACCAATCCTCCATGACGGGTCTTTTGTCCCCCTGGTTAGACTGGAAGCCTACCCCAACATAGTTTGGAAAAGGCTTTGTAAAAAGATTTGTGCATAGTTTTATTTTTATTATTTACTAGCCGACCCGACAGACGTTGTTCTGTCCCCACGGATATCGTTATCTATACCTGTCTCTATGCAAAACTGATATGTATTGGGGTGAAAGAGAAAAGAAACAACCGTCTAACTTGAACGCTAGTTTATTACTGGCATAAAGGGCGCGCGGCGCGCGCGTCGCTCGCGCAAGCATCGTATACATAAATATGTATCACTCCTTCACACTTAGATTTTGGAACCTGGTGACAATATATAATACTCTCTTAAATAAATAAATAAAACGAATTAAACTATCAAAATACAAAGCAATAGGTATCTTAAAAGTATTTCTTATAGTCTACTACCTTCCTATTGCGTTTTTGGCGCGGAAGGTCGGGTGATGGTGCGCACGGTACTTGAACATTACTTTCCTCTGTACCTTGAGACTGATTGTCCTCGGACACAACTACCTCGGGCTGCTGTGCCGGTGACGGCGGCAAAGACAAATTATCAGCGGCCCCTCCCTCACTCTCAATAGCCTCACAGTCACCCCATTCCTCTCCATCACCATCATCTACCGCACATTCCGCATTTTGTGTTGCTGGTGCGATACAAGACTCAGTCGCCACAGGTGAACTGACGGGCTGATTACTACCTGTATACTTCAGCAACTGATCGACATGCCTTATACAGTGTTTTTCTAAGTCATTAACATAAATTTTGTACATTTTATTTCCTATTCTATTTTTTATTATTCCTAACTGCCATGTTTCTTTCCGTGCGCTGTACCATCGGGTCCAAACCGCATCGCCAGCCATAAATTGTCTTTTCCCGGGTTCCGCTGTAGTATCAACGTGCGTAGCTTCGCTTGATGGTACCACTAAATCGAGACGAGATCGTAGGTTTCTACCAAACATTAATTTTGCTGGCGTTTCCCCAGTGGTACAATGCACGGTATTTCTATAATTAAACAAATAGCCTAACAACAATTCATTGATTTGATACAGTGGTAAATTATCTTTTATAATACATTTTAGCATTTTTTTACAGGTTCTTACCGAATTTTCGGCTTGTCCGTTACTGGGCGGATGATAAATGGGCGTTGTCATGTATTTGATACCATTAGCAGAGCAAAACGTCTTGAACTCGTCAGAATTTATTTTGACGTCATTATCTGATACTAACAAATTCGGTATACCAAAAGTTGAAAAAATTCCCTTGAGTTTAGTTATCAGAGCCTTAGTTGAAGTACCGTTATGCATGTGCAGACATTCTACCCATTTACTGAAAGAATCTACAACCACGAGATATACCCTCTGCCCTACCGTCATATAATCGATGTGCACGCGCTGCCAGGCGGCGGCGGCGGCCGGCCAAGGCGCGGGGGGGTCGCGGGGCGGCGCGGGCCGCACGCTCGCACATGTGCCGCAGGACCCTATCCAACGCTCGATGTCACCGTCGATACCGGGCCACCACATCCTACTTCGTGCATTACTTTTAGTTTTAATGATACCTAAATGAGTGTCGTGCAATTCACGTAGCATTTTATCTCTTAGTTTAGGCGGAATAATAATTCTATGACCCCTAAAAAGGCAACCTTTTTCGTATTGCAAATCAGACTTGCATTGGAAATATGGTAAAATAGACTTACACATTATTTTGCGAGGCCATCCTTTTAGCATGTACCGAATAACGGTTTGGATCACCGCGTCGCTCTGCGTTGCCTGCGTTATGTCGTGTGTCGTAGTAGCGGGTGACGCTTCATCTAAAAACTTGAGCGCGTAATAGGTATCTACATCTACATTATTATCGGTGTCTACCGACTTGTCTGTGCATTTCAAAGGGGCCCGGGAAAAATAATCTGCCACTAAATTATTTTCACCGGATACATACTGCACTATATAATTATATGCCGATAAAGTAATAGCATATCTCTGCAGTCTTAGAGCTGTCGTTACTGGTATACCCGTCTTGCTATTCAAGATGGAGACCAGAGGCCTATGATCGGTTTTTAAAATAAAAGGCTCACTGCGACCGTAAAGATACTGGTGGAACCTTTTCACACCAAATATGATAGCGGTCGCCTCTTTCTGTATCTGACTATAGTTTCGCTCGCTAACGGTAAGTGAGCGAGATGCATACGCGAGCGGTCGCTCGCTCGCGTCGTGCTGGCCGCGCTGCGAGAGCACGGCGCCGAGCCCGCTCGGGCCCGCGTCCACCGTGAGCACGAGCTGCGCCGTCGGCTCGAAGTGCGCCAGTACGCGCTCCGAGGCTAGTTCACGGCGCACTGCCAGCATAGCTTGCCGTTGCCTATCTCCCCACTCCCAGGGCACATCGCTCCGTAGTAGTTCGTGGAGTGGACTGAGTAGTGACGAAGCATTAGGAATAAAATTCCTATAATAATTAACAACGCCCAAAAATCTTTTAACTTCGGTGACGTTGGTCGGCTCGGGTGCGCTTAATATTGCCTTGACTTTATCTGGACTAGTCATTAGACCCGCTTTACTAATTACGTAGCCTAGGTAAAGTACACTTGGTTTAAAAAATTGGCATTTGTCTTTTTGAAGACGTAGACCGGCATCGCTTAGTCTACCTAAAACTTCCTTTAGCCTTTCCATGTGTGACTTCCTATCGGGACCCGTAATACAAATGTCATCCAGCCAGACACTGACTCCGTCTATTCCCGCTAAAAGTGTCTCCATGGACTTTTGAAAAATAGCGGGTGCATTAGCTAGGCCGTAAACTAAACGAGTATATTTGAATAGTCCTTTATGAGTATTTATTGCCGTTAGTTCCTGTGATGACTCTTCGAATATAAATTGATTGTAAGCATTTTTTAGATCAATTTTACTGTATAGCTCGCCCCCTCCAATCTTAGCAAAAACCTCTTCAATCCTGGGTAAGGGGTATTTCTCAATTACAAGGTCTTTATTAAGTGTTACCGAAAAATCTCCCGCGATCCTGACTTGGCCGTTTTCCTTTAACACCGGCACTATTGGAGTTGCATATTGCGCGTGATTTATTGACACTAAAATACCTAAACCTACTAACCGCTGTAATTCTTGTTCGACCTTATCTTTTAGGGCAAAGGGTACTGTTCGTGGCTTAAAAAACTTCGGGACTGAGTTTTCTTTAAGTTGTAGAGTAACTTTAAATTTATTAAATGAGCCCAGCTCATCTCGCCACAGATCGGGATATTTTTCAAGCAATTCCTGTACATCTTTATCGCTACTTACTAAAGAGTTAATGTTAGTTGTAATTATTAAATTAAATGCGGACATGAAATCTCTGCCTAACAATGGAGGACCTCCATTCTTAACTACGAAAACTTTAATATTTCTTTGTAATTTATTAAATTTGGCTTTAACAGTGAAAAATCCTAATGGAGAGATTTTATGTCCATTGTATAAGCACATTTTCACATTGCTGTTTTGTAGCTGGAATTGCGAGAACTTTTTGAAATAAATATTATCTGAAATTACAGTGCTGCCCGATCCTGAATCTAATTCCATTTTAATTAATTGATTCCCTAAAACTAATTCAATTTCAATAGGCTTATCAGCCGCGTACCTTATGTTAAAATTGTGACACTCCTCACATCCCTTGTCCTGGGGCTGGTTGCCACTGCTACCTTCATTTGAGTCAACATGATAAACACGACTGTTTTTTGAATTACCGCACACTTTTTTTAAATGTCCTTTTACACCGCACTTTTGACACGTATAACCCTTATAACGACACTTTTCACTCCTATGATTTTTCATGCCGCAAACCTCGCAACGATCCGTATCGCGGCGAGCTGCTGTATCAGCACCACTTAAGCCACCTCCACGGCTACCTTGACCCTGGAACTTCGCTCGGTATACTGGTTCCTCCTTTATAGGAATAGCTTCCGCGCTGCTGCTTAACAAGGCTCTTGCCTCCTTGGCACACGCTGCCTGCTCCGCCAATTCTATAGCTCGCGACAACGTGAGCGTCGACGGGTTTTGCTCGAACAGCTTGTCGCGTTCTGGACCCGCACTCAGGCCGAGGACGAAACGATCTCTCAAATTCGTTTCCAGAGCGGTGCCGAAGTCGCAGTAAGTCGCTAGACCTCTTAATCGCGCCGCCCATTCTCCTACGGTTTCGCCTGTTGTTCTGCTGGCGGCAAAAAATTTCGCCTTGTCCACAAATGAGCACTTTTTTGGCTTGAAATGGTTGTCGAGTAATCCAACTAGGTCTTCATAGCTCAGCGTTTCCAACTCCCTTGGAAACGCTAGGTTAAGTACTAGACGATACGTCTCCTCTGTAAGATGGCAGAGTAATATTCCACTCTTCACATCGTTCTTAACGCCGTTTATCTTCAAAAACTGCGTTAATTTGCCCTTATAAATTTGCCATTCGCTGGTTTTATGGTCAAATGAAGTCAGATTTCCGAGAAACGCGTTCATTTTTGCTACGAGTAGGTACTCGTTACACACCTCGTCGCCAATGATATGTATTGGGGTGAAAGAGAAAAGAAACAACCGTCTAACTTGAACGCTAGTTTATTACTGGCATAAAGGGCGCGCGGCGCGCGCGTCGCTCGCGCAAGCATCGTATACATAAATATGTATCAAAAACCTTTTCTTATTTCGTTTATTTTTTAAATTTTCTCACCGTTTAAACCTTCCCTGGACTTCCATAAATATTTCAAGACCAAAATTAGCCAAATCGGTCCAGCCGTTCTCGAGTTTTATTGGGACTAACGAACAGCGATTAATTTTTATTAAGAAGAAGATAAGTCTTACATATTTAATTTTAAAGGCTAAGTTATGGAAAAACATAATCATTCCATTCCATTATGGTGCCCATCACAACTCTAATAAAAACGAACAAGTCATTCCACGCACATAATAAATACTAGGATCACATAGACACATAGGTCCACAATAACCAATAGGCGATACACATCGAAATGGAGTAGATTGATCCTCTTTGGCTCGCATCGGGAAAGCTGCGCGGACGCCGCTTACAAATTGCCGCGTGTGCGCACGCGCGGGGCTAGGGTTGACACTTTAAAATAATTTTAGAAAAATGTGAGTGAAGTGTAGGTTACAATGTTTTGATAATTAAATGAAGACTGACACTATTATTTCCTGGTTTTTCGAACGCCTAAAATTAATATAAAAAATAGTCAAACGCAAGTAGGTAAATTGATGGGACTGAATTGGGTAAATGAATTCTTTTCTTTTTAGGGTTTCATACTTCAAAAGGAAAAAACTAAACCCTTATAGGATCATTTTGTTGTCCGTCTGTCTGTCTGTCTGTCCATCTGTCTGTCAAGACCCTTTATCTCGGGAACGCATGGAGGTATCGAGTTGAAATTAAACCAATGTACTCAAGTTTATAGTCCCTTAAAACTGTAAAAAAATCAAACTTTTACGTTAACGTGAAAAAAAGATACGGCCATTTATGCAACTAAAAACGTATATTTCGACACTGTCAAGGGAATCAAGATTTATAGGGTATTTCCCGTTGTCCTAGAACTATGAAATTTGGCAAGTAATATCGTCTTATACTGCAAGTACAGGGAAAAGTCTGAAAACTATACATTTGCAGTGAAATCATAAAAAATGTAGTCTTTATTTAAAGTATGTAATCCATCATCGAGGTACGCGCGGTCATAATTGTATGAGTGACCAAATCACGGATATTTTATCGGAACCCTCGGTAGGCGAGTCCGACTCGCACTAGTCCGGTTTAAAAAAAAAAATCACTTCCTCCACTAGGAATTTCTCCTGTTTCGTGGGTGCGTTTAAAAACATATTAACTAACATACACAAACAGCCAGACAACGACATTGTGGGCCATACAAATATTTGTTCCGTAGGGGAATCGAACCCGCGAAACGCAGCACGGCAGCCGATCGCTCAGCCACTACGCCGTACCGTACCGTCTTTAACAAATACTTGATTTTAGCCCTGAAGACTTGATTGATTATCAGCTCAATAAAAGTTTGTCAATGAATTGACATACCTACTTTCTATACGCCAATAAGGCAACCAAAATAATATTAAACATAATACTAACTGCAACACCTAATTCCAGTAGGTTCCTTACGAAAACCTACCTTTACCGTTTAGTAGCACATTACACATTAATCACATCGATAACCTCACATTCTTATGCGCAAACCAACAAATAATATGCATGCATCTAATAAATAATTATGCGCGAACATTATATTCATGGAAAATAAACCATATGTGCTTATCAGATTGTATACCCTTGAGCGACGAGCTTGCTTTACGTCGCCAAGAACATTAGTTGATAAGTACTTAGGTACTTAGTTCGGTGTGGTATATGGTAATAGGGTTTACTTTAGTTTGAACTGGTAGCTGTTTAGTTCAAAGGTACATTTCGTATTCTTTGAGAATTTCCATTTGATGATGTTGTAAATTGAAACTTGTGTATATCTGGTTGAGAAGTTAATTTTCAGACAACAGAATGATCGACAATTTCTAAGAATAGAACGCCGAGCACAAGCGATTAGTAAAAGTTACATTAATTCAATTGTTTTTAAAACTGCAAAATACTCGTTTATTTAGTTACAAATCTTTATCATATCAATGGTGAATCTTTATCATATCAATGGTGGACCCATTGATATGATAAAGATTTGTAACTAAATAAACGAGTATTTTGCAGTTTTAAAAACAATTGAATTAATGTAACTTGTTGAGATTTTCGCATACAATTTTACCAAAATGCAAAATTAATACTCGTATTTTCAATTCAATTCGAGTATTAATTTTGCATTTTTAAGTTAAATTGCAGTAAAACATGTAAAATTTTTTTGTCTCTCTATCGGGATAGCAGGGTCTTTTCTACACATTACCACTGAAACAATAGCTAAGACGCACCAAAATCTACAAAAATAAACAACGCAAAAAAGGTACTTACAGAAAAACAGCAGTTTATTCACAAAACAGACCACACATCTCATATATTTTGTACAGATGACCAAACTGTTTGGTATCCAGGCAAAAACATTAATATTTCTACTACACTGCACTTTTATTATTATTTTGTGTGCTATTTTTATTTTTAACTAGCGACCCGACCCTGCTTCGCACGGGTGCAATGTTTGTTTTATACTACGTAAGGATTATGATAACAGGGACCACATCTGGGCCTCAAGTCTGCTATTACAATAGTGTCAGAATGATCTATCATTGATTTCATAATTGTTGATTTTGACGAGTTTGGTAATCTACTAATATAATGGCGTCATTATGACTTTCCAATGGTCAACCACAGACACGCCATTGAAAGAAATGATATAGAATGGTAATCTCGTACAAAATGACAACTGAATAACTTGCTTAGGCGGTAATCTGCTAAAATTTTAACAGTTTTTTTGATCAAAACCTACCGTTAGAACGTCATTGTGCAGTCATTGCTTTTAATTCGACCGACCAATGATCGACCATTAAGAATTTAGTAGATTAAAATCATTGCCTCCACTTTAGCAAAAAGACAATGGATGGTATCGTGTTGGAATGACGAAATTATAAAAATAGCAGACTTGGCGCCCTGTAAACATGAAGCTATGGGTAAATATAACAGACGAGACTTATGAACAAATTAAAAAAACATGGTAAGTACGCATGACAAGTGCACCCCTATGGTCGATACTCGAGGCCATCGAGAGAGTGATGTAAAATAATTGACTTTAAAAGTTTAATGTACATACTTACAAGTTAGCTACCTGTAAACCAGATAGTTTGTTCGTTTGTACAACCACTTAGTTTTCCGCGTACGCCATAAAAGAAAACGACCTTCATTCTCATTACATATGCCACATAATTAAGCCAATCAACATAATTAAGGCCCAGTTGCTACATTTTATTTAAATTCGGCTCCCAATAAGAGCTATAAACTTTCACTGTTTTATGATACCTTCAACACATACATACCAATAAGTTACTCTATGCACGCAATTTGAGACTATTTGAAGACAAACAGAATTAATTTTATTCATTTGACCCATACATTTGGCCTTTTCGTGCATACTAAGTGCCATCTTCAAATTGGAATCATCGTTAGTCGTCCTCGAACCACCAATGGGTTATGGCAAATAAATTATTTCTGGCAAACTAACACATTAAGGGAACTGTAGGTACCGACATCGTGCTCTATAAAATGTGTTGTTGATGTAATCATCATATATCAAAGGCTAGACAGATGTCTAGTCTTTTCCTAACTATATTGGGGTCGGCTTCCAGTCTAACCGAATGCAGCTGAATATCAATATTTTACATGGAGCGACTGCCTATCGGACCTCCTCAACCCAGTAACTGGGTAACACAATACCCCTTGGTAAGACTGGTTCTCAGACTTTCTGGCTTCTGACTACCCATAACGACTGTCAAAGATCTACAAATGACAGCCGGGAACAACGGCTTTACGTGCTTTCCGAGGCACGGAGGGAACTCGGTATGAAAGGGATAGTCACCCATCCACAGACCGAACGCGGCAAGCGTAGCTTAACCTTTGACCGATCGATCTGTACGGCTTTAACTTAGCCACGAGCTTAGTTGTTGGATAAGTAACTCGATAAAATGTAGTAGACAGGATAGGGGCACTAACACGAGGCCACCAGTTAGGCTTCTGTCACAAAACTTAACTTTAAAAGAAAAAATAACACCAGCCTATAACCGTCCCACTGCAGTGCAAAAGCCCTCTTCTCATTGAACACCACGCTTGTTTAAGGCGGATTAGCGATTTCAGACATATTGATTTTAAGGCCAGGTTTCCTCGCAATGTTTTCTTTCACTGTGATTTCCAAGATAAATTAAGAAAATACATTATGAAATTGAAAGTGACATTGGTACTTGCTCGTGCCCGAAAAAGGAAAATGCTTTTTCAATCTCGTACGAGATTTTTATATGCGTAACGCACAGTAAGCTTAATATAGGCAAAGCAAAATCAAATTAAGCACACACTGTATGTCTTATCACAAATAAATTTAGCTCAATCAAGGAATCGAAGGGATTACAATGAATAATTATAGTTAGAAAAATACTCTGACGGTATAAGACGGGAAAATGAATACTTGTGTAATATTTATGTAGGTTGTAACCTCAATAATAGCATCTCCACAGACCATGGACCACCTTTCGTCTTGTGTCGCATGCCCTGTCACCTGCAAACGCAAGGACCTAATGTCTGCGTCAGCAGATAGCATTGCCGTAGCTGAATACTTGGTCAAACAAATCATTTTACCAAAAATACTAAAAACTGTCAAGTTTTCCCAATTCAATATGAACCTTATCATTTTGTTATAAAGTTGAAAATCTATCAAATAAATTTGACAGATTGTTGTAACTTGATGTGCTGGCCTCTGTACAACTATATCAGCTGTGTATGTATATCAGCTGTCTGACACCCATAGTACAGGGTCTCCCTAGTTAGGGGTCAGATGGCCGTGTGTGAAAATGTCCCCACATATTATTATTATTATATAGTTTCCGTTGGTACGTAGACAAAGAATAAAAGCATTATACTACAATCAACGAAATTGACGAAGCAAAAGATTAAACAAATGATAATTAGTCTAATTTAAATGCCAATACAATTGAAATAAATTCAATACGTACGACCTTTACGTGAGAATTTTTGCACTGAAATGATGTTTAATGTGAAGTTTAAGCTATTGGCTCCGTGGTTCGGGATGAATTTTAACTGGTTTAGGAAGCAAATGATGTGAGTAGAAATACGATAATCAATGTTTGTCAAATTTTAGATTACGCTTACCAATGCCGTAAAAGAATAGAAAAGTTGAAAACTTCGAACTAATAAATAATTTTAAGCATTATTTAGTAACATTATAGTTTATCATCATCATCGTCATGTCAACCTTTAGAGGCCCACTGCTGGGCATAGGTATGTATGGGTCCCTCGCTGCAAATATAATAAAGAAACTGCTCACTTAAATTTATAAGAAACTACGCCCGGCAGTCGTTGTCCTGCCCTGAAAATAAAAAATAACCCGACTGCGTCGCCACCTGCCGGGTTCAATTCTAAACCATTCTCGAATCCACTGGAACACACACAAAAAATTTCATCAAAATCGGTCCAGCCGTTTCGGAGCAATTCACTTTCATATACACGCACAGAAGATTTTTATATATAAGATAAGAAGATTTTTTTTATAAAAATGTGTATCAAAATTTTTGCCAACCCTAATCCCTACATTGAAGGATATATCGTCGTCCACCGGCTTTCAACTTTACCGACGTCACACATTCAACTATACGAAGGCAGCATTGTATTTTAATTTCTGCCGTGTTAGGAATTTTCAAATAAGCACTTCTTTTAGAACAGTTACACAATTTTGAACTCTAACCCCTTTTACGTAAAGGTGACAAGTTTCAAGGTAACATGTACGAAGAGTTACTGCTAGGGATGGTCGTGAATTATTATTGCGACATTTAGTATAAATTTAGACGAATCGCATGTTTAAATCGAGTGATTTAAAGTTTTATGGCGTACTAATATTGAATGAATTAAAGTTAGAAAAAGGTGATGAAATTGAGACGAAAAGAATTTCTCGTAATAAATTCACATCAAAACGTGACATGATTGAAGAATGCAGTATGTTAATTAACAAAAGGCGTTTATCTACACCATTACTCGATTTAAAAAAAATATCAAAATAAAAAAAGAAGTATAAAAAACATCCCAAAATGTACACAGTGTACGTATACGTTTTAGTATGACATATAAAAAAAAACTTTTATATTTTTAATGGCAATTTTTTTTTGTATCTATTGACGATGTAGTATTACCGGTTAAAGGGAACGTCTTTCGTTCATTACGTAATGTAATAAGAGGAAGTTCATGAATATTCAGTTTATTAACTAATGAAAATGGATATAACTATAACGGGGTTACCTCAATTTTGTGTTGTAGAACAAATGTATGAGAAACAATAAAAACATTTTTTATTTTTATAACTATTATTATAAGATTAAAGTTCAGCATTCTGTAAAAATCTGTCTCGGTGTATTTAGATGAAGTCGAGGTGAGCGTCCAAACAAGTAAGATTACTACTCACTTGAAGTTCTCTTCGCCTAAAGAATCATGAGCAAGTTTGCAAAAAAGCTGGCCTAAACACAAACCAGACGTAAACCATAAGAAAGGCCTACTTATTAGCTTCATTTTTGCCAGAAGAAGATTTTTACACAATAGACCGGTAGATGTTATTTAAAGAAGTAGGTATCAATGATGAATCGAGAGAATTATGATCGGTGGTCTTGGTATGGAGATGTGATGAGAAAGAATTAAACGCATATGACCATAACACCCCTCTTTTTCGTCGGGGGTTAAAAAGAGTTATCAATACAAATGTAGATGAAGAGGAAGGTCGAAGAAAAGATAGATGGATTGTGTGGGATGATATGAAAAAGAATTGAGATCGGACCAATATATCTAGAGATAAGCATGTTAAACATAAAACAAACACATTTATGGCGAAATTTTCAAACGCTGTTAAATTTTAAGATGCCGTTGAGTCTTTTACTGTCACAGGCATTTTGACATAAAATCATAGAGATAGCATCAGACTTAACGGCATCTTAAAAGTGAGTAGAGTTTGAGTATTTGGACATTAGCTTTGTTAAGTTAATATTAAGTTTAGATTATTACACCAACTAAAACAACGGTAATTTATCCAAAATTTACACAGGTATCTTGTCAGAAGAACTATAGTAAACGTTAAAACAAAACAAAATCACGTTACATGTGACAATTGAAGCTAAAAAGGTCTCCCGCAGACTACCGACTTTTTCTCGCAAGCCCGCATTACAACGCGTAACACAAACTACGATCAATGAAATTGCTTTGCTTCCGAACGTTTTGTTACTTCCAGCTGTGCGATAAAAAGTCGTCGGTCTGCGGGGGTCGCTTTATGTATCTATTCTCATTGTGCTGCCTGGGGGTGACGGAAAACATTGATTTTCTTTTGTACATTGTCTGTCTCCTGCTGAGTATAAGATTTTTCTGGTAGTTCTCAAGACTCCTAAGTTTTTTGGGTTGGAACTGGTCTAAGTTTTCCTTTTGTTAGTGTATATGTTACAACCAATACCCGAAGTGCTAAATTTTAGCCGGGTACTAGGTACGGCCGGCCACATGCGGTTAAACTTAGATGCCGTACTTATTTACAGAATTAAGAGCCCCGCAGCAGGGCTCCGTCGAACTGTCGTCGACCGTCGTCTTCTGCTCAATGGTTTGAACTTGGGGCACCCCAAGTTCCGAGCTCGCAGGCTACACCTAAGTATAACCAACTGCTACCGACTAGTTCTAGCTGGTTAAAACTAGGTGTAACCGCACTTCGATTTTTAGCTGTAACACATTCGTCGATGTTTTGATAATAGATAAAGGAATATTGTAATTGTTTCTACAAACTGTTAGATCTGAAATTGTAGAACTTTTAGAAAAGTTTGCATTCAAATCTGTCTCAATCTGGTAAAATTGTCTTTGTTTATCTACATTTTTGACAGATGGTCATCATGTCAACATTAAGACGCCCACTCCTTGGTATGAAGGGCTTAGCCGTAATCGCCATGCTTGGCCGATGCATGTTGGCGATTGCAGTAGGTGTTATGGTACTCAAAAGGACGCTGCTCCCTCTGGTCAATATCCCTCTGTCGCCTTCTACGACACCCATGGGTAAAAATGGGGTGATGCTTTTTGCGGCCACACAGAACGGCGGTACAGACAGAAATCTACTCTATCTAATCTAAACTACTTCCAATCATCCATGTGAAACCATTTTTAAAAACAATTTCAGTAGTCTTTCTGGTGTTAGCATTTATTTATATTCAAGTTCTTTCTAAAGTACATCTCTAAACAAAATCTAGAGGAACACTGCGCAACACTTGTACATTCACGGTAAAAAGTGCACACGACCAGCACACCAGTACAGTCGAGCAAAAAGCTGTAACTATCTGATTTCGCATTTCACGAGCGTCACCCGTGTATCGCAACTTTAGTAAGAATTGTCTGGAGTTGTTAAATCACCCGTTCATTAAAATAAAAATATTGTGTATATTTTTATTTGAGGATTATCTGTAATTGCGTAAGATAAAGCCTTGCTCATCAATAATATTGATAAGTGATGTCACAAGTCTTATCTGAATGCCTATTCAGTTTAAAATCTACTCGTAATATCATCTCAGTGATTATTAATGTCAAAAACTGTGGTCCTGGGTTTGCCTAGGTTCAGGCAAAAAGGGTTACTGGATTTTTACAATATGAATTTTTCAGTAGCAGCCTAGAGTTTGGATGTAGGTGGTGTGAGCCTCCCATATCTCGGAAAGCACGTTAAGGGTCAAGTCACACCGGGATGGCAGCGGTCGGCAGTGCAGCTGCCGGCAGTTTTGCTGACAAACAATTTTCAACTTTATTTTTGAACATCAAAGCATAGTATCGTCTAGAGTTTTCTATGAATCGAGCGGCAGCTCGGCTCTGCGAGCCGTTAACCGCCGCATAAAAGAACGGCTCGCCGCATCGCTGCCGACCGCTGCCAATCCGGTGTGACTCGGCTCTAAGACCGTCCTGCGTCTGATCTCTCTCCGGTCTTATCGGATTGCCATGCCATCGAACTATGAGATTGAGGGAAGGAGTGCACCTGTGTTTGCTTACATACTTGTGCAACATGACTTCTCCTGAACCTACCTAGTCTCGATTAAGATGGCCGCCATGACCGAAATTCGGTCGAGAGAATATTATTATGACTTATAGATTGAGAAAAACGGATTAACTCACTGTGTTGCCGGATTCGTCCGACTAGTTTCGATGGCATTCGGCCACCTTTCTCAAGGAGTTCCACAGGATGACACACGCCAGTCGCGTGTCCGCAGTCACGCGCGTCAGATGAATCTGGCAACACAGCGAGTTAATCCGTTTTTCTCAATCTATAATGTGTAACAATACTCACGTTTCGTTAATGATAATTATTACGAATTCTCTTATAACTCACAATAGACGTGGTTTGTTTATTAAAAAAAAAAAAAAAAATTTGCCAGTGGTATCACCAACTCTATACACATTAATACATCGATCAGTAATCAAATCACTCGGTGCTCGAATCGCCGGCAACTTAACATTAAATTTGTCAAGACCAACGACTGTATACCTCAAACAATTTATTTTGAACTTTAGTTCTATACTAGCAAAGTTCATATTACTAAGGGTTTTATTATTAAGTTTTTTCCACAAATGTGTTAAATTCGCAAGGTGATAAATGAGTGGTTATTAGTTTTTAGTTAAGACAGGGCATTAAATTCGTCATTAGGCCTAAAGATTGTGAAATATTGCATAAGTGACGCTGACATTCTAAGGCAATTTGCGTCAAGAACGTTATTTCCCGTGTGAGCCCTTTTAGTATTAATATTGACATTAAACTTTTTGATATAGTATCGTTATCAGAATATCGCCCCTTGGACCCTATCAGAATATCAGCGCTGTGACGTTTTTTTAATGTTTCAGCACCGTGCTGAGATAGGAGCCTTTTGGCCTCGTACAGGACCAATTTTCGTTTTCTTGTTTTTTTTATTTTTTTATGTTATTTTTGTGTGTGTTTTTGTCCTGGGGGGCGAATGAATTATTATTCTTTCTTTCAGAATAAAAAATCTAGGTTAAAACAAACAAAGTGAAGCCTTTTCCCAACTTTGTTGAGGCTGGCTTCCAGTCTAACCGGATTCAGCTGAATACCAGTGTCTTACTTGAAGCGACAGCCTATCTGACCATCACAACCCAGTTACTGGGTAACACGATACACCTTGGTAAGACTGGTGGTCACTATTTCGAGCTTCTGGCTACCTCTTAACGACTGTCAAAGATATACGAATGACAGCCGTGACCAACAGTATCGCTTACTTTCCGAGGCACGTAAATGGATGGTCAGGCATCCACGGACGAAGTGCAACTTTAGTTTTCTTTTTTTTCTTTTTTTTTTTTTTTAAACGTTGCCCCACACTAGGAATTAGTCCTGTGTCGTGGGTGCGTTTACAAACATATAAACTCACATACACAAACAGCCAACTTACCCATGACTGATCCGAATTTAGTCTCAAGTTCTTCATGACATGCACCCGCGCGCTTGGCATGAGTGTCCGAAGTAAACAAAGTAAATTCGAGCAGTTTTTGAATTGGAAACACTCGTTTCGCACAGTTTATGTATTTAGTTTTAAGGTTCATTTCGTCATGTAAATGGAGGAGATTAGACAATTATTGGAGGTAATGGGGAAGGCAGAAGTGGGCCCATAACGGCTACAAAAAATGGTTTATTTTAAGGCTTTATTCATATCAATGGTTCAGACTCACTGTGCTTGTCTTACGAAATTCTTTTTTCGTCATTTTAAAACGTTGTCCCCGGTCTAAGAATTTCCCTTGTATCGTGGGTTTTACAAACAACTTTATGTATGGTTATATAAATATTTGTTCGGTGCGGGAATCTGAATTTGAACATGCGACACGCAGCACAGCAGCCAATCGTTCAGCCACTGCGCCAACCGTACTGTCGAATAGTGCTTGTCTTACGAAATTCTTTTTTCGTAATTTTAAAACGTTGCCCCCGCTCTAAGAATTTCCCTTGTATCGTGGGTTTTACAAACAACTTTATGTAGGGTCATACAAATATTTGTTCGGTGCGGGAATCTGAATATGAACATGCGACACGCAGCACAGCACCCAATCGTTCAACCACTGCGCCAACCGTACTGTTGAATATTAGCTTATTGAATAATAATAATAATAATAATATGTGGGGACATTTTCACACACGGCCAGCTGACCCCAAACTAGGGAGACCCTGTACTATGGGTGTCAGACAGCTGATATACATACACAAACACATTTTTTTTAAATACATGTTAAATATGCTTATTAAAATTTGCATGCTTATCACTGTTAAGCAAAAGCATGTATGGTCTTGTTTTTTTTATTGTATTTTATTATCTCTTATATAATAAAATAAATAGTATTTTATTAACCCACGACACGCTAAGCTGGGTAACGCAGCATCCAATCAATCAGCCATTGCGCCAATCGTATCGTCAATGAAACCAAAATGATATAGGATAGGTACTTGTATTTTAAATTGAAAACTCGAATTAGAATTGCATACTATACTGAAAGAAAACAGGCCCGATAATACCTAACATCAATCACCTACGGATCAACCGCGCCTGAGCACGTACACTAACAGTGACAACCTCATACCAACCCACTAATAACATCAATAGATCTCTAACAACCGGCTGGAGTCATTAGCTGAGCAAACAAACGAATAGTAATGCTAACTATTCGATAAATATACTGCATATTTGCACCTACAGCACTTAACTACCGTTATACTGTTACTTACGGATGGTGGTAAATGATTTTGAATCGGGGCGGGTTTGTCTGATTAGATGAGTAAACTTTTTCCGGTTCCTATAATGGGTAAGGAGTCGTAGAAAATATGAATAGTTCTGTAGCTGTTTCTTCGTTTGACTGTTAGCGCGTTGATGTCTTTTGTACTACGCATTGGAGCTACGCCAGTTTAGTTTTAATTGTTCTTTTATTGAAGACATTCATCGTTCGCTGGTTAGTTGATCGTAAGATAAAAGGTATTTTTTTAGAGCGACACGGTTGGCGCAGTGGCTGAGCGATCGACTGCTGCGCAGCGTGTTGCGGGTTCGATTCCCGCCCAGGGTAAACATTTGTGTGATGAGCCAGTGTTTGCCTTGTGTCTGGGTGTTGTTTATCTATATATGTACGTATTTACAAAAAAAAAATGTATTTATGTATGTATATCAGCTGTCTGACACCCATAGTACAGGGTCTCCCTAGTTTGGGGTCAGATGGCCGTGTGTGAAAATGTCCCCACATATTATTATTATTATTATTATTTTCATTTATTATTCATCTATACATATAATTTACATTTTTAAATATTAATAAAAAAATTAAAACATTTAAAAATATAAAAAATAGTAGCCCACCGGTATCGGGAACAGGGTTATTATTATTATTATTATTATATTGGGCTCGATACAAAAACACTCAAATCATATTCTGGCAAATAAGTAATAAAACATTTCACTACACTTACACACATTCCACTAAAGGCTTCTCTTGTTACTGCGCCACTCTTGATATCGTCTGATGCAACCAATGTTACCTATATATGTTGATTTATTGTGAGAATGCTGGTATCCATGACACAAGTTAAATCTTTCTGTGGATACCAGAGTTCACACAAAGACTGCATAAAACACTAATGGTTACAAAACTGTAATACGCTATTATTGTATACGCATGGTGTTTTTTGTAAGTGTTTGACTGTCAAACTATTTTTTGTTCAATAAATAAATCTTAATCTTAAAACTCCGTGGTAGATAGGATCATCCACCTGCCTAGCCTATTCTCAACTATGTTGAACTCGGGTTTCAGTTTAACTGAACAACAGTGTTTTACAAACAGCGATTGCCTGACTGTGTGACTTGACTGGTTGTCAGACTTTCTAGCTTCAAACTATACTTATGGGTAGTGAAAAGCCAGAAAGTCTGAAAACCAGTTTTGCCAAGGGGTATCGTGTTACCCAGTTACTGGATGGTGGAGGTCAGGTAAGCAGTCGCTCTTTGTAAAACACTGTTATTCAGTTAAACTGAACCCCGAGTTCAACATAGTTGAGAAAAGGTTAGGCAGACCGAAATATGACTAGTCTAGTTCTCTATGAAGCGTGCTATCTGTAAAATCCCCTTAATTCTCTTAATACCACATACTTGCCCTCCGAGTCCCGCAAACCATTGTGAAGCCCGTGATTAAAGAAGCCTACCTATAGACATCGATATTATAATTATATATAGGGCGACTGGTAATTAGTGTACGATACTTAAACACGTGATTGTGTTCATGATAACAAACAACTTTCCCGAAGAAAAAATGTTTTTTGTACTGGTTCACTTTTGTCACAATAACACAACAGCCGAATGAAATTCATGCGCGCGCGCGCCTGTTGTGTTAGTGAAATAAAAGTGAACCAATACAAAAAATATTTTTTTCTTCGGGAAAGTTGTTTGTTATCATGAACACAATCACGTGTTTAAGTATCGTACACTAATTACCAGTCGCCCTATATATATAAAATCAATTGCTGTCTAAGCTGTCGTAAAAGAAAGATCATGTCTTAAAAAACAATTCAATCAATTAGGCTGATTTTTCTTTTGATAGTTTAAGGATGAGGTTGATCATCATGATCATATCATCCTCTTGCCATCCACTGCTTAACGTAGGCCTCCCCCATAGATCCACCCGGGCCTCAAGTTTGCTATTACAATAGTGACAGAATGGTCTATCATTGATTTCATAATTGTTGATTTTGACAAATTTGGTAATCTACTAGTATAATGGCGTCATTATGACTTTCCAATCGTCAACCACTGACACGCCATCGAAAAAAATGATATAGAATGGTAATCTCGTGCAAAAAGACAACTGAATGATTGACTTAGGCGGTAATCTGCTAAAATTTTGACAATTAATTTGATCAGTGACCTAACATTAGAACGTCATTGTGCAGTCAATGATAGACCATTATGAATTTAGCAAATTACGAACTTTTAGCAAAATGACAATGGGATCGTGTTGGAATGACGAAATTATAAAAATAGTAGACTTGGCCCCCTGGTCTTCGGCAGCCCGCATTCATACGTAGCCAGCCACCTTTTCTATCGGTTCCTCAATCAGTTTGAACGAAACATTTGTTTTTGAAAATTTTGAAATATGGATGGTATTTTTGTATGAACATCTCAATAAAACAATATGACGTTTATAGACGTGTGTGAATTCTGGCGGCTTGCTAGTTTATTAGGCCTTAATTAAAGTTTAAAAATCCAATAAGGTGTGTATAATTTTCTACTTAGTATTATATATTCATGGAACTCTAATCACTGAGTTTATTTGATTAAAAGTATGTTAATTTCGCAATCAAAGTTAGTAATCGTGTAAAATTTTCGCGTATTGATTACTACTGATAATTACTGTGGATGCGAATATTTATAATTGCAAAGTGTTAATTACATAAATCAAAACTAGGCGAAATATTTATTATCGTTATTTATTTTTATTTTATGCAATATTTGTATTTCGAAGGTAAAATGCATAAATCACAGATACATATTTTAAAAATAAATAACATTTTACTTAAAATTATTTGTAATTACAGAAAAATACAGGTCAAAACATAAATTTGTTGAAATAGTCAAATAATAAATAGCAAAGCAATTAGGAATTGAATCTATGACCTTTTCATGTACAAATATTTGACGATACAGAAATAACTGATGATCTATGATCGCAATAGTTTTGTCAATGATGTCAAATGTCAAATCTATCATGCATTCGTCACGGTTAGTTTTGACATTTCGTTTAATTTGACGTTTAATTTCGACATTTTGACACACTGATTCTGTATGATGGATAGATTTTTTAAATAGAAATTAAAACAATTTTCGCATTTGGTAATAGACAATTGAAATCGCAACATGTCAAGCTTCAAAAAACTATTTGACAGCGAATACATTATCAATCTTCTTCATCACCGAAATTGGAAAATGTTTGGCACTATTTAACCCTTATGATACCCTATAATGTTTATTAGATAATCAATCAAAATTGTCGACGTAATAGTCACAAAATAAGTTTTAATTCTAATATTTTTTTCTACCGTGTGGTGCCGGTCGCGAATAGCACCACCCCATTTCTTCCCGTGGGTGTCGTAGAAGACGACAGAGGGATATTGACCAGAGGATGGGCAGCAGCGTCCTTCTGAGCAATAACTGCGATCGCCAACATGCATCGGCCAAGCATGGCGATTACGGCTGAACCCCCTCTTGGAGAGAAATATGCCAGTGGGCGTCTAAAGGTTGACACGACGACGAAGTTTTAATTATCATCATCATCATCAACTGGATGACGTCCACTATTGAACAAAGGCCACCCTCATAGAACGCCACATCGAACGGCAACCTACCGCAAACATCCACCGTTTACTCGCGACCTTGACGATGTCGTCGGTCCATCTGGTGGGAGGCCTACCCACGCCACGCCACGTGGAGGTCTTTCGGTTCGTGGTCGCCACTTAAGGGGCTATTAACGACTTTTACACATTTTAAACTGACAATCACGTCAAAATGTGTAGTGTAAATGATTTGAAAAAATATATGTTAGACCAGAACATTCTCTTAATTATTAAGTATGTGAATATTTTTGAATATAATCATATTAAATAGTTTAATTAAATCGTGAAGTTGTGTCTGACGCGAACAAAACATTGACAATCACACAAAATCTACCAGGTATAATTAAACGAAACTTACACCATCTTACAGACAATTTTATTATCTATCTTTTAGTAAACTATCTTTTATTTGATTTTTTCGACTAAACTTTGAGAGTTTTGGACGCAGCGCATACGATTCTCTGGTCGGTCAAGGTCGCCGGCGTATATCGTCGCCTTAAGAACTTTTTTTCTTTTGATTTTAACTGTGCAAAGTCGATACGTTTGACTTTCTCCACATAGCAAAAAAAAACATTCCCAAGCTAAAATTGTACCAAAAAAATAATTATTCCACTGAACCCAATGTCAACAACCATACACCACAATTAAATAACTGGTTCCAAATAACTATTACCCTATTAAATCTTCAATAACTGTTTAACATACAAGTAATTACTACTAACTATCACTAATGAATAGATAGGCAAACACACCCAACCCAAATTAAAATCATAAAACTATAACTAAAAAACATAATAACTAAAACTGAAAAAAATAAACTGCATTTAATAACAAAATAATCGGGTGTGCCGTATGCTCGTTTACAATCAATTAAAATATAAAAAAAGCTAATACAACATTCGTCCAAATTATGCTCTAAATTAAAACTAAAAACTTTCATGTTGCCGAGTCTCCTCATACAACACTAACAGCTTAATCAAAATATAATTATGATACAATTAAAATAATTATTTTGCGTAGTCAATTATGATTTATAACGTTAATTAATATTTTTATATTATTAATCAATATAATAATGTAAAAAGTAAATTATGTAGTTAATTTGTAAAGTATGATTAGGCGAAAGTTCGCGGTAAGATCAAAAGTTGAAACTGAATTGATTCAATTCGGTGTAGAATGATATCATATCGATTGATAATTGTTTACTACTGGACTTGGTGAGTCAACGGTTTGACGAAAATAATCATCAACTGCCTAGCCTTTTCCCAACGATGGGTCAGCTTCCAGTCTAACTAAATGCAGCTGAATACCAGTGTTTTACATGGAGCGACTGCCTTTCGGACCTCCACAACCCAGTTACTGAGTAGCGATACCCCTTGTGGAGGCTGGTTTTCAGACTTTCTTGCATCTGACTACTATCACAGACTTACGAATGACAGCCAGGGCCAACGCCTTTACACGATTTTCAAGTTACGGAGGGGTCTCAGTATTGGGTGGTTGGTCACCCATCCACGGACTGACCGGGGTAAGCGCAGCTTAACTATGATTGATTGATACGTACGTAGGTACGGATTTTACTTAGCCATTAAGCCATAATAATCCTGTTAATCATTTGTTTTACAGATAACACTAAAATCGTAACGGCCTAGTGCGCAGCATAAATGATAATAATCATCATCTGCCCAGCCTTTTCTCAACAATTTTGGGGTCGGCTTCCAGTCAAACCCGATGCAGCTAAATACATTACATAGTCCGTGTGGTGTCGGACGTAAAGAATAGCACCATCCCATATCTTCCCGTGGGTGTCGTAAGAGGCGACTAAGGGACTTACCAGAGAATGGGCAGCAGCGTTCTCTGTGTCTTTGTAACAACCATACTGCGATCGCCAATCCGCCTGCCAAGCGTGGCGATTATGGCAAAACCCCCCCTTCGGGAGGCCTATGTTTAGCAGTGGACGTCTTGCGGCTGAAATGATGACATGAGTTTTACATGGAGCTACTGCCTATCGAACCTCCACAACCCAATTACTAGGTAACACGATACCCCTTGGTAAGACTGGTTGTCAGACTTTCTGGCTTCTGACTACCCAAAACGACTGCTAAAGATCTACAAATGACAGCCGGGACCAACGGCTTTACGTGCTTTCCGAGGCACGGAGGGAACTCGGTATAAAAGGGAGGGTAAAGCATAAATAATAACAATACCAACCTATAATTGTCTTACTGTAGGGCAAAGCTCTCTTCTCATACAGAGAAGGCACGAACATCGATCACCACGTTTCATCATCATCATCATCACCTTTGGTCTTTGGTCAACTCTTAACAGCCATGGTATTTATTTTGATTATTTTTTATATTTTGTATTTATAGATTACCTTCATTGTTTTCACATATAGAAGCAACAAGAATAATGTAAGCAGTATTTTGTAAAAACTTGATTCTAAAAGAGTGTCCGTGGAGTTCCTTGCTCGTTCTTCTCCATAGAGACCTATCTACGTTTTGGAACGAGCAACTAGCTTCAACTTTCTGACTAACTGACCGACTCCTTGACAATTCAAAAGTACCTGTAAATGGTTTAATTGAAATAAATGCTTTGACTTTGACTTTAGACGCCCACAGCTGGGCATAGGTCTCCCCGATGGGGGGGTTTAGCCGTAATCGCCATGCTTGGCCGATGCATATTGGCGATCGCAAGTGTTATGGTACTCAGAAGGACGCTGCTGCCCTTCTGGTCATTATCCCTCTGTCGCCTTCTACGCCACCCACGGGTAGAAATGGGGTGGTGCTATTCGCGACCGGCACCACACGGCGGCATCACTACGTTAGCTCAAGGTGAATTGGGGATTTCAGATTTATATTCATTTAAAAGCAGGTTTCCTCAATATGTTTTTCCGTTACCGATGTCCATGTTCGCTCTGTACGAGAAAAGGTATTTGGTCTGCAGCTGTGGGACAATAGTAAGCTGGTATGTTATTCTATAAGAACTCACTCCAGTTCTCACTTCTGATTCCGCGGTGATAACTGTTTTAGGTATTCTGTACTTCGATAAAAACTACGCTAGCGCCACTGAGTGACAACATAGGAACATAGGTGAAGCGTACTATTATTACCCACGTTACTTATTTTAGCGAATACCAAATACTTTTCACTTCAGGTAAGTGAAATCGGAAATGAGATAGGATGTGAATTCGCTGGTGAATTCTTACAGAATTGCACTGCTGGTATTATTGTTAATAATAATATGTCAAGCACCATTCAGTGTGAACAACCAAAATGCGTGCAATAATAATTAAAATATCGCTTCGATCTATCACATTTATTTGGTATGTTGGATCTTTAGCATTATAAAAGCATGCGGTAAGTGCGGTGATCCTGACCAGACAATGGCCCACTTATTACAGTGCCCAAAGTGCCCCTACACCTGCACTTTAGAGGACATTAAAAACGCCACTAATGCTGCGATAAATGTGGCTACCTACTGGGCCCAAGTAGTCTAGCATAAAGGAAAACCATCGATTCGAAAAGAAGAAGAAGAACATTATAAAACATTCACTTTCTTAGTTATTTTTATCTTAATCTAAAAATAAAAATGGTAAACTACAAGAATTTGTAATTTATGATTTTTTAATTCAGATCACCACAATTTATTTAAATTAATCTAGACTTGATTATATTTTGATCTAAAATGCACAGTAATTTATTTTAAATGTGTTTAATTATTTAATAAGTACGTGATCTATCCACTTTTATAGCGTTAATAACGTCTATCTAGAAAGTTTTATCTGATTCTGTAAAAACAAAAAAAAAAACATGTAAATCAGAATATCAGATTATCTAAACTTTTCTATAATAATTAATTATTGGTGTTACGCAAAATAATATAAAATACAAAATAATGTCTTTATTTTCACTTTTTTAGTTTCACAGTAATTAAAAATAATGCCCTCAGGAATCATTTAAATATTAATCATTTATTGTTAATAACAAAATAAAACATAAGCAACCGCATAAATAAAAATAAAGTATCAAAAATCGAACATCAAATTTTTTTCGCCATTACATCGCGAAATTAATAACAATGGCCGCCATAAACAATAATATACGTCAAATATATTGTACCCGAATATGTTATCAAAAATTTCATACCGTTACATCGTCGAAAATAATATTAGTAACCGAATCGCCGGTCGAGCGGGCTCCCACGACCTCAGAGCTACATTTCGCTGTGCTCTATCCAATCTTACTTCCTAGTACAAACTAATAAGAACCCTAATTTCACTTAAATAGAGCTCAAAACTATTCCAGCAATAACTGTATCCATTCAAAAGCGATGTCTCGTGCACACATTCGCAGCCAACACCTTTGGCTTGATTGTGTGCGTGTAGAATCACATTGAATGAAAATCCGCTGCGTTTAAAATTGAATTCTGCGTTTGAGTTGATACGGTTGATTTTATGTAAAGTTTGTCGGGTTGGTGTGAGTGTATTGACCAATATTAATAACGTACTAGCTGGTTGGGAGGTCGCGGTCGAGTCGACAGGTGATGTGTTGCGATACTCGCTCGATAGTGTGCGTGTGTGAGTGGAATGTCAGAGTTTAGCTTAGAGTGTTGCTACACTGGGATATTTTATTGTATTTTATTACCTTGCACTTAATTAGTGTTCGGTAAAATCTGATGTTTCATTAGCTTAGATATCGTATCGGAAAATTGGCATTTTTATTGCACCAACATTGACAGATGAGATTTATTTAGATCAGATCGAAATGGTAATCATGACTCTCATTATTATTGTGCTGACTTTATTATGGTTATAAAACAAAATAAAAATAATTTATATCTGCTTAAGTTTATTTTGGTACGCGGATCAATAATTTAACACTGCTATAAACACACCTACCTGCCATATTTTATGAAGGAAATTATTTAAGAAAATGTTTCGCCCAGTGTACCCGCGGCCTAACATGTGACAGTGAGCACGAGTGGATTGCTGCAGGTGAACATGTCGATGTGTGCGTGAGGTCAACTCGTAACTACACTATAACGTTACGTATGTGTGCAGTATAAGGGAAGACGATCTCTTGTAAAGCTAGATTCTGACTGATACCATTTATGTGAAATGCAAACGAAGATAAACATTTTTTCTGTTACTTTTAATAATTACTTACTTTTAATAATTGACGACACGGTTGGCGCAGTGGCTGAGAGATCGACTGCTGCGCAGCGTGTTGCGGGTTCGATTCCCGCCCAGGGTAAACATTTGTGTGATGAGCACTTGTGTTTGCCTTGTGTCTGGGTGTTGTTTATCTATATATGTATGTATTTACAAAAAAAATATGTATTTGTGTCAGCAGCAAAAATATGTATCAGCTGTCTGACACCCATAGTACAGGGTCTCCCTAGTTTGGGGTCAGATGGCCGTGTGTGAAAATGTCCTCACATATTATTATTATTATATTATAATTAATTTACTAGTAAACCGAATTAAATATAAACAAAGCTTAAAAAGAAAAGTAATAATTATTAATTATGCACAATTCCAAGGAAAAGTTAGGGAGGAGCTCAAAGGTCAATTAAAAACTCGTGCACATCGCTGTCACCAGAACACGTGTCCAACAGGCTGGCAGGATTGCCACGTTGTATGGCAATGCTGAATTTTTCACTCAGAAATAGACTAGAGTCGACTAGTCGCTTGGCGATGTCCGAAAAAACAAGATGGGCACTCGAACCCCTGACCCTAGAGTTTAAACCCCAAAGAGCTCAAACATATAGCTAGGTATCAAGAAGGCTGTTATATTTGCGCCGTTTGAGGTTTTCGGCACCTGCAGTAATCCTGCAGAAGTCCGCATTTTATAATGTATATTATATTTATATTTTATGTTTATTATATAAAGCTGAAGAGTCTGCTTGTATGTTTGGTTGAACGCACAAATCTCAGGATCTACTGGTTCGGTCCATGCGAAGCTGGGTCGGGTCGCTAGTTATTATATAAAGCTGAAGAGTCTGTTTGTATGTTTGATTGAACGCGCTAATCTCAGGATCTACGGGTTCGAATTGGAAAATTCTTTTTGTGTTGTTTAGTCTATTTATCGAGGAACGCTATAGGCCCATGCGAAGCCGGGCCGAGTCGCTAGTTTTATAATAAACACCAAATCTGGTATGTAATGTAATTAGTACCAAGTTATGTGAATGTCTAATGTCTACTCAAGAAATGACTTCTTGCGTAAGCATCATCATCTGCCTTAACTTTTCCTACCTATGTTGGGGTCTGCTTTCAGTGTAACCAGATGCAGCTGAGACGACTGCAACCACAGATATAGATAGACCCTAGATAACGCATCACGATCTGTATGAAAACCAAGCGTGACATTTTTTGACTACCTATTATGACGTCATAATGTTTTGTTTTTCTTAAATTTGGTTTTAGGTACTACTGAAGGTATTAGATTAAAAATAATTGTTTTTTTAAATTAATTACGCATAATATTAATCACAAAATGGCTTACCGATGGAAGGAAACGTTTACTTTTTTTACTTACGATTTTTGTACGTAAGCTAGGCACGAAACTATAATAGGCACGCGAAGTAGTTGCTCTTGCGTTATCTAGGTCTATCTATATCTGTGACGGCGACTGCCTTCTTGACTTCTACAACCCAGCTACTGGGTAACACGATACCCCTTGGTAAGACTGGTTGTCATATTTTCTAGCTTGTCTGACCTATAACGACGATGTCAAAGATCTACGAATGGCAGCCGATACCAACGGCTTTACGTGCTTGCCGAGGCACGGAGGGGTCTCGTTTTAATATTGATGGTCACCCATCCATGGACTGACCGCGACAAGCGTAGCTTAACCATAATGATCCGTACGGCCACGGGCTAGAAAAAAATGGACTCCACGCCACGCATATCGAAAGTGAAGCGCCTAAAGTACGCCGGACCGACGCACATATAGATCGGTATGGTCAGTACTTTATGCAGGGCGCGGAATTCTTTTTTTTCTAGTCCGTGACTATGATGTAAATGTGTGCGTGAGGCATGTTTGTACAAACGGTCCGGCTTACTTAGGGTGCTTTTCTTTCTATATGCATGGCGTGGAGTCCTTCTTTTTTTTCTTGTACGTGCGTACGGCTTTAGTTAAAGCCACGAGTTCATCCTTCTTGTGTAAGCATAAAATTAAAATAATTAATGTATAATATTACGATTATTGATAATGTTTCTCGTTTGTCGAAATCCTTATTCGATGTCATTTTGTTATGTCAAAGAGCCGTAGCAGGCTTGGAAAGATTTCGTTGGTAATTTTAGCATTTAACCCGTTGCCTGCGATGTTTTTATTTCAATACCAGCTTTTGCTCGCGAGTTCGTCCGCAATGTCGCGTATTAAACAGTGGCCAATACCCTTTTTTGACTTCAAGCTTCTCTACCAAATTTTATCAAAATCGGGTCAGTAGTTTACCCGTGACAGTCTAACAAACAAACAAACAAAATCACTTTCGCATTTATAATATACTAGCTTTTACCCGCGACTTCGTCCGCGTGAATGTCGGTTATCGAATTAAAAAATAGCTTATTTCCTTCCCTATGGTTTAAGTTACCTTCATACCAAATTTCATTAAAATCGCTTTAGCCGTTTTGTCGTGAAAGCGTTCAGATAGAGTTACTTTCGCATTTATAATATTCAAAATAAAGTAGGTATAACTTTAAAAAAAGTATTTACCTTAGTATCAAAATCGTGAGAAAAGAAAAATTTTATGAAACAAAAAAACATTTTTTTAACCCTGTAGAGACGTTCGCAAAACGTCAAAACTGGTGCCCTTTAAGCACGTGATACACGATTACTTTACGCAACGCATTACATTGTTCTGTCCTCACCTTTACAGAGCGACAGGTTGTCTGATTACCGCTCATGATCTGTGATTGCGAACGGATATTATATTATTATTACGTGCCGAGAACTTTTTGGAGATCTCTTTTATTCTTTGCTTTTATTAATTTTGAATTCGGAATTTGTATTTAAATAATATTTGTTACTGGCCTTAAATAAAGTTCGGTTTTTGAATTACATGAGTCGTATGTAAATGGGTATTTTTAAAATACTCATAAATTCGCAGAACTATTTTATTAACATTTTATGTTAGTAAAATTGAATAGTCCTGTAGTAGTGCGAATTTATTAGCTGTACTAAAGTAATTGTTGTGTATTACGAATACACAACAGCGTTTGTACTGCCAAAACATAATAGGAGAACCTAAACTCAGCTGATCCATACATTAATGTTCGCACTAGCTTGTGACCGTGATTTCGTCCACAGGTGACTACTTTTTTTTTAATGATGAAAGAATTTACAAATTCGGACCAGTAATTTCGTTAACTTTAATTTATAATATGTAAACTGATTTTATAACACACTACCTTTTGCCCGCGACTTCGTCCGCGTGAATGTCGGTTATCGCGGATGCAGTCGAAGTCGCGGGTTAAAAAACAGCCTATGTCCTTTCCCAGGGCTCAAGCTGTCTTCATACCAAATTTCATAAACCAGTTCAACCATTTCATTGTGATAGCGTAACAAACAGAGTTACTTTCGCATTTATAATATTAAGAATGGATTTTATAATCAGACGACAACTTTCAGCTATACTACCTTTTACAAACAAAAAGCAAACCAATATTAGTTCAGAAACTTTACGTTCTCCCTGGACAACAAACTACTGATTTACAACTCTATTCTGAAGCCCGTTTGGACCTATGGCATTCAGTTATGGGGAGTAGCCAGCAAGAGTAATGTGATGTGCTTGCAGAGGGTGCAAAACAGCATTCTGAGAAGTATTGCAAATGCCCCTTGGTTTACAAGGAACGATGAGATACATGAGTATTTGAACATTGCAACAGTGGCCTCAGAAATAAAGCGCTACAGGAGACTATACATTGATCGTCTTGCACATCACCCCAATCCACTTGCTTCCGGATTGCTTGAAAATGCCAACGTGGTTAAGAGGCTTAAAAGAAATCACGTGCTTTGAGTAGACAGCAAGGCATTGGCCAAGCTGCTCTGTAAAACATTACCTACCGCTCAACTCATCTGCTTATAGTTTGGCGACTGATTGCAGATCACAACCGGAAAAAAAAAAAAAAAAAAAAAGAAACTTTACGTAACCGTACCAGTACCTCAATATTTACGACCAGTATTTAACCTATAATCACGTCATTTCAAAAGTGGAGCGTAAAAATAACAATAAAATTTTATCTACGGAACTCAATACTTCCAGTATAGCACCAGTTTTTATTGTTACACACATCGGCAATCGTAATCGTAATACTAAAATAGTTATCACTTTCACTCGAACGTTCTCACGATCCAAATCATTATCCCGTTTTTTGTATGCACATTATTAATTTGCATTAGATTTTATATTTATTTTGTTTACTATTAAATTATATGGTTGTGTGTGTGTGTGATCGTGATATGAATGTATTATGTTTGAGTGTTAGGTCAGCGGTTTAGTGTTGGTAATTGTATTTTTCGGTAAGGTAGTTTAACTTATAGTAGTTAGCTTAAGACTTTTACTTAGGGCTTAGTTTAATTGGGACTAATTGGGCTATGACTGGAGCCCTGACACAGTTGGACGCTGTCGTACCAGACCGAGGAAATGATGGCGGGTCGCCTTGGATAATTTCCTCAGGAATTGACCATATGAGGCACAAGATTAGGAAAAATGGAAGGAATTATGGGAGGCATTTGCTCTGGAGAAGGGATACTGAGAGTGACGTGACTGTAACAAAAAAAAAAATTGTGTTGTAATAAGCAACAGGGTTTACTAATATTTGCCATAATTTAAAATGTAATAATTTTATATACCATACCTGTATTTGCCATAATTTCATTAGACATAACCCTTCAGTTGCCATCGTGAAATTATATAAAATCATTTTCACTAACTTCATTGGTCATAATTGACAGAGCGATTTTATTAGGCAAGCAACAGCGTCTACTAAGATACATATTGCGCTGTAAATGTAGTTGCCAAAATTATTATGTGCTTAACCGTTTTTTATGTGAAATATGTCATTATATTGTAACGGGTTGGACCATCTGTTGGTGTGCGACGCGTTGACACCACGCCTGTAGCTGGTCCGAGATTTTTTTTCAAATTTATTTGGAATTCCTTTTATTTTTCTTGAAAAATAAGTAGAATATTGTGTTTTAATTAGGTATGTCATATTTAGGCCAAGCTTCTCGCGATGGCTCAATTTTTTTAAAATAAAGAGTTAATATTTCCATTAAAATGAGAAAACTCTAATAACCGACGATAATTTAAAAAAAGCATACCTTTTATTTCAAAGTTCAAGAATCGCTTACATTTCGAACTACCAGCACACTATTACCAAATAACTAGTGCAACACACGAAAGAAAAAAAAAACAAGTATTTAATTAAACCAAACAGTGTACATACATATAATAAAAGCGATCGGTTCACATGTCGATCAAAGCTTCAAGTAACGATAGCTCAATTAGTCTCATATTAAACTAAATTATAGTAACACATTAATGAACGTGTCGTAATTATACACTATTATATGCCTTACAACCGACAATTATATGCCCGATATAATATACCTCGGTAAAATTTATATTATACTGTTATTTTTGGAATAAAACGCTCGCGAGCGTTTTAGGGTTAATGTTTTTTTGATCGAGTAATAAATAATTTTAATGTTTTGTATTAGTTTACTTAAGTATAATTATGGTTTAATTACTGTTGTAATAGTAAATACATCTATTATGGCGCAAGCATGTACTATCGTGGACACATTCGCCTGATCACCACTAAGTTAATTTTTGCTTGCACTCAAAAGATGGAAGCGCTCTACCCCGCCCCGTTGACTTCGCAGGCGCCAAGGGACAAAAAATTAACTGAGCAGGCGGAAAAGGTCCGCGATAGTACCTATATCTTAGGCAGTGAATAGTTTTAGAGCACTGTTCAATTTATTCGTGTACTCCTAAATACTATTAAATATTTTATTATAAATGTTTTCCATGAGTTGGAATCTTAGATATCTTACTAATATTATAAATGCGACAATTTGTGAGGATGGATGAATGGATGTTTGTTACTCTTTCACCCAAGAGCTACGGAACGAATTTTGATGAAACTACAGTAAGCTTATACATCAGAATAACACATAGGTTACAATTTATAAGGATTTTGTGTAAAATTAAGGAGAGAGAAAAAATAGCGGTGAATTCATTATGATACAACCATTAACGAATGACACGACTATTGTACAGACAGCGTCATCAACTGGTTACCCCATATCCGAAGAAATTTTAATGCGTGAGGGGTAACCAGTTGATGACGCTGTTCGTACCAGGGAATAATGACTCAGTTGAAGTCACCAACCAGTTTCCAAATATCGTCAGTTTCCAAGCTCTTTTATATCCAAGTACTAGGAGCGCATAACTTAGTGGTAGGTAATTTCCATGTAAATAAAAATTAATGTTTGTCCCCCACTTTCCTGGGTGTTTAACATTAGTAGATACATACCTACATAAATGCGAAATATCACTGGTTCACTCACTGACGAAACACTTAAATCTCAAAAATACTTGATCTATGAAGTTAAAATTTGGCAGGTAAATTATTTATAATAAAAATATAATAATAATAATATGTGGGGACATTTTCGCACACGGCCATCTGACCCCAAACTAGGGAGACCCTGTACTATGGGTGTCAGACAGCTGATATACATACACAAATACATTTTTTTTTTGTAAATACATACATATAGATAAACAACACCCAGACACAAGGCAAACACAAGTGCTCATCACACAAATGTTTTACCCTGGGCGGGAATCGAACCGCAACTCGCTGCGCAGCAGTTGATCGCTCAGCCACTGCGCCAACCGTGTCGTCGTGTCGTTATATCAGGTAGACGTCAGACCAAGACGGTTGGTTACAGATTTTGCGACAGGTTGAATTAGTCAGACTCGTAATAACTCTTTCTGTCTCAGAATCCTAATTCTTTGACTACCATGCAGACGAATTCGCAGAATTAAGCTTGTTTCTATATATCTGAAAATAATCTTGTTATCATTTCCCTATAATATTGAAAACATAGATAAACTGCAGCCTTATCTATCATACATGTTACATTTTCTATTTAAAGAAGTAGGTACAGTCGACAAAGCTGTTTGGTATGCAGGTAAATATATTAATATTTTTACTAGACTGCTTCTTCTGGCCGTGTGGTGCCGGTCACGAATAGCACCACCCCATTTCCCCGTGGGTGTCGTAGAAGGCGACAGAGGATGGGGAGCAGCGTCCTTCTGAGTACCATAACACTTATTGCGATCGCCAACATGCATCGGCCAAGCATGGCGATTACGGCTGAACTTTCCCTTTGGGGGAGACATATACCCAGCAGTGGTCGTCTAAAGGTTGACATGATGATGATGATTTTAACTAGACTTCTTTTCGTTTTTTCTTTTTATATATACCTTTTATTAATAACTTTTTAATCTTTTGACTTACTTGAGAAAGTGATGCAAAAATATTAGCTTTTCAGCACACTCCCAACATAGTTTAAAAGTTGTAAAAACAATATCTGTCTATCAAATACATAACTTGTTCTACTGTACATGAACTTGGCATAGAAATTGCTAAAAAATCTCTCCTAAATACAAAACAGGTTGAAGACATCCAACGTAACTAGGCAGGTAGGTACCTATTAATCCTCATACATCAATTCAATCAAATAATACGATTCAAAAAACCTTTCTATTCGATACATAATAACACATTAAAGAAATGATTAACACTGCGAACGATAATTATCATTAAGTTAAAATGAGATGACTATCATTATAATGAATAAGTGATATGGTTTTGCGATGTTAGGCTACTGGTCGACGAGGCCGAGAAAGAATGAATGAAAGAAATAAATACTTTTGTGGTAATGGCCGTTGTGATTCAGTCAGATTATGTGATGTATGGTAACGAAGAATAACAACAAAACCAATTTAGTACAGTTCAAAGCGATTGGGAATTGAAATGACAAGAACAATTACTGTAGGCCATACCAAGATTTGAATTCATCAATCAATCAATCAACAGAGACTTATAGGAATAGAGTCCTTTCTCCAACAATAGGTCCAGTCAGTGGTGTAAGACAAATTTCTACTTTAAATGTCAAAATTGATGCTGACAGAACGCTGCCGAAAGTAGGTATGATAGAGCTAAAAATGATGTAGCAAAAGCTGAAACACAGACCCAATAGAAATAGAATAGACCTAGAATTTATTATCTTCAAAGGAAAAGGAGCATAAATTCGAAACAAATTCCTTCCTCACATCGTATCGATGCAAAAACTATCTCGTGGTCCCGACACTAACTGTCGATACTTAACAATTTATCATTCTTGTATCTCCGTGTGATTACGATCTAAGTATTTTAATAACGAATAGAAGCCGCTACTGGTTAGCGCCTCAAGCGATCGCTTCTCGTTTTTTTCTCTCAATAGACCATCGGCTTTTATTGTTATTGATTGGTAGTTGATAACGTGACGTCATTTCTCTTTTTCGATCGCCGGATAGTGGGAATGGGGTCTATTTAGATCTGAGCTAAGTTTTTTTTGTGTGAGGTAGTTTAAGAATTGGTTGCCATTTTTAAAATTAATTCGGGGCATTTTTATTGCTTGTCTTGGATCAAGGTCAATCCCATCAATTAAAAACGTGTAAAATCTAGTTGCAATTTTATTTCATCAACAACCATCCAAAAGAAACTTGTTCCTCAGATATCTTTATAGTATATTATCTACAAGTGAAGAGCAAGTCCTCATAGTTATATGCAACACAAAGTGGTTGCATTGTACTCATTGTTTTATTTAAATCTTTGCAATAGTTAAGTAAATATTTCTTATTTAATATTACACTTTTATATTCAGTTAAAGTATTCGCTTTATATATTTATGCCTTCACGGAATCACCGACATTGCGCATAGAACCAGCACGCTGAAGGGGTATGGGGCTGGCCATGTCTTCTGACAGATAAACGAACGGATCAGACACGTTTTAAAGCAGAGCTCGCGTTTTGGCAAGCGTAGTGTGGGATGCCCTGCGGCACGACTGACCAAGGATTTGAAGAAAGTGGCTGGTAGGGGATGGATGTAGGCTATCTAAGGCCGGGTTGGTTAGCGATCTCTGGGGGAGGCCTACGTTCAGCAGTAGACAGCAATAGGTTCATATAATACATACAGGTATACCTATTAGAAGGCAAAATCTCGTCGCAATTTCAAGCGACAATCAATATCAAAAGTATAGGTATATTAGAGGCATTTCCGACAGATTGAGACAGAAATTTAAATGCAAAGATTCTTCAAAATACGCGAATGGTGCCTCAGATTGCAACTAACCAAACCATATAATTAGAAAACTCTAAGACTCTAAGCAATACAGTTCTTCTCAGTATTGCTTTCATATTAAGACATAAAGCAACGCCTTTGGCGGTACGTAATCATTGCTATTACTTATCTCTTTCGTCGAGGTTTACGACTAAACCAGAATGTTACAGCTGATTCAATTTACGGTTTTTCTTTAGTGGATTACCGAGAAAACCTTCATCTTTAATAGTGTTTTTTACTGAGGGAGGCCCTTGATAAGTATTTTTTTTGTGATTGATTAAATTGATCTTTGACCTGCGTGGGACTGTAGTAGTGTATCGTCTTTATGTTTGCTCGGTCATTTATTAATTTGAAATTTCCATAGTCAATGTTACTGAGATTGAAATTATTGATTTCGAAGTTGATCTGAATAAAATTCTTGTTTATTTTTAAATAACAATGAATGTCGTATTATATACTAAAATAAGGCTATAAGATATACAATAAGTGTTACTAACATCCTTCAAGTATTCGTGTTTTTTGTCAGTGTGGACCTTTTGTTGTCTGATAAATAAATTATTATTTATGGTATTACGACTGCAATGACATTAATTAACACAAATTTTAACAATTATTTTATTCGCTCTGAAAATTATCATATTTATCTGAATTCCCACAAAAATGAATATTATAATAATATATTTCGTCTTCAAACTAGCGTCTTCTATTTAATTACCATGATTCGCTTCATTCGTTGGTAGCTTATCAGCTTCTTTATTTAATATAGAGGGCATATTCTTCATCCACATCATTAAAATATAATAACACTCTAATCAAAAATAGATGAAACCATATATCACTTGTTCGAAATTCAATATCCATACTTACCTTAAATAAAAAAGTTAATTTATATACATATGTTTGTAATTATTTCTACGACGGGTGCGATATTATCCAATTACAGATGAGACACGCTCGCATTTCAATAGACAGTCTGACAAGCCGAAAATTATAATAAATGTTTTATTTTTTAATACACGGTGGAAACAATTACTTGGAAGAGAATGTGTGGTGCAAGTTAGACGTGGGTAGCGAGAAGAATAACGGTAAATAAAAAAAAACTTTTTAATGCTGATCGCCCGCGTTTAATTAGTACTCCCTCTATTTGGCCAGATTACACAATACTTTTATAAATTCCTATGTATTATTTTGATAAGCTCGTTATTGAAAAGTTTCCTTTAAACCAGTTCTGTAGTTTTTGCGCGAAAGAGTGACAAACATCCATCCATTCATTCATCCACATTCACAAATTTCCGACTTCATAATTGTAAAAAAGAGATCCTAACAATCCTTTAATATTACCAACTTAGGCGTACACTTACCGCTGCATCGATTAGTTGACACGTACAATAGGCAGTTTGGCTCAACCGGTATTATGTTTCTCAGCAAGGCTATATTTAGAACAGAAATTGTTCTATTTATTTGAAGTGATCAGATCAGAACCCTATTAATTTAGTAATGTTTTACTTTTATTCTGTTTATTTTTATATCGATCTTCCTAAGAACTAGTACATCTGTTTGGTAATATGTGGATAACGTTGTGAGTAGTGTTTACCTCTATTATTAAGTTCTAACCTATGTGTACTTATTATTACACTGCTGTTTGTTGTGCCTAAGTAAATAAATAAATAAATATTATGTTCGTCGTTTCGTCACTATACCAACTTAAAGCTCTGACTTGAATCTTTGTGGTACTATTTACTGAAATTAAACTCCAATGTCAATACTACTTTACAGTACCTACCACGTGTATTCCAAAATCTAGCAAGATTTGATTTTAAGAGGGAGTTTTTTTCTGTTTTTTCTCCATTCATCAAATTACAGCCTTTTCTTTGCTCTATAAATCAAAAATCAAAATATTAAAAGGATGAAAGATTACAAACGCTAACAAATTGATTTATCCATATCCAACTGTACGAAATAAACTATATAGACTGTTTGACCCGCTGCCGCTTATGTTTTGCACCATAAAAATACACCCAGTGGCTCTTTTTGTGTACCAGTAGGTATTATGATTGATATTGGAATCGTAACGAATCGAAAAGTGATTTTGACGGCTAATATTTATAGCTACTAGGATCAAGGTAGTCGGTCAATCTTGGAACATCTTTTAGCAGGAAATAAAATTTTATAGGTCTTTCATCGATCTAGATGCTATATTTTCGCGTGTGAATAATTTTATTCGTTATTTTGTTATACATTTGTATTCACGATACAGTTTGAATTCCTTTGTAAGATTTCATGATTGGAAGATGCATTTTTTATTACTTTGTATTAATTTCTGAAGGTAGATTTTTTTTTAATGCGAGCGATTGCTTTTTTTGGTCGATTCTAGCAAAATATACTCTTTTATTTTATCTTAAAAATGGATCGAGAGGTCCACGTAATCAGTTACGTAGGTAATAGATTAAGTCTATTATGTAAAAAACTTCGGATTGCCTTTTTATAATTTGGAGGTGCCATTTTCTGTTACAAAAGTAGATACAAGTAAGTTACAAAATTTAACTAAGGAGAAATTATGTTGTAATGATATTATAATAAGTGCACTATCCTATTAGGATAAACCTGTTATGATAGATGTAAGATGGAAAATAAATAAAATAAAATCAGAACAAATATACAGGTAAGACTAGCTTTTGGCCGCGATTTCATCTGCGTGAATGTTTACGGTTATCGCGGATGTCGAAAAGTAACCTACCTATATCGTATCTAAGGGTTGAAGCTTAGTCTATACCCTGTTTTTTCATATAACTTCAACCACTCCCTTCGTCAACTAAAAATTAAACATTTCTAGAATTAAAAAAATCATACAAACAATAATATTTATTGTTTAAATGCACTCTATGTCGACACGGTTGGCGCAGTGGTTAAACGATCGACTGCGGCGCAGCGTGCTGCGGGTTCGATTCCCGCCCAGGGTAAATATTTGTGTGATGAGCACTTGTGTTTGCCTTGTGTCTGGGTGTTGTTTTTCTATATATGTATGTATTTAAAATGTATTTGTGTATGCATATCAGCTATCTGACACCTATAGTACAGGGTCTCCCTAGTTTGGGGTCAGATGGCCATGTGTGAAATGTCCCCACATATATACTCTTCGTTTTGCCAACTAACTGAACGATTATCAAAAACGGTTCTGTATTTATAATAATATACCATAGATTTTTGTCATATTCATACCAATAACACTGTAACTATAACCAAACACATCCACATACGATGCCATCACATAGGAAACCTTTCACCCACAAAACCATGTCCCCCTATCATCTAATCTTCCCAAGCAAACTAAAGCAAAATCAGCTAAAAATAAACAAGAGAAAACGCGAAGAAGAGCTTAACTTATCTAATTAAACATCTAGTCGGAAACAACCGATGGCCGTTATCTGGGCTCGAATATCGGACATTAACTTGTGGGACAGCGCACTGCAACGGTCAAAGGTAACGAGTGCACGCTGTGTGGGGCGGAGCGATAAGTAGTAGCGGGTTTAAGAAAGGATGTCAACAATATCTGCCCAATTTTTACACTGAATAATATTGCACTCTTAAATTATTCATATAGTTGCCCGGGGAAGAGAATAAAATAACTTTTATCGTAACAAAAAGGACGCCATTTTGGCACTCTATCAAATAACCACCTTACTTATTAAAAAAAAAAACTGTCAAGTTTCTTTTTTCTTCTGTCAAACGCAGAAATGAACGGAATGACATGTGTGAAGTGTCAACAAAAACCAAACAAAAAGATATTTACGAAATGTCAACCCGAGTGACAACCATATAAAACGCAATCGTACTTTCATAGTTGCCACATATTTCAATTTTAATACAAGTTATTAGGTTATATTTTAATAATTAGCTAAAAATGATTTATGAATAAAAGTACAATTATTTTCGAATTCCTCTAATAATCTTAAACAATAACAAACTAAGTAATACATATTAAAACTTAACTGTATCCTATTAGACACGTGAAGTCGTAGTACACAAGTAATAACTTAGGCATTCTCTACCAGTCAACCAAGGGTGGTGAAGAGATAGCATGGCATGGCAAATGTCATTGGATAGCTAACTCAACAATAATCGAGAGATAGTCGATCAGCCGGTCTATTAGGTCACTTTTTTGTGAAAATCTTCTTCAATGAATTAACGTGAAGTCAGTGTGAGGCGAGTAATCCCACTAATCCTTATATTAGGTACAGAAAGCTCACGTGAAACTCACTTCACCTTAAATTTACTGAGGGAGATTTTTACAGAATAGCTCTGCTTCGCTCTGCTTGCTTATTTCGTTGCCGGATCCAAGAAAGTTGAAACGATTTTTCGGGACTCGCGAGTTTCATTGAGCAAAAAAACTCCCACTCCCTGAACCTCTCACCCCCCTCTCGCCTCCCCCCTCTCGACCTCTCTTAATTTCTCCCTCCCCCTTTCAAAATCGCTCCCGCTCTTGTTCCCACCCAGTCCCGAACCCACTCACGCCCGCCAAGCTTAACATTAAGATAACACCTTACTTATGGTATGCTTATGGCTGTGATTACCCATCGCTGGGCGCCCGCGCATGTTTATGGGCATAATGTCTAGTTGGCTTTTTGTGTTCACCTTGTAACGATTGTACGGGAAAAGAATGGTATTTTGATGGGGCTGGGGTTAGCGAAAATGTTAGTATGTGATCTGTCGTAACTTTATTAAGCGCTTAGTTCTTATTGCCTGGGTAATTAAGTCGATAATTTATGCATGTACAATTCCAGGTAGTTGTAATGTTTCTCCAGGACTAGTCAAGCTTCCCCCTATGGGGAGGCCTATGTCCAGCAGTGGACGTCTTTGGGCCGAAATGATGATGATGATGAGTCAAGCTTCAATGGCTCGCAGCCCAATGAAAAAAAAATTACGTTTCAATCGATGTGTTATTGAACCATATTGTTGATTACTTATTAAAAACTTGAAGTAGATTTGAATGAATGTAATAAATTCAACTTTTAGTAGTATTGATTTGACTATTTTATGATAACTAAATACCTACTTCGTTTGGGAGGCTTCTCTATAGTAGGCAGTGGCGTTCCTTCCATTAAAGCCGAAAAGCCTGACTTGCTATCAATAACACGAGACGATAAAAAAAGCACAAAAAGAAAATACCTCTAAATAGGTATTGAAAATTTTTCGTGTTTTTATTTTTAAATCTATCGGGCTTGCCCTAACTTTGACCCCTAGGCAGGCCACTGATAGTAGGCAAGAGACAATTGCAGTGACAGCAAGAAAGCTTAAGTACTTGAGCTTACGAGAACTTGTAACCTCACAAAAGTCTCCCTTGACATAGTTTGCTTGATTTATCCATAGTCTCTGCATCCTTTTAATAGTTTTATTTTAGTGGGCGGGAGACCAACAGGCAGATAGGTAAGCGTAACTAAGGGCTGATTTTTCAATAGTCAGATAACTTTTATCTGAGGAATAAAAATGGCGGGTTGACAGCTTATGTATAGAAAATATGTCAAACCGCTATTTTTATTCCTCAGATAAAAGTTATCTGACTATTGAAAAATCAGCCCTAAATCTAAAAGACTTTCGTTCAGGTTACTCTCGAAAAGTTCCCGTAGTGAATCTAGGTGATAGATTGGCGAAAAAGTTCTTCAAGCTCTAAGAACACGTAATTGCTCGTTTTCTTTGGGACATGCCAGCAACTCTAATTCCCCAAACACTGCAACTTCTGTAAACCAGAATCAACAGTGATGACCACCAGAAAAGTGCGAAGCAATGTCGCTCGACGAGTCCTAGAGAAATGATTCAACTGCCTTGGATCCTGCAACGATATTGCTCTAATGCAAATCGCCCACATTAAAGACCCGGCCACACCTCAGCGTATAACTTGTGCGGATACCGGCTCCCCGCGTTTGTTTGAACCCCAATATCTGACCGTGCTAGCCATTCCAGTGTGGCTGAGCTTTAAGTCCAACCGCAAACGAGCCTAAAGTTCATTCATCGATGACTAAATTCATTAGTAATAATTTTAGAGCGACTGCTATCTGACCTCTATTGAACTCGGAGGAAACTAAATTTTCGCAGTACGGTGTTAAATTCTCAACAGGTGGGTGTCCATTCAAAAGTATTCTGCCTTCATTCATTAGAGCTAAAACAGGTTTTATTAATGTGTTTGATGAAATCTATCGTTTTATGAGTGACATGTCGGATAGAATAAACAGCTATAAATATAATGAATGTCAGTTAGTACCTAAGAGACCGTATGTGTAGGCGGGGACCGCTTTATGTCACTGGTGTCAAGAGTCATTAAATACTTTAAGTGCTACTTGTAAATAGAGGAGTAATTTTAAATTAGTTATAGCTGAGAGAAAGCGCTTCAAATATAATGAGTGTTTTTGAAATGGCCAATTTAAAGAGCATATTTTTAAGTGTCAAATTGAAATGTGATAGTCCAATTCATGGATCAATTGCATTGGCATTATCATTTTGTGATTATTCTGACGTACTTCGTGGTAATATTATAAGAGAAGAAAAACCTTTTACATTATTCGATCATCATCATCATCATCATTTCAGCCGAAAGACGTCCACGGCTGGACATAGGCCTCCCCTAAGAAATGGGCGGTTTTGCCATAATCGCCACGCTTGGCAGTATGGTGGTTACAAAGGCACAAAGAACGCTGCTGCCCATTATCTGGTGAGTCCCTTAGACGCCTCTTACGACACCCACGGGAAGATATGGGATGAGACATCATTGGGACATCATCATCAGAGGGAGATATGGGACATTATTCGATATAGGTCCAAAAATGCTGTATAAAATTGTTCTAGATCTAGTAAAATTGTTCTAGATCTGGTTAGTGAACCATGTTTCCCATTATACAAATTTTTGCCATCTCTTCCCAACAACAAACAAACATCAATGACTTATAAAAAGCCTACTAAGCTTATTAAAATAGCCTCCTTGCTTTAAAACATATAATTTCGCTCTAAAATACATACTTATCTACAATTTGCCAACATGTCCTATCATTCCATTAAACATGCTTCATCAAACATGTTTCCTCCATCTAACGTGGACGGGACGGCTTCATTCAACATCGTCACTCACACATAAAGAATTTGTCGTATGCCAGTCAAATGCAACGTCACCGACATCAAAATTCTGTTAATTAATTCAGCTCCTTTATACCTCTAGCGTTTATATTTATATGCTTTTTTATCACTCGTGCGCACGAGTCGATAAAATACCTGTTTGTTTGTGGTATAAATCATAAGCAAAGCGTTTTTAGAAAAGTGTTTCCTCGTTCTAATTTTATTTATTGGTTTTGGATGATGTTTTTGATTGCATTTGACGAAGCATTATTTTTGATTGAATATTGCACATTTTAAGAAGCTACATATTTTTATCTATTTTTTATCAATGAAGATAATTAAGACTTTAGTCCAAAATACCTATCGAGTTTTAGCGAAACTTGATTTGGCGCAAAATGTCTAACTATTGTCAATGATACCAAAACTATGTAAACATAATTATAATTAGTTAAATTCAAATAATAAAATCAATTTAAACATAGCACACGAACTTTATACCGAAAAAAAAAACTTACACTACAAAATAAGTTTCAATATTTGCTAATAGGGGCCGTCCTTGCCGACGCTGTCCATGTTAGCCTGAGTTTAAGTTTTTTCTGTTGGTATGAAGTTCGTGTTTAAATCGATTTTATTATTTTTATATAGCCAATTATAATAATTATGTTACCATCAAGTTCAGGTTATGTCGCCATCTCTTTATGGGCTGTTCTCGCCGACGCTGTCCATCTTCATGTCTGGGCTGGTTATAGGTGGCACGGGAAGAAAGTTCCTGGAAAGACAAAACCTTTACCCAGTATTGGAACAGCATACATACAAATCGCTATTCGCTTCTAACTTATTTCTCGTTCAGATTTCGTAACCGTCACTTACGGTGGTCATTTTTTATTGTTAGATACCTTTCGTGCGGTACTGTGAAGATTTAGTGTCGGGGTGAAGCTTGGTGATATATTTATTGGGCCTTATCACTGCGTATGGAATGCCATGTGCACTAAAATTTAATAGGTGTGGCTGTGGGTCGGTGACACTTTGACGTCTCCAACATTTCTTAATGAAGTTCAAGATTGTTTAGTTTTTTTGTGATTGAGGTTGCGGTATTAATGTGGCCTATGGTTAAGAAAATCTGCTACAATCTGACTTGTGGATTTATTCTGTAAAACTCTCTTTCAGTGAATTTAGGTAAAGCAGTCTTTAGACAATACATGATGATAGGGATTGACAGTCCTTCTCAAGCCCACTTCTAAATACACAAAGGAAGGTTTTTATAAAATAGACAGGGTGTTCGATTGTCGGTTTATATTTTTTGGTTTTCATAATAATAACCAACATTTCATCCCGAGGGTGTCGTCGAAGGCGACTAAGGGAAAATCCGGAAGTCGGGCAGCAGCGGCTTCCGTGTGCTTAACAACTTCACTACGATCCCCAAGACGCCTGCCAAGCGTGGGGATTATGGCACCCCCCCTCCTTATGGGGGAGGCCTTTGTTTAACAGTGGACGTCTTCAGGCTGATGATGATGATGAATTATAATAATCCTTACCCTTACAAGTAACCAAAAACTTCAAAGGTTGAGTAGCTATCTACTGAAATTTGCAGTTTCTATTTAGACTGGCTTCCATTAATTTTGTAATAATATAAGCAAGGGGGGTAATTTTGTGAAAAATCAAAACAACAACTGTTACGCCGCACTCAAGGGAAGTGTGTGATAAAAATATTCAAACCATAATCTAGTTTTCAAGGACATCGCTAAGCGGTTGATCAATACGAGTACTCTACGTGACCAGAAGGCTGGCCAATTTTTGGGACAAAGAAACAGCATTGCCATGCAACTTAGCAATTATTATTCTGCTAGCCTTGTGGGTACTCCCATTGACAGCCTGCGATATGGATGTTTTTTTTTTTTTATTTGAGCCCTTTTTTTAACGTGGGGAGGCAAAAGGGGTCGTTACATACAAGTAAAAAACAAACTTTTTTGGCGTTATTATCGCAGTCTGAAAGACTTAAAATATTTTTTAAAACATACCTACTTGAAACGAGAAGAAAGCATAATAAAATTGATAGCTAAAATCTGCAGACAAATAAAACTACGTCTAGACAAAATGAACTAAAAATCTTAAAAATTAATTACAAACAGTTATGATCAAATCGCTATGTAGGTTTATACATCATTTATATTTTATTGGCTCTGCATTCGCTTCAGAATCGAGTTCTACCATACCTATAATATTATAAATATGTCAACGTTTCTGTCGGTTCGTTGAATTTTAATTAAATCAATGAATTCTGTGCAGTATTTGAATGGAAACTGCGGTGAATTATTATTGTGAACTCAGGGTCAGCAGTTCGATTTCCGTGTAGAGGCAAATTGTTGTATGGCCTATAGATGATTATGGTAATAAATAAATCATGTTTATATAAATTCGAACATAAATGAATGATTTGTGTTTTAGTTCGTTTCAAGATAGAAGAATATGATTAAGTATTTAAAAATGTGTCCAAAATGAAACACTACTCAAAACTGTGTTAACTGATCCTCTTCATAGTGAATTAAAGTGATCTGAGTTTGTGCGTCCTATCTGTTGCCTCTGTTGCATCTGTCCCAATGCTCACCTTAAACTCACCTACACCTAAATTCACCTGAGGGGATTTTTACAGAATTAGGCTGTGTTTCCATTAAAAATATGCGAAGATGTGTAGCGAGGGATGTGTGTGAATAGAATAGAATAGCATTTATTTACAACTATGGGTAATACATTTTTTTTTTATTTATTATTCAGAAAGCTTACAGACTAAGATCTATATTAAACAATGTATAATGGGCGCTGTCATTTGCCATTTAAAAGCTTCCACATATAAGTAGATAGTAGTAGGTATGCATCAGAGTTCTGCCATATTTCACCATTCGGCATGCAAACATTTTCATTACACAAAATTGTTAAAATTTAAAATCTCAATAAAACATTAAATTAATTATGAAATGAAATTATGACATTAAATTAAATTAATTTTAATAACAAAAATTATTAAAATTCAAATTATCATTAAAACATTAACTTAATTATAACACCACATTAAATAAAATGGTTAAAAATTGTAATTGTCATTAACAGTATAATTATATAAGAATAAAAATCGTGGTTGAACATAAATAAACAAACAAACATTAAAATTCTAGATTATAGATAATATGTAACATTACTTAAGTAAATCAATAATTAATGAATTAAACATTACATGTATTCAGAAAAAGTTTTGTCCGTTAAAAACTCAATTACACTGTAGTACGTTTTATCTATTAATAATATTTTTGAAGTCTACATTTGAATTGGACCGTTTTCAAATCTTTCCAAGCACTTGGCAATTTATTATAAACAATTGGGGCCATGCAATAAATACTTTTGCGCATCATAATTATTTGACACGATACCAGATTTAATTTTGTATTATCTCGCCTATTTCTAGGAAATACATCGGCTAAACGTTCAAAACGACTTGGATTTTTCTTTACAAACACAGCTAATTCGAGAATATATTCGTAAATACAGGGAAGTGTCAAAACGTTGTACTGCTTAAAATATGGAATTATATCATATATATATATAATAATATATAAAGTGAAGCTAACCAATCACAGCGATAGCTTAGTACAAGTTTTGATAATGAAGTCGTGTCATTGGTAGTTAATTAAAACACACATCGCATCCCGCAACACATCCCTACACATCTCTGGTGCAAACGCAGCCTAACACTACTGGGTCAATAGGAGACAAAATGGTTTCTATAGTTTTTTATACCCACTTATTTCCTTGATCAAAATATCAGGGCACTGTACCTATGAGATATTTATGCTGTATAGTAATTATAAATACAGTTTTCAATTTACGCAAAATATAAAAAAAATATACGTAGATATAATCTGGATATCAAGGCACGAGTGAACCGGTCCATCCTAGGCAAGAGTGCTCCACCTTAAGTCGCATCATCACTTAAGACCAGGGGGCCAAGTCTGCTATTTTTATAATTTCGTCATTCAAACACGATCCCATTGTCATTTTGCTAAAAGTTCGTAATCTGCTAAATTCATAATGGTCGATCATTGGTCGGTCGAATTAAAAGCTATGACTGCACAATGACGTTCTAATGGTAGGTCACTGATTAAAGGAACTGTCAAAATTTTAGCAGATTACCGCCTAAGTCAGTCATTCAGCGGTAATTTTGTACGAGATTACCGTTCTTTAACATTTCTTTCAATGGCGTGTCAGTGGTTGACCATTGGAAAGTCATAATGACGCTATTATATTAGTAGATTACCAAACTCAACAATCATGAAATCAATGATAGACCATTCTGACACTATTGTAATAGCAGACTTGAGGCCCAGGTGAGTTGAGGGCAAACGCAAGCCTATTCGTTACAAAAAATACAGATATATTTTTCAAGCAAACCCGCGGCCTACTGCAAGGAAAGACATTAATTATTAAGCTCGCTTCAGAACATTTGTTTTTTATTGTACAAATAAACTCATAAGTCTCTTTAGCTATATATCCACTTTATTATGGTATAAAAACTTAATTTTCGAAACCTGAGCTGTCATAAATCTTTTAATGTTATGTGAATGACGCATCGAGCTATTTTTATTTGGCTAGTATTTAACTGTAAATCAAGAAAACTTCCTTTTTTGTATAAAACTAGCGGACCTGGCAGACGTTGTCCTACCCTTAAAATAAAAAAGTCCTACAACTCGACTGCAGCGCCACCTACCGGGTCCAATTGTAAATCTAAACCATTCTCGAACCCACTGCAACACACAAAACAAAATAATCAAAATTGGTACAGCCGTTTAGGAGGAGTACACTTCATACACACGCACAGAAGATTTTTATGTATAAGACTAGTTGGCCCACCCCAGCTTTAAACGGGTGCAACTTTACAAAATTTTATTTAATGCAAATCTTGTCCTGGCAATACCTAATAGGTTCAACAAATAAAGAATTATCCAATTTGGTACAGTCAGACATTTCGGCGACTTTTTTTATTTATACTATGTAAGGATGTAAGGATAATAAATAAAGTGATGAATCAAAACCTAATTTCTAAAAATACATCACTATATTCCATCCTCTTTACCTACATTCCGATCACTTAACCACAAATTAGCACTTTATAAACCCACTTAGGATTACTCAGCATCAATAAAATAGAAACACGACATTTCAAGGAAAGACTTGACATCTGATCTGATCTCATCACGAAATGTTGTGTTAAGGAAAAACGATGATAAAACTGATATCACAGTGTAACTATATCAGTGGTTCAAGAAACGTCATAATGTTGATATTTCTCACCTCATCACGTCATTCCCACAGAGATCGCCAACCGACACAGTCTTGGGCAGCTCGCTTCCACCCGCTACCAGTCACCTTCTTCAAATCGTCGGTCCATCATGCCGCAGGGCATCCCACAGTACATACTTGCCCAAACGCGGTCTTAACTCTAAAGCGTGTCTGCTTCATCTACCGCCTCTCCGTCTGCGAACATGGCCGGCCCACTTCCATTTCAGCGTGCTGATTCTACTAGCAATGTCAGTGATTTTAGTTCTCTGTGTTCGAAATGTTCGAAATATCATCCCAACGACCATTAATGTCAAGAATTTAGGTAGGTAATTAAGAACCATTTTTTTGACAGATTGAAACTGATATTAAAATTCCATTCCTAAAAGCAAGTATGCATTAAAAACGTTCAAAACGGTGTTGTGCTGGGGCGGCTGCTGCAGGTGCCGAAAACCTCAAACGGCGCAAATATAATAACCTTCTTGGAAGCTATATATTTGAGCCGTTTGGGGTGGAAACTCTAGGGCCAAGGGGTCCGAGTGCCCATATTGTATTTCGTGACATCGACTGTTCACGTGACCCGAAGGCTGGTTTATTCTTGGGTCAAAGAATCAGCATTGCCATACAACGTGGCAATGCTGCCAGCCTGTTGGGCACGTGTCCCGTTGACAACGATGTGGACGAGTTTTTTGATGCCCTTTGAGCTCCCTGCCTTTTTCTTGGAATTGTATAATATTTTGGTTTTTATGATTTGTACCTATGTTGTGAATAAATATATGTTAGCATATGAAAAAACCTAGTTACTAACTTTATTCGCTAACCTTTGGTTGGTACTAATAGGTGGCCTTCAGTTACACCGTCTTTCCCTCAACCCTCAGTACGATTACTGCCGTTGACTTACTGTAAGGCAGTTAGACTGTGGTGATAACTTACCTCCATCGGTTCTTACTAATATAGATCATGTGTTTCTGAGTGAAATGACTCAGAAATTAGATATAGATTTTAAGAATCATTTATCCTTAATTGGTGATGCAATATTGTATCACGATTCTCCGTTTATGCGTTTTTGTGATCTGATTTCGAGGTCATTATGTGTTCGCTGTTTTATCTTTGGCTATTTAAATATGGATAGTTTTAAAATAAATGTCTTAGGTTAACTAGTTTGTTTCCTATTTGTTAAACTTGAACGTCCATTGTTATCAATGCTCCTGCATTCGTAATGTTTGAGTTCAATTCCCTTCCACTTTGGATTCAATTTACTTTTTATATAGCTCACATTCTTATGAAATTCAAAAACAGTTATCGTCGGCTGTTTTTTTAATAACGTAACCTTTGACACACACATTTATGTAGGATATATTCCTTATTCACAATTTTAGATTAAGGCGCGGACAAGCAACTTTTGCAGATTTTAAACTGACAATCACGTCGTAATGTGTAGGGTAATTGAAAAAAATATATGTTAAACTAGAACATCATGATGATGATGATGATGAGAACATTCTATTAATCATTTAGTATGTGAATATTTTTGATTAAGTTCATATTAAATAGTTTAATTAAATCGTGAAGTTGTGTCTAACGCAGACAAAACATTGATAATCACACAAAATCTACCAAGAATATTTAAACGAAACTTTTACTATCTTACATTCAATTTTATTATCTATCTTTTAGTATACGCCGTTTTTTAAGTTAAAGAATAGGTACTATCTTTTATTGAATTTTTTCGACTAATCTTTGAGAGTTTTGGACGCAGCACATACGATTCTCTGGTCGATCAAGGTCGCCGGTGTATATCGTCGCCTTAAATAATGTGTTACTAAAATGTATAAAAATAAATTTATCATTATGAAGTCTTTCACAGAGTTGTCACATAACGCAGGATTTATGAATGCAGGCTGCCAATGACACATTCTGCGGTACTTTCTTCTAAGATTTCATTAATAAATTTCAAATCTCTGTCGTTTCGAAATAGTGCGTAATATTTAAACTAGTTTCTATATTTTCTCGGAAATGGAAAGTGTATCGTGATTCGTGCGTGCGAAGGCTGGGTGACGAATTTCATCACATTTATGAAGTAAACAGAAAAACATACCTGTTTTATTTTTAACAAAATGAATAAATATATCGTTAAACAAAACGACGCATTTGTTTTGGCAGTTGGGAGATTTCTGTTGATACAATTATTATGTACTAGCTTTTGACCGCGACTTTTTCCGCGTGAATGTCGGTTATCACGAATGAAGACGAAGTCGCAGATTGAAAAGTAACAGTTTTATCGTGAAAGCGTAACAGACACAGTTACTTTGACATTTTTTTGTAAAATTATAAGTATGGATTTGAATTTGAGCACAAAACTAATATATAGACTGATTTTTAAAACTTGTAAGAGCCTAATCAATCCTATTTTCTCCAAATATAGCCTATGTTACTCAAGGATAATGTAGCTTTATAATGGCGAAAGAATTGTTAAAATCGGTCAAGTAGTTTTTGAGTTGAATCGTAACAAAAAAACAAACAAATATTTCCTCTTTATAATATTATTATAGATTAGTTTAGATTATGACTTGCAGTAGATCGGACAAAGCAACTTTCAACCTATTGGTATTAAGTCTAGTGTCACACAACAAGTCTCATCGTGAACTAAAAGAAAAATATATGCGATCCCAGTTTGTCTCTGACATTTCTTCTAATAGCCTCTCTAAAGTATCAATAAATCTATTTGATTGAAACGAAAGTTAATATCCCCATCTGTCGTGTAAAGTGTCTCATTTATTTTATTTTAACCTGAAATATTGATAACTTTGTTTATTAAAAACGGCTACTATTAGTATTTTAATTTAAGTACATAATTAACAGTAGTTTACAATGTAAATCCATAATCTGTACTTTATCCATATTATATTAGGTATAAATGCGAACTCTGTCCGTTACTCTTTCACTATGAAACGGCTGAACGATTTTGATGAAAGGACAATGCCAGAAACTCTATAGAACTTTGCCCCACTCAATAAAAGTCATGTGCAATATGTAGCATCTTAATGATTACTTATTGCTGATAACTAAACATTAGTCTTAGTGACTGTATAACTTGCGGTTTCCGTTTAAATCTAAAAACAATAATGACATTGATTATAGGTTAAATTGTATTTTAGGTAAAATGAGTTTGTATTTTGTGGGTAGATATTTCGTAATCCGCAAGTTCTAAAGAAAAACAATTTGCTATAGAATGGTTCTATATTCATTACAATTATTTTCATTAATTTACTTTTCTGTACATGGGTTACTTTTTCTGTACATGGGTGGGGCAGGATCTGGCATTGTCATTTTGTATGAAAATAGCCTAAAACCTGGGGAAGGACATATGCTACTTTTTAATTACGCAACTTCGTCTGCATTCGTGATAACCGACATTTATGCAGACGATATCGCGGGCAGAAGCTAGTAATATACTAAGTGCGAAAATGAGTTTGTTGGTTTGCTTGTGTCGCTTTCACAGCTAAATAACTGAACCGATTTTGATTATATTTGTTAGAAACTAAGCTTGAACCCCAAGAAAGTATTTAGACTACTTTTTAACCGACTTAAAAAAAGGAGGTTCTCAGTTCGACCCGTATGTTTGTATGTATGTATGTATGTTTGTCCGCGATTATCTCCCGTTTGGCTGAACCGATTTTGATGCAGTTTTCAGAAAAACGTTCGTTACATTCTGGAGAAGTTAAGTATACCTTATATAAGGTAGGGGACGTTTTCGTTTCTTCCATCTTTGGAGGACTTTCAATCTCTGTTTTAACTGTGTTGCCGTTTCTTAATGGATTTGGGCGATAAATCTGTCTGTATCCGCGGTAACCGACATTCACTCGGACGATATCGCGGGCAAAAGCTGGTTAAATATAATAATATACAAAACTCATGTCATTATAAGCTTCTCGCACCCATTTTTTTTTTTGTTAATTGTACACAATAAGTGAAATACATTCATGTTCACTTTAATCGGTGAAGTTTATTTTATAAGTAACCCTACAATAAGATGGTATCTTACTTAAATCACCATATAAATTAGCACATTTATTTGTATATATTTAATTCAAATATCTAATCTCAAATCTACGCATACGATGTTTCACTTAATTACTGACTGACAACTCCGCGTATCAATCGGTTATCAGTTTTTAAATATATAAATAAACATGAATGCTCAATCGGTCGTTATTTAAGTCAACACGAATAAATGTTAGGGTTGTCCCGTTGTTCTTTAGTTCCTCACCAAATCAAAAATTCCTCATAAACCCTAGATACAGGCAGGTAGGAAACCTTTACCTATGTGTAAAAAAGTACAATGATCGGTCTAAAAAATGATCCCACTTTGCTACATTATTTGCTCCAAATTTAAGAAATTATGAATTTATTTAAACTATTTTTGTTTCTTAGCCTGTTCTGTCCCACTTCCGATCAAAAGCCTACCTTCATGATTTCCATACCTCGCAATATTCTGTTTTTCTCTCTTTTTTTTAAAATAAACTTTGTCCCATATTAAGAATTTCACCTTTATCGTGGGTACGTTTAAAAGAGCATATACACTCACATACGCAAACAGCCAGATCCGGAACAAGTATCTGTAGGCCATATAAATATTTGTTCTGCGCGGAAATCGAACCCGCGTCACGCAGCGCAGCAGTCAATTGCTCAACCATTGCGCAAACAGTGTCGTCGAGGCCGATTCTGTGCCTCATCCCTCCAGCTTTGGAGGAATCCGTCCAGTTTTGCCCGCCATCTCCTTCGTGGCCTGCCACGACCGATCCGATCAATAAATTATTAAATATACCCAAATGTATTCATATAAAGAAGAACATTTATTGGTAAATCAATATTAAATAAAAAACAATGAATCAGGATCAAAGTTAACCATTGTCATGGGTATCTTTGCTCCTAGATATTGTTTTACAAGCGATCTCTACCTTAGAAGCTTTTGTAGTTAATTATTCTTTCTAATTCTAATCTATCACCCTGTCACGTAACATATTAAGTTAGAGTGAAATTGCTTATTAGTCTTCTAGGCTAGATCTATATAATTATACAGTATAAAAAAAAACGATTAGAACATTTTAGACGCTAAAACATTTGAATTTGAAATTGAATGAGCATAATTACACATAGGGGAGCAAAGTAGATCCATTTAACGGTATATTATAACGTTATATCTTGATATCGATCTCCAGTAGCACGTTCATTAATTACCACGTCACCAACATAGTACGTGACGCATTTCTTATCAAGAATTCTTTATCACCTAAACCACAAACATTACTTACAAACCTACCATATCTTACATCACATGATTTGCATAGACGCAGCAGGTCGGATGCGTAGGCGCAGGTCACAAAAAAACTCTTTCCAAAAACCCCGATACACATTTCGTTGCGCGTGGGCAACAAAAAACCTTTCAGAATGTTTATCGATCAATATATTATTCAGAATGTGTGAATATTTCTCTCTGATCACTATTTTAAGTGATTGAATTATGTTCAAACTTGTGATAAGCGAATCAATTTGTGTGATGGGGAAAGCTGGCATTAAATTAGAATAATGCAAGTTTATTGTTATTTTTATGGAGCGACTATGTCTTTATAATTTATATGCTGATGTGGGAATGGGTGATGATGCCAGATGGAGTAGGCTCGGGATGTCGGATTAGGGTCAGTACACAGCGGGATGGGACATCGCACTTATTTACTACACGATAATTATGTACGATTGTTTTTAAGGTTCCGTACCACAAAAGGAGAAAAAACGGAACCCTTATATGATCACTTTGTTGTCCGTCTGTCTGTCTGTGTGACTGTCTCTCTGTCAAGACCCTGTATCTCGGGAATGCGTGGAGGTATCGAGTTGAAATTATAATAATAATATAATATAATATGTGGGGACATTTCACACACGAAACTATAATATATAAGTCTACGGTCCCTTGATGCTTGAAAAAAACAACCCTCTATGTTAACGTGAAAAAAAGATACGGCCGTTTATGTCGCAAAAAACGCATTTATAATATTAAGTAGATTAAAGTATGATGGATAGTTGGTATGGATTAGTAAAGAAGTATGGATATGTACCTACAAATATGTACGGAACCCTCGGTGGGTGAGTCCGACTCGCACTTGTCCGGTTTTTTGAAAAGATAGATGGATTGTGTGACGAATAATATGGACAAAAAAGGAGTCAGTGATAAGATGGCGTTGACAGGACGGAATGGAAAAAAATACTCCGGTATAATATTCAATTAAATATAACAATGTTCATACTTAAATACTAGATAGTTACATGTATGTTTAAGTAATATGTATGTAGTACTACACTACATATGGTTGCCTGCTTCCCAAGACCGGGTTGGTTCTCTGGTGGAGGCTTATGTCCAGCAATGGACGGTAATAGACTGATAAATAATAATAATAATAATAATAATTTATTTATTAAAATAACGTTTACAAATGTGTACATTTAGTCAACAAAAAGAAAAAATCCCATACAAATATAATGCCTTAAAATAAAGTTAAACTAAAATATTTATATAACTGGTGCAAGTAATGATGGTACGGAAACAACAATATTAGGTAGCGAATATATGGTATACAATAATATTCTAGTCCAAGTGTTAACTTGAACTTGAAAAACTTGAATAACTGCTATGAGACTAAACTGAGATCAAAATGAGATCGACCCAAACTTTAAACTTACCAGAATAGCCCTTTATAGTATAAAGGGTTTATACGGTCCGGTCAACTATCAGTTAGTGTCAATGTTAATTAGTAGAATAACTAAAGTTTGCCGAGATGCGACGTAGTACGGAGCGCGGCTAACTTCAAAATGTTTTTGCGCATATTATGTAGTAAATAAGTTCGATATTATGTCGCTATCTTAAAAAGTTCAAAACCTCATGTTCTGACAAAGTGTTCAGCGTTTAGCAGTCCAGAGTTTAATAATAAATAATAATAATAATTTTTATTTTTCCATACATGAACTTACAATAGTGGAGAGAGGCTCGTGGCTAAGTTAAAGCCGTACAGATCGATTGGTCACAGGTTAAGCTACGCTAGCCGCGGTCGGTCTGTGGATGGGTGACCATCCCTTACATATCGAGTTCCCTCCGTGCCTCGGAAAGCACGTAAAGCTGTTGGTCCCGGCTGTCATTTGTAGATCTCTGGCAGTCGTTATGGGTAGTCAGAAGCCAGAAAGTCTGACAACCAGTCTTACTAAGGGGGGGGGGGGTGTTACCCATTAACTGGGTTGTGGAGGTCCGATAGGCAGTCGCTTCATGTGAAACACTGGTATTCAGCAGCATCTGATTAGACTGGAAGCTGACCCCAATATAGTTGGGAAAAGGCTAGGCAGATGATGACTGAACTTACAATAGTTCTAAATATTCTTAAGCTAGTGTTCCAGAGTGAAAATAAACCATGACTTCTAAACTAGGTTTATGTACCTGTATCTTAGAAGGCAGTGTCCCTTCAAAATGATGTGTATGTAGCAGATAGGACACACATTTTACCCATACAACAATATTCCATTAGGGCTAGTTTCAGAGAAATAAAAAATATAAAAGATAAGCTAAATAAAACAGAATATTCACAAAAAAAAGTAATAACATTCTTGAAAGTTAGTGTATGTCTCTAGTGTGTGTCTGGAGTTATGTGTGTGTTTGGAAGTTGGTGGTCTGACATCCCCGTGTCTTGAGAAGGTTAAGCGGTCTAACGCCTGATCTCTCTCCGTCAGTCCCATCGGGAGAGTGAGGGAAGAGGGAGTGCTCGTAATATGTTTGCGCACACATTTGTGTACAATAATTTCTACTTTGTACTTGGCTTGTCTCCACTGACATTGGCCGCCGTAACTGAGAGGTCAGTAGTTATTTTTTTAAGTGTTTTTGTGTTACTATTGCTGTACCCATAATGATCCTAACTATCCTACCACTTAAGCATATTCGTACCTAAGGAATAGCAATAAAGATATTGAGCATTGAGTGTTGTTAGCAGTCTGACAAATTGAGAGTCTATTGTATATAATTTAATTTGGACGACACGGTTGGCGCAGTGGCTGAGCGATCGACTGCTGCGCAGCGTGTTGCGGGTTCGATTCCCGCCCAGGGTAAACATTTGTGTGATGAGCATTTGTGTTTGCCTTGTGTCTGGGTGTTGTTTATCTATCTATGTATGTATTTACAAAAAAAAAAAGTATTTGTGTATGTATATCAGCTGTCTGACACCCATAGTACAGGGTCTCCCTAGTTTGGGGTCAGATGGCCATTTGTGAAAATGTCCCCACACACATATTATAATAATAATATAATAGTAATCGTTTATTTAATGCAACGTCACATTTACAATATATATCTTACAATATAAAATAGATCACGATTGCATATTTGCCTGAACTAGGTTAAACCTGTGCTTCAGGCTAGAAAGTGCTTACTACTTGTTATAATAAATTAACGCTAAATTACAATAAAACTTAAGTTAAATTTACTATGAAAACTTAAATGATAGAGACAAAAAAATTAATTACCGCGTGTTAACAATTTTATTTACATACTACGAGTAAGTCTCTGTCTGTTCATAAGAGGTAGTTTTTAAAAATTGAAATATAATTTTTTTATAGCTAAAGTAGTTTAACTTATAAATACTAAGTTCTCTATTCTATCTATTGTACAAAAATGGTCAAAGGAAAGAAAAAAACCTTTCTACAAAGACATGTTTTGAGGTCGAATTTGAATTTCATACTATATCTACTCATACTATATATTGTATGGTTATGTGCTAGATGAAAAGAAGAAGCATTCATTCCATGAAACATTTAGAAATCCATCTAACACTTGCAGAGTTCACTGTTAGCTACAGTTATCTAACATTCCCACTAGCGTTCACGTCATAGACGTTACCAATTATAAATTATCACACATTATAACAAGTTCAAGTTACAGAATATAACTTAAAAATATATAAATTCCATATCTTTATGCGTATCTTTAAGTTATGTAAGTGTGTAATAAGTTTTGCCTGTAATCGCGGACAGAAATCGCGGGCTATACGTCAGGACGCTCCTTGGTTTCGTAACCCAACACTCTGAGGTCGTACGTATTGCCCTGGGGTTTATAATATATTATTGTATATAATATATAAAGTTGGTTAGATTTTAGGGCGATTTGTCTAATTACTGTAGAGTCTTTAAAACGCAATATTGTAATTTTAATTAATTTGACTTGTAAGATAGATATTGTAATTTGCATGTCATATTATTATGACTAAGGGGTTTTCGATCTATAAAAAAAAACTTTTCTTAAGAGTTTACTGTAATATCAGTTACAGCTATTAAATTGATTAACTTGATTTGAAATTCATGTTAGAGAAACTTGAGTACATCTCTTCAAACATTCGGAATACCTTTGTAGATATTCCGAATGTTTGAAGAGATGTGTGATGTGTGTGTGTGGTGTGGTGTGTGTTTGTCTGGTGTAATTATTGAAGGCGTCTGTTTTGTAACAGACGCCTTCAATAACTAAAAAGTGAACTTTAGCACAGAACAGAATCATGACTTTAGTTTCGGAAGTCAAAGTCAAAGTCAAGGTGGCTTTGTTCTGTTTGTTGTTTTGTATTGCCACCGACTTCCGAAATTAAAGTCATGTCTGTTCTGCGCTAAAGTTATTTATCACTTTTCAGTTTTTGAAAAAGGTTCTTGTTTTTTTTTAAGATTTTTATTTCCCGCTTTTAAGAGTACCTATCATCCAAATACATTACTTATTATTATTATTTAAATATTGGTAAAAAAAAACCTTTTAAAATATAAACAATTGTATTATTATTGTTATTTGATGCAAAGTATTTCTTGTAAGAATATTTTTCTGGTGTGTTAAAGTTATTATGACAGCTGAAACAAATCAGTCATTCTATTTCAGGGATAAAAGACTTATTCTAGATTAACATTTCGGTTGAATTTGCTCTTAGAAAACCAAAACCATATTCAATTTTATCACATAACACAACAAAAACCATCTATTCTAACAACCAAAAACCTCGTACCAATTTCAATACAAAGTAGAGGCAATAATTACATAATCCATGTAATTTGTAGTGTATATAGGTCGCAGTGATCAGTGATGCGCCGTCGCTACCAAATGCACGCACCGCCCGCGGCTTGGATCGCTCGTTTTGTGAGGTTAGGTGTTAGTGACAAGCGGTAGCGGGGGTGAGTTTGGACGTAATAAATAAAATGCTCTTGATGAGAGAGTTAATGCAACACTTTTTTTTAAGCTTAATTTGAAACAGTTTTTAGAAAATGATATAAGAACCACCAGAAGTGTGCACGACCACTCTTGGTCTAAACGTCCATATTGTTCAATGGTATGACGCACAACGGGTGGGTAGTAGTGTCAAATAAGTAAATATTGTATTTAATCCTATTAATAACCGAGGAAAAAAGAGAAGGTAGTTCCGAAGTCTCCGCGATAATCTTTTGTTGTGTATGAAGTATTATAACTTGTTATTCTAATTAGAACTAAGAACGAAATGGACATATTATTTTAATCAAGTATACAAATAAGTAAGTCATATAAGTAAGCCTTTTTTATAGGACAAGCTCGCCACACTATTACCTAACCACTGCATCTTCTGGAAACCAGAATCAATAGTAGTGACCTCTCGTCAAGGTAATGAAACTCGCCGAGTCCCGTAGAAACATTACAACTTTCTTGGATACCGCAACGAAATTAATCAGAGAAGAACAGCGGCCTGAAGTTCCTTTTTTGAAAAATACAAAATAACCAATACAATTTATAAACCCGCTACCCGCTCAACCCGTCACCGCGGCCCCCGGTCCCACCGACCGCCATTATGCCGTGAGAACTCAAGTGACCATGGCACTTGCCACCGATCGGTCATTATCGATCGTGAACTATTGTTTCCATTCGTTCAAACGCCCGAGATACCACCTCTAAAAATATATCCGAGATTTATGACTAACACCAATTTTGTACTGCAAATTGATAAGAACGATTTCTAGGTCAAACTGTGTGTTGAAATTTGAAGCCAGATGGTTCTCATCATTAATAATGTCTGGTAAAAAATAAGGTGAGTCTAGCTATGGTTGGGTGTAACAGATTTCGGAGACAATAGCACTGGTTAAAAATGCTCTAGAATATCTATAGGTTAACTTTGAAATATGGAAACCAAAACAGCTGTTCCCTACAAAAATTTACGACAACATGATCAAAATGTACGGAATAGATATTTTTTTAAACTGAAAACTGTTTTAGCCGTGATGAGCGATTTTTGGTAAAGGCAAACTTAATGGGTTCGCGTCACCGACATGTTATGGCCTCGTTACCGAAAAATCAAACTTATTTTTAACGAAATACAGCCTTGAATTGATTTTTATCGAATCTTTCTTTCTCCTTACGGTTTTATTTGAGCGTTTATCGATGTATTATTAGGTGTGATTGAGCCTCAACTTTCTTGAGTCTCTAAGACGTCATTGAATCATTTTCCTAAAGAATGAACAATAATTTATTGGTTTCTGGCAGAAATTGATATCGTTTTGCCAGTTTATAGGAAAACCTTCCATTAGTGACGAACCTGCTAAGCATCCATGATGTAACTATTTTCCCGCCGCACCCAAATAACAGTTGCAATAACATTTACCAAAAACCCCAATTTGTCAGTAACAAACATCTTCATATTATTACATCTACCCAGAACCGCTAGGGCAAAAACATGAATCACATTTAAAACCGCAGTGTTACATAATTTTGGGGTCAAAACTCGTCATTTTGTAACACAATACCCACTGAGACCGCATACGCTTTGTAGGGTTAAATGTACAAAATATGTTCGTTGAACGCAATATTGTGGTGTACATTATGGACATTTGGAACATCTGCAGTGTATGTCTTATGTTTACAAGATGCGCTTTCCAATTTGCGATATATTTGGTGGAGAATAATCACTATAGTAATTACATAACGCCCGGATCACCCTCAGCATTAATAAAATGTGTTTATACAATTATTAAAGAAAATGGATGCCACCTGAAATAAAGTTATTATTTTTGTATTAATATTTATTTATTTATTTGCAAGAAACATGAACCTAATATACAGTGCCTAAATAATTGTGCAGTAAATCCATACTTTAATATTATAAATGCGATAGTAACTCTGTCTGTTACGCTTTCACGATGAAACGGCTAAACCGATTTTGATGAAATTTGGTATGAATGTAGCTTGAACGTAGTACGTATTAATATGATAATAACACTGATTGATACTAGTACTTTATATCTTTTTTCAATAATTTGGTTGAGTAACTAACTTTTTGTCGCGTTTTTTCCGCGTAAAAGTCAATGACCCCATTACTTCGGCCCTCTAGTAAAATCCGTCCAAAATTCTTAACAGATGATAAGGCCTCCTACCTACTTATAAACTACCGACCAGCCAAATTTCAAATTCATAATATATCATGTAGTTTTCGACATTTCGTGTCAGCCAGTGCGTGACCTTTAGCTTTTATATACAATATGGAACTCACTTCTATGCAATAAATGAAACCTCAAGTAATACTAGTCCACAGAAGTATAACAATATTAAATTAAAAAACGAAAATTAAAAAACTTAAATTTTCAAACAAAATAAATATCAAAATAAATTCAGCTAAATTAAACACTCTGTTTAAAGACAACGTACCTTGTCCCCGGAGCGAATTTTAAATTTAGGCAAATAACCAGAATAGTTACATAACTGCGTCGTGATTGTTTGTAGTTTTGCACTCCGTGGCAACGATGCTTGTCAGTGTTAAGAGGATTCAAGTTCATTGAGCCATTGACATAGTGATCCAAATCTACAGAGTGTTTTAATTTATTCAAAATCAAAACTCTACTTTTTGACCTAATTACTGGACTGATTTCGTTCATTTTTTGTACAAAAGGCGATAACAAGTATAATTTATTGCATTATGTGCTCCCCATTCTGTATATAGAAGACAAGGTACATAAAAAGTAGCCTATTATCCTTCCTTGGGGTTCAAGATAGTCTATATCAAACATCAAAATCATTTTAGTAGCCTAGCCGTGACACAAACATTGCATTTTTAATATTAGTATGAATTTGTAGAAGTGTGAGAACAATGGAAGTTTATGAGCTATTATTATGATAATGACCATCATAATCTTTTACTACAAATTCTCGTAAAATCTACAAAAAAAAAACTTTAAACAAAAACACCTGCCTACCAACATACCAAAAAGAAAAGACCTCAAATATCAAACACCAATTTCAATGATAAACGGCACTTCGTAAGCCGTAGAGAGACCAAAAATAAATCTTGAAAAATATTATAATTTTTCATCTATAAATCTAATGTAATCTTAATAAAATGGCTGGGACTCAACGAAACATTGTCGTTGTATGAAAGTGGTTGTATATATGTATTCATAGGCCGTGGGAACCTGAGGACCCACCCACGCAAGTATCAAAATTCTTGGTACATTTGTCATTCTAAGATTTGCATGGTGATATTCTTTTATTAGGAAGTGTTCCATTCATGAGTTACGAGTACGTTGCCGGTTGAAGATTTGTCCTGTTATTGGTGATGACATGAAACTTAGGTGAGGCTTTTGGTTTAGGTGTGACAGTTGATTGGCTGAACCCAATATTTGGATGATATAAAAAGTAGATATAAGGACGTACTTAACAAAAAGCAATAAAATTAATTAGGGAAGTGGTATTCTGTAAAATGTTCCTCGGTTGAATTCAGACGAAGCAAGCCTGAGATGGGCTGCTATCCACCCTTGCTATTGATTGAGAGCTCAACTAAAGGACTTCACCTTCACACCGTATGTTTACATAATGGACGGACGCTGCATAGGCATGAAAGCAACAAGAATAATGTAACCAGAATTTTGTAAAAACTTGGTTAAAAAAGAGTGTCCGTGGAGTTTCATACTCGTTTTTTTTTCCAGAAAGACTTACGTAACTTAACTTACCTATAATAATATGTGGGGACAATTCACACACGGCCATCTGACCCCAAACTAGGGAGACCCTGTACTATGGGTTTCAGACAGCTGATATACATACACAAATACATTTAAATGCATACATATAAGTATAGATAAACAACACCCAGACACATATAATATGTTTGTTTAATGGATCAGTTGATATTTTTTTTGCGATTGATCCCGTAGTTAAAAAGGTATAAAGGCTGTCTTATAAAATTAAACCTAAATACATAATCATATTTTCAATTCGACTCCAATAATTTTGTTGAACTCGTGCATAGCCTTCAGGACCAAAAAAACATTCCATAAACATTATCACACATTTCCAGTCCAATACAAATCTTTAAACCGCTAGTAATCGCACATAAATCACTAAGATTACTCAATTTGGTGATTTTACAACTCATTTGCATACAGTCCGGTTGATCTGTGCATTTTGAAGAGTGTGTGGCCAGCCGTAAATAATGCGCGGGGCGACGTTTAAGTCTCTGTTGTCGTTGTTTGATGTCGCATTCTCGGAATTATTCGGGTTCACTCGTGGGTGCATAGCTTAAGGGGACTTTATAGACACATCACTTCTTTAAAGAAGTAGGGTAGAGATAGGACTCTACCCTACTTTTTTAAAGGAGTGATGTACACTACGTTTTGGAACGATCAACTAGCTTCAGCTTACTAACTGACTCTTTGACAATCCAGTTAGTGCCTGTAACTGGTAAAATTGAAATAAATACACTTTGATTTTGGTATTAATATTTAGTAAGAATTGCACCGAATTTATTTACTTTATCTATGTCGATTTTTAGACAGGATAAAGGCATTCACACATATTTGGGAAAAGGCTAGGCAGATGATGATTTGCTTTCTTGCCTTTACAAATAATGAAGACAAAAAAACGCATACGTTTACATTCATATGTCCTTAGGGGCACAGCAGAACTCCAAGTGGTAGTCGATTACGAATCGATGACATTGTTGTACGATATTATGTAAATCGTTCTAGTAGCTCATGACTAATGTGTCAGATGGCGCCACTTGGAAACTTATGATCTTTTAGAATTTATAATCTGTGTGTGGGTTCTGATATGTTTTTAGCGCCATTTCGGATTGTTGTTTTACCATAAGCGTACGTCACAGCTTTATATAGTAACGTAATCTTTTGGTAATATTCGTGAATCTTGCGGTGTTTTTGACGCCTTAATATTTTGACTTCGATTAATGGAGCGTAAATCGACCTATAGATATCGATTGAAAAAAAAACATTGAATTTGTTACCATCACTGCGGTACCGGTAACCACTGCCGTCATTTTTTTCGGACGAAATTTTTTAAAACCTCTTGCTCTTTGTGTGTTTCGGGTGACATCGTCACGTAAGATTTTTACGTTATAATCCTTTATCATACGCCTTTAGTTTCCCCTGGCCGCACACGTTTTTATATCTATTACTTAGGTATTATTTATTATTTTTTAATTGTTTGGGTACATAGTTCTTTTTTTACAATACTGTGTGGCGCCGCGCCGGCCGCGCATATCACCACACCACCCATAAGTGTCGTAGAAGGTGACAGAGGGATATTGACCAGAGGATGGGCAGCAGCGTCCTTCTGAGTACCATAACACCTACTGCGATCGCCAACATGCATTGAATCAGCCAAACATGGCGATTTCGTCTGAACACCCCGTTTGGGGAGACCTATCATGCCCAGCAATGGGCGTTGACATGATAGTTCTTTTATCTACCAAAACTTCGTGTACCATAAAGAGAAATTCACAAAAAAGACACTAACTTTATTTCAACATAAACTCCAATTATTTTGTGAAAAATGGACAATGCCCATTATTATAAGATTATTTCGCATAATAACTTAAGAGAATCACATCACGTACCACGCAACGAGGCTCAATTAGAGAACACTATCTGTAACGCGGCTCGCCCATAAGGAAGACGGACTTATCTGAAATTTCTAATCTACTGACTCACATACATGCGTTCGCGAAATTACCTCAATTTACCCGCAACTCTCCCGACCAAGTCAAAAAGGGCACAGTGCACAACCGTGACTAACAATGCTACTGCTTGTTACGATAGTTTTTGGCATAGGTGGAATACGTGTCTACCCAAATTTTGTGTACGATTAATCTCAAGAATACCGGTTTCGCTAGCCATAAATGTTTATCTTTGGGTGTCGAAAATGTCTCGTTACAGTTTCTATGACATCTTGATTATTGTAATTTGTTACGACCTTGCCTCGTTTTTATCAGAGGCACAAATTTGTTATACTTCGTTATGACCCTCAGTTCATATAAAATTGTTTTACAGAACAAATATAATTTTCCGCTGATTTTAATTAAAACCCATAATTTTTCGCTGAGCTTAATTAGAAAGTTGAGTTTTTATATTAAAATTCAAATTCTCACAAGCGGAGTATAATGCTAACAATATGCGTACCAGTAATCGCATATTGCATTCCAAAATATTGTTATAATCCAAAATAATGAGGCACATCGTTATTTACTGCTGAAAGTGCACCGACCACACGGCGGCGCAGAGTGAAACTGTAGCACAATCACATATTTTACGCTTTTGTACGAGTTTAATTGAGTAAGAAGAGACCCGAGACCGCTCGCAGCGGGGTAACGTCCAAATTTATTTACAAAAAATTCGCAAAAGACCCCCATTACTTATGTCGCGGGACGCAACGTACCCGTAGCGATGCTCACTTCTGTAATATTAAGTGTGAGATACGACCTTATTCGTGTTGACCCAGATTTTAATACGCCTCGCACTGCTCTTTATGATGACTTTTTGAAAAATGTAATTTTTAATTCCGTGCAGGGACGAACCGAATTGAATGGGCCCACGGATGATTCGTTTTAACTGTATCGCTTATAAATTGTTGTTTCTTATGCGATGCCGACGGAAGTCTGTCGATATTTTAAACTAAATTAATACGGCCGTGTACGCCAAAATTGGCGTTGTCGTTTTCTCGAGAAAATCGAATGCCCTTTTATAATTTCCATTTTTTGCATATATATCATATTCTCATAAATCGTTATCAATATGATCTTAACGAGCTTCGTTAATTAAAATTATGCTTTCTTTTGTTGCAGTCGTTCTTCGGTCGGACATACAACAACCTGTCCTCGATATCGGAGTGCAAGAACAACGGGGAGTGTGTGATCAACAAGAAGAACAGAACGGCTTGCAAAGCCTGCAGGTTACGGAAATGTCTGCTAGTCGGCATGTCGAAGTCGGGGTCAAGATACGGGAGACGGTCGAACTGGTTCAAGATCCACTGCTTACTTCAAGAGCAGCAACAGCAGCATATACAGCATATGCAAACCAGTAAATCACCGCCCACATTCAACTCTTCTATGAATCCTTCCTATCTACCAACGAACCTTCTTCCTGCAGCAGCATTAGCAGAATATTACAAAAACTCAGAGAAGAGTCATTTCACGGAAGACGTGACGCGACAAAGCGTGTCACCATCAGATTCAGGAGCGTCATCAGCTGATCCTGAAGATGACAATAGTTCTAGAAGTACGAGTGGTCTCAGTATCTTCAGACCCGCGTCGTCTCCCTGCAGCGACAAAGACGTACGGTTACAAGCGATTAGAAATCAAAGCAAAGACAGAAAACGGAAGCCTACAATGCCTCCTTCGCCCTTCGGAACAGTATCCGCGCCTCCAAGTTTCTCGCCAAGAAGTGTTCCATACTTACCAGCTCAATTACATTCTATGAGGGCAACACCACCTGGACTTGTCACTTGGCAGAACCGAAATGGTGGAGACTTGCTCCTCCATTCACCAGCTGTTGCCGGAGTAGCCATAGACCAAGATCAACCCATAGACCTATCCATAAAGTCTACAGCCATGATATTTAGAAGCCCTAAAAACGAAGATGTAAGTGATTCAGAACCAGAACTGTCGATTGATCTGAGTGAGGAAAACAGTAAAGAAATGATGAAGAATCCTTTAGATCTCTCACTCGTCCCGAAGAGGACGGAAGAGATGCAAATGACTGGTTGATTTTTTAGTATTTTTATTGTACGATTTGGTACAACACGGTTTTCTATTTATGTGTAAATATTATTTTAGTATTCTTGTTAATACTCTTTCGCGCCATACAGTATTTAGCTGATTACATTCCTTTCTTCTTGATTACCTGATCTTATTTACCATAATTAGCGTTTATTTAGTTTTTAATTCAAGTCATGGACTTATAGTTTGTAAGTAGTAAAGCAAAGTGCAGTAGAAGAAATATCAGAAAGACATTGATATTGTATCTATTTGTAGGTAGGATTTAATCAATGTTATTTCTAATCGTGTTGTAGACATAGCTGAAAGAAATTATCAAAATAATAATTATGAGATTAAAACAATATGACAAATCTTTTACTATTTGTTTTAGAAATAGCAAATCTAATCTAACAAAATCTTTGGCAATATATAAAAGCAAAAGGTTACTCATTTTCTACCTAGGAAACTGAAATTTGGCAGGAAAGTAGCTCGTAGGTCAGCTATGAACGGATTTTGCAACAGAGACAAATAAAGAGGGTCTTCCATGTAGACAAAGTCGTGGGTTAAATATAGTAGAAAAATATTGACTCTGCTTTTCGAAAATCACACCTATGAAAGTCATATCAAGAGCTATGTCTAAACACATCCAACTATAGAATGTGCCAGTGTATGTTTTACCATTTTAGTTAATATCTTATGGGATTATAGGCCAGTTTAAACGAAGCTCAAAATTTTAATGTACAAACTTAAGAGTCTTGTAAAAAATAGTTTTTGTTTTATGTACTTAATAATTAAGTATTTATTTCTTTAGTTTTTAGGCCAGTTTGTATTGAGTCATTTTTTTTTAATTTTTGTAAGTACTTTTGTAAGGAATTAGATTTTAATTTTAGCGTAATTTTTTATTTTGATATGCTTGTGTTATTATTTTGTTATTTTTTTTATTTGTTGAAGATTTTGTAAGACAAACAAACACACATTCCAATGCTTATTTTTTCCAGTACTTAAATTAATAAATGTTTTTTTTGAGCCAGTATTTGCCTTGTTAAGCGTTTTGTGCTGTATGCTAAGATCATTCAAGTTTTATATTTTTTATTGTAATTAAGTACAGTATGAAATAAATAAGTTTTATTGAAGATCATATACCTACCTGCTCAATACGTAATATTTTTACATATCAAAATCGAGGTAGATAGTAATTTACAAAAATAAATTATGTCATAAAAAAAAATTACATAATGAGCATAAATTTAACTATCGTAGTCCTAAAACGTCACAATTTTTGTAAATAAGTTCATAAGAAATAATAACGTTTATTTTGATTCCTTTGGCCAAAATAGTTGATAGTAAAAGATGTTTATTAAAATACACCCAGCAGGCTTATTTAAGATAATTTCTTCTTCATAAAATAAATAAGAAATATATGAACTATATTTTTTATTCGTCTTAATGTGTCATTGATATGTACAATTATTTGGAATATAACTAGCATTTGAATAACTTCTTTTTTTACATACATAATTAATTATCTTAAGGCGCTACCCCGACCAAAAGTACGTTTTTCTTCGTTATTCAGGGGCTATTAACTCATTAATTAAGAGAAACAAACTACATCTAAAAGCATATTATTAATGTTCTATATCCTATTATCACATTCCACGTTCTTATTTTTTATGTACCCTTTAGACACCTTAATCTCCCTGTAAAAAAATGACTAAAATAATTGAAAACATGACGTATATTTTACTAAAGTTGACGTGCTATTAATTTGAGGATTACTCTAATAGATAGGTAACTTATTTTTTTTTAATTCACATTTTATTTAATTTCAAAAGATCGTTTCTCTTTTTTATAACAAAAAAACCCAAAATATGTGCGAATTTTGATTCAGCGGCAAATAGGAAATGTATGGCCAAAGTTATTTGGTCAGGGAAGCGCTTTAATAACTAAATTACTTACCTATGTTTGTAAGTAAGCCTGCAGTACCTACTAAGTTATCAATTTTGTGACATAATTGTTGTTATCAGTGTGATACGATATTTTTTTTAATCTATGTGTTTACATTTTTTTTACGTTTTTAAGTAAATTTTAATATATTTGAGAGAAAAAAATAAATAAAAGCGAGTGCCTTTATATGTTTTGAAGTTTTATTTGTACATATTAATATTATCATCATCATTTTATCACACTATTTGCCGTCCACTGGTGAACATTATACTAAGTTATTATTTCACTCTACTATAATATATTTACACGAATAATAAAAAAAAAACTATAACAAATAAACTTACATCCGAATGTAAGAAGGTACATACCTATTTACATAAAAATAACGATTACAACTTTACATCACCATTTTAGATTATAATGAATGACTTTCCTAATGTATTAGTTTTGTAAAATTGACAATATATGCACAAAGACCCAAAGTCTCAAAGAGTTGTTCAACACACGTGACATGCTTGCTACGATCCAACAAATATTTATTAAAATAAAAGTAACATTTAACCCAATTTTATTCTCAAAAGCATACATAAAATAAACTGTTCAACATGGTCGTGATTACATTTGAAAAAAGAACATACCTGCACCAAGGAAATAAAGAGTTAAAAATATTCAAATTTCACAAAACACAACACCACAAACAGACAAACAGTGTTTACAAGCAAACAGACACGCTGAATATTCATGAACTACTACTCTGAGCATTTCTTGAAATTTTTATTTCCCATGAATTTTTTTCCATAATTATTCATGAGTGTACCACTGGGCTGATTTCGTTTTGAGATTATTCAAATTTAAACTTAATCCCTTTGAAAATATGGCCCATTTTATGTTGAATGTTGATGGTAAGTGTGAATATTCAGATATGCTTTAGTGTGGCTACTGTGAACTACTGTTTCTTTTATGATTAGTCAAATGAGTTCACATGTTCTAAGAAAATGCTCCTTTGATTACACTTACTGTTTGATGAGACACTGTTTAATTTGTATGTGATTAAGGATGTAAATATAGAAAGCAGAGCTGTATTCTGTCCGTTAAAAAAGGAACACAGTCGTCAGCATAACAGAGGAAGTTGACACAAAATTGTAACCCTCACAAAAGTTATTTATTGTCTTTGGTATGATAAAAATATTTTCCAACCATTGCTTGCAGTCATTTATTGCAACTAAAATGGAACACACACTTCTATTAATAAAATTAATAACACACACACACATACATATCCACATACAAATGATAGGTACATTTTTTAATTGATTTTATAACTGGTTGACCCAGAGGTCGTTAATCAGTTATAAAAACAAGTACCTAAGCTAAGATTAAACTTGTGTCACGAATCCCAGGGACTCTAATTATTAAAACTTCCAAAAAACAAAATAAAAAAGTTTTTATTTTTTAAATGTCATACAAAAACGGATATGTAAAACAAAAACACTGTACATTTATCATCTGCCCAGCCTTTTCCCAACTATATTGGGGTCGGCTTCCAGTCTAACCAGATGCAACTGAATACCAGTGTTTTACATGGAGTGACTGCCTATCGGACCTCTACAACCCAATTACTGGGTAACACGATACCCCTTGGACTTTCTGGCTTCTGACTACCCATAACGACTGCCAAAAATCTACAAATGACAGCCGGGGCTTTATGTGCTTTCCGAGGCACGAAGGAAACTCGGTATGAAAGGGATGGTCACCCATCCACAGACCGACCGCGACTATAAACACTGTACATTTATGAACAATTTTTTTATGCTCTGCATCTTAATGTATAACAACATACTTTATCAATTCATCGATCAATCAAGCCAACTTTATTGTCACAGATTGCCCCAGAAACAATTCCAATGAACACTTGTGAACATAAATTAATAAAACACATTATTATAATGAGCTCTTTAAACCATAATCCAGTATGTCAACACATTAAAGGAAACTTTAATTTGTTAACATAACAGTACCACTCAAAATGGTTTACCAGAATAAAGCCTTAACTGATTTAATTGATCTTATTAAGTCTTTCCGTTCTTATTGTCACACTAACCTTTTACACCTCACTAAATTTAAAATCAACCTTGCAACTCACACAATAAGGAGGAGTTATACTTTTAGAGGTGCACGAAAATAATTTCGACATGATTTTTGTCACTCAATTTAATTGAAGTCTTGTTGGTCGAAGTAACAAATCAAATTTTTTCGCCACGGCCGGCCATTTCCCGATATAGTCGGGTGTTTACGCAGCACGAAAGAAATGTGCCTCGTTAGTTGTTTAATGGCAGTTTTGTGGTATTGAAATGTACTGGTGGAGACAGAGGTGATTAATTTTGACAAGCCTTTGATTGACTGGGTCAGATTACTCGTATTTTTTTTAAGAACGTTCGCATTCTGATTTCAGTCGCAATCTGTCAAAATGTGTGTCATAATTTAGCTAAACTCTTAGCTTAGTTAAGCTCTTCAGATTGAAAAATATTATTTTAAAACCCCGTATTTTTTTTTCATACAAATGAATGTATGGATCTCGCCATTATTCTTTTTGACATTGATTGTCGCTGTGGTGGAATTTTGACTAGATTCTAAACTTTAGTTATCTGGTCGTAGTTGTTGGCCTACAGATGTTAAGTAGAAGATTTGATCGACGTAAGTGAAATGGACGTAACAAGAGCTTGATACTGTTAAAATACTATTCATTAAACAGTGCTGTGATAATAATAGTGTTTATGAAAAATAAAACACTCTAGTATCAGTATAATCTTCGAGTCGAGACACGTTTGACATACGCCAGACGTATTTTAAGGCGCTCTAAATTCTAAAGCAAAATTTCGTGTAGTCTGCTAACGTAGCGTCTCATCATCTTTCTGACCTTATTCCATTTTACTTGGAGTTGGCACATCACGTTTTCGTCTTCCATTTCGTCCTGTCAACCGCCATTCTGTATGTTCTGTCCTGCTTACGTAGCAATTATAGAATCCAAAATCATCACCTGCCTAATAGTTTCCCAATTATGTTGGGGTTGGCTTCCAGTCAAAGGGCTTGTACACAAAACTGCAAAGCAACGACTCATCACAGACATCTCAGAGACAGATAGAGAGTTCGTAGTCCGTCGTAAAGTAAAGTAAAGTTTATTTATTTGCATAGATTGTAGGTACTATCGCGGACTTTCCCGCCTGCTCAGTTAAAAAAATTTTCCCTTGGCGCCTGCGAAGTCAACGGGGCGGGGTAGAGAGCGCTTCCATCTTTTAAGTGCAAGCAAAAATGAACTTAGTGGTGGTCAGGCGGGTGTGTCCACGATAGTACATGACCTAAGGTATTAAATGAACAATAAAATTGTGATCCTTGTACAATCTACCTATTAGGCATGCAAACATTAATGAATGGCGAACTAAGTGCTAAAATTCAAAATTATTAATTACAAGTCAAAAAGAATAATAATATAATAATAATATGTGAGGACATTTTCACACACGGCCATCTGACCCCAAACTAGGGAGACCCTGTACTATGGGTGTCAGACAGCTGATATACATACACAAATACAATTTTTTTTTTAATACATACATATATGGATAAATATATAGAATATGCTATTATGTCGTTAAATTGCGTAAATAAATTACAATTATATCAAATAAGAATTTACATTAGGATAAATTTATAAATCATTGTCATTTAGAAAATCGTTAATCGAGTAGTAACATTTTTTGTAACATACTTTTACTCAGCAGATTTCTCCGATGCGACGTCGCATTGCAGTTTTGTGTACAAGCCCTAACCGGATACCAGCTGACACCACAGAATACCACTGTTTTACATTGAGTGACTGCCTTTCTGTCCTCCGCAACTCAGTTACTGGGTAATACGATATCTCTTGGTAAGACTGTTTTCCTGACTACGCCTATCAAAGACCTAGGTATGACAACCGGGACCAACGGCTTTACGTGATTTCCGAGGATTTATAGAATACTAGCTACTGCCCGCGGCTTCGCCCGTGTAAATAGAACGATTAACCCAAGGGAACACAATACCGGGATAAAAAGTATCCTATGTGTTAATCCAGGAAATGGTCTACCCATGTGCTAATTTTCATGCAAATCTGTTCAACGGTTTACGCGTGATTGAGTAACAAACATCCAAACATCTTAACAAACTTTCACATTTATAATATTAGTAGGATTAAATTCAAAATAATACGACTAATATGAGAATCATTCAATTCACTGACCATACTAATGCAAATGAAACAAATTTTATTCAATCCTCAGTGTGTAAACGTTATCCGATCGGAATCACACAAAAATGCGCAAAACGGCTACAGAAAACACCCTTAAGACATTCCGTGCAAAAAAAATCACACACAAATCAACTACAAAGTGGCGAACAACTGTATTCACCTGTACTACCAGTCGGCTGCCAATTTTAACGAGGAAACACATCGCACTAATTGAGATTGCACCACGGAGTGTCTCAAAAAATCGCGTCATTATAGCCAAAGAAGGTAGTGATTTATTTGCACGTCAGTGGAATAGACGTCGCAAAATAAGAGCAGTGAACACTTTTTTCATTGATTGTACTGCCCAATTTTCAAGCTGATTGGTGGGTAGTTTATTTTTGTAATTAAATGGATCTGGAGTAAGTAAGTACGTGGTAAGTATATCTGGTAGACTTTTAATACATAATTATACAGAGTATCCGTGTGGAGTTTCTTGCTCGTCTCCATAGAAAACGACCTACGTTTTGAAATGGGCAACTAGCTTCAACTTTTTGATTGGCCGACTCCTTGACAATGCCAAAGTAGATAGATAGATAGATAAAACATTTATTTAGTGCACACAAAAGACACACACAAAAAATACAGAGTAAATGAGGATTACAACAAAGTGAGGTCAAAAGTGTCTATCATCTGTCTAGCCTGTTCCCAAATACCTATATTGTGGTCGGCTTCCAGTCTAAACGGATGCAGCTGAATACCAGTGTTTTACATGGAGCTACTGCCTATCCGACCTCCACAACCAAGTTACTGGGTAACACGATACCCCTTGGTAAGACTGGTTGTCAGACTTTCTGGTTTCTGACTACCCATAACGACTGCCAAAGATCTGCAAATGACAGCCGGGACCAACGGATTTACGTGCTTTCCGAGGCACGGAGGGAACTCGGTATGAAAGGAATGATCACCCATCCACAGACCGACCGCGGCTAGTGTAGCTTAACCTTTGACCGATCGATCTATACGGCTATAACTTGGCCACGAGCTCCTCTAATTCAAAAATGTCTATAAATGGTTTAATTGAAATTAATACTTTGATTATCACTGCAATACGTAGTGTGGGATTTTTCTAATGAAAAATGGCAGCGGCAGCAGAAAGTTCTCGAAAAATATTAGGAGTAATTATTTAGCAAAATTACGTTATTCCTGAACGACATCTGAATTGATTATATTACGGTTATTAAGTTTTTTGTGAACAAATTTTACAGATACAACATTTTGCGACGTTGTATAATTTTAATAGTTGTGACTATCTTAAATTTAAGATAGTCTTTCAGTTGTTAAAAAAAATAAACGAAATAGTGCGTGGACAGTAGGTAACCTTATGATGACGCTTGTTTTACATGACAGAAATTCTTAAAAAGGCTTTAACTTTAAATGCAACATTTATGAACAACCGAACAAAAAAAAACACGTTTCTTTCTGCCAGTCCGTCCTATCAACTGATCTTTCATTTATAAAAACAAAATCACGGATATTAATGAATTTTTATTTAATAAATCTTAAAAAATGATTGTCAACAAGCCATGGAACAGAAATTAAAAATAATTATTCGTAACGACATTTTCGCGCCCACCTCGGCGGCGATTTCACAATAATATTATTTACATTTTGTCCACAATAATTACTGTTTGTCACACTGTGCTGTTAATGTCTTATAAAATGTTTAACACACAGCTTCGGTTCTTGTATTGACACGGAGTTAAAAATGTTCGAGTTATTTCGTTGATTATTATTTTTGAGAGATTATTAAATGAGTTGACATTAAAAAATAATAAAAGATTCAGTGTTTTATTGTTACTATATAATTATTTGTTGTTACAAAGGTTTTTGTTGTATTTAATATTTATAAATTATTATAATAAATAAAAGTGCATTATTATTAAGCTACCACAGTATGTCATACGATGTTAACTTAGAAGCGAAACAAAACGATTGAATAATTTATCAATTATTTCTAAATCAATGATAATATAAGAAATCCTTAAAAGGAGTGTAATTCCAAAATAAATAATATTTTAATTGGTCAAGATATTATTTTTATCTAACAAATATCAAACTAAACATGAAACGAACTTCACGACACCTAAAATTATTACCATATTAAAATTTATTTCTTGTAGAATAATATCAGTACAATATTTTATAGCTTTTTAATAGCCAGTTGTTCTCAAAAATAAAAACAAAACTATTATTTAATCCTCTTTTATCTGAAGCGGCACCTATAAAAAGTAAAACACACATTGAGTCATTCCGCTCGATTTGAGGACAAAATTTTTATTGCACATAATAATCGATACAACTCAAAGTTCAATCGATGCATAAATACGAAAATTGGACAATCGTAATATTCGGTGTGCATAATTTTAGCATAATTTAACTAAAATGTCATAATATTGTCTACGGGGGGTGTATGTTAATTTATAAACAAATCGCTTTATACAACTAGACAAATTACAGTCTGCCAATAAAGATATTATTAGGTTTATAAAGATGGACTATTTTAAGTAGGTTGATCGTATATTAAATAGATTAAAGACAAAAGTGTTAGTAATGTCACCCATTACATCAAAGGTCAACAAAATACTAAAGCAATTAATAAAATTCACGGTTTTTGTAAGTTATAAATTACATAATTTATATTACTATAGTTTCGATTGAAATCTGACTAAAGGCTTTTTATGTTATTCTAATTTTAAGAAGCTGCTTTTAATTTTTAAACCGTTAAGTGTGAATTCATTATATAAATTTTAGTTTTGTTTATAAGTATCGATATTTAATTTGTGAATGGTATAAGTAACGGAGTTTCCAATAACTACCTTCCCTGTGGCGACTCTGTGTGATAGGCGATAATTTTTTAATCGATTTATAAAATTCGTTTTTTATTATAGTTCGTATTTTATTTTGTCTACGTAACTGTCGCTGTGGCACCACTGGGTGTCTCATAAAATCTTTGTTCTTAATTTTGCTCAGTGCTATTAATTTTTTTTAATCTTTTTGGTCATAGTTACAAATTCACATTTTTATCCAATCGAAAATTGTCCACCATTTTAACAAGAATTTTCAGATAAATTGATTTATAAAACTATGTTGCAATTATGCTAAAATATTGATTATTGCAGACGCATTACTTTTTTTTCTAATCTATGGCTATATTTACAAATAAATGAAATTGAAGTGTCTGTTTGTAATATCAAAATAACAGCTTTTCCCTAAATGCATATGAAAGTATAAGTATGCGATAATTATAACAAAAATCCATCATTCCCGACGAGCAATTCGGCTTTCGTATCGAGTACTGCTGCGTCCAACAGGTCTACCGCATCGTCGAGCATGTAAGCGCTGGGTTCCAACGCGGCTGAAGACCGGTGCGCTCTTCCTCGATATAACGAAAGCATTCGACAAAGTCTAGCACAACGGCTTGTTATACAAGCTTTACCTACTGGGTGTGCCTGATTGTCTCGTACTGGTCTTACGGGACTTTCTGTCGAATCGCACCTTTCGCTATCGCGTCGAGGGGGCACTCTCGTCTCCCCGTCCCATACGTGCTGGAGTCCCTCAGGGCTCCGTGGTCTCCCCTCTTATCTTCACACTTTTCACCAGTGACATTCCTAAGAACAGACATGCTCAGTTGGCTCTATTCGCCGACGACACAGTCATTTATTGCTCTGGCTCCAACCCAGTCGGTATAGCCCGTACCCTCCAAAACTCTGCAAACGCCCTAGGCGATTGGTTCTGGAGATGGAGAATCTCAGTCAACCCCGTCAAGAGTCAAGCTGTGCTGTTTTCCAAACCGCGCATCCGCCCCTCCCTTCCCAGTCCGATAACCATGTTCGGCGAGCCTATCCCTTGGGAAAAGCAAGCGAAATACCTAGGAGTGATCCTCGACCGTCACCTTACCTTTGGTGAGCACATAAAGAAGGCGCATTCGCGAGCCGCTTTCGCTCAAGGTTGGCTTCTCTCCATGCTGAATGCACGCAGCAAATTGTCACTCAAGTGCAAATTGCGTACCTACACCGCGTGCATTCGTACCATCATGACCTACGCCTGTGCTGTATTCGCACGCGTAAAGGCATACCGTCTCCATAGGATGCAGACCCTACAAAACCGTTTCTTGCGAAAAATTACAGGCGCCCCGTTCTATGTTCGCAACGAGAACCTTCATCTCGATCTCAAACTCCCGACCATCCGTCAGTTCATGAAGCGCGCTTGCAAGCGCTTTTTCGACCGAGCGGGGAAACACCGCAACCCGCTCGTCGTAGCGGCCGCTCGATACACCCGTTCCGGTATAAGTAGGACCCGTCGTCCACGACATACCCACTCCGATCCTGATGACGCCATAACCCTCCTCCAAGAGAGTAATAGGGCCACTAGCACACTAGTCAAACACAAACACAGATTGTCGTCATTCCGACCTCGCCGCCGAGGACCTTCGCGATGTCGCGCCCGCATCGCTGAGCCTTTAGCTTTAAAATAACCCCTAATTATTGGAGACCCGATCCAGCCTGTCCCTTTGCTGCCCTTCCCCAGTGACGACCTAAGCCGAGGCTCGTGCCCTTAGCGTAGTCACTTAGTTTATAAGTATTTGCCCTGGCTGGAGGCCCTAAAAAAAAAACAGAAAATACATTTATAAAAGTGTCGTTTATCTGTCTCTCTAATTGTTTGTTCCGGCTAATCTCGGAAACGACTGGACCGTCATTGACGGGATTTTCACTGGCAGATAGCTGATGATGTAAGGATTATGGCTTAGGCTACTTTTATTTTAGAAAAAAATAGGGTTCCGCGCCAAAAACATAAAACTAAAAAAGTCGCAAGCATCGACTAGTAATGTTTTTAAGACTATTCCTAGTTTAAAAAAATGGTAGGTAGGTACTATAGATACTGGTTTGTTTAGCCACATTTAACCTTATTACCCCGACTGCAAGGAAAGGGTTATGTTTTTAGTAATAACTTCATAAACTACCTTTACGATAATATTCTGTTCGAAAATAGAATGATAGGGTCTTGCCAGTCAGTTCGTAGGACTGGCAGGCAGTGAGTCAGGGCGACCATTTATTCTACAAACTTTATGGAACGTTAAGCCTGTTACAGACGTAGCTATAATATATATATATTAATATAGTTCATAGCAAGGCATATTACTATATATTTTCTATACCTAGTAATCTTCGAGTGACCACAGACCCAGCTGTAATATATATCTTTATTACGTCACCAAAATATGTGGACAGATATAGCTAGGCATATTAATATGTATTTCAAATATGTGCTGCAAACAACGACCGCAGGCTAAATAATGGCAAAAAAATATATTATTACCAGCTTTTGCCTGCGACTTCGTCCGCGTGAATGTCGGTTATAGTGGATGCAGACGAAGTCACTGATTAAAAAGTAGCCTATGTACTTCCCTGGGGATCAAGCTATCTTCATACCATATTTCATCAAAATCGGTTCAGCTGTTTCATCGTGAAAGCGTAACAGACAGAGTTACTTACGCATTTATAATATTAAAGTATGGATAACTACCGTGTGTGGTGGATAGCTATAGAATAAATAGTATATTAATATATATTATAGCTACGTATGTATGGTTTTAGCATTCAAATCTCCAGTCTCGATCTGTCAAAAAGATTCTATGTACAGACATTTTTGAACAAGACTTTGACATTGGTTTTCGTTAATAGATTTTGAACACTTTCAATATTGGAAAAATTGGCTTTCAAAAATTTTTATGAGTTCCAATAATTAAACTATTATTTCGTTCTTGTCAAAATTATAATTATTCACCGACACTTAATTCCATAAAACTTAGTCTACATAAGAATGTTCCAACAAAACTATCAGAGATTTGATCTGAGGCAGCGCAGGAGTGGAATTTAGGGAATCCTTTGGTCTACCACAAATATATGGGATCTGACACTGGCTGTTAGATAGGGGAACAATGCCGTATCGATCTTAGCATTTTAAATAGGAATTTAAGGTAATTCCTATTTTAAAGCTAAGATCGTAAATGTGTAGGTATGGAGGAACTATGGGTATGTAGGAATGGCGGCTGATATGAAAACATGCAGATTACAATAATATTATCATTTTTTAGCCAGGAAGCAAAACGTGTACGCTTCACAACGATGGCCGATTAATCCAGCTCTTGTTCTCTAACACTTTTTTATTCAATCTGATTCTTAATAGTGGGTAAGGTAACCATCTCTGCGAATATTAATTCTGTTAATTGACTAATTTTTAGTGTTGACTGGCTAATAAATTCATAAAACAGGATTTAAAAAAAAAAAAATAAAAAGTTTAACACAGTCCTAAATTATAATAAACCAGTAATTAATAATAGGGGTTAAAGGGGTTAGGGGTATGAAATTGCCGTTTTATAGTAAAAGATACTTTGAATTGACATTAAACCTCCATAGTGAGAGGTATTCGAGTGAAACCTTTTTTACAATACCTACCTTTAGCTATAATATTTTTCATTACAAAAAATGTGCAAAATTCGATTTTCGAATTGTTTTTATTATTCAGCTTAGACGGAAAAGATGGATACTTCGAAAATCCAATACATTTTTGAATACGAGTTTCGACGCGGATCTAACGCGGCAGAAACGGCTAGCAATTTCAATGCTGCGCTTGGAGAGGAGATTGCTAGTGAACGTACCGTGTGCATTTTTAGTTTAACGCTTCGTAATGGAAACTATGACTTGAAGAACGAACCACGTGGAAGCCGTTCCGAGTCAAACTACCCAGGAATTAGCAGCATAGTTTAACGTTACCTTACCTACAATATTGACTCGTTTGCATCAAATCAATAAGATAAAAAATATGAAAATGGAAAATGGGTGCCTTTCCGTTCACTGGTGCCTTATATGATTTGACAGATCTGCAGAAAGAAACGCATGTTGAAACATGCGCTGCTTTGTTGAATCGGTACAGAAATGAAGAAATATTGAATCGAATTGTGACATGTGACGAAAAGATTCTTTACGATAACCGTAAGCGAAAAATGCAATGGTTGAGGTCAAATCAAACGCCGCAAAGCTTACCAATAAAATGGTAATGGTAAGTTCTGTCTGATAACTAGGCTTCATCATCATCATTTCAGCCGAAAGACGTCCACTGCTGGACATAGGCCTCCCCCAAAAGGGGGGTTTTGCCATAATCGCCACGCTTGGCAGGCGTGTTGGCGATCGCAGTAATGGTTGTCACAAAGGCACAGAGAACGCTGCTGCCCATTCTCTAGGGAGTCCCTTAGTCGCCTCTTACGACACCCACGGGAAGATATGGGATGGTGCTATTCTTTACGTCCGACACCTTAAGGAATTACAACAAGTCAACCAGTCTTACCAAGGTGTTACGCAGTAACTGGGCTGTGGACGTCAGATTGATAGTAACAGTCGTTCCATGTAAAACACTGGTATTTAGCTGCATCCGGCTAGACTGGAAGCCGACCCCAACATAGTTGGGAAAAGGTTAGTCAAAGAAAGAAAGAAAGAACAGTTTATTTGTAAGAATATAGTATAATAAGGTGTTGCGATTGTCATGGTCTCATGAAATCCGATCCAGCCTGTCCCTTTGCTGTCCCTCCCCCAGCGACGCCCTAAGCCGAGGCTCGTACCCCACAGGGGGTGCCCTTAGCGTGTAGTCGCTTAGTTTGTTAGTTATTTTGACCTGGCTGGAGGCCCTAAAAATAATATTTTTTAAGGCACCACAGGAAAGTCCGGTTAAGAGCGTGTATTCGATTCGTGACGAAAACTTCTTGTTTTCGCGTTTTTCCCAGAGCAATATCGTAATGACGTGAGCAGATTATTTGAAGACAATTCCAGTTTACTAAAAGATTAAGTCTTGATTTAGGCAGCTACAGAGTAAAAGTATAATTTTTAATTATGTTTTTTTGAAGCGAAGACAATTCTTTCATATCGTTTTACGAAAATAGACGTCAGAGTTAACTTTCAGGACGAATACAACCATTACAATATGCCAAAATATTTTGTTTTATGCGTTTTTCCAACAGTATATACAGTCATAAAGACAGCTACAGAGCTAAAACTACCAAAATATTACTATTATGTATTAAAAAACAATGTTGAAAAAGTAGAAAATCGGTTCACTTTGACAATTTTTTTTCACCAGTATTTGAATAAAAACATAACTGATATATTTATTTTATATAAGTAAATGTTATGCTTAGTATACAGAATATTTTTCAGTCCGTTATACGAGCTCATTTATTTTAGACAAGTATTTTAAAAAGCACTGTAAAACATCGCGCGCTGTCGTTTGCCGATCAATTTCAATGATTCGTGCTTATTTCGTGCATATTTTTTTTTCTGATGCACACAAATACCATTGTATTGTACTAGTGTGTGTCAATGCTGCTACGCCGTTCTAGCAATCGTTTAGATTTTGAGTTGCGCTAAAACGAATACGCGCCCTTAAGCAGCCGACAACCTCCTAGGTTGACTTGCGAGATGCCAATCCGAAAAAAAAAAAGAAAATCGTGGTCTCATACATTCTACTAATTCTGGTGTACAAATATTTTCTAATAACAAAAATTTAAACATTATTTTTAATGATTTCTCACACAGGAACTCGTTTGTTGAGTAATAGCATTTACTAAGTAGTAAATCAAAGACTTTGCGCTTAAACTTGCTTAAATTAAGGCATTTTAAGTCATTTGGTAATTTATTATAAATTCGATTAGCCATACAGTACGAATTTATACTATACATTTTGGTGCGTTGTTAAGGGATATGCAATTTATGAGGAAATCTACTTATTCTGTTAGTGACAGCTGTGTTTTTAGGGTTCCGTACCTCAAAAAGAAAAAACATAACCCTTATAGGATCACTTTGTTGTCCGTCTGCCTGTCTGTCTGCCTGTCTGTCAAGGCCCTTTATCTCGAGAACGCGTAGAGATATAAAGTTAAAAATAAAACCATATACTCAAGTCTACGGTCCCTTGATGCTGTAAAAAAATCAACCCTCTATGTTAACGTGAAAAAAAGATACGGCCGTTTATGTCGCAAAAAACGCATTTATAGTATTTTAAAGTATGGATTATTATAGAAGTATGGATTAGTATAGAAGTATGGATATGTAGAGTACGGTCAACGTAACTTGGCGCGTCTGAAGTTAGCCGAGTAGACAATTTCGTTCGTAGAAGTTCCATTGCGCAGCCAAACAGCTAACTTCAGACGCGCCAAGTTACGTTGACCGTATTGTACCTACAAATATATACCGGAACCCTCGTTGGGCGAGTCTGACTCGCACTTGTCCGATTTTTTTAGGAGACTTGGGTGTTTGTATTCAAATAAACAAGTTTCAAAAATGTACAGACTTGGTAATGGTAAAATGCCTATATTTCTTGAAACTTCTGAAAATCAATCTTTCCAATACATATTACACCAATTTATGATACACAATGATTTTGCACCATACAAAATTATTAAAATACTCTTCATCTATTTAAAAATAATTTAAAAGCACGCTATATTTCCATAGCTAACCAGCCTATAAAGAGCAATCGCCCAACGCCGATCAGATAGCGCTGCGATGCGCGCGCGCACCTAAACACGCCTATCGCGATCCTAGCGCCACCTAGCGCAGAGTTATCGCTAAGATTTATTCGGCGCACACGCTTAGGTGTTTTGTTGCGTCTAAATTTGGTTCTGTAGATTTAAAGATGTTCTTTTATTTTATAGGTTTTGGATAACATTGGGTAGGTATAGAAAGAAGCATTTTATAAATAATAATAATAAATAATAATATGTGGGAACATTTCACACACGGTCATCTGACCCCAAACTAGAGAGACCCTGTACTATGGGTGTCAGACAGCTGATATACATACACAAATTCATTTTTAAATACATACATATATAGATACACAACACCTAGACACAAGGCAAACACAAGTGCTCAATACACAAATATTTTACCCTGGGCGGGAATCGAACCCGCAAGACGCTGCGCCGTGTCGTCAAATGCCTCTTATATACAGCGTTGTAAGGAGTCTAGAGGTATGGTGTCGATATGAAGGAACAGTAATTCTTAAGACGTGGTCGTGGTGGAACCTAGGAATCGCTCGGTGTTTCATGTCAAGGTTAGATTTCGAAATTAATGTCTAATTAGTTTTTTCTTGAACTTCGCCGTGTGTTTAATCAATACGTTCTGACATGACGACTATAATAATTAATTGTATGGACATTTAAGATCAACTTAAATTGACAGCTCTATGTCCCTTTCTTATTTTATCGGCGAGAAAGTAATATAAATAGCTAGAAGAATGGGTAAGAAACTCCATACTTACTCTTTAAAAAAAAAATGCGTCCAATATTTTGCATTTACAGAGTTATAAAACTATACGTGAATACGATGGACCTTGCATACGGAGGTAAAGTCCCATAAATGCCTTTAGTCCATATTGTTATAAGTTATGGCCCCAACTTCAAAGCACATGGCTAACAGCAAGCTCGATCGTGTGAATCAATGTTTGTTCATCTACAACAGTTCCAATCTCGACAACGAGATCACTATTGCGACACACCATCTAATGTCATGCCTTCAACAAAAAACAAGTGAACACAATTCCCTTCTAACTCAAATATCAGATGTTCCAGATATACGGAATGGTCTAAGAACGAGGAGTGGTCAGAATAAAGTCATCTTAGATTTGTTGAATTTTAAAAATTACGTATATTGGCTCTATTTAGCTCAGACGTCAGGATTACAATCATTGTTTAAAAAAAATTATGCTTATAAAAATAATCATCTGTTTAGCTTTTTCCCAACTATATTGGAGTTGGCTTCAAATCTAATCGTATGCTTCTCCACAAGCCAGTCACTGGGTAACACGATACCTCTTGGTTAGACTGGTTGCTGGACTTTCCAAAACAAATATTATTATTAAGAAATTAGCCTTGATAGAAATATTACAAAATGTAGGTATCTTACTAAGGGCGACACTCACCAAAGCTTTAAATGCGTTTAAAAATTTCGTTTAACACAAAATTGTGTTTAAATCCAAAAGATGTCTTTCAATTCAATTCAATTCAATTCAATTCATTCATTTATTGCATCAAACATGGTAGGTACATGGAGTTCTTATATAAAATATTCAGTAACACACATTTGGCCAATATATAGCATGCAATAGTACAGGTTTTATTAGGTAACTACATTTTTCAATTTATGTCTACTTAACCGTTAAATATGTATGTGCTTTATAGTATAAAATTTACAGGGACACTTTTGAAAGAACTCATCTATCGAATAAAAACACTCTTCTAACAACCACTTCCGCAACGCAACACAAAACTTATTGAAGGGTAGTTGAGTAATTGACCTAGGTAATGCAATGCATACAAATTAGGGGAGCCATATAAACGCAGCTCCGCCGAATAAGTTCTAGCTTTGGAACAGGCATTTCAAAATCTAAATGTGTAGGTTTCCTTTTGTTTGTGTTATCTTTCGGTTCAAATAGTTCAAGATTGGACCTCACAAACCTGGCAACCACCACCACGACTTAAACGCGTTTAGTGGACTGTCAAAGTAATTACTGACAATCGGCTATTTAGCGGCACTAAATACGTTTAAGGCGTCACGTGATCATTGTTACTTGTGATAATTTTGAGTTAAAATTAAGGTTTTACCAGTTTCTCATTTATTATAATTTGTGAATAATCAATTCATCATAACATAATGGATTTTGTTTATCAGATTACGACGAAGAGTTTATTGGCTATTTAAATAGCCCTCGTGCGCTGAGACAAATGGGTCCAGGGACCAATATGTTTGAAACATTATCTGATACAAAAAGTGTTAGAAGTAAAAAAAGTAAAAAAAACTACTTGTTGTTATTGCAAGAAATTGAACATCAAACTAACCTTGAAAACAAACTAGTAAGTTATGTATTAGTCCCTAGTTTATAAGTATCTAGTATAGTCTGGATAGGGTAGATATGGGACGTCTCAGAACCCAAAACATCTTTAGGTAAAACAATAATTGCTTCCGTCCGGATGGCTTAAACCACAGATTACAACAGATGTAAAAGTCAGCGTAGTTTCTTTTCATGCATTCTACGTCAATCGGAAATACCTTATTTCAAAGAAACGTAACACCGCTAAATGTTCCAAGATACAGTTCAGTACAACGGAACGCCATCGACTGTTTTACCGACGCGCAAATCATAATTAACTAAATGCTCTGACAAACGGCTTGGTGAAATACGTGCCTAAACGAATTTAAGCTAATCGCGTTTAAGGATTAAAATCAAATTAGCTAAATGTATATACGAGTTATTTAAACGAGATTTGGTGAAAGCCAGCCTTACTCGCGTTGAAGTTAATTTTTTTTGTACACATGTTAACAGAATATTATTAAAAAACCGTAATTTTATTCATTTCCATGAGGTACTTTTTACACCTGAAAAAGGGCTCAGACTTAAATCTAGCAAGATCGCATACCTTCTTAGTTAACTACATAATCCTTTATATATATTCTCAAAATTCTAGCTAAGCTTATATGACGTTGGTTTGGCGACTCAGGGTTCTTGGACTATGACCTTTGTCATCGCTCACTATATCCGTAATGATATCTTTAGCATCGGCGAAGGATTCTTTTGTTTAAATAATTTAGTCTCAATTTCGAGGCAGAATATTGTTGTAGCTGTGACATTGCTCACAGGAGTCACTTATTTGATGAGCTTAATGTATTTCTACTATCCTACTTCCTTCTTTCCTTCCTTTCTTTGAAAATAAGTATCATGGCAGAATTTGTACAAAAAGATAAAGATCTTTAGAGAAGTTGAAATTCTCATTCTTATACCTACTCTTGGGTACCTAAAGAGTACCATCAGACATTTACAATATTAAAAAAAAAAGTGAATAGTTTAATGAAAAGCTCATTATTTCAGAACGAAACGGTGACTAACAGTAACAGTGACACTGACAGTCGCCGTATCGCAGTTATTACACTGAAATTGCATCGTTTTTCCACACACTTGTCACATCACTTGTCTACCAATTTGATAGATCCGTTAACGTGTAAGTAAAAGTAAGTGACAAGTAGTCACTTTCTTTTTTTTTATAAAACACAAAATGGGCATCGAGATGAAATGAAAAAGTGTTATTTTCATTTGATAGTATTTTAATTATGCGGGGGTTTAAAAATATGGTAAGTATATCAATCTACTCCTGGTAATGTATTCTTCACATTAGAAAATATTTTAAACCGTCTAAATTATATATTTTTTTCATATGAGCTACTATTTTTTATATTTTTAAATGTTTTTATTTTTTATTAATATTTAAAAATGTATTTTATAGGTAAATATAATTAATAAATGGTGATAATAATAATAATAATCATTGTCCATCAGCTACTTGCTCTGAATTACAACCTCGTGGAATCAGAAGTTCCATACTACAGGTATGTGCCCGATCCAGTTCTTGAAAATAGCAATGTCACATTGTACTGGGATCGATCAATCATCACTGACAGTACTATTGTAGCCAATAAGCCTGATATAGTGGTGGCGGATCGATTGGAGAGGCGCGCAATGATAATTGACATAGCTGTTCCTCATGACGAGAACTTCATGAAGGCCGAGAAAGACAAGCATATAAAGTATCTTGACTTGGCCCATGAGGTTGTCGACGTGTGGAATGTGGACTTAACGATCATTGTGCCGATAATTGTTACAGCCAATGGCTTAATTGCCAAGAGCCTCGACCAACGGACGGCTGGATCAAGGGCTTGATTCAGAAGGCAGTACTTCTGGAAACGGCCCGCATTGTCAGGAGGTTTCTCTCTCTGGAGCCCTGACCGCCGGTAGCTTGGATCCTGTTCCCGATACCGGTGAGGTACTATATTTTTAAATGTTTTTATTTTTATATGAATATTTAAAAATGTATTTTGTGTATTTAAATAAATGAATGTGAATAATAATAATCTTTATTTCACTCTTTACAAAGGTTCACGTATGTATTGTGTACATACGTGAACCTTTGTAAAGAGTGAAATAAAGATTATTATTATTCACATTCATTTAAAAAATACAAATAAATTAACTAAAATGCATGAACAATGATCCAAATAAATGTACGGATTTCGCCATGATTCTTTGTGAAATAGGATGGATGTTTTCAACTTTTTCACGCGTTAACGGCTCAACAGAATTGGCGCAACATATAGATCTAGCTTAACACAAAGGATAATATTTATACCTTTATCATGATCTCGTAGGATAATATTATTAACCGACTTCAAAAATAAGACTTCTAAAAAGCAAATTAAATAACTTAAAAAAAAGACAACTGCCTTCAAAAAGTAAAAAATACCTTTAATTCGCAAGTCGGCGTCATTGGTTTTGTTTGTAGTTTTTATTGCCACCGACTTGCGAATTATTTTTTTACTATTTTTAATGTTTTTTTGGCTTTCATTTTCATTTAGTTTTACCGTTATAGCCCGTGAAGTATTACCAATCAATTAAAACTAAGGCTGTATATCTAAATGACATTCCTCTCTAGATTTAAATCGGTCATAATCCCACCTTTGTTTTAATCCGAACCGGACATAACATAGATCACGTGAAACAGATCTGAATCGAAATGTTAAGAACTAAAGATGTTTGATAAGGTGTAAGACGTTCTTAATGAAATCCTTATACAGAAGAATGAGTTTGTTCGTTGAATATGCATGTGGTTATCGGGATTTTGTGAAACAATCAGATTGTTCGTTTTCATTAGAATGTTAGGTGAATTTATTTGGATTTATATTTATAAGAGAATTAAGTACGTAATGAATACCTACTATGTCTAGCTAGACTCAGTTTTTATTACCCATTTCTAAGATGAGTCTTGAAAATGTCATTTACATTTGTAAGGCTCATCTTTTTTCGTATTGTGATAAGAAAGTCATCGACGAAAAATTTACATTAAGTTGATAAACTTTTGATCAACAATTTATTGTTGCTATGAAAATTAAAGGAGATTCAAAAATTTTTTGCAATTTATTGTTACTATGAAAATTAAAGGAGATTCAAATATTTTTAACAATACTTTAAGTGAAGTACCCATATGTAATCGATGCTCAGGAAGACCACAGCGAAATAACACAAGCTTGTATTCGTTTTCACAGTTCCAGTTTATTTTAATTACACAGTTCAATGCACATTAATTTTAAACACAGTGTACATCAATTATTATATTATATTATATGTTTTATATTCTACAATCTATTTTACTTGAGACCACCTTTCTTATGGCTCGATGTCGAACGAATGTCCCCTGATCCGTTTAATACTTGTGCCCCACTCTAACACCCCGCCATTTTACTGACATCAAAATGGCGCGCTTTTAACGAACAAGTCAATACAACTACTGTTATAATATACCACAAGTCAATAAAACTACAGTTAAAGTGTAACACATATAACATAGATTATCATTTATTTTAATACTATGTTTTAGCAGTACAACGGCGTAGTGAAATGAATTTCTTCCATTTTTAAAGTAATTAAAGCACAAGCTATTAAAAGCACAAGTTTTGAGTGTACATTGAAGCGTTAATGCTGGAAATTAATGCATACATTTTGGCATTTTAAATATGTAGTTCGACTATATTAAGTTTTGGAAGAGCTAAAATTTGTAATAATATCGAAAACTTCACGCGTGTACATACCTAGAAAACGACGTCACTTAATAATGATAAACACAAGAAAATCTAAGAAAGTTGTGATAAAAGGGAAGGGCAATTCCCACCAGTGTCAACACCTTCTAATAATATATCACAACACATACCTACCAACTAAAGAAAGCGAGAAAAAAATGACAGTAATAAATCATTCATCCACGTACCAACAAAGATATTTTGCTTATTTCATCAATACAACTAAATCCCTTTTAACAAATAGCGACACGAATATTCAACAGAGTTGTCTAAACAAGAGGTTTTCATCAGCTTTCGTCGCCGACAAAGTACTTAAAATATGTACCTTTATTATTAATGTCGAACATTATAAATTAGATTTTTTCTTAAGCGAAAACAAAATGTCTTTATTAGAAACCGGTCAGTGATGTGACTCACGTAGGCTCGTTTAAGAAGGTTCTGTATGTAGTAATTTTTCAAGTATGTGAAGTAGGTTTAAAAGGGCCAATTTCTGGAATAACAAAAAGTTAAATTATATCAGTTTCACAATAAATTTATGCAATAAACTTTCTTGGAAGGCCCATATTGCTTATATTAGGTCAAAACTTTCGTCACTCACCGGGTTTCTAAAGAGAGCGGCAGGATGTATTCCTTACAGGGTACGAATGACTATTTACAACTCTCTGGTAAAGTCACACCTGGAGTATTTAATTGAAATATGGGGGTGTGCTGCAAAGTCGAATCTTAAAGACTTACAAGTTTCACAAAATAAAGTAGTAAAAGCTTTTTAAATTTAAGTATCACCGTTTGACTGAGACACGTACACTATACCGTAAAACAAAAATATTTAACCTAACACAATTAAACACTTACTCAACGTGCATACTGGTAAGAAAGATAATGACTGGTGACTTAAAATCTGACATAAAACTTGTTAAAAAGGTATTTTATTACGGCTTAAGAAATACTAACCAAATTGAATTACGAAGAAATAGAACTAACTACGGCAAAAAGACTATTACCTATGAGGGAGCACAACTATACAATAATTTACCAAATAATATTAAGAATTCCAAATCACTTGCAGTGTTTAAAACCAGATTAAGACATTACATTTACGATAACATTTACTAGAATGGCTTGATCGCTGAATGTTACATAATTAGTTATTTAAGCTCATTATTAAGTGAACTATGTATTGTTCTTTATGAGTAATAAATTCGTTAAACCTAAATATATGCCCTTATTATAATATAATAAACAAAAAAAACAATAATTACTAATGTTCTAACAGTAATCTTTAATAAACAACATGGCATTAAAAAAAATCTCGGCATTGTTGTCGACTAATAATATGCACTAATGACCGCCAAAACACTACTAGCTACTACACAAAAGATACAAAAGAAAAATACCTTTTCACAAACTCTTATTGCTAGCAAAAAGAAGAACAATTTTGGGTGAATTTAATAAAATTAGCAATTTCAAAACGAAAATAGGACGTAAATTATTGAATTTCTTGTAATAAAATGATGTACAATTTAGATCAACTAACATTCATCATGTCGCTGCAAAATAGGTAAGTCCTCTCCCCGGAACCCTAAAATTCTTACAGAACAGAGATGTAACTCAATGTTCTGCCATTTATTTTAGTATCTGTAATCAATAACGTTGATTATTATGTATGTATATATGTATGGTTCATTATGCATGTATGATGTTTTGGTAATGCTCTGTCTAATGTTTAAGCTGTGCGAGATTGTTGGATATAGTATGCAATAGACAGAGAGTCTAAATGGCGTGGTCATTGAAACTAGTCTTCTATACAAGGTGGCGATTACATAGCACAATAAAAGATCATGGCAGAATTTGGTAATACAATGAAATTGCTTTTATTAAGCATTATTAATATTAAATTATGGCGCCGAATGTTGCTGCTCTTCTTACAGGTTAGTAAACCAATATTTTAAATGGTGTTCTATTTTGTTTACATGTATATGTTCTTTAGTATGTTTGTTTTTTTTTCAGTGATAGGATTTATTTGATAGTTTAAAATATTCTTATTAACTAGTATTAGTATTATTTTTATTTTCTGGCGCATCGTTATTCCCACCTTGTATATAACATTAATGTGTCTGTTTGTAATGTCAATGTACTAAATTCATATTATTACATATTATTATGAATGTTTACTCGGTAGGTACTTATACCAAAATATCACTTTTTAATTTTTTGTCTGTGTGTCTGTTTGTTCCGCTTGAACTCCGCAACTGCTGGTCGAATTTTGATAGGACTTACTGGCACATACCTGACGTTGTAAGGAGTAACGCTACTGTTATTTTAGAAAAGTAATTAGGGATTCGCGTAAAAAAATATAAAGCCACTGCAAATAACTGACCTTTTCACGCATGGAGTCGCGGGCATAAGCTTGTATTATAAACAATTTACAAGCACAACAATACGCAACTGATTGACAATTTAATCTGTATACTCTATTCAGTCATAAAATACATTATCATTTTCAAACAATATAATTTTCAAGATAAATAAAAATAAATGCCTTCCTAATCTAACCTAATATTGCTATTATTAGATTGCTATGAACAGTTTTGACTGATTTTATCTGTTTTACGTAGGTAATTAACGAAATTATTGAAAGATTGTGGGTTGGCTCATTTTAACTCAACTAAATAAATGCAAATTGATAGACATCTGTGCATTCTTCCTATTCTTACATACGGCGCTCAAACCTGGTCTTTAACTGTTCAGCTGAAGTTCAGTCTCGAGGTTTGCCAGCATACAATGGAGCGTAGCATCCTGGGAGTCAGATTAACGGATCGCGTTAGGAATACGATGCTGCGCTCCAAGACACAAATCACCGACGTCACTCAAAAAGCAGCCAAGTTTAAATGGAACTGGGCCGGCCACATCGTCCGCATGTCGAACGTATCATGGGCTAAAGCAACCACAATGTGGGTCCCGGAACACGTCGAGCGACATCAAGGTAGGCCTAGGCGAAGATGGCGGGATGAGCTTGACGCTAACAGGAGGGACTGGTCTACACTAGCTCTAGACACAGAGAGTTGGAAAGGAGAAAGGGAGGCCTTTGCCCTGCAGTGGGACAATACAGGCTGAAAGTAAATAATAATAATAAGCTCCATTCAAAGAATCAAGGCGAGATCCATACATTCATTTGTATGAAAAAATAAAATAATTTAGAGGGCTAAAAATATTTTCGAATGTGAAGAATACATTACCAGGAGTTGATTGATATACTAAGCATATTTTTAAACCCCGCATAATTAACACTTTTTTGTTTTATATCGATGCCCTTTGTGTTTATAAAAAATAAAAAGCTTTTTACAAAAAAGACAACCGCCTTCAAAAAGTGAAAAATAACTTTAGAACAGAACACACATTGACTTTAGTTTCGAAATTCAGTGGCTTTGTTCTGTTTGTTGTTTTGTATTGCCACCGACTTCCGAAACTAAAGTCAATGTGTGTTCTGTTCTAAAGTTATTTTTCACTTTTTGAAGGCGGTTGTCTTTTTTGTAAAAATCTTTTTATTTTCCGCTTTTTAGTACCTCCTTCTCATTCAAATCTATTAAGAAGAGATTGAAAGTTAACTACTACAAAGATTTATGAAACTAAAACGTCGTCTATGTAAAATTTTTGGGTATTTGTTGATTTTTCAAAAAGTGCTGAATCAATTTCGATAAAATTTATATGGGACCACCCCTGAAGCATATCCTATCTATAAAAAAAAAGAATTTTCAAAATCGGTTTACGTTTGCCTGAGAAATCGCGTAACAAATCGCGCACATACTTAATGCAAATTTAAGACTTATACGGTTTTCTCATGGATGCCATGGTCAGAACTGGACCAAATTAAAATGGGACCACATGGGAAGCACTAGCTTCCAAATAAAAAAAGAATCATCAAAATCAGTTCACCCAGTCCCGAGAAATCAGGTAACAAACATAAAAAAAAAAAAAAAAAAAAAAAAAAAAAAATACAGACTAATTGATAACCTCCTCCTTTTTTGAAGTCGGTTGAAAAAACAAAAACTGACAAGCGACGTTAACGGATCTATCAAATTGGCAGACAAGTGATGTGATAGGTGTGTGGAAAAAAAAATCATTATTTATGATATTATTTCCCATAAAAATTAAATTAAAAATTTAAAAAACCCCCAACGCAAAACATAAAAGCGATTATGTAAAAAGTCAAAAATAATACCTTTTGTTGAGCCATCAAATGTTTGTTCGTTGAAATGGCGCTATAATGTCGCGGCGGGGTACCGCTTAAGTAAGTCAGTCCCTTAATTTCATTCACTGTCTATTAATTTACCAGCATTTCCGATCAATTTGCTTTGATATTATCAAATTTTTGTTGCTAATCTAGTTGTTAATCTTGTTGCAAATCTAGTTACCATCAGTTCGCTATTTTAGCTATTTAGTTATTGCTTTAAACTTAGCGGTACCCCGCCGCGACATTATAGCGCCATTTCAACGAACAAACATTTGATGGCTCAACAAAAGGTATTATTTTTGACTTTTTACATAATCGCTTTTATGTTTTGCGTTGGGGGTTTTTTTAAATTTTTAATTTAATTTTTTTTTTTAATTTTTGAAACGTAATTTAGTTCAGTGTGGTCACCTATAATAATATGTTTGAAAGTAAAGTAAACATCCGGTATGCGTCTAAGATCCCTACCGCAGCTAACAAAAGAGCTGATAACTTTAAAATTGCTGAACCGATTTTGATGAAACATGTCTAAGAACCATCGCTAGAGAATCTGATTTCAAATAAAAACCGCATTCAAATCGGTTCACCCGTTAAAGAGCTACAGTGCCACAGACAGACACACAGACACACAGACACACAGACACACAGACACACAGACACACAGACACGTCCTCTTTTTCGTCGGGGGTTAATAAAACGATGCAATTTCAGTGTAAGAACTGCGAAACGGCGACTGTCAGTGTCACTGTTACTGTCAGTCACCGTTTCGTTCTAAAATAATGAGCTTTTCGTTAAACTATTCACATTTTTTTGCGGGGTTTTAAAAATTTTGTAAATGCTTGAAGGTACTCTTTAGATACCCAAGAGTATAAGAATTAGAATTACAACTTCTCTAAACCTCTTTATTCTTTTTTTGTACGAATCCTACCATGATTCTATGCTTAACCAGCTATCAAAACAACGTCATTACGACTAAAATCCAAAGTAACTGAGTGGCTACTACAGAAGGATTACGCGTACATTGAGTCTTTACTCACATTCATCGCCCAACAAAGTCATACTACCTCTCATACACTTGTAGGTTTTACCATACGCAATGGGCGCTTGCATGTGCAAGCACCCATAAATGTTTACATAACTACATAATAATTATCACTCAGAAACACCAACTACATTACATATGAACACTACATACTCACACATATACACACCCCCACACACGTATACACTTACACTACTCACCAAGAAATTAAGTTGATGTAGTACAAACACCGTTCACTTGTTGCACTAAATTGTATTTTTATATAACTTGGCCGAACACTGGTGCTGATTCCCTTGTTCACAAACTAAAGTAAAATTAGGCATTTGGCATCTCTTACTACCAGGCAGCTGAAGAAACGGACGGCGACAGACAAGGACTGAGTTAGAGATGTCAAATTAGTTTTTCCCTTGAATTTCGCAGTGTTTTTAATCAATACATTCTGAAATGACAACTATAATTGTATGAACATTTTAGATAAACTTAAATTGACAGCTCTTATTAATATAATAATCATGTCTCTTTCTTGTTTTATTGGAGAGAAAGAGTTATAAATAGTTTTTAAATTAATTTGGTTCGTGCACAACAGCATTGGCACCACTGTCTCTCAAGTTACAGGTCATCCTAGTTTGAGAGGCAGGGTAACACGATATTGTACAGATTTTGCAACAAAAAGGTTAAAATTGTTCATTAATGTTCTCTTCTGTATATTATCCCTTTTTTCTGGTGAATAATTTTTTTATTATTATTATAAATCAACGTAACTTCATAACTCGTAATTCCTAACATAAAACACTTATTTTACTGCACAATCTCTACTATACAACCTTACCATGAAACCAGTTTGATCGCGGAAGAACGCCGTCAAAGATTAATAACTCAAATCATAGATTAGTTAGGTCATAATCTTTGGTTAAATGACCATGGTTTTGTATTGATGACCATGTCACAGTTCAAACAGCGCTGATACATCGGTACCTTTGTAAATTTAAATAAAATGGCGACAACCTATTAATAAGGCAAGTTTTAAGTCTCTAAGTCAGATTGATATTGTTTTGTAGTAACATTCAATGTTTTTAGAAAGGTGAGGAATATTTAAGCCGATTATTTTTGCTAGTATACAACTGTAATTGATGGTGATATTTTTAAATGAATCATTGGTTAGATTGTGTATGTAGGAATGTGTCACTTGATAACGTTTTGACACACTTCTGCATCGTGTCAGTACAAACAAAAAACCAAATTATAAGGTCAGCAGTGCCATCCTGTTACAATCTCCCTCGGTGAATACCTAGATGAAGTGAGATGAAGTGATCAGTTCCGATTCGTACCGATGACAGCTCACTTTACCAAAGTGTTCACCGGGGGAAATTGTAACAGAATAGACATACAGGACTAGTGTCGTATTGAAAGCTAGTTAGCAGTAGCAGGAAAGTTAGAAACGGGGTTGACAGCTCAGGATGCATTTAAGCACTGACAATTTAGTACCTTCTTATGGCAAAATAATATTTCTTCCGACCGAATTCTGGTAATGGCGGCCAATCTCAATTGAGACTAACTAAGTGGAGCAAATGGAGACGCAGGAAATATTATATTGTTACGTTCAAAATCAATTCACAATCTCATCTCAGCGATCATCAATGTCAATATCTTGACAAAAATTTAGGAAAATGGACGTCTCCATTTCCCTTTGACAGATTGAAACTGAGTTTTTTTTTAATGCGAACTTCCAAGAAGTTAGAAATCTTGTTCCCTTATTATTTTTATTGTACAATTGTATAAAATACGTCATACGAATTGTTCTAGTTTAGTGATCTAGGTACAATCTGTATGGAGTGACATTTTAAACACCATTCACACGTCCTCACAGAAGCTACCACGGCTTAGGCATTAAACCGTCTATAACATGACGACTATTTTTAATCTTTGCCGAACCAATCAAAACCATCTAAAGCTGAAGAAAGGACTTAATTACCTTATTGTCATCACTAACGTCTTCATTACAGATAGTGAGTGATGGTACCCTTTCCAGTATTAATAGAACTATAGACAATTTTATTCAGGCTATTGTAGATCATAAAACTATGACTGCAGCAGCGATAATTGCGTGAGATTAAATGTTACAGTACTTTCGTTGTGTTATGAAGTATCACAGTTAGAATAAAGTTCCATTTACGCGTTCATTAGTGGATTTAAAGCTGATTTAGTTAGCTTGATGCCCTAGAGTTAATTGAGAAACGAGCCAAGAGGATCATTGGCAATGATAGGCTCGTCGAGTCAAAACTTCAAAGTCTTGAGCATCGACGCCGAGTTGCTGGCCTGTCGGGTTTTCTATCGGTTGCATTTTGGGGAGTGTGCGACGGAATTGCATAATTTTATTCCGCCGAGCCCGTTCCGTCATCGGACCACAAGACGTACGGCGATGCGCCACCGGTACATGGTGGACATCCCACGCACACGCACAAAACGTTTTGGGAACACATTCATTGTGTGTACTGCTAAGGAGTGGAATTCCCTGCCTGAGTCTGTGTTTCCTGATAGCTACAACCCGGGAGTCTTTAAGACAAGAGTGAATAGGTTACTTCTAGGCAAGGTATTCATACACCCATATCTTCCCGTGGGTGTCGTAAGAGGCGACTAAGGGCAGCAGCGTTCTCTGTGCCTTTGTAACAACCATACTGCGATCGCCAATCCGCCTGCCAAGCGTGGCGATTATGGCAACCCCCCCCCCCTTTGGGAGGCCTATGTCCAGCAGTGGTCGTCTTTCGGCTGAAATGATGATGATGAAGCTATTCTACGCTTCCCATCAGGTGAGATAGTGGTCAAACGTATGCCTATCAAAAATGATAAAAAAAAGATAATTTTAAAGGCGAAACGTTCGCCGTGCCATCGGATTATGAGAGTAAAAGAAGGTGTACCCCGCACCTATGTTTGCGCACCCGCTTGTGCACTATGATATCGACGACATAGTGCACAAGCGTTGGCAGCGTGTCGCGGGTTCGATTCGCACACGCAACAAATATTTGAATGTCCTACAGATAATTATTCCTAATAATAACTAAATTATAACCTAAATTAAATCCTAAATTAAAATTAATTAATATATTTTTTTCTTTTTTTATATTTTAATATTTATAGTTTACTAATTATTTTTCCAAAATTATTGGAACTATTACTTTTATTATTATTTATAATTTATTAATTATTTTTCCTAAATGATTGGAATTATTATTTTAATTATTGGCTGTTTGTGTATGTGAGTTTAAATGTTTGTTATCGCACCCACGGCACAGGAGAAATTCCTAGTGAAAGGCAAAGTTATTTTTTAAATGAATGGTAAAATGATTCCGGGACTGGCTATTAGTGTAAACGCACCGACGATATAGAAGAAATTCCTAGTATGCGGCAACGTTCTTTTTTTGACATAGAAATTAAAAAATATCTCCTGCATACTTCATCATCATCATCATATCAACTTTTAGACGCCCACTGCTGGGCATAGGTCTCCCCCAAGGGGGAGGGGGGGAGGATCGGCCGTAATCGCCTTGCTTGGCCGATGCATGTTGGCGATCGCAGTAGGTGTTCTGACAATTTTGTTTAAAAATCATTACCCTGCATCACTTTAAATTCAAAAAAATTACAAGTAGAAGTAAAATGATACAGATATATACAAGGTGTAACGTCAAATACGCAAAACCTGAAAATAGTTTGATTAGAATAACGAGTAGAATCAATTGAACCACTTTTTAATATAAGTTACATTTTTCAAAAAATCTTCATTATACATGTTGCTCAGTCTATTTATTAATAAGTCAAGCCATCACGTGCGCAAACCTGCCAAAATAGGTAAACAAACACAAATGGTTGTCGTCCAATTTAAATTTTGTCATACGCGTGATAATAATAGTTCTTATTTTAATGCAAATACGAGTCTTGGTAAAACTAAAACCGCACACACCTTTAAATTTCTTTTTATGTTTTTTTTCTTTCAGAATTAGGTTAATTGAATTAAAAATCATTTGGGGTGTCTGAGGTTTTGCGTGTTTAACGTTACACCTTGTATATACAGATAGCTGATATACATACACAAATACATTTTAAATACATACATATAAAGATAACCAACACCCAGACACAAGGCAAACACAAATGCTCACCACACAAATATTTACCCTGGGCGGGAATCGAACCCGCAACACGCTGATAATACAATAATGATTATACAATTACCTATACTGAATGTGTGGATGGATGGTAAGGGAGAGGAAGGCCAAAGACATGATGGATGGATTGTATGAGAAGAGAATGACGGGTGACAGGACGGAATAGAAATAGAAAACGTTCTGCGAAGGCCCCAAGTAACATAGGACAAGGGCAAAGGGCAGAAAAGTTATAATCGAAAATAGCACAATTTTCAACCGACTTCAAAAAGAAGGAGGTTCTCAATTCGTCTGTATGTTTTTTTTTTGTATATTTGTTATGCAATTCCTCTGGCAAAAGTAAAGCTATTTTGAAAATTCTTTTTTATGGATAGGGTATACCCAAGGGTGGTCCCATATAAATTTTATCGAAATTGATTCAGCACTTTTAGAAAAAATCGACACAAAAAAATATACATGGATGATGTTGTAATGTTCTGACCTTGTACTTTCAATCTCTGTTTTGACTGTGTTGCCATTTCTTAATGGATTTGGATGATAAGGAAGTACTTAAAAGCGATAAATAAAAATAAAAGTTTTATTACAAAAAAGACAACCGCCATCAAAAACCAAAAAGTGAAAAATAACTTTAAAACAGAACACACATGACTTTAGTTTCGGAAGTCAGTGGCAATACAAAACAACAAATAGAACAGCCAAGCCACCGACACTTTTTGGTTTTTGAAGGCGGTTGTCTTTTTTGTAAAAAAGCTTTTTTTTCTGGTTCTATTTTACATAAGCTCGCGTAAATCAAACCCCACCTTTACATGTTGAGGAAAACTTGTAAGTTCCGGGAATCTATGAATGGCTTAATGCACTGACTTCGTTGCTGGTCGATTTTCTACGCAATATTCCTTTTCATACAGCCATCATTTGAGTCACTCGAGAAATTACAATTGCAACGGGAATCGTAATCGAATTCATTTGAGGTAATATGGTATTCATTAATCGATTATCGGATTCCTATTATCGATTTGGCATGGTGAACTTAGAAATCACTTTAATTATTTCTTGAATGGGGCGAAAGTCGTAATAATTCAGTTAGTGTACTTTGATTTTCACAATTTAGTTACAAAAGCCATACAGATCGATTGTTTAAGGTTAAGCTACGCTAGCCGCGGTCAGTCTGTGGATGGGTGACCCTGCACTTCATACCAAGTTTCCTCCGTGCCTCGGAAAGCACGTAAAGTTGTTGGTCCCGGCTGTCATTTGAAGATCTTTGGCAGTCGTTTGGTACATACGTAGCTATAATATATATTATAGCTTGCTACCACACCACACACCACAGCTATAATATAATAATATATTTTCGCCCTTATTACGTCTGCGATCGTTTGTTTGTTTCACATTTTTGAAATTTACCAACCGACTTTATTTTTTTATGTTTGTTGCCTGATTTCTTTGGACTAAGTGAACCGATTTTGATGATTCTTTTTTTATTTGAAAGCTAGTGCTTCCCGTGTGGTCCCATTTTTGGTCCAGTTCTGACAATGGCATCTATGAGAAAACCGTATAAGTCTTAAAATTGCATTAAGTATGTGCGCGATTAGTTACGCGATTTCTCCGGCAAACGTAAACCGATTTTGAAAATTCTTTCTTTTATGTATAGGGTATGCTTCAGGGGTAGTCTCATATAATTTTTATCAAAATGGATTCAGCACTTTTTGAAAAATCAACAAATACCCAAAAATTTTACATAGACAACGTTTTAGTTTCATCAATCTTTGTAGTAGTTAACTTTCAATCTCTTCTTAATAGATTTGGATGAGAAGGAGGTACTAAAAAGCGGAAAATAAAAAGCATTTTACAAAAAAGACAACCGCCTTCAAAAAGTGAAAAATAACTTTAGCACAGAACACACATTGACTTTAGTTTTGGAAGTCGGTGGCAATACAAAACAACAAACAGAACAAAGCCACTGAATTTCGAAACTAAAGTCAATGTGTGTTCTGTGCTAAAGTTATTTTTCACTTTTTGAAGGCGGTTGTCTTTTTTGTAAAAAGCTTTTTATATTTATATGCCTTGCTATATCTGTCCACATATTTTGGTGACGTAGTAAAAATATTTATATTATAGCAGATCGTAATATGCCTTGATTATAGCTACGTCTGACATATATTAATATAATATTATAGCTACGTCTGTGACGGGCTTTAAGGTAGTCAGAAGCCAGAAAGTCTGTCAATCAGTCTTACCAAGGAGTATCGTGTTTCTCAGCAACTGAGTCGTGGAGATCAGAATCAGTTGCTCAATGGAAAACTCTGGTATTCAGCTGCATCCGGTTAGACTGGAAGCCGGCCCCAACATATTTGGGAAAAACCTGCGCAGATGATGAGCGTCATTTCCATTTTCATAAAATTTAAAAGACTGCTGAATCGGGTAGGTATGTAGGGTCGAATAAGGTATTTCGTTTACAGGCAAAAATATTAATCTTTCGACTACGCTAACATTTTTTTTTTATCTCGAGCACGTAGTATGTATCCCTGTAGGTCGATTCTGTAAAGTTTAAACAGCAACTCGCACACACATCGCTATTCACTCTCACTTCGCATAAGGTTCAAATCAAATCAAATTCTTTATTTCAGATAAATTAAATCAATATTTGGGTTACACAATTAATTAATAAATAATAACTAATAATAATAAATAACATTCAATTACACACACATTACATAGACACACTAGGAACGCCTGACATGCTGTCTTGGCCAATACTCCATGAAGGAGCTGTCAGTGTCCATTCTCTCCGCAAAAAGTTGCAAGAAGCTGTTGGGGCTGCCCCGCAAGCAGCGCATCAGGGACGCTATTCGTTTGGGATGTATTACTGTAAAGTCATCCACTCGTGCGTCTGCAAACATGCCTGATGCGCTACAAAATCGTGGCAACCCCACCAAAATCCTGAACGCGTTATTGTATTGGATACGCAGGGCATTATAAGTCTTCTGCGTATGCTTCACCCATAGGCTGCACGTATTAAAAGACTGACAGTACGCCTTAAATAAAGTTATTTTCACCTATGCTGGAGGGCAATTCTGTAAGAATTCACTCGCGAATTCGAATCCTATCTCATTTCCGATTTCACTTACTAGAAGTGAAAAGTATTTGGTTTTCGATTAAATAGTAACGAAATAATAGTTCACTTCACCTATGCCAGCACTTAGTAGCGCTAGCGTAGTTTTCATCGAGTTACAGACTACCTAAAACAGTTTTCACCGCGGAATCAGAAGTGAGATCTGAAGTGAGTTCTTACAGAATAACATAGCAGTGCAGCGTGCAAACCTACGCGCTAGCATATTAGCTCTGACAGACAATGCCAAATGACCTTGATATATTTGACACTTTAAACCGGGTTCGAGTGCGAAGTGAGCGTCGAAGTGACGAGGAAATTACCTTACAGAATGCCACTTCTTACGTCATCTCATACTATAACTGTCAAAATCTCCCTGTCAATTTAGTTCAACTCTCTGACACGCTAGCAAAGGTGGCGCTAGTGTTTATTCAAATTATCAATCGAGGTTTCAGAATGCCAATCAAGAAACTCACAGCGGATTCAGATTCGAAGTTTAGAATGAGGTCTTACAGAACCACACGCTGGTACCTACGTGGACAAGATAAAAAAAAATCGTTACTGTAGTAGAAAGATGAATATGTTTGCCTGTTAGCTTGATCGACCGTACATAAAATACCTATTTCTAAATCTTATATTACACTCAATTAAGAATAGCCACCATATTTACAAACATCGTAACATCTCAACTGCGGAGGTCACGCCGTGATGTTGTTTGTACGACCTCTATGTTGTAATATCACGGTTTTCCACCGCTACAACTTTATTGAAGGTATTTAATAAAATCTGAGGAACTTATGAACACACCTGCGTTAGATGGAGGTAGCTACTTTTGTTGTATTCTGCAGGAAACCCCACCATCACGCCCCCCACCAGTACCCCCCAGTGAACCACCACCACCACCGAGGAAGCACCCCCCACCTTACGATAACAGTATCTTGGCCACTATTTCGATGATAATGTGCTGACTCACCTCACTTGCTCACTTACTCTTACCACACACACACCCCCTCACTACACTACATTTTAATTTGAATTATCTAATTTCATTGTCTTTAGACCTCTTTTAACCTGCCCAACTTGTTACATTGTTCTCACATTGTACCCCTAGATTCAAAATGAATAATGTTACCTAAATTTGTAATATTCTATCGATTTTAAAAGAGTGTTCATGGAGTTTCTTGCTCATTCTTCTCTATAGAAACCTACTGTTTGGAACGAGCAACTAGCTGCCACTTTTTGACTGACTGACTCCTTGACAATTCAAAGTGCCTGTAAATGGTTTATTTGAAATAAATGATTTGAGTTTCAGTGTGACACACAAGCACGCATCCAACATACACACACTATAGTTAAGAGTTTCCTGGGTAATAGGGTATTACACCAATTTTTGAAAAGTGTCTTAATGAAATTCTGTAGTGCTAATATGCCACCAAAAAAAAAACACAAAATTTTTATTCAATCGATAAGTGCCATAAAAATGCATCTAAATTTTAAATTTTCAAATTTCGCGCGTTGTTTGACGAAATCGCCTCTTACTGGACGCCATATTGCTCAGCGTAAATGATGTCAGTTCGTTTTGTATCAAATGAGCTCATATTAAATATGATAATTGTATATCATTTAAAAATAATTTAAAGCATATTTTATAATAGGTGTAATAATGAAAAAATTACGTTGGTTACGAAAATAATAAAAGTACAAAGCCTATATTACGCCAATCAGCTGACTGACAGTTGACAATTTTTTGTTTACACAGCCGTACGGCGTAATAACATGGCCGCTACTATTTTACGGTGTTTTATAACAGATTAAAAATACTGAAAACTTTGAATCGAATTTAATAAATTGTTTTGTTATTTTATGAACTAAAACTTACATTTTCCGACTGCTTTATGCCTAAACTGTCTCAATAACATATTTATAGATTTTTTCTCGTATAGAGTAAAATACCCTATTTCGTAGCGGGATTCCAGACAGTTGAAACGTTTGTCTGGGACTCGTCAGCTACATTGCCTTGGCGCTTTTCTGGTGGTCGCCACTGTTAATAATAAAATAATAATAATATGTGGGGACATTTACACACACGGCTATCTGACCCCAAACTAGGGAGACCCTGTACTATATGGGTGTCAGACAGCTGATATACATACACAAATACATTTTTTTTTGTAAATACATGCATATATAGATAAACAACACCCAGACACAAGGAAAACACTAGTGCTCATCACACAAATGTTTACCCTGGACGGGAATCGAACCCGCGACACACTGCGCAGCAGTCGATCGCTCAGCCACTGCGCCAACCGTGATTCTAACTTGCAGAGGTTGCAGTTTGGAAATAGAGTGGCGGACTTGTCACAAAATAAAAACTAATTAGAATATAGAGTTGGATAGTATTTAGGTTAACTATTATTCATTACCTCATCTTAACATTCCATAATGTTTTAGATCTATTATTTTTACTGGTTGAAAAAAAGATGTCGTAGGTATTTATTTACAAACTATTTTTTTTTAGTGTTACCGGTGACTTCGTCTGCTTGGAATTTCGTATATTTTTTTTGTGCGGAGTCCTAATTCTTTTTCTAAAATAAAATAGCCTGAATGCCTAAAACATCAGCAATCTGCCAGTGAAAGTCCCATCATAAACAGACCAGCCGTTTCGGAGATTAGCCGGAACAAACAGTGAGACAGAAAGACAGACCGTAACAAGTACCGTGGAAACATTTGTACGCATTTAGTAAAAAGCAGTTATTTTGATATTACAAACTGACACTTTAATTTGATTTATTTGTGTAGATAATTACGTAACAGTATTGCAATAGTGATAAAAACAATAAACAACAAGTAAAAACACAGGTTGTGTGGAGTCAAGTCGTGCTTGCTTCGTGCCCTTTGTTGATCGCCGCTCCTGTGCTACGAACGCAGGAGTTCATAACCATTTTGTTAGGTAGCAATATCAACACGTAGGAATGATTTAAAATGGCTTAAACTATTGGTATCGTTTGCTGTCAAAATAAACGTTACATCAGCGTGTTGCGGGTTCGATTCCCGCCCAGGGTAAACATTTGTGTGATGAGCACTTGTGTTTGCTTTGTGTCTGGGTGTTGTTTATCTATATATAGGGTGACTGGTAATTAGTGTACGATACTTAAACACGTGATTGTGTTCATGATAAGAAACAACTTTCCCGAAGAAAATTTTTTTTTGTACTGTTTCACTTTAGGTCACAGGCGTGCGCGCGCGTGAATTTCATACGGCTGTTGTGTTATTGTGATAAAAGTGCACCAGTACAAAAACATTTTTTTCTATGGGAAAGTTGTTTGTTATCATGAACACAATCACGTGTTTAAGTATCGTACACTAATTACCAGTCACCCTATATGTATGTATTTACAAAAAAAAATGTATTTGTGTATGTATATCAGCTGTCTGACACCCATAGTACAGGGTCTCCCTAGTTTGGGGTCAGATGGCCGTGTGTGAAAATGTCCCCACATATTATTATTATTATTATATTATTATTATCAACTATGTTGTGGTCGGTTTCCAGTCTAACCGGATGCAGCTGAATGCTGCAGCGTTTTACATAAAGCGACTGAATATCTGACCTCCACAACCCAGTTACTGATTGACACGATTCCCCTTGGTTTACTGGCTGTCAGACTTTCTGGTTTCTGACTATCCATGACGACTGCAAAATAAACGTTACATTAAAGAAAAAGATAGTGTTGTTCATAACTGGGGGGGCAATTTTACTAAATTTTAGGAACGTTCCCATTTAAATCTTTCTCGATCTGTCAAAAATGTCCGTAGTTACCTAAATTTGTGACATTAATTGTTGCTAGATTCTGAACGTTTTTAATTAGTATACTTGGCCTTCTCATATGTGTTTTTAAATTTTAGCACCGTTTCTGACAGTTTTAGGTATAATTGAAATATAGGTAGGTACAGAGGCCAGCATTTTAACCTACCCTAATCTGTCAAACGTCTTTGATATTTTGTAAACTTTATTACAAAAGAATAAGGTTCATAATCAATTGGGAAAATTTCACAGTTTGAGATGACTTGATGTGATGGCATCTGTACATACTTACCTACCTATATTTTAGTTTTTTAACTTTTGAATACCTACGTAATGTAGGTATTAAAGTCACAAGCCACACTTGTTTTACTTGCAATAAAAAAACATCACCAAAAGATCAAAGGGAGGTCAAAAATCATGAATATTTATTTAATTCCTTTCGTCTAGAAAACGTAAAAATGTTGATAACCCCCGCTGAGCTTGCGCACGCTCGCTGACTTAATTTTCGCCGCCACCGAGCACAAGCTATATTGATGCAAGCACGCAATGCTACCACACCGTACTTCTAACTTTAACTTAAAGCTTGGTGAGAATATTGTAGAAACATGAAGAGTTAAATTATGTCATTTAAATGGCGAAATCTATCAACAGAGTTGTATTAAATTATCGTTGCTACTAATGATCACCAGTCTAGCATTTTCCCAACTATGTTGGGGTCAGCTTGCAATATAACCGGAGGAAACTCGGTATGAAATGGATGGCCACCCATCAACCGACCGACCGCGGTAAGCGTAGCTTAAGCTTGACCGATCGATTCGTACGGCTTTTGCTTAACCACGACTCGGTAAAGATATCTAACAGTATTCTAACTTCATACAAACGGTCAAAACACGAGTCAACTTATAACTTGGCTTGAGATTATGTACTTTAGTCTTTGTTTGTCTTTGATTGTTTGGAACATATGACTTCCAAACCATCACACCATCCGTTCGTCACTCATCGTGCGATTTGTGACAAAAATTCATTGAAAAAAATTAAATTAAAAATTAAAAAAAACCCCCAACGCAAAACATAAAAGCGATTATGTAAAAAGTAAAAAATAATACTTTTGTTGAGCCATCAAATGTTTGTTCGTTGAAATGGCGCTATAATGTCGCGGCGGGGTACCGCTTAAGTAAGTCAGTCCCTCAATTTCATTCACTGTCTATTAATTTACCAGCATTTCCGACCAATTTGCTATGATATTATCAAATTTTTGTTGCTAATCTAGTTGTTAATCTTGTTGCAAATCTAGTTACCATCAGTTCGCTATTTTAGATATTTAGTTATTGCTTTAAACTTAGCGGTACCCCGCCGCGACATTATAGCGCCATTTCAACGAACAAACATTTGATGGCTCAACAAAAGTATTATTTTTTACTTTTTACATAATCGCTTTTATGTTTTGCGTTGGGGGTTTTTTTTAAATTTTTAATTTAATTTTTATTTTAAATTTTTTAAATGTAATTTAGTTTGGTTTTGTGTGGTCGTGTGGTCACCTATAATAATATGTTTGAAAGCAAAGTAAACATCCGGTATGCGTCTAAGATCCCTACCGCAGCAAACAAAAGAGCTGATAACTTTAAAACTGCTGAACCGATTTTGATGAAACATATCTAAGAACTATCGCTAGAGAATCTACTTTCAAATAAAAAAAACCGCATTCAAATCGGTTCACCCGTTAAAGAGCTACAGTGCCACAGACAGACACACAGACACACAGACACACAGACACGTCAAACTTATAACACCCCTCTTTTTCGTCGGGGGTTAATAAGTACAAATACTTACTTAAGGCGACGATATACGACTTTTACAGATTTTAAACTGACAATCACGTCAAAATGTGCAGCGTAAATGATTTAAAAAAAATATATGTTAAACTAGAACATTCTCTTAATCACTTAATACGTGAATATTTTTCATTATATTCATATTATATAGTTTAATTAATACGTGAAGTTGTGTCTGACGCGGACAAAACATTGACAATCACACAAAATCTACCAAGTATAATTAAACGAAACTTACACCATCTTACAGACAATTTTACTATCTATCTTTTAGTATACGCCATTTTTAAATTTTGAAAGAATACTACTTTTATTTATTTTTTTCGACTAAACTTTGAGAGTTTTGGACGCAAAACTGATGCAGAACGGACGCAGTCTGCGTCCAAAACTTTCAAAATTTAGTCGAAAAAATTAAATAAAAGTAGTATTCTTTCAAAATTTAAAAAAAGGCGTATACTAAAAGATAGATAATAAAAGTGTCTGTAAGATAGTGTAAGTTTCGGATAATTATACCTGGTAGATTTTGTGTGATTGTCAATGTTTTGTCGGCGTCAGACACAACTTCACGAGTTAATTATACTATTTAATACGAACTTAATCAAAAATATTCACTTTCTATATGATTAAGAGAATGTTCTAGATTAACATATATTTTTTTCAAATCATTTACACTGCACATTTTGACGTGATTGTCAGTTTAAAATCTGTAAAAGTCGTATATCGTCGCCTTAATATGGCAAAGAGCAATAATTATAAACTTTCCCAAAAGTATTCTTAATAAAACTTTTTATCAGAATGCAGATTTTTATATTAAATTTAACAATTAACCTTGTCGTACCTCTCAGCCGAGGCGCAAATATTTTTTTCAGACTCTAATTTAGAAGGGTGTTATTTTTTATCAAAAAACATAACATGTATTTATACTGAAAAGAAAATGAAATTCGATGTGAATGGACTAAGAAAATACATGTCATATTTACAATCACAAAATTAGGAAGAAGGTTGATGAAATTAAAATACTGACGGGCAGCCCTGCCACGTGTTGAAGTACCGCGCTACTGTAGGTAATTATTTCAAGGATAGGGCTGAGTCACAATACTGTTAGATATCTTTACCTTGACCACGAGCTCCTCCGCTACCGTTGCCACTAATGTAGATTTAAATATTGTAATCCTAAAAAGCAGGAAGATTGGTTAATTATTTAACTGGTAGGTACTTGGTTTCTGAAAGCCAACAAATGCAAGAATTGCTACATTGGATTGTTCTCACATTGTACCCCTAGATTCAATATGAATGATCTATCCTTAATTTGTCATATATTATTGATTTTAAAAGAGTGTTCATGGAGTTTTTTGCTCGTTCTTCTCCATAGAAACCTACTGTTTGGAACGAGCAACTAGATTCAACTTTCTGTCTGACTGACTGACTCTGATAATTCAAAAGTACCTGTTTTAAGTTTGAGTTGAGTGTAATTATCGTTTTCTGCTTGTGGTACTCCCGGGAGTAACGTAATACAAGATATTTATAATTATTCACTTATTCTGTATAATTTTGATTTAATTAATTTCTAACTTCAAGAAGAAAGTTAAGAAGTTATGGCCAAATCTTCACCAGAATCAAATTCACATTTTTGTTCATACATCCGTACTCTCATTTCTAAGCCTCACCCAATGACGTCACCCCTCATATCACACGTGCACATCGGCTACTGCTTGTTAGTACTATCTGATGGAGGAGGCTCATCAATTTCGTTCATGATTTGCAACCGAAAAATGACGGTGAATGTACTGTCGCGGACGAGTGCCCTTTTCGAAAAGATTTATTTTCGACGAGACTTTTTAAATTGGTTTTGGAATGAGAAGTTTGCTGATCTTTGGCTATGGAACTGTAATATTTAAGGACGATAAACTTTATGGTAACAGTCGTGTACCGATGGCGTATTGTGCGTTATGGTGTGTGAGGAGTCGGAGGGTTTCTATACATAAATTAAAGAGGGAAACCGAATGAAATAACTTGTATTGTTTATATTTTATAATGTCAGCACTCCACGAGTATATGGCAAACTAATCGCATTTATATATTTAGTTCCGTATCACTTAATGAATTACAACTTGCGAGCATTATTGCTTTGTTTAATTTGCACTGGCGAGTGCGCTCTCGAGGAACCTTAAATTATTATTTAATTCTTATTTCTTCCCAATGTGTGGTTCCGACTTTTACAGACTGTTAATTAACTTTTTACTGAAAAAAAAAAACCTTTAGCGTGCGGGTTCGTTAAATGGTACGAAATTTAAAAAACAAGAATACCAACAGAACTATTACAGTAAGTATAGATTTCTTTTTTATTTTGACAGGTGTCAAAAATATCGTTATGTCACCATAGACCTCTCTGAATCGTTGAAAAAATATTTAGGTTATTATAAAAATAACACGGCATTACACCGACTGTCGTCGGTAGTACCTACAGGAGATGACTGATTACAATCGATACAGGATCCCGACGATATTTGGGCGCAGACGCAGGGCAGATCAATGATAAAATACTTTTATGATTCGGCAGATTTTCTCAATTTACTGATTAAGGTTGTCTCGAACGCCAAAATGATTGTCATCGTTGTTGTACTTTTGAAATCAATTAACTGTAGGTACTTATGTATTTTGGAGGAGTCGTTAAGGGTAGTCAGAAGCCAGAAAGTCGGACAACCAGTCTATCAAGGGTATCGTACGTGTTACCCATTTACTGGGTTGTGAAAATCAGTTGAATCGTTTCCCTCAACGAAAATCATCAGAAAAGAACAGCAGAGCAGCAGTGCAATTCTGTAAGAATTCACCCGCGAATTCGAATCCTCCATTTCCGATTTCACTTGCCTGAAGTGAAAAGTATTTGGTATTCGCTAAAATAGTAACGTAATAATATTTCGCTTCACCTACGTTGTCACTCAGTGGCGCTAGCGTAGTTTTTATCGTGTTACAGAATACCTAATACAGTTTTCACCGCGGAATCAGAAGTGAGTACTAGAGTGAGTTCTTACAGAATAACATAGCCGTACAATAAAAAATAAGTAGACAACAAAACAAGGCCAATAGACACAAAGGGATGTTTATTGGGAGAAGCCCAGTTGCCAAGCACCAGCCACCAGGATTACAATTGACATAATTAATAGATCTTAAAAACTGGGCCTCAAGTCTGCTATTACAATAGTGTCAGAATGGTCTATCATTGATTTCATATTTGTTGATTTTGACAAGTTTGGTAATCTACTAATATAATGGCGTCATTATGAAAATCAATGATAGACCATTCTGACACGATTGTAATAGCAGACTTGAGGCCCTGAGCTGTTTCATTTGATTTCAATTTTTTTTTTTTTTAACTTTGTAAAATTCTCTCCCAAAACTGTCTAGACGGTTTGACTGGGAGATCACACAGTCTCATTCTCATACATAAAAAATATACTTAAGTAACAATAATTAAATGACTATAACAAATTGACAGAAAGATTAAGAGTAACTATACTAAATCTTATCTAGCAGGTGCTTTTTAAGCATTTTTTAAAACTTATTTATGTTTAGCTCCTATCTGATAACCTCGGGCAAACTATTAAGTAAATAGAGTAGGCGTTTCTTAAGGGTTCTGTCTCCATACATTACAGTCTACTTAACTTAAAAACGGTCGCGAAGGCATTTCCTTTACGAAACAAGTTCTTAGGCACGTGCAAATGAATCTTATATGGTATAAAGCGACCAGGCGATCCAGATTCGTACAAATTGACATAAACGGTACAAAAAGCAAATCATACGCCAATTAGCAGATTAATTGTTTAATTAATTGTGTCCGGCGGCATTGTCCGCTCGCAAAGTTTTTTGGCGAAGGTAACATTTTCTTTTTATTACGTGTTGAGTTTGCACTGGTTTCGGGCGTGTACCGGATTGTGATTGTTTTAAATCTTTTTTATTTATTACGTGGAGAAACTTATACTAGCTTATTTATTTTTTTATTTTTTTTCCTGCTTGTTTGTTTTTTTTTTGTGTTTTTTGTTTGGATAGGTATATTCTTTTTGGTTAGGTTTAATTTTTTATTTTCAATTACCTACTAACATAGTTTTTAAGTTAAATTGTTACTAACAAAGTGGACTAGTGGTCTGAAATAAAGAATTATTATTATTATTATGTAGGCAATGCCAAGGTTCTAACATGATGAAGACAATAAATTAAAATAGTACCTATACATATATTATATTATTTCGTGGATGCAGATGAAGTCGTACTAAACCAAGAGTTAACTTTGAATTGATAATTAACTAATAACCATTAGAAATAGGTTTGCAAATTGTGTGTATCCCGCAGGGCATTTATGGAATCGCGCAACTTTCTACTTTATTTTACTTGTAGTTGAGTTAATCATTGTTCATTAATTATTGAACTGAGCTGACCGTAGCCATTTGCATGTCGTTAATAGCAATTAGTAAGAATTCTAAACATTACTGAAACTCAATATGCACCTTTTTTACCCGAAATGAAAATCAAATAAAAATAAATATAAACATTACACACAAACACACGAATCGATAACGTCCTCCTTTTTGAAGCCGGTTAACAAGTTTACCATGCTCGCATTCTCCCAGAACGAATGGATGAAAGCAAATACAGTCATAAAATGCTATGAAATAGTACAATAATAAGTCAACTAAAAGCCTGGCCACACTAAAGCGGGCAACTGGCAGGCAAGGTTACCGCAGTAGTACAACGCGGACAGCATCTGCCCACGTTAGTGTGAAGTCATTCAGATAAGATAAACACTACTGCAGCATCAGAAGAGCAATTATCGATTTTTTTAAAAACATTCGCATTACAATCTGTCTCTCGGTGAGTTGCACGAACATTAGATTAACAGAGACTTGAAATTGATTCTGTCACTTTCTTTTTGATACTAACTGCCCTTACATTTTAGTATCAAAAAATTAAAAACATTCTACAAACAGCTGAGCAGATTTTCTTCTTAAAACAAAGCTAAGAACACTGCCGATCTATCATATACTTTTCAAAGAAAAAAAAACCAAACGGATATCGATTCTATGACAAACAAACACAAATTTGTACACATAACAAATTTTAGGTATTTTTGGCTCCCGACGAAAAGAGAGGGTTAACAGGATGTACCTAACAAAAAGTTTGAGGTGTGAGATACACATGTCAAAATATTTATATGTATGTGTATATGTGTGTGTGTGTGTATGTATGTAAAAAATATTATTCTTATTCTTAAATAAGAATAATATTTTTTGATCATTGTTTGAGAGTTTACAGGAATTGGCCTTCGGACCACACCTGCAATTTATTTTGTACTCTTTAGTGTAGCCAGGCCTTTAGAATACCGTCGCGCAACACATAAATACCAGGTTTACTGACAAACTTTCCTACATTTTCTAGGATTATTCAACTTTATTATATAAATCTGGACCGAACTGAAATATCGTGAGAGCAGACCAGGTCTTAGAATCTGTGCAAGTGTACATTATTTCGTATTAAGAAATGACCTACGTGACAAATAAGTAAATTGTGATGAGTTGGCTCATGATAAATACATTTAAAGGGACTTGTAAGATGGACATGTATTGTGACGAATTTAAAAAAAGAAATATTGGTTTTAATCGCAATGTGTTGCTATTTAGTCAGTAGTTTTTTTCGAATGGAAGTTATACTTAATTAGTTTTTTTTTTTTTTATGTTTGTTACCTGATTTCTTGGGACTGGATGAACCGATTTTGATGACTCTTTATTTATTTGAAAGCTAGTGCTTTCCGTGTGGTCCCATTTTGGTCCAGTTCTGACAACGGCATCCATGAGAAAACCGTATAAGTCTTAAATTTGCATTAAGTATCTGCGCGATTTGTTACGCGATTTCTCCGGCAAACGTAAACCGATTTTGTAAATTCTTTTTTTTATGGATAGGGTATGCTTCAGGGGTGGTCCCATATAAATTTTGAAAAAACAACAAATACCCAAAAATTTTACATAGACGACGTTTTAGTTTCATCAATCTTTGTAGTAGTTAACTTTCAATCTCATCTTAATAGATTTGGATGAGAAGGAGGTACTAAAAAGCGGAAAATAAAAAGCTTTTTACAAAAAAGACAACCGCCTTCAAAAAGTAAAAAATAACTCACAGAACACACATTAACTTTAGTTTCAGGTTATGATGGGGCTGACATGCCTTGAAAGGATAAAAGTCCCTAAAAAAAAAAATAAAAAAAAAAAAAAAAACTTTAGTTTCGGAAGTCGGTGGCAATACAAAACAACAAACAGAACAAAGCCACTGAATTTCGAAACTAAAGTCAATGTGTGTTCTGTGCTAAAGTTATTTTTCACTTTTTGAAGGCGGTTGTCTTTTTTGTAAAAAGCTTTTTTTATACCATTACTAAGTTCTTAAATAGCCAAAATTTACTCGTCATACCGAAAGATTATCCAAAATTAAACCTTTACTCCAAATATACTCACGAAACTCGCGACAAACTAGTTATTGTCTCATAATAAAGTCTGCCAAAAATATCCAATTAAAACAAGACAAATTGCTGTCGCGAAAAAATGCCTTAAAAGCAAAAACGTTGAACCGATGGTTTCTGTTGAAATGCTTATTAATTTTCATGAGGTTTCGTGCTCCAATTTTTTCTGGCCGGACGAAACAGGCGGCCCACTGTGCAGTTCGATCCTCGTAAAGTTTTATGACGCAGTCAGTCAGCGCTAAACGTGCGCGGTAGAGATAAGTTATGATAGGTATTCGCACAGTGTTCCGCTTGCTTTATAGTTATGGATCAAAATTGGGGTGATGAAAACAATGTGCGTTAAGTATATTTAAATATTCGTAGAAGTTTTAACAATTTAAAATGAAATCGCCTTGAATTGTTCCATTTTTGAATTATATTTTAAATGCAAATTCTTTATAAAGTGTACAAAATTTTTAAGATATTAACGATGTTGTGATGTCTAGTGATGTGAATAACATAACATGTTTGTATCTATTAAAATAAAGTTTTTTTTTAAACTAAAAGTTTTAAGTAAAATAAAAGTCTTTGCTAAATATAACTGTCAATTTTATAACAGCACAAAATAATATCATCCGTACCATAAAACTACACGACACCACACGATCCCAAAACCAGAACCGGACTTCGTACAAATTCGACCAACACAAAACAAAAAAAACTGAATTATCAATTATAACAAAGTACCGTTACGAAGCGACAAGCGGGACGCGTTAAAAAACCTCGTCGATTTCAATTTCTCATCTTCAGTTGTTTAAAAAAACCGACCATTTTTCCCGAAATTAAGGTGAAACACTAAAACCAGAAGGGCGACGTCGCCATTTTCGGCGGCCGTTCGGGCGGTCGGTATAAATGATTCGAAATTGTTTCCGTAAGCACTGTACAGGGCAAAAAGCACGTGTTGCGGCAATAAATCATTCGACGGCGACTCGAGTTTACTCGAATAAATGAACGATTCGATTGCCGATGCGACGATTACATGTTGTGTTTATAGAGAGAGTTGTAAGGAAGAATGTCGTCGGCGACTTTTTGTGTTAAATCGCTTTTGAAAGCTTAATTTTTTTTTGTTGTTAAAGGGCAGGCCGGGTTTTGTGGAAAATTTAACGGAGTTTTAAACTTTTGAGATGGGCTTGGGAAATGGATTATGAGTTTAATATTCCTTTTGGAGTTTTTGTGTTCTGCCTATTTTTGTATACTTGTATACGACTCTCATAATAAATAGATCAAGTAGTTCTATCAAGTAGGTAGGTACTATAGAAGTTTTGGCTGGTTTAAATATGTTCAACTTCATTTAAATGTGTAGTTAAATGAGCAAGCGTGCAAGCGTGCAAGCGTGCTCAACCTTAGGCTGCATCATCACTTAAGATCAGATGAATTGTGGCCATACGCAAGCCTACATGACAGGGTTTCTTAAACTTTTTGTAGACACTTTCACAATTTTTAGGAAAAGAAAATAAGCCTTATTGCGAGTTCATGGCTTGGGCGAGAAATGCAGTTTACTACACAAATTCCTAATCATGTTGTGAGTTTACTGACCTAATGTAAACCCCTGATACACTTGGTACAGACCCCTAAGGGGTCCGTGGACCCCACTTTAAGAAACCCTGCTATATGAGTATTTAAAAAAATTGACAAAAATATGTAATTAGATATTTTTTTTACAGTTACAGAAGTACTTTACTGAGTATCGAGTATAATATAATTGTAAAATGTTAGAAAAGTCATACATTAGGACTTTGATACCCGAATAAGGTAAAGTCTGTATGTTGGGGATCGTGATCGTAATGAGATAAACACTGTTCAAGAATAGATCATAATGACTTGGCTGTCAGCGGTTTTCTGTAATATTTATTAATTTTATTTATTAATTTATTTCGGGTAACTTCACAACTTACAATAAAAATAGCAATATGTACAATACAGAAAATTACGCCAATTACAAAGTACACAAATAATTAATTTAGGCATCTGTTAAGAGCGTGATTACAAAGTGATAACAAGAATTCTGTGAATGTACTAGTGTGCGTGTATAGTGTGAATGTGAGCGAGTTACGAATTAGTGTTGTGTGTATTACCTACGTCTGGAGTGCGTACAAAGTGGTCTATATGAGTATTTTAATGGTTAAGATTTAAAACTCTGTAAGATTTCTTTTCTCCAGGCATTCTTCGAACAGTTGAACACATCCAAGTGAGAAAATGTATTATTATAAATAGATGGAAGACGTACAAATGGTGACATTTTAGTGTAGTTAGTTGAGGATGTTGGAACTGCTAATAGAGGGGTTTGTCTGGTACGTTTGCGTGGTACATTTAAGTAGATATTACTGAGCATTTTGAGGACAGTCAAACTAATTATTAAGAATATCGTGCAGTAATAACATGTCATTGAGTTGATGTCTCTTCTCAAGTGTGTTTATTTTATGGTATTTGCAAGCTTCTATGTCATGTGAATATGGCAATCAATTGAATAATTATAATAATAATATGTGGGGACATTTTCACACACGGCCATCTGACCCCAAACTAGGGAGACCCTGTACTATGGGTGTCAGCCAGCTGATATACATACACAAATACATTTTTTTTTTGTAAATCCATACATATATAGATAAACAACACCCAGACACAAGGCAAATACAAGTGCTCATCACACAAATATTTACCCTGGGCGGGAATCGAACCCGCAACACGCTGCGCAGCAGTCGATCGCTCAGCCACTGCGCCAACCGTGTCGTCAATTACTCTAAATATAACGATATCAGAAAGTAATAAACCAATCCATTGTTTGGAAGGACTTGAGGAAGATCTTTGCCCAATAGTGAGATACTTAAGTGACTCTGGCTCTGGGGACACGGTATTCAATAGGGTCTAAACTACATACAACAAAAAACCGACTGGCTTATATTACTTTGCCTTTACTACAGTACGCTCAACGTAACTTGGCGCGTCTGAAGTTAGCCGATTAGCTGCGCAGTAGACAATTTCGTTCCTAAAAGTTCCATTGCGCAGCCAAACAGCTAACTTCAGACGCGCCAAGTTACGTTTACCGTATTGTACAAATACCCCAAACTTGCGGTTAACTAGTTTTTCGCCTTCTTACCCTGGTGAACTATGTAGGGGGACTACATGGCTGACCTTGCTGTACCAGGGGCATCAGGGGTCTAATTGTTTTCCTTTTCGTGGTCCACTTCAGGTAACTAAGTGTACCAGGATAACATGGTATGGTAGTACATTGGTGTGGTAGTATTTCTATGGGCCTGAGCTGCCAGATTCAAATAAAATAAAATAATTATTTTGGGCTTTTTGTTTAGTGATTCCTTTCCAGCTGTCAAAAGGTACTGGGCCACTTTTGTAAGTAAGTACTGCAGAGACTCAGGCTAGTTATTCAGTAGGCAGGTTCTTCTAGAGTTAGAGGAATTGACGTCCAACGTGTGGGCTGTCAGGTCGAGCGAAAATATAAAATATCAGAAAACAATCAAATACACCAATTTGTTTAAAGTAAAATAGTATCATTAATAGAACACAGTGCCTATTGTGTGTGCTTATAGATACTTCCGTAACATGGTGTAGACTACATTTTCGAAATTGGTAATAATAAGACGGAAAACTTTTGTAAAACCAACAGTGCTATTCTGTTACAATCTTCTTCGGTGAATACCTAGGTGGAGTAAGCTGTCATCCGATTTTAGTGCTTCATAAAACCCTAGCATCGGGACAGATGACAGCTCACTTCACCTAGGTGCTCACCGAGGGAGATTGTAACAGAATAGACAAACTGTATTCCCTTCTCTCCTAACATATTCCTCTCTAGAACTGCTTGTGGCGCTACGCTGATGACTTTCGTCCGTCACAATAATTTAAAAGTGCGGGAACAAAATAAAGTTACTTAAATACCTATTATATTTGGTTAGCACACAGAATATACATACAGGTATACCAATACCTGTATTTGTATATTCTGTGTGCTAACCAAATATAATATTTCAGCCAACAGGTATACCAATACCTCTGTATGTATAATAATAATAATAATAATATGTGGGGACATTTTCACACACGGCCATCTGACCCCAAACTAGGGAGACCCTGTACTATGGGTGTCAGACACCTGATATACATACACAAATACATTTTTTTTTTGTAAATACATACATAAATAGATAAACAACACCCAGACACAAGGCAAACACAAGTGCTCATCACACAAATGTTTACCCTGGGCGGGAATCGAACCCGCAACACGATCGCTCAGCCACTGCACCAACCGTGTCGTCCGCGTCGTTATGTATATTCTGTGTGCTAACCAAATATAATATTTAAGTAACTTTATTTTGTTTGTTTGTTTCAGTCCCGTACTAACCCAACAAGATCTACATCACTTTAACAAAATAATGATTTTTTAATTAATTTTCTATCTTCCACAGATTTGTTTCTTTTTTTTGCATACTTGATTTCCTAAGCACTTTGACATTGGCAGAATTGTCAACATCGGCACTGCTTGCCATTAGATAAAAATAGAATAGAATAGACATACTGTAGTCTGTGATATTTAGCGTGATACAACTTATTTAGCAAGTTGATTTTTTAAATAATCATTGTGGGGGATGCCTACAGTTGGAGGTCAAATGAAAGCTTGAGAACGTTGAAAGGCACCAAGCCGTATTTATTTTAAAACTAATATGACGATATCACTGTGTGACGACTAAGTTACTAGCGACGTTCTTCGGTTCTTGAGGCTTCCACTGACCCCCTGCTCTTCACGTCCTGTAGGGTCCCGCCTTACTTCAGGGGGCTCAGTTCTTGAGCGTTCAGTTCTTCGGATCTTCAGGTAGTTCTTCTTGTTGTAGGCGCCGCAGTAGGGAATGAGTACGCTTGCCCATCGACACCGACCTGCTTAGGTAGTTTTCTACTATAGCGCAAGTACTGGTAGGCCTAAGAGACTTTGCATTTTTTCGATACTTTGATGTGATTTCTTCGCACACCGTATGTAACCTGGCCAGTACGTGACCAGATGGGTCACGGATGCTTGCTTGCGTGGGTGTCGATGTTCACGCAGCTTTCAGGTAGGTACTCATTGTCCTTAACAATCATGTTATTAAAGCCGTATGAATCGATCAGCCATAGTTAAGCTACGCTTGCCGCGGCCGATCCGTGGATAGGTTACCATCCATTTTATGCCGAGACATCCTCCGGGCTTCGGAAAGCACGAAAAGTCATTTTGTCCCGGCTGTTCCTGCATCTTTAACAGCTAAAGGCTGTCGTTCATGTTTCTTTAACAGCCTTTAGCCTTTAACCAGAACTCAGAAAGTCTGACAACCAGCCAAAGGGTATCATGTTACGCAGTAATTGGGTGGTGGAGGTCAGATAGGCAGTCGCTCCATGTAAAACACTGATATTCAGCTGCATCCGATTAGACTGGAAACTGACCCAGATGTAGTTGGGAAAAGGCAGATGATGATGTTAATTATCGTATGACACTCGATGTAACTATCCAATATTTATCACCCCTATGTATTAATTTATTTGTTACCGTTAAATTTGACATCAGTCTTAAATTTATAACTACAGCTCTAATCAGGTGGAACTCGGTCAACCTTTGTTACCTTTGACAATATATCCCATAAATTTTACCATAATTACCATAATAAGACATATTTTATGGTAACGATAATGTATGTTAATTATGTATATGCACTTATATTATACATAAACGTATAAATAATTCCCTTGTCATCGATTTAAAAGCTGTTTTCTGTAGTTTTTATAACAATAAGGCAACTTTTCCTAGAAAACATGTTTTTTTAGGTTAAGTCTAAGTTATTATGTATTGGAAATAATGTGTTTTGTAAGTTTGTAAGCGGTCTTTTTGTCGCAAACGATAAAAATATTTGCAAAAATAAGTCTTCTATATCAATAGCCTTCAGCTTAAAATATTTCATACCATGACACCTCATTCTTCATAAAAAATGTCATGTAGAATATTTTTTTTTCTATTAAATTATACTAAGTGCCTATGTAGGTAAAATATTACAAAATGTAACTCTTATTAAGTTTCATTTATTCCATACAATTTATTAAGATAATAAAACCATAACTATTGAACTTTATTTCAATATTATCCAATATTGTCAACTGCAAAAACAATATGAGATAAAGCAGAACAAAAAGGGATCATCCAAAAAGAAAAATAAAGAAAAAGAAGTATCGGCCAACATATCACATATCGGACCGTACGAACCGTTCTCCATACTATAAATGGTGACATCCCAAAAAGTACAGCTCGTAAATTACAAATGTATTCGTATAAACGGTTCAAGACGCACCGGTTGTGCTAAAAAAAGTGCGTCAGTAATTAAAGTGGAAGTCCCACGGAACACTGGTTCATACTTCGAATGCTTCGGTCCCCGACAACCGCAAATTCACCGCATTGTACTCAACAAAATTGAGCCATAAATATTCTACACGTAATTTTCGATTGTGAAATTTTGGCCAGCGTATTTGCATATCGAAACACTGGGATGTCAGGTTAAAGGTTTGTAGTTTGGACAGTGTGTCACTGAGTGCATTGTGTACCTACAGATTGAAAGTGAGTTGGCAAAATGCAATGTTTTGCTAACCCATTTTATTGGTTTCGAGTGCAGAGTAAATATTATTTTGAGAGTAAAACAATTTTGCAGTAAGTCAATAAAATATGAGTGCATCGTTGCAATTACAAGTGTAGTTATTAAGACGCAGACCACCTTTGTCTTACGACAGATTCAAACTATAAACAAACTTTTATTTTTCATATTCTTTATAATCATATTAGCCTATGGCCGTACTGAACGTAGGCCACCCCCCGATATCGCCAATCAACCCGGGTCTTGGGCAACCCGCATCCATCCGCCGTATCGGTTAGTTTTTTTAGTAGGTGTTTAAAAACGTATAAGGGTAAACGTATAACCCTCCGATTCCCAAAATACAGGCATGCCTAGTTTGGGGTGCCTGTATTTTGTAACTTTTTTATCGCAATTTTTATAATTCACCAAACCTTAAAAAAATTTGGTCGTTAATTTATATTTAATTAAAAAAAATTGATTCATGCAATGTCTTAGTCTATTTTTGTGTCCAACTGCTAGGTAAAGGCTTCCCCTTTCTCCTTCCAAACTTGACTGCATGGCCCGCAGGTCCAAAAACATGATCAGATTGTCGCACCACCTTTGCCGCTTACGAGTTTGGTGGCAATGTCCTCCTTCAGACGTCCAGTGAGTAACTATCTTTGCTCATTATATAATTGTTCATAGCACATACATGTGAGCACTATGTTATTTAAAGCTACCATTTACGAGGTATGTCTTTCATTGACTTGAATGTGCCCTGGCGGTTGGGAGTATGTCATGCTCACTGGAATGTCTCGCTTACGGTGGCGCACGTGTTGTATCATTTGGTTCCCTTCAAAATTGAGCTAAATGATGCCAATCCGTGTGTCATGTTCTTGAACGGACGCCGTTGGTTGCGACTGGCCATCTCTTAGCTGCCTCGGTTATTCTAAATTTATTTTGAATTGTTTATTATGATTACATTTTTATCTACACTTCTTTTAACGTACACGACTTGTTACATTGTTCTCACATAGTACCTTAGAGAGAGTGTTCATGGAGTTTCTTGCTCGTTCTGCTCCATAGAAACCTACTGTTTAGAACGAGCAACTAGCTTCAACTTTCTGACTGACTGACTCTGACAATTCAAAACCTACCTGTAAATGGTTTATTTGAAATAAATGATTTTGAGTTTGAGTTCATCTCTCCGGATTCAATCGCGCGACGTGGCCACCCCACTGCTGCTTCTTTTTCTAGTGCCTCTCCATACTTCAAACAACGAAGGTGCTCTGCACACTTTTCCTTATTTTTCGAGGTGGAATCGTCTCGAGATACCAACTGATACCTCGCTGTCCAATACTTTGCCCCCCTACTTAACTTCAGCCTGACTGTTTTTTCTCCAACATCTGCAACTTGAGTTATGGAGCATAGGGTGGTGTTCTATTTGCTTACCACAAACCGCTACGCTCCATTGCTCGTTGAAAAAATAAATAAATGGAACTAAATTATTTTCTTCATTCGTTCGTCGCGATCATACTGTTATTACCGATTTTAACTATCGACTTCTATAACACAAATACCTAAAAAATATAGTGTCAAACAGTTTTGCCCTGTTCTTAAGAATTATAACCAATAATTCTTTGAAATATTACAACTTGTCTAAGTTAACAATACACATTAAAAATTAACTAATTTGTCTAACTTAATAACGATTACCGGTTCCTTTGAAGTAAACTAGTCAAAGGTACAATATGCTAACGCATTTAAATGTATGAAATTATGGTGAAGATAATAAATTGGTAGACACCGCGATTTGACGACACGGTTGGCGCAGTGGCTGAGCGATCGACTGCTGCGCAGCGTGTTGCGGGTTCGATTCCCGCCCAGGGTAAACATTTGTGTGATGAGCACTTGTGTTTGCCTTGTGTCTGGGTGTTGTTTATCTATATATGTATGTATTTACAAAAAAAAATGTATTTGTGTATGTATATCAGCTGTCTGACACCCATAGTACAGGGTCTTCCTAGTTTGGGGTCAGATGGCCGTGTGTGAAAATGTCCCCACATATTATTATTTATTATTATTATATCCATATGGTAGACGCCTAATTTACTCACCTATAATATTAGGTTTATTTCTACGTATTGTGTCATTAATGTTTTTCATTTTTAAAAGCGGACACGACATAATAATGTGATCATTTGAATCACCGTATTATTCGTCGTACTGTATCAAGTTCCGTATCTAGTCATGGACGTCTTCATTTTACTCCGTATCGTACCCACCTGTCGTAACTTCAAGAATCGGCAAACCGCCTCGTATCCGTATCTCCTTTGATGATCGAACCAAAACCGACTCGAAATGGAACGGGTTGTATCGTGCTCTGTATCAGAGCGGCGTATTAAGACTGCGCATCATAATCGCGTCGCATGTCCGTATGGTGTCGGACGTAAAGAATAGCACCATCCCATATCTTCCCGCGGGTGTCGTAAGAGGCGACTAAGGGACTCACCAGAAAATGGGCAGCAGCGTTCTCTGTGTCTTTGTAACAACCATACTGCGATCGCCAGCCCGCCTGCCAAGCGTGGCGATTATGGCAGAACCCCCCACTTGGGGGAGGACTATGTCCAGCAGTTTCAGTCTTTCGGCTGAAACGATGATGATGATGAACTCTTCCAGGCATTCTCGGTGCGTCTAGCAACTTCTTTGTTTTGTCTTGCATGGAAATAGACTATTTGACCAAGATCAACGACTCAGACTCAACGACGTATACTACCTCCTCACCCGCCACTGTGATCCTGTGATTCGAGCTGTTCGTCATCAACTTGGTCTTCGACATATCCATCCGAAGTCCAACCCTCTAGGCTTGCTGTGCTAAGATCGTCTATCATGTGAGTCAGCTCGGAGGCTGAAGTTGCGAAGAGAACAATATCGTCGGCAAATCGGAGATTGGATAATCTCTTATGAATGCCTTTCTCAACCCAGCCTGCGGTCAGCTTTCTGAAGACTTCCTCCAGTACTGCCGTGAACAATTTTGGAGACAACGGGTCTCCTTGCTTGACTCCTTTATATATCAGAAAAGACGGTTTTGTCGTATTATTGATTTTAATGGCTGCGGTACTATTTCTGTAGATATTTTGCAAAAGATGAATATAAGTGGGGTCTATTTCTTAATTTTTTAAAGCGTTAAAAATTTAACAGTGGCTAATGATAGATGTTTATATAGGTATAAAGATAATGTGTAGTAAATTATAGTAGCACCTATTTCTGTCAGGTTATCTAAAAATCTAGGTCACTCTCTCCCTCAATATTGTACGACGGTAAACGTTGCTGCAGTAATTAATTCACACAAGTAAAAGGCTTAAACGACTAGTATTAGTATGTAAATATCTCAATTTGAAGCTATCAATTAGTTAGGAGGCGTGCGCTAGTGCCGCCGGGGGCGCTAACATTGCTCCGTGACTACTGTTCTTGTTAATACCCCGTCGTGGGAACCGGAGTAGAGCAGTAGCTGATGTGAAAGTTAAACGATAAATTGTTAGTTAGGCAATTGTAGCAGAGTTCGCAATCTTTTGTTTTTTTAATGAAGACTTGATGTTTCTCCGGGACTCGTTGAACTTCATTGCATTGACGCTTTCTAGTGGTCGCCACTGTTGATTCTGGCTTTCAGGAGGTGCAGTGGTTTGGAAATAGTGTGGTGAGTTGGTTTTGAAAGAAAGAAAGAAAGAGTATTGTTACAAAATGCCAACAAATAAAAATAAAATATAATAAAAAGCCTTTTATTTCCTACTAATTACTTTACATTGTCATTTGAATTACTTGACTAATTTCATTTCATTAATTTACTTTAAAACACAACATACAACACAACATAATTTAGTTTGATATAACAATATCTGCAGGAACCCCATATTGGGTGAAGGCCTCCTCCAAAGATGCCCATTTGTCTCTGTCATGTGCGATCTGATTCCAGTTCGAGCCGGCTGTCCTTTCAATATCTTCTTCCCAACGTGTCAACGGTGTTCCTCTTCTCCCTTTACCTGTTTACCTTATACTAACACATATAATAGATACCAACACATAATCACTGGGCCTCAAGTCTGCTATTACAATAGTGTCAGAATGGTCTATCATTGATTTCATAATTGTTGATTTTGACAAGTTTGCTAATCTACTAATATAATGGCGTCATTATGACTTTCCATTGGTCAACCACTGACACGCCATTGAAAGAAATGATATAGAATGATAATCTCGTACTAAATGACAAATGAATGACTAAAATTTTGACAGTTCGGTTGATCACTGACCTAACATTAGAACGTCATTGTGCAGTCATTGCTTTTAATTCGACCAACCAATGATCGACCATTATGAATTTAGCAGATTACGAACTTATAGCAAAATGACAATGGGATCGTGTTGGAATGACGAAATTATAAAAATAGCAGACTTGGCCCCCCGGTCTGCAACGGCGATGACGTCGTGTAGACATAATTATTAGTTACTAGCGACCCACCCCGGGGCTTCGCACGTTTATTTATTGTCATATTTCAACCAATTTACACAAAACCTAAAAGAATCATACATATAAAACTTTCTAATGAATCACTCTGTCTACTGGTAAAACTGTACCTATGGTAAAACTGTATGAAAATACGTTCAGTAGTGTTTGAGTTTATCACGATCGCGACAAGATCTTTGTGTTATATTATGTGCTAATAAATATATTAAAATGTATATATATACATAATGTAGGTTTATAAAAGAAAAGAGGTCCTCTTTATAATCTTCTAATACCTTTTTTTGTGTATATAGGTCGAGTCGGTCGCAGGTCATTCTTTTTAGGGTTCCGTACCTCAAAAGGAAAAAACGGAACCCTTATAGGATCACTTTGTTGTCCGTCTGTCTGTCTGTCCGTCTGTCTGTCAAGACCCTTTATCTCGGGAACGCGTGGAGGTATCGAGTTGAAATTTAAACTATACCTAATAGTCAGATTTAGAGTCCATTGAAATTGTGAAAAAATAAGTTAATGTAAAAAAATATACTGATACTGTAAATATACTGTCGTTTTTGCAGCAAAACATGTATATTTCGACACTCAAGGGAATCAAAATGTACAGGGTATAACTTTCCGGTGACCTAGAACTATGCAATTTGGCAAGAAATGTCGTCTACAAGTACAGGGAAAAGTCTGAAAACAATACATATTTGTACGGAACCCTCGGTGGGCAAGTCCGACTCGCACTTGTCCATTTTTTTTTATTTACATGGCAAAACGTCGTTTGCCGTGTCAATTAGTATTGATATGGAGTATTTGAACTTATTATTTGATTATTTTTCTACACATACAGTATAATGTGAACCTGGTCTAATACAAAATGACCCATCGGACTATTGCGTGTCTAGCAGCAATTGCAATGGCAACGCGAATAGCTATCAGGTTACACTTAATGGAATATATGTGGGAATTGGTTTAGTTACCCGAGGGGAAATATGTCGCCTATGCAAGTTCTAATTTACTAAGTAAAAGGCTTCGTTTCTTATGGACTGAGATTCTAAAGTCTACAGCCCTACGTATTTATGGAGTTGGTAAAAAAATTGAGGACAGATAGAGGAATATGTCGTTCTAAATCATATTTGTTAAAAACCAATATACCTACATGTAAAGTGTGTGTAACATTATTGGAACTGCTGTTTAATCATGTTTTCACGTCTATGGACAGACGGTAGATTGAGCAGACAGACACGCTCTAGGCCTAGCGCACACCGAGAGCAGAACAGATCAGAGCATTTTTTGAGACCACTGAAAAAATTACTTTAAGAGTATAGCATACAGTACGAAATTAAATACACGTCCAAACTTGATGGCCCGCCGTGAGTATTGCCGTAGCGAGAAAAAAATATTCGCCTAATGCCGGTCACTCACATTCGCACGAATACGCGAACCCACAAGTGTAGGACGACATTCGCAAATGGTTATGCGAAGTTTTCGCTGCATTCGCGCTTTTCCAGGCTGTAGTCCAGGTTTTTTAACGAACTTCAAAGTGCGCGAACCTCGATGCTTCGCGTAGTCTCCCACACATTCGTGTGACCATTTGCGGACGCAATAGCGAAGGTAACGGACGTTTCACCATTTTCAATTTTTTCGACGTCTACTGTGTAGCGTACTTAAACTTCATCATATATTATGATATAAGTAAGTATATGAACATAAGTAAAACAGTCCAACCACACTAATAAAATCATATTCATTGTCCATGATTCACAAAATCGCAAGCACGACTGAGACATTCGTAAACAAGTGTAAGAGGAAGCGCTAGCGGATTCGCAAATTGATATGCGAACCCATTAGCATATCCGCTAAGTTTGCGAATGAATGTCTGACGGCCCTCCACATGCGTGCAAACATTCGTACAATGAACGAATGTTTGCGCGCATGTGAGTGACCGGGGTAAGGTACATCTTTCCCGCCACGTTTCTTCTCCCCATACTGTTCTCATTTTATGATGTCTTATTTTATTTTCCTACATATTCTTCATGTTCCTTTTATTCTGTCAAAAGGACGATAATTACTAAGGCCCAATAAACCATATTGAACGCGTCTGCCAACGCCGGATGATGGCATCAAACTGCAGTCTTTGCAGTCTGGTTTGCGCTGACCCCTAGAGTGTAGACCGCGTTTGGGCAAGCGTAGAGTGGGACGCCCTGCGGCACGATGGACTGAAGATTTGAAGAAGGTGGCAGGTAGCGGATGGATACGGGCTGCCCAAGAACGGGTTAGTTGTGGATCTCTGGGGGAGGTCTACGTTCAGCAGTGTACGGCAATATGCTGATATGATGATGGTGATGAGGGAATGATTTTATATTGCGGGTTTTTTGTTTGCGGTAGTCGCAACAGTATCCTGAGGGCTGTGGGTGGGAAGTGCGAGTGTCCTATCAGCCGCCATTGGACGACTGTACAGGGCCTCAAGTCTGCTATTACAATAGTGTCAGAATGGTCTATCATTGATTTTCATAATGACGCCATTATTTTAGTAGATTACCAAACTTGTTAAAATCAACAATTATGAAATCAATGATAGACCATTCTGACACTATTGTAATAGCAGACTTGAGGCCCTGGTTGGGTGAGGCTTAGCAACCACAAAAAGATTGATGTAGGAAATAAATTGATGAGTGTAAATTTTGATTGTAATTATAAATTAATATTTTTTTGTATTATTATTATTTTATCTGATTTTATGACATGTCGTAATTTAAATAATGAAATGATTTAGTCTAGCGTCTGTGATATAATTTTTATTGTGTAATCCCATCTATTTATTGTGATTGTAATTAAATTCTAACTTTTATAATTTATAATTTGTATGTGATAATGTTGTAATGAATTATTATCATTACTTATTGTCTATGGAACCAGTTTTCTGAAATAAATGAATTAGTATTATTATTATATATTTTTTTTGCACTTGTAGGTATATTTTAAACCAAATCCAATTTAAAAAGAAACATCCACACAAAGCTACCATACATACTCACATATTTTTTCGATAAAAATACTACAATGTATTTTATATAATCCTGATAACATAATAAAATTATAAGAATTGACAATCTCGACCCATAACGGTGTAAATGTCAAAAATGAAAAAAATATAAAAATGAAATCATGGACATTCAGCGTATAATTTTGGATGAGTTTACGAGTTTTTGAGTATTCATAAAGATAAGGTAATAATGTGACAGTAAAACTAAACGTTTATGATGGATATTGTTTTAAGTACGACGCGGTTTGTGTTAAGGGCAAGGCGAGGTTCAGTTTGAGTCATGGATTTAATCTTGGAAAATTCATTTATTCAATACGTTCTGTACCTACATTAAATTATTTATTCAATAGGTTGAGTACATTCGGAGAAAATTGTCTATGACAGACGGACTTCAAACACACGAAGTGATCTTATAAGGGTTCCGTTTTTCATTCGAACGTACAGCTAATGTAAGTAGTCGTTGTCATTTGTTCTGTAAATTCTACAATCTAGTAGACATTATATTATTGCAAAAATAATAGAAAAAAACGATAAAAACACATTTTAATTGCAATCCGAATAAAAGGTAGAATTTAATTTTGAAATAAGAATAGTTTCCTATATCTTCTTGTTCTTTTCTAATCGATGGTTTTCTTTTTTTTTGTTAGACTACTTGGGCCCAGTACATAGCCACAGTAGTAGTACAGTACACAGTAGTTTGCTATATAGAATCCATCCATCCATGTTGACGATCGTATGGTTAAAGAATTTTAATAACTTTAAATTAAAAATAATTAAAAAATAATTACCTTTTTTTGTAAAAAGAAGCGTGAGGTGCTTTTTTATCATATTTTATTTAACTTTATAAGAAGCTACCAAAAATTTGTCTGGATTATTTGATATATCAAGCACCCCACGTTTCTTTCTTGCATGCCTGTTAAAAAATAGGCAGTCATGGGGACTGCCTATAAGTGACAACTTAAAACTTCTCTTTTTGCTATACCTACTATTCATTCTCCTCTAGAAACAGTTCTGTTTGATTAACAAGTTACTAGATGTCACTATAAGAAGTGCATTCAATTTAAAACTGTATTTCGTTACACATCATCATCAACATGTCAACCTTTAGAACCCACTGCTGAGCGTAGGTCTTCTCCAAGGGGGGGTTCAGCCGTAATCGCCATGCTTACAATGCTTTAACAGAGAACAGCGTCCTTACGCTGCTGCCCATTCTCTGGTGAATATCCCTCTGTTCTTTTTTTATATTATTATTAAATAGGCTTGCGTTTGACCGCAATTCACCTGATCTTTAGTGATAATGCGGCCTAAGTTGGAACACGCTTGCCTAGGATGAACCGGTTCACTCGTGCCTTGAAGATACCCAAATTATACTTATCAGGGAACAGAGAGGCGGGCAACGAATTCCACAGTCTGGCCGTTCGCAGAATAAATGTGGAGTCAAAGCGCTTGGTTCGAGACCGTGGAACTTCAACCATATAGCGGTGATGTTTCGCCTTATCTCTGCTCGTCCGATGACGGAATGGGGATGGGGTAATTAAATTGTGCAATTCCAAAGCACACTCTCCGAAATGTCCCCGATATAACACCGAAAGGCTAGCAACGGTGCGGCGATGTTCAAGGCTCTGGAGCTTAGCCCTAACCAGGTAGTCGTTGTTAATGAACCTCTTGGCACGTCTATAAATGACTTCCAACGCCTCCAGTTGGTATTTTGCTGATCCATCCCAAAGGTGCAAACAGTACTCCATGCACAATCTAACTTGTGCTTGGTAAAAGTTGAGCAGCTGTTCTGACGTGATGTACGACACTCATGGGTAGAAATGGGGTGGTGCTATTCGCTATTACTTAGGGGTAGGTATAGTTTTGTAAGATTAAAAAAAAAAAAAATATTGCGTAACTGTGTACAGTGAGACCTTATAATATAAAATAACAGTTTCAGGATGAACACTCCACCCATGTCGGAAATGCAATATTTAGCAAAGAAAAGAAGCACAGTTACGCAATATTTTTTTTTTTTTAATCTTACAAAACTATACCTACCCTTAAGTAAAGCGCAGTGTTTACGATCACATGCTGGTTTTCAGTAAGTCCGCGATGGTAATCACTTAATTCGCATGTTTTTACGATGCCACATCAAAAATGTTCAGTATTCATGTGACCTTTGACAAATAGCGGCATTTTTACCCAAAATAAACTGTTATCGGTTCTGCTTGTTCGTTTCAATAGGGTTATTAAACACTGTTTACGAGTTTTTGAGTTGTCAACCAGGAGTTAAGGATGGGAGTTGTTTCATTTGAGTTTTTATGTGAATTCTACGTTTTTGGGTATGCTTTTAGTGGCCCTAAAAATGTGATTCCGTTACGATCCAGGCTTTCCGACATATTTTCTGCGGATAATCATTTAGTTATTTAGACACATGAAGACTCGTGGAAGTAAAAACTTGATCTTAAAACATTAAGGCGCTTTCCTGACCAAATAACCTTGACCATACATTTCCTCTTTGCCACAGAATCGAAATTCGCACAATTTTTGGATTTTTTCATATAAAATCAGAGAAACGATGTTTTGAAATAAAATAAAACGTGAATTATAAAGATTTTTAAGTTACCTATCTATTAATGTAATTCTGAAATTAATAGCACGTCATTGATACATGTTATCAATTATTTTAGTATTTTTTTTTTACATGGAGGTTTAAGTGTATATAGGGCACATAAAAAAAATAAGAACGTGGAATGTGATGATAGGAGATTGAACATTAATAATATTATGCTTTCAGATGTAGTTTGTTTCTCTTAATAAATGCGTTAATAGTCCCTAAATAACGAAGGAAAACGCACTTTTGGTCGGGGTATCGCCTTAAGGGCGCGTATTCGATTTAGCGCAACTCAAAATCTAAACGATTGCTAGAACGGCGTAGCAGCATTGACACACACTATTACAATACAATGGTCTGTTTGTGTGCATCAGAAAAAAAAAATGCACGAAATAAGCACGAATCATTGAAATTCATCGGCAAACGACAGCGCGCGATGTTTTACAGTGCTTTTTAAAATAATTGTCTAAAATAAATGACCTCATATAACGGACTGAAAAATATTCTGTATATTAATCATAACATTTACTTTCATAAAATAAATATATCAGTTATGTTTTTATTCAAATACTGGTGAAAAAAAATTGTCAAAGTGAACCGATTTTCTACTTTTTCAACATTGTTTTTCAATACATAATAGTAATGTTTTCGTAATTTTGGCTCTGTTGCTGTCTTTATGACTATATATACTGTTGGAAAAACTCATAAAACAAAATATTTTGGCATATTGTAATGGTTGTATTCGTACTGAAAGTTAACTCTGACGTCTATTTTCGTAAAACGATATGAAAGAATTGTCTTCGCTTTAAAAAACCATGATTATAAATTATACTTTTACTCTGTAGCTGTCTAAATCAAGACTTAATCTTTCTAAAACTGCAAATTGTCTTTAAATAATCTGCTCACATAATTACGATATTGCTCTGGGCAAAACGCATCAACATGAAGTTTACGTCACGAATCGAATACGCGCTCTTAAAATAGCGACGTATAACATTAAAACACGGTAAGTAAGGAGGTAAAAAGGAAGTACGATTACCTAACTTAGCAAATTAAATACATCAATTGCAAATGAGTGCAACATTGTAACATTTTTTCTAACATTGTATAAGGTTGCTTTAGATAAAGTAGATCAAAGCCTTGTTAACTAAACATAAATTAACTCAGACCAAGAAAAACTATGTTCACAATTTACCCTACATAGAATTATTAATGAATTATTCACACGGATTTCATTCACGCCTACAGTATGTCATTGACAACGCATCATGTAATTGTTGGGAATAAAAAACTCAATTATCTATACTTAGCAAAAACCACTTATAAACGGAGAAGCCGTCAATCTGTGTCTTATTTAAATAAATAACATCAAGTGATAAATGTAAATTGACGTATGTAACGTGTGGCACTTACGACATTTTTCCTTGACGTTTGAGATGGTTAGGTTAGTGTATGAGTGGGCGACATGCGTGCAAACAAGTACATAGTATAGGCCAGCACATCAAGCAACAACAATTTGACAAATTTCTTTGATACATTTTCAACTTTATTGCAAAATCATCATCAGCCTGAAGACTTCCACTGTTGAACAAACAAAGGCCTCCCCCATAAATAATCCCCACGCTTGGCAGGCGTCTTGGGGATCGCAGTGAACTTGTTAAGTACACGGAAGTCGCTGCTGCCCGACTTCCGGATTTTCCCTTAGTCGCCTTCGACGACACCCTCGGGATGAAATGGAGGGGGGGGGGGGGGGTGCTATTCTAGCCCGGACGTCCTTCGGGACATAAATATAATATATTGCAAAATGTAAGGTTCATATTCAATTGGGAAAATTTGATAATTTGGTATGGCTTGATCTGTTGTTGTACATAGTCTATTTGAGGTTCTTTTTCGCTTGTACTCAAAGTACTTAGTCAAACTTATTTTTCACTTCTCTTGCTCAAAAAGGCCGTCATTGTAGCATACCAGAGCGGGGATCAAATAACATTTCATCTTCTAGGGGAAAAAGTTTTTTTTTTAATTTTTGTGTGTCAAATATAGGTCTTTACATATGAAATTGCCGCTCGGTATCAAAAAATTAAAAATAACATTTTTAAAAGAAATTATATATTTAGTCAATCGAAGTATGTACCATTGTTATCGATACACTTTCGCCATTTTATCGGGAGCTCATTGATCCCTTTGGTAAAAAAATCCTGGGAGCGAGAATCGATGAACTGCTTGAAGGCTGTTTAAACTGCCTCATCAGAATTGATTATTTTTCCTTGTAAAAAGTTGTCCAAATTTCGGAATAAATGGTAATCGTTTGGGGCAAGATCTGGAGAGTATGGTGGGTGACGCAGAGTATCCAGTCGCAGCTCCTCTAACTTGGCGACCGTCTGATGTGCAGTATGTGGTCGAGCGTTATCCTGAAGGAGCAATGGGCTAGAGCAATTGACCAATCTCGGTTGTTTAATGGTGAGCTTTTCCATCATTGTTTGCAACTGTTGACAATACATGTCTGCAGTAATCGTTTGGCCTGATCTCATGAAGCTGTAGTGGATGACACCAGCACAGGACCACCAAACACTAACTAGAATCTTCTTTTTGGTCAGTTTTCGCTTGGGGCAAGGTTTTGCCGGTTTTCCAGGGTTAAGCCATTGTGATGATCGCTTGCGATTATCGTACACGATCCACTACTCATCACAAGTGACAATACGATTTAAAATTCCCTGATTATTGTGACGATTGAGCAAGGAAGCGCAGCAACCGACGCGTGTTTGTTGGTGTGTTTCAGTCAATTCGTACGGTACCCACTTTTCGAGCTTTTTTACTTTTCCAATTTGACGCAAATGGATAGTGATTGTTTTGTCACTTACTCCAAAGGCTGCTGCTAATTCAGAAGTGGTTTGAGATGGATCCGCTTCAACTATCGCCTTTAATTCTTCATTATTCACTTGAGTATCCGGTCGTCCACGAGGCTCATTTTGTAAATCAAAATTTCCAGAACGGAAACGTTGAAACCAAAAACGCACCGTTCGTTCGTTAGCGGTGCTTGGCCCGTACACGTCGTTAATCCTTCGAGCCGTTTCTGCTGCACTGGTGCCACGGTAGAACTCATATTCGTAAATATCGCGAATTTTTAATTTCTTCATTGTTGTTGCAATAGCAATTTTCAAGCCCAAACAAATGACGATAAAACAAATGAAACACGAATTTTAAAACAATATTCTTTAGTCTTTATTTTGAAATAATTTTGAATTTGGAATTCCTAATCAAACACAAAATATTTGATTTCAAAGTTGCCAGTATTAAGTATCGGCAATTTCATATGTAAGGACCTAATATGACAATGAGCCTACAAAAACGAAAAAATCTTTAGTCATAAGTAGAATAATCATGAATAAAGACTCGACTTATTACTGTTTCATAAAAAAAGAACCTCATTTTAATTTAAAAAATAGAACTAAAATCGGCGAACTCTGGTAGAATGCATGCAATGTGTTGCGGCTACAGAAGAAACAAAAAAAAGACATTGGCGCGAAATCTTTATAATTTTTCTCTAATTGCAAATTGAATTGGTAGTAACCGTAATTAATTTCATATTGTATTGGATTGTTTTATTTTCTCGCAATCGTAGTGAAAAGTATAGTGTAACACACGGCGCTAAAACCCATTAAAACTCGGTTTCTATTTACTCCCTCGCTAAAGCTCGAGAGTAAAACTACCTCGTATATAATGGGTCATTTTAGCTCCTTGTATAACAATCTACTATTGTAAAAGCAATTTTGTAAAGCCTTAAAAGCGAAACCGAATTCGATCCAGTTCTAAATTCGGATGGTCGGAAGTCGAAAATCGTCATACAAATAGTACTGCGGGCACTTGGGACTGTAATTTCACGGATTCTGATCGAATGCATTGCCCAAATACTCTCAGGCTATGTTATGGCTCGATTTTGGTTCATAAGACTGTAAACGTTTGTATAATATGTTTGAAATCTGCGTTGATAATCATATTAATTGCAAACTTCCATAACTTATTCCAATTAGATCGTTGAAAGGCATTTTAGCATGTCAAACTTTGCAAGACAAATAGTTAAATCTAATAGCTATTGCAAAGCCTATAGGATACTTGTGCCCATTCAAAAATAAATTGAGTAAATAACTCAATACTTAATGGAAGAAAGAGTGTTATATTTTGCAAGGATTTACTATAGTACTTACTCCACTTTACACTATCGCCAAAACAAAAATCAACAATACGTCAAATCAAATCCAGTCTCAAACAGGACGTTACCAGTTCACCATTACCCAACAAGCTTTACCAAACCACATTCCCATATTAAAAGTAAATAACGACAAATTACGAACACCTTTCTGTCGGTCTATTTAAATGTGCCACGCCCAGGCAAAGTTATACGATACATGTTTCAATTACGCCTATGCTTAAGGATAGAGTATGATATAAATGCGAACCTATGCGCCTTAACTGGTCCGCGTATTAGCTGCGCTGGAAAAAAATACGCGTTAGACCGGAGGATTGATTAACTCCGCTTAGGACTGGGAGAGTAGATCCACTTTTAAAACGCACACACACACACACACTCACACATCACAACACACCTAATCACACAGATATCTACCTGTACCTGTACCTGTACAAAAATTGTAACACTAGAAGCACTATGTATTTTTCAAGCGACTTCAAAAAAGGAGGACTTTTTTGCGCTTTTGTGCTTCCCGTGTAGTCCCCTTTAATTTAGTCCCGTTCTGAAAATAAACTTATATTACTGAATGAATGGATGGTGTTCTTAATGGATTTGGATGAAAATGACGTACTAACACTAAGCGAAAAATTAAAAAACTTTTTACAAAAAAGACAACCAACCACCTTCAAAAACTAAATAGTGAAAAATAACTTTAGCACAGAACACACATGACTTTAGTTTCGGAAGTCGGTGGCAATACAATACAACAAACGGAAAAAAACCAACGACTTTCGAAACTACAGTCTGTTCTGTACTAAAGTTATTTTTCACTTTTTAGTTTTTGAAGGCGTGTCTTTTTTGTACAAAGCTTTTTTTACGTCATTGTACCTTTAGGGGACCGCACTTCTGCTTCTACTTAACACAGGTTTCCATAAACTAGCTAGGAGAGCAGTGCTCACCCACACGTTTGTAGTAATAGTACTCTTTTGTGCAACTGTACTTTAACGTGTACCATATGTATCCATTGTTTTGTGTAAATAAATAAATTAATAAAATGTACAGTCAGTTATAGCAATGAGCTGACCCATCATTCATCATCATCATTTCAGCCTAAAGACGTCCACTGCTGGACATAGGCCTCCCAAAGGGGGGGTTTTGCCATAATCGCCACGCTTGGCAGGCGGATTGGCGATCGCAGTATGGTTACAAAGGCACAGAGAACGCTGCTGCCCATTCTTTGGTAAGTCCCTTAGTCGCCTCTTACGACACCCGTGGGAAGATATGGGATGGTGCTATTCTTTACGTCCGACACCACACGGACATTTAGCTGACCCACCTTTGCATAAATGTTTGAGATTTTTTGGGATACGATTCGATGGAATCTTATAATTCTTTTATATTTTCTTTTCTTTTCAATTGTTAAAATTGACTGTAAAATGTGTAGTATTTCTTATCTTATTTTGTTCTCAAGATCGTTGGGTCATGGTTAAGCTACGCTTGCCGCGGTCAGTCCATAGATGGGTGACCATTCATTTTATACCCGTCCTTGCTTCGGAAAGCACGTAAACGCCTCGTAGCACTCGACTCTGATACTCCTGACGCTCGCGACACTCGACTGACACTTCTGACATTCGCGGCACTCGACTCTGACAATCGTTGCACGCAACTTTGACACTCCTGACACTCGCGACACTCGACCCTTACACTCAATTCGGAGTATTGTGTTACCCAGTACCTTGGTTGTGGAGGTCACTCAGGCAGTAGTCTAAACAGACTATGCCGAAGTTACGCGACCGAAGTTCGGCAGCTGATTTTACGTTCCGACGTAGGTATTCGGCTGATATGACACACCATAAGTGCCGAACTTACGCGGCAGAAATTCAGTTCCGCAGCTTTGTGTGTGTGTACCTATGTTTTAATGACACAACAAATCATGTGCGTCATGCGCTGACAGAAGCGAAATGAACACTACGGACGGACACGCGGGGCGCGGGCGTCTCCCCGCTGCTCCCCGCCCCAGGATCATCGAACCGAATTTCGGTCACGTATAATGTGTGCTCACAGAATAAGTTGCCACTGAACTTACACTCGACCGAAGTTAGGCTGTACGCTATGATACGACGTAATTTCGGCATAGTGTGTCGTCAGTAATTCAAATAACATTGCAGGCGTAATTGTGCTGAACTTCGGTTGCGTAACTTCGGCATAGTGTGTTTAGACACTTAACAGTTGTTCCACGTAAAACATTGGTATTCAGCTGCATTCGGTTAGACTCCTACACAGTTGAGAAAAGACTAAGCAGAAAATTACTAGCTTTTTCCCGTGACTTTTTAATAGAAAAATAAAAAGCTTTTTACAAAAAAGACAACCGCCTTCAAAAAGTGAAAAATAACTTTAGCACAGAACACACATTGACTTTAGTTTCGAAATTCAGTGGATTTGTTCTGTTTGTTGTTTTGTATTGCCACCGACTTCCGAAACTAAAGTCAATGTGTGTTCTGTGCTAAAGTTATTTTTCACTTTTTGAAGGCGGTTGTCTTTTTTGTAAAAAGCTTTTTATATTCCGCTTTTAGTGCCTCCTTCTCATCCAAATCTATTAAGAAGAGATTAAAAGTTAACTACTACAAAGATTGATGAAACTAAAACGTCGTCTATGTAAAATTTTTGGGTATTTGTTGATTTTTCAAAAAGTGCTGAATCAATTTCGATAAAATTTATATGGAACCACCCCTGAAGCATACCCTATCCATAAAAAAAAAGAATTTTCAAAATTGAGTCACGTTTGCCGGAAAAAATCGCGTAACAAATCGCGCACATACTTAATGCAAATTTAAGACTTATACGGTTTTCTCATGGATGCCATTGTCAGAACTGGACCAAAAAGGGACCACACGGGAAGCACTAGCTTTCAAATAAAATAAGAATCATCAAAATCGGTTCACCCAGTCCAAAAAAATCAGGTAACAAACATAAAAAAAATAAAAAAAATACAGACGAATTGATAACCTCCTCCTTTTTTTAAGTCGGTTGATAATATTACTCAAGGAAACTATTAGTAAAGATTTTGCAAAGATATGTTGCCTAATTTTCTTCTTTTCTTTTAAATTACGATAAGATATACTCGCATTTTGACCGATTCCTGACTGACTTATCATACCCAACCTTCGATAGCAAAAAAAAAATCCTACAAAAAAGGATGCCTTACATAATTTAATCTTCTCGAAGCCACTTTCAGTATGCTGTCATCGTACCTAGTCATAATTCGTGTCGGCTCGCGTCGGATCACCATGTAGAGCCGACACTTTCGCGTGACCGGCTTTATTTTAAATTAAAACCCCGCAAAATGTCGGCCAATATATCATATTAATAACAAGCTGATATTAAAGGTAGCTAGGTTTTGCCGCAGACTTTATTACGTATGAGGACAGATAATTATTTTTAATTAAAGTAATATTGTTATCGATGATAAAATCGGGTTCGTTAGGTAATTTATTTTGGCTTATGTTTAACGAACCTCCAGATATAGTAAATGACCTCCAAAAATAGTAAATGATCACCAACATTTAACCAAAGTACCTATTGTAGAAATGTATGAGTTTGACTGTAATAAAAAGTTTTTTCAAAAAAAAGAAAACCGCCTTCGAAAACTAAAAAGTGATAAATGGCGGTGGCTTTGTGTTTGTTGTTCTGTATTGCCACCGACTTCCGAAAGTAAAGTAATGTGTGTTCTGTGCTAAAGTTATTTATCACTTTTTAGTTTTTGAAGGCGGTTTTCTTTGTTTTGAAAAAACTTTTTATTTTTCGCTTTTTAGTGATGCCTTAACGTCCAAATCCATTAAGAAACGGCAACACACTTAAAAGAGATTGTAAGTCCTCCAGTGATTGAAGAAACTAAAATCGTCCAAGTATTTTTTTAGGGAATTTGTTGATTTTCTCAAAAAGGGCTGTACCAATTTTGATAAAATTTATATGGGACCTTTTCGGAATTAAACCCCATTCGATCAAAAAATTCGAATTGATAACCTCCTCCTTTTTGAAGTCGGTTAAAAAACGATTTGGTTCTGGCGTAGGGGGTCGCAGTTCTAACCTAACCTAACCATGTCGTATCCGCCCCAGGGGGGACTTAAGGATCCTAAGATTTGGTGACTATGATTTGGTAATCATTTTTTTGGTGGTCATTTGGTGACTAAGATTTGGTGATCATTTACTATTTTTCAAAAAACGAATAGAACCTATGCTACCGACTTCGGATATTAATGTTATTATTAAGGCGGTTGTCTTTTTTGAAAAAATAAGTTTATATTTTTTGCTTTTACTAAAAAGAAAAACATAACATAATATATTATTTCTGGCAGGATTTTATACAAACACTAAGTTATTTAAAAACAATGACAAAATGTATCCTACTTTCTGCTCGTCTTTTGCGTAGGTATCACAATCAAACTATTTTATTTGACAACCTTTTCCCAAATAAAAGAAATCCAAAACATTGGGCTGTGGAGATTTTGCATAACCTAAGGCTTTATTCACACGCTCAAACTTTTACATCATCACCAAATAATTAATTAAATAATAATAATAAATAATAATATGTGGGGACATTTCACACACGGCCATCTGACCCCAAACTAGGGAGACCCTGTACTATGGGTGTCAGACAGCTGATATACATACACAAATACATTTTTTTTTGCGAGGAATATAGGTCACTGGAAGTGTTTTTTCATGCAACTAGCTTTTGCCCGCAACTTCGTCCGATTGAATGTCAGTTATCGCGAATGCGGACGAAGATAAGGATAAAAAAATTAGCTTATGTCCTTACCCAGAGTTTAAGCTATCTTCATACCAAAGGACAATGCCAGAAACTCTATAGAACCTTGCCCCACTCAATAAAAATCATGTGCAATATGTAGCATCTTATTGTTTATTTATTGCTGATAATTACACATTAGTCTTAGTGACTGTAGAACTTGCGGTTTCCGTTTAAAACTAAAATCAATAATGACATTGATTATAGGTTAAATTGTATTTTAGGTAAAATGAGTTTGTATTTTGTGGGGAGGTATTTCGTAATCCGCAAGTTCTAAAGAAAAACAATTTAGTATAGAAAGGTTCTGTATTCATTACAATTATTTTCATTAATTTAGTTTTTCTGTACATGTGTTACTTTTTCTGTACATGGGTGGGGCAGGATCTGGCATTGTCATTTCATTAAAATCGGTTCAGCCGTTTCATCGTGAAAGAATAACAGACAGAGTCACTTTCGCATTTATAATATTAAAGTATGGATGTATTAGTATTGATCAGGATTATTAAACTTAAGCAACTTATAGAGGCAATCTAATTTTAGGCATTTCTATTATTATAAATTTGTATTTGCACGCCTTTCCAGGCAAAACATGTTGAAACTTTTATTTTTTTGTGATCTTACCAGCTGATTTCAATTTACAATCTTTATCTTTATTGTTTAGTTGAGTCATTTTAGGAAATTGTCCTGTATACTAGGTGCGTTTACAAACATATATAAACTCACATAAACATACTGCAGACTCAGAACAACTACCTGTAGGACATTAAAATATTTATTCCGTGCGGGATTCCAACCTTATTATTTTGTAATTAAGTTGAAAATCTATCAAAGAAATGACAATGCCAGATTCTACCACACCCATTTACAGAAAATGTTAAATATAATAAAATAAACCACTGTGTCAACCGTATCGTCAAAGTATTTATTATATTAGTATTAAGTGAAACTTTTTTGTCATGTAGGTACAGAGGCCAGCATATCAAGGTACAACAATCTGTCAAAGGACAATGCCAGAAACTCTATAGAAATTTGCCCCAATCAACAAAAGTGACGTAGAAGCTTGCAATATGTAGCATCTTACTGCTTATTTGCTTGTCCGACCAAATATGCAAAAACCTAAAAACAACGATCACAGATGCTCTAAAGCACGCCATGGATCGAAGGAAGTGGAAGCAGCTCTGTCGTGGAGAGTCTGACGAATGGGAGCATCACGACGCTCAGCAGTGAGCTTACGACTCGAGGAGGAAGGACTGCTTATTTAAGTCAATTAATCGTCCGATACGATAATCGGTCCTATAAAATGTGTAACGTTGGATGAAGGCTTTGGGCCTCCGAAAAAAATCCGGCTTGGGCGTTCGAAAAATTTCCTCCAAGTCTTACTTCTACCAACTTTTAATTCCTGTGTATGTGACCTAAGATTATATTTAACGAGACTCGTAAGTTTATTAGCCTTCGATTCTTCCGTATATTTTAAGGGCTTGCTATGCTGAGGTCAAGGTTCCGGTCTTCCGGCAAAGTAATTCAGAGCTTCAAGGAGTTTCTTTGTCGAAATGACCTATTTTGGTATTTTGTGACTTGGTTCCGTGTTTGAGAAATTATTGTGTTGTTTTACTTGTTAGTAAAATCACAAAGTACGTAAGGCTGCGTCGCGCCCGAGCAGAGAGACCACTCAGAACAAACCGCCATTTTTTGCACGCACACATTGACATTACGTTTAGAGGCATTCTCAAGCAGTTTCAAGCAGACCTCAGTATCTCACGTGTTGTCAAAATTAATAAATGATGTAATTGACATTTCATGGCCATTGGATTTCATGAACAGGAAAATTTTGTTATTTAAAAAAAATTGCAAGGAGTTCCAACCAGTGTCAATAAAATTTCATATTGTCACAAATAAAACCCACAGAGTCAATCCAGTTGTAGCAGCCCTAGCGACTCTGGCAAGTTTAGGTATTATTTTTGAAGATGGCGGGAGCGGTCCTTCTGTACCCCTTATATTTAGTGGTAAAAGTTTCAATCGTTCAATCATTCGGCCATGGCTAGGCTAAGCTTGCCGAGGTTGGTCCGAGGATGGGTGACCATCCATTCCATACTGACACGCTTTGGAAAGTACGTAAAGCCATTGGTGCCGGCTGTCATTCGTAGATCTTTGACAGTCGTAAGGGGTATTTTTTATTTGGATCTCGCAACGAAATTAATCAGAAAAGAACAGCGGAGGAGCTAATAAAAATTATAAAGAAAAGAAAGAAAAAATGTTTATTGACACAGACCATGTACACACAAAAACAATAATAAAAAGGTAAAAAATACAGAAATAAATCGCGCGAATGGTATCTCTAGCATTTTAGTATAGCATTTAATATAGAATATTAGTTATAACGTAGCTTCTTATTAAGGAATTTGCCAAATTGAACCAGGGACCCTAGCCAAGTTGACAATCTACAATCGATAACACTATTAGAAAACCAATCAAATGTATAGGGAACGACGTCATCTCAACGATAAGTCACGTGATGGAAAATCGAAAATGTATTATGACGAGGCGTAAATTATTGTAGAAAGAGATACGATGCGAAACGTTTGTAACTTGGCTAGGCCTGCAGTGGTTCTGGAGAGTAGTGATCAAAAGACAAGTAGACCCTTATAGAAAACCAGCTTTTGCACGCGATTTCGTCCTCGTGGAAGTCAAGTATTATTATAAAACCTGGTCTATGACACCCGGCAATATTATTTATTTTCATCATCATCAGCCGAAAGACCGCTGTTGAACATAGGCCTCCCCCATGGAATGCCACAACGAGCGGCAACCTATTTCAGTGATAGATATTTTGTTATAGGACATAATTATATACTTTCTCAGATTACCTCGTACACTAAAAAAGACAAACAAACTTTACCATGTTAACTTTATAATACTATAAATATATAGAAACATCATCAATATCATTATATCAACCTTTAAAAGCCCACTGCTGGGCATAGGACTTGCCTTCTACGACACCCACGGACAGAAATAGGGTGGTGCTATTCGTGGTCCACACGGAAAGATATAAAAAACATACAGAAACATAGATGCATAAAAACAAATAAACAGTACTTAAATAAAAAAAAAATTCAGTGTGTACTTATGTACGCGCGTGAGAAGTTATACTTCTTCGAGTCACAAAATAGCAACGAAGGCAGTAAGTAGTTCAGCATGTACGTCAGAGATGGCGTTGTTTACAATTACTCCCGTGAGAATTTTGTGTGACGGTGTGCGCGCGCATCGTAAAATTTCACTCTCATCATTTTTTCATCACGCGCCTAAAGAAGTATAACTTCAAAAAGCCAAAACTTTTCGTGCATCAAACAAAATAAATAATTTATAAATAACACAGCCTGCAATCAAACATTTAGATCAAACAGGAACGTACCAATACAGCTAATATCAAATCAATTCCACGCATCCAGATCACTTGGTGGCAATAAATCAGCACGTGCCAAATAGAGTGTAGTGTAAACCATTTATAGAATAGTTTTACCAATGATAGCTTGATGCAATGTGCCAGAAAAACTATCGATACAGATATTCTAGTAGCTAATTTTACATCGTTTTTTTTTTTTTGCTGGCCACACTGGTAGCCGGTCGTCAAAAAACGACCTCTTCGTTAAAATAATTTGTAAAATGTTTAAAAGTCCTTAATTCGCGATAAATTAGTGTAATGTAACTAGAACTAAGTAATAAGTTTGACTTAAAAGTGTTTTGCAGTGTTTTGGTCGCGAGAACTTTGCAAAATAGACATAACAAAAACCGGCTGTCAAGTCACCAACGGGTGAAGGATTTGAAATATCATCGAACCCGGGGAGTATTTTGTTTTATCTAAGTTGTATTTACATAGGTACCACTGAACATCACGAAATACTGCTCAGGGCTCTGAGCTACGTCCATCACACACTGGCTCGGTTTATGTCTCCTTTTGCTTGACAAGTTGTGGAAGCAAAATCGACGACGAAACATTCGCCCAGACAGTAAACACTTCATAATTTACTACACAAAATAGGCTTTTTTATATATTTTTTTATTTCTGTGTAATTATAAATATATACTTTAGATAAAACTTCCAAACTTGTAATGTGCCTTAAACTTGTATACTTGTCCAAGTTTAAAATAGTGTTACTAAAGTAGTGTACCCGTTCTTTACTTTTCATGTTATTTTACTTATGTTTAACATTCCCTTTTATTGTACTTAACCTTATCTTGTTGTATTTTAAATCTGTTAGCAACTCCTCACTTAATTTTCATTTCATTTATTTTCCCTACTACCTACCTTCTTTTACTATAAATAAAAGAACATCTCTTGCACTATTATTGAGCTGCACAATTACACATATTCCAGGTGGCTGATATTTTGAACAAAATGATGACCCGCAGTGCTACAATCAAGGAGATGGAAGCAAAACTTAGAGCAACATTAAAGGACCTTGGGGCTTCCAAAGCCTTATGTAAACAGCTGCTCCAGGAAAGAGATGACAGCGAGGTGGAGGTGAAGAACATAGTCGACAAGAACACCTTTCTCAAAAATAAGCTGGCCGAGCTGCATATTCAACATATGGACTTAGCTGACCAACATACTCAACTACTAAGTAAGGTGTCATCATTTCAAGAGTGCAGTGACATCCATGAACTGGCTTTAAACAGAATTTCAGAACTTGAACAGGAATTGTGTGATGCCCATAAGGCCCTATCTCACTCAGAGATAGTAAAAGTCAGCGAACAGGTTGCAAAGACCAATAACTTGTTTAAGGAGTTGGTAGGCAGTAGGTCAAAATCAGTGTGTGAACCAGGGGTAACAATAGATTTGACTGGTGACGATACCTTGCCATTATGTCCTGTTGTAATGAGCCACAACAAACTTAAAAAATACATTAAAATTAAGAAATTTATTAAACGGTCACAAAGATCTATTAAAAAACAAAATCTTCTAAAATTAAATCTTTCCCTTAGAAAACAACGTGTCACCCTTTCAAAAAACCTAAATAATTGTACTATGGAATTAGATAAATATAGGGAAAAATATGACACAGATATTCAACTACTCCATAATGATTTGCTATATAAGGAGTACTTGCTAAAGGATATTTTTGAAAAGTATGAGTTGTCACAACAACAGCTAAGTGAACGCTTGTTTGAGGCTGGGGAACTACTGGATTTGGTGAAGTACAATGCTGAGAGGTATGAGTCTTTGACTAATAATCTTTCATGCAGCAGTGCCAACCAACCACCATCGCCTCAGCCTCAGCTTGACTTGCCTTCACCGGTGTTGGCTCTTCCAGCAAACACCTGCGTTAATACACAGAAAAGTAATAAAATTATTTTATTTTCCGATGAGTTAGGTTCAGGCTTTGGGAAAATACTACACAATTACCTTAGCCATAGTTTTACTAATCATAGTTACCATAACATAAGTTTTAAACAAATTATTAAGAGAATTAAAAACACAAACCTAGACCAATACTCTACAATGGTCCTACTTTTCGGCAATAGTATTGGTATTAACAAAAAGGACATAGTGGATGGTGTGGAAGCCTTATTAAAGTTAAACATAGGAAGGCTAATGCTGTGTGCCTTTCCTTATTCTGACAATTTGTCAGATGAAGAGAACAATCATATTTACAAATTGAATAGTACTATTCATATGTTGACATGTCATAGTGACAAATTATTTTATTTTGACACTAATAACTTTGTTAGTGGTTTTAAGTTAACTCAGGGAACTTTATCTCTGTCTGGAGAATGTAGACATTTAATTGCTATGTTGATAGCATATAATATTAACAATGTTATAGCTAATAATATAACGAACTGTAGTGTAAGTGACGAATCTATGTTGTCTAGTCACACTGACAACATAGTGATTGATCTTTGTGAATCCTCATATTGTACGAAGGAGGGTCCACCTACAACACCAACATCCTTGGAGGCCGCTACCAGTCAGTTAGAGTATTCTCTTCCTGTTGGGATACATACAGACAGTTTGAACTCTTCACTTGTGGTTGTGGAGGGCACTCCGGATAACTGTTTAAACTAGTTGGTACGACAACAGAAGTTACCCCTTCAAATAATCATTTATTATTACTGAATAATAAAAAGGTATCTTCTGGCAACCTAACAAATAAAGGAAAGCAACATACGTTAAAGTTATTTAATCAAAATATTCAAGGTTGCTCTTCCAAATTACTTGAAATAGAAATGTTTTTAGAAATAACCAAATATGATATTATATGTTTAACAGAACATTGGTTAAAAGATAATCAAGTGATGTCTATTAATTATGAAAATTATTGTGTAATTAGCCATTTCAGCCGGAAACATATGGTACACGGCGGGTCATTAATCTTAATTAAAAATTCTATTAAATGTAAAGCACGAAAAGACATTGTTAGATTATCAGTTGAACACATTATTGAATTGTCCTGTGTTGAGCTGGATAAGCATGTTATAGTATGCGTATACAGACCTCCAAATTACCAGAATTTATCTATATTTGATTCGGTAATGGAAGATGTGTTAAAAAAAATTAGTACTAGTAGTAAATCTATCATTATATGTGGTGACTTTAATATTAATTTGTTAGAAAACAACTCCAATAGTATCAGATTATTGAGTCTTTTTAGGTCATTTAATTTGTCCAATGTTTTCATGGAACCCACTCGAGTGACAGCTTCTTCTGCCACCTGTATTGATAATATATTTTGTAATTGTGATTACTTTCATAAAGAAATTATAAATAAACTGCCATCTGATCATAGTGGACAGACAATAACGTTTTGCGCCTACATACCTTTACAAAAAATTCAAATAAGGTTTAGGCCAATCACATGTAAAAACTTAGAGAAATTTGATAATTCATTGGAAAGTAAATTGAGTGTTCAGTGCTTTGATAATATAGGTGACCCAAATGAGTTCTACGCCGAGTTTTTTTCACTATTAAACATGCAATTTAATGAAGCTTTTCCACTAAGGAATAAAAGTATTTGCACGAAGTTCTTATTTAGCGACTGGGCGACTCCAGGTATTCGTAAAAGTAGGGAAAAACTATTTGAGCTTTATGGCCTAAAGCAACATATAATTAATACAAGCTTTCATCAGTATGTTGCGAAATATTCGAAACTTTTTAAAAGTGTCTGCAAAGTAGCCAAATCTCTCTATATTAAAAATAAAATTAAATTAGCTGATGACAAAATAAAAACTACTTGGCAAATCATAAATAATGAAACAGGTAGGAAAAAGCAGCGTAGTACTGAATTTAATTTAGAGACTGCACATGGTCCCATAAATTCAGATATAGAAGTAGCTCAAGAATTTGAAACCTTTTTTGGCAACATTCCCATTAGAACCACTGAAGCCTTAAATTCCTCTCCCGCTCTCTCTGCTGCCTTACTTAGGAAAAATGTTAAGAAATGCCCTTTGGAGTTTAGGTTTCAACATACAAACCCCCAGGCTGTTATAAAAGCCTTTAAAGATCTTAAAATTAAATCAACAGAAGATCTTTGGGGAATGTCTGTAAAAGTCTGTAAATCTATTATCGAAACAATTGCGCCCTATTTAGCTCTCATATTTAACACTAGTGTAAACCAAGGAGTCTTTCCGGATCTGATGAAACACAGTAAAGTAGTACCATTGTTCAAATCCGGTGATAGTAAAGACCCCAACAATTATAGGCCTGTGTCGATTCTACCAGTTCTCAGTAAGGTGTTTGAAAAGTTAATGCTCAATCAAATGTTACATCACTTTAATAAAAATTCCATCTTTCATGAACAACAATACGGTTTCACCAAAGGGCGTTGTACAACTGACGCCGGTGTCACCCTAATAAAGAACATTTTTAGCGCTTGGGAGGAATCGCAAGATGCCATTGGAATCTTTTGCGACCTCTCAAAGGCGTTCGATTGCGTTGACCACGAGACACTATTGCTGAAACTGGAGCACTACGGGATTAGTGGAGTATCTCTTGATTTACTAAGGTCATACCTGAGGGATAGACAGGCAAAAGTTCAGGTTAACGGTGTGAACTCATTGGGGTCTAAAATGACTATGGGCGTTCCTCAAGGCTCAATATTAGGTCCATTTCTATTCTTAGTCTATATAAATGATTTACCCCAATTACTTCAAAACCAACCGAAGATGGTGTTATTTGCCGATGACACTTCATTGATTTTTAAAGTAGACAGACGGTCACAACATCTTGACGACGTAAATGACGCTATTCTTCAGGTTCAGAATTGGTTTACGGTAAACAATTTGGTACTTAATGAAAAAAAAACCAAATGTATTCGATTCATTTTACCAAATGTTAGGAATAGCAATTGTGACATCATTCTGAATGGAGAGAAACTGGAATTTAATAGTCAAACGGTTTTCCTAGGAATCACGCTAGACGAGAAGTTGCAATGGGGACCTCACATAACATCTATTGCGGGGCGACTAAGCTCCGCGGCTTATGCTGTTAGAAAGATAAGACAGTTGACAGATCTAGAAACTGCGCGTATGGTCTACTTTAGCTACTTTCACAGCATTATGTCGTATGGTATTTTACTGTGGGGTCGGGCTGCCGACATTGAATCCATTTTTATCTTACAAAAAAGAGCTGTTAGAGCCATTTATAATCTACGTCGCCGCGATTCTCTTAGGGAACTATTTAAAAATATTAATATAATGACAGTGCCTTGCCAATTTATCTATGAAAATATTATGTACGTAAGAAAAAACCTACATTTATTTAATAAGGTTAGTGATAGACATAATATTAATACTAGAAACAAAGACAAAATAGCTCAACCATATTTTAGATTGTCTAAAGTTCATAAATCTTTTATGGGGTTCTGTGTTAAGTGTTATAACAAAATTCCTAGTGTTATATTGCAACTAAATGAAAGAAAATTTAAAACATATATTAAAAGTACACTCTGTAAACAAGCATATTACAGTTTAGAGGATTATATCCATGATAAGAATGCTTGGAAACATGCTGGTCCGGGCTCCATAGGACAATCTACAGTCTAGACAAAATCAAACGGATTGCTAATTAAACTACTTAATTTATACTTAGTATATACATTATATTTAATTCTTGCTTTGGGTCACACACTGGTTCATAGGTTCATAGTTTGTTGAAATGTATGGAGTGGTTGTCTACTTTTACAATAATTGTAAATAATAATATGTGAACACTATGTATCTATGTAGGTATACAACTTAGCTGTCATTCTTTATCTTGTAATACTTTGTACATACTTCAATATAGTGTTTTTATGCAAGGTCCATCGTATTCACGTATAGTTATATAACTGAAAACTGTAAATGCAAAATATTGTACACATTTTTTTTAAAAGAGTGAGTATGGAGTTTCTTGCCCATTCTTCTCCATACGAAGCTACCTTTTGGAATGGGCAACTAGAATCAACTTTATATTTTTTTATTATGACGTTCAAAAGTGCCTTTTTAATGGTCTAATTGAAATAAATGATTTGACTTTGACTTTGACTTTGACTTTTGCCGCCTATCGAACAGACCATGGGCTAAAACAACCACCATGGTCGTCCAGGAAAACGTTTGGTGACATCGTGGTAGACCCAGGTGAAGATAACGGAATGAGCTTGTCGCGTACAGGACGAATTGGTGGGACTAGTAAGCTCAGAACAGTGTGGATTGGAAAGGAGAAAGGAGGCCTTTGCCGTGCAGTGGGACCACACAGACTAAAAATAAAATTAATAAAATTACTTCGATGAAAGACCGATAGCTATAGCACTAAATTGACTGTGCCCATTCGCCAAAGAAGAAGTATGCATGCATTGACAACATTGATCTCCCTGCTCAACTCTCTCTCCCTTCCTTCTTATCTAGTGTCACACTTTCAATATCTATGTTCCTCACATGCTAAGAACCTGCGGTCTTCTAATAACCTTCTCTTACTTTGCCCTTCTCATACTTCTGATATCCGATATCAGGACGGCTACTAGTCTGTATGCATTTAAGCGGATTGCTAATTTATTTTCAGCACAAATGAGCAGAGTCGTCTCATAAACTTATTTTCTTTTATTAATACATATGGGTATGTATATATTTATTTCGGTATATATATATTCTAGGGTATAATTATGTATGTGTAGTTTTTTTTAACTTTTTAAATATTACTTTTTGTAATGCACCTGCCATGTTATCTCTTTACCATCCTTGGTTGACTGGTAGAGAATGCCTAAGGCATTAAGTCCACCTTTGTACCTTTGTGCATGAAGTATAAATTAATACATTAATAATAAATAAACTCATGTCATCCCACTTTCACCGTGGGATATAATGAACAAAATAGCACTGCTACGCGGAAAACGCAGTGTGAGATGTAATTAAATAGATCTAAAACTTTACAGAATGGCAATGGTAGACTGGTTGAAGTCGAGAAACGAAATATTGTGGTGTAACTTGAAATATGGCTATCTGTAGCAATGGACTACCATGGGTACCTAAGCCAGGCAGAAGGTAAATCTAGCGTCGGATGCTCTCGGCTAGGAGGATCAAAAATGCGAAATTTCCTCGAAGGCAGTATTTGACCAGAGCCATCCAGAAAATAAAACAAAATCCAAACATTAATAATTACCTTTTTAACACAACCTCTTACCACTTCACATTATTAAAAAACAATTTTATTGTCTTTCGAGACAGAAGTCATCCTAAATTAAGTAAATACTCTTTTTCAAAGTAAATTAAGTGCTATGATTATTACAAAAAGATTCACATATGACTGTAGTGATAAGGTCAATTATTTTCCTTGCATATTTATTGTGAAAATGTTTCAATTTTAACAAAACGTTGAATAAATATTTGTAATGAGTATTGAGAGGATAATATGTTATGTATTTTATTGAATAGTAAGGAAATAATCGGTTCAACCCGGATTCTTGTTAATGTTAAGGATGAACCTTTATTTTTATTTATTTGTGTTTTTATGTACTTGGACGGCAAGGAAATCGACAGCTTACATGACCTTCGATTTTTTTAACTAAAATTAACATAGGGAACCGGTTCATCCTAGGCAAGCGTGTTCCACCTCAGGCCGTATCATCACTTAAGATCTGGTGTGAAGCCTATCAGAATATATAAAAAAAATGCTGCTTGGATAGGTTGTTTTTAATGAAGTCTGCCAATTATTAGACCAATTGTCACATTAAATTTTCGTTCGAGAAACCGACGGTAAGTGTAACTTTGTTGCTTTAGAAATTTAAATTCATTATCGGTATCTAGTAAGGTTAAAGATAGAAAATTACAGAGATAAAATATGGATGGATTGTGTGAAGAATGATATGAATGAACAGGGAGTCAGTGAAAGCATAACGAGTGTCATGACGGAATGAAAGAAAAAAACTTTTCCAAGTTAATTTATTCTATGTTCGTCCTACATATAAAAAAATCCTGGTTCGTCCCAAACGGTATGCTTCCTTCGTCCCAAAATATTATTTTAATTATTTTAGTACCGCTTCGTCCTATTTTATTTATATTCCTTTAAGGCCCATATTTTTTTTTGTATAACCAAACTGTTTTGTACAATCAGCAAAAAAAGGATACGTACTATTACTAAATACTAGCTTTTGCCCGCAACTTCGTCCGCTTGAATGTCGGTTATCGCGGATGCAGACGAAATCGCGGATTAAAAAGTAGCCTATATCCTTCCCCAGGGTTCAAGCTATTTTTATACTAAATTTCATCAAAATCGGTTTAGCCATTTCATCGTAACAGACAGAGTTACTTTCGCATTTATAATAGTAAGTACGGATAAAGTAAAAATAAAGTAATAAAGTAAAAAGTATGGAAGTATAGAAGTAAATAAGTATTTTTTTTTGTTGACAGTACCTCCAAATAACTTGTCATCATCATCCGGAAGACGTCCACTTCTGAAAAAAGGCCCACAACGAGCGGAAACCTTTGAGGTTCATTGTGGGGGGGGGGGGGGGGTGCCATAATCCCCCTCTTGGTAGGCGTCTTGGGGATTGCAGCGTCTTGGGGCCCGACTACCGGATCTTTTCCCTTAGTCGCCGTCGGCACCCTCCGGATGAAATGTTGAAATTACTTGTGGTGAAGCACAACTTAAATAGTGACATGAGACACACTAAGATTTACTAGGAATGTAAGACAAAACTTCGGGACGAACGAAGAATAAATCTCCAAGTTATATACACACGAGTAAAGAACGGACAAGGGTAAAGAAGATGACCGGTCTAGTCAGATTACTAGTATAGAGGTATGAGGAACAGAGTGAAAAGTTCTTCATTCTCTATTGAAAAGGGAGGATCCTCCGACCAGACGGGTGTTGTGTCTGATGGGCTACTGCCCGACGGTTGTTGTCGGGATTTTGTATACATCCTAATGTCGCGGGTCTACGCGGGAAACTCTACTTGCGCGATCTAGGAAACGTCGGTTGTAGTATGCTTCATGTGCGATAGATGTCGCTACATCACTCCCCTCCGAGACCGGAGGTCGATCCTCGAAGCACGATGAGTCGTCCTTACATCTCGTGATGCTTGCCGGGCCAGTGGAGAGTTCCAGTGCGTCGGAACCGGATACCGCGTAGTTCATGATGAGTCGGAACTGTCTGCGGTGATACTCCAGTGAGTCGGAGTGATTGCTACACATATTGCTCCAGTGAGTCGGAGTGGTGCAGTGCTGCGTAGTGGCTGGCTTCTGCGTCGACCAGGAGAGAGGTGCGTCGCTGCTTGCTGACCGGCCGAAGTGCAGTGTGCTGTGCCAAGGCTGCTGATGAGGCTGAGGGTGATGACCAGGTATGCGCGTCCGCTGCATGCTGGTGGTCAGGATACCCGTTGAAGCCGTGGATGCTGGCTGGCTGTGTGACTCGTTGCTCGAGAGCTTGAGGTGGTGACGTCTTCATGAAGTAGCTGCACGAAGGCTGCGTCGACGTATATGTGCGGGGTCACCAGTTTAGAGGTATGAGGAACAGAGTGTAAAGTTCTTCATCCTCTATTGAAAAGGGAGGATCCTCCGACCAGACGGGTGTTGTGTCTGGTGGGCTACTGCCCGACGGTTGTTGTCAGGATTTTGCATATATCCTAATGTCGCGGATAACTCTGCTTGCGCGATCTAGGAAACGTCGGTTGTAGTATGCTTCATGTGCGATAAATGTCGCTACACTTGAATATCAACAATTTGTAATTTGACTATATACTTCATTGCATGAAATCCCACAAGACACTGCTCTGCGGCTGTAAGGACGAAAAGATAGATGAACGTTTGTAACTTAATATCACTTTAACGGTTAATCGAATTAGCTGAAATTTGGCACACAAATAGACATTGCAAGCGATTAAATGCTGCGCAGCGTGTTGCGTGTTTTGTGATGAGCACTTGTGTTTGCTTTGTATTTCGTTGTTGTTTATCTAAACATTGTAACAAATCTACTTAATCCTATTAAATGAAAGGCTAAGTAGACTTGCATATGTAAAATTTTATAAGTTATAGAAAGATGAGGTGGGTAGAAATACAGAATTATATTGGAGACTAATCTAAACGCACTGTAGATAGGTAAATAGCGCCGCTCCGGCTCCGGCCTGGACGGCAAGCAGGATCAGACCGAAGAAGGACTGGCGCGCAGTCAGCTCCAAGCTTTCATTTTTCTGGTATGCATTCAGTTAATTAGTGGAGTTACCTAGTAATAACAACATTTATTTCGGGTAACAAAGGACCCATAACATATATACCTTACAGACTATCATACGTATTTATAATTAAACCCACAAAAATATTTCTAAACTATTGTACACGAAGAGACGGCGTCTAGTAGCCTAGCCTTCCGCGGAATCGCCGATACACGACACCCTTCGGCCAAAACTCTTCCTTGAGAAAGGTCTCAAGGTAATGCGTCGGGACTCGCACCACAAATGACTTGAAATTCGTATTGTGGCGCGACTCCAACTTCTCGACCCTTAAGGTCCAGCTGGTCTTGGCTCGAACATACTCCACGATCTCCTCAACCTTCGTGGTGTGATGCAGCCGGGACACATAGAGCTGCGTCGTAGGTGTTGCCGGACGCAGCATATTGGGTCCTGCCAGCGCGGTTCCGCACTGGTTTCGACTTGGAGGCTTCTTCTTCTTCTTCTTCTCCACCATCACGAAGCCATCCTTGTCATACGGGCCTTTTGGGCCTTGCTGTTTCGAACCCTTGTCGGCAGGTTCACAAGAGCTTTTCTTATCCCCCTTTCTGGTCTGCGACACAGGTTTGTGCGTGGCGGTGATATCAGCGTAGGCACGTTTAGGGGTCGACGTACCTACACAAAAAGTAAAGTAGGTAGGTAGGTAGTAGTAAGTAGTGTGCTGAAAAATTATATAGACGTGCATTTAAAATATCCCATAATAATATAATATCAACTGTGATGCAGACGAAACTGCGGGAAAAAGCTAGTTCATAATATTAGTGGTGATGCACATACATGTAATGCCAATGGAATGTGGAAGTAGGTAGGTAGAGTGGATAAACCAATTTTCTATCTATTTGATATCAGTAAGGTTTATAGAGTTGCAACTCTATTGTAGTTCAGACAGTAGCGTCTGCAGAGAAAGGTGAAATATAACACAAACTATAAAAAAAACATGATTTCTATCATCTACGTAATTTCTTCTTTTTCTTTAATCTTCTCTTCCTTTATCCATTGTTTTAAATTAATGTTTTGAATGTCTATTTCATCAGAAAAAAAATGATTTCATTTATGATGATTTTTCTGATAAACCTTACAATTATAGGTCGGAAATATAAATTAACTTTTGACACACAATCTAAACTACTAGTACAATGAGAAAAGATTTATTTTTTTATATGTTTGTTTGTAATGGATAAACTCAAAAATACTTCACAGAATTTAAAAAATTATAAAAGCGATATTATCAGTAACTGTGATTGAAGTATCCATTCAGCTTTAGATCCATACTATTTTAACATTATAAAATGCGAAACTAACTCTGTCTGTTACTCGTTCACAAAGAAACGGCTGCACCAATTTTGATGAAATTTGATATGGAAATGACTTAAACCCTGGGGTAGGACATAGGCTACTTTTTAATTCACGACTTTGCATCCATGATAACTGACAGGCACGCGGACGAAAACGCGGGCAAAAGATAGTAAAAAATAAATTTGCAAAATATGACCATGTAAAAGTCCAAAATGACAGCATTTTAAGGAACACATCATATATTATGTATGAAAAACTACATACATACAAGCAACTTCTATCTTTAATGAAATACAAAACCAAACATAAGGACCAACTCGGACACAAGGACCAGGCATTACCAAAATAGAAAAGAAACAGTTAAAATATTCAGCGCCTTTGCTGACCGTACTTAAACTAAGTTTCAAGAGCGCGCATTGCGAGTTGAACAATGACGCAGTATTTACGAGCAGTACGGTCAGCAGCACAACTCGTACGGACCCAGGTTTATTACAGGAACACATTAATAAAAGCCTGTGCATATTTTATCTACAAGCACCGTAATAATGGCCCTTCGGAAAATATCATTCGCTACCTAGTACCTTTCCATCTGTAGGTGATGTATATAATAGTTTCTAAGGTAGATAGAGTACGACCAAGCAAAAAAGGTTTAACCGTCTATCTCTAGATAAGCCGAGTTCTTCCAATAAAGTCAAAGCATTTATTACAATTAAACGCTTTAACAATTTTCAGGCACTTTTGTATTACCAAAGTGTCGGTCAGTGAGCAAAGTTGAAGCTTGTTGCGCGTTCCAAAATGTAAGTAAGACACTATTAAGATTTTCAAGTTATTTCATTAATGATTTATTAACATAAAACAATTAAATAAAATATATACAAAGCTTAAAAATAAATATAAACATGTAATATGTACAATGGAGGGCTCACAGGGCATCAAAAAACTCGTCCGCATCGCTCTCAATGGGACAAGTGCCCAAAAGGCTAGCAGCAAATTTATTAATTAAATACCGCGAATGAAATACTATCTCTGTTATTAGATTCCTTTTAATGCCTCATGAATTATTAAACTGAATTACATACTTACAGAGATACCAAACTTATCAGTGAGATGGCAGTTTTTGGAACGAATACTTTGCAAAATGCAGCTCGTCTTTTGTTTGAACTTTTAAGTTTGTTGTGGAACATCGCTGACATCACAAAATATAAAGGATACAGAAGGACCGCTCCCGCCATCTTTAAAAATAATTACCTAAACTTGCCAGACTCACTAGGGCTGCTACTGTATTGACTCTAGGTTTTATTTGTGACAATATGATATTTTATTGACACTAGTTGGAACTATTTGCAATTTTTTGTTTGTCATGAAATGTCAATTACATCATTTATTCATTTTGACAACACGTGTTCAGACTTCAGTCGAGACTGAAGTCTGCTTAAAACTGCTTGAGAATGCCTATAAACGTAATGTCAATGTGTGCGTGCGAAAAATGGCGGTTTGTTCTGAGTGGTCTCTCTGCTCAGGGCGCGCCGAAGCCATACGGTCTTTGTGCTGACATGGCCGTCACTCATTTAAAAAATAAGTTAGTTAGAGTGTACATGTGACTTAAATTCAGCTGATACACACACTACACTGAGCTGCGTGGTGCCAACCGCAAAAAGCACCATCCCATTTCTACCCGTGTGTGTCGTAGAAGGCGACAGAGGGATATTGACCAGAGGATGGGCAGCAGCGTCCTTCTGAGTACCTTAACACCTACTGCGGTTGCCAACATGCATCGGTCAAGCATGGAAATTACGGCCGAACTCTTGGGGGAGTCCTATGCCCAAGAGTAGGCGTATAAAGGTTGACATGAAGACACATTACACTATAAACATCTCATTATCATCATTACACTCAGATTCTCGTCCACTTACAATATATCCATGCTATGCTAATATTGAAAAGCTTTTTACAAAAAAGACAACCGCCTTCAAAAAGTGAAAAATAACTTTAGCACAGAACACACATTGACTTTAGTTTCGAAATTCAGTGGCTTTGTTCTGTTTGTTGTTTTGTATTGCCACCGACTTCCGAAACTAAAGTCAATGTGTGTTCTGTGCTAAAGTTATTTTTCACTTTTTGAAGGCGGTTGTCTTTTTTGTAAAAAGCTTTTTATTTTCCGCTTTTTAGTACCTCCTTCTCATTCAAATCTATTAAGAAGAGATTGAAAGTTAACTACTACAAAGATTGATGAAACTAAAACGTCGTCTATGTAAAATTTTTGGGTATTTGTTGATTTTTCAAAAAGTGCTGAATCAATTTCGATAGAATTTATATAGGACTACCCCTGAAGCATACCCTATCTATAAAAATAAGAATTTTCAAAATCGGTTTACGTTTGCCTGAGAAATCGCGTAACAAATCGCGCACATACTTAATGCAAATTTAAGACTTATACGGTTTTCTCATGGATGCCATGGTCAGAACTGAACCAAATTAAAATGGGACCACACGGGAAGCACTAGCTTCCAAATAAAAAAAGAATAATCAAAATCGGTTCACCCAGTCCCGAGAAATCAAGTAACAAACATAAAAAAAAATAAAAAAAAATAATAAAAAAATAAAAATACAGACGAATTGATAACCTCCTCCTTTTTTGAAGTCGGTTGAAAATGTGCCGTTGGTCTCGGCTGTCATTTGTCGACCTTTGACAGTCATTATAGGAAGTCAGAAGCTAGAAAATGTGATAGACAGTCTTACTCCTTAGTAAAACTGGCTATTCCGTTGTATCGTGTTACCCAGCAACTGGGTTGTGGAGGTCTGATAGGCAGTCGCTTCATGTAAAACACTGGTATTCAGCTGCATCCGGTTAGACCGAAAGCAGACCCAAACATAGTTACGAAAAGGTAGATGATAATGATGATGATAATATTATAAATGCGGAGGTAAGTTTGTTTGTTTTGCTTTCACGGCTTACTAAACCGTTTGTGATGAAAGATATAGACTAATCTTGAACTCAAAGAAAGAAATAGGCTTCTTTATAATCCATGCCACCGACTGCATCCGCGATAACCAACATTCACGCGAGCTAGTCGAAGGCAAAAATTAGTATGTATATAAACAAAAATGAAGACATAATTAATATTAAAACTTAAGTTAACCCTCAAAAAGATAGTGTACATGTAGGTACACATTACATACAAGTACAGGACAACAATCAATGTCTTGATCACTTTATAAAAAGCATAATTAATAAGGATAATTCGCATAATTTAACCCAAAAGCGGACCAGGCCACACAAACGGGCGGACGAGAGAATATTACGTAAATCATTACCATGTGTAACACAGCGGGTACATCCCGATTGCCTTTAAATTCTTGAAACTGAACCGTATTAATATTGCAATCAATCATTCATGTTTAAAATACGATGATTCTTTGTTTGTTGAAATATAAGGAGTGGTTGACAGTTCAAAAATGTTTAAATATGTGAACACTATGTATATAATGAACATAATTTAGCTATCATTTCTTAACTTGTAATATTTTGTTTATTCTAATATAGTGTTTTTTTTGGAAGTACATCTTATTCACGTATCTTCATAATCCTGTAGATGCTAAATATTGTAAACAATTATTTTAAAAGAGTAGTCTCAGATTATGAAACAAAAGGCAGATAGACCGCGCGAAACACTGAGAGTGAAGCCAAAAAAGTAAATACAAATTCAAAAGCGAATACCTACAATCTCGTGATAGTATTCGCTTTTGAATTTTTATTTGTATTTTTATTTGTTTTTATTAACGATGCGGCGTTTCGTGCTATAGTGACTCGTGTCAGTACAGCTCGAAGTGCATTGTAGGTATTCGCTTTTGAATTTATATTTGCTTTTTTGGATTCACTCTCAATGTTCCGCGCGGTCTATCTGCCTTTTGTTTATTTCATAATCTTCAGGTCATCGGTCCATCGGGCTGGAGGGCGTCTCACGCTGAATCTACTGATTCGTAGTCTCCACTCTAGGACAAGTCTGCTCCATCGGCCGTCGGTCCTGCGACAGACGTGACCAGCCCACTGCCACTTCAGCTTGTTGATTCTGCGAGCAATGTTGGTGACTTTAGTTCTCCTCCGGATTTCCTCGTTGGGAATTCTATCCCTTGAGAAACTCCAAGCATTGTTCGCTCCATTGCCCTTTAGTGTTTCTGTCTTAGCAACAGTTATTCAGTGAATAAGGACCAGTTGGTTGAGTTCCGTTCACACAATGAGTGAGCAGTGTATACGTGCGGTTCAGGGTGCTGTCTTACGTATGATTTGTAACGCTCCCTGTTTGGTACGTGATCACGTGTGTCGGGTGAGAGTACAGTGTTGAGAGAAGCGAGTAAAGAAAATTAACGGTAATCATTATTTTGTGCTGGTTTAGTAAGTGTTTTAACACTAGAGTGACGTTAACAGTGAACATGATCCATAAGGTGACGGTCATGCAGAGAGCAATGGAACGGATCATGCTCGGGCTATACCTAAGAGACAAAGTGTATGATACGACTATCGGCAATGGCCCATTTTGGTAGTTCTAATCTTACAAAAGTTATAATCTACATGATTTTTAGGGATTTCAATATTATACTGAATTGTAGATTTGTATTGTCTAGTAATATTAGAACAACACAAAAAGCAATAGTGTATTTTTAATACATCCCTAAGGGCTCTTTCAATTTTGCGTTTGGTGCTGCTCCGGCGTTGCAGCTGTCCGGCACCAAACGCATAAATTGAAAGGGTAAAGAAAATAACTGTTGAAACTAAATCGCTCCTCTCATTACAAAGCGACACAGTACTAAGGGCGGCGGCAGATGTGTTCGCGGGTCGCGTACGTGCGCGCCCGTATCGCGTCGACAGCGTGTGTCGCGCGCCTTAGCCCACGTGATATACAACTTGTGGTTGCAGACTATTATTGTTAGTACTTACTGAGGGAGCGTGAGCGGTTTAAAGATGAATACGCTATGTAAGCCCGCGAAATTCATAATACCTACCTTTTCTGCAAATTGTTGCTTTAGGTCGTTTGTACGTTGCAGAAGAAAGGTGCGGAAAGGGAGAGGGAGAAATTCAAAATAGCAACATTTTTTGCAAATTGTTGCTTCAGGTGGTTTGTACGTTGCAGAAGGAAGCTGCGGAAAGGGAGAGGGAGATTACAATCTTCCACCCGGCTCGCAGCAGGCGCACCGGGCGTCGGTGGAGGGCGGACAACGCCCTCTTCCAGCCCAGGGAGGAAAAAATGGGTCCAGGGACGACAAAATCGGGGACATCTGTCGCCCCCCACATATCACGACCCTAGGTGGCGGCGCGTCGTGTTCCACATGAGGGCGCATGTCTTAGACGTGATCGGACAAAAACCAACTCGAAATGGAACGGGCTGTGTATCAGAGTAGTGTATCAAGAATGTGTATCATCACCCATCCAGAAAGGCAATCATGCTACGCGTCAGCGATACAGATACGGTGATCGGATGGGGCTAATGATCATAATGTGGATCTATCTTTACGTATCGCGGCGACAGAGACCGCGTTTCCGCGTTATACTGGTAGTGCCTAGCGGCCGGATCAACTTATTAGAAAGAAAGAAAGAAAGAAAAAGCATTTATTAGCCCGCACAGGACGAAACACACAAGTAACAACAAGGTAAAACACCAATGACGCGCGCCTTGCATACTCCGCAACGAAACCGCAGAAAGCCTAGACTTATTTTTCTGTTCTCTGAATGAGAACACAAAAAAAGGTTTTTTACAAAAAAGACAACCGCCTTCAAAAACCAAAACGTGAAAAATAACTTTAAAACAGAACACACATGAGTTTAGTTTCCGAAGTCGGTGGCAATACAAAACAATAAATAGAACAGCCAAGCCACCGACTTCCGAAACTAAAGTCATGTATGTTCTGTTTTAAAGTTATTTCATTATTTCATTTCACTTTTTGGTTTTCGAATGCGGTTGTCTTTTTTGTAAATAAACTTTTTTATTTTTCGCTTTTTAGTACTTCCTTATTATCCAAATCCATTAAGAAATGACAACACAGTCAAAACTGAGATCGAAAGTACAAGGTGAGAACATTATAACATCATCCATGTATTTTTTTTGCTTTATTTTTACATAAAGTGCTGAATCAATTTCGATATTCATCAAAAAAAGAATTTTCAAAATCGCTTTACATTTGCCGGAGAAATCGCGTAACAAAGATACAAAAAAAAACATACAGACGAATTGAGAACCTCCTTCTTTTTGAAGCATTCGTGATTTGAAGACAATTTCTTTGTTCAAAACTCAATTATGATTTATTATATACAAATATATTTTTATTAGTTTATATATATCTTAGCATTATGTATTTATATAAGTATATATTAATATTTACTTATATGTGTATTTATATATAATATTATAGGTTAGTTAAATAAGGCACATACATACTTTATTCTCTTCCTTTTCTCACACGCTATAGTCTATGTTTCTTTTCATTTCTCCTTTTGCAGGACTGCTGGCAGAAATTTCTTAAGAAATAAGCAGTACCTATGTACTCATATTTTATAATGTTCTTTTCCTGTGTTGTCTACTGTGTGTACATAAATAGTAAAATAAAAAAATAAAATGAAGTCGGTTGAAAATTACCTTCCATTTGTGTAAGACTAATAAATAAAGACTAAAGTTGACGCACCTGAGTACTACAGGAGCACTTGTGTAGTGCTAGATAGTATGTTAGAGCCACACATTTAAGGCAATTTCCAGTAGAACTTGAAATCCCAGAACCCACTGAACCACAAAGATGACAATAATTTATCTCCGTGAGCTCGTAACTTATTTCAACCGATGTTCTTAAAGGCACGTTTTTGGGAAGCGCGCGTGCTTTTGGAGACATGGCAAGTCCCGCGCATAAATCTGAAACGAAATTCTTTCTTTTTTTTGTCGTTGGGGATTTAAACGGAATCGGTTTACGTGAAATGAAAACAATATTCTTGGGATTTGTTTTGCGTATTGAAATACAATTGTAAAGTTTTATATGGCTTGATGTGAATTGACCCTCTTAGTGCCGACACATAATAAAGTGGGCAGTGCAGCACTGCCAAAATCAGCCCATAAACTGTTGCATGTGTAAGGATGCATAAAATATTATGTTAAACATTAACCAAAGCATTACCTTTATTGCGCGCTAACTTAAACAGCGATTTGCAATAACTTGAAACGGCGACTCAAAAGATATAAAAATCGTTACCTACCAATATTTTTGTTTGAGCAGTTAACGGCTATTATATCATGTATACCTACTTACTTGAACTCCATTATATTTCTAAGTAACTGTTGGGTAATTTGATAATTACGATAAATTAAAATAGTATATTATATAAAAATAATGTACGTATAATATTAAAGAAACATTAATCACAATCATCATTCTCGGCTTAACGTATTTATATAAGAACACGTTAAATAATATTCTGTAGCAAAATAACAATATATGAAAAACAAATAAGATGTAAAATGTCTGAAAACTTTTTATACGGAATGTTGATTTGTGAAATAATTCATTTATAACAAAATGCATTTTCAGGGAACAAGTAGCGATTTTTGAAATAACACAGAAAACAAGTAGCGATTTTTGAAATAATACATTTGTATTATTTCAAAAATCGCTTGTTTACTTGTTCCCTGAAAATGCATTTAATAAAAGAGTGTTAAAAACTATATAAAGCCAGGTTTAGATTATTGATAAGTCTCCGCCGAATAGATACCGCTGACGTACTTGTCAAATGGGACAACAAACACTAAGCCAAAATGCAATGTATGTGTGTGTGTGTGGCTTAGTATTTTACCCGAGTCAGTCTCGTAGCAACCAATGTGTCAGGAGGTGGAAGTACAGATAATTATGAAGGCATGTTTCTTTTTTTCAATTTACTCTTTAATCTTGTACCTATTACAAATAACTATTCAACTAAAAAAAACTTATACAATAAGACATCAAAAGTTTCCCCCCCTTAGCCGTCAACTGGGAATGTGCCCAAGAGTCTGGCGGTATTGCCACGTTTGATGGCAATGCTTAACCTCTGTCCGTAAAAAAAAACCAGCCCTTGGTTCACGAGAAGTGTCAACCAACCTTTTGGAAATTTCTTTAAAAAGTAGTTAGATGAGCACTCGGACCCCAAGACCCGAGGGTTTCAATCCTAATCGGCTCGAAAATAAAGTTATCGCTTATGATACTACACTTTTGAGGTTTTCTGCAGCCGCAGCAGCAGAACCGGCACAACAAGATGGGATGGCGCAAGAGAATCCACGGAAATAATGACATCGTCGCGTGCCAAGCCGTTGGGTTCCAACAGTCGAAGCGCCGACGGCGACGAGAGCACGACGGATAATATCATTACAGATTATTTTATTAATTTTTTTAATTAATTCACGGAACTATTGTTTTTAGATAGTGCGGTATCTAGTCGGAGCGCATGGAGACCTATCAATAATCTAAGAAAGCCGTAAACGATATATTCGTTGATAAGGACTAATAATAATAATATAAGGGAATAAATACAATGACCACCAAAAACAGTAAATGATCACCAAATCTTAGTAACCAAATCCCCTAAGAAAAAAATCCTAAATCCTTAAGTCCCCCCTGAGGCGGATCGGACATGGTAAGGTTAGGTTAGAACTGTGACCTCCTATGCACGAAGCGAGCGAGCGGAGCGAACGTGCCGCGTCAGTGGCCGCCGAGTGCCAAGAACTAAATCGCTTTTTACAGTCAAACTCAAACATTACTAGAACACTTTAGGAAACAGAATTTGGTGAGAATTTGACATTAAAATGGGGTTAAATGTTGGTGATCATTTACTAGATCTGGAGGTTCGTTAAACATAAGCCTAATAATAATATAAAAATAAAATACAGGCTAATTAAAAAGGTTTCTGAACCAAGAAAAAAAATTAAGCAGTAAATTTTAATTAAAAAATAATTGAAAACATATTTTTTTTATAGGTAGATTAATAAGCTAAAGAAGATATAAGAAATGACTAGGAACGCACTGGATTCCGAGATGACAATCGTATTGCATATTGTAGGAACAGAGGGTTGATAATGAATTATAGTGTGTTTTCCAGTAGGTTATCAACTCGATTGCTAAGATTAGTTTTGTATTAAATAGTAGGAAACGTTATCTTTGGTCACTGAGTCATTTATCAGCAAACCCTTTAGAGGTTTGCAGTCTTCAATGCCCTGAATTTGATCTTCAATTTTATAGTTGGAGAATATTTTGATCCAATTTTTGAATAGGAATTACTTTAGGTATTACATGTTTCGATGGATTCTTAGGTATTTGCTTAACGACTTCTTCAAAGATGTTTACAAAGTAGATAGAATATTTTGTTGCCGCCATTGTTATTGCGTTTCCATTTCCTGTTTCATTATATAATATTTCTTTATGCTGTCCTTTCAAATCTGCCCTTTCAATACACAATTGTGAAGTTTTAGTATCAACCCAGTACAGTTTCTGTGTCTGTTGGTTAATAATCAAGGAGTGTGCTGAATGAAGGTGGGTACCGCCTATCACAATTTCTTTCTCGGAGCCATCGAATCGAGACCTCATTATTTTAGATGGTAATTGACTTTCAGTCAAGTTAAAGCTTATCCAATAGATATACCTGTTAGTATAAGTCATAATTTAAATTAAGTTCAAAATGTATTTACCTAGTTATTTTACAAAAAATATCAAGTTGTCACATACCCTTTACAGCTATCCAAGGTAATATACAAGGGCGTCTCATCAGGTGTCAAGACTACAATGTTTTCAAATTCATTATTCTTAGATACAGGTTTTATTGAAAACGAGTATATGTAAGGTTTGAAGGATAAAATAATGAAGAATAATTCTTGGACCGGATCAAAGGCCACGCCTATGATCCTTTCTTTCTTTTCGATCCTGGGTACTACAGATTCTATTTTCATGGTTGCTATATCACAACTAAATATATGGCCGTTCGTGTTACGATCGGAAAAGAACAGCCTGTTACGTGCTATATCATAAGCGATTGTACTCATGCTGAGTGTGGATACATCTATATCACCAAACGTCACGATTTCTGTGTGAGTTTTTCTTCCGCCGGTATAAAAGTGTAGTTGATGACTAGACGCCGTAGCGAAGTCTGAAAGATCAAAGAAATCATTTTCACTGTTAGCTTAATTAATACCCGGTACTCTGAGGACATTACACACAAAACTGTATAATTTTCTTTGATATTTTGGTTTTCTTTTTCTTGATCATGATATTTTTCTTTGCCACAGATAAGCTATGCGATAAACTGTTTCAATTAAATTAATTAATACTAAGGAAATAACAAACAGAAAATTTAAAATTGATAAGTACGTACCGAGTTTGATACCTAAGGGCTGGCTTCTACCTTGTCCAGAGCTTTTATATGTAATATTACTATCCAACGTTGCCATGCCTGTCTCTTGAACACGTTACCAGTAGACAGCAATGCAGAGGAATATTTTGATACCAACTTTTTTTTGTTTATTATTTTATTACAATAACTATCTATACTGTATTTTGTTTTTCATACTTTTTATTGAACAAAGTTTACTTCGTTGTAAACGTTGTTCAGCAAAATCTGTGTAAAAAGTGTACATTTAGTCAACAGTAGTGAAATTTTCCATGCATAATGCATATCATCATTTTTTAAACACATTTACAACACTTTTGATATTGATGAAAGTAATGATGGTTCTGAATGTCAATGTTATGGGCACCAGCCTATAACATTGTAATTCAGAAATTACAATATACTCATATTCATTTTAGTGTGTGTGTTTTTTCCCTTCATTCATGTAAACTTAGCAAGTACAAAATATATGAATTGTAAAAGTAACATTAATAGGTACTTGCCCAGGTTCGATCCCGCAACCTCATGAATGAGAGACCTTCAACTCTAGGCCATTATTCAATAATTATTAAATGTCGTTAAAAATAAGAATCTTGAACTCACCCCTGGAGCCGGACTAGGATTGCGCCAACCCTACGTACAGCGCTACCAAAGCCAGCACACACTGCGCTCGACACATTTTGTACCCCATGAAGACAAATTGTTGAAACAACCTAGAAGTAGATGGAGCGTCCACACCCGATGACCATTCGGAGAAGATTAAAGATAAAAAGTAGTTAATAATTAAAAGACTAACAAATGGCAAGTATACATTTCCGTGTATTAGAAAAAATTTGACAACCTATATTTGGAATCAGATGCTTACATGTTTGGACTCACTGAATGTTAATTTTATTCCGTAGTGCTAGATAATTAGAAGCCTTGTCTTGTAGCACTACAGAATAAAAGTTCTCAGTTGTAAACGTCGCTTTGTGCAATATTCATCATCATTATCATTATCAGCCTATATTGCCGTCCACTGCTAAACGTAGGCCTCCCCCAGATATCGCCAATCAAACCGGCCTCGGGCAACCCATCCGCTGCCAGCCACCTTCTTTAAATCGTCGGTCCATCGTGCAGCAGGGCGTCCGACACTACGCTTTCCCAAACGCGGTCTCCACTCTAGAGCGTGTCTACTCCATCTACCGTCTGACCGTCTGCAGACGTGACCGGCCCACTTCCACTTTAGCGTGCTAATTCGATGCGCAACGTCGGTGACTTTAATTCTCTGGCGAATGTGACTTCATTGCCAATTCTATCCACCAGAGAAACCCCGAGCATTGCTCTCTCCATGGCCGATTGACCTAAATCTATTTTGCCTTTTGCTAGATATTAAAGGACACTAATATTAGTGAGAAATATTTAGGTTATTAATAAATGTAAAAGTTAAAACCTATCTCCGATTTGGTTGGTGAATGTCTTGGGTTAGGTTCCTGCGTGGTCGTGGGTTAGATTCCTGCGCGGGACAAAGATTTGTATAAATTTATATATTAGTGCTTAATACTCCCTCTGGATTAAATAATCACACCAGTTTTGACAATTCTGCACACAACTATCGGACAGAATACAAAGCTAATGTAATGGACCTGAGTCTTTCAGATCATCTCAAATATCAAAATGCCTATTAATGGAACTTGAAAACTAAATTTCTGAAAAAGTTTAAGTGCAGGATTTACATGGAGAATTTAATTACTTTCAGAACTCAAAATTATACGATTTCAGAGAAGCGAACAAAGCTTTTAACAATATTATTATTTAATTTACACATTTTTTTTTACAAAGAAAATTCTAAAATTGAAACAGGTTTGAAAAATATAGACCTATTGCAAAAAATCTTAAAAATATAAAATCAATATCAATCTTATAAAATTATTATTTTTTGAAAACATCAACTTTGTGTTTATTAATGCCTATTTAAAAAAATGTAATTAGTTTTAGAATATTACTCTTGATATAGCACATTTTGACTTTTTGGAAAATGTCACGTAGTCTGTTATGTAGCTAATCTGTGCAATTTATTCAAAGTTTTTGATTGCGTTGATCAGAAAATTCTGTTACACAAATTATAGGTAATAATGGCGTAAGATGAAATATGCAACACCTTTTGGAATCTTATTTAAGAGGCAAGTTTCAATGCGCAAAAAATTCCAGAATATGTTCAAATAGTAAATTAGAAATCACAATCATTGTCAGTCATAACAGAGGTCCATGAAATATGGCGTCCCACAGGGTAACGTACTGGGACCACTATTTTTCAAATATATGTAAACGACGTTCCGAAACATTGGACAAATAGTTCTATTTGCTACAAATTGTACAGATAAAAAAAATTACATGACATAATATGTCAAGTTCATTTAATTTCATTTATTTGTTGTTTTTTTGTTATTAACGTGACATTATAAATTGATTTCATTGAATTAATTTAGTAATAAATCTAAGCAGGACAAAGATTCTGCACTTTAACTAACGCATTTACGTTACCCTAACGTTAGTATTGTCTACTAAGATTATGAAATTAAAGAAGCAAACACGAATCAGTTCTTGGATATAGTGATCGACAACAAACTGCATGAGAGCATTGAACTGTGTGAAAAACTAAAAAAACCTACCTATGCTGTGTTTGACTTTCAAAAAAGTCAACAGTCAGGCTCTTTCAAGATCTTACCATGGACTGGTGCCCGTGCCCGTATTTTGATGTATGACTTTGTGACCTTGGGCAGTCTGACAAGCGACTTGTATTTAGAAGGTAGAAGCAATGTGTTAGGTCAATGTGCGGTTTGAGGACAACAGATAGCCGTCTGCCTTATTTTAAATATTTAAAAATCTTAACGTTATCTTTCTTATTCATACTAAGAACTGGTAATCATGTTAAAATAATTGTAATTAAACTTATCATTGAAATAAAATGTTTTGCATTCCTACTTCTACGAGCCTCTTTTCTCTCTCTCTCTCTTTTGTTCTAATGCTTTTTTATAAATAGAGTACTTGAGAATGGTCAAATAGATCAAATAAAACTGAAATTATTCTAGAGGTATGATCATAATATTTATTTAGTAAAACCTTGTTAAAAACTATACAAAGCAGAGAATTGTAACAAACAATAGTAATATAAAAATAAAAGAAAGGTGAAATTAAAATGTTTATGAACTGAGGATAAATATTAAGCTGATGACAGCCGTATTGTATACTGTAAGAACAAAAGGTTGATAATGAAATATTATGTTTTGTTTCCAATCGGTAAATAGATTTTGCTCTATTGAGTAGTTCGTAGTGGTTGTGTTGGATGCTTCTCATCTTACGCTCATTTAGTAAACAAGTGCTGTTGTTCAGAAAATAGTGGTAGCACACGTAGATCCAACCGGTGCTACATCTATAAAGAAAACGTAAAAAGTGCTCAATTAACATAGCAAGGAGACACAAAACAGCAATGACACCCTATACATAGATCAATCAGAACCATTGAATCCGCGCCATATCAGTCTGACCAGATTCGAGCACATAAATCGCGAAAGGTTCACACTGTTCAGGATTAACAATCATTCTTTCCGTTACTCGATCAAGCTTGAGGCCGTAATTGCATGACAGATAGAGGGTTGAAGTAGTGTGAGTAATTTATTATGGCCTTTTGGGCTCGCTTACTCAAGCATAAATATTGTCACCGAAAACACCGCTCACAAAGCGCGCTCGCTCGGCTCTCTTCTTAGGGACTTTAGAATTGATACTTAATGCTACTAGTCATAATGCACAGTTTAATACTTCCAGTTATGTAATTCTGAGTTATCAAGCACATTCCCCATGGGTCTTGGGCAGTCGTGATACGGTTCTCAAAAAGGCGTTAAATGTATGCAGTATGCTTTATCATTAAAAAGGTACTTCTATTAATAATTAGGACGAAACACAAAGTATGAATTCCTGAATCTCTGACAAGAGAGTGGGGCTAGCGTGTCCTGCCGTTAAAATTCACGCAAGTGTACAGGCGCTAGTAAACAAAACAATAACAAAGATATTTTACCCGAATTCAGAATGTTCCTCAACATTGAAACTGTTTGGAAGCATTTGTTCAGACGGTTCAGACAGACTGACACATCGCATCTGTCACCTTCATAATCTCCTTTGCATTGACAGACCGGCTCACTCTTCTCATTCAAGGAACAAGCACCGTTGTTCAAACAATACCCCTGGCACTGGTTGACTTCACACCTTTTCCCAGAATAACCGCTATAACATCTAAAATAACGAACATGTAAAAATAAATCAAAGAAAGTAACTTGATTTCAACAAAAAAATATCATAATGAGAAAATCACGTTTACCTGCAAATTGGCTGTCCTTTAACATTGGCACTACAGTCCTCTTGAAAACAGTAGTTTTGGCAGACTGAAACATCGCATCTCTCACCGGTGTAACCAGGTACACATTTACAATGCGTCTCCCCATCAACTTTGGTACAAAGTGTAGAAATATTCAAGGAAACGTTATCTTTGGTCACTGAGTCATTTGTCAGCAGACTCTTTAGTGGTTCGCAGTCTTCAATGCCCTGAATTTGATCTTCAATTTTATAGTTGGTGAATATATCATCCCATTCTTGAATTAAAAATACTTTAGGTGTTGCATGCATCAATAGATTCTTCGGTATTTGCGCAACGGCTCTTTCAAACAAGTGCATTAAATAAATAGAATCTTTTGTAACTGCCATTGTTATTTGCATACCATTTCCTGTTTCATTATATAAAATCGTTCTGTTATGTCCATTCAAATCTACACTTTCAATAAATAATTGAGCATTTTTATGATAAGCCCAGAACAGTTTCTGTGTCTGTTGGTCAATGAGCAAGGAGTATGGTGAATAAATGTCGGAATGGCCTATCACAATTTCTCTCTCGGAGCCATCGAATCGAGCCCTCTCTATTGTAGACCGGAATTCACTTCTTTCCCCGTCTAAGCCCGCCCAGTAAATATACCTGTTATTTGTAAGTCATAAATTAAATTCAGTTTATTTACCTAGTAATTTTACAAAAAATATCAAGTTGTCACGTACCCTTTACAGCTATCCACGGCAATATGGAGGGGAGTCTCACCATGGTTGAAGGTTATAACCTTTTCGTACCTTTTGTTCTCAGATACTGGTTTTAATGATAACGAGTATATGAAAGGTTTAAATGGTACAATAAAAAAGAGTAATTCTTGCACCGGATCAAAGGACATGCTTTGGATCCTTTCTATGTTTGCAGTCCTGGGTACCACTGATTCAATTTTCATGGTTGCTATATCACAACTAAAGATGAGGGCGTTCGTGTTAACACCATCGTTAAAGAACAGCCTATTATGTACTGTATCGTAAGCGATTGCACGAATGTTGAGTGTGGATACATCCATACCATCGAACGTCACGTTGTCTGTGTGCATTTTTCTTGTGCCAGTATAGAAGTCTAGTTGATGACTAGACACCGTAGCAAAGTCTGAAAGATGAAAAAACAATTATCCTAGCTAATAAATAAACAAAGAAAGAAAGAAGAAGCGTTTATACCCCAGGACATAAGCACACAAAAATAAAATAAATAAATAAAAAAAAAGTGGTCCTGTACGAGGCCAAAAGACCCCTATCTCAGCATGTGCTGTAATATTAAAAAAAACGTCACAGCGCTGATATACAAAAACAAACAAATAAAAGTAGGATATTATTGGGCATTCTATCCCACCTTCGTTCCTTCGGCTCCGCCTCCGTCACTCACGGTGTGGTAGAATGCCCAATAATATCCGACGGAATGGGCGCCGTTCAACAATTCCGTTTTATTACATATCGTTCCTACGTCTCACTTCGACTGAATTTGCGTTTGCGTTAATACTGGCTTGGCGCCTATTCCACACGAAAAAAAAAAAAAAAAAAAATACATTTACGGTTAAAGGGGCTGAGCACATTATTATTACTTACCGATGGCTTTTCTCGATCATGTACTGCAGATTCTCGAATTGAACACAAAATCACTACTAACTTTAGTTAACAAGTTTCACACTTAACCACCACTTCACAGTCAGTTTGACACATATTTCGTTTACTAATGGAACTTTACGAATATCGGTGGAGTAGAATGCCCAATAATATAAATGAAATACGCAGGTTCGACGTCTATTCCACGCGATGAAACGGAAGGTGGAGTATGACAATGCCCAATAATATCCTAGAGTAGACGCAGTGAAAGAAAACAACTTTTATAAATAATTGTTCGCCGTAATTTAACACCACATTTGATTCTTACTATTGTAGTAAGAAGATTGTATTTCATATCACAGATTTAAATACATTTCAACCAAGTTAACTACAATGCATAGCTCAGAGAAATCTGATATTAAAGATATTTGTAAACTTATTATGAGGAATTCTAGCGGTGAGATTATATTTATTCAAGATTTGCAAACTGGACAGAAAAATACAGATAACGGTTCATCAAAATACCAGGACTCGTATACAGCCCAAACCGAAGATTTGTTCTACCAGCAGATGCTTGATTGGTTAAAATCAAACAATCGCTATCTTATATTGAAGGACAGCTATGGTGAGAGTCGTACATTTGCTCGAGTTACCGACAATGAGTTATAAATGTCAATGTAATACGTTAATTTACTCATCTATATATATAAAAGGCAAAGGTGACTGACTGATGTATCAACGCACAGCCTAAACCACTGATCGTAGAGACCTGAAACTTGAAGGGTGTGTTCTTTGTATGACCTAGGCATCCACTAAGAAAGGATTTTCCGAAATTCTACCCCTAAGGGTGTGAAAAACGGGGGCAAAGTTTGTATGGGACAACGTGATTCCTTTGTCCAATCTACTTCAAATTTCGCATAAATATTCTTTTACAGAATTGATGGAAGATGGGTTTCGTATTTTATTGAAATTCACCACGTAACGGAGTTAAAAATGGGTAGAAAGTTATTTTGAGGGTGATTTGCATCGAAGTTGATATCAATACTCCTTAGTGCTTTTGATTTAAATACATTTTATTTTGACACATGTCATGTTTGAAAACTCAACTCAAAATAAATATTATTACCATATTATTATCTTAGAATAATAACGCACATATTATATTACTCTGTGATTATTACATGATACTGCAGAAGAATTACATATAATTGTTAATACATTAAATTAAACAATTATGAAAATAGTGTGGCGAAGAGAAACACTTTCAAAATTTTTCGAAAATTCCCAATCGTCAGAGACATTTGTTTGTTTTGTGGAATTGCAAGTACTCTTGCGAGTTTTGAGATCAACTACTAAAGGTGGCATTGAACACAATGAGAAACGTATTCTTAACAATTCTTACTTCTCTTCAAAACGTCGTCGTTTACATCGGCGTCATTTCTGTGGTCAAGTTTGGGTTACCGGCCCCGCAATCATTGGCACATTAAAATCGTGGAATACACTGCCGAAACCAATTACGATCCAGGTGCAATGAGTACTATCGTAAATAACCACGTCAGCGTGTTCAAACCAAGACATGATGGGTAGGGTCACAGTTCTGTTTAGTGGCGATTTCCGGCAGACGCTGCCTGTGGTGACGCGAGGAACTAGGGCTGACGAGGTAAATGCATCGTTGAAACGATCAACGGTCACGAGTTTATAAATCCCGCTTGACCATCAATATGCGTGCTCAGCTTGGAGGCAATTCACGTGTTCAAGAATTCTCCGATGTTCTTTTAAAAGTTGGTAAAATCTCTCTACCAGAGGAGAGAGGGCAGGTGGATCTAACAGAGACTCTTGGTATTGCAGTATCTACAATAGAACAACTGATTCATGTTTTGTACAGCGACATCAGTCAAATACCGCATCAACAGATTTTGGGTGTGTGAACAGGCTATTATAACACCCAAAACTGATCAAGGTGCAGCGATCAATAAAAGCATTTTGTTTCTCTCAAATTGGAGGGAGAGAAGTAGTATACATCTCAATGAACTCTGTAGTCGAGCAAGATGACGCCACACGTTACGCCGTAGTATTTGAAATAGAATTCGCTTACGGCAAGTGGACTTCTAGCGCACATCATCCAGCTGAAGGTCGGTGTACCTATTATTTTGTGTAACAGAAATCGGCTCAAAGTCGTCTGTCTGCAGAGAAATATCATTGAAGCTGAAATTGTAACAGGTTGTGGCGTTGGTGAGAGTGTTTATACCACGTATACCAGTGATTCCCCACATTTACCCCTTCCAATTCAAGCGTGCGCAATTCCCTGTGAGCGTGTGCTTTGGCATGACTATAAACAAGTGTCAGGTCGGTCGGTGTTTGTCACACTGAAGGCTGCGGTTGTCGATCTCAGGACCAGCTGCTTTGTCTACGGCCAACTATACGTCGCTTGCTCTCGCGGAGTCTCGCGTCACCAGTCCTGACTTTCTGTACATTTTGACTAACGGCAAAACTACAAATATAGTTTACAGAGAGGTTTTATAAATATATAGCTAAGGTTCCTTAATGTGTTTTCTTCTTTTCAATCATATTTGGGTTTGGAGTTTCAACATTTGTTGTGTACGTATGTGTAATAAAATTAAAGTATATTTGCATACAGTATTAATAATACACACACACACACACACACAGTAGTAATAATATTATACTGTATGCAAATATAAAATCTATATATATATATAAAAGCGAAAGGTCATTCAGTCACTCATCACGAAATATCGAAAACCGCTTGACATATTAAGATGAAATTTGGCAGAGAGGTAGTACATAGTTAGCAGACGTCCGGTAAGAACGGATTTTGCTACAGGGCCGGATTAAGGAGGTCTAATGGGTCTCGCAAGTTTGTATGAAAGTCCTTCATTTTTTGCATTACAAACTTGATTATCGGCAGAGAGGTAGGTAATTAGTAGTAGACGTCCGCTTAGAACGGATTTTACGACAGGGCTGGATTAAGGAAGTCTAATGGTTCTCGCAACTTCGTATGAAAGTTTTGATTAATTTTTGAACTATCGACCTGAAATTTAGCAAGTCTAGAGTTTATGAGTAGGAGACATTTGCTAAGAAATAATTTTGTGACAGCCTGAACTTGCTCTCGCAAGATTATATATATAAATCCTTGGCTTTTTGCATCTGTAAATTGGTAAAGAGATAGAATATAGTTATGTCACGTAGAAACCGATTTTACGACAGGTTTAAGTAAGTTTATGGGAATATAACCTAACTCTATGTGTTCAACAAACATTTATTGATGACTTATAATACAACAAATAGAAAATACAACTTAATGAAGTTCAGACGAATCAAGGTCTTAATATTTTTTGTTATAACATTCGTAATAATATTTCTTTGTTTTTCCCCTGGGTACTACTGTGACGCTTTTTTGTAGTTACAAGTATCTTATAATACGTAGAACCTGGTATTCACATATTAATTACCAAATTCCAGACAATATTTTATACATCTTTGTTTATCCCACATTGACCATCGTTTTCTGTAAAACTATAGATTTAATTTTAGAATGCTCACATTTAAACTGTTTCGAGTAGACTTAAGAGTCGGAAAAATTTTCCCCGCAGCACACAGGCCATCCAGGACCGACCACGTACGGTCAGACGTAAGTTGTGGGAATACCACCCACCGCCACTGAACTTCTTTCAACCCAGGAACACTTGGCACTCGGAAGTGATTTGCAGTGGCCTAAATGGAAAGCAGTCAATACAGTGTGCTCCTAAAAAGGCCGCTGTAAACACAAACTAACAAAATGGGGGATTATAGATCCCATTGATACCCAGTGTGAGTGCGGTGCTCCTGACCAGACAATTGCCCACTTACTACAGTGCCCAAAGTGACCCGTCACCTGCACCTTAGAGGATATTAAAAACGCCACTATTGCTGCGATTAATGCAGCTCCTACTGGGCCCAAGCAGTCTAACCACGGATATGAGTCTATCACAAAAAAGAACAAAAACATCGATTCGAAACGAAGAAGACCACTGTATCATAATCACAAATGCCATCTCTTTAAATATTATAATAAATAATAAATTCATTTATTTCAGGTAAATTACACCCACAATTGCCAACAATAAAATAAAATCAGATGAAACAGATTAAATAGGTAAAAATAAAATTGAATTAAATAAAATAAAATCACAACATATCAAATAATTTTAAATCAATTAAATCAAATTAAATTAAATAAAATCAAATAAAATCATACAAAATCAAATAAAATCGAACAAAATTTAAAAAAAAATTAAAGAGAATCGAAACAAAATTAAAATAATATCAAATAAATCAAGCCAAAGCAATAAAAATATAATAAAAATAAATACCAATAAGTTCATACCTTCTTCCCGGCACTGGTACAGCAACGTGTCTGCTGGAACAATGCCGGATGAAGGGGCAGTCCAGCCTTCCCGCAATCATCGTCAGTACAGTGTTGGGGCTAGCCCGTACCCTGCGCACCAAGGACGCGGCGCGCTTGAGCATGGTTGCGTGGAAGCAGTCAGTGCGCGCCTCAGCGAACATACCCGAGGCGCTGCAGTACCGAGGTAGCCCCATCACCGACCTGAACGCGTTATTGTACTGGACGCGGATGGCGCTGTAACTTCTGTTAGAGTAGTGAGCCCACAAACTGCACGAGTACATCGATGTACAATAAGCCCTAAAGAGCGTAGCCTTAACCTCATTCGAGCACCGTGCAAATCTGCGGGCGATCATGTTCGCTCTAACAGACAACGCCCTCCGCTCCCGTTCGATGTCCGCGTGATCTTTGAGATCGACAGTCAAAACATGCCCCAGGTATGTAAGTTTGTTAACCCTTTCCAAAGGAACCCCATTGAGTCTGACCGGAGGTACGCTCTCTGGACATTTTGCAGTGGCGGTCTCGAAGATCATATACTGGCTCTTCTTTACATTATATATTAGACCGTGACCACAAGCGTATTCCTCACATATATGTAACAGCTTCCTTAAGCCGCAGACCGAAGCGCTCATCAGCACCATTATAATGCACATTATAATGCACATGCACCATTATAATGAATTGAAATAAACTGCAGCCTGAAAATTAAACCATAAATGTGGTGTATAGGTAGGTTGTAGGGTTTACGTAAATAACAACATCTATTTTTTTTAAATTGGTGCCTTGAAATAGGCATTTTCTGTTGACTGAAATATAAAAATAGTTTCCGTTCAATATCATTAAACTTCATATCTTCATAACCACGCGGACGAAGTCGCGGGCAACAGCTAGTTATTAATAAAACCGCTTTAACAGTCGTCATGAAATTTGTAAAACAACCACAATCGTTACATGTAAACGAACTTTGTGTTCGCTCTCAGGAGACTGGTTTTCGCCATGGAAAATTATTACCTAAAACGGTACGATGCATCATTTGCGGACCATCAAATTGTGGAAAAACTAATTTATTAATTGGTCTCCTTATACACGAGAATGGTTTAAGGTTTCAAAATGTTTATGTTTATTCAAAAACCTTACAACAACCCAAGTACGTATTTTTAGAAAAAGTTTTGCAACGGGTACCAGGCACGTCATTTCAGAAATATGAAAATGAGCAAGTACTAAGTGTTCAGGACGCAAAACCGAATTCTGTGATTGTATTTGACGATGTTGCTTGTGAAAATCAAAGTAGCATGCGGGATTATTTTGCAATGGGAAGACACAAGTTCATCGATTGTTTTTACCTAAATCAGACATATAGTAAAATTCCTAAGCAGTTAGTAAGAGACAACGCGAACCTAATCGTACTTTTTAAGCAAGATGAAAGAAATATGAGACATGTTTACGATGAATATGTCAACACTGATATGACTTGGATTGAATTCCGTGAAATGTGTTCAAAAATATGGAGTGTACCTTTCAATTATGTTGTAATTAATAAAGATTGTTCCAAAAACAAAGGATGTTATAGAAGTAAATTTGATACGTTTGTAGTTTTTGACTAAGAACACGAGCACATATATAAGAGCTTTACCTGTGCGACATTATTATTCTTCTGGTGACGCTAAACCAATTACGATCTATTTTGCCAATATGGAAAAATCATTGAAAAAACAAATTGTTGATGCGACAGAAGCTGTAAAGAAAAAAGTGAGGAAAATGAGAGATGCGGACCTTGACAACAAACAAGCACTGGAATCTGTTTTCAAGCCTGTCATAGAACCCCTCAACCTAATTGCTAACGCCAATAAGCAAGCTCCTCCCTTGCGTACTAATGAAGATTTTGTTGAAGTTCCGTTTACTGACGAAACTTCACAGAAAGAAAGAACTGGTAGCGTTGGTAGCAATAATGACAATGAAGATGAATCCGATATCAGCAGTGACTCTTCTTATCAATCAATAGTTGAAAGCAAACAAGGTTGTGATACGTCATCCTGGTCAGTATCTTCAGAAGCGTTGGCAGACATTCCATTCGGTGTTAGAGCAGAACGCGGGAAATTGATGTTAGGTTCTGCTTGTATATTGATCAACGATCAGTACATTGCCGTGGCTGGACGTAAACACCGAAAAACACCTGGTTTAAAACAGTTGCTGCTTAAGAAAGACGTAGACTTAAGCGTGGTTACAGAAAGCGATATGAAACATTATAAGTCGATGCTACTTGATACAAATGCACATCGTCGAGACTTCGAGCCAAATAAGCCGATAAAAAGTAATAAAGGGCAAAAATATTTGCAAGTTATTAAGCCTCTTTTTAAACTGAACACTGCAGTTCAGGGAAAGGGTTTGCCATTAACAAAAAAGTGGAGAAAAAATGTAGATTTAGTGTATTGGGATGATCCCAATGAACTAGTGGAAAGATTGAAATTATTAATTGCGTCTAGAGATGCTGGTAACACAGGATTAGACAATGAAATTATATCTATTATTGAAGAATTGCGTGAAAGTAAAGTTATAAATAAATAAATGTTGTAAACTTTCCAGTGTTCATTTTATTATCAGACTTTCAATATAGTACACCTTCAATATGAATGTAGATAAATTCGGTCATTATATTCATAAAAGAATGCGTTTATCAGAACTGCTTGAGTTTAATGAAAACGCATTGAAGAAGTCGGAAAAAGGAGATTTTGATTTAAAAGCATCCAGATTGAGAGGAATTACATCTCCCATAGAAGCAGACGATGCAGTGAATAAGTCTTATGTAGATCAGTTGAATGCTAATACGATAAAAGAATTCAATAAACTGATTGGTTCATTGCGTTCTCAAATTATAAAAGAGACACAGCATACAATTCAGGTTACTTTAAAAGCAAAAATACCTGAGGTTTTAACTCATTTGCAAGATAAGTTGTATACCAAAGCAGATGTAGATAAATTACTTCTAAAAACTTCGTAATGGCAAAACAGCAAATTGTAAATGAAATACACAAAGCGGCTCGAAGAAACTTCCTTCGCCGTTCTGTTATTCTGAAAGGAATCCACGACTTGTGGCAAGCTGATTTGGTGGACATGCAAAACCTGAAAAGGAATAACAAGGGTTATAATTATATTTTAGTGGTGATTGACTGCTTCTCAAAGTACGCCTGGGCAGAACCGTTAAAATCAAAGAATAAATTTGATGTTGCTCGTGCATTTCAACATATCCTGCTTAGCAGCAATAAAAATCTTGTTAATTTACAAACCGATATGGGCACAGAGTTTTATAACAACACTTTTCAAACGTTAATGATGAAGCATAACATTAACCATTATTCATCGTTTTCTACTAAAAAAGCATCTATTGTAGAGAGACTGATAAGAACAGTAAAAAATAAATTGTATAAATATTTTAGTCTCCGTGGGAACTATAAGTGGTTAGGTCTGCCATTGGATAATATATTGAAGACCTATAACAACACAAAACATCGCACTATCCAATCTAAACCCATTGATGTGAATAAATTGAATGAACCAGTAATAAAAGAAAATATTTAAAAAATCAAGAAACATAATTTAGTTCAGTGGAAGCCTAAATTCAAAGTTGGCGATTGTGTTCGTATAAGTAAATACAAACATGATTTTGAGAAAGGTTATACTCCTAATTGGTCAACTGAATTATTTATTGTAAAAAAGATTAATAAAACCTTACCAGTGACATATTATATAGAAGATAAACGAAAGCAGAACATATTAGGAGCTTTTTATGAGCAAGAACTTCAAAAATCGAACTATCCTAACGTTTATTTGATAGAAAAAGTGTTGAAGAAGAAAGGAAATAAATTATATGTCAAATGGTTAGGTTTAAGCAGTGCAGAAAACAGTTGGATTGACAAAACAGCACTTATGGGTTAAGATGTTATATAACCTTTATTTTTTAAAATTCTGCCATTATACTTTAAGTAATGCGAGGTGGAGGACTAGTTAATAACATTATTAATAATCTACCATTCGAAGTTCATTTGCCCGGATACAATTATTGCGGACCAGGAACCAAACTTCACGAACGGTTAGCGCGAGGCGACCGAGGTGTAAATAAGCTAGACGAAGCTTGTATGCAACACGACATTGCGTACGCAAACCATACAGACTTACCAAATCGTCACAAAGCTGATTTACAACTACTTAACATGGCTAAACAAAGACTTAAATCAAAAGATGCAGGGAGAGGTGAACAACTAAGCTCATGGCTAGTGAACAAAGTCATGAAAGCCAAACTAAAGTTAGGATCCGGCGTTAAAACATTTAAAAGCTTAGTTTCCAAAATAAAATCAAAAGTTAAGAATCTCAAACACAAAGATAGTAAGTCTTTAATAAAAGCGGCCTACTTAGTTGCAAAAAAGTTATTGCCAAACAACCATCATCGAATTCGGGTACCACGAGTAATACCCATACCAAAGACTGGAAAAGTACCTTTAATCCCAATTTTCGCTGGTTTATCAGCTTTAGGAGCTCTAGCTGGTGGTGCAACTGGCAACCGTTAATGATTACAAAGCAAGCAAACGAAATTTACAAGAAACAGAACGACACAATAAAGCTATGGAAGCTTTAATGTTGGGCAAGGGTTTATACATTAAGCCCTATAAAAACGGCAAAGGATTGTTCATAAAATCATCAAAAAACTAAACAAGAAGCTACCTAATCGTCCTTTAACTAATATAGATATCCAAAACTATTCAAGAGACATTCCATATTTCTGTGGGGTCTACATGAAGGATCGGATACCTAGGAAGCCGAAACGGATTGAATGTGGTATCGTTAACTTAGACGATTCTAAGAACGAAGGAACGCATTGGGTAGCGTATGTTAAAGTATATGACTATTGTGAATATTTCGATAGCTATGGAAATTTAAAACCTCCATTGGAGCTGATGGGATATTTTAAGAACTGTAAAGTTTCTTATAACTACACGAGATATCAAAAATTCAACACAGTAAATTGTGGTCATTTATGTTTAAAATATCTGCGGACTTTTTGGAATAAAATTGTATAAATATATGTGTTTATTTTATTTCAATCATTTGCAAGATGTCACTCACTTTGTCGATAACTGGAAATTCTTCAACTTTATCTACGTACTATCCTAATACGTTACAACTAGATGGAGAATATGAGTGTGCCTTATTACATTTTTCAACTTTTAATTCTATTCCAAATATTGATAAAAGTAATAATAAGTTCTATTATGGTATCGATGAAGTTATAGAAATACCGGAAGGCACTTATGAGTTGCAAGATATCAATGATTATTTAAAGTCTGAAATAAAAAATGCGTCAATCAAACTACAGTGCAATAACAATACTTTGAAAACTGCTCTATACTGTACAAAAGACATAAATTTTACTAAAGAAGACTCTTTTAGAAGCCTGTTAGGGTTTAATAAGCAAACCTTGAAAGCTAATAAATGGCATGTGTCACAGTCTCCAGTTAACATTTTACCTACGACCGTAGTCAGGATTGAATGTGATATTATAAGCGGTGCATACATAAACGGTGAACCAAGTCACATTATGCACGAATTTGCACTAAATGTGCCACCTGGATACAGGATCATAGAAATCATTCATAGAAATACTTTCCGATCAATCAAAACAACATAAGCTGCATACATATCAGGCTATTAGATATAAACACTCGATTGATCAACCTGCGCGGTGAAGAAGTGCAGCTATATTTGCATCTTAGAAGAAAAAAATATTGACTACAATAAAAATGTGTCTCAACAAATTAAAAATATCAGTTCTACTCGGACCACCCGTCAAATAAGAACTCGCTTTAAGAAAAAAATTAAATTATCAACAGACAATAAAGCATTCCTTAGAGCGATCGGATTGCTAAAATGAATATCTTAGACGTTTTATCCGCTCCGACTTACGATAATACTATAGAAGGAATCGAATTTCATTCCTACAAGCCCTACGTAACAAGTTTCAACAGGAACGATGAAATCCGTATACCTATCAACCAACAAGACTTGTACATACTACCATCAGCGAGCACCCTATATTTGGAAGGAACAATAGTTCGAACGATAATAATCGTTAGCAAAAAAGACACGAAGGACAAGGTTACTAGTGTCAATTTCACTAACAATGCTCTAATGTACTTGTTCCAAGATATTAGGTATGAGCTAAACGGAGTGGAGATTGATAAAATTAAAAATGCTGGAATAACTACAACTATAAAATCGCTCATATCAATGAATGAGAATGAATCAAAGATGTCTAATGCCTGGGGCTGGAATATTGATGGTATAAAAAATATTAATGGGGGAAGATTTTCTGCCTCTATACCACTCCGTAATATTCTAGGTTTCGCTGAAGATTTAAAAAAAGTCGTGATAAATAGTAGACACGAATTGGTATTGTTGCGAAGTAACACTAATTTGAATGCTGTAAAACTTAACACTGGAGAAATAGTGGATGACGTTCAGATCAACAAAATCATATGGCGTGTACCACATGTTAAAGTATCAGACAAAGAAAAAATTAGTTTGTTAAAACTATTAGAAAAAGATCGACCACTTCAAATCATATACAGGAACTGGGACCTCTACGAATATCCAGCTTTGCCTAAAACTACAAAGCATACCTGGTCTATCAAAACTTCATCCCAAATAGAAAAACCAAGATATGTTATTATTGGTCTTCAGACAAATAGAAAGAACAATGCAAGTTCTGACATGTCTCAGTTCGATCACTGCTATGTTCGTGACATTAAAGTGTACCTCAATTCAGTTTACTTCCCGTATGAAAACCTAAATGCGAGTTTTGCTAATAACAGAATCGCTTTATTATACGAGCAATATACCAGATTTCAACAGTCGTATTACGGACGTCGACCAGAGCCATTATTAAGCGAGAAACAATTTAAAGATTTGGCTCCGCTGTTTGTCATTGATTGCTCTAGACAAGCTGATAACTTGAAGACCGGTCCAGTTGTAGATGTGAGAGTAGAAATCGAGACTGATTCGGAAATACCAGATCAAACCACAGCATACTGTCTCATTCTCAACGATTGCATTGTTGAATACAAACCTTTAAGTAACATCGTGAAGAAGATATCATGAAGCCGGATACCATCATGGTAGAAATCCAAGGATTTAAAGATTACAAAAATAATTTTATCGTGAAAGAAGTGGCGGTTGTAAATCAAGAGCATACACAGACGTTCCTGGTAAAACCGCCGCATTCATTCCATTCCCTTACTAAAGAAGAAAAGAAGCAAGTGAGATGGTTAGAAAGAAATAGAGGAATTTACTGGAGTGAGGGCTACGTAGACTATAAAGAATTTCATCGCATCATTTTACCATATTTAGAAAATAAAAAAATTATTACGAAGGGTTTAGAAAAAATTCAGTGGATCAAAGACTTATGTGTTAACTGTGAAGTGATAGATATAGGTGAAAAAGGATGTCCTAATTTTTCAAGGTTGAAAAAGAAATATTGTAAAAATGATACTGAATTTAACTGTGTAAATCATAGACTAAACTGTGCTTTGAATAATGCTATATGTATTAAGAAATGGTATTTTGATAATAACATGTCCATATTTAATCTATTTAAAATTAATATCCATATTTAATCTATTTAAAATTATTTTGTAATGTTCAGTTAATAAAAAAATGATTATGTATATGAGGTTGTTTTATTTAATATAATCCGGGTAAACTACATAACAAACTTAAAATTAGTTCTAATAAAATGAATTTAATTGAGTAAGTATTCTACAGATGGCCGATGGGGTCGAAAAGTTCTAGAGTGGCGACCGCGAACCGGAAGACGTTGCGTTGGAAGGCCTCCCACTAGGTGGACCGATGACCTGGTAAAGGTTGCGGGGATCCGCTGGATGCGAGTCGCACGGGACCGGTCAATGTGGCGCCACTTGGGGGAGGCCTATGTCCAGCAGTGGACGTCTTTCGGCTGAAATGATGATGATGATGAAGTATTCTATTAATTTTAAAATATTGAAAACATAATTAAAACATAACATAATGAGAACATTTCTTTAGAGCTAATTTAAAGTGGGAGTATGTTTATAATGTCAATAAAAGATAATTTAAATTATAAATATATTATTTATTTAGTTTTCTCGTTAAAAACAATCACAAAACATTTACATTCACTTCAATTACAAACTAAATACACTTGGCCTTGTTATTTAATATTTTATGTATGTACATGAAACTTATCTACTATGAACTATGATGTATTTGAGAATTTTAATACACTACTACATTATCAAATAAATTATTTTTAACCCCCGACGTAAAAACGACGGGGTGTTATAAGTTTGACGTGTCTGTGTGTGTGTGTGTGTGTGTGTGTGTGTGTGTGTCTGTCTGTGGCATCGTAGCTCCCGAACGGATGAACCGATTTTGTTTTTGTTTTTTTTATTTGAAAGGTGAATTAGTCGGGAGTGTTCTTAGCTATGTTTGATGAAAATCGGTCCAAGATGGCCGCCGCTACAAAATAGCTAATCACATATTTTTTCACAACTCCATCAATATGGGTATCAAATGAAAGGGCTTCACTAGTAGAATACTTTACACTATGATAAATTTCAAGGCCAAGATGACCGGCACCACAAAATGGCGAATTATATAAATACCAAACGCATTCTCAGGATGATATCTTTAATATCAAAAAAGATCCATGTGACGAAATACAACTTTAGACGTATCTACAACTTCTCAAAACCAGACTAAATTACATTTGAAAACTTTCAAATAAAAATTAAATTAAAAATTTAAAAAACCCCCAACGCAAAACATAAAAGCAATTGTTTAAAAAGTAAAAAATAATATCTTTTGTTGAGCCATCAAATGTTCGTTCGTTGAAATGGCGCTATAATGTCGCGGCGGGGTACCGCTAAGTCAGCAATAGCTAAATAGGTAAAATAGCGAACTCATGGATTTGCAATGAGATTTGACTTACGCGGTACCCCGCCGCGACATTATAGCGCCATTTCAACGAACGAACATTTGATGGCTCAACAAAAGATATTATTTTTTACTTTTTAAACAATTGCTTTTATGTTTTGCGTTGGGGGTTTTTTAAATTTTTAATTTAATTTTTTATTTCTTCTAACTTATTCTCTCTAATTACAATAAAACTTACACCTTTGATATTTTTTTGTTTATATATATATTTTTTTTTTTTTATTACATTAAACTTTCATATTAACTAAAAACCTTAACTAAGAACCTAACTAAGGGCTTAAAGTTTTCTTATTATTTTATTTTTATTTACAGATTGTGATGATCTTTGTGGAATCATTTTATTACACTAACAAATTAACAAATGAATTTATAATACCAATATTAAACTAATTATTTATTTCTACTGAATATACAACTAGGTAGATACATTAGTTACTTACTAATAATAATCATCACCACAAAGTTTCTTTGAAATTTTATGTATCAATGATTGTGTCTCTTCCATAACATTGTCCACCGGTTCACTAACTACATATTGTGCACTTAATAACACGTTCTCATTGTCACTTGAACTTGCAGCACTTGCTTCTTGACGCTCACTGATGTCTAACACTTGTATCTGGATCAGTCGTAAACCTTTTTTCTTTTCGTTGTTTATAACGAACGACGATTGACTTATAGAATGTTCAGCAGGTGCCTTCCGTTTTAAACCCTCCCGTCTTGCTCTAGACTTTTTGTTGGTTGGTTCAGGTCTTTGTTGCTCTGGGATATGCCAGCTTAAACTCGGAGTCGGAAAACCTTGACCGTATTGTGAGAAGTCAATAATATCTGGAGAATCGCACATTATTGATGATCTGAAACAAAGAAAATTATAATTATTAAAAATTATATCAAACACATAAATAAGACATAATTTTATAAGTACTTATACGCTTGTGCAATACTTACAATTTGTTTCGTTTTTAAGTGACGTGATGTGACCAGTCCGGCTGACTGCCTTGTGATGTATGTACTAATCATATTATTATGAAATGCAAACTCCATAAAACCTTGCGATGTGAATCAATTTCATGTTTCAACAAGTTCAATCTGATGAGCACCTGATCGGTGTTAAATTCTACACCGCGCGTGTGAACCTCAACTCATGAGTGCTTTGTCATCAAAACTGGACATTAGGTACATATTTTATCAAGTTGGAACCTGTATCGACACGCGGCGAGCGCTGTGTGCTTTGTCATCAGGAACAGAAATGAAACAGATGTATGTAATGAATATACACAATTTAATTTATTCAACTTTATACTTTGTAGGCACATAATAGATATATACCTACACTGTTTAGCTCTAACTAGTAAAAGGGACACCAAGAATACACACAATTTAGAATTGTATACATAATAAAACCAGGTTCAAAAGAAACTTCTATCGATACTATTTGAATTAAATTACACAGCAATACTACTTATTTCACATTTTAAAAGAGTAACAAACATCCATCCACCCACCCTTACAGACTTTTTATAATAGTAAGTAAGACAGTAGGTAGGTTGAAAAATTATCTAACTTTCCATTTAGGACGTTATAAGTTTTACCATTCACAATCAATAAAAAACATGTTAAAATATGTATTACTTAAATATACTTGCGTTACCCCAGGCTAAAGTAGAAACTTTATCAAACGATAGCAATCGTTTATCATCATTGCTTGAAAGTGCTAAGTCCTGAGTAAATATTTCGTGTTTTATTGATTTAAACAATACATTTTTTTTACGAATAACATTGCAATCATATAAAACATTTTCATAATCTAACATATTAAAATTTTTGGTAATACATTTTTTTGTACCTTTTGCCTTTTTAATTGTTTTGTTTAACGTTTTAATACAATAAAGCTTTGAGCGCAGTCCTGTGAATTCTTTGATAATGTCACCACCCATTTCATCCTTAAACAGTCCTGGAACCTTCTTATTAATAATTGGTAAGTTATAGTCATTGTTACAGTCATAATTGCTGGTATCAAAATATTTTAGAAAATGGAGCTTAAAGTCTTTATAAACATCATTACTCTGTACATCATATACTAGACTATCTGTGTCAGTATAGCATAATTCTATTCGGTTACCATAAAAAGGTTTAATGATGGAGTAGTGAAAGTTGTACATGTGAGCCTTAGATAATTCTAATACTGCAAACCCTATGTAAATTGGTTTATCAAGTATAATACGCACAGGTTTCATTTGGATTGCTACTAGATCATCAGAAAATACAGAGACGCTATGAAAATATGGGCTGGCTATCAATTTTTCAGCACAAGTAGTCTTTTTTGTTTTATTGTTCGAGTCACACCACTTGTTTACTAACTTAACGTCTATTCGGTGTTCATTATTTTCTAGGGTCTTTCCAAAAATACTATTATTCAATAATTTGAAAAAGTCTTGTTCAAACGTTGACTCTGCTTTTTGACGTAACTGGGTGTTAATATCAATATATTGCTTTAAAAAACTACTTTGTTTAAATATAATAGCGCGATGGATTCTTCTCAATACTAAACCGTGCTGTAAACATTTTTTTAAATGTACGTAATGAATAACATAGTAATATTTATCATACAAATTTGGTATTAGCTTTTTATTCTTACCACCCGGTGGTAAGCATTTTTCTGGACAAAAGGGAAAGTCATTGTGTTCCATGTGCAAATTCTCCGGATATATTAAATCAACTTCAAGGATGTAACCGTTTTCTGCAGTATCACTAATTTCTGCTAAGTTCAATTGTAAAAAATCTATTTCTTGTCTATTCATAAATCTAAAATCCGAATAGGGTAAGGATTGACACATGCTATAACCGTATAAATTGTTACAATCTAAATAAATGATAAATGAATTAGGACGGGCTGGATCATAAGTATCTAAATATTTATGATTGGCTTTGACATGTCTTTTGGAACACATACAAACACCTCCTCGAATACCTTTTTGTATCATTCTAAAAATTTAAACATCACTAATCAATTCTAATTGAACTCCTGTTTTTAAAAGCATTGCATCAAAAGATAGACTTGGTGCTGTAAGATAAAACGCGGGATCGAGATTGTAATGTAGTTTACAAGTTTTTCGAAAATTTTCAAATACATCTGTTAACAACAAAACATCTGTTTTAAGATACAAATCTGTGTACATACCCATGTTTTGAATATTAAATACTGACCAAACAGACCGAGCGTGTTCATAGTCTTCGTCGGTAATTGCGTCATTTGTTAAATAGTTAAAAAAATATTTTTTTGAGGGTAAACACGTTTCTTCATAACGTTCACAAAATTTGATACACAATCCGAACCGCGATAAGAAACGTAACGATTGTGGCTTTCGTCTAGCGTACACGTAATATGATAAGCGAAAGCTATAGGCACATGTCGCTGTCGCGTTACAGTACTCGTCTTAGTGGGGTCAGGGTCACAAGATTCATACCGTTCTAGCATTGTTTCAAAATCTGCGTATATAACAAATGGAACAATTTGCTTTCTATTATAATTTTTAAACTGTATGAAAGAACCCTTTGGAGGTAGTTCAGTGACAACACCTCCACAACTATGTGAACTAAGATCATCGCATGAATTAAAAAACATTAAACAAGCATCACAAAAGTACAGTTTACTGTGGTGTTTTGTTATTTGATTTTTAACAAGTCGCGGCAAGTCTTTAATGAGACAGTAATGTGACAAATTATCTCTTTCTAAATAAAGTAAATGAATCACCTTTCCGTTCAAGGCTTTTGGTTTGTAAAGCGGTCCTACGACGGTATTATTTTTTAAACCATAAATGTAAATGCAAATTTCGGGGTTATTCACTTCGAACCGCGCAATATCTGAGAAATTCACTGGAAATAACATATCCTTTACATTTAACACGTTACGAAAATCAGGGTAAGAAGATACTCTTTCAGGATGACTTTTAGCTGGATATAAAGCAGCAACAACAGACCACAAAAAACAATACTCGTCATTATTGTGGATATTAACACATGCTCTTTTCGATTTTATTGCAGAAGGCAATTCGATAAAGCCTGAACCATGCAACGATTGATATTTGTTAACATTGACTTCCAAATGAGAACTGCTCAAGAACGTCCATCCACTGTCTCGGTCCTGAAATTCTTCTATCTTTTTTGATAAAATGCTTTTTACTTGAGTTAATAATGAATCAATTTCATAATTCTGATGCAGAGTAAAGTTTTTTGTGGCAAATGATTTCATCTCCTGAGAATCATTTTTAAACATTAAAAATAAAGCAAAAAATTCGAAATTAACTTTTAGACAAGTATGTTCTTTAAGAGAAATATTAATTAACGTTTTAATTTTGTCCCAAATATTAATAAGAAATGGTTGTAGAGAACTATTCTCAGACGGATCGACAATTCTATAAGAAGCTATACGATTACGAAATGCAGAATGTATTATTTCAACACCTTCGCAAAAATGCGAAATAGTTTTGTTTTTATGATTAGTACTACGTAGGTGACCTGTCCAGTGACTGCGCTCAACAGATGTGTTACAAACAGTACAGAACGGCATTTCAAAATGTAATAGTTTTAAACTTACTATTAGATGTTGCAATGTATTATTTTTACGATTATGATTTACGATCGCTGAAATACAAAAACATCTGGTGCCCCAACAACTTAAATATGTATTTTAAACTAATATTATCGCTATAAAAGACAGGCTCAGAGTTATCAAAAAACTCATGAGTCCGTCTCATAAAAACTTGTAACCCGTCCCACTGTGTCGTGTTCCGGTTAAGCTGCACTTTTAGTGCCACCGAGGCTTTCTTCCACCGCTCCTCTTTTGGGGTGGAGGCAACTTCAGCCTTGTTGTAGACTTTAACCTCCACGTAGAAGTCCCCGGATACGTCTGCCGTTCGCCGCACTTTACCGTTGGCAACACGGCTGATGAGTGACGAACCGAAGTCCGCAACTGAGGTTTTGGTGGGGACGTAGTCCTCCAAACCAAAGAGGTCCGAGCTCAAGCTGCGCCTTTTACTGTAAACAATTTAACACATTATTTATTACATTTATTTTTTAATACACAAATTGATGGTGTATTACTCCTCTGTTGAGCCCTACGGGGATAGAAAGCATGATGTTCTGTTATAATAATTTAAATATCTCATGAACTAACTGTAAACATTCCTACAAGGAATATAATTGGAAATTGATTTCAGAGCTCTCTTCGTTGCAGTTCTAAATCCACTAACCAACGTTTATCGGTGTATAACATTTTAATTGACATAACATACACAACAAGCACCTAAAGGTAAAAGCAGTAACACAAAATTACCTTGACTTCGGTACGGACGGTGTGGTGCTCTCGGAAGCTTTGCGCTTCGACACCTTCTTCTTTGGTTGCGGTTTCGGCTCGGCTACAGTTGCGGACTGTGACCGGTATTCTGAATCGGAGTCAGACCTGAAATGGAACACATAAAGATTAATTTTGTAACTAATAACTATGACTTAAGTTTCGGTAATTGACAATAACGCATCGCGGCAACAAATAAGGTTCATAATAGCGATACGTTTGATGTTAGTTGAATCGGATAACCACAAAATAACATTAATTTTGAAGTTTTCTTTAAATTGTGAGAAAAATACATGGCTCAGTGGAATAATTTATGGACATGTCTTTAGTTCATGAAATTCCCTATAATGTTATTACATAAAATTATATGGTTTACGCTCAAAATTCTAACATCTATGCGATGAAATTAAGGCTAACCAATACACCAGCCGGCAGGCAGAAACCAGGTCCGTAGCTGGGTAGCGATTAGTACATTAGTAAATTCAGTAAAATTAGTAGTACTTACTTACTTACATTTTATATAGTTGAAGGTAACCGGTGGTTATCACTGGAAGATACTGGAGCGAATGTAATATTATGATCAAAATTGATTGATTTTATACATAAAAAATACCATTTCAGCAATATTTATCCCATTACAAAATTAAACCTTAACTACATATATTGACAGTTGTATGACGAATTTATGTTACTTACGTCTAATTAAACCGTAGTGATTGAAAATCACTTCCGTCTAATTGCAATTTTATCGTGAGAAATGAAATATAAAACCAGCTTTTTTCGCTCGCCGACAAAGACGACACATGACGCTTATGATTAATTCATTAATATATAATAAAGTATGTATGTTTGTTGTATAAAATGTGATGTAAAACTTCGCCTGATATCACACATGTGAACTAAAAAATAAAAATCACTTTTTTGACGGAAGAGAGCTGAAAGAAAATCATCCTGAAAACATTTTTTGTGTAGAATAATCCATGTAAACAAACTTGCGGCAAAAAGTTAACCACTTATATGCTACAGTAAAACTTGACATTATCGTAAATAAGTAATATCATCTAACGACTAAAACGAACTTTTTATTATCGATTCATGCATAAGTTCAGTAGGTAGGTACTACTAGTATTAAGATTCATCTTTCAAACAAATCCTAGATTGTTAAAGAACTATCAATGTATTTTGAAACATTTTATGTTTTCTTATATGTTTTTATGCTTGTTCAGTATGTATTAACCAAAAACTTGTATGTCTGGTGTAAACTGTAAGTATAGGTTGGTTATTTATAAATAAATATAGCAAATAAACAATATAAAATAATTAGCAAAGTTATCAAAGGAACATCCTCTATTTGAATGAATTGCATTGATTATGAAGTTCTATAAAATACCAATTTTAATCAGAGACTGCAACATGCACAGCGATAATCTTACAGCTAAATTGTTGAATACATGGGAATGATTCAAACATATACCTGGTACAACAAAGTTCGAACACTACAAATTTACATAATGCAATTTTGCAGTCTTTGCGATTGTAAAGAATCACGTACACTTATACTGTGAAGCTTAACACGGTCGCCGATCCGACGCCGTCGTCCGGCGGTTTAAAAGGAGTATGGTACAATAGATGATCACGGGACGGCACACGAACCGTTTCGATGGCAATTGTATAAGTGTGCGATGATCTTAATCAAGCGCAACGCAGAGTCGCAGAGTAACAACAGAACATTTCAGAGCTACCAGTAGTTGTTTGTTAACATGTAAGCTAGTGTCAACTGTATGAGTTAATTAAATTAAAATTTGGATGTCCTTGGTGCCCAATCTGGGGTCATAGAAATAGAATGTACGTGTGTCTGAAGATGCATAATATTTCTTGCTCTGTGAAGAGACATGAGACAATCTGTCCCAAATTTTAGTTTATTTGTTAACATGTAAGCTTGTGTCAACTGTATGAGTTAATTAAATTAAAATTTGGATGTCCTTGGTGCCCAATCTGGGTCATAGAAAAAGAATGTGTGTGTACCTGTAGGTGCATGCTATTTTTTACTCTGTGAAGAGACATGAGACAATCTGTCCCAAAATTTTAGTTTACTATATTCGTAAAGTTCCATTAGTAAACGAAATATGTGTCAAACTGACTGTGAAGTGGTGGTTAAGTGTGAAACTTGTTAACTAAAGTTAGTAGTGATTTTGTGTTCAATTCGAGAATCTGCAGTACATGATCGAGGTAAGCCATCAGTAAGTAATAATAATGTGCTCAGCCCCTTTAACCGTAAATGTATTTTTTTTTTTCGTGTGGAATAGGCGCCAAACCAGTATTAACGCAAACGCAAATTCAGTCGAAGTGAGACGTAGGAACGATATGTAATAAAACGGAATTGTTGAACGGCGCCCACTCCGTCGGATATTATTGGGCATTCTACCACACCGTGAGTGACGGAGGCGGAGCCGAAGGAACGAAGGTGGGATAGAATGCCCAATAATATCCTACTAATAAAACAACATAAAAAAAAGCAAAACCAAACAAACAAATTCCTCGTGGGTACTCCGAGGACACAACAAACAAAACGGACAGTTTTCTTTAAGAGGGAAAGCAGTACCAACACGCATCAAAAAAAGTTTGTGATCACTTTGAAAAATCGAAATCTTTTTTGTTATGGTAGATTATATTATTATTATTATTTCTTCTTCTTTTTAGATTCATTGCTTAAAAATATAGATTTGGAATATAAAACACTAAAACAGTTCAATTGTTTTTCCATATAAAAAGGCTTTTAGAGCCAGATCCCAGGGGCCCCAGACCTTATTTATTTTCGGATGGCAACAATTTGAAATGAATACTGCCAGACACCTTTTGTTGGCAGTATTTATTACCGGACACTTTAAATATCGACAGCAAAAAACATAACCTTACTTAGTTTACAGTACGGGACTTGATTTTTATCTATGATATTTAGGGGGCTATTTTAATAATGTTTCGTAAGCTGCCAGACTAATCCTGGGGCCAAACATCCCCATGTGTGTCTTCCATCCTGCATCCATTAATTTCTAAACTGAAAATATTTAGTTGTTTTTTTTTTCGGTTTGTTGAATTTACGTCGGAAACAGTATAATTATGCACAGACGCCAATACAAAACACAAACAGAACAAAGCCACCGCCACCGACTTCCAAAACTAAAGTCATGTCACTTTTTAAGTTTTTGAAGGCGGCTGTCTCTTGTGTTTCCGCTTTTTAGTATCGCCTTAACATCCAAAACCATAAAAACGGCGACACAGTTAAAACAGATTGAAAGTCCTCTAAATATTGAAGAAACTAAAACGTTAGCTACCTATGTAATTTTTTTGGAATTTTGTTGATTTTTCAAAAAGCGCTAGATCGATTTCGATAAATTTTATATGAGATAAATTTCGAAATAAACCGCTTTCGAACAAAAAAAGAATTTTGCAAATCCGTCTATATACAAGGTGTAACGTCAAATACGCAAAACCTGAAAATAGTTTGATTCAATTGAACCACTTTTGAATGTAGGTCACATTTTTCAAAAAATCTTTATTAATCATGTTGCCCTGTCTATTTATTAATAAGTCAAGCAATCACGTGCGCAAACCTGCCAAAATAGGTAAATAAACACAAATAATAATAATAATAATAATAATATGTGGGGACATTTTCACACACGGCCATCTGACCCCAAACTAGGGAGACCCTGTACTATGGTTGTCGTCCAATTTAAATTTTCTCATACGCGTGATAATAATAGTTCTTATTTCAATGCAAATACGAGTCTTGGTAAAACTAAAACAGCACATAAAACCTTTAATTTTTTTTCTAGATTTTTTTTCTTTCAGAATTAGATTAATTGAATTTAAAATCATTTGGGGTGTCTGAGGTTTTGCGTGTTTAACGTTACACCTTGTATATATATAAATATAAATATTATACAGGGTGTCCAGTAAATAGCACGACATACTGCAGGGTGTGATAGCTTGGGTCAATACCTGCCAAAACAACACAATATATGTTCAGCAAAATCTTACGGATTTTTGTTCACCACTGTAGGTTAAAGTAAAACGATAAGAAAATTGTTCTGTGAAAATTTGAACAAAAAATTGTATTTCTTGAAAACATTTTTGTTTTTGATAGAAAAAATGACTTATTAATGAGTAAAGTACCTAACTATTCACGAATAATTTGATGCAAAAAAAAATACTAGAAAAGGAATTTTTCATTACGAGATGCTTAAAAATCTGTTTCAAGGTAGAGATTTTTCGATATTTCGGAAAAATTTGTAAAACTGTAAAACCGTAAGATTTTGCTGAACATATATTGCGTTGTTTTGGCAGGTATTGACCCAAGCTATCACCCCATGCAGTATGTCGTGCTATTTACTGGACACCCTGTTTATACAATAATATATAATAATAATAACCTTTTATTCCATGCAAAAAAAAAGTGATACATACAGAAATTATATATAATAATATATATTATGTACTATATAATCATCCGAATTTATAACCTCCTCCTTTAAAGTCGGTTAAAAACAGAATTGTTACAATTTCTTTAACAAAATAAGAAAAAGGTACCAAGCGCAGAGTGTGTCCATAGAGGGTCAAAGACTCAATTCTCACAGCAGATTTTCTCCTAAACTCTTGATTGAGATCTTATGGGGTTACGAATAGGGTATTTTTGATTCCAACTACTACTCATATAAAATAGGTTTTATCTAAAAGTTGAAATAGTTATTTCACGAGAAAATTGCTTTTGAATTTTGCAATCTGTAAACATATTTATGCTCGTACATACCGAGTTCGATAAAGGTTGGCTTCTACCTTGTCCAGTAGGTCGATTCTGTAAAACTCGCAACTCACATCGCTATTCACTCTCACTTCGCATAAGGTTCAAAATGACCTTGGTGTATTTGACACTTTGAATCGAGTTCGAGTTCGAAGTGAGCGTCGAAGTGACGGGGAAATTACCTTACAGAATGCCACTTCTTTCTCTTTATCTCCTTTACAATTTAGTTCAACTCGCGGACACGATCGCAAGGGTGGCGCTAGTGTAAATTCGAATTATCAACCGAGTTTTTAGAATGCCAATCAAGAAACTCACAGCGGATTCAGATTTGAAGTTTAGAATGAGGTCTTACAGAATCACACCCCAAAGCTTTTATATGACCATCCAACGTTGCAATGCCTGTCTCTTGGACACATTACCATTAGACAGCGATGCAGAGGAATATTTTGATGTCAATTTTGTTTTTTTATTACAATAACTATTCTGTGTTTATCATACTTTTTACTGAACAAAGTTTACTTCGTTATGAACCTTGTTCAGTAAAAACTGTACATTTAGTCAACAGTAGTGAAATTTTCCATTTTAAACCCATTTACAACATTTTTGATATTGGTGAAAGTAATGATGGTTCTAAATTACAATGATATATTATTTTTAGTGTGTGTGTGTTTTTTTTCCTTCAATGATGTAAACTTAGCAAGTAGTGTACCTACTTGCTAAGTTTACATCATTTCAAATATGATTTGTAAAAGTAACATTAGAACTTATCCAGGTTTGATCCTGAAAAAAAAACAATTATCCTAGCTAATAAATAAACAAAGAAAGAAAGAAAAAGCGTTTGTACCCCAGGACATAAGCACACAAAAATAAAATAATTGTAAAAAAAAAAAATGGTCCTGTACGAGGCCAAAAGGCATGTGCTGTAAAAAAAAGCAAAACCAAACAAACAAATTCCCCGTGGGTACTCCGAGGACACAACAAACAAACCGGACAATTTTCTTTAAGAGGGAAAGTAGTGTACCTACTTGCTAAGTTTACATTATTTCAAATATGATTTGTAAAAGTAACATTAGTACTTATCCAGGTTTGATCCTGCAACCTGAATGAGAGACCTTCACCTTTGGTCCATTAATCAGTCATTATTAAATATCGATAAAAATAAGAATCTTGAACTCACCCCAAGAGCCGGACCAGGAATGCGCCAACCCCACGTATAGCGCTACCACCGCCAGCACATACTGAGCTCGACACATTTTGTACCCCATAAAGACAAATTGTTGAAACAAATTAGAAGTAGATGGAGCGTCCACACCCGGTGACCGCTCGGAAAAGATTAAAGTTAAACACTATTTTTCCTTATTCGTTAAGATAAAAAGTGGTTAATTATAAAAAGACTTACGAATAACAAGAACACATTTCCGTGCATTCAAACATATTTGACAACTAGGGCCCAGTTAATTAACATGCTTAAATTATACCCTGTTCACAATAAGATTAGACATAAACCCAAACCTTTTTTACAGTCCCTTCATCCGATTTTGACTTCTATTCCGTAGGCTTAAGGATGACATTAGAGGCAAAACAGTGGTTACAATAACAACTGCTTACTGCAGTTGCCATTTTTCATGCTACTAACGCAATATAAGTCAAAATCGGTTGAACGGACTGTAACAAAGGTTTGTGTAAATGTCTAATCTTATTGTGAACAGGGTATAGTTCTGTTGTAAACATCCCTTTGTGCCTATATTGACCTAGTTCTGTTCTGTCTCTTACTAGATATGGGAGGACACTAATATTGTTATGAAATGTATTTTGGTTCTTTCAGATCATACATCTAAAAAAGTCAAAATTCTCATTAATAGAACTTGAACTCTCTACCTTTTATGGCAGTACACGATTTCAAAGATACGAACAAAGCATTAACAATTACTTAAAACATTTTTCTTTTTCTTTAAAACCCTTATTTAAAAGAGATGAGGAAACAGATTTGAAAAACACTATGGACCAATTGCTAAAATTCCAATATTATTAATATTTTGTTTTTTAAAGTTGTCTGTAACTCTTTATATGCGTATTTCGAAAAGTATGATTTGTTTTGCAAATAACATAAGGGGTTTTGTAAGAATACTAATATTAATATGACACATTTTAACCATAATATCACGACACCTGCTATGCCTCTAAAAGATTTAAAAGCCTTGTATTAATTACACAAACTATCTATCTTTGCAATTTATTCAAGGCTTTTGATCACGTCGATCATACAACTTTGTCACACAAATTATATAATTATGGTGTAAGAGTAAACATGCTTCATCTTTTGGAATCGTACTTATGACAAGTGACAAGCTTCAATTCACAAACATTTATTATGTTCAAAGAGTAAATAAATTATATTATTTTTGTCAGAACGGAGTTACTTGTAAAATGGCGTCCCACAGGGTAACGTACTGGGACCACTATTTTTAAAAAAATATGTAAACGTCTTTCCGAAAGTAACATTGGACAAAGGTTTTATTCGCTACATGATGGGCAGGCGCATCATCATCGACCAGTACAAATTGGTGCCCATGGTTTACTCGAAATGGTCTGACAATTACATCAATAGCAACTACTCCATAGGGAAATTTAAAAAATACCCAAAACCTCTTAATCTTGACTTTCGTATCATGATCCTGAACAACATTTGTTCTACGACTTTGATCTCAACTAAATAACGTAGCCAAAAACGATTTGTTTTCGTTTATTTGAAGTCTGTAAAATTACTGTATAGGTAGGTCCCTATATACGCGCGCGCGCACCCATTATAATAGCGAATATGAAGTAGGTAGTGAGTAGTAGAGCTATGGCGTGTAAAAAATATATTGTTGTTGTTAAGTTGTTGTTGTTGTAGTTGATAAGGAACGGAGTTCATTTACGTATACTCCTATGATTGACTACGCCACATATTCTGCCATCGGAGGTATGATTCAAAATTGTACTTTTTGAACGTCTCGAATCATCTCGCGCATCCCGTTGTTTTCCCGTCCCCGGGCTCTTAAAATTCGACATCAGACGTTTCAGATCTTCGATTTTGCCGACCCCGTTGTCGCTGGCATAAGCAACAGGATCCGCGTACGAAGTCGCGGGCAGAAGCTAGTTTATTAATAATAATCGAATTGGGAGAGAGGAAATTAAGCAATATTGTTGTAATTGCATAGTAGGTTGCTGTGCTCATACAATGACAATATTTTGGTACCTCGGTTGGGCAAGACATCAAACAAATAAAACCCCTCCAAGCTAGTTTTTTGACGATTTATTAATTAAATAATGATGATGTACTGTTTGATGAATAATAAATTGTTAAAAAGTATACATGGTGCTTTTTTTTCACAATGGCAATATTATGGTACCTCGGTTGGGCAAGACTTCAAACCAATATAACCCCTTCAACCCAGACGATTGAACGTTTCGGACTTCATCAGAGCTGAAGACTGGCCGTTGTCTAGTCCCTATCTTAATCCGCTGGATTATGATTTATGGTCAGTTTTAGAGAGTATGGCTTGCTCTAAACGCCATGATAATTTGGAGTCCCTAAAACAATCCATACGATTGGCAGTGAAGAACTTTCCCATGGAAAGAGTGCGTGCTTCTATTGATAACTGGCCTCAACGTTTAAAGGACTGTATTGCAGCCAATGGAGACCACTTCAAATAAGCTTTTTATATTGTTTTATATTTATGTATTGAACTAACACACTGTAAAAGTAATAAATATAATTAGCAATAAAAAAAAATTTTTTCTTCGTGACAATATTTATGGCAAGACTAGGTATACTCGTACATAATTGAAGCGATTCCAGGTCTATACACCGTACGCGGAGTGTGTCCCCAGGACTTCAAGGAGCGATGGGTCCTGTGCTTCATGACGACCCTTGGAAGATAAATGTTGTAGGTAGTAGAGCCTGCAGGAACTCTACTACCTACAACATTTATCTTTCAAGAGCGGTGTTCAAATATTTTTTATTCTTTTTTTTAATTTGAACATAAAAACCCTGCAATCGTTATAAAGGCTTTTAAACAACTCAAGATCAAAGTACTAAAGATTTATGGGGGATGTCTACTTATGTTTATAAATCAATTATTGAGAGAGTGGTGCCCTATTTAGCTTTCATTTTTAATTTGTGTGTAGACCAATGGGTTTTCCCGGATTTATTGAAGTACAGCAAAGTTATACCACTTTTTATATCCGGCGACTGCAAAGACACTAATAATTACAGACCCGTTTCGGCTTTGCCGGTTTTTAGCAAAGTGTTTGAAAAAGTAATGCTTGATCAAATGCTCAGTCATTTTGACTGTCACAAAATTTTACATCATCAACAGTATGGTTTCACCAAAGGACGTTGCACTGCTGACGCCGGTGTTACCTTAATCAAGCATATCTTTAAGGCATGGCAGATTTGCAGGATGCTATTGACATCTATTGCGACCTCTCCAAAGCATTTGATTTCGTAAATCACGAAACACTGCTCTTAAAGCTTGAGCATTACGGACTAGGTAAACTAGCGCTTAGTAAAATCAAATTTGACTGATAGACTGCAACAAGTTCAAGTGAACCGTGTAAATTCATTGGGCTTAAAAGTAAAATAAACCGCAGTGCTCAATATTGGGTCCGTTCCTCTTGTTAGTTTATATAAACAATTTACCTTATTTACTGAAAAATCAACTACAAAATTAAATGGTGTTTATTGCTGATGATACTTTCTTTATTTTTAGATTTAATAGACAGGTACAGCATCATGACGAGTAGTGAAAGTAACGTTGTAATGAATAAGGATTACGCTTGTCTCAAAGCTGCAATGAGGTCCTCACGCGGTTGAGTTCGGCCGCTTACGCTGTCAGAAAAATCCGGCATTTGACAGACGTGGATACCGCTAGACTAGTATAATTTAGTTATTTTCATACCATCATGTCCTACGTTATCTTACTTTGGGGACGGGCTGCAAATATTGATTCTATTTTTATTCTGCAAAAGCGGGCTGTCAGAGCCATCTATTTATTTATTTATTTATTTATTTATTTATTTATACAAGGTGACTTCACAGCTGACATGTAAGTGTAACAATAATTATACAATTAAACGTTACGCCAATAACGAAGTACACAAATAATTTGAAAAAAAAAAGAATTTGATTGGCAGAGAGTGACACGATTATTTATGAAGTAGGTACATATGTATTATATTTATTGGAAGTGTGGTGTGGGGGTGTGTGCGTGTAACTGTACAGTCTATAATATAAGTCTATATCTATAATCTCAGCAGACGCGAATCTCTAAGGGCGGGTTGTTTCAAACAGTCGGTTAACGTTACGTACGTACGGTTAAAAAGTTACTATGACTGTTGCTATGATGTTTAAAGTACGTTAAATGTTACGGGTTGTTTCATGACATAAAAATCCGTCAGTAAAAGTTATTCAAAAAGAGATTCCATAATATTTTGACGTTTGAAGTAGTTGTTCTCAGTGATCGTCAGTATGGCTTTCGCCGAAATCGGTCCACTGGGGATCTTCTCGCGTACGCCTCTCATATCTGGAGTGAGGCCATCGAGAAATATGAGGAAGCACTTACCGTCTCCCTGGACATCTCGAAGGCCTTTGATACGGTATGGCATGACGGCCTCCAACAAATGGCTTGCCCGCTGGTTTCTGTGCATGGATATCGGATTTCCTGAGTGATCGGTCAATTCGAGTAATCATCGATGGCTGCTCGTCAGATCAAATGGCAATAAATGCCGGGGTTTCTCAGGGCTCAACTCTCTGCAACCCTTTTTTTGCTGCATATCAACGATCTGCTGAAACCCGGTACCTTTGGGTACGCAGATGACAGCACGGTTGTAGAGAGTTACACATCCAGCGCACGTGCCAGTGCGGTTGAAATCCAGTCTTCCAGAGAATCCATGGTCGAGCGCTTGAACTTATCCCTCAAGGCAGTCTCCGATTGGGGCGATGCCAATCTGGTCAGGTTTAATGCAGCTAAGACCCAGGCTTGTCTTTTCTCTGCGAAGAAGAGGCCTTTCCAACTGGCCCCTACTTTCCAACATGTATCCGTTCCGATCACTGACCATCTTGAGCTTCTTGGCGTTACTTTGACGTCGAATCTTAACTTTGAGTTATTCATTGAATCCAAGGCTCAACTAGCTGCCAAAAATCTGGGAGTCCTCGCAAAGGTGCGAAAGTACTTCACGTCGGAACAGCTGCTCAACTTATACCAAGCACAAGTTCGATCGTGCATGGAGTACTGTTCGCACCTTTGGGATGGATCAGCAAAATGCCAACTGGAGGCGTTGGAAGTTATTGATAGACATGCCAAGAGGCTCAATTATAATGACTTCCTGGTTAGGGCTAAGCTCCAGAGCCTTGAACATCGCCGCACCGTTGCCAGCCTATCGTTCTTTTATCGGGTCTTTTTCGGAGAGTGTGCTTTGGAATTGCACAATTTAATTCCCCCATCCCCATTCCATCTTCGGACGAGCAGAAATACGGCGAAGCGTCACCGCTATATGATTGAAGTTCCACGGTCTCGAACCAAGCGCTTTGATTCCACATTTATTGTGCGAACTGCCAGACTGTGGAATTCGCTGCCCGCCTCTCTGTTCCCTGATAAGAATAATCTGGGTACCTTCAAGGCACGAGTGAACCGCTTCATCCTAGGCAAGCGTGTTCCAACTTAGGCCGCATCATCACTTAAGATCAGGTGAATTGCGGTCAAACGCCTATTAATTAATAAAAATAAAAAATAAAGTTGACAACACAAAATTACGTTGACTCGGTTGTCGGTTATGGTAATAGTAACTTTTTGACGTATGATTTTGTGAAACAACCCATTTTTTTGATTTGAAGATAGTTAGCGCCATTTTTGACTATTACCGGTCGGTAATGGTTAGTTGAAGCAACCCGCCCTAAGAGAATGATTTAAACAGATTAACATCATGACAGTACCTTGTCAATCTATATAAATAAAAAGAAAAGTCCTGACTGACTGACTGACTGACTCATCAACGCCCAGCCCAAACCCATGGACCTAGAAAGCTGAAATTTTGCACAGTTTTCCTTTATAATGTAGACAAAGAATAAGGAAGGATTTTTTCGAAATTCCTCCCCTAAGAAAGGGGATACGGGATGAAAGTTTGTATGGAAAATTGTCATTTTTGTAGCTTAAACCATGAAAATTGGTGTTTATCATTTTGGTTAAAAAATAAAAAAACACGTGTTGCAGTGTTTTTGGGAAATTAGTCCCTGAGGGCGTAAAATAGGGGATGAATGTATAAAGTTGTAAACCCGTTAGTTTTGTAGTTCAAACCATGAAAATTTGTATTTAGTCTTTTGGTTGGTAAGTAATAATCGCATGAATCAGCGTTTTCAAAAATCATCCCAGAATAGAGTAAAAAGGGTACAGAAAACATGAAAAATTGGTACAGACGCTAAAACTGAGACGGAATAATAAAATAATAATAATAATATGTGGGTAACTATCTTCAACTTTCTGACTAACTGACCGACTCCTTGACAATTCAAAAGTGCCTGTAAGTGGTTTAATTGAAATAAATGCTTTGACTTTGACTAAAACAAAGTACCCACTTATCATCTGAAATACATACACAAGTAGTTTTTGGTCCGTTATCTAATTTCCGGTTTTGAATGGGCATGTAATTAATGTTATTTGTAGATAAGGTTGATTTTAGGTATCCATGTTATTCACGTAATTGGTTCCAATTAACTGGTCAAAAACAACCTGCTGCCAGAGATAAGCTATGCGAAATACTATTTCAATTAAAATAATTAATACTACAGAAATAACAAACAAAACATTTAAAAATGACGAAAATAAGGTTAAATTCTTCATTTAATAATAGGTACATGCCGTGTTTGATAAGAACTGAATACCCCACTCGATAGGTGTTGAGGAAAAATATTTTTTTTAAAATCACTAATATGTCGCCAAAAATCGGCCAGTGTTTTTTTGTAATTTTGATGTACCCAGTGTCACTCACACAGTTAAGATGAATGAAACGACACCTCTGAAGTCAAAATCCATTAAGCCGTTCGGGCTACAGAGCGTGCCAAAGAAATTTACATACATACATACATACACACACCCGAAAAACATAAACCTCCTTCTGGCGCAGTCGGGTAAAAAGGCAGGGGAGCTTAAAGGGCATCAAAAAACTCATCCACATCGCTGTCAACGGGACAAGTCCCCAACAGGCTGGCAGCATTGCTCTTAAACGAGTACCTATACCCTGTACCCTGTATCTTGGGCATGTGATCACTGAAAATCTTGGAGATAATGATTGTAGACATGGAGAAGGAGCGCAGGGCATTGTCAGTCCGGGCGAACATGCTGGCTGGATGTACAGACGCGGTGAAAGTAACTTTATTCAAAGCGTACTGCACATCTCTGTGCTCGGCGAGCCTGTGGTTCAGATATACCCAAAGGGCTTACAAATCGCTGCGCATCCAGTTTAACAACGCGTTGAGGGCGCTGTTACGTCTATCGCGCTTCTACAGTACGTCAGCAATGTTCGCTAAGTTTGCGGCGGCTTTGATGCCACCTTTCGCAAAAAGGCACCCTCACTGCCGAGCAGATTGCGTGGGAGCTGTAACAGCATCCTGAATGTAATAGACAACCAGTTGGACAGCCCTCAGGTGTAGAGCCTCAACCAGAGGACTAAGTCTCTCTTAGTTATTAGGTACTTACATAGTTTTTAAGTTCACACTAACAATATAAAATGTAAGTGTTTATGAAATGGATCCGTGGTTGTCCGAATGAAGTATGTTATTATTATTATTGCCACGTTGTATGGCAACGCTGATTCTCAAACCCAAGAAACCTGACTGATCTGGCCCCGTTTGGCGATGTCCCGGAAAACATAGAACATATTTGACATACCTATAAATTGGAACTAAAGGCTGTGTGTGTGTGTGGACATTCTAGAATGGATTCCATGTTAATTTGATTCCGTAGTGCTAGACAACTAGGCGTTTCCGGGTTGTAAACGTCTCTTCGAGCTTATTGACCTAGTTCTGTTCTGTCTCTTGCTAGGTATGGAAGGATAGTAATATTAGTGTAAAATATTTAGGTTGTGTGAATAAATAGTAAAACCTTACAATAAGTGTACCTACTTTTATTCAGATAAACGCAAATGATTTGACTTTCTGTAAAAACACAACTGGTTAATAAAAAACTTTACTCTTTACTTACTGCCTTGTGACAGACACACAGACTGACGACACGGTTGGCGAAGTGGATGAGCTATTGGCTGCAGCGCTGCGTGGGGTGAAGTGCAAGAATATGCTCCTTTACTTTAGTAAGTAAGTACACTCCTTTATAATAGCTCACATATGCTGAGTTCGCACTATACCTCATACGCGCTTATTTTATAAATTTTATGTATTTAGTCAATAAATAGTGCTTAACAAATGTGGCTGTTTCCTTTGAAAACACCTCTTAGAAACCCCAACATTACATGGCGACCCTGCCGGGATCCATGTGCGGTGGCAGCTCCTGTACATTCGCAGGCCAACATAAACTGCTACTATTCCAATCATGACCAGCACTATGTAGGTCACAACGCTAAGCCGTTCCAAGAGGCCTCCGATTTCCTTCAACGTCATTGCTGCCTCCAGCCGCGTTTTGGCTAAGGAAAACCTCCTCCTTTTCCTCAGTAGATCGACGCATTATATTATTGAGGTAGTTATACTGTTATGCAATGCTAAAAAACTGAAACTGTAGTCAAACTACTAACAATCCCCTTGGCAGAGTCCTTATAACAGGGTCGCCTTGTAATGTTGGGGTTCCTTAGAGGTGGTTTCAAAGGAAAAAACCACATTTGTTTACCGTTGAAATTGAACGTAAGCGTAATAAATTTTCCGGTCAAGCGTCCCAGCTTCTTATGAAGCTTGCCGACATGTTCCGCTTTACATCGTTTTTGTAGGTTGTAACTGTATTTAAGCTGCTAGCAAATTATTTTATATAAGTCTGTGATAAATGTGGCATCTGTGGATAGGGTAAACCTCTATGGCAGCTTCGAAATCAATTTTACGAAAAAAGTTGAAAGTCATGTGTAAAATTTTAATTTGTTGAGTAGTGCTCTGTGTGTTTATTCAATATTTCTGTTTATTTAAAACCTAATGTATGTTTATATATGATATCAAAATAATTTAGACCTCTTTTTACGTGCAAAACTCGTTACATTGTTCTCACAATGTATTCTTAGATTTAACATGAATAATGTAAACTAAAGTAGCATATTATTGATTTAAAAGAGTAAGAGTGTTCGTGGAGTTTCTCTTTCGTTCTTTTCCATACACATCTAAATTTTGGATCGAGCAATTAGCTTCAACTTTCTAACTGAGTCTTTGATAATTTAATATGTATGTGGTTTACTTGAAATGAATGGTTTTATGTTTGATTATTTTTCTGTTTTAAGTATTTCCTTGTTATTTTAATCCAAATACATTAGGAAACGTTATCTCTGTTTTTTATTTTACGCATAATCCCCTTTCACGGTATGATTTATTATTATGAACTGTTCGTCAATAAGAAGTCCCCTGGGCTATCTTCGAAATCCTGGACAAGTTGACCACGAATTGGTAACTAAGTGGGAATTAAAAATATTTGGTACAAGTACCAAATCACAACATGTGTACTATTTGCTATATAGGAGTTCCATTGTTTATCGCCGAAAATTTACATCAGAAATTCACGAAATTAATATGAGACCACCTCAAGAGAAAAAGAGTAAAAAAACTAAAATAGGTGTACAATTTATTAGAGAACAGAACGCACATACAAACAGACGAACAAAGAATTTGCACCTCGTCCTTTATTGAAGTGAGTTAAAAATAGTATGGTCAAATGGATCAAATAAAACTGAAAATTTACCAAATTTATGATATTTATTTAATAACAGCATGTAAAAAACTATACAAAGCATTTTTAAAAACTTCCGAATGAACAGCTTCCTAATAAAAAGCAGTAGGTATTATTATTATTATTTTTTAATTTGACCTAATTCTTATACCTATTACAAGAATCAAGAATCAAGGTTAACATTAAGCAGCAGATTTTTATTAAAACACTATTTAATTGTTTACAGATCATTATTTTTAAATGATGAATGGATTGTCTAAAGTGGCTAAATATAATTTATTATAAGGAATGCCTAAGAAGGCAGTGAATTTCCAAGATGATAGCCGTATTGCTAATTGTGGGAATAGAGGGTTGATCTGATAATGACATTTATATAGTTTTTTTAGTACGTTATCGAATTAACACTTATCATTGTTCTACTGAGTACTACATAGTGGTTGAGTTGAATGCAATCTTAACAGCTTCTCATTTTGTACTCATTTAGTTAATAAGTGCTGTTGTTCAGAAAATTGTAGAAGCACACGTCGACTTCGCTGCATTGTCCGAAGCAACCGGTGCTACATCTATAAAGAAAACGTGGAAAGTGCTCAATTAACATAACAAGGAGACGCACAACATCAATGACACCCTGAAAGTATTACTCGCAAATGAGTTTAAGACCAAAAAGTGAAATAGGTTTGGTTTGCGCCATATTGGTCTGACCAGATTGGCAAATAAATAGCAAAAGGTTCAATCTGTTTAGTTTTGACAATCATTTTGACCAATGTCCGGTTGAACATGAGACCGTAACAGCCATACTTATGGATTTTGGTTCGATCATACAGATATGAAGGTGCAGTAGTGTGAGTCATTTATGGTAGCTTTAGGGTGTCACTTACTCGAGCGTAAATATTGTCAACGTGATAATATTTGCACGGCGCATAGGCGCCATTGGTATTGGAAATCGGGTTGTCATTAGAGCGATTAGGGTGTGCTTTATCGTTTACAAAAATCTTAAAAAAAAGACATCAGCCATCGAAAAGTAAAAAGTTATAAATAAGTTTAGCATAGAACACACATTACGTTAGTTTTGAAAGCCGGTGGTGGTGGCGGTGGCTTTTTCTGTTTGTTGTTTTGTATTGTCACCGACTTCCAAAATTAAAGAACTGTGTATTAGGTATATTTGTTAGTTATTAAAGACGGTAGTCTCTTTTTTAGGTTTTTATTTTCCGCGTTTTAGTATCACATTTCGGGATAAACCCCTTTTCTGAATTTTCCGAATGCGTCTATTTTTGAATTAGAAATAAAAATATATGACCTCCTCCTTTTTGAAGTCGGTTAAAAAGGTATATCTATTAATAATTTGGACAAAACACAAAGTATGAATTCTTAAATCTCTGACAAGACAGTGAAACGAGAGGAAAGCGCGCGTGATTTCTTGCCTTTAAAATTTGCGCTCGTGTTAACGCGCTCAAAGATATACGTATAACAAAGAAGATTTACCCGCATTTAGGATGTTCCTCAACATTGTCACTGTTTGTTGGAAGTATTTGTTTAGACGGTTCAGACAGACTGACACGTCGCATCTGTCACCTTCATAATCTCCTTTGCATTGACAGATCGGCTCACTCTGCTCATTCAAGGAACAAACACCATTGTTCAAACAATACCCCTGGCACTGGTTGACTTCACACCTTATTCCAGAATAACCACCATAACATCTAAAATAATAAACCTTGTATAAATAAATGAAACTAACTTTATTTTAACACGAAAATCATCAGATAAGAAAGAGAATATTTACCTGCATGTAGGTTGGCCCTCAGCACTGGCACTACAATTCCCTTGAAAACAGTAGTTTTGGCAGACTGAAACCTCGCATCTCTCACCGGTGTAACCAAGTGCGCATTTACAGTGAGTCTTCCCATCAACTTTTGTACCATGGACACAAAACAGGCTCATATCTGTAGAAACATTCAAGGAGACGATATCGTCGGTCTCTGAGACATTTGTTAGCAGACTCTTCAATGGTTCGCAGTCTTCAATGCCCTGAATTTGATCTATATAGTTGTAGAATATTTCAGAATATTCTTGATTTGAAAATTCTTTAGCTGTTACATGTATAGATGGTATTTTTGATATTTGCTTAATGTTTTCTCCATTCCAGGGCACAGAGTAAATGAAATCTTTTGATACCGCCAGACGTATGCCATGTAATGTTTCATTATACTTATATACTGTTATTCTGTTTAGTCCATCTAAATCTGAACTTTCAATAGTCATTTGTGAATTATTAGTATTAACCCAGTACAGTCTCTGCATCTGTTGGTCAATGGTAAGAGAGTATGGTGAATTAACGTCGTCATAGTTAAATAGAACTTCACTCTCGGAGCCATCCAATCGGGACCGCATTATTGAACTCATGTAATCATCTTGAGGCGTCGTGAATACGTTCACCCAGTAAATGTACCTGTTATTTGTAAATTACAATTTAAATAAATAAGGGTTAAAATGTATATATACCCAGTTATTTTACAAAAACAATATCAAGTAGTCACGTACCCTTTACAGCTATCCACTTCAATATCGCCCGGAAATTCACCACAACAAAAATATATATCCAATGTGGATTCACTTTTCTCAGATCCAGGTTTTAATGAAATCGAGTATAAGTAAGGTTCCCTGGCTTCAGTATAAAAGAGTAATTCTTGGACTGGATCAAAGGCCATGCTGCTGATGCTCTTGTTGTTTTTCGTCCTGGGTAGTACATATTTGACTTCCATGGTTGCTAGATCACAACTAAAGATACCGTACGGTGTGATTGTGTTAAAAGAATTGCTTAAAAACAGCCTGTTATGTACAGCATCGTAAGTTATTTCACCAATATTCCTAAACGTCACATTTTCTGTGTGCGTTTTCCTTCCGCCAATATAAAAGTCTAGATGATAATGACTCAGCATAGCGTATTCTGAAAAATAAAATAAATATTTTTCTAAGCGGTTTGTTAAAGTAACCCCCGGTACTCCGAGGTCACAACAAACAAAACCGATTTTTTTTTTTGGTAATGGTATTGTTTTAGAGAAAACATTGAATCGAAATCGGTTATATCAGCCAATCGCAGTCCATTGCTGAACGTAGACCTCTCCCAGAGGTCGCTAACCACACTGATCTAGGGCAGCCTGAAAAAACTTAAACGGGATTGTTACAATTTTGTATACGAAATAAGTAAAAGGTAATGAATTGAAGCGATTCCAGGTTTATACTTGTACACCGTACGCGGAGTGTGTCCCCAGGACTTCAGGGAGCGATGGGTCCCGTGCTTCATGACGACCCTTAGAAGATGTATGTTGTAGGTAGTAGTGTTCCTGCAGTTCAGGAGCGGGCATGGTGTTCAAATAAATAAAATAAAGTATTTATCATCTGAAATACATAAACAAGTAGTTTTTTTGGTCCGTTATCTAATTTCCTGTTTTAAATGGGCATGCAATTAATGCTATTTGTAGATAAGGTCGATTTTAGGTATCCATGTTATTCATGTAATTGGTTCCAATTAACTGTACAAAAACAACCTGCTGCCAGAGATAAGGTATGCGATATACTATTTCAATTAAAATTAATTAATACTACAGAAATAACAAACAAAAAATTTTAAAATGACGAAAATAAGGTTATGTTCTGCATTTTATATTAGGTACCTTCCGTGTTTGATAAGGGCTGGCGTTTTCCTTGGCCAGAGTTTTTAGAATGCTGGATAGCAATCAAAAACTCTGGCCAGTCTTGCAATGCCGCCTGTCTCTTTGACACATTACCAGGGCCTCAAGTCTGCTGTTACAATAGTGTCAGAATGGTCTATCATTGATTTCATAATTGGTAATTTTGACAAGTTTGGTAATCTACTAGTATAATGGCGTCATTATGACTTTCCAATGGTCATCCACTGACACGCCATTGAAAGAAATGATGTTTGACAGTTCCTTTGATGAGTGACCTACCATTACAACGTCATTTTGCAGTCAATGATCGACCATTATGAATTTAGCAGATTACGAGCTTTTAGTAACATTACTATAGGGTCGTGTTGAATGACGAAATCGTAAAAATATCAGGCTTGGCCCCCAGTAAAGTTGTCAGCAACGCGGCGAAACATTTTAATGCCACTTTTTTTATTTTGTTTTTTATTGGCCCATTGTGTCCCACTGCTAAACAATGGCCTCCTCCGAGTCTTTCCAGATATTGATGCCACTTTCATTTAGTTTATAATAATTTATTAATCATATTTTTTACACAATAACGTTAACAAAGAAAGTGTTAATTTAGTCAACAGGATTAAAACCCATGCTCTTATAGTGCCTGAAAATAAAATAGGTATCTAAAAATTATTATTTTAAGTAAAGAAAAATGATAATAGATAATTTACTAAAAGCTAAAAACTATTAAGAAGGTCCTAAGTACTGGTACCAGTCATCACACCACACGTATCCATCTCCTGCTTTGATCAGACTCAAAAATAAAATCGTGGAGCGTAGTGTAACATAAGTAAATCTGTAGTGGTGTAATGATTATCATTACATACATTATCTACATCATTTCTATCGGCGACGTGTGTATTCTACCTATCCCCACATAATAATTATGGTTCTCAAACGTCTGTGACAAATCAGCAGAGGTCTACGCTAGCGGTTTGCCAGAGAGCTCTGAAAAGGAGTATTCTGGGCATAAAACTTCAAGACCGGGAAAGCTTTCAAGCTGAAATGGAATTGGGTTGGACACATCTGCCGCATTTCAGACGATCATTGGCCCAAACGCGTGACCCAATGGCTCCCTTTACATGGCAAGCGACATCGCGGCAGGCCAAAGCGGATGAGTGGAAGGAGAGTAAAGAGGCCTTTACCCTGCAGTTTGAAAATACAGGCTCAAAAGAAAGAAGAAGATATTGTAACAACTCTACTACTTTATGAAATAATAAGCTATGTAGAATTGTACGTTAAAATTTAATAGCTACAACATCTAATACATATATAAAATTCTCGTGTCACAGTTTTCGTTCCCGTACTCCTCCGAAACGGCTTGACCGATTCTGATGAAATTTTTTTTGTGCATATTGGGTAGGTCTGAGAATAGGCCAACATCTATTTTTCATCCCCTTTTTTCACCCCTTTTTCATCCCCCTAGATCGGGACAGGACAACGTCTGTCGGGTCAGCTAGTCTAATATATAAAATTCTCGTGTCACAGTTTTCGTTCCCGTACTCCTCCGAAACGTCTTGACCGATTCTGATGAAATTTTTTGTGCATATTGGGTAGGTCTGAGAATCGGCCAACATCTATTTTTATCCCCTTTTTTCACCCCTTTTTCATCCCCAGTAGGTAGATCGGGACAGTACAACGTCTGTCGGGTCAGCTAGTATACTATAATATATTGCCTCATTTAAAGACTCATTATTGCAAGAATTCTTCCTGTTCATTTTTTTTATGCATATCTTTCCAAATACTAAAAATATTAAATCCACCGTTTTGTAGGTACTGACGACCATCTTCGATATGGATTTTTTCATAGTGCACTGCATTTTACTATAAACATTTGTATGATGAGCACTTGTGTTTGCCTTGTGTCTGGTTGTTGTTTCTATTTATGTATGTATTTAAAAATGTATTTGTGTATGTATATCAGCTGTCTGACACCCAAAGTACAGGGTTTCCCTAGTTTTGGGTCAGACGGCCGTGTGTGAAATGTCCCCACATAGTACTATCACTGCGGGGGTTGTGTAAGTAATGGTTCATTTTTTTGGCGGCCATTTGGATTTGATTTTATTTTTATAATGTACTGTATTCTACTCTCGTAGAGGAGCTCGTGGTTAAGTTGAAGCCGTACAGATCGATCGGTCAAAGGTTAAGCTACGCTAACCGCGGTCGGTCTATGGATCGGTGACCATCCCTTTCATACCGAGTTCCCTCCGTGCCTCGGAAAGCATGTAAAGCCGTTGGTCCTGGTTGTCATTTATAGATCTTTGGCAGTCGTTATGGGTAGTCAGAAGCCAGAAACTCTGACAACCAGTCTTACCAAGGGGTATCGTGTTACCCAGTAACTGGGATGTGGAGGTCCGATAGGCAGTCGCTCCATGTAAAACACAGGTATTCAGCTGCATTCGGTTAGACTGAAAGCTGACCGCAATGTAGTTGGGAAAAGGCTAGGCAGATGATGAGTGTACTGTATTCTACTAAGCAAGCCCTATCATTTGATATCCATATTATTATAGAATTGGTTGTGAAAAATTTGAAATTCGCCATTTTGTGCCGGCGGCGCTGGCAGCCAGTTTGGTTTTGCATTGATACACTGTCTATTAAATTGTATTGTTACCAGAACTAAAGATAAATGAAATATATTTTTGTGACTGTATGGTTCGGTTCCCACAGACAAACCGTAAAAACGGTTTTGTGGGGCATAGTTCTAAGTTAATATTATTGTAAACTTTGTTTATAATAAATAAAGTAAAAGTAATAAATTATAATATGATATACCAAATATCAGATCAATTTGTCAACAGGGCTCAAAAAACAGGGCAAGCTAAATAAAACCGTTTCATGAAACTAAAAATAGTTAATAGATTTATATTACTAGTGCAATTTACGGCTCGTCCAATTTATTTGTGTCAATTCAAACTTGTGTTTTAGGTTCGCACATTAATTTTTAGATAGTACCTACATGTTTTTCCTTCATTGATATCAGTGATGTCCAGAATAAACTTCTCGATCTCAGTGACCGATTCTCGATCCCAGTGATCGAAAATCACTGGGTCTCATCATTGATTATAAAATATCGTTAAATTGAAGAATGTTGAACTCACCCCAGGAGCCGGACCAGGATTGCGCCAACCCCACGTACAGCGCTACCACCGCCAGTACACACTGCGCTCGACACATTTTGTGCCCCATGAAGACAAATTGTTGAAACAAACTAGAAGTAGATGGAGCGTCCACACCCGGTGACCGCTCGGAGAAGATTAAAGTAACACACTAGTTTTCCCTATTCGTGAACATAAAATAGGTTAGGTTAATTATAGTAAACGTACACTGAACAATAATAAAAACGCTAAAACACACAGGGTGTTTAATCGATTTTGCCGCTTGCCTATTGGATTCAAATACACATTTACTCGTAGGTACCTACATTTTTGCCACATTTTAGAACCCATCGATTTTTACGTAAAGGCGATCACCAAAACGGGTATCCCTTCTTTAAGCATAAAGGTTTTTTTTCCTAACTATTTCGGTATAATTCTTGTTTTGCATAATAGATCTTGGCCATAATGATTTTCAGCAAACATTTTATGTTCATATCCTACCAAAGAGATCTTCATGTAAAATGATGCCAAGACGAACCTTAAGGCTCGCACTCGCAATGTCAAAAAGTTATCAGATCTCATGTAGACCCAAGCTTCTAACTCTACACACCCTAACTCTACAAGTCCTAACTTCACAAACTCTCGACTCTCTCTCTCTCTCTCTATTTCTCTCTCTCTCTCTCTCTCTCTCTCTCTCTTTTGACTTTGTATTTGCTTTTTTGACTTCACTCTCAGTGTTCCGCGCGGGCTATCTGCATTTTGTTCCATAATCAAAGAGTACTGCACAAAAAAATAAATTGTTCGAAAATTGAACTGGCCACCACTAGTAGAATATAAATAAAAGAAAAATTGGACACTAATGAAAAAAAAGAGGCGCGAATCTCAGATGGCCAATTTTGGTGTGTATCAGAATGGCTGGTTGCCTGTGGCTTTGGTCTATGAGAGTTGATTAGAAAATTGCTACATAATTGCTTATATTTGCTACATTTAATAAATAATTGCTACATACTATATATTTATTATTTAGAAATAACATATTTTTTTTGTACAGCCATCCTGACGTTTGGTTGGCTGGTCGCCTCCTAGTTTAAAGCCAAGCATGCAGAGTTTCCCGAAATGTATTGCGTCAATAATTGCTACATATTTGCTTCATTTATCTAATTTAGTTGTATCTTCAAACATATGTTAAATAAAGGACGTAGCAATTATTTTAATTATCCCAAGGAAAAGTGCCTGATAAAACAGTACAGTACTAAAGACACACTGCAACTATTTGCCTTTATTGTTTTATCAGGCACTTTTCCTTGGGATAATTAAAATAATTGCTACATCCTTTATTTAACATATGTTTGAAGATACAACTAAATTAGATAAATGAAGCAAATATGTAGCAATTATTGACGCAATACATTTCGGGAAACTCTGCATGCTTGGCTTTAAACTAGGAGGCGACCAGCCAACCAAACGTCAGGATGGCTGTACAAAAAAAATATGTTATTTCTAAATAATAAATATATAGTATGTAGCAATTATTTATTAAATGTAGCAAATATAAGCAATTATGTAGCAATTTTCTAATCAACTCTCATAGACCAAAGCCACAGGCAACCAGCCATTCTGATACACACCAATTTTGCTCTATCTGCCTTTTATTTAATATAAAATTCAGATAGAGCGAAATTGGCCATTATTTGCAACTAACTGCAATATTGGGTTTTGTCATCAAAAATCATTAAAATTTTGCTAAAAAATAATTTGTCACACTTCGGCTAAGACAAGTTCGGTTCAAATGGTTGTAAATACTAGCTCCGCTTTACGGCTTTGCATCGATCTACCAAATATCCTGTAGGTATATATTTTTTTACATTCAGTTTAGATAAGTTGTTTTTCTTTACTATGCATTTGTAATTTTGTTATTTCTTTACTACCTTTAATTGACTGGTAGAGAATGCCTTACAGATAGTGCAATCCACGGAGACGCGCCCCACTATACCTCCTAACCGTTTATAGTATATGTGTGCAAGCTTCCGTCAATGTTTGAGTGTTATCGGTACACACTAATTACCTATGAGTGCACGCGCACACTACAATGAATAGACTAATCAGAACAGAGCGACACGAAAATCCGAACACCCCCTAAACCAAAAATTGGAGGGGCGCGTCTTCGTGGATTGCACTATCTATAGGGCGGGTTGTTTCAAACAGTGGGTTAACGTTACATACGGACGGTTAAAAAGTTACTATGACTGATGATGTTTATCGTACGTTAAATGTAACGGGTTGTTTCATGACATAAAAATCCGTCAGTTAAAGTAATTCAAAAAGAGATTCCATAATATTTTGACTTTTGAAGTAGCTGTTTGACAACACAAAATTACGTTGACTGGTCGGTTATGGTAATAGTAACTTTTTGACGTATGATTTTGTGAAACAACCCATTTTTTTGATTTGACGTTTGTTAGCGCCATTTTTGACTATTACCGGTCAGTAATAGTTAGTTGAAGCAACCCGCCGCCCTAAGGCATTAAGTTCGCCTTTGTACCTTTGTGCATGAAGTATAAATAAATAAATAATATTCTGTAAGTTTAGTTTCAGCAATAATATAATAGTACATTATGGTACTAGTGTGTAATGTTGGTGATTACCGCTGAGGCGACATTGAGACCCGAGCCGTTAGGTGACGGTCTTAAGAGAGCCGAGGGCGGTAATCATCAATACACACGTGTATCAAACGACGTTTTTCAACACACTTGTGAAGAAAATAATAGTAAAAAAAAAGCAACAGTGAAAACTAGTTGTGAAAATTTTTTCGCAATGGCGGGAAAAATTAATCAGTTTTCCTATGCGCGCGCATCAAATAATGGCGATCGGCCATAGACTAAAAGTATGAGGTTTCTTTTTATTTGTCTTTTCGCTGATAGCGTTCTATCCACGTACAAAATGGGGAATTCAAAGTATTCTTTATTACAGAGAAAACAAAAGTTATTTATTAAATTATCAATTTAAATACAAAGTTGCATGAAATGAGCAAGCAATAGGTACATTAAAATTTATTTGTACTATAGAACACGATCTTTTTTGTATCGAAACTTTTTTAAGAACAAAGCAACTCAATTCGCAAACAATCAAATTAAAAAAAAAACCCTATAACTCACTTGTGAATAATAGCAATGAAAAAGTCACAGTTTAATTACAGGTGTCATTATGTGCCTAATTGCGGTGAAATTAGAGCTATTTTATGAGCAAGTGTGTTGAAAATATGTTTTGTGTAATGATTTCAAAGTATCATGATTTTCAACAATGCAAGGGGCTCGAGGCTTAGTAAAAGCCTTACAAATTCATCTGTTATGGTTAAACTACGCTTGTCGCGGTTGGTCTATGGATGGGTGACCATCAATTCCATATCGAGACCCCTCCGTCTGGTCTGGTCTGGCTGTCAACCGTAGACCTTTAACTATCGTTATGGGTAGTCAGAAGCCAGAAATTATGGCAACCAATCTTACTAAGGGGTAAACATGTCAGATAGGCAGTCGCTTCATGTTAAACACTGGTATTAAGTTGCATCCGATGAGACTGGAAGTTTACCCAAACATAATTGGGAAAAGGCAGATGATGATTGATCTCAATAACTAAATTAAACGTCAAATCATCTCTTAACTGCCTTAACTTTTATAATGTATGAATTTATTTTTAATTAGTGAATGTTTTGGATTTCTCTTTACTTACATTGTTTTCACATATAGAAGCAACAAGAAGAATATTGTAACTAGGATTTTGTAGAAAGAGCAACTAGCTTCAACTTTCTGACTAACTAACTGAGTCACAACATATAGAAAAAAAGAAAAAAATATATTATATTCCATTGTATTTTTTTTTTTGGTTTTGTACTTACTTTAACTTAATATAAATGTTGCTGGCGTACAGGGACCACGACTGTGCCTAGCTCTAAGCAATTATATGTATGTTAATACCTTAAAACATTATGGAAGCAATGATTAATATGAGTATGAGTACCTTAAAAAAGTTTTTCTACATTATTATAATACATTACATTACCTACTTTGTTCACAACATAAAATAAATAAACATTAACACTGGAACTATTTTTAATCCAAAAAGCTAGATACGAGTCCGACTCGGGCACCGAGGGTTCTGTACAAACTTGTAGTTATATAACTAGTTCATTAATCACGGAAGGATTAACTAAAAAATTTTGGTTTTCGATTTTTTTCCTCTTATTGTGTTACATGATATTATTGCTTCTTGCAAAATTTCATGATTCCAGATCAACGGAAGTACCCTAGGTTTTGATTGCCTTGCGAGTGTCAAAAACGGCATAAACGACCGCATCTTTTGATTATGTTGACTTCATCATGTGAACCTTTATGCGCCCACTGCTGCACATAAGTCTCTCCCAAGGAAGGGGTTCAGCCGTAATCGCCATGCTTGGCCGATGCATGTTGGCGATCGCAATAGGGGTTATGGTACTCAAAAGGACGCTACTGCTCATCCTCTGGTCATTATCCCTCTGTCGCCTTTTACGACACTCACGGGTAGAAATGGGGTGGTGCTATTCGCGACCGGCACCACACGGCTGAGAAACAGGTTTATAAAGAAAGAAGCGATCCTTTAATTTTCCGTTTTTTGTTCTGAGGTACGAAACCCTAAAACACACACATTGGGATCACTGGGCTGTCATCGGCCGGACGACATAAAGATCGCCTCGTGAGTTGCATACATCATTCTGTAGCGGTTTGGAGTTCTTTTTACAAAGGACACACTTTTAATTTGTCTCTTATTTGCCGCCAGGCGGCGCTTTGTGATAGCGTAAGCCGGTGTAGCGGTGTAACCATGCAGGCGCAGCCATCGAGTTGGTTTACTAACTTGTATTAAATTTGTACTTGATCGTGGAATTTGTGTCTTGATTTTACACCAGGGGAATGGCGGAGAATGTCAAATTCAAACTGAAACTCAAACTCAAATCATTTGTTTCAAATAAACCATTTACAGGCACTTTTGAATTGTCAAGGAGTCAGTCAGTCACACAGTTGCAGCTAGTTGCTCTGTTCTTTGGGTTAACAATACCACATTTTCGTTAAAATATCTCCTCAATCCCAAGAGAGCGTTGAATCATTGCTAATAAAATAACATTAATCGTTTATTAATGTATGTCTTTTGTTGATTTTTGGAAGAGTTATAAGATAACGTATTTATCGATTCGATTATCCTAAGATAATCTAATCGATAATCTAACGAAGAAGAGATCTCTCACTTCTCTTTTTTATTAGATTATAAATAATTGTGACGGCGCTGGTATAATTCAGCGATACTAGGTACGAGTAAATCAGAATAGGAGAACTTCACCTATGATATATACGTTAATCACATAGGTGATTAAGATTTTTTTGAAGTGACTGGGTTTCTTAGTTCTATATGAAATACTGAGAGAAAAGGAATAAATATTTACACATATTCCTATTCAGACACCAAAAGTTTAACGATTTCGTTCACTACACTCTAATTCTCAGCGTGTTAATGGTAAACACAGATATGTATCACGTGTGTATGTACACACACACACATCGTGGGAGCATTTCTTTTTTCGGAATGGTTTCGCGCAGTTCTACCTAGGAGGTGGTCGACTGCTTAACCGAACATTCCTGTGGTGCCTTAAAAAATATTATTTTTAGGGCAAACAACAAACTAAGAAACTACAAGCTAAGGGCACCCCCTGTGGGGTACGAGCCTCGGCTTAGGGCGTCGCTAGGGGAGGACAGCAAAATGACAGGCTGGATCGGATTTACATTATTTAGGGACAAATTAAAAGCTACAGGCTCAGCGGCGCGGGCTGGCACGAGCATGGGGAACGTGGGGGCATGAGGGACCCGTACATTTATGAGTTTTTTTTAAAGAATTAAAAATTGTTACTGGTTTAGATGAATTATCATTTGGTTTTCCTCCACACACAACTTCTAACTGACTAACCCATTCGCTGCAAGAAGAATCATATATTATACGTTACGTTGAGGGGCGTAATTCGGAATTATTACTCTCACTAGACCTAAGTGACCCCCCACGTCGGCAGGGATTGGACACCGTAACCAAAATTTGGTCAGAAGAACATTATAATAACACATCGTGTTTTAAATTCTAACGTATTAATGTCTAATCAAGTGTGCGATGTAAACAAAACAGAAGAATGCCAATCATTTACTATTACAGGAACTAGTCGTTGAATGTCCAAGTAAATCAATCACCGATGAATACATCTGAGCGACGTAGGGAATGAAAACGACAAAAATATCTCTAGATCCTGATATGAGGCGATCGACATCACTATAATGTAGGCATTAGTGCAGCAGCCCATGGATTAGTTCGCACATAAATTTGCAAAAACGAAATACACTAGCAAATGACAACACGGTTGGCGCAGTGGTTGAGTGATTGACTGTTGCGCAACGTGTCGCGGTTTCGATTCCCGCACGGAACATATATTTGTATGGCCTACAGATAGTTGTTCCGGATCTAGCTGTTTGTGTATGTGTCACTAAAAGTTTGTAAACTCACCCGCGACACAGGAGAAAAGCCTAGTGCGGGGCAACGTTTTCTTAAAAAAAAAAAAGAGACGAGTGCGTGGCTGATTAAGTGACCCTTTAGTTTTAGGTACACTGAGAATGATTTGATCATTTCAATAAAATATTTTGTGAATTATTATAAGGCTTTAGAGGAGAACTGCCTTATCAATTAAAGTAGCCGCTATGAGTTTGACTTCGTTCTTCTTTATTACTTAATACTACTACTACTACCCACTACTTTACTTAATCTTGGAAACTATTAGTCTGATTTTCTGAATTCTTTGACTAATATGAAGATACGTTATACGTACGTAACCTTGACATTTTATCGTCATGAAGAGTCGTGGGCAAAACTGTTATGGAGTGCATCCATTGTAAATAAAACAAATGTCAAAAGATGACATTGGCAGCTCCGGCCTTCTGTCACCAGAGACGTCAAGCCCCTGTTCCCTGGCTTGTCGATTGTCATTAAGCGCTTTTCAACTAACAGTAAACTTGAGTAAATTATTTTGTAATATTAAATAAGTATTTTGTCCCAAATAAAAATAATTAAAGCTACTACTACTACTTTTATTGAAACGAACAACATTACAAAAACAAGTTAAATCTAAAACTAACCTTGAACCTAATTTCCTTAAACATTATTAACAATACAATTTGAACAGTAGCATAATACTTGAACGATAACTGAATAATAAGGAAAAATATTTTTGATAAGTAGGTAACTCTAATTAGCTAAGTTAAAATTAATTAACAAAATCAGCTACCTACCTAACACTTTAATTTAATTACATTGTGTTGCTAACATTTTGCATGAAATGAATCTGCAACAACTAGTTGCACCGTCTCCCCGTGCTCTTATAACCGCACTACTAATCGACACCCATCGTGTGTGGTCTGCTTCAACAAAAACTGTCGTAAGCCCGACACGACCATCGTGTAAACATAAATTAAATTCCTACTGGCTGTTTGTTTAATTTTTTAGACCAGCCATAGAACTTCTTAAGTAGCTGCCGTATTAATATTGATTAGGTCACAGTTTGGGTTAGTAGTTAGTAGGGATGTGTTGTTTTTGATGTTGGTTCATGGTAATGGGGCATAATTTCGTGTTTGGAATTTTGAAACGTTTTGGACAATGGTGTGGGTATGAGGCTTATGAATGATGGAGTTTTGTTTCCAGAAAACGGTTAAATAATTAAGAATTTTTGAAAATATAACAAGCTATTGACTTTACTTTTGCTAATAAAAAAAAACAAGTTTTTAAATTGTTGTTATAATACCGTTATGTAAATGTGTATTTTTTATTTTTTTTATTATCTGTAGTGCATCAATATTTTATTTAAGGAAATTATTTTAGGAATTTATTTATTTATTATTTATTTCGACATCATGCACATAAGATACAAAAGCGGACTCAATGTCTCAGGCATTCTCTACCAGTCAACCAAGGGTGGTGAAGAGATAACATGTACACAAGAACCTACAAATATGTACTTATAGACAAACGAGCAACAAAGATTTATGAGACGGTTCTGTTATTTATCTAATACCTTTAAACGATCAGATTATATGTATATGTATGTTTGATGTATGCTTGTTTGTTTATTTGTGTATATGATCTGAATTTCGGAAACGGCTTTAACGGTTTTCATGAAATTTAGTACCTATGCAGGGGGTTTCGGGGGCGATAAATCGATATAGGTTTTATTATTAAAAAACACGAAAAAAAATACCGAGTAAATGTAACTAACCTATTATGAGCCTATGGCTTGAAATAAAGATTTATTATTATTATTATTAAAGCTCGGTCGCTCAGATATTTATATTAATGTTGAAAATATAATTCATTTTTATTCACTACGAGCGTCTATAATTATGACTTGTTCAAAGATATCTTTGATTGTTTTTTAATTCAACTGCTTGAATCAGACCTCTCTTTCCAAAATTAATTCACGCTAATGGGTATGTTTATAGCTACTTATGTATTATGTGAATCAAATAAACACTCATATGCAAAACTTCGCTAAAATAATTCCCACAGAGTTAAATACAATAAATAAAAATACGATGTGAAAACCATTGAATAGTCGTTTTTCGAAACGTTTCAAACAATCCGTCGGTTTGTCTGTCCGATAGACGGTCGGACATCGGGACATATCCCTAATTAATGATCTAGCAAACGAAGCCGCGTCTGCGCAAACTGATCGAATGAAAACCGACGCAAAAAGTAGTATAAATACATCTATTAAGTTGGCGCATCCATTGAGATGGTTTACTTATGTAGAATTAAAATACTTCGTACCTACTATTTACATTTCAGAGTACCTATCACATACATACATCCTACACTCACACATACATACATCATACATATCTATGTTTACCATACACACGCTGAGAAGGAGAGTGTAGTGAACGAAATCGTTAAAATTTTGGTGTCTGAATAGAATAGATTTTTAGTTTCGGAAGTCGGTGGCAATACAAAACAACAAATAGTAGAACAGTTAAGCCTTTTTTTTTTTTTTTATTAATAATGATTCAACGGTCTCTTGGGATTGAGCAGATATTTTAACGAAATGTGTTATTGTTCACCCAAAGAATTACATCCACCACTACATTCTCCGCCATCCCCTGGTGTAAAATCAAGACACACAAATTCCACTATCAAGTACACATTTAATACAAGTTAGTAAATCAACTCGATGGCTGCATGGTTACACCGCTACACCGGCTTAAGCTATCGCAAAGCGCCGCCTGGCGGCAAATAGGAGACAAATTAAAAGTGTGTCCTTTGTAAAAAGAACTCCAAACCGCTACAGAATGATGTATGCAAGTCACGAGGCGATCTTTATGTCGTCCGGCCGATGACAGCCCAATGATCCCAATGTGTGTGTTTTAGGGTTTCGTACCTCAGAAGAAAAAACGGAACCATAAAGGATCGCTTCGTTCTTTATCTGTTTCTCAGCCGTGTGGTGCCGGTCGCGAATAGCACCACCCCATTTCTATCCGTGGATGTCGTAGAAGACGACAGAGGGATATTGACCAGAGGATGGGCAGCAGCGTCCTTTTGAGTACCATAACCACTATTGCGATCGCCAACATGCATCAGCCAAGCATGGCGATTACGGCTGAACCCCTTCCTTGGGAGAGACTTATGTGCAGCAGTGGGCGTATAAAGGTTCACGTGATGAAGTCAACATAATCAAAAGATGCTTTCGTTTATGCCGTTTTTGACACTCGCAAAGAAATCAAAATCTGGGGTACTTTCCGTTGACCTGGAATCATAAAATTTTGCAAGAAGCAATAATATCATGTAACACAATACGAGGAAAAAAACGAAAACCAAAAATTTGTTGCTAAATCTCCCGTGATGAACGAACTATTTACATAACTACAAGTTTGTACGGATCCCTCGGTGCCCGAGTCCGACTCGTATTTGACTGACTTTTTGGATTAAAAATAGTTTCAGTGTTTATGTTTATTTTATGTTGTGAACAAAGTTTTATAAGGTAGGTACTCAAACTCATTATTTATTGCTTCCATAGTGTTGTAAGGTATTAACATACATATAATTCGTTAGAGCTAGGCACAATCGTAGATCCTGTACGACAGCAACATTTATATTAAGTTAAAGTAAGTACAAAAACAAAAAAAATACAATAAAATGTAATATCTGAATAATTAAGTTGTAAATCAAAGTATTTATTATCCATTTAGAGGCATTTTTCAATTTAAAAAAATTAAATTGTCAAAGAGTCAGTTAGTTAGTCAGAAAGTTGAAGCTAGATGCTCGTTCTAAAATGTAGGGTAGGACTCTATGGAAAAGAACGAGCAAGAAACTCCACGGACACCCTTTTTTTTAATCAAGTTTGTTACAAAATCCTAGTTACAATATTCTTCTTGTTGCTTCTATATGTGAAAACAATGTAAGTAAAGAGAAATCCAAAACATTCACCAAATTAAAAATAAATTATACATATAAAAGTTAAGGCAGTTAAGAGATGATTTGACGTTTAATTTAGTTATTGAGATTAATGATCATCTGCCTAGCGTTTCCCCAATTATGTTTGGGTAAACTTCCAGTCTCATCGGATGCAGCTGAATACCAGTGTTTAATATGGAGCGACTGCCTATCTGACATGCCTATCCCTTGATAAGACTGGTTGAGACAAGCCCGCCACACTATTCCGAAACCACTGCAACTCCTGTAAACCAGGATCAACAGTGGCGACCAACCAGAATAGCGCCAAAGCAATGGAGCTCGACGAGTCCCAGAGAAACGATTCAACTGTCTTGGATCCCGCAAGGAAATTAATCAGAAAAGAACAGCGGAGGAGTAAGAAAAACAAATGACAATGCCAGATCTTGCCCCACCCATGTACAGAAAAAGTAACCCATGTACAGAAAAGTAAATTAATGAAAATAATTGTAATGAATATAGAACCATTCTATAGTAAATTGTTTTTCTTTAGAACTTGCGGATTACGAAATACCTACCCACAAAATACAAACTCATTTTACCTAAAATACAATTTAACCTATAATCAATGTCATTATTGTTTTTAGATTTAATCGGAAACCGCAAGTTCTACAGTCACTAAGACTAATGTTTAGTCATCAGCAATAAATAAACAGTAAGATGCTACATTTTGCACATGACTTTTATTGAGTGTGGCAAAGTTCTATAGAGTTTCTGGCATTGTCCTTTTCCACTTCCCCCCAAATCTAGCAGGAGACAGAACTGAACTAGGCCAACAGGCACAAAGGGATGTTTACAAGGAGAAGCCCAGTTGCTAAGCACCATGATTTATAATTGACATAAATAATGGGCCCTAAAATATGAGCAGCTACATTAAATTTGATTCCAATAATAGGTTTGGCAAAATCGCTTAATCGCACGGAAATTGCAACTGGTTGTCATAATTTCTGGCCTACCCATAACGACAGTTTAAGATCTACAGATGACAAACTAGGACCAAAAACTTTTCGTGTTTTCTGAGGCACGGCCCCTCCGTGCCTCAGAAAACACTCGGTCTCGGTCTCGGTCTCGGTATGAAATGGATGGTCACCATCCACAAACCAACCTCGAAAAGCGTAGTTTAACCATAACAGATGAATTTGTACAGCTTTTACTAAGCCTCGAGCCCCTTCCATCATTGAAAACCATGATACTTTGAAATCATTACACAAAACATATTTATATTTAAGCGTTTATTGCTGAAACTAAACTGACAGTATATTATTTATTTATTTATACTTCATGCACAAAGGTACAAAGGCGGACTTAATGCCTTAGGCATTCTCTACCAGTCAACCAAGGGTGGTGAAGAGATAACAAAATAATAAAATGCATAGTTAAAAAAAACAACGTATGTAAACTGAATATAAAATATATATATATAACTAATAAAAATATATATATTATATATGGTTGTACGTTGTTTCATAGCTAATAGTTTTATAGAATTTCGTTTCAAATATTTTTTTTCTAATAATATTGTTTCATAGAATAATCAATACGCAGAATACTTACTTTCAAGATTTTTAAATCATTAATTTTTGTTTCACATAAAGTTTATTGTTAGAATCATCATATCATAGAATACCAAATCAAATATTCTTTATCCTTATATTTTTTATTTAATATAAAACTTATTCCCAAGAATGGGACTCTCAGTTCTAACCAAACTTACTGCGCGTGCGTGCAAGCAACCATGCAGCATGCAAGCAAGTATGCCACACGTAGGTAGGCTTACGCTGAAAACCAGCGCCTTGACTTCGCGCCTTCGTGCGCGGACCACGGCATTTATGCTGAGCGTCAGCCGTTTCGCGTGGCAGTGACGCATATTTTCTGTCTCGGACGTTATTATAGTTTTTTATTTTATTTTAAGTACTTATTTGTTTTATACAATATAATTATGTATCCACTTGTTGTAGTTTTAGGTCTTGTTCACAGAGTAATATAATATACCTATACAGCATAAACTGTTTTGTAATGTGCGTCACTATCTCGTGAATAAATGTTTTTTCTTTCTTTCTTTCTTCTTTCTTTCTTGCTTTTCTTATGTCATCAGTCCATCTTTTGGCCTGTCTGCCTCTTTTCCTTTTATATACCTATCCATAAATGTACCAAAAGGATAAACACAAACTTTCCTCAAAACACGGAAGATTCCACAAACGCATGCAAGGTTCAGTTAAAAGTAATCCAATTTTCTATGTTAGAACTTAAATAGATTCTTAAGTAGACAGAAACTAATTTAGACGGTTAATTAAAACCTAGGACACCAGGCATGAACTTTCGCACGAGAAACTCACTCGCGATGTAAAATAAACCGTTTATGTGGGGCCACGCGAAATGCGAAATGATCAAAGAATCAACGTTGGAGCTTTAAATAAAATATTTCGCCGTTATTTCGTATAGTTCGCCGTCGAGCACAACGACGAATGGTAATGTTACAGAAAATCATAGCAGGAGCTTGGTGACTTGTTAATGAATTTGTTTTAGAAAAGCTGAAGTCAATTCTTGTAATAAAATTTAAAAAAACCCGACTGCGAACTTTAAAAGTGAACTTTAAATAAAAACTGAAAAGTAATATACAATTCCTGTAGTCTAGAATTATGCTTAGTTATGTTGAATAACTATTGAAATAAAACCACGCCAATAGCGATTAGGTCAGTCGGGACCACAGATATAGATAGACCTAGATAACGCAAGAGCAACTACTTCGCGTGCCTAGTTACATGCCTAGCTTACGTACAAAAATCGTAAGTAAAAAAATAAAGTAAACGTTTCCTTCCATCGGCAAGTCATTTTGTGTATAATATTATGCGTAATTAATTTAAAAAACAATTATTTTTAATCTAATACCCTCAGTAATACCTAGTAATACCAAATTTAAGAAAAACAAAACATTGTGACGTCATAATAGGTAGTCAAAAAAATGGCACGCTTGGTTTTCATACAGATCGTGATACTTGCGTTATCTAGGGTCTATCTGTATTTGTGTTCGGGACCCATTATTGGAAAGATTTGAGCCGGTCTATATTACAATGGGTCCCGACTACCGGTATAACGATACCTTAATGGAATAAATCCGTTCAGTAGTTTGGGAGATATCAGGTAATAAAGAATATTACACACAAAGACAGGCGCGAAAAACATAACCCTTTCCTTGCAGTCGGGGTAAAAATATTCAAAATTTAATCGCAACCTCATCTCAGCGAGTCCCAATGTCAAAAACTTGTCAAAAAATATAATGTGTATCGAAATGTGGAAAGATTTGAATTTTTGTATGTTTGTAACATAAAAAAAAACTTAAAATTTACTGGTCCGATTTCAAAAACTTTTTCACCTTTAGATTGCTACATTATCCCTGAGTAACATAGGCTATATTTATCAATTTTAAAAAATAGGGATCCTTGAGTACGCGGGCAAACTTTGGGGTGTAAAATATAGGCACTTTGTACAAATTATTAGTATTAATTCCTAAAAGTTAAGCGAATTGCCCCTTTATTGCATTTAAGTAATTCTAGATTAAGGGCGCGTATTCGATTTAGCGCAACTTAAAATCTAAACGATTGCTAGAACGGCGTAGCAGCACACACTAGTACAATACAATGGTCTGTTTGTGTGCATCAGAAAAAAAATTATGCACGAAATAAGCACGAATCATTGAAATTGGTCGGCAAACGACAGCGCGCGATGTTTTACAGTGCTTTTTAAAATAATTGTGTAAAATAAATGAGCTCGTATAACGGACTGAAAAATATTCTGTATATTAAGCATAACATTTACTTTCATAAAATAAATATATCAGTTATGTTTTTATTCAAATACTGGTGAATAAAAATTGTCAAAGTGAACCGATTTTCTACTTTTTCAACATTGTATTAATAATACATAACAGTACATAATATTTTCGTAATTTTTGCTCTGTAACTGTCTTTATGACTGTATATACTGTTGGAAAAACGCATAAAACAAAATATTTTGGCATATTGTAATGGTTGTATTCGTCCTTAAAGTTAACTCTGACGTCTATTTTCGTAAAACGATATGAGAGAATTGTCTTCGCTTTAATAAACCATAATTAAAAATTATACTTTTACTCTGTAGCTGTCTAAATCCAGACTTAATCTTTCTAAAACTGTATATTGTCTTTAAATAATCTGCTTAAATAATTACGATATTGCTCTGGGCAAAACGCAAAAACATGAAGTTTTCGTCACGAATCGAATACGCGCTCTTAAAATAAGTAGAACGAAATTAACTAGCGGCTTATTTTTCAAATGTTCCTCGATGTCAAATATCATCGTACCGACAAAGATCACACGATCAATATTCAACACGTAAAAATGTCAAGTAGTTGCAGTTTTAGGGTTACGTTGAACAAGGAATCCGAAATATGGCAATTGTTTTTCTTCTACTTTTTTTTTTCTGTTAAATGTCTGCCTGTCAAATATAAAAAAACCGGACAAGTGTGAGTCGGACTCACGAACCGAGGGTTCCGTACAAATTTGCAGATATACACGGCTACACATCAAGCTATACATTTCCAGTTAATGCTGATCTCGCATTGTATAGGATTTCCGTACAATGCGAGGTGAGCTTATACTGGAAATATAAAGCTTGATGTGTAGTCGTGAGTACATATCCATACTTAATATTTTAAATGAGAAAATAACTTTGTCTGTTACGCTTCCACGATGAAACGGCTGAACCGATTTTGATGAAATTTGGTATGAAAATAGCTTGAACCCTAAGAAAGCACATAGGGTACTTTTTAATCCGAGACTTCGACTGCATCCGCGAAAACCGACATGCACACGGACCAAATCGCGGACAAAAGCTCGTTATAAATAAAGAAAAATTGTTTTATGATTTAATTACAAATGTATTGTTTTCAGAATTTTTCTTGTATTTATAGTATATGATGATATTACTTGCCAAATTTTATAGTTCTAGGTCAACGGAAAGTACCCTATAAATTTTGATTCTCTTGAGAGTGTCGAAATGTACGTTTTTTGTGACATAAACGGCCGTACCTTTTTTTCACGTTAACTTAGAAGTTTGACTTTTACACACCTTCAAGAGATCGTGGATTTGAGTATATGGTTTTAATTTCAACTCGTTACCTCTAAGCGTTCCCGAGATAAAGGGTCTTGACAGACAGACGGACAGACAGACAGACGGATAACAAAGCGATCCTACAGGGTTTAGCTTTTTTAGGGTTCCGTACCTCAAAAGGAAAAAACAGAACCGTTGTAGGATCACTTTGTTGTCCGTCTGTCTGTCTGTCGGTCTGTCTGTCTGTCTGTCAAGACCCTTTATCTCGAGAACGCGTAGAGGTATCGAGTTGAAATTACAACCATACCAGTTATAAATAAAGAATATTTTTTTTATGATTTAATTACTAATGTATTGTTTTCAGACTTTTTCTTGTATTTATAGTATATGACGTTATTACTTGCCAAATTTTATAGTTCTAGGTCAACGGAAAGTACCCTATAAATTTTGATTCTCTTGAGAGTGTCGAAATGTAGGTTTTTTGCGACATAAACGGCCATATCTTTTTACACTCTCAAGGGAATCAAAACATGTATACCTACAAATTTGTACAGAACCCTCGGTGAGCGAGTCCGACTCGCATTTTTCCCGTTTTTTATGTTGAGGTCGGCTTCCAGTCTGACCAGATGCAGCTGAATACCAGTGTTTTGCACGTATCAGTTGCCTGATTATCATGATAATAAAAATAAAACAATGATCAATATTGTATGGAATGTATATTCAAATTAAAGGAGTCCCTTTAATTTTAATATATATGCCATGGGTCCATATTGGCTCACCTAAAGTTCTTTACCCGAAATTGTACTTCCTAAGGATTTGTAATCCGAATGATCACTCTTCCTAAAAATTTTCATCCTAAAGTTTTTATTTATACTATTTGTAGTGCTACCGGCGATGTTCATAACACTCATGTTTCCGAAAATTGTTATTAATAATATCATTAATGTAAATATACTTAAACTCCTACTGTTTTTTATCATAACGCTTCTGTCCCTAAACATAATTACCATAATATTTTCACTCATAGGTACTCGGAAAGAAACATTTACCAAGTGTAATAAAAAATATATGTGGGTGGAAGATGGAAGGTGGTGATGGTTTTATAAGATATATTTTATAGTTTTAATTTGAGGGTATGATTATTATTTGGGGGTACGCTTTACATAACGTACTGAGTTGTGTCTATTGCTAAGTTCAAACCTACTGCGCGTGCGTGCAAGCAAGCATGCAGCAGGCAAGCAAGCATGCAGCATACAAGCAAGCACGCAGCATACAAGCAAGCATGCAGCGCGCAAGCAACAATGCAGCATGCAAGCAAGCAAGCATGCATCATGCAAGCAAGCATGCAACATGCAAGCGAACATGCAACATGCAGCAGGCATGATTTCTGTCACGGCTCCGGCGTTGCGGGGCTCCGGCGGTCCCACGCGAGCTAATCGTCGCAGATGGTATTCACGCTCACCACCGCAGCTTCGGCTTGCTGGCCGGCTTCGCCGGCCAGCCTCAGTCGCGGCGGCGGGCGTTAAAACCACCTGCTCCTCAGCTCGCGGGCCGCCTCGCCCCTCCGCGCCTACGCGGATTTAAATTACACTCTAGGTGTAGGGCAGACAAGACTACGTGGAGTCGGTTTCGCAGCGATTCGTTTCTGTCATTAACTTTTGTAGCACAACATATTCACTTTTTAAGACAATATTTTAGTTATTGTCTATTTATATATATTTTCGTTGAAATAAATTCCATGGAAAAATACACTGAACAAACAATATTCGTTAAAAAATAATTCTACTGTCCGATAAGTTTGTTAAACAAAAAAATGTGAATAAAAATTCATTGAATTGTGTTTCTGTGAAATATGTTTCATTGAAGTAAATAGTCCCTGAAACAATAATAGTCGAAATAAAATTACAAGAACCAAATATGATATGAAACATTTTCTGGAAATCGAAATTCTGAAATTTCTGTCTGCGAATCAAGGGGACACCGTTGTACATGTTATATGAAAATAAAGTTACACAAAATTAATGTGTATAGTACTGATTATTATGAATAAAAAGAAATCTAAACAAAAAAGATATGACTTTGAATAATAGTGTAAAAGATGGTTATGTTGAGAAAATATAGGAAAACAAATAAAAGTATAATAGATGTTTATTGCTACTGACATTATGAAGTTGAATGCTTTGGATTATGAACATTAGAGACAGAGTAGTTAGGAATTGTGATTGTTAGGATGAAAAATGTTAGGAAGAACATTTTCGGATTTCCAATTATCGGAGTTAAAAATTTAGGTGAACTTTGGCGCACCCATATGCCATACGAGAAACGTCTTTTTTGCATGTAGTGTTCAATATTTATTTATTTATTTTATACGGGCCCCTTCGTTTGTGGCTCCGATTCGTGCCTGACCGATGTTTTTTTTACCAATAATATTTAAATTTATCGTATAAAACGCACGTCTTAATGAGTAAATATCACGTTTTTTAGCTAACCAGTTAATTAAAGAGTCGTCTTCGTTTGGTTCAATTTGTCTACAAAAATATGACGATGTCCTGTTACCAGGTGGATTCTTTGTGTCACTTTTTAAGGGTGGAAAATTAAATACCTACTTCTAGACAGGTCTTCTAGACTAGTCTTCAAATGTCTTGAGTCACGTATGATTAAAAATAAACCAAAAAGATTTTTTACTATTTCATCAAGGTCTTACAAAGTAGTGATTGGAGCCTCCCTTTAAAACGAGGCATTCACAAACATACATGCCCGTAGGGATACTGGCGGACTTGCCTGGGCGGGCAACTTTACAAGAGGATTGCCGTTGTGTCAGTATGTGTGTGTCCATCGCAGACAGTCTGGCGGTCAAGTTCACTTCAGACAGTTGCCCGCCCGGACATGCCACATGATATCTGTTAGTGAATGCTCCGCTTAAGCAAATAAAGCTTTATTTATCAACTAGCGACCCGACCCAGCTGCGCATGGGCCTATAGCCTTCCTCGGTAAATGGACTATCCAACACAAAAATAATTTTTCAATTTGAACCAGTAGATCCTGAGATTAGCGCATTCAAACAAACAAACAAACGAACTCTTCAGCTTTATAATAATAATATAGATAATATAGATATCATCATCATCAGCAAGGAAACGTCCACTGTTGAACCCACTGCAGCTGCCTAACTTCCGGACCTTAGACGCCATCTACGACACCCTTGGGATAAAATGGGTAGATGCTATTCTAGCCCAGACCCCCCACAGGCAAAAAAAAATATAATTCCTTAAAAACCTTCTTCAGTAAATTTTGGAAGTGAACTTTTGGGGTTGGTAGGCCATCCACCAGGTCGCAGGTAACCGGTGGATGTAAGCGGCATGTTGTCGCTCGTTGTGGCGTTCTGTGGTGGAGGTCTATGTGAGGAGCTGGCGAACATAACCGGATTCATCATCATCATCAGTCTGAAGACGTCCACTATTAAACAAGGGCCTCCCCCATAAATGGGGGGCGTTGCCATAATCCCCACACTTGGCAGGCGTCTTGGGGATCGCAGTGAAGTTGTTAAGTACACGGAAGCCACTGCTGCCCGACTTCCGGATTTTCCCTTAGTCGCCTTCGACGACACCCTCGGGATGAAATGGGGGGGGTGCTATTCTAGCCCGTACACCCCATGGGCACCAGACCGCACCGGCACCGGGCAAAGGGTGAACCGGATTAGTCGGCAAAAATAAATTTTACACACTGGCTGAAAAACTAATATCAATATATGGAGGTGATCAATAACATAACAATTTTGTAGATCTATTGTTGCAAGAGTCATTATTATTTTTTAAACTTTTATATTCTAGAAGTTATTCAAGACATAAAAATGTACTAATCTAATTTTGTTTGAAAAAGGTGAACTTATCCGGCAGTCAAATTCAGAATGAAAATAGATGATTTTTTTTAAATATTTAAGTTGGATATCGGACTGATCCGGTTTCGTTTGAAAATGCCCTTTTTAAAGCCTTTTTTGGCCAACTAAGAGCCGGTTTTGATGGAAAATAATAACAGATCGACGCAACGGGTCTTGGACATCACGATTCGAAGAAAAAATGCTTTTGAATTTATAGTGGACTACTCCGGTCCAGTTCGCCAGCTCCTCGTTTAACAGTGTACGTCTTTCGGCTGATGACGATGACCTTGAGGTGAGCTGACATCCAACCTGACGAATGGAGATTTGTAACAAAACAACACTACAGAACCTCGCTGTATTAGAGGCCCCTGAGTTAAGCTCATTACACTAAAATGGTGCCTAATTAAGATCGGGTTAGCCTCTTTATATGGGGTGATGAACCGCAACTACGGGTTAACCATACGCTACATAGTCTTAAGATTTACGTTTATTACCGACTGCGACGACGGGGGGTTGTGTTATTGAGATGGGAAATCGAGTGATTAGTACAAAAAATGTTTTAATAATTATGTTTCTGAGATGGAGCGGTAGCAGGATTCTTATCGGTTGGATTTATTCTGTTCGTTTGTTTGTTGAGCAGTAATGTTCAGAATATTTGCCGTGAAGTTCTTAATGTTTATGATATTATTATTATAAACTTACGTAGATAACATTATGATTAGTGTTTGTGATTATTTCTAATTGATTATTATTGACCTCTTTAGGTAACTCGTCAAATTCAAAATATGTTTACGTTTGTTGCAATTTTCAGCCCAGTATGTTGTTGTATCCTTATCTTTATCCTTACGTAAAATGAAACAAAGTCACCGAAATGTCTGTTCGCGCATAACTTCCGAACGACTGCACCAAATTAAATAATTCTTCTTTTGTTTTTCTATATTGCCGCCAATGTGAATGAAAAAAAGAAATTGGAAATTAGAATAAAAATTGCACCCTGCGAAGCGAAACTTTCCAAGTTATCATAATCCTTACACGTCAGATTCATTTAATAGGCACATTTACAAGTTATGCTAACTTGGAGAGTTATGTGGCAATTTTAATTATTATAATTTGACGACACGGTTGGCGCAGTGGCTGAGCGATCGACTGCTGCGCAGCGTGTTGCGGGTTCGATTCCCGCCCAGGGTAAACATTTGTGTGATAAGCACTTGTGTTTGCCTTGTGTCTGGGTGTTGTTTATCTATATTTGTACGTATTTAAAATGTATTTGTGTATGTATATCAGCTGTCTGACACCCATAGTACAGGGTCTCCCTAGTTTGGGGTCAGATGGCCGTGTGTGTGAAAAAATGTCCCCACATATTATATAATTGTTAAGTATTTGTTATTCACGCGAATAATTTTTTTTATAACCTGATAGAGCTACAAATTGCAAAAAACGTAAGGAAATTGAATTTCGTGTGCTACCTTGGCATCCTTCATCCATCTTAATGTAAATTATGCACACAACCTGTGTTGTGCTGGGGCGGCTGTTCCAGGTGCCGTAAACCTCAGACTGTGTAATTATATGTGACAACCTTCTTAGAAGTTATATGTTTGAGCCGTTTGGGGTCGAAACACTAAGGCCATGGGCCCGAATGCTCATCTTGTTTATAGGGGCATACAGTGGGGCAATAATAGGTATAGGTAGGTATTATTATTAAACGACTTAAAAAAAAGGAGGTTCTCAGTTCGACCCGTATGTTTGTATGTATGTATGTATGTTTGTCCGCGATTATCTCCCGTTTGGCTGAACTGATTTAGATGCGGTTTTCAGAAAAGTGTTTGTTACATTCTCGTGAAGGTTTTAATATATAATAAAAATAAATTTATTCGGCGCTTTTTGAAAAAAACAACAAAAACGGAAAAGACGTTTTCGTTTTTTCATCTTTCCATCTTTGGAGGACTTTCAATCTCTGTTTTAACTGTGCAGCCGTTCCTTAATGGATTTTGGTAATAAGGAAGCACTAAAAAGTGGAAAATAAAAACTTTTTTGAAAAAAGAAAACGTTATTGAAGGCGGTTCTCTTTTTTCAAAAAAGTTTTTTATTTATTAGACTGGAGATTAAACTATTGCATATAAATAAATTACTAACATTTACCCAAGACGATTATCGCGGATGCAGACGAAGTCGCGGATTAAAAAGTAGCCTATTGGAGTTCTTCATACCTAATTAAATCAAAAACTATTCAGCTGTTTCGTCGTGAAAACGCGAGTGTTACTACACCAATCGATCGATGCCATCAGTCGACATCGATCGACGTTGATCGATTGGTGTGGTAGCTTTGGCTGATCGACGGATACCGTTCGACTAACTAATCGATCGATTGCCGGTCAATGGCATCGATCGACGTTGATCGATTAACTCCGGCTATAATCCATCACTAATAATAATCAAGCAGCTCGATCGACGTCGACTAATCCATTCTACCATCGATCGATGCCGTCGATCAACGATCGATCGATTAGTCTGGTAACACCCTAACAGAGTTACTTTCGCATTTATAATATTAGTATGGATTATTATTTTGAGTTGAGAGTAAGTATGGAGTTTCTTGCCCATTCTTCTCCATACAAAACTAAGTACCTTTTGGAATGGGCAACTAGAATCAATTTTTTCCTCATTTGGCGTTCAAAAGTGCGTTATAATAATCTAATTGAAATAAATGATTTGACTTTGACTTTGAATTCTAAGATTGTTGCTAGGTAGTTAGCAAAAATAATTTACGACAGTTTTGGTCGAAGCTTATTCATTTATTTATTTTTGACGTGACAACGTCTTATAATTCGATAGAGCCGGCTGCACGCACGAAAAAACATGACTCATGCGGCGTTACCGTAACGCCGCTCTGAGGCGTTCCATGTAAGGCTTGAAGTGCAAGCGAGAGCGCGGAATGAGCGACAAAAAAGCACAATCGGCATGATTCTTTCGCGTTGTCACGTTCAACTATAGTCAGTAAACCGACTTTACAGACAACCAATTTTTTTTGTTTGGGGTAGAGAAACTACACGCACGGACATACATTAATATATTTTCCTTAAATACGGTAGTAATTGCTTTACTGGTACCTCCACACAGTGGGGCAACTTCACCTTACAAGTAGCCAAAAATATGATCGATCTTATCAATTAATAATCAATTATCTTTCTTACTTTTAAACGGTCGAATCCAACACCTTTGGGCAGTGAAAAATCCCGATGACACCTTGGACAAAATTTACCTAAAATTAACTGAATATCAAGGATGGTACATAATTGAAACACACGTTAAGGAAACTTAACCGGTGTGCATCGATATATGCGCATTTTGATGAGGCGAAAAAATTCTTAAATGAGTCGGTATTAATTTAAAATTACAATTTTGCGGTGTCGCTTGAAGCAAAAAGTAAAAAAATAACGAAACATTTTTGGGTTTTAAATAAAATAGTTTTAAGAGGAACGGGAAATGTGTTGGGTACCTACCTAATTTTTTTCTTATTTTTAGAGGACGGTTGGGTATGGACCTTGGGTGAGTAATGTGAGTATGAGCTTAAAGTCTTATGATATAACTGTAGTTTACTTAGTTACTTTTGTTTAATTCGAGCTCCCTAACTTCTCATCTTTAGAATCACACACATAGTTAATTAATTATAAATATTTTTTTATTTTTTTTATTACAATTGGCGAGAAGGAGACATGGAGAAGACGACATGCGTAGTTGCCAAGCACTACGGATTATGTTAATTATAATCCGTGATGATTAGCAACTTGGCTTCTCCCAGTTGTAAAAATCTCTTTATACGTATTGACCTAGTTCTGTTCTGTTTCGTGCTTGATAATGAGGGAAATGAAAAATTTATTTTAAATTGTCAAGAAATCCTACTATTATTATAATATTATAAATGTGAAAGTTTGTGAAGATGTTTGGATGTTTGTTACTCAATCACGCGTAAACCGTTGAACAGATTTGAATGAAAATTGGCACAAAGGTAGAACATTTCCTGAATTAACACATAGGATACTTTTTATCCCGGTAATGTGTTCCCTTGGGATAATCGTTCTTTTTACGCGGGCGAAGCCGCGGGCAGAAGCTAGTCAGTCAGTAAATTGAAGCTAGCCGCTCATTCTAAACAGTAGGACTCTGTGAAGAAAAAAATCGGACAAGTACGAGTTGGACTCGCCAACCGAGGGTTCCGTACATATTTGTAGGTACATATCCATACTTCTATACTAATCCATACCTACTACCCATACTTTAATCTATATTAATATTATAAAGCTGAAGAGTTTGTTTGTTTGTTTGTTTGGTTGAACGCGCTAATCTCAGGATCTACTGTTAACATAGAGGGTTGATTTTTTACAGCATCAAGGGACCGTAGATTTGAGTATATGGTTTTAATTTCAACTCAATACCTCCACGCGTTCCCGAGATAAACAGAGGGTCTTGACAGACAGACAGACGGACAACAATCCTATAAGGGTTCCGTTTTTTCCTTTTGAGGTACGGGACCCTAAAAACGAGCAAGAAACTCCTACTGTCAACAAACTTCTTTACATAACAACCAGAGCAAAAATTCTTGAGAAATCTTGCTCGTCTAGAACCCTCCACTTGCCATACCACTCGTGAACTCATTTACCATCATTCACCATAAAAAAAATGATCGCGAAAACGATTAATTTTAATCAGAACATGTTCTCTTATCGTTAACATGTCAACGGTATAGTTTTTTTTGCAAAATTCGATGTATAAGGCAATAAGATGAATGGTCTCGTGTGAGCGAAAGTTCTCATCATTATTAATTGATATTTTTTGGTTCATTGTACTGACCATATCGTAAAAATGAAGTGTCAAGAAAGCGGGTACGTTCAAACAGTAGATTTGTGCATAGTGAATAAAATGTGTCCTTTTGCAGACAAAATTATTGCTTACGACATGTCTTTTATGGTGTTCTCCTTGTAAAGATGAGCTGAGCTTTAAGCCGTTAATGATTCAACATCAATCATTGATTGAAGACGTAGGTAATTAACAGCTTTTACTGTTTCATTAAGGAGATGAATCTTTGACAAATCAGTGGATATTACCAACAATTTACCATTGCTATTTCAAAAATAAATTCAAATGTTCAAAATCTTGTGTTTGCCTTGTGTCTGGGTGTTGTTTATCTATATATGTATGTATTTAAAATATATTTGTGTATGTATATCAGCTGTCTGACACCCATAGTACAGGGTCTCCCTAGTTTGGGGTCAGATGGCCGAGTGTGAAATGTCCCCACATATTATATTATTATTATTATCTAAAATTATGTACCTTACATCCGTGCATGACATGTGTCTTATACCGCGCCATTTTGCTAGAAAGAGAGAGAACATCCACATTATTGACAGTTATGTTAGCGTAGGTAACGTTTTGTCTTTGCTAAGAATTGATTTAATAATATTAGAATGGTGTGAGTGTCAAGGTACTCACTAGAATTGATGTATGAACATAATTATGAGCTCATCTCGGTACCAGTCTCACGCACACATGAACAACGGGTCTTACGGTGACGTCTACTGATGTTACGCCTTACGCGTCTGATGCTCGAAGTCTCAGCTAGCTACCGTGGACTGAGCGCTAAGATATTTACACATAAAAAACATGAACATGTTTTACTGTGTCGTTCAGATTTAATACTGCAAAAAGCAACCTTATGGTTGTAATATCTCACCTAGACAAAAATATCTTGTCCAAAAAGGAAGTAGTCAATCAGACATTTCTCTCAATTTTATACATTGATAAAAACATTCTCAATAACGACTATAGACTGTATACGACAAATTTATGAAGATTTAATAAAGTAACTGACATTTACCGTGTAGATAAAGGATGATAAAGATCTGTGAGTTTCGTTTTTATGTTCCTCGCCATTGAGTTGAAGATTGAAGATGATTAATTTTACCTTAATATACCATCAGTCACTACTGATGTGCATGAAATCGATTGTATTAACATTTGCAACTGTTTGTTGTAATGAGGATGTTCGGAAATCAATCGAAACCGACATGTTTTTATTAATTTAGACGTTGTTAAATTTCCAACCGGCTGCCCTTTTATTTTTAAAATAAATAAAATAAATAAATATCTTGGGACAACTCACACACGGTCATCTGGTCCCAAGCTAAGCAGAGCTTGTGTTATGGTAACCAGACAACTGATATACATACTTATATAATTTATAAATACATACATATTATAGATAAACACCCAGACACAGAACAAACAATCATGCTCATCACACAAAGTTTGTCCTGGGTGGGAATCGAACCCACGACCTCCGGCTTAGCAGTCAGGGTCAGTGACCACTAGACCAACAGGCCGAAATCTTCTCGCAAATCTTAATCACATATTTTTGGCCATGGCAGCTAACCTCAATGGAGAGTGGCCAAATACACAGGAGAAATTATTGTGCACAAATGTGTGCGCAAACACATTTGTAAATTACTTTTTAACCGACTCAAATAAAGGGAGGTGTAGAGGAGGAGGTAGGATGTACCTATGTATGTATGTTTGTCTGCGATTATCTCCCGTTTGACTGAACCGTGAAACAGCCTTAAAATTAAGGCTGTTTTCATAAAAGTGTTTGTTACATTCTGGAGAAGGTTTAAGAATGCAACAAATAGAAAATTATTCAGCGCTATTTGAAAAAATCAACAAATATAAAAAAATATATATACAAGAAGACGTTTCGTTTCCTCCATCTTTGGAGGACTTTCAATCTCTGTTTTAACTGTGTTGCGGTTTCTTAATGGATTTGGGTTGGAGGTACTAAAAATTGGAAATCAAGAAACATGGCAAATAATAAAAAGTTTTCACAAAAAAGAGAACTGCCTTCAAAAACTAAAAAGTGATAAATAACTTTAGCACAGAACACACATGACTTTATTATTTTTTACGTACTATATTATTTGTCATGTTTCTTGATTTAAGAATAAAATAGAGTGATGTTCCCATTGTTAGTGAAATGTTTAAATTAAGGTATGATAGGCGTAAATTACGCGTAAACTAACAACAACAATATTAAGGTCTTTTTGATTTTAAAACATGATTTCATGTCATGTTATCGTCAAAACTCGAAATGAAAATCTATCGATCCTGTAAGTTGTACCTCCTGCCAAAAGTACACTTAACAGAATCAACATTTTTTAGGAAATAATTAGAAAGAATTGACTAGAATAGATTTATTTATTTGCACTGAATGTAGGTAAATACAATGAGTTCTTAAGTACAAAATAAACGCCTGGTACATTCTGCCGTTAAGCATGCAAAAATTATTTTAAAAAATAATAGTTAAAAAAGACTAAAAACACGCTTTTTATAGAAAACCAAAATAAAAAATAAATTTTAATAAATTATTTTTTAAAAAAAAAGCGTGGGGTGTTTTTTAAGATATTATCAAAATGATCACTCTACTCATATCTGTCAATAAAATATTTATAACTATTGACACCATGCACGCCACGCTTTTTTTAAAATAAAATAATTTATTATAATTTATTTTCTATTTTTTATTTTGGTTTTCTATAAAAAGCGTGTTTTTAGTTTTTTTTAACTATTATTTATTTTTTACTTTTTAGTTTGGTTATATCTATATCTATATATATTATGCACATTTATTCTACCAGGGGCGCTTGTGCAGTACCTTCCTAGTATATAATAGCTGTTTTTTCGGCAACTAATTTTGAACGACTTTTTTTTTTTTTGTTTTTTTTTTTTTAAATAATTTTATCAAATTAGTGTAGTGTATTGTCATCGGTCCTCGATAAATCTACAAAGTTTGAACGAAATCTGGCCGTTTAAAGTGGGTCAAAATCGCGCCCAGAGAAGTCGGTTACAAACAAACATACAAACACACAAACATACAGGTGAAGCTAATAAAAAGCGTATAATAATAAATAAGATACATTTACAAATATTTTACTTATATATACAGTGTAGACACAGTGTAATTTATTGCCAACGTGGTCGACCTGGAAGACTTTAAATAGACTCTGCACCCAAGACGGCAGCATCAAGGAGAATCTTCAGCTAGGGGTTCTCACATGACACCGACCTTCAGTGCCAATGCAGTGTCTCCCGGCAGGCCATGACCGACGATTCAACTTGCGCCACATGCCCTGTTACATGCACCCCTGAAGACCTAAGGCCTGCGTCAGCGGATGGCGTTGTCTATTTTATTACAAATCTATTTTTTTTTTGTGAAAATTTAGCTTAAATAATAATAAATAATAATAAACATTTATTTCAGACTGTGAATCCATATAAAGTGTTAGTAAAGACCTTAAGACTAATGTTAATAAACTTAAAAATATTAATAATTACAATTATTTATAATATTCCATAACCTAAAGAATTCAAGGAATCGGAACAAAAGTCGGAGATTAGCCTGAACGTACACAAAATGAACTTTTATTTATAACTCTTTCTTTGATGCGTGATTTTTCTTACCCCTCTAATTTTTTATTATTTTTTTTCTTTTTCCTTTTATTTTTTACGATTGGCGAAAGGATTTTCAGAACTAGACCAGTAGTTCCGCAGATTAAAGCGTTCAACCAAACATACTCTTCAGTTTTACTATATTAGTATAGATATGACAGTAGTGATGATCTGCTTTAAAATATTTAAAATATACACAACTTTTTATCTGTTAAAAAACACACTTCTAAAAATAACACATCGTCAAGCCACAGTTGACTCAAAACCTTATACAAATTGACAAAGCATAAATAAAATGTAAACAAAAAGTCGCGCTACCAAATCAGCCGACGAAATTAACGAGACCGATTTTTGACCACGATGTAAAAGAAAAACACACTGTGCGACGATAAAATTTCGGCCATACTTCACTCGGTGTATCGAAAACTGGGAATGTACAGCAAACATATTTATTTAGCTCGAACTTTCTCTTGAGTTTTAAAGGTTGGAATTTTTGGTATATATTTTTGGTCGTAAGCATTGTATTTAAATTGCAAATGTAAGTACCGTAAGTTTAGTGAAATGTCTTCAATAGTTCAAGTCGAGATCTTTTGGGAAAATGTCTCTTTTTTCAACCGACTTCAAAAAAGGAGGAGTCTATCAATTCGTCTGCATTTTTTTTTTTTTGTTACCTGATTTCTTTGTACTGGGTGAACCGATTTTGATGATTCTTTTTTTATTTGAAAGCTAGTGGTTCCCGTGTGGTCTAATTTTGTCCAGTTTTGACAATGGCATCCATGAGAAAACCGTATAAGTCTTAAATTTGCATTAAGTATGTGCGCGATTTGTTACGCGATTTCTCCGGCAAACGTAAACCGATTTTGAAAATTTTTATGGATAGCGTATGCTTCAGGGGTGGTCCCATATAATTTTTATCAAAATTGATTCAGCACTTTTTGGAAAATCAACAAATACCCAAAAATTTTACATAGACGACGTTTTAGTTTCATCAATCTTTGTAGTAGTTAACTTTCAATTTCTTCTTAATAGATTTGGATGAGAAGGAGGTACTAAAAAGCGGAAAATAAAAAGCTTTTTAACAAAAAAGACAACCGCCTTCAAAAACTAAAATGTGAAAAATAACTTTAGCACAGAACACACATTGACCTTAGTTTCGGAAGTCGGTGGCAATACAAAACAACAAACAGAACAAAGCCACTGAATTTCGAAACTAAAGTCAACGTGTGTTCTGTGCTAAAGTTATTTTTCACTTTTTAGTTTTTGAAGGCGGTTGTCTTTTTTGTAAAAAGCTTTTTTTGTCGATGACTTCACCTTTTTTGGACGTATGCAATATTATCAGCGTATTATGTCTTAGTTTTGCTTATAAATAAAAATTACTACATATTTTCTGCATATCCACGTTGATTCTTTAGTCTTTGATAGTTCCTATTTAAATTAGAGCAAATAATATCTATGTTACTATATGTATAATAATGCATTTGACCTAAATACTTTTCAAATCTATTAACAACCGTAGATACTTCCAGCTGATATTTAATTAACATTTTTAATTATATTTTGCCGCGTTCGCTCCGTGGATGGGTGACCATCCCTATCATACCGAGTTCCCTCCGTGCCTCGGAAAGCACGTAAAACCGTTGGTCCCGGCTGTCATTTGCAAATCTTCGACAGTCGTTATGGCTAGTCAGTCAGCCAGTCTTACTAAGAGGGACAACCCAGTTACTGGGTAACATGACAATGTTACCCAGTAACTGGGTTGTGGAAGTCTGATAGGCTGTCGCTCCATGTAAAACACTGGTTGGTATTCAGTTGCATCCGGTTAGAATGAAGCCGACCCCATCATAATTGTGAAAAGGCTTAGCAAGGCTAAGCTTTGATTTTTAATTAATCTTTCTGTTACACATTGTTTCAAGCAGTTTACTAACTGTGCAAGAAATCACTTAAGCAGACGTTATTCTAATAGGTAGGTACCTAAAGTGTCTAGATAATAAACAAGCACCACAGAATATAAATCAATCACAGACAGGTAATATAAACGTCAGTGTTGTCATACTTAGATAAATAAAGTTTTATTAGCACTTATTATAATTAAGATAACGCAGATAACGTACTGTTTAGTTAATTATGATGTTGCGAATAAGTATAATATAATTATACATTACTAAAGTACAAAACATGACAAGCACTGGCGTTGATAAAGGAAAAAGATTGTTAGGAAATTTGAACCTAAAATGAATACTTAAAAATTAGAAAACGCCACTCCGCCTTGAGCAAGCGTCGTTATCAATTCTCCCGCCTTCTCTATATGAGAAGACTTAAAGGCATTTGCCCTGCAGTGGTACATATAGGCTAGGCTAATTATAGGCTAGGCTAATTATAGGCTAAGCTAATTATAGGCTAGGCTAATAGTCAGTGTGTTAAATAAATGATAAAACTGGATATCAATTAAACTTGATTTTAATTACTTTTATTAGATGCGTTGTAAGTTAACTTATTACAGAGTTACAGTACGTGATTAATACTATCAGTAGGACGCCATCTTGACGGCCCGCCTTATAGGCTAGGCTAATTATAGGCTAAGCTGATTATAGGCTAAGCTAATTATAGGCTAAGCTAATTATAGGCTAGGCTAATAGGCTAATTATAGGCTAGGCTAATTATTAAGTTATATAATTATGTGTATGGAGGCAAAATAATGTATATTTCATAAAGGTTACAAAACAAAGCTTTATTATACCAGTGCTTGGCAAAAGTCAAAGACGAATTATTTAGTTTTACAAGAAATAAAAATTTTGCTTATGGTAAATTATGAAAAAGGAACTTCATAATTAATTTGCAACTGAAAACATTCATTTGCCTAGCCTTTTCCAAACATTTTTTTTTATTATATGGAGCAACTGCCTATCTCAAGAGGCTCATAGACAACGACTTCCTGGTTAAGGCTAAGCTTCAAAGCCTTGAACACCGCCGCGCCGTTGCCAGCCTATCGGTCTTTTGTCGGGTACATTTCGGAGAGTGTGCTTTGGAATTTACACAACTTAATTCCCCCATCCCCATTCCATCACCGGACGAGCAGGGATACGGCGAAGCGTCACCGCTATACGGTTGAAGTTCCACGGTCTCGAACCAAGCGCTTTACTTGCACATTTATTGTGCGAACTGCCAGACTGTGGAATTCACTGCCCGCCTCTCTATTCCCCGATACATATAATCTGGGTATCTTCAAGGCACGAGTGAACCGGTTTATTCTAGGCAAGCGTGCTCCACCTTAGGCCGCATCATCACTTAAGATCAGGGGAGATGCGGTCAAACGCAAGCCTATAACAATAGGTATAAAAAATAAAAACTTTATTACATTAAGCGATAAACCTACATCGTCATCCTGCCTAACGTTTTCCAACTATGTTGAATTCGGTTCCTAGTCTAACCGGATGCAGCTGAATACCGATGTTTCACATGGATCGACTGCCTATATAACATCTACAACCCAGGTACTGGGTAACACGAGAGTGGTTGTTATCTTTTCTGACTTCTGACTACCTATAACGACTGTCAAAGATCTGCGAATGATAGACGGGACCAACGGCTTTACGTGCTTTCCGAGACACGAAGGAGTCTCGGTATGAAATGTATTGTGACCCATCCACAGACTGACTGCGGCAAGCGTAACTTAAGCATGACCGATAAATCCATACGGCTTTTATTTAATCACTGCCCCCTATTTCTTATCCATTTTGTCTTTTTAGTTCACTTTGTCTTAACCTGAGGAAGAGGTTTTTTCTACAATTGAGCTTGTCTGTCCAAAGAAGCAACCTACATTCTCCCAATAATTTAATCAACTACGACAAACTAATTAAATTTGCCACAAATATCTGTTTCATTAGCAGTAATAACAGTTCAATGTACGTCCTAAACTTATACTAAGTATTGCTCTTCAGCATCTTCAATCAGTATACCTACTCAAAATTATTACAATTACTTCGAAAAACAAGACATATTTTGGCATGGGTTGTTTTATTTTGGCAGACATAACGCCAATTGATTATTAAACTATAACCCAGCTTCCGTAAAACAGTAGCTTTGACAAAATCTTTCAATTTTTGTAAGTCAACGTTAAATTAAGTATAGAAAACAATATTTGTGCGTCTCACATTGAGGCTAAGCACACACACGCGACTTTAGTATAATACTTTCAAAATAAATATTTGTCGGACACGACAAACGCGAACAGACGTGGGTTGCTTTGACAATATCAACTTATTTACGCTTTTTTTTTACGTAGTGAACGTGATATTAAGATATTTTCCCCTTAAGGGGCTATTTAACGACTTTTACAGATTTTAAACTGACAATCACGTCAAATATGCAGTGTAAATGATTTGAAAAAAATATATGTTAAACTAGAACATTCGCTAAATCATTTAGTAACTGAATATTTTCAATTATATTCATAATATTAAATAGTTTAATTAACTCGTGAAGTTGTGCCTGACGCAGACCAAACATTGACAATCACACAAAATCTACCAGGTATAATTAAACGAAACTTACAACATCTTACAGACAATTTTATTATATATCTTTTAGTATACGCCTTTTTTTAAGTTAAAGAATATTTATTTATTTATTTTTATTTATTTATTTTATTTTAAAGAAGGCTTACAGACTAACAGACCAATAAATTAAAGAATATAATATTAACAAATAGCTAATTACAAGCCTCCACACATAGATAAAAAGAGTCGATAAAAATAAAGAACCTACATAAACATATATAAATACATATACAAGTTAATATAATTAGTTAGAGAGTGATGCATAGATTATCTAACTAACATTAAGAAAAAAATAGTTGTGTCAAAAGTCGTCTTAAGGTTGCCACACTGGTGCAGAACAGGTCGATATTAAGGTCCCTAGGAAGTTCATTAAAACATAGTGCGCTTCTTATTGAAAACACATTCCGCGTATAATTCGTCAATGCAAAAGGTACATTTAATATTGGTCGCTGACGTAATCCCATCAGATTCGTGCGTAAAGATAGATTAGCAACGAGTTCAGGACAGTCTATGTGCCCATTTGCGATACCGAATAGTAGACTCATGTCCCCGATATGTCGTCTCATCTCCAAAGGAAGGAAGTGGTACCGTTTGCAGCGGTGCTCGTAGTCAACTGAGTATTGCAGTGCCCTGTAATCTAGGTAACGTAGAAATTTTCTTTGGACGCCTTCAATACGAGACTTATAAGTCTCGTACTGCGGGTTCCAAACCTGAGACGCGTATTCTAAATGGCTACGTACGTAAGAACAATACAGAATTTTAACCGGTTTAAGAGATCGGAAACAGGTACTAGTACTACTTACTAGTAGGTAATAAGTACTACTTACTTTTATTTAATTTTTTCGACTAAACTTTGAGAGTTTTGGACGCAGAACTGACGCAGAACGGACGCAGTCTAGATAATAAAATTGTCTATAATGGTGTAAGTTTCGTTTAATTATACCTGTAGATTTTGTGTGATTGTCAATGTTTTGTCCGCGTCAGACACAACTTCACGAGTTAATTAAACTATTTAATATGAATATAATTAAAAATATTCACTTACTAAATGATTTAGAGAATGTTCTAGTTTAACATATATTTTTTCAAATCATTTACACTGCACATTTTGACGTGATTGTCAGTTTAAAATCTGTTAAAGTCGTTTAATAGCCCCTTAATATCAGTATAGCATGTCATGGCAGTGTCAGAGTTAAAAGTAGCGAGTCTCAGAGTTAAGTGTCACGAGTGCTAGCGTAGTGTCGCGAATATCATGAGTGTAGAGGGTCGAGTGCAACGAGATCAGGGTCGAATGTTGCGAGTGTCAGTAGTGTCAGAGTTAAGTGCTACGAGTGTCAGGGTCGAGTGTAGCGAGTATTAAAAGTGTCCGGAGAGTCAGAGTTGAGAGTCTGGGTTAAGTGCTACGAGTGTCAGGAATGTCATGAGTGTTAGAGTCGAGTGCTAAGAGTGTCAGGGTCATTTGGTGCGAGTGTCAGAAGTGTCTGAGTATTACCGTCGAGTGTCTCGAGAGTCATGAGTGGCAGAGTCGAGTGCTATGAGTGTCAGGGCGGTTGTGGTGCGAGTGTCAGAAGTGTCTGAGTGTTAGCGTTGAGTGTCGCGAGTGTCATGAAAGTCAGAATCCAGTGCTACGAGATCAGGGTAGAATGTCGAGAGTGTCAGTAGTGTCAGGGTCAAGTGCTACGAGTGTCAGGGTCGAGTGTCGTGAGTATCAGAAGTGTCCGGAGTGTCAGAGTTGAGAGTCTGGGTAAAGTGTTACGAGTGTCAGGAATGTCATGAGCGTCAGAGCCGAGTGCTAAGAGTGTCAGGGTCGTTTGGTGCGAGTGTCAGAAGTGTCTGAGTATTACCGTCTTGTGTCTCGAGAGTCATGAGTGGCAGAGTCGAGTGCTATGAGTGTCAGGGTAGTTGTGGTGCAAGTGTCAGAAGTGTCTGAGTGTTAGCGTTGAGTGTCGCGAGTGTCATGAAAGTCAGAATCCAGTGCTACGAGATCAGGATCGAATGTTGCGATGGTCAGTAGTGTCAGGGTCAAGTGCTACGAGTGTCAGGGTCGAGTGTCGCGAGTATCAGATGTATCCGGAGTGTCAGAGTTGAGAGTCTGGGTAAAGTGTTACGAGTGTCAGGAATGTCATGAGCGTCAAAGTCGAGTGCTAAGAGTGTCAGGGTCGTTTGGTGCGAGTGTCAGAAGTGTCTGAGTATTATCGTCTTGTGTCTCGAGAGTCATGAGTGGCAGAGTCGAGTGCTATGAGTGTCAGGGTGGTTGTGGTGCGAGTGTCAGAAGTGTCTGAGTGTTAACATTGAGTGTCGCGAGTGTCATGAAAGTCAGAATCCAGTGCTACGAGATCAGGATCGAATGTTGCGATTGTCAGAAGTGTCAGGGTTAAGTGCTACGAGTGTCAGGGTCGAGTGTCGCGAGTATCAGAAGTGTCCGGAGTGTCAGAGTTGAGAGTCTGGGTCTTAACCCAGACTCTCGTGTTATGAGTATCAGGGGTGTCAGGAATATCAGGGTTGAGTGTTGCCAAAGCCATGAGTTTCTCCCCCACCTTACAATAATAATATCAGCTCTTACCCCTGTGATTAATATAAAGGTCAAATTAGAAAAAATAAGTCATGACGCTAGTTCGTAGCATCTCGTGAAGAGTTTATTCACTTTACTTTCAAAGCAAACATTGTATGACTCGATGTTATGACAAACATTATGAATGAGAGCGTTTATTCTAAGAAATATCTTTGTGTTAGTTGAGATTGGTCATCTCTTAACTGCCGTAGCATATTTCTTTATTTTTATACTAGCTTCTGCCCGCGACTTCGTCTGCGTAAATGTCGGTTATCGCGAATACAGACCAAGTTGCGGATTAAAAAGTAGCCTATGTCCTTCTCCAGGCTTCAAGCTATCTTTTTGCTAAATTTCATCCAAATCGGTTCAGCAGTTTTATCTTGAAAGCGTAACATACAGAGTTACTTTCGCAATTATAATATTAAAGTAATAAAGCAAGTAAATTAAGTATGGATTATTTTATATTGCTCTTTACCTATATTGCTTGCCACCGACAGGTGGCGCTGTGATGTAAACAAAGTGTTTGATTGTGCTCTCGTAAATTGTATTCCTAAAAATATTAAAAGTGCTCAAAAGACAATAAACTGTGCATACAAGTGAAAAAGGACACTAAAATCAACTATAGCAGTGTTATCAATGACGTATGTGGAGCGTAAATCTACAAAAGTGATTACTAAAACGGCCAAACAAAAGAGTTGAGAAACAATGATAAATGCTAATAAACAGTGATCAGAGATGTGTGAAGACTTCAAACCAGTGTAATATAAAAAATATAAAGTGAACTAAAAGTGAACAAATGATTTATCCTAAAACTCCATCACAAAATCAAATTGTAACATAATATGAATCCGTTTTTTATTTGAAATTTAGTTAAAAACACACCATCTCGTGGCTAACTTGCGAACTGACGTGTCATCAATCGATACCAAAAACAAAGTGTTGCAACTGTCACTAATAATAAATTCATCACATACGCCTCAAGTAGCGACATCTATTGACTAAGAAATTAGAACACTCAATCAACAGAGTATGACCTGCTTGTTTCGACGTAAAACATACTGAACAGGTAGCCGGTAGGCCTACACATAAGACTTTAGCGCATGGAGCTCTGGTTCGAATCTCGCCACACGAGATTATTTTGGTAAAGTAAAATCATGAACTTTCTGGAGAATATTACGTTCCGTCGCACACGCACCCGCTCAGAGCCAGAAGACGAAAATAATACGTCTCAAAATGCAACAATTAACAGCATGCCTGACATGTCTGAGGACGAAGATGACTCACAACTCAAAACATTAAAAACCACAATCGAACGACTCACGTCGCAACTAAACAGTGCGCATATTGAAATAGAGTCATTGGCATTGGAGAATAACAATTTGAAAAAACAAAACGACGATTTAACTAAAAGAAACGAACTGCTTAAAAAAATTAATAGCCCCGCCAAACCAAGATCTACGCCAAAGAAAACTACAAACAGACGTACAAATAGTAAAGAGACACAAACATACAACTTAATCAAAGTATCTGAAAATACAAATGATGGGACCAATACAAGAGAGATAATGCAAAAACGTTCTAATACTACTCGACTATCACCGCCACGCAAAACCCACAGTAAACAGACTATTGCTATTAATAAACCAAAAATATATTTATTAAGTAGCGAAACTTCAAATATATTATACTCCGCTACAGAAGAAACTAACCTGCGAAACTACGAGATTTGCCACTATCGCAAACCAAAATGTGGAATGAAGCAAATATTGGAGAATATTGACGTAAAAGTTCAAAACTTAACAAGTAAGGACTACTGTATTATTTACATCGGCGAAGAGGACTTCCGAAGAACGCAAAACTATGTTGAACTAGTCATGTTTATTCGAGAAAAATTAATTGCATTAACCCATACTAATATCATTATATGTCTACCAACTTATAAATTTAAATTTAATAATAATAACTATTATATAGAACAGCAAAATTATGGCAATACTCTGTACAATAGTAGAATAGAAACTTTTAATAATCTTTTATATATGGATACACAGACATTTAATTACGCATACCTACTGGACTCTAATCTAAATCTTTCCTATAACTATGACATGTATAAACAGCACACGGGTGCGCTGAATAATAATGGCACGCGAGTTGTGGTATCAGACCTTCAGGATCTTGTTATAACAATAAGCAATCTAAACAATGAAGGTTTTGAGGTAGAGTATTCACAGTCGAATAAAACAGAAATATCTACGGACTCACAACCACAAACCAGCCCTAGGTTTTTTCTTTAACAAGAACACATCAAAAAACAGTACACAGACACACTCAAGCAATAATATAAACATCCTATATCAAAACATACAAAGCCTAAAAAATAAACGTTACCTATTAGAAGCAATCACGAACGAACATAAAATAGACGCGCTTTGTTTTACGGAAACATGGATTACAGAATCAAAAAAAGACCTACTAAGTTTGGAAGGGTATACTGTAGCCGCCAAATACTGCCGCCCAAACTATGCGGGAGGTGGTGTGTGCATATTCTTAAAAGACGATATTGAATTCAAAGAAAGGCAAGATTTAACGGAAATGACAACTGAATTTATATTCGAAACGTGTGCCGTAGAAATTCCAAAAATTAACCTTTTGTTAATAATTATCTATTGGCCACAGAAAAATAGGGAAACCGAAATATTCTACACATCTTTGGAAAAACTACTACTTAGAATCAATACAAAGGACAAACATAAACACATAATTATAGGCGGGGATTTTAACGTAAATATCCTTGAGAAAAATCGCAATTCATTCAATCTTCTGAATACTATGATCAGGTACAACTTTCGACAATTAGTGACGGAACCTACCAGAGTAACAACCTCAAGCACCACATGTATTGACTTAATATTTACAAACGCACGCGATAAAATCTATCTAGAGGTAGTGGAGCTTGGACTCTCAGACCACAGAGGAATAACAATCACTATACCTACCCACGATCTAATAATTATTAAAAGACAAATATTAACTCTAAAGAGGATCTTTAATAAACAAAACATAGACTTGTTTAAGGAAGAACTGAAAAAACTAGACTGGAGTAAAATATTAAACGAAAATCAAAATATAAATACTAACTATGTGTCATTTCATAACACCATACAAAACATATTAAATCATTGTATACCAAAGAAAACTGTAAAAAATAAAAAAAAATCATCTAAATCATGGCTAACGACTGGGTTAAGAGTAGCATGCAAACATAAAAGACAACTTAAAGCATTAATGACTACAACTAATAACAATATATTAGGAAAGTATTATAAGCGTTACGAAAAATTACTTAAGAGAACAGTAGCCCACTCTAAGAAACTAAACTACATAAGAATAATGAGTAAATCCGTAAATAAAACTAAAACAATGTGGCAAATAATAAAAGAGCGTACAAATAAAAATAAAAAAAAAACAATAAATAACATAAAATTGCGTGTACAGAATACTGTGACTGAAAACGCGACCGCCGTTGCCAACGCTTTCAATCATTATTTTGTATCAGTGGGGAAAACGGATACCTCTAACCTTTGTCCAACTGGCCGTCCTACCTCCACCCAAAACGAAAACTCTATTTACCTAAGACCTGTTGACCCTAACGAAATCAAGTTTATTATAAAAAAATTGAAAAACAAGCGTAGTTATGGCCATGACGAGCTACCGCCTATACTTATAAAAGCATGCGCTGAAGAATTAACGTTACCGCTAACTTATTTAATAAATCAGTCTTTGGATGAAGGCTCAGTCCCTGACCTGCTGAAAGTATCTATAGTGAAACCAATTTACAAAAAAGGAGACCAGACTGACACTAGTAATTATCGACCGATAGCATTGCTACCGACCTTCTCAAAAATACTAGAGACAGCGATGTCTAAACGACTTTATTCTTATTGCGAAAGATATAAAATATTCGACGATAGCCAGAATGGGTTCAGGAAAAATAGATCCACGACATTAGCAATATTTAAGTATATCCAGGAAGCTTTAAATATAATCAATAACAAAAGCTACGCTGTAGGAATTTTACTGGATATGAGCAAAGCCTACGACAGAGTTTCATACGAAATTTTACTTAATAAATTATATGCAATAGGAGTTAGAGGTACAGCACACAAATGGTTCTGCTCGTACCTAGAAAATAGGGAACAATTCGTAGAGGTGGAATATAGCGACCCACACACTGGCCAAATAACACGCGTAAGGTCTAACAAAGCTAAAATAACAATGTCAATACCACAAGGCAGCGTTTTGGGATGCTTATTATTTCTAATTTACATTAATGACCTCCCTAAAGAAATTGACGCTCAAAGTATTTTATTTGCTGACGATATATCTATTATTTTTCCTTACACCAATGAAGATAACCTAAACTTAAGTATAGACGAAAAGCTCTCCAAAATAATAGCATGGTTAAAAGATCATAACTTAGAATTAAATTTTGACAAAACAAAACTAATGCAATATAGACCATATCAAAAAAGCAAACTGGATATAAATTACACATACAACAACATAAAGCTGCAATGCATTAACGAGTTCAAACTGTTAGGTCTGACTATAGATACCAATATAAACTGGAAAGCCCATATAGATACACTGGCAAACAAACTAGCCAGCTTTATATATGCCTTGGAGGAGCTTAAAAGAGCTACCGATTTTAAAACTGCCCTAACAGCATACTATGCCTATGCATACTCCTGGCTAAATTATGGAATCGTTGTGTGGGGAAATAGTGTAGACAAAGATAGACTTTTTATTCTACAAAAGAAATGTATACGCATTCTTGCCAATATAGAAAACACAGTAAGCTGCAAGCCATTCTTTGTAAAATACAAAATCCTTACACTAACTGGTATCTACATTTTAGAAGTAAGCAAATTTGTAAGAAAACACCGGTTACTGTTTCCACTAACCAAGGACCTTCGCCCACAACATCGCAGTGTTAGACGCCAAAACAAAAATGAATTAGCCTTACCAAGCTCAAAATTAAGTATGTTCCATTCGGGACCTTTATCCATGTGCGTAAAAATATATAATAAACTTCCAAATTCAATCAAAGATATAGAGTACGAAAATAAATTTAAAAACAGTCTTCAAAAATTTCTTATATTAAAATCGTATTACACTCTAAAGGAATTCTTTGACGACAAGTTTTGACATTGAAACTCATCTAGTACACAACACACACAACAACTGCAATTTTGACTGACTATCTACCCATGTTATGTTATTTTATGATTATTATTGTTATGACTATTTATTTTACTTAAATTTATTATTATAATTAAATTTACTATTTTAATTTGTGAATGAAAATGTTGACGTAACTTATTTAAATAGCAAAAGATGGATGTACTAGATGAATTGTTACATTATTATTACCTATCTTAAATTAGTTATTCGTTAAAGCACAGTGGTTTGTTTATTGTGACACTGTTGCACTTCAAACTTTTTATGTTGCTGTGCCCTAGCAGGGTTCATGTATGAAACCTATGTATAAATTTGTAACAACTTGTAAACTACATGAATGCAATAAATGATGATTATTATTATTATTATTATGATTATGATATTGCTTTCACATATAGAAGTAATAAGAATGATGTAACCAGGGCTCTTTAAAAACTTGACTAAAACTCCAAGGTACACTTCCTTAGCGTTTCTTGCTCGTTCTTCTCTATAGAAACCTACGAGCAACTAGCTTCAGCTATCTGACTAACTCACCGACTGCTTGACAGTTCAAAAGTACCTGTGAATGGTGTAATTGAAATAAATACTTTGATTTTGATCTGATTTTTAAATCACCGCAGATATTAAAGAAGGTGATAATAAAAAATACGACAACAACTGTAGGAAAGTTTAAAAAGTACCTTAAAAATTGCTAGTTCAAAAATGCTATGTATCAGATTTTTAAATGACAAGCCTATTTAGTTTATATAATCTTCATGCACACATAAAGCATTTAAATAGTTTTAAGTATTTAGACTAATTTTCTTGTAGTCTAGGTTTTAATAAAATTTTGCATGCCATAAGGTCTACCGAGTACCTATAGGGTATACCTTAAATCGGTGGCGGTGGCTTTGTGTTTGTTGTTTCCTATTGCCACCGACTTCCGAAAGTAAAGTAAGTGTGTTCTGTGCTAAAGTTATTTATCACATTTTAGTTTTTGAAGGCGGTTTTCTTTTTTTTTTTTTACTTTTTATTTTACTCTTTTTAGTATTGTCGTGATTGTAAGTTTCAATCCAAAGATTGAAGAAACTAAAACGTCATCTAAGTATTATTTTTGGGGTTTTGTTGATTTTCTCAAAAAGGGCCGGATCAATTTTGGTAAAATTTATATGGGACCATTACGGAAGAAATTTATTTCCAACAAAAAAATAATTTTGCAAATCCGTCTATATATGACAGAGTTATGCCCGAACATACGTAAAAAAGAAAATACAAACATCCGAATTGATAACCTCTTCTTTTTTGGAGTCGGTTAAAAATACAAATTGTTGACTCGGCTGCACAAAAACCTCATTCGAAACTTTATTTTGGATAGATTTTATTTCAAAAACTTACGGTTTTGGATAGATTTTATTTCGGGTTACGGTTACACAAGCCTGCTTTGGTCCATCTTCCAGTAATGGGAACCATTGAACATTTTTGCCTGATAATATATTATGGACAAGACGAATAGGACAGGAAAATATCGTGAGGAAATCAGAACCTGTAATCAATAAGTTTCAAATCGTCAATCCACCTTGAGCGCACGTGGTGATCAATGCTCGTGACTTCTCTGTATGAGAAGAGGCATTTGCCATGCATTAGGACAATAATAGGTTGGTATTAAAATTGATTATATTTATGTTTCATAAATTCATGATAATACAAGACAATCTGGGTATCTTCAGGCCACGAGTGAACCGGTTTATCCTAGGCAAGCGTGCTCCACCTTAGGCCGCATCATCACTTAAGATCAGGTGAGTTGCCGTCAAACGAAAGCCTATAATAATATTTAAAAAAAAACCTTTCAATTAAACGTAAGGGTCTTCCCAATAATAACTAATTAAACGTATCCACGTACGCTTATTAGCGAGGCCTTATTAAACAGAAATCAATTTATTTAACGTTAATAATGGACATGGTAATTAATGGGGTGCTGTGGCTGGCGCGGCGCAAGCGATTTACTTAGATAGCCTAGTTAGTGTAGATAAAGACTGTCTCACATTGTCCTCGGTGCTGGACGCGACGCGTCGCGACGCGGTTTGAGTGAACGGTCGTTCACAATACGGTCCACGTTTTGCGAATTGTGCTGGGCATTCATATTGCAAATATATTAATAATGTTTTGATGAAACCACCAAGTAATCAAGCATTAGCACTTTATGAAAAAAAAAGCGGTAGACTAGAAGATCCTGGGTTGTGTTCCCAGGATCGAGCATCCTGGTCCCAATTAACGAGGTGAGCCGGCCCCAAATGATGGGAAAAGGCAAAGAAAAAGAAGAAGAAGGAGATGTGATAAAATCATGTTTCATTCCGTATTGCAAAAATGGCTTAATAAGTATGATAGGATTTTATGTAATGTGAAATAATAATTATTTATTTATTGCAGGCTACACATGACCATAGATAATAGTACCTAATAATAATTAAAACATCAGTCCCAAAATAAAATTGTCTTCAATTTCAATCATCAATAGCCATTTGTAAACAGCTGCACTCCTATAATACTCGTCTCAATTGCTTCAAAATGCACTCATTATCAACCCGAAGAGAAGTTATTGATGCCATGTTTCTCTATAAATTGCTTAGAAATAAAATTGACTGCCCAAACCTTCTGAGTCTTCTAAAGTTTCGAGCCCCAGCCCGATATCCGCGAAATCCTATCACACCACTGTACCCACCCTTGCGCAGAACAGTCCTGGGTGCTAACTCACCGATCCCACGCCTGTGTAAAAACCTAAATAGTTGCAGTGATCTTACTGATATACATCATGACAGCATAGGTAAATTTTATCAAATCATACACTTATATTATTAGGTATTATTAAAACCATAAATTGCGCATGTTGTGTTAGCCTTTAAGTAATTGTTGCACTTATAAATGTATTATTAAGAAATTATTGTTAATGTATTGTGTAAACAATTGTTAGCTAACCTAAATAAATAAATTTGTATTCATTATCGGCTAGTGTCGCAACAAACAAGCAACAAAGTAGAACTTGCTATCTTTTGTTTTAGCGACTCTTTTCACTCAAACATTGATTACTCAAGTCATAATAACCACTTTACATTTTCCCTAGTTTGGCCCGCGCGTGTCATTTAGCCGCGCGTCTAAACACTAGCACATGTGAGTTCACCATTCCCATCGCGTGCGCTACTAACTGCTCTGAACAGTTACAATTAAATTGGATACTCTTTATAAGGACGCCATTGGATGCCGACTAGCTTTACGTTCATTGTTTGTGCTGATAATATCTGGAGGTTACAAATTAATTTAGAAATATAACGATTTCGGCTCGTAATTTAAAAGCTTGTTTGAGGTAATTTAATGTTTGTTAAAGTTATGTTTATGCTTGGAACATATTTCTTTGGTTATCAGGTAATCCTACGTTGCTTTATAAGTTATACCTGTTATATTTATGTAACTACTACGGTGTTCGATACCGATACCAGGCAAGTACCAAGCAGCCTGTGCTGTCCCACTGCTGGGCAAAGGTCTCCCCCAAGTCCTTCCAGAAGTTTTTATCCAGCGCCACCTCAAACCAGCCCTCGTGGTACGCGTCTAGGTCATCTCGCCATCTCTTTCTGGGCCGTCCTCGGCGACGCCGTCCATCTTCAGGCACCCATTGCGAATGAATAAATGCTGCGCTCTATTGCTCTTTGGCAATCTCCGAGGCGGAACTTTTGTGACTCAGTAAGCGATAAGAGGGCTAATTCACGTAATTTTATGACGCGCCAATGAAGGTGTAGTGCAGTTGCAGTTAAGTTCAAGTTTGAGTGATAAGAAATGAAGCCATTTATAATCTACGTCGCCGCGATTCTCTTAGGGAACTATTTAAAAATATTAATATAATGACAGTGCCTTGCCAATTTATGTATGAAAATATGATGTACGTCAGAAAAAACCTACATTTATTTAATAAAGTTAGTGATAGACATAATATTAATACTAGAAACAAAGACAAAATAGCTCAACCATATTTTAGATTGTCTAAAGTTCATAAATCTTTTATGGGGTTCTGTGTTAAGTGTTATAACAAAATTCCTAGTGATACCTACATTGCAACTAAATGAAAGAAAATTTAAAACATATATTAAAAGTACACTCTGTAAACAAGCATATTATAGTTTAGAGGATTATATACTTGATAAGAATGCTTGGAAACATGCTGGTCCGGACTCCATAGGACAATTTACAGTCTAGACAAAATCAAACTGATTGCTAATTAAAACTACTTAATTTATACTTAGTATATACATTATATTTAATTCTTGCTTTGGGTCACACACTGGTTCATAGGTTCATAGTTTGTTGAAATGTATGGAGTGGTTGTCTACTTTTACAATAATTGTAAATAATAATATGTGAACACTATGTATCTATGTATACAACTTAGCTGTCATTCTTTATCTTGTAATACTTTGTACATACTTCAATATAGTGATTTTATGCAAGGTCCATCGTATTCACATATAGTTATATAACTGTAAACTGTAAATACAAAATATTGTACACATTTATTTTTAAAAGAGTAAGTATGGAGTTTCTTGCCCATTCTTCTCCATACGAAACTACCTTTTGGAATGGGCAACTAGAATCAACTTTATATTTTTTTATTATGACGTTCAAAAGTGCCTTTTTAATGGTCTATTGAAATAAATGATTTGGCTTTGACGTTGACTTTGAGAATACGAAAAGCGTTATTTTGATCGAAACTTAATTGCAACTGGACTGCAATAGCACTTCTTAGTTACGTGAATTAGCCCACAGGTCTAGGCACCGTAGGTTAGGACGGGACGTTAGATTTATTCATAATTTACTTATTTTCTAAGTTTATCTTGGGCATCACTGACGATGAGGGAAAACATCGTGAGATAACCTGGACTTATCCATTCTATATCTTTACATAGTATAAAAACTGGCCAAGTGCGAGTCGGACTCGCGCACAAAGGGTTCCGTACCATTATCTATACAACATTAGACATCGAGAAAAAAAGGTCTAAAAAATCGTGTTTGTTGTATGGGAGCCCCGCTATGTCACAACAACACAATGTGACAATGTTCAATTTTATACCTACCATCTAAGTTCACATGTGGATGCAATAAATGTATTGAGTATTGAGTTAATATTTATTTTATTTTGTTTTTGTATTTGTTGTTATAGCGGCAACAGAAATACATAGTTTGTGAAAATTTCAACTGTCTAGCTATCGTGGTTCTTGAGATACAGCCTGGTGACAGACAGACGGACGGACAGGCAGCGAAGTCTTAGTAATAGGGTCCCGTTTTTACCCTTTGGGTACGGAACCCTGGTCCCGTTGTTACCCTTTGGGTACGGAACCCTGGTCCCGTTTTTACCCTTTGGGTACGGAACCCTGGTCCCGTTTTTACCCTTTGGGTACGGAACCCTGGTCCCGTTTTTACCCTTTGGGTACGGAACCCTGGTCCCGTTTTTACCCTTTGGGTACGGAACCCTGGTCCCGTTTTTACCCTTTGGGTACGGAACCCTGGTCCCGTTTTTACCCTTTGGGTACGGACCCTGGTCCCGTTTTTACCCTTTGGGTACGGAACCCTAAAAACAAAGTCGCTCCCGCCGCCTGTATGATTAGATCTTTGTAACTCTGAAACTGTATAATATTTATGAACTTGGATCGTGATTTTGATGTATTCTTGATATATTTATTAAATGGGGGTAAGGAACCGAAACGTGGTCGCTTACAATGGGCCTCATCAGAAGGCTTAAAGTCACCGAAAGGGCAATGGAGAGGGCTATGCTCGGAGTTTCCTTGCGTGATAAAATCAGAAATGAGGATATCCGCAAGAGAACCAAGGTTACTGACGTAGCCCGAAGAATTGCCAAACTTAAGTAGCAGTGGGCAGGGCACATTGCTCGCAGAACAGATGGCTGATGGGGCCGAAAAGTTCTAGAGTGGCGACCGCGAACCGGAAGACGTTGCGTTGGAAGGCCTCCCACTAGGTGGACCGATGACCTGGTAAAGGTTGCGGGGATCCGCTGGATGCGAGTCGCACGGGACCGGTAAATGTGACGCCACTTGGGGGAGGCCTAAGTCCAGCAGTGGACGTCTTTCGGCTGAAATGATGATTTATTAAATGATAATGTTCGCGGCAGGCCCAGGCGGAGGTGGCGGGATGATCTAGACTCTTTTGACAAAGACTGGTCTGTAATAGCCCTTGACAGAGAGAAGTGGAAGGAGAGTAGAGAGGCTTTTGCCCTGCAGTGGGAAAACACAGGCTGAATAATAATAATAATGTTTTTGACTTTTGTTATGATAGTAAGACATAGGGTTTTCTTTTAGGGCAGCTAGGCCAGTCGAGGTTTGGGAATAAAGTGGCGGGCATGACCCGATAAAAAAAGCGGAATTTGCGGAATTGCGGTTTACGATTTATGACGTATTAAAAAAAACTACTTACTAGATCTCGTTCAAACCAATTTTCGGTGGAAATTTACATGGTAATGTACATCATATATTTTTTTAGTTTAATTTGGCTACGGAACTTAAAAATAGTATTGTTTATTTATTGTTGTCCCAGCCACTTCTTTCAGGAGATTACGAGGAGTGATGTGCATTTGTTTATTAATTATTTATTTAACAGTATTACGACCATATTACACTCGATTATCGAAACGAATGACAGCCATGTTTTATGTGAGCATAAAGTTTTTTTTTATATTGCCAGATCGTTTTAAGACTGTCCTTGTTAAGGCGATGTTAAATCAGTGCTTTGATATTAATATTGTTCAAAGTAATTAAAATAGTTCGGAATAGGTAATGATACTGTGGTGTTTTCTTACAGATTTGATCCCATATATTTATTTTTATTGCAATTAAGAAATAGTGGAATAACGTATTACAGGGAAATATACATTAAACTAATAAACATATATACTTAAACTTATATTTTAACTTACTTACACTTACCACTACCACCACCACCACCTACCACTTACTTTTATCTTACTTACTTATATTTTTACTTATTTTTTATTTTCTTTTCTTTTTTTTTTACTTTAACTTATATTTCCATCGATATATATCCATGGAAATATAAGTTTCTTTGTTTGATTGTCACTTTTATATTTACCCAAAAAATACGAACGTTGTAAGATTTTGCGATGAATGATATTCTTTCGAACATTAACCTAAGGGAGTAACTTCATAAAAAATTAACATTGTAGGTATCTGGATTTGGTTGCTATACTATTTTTGGCAAGCGTCACTTTGTTTTTTGTTTCTCTGAATGTTGCTTTGCTTTTAAATCATCTTTACCTCTCCCCCCTCCCCTCCCCTCCTCTTTCCTCTCCTCTTTTTTTTTCATGGTGTATTTAGGCCTATACTAGCTTCTACCTGCGATTCATTTACGTAGAAGACGTGTATATCTTAAAACAAAACATATCAAATGTGCTTGTTTATTCTCTACCTATTACATATATCATTAAATAACAACATTTTATTTAAATTTACTTTTAAGCTTTGTACATATCTAATGTTAGTTTAGATTACTATATAAGCCTATTTTTGTGACATTTTTTCGACATCTGAACTTCCCAATCTTGTGCGATCTTTGAAGAAGAAGAAGAAGATTTATTTCGCTGCCAGCCACCTTCTTCAAAGGTGTCCGAAACATTTTAAAATAAATTAGAAAAAAAATACCTTAACATTCTTCCCTTTAAGTTGGTGCAAATTATATCTTACCCAAAGTTTATTGCTTAAACTTTACGAGTTTGGAACAGAGTGTTAACATTAAGATAATGGGTTTAAATGCAGCTTAAAATGTCCTTTTAAAATACATTCAATGTTTGAACGAAATTAATTTAACATGATATTTGTATCAAAAGTGTTAACAGTAACACTTTTACTTTTTTTAAATGTTATTTTACTTTGGGTTTCTGCATTCCTCTCTCTGAGAAGGTCGTGATGACGTCACTTAGCAACTTACCCCTCCGCGGGTATTAAACTGCCCAAGAAAGAGCGCGGCTGAACGTCCCGGGTAGTACACTCCCCGAAAAAACGACGTCAAAAATATCTCTTACTTGTGGATGGTTTGCCAAAAATTAGGTACAAGGTTCAGTAATCGATTTATTATGTTTCTTTTTAAACATACTCCTACTTAAAGATTGCATATAGCGGAGATGAGATGGATGTATGGAGTGACCAGAATGTATAAGGTAATAAATGAATATATTAGAGGAAGTTTGTAAGTGGAACTAGTGACAGAAAAGTAGGATGAGAAGCGATTGTGACCAAAAGAGTTATTATAATAATATGTGGGGACATTTTTCACACACGGCCATCTGACCCCAAACTAGGGAGACCCTGTACTATGGGTGTCAGACAGCTGATATACATACACAAATACATTTATTTTTGTAAATACATACATATATAAGGTGACTGGTAATTAGTGTACGATACTTAAACACGTGATTGTGGTTATGATAACAAACATCTTTCCCGAAGAAAAAATGTTTTTTGTACTGGTTCACTTTTATCACAATAACACAACAGCCGTATGAAATTCACGCGCGCGCGCGCGCCTGTGACCTAAAGTGAACCAGTACAAAAAACATTTTTTCTTCGGGAAAGTTGTTTGTTATCATGAACACAATCACGTGTTTAAGTATCGTACACTAATTACCAGTCACCCTATATAGATAAACAACACCCAGACACAAGGCAAACACAAGTGCTCATCACACAAATGTTTACCCTGGGCGGGAATCGAACCCACAACACGCTGCGCAACAGTTGATCGCTCAGCCACTGCGCCAACCGTGTCGTCAATATAAATGTGGACGCGTGGAGAGGGAGAGGAAGGCCAAACAAAAGATGGATAGATTATGTGAAGAATCATCATCGTCATCATTTCAGCCGAAAGACGTCCACTGTTGGACATAGATAATATGTGGCGACATTTTCACACACGGCCATCTGACCCCAAACTAGGGAGACCCTGTACTATGGGTGTCAGACAGCTGATATACATATACAAATACATTTTTTTTTTTTTGTAAATACATACATATATAGATAAACAACACCCAGACTCAAAGCAAACACAAGTGCTCATCACACCAATGTTTACCCTGGGCGGGAATCGAACCCGCAACACGCTGCGCAGCAGTCGCTCGCTCAGCCACTGCGCCAACCGTGTCGTCAAATAGATCTCCCCCAAATGGGGGGGTTTGCCATAATCGCCACGCTTGGCAGGCGGGTTGGCGATCGCAGTATTGTGGTTACAAAGGCACAGAGAACGCTGCTGCCCATTCTCTGCTGAGTCCCTTATTCGCCTCTTACGACACCCACAGGAAGATATGGGATGGTGCTATTCTTTACGTCCGACACCATACGGACAAAATGTGAAGAATGGTATGAATGAGAAGGGAGTTAGTAAAGGCATACAGGATACAGGCCTCCTCGAAATGAATAAATGTCTAAACAGTTATCATCGACGTCTGGTTAACAAAAATAATTAATAACTAGCGGCCCTGGAAGACGTTGTCCTGCCCTTAAAATAAAAAAGTCCTACATCTCAACTGCAGCGCCACCTACCGGGTCCACTTGTGAATCTAAACCATTCTCGAATCCACTGCAACACACACAAAATAAAAAGCTTTTTCAAAAAAAAGAAAACCGCCTTCATAAACTAAAAAGTGATAAATAACTTTAGCACAGAACCCACATTACTTTAATTTCGGAAGTCGGTGGCGGTAGCTTCGTGTTTGTTGATTTGTATTGCCACCGACTTCCGAAAGTAAAGTAATGTGTGTTCTGTGCTAAAGTTATTTATCACTTTTTAGTTTTTGAAGGCGGTTTTCTTTTTTTTGAAAAAGCTTTTTATTTTTCGCTTTTTAGTGTTGCCTTAACATCCAAATCCATTAAGAAACGGTAACACACTTAAAAGAGATTGTAAGTCCTCCAGTGATTGAAGAAACTAAAATGTCGTCTAAGTAAGTTTTTTTGGGAATTTGTTGATTTTCTCAAAAAGGGCTGTACCAATTTTGATAAAATTTATATGGGGCCAATCGAACAAAAAAGAATTTTGCAAATCCGTCAATATATTACAGAGTTATGCCCGAACATACATAAAAAAAATTATATATATATATGTCGGAGACAGTTTATTAATCACAATTGTGGGTGTAACTAAATTTGTTATGATTTGTGTTTCTTATTGTTAATTTATGTGATTTTACTATCAATTATTGTCTATTAATTCGAAACATGATTTATTGTATGTGCACACTGATTTGTGGTTACTTTATTTCGATAATTGTTATCGATGGTTTTATTCAAAACAATTGTTGACACGTTACTTTGAATGTAAAACGAATTACTTTATGAAATCACTATTGTTTATTGATGACAATTATTAGTGTGGTATTTGATTGCTTTATAATTAAATCTTATTAGATTTAGTACATTGTAGTGTTTTGTATCAAGTAAACGCGTGACGCACTTCCGTGCGCCAATGGATAGACTTGTATGGAAAGGTTGCAAGGTGGGGGGCATCGCCTTATAAAAGAGCGTGCACTCCGTAAGTATGGCAGTCGATCCTCGGATTCGACTCAGTAAAGAGTTCCTGCTCCTGACAATACTGTCGGTTTACCTGGTACAGCGCTGCTGTATATTCACATAGCTGTATAGGCTTGCTGCTAGCGAGCGATACACTTTGTATTTGGGTGGCTTATGCTACTGTACGAACTATAGACCTTAAGGGTTTGTTCGTTTATCATTGGGTGGCTTAGGCTGCTGTACGATCTGTAAACCTTAAGGGTTTGTTCGTTTATCAATGGGTGGCTTGGCCACTGTACGAACTGTGGGACCTTAATGATCTGTTCGATTAACTGTATTGTTGCTGTACCTTTAACTTACTTTATTCTTGTTGCTGATTACCATTTGTATTGTGTTTTCTTTACTAATAGTGTGTAATAGTTTTTACAGGTCTTGTTTATCGATAATGGGATAATGGGAACGCCCATACTCCTGACGATGTACTATACCGCTCGGCACTCCTCCTCGATCGCACCTGACGATCCGACATCAGAAGTGGGATTGCCTCTTAATGCTTCCGCATGGCTTCCCTAGTTATCGAGTATGTCTTTTCCACTCTTGTTATGACAGCTTCCTCTCTTGGGATTACCTAGCGCTGAGCTAAGGCTGTTTTAATGGCATTCATAAATCACCTACCCACATTAATTTCATTGTTTGATTTTACATGCTCCAACAGTTACCGCTACCCTTATTTACCTACCTAAGTGTCGGTAAATGCTTGGCCGCGTCTACACGCGCGTTGCCCTCGCAAACGCTGTTGACAGAACAAACAACAGTTACAAGAACTATTGTATAACGGAGGAGTAAAGTTTAGCAGATACCTATTCACTATTCAAATTCATCAGCTTCCTGCCCTTGTACTAAGTTACTTGGTGTCGGCGTAACACGGTTTCTTCTTCCATTCTATCCTGTCATTTGTCACGATATCACTGACCCTTCTCTTTCATATCATTTTGCACAAAGTCAAAGTCAAATCATTTACTTCAATTAGACCAATAAAAGCACTATTGAACGTCATATTGTAAAATTTGAATTTAGTTGCCCATTCCAAATGGTAGTTTCGTATGGAGATGAATGGGCACGAAACTCCATACATACTCTTTAAATAAAAAAATTGTTTACAATTTGCATTTACAAGAATTATAATATGTTACGTGAATACGATGTACCTTGTATAAAGGGGTACACTACATAAATACGAAAAACTTTATTCCGAAAGTCAGAAATACGAATTTCAAAATACCGATTTTCATAATTCCGAATAGTTCAAAATTCCTAATATGGCAACTCCGATTTATCATTCATCCTATTTTTATAATACTAAAATTTCAAAATTCCGAACGTTTATAATTACTATTCTCAAAATACCGAGTTTCAAAAGATCGAATAACAAAAAGTCCGACATAATGAAAATTCCGAAGATCAAAAATACGAATTCCGATTATTAAAATTCCGATTATTAAAATTCCGATTATTAAAATTCCGATTATCTTTATCGATATCGTGCAATCGTTTATCGTGCAAGCAAGCATGCAGCATGCAAGCAAGCATGCAGCATGCAAGCAAGCATGCAGCGTGCAAGCAAGCATGCAGCATGCAAGCAAGCAAGCATGCATCATGCAAGTGAGCATGCAAGCGAACATGCAACATGCAGCAGGCATGGTTTCTGTCACGGCTACGGCGTTGCGGGGCTCCGGCGGTACCACGCGAGCTTATCGTCGCAGATGGTATTCACGCTCACCACCGCAGCTTCGGCTTACTGGCCGGCTTCGCCGGCCAGCCTCAGCCGCGGCGGCGGGCGTTAAAACCACCTGCTCCTCAGCTCGCTGGCCGCCTCGCCCCTCCGCGCCTACGCGAATTTAAATTACACTCTAGGGGTAGGGCAGACAAGACTACGTGGAGTCGGTTTCACAGCAATTCATTTCTGTCATTAACTTTTGTAGCACAACATATTGACTTTTTAAGATTATTTTTGTTATTGTCTTTCTTTTTATACCTATATATTTTTGTTGAAATAAATTCCATAGAAAAGTACACCGAATAAACAATATTTGTTAAAAAGTAATTCTACTGTTTGATAAGTTTGTTAAACAAAAAAATTTGATTAAAAATTCTGTGAAATATGTTTCATTCAAGTAAATAGTCTTTGAAACAATAATAGTCGAAATAAAAATACAAGAACCAAATATTATATGAAACATTTTCTGGGAAACGAAATTCTATGAAATTTCTGTCTGCGAAACAAGGGGACACCATTTTGAATATATATGCGTAGCTGAATTGAATCAGAATCCTAATTTTAACAGTTTATTCGGAATTTTGAAATTCGGAATTTTGAAATTCGGAATTTCGTTTTTCGTACCGAGAACTCATCGAGCATTTGATTCTTCGAACATATGAAAATCGGAAAACAAACAAATCGGATTTACGACATTCGGTAAAATAACTTTCGTGATTTTAAATAATAGAGATTATAATTTTTAGGTATTATAAAATTCGGACTTTTGAAAATCGGAATATCGAAATTCGGAATAAAATATTTCGGAATATTTGGGTGTTCCCTGTATAAAGATTATTATGGTATATACAAAGTACCTATTACAAGTTAAGAAATGACAACTAAATTATGTACAGACACATAGTGTTCACATATTTACAATTAATAATACAGTAGACGACCACTCTTTCTATTCCAACAAACAATGAATAGTGTGTGAGCCAGAGGGGAACACCCAAATATTCCGAAATATTTTATTCCGAATTTCGATATTCCGATTTTCAAAAGTCCGAATTTCATAATACCTAAAAATTATAATCTCTATTATTTAAAATCACGAAAGTTATTTTACCGAATGTCGTAAATCCGATTTGTTTGTTTTCCGATTTTCATATGTTCGAAGAATCAAATGCTCGATGAGTTCTCGGTCCGAAAAACAAAATTCCGAATTTCAATATTCCGAATAAACTATTAAAATTAGGATTCTGATTCAATTCAGCTACGCATATATATTCAAAATGGTGTCCCCTTATTTCCCAGACAGAAATTTCATAGAATTTCGTTTCCCAGAAAATGTTTCATATAATATTTGGTTCTTGTATTTTTATTTCGACTATTATTGTTTCAAAGACTATTTACTTGAATGAAACATATTACACAGAAACACAATTCAAAGAATTTTTAATCAAATTTTTTTGTTTAACAAACTTATCAAACAGTAGAATTACTTTTTAACAAATATTGTTTATTCGGTATATTTTTCTATGGAATTTATTTCAACAAAAATATATAGGTATAAAAAGAAAGACAATAACAAAAATAATCTTAAAAAGTCAATATGTTGTGCTACAAAAGTTAATGACAGAAATGAATTGCTGTGAAACCGACTCCACGTAGTCTTGTCTGCCCTACGCCTAGAGTGTAATTTAAATTCGCGTAGGCGCGGAGGGGCGAGGCGGCCAGCGAGCTGAGGAGCAGGTGGTTTTAACGCCCGCCGCCGCGGCTGAGGCTGGCCGGCGAAGCCGGCCAGTAAGCCGAAGCTGCGGTGGTGAGCGTGAATACCATCTGCGACGATAAGCTCGCGTGGTACCGCCGGAGCCCCGCAACGCCGTAGCCGTGACAGAAACCATGCCTGCTGCATGTTGCATGTTCGCTTGCATGCTCGCTTGCATGATGCATGTTTGCTTGCTTGCATGCTGCATGCTTGCTTGCTTGCATGCTGCATGCTTGCTTGCACGCTGCATGCTTGCTTGCATGCTGCATGCTTGCTTGCACGATAAACGATTGCACGATAATGATAAAGATAATCGGAATTTTAATAATCGGAATTCGTATTTTTGATGTTCGGAATTTTCATTATGTCGGACTTTTTGTTATTCGATCTTTTGAAACTCGGTATTTTGAGAATAGTAATTATAAACGTTCGGAATTTTGAAATTTTAGTATTATAAAAATAGGATGAATGATAAATCGGAGTTGCCATATTAGGAATTTTGAACTATTCGGAATTATGAAAATCGGTATTTTGAAATTCGTATTTCTGACTTTCGGAATAAAGTTTTTCGTATTTATGTAGTGTACCCGAGCCAGAGTAATCTAAAAAGCTTTTTCAAAAAAAAGAAAACTGCCTTCAAAAACTAAAAAGTGATAAATAACTTTAGCACAGAATACACATTACTTTACTTTCGGAAGTCGGTGGCAATACAAAACAACAAACACAAAGCCACCGCCATTTTTCGCTTTTTAGTGTTGCCTTAACATCCAAATCCATTAAGAAACGGCGACACACTTAAAAGAGATTGTAAGTCCTCCAAAGATTGAAGAAACTAAAACGTCGTCTAAGTTTTTTTTTTGGGAATTTGTTGATTTCTCAAAAAGGGCTGGATCAATTTTAATAAAATTTATATGGGACCATTTCGGAATAAACGCCTTTCGAACAAAAAAAGAATTTTGCAAAGCCGTCCATATATGACAGAGTTATACCCGAACATACATAAAAAAAAAATATATATATAAACATTCGAATTGATAACCTCCTCCTTTTTGAAGTCGGTTAATTAAGTACACTAAAAACAATTGTATTTAAATATAAAGTTTAGTTTCAATTAGCAATCAGCTTGATTTTGTCTAGACTGTAGATTGTCCTATGGAGCCGGACCAGCATGTTCCCAAGCATTCTTATCTTGGATATAATCCTCTAACTTATAATATGCTTGTTTACAAAGTCTACCTTTAACGCACACTGTCCATTCCGTCCGACCGTTGTCCGTTGTCAGTATGGTGTCGGACGTAAAGAATAGCACCATCCCATACCTTCTCGTGGGTGTCGTAATAGGCGACTAAGGGATGTACCAGAGAATGGGCAGCAGCGTTCTCTGTGCATTTGTAACAATCATACTGCGATCGCCTACCCGCCTGCCAAGCGTGGCGATTATGGCAAACCCCCCCTTGGGGGAGGCCTATGTCCAGCAGTGGACGTCTGTCGGCTGAAATGATGATGACGATCCATTCATATTTTCTTTTAGTACAATATCAATACTATACTTACAAGAAATTTTATTGCAACCAAAATATTATATTGGATGAGTTTCCAACAATTACAGTTTCGGACATGTTAACCACCGCCACTTAACCATCCATCTAGTGTCACAATAAAAAACCTGGTACATTCGACCTGAGTGTCAACTTTCTTCGTTGCACCATCAATGAATACGGTCAAAGGGACCGCGCCGACCTATTGATTTATAAGTGTGTACGCGCGGGTGAGGTCCCGTGATACGTCTTGAGATATAAGAAACTTAGCGAAAAGAAATACAGAGGGCTAGCTTGCTTTCAGATTTTGTATTAGCGCATGGTGGTTTCAAAACCTGTATTGTTATTATATACAAAAAAAAAAAAAAACCATTTTTTATTTTAATATTCTGTGTTCTATGTTGTATTTTTATTTATTTTACTAATTATTACGTATTTCAGAAGTCTATCAAACAAGTAGCTAATCTAAGAAGACATTTAACCTTACACTATCATTCAGTAAAAGTCACGCATTTAATTTTATAGCCAACATTATTTCTTCAAAGATAACACAAGCACCTAAATGCCACAACACAGCGAAACCCGAATACATTAAAGTAGCGATAAAAACAGTAAAAATTGAGTTATTTTTTACTTATTGACGATAATGGTTAAAGCACGGAAGTTTTATGCTCTTTGAATGAACTTTACACATAATCTAGATGAAAAAACGTATTCATTCATTCATCCTGGGACGGGTTTATCGCGACGTTCCAATCTCCTGTGCCTTATTCATTGAAATAAGACAACACAGCTTTGCGAAGCGGTGTTTTAAGAAATATTTTCGTATACTTTTATGGGGTATTTCAATTCGCATTTCTGCACATGTTGCAATTTTCGCATAAGAAGTGGATACTATTAAAATCCTAATATGTTAAAAAAATGTAGAAACTTTGAAAAATAAAATATTATTTTTATATCACTTCATAATTATAAAACAAAGTCCCCCGCCTCGTCTGTCTGTCCCTATATATGCTTAGATCTTTAAAACTACGCAACGAATTTTAATGCGGGTTTTTTTAATAGAGAAAGGTTTTAGTATATAATTTGTCAGCGGGCGAAGCCGCGGGCATCAGCTAGTTTAATAAAAACCTGAGCCTTTTCGAATTAAATAGAACGGTGCGAGATGTTCCAATGCGTAATTAGAACAAAAATTGTTTGTGTAATCATAAATGTAAAACTGCATTGTTAAGAAAAAGTGTTTTGGATACCTACTACTATTTATAAGAAAATTCCAAACACAATAAAACAAATTCACATATCAAAAAACAAATGAATTTTTTAAGTTAATTTATTTTATTTTAGTTCTAAACGAATACTTAAATGACGAATTTATTTAAAATCAGTATATTACTGTTTATTTAAAATTACAAATATGTGTATTTTATTGTGTAGGCCGTACCTTTTTAACAAATAATTAGATGGTTATGATTATAAACCAGTTTTTAAAATTCAGTCAGATGGATTGGCATCACCATTCCATCTGTTGTACCTAAGTTAGTTGTTATAATGTTAGATTGACAAATTGTTTGGTACTTAGTTGTTTTGGGTCTAGAAAGTTTATATTCAGAACTTTTGTACTAAAGGACCAACCTACGGAAATATCAGAGATTAATCATTAGTAAGTAGTAATGATTACTTCGTTAATTTGAAAATATTGCACAAACTCCGCTCAAAAATACATTTCCAAAATAATGCTGTTTAAATTAAAAAAAAAAAACACCACCTAATTATCTTTAATCACTCTTTTCGGGTACTGCAAACATTAACCGGACAATATCAATAAAGTATTCTGACCAAATCGTTAGTCTTAACAATCTGACCAATCTCTTGTGGAACACATTCTCCTTATATGGCGCAGGCGCACTGAAGATGCGTCGCTATTGGTATGCGCTCGAAAGTACTAATTGTGGTGCCCATGCCTTTTTTGTTTTTCGTTTTATACGGCCCAATGTTCCGGATTTCTTTAATAATAATTTGTAGTGGTGTGAGACGAACAGTGCCAAATATAATCGTAATCGTCCATTCGTGTTTATAAAATAGTGAGTCAGTGCAACTGAAGGGTGAGTATTTGCGATATTAATTCCGACCTGATTAATCAATATTAATTTATACTTCATGCCCAAAGATACAAAGGCGGACTTAAAGCCTTAAGCTGTCTCTACTAATCTACCAAGGGTAGTGAAGACATAACATGGCAGGTTCATAGTAAAAGAATAACAAAAATAGGTAAATAACATATACATCAACATATAACTAATATACATCATCATCATCAGCCCGAAGACGTCCATTGTTGAACAAAGTCCTCCCCCATCGAAAGCCAGAAGTTGAAGTGGCATTGGGCAGGCCACATCGCTCGAAGAACCGATAACCGATGAGGAAGAAAGGTTCTCAAGTGGTGACACCAACCGGAAAACGCAGCGTTGGTAGACCACCCACCAGATAAAAATAAATATATATTTTAATAAAAGAAAAAAAGACTTTGAGATGACTCTGAATTTCCACTTAAATACGTACCGACTGGCGACCGTCCTGATATCGAAAGGAAGCTGGTTCCAAAGAAGAATGATTTGGATATGAAAGGAAGAATTAACAAAATCAGGAGTATGCGAAAGGCTTAGTAAGAGATGATTGTTAGAAGACCGCAGATTTCTGTGTTTTATATTAGGGGGGTTTGGTTTCCGCACTTAGTCCTTAAAAACGACCAACCAGCCTACCTCCCTCCAGAAGCAGATCAATATTCCCAGTCTTCTCAGGGCATCCGCAAGGAAATTTGGTGTTCCAAGGGTTTCTCTGCGGATCTGGGTGACGCCGGTGCACTCAAGGAGTACATACACTACCGTTTCCTTCGCCTCATGCACGCTCTGCACAGAGGACTGTCAGTGTTACTTAAGGTATGAAAGTGCTTGTTCAGTGAGCAGCGTCTGGCGTGTAAAGAACATACATTTTGAAAGTGGGACATCAGATAAGAAGGAGGGGTCGGATAGTAGAAAGAATGATGACTCACTATTTTCTTAACGAGATGGACTACAGTAGTAGAACTCTCTGTTAAGAAGCTTACAGAGGAAAGTTCTACCACCATAAATACTTCTTCCGCATGGCATCATCTGCCTACCCTTGTAACCCAACTTTGTTGAGATCGCCTTCCAGTCTAACCGGATTCAGCTGAATACCAATGTTTTATATAAAGTAACTGCTTGTCTGACCACCACAATCCAGTTACTTGGTAACACGTTACCCCTTGGTAAGACTGGTTGTCAGACTTTCTGGCTTCTGACTACCCATAACGACTGCCAAAGATTTATAAATGACAGTAGAAGAACTTTATTTTCTAATAACAATAATTCACTAACAGAGTAAGCAACTAGATTTTCAAACTTGATACTATAAACCTACAAAGACTACGTTAAAATTTAAACCAAACTAAACGGCATAGTCTATTATTTGGAAGTTATCAACCGACTTCAAAAAAGGAGTAGGTTATCAATTCGTCTGTATTTTTTTTTTTTATGTGTTTGTTCCTGATTTCTTTGGACTGGGTGAACCGATTTTGATGATTCTTTTTTTATTTGAAAGCTAGTGCTTCCCGTGTGGTCCCAATTTGGTCCAGTTCTGACAATGGCATCCATGAGAAAACCGTAAAAGTCTTAAATTTGCATTAAGTATGTGCGCTATTTGTTACGCGATTTCTCAGGCAAACGTAACCCGATTCTGAAAATTATTTTTTTTATGGATAGGGTATGCTTCAGGGGTGGTCCCATATACATTTTATCGAAATTGATTCAGCACTTTTTGAAAAATCAACAAATACCCAAAAATGTAACATAGACGACGTTTTAGTTTCATCAATGTTTGTAGTAGTTAACTTTCAATCTCTTCTTAATAGATTTGGATGAGAAGGAGGTACTAAAAAGCCGAAAATAAAAAGCTTTTTACAAAAATGACAACCGCCTTCAAAAAGTGAAAAATAACTTTAGCACAGAACACACATTGACTTTAGTTTCGGAAGTCGGTGGCAATAAAAATGTTGTTTTTTATTGCCACCGACTTCCGAAACTAAAGTCAATGTGTGTTCTGTGCTAAAGTTATTTTTCACTTTTTGAAGGCGGTTGTCATTTTTGTAAAAAGCTTTTTGTATAAAATTTGATCGCAAATGCATTGCCATCCTAGAGAAATTATGAAATGGCAGATATTAGAAGGCATTGCCATCTAACGTGACAATGCCGCCAGTGTCTTGGGCATATTCCCTGATGTCGGCGATGTGGAGGAATTTTTTGATGCCCTATTATATTAGTTTTTTGGCTTATATGTTAAATGTTTTTTTTTATTATTCATATAAATATTGCACACATAGTAATATTTATGCAACTGTTAGTTTAAAAAACTTACACCATAATTTTTAATGATTTACGGTGCAAGCGCAGCTCCCGAAACTGCCGCCATTTTACACGACCGTTCATTAACATGCTCTTTACAAAAAAATATGATGGCACATAACAACTCGACTCACGTAAGAGCTTTTTGAAGGAAAACCTATTAAATTTTATGAGTCTTTTCCATACTTGCCCTGCTCCAATTTTTTGTGTGGCTGTATGTTTGAAGGATAAAGATACTAGATGTGGCATGGCCGCAACCTGGGACACAGTGAGCAGGGATTACTCCTTCTGAAACAGCTGGAAAAGTGTTTTAAAACTGCCATTATGTGTGTATGACTGTGACGTTTTACTTCAATGTTTCCCTTCTAGAAGTTAACCTAGAATGAAAACATTTTAGTTGATGACACCAATCAGTAATCTTTTTAGACAAAATACCTACTTTGAACACAAGTTCGTAAGGCTACCATGCCGTTCAGAGGAAACCGTACTTACGCTTAACGTAAGTACGCTTTCCTCTGAACACTCACTCCTTCTAGCTAACCGTAATTCTTATGGAACATCAGCAAGACCTCTGGTATAGCAGAAATGAGTGGGCCATCGAATGACTTAAAAAAAAAATTACAACTACGGACACACCCTCTGTGAACAGTGATGATGTCACGGAATAGAAAATTTACGGAAGAAAATGTATCACAGTTACAATATATATTGGAGACCAAGAAATAAAGTTGAATGCCGATATGGAAAATAAAATATTTACACTTAATAAGTACGCTTTCTTCTGAAGCTTCCAGCTTACAAACATCTATGTTTCGCACAGGCGGTTCGGACAGTGGTCCACAGATCTTGATACTCGTAAAATTTTATGGTGTCCCAGACAAAAGAGAATTTTGTTAATTAACCGCTTTGCTCGCTCGCTTCGGGGTGCACTTTCTTGTAGTGATAGATAATACGGCCTTTTTAATCAACTCCCAAATCTTAACTACCTGTAACATGTAGGTACATATTTTTGAGTAGAAATGTTACTGTATTTCGTATTTTTCGGTGTTGTGACAATTTGTTTGTTGTGTTGTTCTATATGAATTACTGTTATGGTGGGTTCAAAGCTTTTTTTTTTGTGATAATTATGGCAAGCAAGATGGCGGTTTACCTGATAGTTAATAATCTCCTTAACCTATAGTATTTTTCTTGCCAGTTCAAAAGTGCATGTAAATGTTTGAATTGAAATAAATGCTTTATCTTTTGCTTGATTTTTTTTGTCATTTATAGACTTTTCTAAAACAAGAGGCATTGCAGATGCGTTGTCATAATAGAAAAACCGGACAAGTGCGAGTTGGACTCGCCCACCGAGGGTTCCGTACATATTTGTTGGTACATTTATCCATACTTCTATACTAATCCATACCTACTATCCATACTTTAATCTACTTAATATTATAAATGCGTTTTTTGCGATATAAACGGCCGTATCTTTTTTTTATGTTAACATAGAGGGTTGATTTTTTTACAGTATCAAGGGACCGTAGACTTGAGTGTATGGTTTTTTGGACTTGAGTGATTTTCAACTCGATACCTCCACGAGTTCCCGAGAGTAAGGGTCTTGACAGACAGACAGACAGACGGACAACAAACTGATCCTATAAGGGCTCCGTTTTTTCTTTTTGAGGTACGGAACCCTAAAAAACAAAACATTTCATCTAAATCGATTCAGCCGTTTCGTCGTGAAAATATAACAGATTGGCAGATAGACAGAGAGTTACTTACGCATTTATAATATAAGTATGGATAATCTTACCGTTTGCAGAAATATATATTCTTGTTACTCCATACTGTAAAACCATTTAACAGACTTGACAATCGAACGATGAACTGTGTGCATCTAGAGATCGACAATCAAGGATGATGTCAGAAAAAGTGTTTTTAACTAAAAACCCCTGTTTTGGCGGCCATTAGCCATAACGAGGCGAATGATTTGCGATCAATATTTTATTTATGACCGTACGTGTGAATTGTTGGCTTTATTTGTGCTTTTCCCCTACTTTATAATGTGCTTTTGTTTTTTTAATGAAATGTTTGAAGTTTCCAGAGTTGCCAAACATTCGTAATTTTGGCATAGTCTCTCATTTATTTATCGAGTTAAGGACCCCTGGCTCAATAGTCGTGCTTATCACCATTAGACGTACAAAGAGAGCAGTCTGACAATTAATCAAGAGAGCATAGAGTGCAATCTTATATGACGTCACGTTGAACAATTTTGGTAGGATTATTAGGTTTCCTTCGAAATGGTAGAGCTAAATGGGTGCTGGTCTGCTTCAATGTTAGTGAACGGGCGCTGTCAGGCAAGATTGGTCATGTCTTAACTGCCGTAGCTTATCTATATCTTTCTTATTATTATTTTATTTGTTTTTTATTGCTCGTCAGATAAATCACTTCCTTCTACTTCTACTTCTACTTGTTTTCACATAGGTATGTAAGCAACAGGATTAACGTAACAAGGATTTTGTAAAAATTTAATTAAAAAGAGTGTCCGTGGAGTTTCTTGGACCAAGTAGCTTTAAATTACTAAGCAAATTTCTGACTAACTAACTGACTCCGTAAATGGATTCATTAAAATAAATTTTTTGTCTGAGGACCCGCAAAAGAACCCAAGATTCTTAGTATTCCTACATGTGTCATTTTCTCTTCACAATATTACACTAATGCCCATTTTCACCAACCAATCCTAAATTTTAGGGAACTCCTAAGCCATTTTAAGTAATACCTAGTAAAAATTTCGTTTTCACTAACACTTAGGGAACACCTAAGGCCTTAGGAGACTCCCTAAAGTTAGGAACCCGAATTTCGACCTCCTAGCGCTAAGTGACAGTTTATTATTGGTATTAAATTTATCGATTTGCTTCTGTATGGGAAGCGCGTTGCTGTATCTTTTAAAATGGAGCGTCTAATAGGTTATTTGACGATTTGGAAGCTATTGAAACTGTGCAGTTAGTGTCCAATCGAACTATTCACGCGGCCACGTATTTATCGATTATTTTACAAAATATGTTGATAAAGACTTTTTTATACGGTATTGGTTATCCAAAGAATTGCAAAACAAGCGTATTTTCAACCGACTTCAAAAAAGGAATTTCTCAATTCGACTGTATTTTTTTGTTTGTTACCTCAGAACTTTCTGCTGGATGAACCAATTTTGATGATTCTTTTTTTATTTGAAAGCTGGTGCGTTTTGTGTGGTCCCATTTCAATTTGGTCCGGAAGCGGAAAATAAAAAGCTTTTTTACAAAAAAGACAACCGCCTTCAAAAACTAAAAAGTACTAAAGAACTTTAGCACAGAACACACATGACTTTAGTTTCGGAAGTCGGTGGCAATACAAAACATCAAACAAAACAAAGTCACCGGTCATGTGTGTTCTGTGCTAAAGTTGTTTATTACTTCTTAGTTTTTGAAGGCGATTATCTTTTTTGTAAAGAAAGCTTATTATTTTTCACTTTTTTTTCGCTCCTCATCATCCAAATCCGGCAAAGGCAACACAGTCAGAACATATTGAAAGTACAAGATTGGAGAAACTTAAAACATCCATCTATGTATAATATTTTGCTTTCTGTCGGTTTTTTCCATTGCTATCCGTGGCTTTTCCCAAAAGTGCTGAATCAATTTCGATAATATTTATTTGGAACCATCTGTGAAGTCTGCCCTTTTAAACAAAGAAAGAATTTTCCAAATCGGTCCAGGCGTTTTCAAGTAATCGGTGAACATAGGTACATAAAAAAAGATTCCGACGAATTGAGAACCTCCTCCTTTTTTTAGGTCGGTTAAAAAGAGTTTTTGAAGATATTGTATCCCTTAGAAACGAATTTATTGAGTTCCCGGATACAAACAAGGAACAGGAGAACAGAGGACACCACTTCGTAAAACAAAAACTGTCACCTTACTAAGTGGTCGGTATCTAGGTATCCCCTAGAGTGGTGAAAATGAATTTAGGTAGGAGATTGATTTAGGGTACTCCTTAGTTTAAGGGAACCTTAGTAAGGGAACTATTTAGGTTTGGTTGGTGAAAATGGGCATAACTCGCTTACCTAATTAAATGTTCTCCTTATCTAAATAGAGATGATCGCTAACACACTTTAACATTCCAGTATCCGCAAAAATATAAAACTTTTCGCAATTCGTACAAAACTACGCAATCTTCATAAATACTAATAGGTGTACTTTACAATAACAACGACAGGTTACGGCCAAAGGTTATCTGCGGTCGAAGATGAGCCTGCTTTCACTTGCCAAGCCTTTCTGCTGACCATCTTAACCATCATCCAAAACCACGCCAATTTCTACCTTGTTCCAACGTCGCAAGGTTCAAGCAAAATGTAAAATCTTTTGGTAATTAAATAATCTGTTTTATGCGATGCCTTTGCTAAAAGAATTTGGACTCTGTGTCTCTTGTGTTAAAGGCTCCAGTTTCTGGTAATCAATTTTAAAATCGGGTTGTTGCACTTTTTAGGAAGTTGTATTAATATGAAAACTATCTCTTCGTCTTTTTAGGGTGTGAGCCTGAGGGCATTTAAACTGATCCTTTTAGGGTTTTTAATTTTGTGTCAGATGGATGGATCTTTCTGCCCTAATTGCATCAAAATAATTAATCTCCGTTCACAATAAGATTAGACATTTACACAAACCTTTTTTACAGTCCCTTCAACCGATTTTTACTTCTATTCCGTAGGCTTAAGACATTACAGGCAAAAAAGTGGTTACAATAACCACTGATTTTTGCAGCTGCCATTTGTCATGCCTCCAACGCAATATAAGTCAAAATCGGTTGAACGGACTGTAAAAAAGGTTTGTGTATATGTCTAATCTTATTGTGAACGGAGTAGGTATAGATAGATAACATCATTAACAAATAAATCCAAGACAGCTATTAGATTATTTTAAAGATTATTTTAAATTTTGGTTTGAATTGTTATTATAACTATATTTTTCTCTAGGCCTCTTTTAACATGCAATACTTGTTACATTGTTCTCACATTGTACCATTAGATTTAACATGAATGATGTAACCTAAATTTGTAACATATTACTGATTTTAAAAGAGTGTTCATGGAGTTTCTTGCTCGTTCTTCTCCATAGAAACCTACTGTTTGGAACGAGCAACTAGCTTCAACTTTCTGACTGACTGACTCTGACAATTCAAAAGTACCTGTAAATGGTTTAATTTAAATAAATGATTTTGAGTTTGAGTTTGAGATATCCCGTGCAGCTATGCTATTCTCCAATATTACGATTTTTTAATTGAAAATACCCGGTTCGCAGTTAATTTTAATTTGACAGGTTTTACTCATAACTATCTATCATCATCTACCTAGCCTTTTCCTAACTATATTGGGGTCAGCTTCCAGTCTTATCAGATGTAGCTGAATACCAATACTTCACATGATGACCCTGTCTGATCTCCACAACCCTGCAGTTACTGGGTAATACTATACCCCTTGATAAGACTGGTTGTCAGGATTTCTGGTTTTTGACTACCCCTAATGACTGTCAAAGATCTACCGAGGCACGGAGGGGTGTCGGTATGAAATGGATGGTCACTCATCTACGAACTGACCGCGGCAAGCTTAGCTTAACAACGATCCATACGGCTATCCGAACTGCAAAACTACTATCAATTGATATTACTAAAGGTGAGTAGGTGGACAGCTGATGCTTGCACAAAATCATGAAACAGACGCTCAAAATTATACTTCATTATCATTATCATTTCAGCCGATAGACGTCCACTGCTATAGTCAGAATGCTGGTATAGTCAGAAACCAGAAAGTCTGACAACCAGTCTTACCAAGGGGTATCGTGTTACCCATGCAGTAACTGGGTTGTGGAGGTCCGATAAGCAGTCGCTCCGTGTGAAACACTGGTATTCAGCTGCATCCGGTTAGACTGGAAACCGACCCCAATATACTTGGGAAAAGGCTAGGCAGATGATGAGACGTCCACTGCTGGACATAGGACAAGTGTCACCACATTGACCCCGTGTTGGTCCCGTGTGACTCGCGCCCAGCGGATTACCAGGTCATCGGTCCACCTAGTGGCCCTTCCAACGCAACGTCAATCATGCCGCAACGTCATCAGCCTTCCTTACAGAATAGTTTGTGCCTTTGCACAAAATATGTAAGGAAGGCCGTAAGCTTGCGCAAAAAATTTTGCTAAAGTGCCGAATGTGTATCCATGAAAGTAAATATTTTTTCTCAGTTTGTATTTAATGTAAAAATCAATTACCTCAAAACTACGCCATCAGTCATCAATCTACTATTTTCTCACATAAAAACACTCCATAAAAAATCTAATGATTTATTTATTACCTTATCACACAATTAACTGCGTCCATTTTCAAATACCACGAATATCAAAGTGAAAAGTGGAAAATATATCAACATCAGGGCGATGGTTACACTTTTAAATTACCCTTGCATACGAAATTATTACTCAAAAATACACCTTATTAGCATTAGGTAAGGTTGAGAGTTGTGAAAGGAAAGGGTGTAGCATAAATCAACGTGGGTATGCTGACGCTTACAATTTAGTAATTTAACTGTCCACTTGATCTAGTCTCATTATCGATGTGGTGTAACGTATGGGCGGAAGCGAAAGCGGTTGAGCCTCGTTATAAGTACCAAAACGTTGAAAACTCTATAATAAACTGTGTTATTTAATAAATCCAGGACTTTATTAATCCATAAATAAGAAATTATTATAAAAAAAAAAAAAAAAACATAAATAGTTACACTTGCCAGCAGACTGCCGACATTTCAGGTATGGCTCTGAGGCCGTAGTCTCTAATAAAATAGAAAAAAAAACTGTGCGATCGGAGGACCCCGTACGAGTCTGTACAAAAAAAAATAACAATAATATATCACGCTCGATACACGCAAACATACACACACGCATTTCGTTACGTGACGATTTCTACTAATTCGCACTACCAGTAAGCCGCGTTAGGGAACTTCGTTCCAAAAAACTTGCTAAGTGGAATAGTGAAACTAAACAAAAGTAGGTATGTGCCAAATAGCTTCAATTTAACCTTTTTTACTATTTTTTTCCTTGACGTCTAAGAACAAAGATTGTTTTTTTAATTAAAAATATTAAATAAGATTTACAAACTACTCAATTATATGATTTCCAACAATAGAAAACCATTCTGATTGCGATATAGTTTTTTTTTGAGTACACGTATTCCACACAATCGCTTACGCTTATGAGATCGCTCGCCTCTTGTCACTCGCACCGCCCCCAAACATAAATTATTTACTGGAGCAAAGGAGTAAGTGATTAAAATAACGCTAAGGTCATTACCGATCCATATCCTCAGAGCATTGATTGTCACAATAATGGCGACAGTTCGTGGAGGAATACCCAGGTTAAACACATCTGTCTTTGTGTGTACACCTCCATGGTTAACGTTTAAAAAAGTAGTCGAGATGGTGTTGTTTTTTATGGGATGGAAAATACCCAACCTTCAGTAATATATTACAATATTTGTAAATACATATTATGTGAACACTGTGTTAGATACACAGAAACTGTAAACGTAAGTTAGCTGTCATTTCTTAACTTGTAATACATTTTTCTACACAAAACACATCATTAAAAAAAATTGCAGTCGTATCTATACCCTGCTCACAATAAACTCAAACTCAAACTCAAAATCATTTATTTCAAATAAACCATTTACAGGTACTTTTGAATTATCAGAGTCAGTCAGTCAGAAAGTTGAAGCTAGTTGCTCGCTCCAAACAGTAGGTTTCTATGGAGAAGAACGAGCAAGAAACTCCATGAACAACACTCTTTTAAAATCAATAATATGTTACAGATTTCGGTTACATCATTCATATTGATAAGATTCACAAGATTCAATAAGATTAGACATTTACTCAAACCTTTTTTACAGTCCGTTCAACCTATTTTGACTTCTATTGCGTTGGTAGCATGACTAATGGCAACTGCAGTAAACAGTTGTATTGTAACCACTTTTTTTGCCTCTAATGTCATCCTTAAGCCCACGGAATAGAAGTCAAAATCGGTTGAAGGGACTGTAAAAATGGTTTGTGTTTATGTCTAATCTTATTGTGAACAGGGTATAGGTAAAAGTAAAAGTAATTTAAACTGTGAAAATCCGGAAAAAATTGGTTTGGCTGATCGGTTTAGTTAAAAGTAGTTTTGTTTGAAAATCATTGGTTTATTTTGCTTTTGCCTGCAAAATTTTGGTTAAAAGTAGGTTTTACTGATGAAATGCAAATTTGAGTGCTGAACTCCGTTTAACGCGTTAACCGAGTTCAGCTTGCATTGATCGCGTTTAATATAAATGGTGAAATCGGGGCTTAGTCATAACAGCTACCTAGAGCATGTGTCACCATTTCTTTTAACTGGTTAGAGTAGGTTAGCCCTTTCGTGTGGGATGAAACATGTCTCATCATACCAGCTCGACGTGTTGTGCTGGGGCGGCTACTGCAGGTGCCTAAAACGGCGAAAATATAACAGCCATCTTGAAAGCTACATAGGTATATGTTTGAGCTGTTTGGGGTGGAAACACTAGGACCACTTTTGGAATGGGCAACTAGAATCAATTTTGTCTCATTTGACGTTCAAAAGTGCCTTATAATGGTCTAATTGAAATAAATCATTTGACTTTGACTTTGACATAGGGTCCGAGTGCACATCTTGTTTTTCAGGACATCACCAAGCGGCAGGCCAGCTCTTCACTTACTCGAACGCTGGCCTATGTTTGGCCAAAGAAACAGTATTGCGATACGACGTTGCAATGCTGCCAGCCTAATGGGCACGTGTCCCGTTGAAGCTATGTGTGCTATGTTCTTGATGTCCTATGGCCTATAGGCATTCTTTTTAGGGTTCCGTAGCCAAATGGCAAAAAAACGGAACCCTTATAGATTCGTCATGTATGTCTGTCTGTCCGTCCGTATGTCACAGCCATTTTTTTCCGAAACTATAAGAACTATACTGTTGAAACTTGGTAAGTAAACCGGAGTAACCGGATTAGGTTTTTCACACAAAAATAGAAAAAAAAACAATAAATTTTTGGGGTCATACAAGTTAGAACTGAAACTCAAAAAATGTTTTTTCGTCAAACCCATACGTGTGTCTGGCCTTCATCCTATCAACAAAGTATCATTGAGTTTATTATTATTATTTTCAGCCTGGATTTCCCCACTGTAGGGCAACGGCCTCTCCGCTCTCCTTCCAACTCTCTCTATTAAGGGCTATTTGGGAGCAGTCTTTGTCGAAGGAATCTCGATCATTCCGCCATATCCGTCTGGGCCTGCCTCGATGTCCCTTGCCTTGTAGAGGTACCCATAACTGATCGATCTAATTTTATTTTATTTTAATTAGTGTGTTGTGTTTATTGTGTGGGTACTTAAAATATGATGTGTGTACAGTCAGTTACCCCAATTAGCTGACCCACCTTTGCAAAAATGGTTGAGATTTTCTATAAAACGAATCGACAGAATGGTATAATTCTATAATATTTTATTTTATTTGCTCAAATGGTAGAAAAATACAAAGGAATTATAAAATTGTATCGATTCATTTTCTAGAGAATCTCAACCATTTATGTAATCAGCATCAGATCATTATGTAATTGAGCAGCTCAATTCCATTTCAGCATGACAGTTTTCTAAGTGACGTCAGTTATTTCTGTGATGGAATGGATAGTGGTATTCCTAACCCGGTTGCTTGCAGTTTGTTTCATTTCTTAGACACTGTTATCGTAGAATTTCATTACTTATTGAAAAATTATAACTGGACTACTTTTGCATGGCAGACTGTGGGTCCCCTCATTTTTTTATACATCAAATATTAGTAAACAGATAAACCCCTTTATTGGTAAGAAAAAAATTACACGTCAAATTTCATACGTATACATTAGGTACATTTTTTTATTTTTTGTATTTCTCACATTTTTTTTATATTTTTTTTTATTTCATGTCTTTTTCGTCATCATCTCTCTTCATATTTTTACAATCCATCCATCGCCTTTCGGTCTTCCTCAAATCAATCAAATATCAAGTTAACTGACCCCTTCAAACCTTTTAGAGAAACAAACAAACAAACAAAAATTAGTCCGTAAATCTTATCTACGAAGCCCGCGGCCATTTTGAATTAACAGCGTTCACGCGATTCAATTCGAATGAGATGTACTATTAATTCTAGTGCTCATTAGGTTTCACGCTTCCACCGACACCAGTGTGGTCTGTAGGATGACTAGGTCATTGGTAGAAAGCAGGATAAAGTTGAGGACTACATAACAGAAACAGTATTCAAACTAGAGCTAAGTATAAATATTAATAAAAAATAATACCAGCCTATTATCGTCTCACGTGTGTCACTGTGTTACCGTTTTTTAATGGATTTGAATGATAAGAAGGTAAGTACAAAAAATAAAAAAGTCATATTACAAAAAAGACAACCGCCTTCAAAATCTGAGATATAGGTGTGATAAATAACTTTAGCACAGAACACACATGACTTTACTTTCGAAAGTCGATGGCTTAATTTGTTCTGTTCGTTGTTTTATATTGTCACTTTTTAGTTTTTGAAGTTGGTTTTTTTTTATTAGTTTTTTTTGTTTAAACATTTATGTATAATATGTTGACGAACACTGTCTCATTTCACAGATGATTTAGTTGGACTCTATTGTTGTGTAAAGAAAGAAAGAAAGAAAAAAAGCTTTTTATACACGATAAAGCGATGCTCGCATTCACATTCAGATTTTTAGTCTCAAAATGTCCACAACATTATGGCGCCTCTACAATTCGAAAGACACTCACTATGGTGTTATTAATTGCTATAGCCAACGCTATGGGGATTGATGGTTATCTTCCAACACCTTCACTGTCCGTTTTTATGGGAACCTATAGTTCTAAGGCGAGAGATTGCATTTAATTCACCAATAATTACCAATATAGTGCTAATATGGGTAACAAGATCAGAAAGCTTATTTAGTAACAATATCTTCTACTCGCGAGTTTGTCTGTAGGTATAGTATTGGTTCAGATAATTTGTCATAGTTTCCAATTTAATGGTGGATGTACGAAAACAATACTATACCTAGTTTACTCAGATTATATTTATGTCTTATTGTGTAAATAATCTGTCACTAATAAAAAAGCTGTTTTTAACAGTCAGATCAAAAACTTCCAAAGAACGAAATCAAGTTTTTGTACTGGGTGGCGCAAAAGTACTGGCACTAAAGAAAATACTTTTTTTTTTTTTATATGACATTTTCTGTCATTCTGTTGTTGAAAATTGTGTGGTGAACAAATGTAAAATACACTGAAAATAAACATGGACCGTTTTACTCCCCAAGAACGTGGAATAATTGTGTCAATGTTCTTACGGAATAATTCATCAGTGATAAGAACACAACGTGAATTTCGTCGACGATTTCCCCACCGTCCGGCACCGATTGGTCGCACAATTCGACGCTTTGCCACACGCCTTGAAGCAACTGGCTCAACATTGGATAGACCTAAGTCTGGGAGACCAAGAACAGGCCGTTCAGCTGAAAATATCGATGCTGTGCGCGAAGATGTGGAAGAGTGTCCAGAAACATCAACGAGGCGACGTGCCACGCAATTGGGCATTTCCAGACGGACCCTGCAGCGTATTTTGGTGAAAGACTTAAAGATGTTCCCGTATAAAACTCAAATGACTCATCAGCTGCTGCCTGCTGACCACCGAGCTCGTCTAGATTACTGCCAGCGCGTCATAAACCTCAACCTTGAAGAGGATGATTTTCCTTCAAAATTGGTTATGAGTGACGAAGCGCATTTCCATCTCTCAGGGCATGTCAATAAGCAGAATACTCGGTTCTGGGGCACTGATAATCCGCGCATTATTCAAGAAACACCTCTACACCCACTAAAAGTTACTGTATGGTGTGGCATCTGTGTTGACAGAGTGATCGGACCCTATTTTTTCGAAGACGCTGGAGGCAATGCGATTACTGTCACTGGAGAACGCTACAGAACCATGTTACGTGAGTTTTTGATACCCAGTTTGGACGAATTGGGGCTGGAGCACATCTGGTTTCAACAAGACGGCGCTACGGCACACACAGCGCGCGACACTATGGACTTAGTGAGGGACGCTTTTCCAGGCCGAGTTATCTCTCGTTTTGGCGATTTGCCTTGGCCTGCAAGATCACCCGATCTGACCAGTCCAGACTTCTTTCTTTGGGGTTTTTTGAAATCTCGGGTGTATGTGAACAAGCCACAGACTCTCGCAGCTCTAAAAGAAAACATTCGTCAAGAAATAACGAACATATCGCAGGAAGTGTTACGGCAAGTTATGCAAAATGTCATAAATAGGGCTCAAATGTGTATCAACTCTGGAGGTCACCATTTAAAAGACATCATCTTTAAATCCTAATGGTACGAAATTTAATGGCACAAATATACATTTAAAAAAATCTAAATCTAGTTTTCTAATTTAGAAAAAATGTTATAGCTGAACCAAATAGGGTCTTTACTTTTGCGCCACCCAGTATAAGCGCATGTTATGACAAATAATATTTAAGTACATAAATAATATGGGATGGGTCTATTATCTTTTTTTGTGCCAAATTTCAGCTATAAAATCCCGTTTAGCCGTTTAAGCGTAGAAGAGTAATAAACATCCATTCATCCATCCATCCATCTTCACAGAATTTTGCGTTTATAAAAATAGTGGGAAATGGAATAAGGTAAATGACACCATTAATGATGAACAATTTCAAAACAGAACTCCTCTAAAACAACACTTTATGTATTTTATGTATTTTAAAGCAACGAAAAATCGAATTTTGTATTTTATTTAGCCTTTATGTATTTTATTTGATACCTCTCTAATGTACCTATATTGTGGTGAGAAATAAAATTATTATTATTATTAAATTAATATTAATATTATTAACTCTCAGTCAAGCATACTTAGGGCGGGTTGCTTCATCTAACCATTACTGACCGGTAATAGTCAAAAATGGCGCTAAGTATCGTCAAATCAAAAAGATGGGTTGTTTCACAAAATCATACGTCAAAAAGTTACTATTACCATAACCGACCAGTCAACGTAATTTTGTGTTGTCAAACAGCTACTTCAAACGTCAATATATTATGGAATCTCTTTTTGAATAACTTTAACTGACGGATTTTTATGTCATTAAACAACCCGCTACAATAAATTAACGTACGTTAAACATCATCAGTCATAGTAACTTTTTAACCGTCCGTATGTAACGTTAACCGACTGTTTGAAACAACCCACCCATTATATACTAGTTTTCGGAAATTCACAACATAATTTAAACAATGCATAAAACATAACATTTGGAAGAATTTCAAAAACAGAACCATAAAAAGATAGCTCTACATTTATTATTTCCATAAACAAACACAAATAAAAGCGGAAGAAACCAACATTTTCATTTTAAGCTGACGCATGCGTACAAATACACGAAAACCACAATAGTGAAGAGCAAACTCCACAAGTTCATGTGAAATTCCTTAGCCTAAAAATACATAAAATAGTAGTTTATACTAGCAGTGCGAAACTATGTGCAAGCGCTGCGTCACATCTCGGCAGCCATTCAGTCGTCACTCAACATTCAGCTTAACTTTTGATAGTCACGCAGCTATTAGGATGGAAAAATTGCTTAATTTTTTTTGTAAAAAAGTTCTCATTTTTAGGTTGAGATTTTAAATGCAATATTTTTTTAATAATTTTGTAAAAGTTCCATTAAAGTTTTGCTAACAATTCGTTAGCGAAATAATTATATGCTCAGACACCAATTTTCAGGAAACAGATGGATGGATTAGTTTGTAATTTTCCAACTAATTTATTTTTTAGACACCGATTTCGGTAACGAATTGTTAGCAAACTTGAATGGAACTTTAATGATATTAATTTTATGTTACTGTATGCGATACGATACGATTTTGTTATAGGTATTCGGTGTTGTGTTAAATGAAAATGTACTTAACATAATGACGTTTGCCTTAGTCGAAATGATTCAGTAAAAATAAAGATAAAAACTGCTAACAATAAATAAAAACTTGGGCCATAAAACGCACGCATTCCAAATCCAGGTTGCGTTTCATATGTCATACTTATGTGCAGTACTGCTGCAACGGACATACTACTGCAGCAAAACCTCTCTCGGCTGGGCGACCACGCAGCCTATTCAACAGGCGGTCGATAGCTATCTTCAATGGGCTATGTCCCGCAAACGTACGCACCGTCCCATTCGGTGGAGATCGGTATGTCCCGGGGAGGCGGAAGACGGCCTGCGTAGGGCTGCTAGACTGGTTGAAGTGGACTGTCAGATGCCTGTTTAGGGATTCTTTGAATCTTTGAAGGCATAGTCCCTTATGATACAGGTTCAAAGGTTTACTTATCAATACCTTCGTGGTTGTACCGTGAAATACTCCAGTTGTTTGCAATTTATGGTAGTCTTAATAGTGTTTTGTTGTATGTGGATGCTATGATGTGATAACTGAAGGCCTATTGGGTAGACACCATTAAAAATAATTCCAAGAGTAACTTTTCTAAAAAGCTCTTGATTTTACAACAGATTATTTTTTCAATTAACCGTAAAATAAGTTTTTTTTTGTTATTTTTTTTTTCGATAGGCCATCTCGCATGTCTATCTAAGAAGTTGTCGACTGCTTAACCGAAATATCCTATGGTGCATTTTTAACTTTAGGCCTCCAGCCAGGGCAGAAAACTTATAAACTAAGCGACTACAATTGGCACCCCCAATAGAGTACGGGCCTCGGCTTAGGGAAGGGATATAACTGTGTTACCTAGTAACTTTGTTGTGGGGGGTCAGGCAGGACTGCCTATCTAACCCGTCTGGGATAAGATCTGTCTCACATTTCAACCGTTTGTTATTGATTAAAATTTAAGTACTTGTAATGTTATTGAAATTGTTATTTTTGAATGTTATAAACTGTATCATCATTATCATCACCATGTCAACCTTTAGGCGCCCACTGCTGGGCACAGGTCTCCCCGAGGGGAGGGAGGGTGGTTCAGTCGTAATCGCCATGCTTGGCCGAAGCATGTTGACGATCGCAGTAGGTGTTATGGTACTCAGAAGGACACTGCTGCCCATCCTCTGGGCATTATCCCTTTGTCGCCTTCTACGACACCCACAGGTAGAATAGGTATAAAATGTATACACTTATGAATTCATGTTTCAATTGTTTGCTTCTTTCTGTCTTCTTTCGTAGATCTTTAACAGTCGTTATAGGTTAGGTAGTCAGAAGCTAGAAAATCTGACAGCCAGTCTTATCAAGGAGTATCGTGTTACGTAGCAACTGGGTTGTGGGGGTCGACTCAACCTCAAAGTTGCGAAAAACAAATAAGCGACAAAGAATAGGACGACAATACGTTAAGTCGACAACCAGTGGTGCGACAGTAGATCAGTTCGACGTACGTCAGTGCGACAGCACATTAGTTTGACGTATCAGGCAGGCAGTAGCTTCATGTAAAACACTGGTATTCAGCTGCAACCGTTTAGACTGGAACCCGACCCCTACATAATTTGGAAAAGGCTAGGTAGATCATGAATCATTCAGATTACCTACCTAGTTCTATGTTTTTTAGAAAATTGTGGTTTCTTTAGTGCACTCCTTTCTAAGCTCCACCGAATTGACAACCCTGTATAAGAGTGACATGTTTATATTTTAGCTGATTGTATTAAAGGCCGTGTTCGGATGTTATCGCACTGTGATGTAACTGGGAATTCGCGGTGCGCTTTGACTGTTCCAGGATTTTAGAGGGCCCAGTTTTTTTGGGAGACGATACGATGTCTTCAATACTGTAACTCCTAATTTTGTTTAGGTAAGTTTTATGTTTCTTTGATACTTTATTTGGAGTGAATCTGACTGTAAAGAACTACTAGTAGAAACAATTGAATACACATATCCTCTTAAGCGTTACCAAAGATTAGCATTACCGCTACAACGTTTCCAAAGATTCATCATCATCAGCCTGAAGACGTCCACTGCTGAAGAAAGGCCTCCTCTATAAATTGGGGTCGTTGCTATAATCCCCACGCTTGGCAGGCGTCTTGGGGATCGTAGTGAAGTTGTTAAGTACACGAAAACCGCTGCTGCCCGATTTCCGGATTTTCCCTTAGTCGCCTTCGACGACACCCGATGAAATGGGGGGGTGCTATTCTAGCCCTGACACCCCACGGGCCCGGCCCTACCAAAGATTACAAAAATTTAAAAAGATACAGGGTTAGACTCAAACTTAAGTGAGAAAGGAATCTGAAAAATTGCCCAGCATTGAAACTAGCAAACATGCAACCTACTTAACTTCGTAATTCCTCTATCTATCCTGAACATTTCAACCATACTAAAATACGCTAAATCGTAGCTTTGGCGATTCTGGGATCACAGTCCATAATACAGATACAAAGTTAGCACATCTGAAAGAGAAAACGGGATAAGTGAGATAAGACTGAAACTCGGAAGCAGAATTTTAACCGATGTAAATCCTAGATACGAAGTTCATTACCGCGATGGTTACCGCGAAACATTACGATCGCAACCTTGGTTGACTGGTCGAGAATGCCTAAGGCATTAAGCCCACCTTTGTACCTTTGTGCATGAAGTATAAATAAATAAATAAAGTTTACCATTGCGACGTACGTGGTCGCGAAGTTCTTTACTGTGATGATTATATATAGGTAATCCTTCTAGAGCGTATCCGATGCTTTTTTAGCCTTAAAACCCCTCTTGGGGGAAACCGACATGGTTCAACTTTCGCGACGTATGTAGGAGGTAGTCTTTCGCAGTAACGTACATAACATTTAAAAACTTTCGGAACGACGATAGTCGCGAAAGTAAATTTTGGCGGTACTGTAGGTCGATTCTGTAAAATTCAAACAACAACTCGCATCTCACATCACTATTCACTCTCACTTCGCATAAGGTTCAAAATGACCTTGATATATTTGACACTTTGAATCGGGTTCGAGTGCGAAGTGAGCGTCGAAGTGACGGGAAAATTACCTTACAGAATGCCACTTCTTACGTCATCTCATACTTTATTTGTCAAAATCTCCCTGTCAATTTAGTTCAACACGCTGACACGCTCGCAAGAGTGGCGTTAGTGTAAATTCGAATTAACAACCGAGTTTTTAGAATTCCAATCAAGAAACTTACAGCGGATTCAGATTCGAAGTTTAGAATGAGGTCTTACAGAATCACACCCCTGTACATCGTGGTAATGAACTTCACAACTATGATTTACATTCGATTTTAACTGATGAACATAGTGAATAACGATGATTTCACAAAATATATGTGTGTTATTTTGTCCATCGTAAAGCAGTTTATTTGACCAAACTGACAGCCACCTAATAAACTGTGTTTACAACACAACACAACACAACATTAATCCTCTGTTTCCCAATAAAGACAATGTAAAAACAATACGAAACCAATAAAATAAAACAAGGAAATAGACTTCTTTACAACAAATATAAAAATCCAATCGGGTTATAAAGTTCGTCTTAAATTTTGACTCTCGACACATTACATCGGTCGTTTTTGCAAAACAACACGATGTTCGCGCCAAAAACAAACAGAATTATATATTAAACAGCCAATAACAATAAGTATTCAAGAGATGTGGCTCTGAATCGTTTTATAATAAAATAAGTAAATTTGGGAGCCGAAAGTTGTAAAAAAAATTACGAATGATGCTGTAAAAATGTTGATTACGTCTGCACAGTTGAATACAATGTGTGTTTTTGTAGGAGATGTAAGAAAAGATGGGAATGAATTACATTTACTACGAGTATATTGATGTGGGATGAGGGACTGTGATCAAGGAGACAATTCTAATATTACTATTTGTTTCTTCTTCTTCATAAATTAGTATTTAATATCGTCGTAAATGTCTTTCTATGTCATTCGTCTGTCATTTCAAATCTTCTACTAAAAACCTTTTTTATGTCATCCCAGCTTACATCTTTAGCATACGTCATCTCTCTTACTCACACTTAGAAATCTAGCTCTTTCACTCAGTCATGCATTATGCATCATCAAACTTCCATTTCTACATTAATAATGATTAATTTTGTACGCTACGATTTTTTTTTCTCAGTAATTTCAGTAGCAATTTTCAGGCCATAGTTAAAACTTTATTAAATTATTGAATTGCCTAATACAGGTACATACCTATCTTTTAACTAAAATTATAACTATTGTAAATTTTGTTTTTTGATATGAATATCAGACAAATTGAAACTTAAAATTACGAACGTTGTCTTCAATTGTTTGGTTATTTATTACGTATCAGTAAAGCATAGTTAAAAAACCGGACAAGTGCGAGTCGGACTCGCCCACCGAGGGTTCCGTACATATTTTGTAGGTACATATCCATACTTCTATACTAATCCATAACTACTATCCATACTTTAATCTACTTAATATTATAAATGCGTTTTTTGCGACATAAGCGGCCGTATCTTTTTTTCACGTTAACATAGAGGGTTGATTTTTTTACAGCATCAAGGGACCGTAGACTTGAGTATATGGTTTTAATTTCTCGATACATCCACGCGTTCTAGGGTCTTGACAGACAGACAGACGGATAACAAAGTGATGCTATAAGGGTTCCGTTTTTCCTTTTGAGGTACGGAACCCCGGTATAAAGGTGGCAAGGGTACTGTTTCAAAACAGCTGCAACACCATTATGACTTTGACGACTTTAACAACTGTCATAGCGAGCCGTCTACTGGCAATCCCCCGGCACAGAGTCCTGAGGGGGAGGAAATTGATGAGGTAAACCTGCAATCACCACCGACTGAAGCGCAGCGTCAGATCCGGTATCAAGGAATCCTTGACAGATTATTGAGGAACATTCCCAGGGTAGATTACAAACCTTTTCTGTAACTTTGATATTATTTATTAATCTTGTATTTGTGCAAAACTTTGTAATATTTTTGTCATATCTATGTCAATATTGTGTATGTGTGCGTGGGCTGCGTCTCTGCCCTACTTTGAACCAATGATTAAACAGTGTGCTTTTAGCTGTCAGTTGTTTCACTTGTCTCACTATACGCACCTACTTAACAGTCACCCATCCACTAACCGACAGTTGAAAGCGTAGTTTAACCAATCAATCTGCAGTGCTATTCTGTTATAATCTCCCTCGGTGAACACCTAGGTGAAGTGAGCTGTCATCCGTTCCGATGCTAGGGATTGACAACAACAAAGCAGACGGACGGATGACAACTCACTTCACCTAGGTGTTCACCGCGGGAGATAGTAACAGAATAGACATAGAGTACACCTTTTACTTAGCCGAGCTTTTAGGAGCCCCACAAATATTTCCACTAATTCTTTTCTTCACACTAGGAATTTCTCCTGTGTCGTGGGTGTGTTTACAAACATATAAACTCACATACACAAACAGCCAGACCCGGAACAACTATCTGTAGGTCATACAAATATTTGTTCCGTGCGGGAATCGAACCCGCGACACGCAGCGCAGCAGTCAATCGCTCAACCACTGCGCCAACCGTGTCGTCAAAATTCAAAATCATAATTATGTTGCTCAACCTTTAACATCCAGTAATAACGTGTAATATTTAAACATAATAACAATACAAACAATTACAATAAATTCAACAATATACACATTTAATCAATACAAAATCACACCAGTGAAACAATGCAATTAACATTTAACACATAAATGCGTAGCATAATTTTGTTAAATGTTTCGCTTAAAACAAACTTTTACACAATTAGCGTCAGATGATGTCGTGTTTATTATAAAGATGTGTAATCTTGTACTATATTATTGAAGATTGAAGTACAGAAGGTCCACAAAAAGAAAGAAATCAAAATTGAGTCTATAGTCGTCCAAACATGTCATTCTATAGTATTTTAATAAAAATATTATTTAAAGTTAATAACCATCGGAGTAGTAATTTAGTTAATGATTTTATTTTTATTAAAATAAGGGTAATGGATCGCGTTCAGACACTTGTATGATTTACAAAATAAACCAACATCCAATTAACACTAAATAGTGGTTACTCCAATTATCAATAGCATTGCTATTCTATAAGAATGTCCCTCGGTCAATTTAGATGAAATGAGGTCGACAGCTGTCAATTCCTAGGATAAAGTAGGATGACAGCTCACTTTACATAAATTGACCGAAGGATTGAAGTGCCTAGGGCCAGTACGTATTCATTAATACTATTACAAATTCAACAGACTTGAACTTCTGAAATCGCACCTTTCGTTTTCAAATAAAAAAAAGGAATCGGTAATGAGTCTTCGATTTTAACGTCGATTTAAATCATGTTTCGATTATCGTTAAAACAAGAATCCTTGATGAGTCAGTAGCATTTAAAGGATTGACTTTAAATTGGATTGTTTCATTTTGGATTTTCGGGAAGTGTCGTTGATTTGTGGCTTAGTAAATTATTGTATTTTACACCTGTGCAACATGCAATTACATCGTGTTTAATTTGTTATTTTTTTGTAGCTATCCTTGTAAACGTTGTTCCTGCATGATGGTTTACGTGGTGGGAAATTTTGCTTGCGTCATGCGTTACCAGAAATATTTTGATCAATCAATTAAATTCATTATAATTTCTTTTGAAATGTATTGTAACAACAATTATAAAACTCTGACCAAAATTGATTGCCCGACTGCAGGGAAAATATGTCTCATACTGAGAAGGCATGAACATTTATCAACACGCTTGCCCAAGACGTATGTTTTCCTACACTGCTGTTAATGATACCCTAGATAGAAACTTAAAAAGGAAAATTTAAAAAGAACACAAAACCTGTGCCCTGGGGGCCAAGTCTGCTTTTTTTATAATTTCGTCATTCCAACACGATCCCATTGTCATTTTGCTAAGAGTTCGTATTAATCTGCTAAATTCATAATGGTCTATCATTGACTGCACTATGACGTTCTAATGGTAGGTTACTGATCAAAAGAACTGTCAAAATTTTAGCAGATTACCGCCTAACTCAGTCATTCAGTTCATTTTGTAATTTCAATGGCGTGTCAGTGGTTGACCATTGGAAAGTCATAATGACGCCATTATACTAGTAGATTACCAAACTTGTCAAAATCAACAATAATGAAATCAATGATAGACCATTATGACTCTATTGTAATAGCAGACTTGAGGCCCAGTTGCGAAGACACTACCTCATGCAAGACAGGCAGGTGCCCCAGGATACATACCGAACAAAACTCATCAAATAGGTGTACTATTTAACAATTACTTATTATCTAAATATAATGGACGGCATCACGTCATGGTTACTATTATTCAATCTAGAAGACTTGGTAGTTTCTAAGTTCTGTTTCCGATCCGTGCGTCATGTTCGTGAACGGGCGCCGTTAGTTGGGACTGGTCATCTCTTAGCTGCCTCGGTTATTCTAAATTTATTTTGAATAGTTTATTATGATTATATGTCTACATCTTTTAACATACACAACTTGTTACATTGTTCTCACATTGTACCCTAGATTCAATATGAATGATGTAACCGAAATTTGTAACATATTATTGATTTTAAAATAGTGTTGTTCATGGAGTTTCTTGCTCGTTCTTCTCCATCGAAACCTACTGTTTGGAACGAGCAACTAGCTTCAACTTTCTGACTGACTGACTCTGACAATTCAAAAGTACCTGATCAAATGGTTTATTTGAAATAAATGATTTTGAGTTTGAGTTTGTCCGAAATACCCCCAAAAACAAAGGCTGGACATAAACTTGTCAATATGTAGCTTCAAAAAAGGTGAGCCGACATGATGTCCCAACCAAAATTATTAATATTGAACCCATCAGAATATACTCTTCATAGCCACGAAGAACAAGAACATTTAAATTTAAATCGCTAAAATTTAAATTCGCTCAATTCGCTGTATATTTTATCACGATACATTCAAAATGAATTCTGTACACAATGTTTTCCTTTAAATTATCTCATTTCGGTGTGAAACTCAATTTCGTACATGTCAATTGAATCGATTATAAAATCGATACTAAATGTTCTCGATTTACATTATCTTACGATTTTTAATTGTGTCCGTACATCTAAAATCGCAGTGGGTACGACTTTTATTTTGTTTCTTATAAAAATGAGTCGGTTTTTATGTGGTTTTTATGTTGCGATTTTTTCATTTCATTTTGATTGTTTGTTTAAATTTAATTTGTTTCGGGTTTCGACCATATAGTTTGTTATTTATAAAGACAATAATTATCAAAAATGTACAGGTTTGGTGTTCATTTGTAATTAAGTAATGTAATAAGAAACTTCATATTTTAAAAAAATATATTACGGATAAATTCACTAAGCACAATTGAGTTTTGCTCTAAAACACACACAATTTCACAATAATGAAATTAAATACGTGTAAATTCAATTTGCATGTAAAGTTACTATCTAGAATAATCGGTACAATGTAACATCGACATAATCTAAGCATAATTTGTACAATGTACAAATTATGCTTAGATTAAATATTAAAATAATCAGCATTAAAAATCTGAAAAAAAAAATTAAAGAATATGCTAATGATATAAAACGAATAAAAACAAATTAAATGATGACTATGATAACAATGATGAAATGAATAAAACAGTTAATTCGGTCTGGCAGAAGTAAACCATAACGAGTTAAGAAACAATCGTAAAGAGATCTCAAAACCCAAACCATACAAAATCTTCTTCACTAAATCCAGATCAAGCCAACATTAATAGGTCCAATTCCCAATACAAAAACAATTAAGTAGAAGACGCAAAACAAACAAAGTACTCTCCACAAATAGAAACAAATCATTGTCCCCACATTATCTCTAACCATTCATGCCGCACCAAAGGAAACTAGAAAACAATGTTCATTAAACGAATACCAAAGTAAGAGACCGTTCAAATAATTGCTGCCTACATTTAGACGCGCATATCCAATTCAATAGGAACAATTTGTCGGTCCACCCTTTAGTAGTCTGCTTTAGAAATTCAGACATTTCCAAAGGTCCGCACGGAGACTTCTGATACCTCGTTAGTTATCTTGCGTTGCCACTAAATAATTGTAGCAGAACAACTCTAGGATAAAGCTTTAGAGGAATTCAAACTCAATCTTGAAGAGCACAAAGTTGAAACTGGTTTGGGATATAAAGACGACGAAGATGCTTGCTTTTAATAAAATTTCTAACTTAGCAGTTGGCGATAGAATTGAAAATGAATCGGGCAGCTTGATTTTTTATAACATAAATAATACTGTATACGATATTGAAACTTAAGTCGAAATCTATAAAGTTCTAAATGAAATAGGGTACGTAATAGAAGTTGTTTTTGATACTCAGCGCGGTACGGAAGCTAGAGTAATTTAACTGTCTACAGACTTTATTTACTAGTATTGAATGATATATTTACAGACAAATGTGATGTTTCAAACAGCAGTTCTTTTGTGAAAGATATTTCTGAACTATTTTCGCGTTAACAACACTGACAGGTGCCTTGTAACTTGAATTATCCCTTCATTTAGATCCTTAGCACGTGGAAAAGAGATATAAACCATACAAGATGTACGATAAAATTCTTCAGTAAAGACATAGGAATGTTTAACATCTGAATTAACAATGTAATATTATAAACTACTCGAAAAAACCCGTAGGAGTTTATTTGAATAAGTTTCTGGCTGGCTGGATATTGTTTTAATCCACAATTTAAACTTCCTTGCCTCCTCCTTCGAGATTAAGAATAACAGTTTAGTAATACGTCTAAGATATCGCCCTTCATCCACTAAATTCGATTCTGTTTTTGTGGGTACTTTATTTTCTTGATGCCTGTACTGTCCACTCATGTAGTTGAAAGCCTGGAACTTTTTTAAATATTTCACCTGAGATATAAGAATATAATGTTGGGAGAAAACTAATCTATTCGGGCAAAGTAACTCGTGTGTAAGTGTAAGTTGAATAGAACTTCAGCTATTGGCTATAACAAAAATTCTCTCTATCATTGCAGTGATCAACAAACAGTCAGAATTTAAGCCAATATTCAGCCATCTCAGTTTACTGATTGATAATGATTAACCAAAAGAACATTACATTCAGCTCGCAAAAGTCGTTCAATCGATTCTACCATGGGAAAAATAAACATATTTCCCGTTATTTTGTTAACTTGCCTCCAATTTGGACCTCAATGCACCAGTTCGTGTCAAATAATCTGGACACGTCTTTAATCGATGGACGAGACATGACAATCCAATTCTAAGTGTTTGGTTATTCAATATTAAAACTGAATTAAGGTGAAACGACGGGGAATAAGTTATACCATAGATCTACGTATTAGGTAAGGTGATTTGTGAAAATGTTCTACGGATATAAATATCACTTAGAAATAAAGCATTTCATTTTATACTGATCTTGAAATTGAACAAGTTTGGTAACTAAATGTAGTTTTACGCCTTAAAATAATTATCGATTTCGAACACATATTGATTACACTTCAAGAAGATGAGATGACGCGATGGCCTAATGGTAAAAGCGCCGCCTCTCATGTATGAGGTTGTGGATTAGCAATTGGACACGAACAAGAATTAAATGTGGTTACATAATGTATTCGAAGTTTTCCTTGCACATCACTGAAGGAAAACGTCATGAGGAAACCTTCCTAGTTGATATGTCTTGAGCAAAAGTGGTGATCAATGCTCGTGATTTCTCTGTATAAGAAGAGGCCTTTGCCCAGCAGTGGGACCATTTATAGGCTGGTGTTATTATTATTACTGAGCAAGTGTTCATACTCTTTATTTATTTTTTTTGGAGACTATATACAATATATACATTATACATTTTGCATTCTGTGGTTTGCTGATCAAGTCTCTTGATTAAAAAACTATAATAATTGGATGATTGAAAATGCAATCCTAGTGTCTCTTGGTCCCAGTCGGTTGACAAAGTAACATTCACACAATTAGAGCGTCTAGTTGAAGTACCAGGATACTATAAATGAATAGCAATAGACGTTAAAAATGACGACGGTGATAATTTTAAACTGGAGCCATTCAGTCTTCCTTACACAACACCACAAGCACATACCGGCAGTTTTTCTAAGCAACAAGAAGCCGGTACCAATAAACTAACGGACCGATACATTACAAACAAAGAAAAATAGCTCACAGCCAACAAAAATAAGATTTTAAATCATATTACTAGAAACTTTGAATGTAATAAATTGTAATCAATACTACAGACGTTAATGACACCAATTAAATAATCGTAAAAAAAACGATACTTATCTGTTATATCCAACGTTTATTTATTACTCGATTGCATGTTCTAGTATCGAGTTATTTATCGATTCCATATTAGCTTCTCAATAAGCATACAAATATATACCCGAAGGGAAATTCAAGATCATTTTTAATGATATTTTGAAAGTCCACGTCAGATTACAAGGAATTATTGGTGTGTATTTAATGAGATTATTTATCGGATTATTTAAATTAGATACGTAGTTGGTTTAACTTGGATAGTAGTGTCGCAATTTGAAATTATGATCGAGTTCGAATACAAGCTATTTTTTCTCGAGCCCGTTAAGGGAAAGATATGGAAGTCGGTTTAAAAGACCAGCACTATTTTAGTCGTCGTGTTTATTACCTGAGACAGATATCACCTGGATCGACTTAAGTAGAAAAATATTGCATTTCATGATATTATAAGACCAGGCCCCTTATTCACAACCATTCGATACGTTTCCGTGTCGGTAAGGAACCGTATTCGACTATCTCATTTCCGATTTGAGTCTTCGTAGCGAAGTTGAACTGTCAAAATTATTCGGTTTCGGATTTGTGAATTGCGTTTGAAGGACATCTTCGATATCTTTTGACTTTCGATTCGGTACGGAATCGAATCGAATGATTGTGAATAAGGGGCCAGGACTGGACCATCTCTCAAAATTACAAAATAACCGGTCCCCCGATATATTCCAACCATTTATTCTAGACATCACTTTCTACCATTAATTTAAACATCAAACAATTGACATTAAAATCTTTAAACACTTTAACAAGCACGACATTCTCTTGGCAAGCTTTCATCAACATTGTTACCAGTTTTTTGAATTTCAAAGAAGACGTGAGATATGAATTAAATGGACAGATATCGTCCGAAGATCTCATCGTAATGGGTCCCTATATCTTTTTAATTGGAAACCTTTTTTGCCTGGTCACATATCTTGTGGGGAACCTTGGTGAGAAAAACACATGCCTTTATGTATACCATTCATCTTGGTGAATGGGGTGTGGCGTAAGGATTAAACTTTTGATTTTATAGTTTTAGGCAATAGAAATTTAAAAGAGAATTAGATAGGAAAAGAATAAAAGAATTAATGGGAAGGCTGATAGTATAAATATTGATTCAGAAGAAGATAATAATTGAATGGATATATTATGGAATTTCGCTGGAGTCAAATTGAATGGAATTACTGAAATAATGCATAAGTAAGTCACACCATGAAACATAGAATTAATTTTAGTTTATTGCTTATTATTTACATGGAAAGGAACAATGTGGGCAATGTTTTAGCTATCCTTTGCCAAGTTTTAGTTTTACTAGAGCTTTTAGTTAGAACGAACTTTAAAACAAATTGGTGTTTATAGAAGCCTTGGTAATTTTCGCCTAGCCCTCATGTAAACAAATATAATATTGAAAATCTGTTCATTATTATCTGTTCATTAACACAAAAAGTGGTATAATTCCTGTCCTATATTACTAAATGTCATGTCTTTAAAAAGGGCTTCGTAGCCTCTTTCCACTTTTATAAGATGTTTTGGGGAAAGTAGTGCAGTGGTATCCCCTTGCCAGGCACATCAGTGATGTTAAATTGTACTCATTTAACTCATTTGCCAGGACGTGCCAATGACAAATATCCAGTTGAGGAAGAGAGATGACCGGACCCCCGTTCTTCTAAAAATCATTATACTAAAACTCAGTTTTAATTTACTCACGGCTACTGAGGTTAAACCAACACTATAGAAATTCTAATGTCTCAAATCGCCACGCCTATGCTTCTAACTTGATCAGTTCTCATCTGAAGCAGCGTAAGATATTAGTAAGACCCAAGTGTCGATATTACCGTTTCTATACAAAATGGTGTGAGATTCCTAGGAGGTCGTTCAATATAAACTATTGCGATTTGTTCAGCTATTTGTAAGCTTTGCAGTCACTATATAAATGGTCGCATGTGGCCGGTACTTGTTCGTTATGAACCTGTTTTTTACAACGTTTCCTTTTGTTTATGTGTCCGCTGCAGTTTTTGTTGTTAATTGGCGTATTAGCTCTGTTATTGTGTTTAATTGATTATGATGAACTATTATTATGCTGTTTAGTTGACGCTTACTTTTTGTTGTTTAAGTTTTAATTGTCTTCTTTTGCGTCTTGCCTTTTATGGTTGGTTTGATACAGTTTCATTTCGTTTATGTTGTACTTTTAATTTTTATAAGATACTGATTACATTAAACGATAACTGTATATATTCAAATTCAAAATCAGTATGTAAATGTATGTAATGTAAATTCCGTCTTTGGCATCTTCTAGAATAACTTAGATTTTGTAACATAACCTGACTAGATGAAATGATAACATTTGAGTTGGAGCAGATTTAATAAAAATGTGACCGTCACGAGCTGCTTAACAGAATAAGTGAAGCATCGAAACTATTTTGAATAGAATAAGCACAAAAATATCGTTTATTGAAGGAAATAAATATGGCATAATCAAACACAAATATTCCGATATTTTTATAGAAATCTTTATTTAAATAATACTAATTAAAAACCATTTTTTTTTTTAACTTAAACATTCATATGACTTAATTCTTTCAATTAGTAATTTCTGTAAGGCTCTAAGCCTCGGGCTGTTGCCGTGGCAACGCGTCTTCTCGCCAACAGACTAGACGGTCTGACCCGCCACAATAAATATTATACAGCAAAAATCGTACCTAAAATACTTTGCATTATTATTACTATGCATACATTTCTGGCTCCCATCCCATCCCATTAATAAATAACGATTTTGGCAACAATTTATTAAAAAACTAGCTGACCCGACAGACGTGGTCTTGTCCCGATCTACCTACTTACCTGCCTATTTACCTACACCTACCCTACACCTATCCTACACCTACCCTACTCCTACCCCTACACCTACCCTACACCTACTGTACACTTACCATACACCTACTGTACACCTACCCTACAAAAGCTTTTTTTTATTTTCTCTCCGTAAGAACCATCTTCGTACTTCAAGGAATAATATAAAAAAAGAATTATCCAATTTGGTCAAGCGGTTTGCAAGTTATGCGCTTACCAACACATTTAGCGATTAATTTTTATATATAAGAAAGATAAAGTCCAATATCGTCTGCATCATCAAAAATTTATCCCACCATCCGTTTTAACCAACCCACTGACTCAATATTAAATTGCACTACAATGACACAACTTTAATCAAAAACCATAGCAATCTCGGACCCGGTTTTATGCATCCAATTAAAAAGGAATAAACTGCCACCTCCCATGTTGATATCAATAATATTCAATAAGCAAAGCCGTGAGAGATCCATTTGTATTTGTTCCTACCGCTGCGAATGTGGCAAAGAATAAAGATGGCGGAGATAGGACATGAAATTGTGATTGTGAACCTGTGTGTTTTCTGCTCCAGAATTGATGTCATCGGATTTTATGTTTGTCGCTAATTGCGAGAAGAGTTGCAGTGGTATTTACAAAAAGTCTTCCTTGGTGACTTTAGGTAAAGTAATTTTGAGATGAGCTGTCAATTACTAACTTGAGATGGGTTAATCACAGCATCATTTCATCTCAAGGTTCATCATCATCATGTCAACCTTTTGACGACCACTGCTGGGCAAAGGTGTCCCCCTAGGAGGAGTTCAGCCGTAATCGCCATGCTTGGCAGATGCATGTTGGCGATCGCAGTAGGTGTTATGGTACTCAAAAGGACCCTCCTTATCCTCTGGTCAATTGGCCTCTGGTCTTCTACGAGACCCTTGGGTAGAAATGGGGTGATGGTATTCGCGGCCGGTACCACACAGCTCTCAAGGTTACTTCTTGTTTTACCGAGGAACATTTTGACGAAACAGCGTGGTGATTAATGCTCATATGCCTTCTTTATATCGAAAGAGACCTTTGCCCTGCAGGGTCAATAAAAGGCCTGTATTACGTAAAAGTTCAAAGTACTCTAAGCAAGGTATTACGTGACACTATTGTGTCACATAATAGCCCATAGTGTAGCACTTTATGGTAATTGAAAATCATAGTTTCGCGTAAATCTTGGTATGCCATTCTTGGACAAGAAAGGACCCATTTCGTACACAGAAAATGTAAATTAATGGCAGTGCTGTTTAGGTTACTACCTAAATTAAAATGTTTCAAATCTTGTATATAATCTTTTATTAATAGCTTCTAATGTATCGTTGCTAGTTTCGTGGTAACTGTTTGTAGTAGATGAAACTAGCCATTTGGGACTTTGCGGCGTGGTCTTTGCCCAGTAGTGGGTAAAACAGGCTGGCCAAAACTAATATCAGCCTGATAATTGCTTAAAATTCTGTGCTAACTTCGAATATATCTTGTGGATAGTGCTGCTTATTCGTAGGTTGTCAAACTGTTAACAACGCGGTGAATGGTAATGCGAATCTCGCGTCCCCGGCCATAAGAAGGGATGGAATACCATGGTGGAAAGGGCGGGTTACTTCAGCTATACTTTACTGACAGGTAATAGTCAAAAATGACGCTAGCTATGGTCAAACCAAAAAAATGGGTTGTTTAACAAAATGGTGGCCTTAACGTACCTACGTCAAAAAGTTACTATTACCCATGGAGATATAGGTATATATGGAGCCAACACTTAGAACAAAAGCTTGAAACCAACTGCTGATGCTCTCTTTCTGAATGCATACATAAGAACGAGACAGTGATATGTGTTTTCTTTATCTTATGTATGCATTCAGAAAGAGAGCGTCTGCCCACAGTTGGCTTCACTTAGGTATTTAGAGTGTTGCCTCCACTTTTATCTATAAGCTTCTTGCTATTACCATAACCAACCAGTCAACGTAATTTTGTGTTGTCAAACAGCTACGTCAAACATCAAAATATTATGGAATCTCTTTTTGAATAACTTTGACTGACGGATTTTTGTCATGAAAAAAATCCCGTTACATTTAATGAACGTTAGGGTGTTACTACACCAATCGATCGATCATCGATCGATGCCATCGGTCGACATCGATCGTCGTTGATCGATTGGTGTGGTAGGTTTGGCTGACGACGGATACCGTTCGACTAACTAATTGATCGACTGCCCGTCGATGGCATCAGTCGACGTTGATCGATTAACTCCGGCTATAATCCATCACTAAAAATAATCAAGCAGCTCGATCGACGTCGACTATTCTACCATCGATCGATCGTAGATCGACAATCGATCGATTGGTCTGTTAGAAACTATCGATCGATGTCGACTAATCCATTCTACCATCGATCGATGCCGTCGATCGACGATCGATCGATTGGTCTGGTAACACCCTTAAACATCTCGCATCATAGTAACTTATAACCGTCCGTATGTAACGTTAACCGACTGTTTGAAACAACCCGCTCTAAACTGGTAAGGGTCTGGCATGCCCCTCCGTCATCCCCACGATGGAGGAAGTCCATGAGGCTTTTCACCACGCAACAAAAAAAAAGTTAGACTAGAAACTAACTTCAATTAGCATAACAATAATAACACCAGTCTATGATTGTCCTATTTCAAGGACAAAGCCTCTTCTCATACAGAGAAGACATGCCCATTGATCACCATGTGCGGTCAAGGCTGACTAGCGATTTCGAATATATCAGATACATTATATATAAATAAAATCTACCATTTTCCAAAAGGTAGGTTGACACTTCCCGTGATCCAAGAGCTGGTTTTTACCTCGGACAGAGGTTAAGCATTGCCATCCAACGTGGCAATGCCGCCAGTCTCTTGGGCACATTCCCAGTTGACGACGATGTGAGGGAATTTTTTTATGCCTTATTGTCTTAGGTTTTTTTTTAGTTTAATAGTAGTTTTCACTTTTTATTTTTTCGTGTAAATATTGTACATTGTATAAAAATAATAAAGAAGTTGAACTATAAATAAATAAAACTGAAGTGTGTGTTCCGGGAATTCCCATAATGCATCGCTCTCAAAGTTTCTAATGTATCTAGCGATATTGACATTTATTTATCATTACCTACCTATTTGCACGTCTGTGTGTTTGTTCAAATGATTGCGTATTACTACTGTGGCTTGGAATCAAATATCCAGTGGAGCTAATAAATTTACAGAGAGCAATCGCTTCTGCTATTAGCTTTATGAGATATTTGCTGTTAGTCAATTACACAGTAGGTGGGTAGTTGATTAAACATAGAAAATTCTGCGAATATGTGAAGGAATAATATTTAAATAAGTAGTTCTTTATAAAATAATAGTGCTTGACATATCATCTACAAATGTTTTGTTTGATTTTTATACCGTTAAATAGTAAATACATAAGTTTAAATTTATTTACTAGCTTGCGCTCGCGATTTTGTCTGCGTTAATGTCGGATATCGCGCGGACTCCTAATTATTTTTCTAAAATAAAAGTAAATTATTATAATAATCTCAAATTATGAAAGAAGAGGCAGGTAGACCGTGCGGAACACTGAGAGTGAAGTCAAAAAAGCAAATATACTTACAAATTCAAAAGCGAATATACCAACAACGCGCTTCGTGCAGTATCCCGCATAGCCGCATCGTTAAGAAAAAATACAAATAGAAATTGAAAAATACAATACGGTACGGTACGGAGAGATTAGATACAATACGGTCTTCGGACCGTATTGTATCTAATCTCGTGATTGTAGCTAACTTCATACGCGCCAAGTTACGTTTAACTTGGCGCGTCTGAAGTTAGCTGTTTGGCTGCGCAATGGCACTTTTAGGAACGAAATTGTCTAGCTAATCGGCTAACTTCAGACGCGCCAAGTTACGTTGACCGTACTGTACGCATTTGAATTTGTGTTTGCTTTTTTGGCTTCACTGTCACTGTGTTCCGCGCGGTCTGCCTTTTGTTTCATAATCTGAGATAATAATAATAATAAATCACTTTATTTCGGATAACTACGAGATCCGTAAATTGCTAGTAACAGGTTTTGACATAAACACTATTGTTAGTAACTTAACTTAAGACGAATTAATGAGAGGACCACCCACAGATATAGATAGACCCTAGATAACGCAAGTATCACGATCTGTATGAAAACCAAGCGTGACATTTTTTAACTATCTACCTATGACGACAAAATGTTTTGTTTTTCTCAAATTTGGTATTACTGAGGGTATTAGATTAAAAATAATTGTTTTTTTTTTTAATTAATTACGCATAATATTAATCACAAAATGACTTACCGATGGAAGGAACGTTTACTTTATTTTTTTTAGTTACGATTTTTGTACGTAGCTTACGTACAAAAATGGCTATTAGTTATGTTTTATGGTATACTAGTGACCCGACCCGGCTTCGCATGAGCCTATAGCCTTCCTCGATAAATGGACTATCCAACACAAAAAGATTTTTTCAATTCGAACCACTACATCCTGAGATTAGCGCGTTCAACCAAACAAACAAACTGTTCATCATCATCATCATCATCATCATGTCAGCCTATAGACGTCCACTGCTGGATATAGGGCTCCCCAAGGGGGAGGGGGGGGGGTTGCCATAATCATGCTCTGTTGGTCATTGCCTACCGCTCAACTCACATGCTTATAACATTAGACATCGAGCAAACAAAACGGCAAAAAAACACGATTGTTGTATGAGAGCCCCCCTTAAATAGTTATTTTATTCTGTTTATAAATAGTTGTTAACACAAAGACATCGTATGTGAGAATATCACCTGGTTAGCTATTACGTTTCATGAGATACTTACAGCCTGGGTGACAGACAGCCAGACAGACGGACAGTGGAGTCTTAGTAATAGGGCCCCGTTTTTACCCTTTGGATACAGAACTCTAAAAACGACCAAGCAGAACATTAAAAACACTTCATTAACATTACTAGAACGCCATGTAGAATGGCTGAGCATAACTTACAAGAGAACCAACATAAGATCATAAATTGAAATCTGATATTGACATAAATAAGGAGATTCCATACGTGACGACGGACGACGTCGCATGTGTGATAATATCGTCGCAGCTATCCGAGCCCTTATTTATTGGTGTTGATATTAATTGCAAATATGTTCACGATAGTTTTATGTACAGTCGGATAAAGAGATTGGTATTCAAGCTTACTTATTGAGTATATGCTGAGTTTTTAATAGTTCTTTAATAACCTCCAACGAAATCGGAGAGAATGATTGAAATGTTATAAGTCTAATGTGTGTATCTGTGTATACTAACATTGTGATCTACGCGAAGACGTGCCGGGGGACCGCTTAGTATTGTTTGCGGTTATAGTTCATAAACCTCTTGGGGGACCAGACGCGACGACGTTTGAATATTAATAGTAGTAGGTATTAAAAATAAAAGTGAAAGGACCAAAAAAAATATTAAAAAAACTAATACCTACTGTTTGTGGTTAATTCATTTCCCGTCAAATAACTAAATTTCTATCCGTATGGTGTCTGACGTAAGGAATAGCACCATCCCATATCTTCCCGTGGGTGTCGTAAGAGGCGACTAAGGGACTTACCAGAGAATGGGCAGCAGCGTTCTCTGTGCCTTTGTAACAACCATACTGCGATCGCCAATCCGCCTGCCAAGCGTGGCGATTATGGCAAAACCCTCCCATTCTGGGGGGAGGCCTATGTCCAGCAGTGGACGTCTTTCGGCTGAAATGATGATGATGAACTAAATTTCGAAATGAAATGTAGGTAGGTACCTAATTTAAAATCTCGTACATCTAATTTACATAGTTTGTTAATAATATAAAATATTTATACGAATAATATGTAGTAAAGAAAATCCTATAACTAAATATTAAGCTAATACAATAATGAGGCATCACAGGATTCCTCCACATCGTTGTCATCTGGGGATGTGCCCAAGAGACGACAGCATTGCCACGTTAGATGGCAATTTATGCTTAACCATGCGTCGATACTCTTGCACCATCCCATCTTCCTCGATCACCGAGCTGTGCTGGTGTGCTGGAAATCTATAATAGCGAGAGTTTGGTATCCATGGTGATAACTTTATTTTGGAGTCGTTTGGAGTTGAAGGCCTTGGTTCTTGGGTTCCTAGTGCTCATATTCTTTTTAAGGAAATGTCTAATAGATTGGTTGATAATACTCGTGATCCAAGAGCTAGTCAGAGGTTATAAATCTCGTACCTACCAGATATGTTAATTTTATGATTGTGATTTATTATGATATTTTTTGATTTCAAATACAATATGAATTGTTCCTGAATAAATTTGAATTGAATTGATTCAAAAATCATTAGCCGTGACAGTCCCCGTAGTGGATGCAAATACTAGTGAGCAGTGCCAGCGTAGAAAAAAGATGTTTATTTCATACCTGCATACAAATCTCTTATGTCGAGTGTACCAACATGTAAGTTGATTCCAAACGTATGTCGCTCTTGAATATGGATGTTATCAAGGTCTAGGTTTAAGGTTGGTAAGTTTATGCTGTTACGTGTGTCGACATGGATGTGGATGAAGTTTAACTATAGATGTTGGTTATAGCTGTTTTAGTCGGTAGCTACTATTATTTTTCATTTTTAACATAAATTGTCTAGGAATGAAACATTATCGATGTGACAGTTGTATTTTATGACAGTGTTCAATCATCCTATACTTATGTGTACAGTAATTTTGTTTTTTTTTTTTTATCCGAATGGTCATCTTTTTTTTCGGGACATCGCCAAGCAGCTGGTCGACTCTTCATGTGACCCGAGGCCTGGCCTATTCTTTGGCTAAAGAATCAGCATTGCCTGGCAATGCTGCCAGTCTGTTGAGCACATGTCCCGTTGACAGCTATGTGGACGAGTTTTTTGATGCCCTTCAGCTCAAGGTGAGCTAAAAGGCATAAAAAACCTTCAAAAATCATTTTTCTTTTTTTAGTTGTACATTGTTTTACCTATTTAATATATAATGTAGATATACTCTTGGTATCCACGCTAGTAAATGTTTGAATTTATGACAATATTGTAACAAATAGTATCGAAATGATATCGAAAACAGATAGGTTGTCTCAGTTTTAGTAGACCTTTACAATCTTAAACAAATTAGGTTAGTATGAAAAGTAGCTCCACGGATATCTATGGTTGGCGCAGTGGCTAGCAGTTGCCCTGCGTTTCGCGGATTTGGTTCTCGCACAAAAAAGTATATTTGTATAGCCGACAGGTAGCTGATCTGGGTGTGATATTTTGTGTATGTGAGTTTATAATGGTTGAAAACGTACTCAAAGTACAAAAAAAAAACACCTGAGTGGGCAAACGTTAAAAAAAAACACGTCACGTTTAATAAACAAATACATACCTACGATATTTTAACTAAACCAACCGGCATTGCCTTCATAAGACCATTCCGTGTTCATAGAATATAATCATTAGTCACAGCACCTAACAATAGTCCTAAGTTAAGCAGGACATGGTTCCCGTCGCATCTGCGTACACAATAATTTGAACGAACGCGCTAAGATTGTGGTGAAATATTGCTGAGGAATTGCCTTGGTATGTTGCAATAATTAAGTTTTATTAAAATTACGTATTATAAATTAAAGTCCAACGCAAGTTTGTATTAGTTCGGGCTATTTTACAGAACTACTGGTACGATTCTGTTAATTATTTCGCCTATTAGTTTAACTGTCCAATTTGCAGAAACAATAGTTAAACAATGGCCAACGCTACCAGGGGTGTAATTCTGTAAGACCTCATTCTAAACTTTGAATCTGAATCCGCTGTGAGTTTCTTGATTGGCATTCTGAAAACTCGGTTGATAATTCGAATTTACACTAGCGCCACCCTTGCGAGCGTGTCAGCGAGTTGAACTAAATTGACAGGGAGATTTTGACAGATAAAGTATGAGATGATAAGAAGTGGCATTCTGTAAGGTAATTTCCCCGTCACTTCGCACTCGAACCCGATTCAAAGTGTCAAATATATTAAGGTCATTTTTAACCTTATGCGAAGTGAGAGTGAATAGCGATGTGAGATGCGAGTTGTTTGAATTTTACAGAATCGACCTACAGGACGCGGCGTTCACATGAGAGCGGATAGGATGCTACGTTATTTGTAAGTAAAGAGTCATGGCAGGATTTGTACAAAAAAAATTAAGATGTTTAGAGAAGTTGAAATTCCAATTCTTATATTCTTGGGTGCCTAAAGAGTATCTTCAGGCATTTACAATATTTTTAAAATCCCGCAAAATAAAGTTAATAGTTTAACGAAAAGCACATTATTTCAGAACGAAACGGCGACTGACAGTAACAGTGACACTGACAGGTGCCGTTCCGCAGTTCTTACATTGAAATTGCATCGTTTTATGGGAAATAATATCACATTATAATTATTATTATTTCCCACACACTTGTCACATCACTTTTACATAAATTTTATAGATCCGTTAACATCGCTTGTCACTTTCTTTTTTTTATAATCACAAAATGGGCATCGAGATGAAACAAAAAGTGATATTTTCATTTTGTAATAATTTAAATATGCGGGGGTTTAAAAATATGCTAAGTATATCAATCTACTCCTGGTAATGTATTGTTCACATTGGAAAATATTTTAAGCCCTCTAATTACTTTTTTTTTTTTTCATACAAATGAATGTATGAATCTCGCCATGATTCTTTCTGTTTCACTGTGTTACCGTTTCGTAATGGATTTGGATGATGAGGTACTAAATAGCAGAGAATTTTAAACCTTTTTTTACAAAAAAGGCAACCTCCCGCTTTCAAAAACTAAAAAGTGATAAATAACTTTAGTACAGAACACGTTATGACTTTATAATAGTTTAGGAACGCGTGGCTTACTTATAGCCGTACAGATCGATCGGTCAAAGGTTAAGCTACGCTAGCCGCGGTCGGTCTGTGAATGAGTGACCATCTCTTTCATACCGAGGTTCCCTCCGTGTCCCGGAAAGCACGTAAAAGTCATTGGTCCCGGCTGTCATTTGTAGATCTTTGGTAATCGTTATGGGTAATCAGAAGACAGAAAGTCTGACAACCAGTCTTACCAAGGTGTATCGTGTTACCCAGTAACTAGATTGTGGAGGTCAAATAGGCAGTCGCTCCATGTAAAACACTGGTATTCAGCTGCATTCGGTTAGACTGGAAGCTGACCCCAACTTAGTTGGAAAAAGGCTGGGCAGATGATGATGAATAGTTTAGGAGGTTGTATGAGGCAATACAAAATAAAAGACAAAATTTCATCATCAGCCGAAAACGTCCACTGTAGAACAAAGGCCTCCCCCAAGGAGGGGGTAATGCTATGGGCATTATGACAACCCCCACTCCCTTGGCAGGCATCCTGAGGTTGTTAAGTACGCGGAAGTCGAATTTTCCCTTAGTTGACTTCTACGAAACCCTCGGGATGAAATGAGTGGGTGCTGTTCTGGCCCGGACAGCCTACGGACAAACAGAACAATAGCCGAAGATTCCCAGTTCTACTCTCTCTTTAGATTTTTTTCTTCTCAATTAAGGCGTTACACACATAAAACTTCCGCCAACCGTGAAAACTGACAACAAAAGCATTTAACCCAATAAATATCCGTCAAAAATATAATTGCGTTTAAAAAAGAGAATTTCCATTTTATCTTTAAAAAGTTTTAATCAAAACATTGGGACGGCACCTTAAGGGGATAATTGTAGGCAAATTGGCGATGGTTTAACGAGATGGAAGAGGACACTTTTTATTGCGCATCCTCCTTATGGACGTCTATCACACCGTACATTAACATCGTGGTAATGTTTGTGACTGAAATTGGTATTTTCTAATAGATTTTTGCTGAAATGGAAACCTTTGTCGGCTGGAAAGTGGTGGCTGAGTTATAATTGACTTCTGCACTAATAGAAGCTTAAGAGCCCTACACTTGTTCAGGGTTTGGCATTATGCTTAGTTGCCTGAGAGACGCTTACAATTGAAGTAACTACAACTTGACTTAAGTAAGACTTGACTTAAGTTGACTTTAGAACCGGCTTTGTAGATTCTTGCTAATTAAAAAAAAACTGAATATTTAAAAGGTACGGGCAAAAGCCGTGTGTTGCCGGTCGCGAATAGCACCATCCCATTTCTGCCCTTGGGTGTCGTAAAAGACGATAGAGGGATATTGACCAGAGGATAGGCAGCAGGGTCCTTCTTAATACCATAACACTTACTGCGATCGCCATCATGCACTGGCCAAGCATGGCGATTATTTAAAATATTGATATTTGGGAGAGGCCTAAGTATTAAATATTTGTTTTAAGTCAATAAAAAAATAAAATCTTTTTAAAAATATCATTATATCGAATAACGTTGTATTACACATCTGTGTGAAAGGCAGCCGTTTATAATTCTTGCCTTCACATTTTTGTAGGTGTCAAAGTATGCAGAATATGCCGATTCTCATTACGATATCATGATTGTGTGCTTATTAACTTATTCAACGATAATTAGGTTATTATGTATTCAGTACACGTAGATTTTTATTCAACAAAAGGTACTTCGTTGAGATTTCAGGTGGTTTTTTTATTTATTTTTTGAAACGAATAAAACAGTAAGGTACTAAATTTTGTTGTGGTATTTCGTTTTGGTACTTATAAATTATTTCATTGAATTATATATGGAGTTCACCATACTTACAACCTTCAACCTTCAAAGACTTTTTTCGTTATTTGGTTCTATTTCTGAACATTGGTTACTATACTCTGTTCACAATAATATTAGACATTTACTCAAACCTTTTTTACAGTCCGTTCAACCGATTTTGACTTCTATTACGTTGGTAGCATGACAAATGGCAACTGCAGTAAACAAGTGTATTGTAACCACTTTTTTTGCCTCTAATGTCATCCTTAAGCCTACGGAATAGAAGTCAAAATCGGTTGAAGGGACTGTAAAAAAGGTTTGTGTTTATGTCTAATTTTATTGTGAACAGGGTATAGTTACTAGAAAAATGTGTTTTTTTTTTCTTTTAATGAAAATTTAAGGAATATCCGTACATACATATTGTATGAAACTTGGTATATTTAAAAAAATGTCAAAAAGTTATTGCCTTGGCCAGTTACTACTAAGCTAAGCGATATAGAGTATATCAGCAGTCATAAATATTCTTCTACAGGTATTCAACATACTTAGGAGAATAAAATTTAAAACAATATCCTGTTTAAAAAATGGAACACTTCAATGATTTATGTTCGAGATATAAAAAAATTAACCTTTAAAAACCAAAGACATCGATTTTCACTAAATTATAACGAAAAATAAACTACATCGAAATTGCACTCGCAGTAGGTACATTCTCGGTAATCCCGAGTTCATAATACTGACATTCGCAATTGACTCTCTTACCGGAACGTAATGTGTGTAATGAAGGATTGCACGTCCAAAATTGTATGTTAAAATAATAAATTTCCCGCGAAGTACCAGGTCTGGTACGATTATGACACTTAATTGAAAAATTCGGTTATCGGGATCTGTTTTAAGTGCTTTCGTAGAAAAGCTCGCGCGCTCGCAGGGTTGACGTTTTGAGTTTTTAATTTTTTGTATGCAAAGGACATGTGGTGAGTTCAGCCTACTTGTATGTTATTGCTGTCAGTTTTATCATTATTTTTTGTCAAGTCCCAATTTAAGTAAATTTTTAATTCCAAATGTAAACATCAGATTTTTTTAATGATTTATTTGTAGGGTGCCAAATTTCATTAATTGCAAACCGTTAGTGAGTTTAATATCCCTTTCTCAGACAAATTCATAAACAAAACAATCTCATGATAATCTTGTATATTATAACGGTGTGCAATTATGAAAATAAATATCCAATAAATTCTCAAAATGGCCCCTGGCCAGCCCTATCACATAACCATCCTGTCTAAGTAATGGCCCTCGAATACCCCCTTTTAGTGAGCAGTGTAAACAAGAAAATTGATTTTGAAAGAACCTACGTGAGTTAATACAGCCTTACAACTTCACGGAAACATTTATTTCAGTTAAGACCGTAGGCTGTACGAGTTGATTCCTTGGGACAGCAGGGTTGCAATAAAAAAAAATACGACTTTTTTTACGAAAATGAATGACGAAATTCGAGGTTTAAGTTTCGAAGAAATTGTGTTGATAGCAAAATTGTTGAAGTGAAGATTTATAATGTCAAACCGCGAATAATGATATGATTAATTAAGCTTTTTTTAACAGGTATTGTGTTATTTTGTGTGATCTTTAATATAATCGAATCAACATAATCAATTATAGACAAAGGAGCTCAATTCTTTTAACATGTTCCTAGCGTAAATCGTACGTGATTTAGAGTGCCGAGTATATTTTTCCATTCAATGAAATCTCGAAAACAAATTCAATTTAATGCTTCTTATAAAAAAAAACCTTGCCTAAGAATTTCAGTTGTACAGTCAACAGCAAAAGTAGACGATCAAAATCAGAAATTCAATACTAATGAACAGAGTTCGCGCCAGAACTGCGTGGCGTCAAAGTGATTCAAAAGTATGTGTGTTAAATTTCTGATTTTGATCATCTAATTTTGCTGTTGACTGTACCTACTAAGAATGTCTCCTGTATTCTGGATGCATTTACAAACACATAAAGTCATATACCTAACCTCAGATTATAAAATAATAGTACCTAACCTACACAAAAAACTAAACCCAGAACAACTAACTACACATAACAACAAACATTTGTTCCGTGCGGGAATCGAACCCGCGACACGTAGTACTTAACTGATGATGCAGATAAGAAGTTTATATATTATATGATTAGGAGACGTCTGCTCAAAACGGATTTGACTTTCACCACGCAGACGAAATCACGGGCAAAAGCTAGTTTCATATAAGTACCTATTATCACGCTAACAATAAAAACAAAAAAGCTTTTTACAAAAAAGACAACCGCCTTCAAAAAGTGAAAAATAACTTTAGCACAGAACACACATTGACTTTAGTTTTCACTTTTTGAAGGCGGTTGTCTTTTTTGTAAAAAGCTTTTTATTTTCCGCTTTTGAGTACCTCTTTCTCATTCAAATCTATTAAGAAGAGATTGACAGTTAACTACTACAAAGATTGACGAAACTAAAACGTCGTCTATGTAAAATTTTTGGGTATTTGTTGATTTTTCAAAAAGTGCTGAATCAATTTCGATAAAATTTATATGGGACCACCCCTGAAGCATACCCTATCTGCAAAAAAAAGAATTTTCAAATTCGGTTTACGTTTGCCTGAGAAATCGCTTAACAAATCGCACACATACTTAATGCAAATTTAAGACTTATACGGTTTTCTCATGGATGCCATGGTCAGAACTGGACCAAATTAAAATGGGACCACACGGGAAGCACTAGCTTCCAAATAAAAAAAGAATCATCAAAATTGGTTCACCCAGTCCCGAGAAATCAGGTAACAAACATAAAAAAATAAAAAATAATAATAATAATAATAAAAAAAAAATACAGACGAATTGATAACCTCCTCCTTTTTTGAAGTCGGTTGAAAATCAACGATCATGTCAAGTTCAGTTCAGAATAGATTACTGATTACACATTGTGTCCAACAGAACTGAACACAAAGTCGAAACAACTTTACTGGTACTGTACTGTAATACTTCAGACCGTGCAGTAAGGTCGATTCTGTAAAATTCAAACAACAACTCGCATCTCTCATCGCTATTCACTCTCACTTCGCATAAGGTTCAAAATGACCTTGATATATTTGACACTTTGAATGGGGTTCGAGTGCGAAGTGAGCGTCGAAGTGTATAAATACCTTACAGAATGCCACTTCTTACGTCATCTCATACTTTATCTGTCAAAATCTCCCTGTCAATTTAGTTCAACTCGCTGACACGCTCGCAAGGGTGGCGCTAGTGTAAATTCGAATTTTCAACCGAGTTTTTAGAATGCCAATCAAGAAACTCACAGCGGATTCAGATTCGAAGTTTAGAATGAGGTCTTACGATACCGGATCAGAATTTGCTATGTTTTTTTATAGTATACTATAGTTTTGAGGTTTAAATCAAAGAGGGGAAACTGAAAGAAATGACTAGATAAATAACACGTCTGTACGTCGAGTGCGCCACGCCAAACGTTGCCTTGATATAAAAAAAAAAAAAAAAATTATTTTATTTAAAAAAAAGCGTGGGGTGCTTTTTAAGATATTATCAAAATGATAATCACTCTACTCATATCTGTCAATAAAATATTTATAACTATTGACACCATGCACCCCACGCTTTTTTTTAAATAAAATAATTTATTAAAATTTATTTTCTATTTTTTAGTTTGGTTTTCTATAAAAAGCGTGTTTTTAGTTTTTTTTAACTATTATTTATTTTTTACTTTTTAGTTTGATTATATCTATATCTATAAATATTATGTACATTTATTCTACCAGGGGCGCTTGTGCAGTACCTTCCTAGTATATAATAGCTGTTTTTTCGGCAACTAATTTTGAACGACTTATGTTTTTCTTTTTTTCTTTTTTTGTTTTTTTTAATAATTTTATCAAATTAGTGTATTGTCATCGGTCCTCGATAAATCTACAAAGTTTGAACGAAATCTGGCCGTTTAAAGTGGGTCAAAATCGCGCCCAAAGAAGTCGGTTACAAACAAACATACAAACAAATAATTATACAAACATACAAACATACAGGTGAAGCTAATAAAAAGCTGGTAATAAGCAAAATACTTCTTTATTCAAAATACTTTGTAGAACAAATCCAGAGTGTTTAGACGAAACATATGGTTTTGTTTTCTACCAGCCTGCTATACGCATGCAACCTTCACAATACCTACCTATAATATAAGCAATGTTACACAGCAACAAAAAAGAATCGATACCTATCAGTTATAAATGAGATCGATATTTTAATCGGAACACACTCGACAGGTCGTTTTGTAAGTCAATTTTAGGGCTCACCGTGTTCGATGTTCGGATTGCGATACTGGAATATAATCAGTAAATACATATAATTTGTCATTTGGGTACCAATTTGGCAGCCAGTAGGTAGTTAAGGCGCCTCTCATGCGTGATGTTGTGGTTTCCGATACCGGGCGAGTACCAGTGTTACCTTTTTCATTCCATATATTGTACTTAATAAATTTTTCATCCCTTCTATTCGTAAAGTGTCGTTTTGTTCCTCTATAAGCGGGAGCAAAGTAGCTCTTTTCTCCACTAGACTTTTTAGCGGGCAGTAATCAGATTTGAATTTGGAATATAAAATTGTTCATTGAAATCGAATGCAAATTATATAAATTACTGGCGGAGAAGCGCGGTAAATAAAAAAAAAACCAAAAGCGCGCGATTTACTTCACTGTTCTTGTAATCGGTACGGACTTTATTGTATTTTACAAAAAAATGGGTTCTACGTCGAGTTCTGAAAGTCATAGTGCATTAATTCCTGAACCAAAAAAATAGAAGCTAATAACGTCATACAAAACTTAATACGTATGAAATCCCGGGAGAAATATTTTCTCATAGAAGGAGATGAAAAGTAGAGTATTTATGACTAGAGAGCAAAAATATTTATCCCTCAGGCGATGTACCTACTTTGAATCCGTCGCTACGTTCAGGATTATATTCTAGAATCCTTCGCTTCGCTCTGGATTCAAAATAGTGCCCTCGCCGTAAAAATATAATCTGGTCCCTTGTTATACAATCTACTATACCTACCTTGGTCATCACTAATATCATATCAGAGAAGCTAAACATCGTGAGAAAACCCGGACTTATCCTACTTATATAATATATAATAATATCCTACTAATATTATAAATGTGAAAGTTTGTGAAGATGTTTGGATGTTTGTTACTCAATCACGCGTAAACCGTTGAACAGATTTGCATGAAAATTTGCACAAAGGTAGACCATTTCCTGGATTAACACATAGGATACTTTTTATCCCGGTAATGGTATCCCTTGGGATAATCGTTCTTTTTACGCGGGCGAAGCCGCGGGCAGAAGCTAGTAATTTAATAAGTCTGTAATCGCCAATCCGCCTCGTGCCTCCTATGTAATTATGATAAGAGACCTTTGGCCTGCAGTGGGACAAAAATAGTTTGGTATTATTATATTATCACAATGTACTTTTTTATTTTGACTTAATTCTGGTAGGTTGTCAGTTTTCTTCTCAAGAAGATTTTATATGCAATGGGTTCCAGCTTACATTGGATTATGTGGTAATGAGGAGGTTGACCGATTACACAAAATATAAAAGTTACAGAAGGACCGCTCCCGCCATCTTCAAAAATAATTACCTAAACTTGCCAGACTCACTAGGGCTGCTACTGTATTGACTCTGTAGGTTTTATTTATGACAATATGAAATTTTATTGACACTGGTTGGATCTCTGCAATTTTTTTATAACAAAATTTTGCCTGTTCGTCATTAAGTGTCAATTACATCATTTAATCATTTGGCAACACGTGACAGTCAAGACTGAAGTCTGCTTGAAACTGCTTGAGAACGTCTATAAACGTATTGTCATTGTGTGCGTCCGAAAAATGGTGATTTTTGTTCTAACTGGTCTCTGCTCGGGCGCGCCGCAGCCTTATGTATTTTGTGCCATGATTATTGGGAATACATAGGTAATATCCTATCTAGAGTAATTACCTATAACTACTGGAAACAACACTTGGTATTATCAGTCAATAAAAAGGTGTATGGTATAGAAACCACACAAAGCGAGCGTCCTCATGTGCCTTGGTTAAATTTTGCTCAACTCAGTAGTAATTATGTTAAATTAATTTTAAGACTTCGCTCTGGACACTATCCATCAGCGAAGTTTGCATTCCTTATTTTATGAGGCACGATGGGGTTGGCAAATCTGTTTAGATAAAAACCCCAAAATAAATAAAGACAAAAAATACTAATTTGATTGGCATTGAAGTTTTAGTAAACCTCATTATTTTTTATGTTGTATTTGGTAATTGAATTATCGCCGTGTGATACTATATAGGGGCTTCGATGGAAATTAAAAATCGTGGAAGAAAAAAGTGAGTAAAACCATGGACAAAACATAGACAAAAGTAAAGAATTTCTCAAATTATTCTCTCAGTTATAATCTAATCCTCTAATCAGAACCACCCGTTCACACACAACGAGAGATTAATCTATAAAATTAAATAAATCGCATGTAATCGCACGATACGGATCGCAACGCCTTATATTAACGCGAAAGACCACCGGCAGTGGCGAACTAAAATATTAAAATGACAAATGAAAAATCGCTGCACTGTTATCGGCTGTTATATTTTTTTAATTGCGAACGATGGCTCGTGTTCCGTTTTTGAATTTGAGTGGGCGATGCGAATTTGTTTTTTGAACCCTGAACCGTTACAATTTTGAGAGACAATTTTAAGATTTATCAGTGGGTTCATGATGGGTCATTATAATCGGCCATTATTATAGAGTAAATAATAAATAATGTAGTTAGCTGTCTATGTACCTGCCTACGGAAATATACATGAGATCACAAGCGATATTGGATAATAGTTAGGTACCTAGCAGACAATGGCTCTAGAATATATATTTGCCGAAACCATAAAAATCGAACGCAGTAAACCAATTCTACTAACTTTTGGGAACTTTGGCGTCCAAATCACAGTTAAAAATAAATATATTATTTACCTACATTTTTGGCAAGATTTCGACATTAGTTATCACTGAGACAAAAAAAGGACAACTCCGTATGGTGTCGGACATAAAGAATAGCACCATCCCATATCTTCCCGTGGGTGTCATAAAAGGCGACTAAGGGACTCACCAGAGAATGGGCAGCAGCGTTCTCTGTGCCTTTGTAACAACCATACTGCGATCGCCAACCCGCCTGCCAAGCGTGGCGATTATGGCAACACCCCCCCCTTTGGGGAGGCCTATGTCCAGCAGTGGACGTCTTTCGGCTGAAATGATGATGATGAGACAAAATAGAGAATAAATTTTGAACGTTTTAAATTATTAGCACCGACTTTAAATTTGGTAACACCTATGGAAATATCATTAGATTACAACCGGCATTGGAGTAACCATAAACTTTAAAAGTAGAGATGTCAAAATCTTTAAGAAAAAATAAAAATCGACTTAAACCAGATTGACGGAAAGACACTTTCCCCATTCTTAGCTAAGATCAATCTTCGCCAAACAATGGGCAATTTGAGTGGACTCATTAAAAATACTCCTACAAATCAAGGGTGTTGGATGTCCAATAATTTCCTCGGACATACAACTGTAAGGTCCAATTATAATGAAAACAATCATATCATTAAGGGAGTCAGGTCGCTCCATAAAATTGTTGGCTTTAACAATTGGAATATTGGTCTGATGTTGGAAAGAGTATAATTCAGATGTGGCAGCTGTTTTGATGAGAGATAAAAATAAACCAATACTGAAGGCTCCCATATGTTTTAAGCACTAAATACCTAGCTGATTGGAGAAGTGAAAGTTAAATCAATTATTATTATTTAGTAGGCAGAGACACCAATCTTCAAAATAGCTGAACATTATCTTCATGAATCATAGCTGCTAAAAACGATCCTGAAAAAACCTGTAAAACTTAAATCATTTATTTCAAACGAACCATTTACAGGTACTTTTGAATTGTCAGAGTCAGTCAAAACAAAGTGAAATCGTCCGTGAACTTCTGATACCTCTAAGCATTTTTTTCGAAAAACGTTATTTTAAACCAAATTCTCCATGAATAATGAATAAATTAGTTTTACGTTCCTCCTGTAAAATTTGTTTGAAATTAGATAGAAGATCTCAGAAGTTCACGGACGAAATATTATCATTCAGAGACACCAATCTTCAAAACAGCTGAATATAATTTCATTATTCACCCCCAATTAAACAAGTAGGTACTCTAAAAAAACCATTGAAATTGACCCATCCGTTTAGGAGCTACGCTCTCACAGATACAAGGACAACACACAACACCCCTCTCTATATACGTCGGCGGTTAAAAATACCTCCTTCATAATTTTATCATACTTTCGTAACTCCACGAACACGTTAATGGACAATTATGCATTGTGTGTTTAGAAGCGGTCCACTACTAGATTTAGACTGATAGGCCAGTCTCGTTACGTTTCTGAGTTAGTAGCCTCCATACATACATACCAGCACGCATGCAAATGCGTCCACCAAAGGATTTATACTACAGGTGATGGAAGATTAGTTCTAAATATATGATTCCTGTGACGATTGATGACTTTGGAGGACAATGATTTAATTAATTTTGATTATTACGTTAGTTATGGACCAACTTCTCTGATTGACAGTAAAATGGCTTAGATATATTATGGTCTGGGTATCCCATTAAATCTTTGGTTTGTTTTGAAGAGCAGTCTTAGGGTCCATATGTGGGAGAGTTTATAAAAGGTCCTTATAAGCTTAAAAAGCTTTATCGAGAGACGAAACCGGTGTCGTAAATAATCAAGTTTTAACTAAAGTTCCTATAGTAGAATGTCGTGATGGCCCATTGGTTAATATGGCAGCCTTTTCTGCATGAGGTTGTAGGTTAGAAATTGTGAAAGTATAGTGTTACCTTTTTATTATAATATATAAGGTATAATTACATATTCTGAAAATCCGGTAAGTAGGTCAATGTATTTTATCATGACGAATAATTTTTATCACTGAAACAAATCAGCTGATCCATAGATTTCGTTGAGTTATGTGAACATTAATGAGAATAACGGCTGATTTTCAGCAGATTTTTACAGTTGAGGTTCGAAATTCGAATTTTCGACTATTTTGTTCAGTAGCCTGTGTCGCCCACACAAAATACGACAACTCTACAAACTCTCAAACATTGTCACTCTAAAACGGGACTACACGAAACCACCAATCTATACTCAATACATATTCAATTTAAACGATTTTAACAATCGATCGTGACCCAGCGAGATCTCGATATCTCGCCGTATTTATGAATAAATCGGCAGTAGAACGGATCATAGCTCATAAACGGCGTCTGTGAGGAATAGATAAATATCTGGGAATTTTACTGTTTCACGTTTTGTGGTTTCTCACGGTTGTGTCTAGTTGACAATCGTCGTATTTCTCTTTTTTGTACAGAAGTAATAATTAAGTAGATACGAGTACATACCTATATATTCAGTAGTAGTTGGTATAATTTAGTAAACAGAAATTACAAAAAATAGTTCATTCAAACCGTAACAAAATCGGTCCAGCAGACCTCAGCATCGGATCGGTCAGCATCATTAACATGATCGCTAGTCGGCTGAACTCCAGTTACGTCAGTCATTGCCGCGCCATTACTCATGAAATGGGGCAGTTGTGATTATTGTGCGTACTTTCCTTTTATATGTGTTATTCTGGGTGCTTTTAAGTATTTACTAACACTAATTACTACAGAACATTGTTACAAACCAAATTCAATTCAATTCGTCTTTATTGTGGATCATAGTAAGGTGTACATAATACAGATGGTGTTATTAATTATTGTGATCTGCTATGTCCAGCCCTTTGGGCGTACAATTACATAAAATAAATAGAAATTTACATGCTTGTCAACAAATATTCATCACAACATTTATAGATCAATTTAATATATAATTTCTAACAGTTTAAATATACTAATTGTCTATAAATATGTGTACTAAACGCATCATGACTCGGGCAGAGTGTATTCTAACAGTGTTCTGTCGTCTAAGAAATCTTTTACAGAATAATAGCATTTGCCCACTAATAATGCATGCAGATTGTTTTTGAATGTTTTGATTTCAGTAATTGTTCTAATCGATCTTGGAATATTGTTAAATATACGCGGGGCTGAGCAGAAAATACTTGAAAATGGACACCAATGGTCCGAAATAAAGTATTAATGTTATTATTAAACCGTTCTGGAGATAAATGGGAAATTTTTTTTGCACAAATAAACAGTTTCTCAGCCTAAACGCGAACGCCTCCGTTTCGTCGCCAGCATTTTTTTAAATAGTACTCCGCCAGCATCGATGTCGTAAGATATAAGCTAATGATTTTGTGGGATCCCGTGTGAGGAACCCTTAATGTGTGCCATGACTGTGGTGGTAATTATCATTAGTTTAGCAAATTGGATTGTTTTGCAAATAATATACTTAGTGGGCCTATTGTAATTGTTAATTTATTTATCTTTGAGTTTCACTGCGACGTCAAATCGGGGCCTCAAGTCTGCTATTACAATAGTGTCAGAATGGTCTATCATTGGTTTCATAATTGTTGATTTTGACAAGTTTGGTAATCTACTAATATAATGGCGTCATTATGACTTTCAAATGGTCAACTACTGACTCCCATTGAAAGAAATGATATAGAATGGTAATCTCGTACAAAATTACAACTGAATGACTGACTTGGCGGTAATCTGCTAAAATTTTGACAGTTCCTTTGATCAGTGACCTACCATTAGAACGTCATTGTGCGGTCATTGCTTTTAATTCGACAGGCCAATGATCGACCATTATGAATTTAGCAGATTGCCAACTTTTTGCAAAATGACAATGTGATCGTGTTGGAATGACGAAATTATAAAAATAGTAGACTTGGCCCCCAGGTCAAGTTGGCAGAAGAATGAGTGCAGTGTAATCACATCTTTATGGAAAATAATGTAGGATGTGGCAGGAGATGACACGAGTATTGTATTTAAGGTGACTGATTTATTTTTGTTAATACTTTAGTTTTGAATTATCTTCAATTACATACATATTGTTCCCAAACAAAGATGTCTGCGCCCGCGTCTCTGTTCATCAGTGTTGCAACTTGCCAATGAAAGTCATGGCACCAGGCACAGATTGACAAACAGTATGGTTACGTGGGGTGTAGATGTATTTTATTATTATTTAATTTATTTTTCTTTTCGAATTTATTATACTTTACATATATTATTTATTTTTGTTTTTTCGTTTACACTTTATTTTTATTTTTTTTCTTTACGTATCTGACCGTGGCATCAGTTTGGGCCCTATCAGAATATCAGCGCTGTGACGTTTTTTTTTAATGTTACAGCACCATGCTGAGATATGAGCCTTTTGGCCTCGTACAGGACCAATTTTCGTTTTTTTTCTTTATCGTGTATTTTTGTGTGTTCTTGTCCTGGCGGGCGAATAAATGCTTTTTCTTTCTTTCTTCTTTCTAGTAACTAAACTCACTTAAATTATGCAAATATGATAAGAGCTACTAATATTTACGCTAATAGACAGTTTCAAAGTAATAGGTAATTTAAAATCTCGTACCATATTCAAAACTCACCATTATTTTGAAATTAATTAATTTGACGGAAAGCTGCACTAACCAATCGTATTTATTAGTTACTTTAATTACTTATCTATAAAATTTCATCGAGTTTGCTTATAATTCATTGACTCAAATATAACTAGACTGAACCCAACTGTCCAATTAGCAGACACGCTATACCCTGTCCATTGGGTTATTGGTTTTTTGACAGCTGCCTTATAATGTAATTATTCCCGATTACCTTAAGTTAACTTTAAAATGTGTTATAAAATAAATATATAAACTGCCTAATCTTGTTGGATTATCTTATTTATGACCTCTTACAGACATTATAATACAGGTATGCGTATCAGTTTTTACAAAAAACATAAATATTGTTCACTAGTTGTAGCTGTCAAAAAACGATTAAACCAGTGGACAGAGTGTAGTTAAACAGTTGCAATATGTCTCAAAAAGTCATGTCAAAAGTCAAGCATCTAGAGAAGAGGCCCGTAATTCGAAATTCAAAAATATTAAAAATATTTTTTTTTCTCACATGACTGAGTTGTGCGGTGGTACAACTCGGATATCTATGGGTACAACCATAGGCCTGTATTGTTTCCGCTTATTCATTTTTAAAGCATGATTAACGTTATTTAAAAACTCGTAAACAATTTACAACTTTAACACACTTCCCGACCTTGCAAGCAAATCTAGATAATTCAAAAATATTGGTGTAAAAAATGTATTAATAACAATAAACCATCATTTCAGTCGTTTACTTCACATTTAGATGCTCATTATCTGTCGTCAACGAGAAGATTATGCAGGTCTGACCTCTGAAGACAATCACTTCGTACAATCTTGGGTATTACGCGAAATACATAAATTCTTGTTAAAAATAAAGAGAGGTGATTGATCTGTTCTGATAGCACGGTTTTTTGTGCAATAACATTCGAGAATGATATTCTACTTCCTACTAGTATTATAAACGCAAATTCTTGTGTGGTTGGATGAACAAATGTTACTTTTATAAGCTTAAACGCTCAGATTATGAAACAAACGGCAGATCTAACGCGCGGAACACTGAGAGTGAAGCCACCAATGCAAATACGAATTCAAAAGCGAATACCTACAATCGCTACAATAGGTAGCGATAGGCGGTAGGTAGGTTTGTATTTGTTTCTTTTCTTTAAAAAAACAAATACAAATTCAAAAGCGAATACAATCACGCGATTAGGTATTCGCTTTTGATTTGTATTTGCTTTGGTGGTTTCACTCTCTGTGTTCCGCGCGGTCTATCTGCCTTTTATTTCCAATATAAGCTTAAACGGCTAAAGGGAATTACTCGGGTATACATAAAAATAGTTCCTTCGTGCTATTGGCCCGGTTCTGTTATTTTCTCACTCCACCGCTGTTCTTTTCTGATTAAGGCTGCTGTCTCGAAAAAAGCTTGAAAGAAGCATGCAGATGAAGCAACTTTTCGTCGGCATTTACTGAGAAATTACATCTGAAAAAAATTGTTAGTAGGTAATCTACATGATATGATAGGTACGTAATTTGGTTTAGCCACAATTTTTCTATCGGTTTCACTTAATAAGAAAAAAATTTCAAATCACCTTTAAATCATTGAGATGAAACAATTTTACTCCTTAATTTCTTCTCTCAAAAGAGTATAAAAAAATATCTACTGCTATGCAATACAAAGGAAAATGATTTGGTTTTGTTACTTTTTATAAATATGTATTATTTTTATTACAATAAATTAAAAATGCGTCCGATTAAAGAATGCTTGTCCACAAATTCAGTACGGGCCAAATGCTCAAGGTTATTGGCATGTATACAAGCCTTAATTTCGTTGCGCGATGACATTTACATACAGTTGAATCGTTTTCCCGGGAACGGGGATTGCCCGGCTTTCTACCCGGTTTTTTGACGGTCGCCACTGTTGATTCTGACTTACAGGATTTCATATGAAGTTGTAGTAACTCCTGTAAACACACTGTGTTTGGACACAGAGAAGCGAGCTTGTTCCATTAAAAAAAGTATATTTTTCTTGTCGAATGTACCAAAACCAACTGGAAATAATTCGTTTTCAATACAGATCAACTTACCAGTAATACCACACCGCATTTCAACCACATATCATTATAATTCCCTCTAAATCCCATAAAACCATATCAAAATGCCGATAAATTTTCTATTTTTTAATCCACAAAGGTGGCAAAGCAAGCTCGATACTTCTTTCATTCTTATAAGGTAAGGTAGCTTCACTGGGAACTTTAATGGTCGCATTAGAACTGGAAAAGGCAATTATTACCTCAGAAACAATTAGTGTACACTGAAGTTAGCCACACAGTTTATATCTCGATGATATTCTGGTTAAGGTGGAGGTTACAAAAAAATGTGGTCGGGTTAATTGATCGATGCATATCGTTGTGGGTATTAGGAATAAGGGTAATGCCTGTCATTTGTTTGTTTGTTTGGTAGTTTAGCACTTGGGCCTCCTTCAAAAATTAAATTTTATTTCCGTTTCAGACGGCCCAGAAAAAGGTCGAGAAAACCGTTAGTTACGCGAAACTGACGCACCCACGCACGTTTTTTTTATAGATAAAAGATGTTCGTTGTGGAATCAAAGGCAGTTGAATTGTTTCACCGAAAGATTTCTGCGCTATTCTGGTGGTTGACACTGTTAATGCTTGCTTTCTGGGATTGCAGTTGTTAGGTATATAGTATAACGAATTTGACCCGTTCAGTGTGTTTATTCATACGATACAATTTTCTGCCCGCAACTTCGTCCATGTAGAAGTCAAATAGGTACCTATATCAAAGATCACAGCCACTTAGCATTCGGCAATAGTGCGGTTTTCTATCAAATACTTTCAAATCATTTATTGCAATTAGTCCATTAAAGGCACTTTTGAACGTCATATTGTCGAATTTCATTTCATCATCAAGTCAACCTTTAGACGCCTCCTGCTGGGCATAGCTCTCCCCCAAAGAGAGATCCAGCAGTAATCGCCATGCTTGGCATGTTGGTGATCGCAATAGATGTTATGGTACTCAGAAGGACGCTGCTGCCCATCCTCTGGTCAATTTTCCTCTGTCGCCTTCTACGAGACCCACGGGTAGAAATGGGGCTATATATTCGCCGCCGTCACGGTACGTCGTAATTGGCCGGATTTTTGTAACGCTATAATAAATGGAGTGTCTAGCTAGATTTAACAGGCAGAGTCAGGTAAAACTAAACACATAGCCAATCCATTTGAAATGCAGATGCAATGAGCATTCACATAAGGTATCAGTTTCATGTTTTTTACTCTCAATTGAGTGCTAAAAGTTATTTTGCAAGTCAACATTTACCGCCGTGACTACATTTACTTACCTGATTAATTAATTCGTTGAGTAATTACTGACTTACCTAAAGGGGAGAACAGGGATTTAATCTAACTGGGATCACTTGGTTGCAGTAACGTTCTACAAGTTTGAACATGGTTTGCACTAACAATTTGCTCTGTCTTCTGTTGGATATGGGAGAGATAAACTCTTAAAGGATAATTGGTTTTATTACCATGGTAGATGGACTGGGTGATTGTGGTTTCTTGTTATTTGAAGTAAGGTGACGGATGCTGCATATCTTTTTGCTGTAAGCTATCCTTCAGTCTTGGTTTGACATCAGGTGTGTGACATAAAAAAAATAAAACACCATAAGTGAGATGGAGTTTCTTGCTGATGCTTCTCAATAGAGACCTACCTATGTTTTGGAACAAGCAACTAGATTCAGTTTTTTTACTAACTGGTACTACTGATGGTAACAAAGTGCCTATGATTTAATTGAAATCAATATTGTGACTTATTTTAAACCTGTAAGTTGGGTCTTCAAATATATTTTTATTATAATACTTACACATTAATTAAACCAGAACTTATAAATACTAAAAAATATTTTGTACAGTGCAGGGCTCAAAGGGCATCAACAACCTCGTTGGCATCGCTTTCAAAGCGACAACTGCTCAATAGACTGGCAGCATTACCACGTTGTATGGTAATGATTTTTTTTTAATACTTTGCTCCACACTAGCATTTTTTTAGTGTGTCGCGGGTGCATTTAAATACATATAAACTCACATTCTGCTAACTATCTGTAGGTCATATAAATATTTGCTCCGTGAGGGAATCGAACCCGCGACACGCTTCGCAGCAACCAATCGCTCAACCACTGCGCTAACCGTGTCGTCATCATCGCTGTCTATTCTTTGGCCCAAGAAAAGAACCGGTCTCTTCTAGACCTCTGGTCATCGGTTAGCAATGTAAACAAGGTGAGCACTCGGGTTCCACGGCTCTAGTGTTTTAAACAAAAACGGCATATAACTTCCATGAACGTTGTTATAATTAATTAATTTATCTTCAAACCGTGTAAAGTAGAAGTTATGATTGTATTTCTTTAACCGTCATTGGGAGGATCAGTGAATATTTATAGCACCAAGGACCAGATCTTATCCTCAAAATTCCAATTTCAAAAATGTTTGTTTGTTAGATCTCGTCCTTAACTAACCTACCAGCAAAAGTTCACAGAATTGTATTGGCAGATAGCATCTTAGATCGACGCCCTACGCACTACCTAGATACTAGGCCTTGAAGATTGACATGAAATGGGGCGAAAGAGTCACTTTGCCTGCGAGTGATTGACATTACGTGTTAATGGTAGCCAGGATTGTTCTAAACAGCGTATTTACCCCTTTTTGGGGAGATAGCGAGATATTTATATTGTTACTTTGTTGCCTATTAATGTCTCGCTGTTTTGGTCGAAGTGGATGTTTGTAAATTGGATACAGTTGATAAATGAGATAATGTTAAGGCCTAATGTACTGTAGGTTAGGTAATCTGTATGGTGTCGGACGTAAAGAATAGTACCATTCCATATCTTCCCGTGGGTGTCGTAAGAGGCGACTAAGGGACTTACCAGAGAATGGGCAGCAGTGTTCTCTGTGCCTTGGTAACAACCATACTGCGATCGGCAACCCGCCTGCCAAGCGTGGCGATTATGGCTAAACCCCCCAAATAAATGTTGCGGGGATCCACTGGATGCGAGTCGCACGGGACCCGTCAATGTGACGACACTTGGGGGAGGCCTATGTCCAGCAGTTTCGGCTGAAATGATGATGATGATGATGTAGGTTAGGTAGGTGTTGGTGGTTACAGACTGAGAGTCAAGATGGCCCAACGGTATAGGTTCGCTTCTCATGCAAGAGATGGTGGACTCCGTTCATATTCAGGCACCCATTGCGTAGAGACTCATCATGATGATCATGTCAACGTTTAGACGCCCACTGCTCGACATAGGTCTCCCCCAAGGGGGGGTTCCGTAATCACTATGCTTGATCGATGCATGTTGGCGATCGCAGTAGGTGTTATGGTACTCAGAAGGACGCTGCTGCCCATCCTCTGGTCAAACTTCCTCTGTCGCCTTCTACGACACCCACGGGTAGAAATGGGGTGGTGGTATTCGCGGCCGGCACCACACGGCCTCAACATCATTAAACTATGTTATTTTTAATGCACTTCCATATAATTTAATAATTAATAATCGTCTAGGTATTCCCTTACTTCACTATCACTAAGTAAGGGCGTGGCTCAGTAGGGGGACTTTGATTTATAATATAATAGTATAGACTGTCTATACTATTATATTATAAAACAAAGTCCCATGCCACGTCTGTCTGATCGCGATAAACTTAAAAACTACGGATATTCATTTAGTTTTCGCCAATAGATAAAGTGATTTATGAGGAAGGTTTAGGTGTCTAATTTGTTAAGGTATTGTGTAAAGGACAATGCCAGAAACTGTATAGAACTTTGCCCCACTCAATAAAAGTCATGTGCAATATGTAGCATCTTACTGTTTGTTTATTGCTGATAACTAAACCTTAGTCCTAGTGACGGTAGAACTTGCGGTTTCCGTTTAAATCTAAAAACAATAATGACATTGATTATGGGTTAAATTATATTTTAGGTAAAATGAGTTTGTATTTTGTGGGTAGGTATTTCGTAATCCGCAAGTTCTAAAGAAAAACAATTTACTTATAGAAAGGTTCTATATTCATTACAATTATTTTCATTAATTTACTTTTCTGTACATGGGTGGGGCAGGATCTGGCATTGTCATTTACTGAAATATGACGATGATTGTTGAAGGTGACGGAAAATATCATGGCGACTGGGAGTTTTGTAGATGGCTATTCCCTGCCACCCGTGTGAAGCCAGGGCGGGTCGTTCATCATCATCATCAGCCGAAAGACTTCCACTGTTGAACATAGGCCTCCCCCATAAAACCTGCCGCTTGTCTCCACCGGTTACCCGCGACCTTGACGATGTCGTCGGTCCATCTGGTGGGAGGCCTACCAACACTGCGTCTTCCGGTTCGTGGTCGCCACTCCAGAACCTTTTTTCCCCATCGGTTATTGGTTCTTCGAACGATGTGGCCTGCCCATTGCCACTTCAACTTGTATGTTCTGAGAGCTATGCCGGCGACCTTTGTTCTTTCGCAAATTTCCTCGTTCCGGATTCTATCGCGCAAAGAAACTTCGAGCATAGCTCTCTCCATGGCTCGCTGCATGACTCTGAGCTTTTCTACCTACTGTTTGGAACGAGCAACTAGCTGCAACTTTTTGACTGACTGACTCTTTGACAATTCAAAAGTGCCTGTAAATGGTTTATTTGAAATAAATGATTTGAGTTTGAGTTTGAGTTTGAGTCTAGGAGGCCAGCAGTTAAGGACCACGTTCTGTGCCTTATGTCATCACTGGCAACAGACACTGGGCGGGTCGCTATCATAGATTAATATGCAACAAACAAATTCAATATCACGCTATCTACGCAATTAAGTAGATAATTAAAACGCCACCCACACTCCAAACATACCGCTTTTTATTTATATCGATAACCCTATGCATCACTTAATAAGTAAATCACCAGTTGACAAGCCAACGTACGCGGGAAGCGTTAACTAGATATATATTAAAGGTTTCTTTTCTTAATGAATTGTCGTCAGCACGTTAACCCATAAAACGCCCACTGTAACCTCTGATGGGGTACTAAATCACCCCGATCACCTTTTAAGCTTAATGAGACAAAAGCATTATTCATCTGATGCGATTTTTTTCACCGTACAAAATAACTTACACTGAATGAGCATTATCGGGCACTCTTATAGTCACAGAAGACTATAAATACGGACATCGACAACGTTATCTTTACATCTAGTTTAAAGGGCTTTCAGCTTTAGTAACCAAAAAATAAAGTTGTTTATAAGTGGTAAGTTAAGTTGGTGGTGACAAAAAGTAGGAGACATTATTCCATTGTTGATCGAACTAAATTATTGTTGAGTTAACATTCGATCCGTTACGTTAATCGAATACGATTTTAAATTTCCAGATTTCGATTTTTAAGGACGCCGTGTCGATCGGGTTTTTTTCGCTTTTGTCTGATTTTTCGCAAATTAACTGGGTGATTTAGCCTTATTGGGTGAACTACAAAAAAATAACGATTATTGTGAAATAATAGGGTGGTTTTTAAGCTAGTTAGCGTGTATATTGTTTATGGTAGGGAATTATACATTACTTTACTAAACTTTATGGTGTCGGTTTCTTATTCATCAGCGTAACTCGATCACCGTTTTTTTTCTCTTTTTGCTTTCGAGACTTCAATATCAACCAGAGGTTCTCATTTACCAGTATGGTAGTTTTTATGCTGTTAATTACCAAACAGTCTCGTATAGTGCAATAAATTTGAAATATGCTCATGTTCATGTAATTTCTCCAGATAACTGGAACAACAAGCAGATTTTTGTTGTGAAATCTACGTGCCGTTGTTTTTGTTTTGAGGAAACCTAGACTTATATGAGACTTATATACGTAAATGTACTAAAGTCACCCCATTACCACTCGTGGGTGTCGTAAAAGGCGACAGAGGGATGTTGACCAGAGGATGGGCAGCAGTGTCCTTCTGAGTACCATAACACCTACTGCGATCGCCAACATGCATCGGCCAAGCATGGCGATTACGGCTGAACCCCTCTTGGGGGAGACCTATGCCCAGCAGTGGGCATCTAAAGGTTGACATGATGATGATGACTTAAGTCAATCCGCCTTGAGCGCACATGGTGATCAATGCTTGTGCTTTCTCTGTATGAGAAGAGGACTTTGCCCTGCAGTGAGACAATAGAAGGCCAGTTTTATGACGTATAATTTCGGTTAGGGATTTGGCAATGTTATGCTCCCCAGCATTTCTACCAACTGCCATGAAAGAATTATGGCAGGATTTGTACAAAAAAAAATAAGACGTTTAGAGAAGTTGAAATTCTAATTCTTATATTCTTGGGTACCTTAAGAGTATCCTCAGGCATTTACAATATTTTTAAATCTCAAAGCTCATTATTTCAAAACGAAACGTTAGTTAGAAAACAGAAGAACGTTTTGCAGTTCTTACACTGAAATCGCATTGTTTTTTGGGAAATAATATCACAACAAATAATGATTCCTTTTTTCCACACACTTGTCACATCACTTGTCCCTTAACGTCGCTTGTCACTTTCATTTTTTTAATAACCACCAAAAGAGAATGGGCAAAAATATATGGGGCTTGGTCCAAATTTCCACCACTAACGAGATCTATGTAGCTGAATAGTCCACTAAATAAAGATCAACTTTTGCTGAGTAACCAAAAAAATGATGTCAGAAAAAAGTTACAGCTAAGCAAAAAATTTTTATTTGGTACTTTTTTTCGTTTATTTACTTTTATATTGATTTTGTTCAACATGTATGCACACAATGCTTGAAGAATTATTTTTATTGATACTTCACATCTTTAATGAGAAGAGGCCTTTGCCTTGCAGTGGAACGAATATAGGCTGGTACTATTATTTATTCCTCCGAGTCTCCCGACAAATGGAACCCAGTATGAATATGGAGAAAAAAAATATGTTTAATATCCACCTCGTACCCACCTGTTATGGTTGAAGATTCTACAGTTGAAGTTGTTGACAGCAGTTATGTAGGCCCAACCTCGACTTGCGAACTCCAGCGCAGGGCACGCCGTAATTTTGGCGGCAAGACCCGTCACGGAGGATTGGTTTGAGCGCCGGGACGTCGCCCTCACGTTCCGGCTGACGCAGATACTGACCGGACATCGCCCGGTTGTCACCACTGCAGAGATTGCCTGGAGGACACGTTGCAGCATTCTCTAGCGGAGTGCCCAGCTTGGGCAGAGCAGCGCCGTGAACTCTCCACAGCAGTCGGTGACCTTTCGCTCCCGAAAATCGCTCTTTCGATGGTCCAAAGCGAGAGTGCGTAGCAAGTCATGCCCGCAAAATAGCAAAAGGAAAGTGAAGCAACTGCCTTACCTCGCTCCAGGAGAAGACGCACAGGGCGGGAAGGCGCTCAATGACCTCCGGCCTCCATGAATCGCCTGCGGGTGGTCGATTTAGAGGCAGTCCACCACCCGACCAGATGCAGGCCCGTGAGCCGTAAGGGCGGTCGGTCGAGAAACACCGTGATGGTTTTGGCCGGTGAAAGCGCGCCCCCTTCGTCTTCTACAGACGGATTTTCCATGTCAAAAAGAAATGGTATGGCCAACTTTGAAAAAGAGGTCAATCATCGAACCCAACTCCGATGGACAGCGTTCGGCAAGCAGCGAAACATCTTCTACAATTTAATATATCGCAGTGTCTCAAGACTAAAGTCTTTGACCAGTGTATGCTGCCAGTGATGCCCTATGGCTCGGAAACATGGGCACTCACTTCAGGCCTCATAACGTGTTATGAGGCCTGAAGTGAGTGCCCATGTTTCCGCGACCTCTAGCCGTGGCTAGAGGTCGCTCAGAGGGCAATGGAAAGAGCTATGCTCGGAATTTCTTCGCAGGATCTAATCAGGAATGAGGAGATCCGCAGGAGAATCAGAGTCACCGACATAGCAAAAACAATGACCAAGCTCTAGTGGCAGTGAGCTAGGCACATTGCCCGTAGAGCCGATGACCAATTTAGGGCACAAAGGACCTGGAGTAGCAGCCACAGAGTCGGCAGGTCCTCCAATGTGGACCGACGACTTGGTTCGAGCCGCGGGAAGCCGCTGGATGAACAGCGCAGGATCAACACAGGTATAGATCTTTGGGGGAGACCTATGCCCAACCGTGGGCTTCTAAAGGCTGACATAATGATGATGATGATACGCCATTGCGTATATGTTGCTTTATAAATTATAACCACGCGCAAGCATTATTTGATCAACATGATCAAATAATGCTTGCGCGTGGACTAAGCGCAAACAACACCAAATCTTCGTCGGTTACAATTGGGAACTCTTCGGCTCCGATAACATCAGCATCAACATTGCAAACATCGCCCGCCGCCTGTTTAAGTTTTTTTCTGTAACATAAGCACCCAGGCGTCCGTGAAAACCTGTTGCGTCGACCCCAAGTAACATGGTCATAAGGGCAGGAAGAAGAAGAAGATACACTCCCGGGCGATTGGGTTCATGCAGTCTTTCCATGCGCAAGAATTCTTGAATATGCCTGCTGTCCTGAATTATTACATGGAATGCCAATGCATTAATGAAAAAATCTATTATAAAATATTTTTCGTGTTGTTATAACTTTTTACTGACAGCTTATTTTTATTGCTTTCATAATTAAAGTTACTCTAAATTTAGTGGACTATTTAGTTACATAGGTCTCGCTTGTGGTGGACATTTAGACCAAATTCGCCCATTGTCTTTTGCATCGAGATGAAACGAAATAGTGTTATTTTCATTTCGTAATATTTTAATTATGCGGAGGTTTAAAAATATGCTAAGTATATCAATCTACTCCTGGTAATGTATTCATCACATTGAAAAATATTTTAAACCTTCTAAATTATTATTTATTTCATACAAATGAATGTATGGATCTCGCCATGATTCTTTGGTCGTTAAATATTTTTCTAAAGAAACTGTGTTGACTATTTAGAACTAAGTTTTTAATGCCTATCCATATCATCTGCCTAGCCTTGTCCCTACTACGTTGGGATCGGCTTCCAGTGTAACCGGATGCATTTGAATATCAGTGTTTTAAATGGAGTGACTGCCTAGGTATGACTGGTTATTAGACTTTCTGGCTTCTGACTACTCATAACGACTTCCAAAGATCTACGAATAACAACCGGGACCAACGTGCTTTCCGATGCACGAAGGGAACTCGGTATGAAAAGGATGGTCACCCATCCACAGACCGACCGCGGCAAGCGTAGCTTAACCTTTAACCGATCGATCTGTACGGCTTTTAAATAACCACCAGCTCCTTTTTAATGTTCTATGAGCGTAATAATGTTATTATTTTTAAGTTATATTTATAAGTGTGTTATATCCGGTCAAAGTATGAACGTGAAACGGATCGCAAGCGCAATCTCATCGCTACGGCAATCAAATGTCCTGCATGCGGCAAGCTAGGACATAAACAAGATGACACAAAGAAGCTGATGAAGCACGAAGAAGAACGACGTTAAAAAGCCGTTGCCAGAGCCAGCTGCTGCACATTGGCGTGCTTCAAGTGTGGCACGCCAGGCGCTGCACAGCGAGCGAGTCCAGTGCTGCTTTACCGGGGGAGAAACGAGTATACCTTTGCATCGTCGAGCCTCCACCAGAAACAATCAAAAGGAAATAGTGGATCGCAACGGGTCAAAGACAGCGTTTTTAAGAAAGCATGATGCCGATGACCTGTTTCTTCTGTGCCGAGCCACGGCACATCGTAACACACTGTGCAAAGAAGGAGGCTGACTCCGTTAACAGTCAAGTTGAAAAGCTAGTGGATATCTGTACCATCAAGCCAGCTACTGATCTATTATCTGCCGAATCTGGTGAGTCGTATTATTTTTATTTTGTTTCTGGTGCCGAATGTTCTCTTGTTAAGCAATCTATCAGTTGTAACTTCATAGGTAAACGTACCTACATTTGCTTATTCGTATACAGGGCATAGGTTTTACTAATGTAGACTGTCTGAACAAATTCTTTGTGACGTATTAATTGGTGGTAATCTTATACGATTTTTATTTCATGTTACCCGGTTATTGTTTGAAATATAATGTGATGATTGGCTGACTTATTTTAAAACTTAGTTTTACAATTAACGTATCTATTTCGTGTAATAAGGGCAAGCCCATTTAAGTTTTTGGTGCGTAACTAGGCTATTCAATCTTGTAACTTATTCGGTTCAGGAGTAGCCGAACTATGTGATACTGTGCGAATGAATATTGTTGACACAGGGACACGTGTCCCGTAGGATGACCGTGTTCGGAAGATGCCCGAAGGCCAAGTACAAATTGAGGTTGTAGACGTAACAGATGATGAGTTAGCATCGCTTTAAATACTGTTAACAGGTTCTCGGTTCAGTGGGTCGGAGACTATACCAGACTGCCGTAGCCGTAGTGGTATAGTTGGGTCTTGCCTAGAAGCAAAGACAGTGGAGTCAAGTGTTGACTTGGTATTCCCGTGGGGAATAGTGAGTGTGTTGTTGACCATGTATGAGATACCTGAGGTTTTGTTTACTTTGATTAATTAAATTTGAAATCGTACTTGGTCTCAGTAATCTCAAAACTAGATAATTCAAGTTCGTAGAAGAGTCTAGTTTTTTTTAATTTGTAATTTGAGTGTTATTAGTAAACTGCTTGTTAATTAAGACGGGTTTTAAAAGGCCAAGTCCTTTTAAATATCTCATCAGCCATATGAGTTAGGATTGGACCAGCAGATACTGTGGCGAGATTTTGTATTTTCCAGATTAACAACAGACGAGGCAGTCAGTGAAAGCATTGCAGCAAGCATTGTGGTTGAGGTTGGACAGGACGGAATGGAAGAAGAAAGCATGACGTTGAACAGGACGGAATGGAAGAAGAAAACATGTTGCGTCGATCCCAAGTAACATGGGATGAGGGCAGGAAGAAGAAGAAGAACAACACACGAGGACGTGTGTCACGCAGGATGGCCGTGTCGTATCCGGTCAAAGTATGAACGTGAAACGGATTGCAAGCGCGCCAATATTGAGAACACGTGATCTACCGATACTTTTGGCGCGCTTCTACATAGTCGTGATGTTTTCAGCCCACAGCGAGGAAGACATTCAGAATCCAGTGTCTGATCGCATCGGAGCTAATACGTCCCGAAACTGTACTGTACTTTCGATTCGTTGTTGAAGTGAAGTGAACTATGTGTATTTTGTATGTGAGTTTATTTAAATTGAGTTTGTGCTAAATTGTGGTTTTAATAAACGCCGTGTATTGTACCCTATACCCAGTGTGTTTGTATTGCACGAAACCCATATTCTGCCCACATAATGACTGAATCTAACGGACTAAATCCTGACTGATCCGACAAGTAGGACATTTATTTATGGAATTAAGTATAATAAAAAAAAGAAAAACTTTATTTCAGATAAATTACATTTAATAAATTATCCATATTTGGGTTAATCAATTAATAAATAAATAATAACTAATAACATTCAATAATAATATTACACACACATTACACAGACACACTAGGAACGCCTGACATGTTGTCTTGTCCATTACTGAAGGAAGGAACTGTCAGTGTCCATTCTCTCCGCAAAAAGTTGCAAGAAGCTGTTGGGGCTGTTGGGGCTGCCCCGCAAGCAAGGTTTCCAGAATACGTTCACCAAGATTTAATAAGTGAACTACAAGCTACAACTAACGGCACTACCATTGAATGTTAAGTGTGAAACAATGTCGTATAGTTAGAGCTCAGAGTTAAATGGTGCGGAAACATCAGTGTAAGGAAATGTGTGTGTTCCGTGACCTAACTTTAGTACCATAATGTAACTTTAAAATTAACATGTTTGGTACTACGAGTACATCTAGACTTTGTAAAAAACACAATCGAATTCAAAACTACTAAGTCGGTTGTCTTTTTGATTTTTTTATTTTATTTTAGTGCCTAGGTAGTTTTTACCATTTAAATCTACTAAGATAGGAAAACACTTTTTTGAAACGTTGCCTGTTTCTAGGATTTTTTTCTGTATCATGGGTGCAATAACAAACATTAAAAAATCATATACACCCGGAAACAGAACCCGGAAACCCGGAATCGGACCCGGAAACAGTAATTGTTCCGAGTAGGAATCAGCCCGTGACATGAAGAGCAGCAGACAATGTACATAAAAACAAGAAAAAGCAATGTAATAGGTAATTTGTCCACCAATATGCGAGCTAAGATGTCAACCGATAATTTGAATGATTATTATAATTAAAAAAATTGCTTAAAAGCTTTCGTTCAGTGAGGCACAAAATTGAATTTGGTCCTTTTAAACCAATTTGTTGATATCCCAATTAATCGACTTAAAAAGTCCAAAATATTTAACATGTCACTAAAGACAAGGAACAACGTAATTACGAATGACGTATAAAAAAATAAACATGGAAATTTAAAAATGAATCCCTGTCAACGGAGATGACCAATCACATGCGTTTATGTTGCTCAAAAACAAACTTAGTTTTGCTGTCTAAAAATTACACTGTCACACGAATTTGAACTCTTTATGAATTAAAATACAAATGATTCGGAATGTATTTTAATTGTTCAAGCTGTCAAACACGATATTGTCTCCGCATGTTCTACGTTCAAAAGGACCGCCATAATTTCTTTTGTTCCAATTTCAAAATTTCACGTCTTGTTTTATCAGAAACATGTGAACTGGAATGTCGCTTTTTATTTGCATAAATTATTTTACCTTTTTTGAATATGCAAATTATTATTATTAACTGCACTAGATGCCAATTATTTGTTAAAAATAACCAAAATATAACTAGCACATAATTGTAACAAATGGATATTTTAGGTCAGCCCTGTTTCATCGCTCTACTAGCCTCCTCTTTCTCCTTCCAAACCTCTTTGCCTATTGCGATAAGGGTATAAATATAATGATCACCAAAAAACACTTTAGGATCTTAAGCTCCCTTACCAAAAAAATATACTAAATTATACCAAATGTACTAAATGGTCACCAAATCTTAGTGTGCAAAATAACCAAAATCTTTTTGACCCCCCTGGGGCGGATCCGACATGGTTAGGTTAGGTTAGAACTGTGACCCCCTACGCACGAGGCGAGCGAGCGGAGCAAGCGTGCCGCGGCATCGGCCGCCGAGTGCCATAATCAAATCGCTTTTTACAGTCAAACTCATACATTTCTACAATACTTTAGGAAACACCATTTTGGTGACCATTTACTATTTTTGGTTTTATTTTATTTACTATTATTGGTGATAATTTAGTAGATCTGGATGTTCGTTAAACATAACCCTTGCGATAATTTAGGTCATGTTTGACCAAAAAATACCTCAACGTAATCCCTCCACAGGCTTCCTGTATTCCCATATTTTAATGGATAAATCCACAGTCTTGTTTACAACATTATTACAGATCACAAATGTTCGTAGCTTCCTTTCTAACATTGCTGGCACTTTCAAAAACTTCGTATTTTAACTGTAAAAAAAGAAATCAAACTTCGAATTCCCGCCATAAATTTAGTGGTACGTTGACAGCTGTCATTATTGGCGGCATACAACGAAAATTTCACTTAAAACCTTCATAATTTTAATACGATTCCGAAACGTGACTTTAGCACCTCACGTCCACATTTATAGGGTGTTGCGATAAAGACATTACGTTTTTATTATCTGTTTTATAAACGGAATTTAACTTAGCATTTTTATTAATACTTAGTAAAATTTTCCGTGTATTTGGGGTTGTGCATTGGATCGAATAATAGTATTGAAATTTGATCCTGGCATCATTTATAATGATGAATATTTACTTAAGAACTCGATTCTGTCCCGACTTTAACATTATTCTATTTAAATTTTATACAGCAAGAAGTTCAAAGGCGGTCTAAATATTTGGGCATTCTCTATCAGACAACTAAGTGGTGAAGAGATCATTTCTTGGCAGGTATAACCTTAACGCGAGCGTTAAAAATCAAAATTAAAAACAAAAAGAAACAACGTAACTACCTCAGATTATGAAACAAAAGGCAGATAGACCGTACGGAACACTGAGAGTGAAGCCACAAAAGCAAATACAAATTCAAAAACGAAACCTACATTGTTAAAAACAACGAATACTAATACAAATAAAAATTCAAAATCGAATACAATCACGAGATTGTACGTATTCGTTATTGATTTTGTATTTGCTTTTGTGTGTTCACTCGCAGTGTTCCGCACGGTCTATCTGCTTTTTGTTTGATAATTAATCTGAGGTAAGTACATAGTAAATTAAAATGTGCACAATAACAAAATAATATGTAAAATAATAAAAAACCAATGAATGTATTAGTAATTTTGAATTCATGCCACTTTCGGTTTATGACCACTTTATTTTTTGTTCTAATTTGATAACCAAATAAAATTTTATGATAGGCATAACCATAACATTTTTTCGACGACAGAATTGTTGGATTAAACTAAATGAGATTAGAAGAATCGTAGGCGTAGGGAACTTTTTATGATCAGAATTTTAATTATGAGGTTAAAATTTTATACTTAGAAGTTAGTTTCGGTTAGTAGATACTGCCATGAAATAAACTAAAAATACCTATTGGTAAGAGCCACAGTTGTTCACTTTTATTTGAACAAAGACAAACAAAAAGATTCGTCCAATCTTTTGTACTCAGTCAAAATCACCACAAAAAAAATGTTACATTAGGTATATTGTACGTTTATCAAGATAGTTTTTTTCCTGTGAAACAACTAACGCGGCTGTTTGCGTGGCGACGCGCGACGCCACCCCACAAGCCAATTTTTCTTTATTTCTTTTTACCCTAAAAACGTCAACCTGTACATCTATCAACCCGCCGGATACCGAAGCGTGGGTACCTAATTGAAAGTAAAGGGGCGTCCGTACCCACCAATATAGTAATGAGCGCGATATGCAACGGCTCTGATAAAATAACACGTCATCATTGTACTGCGATACAGATTCGGGTGTAATGTCGGGAAACAGAAGTTGTGAGTTGGTGGGTTCGGCTTTTGACCAGGGGGCCAAGTCTGCTATTTTTATAATTACGTCATTCCAACACGATCCCATTGTCATTTTGCTAAAAGTTCGTAATCTGCTAAATTCATAATGGTCGATCATTGACTGCACAATGACGTTCTATTGGTAGGTCACTGATCAAAAGAACTATCAAAATTTTAGCAGATTAAAAAAAGTAGTAAAGTAAAGTGTGTAGTGTGTGTGTGTGTGTGTGTGTGTGTGTGTGTGTGTGTGTGTGTAGTAGTAGTAGTAGTAGTAGTTAGTAAATCGATAATCAATATTATTAGATCAAAAAAAAAATATCTATCGCCCAGAAAGAGGTGGCGAGATGGCATGGCCACACAAAGGCTGGTTCGTGGTACAAAAAGATCCTGGAAAGATTTGGGGAGGCTGTTGCCCAGTGGTGGAACAGCATAGGCTTACGAAAAGAAAAGAAAGAATTATTGTTTTTAACGAGTGAAAGAAGAAAATGTTCCTATTATTTTTTTCTTTATATCATTATAAAGATTTGTTAGCATTTCCATTTTTTACCAATATTTATTATTTACTGTTTGCATCGGTTGTTTAAAAAAAATGTTCTAAAGTAGGTGAGAAACATATCGAATTCTTTCCTGAAACCTATCCTTGCTTTCTATACACATACAAAAATGAGCATTAGCAACATTACCAGCTTTTCATAACTTACAAAATAAAATTAAAATACACGATGCTGGAACCAAATCATAGTGCCAAAGTGGAACGAACCAACGTGATCGCCGCGTAGGACGGTCATCAAGGCTCATTAAGGTTAATATCAAAATTTTGAACGAATATCGATTTAAATGTATCGATGAAAGTATCGAATCGTAACGATTATGTCCTTAAGGCCACAGTTACGTAAGAAATTTACTTAATGACGCGTTTAAAATGTAATAAATTATTGCAAGCACGATTTCGGACGCATGGGCACGCCCCTGAAAATATAATTATGTTCCGTTTGAAGTGGATGTATACAACTTCTCATGGTAATCTAGATAAAATAAACGTCTATATAAAATACCTATATAAGTAAAAACTTACTAACTAAAACTTTTACTTTCTTATGAAGTCTTAAGTTTTAATGTGTGTACTAAGGAAGTACAGGGGGCCAAGATTCGTAATCTGCTAAATTCATAATAGTCGCTGCTAAAATCATTGGTCGGTTGAATTAAAAGCAATGACTGCACAATGACGTTCTAATGGTAGGTCACTGATCAATGGAACTGTCAAAATTTTAGCAGATTACCGCCTAAGTCAGTCATTCATTTATCATTTTGTACGAGATTACCATTCTATAATATCATTTCTTTCAATGGCGTGTCAGTGGTTGACCAATGGAAAGTCATAATAACGCCATTATATTAGTAGATTACCAAACTTGCCAAAATCAACAATTATGAAATCAATGATAGACCATTATGACACTAATGTAATAGCAGACTTGAGGCCCAGACAGTCAGCTATTTATTTATTGGTCTATCTACAATAAAATTGCTACACTGTTTATCCTAATAATACACGTTGGACGTTGTACAACTGACGCCGGTGTCACCCTAATAAAGAACATTTTTAACGCCTGGGAGGAAGCACGAGATGCCATTGGAATCTTTTGCGACCTCTCAAAGGCTTTCGATTGCGTTGACCATGAGACACTTTTGCTGAAACTGGAGCACTACGGAATTACTAAAACATCCCTTGATTTGCTTAGATCATATCTGAAGGACAGACAGGTTAAAGTTCAGGTTAACGGCGTAAACTCATTGGGGTCTGAAATGAATATGGGCGTTCCTCAAGGCTCGATATTAGGTCCATTTCTATTTTTAGTTTATATAAATGATTTACCCCAATTACTTCAAAACCAACCAAAGATGGTGTTATTTGCAGATGATACATCATTAATTTTTAAAATAGACAGGTGTTCTCAAAATCTTGACGAAGTGAATAACTCTATACTTCAGGTCCAAAATTGGTTCATGGTAAATAATTTGATACTAAATGAAAATAAAACCAAATGTAATATCCGCTCTGAAGCTTTTGCCGCCCAAAAAACGTTGAACCCTACCATTGAAATTTGACCCTTAACGCTCAGCGCGGCCGCCCTCATTAAAACTTTGTTTAAAACCGAACCAAGTGGCCTAGCGTAAGCGTGTTTACTGTTCTGTGTTGACAATTAGATAAAGAACAAAATAACGTATTTTGTTTTGACTGAAATTATGTGTAGAATATTTTATACGAGACTAAAGTCAAGGTCGAGCATATTTTGCCGGTTTCAGTCGAATAACGTTGAATTGTGAAAAAAATACGGCTCTAAGTATATAGTTTCCATCATTTTTAAATACTAGAATAGTTATTTGTACTATTTAATAAGAAACAGTAATAATTGGGTAGATAATCTACATAAAAATAATAATCGAATCTACACGCACCACGCGGAACACCACCGCATTCACCAATAAAACTAGACGGACAATCATAGCCGATTTACACAAAAACTACACAACCTAGAACAAAAATATAGCTATGTTTAGAAAGGTCACTTCATTAGCTCTAATAGTAATATTAAAAGTTTCCCATAAGTCTATAAACTGCTTAGATAATGGACAGAAAACACAAAGGAAGATTTTTATAAAACAAAAGCATAGCGACTTCAAACTAAAATTACGATGACACTATGCTCTCAACTAACCTGTTTCATTCATGTGACGAATAGATCAAATCCTATAGTTTATATTTATGGTATAAAACTACCACAGTTAATTACATTTTTAATAAAATAACAACAAATACTTACAACGACTTTCTGTCTAAAAACACACGCAACGACACGCAACGACCTTGAATGAACCCCAAGTCTCGCAAGATGGCGGCTGTAGAAGCTAGGGTTGCATCTGACCAAGTAATTTGTTTTAAATATCGGGTTCGAATAAAACTTCAAATAAAAAATGTAAAATAAATATTTTAATAAAATAACGTATATAATACATAATAAACATAAAAAAATTAAAAAAAAAAAATATTAATATTTAAAATATGTAATTTATCCCGTTATTTTTTTTTAAATCTTATTAATTATTATTTTTTTTTACAAAGGGTTAGAAATAATTACCTTTATTTCCTAAATCACATTATTTTTATTTTTTAATATTCGTAAATACGTAAAAAAAATATTTGTAAATAAGTCATTATTTAATAAGATTAAAAAAATATGTATATTATGAAAAAAAGTAAAGTAAAAAAAAATAAAACAATAATAAAAAAATTATAATACATATATGTATATATTTTAAATAATCCCAAATTAATTTTTTTTCCTTATCCATACTAATATTATAAATGCGAAAGTAACTATGTCTGTCTGTTACGTTTTCACGACGCAACGGCTAAACCGATTTTGATGAAATTTGGTATGTTTTTTTTTTAATAATATAAATAAAAAAATCACAACCAAGACATAAACCAACACTACAAATATACGCATATTGTGCATCACAATCAAACGAATACCAAACGTGAAAAAAAGCCGCAACCCTGAAAGTGAACCGTGTCTAGCTGGAAACTAGCGAGACCAAAACAAAAAAAAACAAAAAAAATCGTTACAAAGTACTCACTTGGCGCCAAAATTCATGTAATCCAGCACATCTTCAAGATATTATGGAACTTTTTACGTTTTGTGGTTAGAATTATGTCTAAACTTTATCATGTCACACATAGTTTCCCGCGATTTCATGTAATTAAGTTAAATTACCACTTTGTAATACGTAAAAACACAACGACAACAAACACGCGTTCGACTATTTCGATTTTAGCACATTTCACTTATAGTATCAGTAAATAAAACGTTGATTTATCACAGAACAGGTTTTCTAGATTAATTTAGAACCATCACATTAGTAAAAACCAATAAATTACAATACTTTAAGGCATTTTGCTTTCGAGCACAAATCAACACGACCACAGCAAATTACAAAATAATACAAAATGGCTTCGTCAAACTTTGGATGTCGATTGAAAATAAAAATTGGTTCCGTGATGTTGCAAACTTGCGTCTAAACGATAGATAATCTAATTCTCAATAGTTTTAACACGTTTGGTAGGACTCTAATACCCTTAGAATAGAGTTTAGAGCCGATTAACAGAAAAAAAAAAAATTGCACGCGCGTTTCCAAAAGCATGGCCGAGTTTTGCAAATCGATCAATTGCGTTTCGCTAAACATGACAGAGGTTAGATTTACTTTACCAAATGTTAGAAGTAGCAAATGTGATCTTATATTGAATGGAGAAAAACTGGAATTTGTTAATCACATGGTTTTCCTGGGGATCACGCTAGACGAGAAGTTACAATGGAGACCACATATAACATCTCTTGCGGGACGGCTAAGCTCAGCCGCTTACGCTGTTAGAAAGATAAGACAGTTAACAGACGTCGAAACCGCTCGTTTGGTCTATTTTAGCTACTTTCACAGTATTATGTCGTATGGCATTTTACTGTGGGGTCGGGCTGCTGACATTGAATCCATTTTTTATTTTACAAAAGAGAGCTGTCAGAGCCATTTATAATCTACGTCGCTGCGAATCTCTTAGAGAACTGTTTAAAAAGATTAATATTATGACAGTGCCCTGTCAATTTATTTATGAAAATATTATGTATGTAAGAAAAAACATACATCTTTTTAATAAATTAAGTGATCGACATAATTTTAATACTAGAAATAAAGATAAAATAGCTCAACCATTTTTTAGATTATCTAAAGTACACACATCTTTTATGGGGTACTCTGTTAAATGTTACAATAAAATACCTTGTGATATATTAAAACTAAATGAAACAAAATTTAAAAGATACATTAAAGGTAGACTTTGTAAACAAGCATACTATAAGTTAGAGTATTATATCCAAGATAAGAATGCTGTGTAACATGCTGGTCCGGCTCCATAGGACATAATTTTAGTATAGACAAAATCAATTGATTGCTAATTCAAATGACTAAATCTAATACTACATATAATATACATACTATTCTGTATTGTACTTAATAGATTACTCTGGCTCACACACTATTCATTGTTTGTTGGAATAGAAGAAGTAGTCGTCTACTGTATTATTAATTGTAAATATGTGAACACTGTGTGTCTATGTACATAACTTAGCTGTCATTTCTTAACTTCTGATACTTTGTACATACCATAATATAGTGATTTTTATACAAGATACATCGTATGCACATAACATAATCATTCTTGTAAATGAAAATATTGTAAACACCCTTTTTTAAAAGAGTATGTATGGAGTTTCTTGCCCATTCTTCTCCATACGAAACTACCATTTGGAATGGGCAACTAGATTCAAATTTTACATTATGACGTTCAAAAGTGCCTTTTAATGGTCTAATTGAAATAAATGATTTGACTTTGACAAGCAATGTGATACAAGTATAGTGTACAATATGATGCGATAGACACAGCACGCAAAAACAAAAGTATTACCTACATCTATATTCAAAATACAACAATAGTGCAGAAATAACACTCAACAGCTAGTGGGTAGATACAAAAGTGGATAGATAGAAACACAGCAGATACAAAGATGACCAAGGTAAAAAAGGCAATATGGTGGTTAGTTTTGATGGAGATGGCTCTTGAATTTTTGAAGCGTTGTGGAAAAAATATCTACAGATTCATCGCAATTATTAAGAAGTCTGCAAATTCTGGGGATGGGGGAGTTAGACCCAGATACAGTTTTGTGGAATGGGGGACGCAAAAGTTTGATAGGGTGACGCGGATAATTGTTGGGTATGTTAAAGCTAAACTTACGGAACAACAGAGGACTGACAATTTTATTCTGAAGTACTTTAAAAAGAAAAAATAAATCTATATTATCTCTTCGTTTTACGAGTGAAGTCATGCCAAATTTTTCAAGACGTTTTGCGTAGCTCGGAATTTTTGAAAATTCGGGATAAAAAAATTATGACTATTAGGCTGATGAGGAGTTCGATATCTGTTTTGTGACGATGAGATTCTCCAGTTAATAGGACAAAAAACTGTTTCTTATGCCATCACTAATGATTTTATTCTGACAGCGAAAATATCTTACAAAAGGTTACTGATTCAAGAACAATAAATTCAATCGCTAGATCCTAACACTCATTTCTCTATCTTATACTCTTCTGTGTCTCCTTTCTCAGTTTTACGTAAGTAATGTATGGCCTATATTCTGTTTTGTGCTCCCAAATATATCTATGCTGATTTTTAATTCAACGCGCATTTCCGCGCATTCTTTCTCATATAACTTTCTTTCATCATTCAACATTGTACAGCCCTATTATGTGCAGTAAAATGACACTTATATCTTTATTATTATTTTTCGAGGGGTTGGAATACTCTTAAATACGAATATTTTTTTCTACGGGACCATACCTGAAACAAAAAAAAACTGTTGTATCATAGTTACATTTTGATCCCATCCCATAGTAAAATTAGTTCGAATTAATTAGTGCTTTCACCCTCTGAAAGATAACCGGTGAATTTAAAGATACTGTATATCGCAAGAATATCTTTGCCACGTCTTTACGTTCCTGGTCCTTCGAGACATGAAAAGGACCACCTTCCAGGGCTCACGTGTTTTTTAATTCTGCCAATTTCTTTCATAAATATTTACGACACACAATTCACACTTACAACCTGCTCTTATAAACCAATTACACGCTTTATTTTACAGCCTTTATAAAACTGTATCAATTAAATAAATGCTCGCCAATTACATGGAAAGTCGAGCATAGGCACATAAATTATTCATTTAAGTACAAATTTCTAATTTAAAGCAAATAATAAATTAGGAACCTTGTTCTCTTTGCTTATAGTTTAGACTTCATTACAATTGAAATGGTTTTATGACCTTTTCATTTGTTTTTTCTTATTATTAAATCAATTTTAAAAAATGGTCCTTTGAGTTGAATTTCGTTTAATTTTAGATAGTTGGTTTTTGTATTTTTTTAGCATAAAATAGTATGTATTTTAATGTTTATGGTACGAATTAAGTTCAGCTAGTTATAGCGAGTGTAAAGTGCGTGCTATCTTATCTGTGGAACTGTTTAGGTTTACGATGGTGAAGCTGGGATATTTTGATTGTGTTTAGTGATAGGTTAAGGGGTAGACTTATCCTCAGATTGTTAAGATATCTCTTTTTAACTTCCGTTACTAATCTAGGGTAAGAAATATAGTTTTGACGACACCAATAAACGGATACGGCAGTGCGGTGATTCTGTCTGTTTACTGTAATATAATAATAACTACTATTGGTTACTAGAAAATGTAGTAAAACTAAAGATATGATGTCGTGACACCCACCTCTCAAGCATTAATTTGCGGGTTGCATTGCGGGACTTTTCTAACAAATATGTACTTTTAAAATTTTTCCTGGACATCACTAATATCCTAGGTAAACAATGTTAACATTGTGAAGAATTCATCATCATCATTCATCATTTCAGCCGAAAGACGTCCACTGCTGGACATAGGCCTCCCCCAAGAAATGGGGGGTTTTACCATAATCGCCACGCTTGGCAGGCGGGTTGGCGATCGCAGTATGGTTGTTACAAAGGCACAGAGAACGCTGCTGCCCATTCTCTGGTGAGTCCCTTAGTCGTCTCTTACGATGGATGGTGCTATTCTTTACGTCCGACATCATACGGACGGGAAGAATTTATAATAAAATACAACTCTGAAATCGTCGATTCACTTTGACCAAGCGTGGTGGTAAACCCAGTTTCAACCTTCCCTTTAACACAACTTAACATTTTAATTGGTCTGATTAACATATTATAACAAATTTCTCCCAGCAATTAACATTTAATGACGTCACATACCTTCACAGATGTTAATAGAACATTCGTTAATATTTATAATACAAAATACACATATCATATTTCATTGATCCAAATAACTGAACACTTTCTAAATAGTAAAGTAGTTGATGAAGGTAAAACATTTTTTATGATATCTTAATAAGGTACCTGCCATGTACCATTTGATTACAATATTTTTTGAGTAATTAATTACGCAGCTGCTCGTTTTTCAATGAATTATGCTTACAATTTTCTACATCACATTTGAGAGATCAAATTTTTTTTAAATAATTTGTTAAAAAAATTGTGGTCCTTTGCGTTTCGAAGGACTGGTAAAAAAATTGTATTTATGCTACAATTGGTAAGAAAAGCAATATCTAAACAAAAGTAATATAAAATAATAATGAGGTGGTATCGCGAAGATTATTGAAGGTTTAATTTATGAAATCTTTAATTGACATTAATAGTTAACATTATCAATATCCCTAGTTCTGTAAGATTTTCTGTGACATGAAAAAATATTACCTCGCGGGCTATTCTGTAAAAATGTCCCACGGTGAATTTAAATGCGAGTTTGAGCTGAGCTGCAATCTCAAGATATTATGCTAGATGCCAAGGATTGCTTGATGACACAATTGGCGCAGTGGCTGAGTGTTAAGCTGCTGTGCTGCGTGACGCGGGTTCGATTTCCGGAAACAAATACTTATGAGGCCTACTGGCAGTTGTAGCGGATCTAGTTGTTTATGTACCTATGTGAGTTTATATGTTTGTAAACGCACCCACAACACATGAGCAGTTCCTGGTATGAGGCAACATTAAAAAACAATAAACAATTTTCTTCATTTTTTACTAACAAAATAGACCAGCTGATTTAATTGACGACTCTCAAATGTTGACGCATACTTAACCATTATCAAATGAATTATTTTTTTAACACAATCTTGATGCTTTCGAACTAGACCACATCAACGACACATAATTCATCGTACCCTCATAAATAAATCAAACGGGAACCGGTGAAAACTCGTAAAAACTGGTAATAGCCACTTAGAGCCGCTTTTTTCCGACCGCACGCGACTAAATGCAATAATTATAGCGTTCTAACTAGCTTTTATTACTAATTATGACACTCTTGTAATAGCGTGTAATTGTGACGGTAATTACTGATTAAAATTATGCGGTAAAAGCGGTAAAGATTTCGCTGTTTTTTGTCAAGAAATATCTCTGATAAATTGTGACAAATTGTTTGTCGTGTGTCTGTAATTATGGCAGTGGGGAATAATTTTGCTTAATGAGTTTTCTAATTGGATTAAGTTGTGGTTTATACAACACGTAATTGTTTGTGATGTGGCACGTGCACGGTAGCGGTAAACAAGAAAGTAACAGTTTTATCCTGGTCTATAAAAGTTTTAATCTCTATATGGGTAAGACATTCTAGATGACTTTTTAAATGTGTCATAATTCATCATCATTTCAGCCGAAAGACGTCCACTGCAAAGCGGGGATTTGCCATAATCGCCACGCTTGGCAGGCGGGTTGACGATCGCAGTATGGTTGTTACACAGGGACTGAGAACGATGCTGCCCATTCTCTGGTGAGTCCCTTAGTCGCCTCTTACGACACCCATGGGAAGATATGGGGTGTCATAATTACATGAAAATAATTTAATTTGAAATAGCTACAGGGCAAAGGCCTTTTCTCATACAGAGAAGGCACGAACATTGATCACCATGTTTGCTCAAGACGGATTGGCGATTTTAGACTTATATCCATACTAATTATTTCAAAAGAGGTAAATTTTGTTCGTATGTATCACCGAAACTCATCCGTTTTCAAAAATTCTTTCACGAGTACGAAGCGCGGTATTCCTGAGTATTGTAGGCTATATTGTATTATCGAGAAATTTACGGGAAGAAGTCACTGGCGACTAAGGTCCAGAGAATGGGCAGCAGCGTTCTCTGTGTCTTTGTAACAACCATACTGCGATCGCCAATCCGCCTGCCAAGCGTGGCGATTATGGTAAAAACCCCCTTGGGGGAGGCCTATGTCCAGCAGTGGACGTCTTTGGGCTGAAATGATGATGATGATGAAGTCACGGGCAAAATGCTAGTTAAATATAAAGGCCATGTTTCTCACCAAGTATTTTTTAGTAGAATATATTTATAAATTCATATCAATGGTGGTGATCAACGTTCGTGCCTTCTCTATATGAGAAGAGGTCTTTGCCTTACAGTGTGATGATAAAGAAAGAAAGAAAGAAAGAAAGGCTGATGTTATTAATATCAATACGGTGATACTAATGAGGCGTATGAATTCGCCGCTAGAGGCGCTAGTATCGCGTGAGGTATTTGAAACGTCAAATGTCACTGTTTGTGGGTAGGTAATGCGGGTTTATTTCTAACTAGAATAATGTTGTGAATATTATGCAATACCTGATAATTATGGCAAATATGAGTTACGGGTCAACGAATGTCAGTGCTTTGAGACAGTTTTATCTTTCGGGAACTTAAGTCCTCCTTTTTTCCAAATTAAACGGTTTTTTACGGAACGATTTTAAGGTATTAAGGGCGCGTATTCGATTTTGCTCAACTAAAAATCTAAACGATTGCTATAACGGCGTAGCAGCATTGACACACACTAGTACTATACAGTGGCCTGTTTGTGTGCATCAGAAAAAAAAAATACGCAAGAAATAAGCACGAATCATTAAAATTGATCGGCAAACGACCGCGCGCGATGTTTTAAAGTGCTTTTTAAAATAATTGTCTAAATAAATGAGTTCGTTTAACGGACTGAAAAATATTCTGTATATTAAGCATAACCTTTATTTTCATAAAATAAATATATCAGTTATGTTTTTATTCAAATACTGGTGAAAAAACATTGTCAAAGTGAACCAATTTTCTACTTTTTCAACATTGTTTTTTAATACATAATAGTAATATTTTCGTAATTTTGGCTCTGTAGTACACTTTAAGACGGTATATCCTGTTGGAAAAACGCATTAAACATATTTTTTGGTTGTATTCGTCCTGAAAGTTAACTCTGACGTCTATTTTCGTAAAACGATATGATAGGATTGTCTTCGCTTCAAAAAACCATAGTTGAAAATTATACTTTTACTCTGTAGCTCCCTAAATCAAGACTTAATCTTTTCGAAAACTGAAAATTTTCTTTAATTAATCTGCTCACATCATTACGATATTGCTCTGGGCAAAACGCGAAAACATGAAGTTTTCGTCACGAATCGAATACACGCTCTTAAATATGATTTCACGCGTTTTCACACTTTAGGACCTTACAGACAGTCATCGACAGTGCCGCCAACTGGTCAACATAAAAACGGTAGCCTTCATTGTGAAATGCTATGGGATGGTCGTATTTCGAATTGGAAAATCAACTCGAAACAAATGACTCGCGATAATCCTTCATAGGCCGTCATTCCTTCACTGTCAAAATGAAAAGCTACGTAAGTATCAAACAAGCAAGTTCAGTCAACCACAAAATTAAATTCGATCAGACTAAAGTACAAATTGGCATTTACATCCATCATTTGTATTGTCCCTAAGTTCAGTTTCTTCACTGAGAACCAGACATAACTTATCTTCATAGTAAATCATAAGATTTACAGGCAAAGGGAAGACTAAAACCGTCATGTTAATTAAAACAATAATTTTATATTCAATTAAAATCTTATGATGGATCACCGAGTAGTAAATATCACAGGAGCTTCCATTATGCTCTATATAATGATTGATGATGCATAAACATGATTTGATGATGAACGATTATGTAATTATTACGTGCTCTCACTTGGCGATTGGGTTTATGGTCCTTCGAGACAGAAAGTAGTAAAGAATGAAGTTTTGGAAGAACTTTTCTAATGTTTTTGTAAATTATTTAAATTCAGTTGCGTTTTTGCTTGTTAAATTATTTACGAAATTTTATTAGTAGGTATCATGTAGCCATCGTGTTACACAAATCAAAACGTTTATTGTTCGCTTTTTAACTAGCCCATTTTTTCCAACTGCAGGCAACTAAAGGCCTCTCCCAAATCCGAATCGCAGTCCAGGTAATATTTTCTTACGCCGCGGCGCCGCCTCGAACCGTGAGCGTCTAAGTTATCTCGCCATCTACTACTCAATCACAACGTTATCATTTATAATTTTATGGTGAATTGAAACAAAGCAAATATTGCATTAATCACTTAATGAAATATAGTAATTACATAAAATTAAATAAAAATTATTACGTATAATAGTAATAGTACGAATAATATATAAGACTATTTATTAAAAGGAACATGGTGGAAAATTCCTCATCCTCAATTGAAAAGATGGATCCTACGACCAGATAGATGTTGCAAGGGACCTACCAGTTTTTGCTTTTAAGCATTCGAGTAAAAATATGGTAAAACTAGCTTCTGCCCGCGGCTTCGCCCGCGTAAAAAGAACGTTTATCCCAAGGGAACATATTACCGGGATAAAAAGTATCCTATATGTTAATCCAGGAAATGGTCTATCTATGTGCCAATTTTCATGCAAATCTGTTCAACGGTTTGCGCGTGATTGAGTAACAAACATCCAAACATCTTAACAAACTTTCGCATTTATAATATTAGTAGGATAAAGAAGACTGATAATATTTTGAATTGCTAGCTAACTCGTCCGCATGAATATCGGTAACCACTTCATTTTAGAAAATAAAGCCAATGTAACTCTTTATAATAATAATAATAATAATAAAACGTTTAATTCGACCACAAAGGATCATAGCCACACACATTTATAACAATAGCAGAAACACAAAACAATTAAATAAAACAAAACATATAATTAAAATACACACATTTCTACTGATTTGGATTGCTCAGTAAGTGAACCATACAGCAATGGTTCAGGTACTGGCAATCGAACCTCAGCGCGAATGCCCTCAGGATACTATTGGAGCTAGCCCGAACCCTGCGCACCAGGGATGTGCACCGCTTTCGCATAGTTGAATAGAAACAGTCTACTTGCGACTCGGCGAACATCCCTGACGCGCTGCAGAATCGGGGCAGCCCCATCAGCACCCTGAACGCATTATTATACTGCACGCGCAGGGCGTTGTACTGCCCGCGCGTGTACGAGACCCACAGGCTGCTCGTGTAGAAAGATGTACAAAATGCTTTGAACAGTGTTGTTTTTACTTCGGTTGTACAACGAGCAAACCTGCGGGCAATCATATTCGCCCTTACAGACAACGCCCTGCGTTCTCGCTCTATGTCTGCATCGTCTTTCAGATCCGAGGTCATCATATGTCCAAGGTATTTAAAATGTTCCACCCTCTTAAGAGGTGTTCCACACAGTTTAATGACAGGTATTGTTGTCGGACATTTTCCTCTAGCCTGAAAGACCATGCATTCGCTTTTCTTTACATTATACAACAAGCCATGGTTGTAAGCGTACTTTTCACAGATGCCCAATAGTTTAGAAAGGCCACATACAGAAGCACTCAACAGCACCATGTCGTCTGCGTAACTGATATTATTGAGACATACATCATCAATATGGCAGCCGACACGGGTGCTGCTAAGCTCCTCTATCAGTGCATTGACGTAGAGATTGAAAAGCTTGGGTGAAGATAGTCCCCCCTGCCTCACCCCACATTCCAACCGGTACGGCTCTGAAAATGCATTCGACCATCGCACGACATTGACCTGGTTACGATACCAAAATTTAAAGATTCTGCTGAGTTCTGCTGGCAGAGAACATCAACTATCTGCAAAAAAAGTGCCATTAAAATCAGTTCAGTCATTATAGAGATTATCCAGACAGATAGGCAGACAGACCGAACGCTTCAACTTTCTGACCAACCGACTACTTGACAATTCAAAAGTGCTTTGATTTTGACTTTGACATACAGACTTTTTTTTATAAAAAGCAGTTATTTTGAAGTTACAAACAGACACTGACTTCACTTTTTAACCGACTTCAAAAAGGAGGAGGTTCTCAATTCGGTTGTTTTTTTTTTATGTATGTACATCGATTACTCTGAGATTGATGATCCGATTTACGTGATTCTTCTTTAGTTGGATGCGGAATAGTTGCCATTTGGTCCCATAAAAATTTAACATTGTTTGGCCCGGTAGTTTTCATTTTATGAACATTTTTTTATTTTTTAAATATTTATTTTCATGTTTGACCACGCATAACTTTTGTCAGTGTAGTCCGATTTCAATGATTCTTTTTTTAATTGATAGTGTATACCTTAAATTTGGTCCCATATAAATTTCAAGAAAATATTCTACCCCTAAGGGTTGAAAATTAAGGGATGACAATTTTTTTATGGTGTCACCGTTTCGTAATTAATTTATATGATGGGAAGAGGGCACTAAAAAGCGAAAAAAAAAAATTAACAAAAAAGACAACCACCTTCAAAAAGTAAAAAATAACTTTCAATTCGCAAGTCGGTGGCAATACAAAACAACACGCAAAATCAAAGCCGCCGACTTGCGAATTGAAAGTTATATTTTACTTTTTGAAGGCGGTTGTCTTTTTTATTAATATTCTAAGTATTTATTTTATAAAAGAAGATGTAATAGATTTATTTTAAACAGTCAACGTAAAAAATACAGCAAGTCTCCTAATACGAACACGCTCTATTTAAAAGTTAATTATTATATTTTTTCTGGAACATTACGCCATTATTACATACGGAGCTACCGTCAATTAAATAGTAATAAAAACATAGATACGGCTTAATTTGCTTTTTTATTGTAACTCAAATTGAGCATAAGTAATTATAGATTGGTGTGTTTGTTTGTACTATCATATTGTACTATCATAATCAGCTCTTAGTCTCATCTGCCTAGCCTATTCCCAACTATGTTGGGGGGTCGGCTTCCAGTCTAAACGGATGCAGCTGAATACCAGTGTTTTACATGGAGCGACTGCCTATCGGACCTCCACAACCAAGTCACTGGACAATACGATACCCCTTGGTAAGACTGGTTCCCAGACTTTCATGATTACCCATTAAGAAAGAAAGAAAGAAAGAAAAACTGTTTATTTGTAACCTCGTACAGGTAAACACAACATAAAAAAGGGTTATATAAAACAATAAAACATAAAAAAAGCCTTATGAAACCTGTACGAGACCAAAAAGGCTCCTGTCTCAGCAAAATGCTACGACATGAAATGTCGCAGCGCTGGTATTCTGACAGGGCCTTGCAGAGATGCCACGGGTAGCCACAGTCATGACTTAAGGTACACAAATAAAAAATAAAAAAAAGTTGTAATAATAAATATCTACAAAAATATGCAAGCTAACATTATGTAAAAAATATGTAATATGTAAACCCGACATAACTATTAATTGTATAAAGTTATTAAATACAATAAATAAATAAAAGTGAATAATATAAAGCTTTTTTCTTTACGACTTTTTCATTTCATTATGACTGTCGGATCTACGAGTGGCAGTCAGGACCAACGGCTTTACGTGCTTTTCGAGGAACTGAGGAATCTCAGTATGAAATGAATGGACCACGGTTCCATAGCAGAAAGCGTAAATAAAAAAAAACATTTATTTCAGGCAAGTTTAACCCATACACAGAAACAATAAGAATAACATTAACAATGATCATAAAATTCATATAAAAATAATCATTCGTCGTGGGGTTTGAGTGCTCATCTTCTTTTTAAAGAAATGTCCAAAAGGTTGATTGACACTTTCCGTGATCCAAGACCTGGTTTTTACCTTGGTCAGAAATTGAGCATTGCTCTTGGGTACATTTCCGGATGACGGCGAAGTGGACGAATTCTATGATGCCTTATTGTGCAGTTTTTTTAGTTTAATAAGTACCTACTTTGTACATACTTCAATTTTATTTATTTAACCATTACTTATTTACATTAATAATAAAAGAAAACTTATAACATATATGTTAAAAAACTAAAATAATAGGGCATCAAAAAATAAAGATCGCCGCCATCAGGGAATGTGCCTAAGAGACTGGCGGCATTGTCACGTCGGATGGCAATGCTTATCCTCTGGCCAAGGTAAAAACCAGCTCTTAGATCACGGGAACTGTCAACTAACCTTTTGGACAAGTCATTAAAAGGCAGATGAGCACTCGAACCCCACGACCCGAGAGTTTCAATCCCAAACGGCTCGAAAATAAAGTTATCACCAAGGTGACTATACTTACGCCGTTTGAGGACTTCACAGCTGTGACAGCAGCACCAGCACAGCACGCTGAACTAGGAAGATGGGATGGCGCAAGAGTATCAACGCACGTAGCGTCGCACACACACAAAATAGTAAAATTAAAATTGTTGCTCCAGCATTGACACAGCTACATGTCTGTTGGAAGAATGCTGAATGAAAAGGCTTACTTAACCATGTCCAATCGTACTGCTCTGACACAGCCTCACAAAGTTGTGTCTATCAATATTTATTTATGCGTTATTCTTTGACTATGATAAACAGTGACCATATAATCTAACCAAGACATTAGTATTCCAATCTCGTCATAATCTAGATTTTGCAGCATCAATAAGAACTAAGTATATCAGCTGCAGTGAGTACAAAAAGTAACACAGCGAGGCGCGTGCGCTGGCTAGCAATTCAAACTTAGACAAATAACTGTATGATGACGTAAAAGAAATTATTTGTAGGGTTTGTTAACTATTAAGGTGAATGTGACATAGTTTTTTACCCATGGTATATTTTTTGTGGGGAAATCTTTGTAGATACGCTCTATAATGCTACACTTCACTTGGCGTATTTGTGTAAATATTCGCCTTATTTGGATAATACAAAAAGCTTTTTAACAAAAAAGACAACCGCCTTCAAAATCTAAAAAGTGATAAATAACTTAATGATAAATAACTTTGTGTGATAAATAATGTCGGTGGCAATACGAAACATCAAACAGAACAAAGCCACCGACTTCCGAAACTAAAGTCAAGTCAAAATAGGGAGCGTGGAAGGTTATGTCAGAGTATCGATCATCATCATCTACCTAGTCTCTTCCCAACTATATTCTTGTCGGTTTCCCGTCTTACCGGTTGCAGCTGAAAAATACCAGTGTTTTACATAAGGCCACTACCTTTCTGACTTCCACAACTTTATTATTTTGTTTTTTTTTATTATCAAATAGGTTTGCGTTTGACCGCAATTAACCTGATCTTAAGTGATAATGCGGCCTAAGTTAGAACACGCTTGCCTAGGATAAACCGGTTCACTCGTGCCTTGAAGATACCCAGAATATATATCAGGGAACAGAGAGCCGGGCAGCGAATTCCACAGTCTGGCAGTTCGCACAATAAATGTGGAGTCAAAGCGCTTGGTTCGAGACCGTGGAACTTCAACCATATAGCGGTGACGCTTCGCCTTTTTGTCTGCTCGTCCGATGATGGAATGGGGATGGGGGAATTAAATTGTGCAATTCCAAATGAGTTATTTATTCCAAATTTATTTTAGTTTTTACCTTTTATTATTTTAATTACCTTTTATTTATTACCTGTTTATCTAGGACAACACTGTCTTCGGTGAAGAAGAACATCGTAAAGTAATCTGGACTTTTAAATCATTAGCAGGCCTGCAGTGGGATAATAAAATAATAGGCTCGTATTTAACTATTGCCTATTTCCTGAGAAATCTTGCAAACCACCCAATTTTTTTGGAGCTTGTAGTAAATAGAAACAGTTTATTTCAATGCCCGGTTTAGCCTACTTGTGACGATGTAAAGTAGCCAAAAACAAATTCTTTCACTGATAAAAACCCCACTACTTACGTTTGAACCAGTTCTTAAATCTAAGCAATTGATTTATTGGCGTTTTATGATTCGGAATCAGATTAAGTTCTGTCGTACACTGCTCTATTAAGCCACGTACGCACTTTCGAAATGTTACGTTGTTCAAATATTCGTAGCAATTGGTAATATCGGAGAGTGCTTTTGGCGAACCTGTTTTGGACAGATTTTTTGGGATTTTTGTCACCTAATTTAAGACCGAAAATTGATCTCAATTGGAATTTTAGAATATCTGCTGAGCAGTTGTACAAAAAAGAAAGAAAGAAAAAAGAACAACAAAATAGGTTATTGTCACAGAAATACGTGCATTAAAGAACGGCAACAGGGCAGATATTAGTTGGCAGCTGCACGTAGTAACTTTGACCAGCAGGCTTCCACTCAGCATAATACTGTACTATAAAGTTACACAAACACAGCAATGGTGTTCAATGGCCACCTAAATAAAAATAAACTTCATTCTCAATCTCACAAAGCAAATACAATTCAGATGAGACAAGGTCGGGCTATAGATGGTTATTTTAAAGGACAAGCCTGCCACATAATTTCCAAACCACTACAGCTCATGTAAGCTAGAATCAACAATGGCAATCACCAGAAAACGTTGAGGCAATGAAGCTCGACGAGTCCCAGAGAAACGATTCAACTGTCTTGGGTCCCGCAATAAAATTAATCGGAAAAGAACAGCGGAGGAGTAAGAAAAAAACGTATTTTCCAAGGTAGTCATCATCATCATATCAGCCTATTGCCGTCCACTGGTGAACGTAGGCCTCCCCCAGAGATCGCAAACCAACCCGGTCTTGGGCAACCCGCAACCATCCGCTGCCAGCCACCTTTTTTAAATCGTCGGTTCATCGTGCCGCATTGCGTCCTACACTACGCTTGCTCAAACGCAGTCTCCACTCTAGAGCGTGTCTGCTCCATATACCGTCAGTTCGTCTGCAGACATGGCCGGCCCACTTCCTCTTTAGCGTGCTAATTCAATGCCCAACGTCGGTGACTTTACTTCTCTGGCTATAGTTTCAAGGTTGTAGATGACACGATCATCAGTCGAACAAACTTTCAAATCTGCGACGTTCGCATTCAGAAGTGTGTGCTCGACATTACACTAACCGTTTAGGGCTCAAGCAGGTTTTTATCCAGGTCTAATTGCTTATGCAGCTGATGTAAACTGTCTGCTGTATTGGGAGTATTACGTAAAACCTAGTGAATATAGATATATTGGCTACGTTTTCGTAATAGGAAATTAAACAAATAGCGCGTTTAGTCGAGTTTTCTGTTTATCGATTTCAGTTTAGGTAGGGAGTACTTTTATTTGTATTATAATGAAAAAAATCCAATATTCAGTTGACAGAATAATCCTTGCCTCCATACCTTCACATTTATATCCTCTCACCCATACATCATAAGATCATGGTCACCGATATCAAGTTATTTTACATTATAAGTAGGCATCTGATTATCTTGAAGGACTAACAATACCCATCATCTCTGAACAACATAATTATAAAATAATCATAAAAAATAATAGGCCATAAATAAATATCAACTCATTATCACAATATTACAGTCCGTTTACGAAGATCTGACGATGTAATCTTCCTGTACCTTATAAGGGCTGGGTTCAAACGGTACAAATTAGATATAGGTCAGTGCCAGTCAGCGAAGTGGCTTGATCTAGACTTTAACCTTTGAGCGGCACAAAAGGATAGCGGGTGTTGCTGGCAGTTATGAAACAAAACTGATATGACATTTACAAATTTCAAAAATAGAATTCTAATCAAACTAAAAAGTCATCATTGATTTCAAGTATGTTGAATTTACGAGACATAAATGTGAGAAAAATGTAACAAGTTGTGCACGTTAAAAGAGGCAGTGGCGGCGCTAGACGAAAAGTAGACGTCGCCGTCGGCAAAAAAGTATTTGCGAGGCCCCTCTAAATAGAAAGAAGCTCTTTCTACCTAGTTCATTCGAATTAATGATTCGGGGATTCCCCGAATATCGCGCTCGGAATTATTAGTATTTTACTTTAATTGCCAGACAACTGTAGAAAAATAATATTACAGGGGGTTTTATAGCAGAACTTTTTATATTATAATATTGTTTTGCATATCAACGGATAGCATAAACTTCATTGCGCAGAAAATGGTTTGGCAGACATTTATTTATCATACTGTAAGTCAGCATCATCTTTAGGCATTCTTATGCATAATAATTAAAGAATAACCATCATATCGCAGAAAGTTCACAGTCAGAAATGTCGTTTGGCATACATTTAATATCGATAGTCATTAAATGGCAGAACTGTTATTCAGTAAATTTACTGATCAGACTCATCTTCACTCTTCAATTTTCTAATCATGATGGCGGTGTCTTTCAAACTCCGCCATCCCCTTCTAACCAAACCTGTCAGAGTCGGGGTGTCCCAAGTACCGAGCTCGCTGCGCTCGCTCTTGCACAAATTCAGTTGACAACGTCACAAAATATAGAGGTTCGTCGCAGCCTTACGTACTTTGTGACAACGTTGACTGAATCTTGGACATTAGGTGATTTTCTTTCACAATTTGTAAAAACACTTATTTTTTGAGTGCCCTACTTTGCGAATTAAAATTATGAAATTCTGTCATCTTCATCCTTTAGTCGCTGATTACCTAATACGCAGTCTGCCAATTTCGCGTTATGCCTAGACCTAACGAGAGATCGGCGTATTGATATTTAGACCCAATGCGTATTAGTTAATGAGCGAAGTAGGAGAATTGAGATTTTAGTTTAGTGCGTATTAGCTCAAGGGCAAGATAGGTATATTGAGCGTTAGTTTATGAGCGAGGCAGGCAAATTAAGACTAAGTTTCAGTGCGGTGTGCGGGCCCATCTTACCCCTGGTGGTATAGTGGGTCGTTTGGGTTAGGTTAGGTTAGAACTGTGACCAACAAAGCGCGAAGGCGAGCGAGCGTAGCGAGCGGTGCCGCGGCAGCGGCCGCCGAGCGCCAGATCCCTTCTATTGTATTGAACATTTGACTCTCGTGAATGTCTTATCGCTAAATTCCCATGATGAGAAATAGGTTTATTGCGACATAGTCATATCGCTTAATGACCTTAGTGAGAAAAAGGTTGACTGCGACATAGGCGTATCGCGAAATGGGCAATATGAGGATTAGACCTATTGCGACATGGACAAAAACATAGGTAGGTACTTAGTCCCAACGCTTATTTTAAATGACATTTTGGCATAACGCGAAATTGGCGGACTGCGTTTTAAGTAATCAGTGAGTAAAGGGTTATGCCATATAAACTTCTGCAATCGTATGCCATTGTAAAATATCTACTACTGTGTCAAGAAAGTACCAGGAATTATTCAATAAAAAACAAAATATGTATTAAATAATTATCTATTGTATCGCCTTTGAAGTAGGTCCATTCAGGGGCATTAAGTTCACCTTTGCATGAAGTATAAATAAATAAATAATATAAATAAACGCCAACAAATAACCTAATAATCAAAAATTTTTTGACGTTGTTTTTGGAATCGACTTCAGCTGTTAGAAGGTGGCCATTCCGATTCTTGTTGACTGGTTTGCATGTCAAACTCGCAAACCCACGTCTGGTAACCAGTAACAACGTGTTTAATGAATGTGGGGTCGGAATTTACTCTTTCTAACACGTCTTCAGCAACCTTTACTCGATTGAGATTTAGCAGACGATTTAAATCCTTCAGTACTAGTCGATTGGCAACGCATTTCATGTCAAACAATCGTTTAAAAACGGTACGAATTGATTTTTGAGATACAGAAATTTCAGCAGCTATCTCTCCTAGACTAAAACGACGATTTTCAATCACCATTTCCTTTATGATAGCGATGTTTTTTCAGTAAAAATCGTTGATGGTCGACCAGAACGGGGCAAATCTTACACCACATCTCGACCACATTTAAAGACATTATACCACTCATACGCACGTGTTTTTGATAAAGTCGATTCACTGAAAGCCTTATGTAACATTTCCAGTGCTTCTGCACACGAAATTCTATTTACAATGCAACATTTAAGACGAATTATTTGTTCGATATTTTTAACTATAGTAAAAATCGCAAAACACAGTTGACATAAACTGACAAAATGGCGCACTGTGGACAAACAAACGCCGCGGAAGTACCTGTGTCGCATAAACAGGGAGCCGGACGCCCGGTGTCACCACTGCGTCGACTGCCAGGAGGACACGGCGCGGCATACGCTGGCAGAGTGTGCCGCTTGGGAGGAGCCGCGCCGTGCCCGCCGTGAAGTAGGCAGTGACCTGTCGCTGTCGGCCGTGGTCGAGTCGATGGTCGACAGCGCAGAGTCCTGGGACGCGGTGGTTTCCTTCTGCGAAAGTGTCATGTCGCAGAAGGAGGCTGCGGAAAGGGAGAGGGAGATCACAACCTCCCACCCTGCCCGCAGCAGGCGCACCGGGCGTCGGCGGAGGGCAGACAACGCCCTCTTCCGGCCCCACTAAATGGGTCCAGGAGCGGCAGACTCGGGGACGTCTGTCGCTCCCCACATACATCAGGACCCGAGGTGGCGGCGCGTAGTGTTCCACGCGCGCCCCTCTAAGACGTCCGGGGGGGAGTCTAACACCTCACTCCCCCCCTGACCCGAGAAGTGGCCCGCTGCAGCGGGCCGGCACCAGCCGGGGGTTGCGGAAGTATCTCCAGTTCCCTCGACCACCGACATAGGTGTGAGATGGAACACCGGGGTGGTTTTTAGTCTGACAGACCCCTCCGCCCACCCCAGGGCGGAGGACATCCATGAGGATTTTCCACCACGTACCAAAAAAAAAAAAAAAAAAGATCGGCACCATGATAATAATAGTTAAAATTCGAGTTCCACAGACTGGTAGCGTCTGGCGACTTCTTCAGCATTGTCTTAAGCACAAAATACGTAAGGCTGCGGTGCGCCCGAGCAGAGAGACCACTGAACAAACCGCCATTTTACGCACGCACACGTTTACAAATATTCTCAGGCAGTTTCAAGCAGATTTCAGACTCGACTAGCGACGCGTTTTGTGAAAATGAATGATCAAAATGATGTAATTGACATTTCATGACAAACAGGAGAATTTTGTTATAAATAAAAACTTGCAGAGTTTCAACCAGTGTCAATAAAATTCTATAATGTCACAAATAAAACCCACAGAGTCAATAGGTACAGTAGCAGCCCTAGTGAGTCTGGCACGTTAAGGTAATTATTTTTAAGGATGATTCTGTAACCTTTTAATTTTTTGCCTTGGGTCACACTTGGGAGTTCTCAGATCACACCGATCTTCATTGCCTATGCAGCGTATCCCAGCAGACCATGGTCCTTTCATCTTGCGCCGCATTTCCTGTTACTGCGCCCCTGATGACCTAATGACTGCGGCAGCGGATGGCGATACCGGAGCTGATTATTGGGCAAAACACAAAATTTAATAAAATGTGTAGATATATTTTCCGACGTGAGGAGCTCTTGGCTAATTAAAAGCCATACGTATCGATCGGTCGTGGTTAAACTACGCTTGCCGTAGTCGGTCTGTGGATGGGTGATCATCATCATACTAAGGACCCCTCCGTGCCTCGGAAAGCACATAAAGCCGTTGGTCCTGGCTGTCATTCGTAGTTCTTTTACAGTCGTTATGGAAAGCCAGAAAGTCTGACAACTAATCTTACCAAGGAGTATAGTGTTACCCAGTAACTGGGTTGTGGAGGTCAGATAGGCAGTCGCTCCACGCCAAACACTGGTACTCAGCTGTTATAGATGGGAAAAGGCTAGCTGCTTTAGCCTAGAAAATTATAGTTTCCTAAACAGCATTGCTTAAAGTTCAATTTCATATGGAAAAAGCTTGCTTAAGTGATATGTTTGCCACCAAAAAGAAGAATAGACTATCCACTCTTTCCTAGATCCTTGTGTCAGCCGTGAGAAATAGCGCGTTCGTGGTCCGTCCCATCTAGTTTAGTGAATCGCGCGATATCGCTCAAACGCTTATGATCGCCGAACTGCCGATTACTGATTTATTCTCAATCGCCGCGAATGTCTCACGAACCCCGTGATTCTACAGCACGACATTATTTACGAGATTTTGTTTATTTTCTTGTAGTTAGGTTTTTGTATTGGAATTTTTGACCACCTAGGTAGAAATTAAATAAATTTGTTAACAGATTTTTTTTTTATTCACTGCAGGGTATAGGTCTCTTATTATACGGAGAAGGAAAGAGCATTGATCACCTCAGTTGCTCTAGGTGGATTGGCGATTCCAGATATATAATATTTACCAAATTCTCTAGTAGACAATTGAGGTGTGGAGGAAACAAATAGTGGGAACACGGACTAGAAAAAAAAAGAAGGACTCCGCGCCACGCATATCGAAACTGAAGCACCCTAAGTAAGCCAGACCGTTTGTACAGTCAACAGCAAAAGTAGATGACCAAAATCAGAAATGCAATACTAATTTATTAACACTAATTTATACAATTTATTTCTAGTTTATTTATTAAAAGTATGTGATTGACACACATACTTTTGAATCACTTCGACGCCACACAGTTCTGACGCGAACTCCGTTCATTAGTATTGAATTTCAGATTTTGATCATCTACTTTTGCTGTTGACTGTACAAACATGCCTCACGCACATATTTACATCATAGTCACGGACTAGAAAAAAAAACGATTCCGCGCCGAAAGTACCAACTACCGTACCGAAATAATAATAATAATATATGGGGACATTTTGACACGCGGCCATCTGACCCCAAACTAGGGAGACCCTGTACTATGAGTGTCAGACAGCTGATATACATACACAAATACATTTTTTTTTGTAAATACATACATGTATAGATAAACAACACCCAGACACAAGGCAAACACAAGTGCTCATCACACAGATGTTTACCCTGGGCGGGAATCGAACGGGGTTTTTAGAGGTATGAGGAACAGAATGTAAAGTTCCTCATCCTCCGTAGAAAAGGGAGGATCCTCCGACCGGGTGTTGTGTCTGGTGGGCTCTGCCCGACGGTTGTAGTTGAGATTTTGTATATAATATGCTAATGTCGCGGAGAACTCTGCTTGCGCGATCTAGGAAGCATCAATAGTACATAGTTGTAGTTCGTCTATTATGCAATAGATTTCGCTATACGATCAAATCAAATCAAATCAAATGTCTTTATTGCATTCATGTGTGTACATATAATAGGGTATTACACCCATTTTTGAAAAGTGTCTCAATTAAATTCTGTAGTGCTAATATGCCACCAAAAAAAACACAAAATTTTTATTCAATCGATAAGTGCCATAAAAATGCATCGAAACTTTGGATTTTCAAATTTCGTGCGTAGTTTGACGAAAACGCCTCTTACTGGACGCCATATTGCTCAGCGTAAACGACGTCAGTTCGTTTTGTATCAAATGAGCTCATATTAAATAAATGATAATTGTTTATCATTTAAAAATAATTAAAAGCATATTTTGTAATAGGTGTAATAATGAAAAAATTACGTTGGTTACGAAAATAATAAAAGTACAAAGACTATATTACGCCAATCGGTTGACTGACAGTTGACAATTTTTTGTTTACACAGCCGTATTGCGTAATAATATGGCCGCTACTATTTCATGGTGTTTTATAACAGATTAAAAATACTGAAAACTTTGAATTGAATTTAAAAATTTGTTTTGTTATTTTATGAACTTAAACTTGCATTTTCCGACTGCTTTATGCCTAAACTGTCTCAATAACATATTTATAGATTTTTTCTCGTATAGAGTAAAATACCCTATTGTTATAATAGTGTAAGTTCCAACATGAAACCCGGTTAGGGCACGGCAACATAATAATAATTTAACACAATATGTTTTACATGATACTAATTTTAACATAGCTAATCATAATTTTAGCATAATAATGACTTTGATAATAATAATAATTGTAACATAATTATAATTTTAACAGAATAATAATTTCAATTTTTTTCAATTATAATAATAACGATTAATTATATTTATAATAGTAATATAATAATAATAACAAACGTCAATAACATAACGTCATTAGGGCATAGCAAAGTTTTTCAAAGGACAAATAAATTATTAATAAAAAACTCATCATCTGCCTAGCACTATGATTTTGTCGGCTTCCAATGTAACTGGATGCAGCTGAATACCAATGTATTACAAGGAATTGCTGCCTGTCTGATCTTCACAACCCAGTTACTGGGTAACACAATACCCCTTGGTAAGACTGGTTGTCAGACTTTCTGGTTTTTGACTACTCATCGACAGTCAACGGTCTACGAATGGCAGCCACGACCAACGGCTTTACGTGCTTTCCAAGGCACGAAGGGGTCACGGGGTCACTATATTATTAAAAAAATACTATAATATAAAAAATTCCCCATTTCTACCCGTGTGTGTCGTAGAAGTATACAGAGGGATATTGACCAGAGGACGGGCAGCAGCGTCCTTCTGAGTACCATAACACCTACTGCGATCGCCAACATGCATCGGCCAAGCATGGCGATTACGGCTGAACCACCCTTGGGGGAGACCTAAGCCCAGCAGTGGGCGTCTAAAGGTTGGTGATGATGAATAAAAAAATACTTTGCCTGGCCTAGAAATTGAACCCAGGTTCCGAAAGTCAGCAGTCGCGCTTGCAACCAAGGGAATCAAATAGACATGTGAGAAACGTTGAATTTTGTGGGCTGCCATAACAGATCTCGCTTAATAATTAAGAATACTAGTCCTATATTATTGCCTTATCAGTGTAACTCTTTATTCCCCATCCGCTTCCTGTTCGCTTCCACTTAACATAATTAGCGAAATCTTTCACAAATTAAAATGAAAACCACAGCCCAGCAATAACAATTTCGAATACATTAATACTTTTTACAACCAAACCCAATTTTAAAATAAAGCAATAACCTTAAGTACTACACTTGAATACTTAACTCAATTTGTACAAAGTACCCTACGAAACGATCCAGAACAATTATTAGTAACAATATCTTCGTTTACCAAAATCTATATGGGTTCGCGAGTAGTTATTTGGCCAAGTATAATGTCCCCTTAAATGTTATGGCTCCAGTTAACATTTATGACACTTAATTTTGGTTGGATAATATGCGATACATCGGTAGCGTAATAATAAAATCGTGTAACGATACGCTTGGGGTGTTGGTGCGTGGTTTTGGTATAAGCGGTGAGCGGGGCGGGCAAGGGGAGGTATGACGATATAGTTCACGCACTTTCTTTATTGGTTATCCCAATTTTTTTAATTCTTATCACAAGCGCGCTGACTTAAAAATATTCGATTCAATTTGGCAATACAAGTACAACTATCGTTTAGAAATTTCATTCGACAAGCACAATCTCGTATGATAAGCATAAAGGAAAACTTACAACTTAGGAACAAGGGGAACTTTAAAAGAGTAAGTATGTTTTTTTTTTCGCATCCTCCACCATACGAAACTACCTTATGGAAGGGGTAACAAGATTCTACTAAAAGAAAAAGATTCCATTTTTTTTATATGCCATTCAAAACTGCCTTAGAATAGTCTTATTGAACTAAATGATTTGTCTTTGATTTATACCAACCATCAAACTAAAGAAATATTATGTGCGGAGCAGGTTATTTATAAATAAATTGATTGAATTGTTACGTATAGTTTTAATTCTACACTTTTATCATGTAAAATTCGTAATACTTGCCTTTCCAACGATGATTATGGTATCCATTGTGCCATGTCACATGCCAACACGCTCCAACATGAATCGCTATATTTTATAAATTAGACCACACACTACACGAAAAATATAAAATTTTATGCTCTGCTCCGCGTTCAGACTGGCCGTTTCAGTTCATTGTAAGTGTTATTGCTTAATTCCACTATCGTATCAATCTCGGCGCTCATGTAAATATCCTTTTATTTGGAGCGAATATGGAAGAACGTTTGTAAGGTAATGAGATGGTATCGTAATTTTTTTTTACTGGTAATATTCTGGCGAATTTCTGTTTTTAGTGCAGTAATAAGGCAAAAGATGTCGGGAATGAAACAGAAGAAAGCCTTTTCATCATCATCATCAGCTGGAAGACGTCCACTGTTGGACAAAGGCCTCTAAAGGTTGCCATAATGCCCACGCTTGGCAGGCATCCTGATCGTCATCATTTACAGTACAATTTTAGCGTTGAAATTGTCCAAACTCATTTTAAGGGTCCCCTACCTCAAAAGGAATAAACGGAACCCTTATAGGATCACTTTGTTGTCCGTCTGTCTGTCTGTCTTTCTGTTAAGACACTTTATCTTGGGAACGCGTAAAGGTATCGACTTGAAATTAAAACTATATACTCAAGTCTACGGTCCCTTGATGCTGTAAAAAAATCAACCCTCTAGGCTAACGTTAAAAAAAGATACGGCCGTTTATGTCGCAAAAAACGCATTTATAATATTAAGTAGATTAAAGTATGGATTAATATAGAAGTATGGATATGTACCTACAAACATGTACGGAATCCTCGGTGGGCGAGTCCGACTCGCACTTGCCCGGTTTTTTTTTCTAAAGAATAAAGACTCATGATTTCTCCTGGCAGTGCGATGTTGTAAAAATGTTAAGACGGTGAATTAAAGTGAAGTGAACTTGAGCTGAGTTGTCATTCCACCTAATACAGATTCACAGCTCATCTCCACCTCATCATCATCATAATCACCCCATTGCCGTCCACTGCTGAACCTCACACAGAGATCGTCAACCAACCTGGTCTTGTTCAGCCCGTATCCATTTGCTGCCAGCCATCTTCATCAATCTTGCTCACTTTATGTAAATTCAACAAGAGTTTAAGTAGGCATCTAATATAAAATAAGTACATACATAACACTAGCTTTCTTAGTACTTTGTCGAGGAGCTATTGTGGCAAAGTGAAAACCGTAGCGCTCGATCGGTCAAGTTCGTTGGTCCCGGCTGTCATTCGTAGATCTTTGAAAGTCGTTATCGGTACTCAGAAATCTGAAACTCTGACAATCAATCTTACCAAAGGGTATCGTGTTACTCAGTAACTGGGTTGTGGAGGTCAGGTAGGCAGTCGGTCCATGTAAAACACTGGTATTCAGCTGCATCCGGTTAGACTAGAAGCCGACTCCAAAATAATTGAGAACAGGCTAGGCAGATGATGAGGACATAGTCACACGACGCCAACTTTACGTGTGAAATAAGATATTTTTAATTATAGTTGATAAGTTTTTAATATGTACCTATTAGTTTGTTATTGTTTATTATTATTTTGTGTATTTTATGTATGGGCCACAGTTGCCTGATAATAAAGTTATTATTATTATTTATTATAGTACTTTCTGAAATTCATAAACGTGACTTAACGTCTCTATTTCTTGGTTTTTTATTATTGAACTCTCAGTCTTATTTGGAAACAATTTGACTGTTATTTTTAAGACATTATCATCAAGCCCCTGTGGCCTAATGGATAAGGCATCGGCCTCCTAAGCCGGGGATTGTGGGTTCGAGTCCCACCAGGGGTACACAATATCTTTTTTAAACTTGAAGTTTTTTGTTGTCTATTATAACAAAGTTATTTTAGATCATTAAATGGTTATTTTATACTATGTATATTGTCTTACGCTTAGTGATTATTATTGGATACAGGTAGTGGCATTCTCGTGGGCATTTCCATAGTGTTTTTAGATAAGAAACAGGGTGAATAGTTTCTCATTCTCCATTAAACATGTGACGATCCTCTGGCTAGACGGGTGCGGTGTCTGGTGGGCTACTGAGTTAGCCTGAGTTACCCCCCACACCAAAAAAGTTGTCTCACACCAAAAAAATTGCGCAAAGAATTAATAGTCAACTTGCATACAATTTGGTATATTGTTCTTGTGACACAACTTTTAAATTCGATCAAATTGTATTACAAGATGAACCCTGAAATACGAAATTAAAATTAGCTGTTCCATACATATAGATTGTTTGTAGTGCATTTTTGTCATTTTGAGAATCGGTCATGTAGTTAAAGTGGTTCGTAATATGAGTATCTTCACTCCCTCAAATATGCGTAGTACATCAAAAGTTAGCCTGTGTTATAATCTCTAATGCTGTGGAGTTCGTAGTTCATAAACGGCAGCATAGATGTCGCTAAACTCCCTCGCTTTTTCACCTACTTTAACACAGGGAGGCAATTGGCTAACTGACACCATTAACGACAAGGTTGGCGCAGTGGCTGAGCGATTGACTGCTGCGCAGCGCGTTGCCGGTTCAAATTCCGCGCAGGGTAAACATTTGTGTGATGAGCACTTGTGTTTACCTTGTGTCTGGTTGTTGTTTATCTATTTATGTAACTATTTATGTATGTATATCATCTGTAACCAGGCAGACCATGTAAGTACTATGGGTGTCAGCCCATAGTACTTACATAGTCTGCCTGGTTTGGGGTCAGATGGCCGTGTGTGAAATGTCCCCACATATTATATTTTTATTTTATACCCCGCTGTGTCCCACTGCTGGGCCTCCCCATTATAATATTATTAACCAACAATTCCAAGACAGAACTTCTCTAAAAAAGACTTAAAAAAACTTTCAAAAAACTGTAAATTTATATTTTTAGTTGCTTTAAAATGAATAAATGGTTAGTCAAATAAGATGGCAAAAAAGTGACGTCACATTTCACTATTGCCATACAAAATGTAATAGGAAACGCGTTTTGACAGGTCATAAAAAGTATATCAATTGATTGGTAGTGTCAAGTACAGGACCAGCACATCAAGTTACCCAAACCTCAAATTTCTTTGATAGTTTTACAACTTTATTACAAAATAATAAGGTTTATGTTGAATTGGAAAAATTGGACAGTTTGGGATCGCTTGATATGCTGGCGTCTGTACCAAATTCTCGTAACTTCTAAGAACATTCACCTTCTAAACTCAGTCTCAACTCTCCCTAACAGGTTTCTGACATTGATTGCTACTGAAACGAATGAAAGAAAGAAGGAAAGAAAAATGCATTTAATGCCATTACATTAAAACTATAAAATACAGAAAACAATGGTTATAATGCCAAAAGACCGTATGAGACCGACGACATCGTCAAGGTCGCGAGTAACCGGTGGATGCAAGCGGCAGGTTGCCGCGAGTTGTGGCGTTCTATGGGGAGGCCTATGTTCAACAGTGGACGTCTTTCGGCTGATGAAGATGATGATGAATGCCAAAAAGACCACCTCAGCATAAAGTCAGATCAAACGAAATACATATACGACAACTAATAGTAACTTTAGGGAATGCAATTAAAAACCAATTGTGTTGCTCTGGAAACAAAGATTATTCTATAATTACACACATTCATAGTTAAGTATTCTATTTAACACATAAAATAAACTACTTGGAAAACCAAACCTGGAAACAAAGAAACGACAATTAAAGTTATTATTTAAATTGCCAATTCCCTCTTTTTATAATCATTTTAACAATCTAAAATATCCATGTGGCTTTCAATAAGCATTTTTCAATTGTCTCTTTTGCTGTCATTATCACGCCATCTATAGGCCATGTATAAAATAGGCTCCACAGATTAAATAACTATAATTAAAGGAATAATTTTCTTAACATACATGACCAAAAGAGTTATAAATATAAGTGTGAATGGATGGAGAGGTAAATAAAGGCTAAAGAAAAGATGAACGGATTGTATGAAGAATGATATGAATGAAAAGGGAGTCAGTGGTCGAATGTCGGTTGACAGGACGGAATGGAAGAAGAAAACATGTTGCGCTGACCCTAAGTAACATAGAACCAGGGCCAGTAGACAAAATCCCTTTCTGTCAGCGTTAACGCCAACGGAAAAGTCAAATTGTATGGAGTTGACGTTTGCTTACTAGATGTCACGTGATGAAATATGTCAACTGCATACAATTTGATATTTCCGTTGGCGTTAACGCTAACAGAATAGGGATTTGGATTTTGTCTACAGGCCAATGGCAGGAAGATGATAATCCTACTAATATTATAAATGTGAAAGTTTGTGAAGATGTTTGGATGTTTGTTACTCAATCACACGTAAACCGCTGAACAGATTTGAATGAAAATTGGCACATAGGTAAACCATTTCCTGGATTAACACATAGGATACTTTTTATCCCGGTAATGTGTTCCCTTGGGATAATCGCTCTCTTTACGCGGGCGAAGAAGCGGGCAGAAGCTAGTGACTACATAAAGTGCACCACATAGATATTGAACGTTTTTAATAACAAGCATTGGCCTTCAGGTCTCCCTTAGACATTTCGAGGTCTACAGTCCATATGGCTGCAATTCCAAGTACAAACATTAAATTAAAAATTCGTTTACGTGCATATATTTATCATTCGATTCCATATCGTAAATCGTACCGAATCCAATCGGTACCAAAAACGATTCGATTCAATCGAAAGTTGATTGTGATATGTTATTGTTCATGTGCATAATTTCTGATGTCATTTTCATTGAATATTTTGGTAAGCGTTGGGCAACCTCCTTTAAATAATGGTTGAGAAATATTACAGGAAAGGACGTAATGCAGTGGTTTCTTTGTAGTCTCTTATACTTCGTATACAACACCTCGGAACGGTCGACCACTGACTACTCAAGAGTCGACTCGACCAGACCTTGAAAACTATAAACATAGGTAACAATATGGCGGCATGTCTGGCCTTTGCAGGACTTTTTTTGACCTGTAATATCCTATACTAGGGAATGGCTTGCCCCAAAATCAGCCGTAGTTTAATTCAAATTCCTAGAAATTGAGTAACACTACTCGATACGCACTACGTGTGACTGTATTTGGCGTAGGTTGCTCGCCCATGGGGTGTCCAAACTTGAATAGCAGCCCTCCATTTCATCCCGAGGGTGTCGTCGAAGGCGACTAATGGAAATCCGAAAGTCGGGCAACGGCCGCGGCTTCCGTGTACTTAACAACTTCACTGCGATCCCCAAGACAGGCGCCTTGAGGATCGCAGTGAAGCCAAGCGTGGGGATTATGGCACCCCTCCCCCTTTATGGGGGAGACCTTTGTTCAACAGTGGACGTCTTCAGGCTGATGATGATGATAATGATGCTTGCGTTTGCCCGTAATTCCCTGATCTAAAGTGATGATGCGGTCTAAAGTGGAGCATGCCTAGGATAAACCGTGTTCTTTCCTTAGTACCTAATTCACGTTGTGCTTAACATAAAAAGTTCGCAAAGGCCACATTGATTTGATTTAAATCTTGGGTTCTATTTTTTAGGAAAAGTCAAAACATTTATTCCAATTAAACTGAACGGGCACTTTCGAAATGTCAAGGAGCCTGTCAGTTAATCAGAAAAGTTGAGGCCAGTTCCTTCTAACCGTAACAATTTATTTTCAATAAACCATTTACAGGTAATTGTCAAAGAGTCATTCAGTCAGAAAGCTGAAGCTAGTTGCTTGTTCCAAACAGTAGGTTTCTATAGAGAAGAAAGAGGAAGAAACTCCATGAATACTCTTTTAAAATCAATAATGTAATACAATGGTCCGTATGGTGTCGGACGTAAAGAATAGCACCATCCCATATCTTCCCGTGGGTGTCGTAAGAGGCGACTAAGGGACTCACCAGAGAATGGGCAGCAGCGTTCTCTGTGTTTTTGTAACAACCATACTGCGATCGCCAATTTGCCTGCCAAGCGTGGCGATTATGGCAAAACTCCCCCTTGGGGAGGCCTATGTCCACCAGTGGACGTCTTTCGGTTGAAATGATGATGATGATGAATGTAATACTTTAGGTTACATCATTCATGTTGAATCTAGGAGTACAATGTGAGACCAATGTAGCGTAGGAGAAGAACGAACAGGGGTATGATTCTGTAAGACCTCATTCTAAACTTCGAATCTGAATCCGCTGTGAATTTTTTTGTTTGGCATTCTAAATAATAAGGTTATATATAAGGTTGATAATTCGAATTTACACTAGCGCCACCCTTGCGAGCGTAACAGCAAGTTTAACTAAATTGACAGGGAGATTTTGACAGATAAAGTCCCCCCGTCACTTCGACGCTCACTTCGCACTCGAACCCGATTCAAAGTGTCAAATATATCAAGGTCATTTTGAACCTTATGCAAAGTGAGAGTGAATAGCGATGTGAGCTGCGAGTTGCTGTCTGCATTTTACAGAATAGACCTACAGTAAACTACACGGATACTCTTTTCAATGAAGTTTTCGCAAAAATCATTTCTGGAACGCATACAGTATAAATTGTATATCTACCCATGTTGCAACTACAAACCTTGATAAATCGACTAAACTAAATCATTTTTTTTTTTTTTTTTTTTTCGTATTGGCATCTCGCAGGTCAACCTAGGAGGTTGTCGGCTGCTTAACCGGACTTTCCTGTGGTGCCTTAAAAATTATTATTTTTAGGGCCTCCAGCCAGGGCAAAAAGCTTACAAACTAAGCGACTACACGCTAAGGGCACCCCCTGTGGGGTACGAGCCTCGGCTTAGGGCGTCGCTGGGAGAGGACAGCAAAGGGACAGGCTGGATCGGATTTCCATTATTTAGGGACGAATTTAAAACTACAGGCTCAGCGGCGCGGGCTGGCACGAGCAAGGGTCGGGGAGGGTAAACTAAATCACAGTCACTTCCGTTATATATACGGGTTTTGTACATATTTATTTGTCCGCCAAGCCTTAACATTAACATATTTTGTCACGTTTTATTGACACTTCACGCCAGCTTTACCTTAAGGGGTAAACGGAACTGTTGCTGCTGTCTGTATTAATAAACTGGTATATACATATATCAATGCTAAACAAATGCTAGTTAAATGTTTATCTTATAAACATTCTCAGTTGATAATTGAAAACACTTGTTAGATAAATATATTGCAGTTGAATCTAGATAATTGTCTAGATTCTTATACTCACGGATATTTTTCCATAGGGGTTAAAATGGTTGTATGTTGTTTCATAGCTAATAGTTTAATAGAATTTCGTTTCAAATAAAAAATTTCTAATAATATCGTTTCATAGAATAATCAATACGCAGAATACTTACTTTCAACATTTTTAAATCATTGATTTTTGTTTCTCATAAAGTTTATTGTTAGAATTATCATATCATAGAATAACAAATCAAATGTTCTTTATCCTAATATTTTTTATTTAATATAAAATGTATTCCCAAGAATGGGACTCTCAGTTCTAACCAAACTTACAGCGCGTGCGTGCAAACAACCATGCAGCATGCAAGCAAGCACACAGCGTACAAGCATGTATGCAGGATGCAAGCAAGCATGCAGCGTGCAAGCAAGCATGCAGCGTGCAAGCAAGCATGCAGCGTGCAAGCAAGCATGCAGCGTGCAAGCAAGCATGCAACATGCAGCAGGCATAGTTTCCGTCACGGCTCCGGCGTTGCGGGGCTCCGGCGGTCCCACGCGAGCTTATCGTCGCAGATGGTATTCACGCTCACCACCGCAGCTTCGGCTTACTGGCCGTATGCAGATTTAAATTACACTCTAGGGGTAGGGCAGACAAGACTACGTGGAGTCGGTTTCGCAGCGATTCGTTTCTGTCATTAACTTTGGTAGCACAACATATTGACTTTTTAAGACAATATTTTTGTTTTTGCCTATTTATTTCTATACATTTTCGTTGAAATCAATTCAATTCAATGGAAAAATACAGCAAACAAACAATATTCGTTACAAAAGAATTCTACTTTTTGATAAGTTTGTTAAACAAAAAAATGTGATTAAAAATTCATTGAATTGTGTTTCTGTGAAATATTTTTCATTGTAGTAAATAGTCTATGAAACAATAATAGTCGAAATAAAAATACTAGAACCAAATATTATGTTAAACATTTTCTGGGAAACGAAATTCTATGAAATTTCTGTCTGCGAAACAAGGGGACACCGGTTAAAATACAAATATATGCTGCAATCTTGACGGTTCGACCAGAGTTCCGTACGACATGACATTTAGATGTTTGTAAACACAACCAAGGCTTAGGAGAAATTCCTGGTGTGGGGCAACGTTTATTCAAAAAAGAAATCACCTCTTCTTTTCTGCTAATAAACGTTTTTGTATTTTATTTTTGTTGTGTTTGTAAATGGGTCGGGTAGTCCAGGGAAAGGCAGTTTTAGGCTTTCTACCAGTCATTCAGTCTTTTACTCGAGCAGCGTGTGGGTAAAGCATACGCAGCAAATCTACATAGCCCTGTGAACCTAGTACAACGATGCTTTTGGAATGCTATTGGGACTGCCGGCCGTTGCGCTGCAGTGCGTCGGGTATCTTTGCGGAGTTGCATACTGACTGGCTTTCAAGCAATAATGCGCAAAAAATCTGCTTCCTGCAGCGATTGCGTAGCAGTTGCAACAGCATTGCTGCACGAGTCGACTACCCTTACCAAAATCACTGGATAAGGGTAACTTTAAGATTAGTGTATGTTTTTAATTTTAATAATAGCTTGAACTAACTCACTATGAGCCTATGACTTGAAATAAAGATTTGTTTGTTATTATTATTCAAAGACGGAAACAGGCAAAAATATGGTCAGATGATATTAGAAATGTAGAAAAGGCTCTGGTCAAGGAAAGCCAAAGAACGAGCCAAAAAATAACTTTAATTCCGGAAGTTGGCGACTTTGTTTCTATTTGTTGTTTTGTATTGCCACCGACTTCCAAAATTAATTTATTTTTTACTTTTTGGTTTTAGAAAGCGGTTGTCTTTTCGTAAAAAAAATTATATGTACACCTCAGATTATGAAACAAAAAGCAGATAGACCGCGTGGAACACTGAGAGTGACTCCAAAAATGCAAATACAAATTCAAAAGCGAATACCTACAATCTCGTGACTGTATTCGCTTTTGAAATTGTATTTGTATTTTTATTTGTTTTTCTAAACGATGCGGCGTTTCGTGCTATACTGACCCGTGTCAGTACAGCACGAAGCGCGTAGTAGGTATTCGCTTTTGAATTTGTATTTGCTTATTTGGCTTCACTCTCAGTGTTCGCGCAGTCTATCTGCCATTTGTTTAATAATCTTAGATGTACACCTACATTCTGAGCAAATTCTACTCACGTTCACTCATTGTTCCGTTGCAAGTCCTCTCCATATTCAAATAATAATTACATTGTATCCCAGTTAATACCGAACAAACCAGTAACAAAATACAGGTCCACGTCTCATCACAGGCATCAGCGAGACGCCATATTATAAAGAGATCAAGAGCGTCATAATTAAATCAGTTAGGAAGCGTGACTGAGCGTTTTGCGGCGCCTTTGGAGTTTTTGTAGCGTTCTTTTTAGACATCCAATCATTATTGGGTTATTGAAATGTACTCGCAGGTACTGTGAGAAGTTGGTCGGATTTTGTGTTATAGATTTGTTTTGCTTAAAGTTGGAGTGAAATGCCTCACATCATCTTCTCCGTAGCCTTTCCAAATTATTGAGTTTACAGTAGAACTTCGATTATCCATCATCATCATCATCATCATTTCAGCCGAAAGACGTCCACTGCTGGACGATTATTCGAACCCTCAGTTATTCGAACGCTGACTTAGTTTATCCGAACGCTCAATTTTATCCGAAAGTTGGCGCAAATTTAGTCTGCTTACCTATTTCTTAAATCGCGCAGATATATACGTGTTTTTATGTTAAAAGGTGTTGTTTTTGTTTAAGGCTTGTATACATGCCAATAACCTTGAGCAATTGGCCCGTACTGAATTTGTGGATGAGTGCGGGGGTGATGTAGACGCAGTCTTTAATCGGAGGAATGTTTAATTTATTGTAATAAAATAATACATATTTCTAAAAAGTAACAAAACCAAATCATTTATGCACCAAAAATGTATTGCAAAGCAGTAGATATTTTTTTTATACTCTTTTGATAAGAAATTAAGGAGTAAAATGGTTTCATCTTAATGATTTGGAGGTGATTTGTCATTTTTTTTTCTTATTATGTGATACCGATAGAAAAATTGTGACTAAACCAAATTACGTATCATATCATGTAGATTACTAACAATTTTTCAGATATAATTTCTCTGTAAATGCCGACGAAAAGTTGCTTCATCTGCATGCTTCATTCAAGCTTTTTTCGAGAGAGGAGCCTTAATTTTGTCCCAAAACACCCACATTTTGATTATCCGAACTTTTGATTACTTATCCGAACTTTTGATTACTTATCCGAACTAGTCTTGGTCCCAATTACTTCAGATAGTGGAGGTTCTACTGAACTTCATCATCATCTTCCTACCCTTCCCATGTTACTTTGGGTCGACAACAACATGCCTTCTCTTTCTATTGCGTCCTGTCACCCGTCATGATAATCACTGACTTCCTTTTCTTTCATATCATTCCTCACAGAATGCATCAATATTTTTGGACCATGCTTTTCCTCTCCATTCTTTTTTTTTTTTTTTTTATCTATTGATAGGCATGCGTTTGACCACTATCTCGCCTGATGGGAAGCGATGATGCGGTCTAAGATGGAGCACGCTTGCCTAGAAGTAACCTATTCACTCTTGACTTAAAAACTCCCAGGTTGTAGCTATCAGGAAACACAGACTCATGCAGGGAATTCCACTCCTTAGCAGTCCGCACAATGAATGTATTCCCAAAACGTTTAGTGCGTGTGGGTGGGATGTCCACCATGTACCGGTGGCGCATCGCCGTACGTCTTGTGGTCCGATGATGGAACGGGCTCGGCGGAATTAAATTAAGCAAATTCCGTCGCACACTCCCCAAAATGCAACCGATAGAAAACCGACAGGCCAGCAACTCGGCGTCGATGCTCAAGACTTTGGAGCTTAGACTCGACGAGTCTATCATTGCCAATGATCCTCTTGGCTCGTTTTTCAATTGACTCCAGGGCATCCAGCTGGTACCTGGCAGATCCGTCCCAAAGATGAGAGCAGTACTCCATACACGATCGAACTTGCGCTTGATAAAGTTTAAGCAGCTGCTCCGGCGTGAAGTACCGTCTCACCTTTGCTAGGATCCCCAGCTTTTTGGCAGCCACTTGAGCCTTTGCCTCTATGAATGGGCCAAAATTGAGGGTAGATGTTAACGTAACACCAAGAAGCTCAAGTCGGTCGGTTATCGGCACGGTTACACCTCGGAAAGATGGAGCTGGGTGGAATTGGCTCCTTTTAGCGGAAAAGAGACACGCTTGGGTCTTAGCAGCATTGAACTTGACCAGATTGGCATCGCCCCATTCAGAGACAGCCTGTAAGGACAAGTTCAAGCGCTCAACCATCGCCTCCCGGAGAGACCGGATCTGCGACCCGCCAGCTCGCGCGTCGGACACGTATCTCTCAGCTACAGTGCTGTCGTCTGCATACCCAAAGGTACCTGGTTTTAGCAGATCATTAATATGCAGCAGGAACAATGTTGCCGAGAGCACCGACCCCTGAGGAACCCCGGCATTAATATCCAGCAGTCCGGACGAGCAGCCATCTATGACCACTCGAATAGACCGATCCCTCAGGAAATCTGCAATCCAATCACACAATCCGGCGGGCAGACCGAAGGAAGGAAGCTTATTAATAAGGCTATCGTGCCAGACCCTGTCGAAGGCCTTTGAGATGTCAAGGGAGACCGCTAGTGCCTCTCCATGCTTCTCGATGGCCTCACTCCAGATGTGAATGGCATACGCTAGTAGATCCCCAGTTGATCGATTTCGGCGGAAGCCGTATTGTCGGTCACTGAGGATATCATTCGCTTCTAGGTATGCCAGGAGCTTACGATTCAGCACCCGTTCCATACTCTTACAGAGTACGGACGTTACCGAAATGGGTCTATAATTCGACGGGTCAGCCCGACTACCCTTCTTGGGCACGGGCTGCACGTTAGCTTGCTTCCAAGCCATCGGCACTTTCCCAGTCTCAAACGACAGGCGATATAAGCGTGTCAAGATCGGAGACAACTCAGGCGCACAAGTCTTCAGTACAATTGCTGGAATCCCGTCAGGGCCACTAGCCTTGCCCACGTCTAGGTTACGCAGTACCCTAAGAACGTCCTTCTGATGAATGCTTATGTTCAACATACTCGACTCGTATCCAACAGAAGAAACTGGGGGCCTCGCGCCACCCGGATCCAGACGTGACGATTCCGCAAACATAGAGGCGAGCAAGTTAGCTTTCTCCTCAGCGGAGTGGGCCAGCGACCCGTCGGGTCTCAGCAGTGGTGGTAGTGAGGGGCGGCAGAAGTTCGATTCGACCGACTTAGCCAGGGACCAAAAAGCCTTACTACCTGCTGGGTATAAAGCAAGTTTGTTCCCTATTCGGCTAATGTGGTCAAACCGAGCTCTCCGCAACACCTTCTTGCAGGACTTGGCAGCCCTGTTAAAGGCCCTCTTCTTCCGGCTCACGTCACTTGCTTTGCGAGTGCGGGCGTCAACCCATGCTAGGTACGCTGAATGTTTTAGCGCATTAGCACGATTGCACTCGGCACCAAACCATGGGCGAGCTACGCCAGACATTGTTACGTCTGAGAACGGAATGTAGTACTCCATCCCCCTCCGCAACACATCCGTCACGGCGTCCGCGCACGACGAAGCATCAGTCGAAGAAAAGCAAGTAGGCTGCCAAGGATAACATGCGAAGAAAGATCGCATGCCATCCCAATCTGCTGACCTGTATCGCCATACCCGCCGGGTGCCTCTAGGGCAAGGATCGGGCGGGGAGTAGACAGACACAGACTTCACCAGACAGTGGTCGGAGCTACCCAGTGGAGAAGAAATCGACACCGAGTAGCGGTCTGGATCTGTTGTCAGCAGAAGGTCCAATCAATTGGCTGTGTGCGAATCAACATCTGGCACCCTTGTTGCCCCCTGGACCAGCTGGGTGAGATTTAGCGCCAGCGCCAGGTTTCGCGCCTCTCGTCCAGCATGGTCTGTGTGCTGGTATGGGAAGAGCCACTCTTGATGGTGGGCGTTGAAGTCCCCCAGCAACACTAATTGGGCAGAGGGGTACCGCTGCTGAGCCGCATCCGCCGCCTCACTGAGGTGTTGTATGAACCCAGTTGTCTCCAGATCGCCGCTATGCGACCGGTAGACACAGGCGTAGACAATTTTGTCCAGGCCTGTGTCCACTAGAACCCACAGCGTTGAGAACCTGGAGTCCTCAAGGTTGCGGAGACGCCGATAACAGATGTCGTCCCATCACATCTATCATCACATCTATTTATTATTTATTTATACTTTATGCACAAAGGTGCATAGGCGGACTTAATGCCTTAGGCATTCTCTACCAGTCAACCAAGGGTGGAGAAGAGATAACATGGCAGGTGCATTACAAAAAGTAATACTCACACACCTATCGTATCGTATCTATTCATAATTAATTACTTATTACAAAAGTCATCATCATCTGCCAAGCCTTTTCCCGACGGGAGTGATATGAAGAAGCAATCACAAAAATAAAAACGAATTAATGAAGGTTAACTTGGATTTATTTCTAATCCATACTATATTGTATTACTATATAATACTAGCGGGCATGGCAGACGTTGTCCTGCCCTTAAAATAAAAAAGTCCTACAACTCAACGGTCCAATTGTGAATCTAAAACATTCTCAAATCTACTGAAACACACACAAAAAAAATCATCAAAATCAGTAGGTACAGCCGTTTACTTTCATACACACGCACTGAAGATTTTTATATATAAGATTATAAATGCGAAAGTAACTCTGTCTGTTACTTTTCACAATGTAACGGCTTAACCGATTTTGATGAAATTTGGAATGAAAATAGTTTGAACCCTGGGAAAGAACATAGACTACTTTTTCTCTTCGAAAGAAGCATGGATGTTCATAAAATTCATACTTAGGTAATATTATAAATGCGAAAGTAAGTCTGTCTGTTACGCTTTCACGATGAAACGGCTGAACCGATTTGATGAAATTTTGTAGGTATGAATTTTGTAGCTTGAACCAGGAAGACATAGGCTACTTTTTAATCCGTAACTTCGTCTGCTTCCCCTAATAGCCGATATTTACGCGGCCGAAGTCGCGGGCGAATGCTAGTAAAATATTTTTTTTTTGAAATTTATATTTCGGTCACACCAGCGTACCAACGTCAGTAATATAATAATAATATGTGGGGACATTTTCACACACGGCCATCTGACCCCAAACTAGGGAGACCCTGTACTATGGGTGTCAGACAGCTGATATACATACGCAAATACATTTTTTGTAAATACATACATATATAGATAAACAGCACCCAGACACAAGGCAAACACAAGTGCTCATCACACAAATGTTTACCCTGGGCGGGAATCGAACCCGCAACACGCTGCGCAGCAGTCGATCTCTCAGCCATTGCGCAAACCGTGTCGTCATCGTGAGGCGCTTCTCTGTAATCAACTATCAGTAAGATAGTTGATTACAGAGAAGCGCCTCAGGTATCTTATAATACATATTAGATTAATCTAGTTCATTTCTAGATGACTGATCTAATAGAGTCAAAGGCCAGACTGGAGCGTAATAACCAGTAATCAATTATTATCGTTATTTAATGTTTTATTGTTGTATATTTTTATCGTGTTGTCGGTCTGTGTTTTGGGTTTTTTTTAACCTTTTGTTTTCTGAGTTCAAAAAGTCAAGGTCTATGTTTAAATTTTTATTGCGTATAAAGTGTAAAATGCTGGTGTTATGTAAAAAAAACGTTCTAAATAGCACGCACAATTTGATCAGTATAGGTACGTAAGTCTTTTTTCTATACCTAAAAACTTTATAAGTCCGTCATTTGTCAAATTATTGTTTTTTTTTTTTGTTTTGGGGTATTCGTTGGGTTTCTGCCTACTCAACAACTTCAATGCGATCCTCAGGACGCCTGGCAAGAGTGAGGATTATGGCAACCCTCACCCCTCCTACAATGACAGAGATGCATTTAGCAGGTTACGGCTCGTTGTGGCGTTCTATGGGCGAGGCTTTTGTTTAACAGTGACACAGCTTCCGGCTGATGATGATTAAAAATTATATCGTAGCATGCCATTAGTATAATTAATTTATCTGTTATGAGTGAATCTTGATCAAAATAATCCTCAAGCAACGTCTGTAATTCAGCTTAGTATCCAGCAAAATGTGCATCAAACAAAAATAAATGATATATTCTCATGGGAACGTCTACTCTTCTCGAGTTAATGCAAAAAGCTGTGCAAATTGAATCAACTGACATTAATAATAACGACAGATACAGTTCGCGAGGTGAGCTAACTTCGTAGTCTTATAATTAATCAAATGCATGTGTGTAAGTTTAATAAAAGGGGTGCATCTTTAGACCGTACAATATGGCGTGTCAATCAAGTTATGTAGATTTTGTCTTTTGCTTTCAAAAGATGAAACTGACTGAATTGGATAGTACCTAGACACCATTATCCGTCCAGTCTTTTCCCAAGCATATTGAGGTCGGTTTCCAGTTTAACTGTATGCACCTGAATACCAGTGTTTTACATGGAGCAACTGCCTATTTGACCTCCACAACCCAGCTAAGATAACACGATACCCCTTGGCTTCTGACTACCCATAATGACTGTCAAAGCGGTTGGTTATTTTAAGCTTTGACAGTCGTTATGGGTATAACGACTGTCAAAGCTTAAATTAACCGACCGCGTTCGAAACACCATCTGCTCTCCGAAACACAGTCAACGATCGTGTCTCAAAAGGCTGCCCAGTATAACTGGAACTGGGTTGGACATGTCTGCCTCATGCCGAATGACCTATGGGATCGTAAATCCCGAAACGGATACCCCGAAATGGCGAGACGGAGCCGCGGTAGGCCACGAAAGATATGGGTAGACTTAGATGGCTTCTCTAAGAATTGGCAAGACATAGCGAAAACTCGAGACCAATGGAAGGAATGTAGGGAAACCTGAAGCCCTGCAGTAGGACACTACGGGCCAAATACAATACTATTTACTATCACATTCAGACAAGTTTGATGCAATAACTCTTTCTTTTATTAGAATTCATATTCCAGCTACACTGAAGCAAAAACTTGCGGTCACGGTCGCTGATAGATACTGCCACATATTTGTATGAACCGGTTCACATCATCGAGCAGTGCCACTACTGCAGTGTCTAGTTAGTATTTTTCATTCAGCAATGATTAGCCAGACAAATTCACTTTTACATAATAGTATCTATTATCATCATGTCAACCTATTATATAGACGCCCACTGCTAGGCATTGGTCTCCCCCAAGGCGGGGTTCAGCCGTAGTCGCCATGCTTAGCCGATGCATGTTGGCGATCCCAGTAGGTGTTATGGTTTTTTTTTTTTTACTATTAAATAGGCTTGCGTTTGACCGCAATTCACCTGATCGTAAGTGATAATGCGGCCTAAGTTGGAACACGCTTGCCTAAGATGAACCGGTTCACTCGTGCCTTAAAGATACCCAGATTATACTTATCAGGGAACAGAGAGGCGGGCAGGGAATTCCACAGTCTGGCAGTTCGCACAATAAATGTGGAGTCAAAGCGCTTGGTTCGAGACCGTGGAACTTCAACCATATAGCGGTGACGCTTCGCCGTATCTCTGCTCGTCCGGTATATAGAAGGACGCTGCAACCCATCCTCTGGTTAATATCTCTCTGTCGCCTCCTACGACACCTACGGGTGGAAATGGGGTGGTGCTATTCGCGGCCGGCACCACACGGTTCAAATTCATTTTAACATTATATGTAGTATCTATAGCTATAGCTTTTAACAAAGTTCACTCAAGAAACTTTATTAATACCGCTTTCTCTCGCTTAACTTTACAATGCGACCTAAATGTACTTCATCCCGAAGACTGATGTACAAACATTATTTCTTTTAAAACAAGTGCGTTTCTTAATTTCTTAACATTTACGAGTACGCGGGCAGAACGCCCTGTAACATTTTGTACGTCGGCTAATATCGGTCATATATCATACGGATGGATACCACACAATATTTTACATGCTCGTTATGATTCGGGTGCAATAACCGTTATGGTTGGAAATTATGTTAAAAAATGGCGGCGAGTTGGAGATTTTTTTGGCTGTGTGGGTTCAGTATTAGGAAAAACTGCAATTGTTGACTTCCGGCCTTCTAATCTACATTACCAAGTACGATAAATATTTTTTTTGGCAAATTATTTATATACCAGTTTTTTAACTTCTTAATTTTCCCTTTTTGATATGCACCTGCCGTGTTATCTCTTCACCACCCTTGGCTGACTGGTAGACATTGCCTTAGGCATTAAGGCCGCCTTTATACCCTTGTGCATAAAGTGTAAATAAATAAATGTAAATGATTATGTACCAGTCTATTATTTTTCCACGGCAGAGCAAAGACCTCTTCTGGTACAGAGAAGACACGTGCATTGATTACTACGCTTGCTGAAAGCGGATTGTCTATTTCAGACCCATTATAATTTTAAAACCACAGCAACTTCTGTAAGCCAGTATTAACTGTGGCGACTGACTAGTCAAGAAACGATACAACTGTCTTAGATCCCACAACGAATTTTTTTAGAAAAGAACAACGAAGGAGTAAAATGAATAACATATTTTCCACTTCCCACAATTGTATGCAGGAAACAGAACAGAACTAGGTACAAAGGGATGTTTACAACTGGGAGAAGCTCAGTTGTCAAGCACCATGAATATAAATTAACATCATTAATGGGTTTTATTCCCATCATTAACTGGTTCGTTTTTTTTTCGCTTTTTAGTGCTTAGTTCTTATCATACAAGTTAATTACGAAACGGTGACACCAAAAAAATTAAATCATCCCGGTAATTTAATATTTTCAAGACATTTATATGGGACCAACAGATATTCACTATCCAAAAAAATAAATCATCGAAATCGGACTACTTACACTGAAAAAAGTTATGCGTGGTCAAACACATTAAAAAAAAAAATCTGCTTCTTTTATTAAAGTCGGTTAAATATAATGAAAATATTTGGAAGTGACGCGATAACACTGACCAATAATAAACTTAAAAATGCTTATATTACGAGTATTATTTGAACCCAAAAAAAATAATAACCTTTGATAAATGCGCTATGACCTTTACCAGCGGGCTCCTAAAAACTGCGCCCGCGCTGATGATGTTAACAATCAAGGCTAATGCAGTTCCCGTGGCTCCGTATCACGCATCTCGCGAATTATTTTATGCGTTCATCCTTGAATTAAGTACTAGTGGTGCAGGTTTGTTGTAGAGCAATTATGGTTTTTTTTTCACAAATATTATTGGTTGAAGTATTTGCTATAGCGTAAAAAGATTAATACAATTAAAGAACTCTGCGGTATTGCCATGTTTATCGAGATTGTGGAAGTGGTTATTGTGGATTACGAAAAATGTATAAAATTTACATCTGGCAATACTGACAAAGCTGTAGGAAACGTGGTACAGAAAACATGGATATATTCTAGTTAGTGGATAGTAAGGTATATAATTTATCCTTTAGATACATATTGCTAAACATGAGGTCGTGAGTTCACACCTCATTAGTGCAGTATTGACTTGAACTCAGTTTTAGCATCACATAGGTAATCTCAATAAATTAATTTAATTTAATTTAAATAATTCAATATAGGTAGGTGCATTCTTATCTCACATCAATCATATCATATCATAAAACTATTACATTTTATTCGAAAAATGGAAGAAATGTTTAAATATATAGGTTCGTTTTGGGAAATTTAAACCCATTTTCACTCATTTCAGCTTAGAACCTAATTTTATAAAATTACACCTAACACTACTTGCCCACATAAAATTCGTAACAAAATTCTTCCAAAGAACAATTCGTGCCATTATGAAATATTTTCACCTATTCTTTCAATGTGGGTCAAACAAAACATCTCAAAAACGTTTCACAGACAATTCTGCTGCTGCAAACCTGCATAAACTGGCAACCAGCAGTCAGGAGGTCAAATGCATAACTCTCGCCACCTCGAGCGCTTGCGCATGTAAATAAGGGCATATTTCAAACGTACTAGCACCGACTGCAGTGTTAAGTTGCTTCTCCAAACTGTTCGGGGCACGGTTGATTTACGCGAGCACTGTTCACAGTGACGTATCTTGCTATCAAATAAACTTCGTCATATTCAAAAATCACATACCCCGGCTGTCATTCATAGATCTTTGACAGTCATTATGGGTAGTTAGAAGCCAGAAAATCTGACATCCAATCTTACCAAGGTATCTTTATTCTTTAATTATTCTGTTCCTTTTTTTAAGTTTACCTTTAGTTTTAAGTCTACATTCTGCTTTTGTTTCGACCCTTTGGAGGTGGGGGTTAATGACTGCGCCACAATAATAATGCAGTGCTAATGCAGTTGTTATCGAACACAGAGTTTCTGTAAACTTAGTTTTTGGTTTAAATAAATTATTATAATATTATTATCGTGTTACAAAGTAACAAGGTTCTGCAAGTCAGACAGCAGTCGCTCCATGTAAAACACTAGTATTCAGCACAAAATAGAGCCTATATTAGTTAGGGATACCGTACATTCATATTAGAGAAAGAATTTACAGAATGCACTAGAAATTCCGTAGGTTATACCAAATGAATAAAAACTTAACTTTAATTTTGAATATTATATTTATTGACAGTGATGATAATGTGATTTTAAATCTGCGGGATTTTTTATTTCGTAATTTCAGCAACGTAAACCACTTCAGCAATCTTTATGTTAAGTGGGTCATGGTCAGTCCAGCACATTGGACTCCTTCCTCTAGGTCAATTTCCTTAACTGTTACCGTAATTATGTTGTAAATAACTTAGTTTTATTGCATATTTCTAATATTAAAATTATATTCAATTTTTCTAGACAATGTACGCGTTACAATGATGCGAATAACATGCTTTTTTATTCTTCACAGTTATAACTAAATACAATTTTCGAGTACCGTTTTAGTTCGAAAAAAAAATGTCTTTTATAAGTTAAACATCACATATTTTTACTTTAGTTTGTTCTCTATACGCTAACGTAATCAATGGTATTCTGAAATTGCTTTAATACTTTTCCTTTGGCAAACGTTTATATCGGAGAAGATCCCGCGGCATTATAACTCGCTATGCAACATTGCCCCAAATCATGGCTGGCGAACGCCGACGTGCCAGAGGTTAGCGAACACACTAATATACTCGCGTAAGTCAACCAGCACCATTACACTCACCATGCACGTTAGACAGGAATGTGTGAATGCGATTCATAAATAAATCGATCTAGCCGATGTCAGTGCTTCCGTGCACTTATTGTTATGGTAATCGTGCAGTTAATGTATATTATTTGTACATACTTACTGCTGGTAATGATGGTCATGTCGTGATTAAAACTAGATATATAATTAAACATATTGAGAGTTAAGAGTCCAAAGCCACCCACCAAAGTTTCACCACTCGTAGCTAAGTAAAAATCGGTCAAGGTTAAAGCTACGCTTGCCACGGACGTTTAATGGATGGGTGATAAATTACCAATCCATGAACGGTGCGGTGCGGTGCGCGTTCTTAGTGCGCAAGGTGCGGGCTAGCTCCAATATTGTCCTGTAGGTCGATTCTGTAAAATTCGAACAATAATTCGCATCTCACATCGCTATTCACTCTCACTTCGTATAAGGTTCAAAATGACCTTGATGTATTTGACACTTTGAATCGGGTTCGAGTACGAAGTAAGCATCGAGGTGACGGGGAAATTATCTTACAGAATGCCACTCCTTACGTCATCTCATACTTTATCTGTCAAAATCTCCCTGTCAATTTAGTTCAACTCGCTGACACGCTCGTGTAGGGTGGCGCTAGTGTAAATTCGAATTATCAACCGAATTTTTAGATTGCCAATCAAGAAACTCACAGCGGATTCAGATTCGAAGTTTAGAATGAGGTCTTACAGAATCACACCACTGGTGATGATCGCTGGGCGATTTGACTGCCTCTACATAAGACAATGTTGTAACAGTCATTTACAGCCAGTGCAAGTGAATCAACTTGATAATGACATATATGATTGTTTTTATATGATTTTGTAATTCTATGACAATTCTGAATCCTGTTAATCTTCGTTTAATTTTATTGACATTTTATTTTTAGTTTAATTCTTTGACCTTTTCAATTTATACATCTTTTGACATTGTTTATTCAATTTATTCTGTGGCAGTATCGTAAGTTTTTATTATTATTATTGTATATGGGTTTACCTGAATAAAATTATTATTTTTTATAAATACTATAGACTTACAATAAGAAGTCTATTTTAGTACAGTAAAAGCTGAATTTGAGGAGCTTTTACGGTACCGAAAAGATATATAATTTACTGTGTTAAGAGGAGGTTGGAGGGATACTTCAATCACAGAGGGACTTCCAGAATACTACATCAGCCTCTGATGGCTAAGCTAAACCTAGCCTATAAAAACTATAGAACTAACGTTCTAATCGTCGTTCGTCTGTAATATACCAGTAACCCTACAGTTGGACCTTTTACAGTACCTACTTGGTACACTTATCAATGGCCATCACGTCTTAACTGAAATTGAGCTGTAAGTACTAATCCAACGTTTATCAGTGATTACGTTATCAGTGCTCAAACAATGAGAGCCTTTGTCTAAGTCCACTTGATCTTCAATCAGCAATTCGTTCGTAATCTAGGTTAATGGTTTAGATGAAGTTTTTGCATATGGTTTACATTATCTGGAGTGTAGGTATCTAACTATTTATCAACACTAATTACTTGTTCTTTTCACGTTTTAATTTATTCAAAAGGTTATTATCATGTTCCTGCTTTGTCTTACGTTATTTGGGGTCGTAACAACAGAATCAGAATCAGAATTTTTATTTGTAAACATAGGTTACATAGTGTGTGAGATGTTACAATATTTAAATAGTATCTCCATGCTTTGCCATTAGGCGTACAAATGTTGTATTAAAAAAATGTAATATTGTGATATCAGTTACAGAATTAAATTTAACACGTTTTCTTCTTGAATTCTGTTACGGAACAAGGAAGTCAGTCCCCTTTTACCCTTTGGGTACGGATCCAAAGGGTAAAAACGGGACCCTATTACTAAAACTCCACTGTCCGCCTGTCTGGCTGTCGGTCACCAGGCTGTGAACACATGTAAGTGTGTGTGTCACGGTTCATGTGTGGCTCATGAACCGTGATAGCTAGACAGTTGAAATTTGCACAGATGATGTATTGCTGTTGCCACTATAACAACAAATACTAAAAACAGCATAAAATAAATATTCAAGGGGGGCTCTCATACAACAAACGTGATTTTTGCTCGATGTCTAATGTTGTATAGATATAATGGTACGGAACCCTTCTTGCACGAGTCCCACTTCCGACGAGTCCCACGACTCATACTTGGCCATTTTTTGCTTCATAATTATCATTCTTCACACAAGCCATTCATATTTTCTTTGGCCTTCCTATCCCTCTCCATCCATTGCCAAAATAAAAGAAAGATGAAGAAGAGGAGAATCTAAAGAGTTACGACTTTAAATGTCTTCTTCATCTTTCTTTTATTTTTCATAATGTGGTAATTCTTTGGCCTTCCTATCCCTCTCCATCCATTGCCAAAATAAAAGAAAGATGAAGAAGAGGAGAATCTAAAGAGTTACGACTTTAAATGTCTTCTTCATCTTTCTTTTATTTTTCATAATGTGGGATATGAATTTCTCCGTTTACAAACATATAAACTTATACAGAAACAAAAACAATTAGACTCGGTACCACTATCTGTAGGCCATACAAATATTTGTTCCGTGCGGGAATCGAACCCGCGACACGCAGCGCAGCAGTCAATAGCTCAAATATTGCGCCGACTGTGTCTTCACATGCCCATATCAAGACAATTAAGCGATTCCTTTTCAACTTCTCTGTTCCTAGTGCCACTTTCAAACTTCTCCAAATATTTACTTTAATGGGGGTTTTGAAGGCTCGGCAACACGCATGTGCTGCCTCTGGTGTTTCAAGCATCCATAGGCTATGCAATCGTAACCACTTAAAAGGCGACGTATGTCTGTTTGCCAGCTTCATCATCAAAGACGTCCACTGTTGAACATAGGCCTCCCCCAAAGAACGCCACAACGAGCGGCAACCTGCCGATTGCATCCACCGGTTACCCGCGACCTTGACGATGGTTCATTTGGTGGGACGCCTACCAACGCTGCGTCTTCCGGATCGTGGTTGCCACTCGAGAACTTTTCATCCCCATCGCTTATTGGTTCTTTGATAGATTTATCTAGCCTATTACCATTGCGTTTGCCAGTTTAGTGGCCCAAAAGAAAGACCTGGGTCATAGTGACCATGCGTAAATGAGGCGGGTCCCCGTGGAGTAGGATATGGGACAGCACCCATGCCGTCCTGGTGATGATCGTGGACCGGATGGACTGCTCATATATACGGCACTATTATGATAGGGTGCTACATAAAAAGCAGGTTTCCGATGGTGGTGAATCTGTACGGGTTGTTACCGATCGGTGCAGGTATCCACTTCAGCTGAAAGACGTCCACTGCTGGACATAGGCCTACCCCAAGAGGGGGGTTTTGCCATAATCGCCACGCTTGGCAGGCGGGTTGGCGATCGCAGTATAGTTGTTACAAAGGCACAGAGAACGCTGCTGCCCATTCTCTGGTAAGTCCCTTAGTCGCCTCTTACGACACCCACGGGACGATATGGGATGGTGCCATTCTTTACGTCCGACACCATACGGTGCAGGTATAGTATTCCCATATTATCTTATGCGCTCACTTATAAAGAAATAGGTTTAAACTTGACGGTGCCGACTAACTGGACCTAGCCATACATATGGGTTTTAAGCGTTTGCCGGTGTGGGGTGTGAGAAAATGATTGTGGATAACGAAGTTTTGATAGCCACGTTCCATAGCAAAAAAATTACAGTGTTAGAAAGAGATTAGTTTGGAAATAAAGCGGAGGCCATGGCTGTCAATAAGGACAGATTTTCGTGTTTCTTTATGCTAGTTAATCCTGCACCGATCGGTACCGACAAGCACGGGTTTGTCTGTGACGAAAACCTGCATCTATATGTAAGCACCCTTAGCCCGCAGCAGCGTTCTCTGTGCCATTGTAACAACCAAACTGCGATCGCCAACCCGCCTGCCAAGCGTGGCGATTATGGCAAACCCCCCCCCCCCCCCCCGCTTGGGGAGGCCTATGTCCAGCAGTGGACTTCATTCGGCTGAAATGATCACCCTTAAGCATGTTGCCGTCAGTAGGGCCGGTTACATATTAAGTCTTTTGGTTTTTTTTTCATTTTAGTTTTAATATTTTTTATTGTGTTTTCTGTATCAGTATGTACACTCCACATATGGCTTACGGTTGCGTGACATAAATTAATTCAATTTTAAATTATTCATTTATAGTATTAGCTCAGTACATTATCTAATATCTAAAACAAGTGGGATACAAGGATTGTTATCAAGGATTTACAATGCGTTTTTTGATAACACGTTATCTGTGTCCATCGATTGCATCTAGGTATAACAAGGCTAAACAAACTGCCTCGCCTTCTCCCAGCCGTGTATGGGGTCGGTTTCTAGGGCCTCAAGTCTGCAATTACAATAGTGTTAGAATGGTCTATCATCGATTTCATAATTGTTGATTTTGACAAGTTTGGGAATCTACTAATATTATGGCGCCATTATGACTTTCCAATGGTCAACCACTGACACGCCATTGAAAGAAATGATATAGAATGGTAATCTCGTACAAAATGACAACTGAATGACTGACGGCGGTAAACTGCTTAAATTTTGACAGTTCCTTCGATCAGTGACCTACCATTAGAACGTCATTGTGCAGTCATTGCTTATAATTCGACCGGCCAATGATCGACCATTATGAATTTAGCAGATTACGAACTTATAGCAAAATGACAATGGGCTCGTGTTGGAATGACGAAATTATAAAAATAGCAGACGGCCCCCAGTTTAACCAAATGGAGCTAAATACCAGTGTTTTACTCCGAGCTAAGTTGAGAACACTGCCTGTCTGATGTCCACAATCCAGAAGTAGCAGTTCTTGATAATACTGGTTGTCAAACTTTCCAGCTTCTGAACACCCATAACGATTGTCAAAGATCTACGAATGCCAGCCGGGAGCAACTGTTTTACGTACTTCAAGAGGCACTAAGGGATCTCCGTATGAAGTATTATTTTTTGTTCGAAATTTTCGTACCTACGAACCTGTTGGCAATACCTAACACAGCAAAAAAAGAATTATTCAAATTGGTGCAGTAGTTCGGAAGTTATGCGCGTACAGACAGACATAACTATAATCTCAGCAGACGCGAGTCTCTAAGAGAATTGTTTAAACAGATTAACATCTTGACGGTACCTTGTCAATACATATATGAAAACATTATGCATGTTCGAAAAAACCTTCATCTTTTTAATAAAATAAGTGACAGACATAGTGTTTATACTAGAAATAGGAACAAATTAGATCAGCCAAGTTTCAGATTGTCAAAAGTTCATACTTCTTTTATGGGGTACTGTGTAAAATTTTATAATAAAATACCTCTTGATATTCTACAACTAAATGAAAGACAATTTAAAACATGTATTAAACGCACACTGTGTAGACAAGCATATTATAAATTAGAAGACTACATCAATGATAAAAATGCTTGGCTAAATGCTGGTCCTGCTCCACAGGCAGTTTAGGGAATTTTCCTAATTAGAGGAATGTTGTTTCCTACCCCTTTTTTTTATTGACATGAGTAACGAGTATCGTTATTATTATACACAAATATGTTTTAATTACTTTTTCGACATTTTAGAAGCATTGGAAACCTTAGTTTTGTATAATTTAGCAGCATTATTTCAATTTTGTAAATGTGAGTAGGTACCATGGAGCCATATTTTAAGTAAATTATTATGTGATTGACATAAATGAGCATGGCGGTTGAGAGAATTGTCATGCTCACTCAAATGTCTCGCTGGTGGTGGCGCGTGTGTTGGATCATTCAGCTCCCTCTAAAATGGTTGAGCTGAATGGTGCTGATTCACGCGTCATGTTCGTGAACGGGCGCTGTCAGTAGAGATTGGTCAACTCTTAACTGCCATGGTTTTTATCTTGATTATTTTTTATATTTTGTATTTCTAGATTACCTTCATTGTTTTCACATATAGAAGCAACAAGAATAATGTAAGCAGTATTTTGTAAAAACCTGATTTTAAAAGAGTATCCGTGGAGTTTCTTGCTCGTTCTTCTCCATAGAGACCTACCTACGTTTTGGAACGAGCAACTAGCTTCAACTTTCTGTCTAACTGACCGACTCCTTGACAATTCAAAAGTGCCTGTAAATGGTTTAATTGAAATAAATGCTTTGACTTTGACTTTGACTTTGACATTTCGGCGACTTTGTTTTATACGTATGGATAAGGATTAATTAAATTGTCTATATTTTATTTTGATGTTATTTAGTGTAAATCAGTCCGTTGAACTGAAAAGTTATTCTTATTACAAAAAGCGTTTATTTCATAAAATTAACTCAACCGATAAGGTTCTATGAGGCTAATGGCCAAATACTTAAAACTAAGGCAGAAATAGCACTGAATAGTATAATGTACTGGTTCCACCAAAATCTACTCACATTAAACTTGGATAAAACTTGCTACATTCCTTTCTCAATTCGACGTAACACCAAGCCACCGCATAGCTTTAATATAACTGCTCACTCCTGTCATAACTCCCCGACACCGTGTTCATGTCCTACACTAGCTAGAAGTGACTGTGTAAAGTATCTAGGTCTGCAAATAGATGATGGCTTACGATGGGACAAACAATTAGAAATGGTAACTGGCAGGATAATGCGTCTAATATATGTTTTTAAATCCCTTAGAGAATCGGCTGACATAGACACATTAAAAATGGTTTATTTTGTTCTGTGTCAGTCAATTATCGGATATTGCATTACTGCGTGGGGTGGTGCTACTAAAACCAATCTCCTGAGGGCAGAGCGAGCTCAAAGAGCCGTACTTAAAGTTATGTCCAAGAAACCGTACCTATATCCAACTAAACAACTTTATGCTGAATGTAAGGTATTAACAGTTAGACAGCTATTCATCTTGCAGTCTGTCCTCAGAACGCATAAAGGCATGCCCAGGTCCAACCCAAATAAACGCACAAATGTCCCATCAGGCGTAACACATAAAACTGCATTTGCCAAACGCCAATATTACGTCATAGGTACTTATATATATAAGAAATTACACAAAATATTAGACATTCTTGATTTAAACAGACACACGCTAAAACACAAAATCACTCAATGGCTACTACAACAGGACTACCTCTCAACGGAAAATCTTCTAGAATACATCTCGTAAACATGCAAATCGTAAAATCCTCGCACATATACACACACACACACACACACACACACACACATGCACACACTGACACCAACACGCACATGCACGAACTTTCACTCACATACACTACACACTAAGTAACCGACCTACACTTATTTCATAGGATAACTTTAAATTATGTAACATCGACACAGTTTCACTTGCTACAGAATGTCAATTATATTATTTATTGTACCCATTTGGCTGAACCCTATCTCTTAAGATACAGGCTAGACCTAGTTTAAGGGATAGAGTCTATATAATTGTGCTTACAGTGTGATATTTATAACCAACAATGTATGCAGTGCAATATGTTTATTGTCTTATGAAATAAATATTTTTATTATTTATTATTATTACTTAAACGCTCTCAGATTATCAAACAAAAGGCAGATTGACCGCGCGGAACACTGACAGTGAAGCCAAAAAAGCAAATACAAATTCAAAATCGAATACCTACAACACTCTTGGTGCTGTACTGACACGAGTGAGGACAGCACGTAACGCCGCATCGTTAAAAAAAACAAATACAAATACAATCACGAGATTATAATAGGTATTCGCTTTTGAATTTGTATTTGCTTTTTTGGCTTCACTATCTGTTAAGGCTTTTATAATAATATTACAGGTTTTAGTACGCCATCGCTCGATAGATGGCGTTGTGCAATTTAAATTCGCGCTATGGTTTCGTTACCGGGAAAAGTATATGTAGTTTAGAATATTATTATTAAATTGTCCAGTCCGATATCCATGTTCGGCGAGCCTATCCCTTGGGAGAAGCAAGCCAAATACCTAGGAGTCATTCTCGACCGCCACCTAACCTTCGCGGAGCACATAAAGCAGGCGCGTTCGCGCGCCGCCTTCGCTCAAGGTAGACTTCACTGTATGTTGAATGCACGTAGCAAATTGTCACTCAAGTGCAAATTGCGTACCTACACAGCGTGCATTCGTCCCATCATGACCTACGCCTGTGCTGTATTCGCACACGTAAAGGCATACCGTCTCCACAGAATGCAAACCTTACAAAACCGTTTCTTGCGAAAAATAACGGGCGCCCCGTTCTATGTTCGCAACGAGAACCTTCATCTCGATCTCAAACTCCCGACCATCCGTCAGTTCATGAAGCGCGCTTGTAAGCGCTTCTTCGATCAAGCGGAGAAACACCGCAACCCGCTCGTCGTAGCGGCCGCCCGATATACCCCTTCCCGTATTAGCAGGACCCGTCGTCCACGTCATACCCTGTCCGATCCAGATGACGCTATTACCCTCCTTCAGGAAAGAAATAGGGCCACTAGCACATTAGTTAAACACAGACACAAATTACCGTCATTCCGACCCCGCCGCCGAGGTCCCTCGCGACGACCCCGTAACGCCCCCCCCCCGACCCTTGCTAGCGCCAGCCCGCGTCGCTGAGCTCTTAGCTTTAAAGTAGCCCCTAATTAATGGAGACCCGATCTAGCCTGTCCCTTTGCTGCCCTCTCTCAGTGGCGACCTAAGCCGAGGCTCGTACCCCACAGGGGGTGCCCTTAGCGTAGTCACTTAGTTTATAAGTTTTTGCCCTGGCTGGAGGCCCTAAAAGTCACTTTTAAGGCACCACAGGATTGTCCGGTTAAGCAGTAACCAGCCCTCAGGTTGAACTGCGAGATGCCATACAGAAAAAAAAAAAAAAAAAAATTATTAAATTGTCATCTTAGAAGTATCTGGTGTTTTCTTAGTAGATAGTGGCTCCACCACACTAGTGGATATCCCTAAGGTGGATTTTGGGAACATATGGTCCTTCGAGAGCTGGATAACCAAGGCTAGAAGTTGAAGAGTCCAACCAGAGCTGCAAGCCGGCTCATCCGAGCTTGTCGTTGAGGATCTGAAGCACCTGGTGACTACGGCAGTACCCAGGGCATCGACAAGCAGGGGCGTTTTCACGGATGGGTACCAGCAGGAGCAGTGCAACTACCAGCATCTCTGGACGGAAGGGCAAGTGTTGTATATTTGTGAAGGGTGCAATCAAACTGTGAGTACTGTAGTTTTGGGACTTAGAATAATTACGAAAAAAGTGAACCGACGGGGAACCTATGTTTGATTTCACATAGAAATTACGAACTGAAACACTTAGAAAAATATTATATTATAGTGTTGCAATCTCCATAATAAAACCTCATTATGGAACTTATAAAAATACAGGAAGACATTAGATCGCAGCTACAAAAAACAAAAATTAACTTCAAAAAGAGTCCTAAAGAAAGATTGTCAAAATCATATGTCGAAAACAGGATTGAAATTGTTAATAACAAATGGAATGAGTTTTCTAAAAATCATTACGAAATCTTAAAAAATGATGAATCTGCGGGTTCTATTTACTTTAAAAAGGACATACACAACGAAGTGGAAGAATTCTATTTGGATTTTAAATCGGAACTTGGTGAAATTTTAGACGGAATGAAAGGATTTTCAACAACATCAAGTAAGTCTAACGCAGAGAATAAGTGCGTAAAAACTTCTGTGAGGCTACCAAAGATAACAATACCAACATTTTCGGGAAGATATACAGATTGGATAGCGTTTAGGGATCTGTTTGTGTCTTTGATACACAACAACGATGACATTGATAATGTTCAAAAATTGCATTATCTAAAGGGACATTTGACTGGAGAGGCTGAACAGTTGTTGAGGCACATCGCTATTACCAATGACAATGAACAATGCTGGAATATTTTAGAGCAACGATTTAATAATAAACAATTTCTTGTGAATAGTATTTTTGGACGGTTCTTCTCGCTGCGCAATATTACGACGGAATCTGCAACGAGTCTCAAACAATTATTGGACAACACTACAGACATGATGCAGGGATTGAAGAATTTGGGCATCGACACTACGTCTTGGGATGCAATAGTTATCTATATTTGTTTTGGCAAATGAAGACAGGGGGCTGGCAGGGACTTCTTCAATGAGGCTCGTTAGAATTTTATAATTGATGTATTTTCGGTTTTGGTTTTTACAATAATAATCGCGGTCACGTACGCACAGTCCTGCTTTATATATCGCCTTCTGGAGGGGGTCGGATGTTTCTCGAACCCGTCGCGAGCGAGTCGTCTTCTCAGTAACAGATGTCGCACCTAAACGTTTATCGATCGTAGATCTATCGACCGAGAGATGGCGCTGCTTGACTCAACATGCCGGCCGCCTTGGAAGATCCGTCTTCCAACTAAACGGAAGTCACGCCCGCTTCGTTTGTAGAAACCGGCAGCGGGCAGATTCTTGAAGAAGCACGCTTGATTGTGCCTGTTGATGTGCGGATTTCTGCCACTCTCGAGACGCCATCATTTCCTGGGAACAGATGAATAATCCTACCCAATTTCCATTTCAATGGTGGCAGGTTGTCTTCTTTGATGACAACAAGACTGTCTTTAGCAATGTCATCTTTATTGTGTGCCCACTTCGTTCTGCGTTGTAGCTCAGATACATATTCTTTTGCCCACCGTTCCCAAAAATGTTGTCGCAGTTGTTCCAGCCGATGGTAGCGACAGGTAGGCGTTGATGTCTTTGTGAAGTCATCACTGGCATGCGCAGTCAACGGCCGGCCAATCAGGAAATGCGCAGGTGTGAGTGGAAGGTAGTCATTTGCATCTGAGGACATAGGTGACATAGGGCGGGAGTTCAGGACGGCCTCAACCTGTGTCAATACCGTACTAAACTCCTCGTAAGTTAGCCTAGCATTACCCACGACACGTCTCAAATGGTACTTACACGACTTTACACCTGCCTCCCATAAACCACCAAAGTGAGGCGCATAAGGCGGAATGAAATTAAATTTAATATTATTACTACTAGCAAAATCCATGATATCATTTGAGTTTTCAAATATAGATGAAAGCTCCTTTTCAGCACCAACGAAATTTCTACCGTTATCGGAAAAAACGTGACACGGCTTGCCGCGTCGTGATATGAATCGTTTGAATGCCAATATATAATCCTGAGTGGACAAAGAACCTACTAATTCTAAATGCACAGCTCTGGTAGCAAAGCACACGAATAAGCAAATATATCCCTTAATTAGTCGGGAACCTCTGCCTTTTCGATTCAATATAGATATTGGCCCGGCATAATCAACACCACATCGCATGAATGGAAATCCAGCTTCTAAACGTTCGGCAGGGAGATCACCCATATGTGGAGTTAGCGTATTTCCCTTCATGCGAGTGCAAGTTACACATTTATGAACCACTTGCCTTGCTAAATTACGTGCTCCCAGCACCCACCATCTATCACGCATGGTAGCTACCAGAAGCTGCGGTCCAGCATGAAGTAAACGTTTGTGTTCGTATGAACATAATAACCAAGTAAACCGATGTTTACGACACAACAACACTGGATGTTTCTTATCATAATCAAAACTTGAATTACTAACTGCCACCAACACGAATTATATTGTCCTTATCTAAAAATATACTTAAACCCAATGTTTTATTACTAGATTTACTGTTATATTGCACCTTTCCTATAAGGTTATGATACTCTTTACTGAATGATTGTGATTGAACTAAACGTGTCAACATAACTAATGAGCTATTAATCTCGCTCACGGTCAATGAACCGGTTTTGCGACCTTGACCGACACGCGATGCACGTAAGTTAAAGATGTACCGTAAGACATATGCCACGGTTCTTTGCAATCGATTAAAACAAGAAAACCTTTCGAAATCAATTAATATATCATTATTTTCTACATTTAACAAATTAATAGTTTTAGTACATTTTAATTCCGGTAGCTTACTTAAATGATCAAAGTCCTCGACACGCGTCATGTGACCTAACTGTTCGTATTCGTGCATAAATTCACTATACATTTTTTTATACTGAGGTAAGCGATCTAGTTTCCGCTCCAAAGATAAAAAACGCTGTTTTGCCAAATTATACGATTCACCCAAACGATCAGGTGATTGTTTAAATGGCATTCTCACAGAAAATCTACCGTGCTGATCGCGTTCAGTAGTCTGTAAGAACAACTCTTCACAAAAACTATCTTCTTGGGTAATAACGGGAGGGATATGTACTTCTTCAATTTCCCAGAACATTCTTACTTGAGAATCAACTGAAGTCAAATTACACTGAACATCTGTCATGCTACCCGCTAATAAACGATTATTATCATTATAAACTGGACCGGATATAATCCAACCTACCATAGAATCTTGTAGGTATGGACCGGTGTGAAGTTTTATTTTGTTTTCTTTTAGCAGATCCCAAAAGACATCCGCGCCTATTAACAAATCTATGTCACTTGGTACATAAAATATGGGATCTGCGAGTTGAATATTGCTAGGTATACATATAGCATCACTATTAACGTGTGTCGAAGGCAACTTCGAAATGATACTAGGCAACACTAAACAATGTAAGGTTGTATTGAACTCATATACCTTAGAACGAATATTAATATCGCATTTGTGAGTGGACTGTGAAACGGTTTGTCCAACGCCACAAACACGTATAGTGGACTGTATGATAGGTATTTTCAAACGTTTACATAAGCTTTGTGATATAAAACAATTTTGACTGCCGCTGTCAAGCAAAGCGCGAACTGTATGATAACTGTTATCAACATCAGCAACTTCAACTAACGCCGTAGACAGCAAAACAGTCTGTAACGATTTAGCATTACCTGTGAACGCGTAACTACGATTATCAATATTGTCAGCTGTTTTACTAACGCAGTGTAATACAGAAGACTGTGGCAACGTATTATTGATAACGGAACGTTGTGGTAACGTATTTGGAAGAATGCTATTATTGTCAACATGAATTAACGCATTATGTTTTTGTTGACATAATTTACAAGGACCGAAATTACAATTTTCAATTGTGTGAGTGTTTGTACGTAAACAATTATGACAAATGTTTTTTGACTGAACTAGATTTAATCTTTCTTGAACCACCATATTTAAAAACTTAACACATGAATATAATGCATGGTTGCCATTACATAACGGGCATGTCAAGTTATGTTTACTTGTTTTACCTTTACTACCTGATGAGACCTTATTATTATTCGCACTCGCATAACTAAGTGTTTGAGAATTAGACTGTTTTTTATGATCAGCTGACTGCTTACCCTCATGTTTATTTTGTGAATGTGACAGATTATTTTTACTGTTGACCGAATTAATCATATCTAACATGTCAGACCTATTGTTTAAAAACGTTAATAAGTCTTCTATTTTTAAAGATTTTGAGGTTTTATTCGAATCAGATATAAGTGAACTTCTGTAGTTCTCCCACTCGCGTTCAGTAGCAGAATCAAGTTTACTGACAACTAAATAAATGATAAGCATATCCTCGAGCGAAGATTCCGGTTCTTTAAGAGAATTTAGGGCTCTCAGATTACGTAAAACGCAATCTACTAACGTTCTGATCTGTGCCGGACATTCTTTACCCAGTGAAGGTGCCGCAAACAAAGCCCTAACATGATTGTGTATTAGTAATCTATTATTTTGATACCTAGCTTCAAGCAGGTCCCAAGCGTTAAAATAATTAGGTGCTGTGAACTCTAAGGAACTGATAACATGTAACGCGGATCCACTGAGAGACGATTTTAGGTACTGAAATTTCTGTATAGGATCTAAGTCGTCGCGATCATGTATCATGGAAACATATGAGTTCCTAAATTCTAGCCATTTATCGAATGAACCGTCAAAGGCAGGTAACTTTATTTGCGGTAATTTTATGGACACCGATTTACCGGGAATGCACTGAGAATTAATTAAAGCGTTTTGTTCGCAGTCGCCTATCATGTGCTTTGCTATAGCTACAATGGAATAATATTGGCACTCAAACGAATCTCTGTAATCTAAATGTGACAGTAATTCTTTTTCATCTACCATTCTTTCTATTTTAGATTGCATGTCGTTAAACTCGGCAAAAAAAGTAGCTGCAGAATGAATACGCATTTGCACTTGAGTTTTAATCACTGAATCCAGACACGATCTATCTAATTTATTAATATAATTTGCGAATAATGTTAGTCTACCTTTAATTACACCACGTTGTTTTTTAAGATCAGATAACTGACTATCTAAACGAGAAATAGTTTCATCATCACTCATTTTGGTGGTTTGCGAAAGTAGGTACTCACAGTTTTACGTGTTCAGTCGTGTTTTCTCACTTGAAGACGGCCTCAGCGATGCCAGTAGATCTGATTCCGATCAGTTCTGAAACGTTTAGGTACGATATTAACACAAGGCGAAGACACAGGGGAAGGAGGGAAAAGGGTAACTGGATAACCTGACCGTTGCTGGCTGCTGCATCAATAGCTTCTGCTCAGTAATCTGGGGCTGGGCTTCCAAGTCTCCTCAACGTACTTCTACTTCGAAGTTCCACTCGCTCTCCACTTCTTCAACCCGGCTCGTCACGTAGAGTAGCTGATCTTCAATTTGGCTCGAAGGTCCAATGTTTTGGCAAATGAAGACAGGGGGCTGGCAGGGACTTCTTCAATGAGGCTCGTTAGAATTTTATAATTGATGTATTTTCGGTTTTGGTTTTTACAATAATAATCGCGGTCACGTACGCACAGTCCTGCTTTATATATCGCCTTCTGGAGGGGGTCGGATGTTTCTCGAACCCGTCGCGAGCGAGTCGTCTTCTCAGTAACAGATGTCGCACCTAAACGTTTATCGATCGTAGATCTATCGACCGAGAGATGGCGCTGCTTGACTCAACAATATTGTATCACAGAAATTAGATACAGAAACAAGAAAACAATGGGAATCTAAAGTCAGTGAAATAACATTTAATTGTAGTGTATTACCAAATTTTAAACAATTTCAAACCTTTTTGCAAAACAGATTTCATTCTTTAGAATTTTTAGATACAAAAACTAGCTCAAATTATTTTAAAGATAATCAGAATTCAAAGGTTCGTTTTAATAACAGTTTACATGTATCTCAAATAACTTGTTCTTATTGTAAAGGTGATCACAAAATAAGTGCATGTAAAGAATTTATTAATTTACATGATGACAAAAAACGTTTATTTGTTACAGATAATCGGTTATGTTTTAATTGTTTAGCCAATAACCATGGTGTAAAATATTGTCGAAGTACAACTTCTTGCCACATTTGTAAAAGACGACATCACTCATTACTTCATTCCAGTAGTGCGCAACCGAACTTGGAGCCTATAGCATCACATCAGGTATTACAAGATGACCAATTACCAGATATGATACAGGGAAGTTCACACATTTCAAAGGGTTTTGAACAAGTGTCGTTGTTACCAACAGCAATTGTGTATGTAAAGTCAAGCAATGGATTCATACCGCTGCGCGCTTTAATTGATCAAGGGTCTCATAGTTCATTTATTACGCAAGCCGCAGTTCAGTTGCTAGGTCTTAAGTGTGAAGCAGTCAAGGGTAATTTTTCAGGATTGGGCGGTGAAATCAAGGTGGTTTCAAAGAATAAAACGAATATTATTCTTCATTCATTGAACAATCCAGACTGCAGCATCCAAGTAACAGCCTATGTTTTAAACAAATTAACAGGGTTATTACCTCCTCGGGATTTTTTACTAGAACAATGGTCTATTTTAGAAAAGATTAAGTTAGCCGATCCAGGATTCCATTCGTCTAACAAGATTGACATGTTGCTGGGTTCAGAAGTTTATGGTGAAATATTAAGGGAAGGTTTTCATAAATGTTCATCAGGATCGTTGCTGGCTCAAAATACAATATTTGGATGAATTTTAACGGGATCAAATAAAACACAGTCGCTTTCTGCAAATATAGTTAGCATGCACGTTGAAGCAGATGATTTTCTAAAGGCATTTTGGGAAATGGAAAACGAGCCGCAGATAAGTCAAAGGTTGATGTCAGAAGAAGAGAAGCGCTGTGAAGAAATATACGCGTCAACAACTACACGTGACGAAACTGGACGTTACATTGTCAAATTACCTTTTAGAGATGAGCATCCGGTTTGTTTAGGTCAATCACGTGAAATAGCATTAAGGAGATTTCTAAGACTGGAACAACAATTAGTCAAGAACGAGCAGTTGAAAAATGAATTTAAACGGACATTTGATGAATATTTAGAGCTTAACCATATGCGACCGGTTAATAGCGAAGACAGAGAGATTGGAGTATACTTACCATACCACGCTGTTATCAGGGAGGATAGAACCACGACTAAGGTCCGTATTGTTTTTGATGCATCTTGTAAGGGCAGGAATGGTATATCACTGAACGATGACCTGATGGTGGGACCTACCTTGCAATCGGAACTTCGTCATATCATAATGCGTTGGAGAACGTACCGAATATGCCTCTCTGCAGATATCACAAAGATGTACAGACAAGTATGTGTTCAGGAAGATGATGCTGATTTTCAGCGCATTTTGTGGCGAAATACACCTGAAAAAGATATCATGGAATATAAAATGTTAAGAGTTACTTTTGGCACATCATCAGCACCATATTTGGCAATAAAAACGTTAATGCAATTAGCTACAGATGAAGGAAAAAATTTTCCACTGGTGGCAGATAGAGTTAAAAGAGACTTTTACGTGGATGATTTTATGTCAGGGTGTGATAATGAAAAGGAAGCAATACAAATATATGATCAGTTAAATGATTTATTAAATAAAGGGGGTTTTGAACTTCAAAAATGGTTAAGCAATAGTGAAGCTGTAATGAATATCATTGAGAAGAAAAATAAAGATAAAAAAGGGTTAGAGGAAGAAAAAGGGATTGAGGAACAGAAAGCTAAAAGCAAAAATAAACTATTGGGACTTACCTGGAACCGAATTCAAGATGAATTTGAGTACGCAGTTAATTTGCCAGCTATGTCTGCACCTGTAACAAAAAGGAAAGTAATATCTGATATATCTCGTTTATACGATCCTCTAGGATGGATAGCACCAAGCATAATAAGCGCAAAAATATTCATTCAAAAATTATGGTTATCAGGAATAAGTTGGGACGATGAATTGCCGCAAGGATTACTTGATGAGTGGGTTGCATATCGCGACAACTTTTCGCAACTTACCCATTTTAGACTGCCTCGATGGATATACTGTCAACATGACAATCAGCTTGTAGAACTCCATGGATTTTGTGATGCGTCCAATGTTGCCTATGGTGCTGTAGTGTACCTGAGAGTGATTGGTTGTGAAGGAAATATAAAGGTCAGTCTGATTTCGGCTAAGACAAGAGTGGCTCCCATTAAGCAAGTTTCGATACCTCGATTGGAATTATGTGGAGCAGTTATACTAGCAAAACTCCTTGTTGAAGTTGGTACAATTTTAGATATTCCTAAACAGCATTGGCATGCGTGGACAGATTCTGAAGTAGTGTTGGCATGGTTGAGTGATCATCCTTGCAGATGGAAAACCTTTATTGGTAACAGAGTAGCAACAATTATATCACATTTAGATCGAAACCAGTGGTCATATGTTAAATCAGATTTTAATCCCGCAGACGCTGCTTCACGTGGAATAAAACCTTCAGATATTAGTGATCATCAGCTATGGATACGTGGGCCGAAATGGTTGAATGATTCGGAAATCCTATATATAAACCCAAAGAATTTGAAGACGAACCTGGAAGAAAAGGTTAAATTCGTTAACGTCGCAGTTGAAGATGATAAGGATATATGGGATAAATTCTCATCGCTGACAAGGTTGCTGCGAGTGGTAGCATACTGTAAAAGATTCCTGAAAAGAGAAAGACACAAAATACCTAAACATACTTACCTTTTGAAAAATGAAATACATGAAGCATTAGAAATTATGATCAAGAAATGTCAGAACAAATATTTCAAGCAAGAAATACAAGATATTACTTATGGTAAAAATATAAAAACGAAATCCAAACTTACCTCTTTAAATCCTCATATAGATGAGGTCGGAAAGCTTCGTGTAGGAGGACGGCTACAATTTGCTCAGGTGGAAGAGGATAGAAAGCATCCTATTATAATTCCTCATGATGCACATTTAGCGAAACTTATAGTGGCAGATGCACATTTGAAAACGTTGCACGGGGGTCCGCAACTTATGTTAAACTATGCACGTTCTAAGTATTGGATAATCGGAGCAAAAAACTTAGTTAAACTTCACTATCGTAAATGTGTTACATGCGCTCGCTATCGCGCGCCTAATAAAAATCCATTGATGGGACAGTTACCAGTGGAAAGAGTTTCAGCAACTAGAGCGTTTTCATTTAGTGGTGTAGATTATGCTGGACCTATCAACATTAGAGTATCAAAGGGTCGTGGCAATAAATCATATAAAGGCTACATATGTCTTTTTATTTGTATGTCGACCAGAGCAATCCATTTGGAAGCAGTCAGTGACCTAACGTCTCAAGGATTTCTTTCGGCATATAAACGATTTGTAGCAAGTCGAGGTCATTGCAGCAACTTATACAGTGACAACGGCTGTAACTTTGTGGGAGCGGCACGAGAGTTAAAGGATTTATTTAATGAAGAAAAGTCAAATTTTCTGGCGGAAATTTCAGATTGGTTAGCAACTAACGGAACTCAGTGGCATTTTATTCCACCTCATGCACCTAACTTTGGAGGTTTATGGGAGGCGGGGGTGAAATCTACTAAACATCACCTGAAAAGGATTATCGGAAATTCCACACTAACGTTTGAAGAAATGTCTACTTTATTGGCTCAGATTGAGGCTTGTTTAAATTCTAGACCAATATCATACATGGAAGATCAGGATGAAATATCACCTTTGACACCAGGTCACTTCCTTGTAGGGGAACCTTTGATTTTGCCTCCTGAACGTAATTATGAACAAACTACGCTCAGTTCTTTAAGAAGATGGCAACTGTGTCAACGTATGTTGCAACATTTTTGGAAACGATGGTCACAAGAATATCTTTCGGGATTGATGCATAGGCATAAGTGGAATCGCTTAACACCGGAACCAGAAGTTGGTGATGTTGTCTTGATTAAAGAACCAGATTTACCACCTGCCAGGTGGTTAATGGGCAAAATTGTAAAAAAAAAAAAAAACATTCTGGCGTCGACAATGTTACTAGAGTAGTTACTTTACGATATAAGAACTCATTTATAAAGAGGCCTGTATCAAAAATTTGTGTTTTACCTACTAGCGAGTAGCGATACTTAAGTTTTGTTTTGGTTTGTTTTAAGATATACAACAATGGATATTTAATATGTTGTGTAGCACGTGTGTTTGTTTATTACTTTTAGTTTTAGTTATGGATACAATATGTTTAGTTTAGCGATTTTTATATTAGTTTAAGGACTGTTGTCCTTAGTGGGCGGGAATGTTAAGGCTTTTATAATAATATTACAGGTTTTAGTACGCCATCGCTCGATAGATGGCGTTGTGCAATTTAAATTCGCGCTATGGTTTCGTTACCGGGAAAAGTATATGTAGTTTAGAATATTATTATTAAATTGTCCCCACCGACACAAGTTATAACCGACTGGAGGAAAGTAAGCGAAAGCCTACAATCCACCACGTCGCCAGACTTGGACGCCATACCCGACCACTTGGTGACAGTCGCAGACACGACGGCCGCGATCGACTCGTTCACAAGTCACGTGCAATCTGTCTTGAACGATTGTTCAAGGGAGGTTCCGGCGATGAGTGATCATCGCTGGAAACTACCAGATGATGTGCGTGAATTGTTGACCGAGAAGAACGCTGTCCGTGCATATAGCGCCTTCCCCTGCGATGCGAACAAAGCCCACATGCGTTCCCTACAGCGTGCTGTAAAGGAACGCATTGCGGAGTGGCGCTCAAACCGTTGGGACAAGACGCTTAGTGAACTAGAGCCCACGCACCTAGCCTTCTGGCAGTTGCAGAGGTCACTTCGTTCCTCTAATGAGGCCTCCATGCCCCCCCTAGTTCGACCCGACAAAACCGTCGCTTTCGATAACGATGAAAAGGCTGAGTGCCTAGCCGACAGCCTTGAGTCACAATGCTCTCCTAGTTCCCTACCAGTAGACCAAGCGCACCTCTCCAAGGTCGATGCTGAAGTTGAACGTAGAGCCTCCCTTCCCCCCGTCGAAGACCCTGATTATCCTCTGCCTCCCGTCACCCCAGACGAAGTGCAGGATATTATCATGAGGCTGAAACCCCGCAAAGCCCCTGGCTCTGATCGCATCACCAATAAGGTGTTTAAACTCCTACCCGCCGCCCTGATAATGCTAATGACCGCCATCTTCAATGGCGCTCTAAGCAACAACATTTTTCCTCAGGCATGGAAAGAAGCCACTGTTATCGGCATTCCGAAACCAGGCAAACCCAAGTCTGACCCCTCTAGTTATCGCCCCATTAGTTTACTCAACACCCTCGGCAAAATCTACGAGAGACTTATTTATAAGCGTCTCAAAGATTATGTCGAAGCTAAGAGTCTTATTCCCGACGAGCAATTCGGCTTTCGTACCGAACACAGCTGCGTCCAACAGGTCCACCGCATCGTCGAGCATGTAAGCGTTGGGTTCCAACGCGGCTTGAAGACCGGTGCACTCTTCTTCGATATAGCGAAGGCATTCGACAAAGTCTGGCACAATGGCTTAATATACAAGCTATACCTACTGGGTGTGCCGGATCGTCTCGTACTGATCTTACGAGACTTTCTGTCGAATCGCACCTTTCGTTATCGCGTCGAAGGGGCACTCTCGTCTCCACGTCCCATACGTGCTGGAGTCCCCCAGGGCTCCGTGGTCTCCCCTCTCATTTTCACGCTGTTCACCAGTGACATTCAAAAGAGCAGACAGTCTCATTTGGCTTTATTCGCCGATGACACGGCCATTTATTGCACTGGTTCCAACCCAGTCCGCATAGCCCGCATCCTCCAAGACTCCGCAAACGCACTAGGCGCTTGGTTCCGGAGATGGAGAATCACAGTCAACCCCGCTAAGAGTCAGGCAGTGCTGTTTTCCAAACCGCGCATCAACCCCTCTCTTCCCAGTCCGATTTCCATGTTCGGCGAGCCTATCCCTTGGGAGAAGCAAGCCAAATACCTAGGAGTCATTCTCGACCGCCACCTAACCTTCGCGGAGCACATAAAGCAGGCGCGTTCGCGCGCCGCTTTCGCTCAAGGTAGACTTCACTGTATGTTGAATGCACGTAGCAAATTGTCACTCAAGTGCAAATTGCGTACCTACACCGCGTGCATTCGTTCCATCATGACCTACGCCTGTGCTGTATTCGCACACGTAAAGGCATACCGTCTTCACAGAATGCAAACCCTGCAAAACCGTTTCTTGCGAAAAATAACGGGCGCCCCGTTCTATGTTCGCAACGAGAACCTTCATCTCGATCTCAAACTCCCGACCATCCGTCAGTTCATGAAGCGCGCTTGCAAGCGCTTCTTCGATCAAGCGGAGAAACACCGCAACCCGCTCGTCGTAGCGGCCGCCCGATATACCCCTTCCCGTATTAGCAGGACCCGACGTCCACGTCATACCCTGTCCGATCCAGATGACGCTATTACCCTCCTTCAAGAAAGAAATAGGGCCACTAGCACATTAGTCAAACACAGACACAAATTACCGTCATTCCGACCTCGCCGCCGAGGTCCCTCGCGACGACCCCGTAACGCCCCCCCCCCCCGACCCTTGCTAGCGCCAGCCCGCGTCGCTGTGCCCTTAGCTTTAAAATAGCCCCTAATTAATGGAGACCCGATCCAGCCTGTCCCTTTGCTGCCCTCTCTCAGTGGCGACCTAAGCCGAGGCTCGTACCCCACAGGGGGTGCCCTTAGCGTAGTCACTTAGTTTATAAGTTTTTGCCCTGGCTGGAGGCCCTAAAAGTCACTTTTAAGGCACCACAGGATTGTCCGGTTAAGCAGTAACCAACCCTCAGGTTGAACAGCGAGATGCCATACAGAAAAAAAAAAAAAAAAAAAAAAAAAAAAATTATTAAATTGTCATCTTAGAAGTATCTGGTGTTTTCTTAGTAGATAGTGGCTCCACCACACTAGTGGATATCCCTAAGGTGGATTTTGGGAACACTATCAATGTTCCGCGCGGTCTATCTGCCTTTTGTTTCGTAATCTGAACCTGTTAAGTCTTAGTGCTGTCTCTATCACTATATGTCAAAGTGACTGTGTCATTATGAGACTTAACGGCATCTTAAAATTGAGTAGCGTTTGAGTATTTGGTTATAAATCAGACAGTCTCAATACCTATTTACTGAAATAAGCAGTTATGACAGACAGACAGACGAAATACAAAGGTAACTTTTTATACCATTTTGGTACGGAACCAATAAAAAGTAAAGACATAGGTACTTACCTAAAATTAAAAATAGTTTGAAGGACAATAAAAAACATTTTAATTTGAAAAAAAAAACAAAGTATTGTTCTGAAGAAACTAGGCAGCTGTCAAGAATTTAATTAATTACATTAAACCAATTTTAAAATTGATTGATAATTTAGGACACCACCAATTATTTGACATCATAAGGGTAACGCAATTCCTCCATAGATTTTGTATAGGAATTTATACTTATGACATCATTTCCTACCTACAAATCTATTTTTACATCAAGTGTTTTTTTTAGTTCTGACTTGAAATTATTTTTTAATAGTGTCATCCATCGATTATTAACTATGCTACTGCCAACAAGCACAGAGAGCTGATTCACGTAATTTTATGACGCGCCCATGAAGTTGTAGTGCAGTTGCAGTTAAGTTCAAATTTGAGTGATAAACGGTATTCTTGTAATCTTTGAACTGCGCGTGAACTGCACGTCAACTGTACGACAAGCAAACTCTACCAAAATTACTTATGGTGTAGCCACATGAGAGAAAAAATATTACTCAATAATTAATCGAGTAGAATAGATTACATTTCAATGAATATGACGTTATTATAATATTAAAATAGTGCTCCAGTACAGATTTTAATGCTTTTTACGCCAAGCGCATAGTAGAATACCGATCATGTTGCGTTCCGAAGTACGCACCAAAGACGCACAACAGTAGAATGCCGTTATTGCGCTCGCGTGACGCAAACTTGACGCGAGCGTGTCTGACAGCGGTAGTGAATACGACAAGCGTTGTTTTGATCGAAACTTAACTGCAACTGCACTGCAGCAGCACTTCTTTAGTTACATAAATTAGCCCACAGGTCAATGTACCGATATCCGAAACTTATGCTTATAAAATACATTTTGTTGTGAATTGAGCACGCGGGAGAAAGGGGTTAAAATTAATCAACAACAAAATTGATGCCATTGCTGTTGTTCGTTTTAGCAAAATTAAACCCAATCAATAGGTATAGAAACTAAGGAAAACAAAAATATGTTGGAAAATAAAAAATACTGTGAGAAACTATAATCTTTTACACACAAAGATAGTCTTTGTTTGATCAGCATCGACCCGGTGGAGTCCACCACTCACGAAAATTTTCATAAATTGTAGTTCTATTTACCATTTCTTCGTTATTCAAAGTGGTACAGAATAAACAATAAGGACTGGTGTCAACACTTTCATGTTGTTGGTGGTACGAGTAATGATTTTTCCATTTGAAGTACTCAGCATATTTCTCCGGATCGTTGATCAATCCCCTCATTTTTGCGACGAGATCCTTCGTACTAAACTGCTTGGCGTCTATATAAATGCCATCTGGCATAAATCTGTAAAATTGTATTAGTAAATTAGTTCACATTGTTAGTGGTTAGACCCTATCTTAAGGCCGGGGCTCCACCGAAGCGGAGAGGAGAGGAGATGTCTCGAACAACTAACCGGCTTGCGTTATTTTCACATCTCACCGCTTAGCTTCAGCGCAATACAGTGTCCCATTGGTTGTTAACGAGTCATCTCCTCTCCTCTCCGTTTCGGTGGAGTCCAGGCCTAATCCTAGCATGTCCAAGAGTTTGCGTTGAACCAAAGGTCGATTTCAGGTCAAAGCCGAAGCCAATCTTACGGTTATAATAAACAGGGTGTCCGGTAATTAATGGATAACCTTGAAATGACTTATAGTAGAACTTATGGTCATTCAGAAAAAAATAAAAAATAAAACAAAAAAAAATACGGAAAAAAATTGTATTCTAGTCGTAGGTAGTGTTCAACAAAGTAAATTAAGGATTTTTTTTAAAACTTATCTTAGAAATCTATCATAAGTAGTATACTTATGGTAGATTTATTTTCGTATTTTTCTCTGAATGGCCGTAAGTTCTACTATAAGCCATTTCAAGGTTATCCATTAATTACCGGACACCCTGTATAAAAACAAACTTCGGCCGAACCGAAACCCGAAGGTTTCATTTTAATTCGTAATGTGTTCAAAATTAGCTCAAATTTAATAAAATAAGGGATATGAGCATAGATATATCCGTGTATATGAGGTTTTGTCAGGGGTGGCCGAAAGCGAAGATCAGATTGAACACTACAGGATGAAATTGAATTCATTAGCAAAATTTTAAGGAGTGACTCAGACCACGAACCCGAACCACTTTCATTATGGAGCCAACTCAAACAGCGCGAAAAAAGAAACAGCTGTTCCATACAGAAGTGCAATAGGTACAGTCAACAGCAAAAGTAGATGATCAAAATCAGAAATTCAAGACTAATGAACGGAGTTCGCGTCAGAACTGTGTGGCGTCGAATTTATTCAAAAGTGTGTGTGTGACAATCACATACTTTTAATAAATAAACTAGTAATAAATTATATAAATTAGTGCTAGTAAATTAGTCTTGAATTTCTGATTTTGATCATCTACTTATGCTGTTGACTGTACTCGGCCAAAATGTATGGAACAGCTGTTTTTCTTTTCGCGCTGTTTGAGTTGGCTCCATAGTGAAAGTAGTTCAGGTTGGTGGTCTCAGTCACTCCTTTTAAATTTGCTAATGAATTCAATTTCATCCTGTATAGAATCAAAAAAAATAATTTGTTTTCACTGATCTCTAATTGGCCGGGGTTGTGGATAGGACCCCACTGCTCTCTAGAGAATAATCGTTAGTTCCATTAGTGGGAACGTTATAATTAGGGAAATTATGATCATGTCTAATAAAGTAATAAATCAAGGTGGACCGATGACCGTTCTTTTTAAATGAGACAGGCCTGGCACATCATACCCAAACTACTGCAAATTCTGTAAGTCAAAAAAAAAACAACCGCCTTCAAAAACTAAAAAGTGATAAATAACGCTTGCACAGAACACACATTCCTTTAGTTTCGGAAGTCGGTGGCGGTGGCTTTTGAAGGCGGTTGTTTTTTTTTTGTAAAAAGTTTTTATTTTCCGCTTTTTAGTATCGCCTTAACATCCAAACTCATTATGTTGGCGACACAGTTAAATCAGAGATTGAAAAACTTTCAATGGTTGAAGAAACTAAAACGTAATCTTTGTATTTTTTTGGGATTTTGTTGATTTTTTCAAAAAGCGATGAGTTAATTTCGATAAAATTTATAAGGGACCATTTCGGCATAAACTCCTTTCGAACAAAAAAGAATTTTGCAAATCCGTCTATATATGACATAAAAAAAAATACAAACATCCGAAATGATAACCTCTTCCTTTTTGAAGTCGGTTAAAATCAACAGAGGCATCACCAGAAAAGCACCGAAGCATTGAAGTTCGACAAGGCTCAACCATTCAACTGTCTTGGATTCCGCAACGAAATTAATAAGAATAGAAAAGCGGAAGAGTCAGAAAAAGAAACGACCCATGACATTAGTGAGAGTTCCTGAATGCGAAAGGCGTAGGATTGGTTCATTTGGAAAACTTTGGGGAGATTTATGCCCAGCAGTATTTCGGTGATGATTACTCGCGTCAATATTACTTACCTAGTATAATTAGCACCACCATATACTATGGGAATGGCGTCATTGTTCAACGCTCGTAATAATTTCTCAGTTACATAGTCCTCACTGAAACTATTTTCGAACGATAGATAAAAGTAATAATGTTGTTTAACTAATTTATCGCAATCATCTTCATGAGTTCGTGAACATTTGAGGTTTCCACAGATACCATATATATCTAAAACCATATTGTGCTTTTCTAATTCTTCTTTTAATTTCCTAGCGATTTGTTCTCTTTTGCTTTTTGTATAGCAATTGGATACAAACCACGCCGCAGCCTTGGTTTTCTTTCTAAGCTGTAGTTTACAATCGTCGCTTACTGGATCCATGTCTTTCAATTTTATCCAATGCATTTCTTTATTTGGTCCAACTATAACATTATTTTTATCTCTAATATAAAAATAACCCCATCTTACTTCTGAGTCTAATTTATAAGTCCACGTCCAGTTGAAATAATTATTAAATAGATTATTACAAACCGGATAATTGTCTGAAGATTCTATTGTTGCGAATGCATACTTCTGGTGGGGGGATCTCTTTGTTGGTAATCTATTAGTACCATAACGGATAACTTCAGGCCCTGCAAATGCAATGACGTCGAATTTTGAATAATCTCCGAGATACGTTCTGTTGCCTGTCACTATACAGTTTGTATATGGACATTTTAATTTAATAAATTCTTCCTGTCCCTTGCCCATATACACGAAAGGAACTTGATATGACGGCGTCCATTGTAAAATATATTTTAACTCTAGTTTTTTTTTAGGCACATTTTCAATCACTTCACTTTTTACTAACATCCTTTCACTTTGAAACTTGATAATGTCTGAAACGATTTGATCACAGCTTACTACTGTTTTCTCTGAGTTATAATAATATAAAAACACTAGAACTAAAATTACGATAAAAAATATCGCCTTTTTTGTCATCGTTGGTAATTGCGAATTGTAATCACAGTTATATAAAATCACTCTGTGAGTCTGTCGCCCGTGTAGCGAGAGAGACTGGTATCAAACAGTTATGTATGACATACATATAAACACGACTTATCAGCACATCTAATCTATAGTGGTTTTCTGGATTAATGTGTTGAGAATATTCCAACAAAAATAACCATTTTTACGATTGAATTACTGAACTTAATTAAACAACTCTTAATTACTCAATAATTAAAAAAATACTAGCCAAACTTAAACTTGAACTTCAATTTATCCTTGTAATATAAATATACATGAAGAGCAGTCCAAAACGAAAACGAACGAACGAAACGAAACGAAACGAACGAACGAAATAATAATTAAAAATAAAGGAACAAGATATAAACCAAGGCAGTTAAGACATGATCAATCTCTGACAGCACCCATTCACGAACATGACGCGCATAAGTATGTTTATGTATAAATAACCAAAATTGTTAGAGCAGAAAAAAATAACTAGGAATGTATTTATGTTTTAAATTTATTTTAAGAATGTTGTTGGAAAAGTAAAGGATTTTACAAAACCCTACATTTGATTGTAAGTGAAAGACACTGTCTGAATTTAAAATAAGAACAAAAATCGTTATTTGAAATAGATATTCCAAATAACGATTTTTAAAAACTTAGAAAAGTTGAAGAAGGTTTTTAGTAAATACTAAGTGCACTTTGTTTTAAAAACGAACGATGAAATGACTAAAATTTTGCGGAATGTTCAACGGTACCCGTCGGTTCTGCGGCAATGATTACTGAAAGATTTCTCTTTCAGTACACGATTGTAAACTATACTTTATCTTACATATTTTTTCCAGTTTAATATAAATCTCAAACCGTATTACGTAAGAAACACAAATTGACCTCCATCTTTTAAAGAGATTTTAGTAATACAATTACAATAGAAATCTACAAAAATGATATAAAAAACCAAATCCAACAGTACAGTGAACTAAACATAGATTTACATACGAAAACGTCACTTGCTTTGTGGTACTAGCAGTCGGCTTTCGACCATTTTCACAGTAACCCGCCACAGTAATGTAGTTTACGATCAACCTAGAATCGAGTCGTCCATTCGAACGCATTCGATTGTCGATTTAAATCGAATCGATGCGCCCCGCACTGTCCCTCGTTACGTCAAATAAATATAGAGCTTTAGTTCCAGATCACGACACTGGAATGTCAATGGCGCTAGTATAGATTAGTTATATTCATTTGTGATAATACGTATGCGTAATCGGGTTTTGATTGTAATGGAGTATTCGTTTGATTAGCTATGAATGTACTGGAGGCCTAACCAAGTTACAAGCGTTTCGTATCGTATCTCTTTCTACAATATTTTTAATTTCGTTAATTACTTTCTTTAATTAACGCCTCGTCGTAATACATTTTTGATTTTCGATCACGTGACTTATTAAAATGACGTCATTCCCATACATTTGATTAGTTTTCTATTAGCGTTATCGATTGTAGATTGTCAAGTTGGGTAATTTGGCTAGGGGGGCTGATCCGGGATTGCTATCGAAGCTATGGAATACAATAGGAAAGTAATAGCAATACTGCGCTTTAGAAGAAATAATTATCTATCAGTAGGGATGACTTTAAAATTTATTTTCCATCACCAAATTCCCTAACAAACATTAAAACTTTTTTTTTTATTTAGCCTGCGATGAAGTAGCTCAGACGCGAGAAGTCGTCAGTGGATTTCGTCCCTGACTGATACGTCAACTTGTGACAACTGTCACCCCTCTCGCACCGCGCAGCTACACACACACAACAATACAACAAAAAAATTCGTAAACTAAGGAAATTAATTGAATTCGAAAAATTAGTTTTTAGTTGCTATGAAATTAATATATAAGTTAGACAGTTAGACCTAGTTAGTCGTGTATTTCAATGGTCTTACTCTGTAAATCAGGGTTTCTTAAACTTTTTGTACCTATAATTATATACGGACCACTTTCAAACTTTAAACAATTCCACGAACCCCTGTCAAAAAATATTTTAGGAAAAGAAAACAAGCCTTAATCCGAGTTCTGTGTTCTTCTGATGCCTGTGAGGTGTACAGGCTAGAATAGCACCCCCCCATTTCATCCCGAAGGTGTCGTCGAAGGCGACTAAGGGAAAATCCGGAAGTCGCGCAGCAGCGGCTTCCGTGTACTTAACAACCTCACTGCGATCCCCAAGACGTCTGCCAAGCGTGGGGATTATGACAACGCCCCCTATTTATGGGGGAGGCCTTTGTTCAATAGTGGATCTTCAGGCTGATGATGATGATGATGATGATGAATCCGAGTACGTGGCTTGGTCGAGAAATGCAGAGTTTACTACACAATTTCCTAAAAAATATGTTGTGAGTTGACTGACCTGCTGCAGACCCCCGATACTTATGCTACGGACCCCTAAGGGGTCTGTGGACTCCACTTTAAGAATCCATGGTGTAAGTGAAATAATTTGAGTTTGACGTTAGTGTTTTTTTCTGACTAGCAGAAAAACTGCAGTATTTTTTACTTATCTACAATTATAACGGTATTTAAGTATGTTTAGTTTTTAGCTTACTCCTATTTTGTAGTCCACATACCATAGTCGGGCAAAGCAAGTCCAACATCGACATCTAACATCCATCACTATGAATGACACTATGAAACTTCACTACCTGCCCTGGAAAGAATGATTTAAGGCATACAATTCCAATAAAAGGATTCCTGCCATAATAAAAATTCCAATTTATTACTCTAGCAACATTTTTTCATACAGAAAACTGAACAAACATAGATACGGTCGATTCATTAAAAATCATTGACTTGTCAGCATTTTTTCACATCAGTTCGAACTGACAAGCAGGACTGACAAACGACGACAAATGACTGACGAAACAAGTGGATGCTGGCCGATGTTTATCTCAAAGATCAGTATCCTATCCCACGAATATTAGAATTTTAGATACGAAAATGTTTAATAATGTATCGACTAGAGATGTATGAAGTGTAGACACGACTGCTACAATACAATGGTAAATTTATAAATGTTAATAATTTGTTTATTATAATATTAAGGCTTGTATACATGCCCATAACCTTGAGCATTTGGCAAAAATAATACATATTTGTAAAAAGTAACAAAACCAAATCATTTTCCATTGTATTGCAAAGCAGTAGATTTTTTTTTATACTCTTTTGATAAGAAATTAAGAAGTAAAATGGTTTCATAGCAATGATTTGGAGGTGATTTGACATTTTTTTTTCTTATTAAGTGAAACCGATAGAAAAATTGTGGCTAAACCAAATTATGTATCATATCATGTAGATTACTAACAATTTTTTTCAGATGTAATTTCTCTATAAATGCCGACGAAAAGTTGCTTCATCAGAATGCTTCTTTCAAGCTTTTTTCGAGAGAGCAGCCTTAAGATTGAAATGTATGTTATTACTACTTTATGCCCCCGACTTCGTCTGCGTGAAATTCTGATGTATGCGTGTAATTTTATTTTTTTGCACGGAACCCTATTTTACTTTAAATAGAATTAGTCCATGTTACTTCCGTAATATAACATATCTACCAACTATCTGTCACTGAAAGTCACGTCAAAATCGGCCATCCGAAACAAACAGCCAAAAATATGTTAAAAATAGATTTTTTGTAATACTTAGCTATCACAAAAAATCTATTTTTAACCGTGTTAATTCATTCAAATGCATTCAGTAAAAAATTGATAATTTAACAATACAAACAAACTCTTTAATTTTATTTATTTGTATAAATTATTGTTACGCTAGAACTATAATTGTTTAAATGTAAATTTAACTATACATAATTCTTTAATATTAATAAATTATTATTAAATAATAAATTGTATTGTAATATTATTATTAAGTATATAATTATTGTTTTAGCCTGTAAGTAATTGTTGCCGTTATAAATGCACTATTAAGAAATTATGTTTAATGCATTGTGTAAACAATAGTTGGCTAACCTAAATAAATAAATAGATATCTACTAGATTGAATTAATAAAAAGTAGGTACAGGGATAAAAGTTGATAAACTTTTAAACGTTACTTCTAAACCGATCACAGCTGCGATTGTAATTCGTACAGGAAAATAATTGCAGGAAACGACACGTCAATTCATGTGGAAATAAAACAATGTTATTAATTAAACATTTTCAAACGATAAGAAAAAACATAATGAAATAATAATAATGAGTGGAACGATAAAAAAAAACATAAAGAGAGGAACTTGTGGCTAAGTAAAACCCGTACGTATTGGTCGGTCAAGGTCAAGCTACGCTTTTATTTTTTTTATTTATGGGACAAGCCCGCCACACTTTTCCCTAACCACTGTAACTCCTGTAAGCCAGAATCAACAGTGGCGACCACCAGAAAAGCGCCAGAGCAATGAAGTTCGACGAGTCCCAAAGAAACGATTCAACTGTCTTGGATCCCGCAACGAAATTAATCAAAAAAGAACAGCGGAGGAGTAAGAAAAACATATTTTCCACTTCCCTCCAAATCAAGCAGGACACGGAACAGAACTAGGCCAATAGGCACAAAGGGACGTTTACAACTGGGAGAAACCCAGTTGCTAAGCACCACGGATTATAATTGACATAATTAATGGGCCCTAAAAAGTGAGCTGTTACATTAAATTTGATTCCAATAATAGGTATGGCAAAAACGCTTGAACGCACGGAAATTAGTTCTAGTTTCCACAAGCTACGCTTGCCGCGGTCAGTCTGTGGATGAGTGACCATCCATTTCATACCGAGTTCCCTCTGTGCCTCGGAAAGCACGTACAGCCGTTGATCCCGGCTGTCATTCGATTCGATTTTTGGCAGTCGTTATGGGTAGTCAGAAGCCAGAAAGTCTGACCAAGGGGTATCGTGTTACCCAGTAGCTGGATAATCTTGGGTAATGCAGGACAAGATAAAAGGTGGGTCATGGTCTGCTGGGATACGCCACATAGGCACTGAAGATTCGTGTCATCTGAGAACCCCCATGTGTGAAGATTCTCTTTGCTGCGACCGACTTGAGTACAGAATCCACATTGTTTACATGCCCACAATACTCCCTATCACCCTCTCACTATCACCATAATACGGACAGACACCTCCACACACACACAGACACTCATATTATAGCATTTTATTTTATGTTTTTTCTTTTTTTGTTTCATGTAAGCTTGTAAGCTTACTTAGATATACACCATTTACTTAGACAGAAGTTAAAAAATAATAGTTTAAAAAAACTAAAAACTGTTTATAAACTTTTTATTAGACAGAAGTTAAAAAATAATAGTTAAAAAAGAACTAAAAACACGCTTTTTATAGAAAACCAAACTAAAAAATAGAAAATAAATTTTAATAAATTATTTTATTTTAAAAAAAGCGTGGGGTGCTTTTTAAGATATTTTCAAAATGATAATCACTCTACTCATATCTGTCAATAAAATATTTATAACTATTGACACCATGCACCCCACGCTTTTTTTAAAATAAAATAATTTATTAAAATTTATTTTCTATTTTTTAGTTTGGTTTACTGTAAAAAGCGTGTTTATAGTTTTTTTAAACTATTATTTATTTTTTACTTTTTGAAGTTATACTTCTTTAGGCGCGTTATGAAAAAATGATGAGAGTGAAATTTTACGATGCGCGCGCACAGCGTCACACAAAATTCTCACGGGAGTAATTGTAAACAACGCCATCTCTGACGTACATGCTGAACTACTTACTGCCTTCGTTGCTATTTTGTGACTCGAAGAAGTATAACTTCTCACGCGCGTACATAAGTACACACTGAATTTTTTTAGTTTGGTTATATCTATATCTATAAATATTATGTACATTTATTCTACCAGGGGCGCTTGTGCAGTACCTTCCTAGTATATAATAGCTGTTTTTTCGGCAACTAATTTTGAACGACTTATGTTTTTTTTTGTTTTTTTGTTTTTTTTAATAATTTTATCAAATTAGTGTATTGTCATCGATCCTCGATAAATCTACAAAGTTTGAACGAAATCTGGCCGTTTAAAGTGGGTCAAAATCGCGCCCAATGAAGTCGGTTACAAACAAACATACAAACATACAATCATACAAACATACAGGTGAAGCTAATAAAAAGCGTATAAATAGGTTATTTATAATGCGCCCTTTGTAACAAAAGTACAATAAACATGTTACAGTTTCAATAGACGCCGAGTTTATTATAATCTATTTTTATAGCAACCTTCGCACTTAATTGTAACCATTTTAATAATTTTCCTTAAGAAATTAAGCGGCTTTGATTTAGTTGTTTTATTTCATTCCAATTTAAAATTATAGAGGCTATGCTAAAAACCTAAAAGAATCAGGGATGAACAATACCGGGAACGTGATTCGTTTAACTTTATTTCTACCTTTAAAATGTTAACTAATTTTTTAAAAGAGTTTTAATTTGTTTATCTTATTTTACGTCCGTATTTAGTATTATCTTAGATCTATTTATTAAAGTTAGGTTAAAATAATTTTGATTAAAATTGATTTTTACCTAACTTTGAAATAAAATGTTTTGGATTCCAGCTTCTACGAGCCTCTTTTTTCATAAATGGAGTATAGTTAAGCTAAATTACTAGTTATTTATATAACTTTGGGAGGGCAGGGCAAGAAAACTACTTGCTTAAAACAATACTCCTCATTGTACTAGCGTAAGTTATTTGCGTTGTTGAAATAAACATTTTTTATTATTTTATAAAAGTCCAAGTTTTTCCAAGTCGGCCACGGATAAGGTAACCCCAAAAGAAACTTTACAAACCGTTATAACTAAAGCGATGCCACAAAAAAATAGAACAGGAAACTAGTACAAAATCCAAAAAGGTATAAAATAAAAAAAAGACCTTCTTTCACTTCTGTTTACGACTTAAACAACACATTAGTCACAAGAATTTCACCACGAACTTTATTGTTTCTGCAGACAAATAATAAATGTCATACATACGTGACTGTAGGAAGGTGTTCCATGAACTATAAACAAAGGTAGCCTAGTACATCATGGTACCTGCTTACCTACCTATGTGTCATAAGGAAAACGGTGTTGCGAAGATATGTATCAGTGGTTTTTGGGTTTTTTTGTACGTGTTAGGGTATGGAATTTCTACTGTGTGTCTTGTTTCTGAGATGGAAACACATCTGCGAGGTCTGTAGGTCGATTCTGTAAAATTCAAACAACAACGCGCATCTCACGTCGCTATTCACTCTCACTTCGCATAAGGTTCAAAATGACCTTGATATATTTGAAACTTTGAATCGGGTTCGAGTGCGAAGTGACGGGCAAATTACCTTACAGAATGCCACTTTTTACGTCATCTCATATTTTATCTGTCAAAATCTGCCTGTCAATTTTATTCAACTCGCTGACACGATCAGCGCTGTGGCGCTAGTGTAAATTCGAATTATCAACCGAGTTTTTAGAATGCCAATCAAGAAACTCACAGCGGATTCAGATTCGAAGTTTAGAATGAGGTCTTACAGAATGACACCACTGTATTCTTTATTAGCTTCTGCCTGCGATTTTGTCCGGCTAGACTTTAAAATTAAACCGAAATCCTAGGTAATCCCACAGGAATATAAAGCAGGTTAAAAATTATTTATATGTGTGGCAAATGTTAACTAATTTCGTTCAGCCGTTAAAGCGTGATAGAGTTACAGACGTTCATACATCCATGCTCACAAAAAGGCTATACTCAATACTCAATATATTGAGTAATATGTAATAAATAGTGAGGTAGGGTGCGGGGACTACTTACTTATTAACATCAGGGATCATTTCTACTGATTTTCGGGAATGATCACATTTAAATCAGTCTCGATTTGTCCAAAATAAACAATTGGATTGGTAATCACTACCACAGAGCAAACGTTTAATCTGTTTCGGAGCCAAGATGTCACAGAACATCATCGATTTGCAATTCGTAATAGTCCGAGGCCTTAGTCGTCAGCCCTACGTCAATAAGTTGTTGCTGATATTTGAGAATAAATGAGCAATAATCCTTCCATACTAATATTATAAATGCGTAACTCTGTTACGCTTTCACGATGAAACGGCTAAACCGATTTTGATGAAATTTGGTACAAAAATAGCTTGAATCCTGAGGAAGTGCATGGGCTTTTTAAGGCTGCTCTCTCGAAAAAAGCTTGAAAGAAGCATGCAAATAAAGCAACTTTTCGTCGGCATTTACAAAGAAATTACATCTGAATAAAATTGTTAGTTATCTACATGATAGGATACGTAATTTGGTTTAGTCACAATTTTTCTATCGGTATCACATAATAAGAAAAAAAATGTCAAATTACCTCCAAATCATTGAGATGAAACCATTTTACTCCTTAATTTCTTATCAAAAGAGTATAAAAAAAATATCTCCTGCTTTGCAATACAAAGGAAAATGATTTGGTTTTGTTACTTTTTACAAATATGTATTATTTTTATTACAATAAATTAAAAATGCGTCGATTGAAGACTGCGTCTACATCACCCCCGCACTCGTCCACAAATTCAGTACGTGCCAAATGCTCAAGGTTATTGGCAAGTATACAAGCCGCATCCGCGATGAAAGACATTCACGCGGACGAAGTCGCGGGCAAAAGCTATAAATATGGTCGATTTTGCTCTTTTACTACAATGGTTTTCACATATGAAGCAACAATTATTATATAACCAGGGTTTTGAAAAACTAACCAACTTCTTAACAATACCCCCAGATAGTTTAGTAAATACCAGTGTCCGATGCACTCGCTCTGGGTTAGTATTGTAGTTGAGACGGTGAAAAAAAATAATGTATTAATTGTTATTTATAATTTTAATTCTGTTACAATTCTAATTCTGTTATAATTTTAATTCTGTACCTACTAACATAGTTTATAAGCTCCTATTGTTACTAACCATTATGGATCATGTTATCTGAATTTTAAATAAATTATTATTTCAAAAGTGCCTGTAAATAATTTAATTGAAATAACTTCTTTGACATTGACTTAAAGATATTGTTTAAAAGATAGAAACCGTAAAGTAAACCGCCTAAGCTTGTTTCAAAGTAGGCCAGTTTTTTCCCTTAATGCTTAATTGTGTTCTAAACATACACAACACACGAAGAGAAAATAGATATAACCCAGAATCCATTAACTAACAGTAGGTACCTCATTCTTCCCATCTTCGAACCCATATCGTCATAGTTTCTATATCAAATTACAGATATTAAAGCTATCTAGTTATTAGATAGACGTTTAAGTAAACAGCTCATTAGTGCGTCCTGCGCGCGCGCACGTTGGCTATTACACTGGCAGTGACCAGATGACTAGTCGTGATGGTATTTATTGTTAGGGTTGGCAGCTTAAGGAACTTCGTTTATAATGAGGACAATAATAATTATAATTTAATACAGAAACTTGTTCTTCATATTTAATGTTGTGAAATAATTCATATTGTAAATTCAAATTGTATTCAAAGACCAAAAGTAAAAATCTTAGTAAGTAAATGAAAGCGTTTTACAACCCTAACCTTACCTACAGTATGTCTATTCTGTTACAATAATCTCCCTCGGTGAACACCTAGGTGAAGTGAGCTATCATCCGTCCGTCTGCTTTGTCAATCCCTAGTATCGGGACGGATGACAGCTCAGCAGCAGAATAGCTCTACAATCTGTGAAGCTATACTGTTACTTCTGACAACTTCAATGAAATGATTATTATTTGTTAATTGTAACCTAGACGATAATATATTTTTTAGTTTATCGTCATTTGCTTTAATAAAATAGCAAGATGTCAACTTTTTGGTTATAATTTGACATTAAAATGGGGTTTAAATATTAGTGATCATTTACTATTCATGAGAACATTAATATTTGTTTAATTATGTTTTAATTTATCTGGTGTTAAGTAGAACAAAAGCTTTTACTCGGTTCAGTAGTTTTAACGTGATGAGGTAACAAATACACAGAGAGATTTAATTTCACATTTATAACATTAGTGTGTATGGATCCCCAGTTAACGTTAAAAATCATCAAGAAAAACTTCGTCAATTCTCTTGGTAATTGACACACCTAGAAACTGGATACCAAGCAGATCACCCCCCGGGGTTAGTGATCGGGTGTCAGGATCGCCAATAATCCCTTACACTTGACATGCATTCAACGTCACAGCTGCAGTTCACGTTAAACGTCGCAGGGGGGCGCTAGTGGTCATTCTTTGACCACATAATATTCTTTAAGTACATGTTTAATTGTAAACCTGTCTTTCGATAGAAGACTTTGTTAATCAGCACCTGTCCTATGAAAACCAGTCAACGAATAAGATTAGTTTATTTGTTAAACATAGGTATTTGCATAAAAATATCGTAAACTTTTAAATAGTGCGCTGTGCAATGTTTTGCCAATAAAGACATACATTTTTTTTTACAAACATTGAGGTGACTTACGTGTATGTGCACTCATGCTTGGTATTTTTTTTTTTTTTTGTATTATTGTCACCTTTCAACTAATAGGGAATATTACTGCAATGTTCTGGCACCAGAGTGCAGCACTAGCATAATCCGTAAACAGTTTTTCGACGAGTCGTTCAAAGCGTGAAACTGCCTTTAATTGAGGTCAAAACTGGGAAGTGTATTATATTATACAATAATGCATCCTTCAAAAATGAAGGGAATTATTCATTTTCAAAAGAAGAAAATGTTCAAAAATCACTCTGAAATATGTTCAGCTTAAGTATTCAGGTGAGATAGACGTATTTACAGAAGAACGTTCACTTTTGTCATGTAAGACAACCAAATATGATTTTATTCTGAGCATAACCTAGAATCCACTTTCAAATGGCCGTAGGATGCCATAATGTAGTTAAAAGTACAGTTAGGTAAATAAGATTAATTAAAGCTTTGATATATTTTAACAAAATACCTAGCTATTATAATTAATAACATCATCACACTCACTTCAGCCTAAAGACGTCCACTGCTGGACATAGGCCTCCCCAGGGGGGTGTTTGCCATAATCGCCACGCTTGCCAGGCGGGTTGGCGATCGCAGTATGGTAACATAATTAAACAATAATACGAGGTTAAAAACATAATTAAACAATAATACGAGGTTATGCTCGTGGGTATGTGCTAGTGGCGCCCCCTGCGCTGAGTTTCGCGTAATGTTCCCTATTTACACAAAATCTTAACAAATTATACCTACACCTAAACGTTCTTCTTACATCACTCTAAAATAGATAGAGTGATTTAAGAAAATTGCATTAAAATCTAATATGTAAAAATAAACTTAATAACTTTTTTTTCATATGCACCTGCCATGTTATCTCTTCACCACCCTTGGTTGACTGGTAGAGAATGCCTAAGGCATTAAGTCCGCCTTTGTACCTTTGTGCATGAAGTATAAATAAATAAATAAATAATAAATAAATAAAAATCACAAATCACAAGGTGTATTTTATTATTTTAACAAGTTCTTACTTACAAACTGGTGATTGAAGCCTCTCTTTAAGCAAATAAACCCGAGTTAGAAGCTCACTCTTCCATTTCTTAAAGCGTGAAAATTTGATTAATTAAAATCCACCTATATAATATCAATGCGAAAGTAACTCTTTCTGTTACGCTTTCACAATAAACGGCAGAACCGGGTTTGATGAAAATAGTTATGGAAATAGCTTAAACCCTCAGAAAGGACATTAGCTACTTTTTAATCCGCGACTTTGTCTGCATCTATTACTAATATAAAGCTGAAAATTTCGTTTTTCTTGTTTGGTTGGACGCGCTAAACTCAGGATCTACTGGTTCGAATTGAATAAATATTTTTGTGTTGGATAGTCCATTTATCGAGGAAGGCTATAGGCCCATGCGAAGCCGGGTCGGGTTGCTAGTTCACGATAACCGACATTCACGCGCACGAAAAAAAAAAGATAAAGATTTAGAAAAATATTATTTAAGTAATTTTTTTCATAAAGAAATACAATAAAAAGATAGAACTAATCGAAACGAATAAAAAGTGATAGTATTTTGTGTGGTGTGAAAGTGTGTGATTGGGTGTGTGTCGTTAACATAGTAATATATTAAGGGACGTAATGAAAAAATGTTATAATGGACCACCTGTAAACCCTCCTCCTTTGAGGGTTTGGGACCTGGGGTGGTTCAATCAATGAAACTACAGTTCACTCTGTTTCCGGGAGTGTGGACCATGACCCAGTGATACCAACACTTGACCCCAAGTCGGATTTATTCGCAGTAGATGTAGTGGTTACACCGTAAATTACAACTGCTTGTTTTGAATTGATTTGGATTAACAAATCTAGGGACTATACTAAATCGCGGAGAATCTTAGCACCGCGATGCAGAATTCTATCTCAAAAGTACAACGCCATCTAGAGACGCGTAGATAAACAAATTATTAAATAGACGGTTAAACACCACCTAACTCAAAAAAAAACCTTTCTAGAAGTGCCAACCCTGCCTAGCACATTAGTATCGATACAGAATAATATTTTTTGCTATTTTCCGCGTAATTATAATTAGTGATAAAGATGTACTTACTCACCGTATGCTTTTTGTAAGATATCACTTACATTCATCAGAGAGAGAACTAAAAATACGAAAAAAATGGAATAAGCAAGTTACACTGTTTCTAGGATTTCTACAACGGAATCGAGGATGATAAATATCTGACTACGGTCAGGAATTTGTCTCACTAGACAGCATGTGGATATAACATAACATCCTGAGTTTTTCATGGTTATGATCTAGAGGGGTAGCCCATATTAAGTTATCTTCATTAGGTATTTGTACCTTCATAAAAATTGTTAATGTTGATTTGTTGGCAGAAAGGAACATGACGAAACTGAAAAAGTATGTACAGCCCGTAGCGCAATGCCATATTTTTTAAGTTAATGAATCAACATTTATTTATTTTGAAAGAAAGAAATAAAAGATAGAAAAAATGTTTTCACTTCTCTTGCTCAAAAAGGCCGTCATTGTAGCATACCAGAGCGGGGATTTCATCCTGTAGGGGAAAAAGTATTTTTTTTTTAATTTTTGTGTGTCAAATATGACAATGAGCCTACAAAAACGAAAAAGTCTTTAGTCATAAGTAGAATAATCATGAATAAAGAGTCTACTTATTACTGTTTCATAAAAAAAGAACATCATTTTAATTTTGAAAATGGAACTAAAATCGGCGATCACTTAGAATGCATGCAATGTGTTGCGGCTACAGAAGAAACAAAAAAAAGACATTGGCGCGAAATCTTTATAATTTTTCTCTAATTGCAAATTGTATTGGTAGTGACCGTAATTCATTTTACAATAGTGAAAATGTCATCATCTAGTGAGAATGGAGACCCTAATTTACAAATAGAAGAGAAAGGAAAAGAAATAATTTTCAATCTGTTGCCGTCAAGGTCACAAAGCATTTATTTTATTAAAATAAACTACATATTTCATATTGTATTGGATTGTTTTATTTTCTCGCAATCGTAGTGAAAAGTATAGTGTAACACACGGCGCTAAAACCCATTAAAACTCGGTTTCTATTTACCTACTCCCTCGTCAAAGCTCGGGAGTAAAACTACCTCGTAAGTAATGGGTCATTTTAGCTCCTTGTATAACAATCTACTATTATTGACACAGACCATATCCACACAAAAATCAGGACCTAATAAAGAGGTTAAAAAAACATTTTTGTGTACCCCACGGCTGCGCCAAACAGGCCCAGTTCAGCATAAAATGCCAGGATCACATGTACCTGACTCTGGTTTTCAACTGGACTTTTGTGTATTACACTTTATCTAGAAATCTATTTTTGTTCTGTATTTCTTAATTTTATATTTTTAAACGTTTTTGAGTTACGGGAGCTCTGAACAGCTGGGCCTACCCTCCTAACTGCAGTGCGTCAGGCATGTTCGCGGATCAGACGATTACTTCGCGATAATGCGTAAGAAAGTTGCGTCGCTACTGGGGAAGCACCAACAGCATCCTTAGGGTATTCACGGACAGACTGAATGGGCCTGTGCAGGATAGATTTGTCAAGCTACATGTTATAAGTGCGTTCCGCTTGATAAACCTATCTGTGAATGATGCTTTTGTTTGTTTTGTGATGTTCGTGTCTAAAATTAAACTAATTTAAAATGGCTTATGTTTAACGGACGTCCAGATATAGTAAATGATCACCAACATTTAACCAAAGTATTGTAGAAATGTATGAGTTTGACTGTAAAAAGCGATTAGGTTCTGGCACTCGGCGACCGCTGCCGCGGCACGCTCACTCCGCTCGCTCGCCTCCTGCGTAAAGGGTCACAGTTCTAACCTAACCATGTCGGACCGCCCCAGGGGGAACTTAAGTATCCTAAAATTTGGTGACTAAGATTTGGTGATCATTTACTTTTTTTGATGGTCATTCTCATTATATGTATTTCCATTTAAAATTATATCTAGGTTTTTCGTAACTCACACGATAAGGACCTTTGTGTCTGATTTTTTTATAATTATAGAAATTATTACAATACCAGCCTATAATTGTCTCACTGAAGGAAGGGCAAAGGCCTCTTCTCGTACTCTCTAGGGCAAAGACCTCTGAGAGAGGAAGTTCTCATCCTCTCTCAGCCTCTTTTGATAGTAGTTATACCTACTCCATTTACAGTAGCATTAGACAGAAGTTAGAAAAGGTTCTTTTTAATTTACACTTTGTAACAAAAGTACAATAAACATCATAAAGTTACGATAGACACCGAATTTATTATAATCTATTTTTACAGGACATAGTTGTCGCGCGTATTATAACCATTTTATAATAATTTATCTTCTAAATTATGTGGCTTTCATTTAGCTGTAAGTATATTTAATTCCAATTTAAAATGACAGTGTCAATGCTAAAACCTAACAGAAGCAGGCATTAATTCGTTTCATTGTAATTCTACCAAATTTAAAATGTTACGTACCTAATCTTGAAAAGACTTTTATTCTGTTTATATTATTATACGTTCATATTTAGTACTATCTTAGATCTATTTATCAACATTATATTAAAATAAGTTAAACTTATCTTTGAAATAAAATATTTTGCATTCCTGTTTCTATGAGCCTCTTTTTTCTAATATTATTATAAATGGAGTATAGTTATATAAAATACGTGTATCGCGTCAAAGCGCGAATCTTGGTGACGAATCGACTTTTAAACCGAAACGCTTACAGACCTGTTGTACAAAAAAATCAAACATGCTCCCATTAACCCAGCTTATCCTCCAAGTGGAGCGGCGCGAACATCGACATAGCGACGAAATGAACCTGTCAATTCCAAAAAGTAGTTATGTCGACTAATTACGACATTTCTCTTGCGATTAAACGACAATGTGCGCCTGACTTTATTTCTGGTTGCAGCGAGTTGTACCTATCGACCTGTGTTGCTATAGGGTTCTGTATAGAATAAAAACAATTTAATTAGTTATTTCAAAAGGCTAAGTGTAGGAATAAAGTTTGAATAATGTCTCGTAGTTATAGATATAAGTACTTATCATTATTTGTTATCTGATTATGTAATATAGTGCATTGCACGTAAATTTCCCATTTATGAAGACAGCGTGTGTTCAGATTGCTATTGTTATTTCGTCTACCATGTCTTATCATGACAATATTAATTAATAAATTATAATTATTCAAATATATTTATAGTTGCGTTTAGTAGATTTAGAGAGTTTATCGTAACATCCATTTCTCACATATTAATTACTTACATATTAATGACATGCAAAATTATATTAATTATTATGTTTGTAATCTTTTATTTATATACATAGGTACCTACCTACCTACCTGTGTAGAATATTTAAATGCATAATCTTTTTGGAAAACCTATAACTTTTAAACTAATACAAATAGGTATTAAAAAATCCTCCGCATTGCTATATTTCCCATTGGCCACTTGACTTTTAAGCAATATCTAGTAATACCATTTCGAAAAAAAAAGCTTATTACAAAAAAGACAACCGCTTTCAAAAAGTGAAAAATAACTTTAGCACAGAACACACATTGACTTTAGTTTCGAAATTCAGTGGCTTTGTTCTGTTTGTTGTTTTGTATTGCCACCGACTTCCGAAACTGAAGTCAATGTGTGTTCTGTGCAAAAGTTATTTTTCACTTTTTGAAGGCGGTTATCTTTTTTGTAAAAAGTTTTGTATTTTCCGCTTTTTAGTACCTCCTTCTCATCCAAATCTATTAAGAAGAGATTGAAAGTTAAGTACTACAAAGATTGATGAAACTAAAACGTCGTCTATGTAAAATTTTTGGGTATTCGTTGTTTTTTTCAAAAAGTGCTGAATCAATTTCGATAAAATTTATATGGGACCACCCCTGAAGCATACCCTATCTATAAAAAAAGAATTTTCAAAATCGGTTTACGTTTGCCGGAGAAATCGCGTAACAAATCGTGCACATACTTAATGCAAATTTAAGACTTATACGGTTTTCTCATGGATGCCATTGTCAGAACTGGACAAAATGGGACCACACGGAAAGCACTAGCTTTCAATTAAAAAAAGAATCATCAAAATCGGTTCACCCGGTCCCAAGAAATCAGGTAACAAACATAAAAAAAAATAAAAAAAAACAGGCGAATTGATAACCTCCTCCTTTTTTTAAGTCGGTTGATAAATGTAGTGTTATCCTCTAAACATCACTATTCAAAATTCGAACGGTGACTGAAGTAAGATTCAAAGTAAACTTTTAAAAACACTGGCCGAAAACATTTTCATTTTATAAAATACTTTTCGGATCTCTTTTCAAATTCCAGTTGAATAATTGTAACATTGCACCCAATGTCCATAGTTCGCGAGTCACTACATAATAATCTCATTTACTAATTGTTTAAACAACGCGTTATGCTCTGTGCTCACTGCACTTACAATCTTTTCATGCTAAGAAAATCAATGTTTTTTATGTTAGTTTTTAGACTATATAAAGATTTGTTATTTATTTTAAAATTAGGGAGGTAGGTTGTATTATACAAACATGTAATCAAGTAGGTACAGTAATAATTAATTAATTCTAATTGTTAATAATGTAGTTAATTAGCGTTTATAGAAAATCAAAATCAAAAAATTAAAACATTACTAGGTCAAAAAGGGAAAACAAATCAAATGCAATTATTTTTTTGTTGATTTAAAGTGTAGTGAAGTAACCCTAAGACCTAGGACCTATAAGACCTGAGTTTTAAGACCTAGGTCTTATTTCGATTCAATGTATCACACAGTGCTCCACATTCCACATCAATGCATGAATACCTTAATCTCCAAATTTCCCTTACAACTTTCAATTTTACTAAAAAGGCTATATTTATGGGTTCAGTTTAAAAAAAAAAAGAATAAAGGGCGATGCCATTGGCCCGATAGACGCGAAACTCTCGTTTTAATGTCCGCTCGTCATTTTTAATGGGACCACACCCTAGTACGGTTTATGCAATAAAATGGTGCGCAAAAACTGATTGATTGCTGTTTCTGTTATATAATTTTGGTGTGAAATTTATTTAAAACTGTCTTGTAATAAATCTTTATGATTATTTTTATTTGTTCTTTAATACACACCGGTAGCTGTCGAAGGTACCTGAATATAGGTTATTATATTCTGATAAATATAAAAAAGTATTTAGAATGTTAAGGCAAAACAACAAATTTTAATAGTTTTATTATAATCACTAGCAACCCGACCCGGCTTCGCGTGGGCCTATGCCTTCCTCGGTAAATGGACTATCCAACACAAAAATATTTTTTCAATTCGAACCAGTAGATCCTGAGATTAGCGCGTTCAACCAAACAAACAAACTCTTCTGCTTTATAATATTAATAATATAGTAATAATATAATATAATATAATATAATATAATATAATATAATATAATATAATATAATATAATATAATATAATATAATATAATATAATATAATATAATATAATATAATATAATATAATACAATATAATATAATATAATATAATAGTATTAATTTAGTACAGTAAATACTTAAATTTAAATAGGTACCGTACTAAAATGTTGTTAGTGAAATGTTAAGTATTTACTGAATATTAAGTACTTAACCCTGGAGTAGTCGCGTGGGCTACATATGTAGCCCACTCATACAAAATCGAGAATTTCTCAGAATCGGTAAGCATTAGGTTTCTGCGCTCCCAGGTACTTTCGAACGAATGTACGAGAGACACGCTAAGTGAAGCACAAGGGTCAGTCGCGAGCGGTTGTGTCACAGGACTTCAGCGAAGTGCATAGACTACAATTGTAGCCCGCGCGACCAATTACGTAAGTATTTATATCATGACAAACTTTTGTGTTTTTAATAATTTTATGATAATTAACTTAAATTCGTTATTTAAACTTTGTTTATTAGTTTCGGATAGATTTAACATAAATGACTTTTTTTATTTTTTAGCATAGAAATGACTAATAAACGAGCTGCACCGATTGAGGCATGGCTGAAGATGATGAACCGCCTCAGCAATGCGCGCGCATTGACACATACCGGAGTTGACAATACATTGTGGTCAAAAACGATTCCTCTGAATAGGGGATTCCTCTATGATTCACAGAAACCCAACCAACTCCCTCGGCAGCGACATTGAGTAATGTTGTGCGCCGTTGCCATGACTTTGGAAGAGCCCGCAGTAAAAGCACCAGAAAGATGTGCACCGCGTGTAACAAGTTCGTATGTGGGCATCATTCGAAGATTATGTGTCTGTCCTGTGCAGAAAATAGAAGTTAGAAATTAGTTCCTAGTATTTTTTTTTTATCGTGATCTCAATTAGAGCGAATCCTGTAATTTTTGTGCCAATTTAGAGAGATTTTTTATTTTTGTTGATTTTTTGTAACACAGAGGTTGTGATTATGTTATGTTAATCATTTTTAGTTAAGAAAACTGTAGTGATTATATTTTCATACGTCTAATAAACTGATTATGCTTATGAGTTTATTTATTTCAATTTGAAAATGGACTACGTATGTAGCCCGTGCGACCACTCCCGTTACTTTTAGGTGCGCGACTACTGCAGGGTTAAGTAGTTTATCAGTTTTGAGGGGTAGGTAGGGTTTGTAGGGTATGTAGTATGGTTTTGAGAACCTACCAGATAAACATGCGGAAGGGTAATTCTCAGTCCACTTTTTGATCTTGGTGTCAATCAGCCAAATACGCTTTTATTTTACCTATAGTTTTGTAAATTTTTTGACATTGAATGTCGCAATCATTTTACGTTTTTATAAGGATCATTCTCATTTCGGTACTTCTGATTTAACTATTATGATAAGTAGAATATGTAGGTACTGCAAGAGTTTAGACCGTCATTCTGTTGTGGTGAGTTAAGGTGTACTAGATTTCCAGAGGTTCTCTTAAATAAAAAAGCGGCCAAGTGCGAGTCGGACTAATTTAAATTGAAAAGTCTTTTAAGAAACTACAAGAAAACAAGGTACTAATAATTATTTAATTTCCACTAGTTCTATGAAAAACTAGAAGTATAAAAAATGTAATTGTGAGAAAAACCATTAGAGAATTATGAATTCATGATTGATAAAAGTAAGTAGTATATTTAATACTATATTATCCCATGAAGACTTCCGTAGCAGCAAGTAACATAATATAAAGTTCTTGTAGTACCTTACTAGATCTCGTTCAAACCAATTTTCGGTGGAAGTTATCATGATAATGTGCATCATATATTTTTTTTAGTTTTATCATTCTCTTATTTTAGAAGTTACAGAGTTAGATGATATGTTATTTGTTACTAATACTATGAACCTTGTCTAAATTTAATTCCTATGATATTAATTTATGATTACTAATAATAATTAAATTTAATCTGTTTGACAAATTGTGACTGTTTGGTTTTAACTTATTTTATTTCTTGCGACATAAATAATTTAAGTGTATTTAATTATTACTAATAATGTGATTAATTCTAGCATTTAAGCGTTTTTGTTTTTCGCTGTAAGCTTATAATGTACTTGTTGAATAAATAAATAAATAATTAAATAAATAAATAAATTAAAAAGTTTATTATATTATGTGTGTGTTGTATTGGTTGTGTTATGTGTGTGTTTGTGTTATTGTGTTTTGTGTGTGTGTGTTTGTGTTTGTGTGTTTGTTGTTTAGTTTATTATTATTTTATTATTTTTTATTGTTTGTTTATTTGTTTATTGTCGTTTGTTTGTTTATTGTTTTTTGTTTTTTAGTTTATTGAACTAGTAGCACGTCGGCCTCTGACGGCGCAACTCTAAAACAATGCCTTGATATAAAAAAAATAAGACCAACGTTTCTAAATTCGAAATACTTTTTGGAACAAATCCAAGGTGTTTAGAAGAAACATTTAGTCAAATGGTTTCGACCAGCATGCCATATATGCAACTTTTACCTTTAGTACTGTAGAGGCTGCATGAGTGTATGAGGCAATAGCCATTAAATAATAAACTCTATGAGAGAATACTCAGCAATCTTCTAAAATAAGTTCAAATCGTAGATTTGTATTGTTTTAGATATGACATACCTAAGTCAGTTCTTAGCCTGATCCTGTCACAGGCACACGTCAAAGTATCTTGATTATAAACTAGTTCCAAATAACAGTGGTTTGATTCTAAATATACATATATAGAACTAGCTGATCCGACAGACGTTGACCTGTCCCTAACTATCTACACTACCAAACTACCTACCTACCTACCCTACACTACTTACCTACCTACCTACCCTATACCTACCCTACACATACCCTACACATACCCTACACCTGCCCTACACCTACCCTACACCTGCCCTACACCTACCCTACACCTACCCTACACCTACCCTACACCTACCCTACACCTACCCTACACATACCCTACATCTACCCTACACCTACGCTACACCTACCCTACACCTACCCTACACCTCTTATTTTCGGGTCTCCTGGTACATTGGACCAGGAAACCAGGGACCAGGGGCCAGGGGACCAGTAAGCCGCAACCAGCTCTGCAGTTGCACTTCTTACAGTACCTACTTATGGCTTGATGAATGACAGCGTAAAAGTTTCGTCATTATTTCCTGTATATTTCCATTCAACACTTACAAATCAACGTCCTCAGATCACTATTTCAAGTTTCTAATCCCAATAACAATTTATGATCATCAATAAGACGCTAATAATATGTTAATGACCGCAGAAGTCATTCCAATTATTTCTAGGGTTCCGTACTAGAATGGTGTCTAACGGGATACTATTACTAAGCCTCCGTTTTCCGTCTGCCTGTCTGTCATCGGGGGGCCAAGTCTGCTATTTTTATAATTTCGTCATTCCAACCCGATCCCATCGTCATTTTGCTAAAAGTTCGTAATCTGCTAAATTCATAATGGTCGATCATTGGTCGATCGAATTAAAAGCAATGACTGCACAATGACGTTCTAATGTTACCTTTAGAGCGTCATTGTGCAGTCATTGCTTTTTGACAGTTCCTTTGATCAGTGACCTACGTCACTGATCAAAGGAACTGTCAAAATTTTAGCAGATTACCGCCTAAGTAAGTCATTTATTTGTCATTTTGTACGAGATTACCATTCTATATCATTTCTTTCAATGGCGTGTCAGTGGTTGACCAATAGAAAATTATAATGACGCCATTATATTAGTAGATTATCAAACTTGTCAAAATCAACAATTATGAAATCAATGATAGACCATTCTGACACTATTGTAATAGCAGACTTGAGGCCCAGGTTATATTTTACTATGTTGACACTTGAAATTCATTTTCCATTATATACATTTTTAGTGTGTATTACTATACCGCTGTATTAACAAAGAATTTAAAAAAAAGTGTAAGAACCAGCTATACCTGCTTGTCATTTTACACGTGCAGCCTGTGGACAGATACATCGATCTACGGGTCTAGTATAATAACGCACTCAGGATACTGTTGGGGCTGCCATGGCCATGTAGCGCTTCTAAGATATTTGCCGAAGGACATATTGATGGTTTTGCGGCCATCATACGCAAAAGAACCGCCTCCTTACTTGCTCGTCTTCGTGGCAGTACCAATACTATCTTGAGCTTATTTGCAGATAGGTGGGAGTCTCCAATGCTACGACATTGGATGAAATTCCATACTCAATAAAATGTGTAAGTATGTCTACTAACCCTAGTTGTTAAGGTCATTGTTACTAACACTATGGGTGTAGCCTGAAATAAATGCTTTAATAATAATAATAATTCCACTGCAGGGCAAGGGCCTCTTCTCATACTAAGAAGGCAGGAGCGTTGATCACCACGTGCGCTCAAGGCAGACTTACATATGAAATCGAAAAAGTCACATTGGTATAGTCAAAAGCAAAAGAAGATGATCAAAATATGTGTGTGACGATCACTTCGACGCCACACAGTTCTGACGCGAACTCCGTTCATTAGTATTGAATTTCTGATTTTGATCATCTACTTTTTACCCGACTACGGCAAAGCCAAAGGAGGGTTATGAGTTTGACAGGCTATGTATGTATGTATGTATGTATGTATGTATGTATGTTCATCTGTTCGCTCATAGCTCCTAAACTACTTATCAGAACTGAACAAGTGAGGTATCGTTAGAAGCGTATTGATCGTCCGCTGGTTATAGGCTATATGATGTGTCACCGAATTCAATGTGGCGCCCTCTGGCGGACAAAAAAACCAAAATTAAATAAAAAAATGAAGACAAGCATACCGTGTTTGGTATCATTGGAAAGGGGTTCACTAGTACCATTCAAATATATAATATTTAGTTGTGACTTGTCACAAATTATTTTAAAAAAGGAAAGATTACCAAATAAATTAAGATACGCATACCGTGTTTAGTATCATTAGAAAGGGGTTCACTAGTACCTTTTAAATATATAATACTTAGCTGTGACTCCAAAATAGTTTAAATAAAAAAAAATCAGTTTAAAAACTAAAACCCAACTACAACAAAAAGTGATCTAAAAAGTACGAAACAAGAAAATATTTCACACAGAAATCAAGACATTAGGTACAAAATGGTCAAGGTAAGCCGTGGTTGCATGCCATTATAATTCATGTTTATCGCACTCATATGGGATACAGGCATGCCGCGGCTTACCTTGACCATTTTGTACCTAATGTCTTGATTTCTGTGTGAAATATTTTCTTGTTTCGTACTTTTTAGATCACTTTTTGTTGTAGTCGGGTTTTAGTTTTTAAACTGTTTTTTTTTGTTGACTGTACAATGCTTGTGCCCGGTTGTAAATAACCTCGTGCATGAACGAAGCGTGCCTTAAATACTGAGCCAATATGACATTAAAAGGGGTCCTTATGTAACATGACAGGTTTTTCTCAGCGTTTTAATTCGATCTTTAGGCACTATATTGTACGGTGCGGAACCCAATGGTGCGTTTCCTACTCGCACTTGAGCGGTTTTTTTTTCATACATAAAACATTTATATATTTAATCTTACAATCATCCATCAAATATGAATATGTTAATTATTTTAAATAATACAATTTAAAGCCTATATTAAGTGTGGGTGACGAATTTTTGACAGGCGTTGAGATTTCCATTAGTTTTTTGACAGGTTTATGTTTATAAATAGCAATATTGTTACTTATATTGGCAACGAGGTGTTGTCTGCCTTAGTACGAACTTATTTTTGAATTGAAAACATTTTTAACCGCGTTGAGTGAGTTTAGGTAGGGGCAAAACTTATGGGTTCACGTCATCGGCACGTTATGACGTCGTTACGGACATATTAGTCTTATGAGTAACGGCATAAGGCATTAAATTAAATGCATTTATTATAGCGCTATTATAGACATCTGGCGCTGGTAGCGGAACTAGTATCGTAAACTGTTCCTGTTCAATTGATAAACACAGCTTATGTTACTCAGGAATAAGGTAGCATTCTAATATGTAGTAACAATTTTTGAAATCGGACTAGTAGTTTTTGTGTTTATTCGTTATATACAAAAATACAAATTTTTCCTCTTTATAATTTTAGTATAGATAATTAACGTGTGCTAATTCTAAAGTCTACACTGTCTAATCAGCCTATTACAATCCACTGCTTAACGTTGAACTCCTCCAGAGATCGCCAACCTACCCGGTCTTGGGCAGCCCGCATTCATCCGTTGCCAGCAAGGACTATAAATCTCTTTGCTGTCCAGCCACCTTCTTCAAATCGTCTGCCCATCGTGTAGCGGGGCCACACTACGTTTGTCCAAACGCGGTCTCCAGTCTAAAACAGTCTCCAGTCTATTTACACTTTCATTTAACAAATTTTCATCGAAATACTGTAATTCAAAAATTAACAAACTAAAGAACAATGCCAGAAACTCTATAGAACTTTGCCCCCCTCAATAAACGTCATGTGCAATATGTAGCATCTTACTGTTTATTTATTGCTGATAACTAAACATTAGTCTTAGTGACTGTAGAACTTGCGGTTTCCGTTTAAATCTAAAAACAATAATGACATTGCTTATAGGTTAAATTGTATTTTAGGTAAAATGAGTTTGTATTTTGTGGGTAGGTATTTCGTAATCCGCAAGTTCTAAAGAAAAACAATTTACTATAGAAAGGTTCTATATTCATTACAATTATTTTCATTAATTTAATTTTCTGTACATGGTACTTTTTCTGTACATGGGTGGGGCAGGATCTGGCATTGTCATTTCTTTGTAATTGTAACCGAAGCTTTATATTGTAATGTAATGGAAATTCACTCGCATGCCTAGTTAGTTCTTATATAAAATTTTGAATAGATAACGTTGTGAATTACACATACACTATTAACTTAGATACTAAGGATTGTTAATTTTTTTTCTTGTTTTAAAAAACGTTGCCCCACATTAGGAATTACTCCTATATCGTGGGTGCGTTTACAAACATATAAACTCACATACACATATTTGCCATACAAATATTTGTTCCGTGCGGGAATCGAACCCGCGACACGCAGCGCAGCAGTCGAGCGCTCAATCACTGCGCCAACCGTGTCATCATTAAGAGACTTTTTTGTAACTGTTTGTTTTCCCATAGAAAATAAATAAATAAATAAATAAAACATGTCTGCTCTAACTAGGACTACTTAGCCTTTACTATCTCGTTAATTACTTAAGATGCAACAACATTATTAATTAGTATATCTCAGGATGTTGGGCAGTATCCTGTATTGTATCATTAATTACACAAAGACGTGCTATGGCCAATTTCCGATGTAAATGAGAATGATGAACTCATTAATTATCTGTCTCGCCTTTTCCCAACTATATTGGGGTCGGCTTTCAGTCCAACTGAATGCAGCTGAATACTAGTGTTTTACATAGAGCCAATAGCACGAAGCAGTGTGGTGCCGGTCGCGAATATCACCACCCCATATCTACCCGTGTGTGTTGCAGAAGGTGTTAAAGGGATATTGACCAGAGGATGGGCAGCGGCGTCCTTCTGAGTAGTCAGTGGCGCCGGTTAGGATTGTTATTTTTCAGATGCGCAAAGCGAGTGCTCGCCCCCAGAGCGTTTAATCCAGCAGAAGTAGCTGGAAGGCCTATTAATAGGGCCAGATTGAAGATAGCTGTTAAAAGCAGCGAAAAATTATACGCATAAGCGTTGGAAGTCATTAATACCTTTTGTTCCGTAACCATACATTTTTAATCTGTGCGCACTGTGCTTGTGAACGAAGAAATCGAGTCGAATCCAAGATGGCAGCAATTCAAGTTGCCTAAGTGCGCGCTCCCGGTTTATAATCCTTGGATGAGGGTTAATCGTCCCTAAACGGCTTCTATCTGGACTGAGTGTGATCCCTGAACGCTCATATAGTGCAGTACAGACTTTGGTGCACCAATTTGTGAGCAAATAATCGGACCGGCCGGTCACACCACGCCACAACGTGCCTCACATCGTCAGCACAAGATTCCCTCAAGAAGCCACAGGAGGCTAGCAGGTGAGTGACGCACTTTATTCTTGGACGGTCTAACGATCTCCCCGCAAGCAAGCACAGTTAATCATTATTCAACTAAAATACGTATCGAAATCTGCGTTTGCACTCCAATGTACCAACGTCGGCTTGGTACACCTTCCTAGCTACAGTACCATAACACGTACTGCGATCGCCATCATGCATCGGCCAAGCATGGTGATTACGGCTGAACCCCCCCTTGGGGGACACCTATGCCCAGCAGTGGGCGTCTAGAGGTTGACATGATAGAGCGACTGCCTGTCTGACCTCCAGAACCCAGTCACTGGGTAACACGTAACGTCTTGGTAAAAGTGGTTGTTTTCTAGCTTCTGACTACCCATAACGACTGCCAAAGATCTACGAACGATAGCCGGGACCAACGGCAACGTGTAGGATTAATGGTCACCATCCACGGACCGACCGCGGCAAGTGTAGTTTAACCTTGACCGATCAATCCACATTTATTTAGCCAGGAGCAAGAATGCTCATTAAAAGATATTGTCACCCTGATGAACAGGTCTGTCTGTCTGTCAGGAAAAAAACTTTCTTGATAAAAGTGAACCGCCTTCAAAAAAATACTGAACCTTACTAAAAACTAATACAACCTACCTTACTAATACTAATACTGATCCTTTTTAGGGTTTTTTGAAGGCGTTTCACTTTTTTCAAAAATGTTTTTACTTTACACTTTTTAGTGCCTCCTTCTCGCCCAAATCCATTAAGGCACGGCAACACAGTTAAAACAGAGATTGATAGTCCCCCAAAGATGGAAAGATGGAAAAAACGAAAACGTCTTCTCGGTTTTGGTTTCTTTTTTCAAAAAGCGCTGAAAAAAGTGTCTCAAAAGATCCTCTCCACTTACCTCCACAAACTCTTAGTCCTGGGCGACCATTTTTAGCATTGACACTCAAGGAAAGAAGAAGGAAGGTTTATGAAGAGTTCGAATAAATCCTGAACTGTTTGAACAATAAACGCATAGCTAATTAACAAACAAAAAACGTTATTAAAGTTTTTCCTCAACAGCCAAGTCATGATTATAAAGAAAGAAAGAAAAAGAAAGAAAAATTGTTTATTTGAAACCTCGTAACCTCGATAAAAAATCCCAACAATTAATCAACAGAATACTAACAATGGTCCGCCGACATGGTGCAGAGCCAAAATAAGAATAAATATTAACAAATCGTTACAAATTACACACCCTCCTAATCGGGCTCTTCAATAAATCGATTAATTTATTCATATCACTAATCTCATTAGTAAAGTAAGGCTGAGGACACACTAAAGAAGTATGAAGTTAGTTTAAAAATTCTTAACACTATTTTGACAGTCGAAATCTACTATTGCACACTCATGTGCTACTAGTGCAAGGTTTTAATCACTAATACAACAAAATGTGGTTATAGAGCTCAAAAATTGTTTATCCGGTTTTGGTCGATAACCCAGAAGAAATAATAATAATAATATAATATGTGGGGACAATTCACACACGGCCATCTGACCCCAAACTAGGGAGACCCTGTACTATGGATGTCAGGCAGCTGATACACTAGATAAACAACACCCAGACACAAGGCAAACACAAGTGCTCATCACACAAATGTTTACCCTGGGCGGGAATCGAACCCGCAACACGCTGCGCAGCAGTCGATCGCTCAGCCACTGCGCCAACCGTGTCGTCAAAATGTCACACTATAACCTAAAAAATAACTGTAACCTATCTTCCCTGAAAAAAAAACCAATGTACCAATTCAGTGTACACTGAATTGGTACATATATGAACGATATTTCATCATCATCATCATTTCAGCCGAAAGACGTCCACTGCTGAACATAGGCCTCTCCAAGGGGGGGTTTTGCCATAATCGCTACGCTTGGCAGGCGGATTGGCGATCGCAGTATGGTTGTTACAAAGGCACAGAGAACGCTGCTGCCCATTCTCTGGAAAGTCCCTTAGTCGCCTCTTACGACACCCACGTGAAGACATGAGATGGTGCTATTCTTTACGTCCGGCACTGTGGTGATCAATAAATATCGTTATGTGTGCATAACGATATTTATTGATCCCTAATTGACGTCCGCGACTTCGTCCGCGTGAATTTCGATTATCTGTGCGGTTTTATGTTTTTTGCACGGAATCCTAATCCTTTTTCTAAAATAATCTATGTAGCCAGTGCCTATGTTACTCCTGATAACATCAGCCATCTACCAGTGAAAGTCCTGCCAAAATCGGACCAGTCATTTCGGAGAACAAACAAAGAGACAGACAGACAAAAATGTTAAACATGAATTTTTGTTATTAGTACCGTGTAAACATTCAAATGCATTCAGTAAAAGGCTTATTATTGTTATTTTAACTTTACATACAGATAATTCAATTTTATTTATTGGTATATATAGATTTGACTTCAGAAATGTCAAAATCAAAGTCAAAGTCAAAACGTTTATTGCGAACTAAGCGTACAATGTTGGTGTTATATATTGTGTTTTGCAACTTGTTTTGCAATTTCGGCGGTCTCTCTAGTCCTGTGCCCATGTCTCTAGACGGAATGCCCATACCGACCTGCTCCGACTTTCGGTACCTCGGGTCGCTGGTCCAAGGGGATGGCGATGTAGACCGAGACGTAACGCACCGGATCAACGCATGATGGATGAAATGGCGACAGGTCACTGGAACGACTTGTGACCCACGGATGCCCCTCAAGTTAAAGGGGAAAATCTACAAGTCCGTGATAAGACCTGTCTTACTGTATGGATCGGAATGTTGGGCCGTGAAGAAGATGGATGAAAAAAGATTGCACGTAGCGGAGATGAGAATGTTGAGATGGATGTGTGGAGTTACCAGATAAGGTGAGAAATGAATATATTAGAGGAAGTTTGAAAGTGGCGCCAGTGACAGAAAAGTTGAAAGGGAATCGTTTGTCTTGGTATGAGCATGTGAAGATAAGAGACAAAACTCATGTGACCAAAAGAGCTATGAATATTAGTTTGGATGGATGGAGAGGGAGAGGAAGGCCAAAGAAAAGATGGGTGGATTGTGTGAAGAATGATATGAATGAAAAGGGAGTCAATGAAAGCATGACGTTGGACAGGACGGAATGGAAGAAGAAAACATGTTGCGCCGACCCCAAGTAATATGGGATAAGGGCAGGAAAAAGAAGAAGAAACAAGAAGAGTACTAATTATGACACTAAGTCATGCTTCTAAGCCTTCTACTTCTTTCCTACTTCCTTCTCTGCTCACTTAGCCTTCTACAAGCATTGCAATTATCATTCGCCTGCCCTTTTCATCCTAAATTAGCATGCATTTAACATTTTTATTACTTAATTATTTTCGTAAATGTTTGTACAATAAAATTGATAAATTATAGATAAGTCAAAATTAAAATGTCAGTAATCATTGAATTAAATACAATTATTATTAAGCAATATTAATATCATCCTTTACAATTATAATTATGATTTTATTTGAAGTTGAATAGGATGTATGTATAATTTTGTATGCGACTTGTCCACCACACTATTCCCAACCAACCATCCACTGCAAGTCCTGAAAGCAAGAATCAACAGTGACAACGACCAGAGAAGCGCCGAGGCAATGAAGCTCAGCGATTCCTACCGTCTTGGAAATTAATCAGAAAAGAACAGTGATGGAATAAAAAATAAGGCGACGAAAAAAAAACTTTTTTCATCTGCCTATTCTTTTCCCAACTATCTTGGGGTCGGTTCTACATTGAGCGACTGCCTGTCTGAAATCCACAACCCAGTTACTGGGTAACACGATACCCCTTGGTAAGACTGGTTGTCAGACTTTCTGGCTTCAGACTGGGTAGTTAACGACTGCCAAAGATCTACAAAAATGACAGCCGAGACCAACCACTTTACGTGCTTTCCGTGGCACGAAGACTCGGTATGAATTGGATGGTCACCCATCCACAGACTGACCGCGGCAAGCGTAGCTTAACCTTTGACCGATCGATCTGTAAGACTTTTTTAGGCGCCACGAATCCTAAAAAAAACTTTAATTTAATATAAAATTTCAATAATATAATTTCCTCTCAGTGTAGTCTATACTTTACAACAACCTGCCGAACCAAATCGGATTATAAGGGATTGATTTACAATCCCCTGTCCTTAATAATCGCTGTTTTGGTACAATTTTATTATTGAACCATTTGACTCGGGATCTAGTTATCATTTCTTAAAATATGAATTTAAATCATAAATCAAATTCGTATTAGTTATACTAATGTTTGTGTGTGGATATGCCTGATTATAATTTAATTTATTTCAAAGCCAAAGAAATTTATTCCAACAGGCTTGTGGAGCTCACGGTTGGTGTTTGCGTCCACACTGGTTTACAACAAGGCTCCCACCTCAGTGTGTTGTCGACTCTTTGTTTACAACGGCGGTATCCAAACGCCACAGAGGTTGTTGAAGGTCAAACGAATTTTTGTTGCAAACAAGACAAGTGTTTACACTGTTGTAAACCGCCGGTGGAGACCGATGTGGGAGACTTGTTTACAACAGTCTGGCCGGAGTTTGAGACTAATATAGATAACTAGGTTACTTACCATAACGGAAATAGTGTAGCTTTAGATTCGTTTTTATTATGTACAGTACGCAAAAGAGAGCTAGCTTTTGCTCGCGACTTTGTCCGCGTGAATGTCGATTATAGCGGATGCAGACCGAGAGAGTTCAGTTTATCTTCATGCCAAGTTTTATTAAAATCGGTTCAGCTGTTTCATTGTAAAAGCGTAACAGAATTACTTTCGCATTTATTATGGAAGTATGGATTTAGACCAGTACTTCAGGAAGTTGTGGTCTGGAGAGGTAATCTCAGGAGATTACTTCTTAGAAACAAACAAACAAAATATATTTTGTGTGATGAGCACTTGTGTTTGCCTTGTGTCTGAAAATGTATTTGTGTATGTATATCAGCTGTCTGACACCCATAATACAGGGTCTCCCTAGTTTGGGGTCAGATGGCCGTGTGTGAAATGTCCCCACATATTATTATTATTATATTATTCATAATATGAGTTTAGAATGTATTACCAATCATAATATGCACGCATTGGATTGGTTATTGTGGTGTATCTTTGGTTGCCATTTTGTAAACATTGGCATTATTGCCAAAATAAAACAGTAATTTATTCATTATTTACATCGCACAGTGTTTCTTTTGCCCCAAAAAGGTGACATTTGCTTTTTTGAATATTTTTACTCAATAGTTAATTACAAATGCACGAATAGAACTCCCGTGTCAATTTTGTCAACAACAAAAACATTTTTTTTTAATCTTAAAGTTTTTTGGTGGTCAAAACGCACAAAATAATTCGTTGAAAAAAGCTATTTGTAATTAAGTTTTGTTTGTATTGCAGGTATATGAAGTAGTTTTATTATTTAAAATAATAATAGAATCCACGAAAAAAAAAGTTATTTCCGATGTGTTGGTCTGTCTGTTTTTATTTTATCTAGACTTGCCACAATGTTCCAAGATTGTGATGTAACTATAACACCAAACTATATCCCCCAATTTTGTTATCATTGGCTTTCTAACTTGCCTCCCACTATGGAAGCAAATTTAAATAAGTATTCGCTTCAAAATAAAATAAATCTTCAGAGTTTTGATTAAATTCTTCACAATATCACCCAATCATTATGGCCCAACTTACATTACAGCCCAACACCCAACCCAGATAAGAAACATAAATTAATCTTCAAAAACATAAGGTAAAGAAAAAACAAAAATAAAAGGCCACAGATGCCCTTATTATTAGTAGATATAAAGCAACGCGTAAGTCCCATTCTGTCGGCCATAAAATATCGATGTCTCAATTTTTGGACCTCATTCCAAATGATTTATTAAAGCGGGTAACATGATGTATATAAAAGTACCAATACTATGGTCAAAGCATTGTGCAAGGTTTGCCAAATTTATGATCTGTGGAGCTAAATTAAGGCTTCCTTTTGAGGTTTGAGGCTAATATTTTTGGACCATAAAATGGAAGGTATTTGAGAATTTTTATGACGCTTAAATATGGAATTGTAAACTCTAACTGAAGAGTTTGTTTAACTAACTAGGCCTCGCTGCTGTAGTTGCAGGCAAAAACAATGAGCACTTAATTAAATTGTGATGATAAGAATATAATAATATTGGGTATCATAAAAAAAAAATCATTTACCTACTAGTGCTGTGGTAGCCCAGAGGTCGAAATTCGAACGTATTTTTTTTATTAATTGTTTTTTTTGTACTTCTCTTTATAAACCTTTACTATGTCAAATCTCACACTTCTCCACGCGCGCAATATATGCTTAAAAAGGGGTTAAAGATTTCTCTTCACATATCTATTTATTATTTTGTTTATTTTTTTTATGTGTAGCAGTATTATGCACACACTAAAAAAGTGTTTAAACCTCCGCGCCAACTAGTCTACGCTTTTTGTCTATGACCAACAATAGCGCGCGGGCACCAACTGTCAGTACAGTCACAAATAAAAGATGGAGTATTGTTTTGTTTTGCAAATGAAGTTCTGCCTTTTAATAGTAGTACTGTCAGTGCACTAATTAATGTAGGTATTTAATATAAATATAGAGTGTCGTTATTATATGAGAAGTGTGTTTTAATGGTTGGTGTATTACGTAAAAAATAGGCTATAAAAACAAAAAAAAACTTGCGATTAGAGCGTGAGCATGTTAGAAAAAAATAGACCAATCAGCAAACTATGGACATCGTGGTTCTACCTCATGTAAGTTATTCTTGTTTTAAAGTTGCTTTACATTACGTAATGTTTAAAAGGAGTGACTTTAATATGGATCATACCTAATAGGTGTTGTCAAGAGTCATTCATTATGAGGGTAGAAATTTATTTGAACCTTCAGTGGAACGCGGTGCCGCATAATATCGTATGATGTGTATATTTAGATGCCTAAATTAGATAAAAGGTGAGTATCTAGGTACTGTGGGTATGCTTCTAGAATAAGTTTAAATCGCAGATGACAGCTTTCGTACGATGATAGAAAAGATATAAAAGATAGATAATAAAATTGTCTGTAAGATAGTGTAAGTTTCGGATAATTATACTTGGTAGATTTTGTGTGATTGTCAATGTTTTGTCCGCGTCAGACACAACTTCACGAGGTAATTAAACTATTTAATATGAACTTAATCAAAAATATATACTTTCTATATGATTAAGAGAATGTTCTAGTTTAACATATATTTTTTTCAAATCATTTACACTGCACATTTTGACGTGATTGTCAGTTTAAAATCTGTAAAAGTCGTTTAATAGCCCCTTAAGAGCGTGTATTCGATTCGTGACGAAAACTTCTTGTTTTCGCGTTTTGCCCAGAGCAATATCGTAATGATGTGAGCAGATTATTTAAAGACAATTACAGTTTTCGAAAAGATAAAGTCTTGATTTAGGCAGCTACAGAATAAAAGTATAATTTTTAATTATGGTTTTTTGAAGCGAAGACCTTTCTTTCATATCGTTTTACGAAAATAGACGTCAGAGTTAACTTTCAGAACGAATACAACCATTACAATATGCCAAAATATTTTGTTTTATGCGTTTTTCCAACAGGATATACAGTCATAAAGACAGCTACAGAGCCAAAATCACGAAAATATTACTATTATGTATTAAAAAACAATGTTGAAAAAGTAGAAAATCGGTTCACTTTGACAATTTTTGTTCACCAGTATTTGAATAAAAACATAACATTTACTTTTATAAAATGTTATGTTTAATATCCAGAATATTTTTCAGTCCGTTATACGTGCTCATTTATTTTAGACAATTATTTTAAAAACCACTGTAAAACATCGCGCGTTATCGTTTGCCGATCAATTTCAGTGATTCGTGCTTATTTCGTGCATATTTTTTTTCTGATGCACACAAACAGACCACTGTATTGTACTTGTGTGTGTCAATGCTGCTACGCCGTTCTAGCAATCGTTTAGATTTTGAGTTGCGCTAAATCGAATACGCGCCCTTAATATTAGATTATTCTAATTTAGTCTTGTAAACGTCGCTCATACGTTTTATTTAACGTAGCTTAGATCCCGGACATAACAAATTCGTTACAGTACCTACATTATTATTATTTTTATTTTGGCCGCTTTTTGTCTGATCCCCTAATCAATGGAGGACTTATAGTAAGCAAGTAATTGTTAAATTTTTCAGAGTTAATACAAGAAGCGATACCATAATCTGCCAAGCCTTTTCCCTATTATGTTGGGGTCGGCTTCCAGTCTAACCGAATGCAGCTGAATACCAGTGTTTTACATGGAGCGACTGCCTATTTGACCTCCACAACCCAGTGGTTGGGTAATGGTTTTTGGCTTCTGGCTACCCATAAAGACTGTCATAGATCTAGGAATCACAGCCGGGACCAACGCCTTTTCGTGCTTTTCGAAGCACGGGGGATCTCAGTATGAAATGGATGGTTACCCATCCACGGTACGACCGCGTCAAGCTTAGCTTAACCTTGACTGATCGATCCGTACCATTGCACAATATCGGTACCTCATCATCATCATATCACCCACCGTCCACTGCTGAACGTAGACCTCCCCCAGAGGCACCTATACTCCGTTCACAATAAGATTAGACATATACACAAACCTTTTTTACAGTCCGTTCAACCGATTTTGACTTGTAGCATGACAAATGGCAGTTGCAAAAAAACAAGTTGTTATTGTAACCACTTTTTTGCCTCTAATGTTATCCTTAAACCTACGGAATAGAAGTCAAATTCGGTTGAAGGGACTGTAAAAAAGGTTTGTGTGTATGTCTAATCTTATTGTGAACGGAGTATAAACGGGGTATAGTTACTTAAAACGTTGAGAAAGACCTATTATGTTTCTTGTATGTATATTAAATTAAAGGGGGTCCCCTTTAATTTTGAACTTTATTTGTTTGTTTGCTGTTATCCCCGCTATAAAACACATACTCTATTTACAAAATTTGAAATATCTACCTCATCATCATCATCATACATCACCACCACCACTACTGAACGTAAGCCACCTCCAGAGATCGCCAACCCACCTGTTCTTGGGCAGACCGCATCCATTTGCTACCAGCCACCTTCTTCAAATCGTCGGTCCATTGTGCCGCAGAGCGTCCTACACTACCAAGTGTCCATATCACGGTTCAAAAGACAATTTGAAATATCTACCTCATTATCATCATCTTATCACCCTATTGCCGTCTACTGTTGAACGTAGGCTTCCACCAGAGATCACCAACCCACCCGGTCTTGGGCAGATCGCATCCATCCGCTGCCTGCCACTTTTTTCAAATCGTCGGTCCATCGTGGCTTACCACACTAGCTATAGTGTTCCTATTACGGTTCAAAAGACACCCGCTGATAAACAGACAGACGGAGCAAAGGCACCCTTCGGGTACAATACCCTAAAAAATAACACCAAAATACAAAAGAAACTCCTATCATAATTTTCCCGGCAACATATTTTCGCCTCCCAATTATTTGTAGCGTCGAAACAGATAAGTCGCAGCGGTTTAAGTGCGCGTAAGCATCGGACATCGTAAATATGATCGTGATCAGCTGCATTATGTTAAGGACGGAACGAGATCACCGCAGACCTTACCCTTAAAGGATTCACGTGTGGGTGGATAGGAATTGAAATTGTGTAGCAACTGCTTACGATTTTTATGAAGATATTGTGTTGACGTGACTTTATGGCTTTTTTGTTTGAGGAAAGGAATCTTTGTGACAGCTCATAAATATTATGCCAATTAATTAATGGTGCCTTACCCAATTGAATTGTGTACGAAACAAGCTGTTTAGAGGAATGTAGTTGGTTCACACACTATTTACATGTTTTGTTGAAATGTTATGAGTAGTTGTAAACGATTGTTTGAGATGGCCTTCGAAATGAGTATGATAGAGGACTGTAGTTTTAGATGTATAATAGTTTTCACACACAATATTATATTTAAACTGATCGCCATTAATAATTACGCTAAAGAGATTTGGTCCTAGACCGTTGCCCGTTGGTCTGGTTGGTTTATTGACAGTGAAGTAAAGTGACCGGCGCCTGCGATGCTCGCCGTCTCGATCGTTTGTAGTATTCGTTCGCTCGGTCCATTCTCTCACCGCTCTGTTCCGCGCGCCTTTGACGTGGTTCCATCCCAGCGCGTGGACAACGATTTTAATAACCATGTGAGCAGCATGTATTTTTAAGCCATATTTCACCGACATTGCGCGTCGAATCAGCACGCTGAAGTGGAAGTGGTCCAGCCATTTCTGCAGACGGACAGACGCTAGATGGAGCAGACACGCTTTAGAGTGGAGACCGCGTTTAGGCAAGCGTAGTGTGGGATGCCCTGCGGCACGATGGACCGACGATTTGAAGAAGGTGGCTGGCAGTGGGTGGGTGCGTGCTGCCCAAGACCTGGTTGGTTGGCGATTCCTGGAGGAGGCTGACGTTCAGAAATAACCTGCAATATGCTGATATGATGATAAACGTATCTATGAACAAGTTAGCTGCCATTTTTGAATATGAAATACTTTGGGTTCATTTTAGCGATAATGACAGAGGATTATTAAAAAAATATCATCATCATCATTTCAGCCGAAAGACGTCCACTGCTGGACATAGGCCTCCCCCAAGTGGCGCCACATTGACCGGTCCCGTGCGCCTCGCATCCAGTGGATCCCCGCTACCTTTACCAGGTCATCGGTCCACCTAGTAGGAGACCTTCCAACGCAACGTCTTCCGGTCCGCGGTCGCCACTCTAGAACTTTTCGGCCCCATCGGCTATCCATCGATCATCAAAAAAATATCGGTTTTGCGTAATTATAGACATATTATCGCAAAACATTTATTTTTAAAGAGTAAGTATGGAGTTACTTTCTTAATCTTTTCCATACGAAGCAACTACACGGTAACTAGATTCAATATGTTTTTCTACTAGTTGACGTTTAGAAATGCATTTTGATGTTTGAATTTATATAAATAATTTGATTTTGACTGGTGGGATGGTTTAAATTACACTGAGGAATCCATTTTCCTTTTCTTAGGGAACATTTATTTTACAGCATTTTGATAAAATTTACGAAATAAAACAAATCATTGTAATAGAGGCAGAACTGAAACAATAACACCTACCTATTATAGGACTAATAAAATAGTAGCATGTCCAGAGGCTAAGTTCTTTGATAGACTTACGAAACGAAATAGTTTATGTGAATATAGAAGATGAAAGTCAGAGTCAATCAGTAAAATAATTATACATTACTAGCTTTTGCCCGCGACTTCGTTCGCGTGAATATCGGTTATCGTGGATGCAGACGAAGTCTCGGATTAAAAAGTCCTTCCCTAGGGTTTAAGCTACTTTCATACCAAATTTCATCAAAATCGATTCAGCCGTTTCATCGTGAAAGCGTAACAGACAGAGTTACTTTCACATTTTTTATATTATTGATATAGCATGGAAGTATGGATTTTATACTTTCTTATCCAGTTCAACAAATCTTTGGACGCTACACTTACGAAACTCGACCCAATATTTTAGAATAAGAAAAACGAAGAGAACGTTGAACTTTATAACTGAATGGACAAATAAATTCAGTTAAGTCGAACCTCATACGAGATAATAACGCGTCTTGTTTAAATTGTGGAAACAACAATATATTGGAGGTACAATTGTCTTTTTTAATGTTGGGAAGGTAACACATGACGTCATTTGTGGAAGCAGAGAATTATCGTCTTTTAAGTTAGGTACTTGCAAAAATCCGTACCATTTATTTATTCGACACGGTTGGCGCAGTGGCTGAGCGATCGACTGCTGCGCAGCGTGTTGCGGGTTCGATTCCCGCCCAGGGTAAACATTTGTGTGATGAGCACTTGTGTTTGCCTTGTGTCTGGGTGTTGTTTATCTATATATGTATGTATTTACAAAAAAAAGTATTTGTGTTTGTATATCAGCTGTCTGACACCCATAGTACAGAGTCTCCCTAGTTTGGGGTCAGATGGCCATATATGTGAAAATGTCCCCACATATTATTATTATTATTATTATTATTCACAAGGCAACTACAACATCTAGCAGACACACATTTATGACAAGGTTTACATTATAGGTTTCGACCTGATTATCACCCAAAGCGTAATCGCACAACATGACAAGCAACAACAATAATAATGATGATAACTATAGCAAAATAAGCTTAGCTCACTAAAAAATAGACAAAGATTAGGGCTTCAAGTTCTGTGCGTCCGCTCTCCTACAAACTTCTTCCTAGGTTAACCATAGGCCAATTTATTTGACAAAAGTGACAGTATACAATGAAGGGCTAGGTAAAAGTCTTCAAATCGATAGGTTATGGTAAAGCTACGATTGCCGCAGTTATTCTGTGGACCCATCCACAGAATAACTACGGCAATCGTAGCTTTACCATAACCATATCATACCATCACCAAGATCCCTCGGTGGCTCGGAATGGACGTAAAGCCGTTGGTCCCGGCTGTCAATCGTAGATCTTTGGCGGCGTTATGGGTAGTCAGACGCCAGAAAGTCTCACAACCAGTCTTACTAAGAGGTATTATTTCATACTTAGTATAAATATGTACATATATATATTTGACTCTTTTTTATACACTGCTCAGGCTCACATACTGATTCATTGTTTGTTAAAATATAAGGAGTGGTCGTCTACTGTTTCAACATTTGTAATAATATGTGAACACTGTGTATCTATGTACAGTACGCAAAAGAGATAAGTATCCATGTCGTCGGGAATAGTTGAAGATTTCTTAGAAACCAATGGGGGCTTTCAAATGAAATTTTATTAAATCATTGAACTGTTTATTCTCTATAAATTGTATTTTATTTTATTCATAAAAACCAATCGGTTTCTAAGTAAACTTCAACTGTTTCCGGCGACATGGATACTTATCTCTTGGTGACCGTACGTATAACTTAGTCTGTCATTCCTTAATCTGTGATACTTTGTACACACTTTAAAATACCTAGTGTTTTTATGCAAGGTAAATCGTATTCACGTATAATTATATAATTCCTGTAAATGCCAATATTGTTAACATCGTTTTTAAAAGAGTAAGTATGGAGTTTCTTGTTCCATTTCTCTCCATACAAAACTACCTTTTGGAATGGGCACCTAGAATCATTTTTTTTTTCTCATTTGACGTTCAAAAGTGCCTTATCATTTATTTCAATGGTCTAATTGAAATAAATGATTTGATTTTGACTTTGACTTTGTATCGTGTTACTCAGTAACTGGGTTGTGGAAGTCTGGTAGGTAGTCGCTCCATGTAAAATACTGGTATTCAGCTGCCTCCGGTTGGACTAGAAACCGACGCCGAAGCAGATGATCAGAAGGATGACTTTTTATTGAAGTTATACTTCTTTAGGCGCGTTATGAAAAAATGATGAGAGTGAAATTTTACGATGCGCGCGCACAGCGTCACACAAAATTCTCACGGGAGTAATTGTAAACAACGCCATCTCTGACGTACATGCTGAACTACTTACTGCCTTCGTTGCTATTTTGTGACTCGAAGAAGTATAACTTCTCACGCGCGTACATAAGTACACACTGAATTTTTTAGCAATGGTGACAACAAGCACGATTGACTGTGCCATTTTTTAATTACGTTAGCGTAGCTGTTGTTCTGAACCGAAGGGAAGACGGAAAAATCGATTTGTATATTATAATCCTCGCCACTGATGAGTACAATTATCTGAAGATACAACGTAACAGAAATGTGCAATAGATAAACTTTTATTTATTCAATATACTTAAAGTTATGAAGGCATTATTTAATATTAATGACATAACAAAATGTGTTAACATGTTTTACTTTTTTAACCGACATCAAAAAGATTGGTATTTCTTTTTATGTAGGTATGTTACACCGATTACGCTGAGATTTATAATCCGATTTACGTGATTCTTCTTTAGTTTGATGCGGAATAGTTGCCATTTGGTCCCATAAAAGTTTAACATAACTAGTTTGGCCCAGTAGTTTTCATTTTATGATTTTTTATTTTTTATTTTGTATTTAAATCGGATACCTTTGCAAGCTCACCGGTCGCAATGGTAACATTTTCATAGCCAAAATATTACGGTCTACATCAGGAATTGTAAAGGAATCTTCAGGTAGATTTATGGTTCAACACAAACACCAAAGAAAAATGAACTCTGACAAAACCTTCATAGATCTTAGGTAACCTAGATACGAACTTCAACTTAATTTTCATGCCACCAAACAAAATCCTCAAAAGAAATCAATCAACAACGCCTTTATCGATCGTGTACACCCACGTTAAAAATTAAAACAAAAATGGTTTTTATCCAACTCCTTCAATGCCGTCGACCTTTGTGTAATGATTTATGCAGTCTAGTGACATTACGTGGCCGATAAATAATATTTTAATTCTTCTTTTGTACTCTTAAATAAGGCCTCAAAATATGCATGATCTGTACCTGAGGGTCACTGTTTAATTTCTTAAGATTCTTTATATCCGTGATCGGAAATCGAGACAGTCATCTGATGTGTCATAATTTATCTTTGGTTCTATAATTGTAGACGTAGCTTATAATTTAAAAGTGTCGACAATGTTAATTAATTTTTATGTTAATTTTATTGTGATTTATTTTTGACATCTTTCTATCTTGGGCATCCAGCAGTGCTAAACTGTTACAATCTCCCTCGGTGAACACCTAGGTGAAGACAAGTGAGCTGTCATCCAATTGCAGTGCTTTGTAAACTCTAGCATCGAGACAGATGATAGCTCACTTCACCTCGGTGTTCACCGAGGGAGATTGTAACAGAATAGATATTATTATACTGATACCATGACATATATCACACTGTTGATATCGAATAACAGCATAAGTCAGTTTTTTTTAAATTAGTATTTTGGTTTGCACAATTTAGTGCATTTTCGTAGAGAATAGTCGTTTTATTATATTATTTCAGAGTTAGACTAAGATAATTTATATTAATGTGACCAAGATTTGTAATTGATTAATTTATTATTAATTTTAAAAGAGTGTTCATGAAGTTTCTTGCTCGTTCTTCTCCATAGAAACCTACTGTTTGGAGCGAGGAACTAGCTTCAACTTTGACTGACTGACTTTTTGACAATTTAAATGTAGTTTTAATAAACTAATAAAATAAATTATTTTGAGTTTGAAGAAATATGGAAACATCGTTATTTCCAGATTGTTGTGTCTACTAGCTATCGTTAGTAGAAGATGCCTAATAATTAATCTACTTGCGCTCTGTTGTAAGAGCCAAATCTACCCGTTTTAGCCTAGTAGTAATTCCATTCAATCGTGAAAGCGTGAAAGAATAATTAAGCGTTCATCCATTCACTCCATCCCTATCATCAAATAGCTTATAAGCTAATATCTTTACCTAGAAGAAAATACCAACAAACTGACCTAGACCTAGGGCTTCGTGGAAATAACCTAACCAAATCTTGCCGAATCAACCATAATCATTTTGGCCTAGTATAGATACTATAGGCTTGTTATCTCGACATACATTTAAATTATTTTTATAAAACATAAATCATTATTGTAAAGGTACAGTAATAAAAATTGTACAGTAAGGTGCAACCACTTATTGGAGCGTTAAAATGTTAACGTTATTGTTATTTATTATTCGTGTTACCGACATTTATCATGTACAAATTGACGCCTTCACAAATGTAACGACTTGTGGTGCCGACAAAGTGAGCTGATAAGTATTGTTACAGTGAGAATGGACCCGTAGATGTGTTTTTGGACCCTACTCACGGTTTGCCAAACGAATATCGCCAAAGTCAAAGCATTTATTTTAATTAAACCATTTACAGGCACTTTGGAATTGTCAAAGAGTCAGAAAGGTGAAGCTAGTTGCTCGTTGCAAAACGTAGGGTAGGTCTTTATGGAGAAGAACGAGCAAGAAACTACACAGACACTCTTTCTCTTTCTCTTTGTTTTTCTTTTTGTCAGCGTTGTGACGTTTTTTCAATATTGCAGCACCGTGCTGAGATAGGAGCCTTTTGGCCTCGTACAGGACCAATTTTCGTTTTCTATTTTTTTCTTTTTTTATGTTATTTTTGAGTGTTTTTGTCCTGGGAGGGCGAATAAATACTTTTTCTTTCTTTTTGATGAAGGTTTTACAAAATCTTGGTTACATTATTCTTGTTACTTCTATATATTATGTGAAAACAATGCAAGTAAAGAGAAGTCCAAAACTATCATAATTAAAAATAAAATAAAATCAGTTAAGAGATTAATTTATGATTAGAGAATCTCAACTGACAGCGCTCGTGAACGAACATGACACGCGGATCAACACCATTTTGCTCCACCATTTTGAAGGGAACCGAATGATCTAACCCAAACGCCACCATCAGCGAGACATTTGAGTATTTCTTCTAGTGCCTCTCCGAACTACGAAGGTTGGCAGTTAGCTCTGCATACTTTTCCTTTTCTTTCGCGAGGTGGAACAGTTCGGCGGCCCTCGAGGTACCAGACCAGTCTCATAGGTTCCTTAGCCAATACTTCCTTCTGCGACTGACACCTATGCTTTCCAGGTACTTTGCCCATCATGATAAGTTTGTAAAATGGCGTTTCTTTCGTTTCTTATCACGTGTCTTAGTCAAGTACATTATTTATTCATTTATTTATTTAAGCCTCTTTAATTCCTTCTCCACTTTAATTCGTCCGTATGGTGTCGGACGTAAAGAATACCACCATCCCATATCATCCCGTGGTTGTCGTAAGAGGCGGCTAAGGGACTTACCAGAGAATGGGCAGCAGCGTTCTCTGTGCCTTTGAAACAACCATACCTACTGCGATCGCCAACCCGCCAGCCAAGCGTGGCGATTATGGCAAAACCCCCCCTTGGGGAGGCCTATGTCCAGCAGTGGACGTCTTTCGGCTGAAACGATGATGAGGATGATGATGATGAATTCCTTAGTAATAATAATACAAGTGTTTTTTTTTTAGTAAGTAGTCGTAACTCGTCGAGAGGTCCTTAGTTAGGCCTCCTCCATCTCACTCCACTTTTTCCTATATTGGGCTGTTCTCATCCAGTCATTGTTTACGAATTTTATGAGTTCGTCCTCCCATCTTTTCAGGGGACGACCTCTTTTCCTATTTCCGGGGGGGGAAGGGGGGCAGCCTATGTAGTAATTTAGTCAAGTACATATATCTAAGACTGTTGTAATTGGTTGTTGATAATTCGTCAGAGCAGCTAATAAAAAATGGCTGCCATGCCGGCCTAGGAAGAGGTGGTCAGATGACCGAAAAGGCTGGTTCGATATGGCGCAAGCCAAGATTACCTGTAAGCCTATCCAAGTTACAATCGTTTTGTATCGTATCTCTTTCTACAATAATTTAACGCCTCGTCGTAATCCATTTTTGATTTTCGATCACGTGACTTATCGTTGAGATGACATCATTCCCATACATTTGATTAGTTTTTTATTAGCGTTATCGATTGTAAATTGTCAATTTGGCTAAGCCTGCTGGAAAGACTCGCCCCATTGACTCGCCGGTAACTGAAATGAAAGATGAAAAACAGCCATTGTGATTTCATTTCTCAAACTTTAACCGAACCCAAACTCTCACATGCCGTATATCACACAACGATTGCATCGCCCTCTATAGATGCGAATTAAAATACTTCAAGCCTTATTTACGAGTGCAACAATATCATCCGTGCTAATTTGTAATAATTGTACCAGCGGTGATAACAAATCAGTATTATGCTGACCACTGAAACTCCAAACTTCAACAAAAAAATATACTTTCCAGTCATAATGTTGAAAGTTTTATGTAAACTGACCCTTAAGATACTTCTGCCAAAAATCTATCTAATTTACGTACATTTTTGACATTAATTGTGATGAGATTGCAACCAGATTTAAAACGTTACGAGAATTATTAGGAGAACAACGATTACTACGATATTACGAGAATTTGCCTTTGGTATCTGATGGTTCTGGTATCACAAGACATTATCTATTACTCACGAGAATTTATAGTAACATCACTGGTCGCTGGTCCTCGCTGTAGTGTTTTAACTTGTCGCCGATTCGATTGATTTTCGCTCAAGATGATTTTGACAGGTAACAAAGTCTCGCAGTGACGTTTGTAACGAACAACTCCATTCATGCTGCAAAGTGACAAATCATCAAGTGTCAAGTGGAGCGTAAAATTCAGTTTTTTTCAATGATTATTGCATTGAGAATACTATAAAGTAGTCGTATGTATACTCTACATATCTCTAGAAAAATATATATTATTTCAAAAACCTTCACAAACAACAGAATACAAATAGTCAAAGTCAAAGTCAAATCATTTATTTCAATTAGACCATTATAGGCACTTTTGAACGTCATATTGTAAAATTTGAATCTAGTTGCCCATTCCAAATGGTAGTTTCGTATGGAGAAGAATGGGCAAGAAACTCCATACATACTCTTTTAAAAAGAATATTGTTTACAATTTGCATTTACAAGAATTATAATATATTCTGTTACGTGAATACGATGTACCTTATATAAAAATCATATGTTATAGTATGTACAAAGCATTACAAGTTAAGAAATGACAGCAAATGATGTACAGACACATAGTGTTCACATAATTACAATTAATAATACAGTAGACGACCACTCCTAATCCAACAAACAATGAATAGTGTGTGAGCCAGAGTAATCTATTAAGTACACTAAATAATACAATTATAATTATATAATACAAATACATATTTAAATAAATAAAGTATAGTTTTAATTGGCAATCAGTATGATTTTGTCTAGACTGTAGATTGTCCTATGGCTAACGCTAACTTAACCTAACAGCTTTATGTAAATACCTATACTCCATTTATAATATCATAGCATAGCATAGCCAGCGGGCCATCAGCGCCCTACAAGTGCAATATAAAAATGGTTTCAGGATGCTGTCGGGGTTGCCCCGTTTCTGCAGTGCATCTGCTATGTTCGCGCACAGTCACGTTGATGGCTTCCATGCCATCATTAGACAAAAATCTGCCTCATTGCTCTGCAGAGTACGGGCGAGCCCCAACTCCATCCTGAAAATCATAGCTGGGAGATGCGACTCTTCGATAATGCACAGCAATGTTAAGAGATGTATATCTCATAATAATCTTGACGCAAAGTTATAATATTAAACTTTACTAACATAGTCGTAAGATTTCTCTTTACTAACTCACTATGAATGTTACTGGTCCGAAATAAAGGTTATTTTATTTTATTTATTTTTATTAGAAAAAAGAGGCTCATAGAAGCAGGAATGCAAAACATTTTATTTCAAAGATAAGTTAAAACAATTTTAATTAAACTTATTTTAACATAATTTTAATAGATCTAAGGTAAATACTAAGCTAAGATCTAAGCTAAATATAGACATAATATAATGATAAAAACAGAATAATAGTCTTTTAAAGATTAGGCAACTTTTTAAGTTTAGTAGAATACAGTGAAACTAATAACGTTCCAGGTATTGTTCATCCCTGCTTCTGTTAGGTTTTTAGCATTGACACTGTAATTTTAAATTATAGAAGATAAATTATTAAAATGGTAACAAATACGCGCGACAGCTACTGTAAATCAGATCTGATCTGTGATCTGTAGATTATAATAAATTCGGTGTCTATAGTAACTTTAACAACATTTTTATTGTACTTTTGTTACAAAGTGAGCATTAAAAAGAACCTTTTTTAACGTCTGTCTAATGCTATTGTAAATGGAGTATAGGTTTAACAAATAAATACTCTGATGTTTCTGATGTTTAACAAACAACCGTAACATTTTATGTGAAAAATAAAGTGTTCCAAGTCCACAGACTATGCAGTCTAACCAGTACGCTTACATTACATCCTTATCGGTACTTTCGGGGAAGGAGTTAAATCGTGTCAAAACGCCGATTGCTAGGAAACGGCAATCGTACATCTTAACTTGCCGAGTTTCAAATTATTAGCCGGATTTTTTATTTATTTTACAATGTCCTATGCAGGTTAAAATGTAAAATGAAGAGGATATAAAATAAACTATTGAGGATATAAAAAATTGATGAATTCTTTTTTTTGATTGATGTTAGATTAAATCCAACTAAACCCTAAACCCTACACTAAACACCACCCACCCACACACCACATACACAACACACACACCACCCAGACATACACACACACTACACACACGACACACACACTACACACACATACAACACACAGACACACACACGCTAAATCGCAACGCACACACACAGACACAACACACACACACACAAACACAACAGACACACAGGCTAAATCCTAATAAGCATTTTTTTCCCACGTCAAATCGTAACAGCCCTCGTAGTACGCGTCCAGTTCATCTCGCTATCTCTTTCTAAGCCGGGCTTTGCGTAAATACTCTTGGCCAGCTATCACTGTGCAATGTGCATGCGACTGACGTGACTCACTCAAAGCAATTTGAGCCCTAAACTGTTTAAAGGCTAAAGTTCTCATTAATCATACTTATACCTGAAAAGGACAGTAAAATCGAACCACCAATCACTTAAAGACCGCTTAAACGGTAAAAAATTGATGCAAGCAATAAAATTTTAAACGCATGATCTGGTTGAAACAGTTCCCTGAAATAATTTGCGAAGTTAAATGATAATTCTAATTGAATTAAGTTTTTTTGGGTAAACTGATTGATGCTCTACGTTTCTGGTACCAACCGGCTTGAACTAATTTGGTTTACCTATTTGATTTTTTGATCTGCCCATAAACTTTTTACTTTAATCTTCACCAAGATATACGTTAGGAACGGGCTACAACATTCGGCTAACTGATCAGCTCCATGACACTCTTGACATTAAAAAATAAATGGCAGTGATAAACATCGTCATGTCTTTTATCTCCTACTTATTGTTTCTCTTTATTGATTGTTTGCTTACATCAGACAAAATTATTTAAATGGGTGAAAATCTAGTCATGGGGTCAAAGTACTCACCTTGTTTTTGAGGATATCACCAAACGGTTAATCGACTCTTCTTGCGACTGGAGGGCTGACCACGGATATCGATATCTATGGGGCTGACCTATTCTTTCGACCAAAGAATCAGCATTTGTATGGTAATGCTGACAGTCTTTTGTTGTCTTGTGTTATTTTATATATTGTACATAAAATCGATTCTAATATTGAGAGTGAGACAATCTCACTGTCTGTTATGCTTTTTAGTTTATTACGTTTTCAGGGCTAAACGTCTGAACTGGTTTTGATGAAATTTGGTACACACTAAGCTGGACCTCCAAGAAAGAATTTAAGCTACTTATTAAACCGTGGCTTTGCCTACATCCGCAGTAACCGATATTCACGCAGGAGCAGTCTCGCGCAAAAGTGAACTAGTGAGGAAATAAACATGCCAATGCTGACTCAATCGTCATTTTTGGCCCATAACGCATCTCTTAAGCAAGACATTATGCATTACCGTACCCCCACATATCATACAAACGGACACTCCTTGCATACAACACTCGAAAATAATAAATAACATTGATAACCTCGCAAATTGTATTTACGACCGTTCCAAAACGTTCGTAATTGAATTTTCGAAAATGCCCACGAATTATTGTTGTAGCAACACCATTCTGTCCACTACCGGGAATTCGGGGATGTTGTTTTTATACCCACGCGTTTTGGAGGAGAAATTGAAGTGATTTGTTTGTTTTACAAGCATATTGGATTACAGCGTTTGTACTTTTAACTTCATTGTTTCGCTTTCTTGCCTTACGATAATTGTACAGTCAGCAAAAGATATAGGTATGCAGATCATCGGAAATGGTTGAAGTTTACTTAGGAATCAATGGATGTTTAAGAAAGAAATTTAATTAAATCATTGAAATTTTAATTTTCTATTAATTTCATTTTATTTTATTCAAATCCATACTTCCATACTAATATTATAAATGCGAAAGTAACTCTGTCTGTTACGCTTTCACGATGAAACGGCTTAACTGATTTTGATGAAATTTGGTATGAAAATGTCTTGAGCCCCGGGAAAGGACATAGGCTACTTTTTAACCAGCGACTTCGTCTGTATCCACTATAACCGACATCCACGCAGACGAAGTCGCGGGCAAAAGCTAGTTTATTATATTTATCAATAACAGTGAGTAATCTAAATATTTCTTTCATTTACTTATCCTAGCTAGTTCCCAGTATATAATAACCTTTACAGTACCAACCTGTCCAGCATGAGCTAAACCACAAGGCCACTATGTACCTCAAGCTACACTTCACCTAAAAAACAGACCATATAAAATAGACCATCTGATTAAGCTAATCACAGTTAGTACCGCAAGACGCGACAGACCTCGACATATGAATCGAGGTGACCCATTCAGAGGATCAAAACGACATAATTTCACTTCTTACGATACAAATCCTCATTCCAGAGCGTTTTAAATATTCCCACAGTAAAGCTGAGATAACAATAGTAATATCTCATCTCGAGATAAGCCACATGACAGAGTTCGCCGCCATTGACCGGAAGTCGTAAGTTTAGCGACACAATACACAGTATAAAATATTACCAACTACTTATTCGGTTAAGATAAATCGTCTCATATATTATTTAGCGTAATAATGGACAGAGAATATTTTTATGTGCTTTTGTCCAGATGCGACACTTCGATAGAATACGATATCAAATTAAAAAATGCCTTTATTTGTGTCACAGTTTCTAGCGGTGACATGACTTTATACGAACTTCAGTGTAATGGCAAAAATATGTATTAGTAATGTACGTAATTGTACGCCAAATAAAAAAGTGTACTATATTAAGACCTCGCAGAAAGTACTCTTTCTAGCGGGCGCTATAATAATAATAATAATAATAATATGTGGGGACATTTCACACACGGCCATCTAACCCCAAACTAGGGAGACCCTGTACTATGGGTGTCAGACAGCTGATATACATACACAAATACATTTTTTGTAAATACATACATATATAGATAAACAACACCCAGACACAAGGCAAACACAAGTGCTCATCACACAAATATTTACCCTGGGCGGGAATCGAACCCGCTATGTATTTCACTAGGTAGTATTCCACTTTTAGACTTTTTTATGGGCCAAGAAAAATGTACGGAAAGTGTATGTTCAATTTCTATAACAGTTTGGGTAATGGTAGGTAATTTTAATTTGTTAATAAAACGTTGAAAAGTACTTAAATTATTATTTATAATCGAACGTTTACGTACGTTAGATTTCTTTACATTTCCTAAAATTAAGAAAAGTCTTCGTGGTCAAAGGTTCCAGTCCGGTGAAGAAGCAGTCGACGCTTTCAAGTCAGCCATTTTGAACACCCCCACTTTAGAGTGGAATAAATGTTATAACTGGTTTGAGCGAATGGAAAAGTGTATTAAGCTACGTGGTGAATACTTTGAAAAACAATAAAAAGTACTATAAGGTTCTAGTTGTGTTTTTTTCTTCAAACGAGAAAACTTAAAAGGCATGCCTCGTATAATAGGTACAGACGCTAGCACATCAAGCTATCCCAAACTGTCAAATTTTGCCAATTGAACATGAACCTTATTCTTTTGTAATTTAAAGTAAAAAATTATCAAAGATATTTGACAGATTGATGTGCTCGCTTGGCTGCTGTACTTACTAGCATACTTCATGAGAGATTTAAAACATTATGATATCACCAATGCTGGCCCAAATAATACCATGTAGTTAACCACAATAAATAGGAAAACATATCGGTCTAGAATACTTTTTTAATAGGTACCTTTTTAGTGACATGACCTTGGGAGAGAGTTTTCATCCTTATGTTAATGGCTACACAATGCAATAGGGTATTTTACCAAAAAAATCTAATTAGTCCGTCAGTTAGATGATCGAAAAATATTATAAGTATAATATTATATTTTTTGTTTTATCAAGTCAATAAAAACTGACGAAAAAAAAACGCATCAAAGATCATGAGTGGGGGTTTGTGACGTCACTTTGCCAGTAAAAGTGTACTGGCATAGTGATGTCACACGAGTTTTCGACACACTGTGTCGTCTTCACTTTTTTGCTTACGTGAAAAAAGAAAAACCACGTGTCCAATATTTTTTGGAAATCTATCTGACGGACTAATTAGATTTTTTTGGTAAAATACCCTATTGCAAGCCGACTTATTGTATAATGTAAACATACACACATTAACTGTTAGCAACCCTTAAATATGATAAAAGTTGTTAGTACATTATTATCTACACTTCAAAATGTTATGTGTATGGTATTTTAACACCATAAATGCCATTCATCCTCCAAGAAACCACCAGCAAATAGGCACAAAACGATCTCCAAACTGCGTCAACTAGTCTTTGCCCCTCCCTGGGAGTTCAGGACAAAGAGATAGTGCATCTAAGCGCGCAGTAATCTGTGATTAATGTAGCGCCCCTACCGGCTACCAGTGTTGCTTATGACTTTATTATACACTACCACTTCTGCTAGATACCGTGACTTGCTAATTGGATTATATAGTTTACCGCTTGGGGCCTAGACTGAGAGTATCTAGACGAAACGTATTTTTTTGTAAGGCAATATTATTTTACACAATTTTTATTATATTTTACTGGTAAAACAGATAATCGTACATTATGTCTTACATTTAGGTAAACAAAACAAAATGGGCTAACGTACAGTTCACTACGTTTCCACTTATTACAATAAGAAAGAGAAGTGGCACATGCTGAGGCTGTTTAAAACTCTATTCTAATTGGCATGAAACAAAATAAAAAAAATACTACGGGGTACATTTTAACATTGTTACTGCGTTTTTCTTGAATTCCTCAGATTATCAAACCAAAGGCAGATAGACCGAGCGGAACACTGCGAGTGAAGCCACAAAAGCAAATACAAAAACGAATACCTACAATATTCGCTTCGCGCTGTACTGACACGAGTAAGTACGACACGAAGCGAAGCATTATTAAAAACAAATACTAATACAAATAAAATTATTATGCTATTAGAAATAAAGAGTGTCTGGGATCCTTTAAGAGGTCTTTGTTTAAATTACTTATAGATAGATGTTACTACTCCATCACTGAGTTTATTACTGATAAACGGAGGTATGAAGATTCCGATTTGCTAATTAAAAACATTTGATTTTATTTATTAATTGAGCATGAAATTATAGAATGTGTTCATTTATATAAAATTTTAATGACCTGTTGCCATTGACACAACCTTATTGACATATTTTAAATTTAATTATTTCTTGAATGTAATCTGTTGACATGCCACCCTAATTTTAATTGTAATTAAATAAATAAATATCTTGGGACAACTCACACACGGTCATCTGGTCCCAAGCTAAGCAGAGCTTGTGTTATGGTAACCAGACAACTGATATACATACTTATATAATTTATAAATACATACATATTATAGATAAACACCCAGACACAGAACAAACACTCATGCTCAATTGCTTGTTTAGTTATGTTGATTTTGTACACCATATTGGCAAAACATAGTGCACATATTTTAGACAACATACTATCTGTAACTATACCTATGTTAAACAAAATAAGTGATTGGTTGATTGATAAAAATTCAAAAGCAAATACAATCACGATTCGTAATTAAATTTGTTTTTGCTTTTGTGGCTTCACTCGCAGTGTTCCGCTCTGTCTATCTTCCTTTTGTTTGATAATCTGAGTTAAATTCATTATGAGTTAAGGCAATAATATTAATCTTATCTAAATATTTATTGTAATTTTTCACTAATTTATGGAGGGGCGCGCCCGCTCACCTAGTACGACGCCATTAGTACGACTGGTAGTCGTAGCAAAAATCGGATAAACGCGCGCCTCTCGTCGTATTACGGTTCTGGGCACGACATACGATATATTGTGACTGTGTGATTTTTGAAGACGACATCTGTCAAAGATCTGCGAATGACGCCGACACCAACATACTTGGGAACAGGCTAGATGATTTTTTTTAAACAATAGACCGGTGAATCCATATTTAGATTTTCTCATAGAGCAGTATCGAAAGCAAGAAGTACTTTTCCCAAATTACAGGTTTCTCTGACAGTATCACAACAGCTTGTATATCAAATCTAACTGGGAACTGAACCAATAATTAACTATGATCTAATTAATAACCATGAGGCTATGATTAGAATCAATATGAACGTTCTCACGTTAGACTTTTAATAGTTATGATTAATCTATATTCTGACGGGTCGAGTGTTTTGTGAGATATGAGCGAGATGTTGGATGGAGAGGGAGAGAAAGCTTGACTATGTGCTGTGTTGTATGAAATGGTGCATCCATTTTAAAATGTGGGTATTTTAGAGTACCTAAATATGGAATTCGTCTCCCATTGTTTTGCATACAAAACGACCCTTTTGAAGTTTTGGAATAAAACATGCCTACTTAAGTATTTACTTATTAGGGCCCCGTTTCTAGATAAAGGTCAAGGCGGGGGTAACGTTCCCGCGACCCTCGGCGTAGGTGTGAGATGGAACACCGGTGGTTGGGCGTCGGTTGGAGATTTCTTTACTAAGGACGAATTTCACTAATGAAAGTGAACACATTAAATTATATTTGTGAAATAAAAAAAATACAGAATATTAGGTACGCTCTATAGAATTCAAACGGAAATAAGCAGGTTCCTACAGTTTACGAGAAATAAATATTGTAAAAACACCAAACACAAAGTTTTGGTAATCCACTTAATACCAAGTAAAATTAGCGTGTAGGAATTAGTAAAGTGTCTAAAATGTATTGATAGTCAGAAGATTTAGAAATTTAAACAAAAATGTTAGAATGTTCTCTTACAACCAAACCCATAGCAAGAATTCATACCCAAAATAATTGCTCAGAGAATATTCGAAGGCGTTTTGAAAAGTCCCAATTAATTGCGTATATTTGGTTCAGTATCGACGCCTCTCAATTAATATAATTATTAAGAACTTTCACCACAAAATCAGCTTTAGTCTTTATTATACAGTTATATTAATAAAACGATAACTTTGAAAAAATGACCACCATTTTTCTTAACGCACCTCTTTTAAGCGAATGTACTGTACGAACATATGATTAATATAAAACATATAGTTAAACAATACTCTATATTCCTGGGCGGTGCACTCGAAATAAATCAAACTCTGTGCGTAGGTGGCCAGCGCCGGCGCAACCCGCAATTACCAATTAACCTCGCGTTATATTCATGTTCGAAAATCAAAATTCAAATTCATTCGGTCATACCCTGTCGCACGAGACACACGTCTAAAATGGTGGCGTGAAATCGCTGCGCCATTTTTATGTAGCGATTTAATAAATTCAGACTGTTAATGGTCGAAAAAAAAAGAAGTTCAAATATTCGATGCTTGTTGAAATAAAACACAAAGTTGATCCAACGATACTTTTTATTTAAAATCGTTAATTTTTCAAAATAAAATCTGACCTAAAAATAAATGTACACTTCTGAATATTCCTTACTAAATACCTACATAATATGTTCTAAAACGATATCCATAAATTACATTTAGGCTCCATTTCCACGTTATCTAATATAACTAGACATACATTATGGTTTAATAACTTAGGACTTGCATTCCTGTGTATCTACGACCATGTTTCCATGAGCTAAAGAAATATACATCTAATACTGTAAGATAGCAACTTGATAGAAGATGCAGTAATATAAGTTGTATCGCGATAGCGATTTGCGCTTTACTGTTGTAAGTGTAAACGCCCGCTAACAACAATATTACAGTTAATTTTAGATACAGTTTATAAATATTTCATAAAATATTTTTTATTACACTTAGGACTGTGAAAATATTTTATATAATATAATGAGCATATTAATTATATCTAGGTATATATATTTTAATTATTGTGATAGGATTTTAAAATAAGACTAATTTCATAAAGAGGCCTTCGAAAACTGTTTATTTTTATTAAAAATACTAAAAAAACGGTAGAGGTTTACTAAAAATATACAAAAAAATATATTCAAGTTTTCTGAAAAGATTTTTCACAAAATATAAGGTACCAAAATTTTTGCAGTCGCCTTATTGGTGGGATATGCATTTTTGTTTCTATTTTTTAATCTAATATAGATTTAGCACCATAACACTAAAGAGTATTAAAATCAACAACAATTATGGAACTTAAAATTATGGTATTCTTATTAAATGCAAATTAAAATCTAATTATTAGGAGTCATGCATTTGTGTCATGTTAAATAATAATAATTCTCTGGTTTTATCACACTTTACACTAATACAATACTAACATTATGTTATTAAATAAAACAATAATTTAATTTAAATAGGTATTTACAAAAATGTACTTTTATAATAATATTTTTTGTTTTTGTCTTAGAATGAAGTAATGATTTATCTACGTATGTGGTAGCTAGACAAGTAAACAATTTGCAAAACAAAATATTTATGGCATTTTATGACATTATTAAAATGAATAACTAATTGAATCTTAATGACCACTGTAATATGTACCTAAGGGTGTTACTTCACCAACCGATCGATGCCATCAATCGACATCGATCGACGTTGATCGATTGGTGTGGTAGGTTTGGCTGATCGACGGATACCATTCCACTAAATAATCGATCGATTGCCGGTCGATAGCATCGGTCGACGTCGATCGATTAACTCCAGCTATTATAATCTATCAGTAATAATAATCAAGCAGCTCGGTCGACGTCGACTAATAAATTCTACTATCGATTGATACCGTCGATCGACGATCGATCGATTGGTCTGGTAACACCCTAAGTGTTAGTTCAACAAATCACACGTATGAAACATTGCTTATTTCATAATGTCAGGCGTTATCTTTATTATACAAAAGGTCGAATGTATATCTAACTAGCAACCCGACCCAGCATCGCATGGGCCTATAGCCTTCCTCGGTAAATGGACTATCCAACACAAAAATATTTTTTCAATTCGAACCAGTAGATCCTGAGATTAGCGCGTTCAACCAAACAAACTCTTCAGCTTTATAATATTAGTCTAGATATAAAAACACACATAACAAAACTGAAAGTTATAATGTTCTTCTCATCATCATTCATCATTATCAATCATCAACATTTTTTGTTCTGGACCTGAGAGACTTCTGGTTACTTATGGAGTTTTAAAAGTCAAAAATTGCAACGTCTTTTTAAGTTTATTTACGAAAACCAATATAAAATGTTAGAACTAAACCCAGGGCCGTCTTTACCCGGAGGTACAAGTGTGCGTAATAAGGTATTTTTGTAAATTACTTAACAAGAACATTACAAATACAAATTGAAAAGCGAATACAATCACGAGATTGTAGGTATTCGCTTTTGAATTTGTATTTGATCAGTGTTAGAAGAGTCGGAGACCGACAAAGAAGACTCTAACGTTGATTCGTACTTAGATATTAAAATCGCAGAATTGCAGATTTCGTGAGAGAACCTACCGAAAACCATAAGGTTCAAGAACTCGCAGAAGAGGTCAGGTCCATAAAAAGGATAAAAAGAAACATCTCCTACTAGTCATGCATGTCCTGGGGTTGTAAACATAATTCCTTTTCTGCTAGCGTTAAGGGCGCGTATTCGATTTAGCGCAACTCAAAATCTAAACGATTGCTAGAACGGCGTAGCAGCATTGACACACACTAGTACAACACAATGGTCGGTTTGTGTGCATCAGAAAAAGAAATATGCACGAAATAAGCACGAATCATTGAAATTGATCGGCAAACGACAGCGCGCGATGTTTTACAGTGCTTTTTAAAATAATTGTCTAAAATAAATGAGCTCGTATAACGGACTGAAAAATATTCTGTATATTAAGCATAACATTTACTTTCATAAAATAAATATATCAGTTATGTTTTATTCAAATACTGGTGTAAAAAAAAATATCAATACATAATAGTAATATTTTCGTAATTTTGGCTCTGTGCTGTCTTTATGACTGTAGATACTGTTGGAAAAACGCATAAAACAAAATATTTTGGCATATTGTAATGGTTGTATTAGTCCTGAAAGTTAACTCTGACGTTTTCGTAAAACGATATGAAAGAATTGTCTTCGCTTTAAAAAACCATAATTAAAAATTATACTTTTACTCTGTAGCTGCCTAAATCAAGACTTAATCTTTCTAAAACTGTAAATTTTCTTTAAATAATCTGCTCACATAATTACGATATTGCTCTGGGCAAAACGCAAAAACATGAAGTTTTCGTCACGAATCGAATACGCGCTCTTAACGCCAACGGAAAAGTCGAATTGTACGTGGTTGACGTATGCTTACCAGATGTCACGTGATGCAAATATTTCAAATGCATACAATTTGATTTTTAACCGACTTCAAAAAGAAGGAGGCTCTCAATTCGATTGTTTTTTTTGTATATTTGTTACGCGATTTCTCCAGCAAATGTAGACCGATATTGAAAATTCTTTTTTTCTTGGATAGGGTAAGTTTCAGGGGTGGTCCCATCTAATTGTTTTCGAAATTGATTCAACACTTTTTGTAACAAACAACAAAGTCCCAAAAAAAATACATAGATGACGTTTTAAATGAGAAGGAGGTACTAAAAAGCGGAAAAAAGGCGTTTTTACAAAAAAGACAACCGCCTTCAAAAACCAAAAAGTGAAAAATAACTTACTTACTTACTTAACTTAACTATAAGTCGGTGGCAATACAAAACAACAAATAGAACAGCCAAACCACCGACTTCCGAAACTAAAGTCATGTGTGTTCTGTTTTAAAGTTATTTTTCACTTTTTGATTTTTGAAGGCGGTTATAATAATAATATGTGGGGACATTTTCACACACGGCCATCTGACCCCAAACTAGGGAGACCCTGTACTATGGGTGTCAGACAGCTGATATACATACTTACACAAATACATTTTTTTTTTGTAAATACATACATATATAGATAAACAACACCCAGACACAAGGCAAACACAAGTGCTCATCACACAAATGTTTACCCTGGGCGGGAATCGAACCCGCAACACGCTGCGCGGCAGTCGATCGCTCAGCCACTGCGCCAACCGTGTCGCCGGTTGTTTTTTTTTATAAAAAAAGCTTTTTTTCCGTTGGCGTTACAGGTTATAGGCCCTGATCACTTGATTCTGTATTGTAATAATTGTAACAGTTCGATGTCTCTGAATGAGGAACAAGAAGATTGTAGAGCATTATACCTTTCAGCTTTGTTATGTGTGGTTTTACACCCGTCAAACCTACTTTACTTCTACTATGATATCAAATGATACAATACAAAAAGTATGTATTTGTTTATGATTAACCTCAATTTGTTATGGACATAATATATTGACAGACATAACTTTTCTACTCAGATAAGTAGGTGAACACGAAATATATTTTTTCTACCCTTATTTTCATTTATTGATTTAGGCCTAACACTTACAATATTTACTGTTTTTTTATAGATTTTAGTATGATAAAATTCTTGCTTATTACACGTATTTTTGGTTATGCTGCTATCCATCAGAATAAGATAGATTTTAAAGAATTGAATATTAATTATATATATTATATCAATGGGCTGATTAATTACCTCTCCGAATTGTTTTAAAATTTCTTTAAAAAAAACTATATTTTTTTATTAGTCAGATTGATGTATCATTACTTTCCCAGTCATTACGAACCAACCACAATATTCCAAAATTTGTAATTATAATTTCAAAATTTTTCAAATTGATTTCTTTTCTAATTTAATTTCAATTCTTTTTCATAATAGGTAAGTATATTTATTATCTTTACATTTTTCTAGTCTCTCCTTGATCTTAGAATCTCACTCTAACCGTGGTTAGTTTTAAGACCCTGATTTTCGATGTTCTCTTTCTTACTATCAGCCGTTCCATTCAATTCCTCGACTTTCTTTTAATGACCTTCATTGTCCCCAGTGACGTTTCTAGGTTTTCAATCTGCCACGAAGTCACTGAGGTTACAGGTCAACAGACCTCGCTTAAAGTCCTCCACCGACGTTGGGTGTTTTCACGAAATACGTTGTTAGTGTCCCCTTGCCTTTGACGTAGGTAGGACCCCGACATTCGCAAGTGTAACCTGCATTCATTAGTACTCTGAAAATGAAAATATTTGTTACTACCACCAGAAACTTCATCATCATCCTTATCATCATCAGCCTGAAGACGTCCACTGTTGAACAAAGGCCTCCACCATAAACGGGGGGTGGGGTTGCCATAATCCTCACGCTTAGCAGGCGTCTTAGGGATCGCAGTGAAGGTGTTAAGTACACGGAAGCCGCTGCTGCCCGACTTTCGGATTTTCCCTTAATCGCCTTCGACGACACCCTCGGGATGAAATGGGGGGGTGCTATTCTAGCACGGACACCCCACGAGATCCCCCATTAGAGACTTAATGAGATTTAATATGCCTAGGTACCTATGTTTCGTCCTTTATCCAATCCAAGGAAGGAACAGAGACTTAGGATTTGGTATAGTAATCATTTATCTTAAATTAGGACTCTTTAATCTCATATTCAAGTCGGATCCTATTTATATTAGTGATGTATGTATAATTCCAATCATATTTATTTTGGTCCTTCAAGTCGAATTTTATACATTTTGAGTTCTTCGGTTTGGACCAAATTCCTCGGGTCGGGTCCTAATTATAATTTGGTCCTTTGAGTCGGACTCAAGTTTGTTCAGTAAAATATTTTGATGTTTTGGAAATAATAGTTTATCATTAATATGATTTCTTTTAACAAATTAATATATTAGTGTCCTAAATTAGGTAGATTTCTAAAAAATAAATATTTGTAAAAGCCTGATGCATAAAACAACTCTTGCCAGCGCCATCATTAAACAGTATTTGCTACAGAAAAAGTTTCTTACTTAGCAGTATCTTCAGTGACCTGTATCTTGCCCATGATCCCGGTGGAATCCATTCTCGAGGCCACATTGACGGTGTTGCCCCATATGTCGTACTGTGGCTTCTGAGCTCCGACCACACCTGCTATCACGGGACCGTGGTTCAGCCCTAGAAGATGAAAAATTGTTTTGCACATTAAACTCCATTTGCATCAAAAATTATTACCAATAATTCCTTATTACGCGGTTAGGATTTATAAATAACTAGCTGACCCGACAGACGTTGTCCTGTCCTTATCTACCTACTTACCTGCCTATTTACCTACCCTACACCTACCCTACACCTACCGTACACCTACCCTACACCTACCCTACACGTACCCTACACGTACCCTACACGTACCCTACACGTACCCTACACGTACCCTACACCTACCCTACGCCTACCCTACGCCTACCCTACGCCTACTCTACGCCTACCCTACGCCTACCCTACGCCTACGCTACGACCAACCCTACGCCTACCCTACGCCTACGCTACGACCAACCCTACGCCTACCCTACGCCTACCCTACGCCTACCCTACAAAAGTTTTTATTTTTTATTTATTTTTCTCTCCGTAAGAACCATCTTCGTACTTCAAGGAATATTATAAAAAAATAATTATCCAATTTGGTCAAGCGGTTCGCAAGTTATGCGCTTATCAACACATTTAGCGATTCATTTTTATATATAAGATTTATAAATCCTAACCGCGTGAACCGCGACTTTACTATTAGTGTTACGAAATGACAAAGAGGAATTGCTACCCGAATTTTTAGATACATTTTATTTTTCAAACGTCTTTAGTTTTCACGACCAAATGGGTCCCTTTACATGGCAAACCCAGGCAAAGTAGGCGGAATGATCTAGACTCTTTCGATACAGACTAGTGCCAAATAGCCTTTAATAAAGAGAAATGGATGAAGAGCAGGAAAGCTTTTGCTCTGCAGTAAAAAAATTCAGTCTATTTATTACAAATATCAGTATTTAGTCCAAAAGAGATATAAGTTAAACGCCATCTATGCATTGTTGCTGTATTTACTGAATAAGGCTGTGTTCTTTACAACACTAGTGTCATCTGTCGCTGCCGAGTTGAAACGGAAACTAAACGAAGAAAGCTTCCGACTCAAAAGTTCAGTAGCAAAACGTAGTGAAGCGCTTTGACGCTTTTTAATTGTTCATGTGGTACTTAGATCTTTATTACTAAGGTATTTTATCTTTCGTTTTGAAAACAGTAAATAGTTCTACATTTTATTGAAATGTTTAAGAAATATTACGAGGATACGATGCGATAATTCCTAAATTTAGTTCGAAAAAGCTCTAAGAGATGTCGCTGTGTGTGTGTACATGAAACTCTTCATCAATACTAACGTTATAAAGAGGTAATTTGTTTGTTATTTGATATGAAATTTATTAATTACCAGATTAACATCCAATTAAATATAGATGAACACATAACACTAAAATAAATAATAATTACAATTATGGCGAATTAAGTGATCGGCGTATGGTAGGACTACCTTTGATGAAGAGGGCTATTGTCCCAGTCTCGCACCGCGGCCACCAAGGAGTTATCGGAGCGATGAATGGCGTTTTGTAAGTTTTTATGTAGGGGGGTAATCTCCGAAAGTACTCATCCGATTTCAAAAAATCTTTCACCAATAGGAAGCTACGTTATATGCTATTACAATGGTGTCAGAATGGTCTATCATTGATTTCATAATTGTTGATTTTGACAAGTTTGGTAATCTAGCTACTAATATATTGGCTTCATTATCACTTTCCATTGGTCAACCACTGGCACGCCATTGAAAGAAATGATATTGAATGGTAATCTCGAACAAAATGACAAATGAATGACTGACTTAGGCGGTAATCTGCTAAAATTTTGACAGTTCCTTTGATCAGTGACCTACCATTAGAACGTCATTGTGTAGTCATTGCTTTTCTTCGACCGACCAATGATTGACCATTATGAATTTAGCAGATTACGATCTTTTAGCAGAATGACAATGGGATCGTGTTGGAAAGACGAAATTATAAAAATAGCAGACTTGGCCCCCTATAGGCTATGCATTATAAAAAAAAATAAGGGGATCCTTGAGAAAATTCACGCGGAAGAAAGCATTAACCTTTTGGTCGGTACGTCAAAAAAGAAAGAACGTGCCCTCTCGGCGCCAAGCAACGAATTTCGTATAGAAGTCTGTCATGTAGTCGTGACCCTGACGTGCTGGGCACACTTTGGTTTGTCATCTAAACATGACTATGGTGGTCAAAATAGTTACTGATAGGGTACCAAGGTTAAGACACTTACCTATCCTAAGTTTGAACCTCTGAAAAGACTCCCTGTTGATCTGGTCCAGTATCGTCATGAGAGCGCTCGCGAATTCCACTAAGATAGCTACTGTATGCTCCTCTTTACTTGTCGCGTCCTGTAATTAAATTTCTAAGGTTAAAAGCATAAGTTTCATTACAAATAAAGTTTCATACTGTCGTATAAATTAAAGCTTTAGAGCGAGTTAAGAAAAGTTATTGATGTGTCACGTTCCTACGATTAAATAATCATTTCGAATAAAATCACAGTGCACATACTAGTTAAATAAAATATAATAATAACTTTATTGGGCTAAACATTTAGACGTAAAGTATAAAGTAGGTAAACATAGAGTAGGTACGGTCAGCAACAAAAGTCGAATAACACTGAATTTTTAAATCATTATTATTGAGCACAGTATTAAAGGAAATACGGCATGTATTAAAAATCAAGATAAAATGAACACTTGGCAGTGCCCTGAGACACTGAAAAGTATTAAATCGTATTATATTGTGTCTATTTATGTAGTCTAGTCGTTATGGGTAGTCAGAAGCCAGAAAATCTGACAACCAGTCTAACCAAGGGGTAACGTGTTCCCCAGTAACTGGGTTGTTGAGGTCCGATAGGCAGTCGCTCCATGTAAAACACTGGGGCTCAGCTGCATCCGGTTAGACTGGAAGCCGACCCCAATATAGTTGGGAAAAGGCTAGGCAGATGATGATGAAATTGTGTTTATTTAGACGACATGAAAAGTTAACAGTGTTAATCGGCTATTATTGCTAACCGTATAAAATAACTACAATCCATACTTCCATACTAGTTAGCCAAAAGCTAGTAGAATGTAAATGAAAGAGACATGGCATGTTAGAGTGGAGAGCAGAGCCACCCAGTCCCATGCTAGGAATTACTCTGTATTACAAGAACTAGGCAGATGCACCCTCCCCGCAACGAAACAAGCTCAAATGGATCATTAGAATAGCATAAAAGAATTTGACTCACTAAATTCCCTAATTAGGCATGCCTGTCTGTGGGAATCAGTATTTGTTAGGGTTCCGTACCCAGGGATGTCACACGAGACCTCAAAAAAACTCAAAAACTCAAAATCATTTATTTCAATTAAACCATTTACAGGTACTTTTGAATAGGGTATTACACCCATTTTTGAAAAGTGTCTCAATGAAATTCTGTAGTGCTATTATGCCACCAAAAAAAACACAAATTTTTTATTCAATCGATATGTGCCATAAAAATGCATCTAAATTTTTAAATTTCAAATTTCGCGCGTAGTTTGACGAAAACGCCTCTTACTGGGCGCCATATTGCTCAGCGTAAATGACGTCAGTTCGTTTTGTATCAAATGAGCTCATATTAAATATGATAATTGTATATCATTTAAAAATAATTAAAAGTATATTTTGTAATAGGTGTAATAAGGAAAAAATTACGTTGGTTACGAAAATAATAAAAGTACAAAGCCTATATTACGCCAATTGGTTGACTGACAGTTGTCAATTTATTGTTTACACAGCCGTACGACGTAATAACATGGTCGCTACTGTTTCACGGTTTTTTATAACAGATTAAAAATACTGAAAACTTTGAATTGAATTTAAAATTTTGTTTTGTTATTTTATGAACTAAAACTTACATTTTCCGACTGCTTTATGCCTAAACTGTCTCAATAACATATTTATAGATTTTTTCTCGTATAGAGTAAAATACCCTATTGTCAGAGTCAGTCAGAAAGTTGAAGCTAGTTGCTCGTTCCAAACAGTAGGTTTCTATGGAGAAGAACGAGCAAGAAACTCCATGAACACTCTTTTAAAATCAGTAAATTATACAAATTTAGGTTACACCGAAGGAACCGAATGATCCAACACATGCGCCACCGGCAGCGAGACATTCAAGTGAGCATGACTCTCCCAACCGCCAGGGCATATTCAAGTCAATGAGAGGTATACCTCGTAAATGGTAGCTTTAAAGAACATAGTGCTCACATGTATGTGCTACGAAAAATTATATAATACTAACACATTGAGTTTATACAATGCAAAGACAATATAGATCTTCAGCAGCTCCAAAAATTTTTACAAATGCTAATCAATTAATCTATGAACCCTTATGGCTGTGGAGCTAGACCAGCATCCAGCCAAGCATCTTTATCAGTGATGTAATCACTCAACTTATAATATGCTCGGTTGCATAGTGTGCGTTTAATACAAGACTTAAATTTTGTCTCATTTAGTTGAACAATGTGGGGAGGTATTTTATTGTAACACTTTAAACAGTACCCCATGACCCTAATACTAATACTCTATTGACTGTCTGTCCGTCTGTCAGAGGGCTGTATTTTTTTAACAGTAATAGGTAGACATTTGAAACACATCGTGGATTACTTTGGGCGATATATCTACCTAACTAAACATTTAAAATGAAATGTAAAATCAAAAACAACCTGTCGAAGAATCATGGCAGAATTTGTACAAAAAAATATATAGACGTTTAGAGAAGTTGAAATTCGAATTCTTATATTCTTGGGAGAGTATCTTCAGGCATTTACAATATTTTTAAAACCCCGCAAAAAAAGGAAATAGTTTAACGAAAGACTCATTATTTCAGAACGACACGGCTACTGACAGTAACAGTGACACTGACAGCCGCCGTTTCGCAGTTTTTACACTGAAATAGCATCGTTTAATATTACATGTCACATTGTCACAAATAATGATTATTTTTTTCCACACACTTGTCACATCACTTGTCTGCCAATTTGATGGATCCATTAACGTCACTTGTCACTTTTTTTTTGAAAATGGGCATCGACCGAAACGAAAAAAAAATATTTTCATTTCGTAATATTTTAATTTTGCGGGGTTTAAAAATATGGTAAGTATATCAATCTATTCCTGGTAATGTATTCTTCATATTGGAAAATATTTTAAACTTGGAAATTTTTTTTTTCATACAAATGAATGTATGGGTCTCGCCATGATTTTTTAAGACTTATAACAACTGACGAAGATTTTTGTTCTTTTACACATTTTCCGCATAATTGTGACACGCGTGTTATAGCTACGTGGGCACTTCCACTTGTTTCGTGAGTCCGACTCACACTTGGTTATTTTTTTGTTTGTCTGAGAGTACTTTACTTACATTTTGTTCTTCTTTGCCGGGTCTCAATCCAGAAGCAATCATGTACGTGCTTCCTATTGTCTTAATTTTCTCTATACAGCTGAACTTTGGCTTCAGGAGTAACTGTGAAGGACAATGTCATAGCATCATTTTTAGGTATAGTTTTGCTAAAATGACCCAACTCACGTTTAAATTTCTAAAAATTTGAAAGAAAGAAATAAATAAAAAGTATTTATTCGCCCGCCAGGACAAAAACACACACAAAAAATACATTAAAAAAGGAAAAAAAAGGAAACGAAAATTGCTCCTGTTCGTGGCCAAATGGCTCCTATCTCAGCATGGTGGTGATAATGGTTGTGGTGGTTGTGATAATTTTCATTAGAAGGGACCGAAATCAAATCGTCATCATCATATCAGCCTATTGCCGTCCACTGCTGAACGTGGGCCTCCCCCTGAGATCGCCAACCAACCCGGTCTTGGGCAGCCCGCATCCATCCGCTGCCAGCCACCTTCTTCAAATCATCGGTCCATCGTGCCGTAAGGCATCCCACACTATACTTGCCCAAATGCGGTCTCCACTCTAAAGCGTGTCTGCTCCATCTACCGTCTGTCCGTCTGCCCTAAGGCTTACCTTATCAAAATCACATATAATTTCATTGAGCAGTCGCAAACACTCCAAGCCTTGCTTGTTGACGTCAGTCTCATCGTAGAACTCCTTGTAGTTTGGTATCGATGCAAACATCACAGCTATGGTTGAGTACCTTTCGTGATATAACTCTGCCTGGAACGAAAATATTGGGATGATGGATTAAAAGCTACATGGTAAAAATGGACGCTGGGACGTAGGAAAATTCAGTTCATTGGAAAACCAACCTCAGATGCAACGTTAGTTAAGAAATGTTCTGCTACATGAGCTGGTAGTATGTTTTCTAGAAGAATCTGAAAGAGAAAAACGAAATTCTAGATTAGTACGTTTGAAACCTCTGGTGTTTTATTATTATTATATTAACGGCGGCAAATCTCAATGGAGACTACCCAAATACGCAGGAGATAATTATAGTGCACAAGTGTGTGCGCAAACACAGGTGCACTAACTCTTCCCTCATTCCCGTGCGGGGAACAACAGTGTTGCACAGACAACTTCCAAAGTCCGGGCTATTACTCAATAACCAACGCAACCTACCTTCTTTCTAAAATATCAATACCACAGCTGCATTACCAATGCCAAAAAACACACTACAACTAAACGCATTACTACTTTAAAATAAGGAGTGTTTAAAGAAGTTGCTGCAATTCTATTAGTGGGTAAACTCACAAATCCTTGTGCAAATCATTAAAGTTTTTGTACAAACCCCAATTCTACCAGTAATTCTACCCACCTTATTGATCCCTCGCATAGTCTCCACCTCCTCCTGTTCAAACTTGAGCTTGTCTTTCCATAAGAAGTCAGTTCGAGACGTGAACTCTATCTGTCTGTCCAGTATGTGCAGTAATGCTGCCAGGAACACCAGCACCATGCCAGCTTTAGTGGCGTACGCCAGCATTGGTAATCTGGAATGGTTTAAGATTTTCGTCTTGATTCTGTCAAACAGATATTTAGGAGCTGCTTAGCTTTATCTCAACTCCGTTGAGGTTGGCTTAAAGTCTAACCAGTAAATACCAGTATTTTATATGGAGCGACTTCGTGTGTCATTATCGTCATCGCCCTCAGCTCAACTTCACTATAATGTATCTCCTTGTTTGTGTCGATCTCCACGCTGCTGTGCCAGTCTCATCCCGGTTCTACCTACGATGGCTACAATGTCTAATAATAGCTATTCTGTCCATTTTGCTACCGGACGTCCTACACTTCTACCTGTCCTTTAACGCCACTCTGCCACTCTGATGTACACAGCATCATCGACTGCTTACCCCCTATCCGAAGTAATTAGTAGCTGCTGACGCTGTCTGTACCAAGCTCAAATATAGGTACTAAAGCAGTGGTAACCAACCTAAACTTGGCTACATCTAGCAGAGCACAATGGAATACAAAATCAGTGTATATCTACCATTTTGAAACTTCTATATTAATATTAAAAGAGGTAAAGTTTGTTTTTTGTGTGTTTGTAAGTTGCAATCACTGGAGTACTGGCCTGATACAAAAAAAATTTCACTGTTAAAAATCTACACTATTCACAACTATTGTGTGTTTATTTATTTATTTATTTATGAATACTGCATGCACAAAGGTACAAAGGCGGAATTAATGCCTCAGGCATTCTCTACCAGTCAACCAAGGGTAATGAAGAGGTAACATGGCAGGTGCATATGAAAAAAAATATATTAAAAAATTAAAAAGAGATCAATTTACGAATATATAAACTACACATACATAATATATATGTAATACACATGTGTATGTGTGTGTGTATGTGTTTGTATATGTAATGTATGTGCGTGTATGAGTATGTAATGTTTATTTATGTGTGTGTGTTTAATTTCTGCATTCGAATCTATCTTTCTAATCGTACTCTAGAACATGAATCATCTAAGTTCTACTTACTCAATCTCATTCTTCTGGTACTCATAGAACAGCTCTGCGGATGCGAACAGCGTGATGTGTGCCACCAACGTCACCAGCATCAGCACCAGCTTCAATACGAACCCGACGCGGAGGAACACTGATATTGAGGCGAGCGTCAGCACTGAGCTGTAGAGGTAGCTCTGGAAATATGAAAAAGAAAACTTTTTAAACTAGCAAGTGATCATACCATGGGTACCCATAATATATAGGTATGACTTAACCCAAGTCACTCACATGCAACAAAACATTTTTTTGTTAAATCACACTGCTACAACATAATAATTATCGATTTTAGTAAATTAAACCTAAATGGCTACTGCAAAAATACAGGGTAGTTTGCTGTTTCACCATAAAGTTGGCTCAACAGTTTTACTAAAGCAGGGGTTTACAGTTTTCAACCGACTTTAAAATAGGAGGAGGTTATCAATTCGACTGTATTTTTATTTGGTTTGTGACCTCAGAACTTTCGACTGGGTGAACTGATTTTGATGATTCTTTTTTATTTGAAAGCTGGTGCTTCCCATGTAGTCCCATTTTAATTTGGTCCAGTTTTGACAATGGCATCCTTGAGAAAATCGTATAAGTCTTAAAGCATTAAATAAAAGACTTTTTTTAACACTTGAATTTATTTATGTGCGCGATTTGTTACGCGATTTTTCCGGCAAATGTAAACCGATTTTTAAAATTCTTTTTTTTTTATGAATAGGGTATGCCTCAGGGGTGGTCCCATGTAAATTTTATCGAAATTGATTAAGCACTTTTTGATAAATCATCAAATACCCAAAAATTTTACATAAACGACGTTTTAGTTTCTTCAATCATTGGAGTAGTTACTTTCGATCTCTGTTTTAACTATGTTGCCATTTCTTGATGGATTTGGATGAAAAGGAGGTACTAGAAATAAAAAGCTTTTTACAAAAAAGACAACCGCCTACAAGAACTACAAAAACACACATGACTTTCGCTTCGTTTCGTTTCAGGGACTTGATGTCTTTTAACAGCCTGGTGACGTCGACATGGTCGAACGTGACGGAGGGCAGCTTATGCAGGTCCTTCGCCACGAACGTTATATGTCTACTGATACATAAGTAACTAGTACTTCGTCCACGAAGATTTTGTACTTCCCCTACAAATTCCATCAAGGCCCTAATCGAGGGGTAGTTAAAAAAACTCCAGTAAGGACAAGCCTTGCTAACACATCACGATTCGCTAGCTAATCTTAAATTATATTCTATTACTAAGTAATTTGATGTACTTTGGCTGTGCACTGATACGACAGTCAGTCAGGTCACAAAATACAAAGATTACAGAAGGACCACTCCCGCCATCTTCAAAAATAATTACCTAAACTTGCCAGACTCACTAGGGCTGCTACTGTATTAACTCTGTAGGTTTTATTTGTGACTATATGAAATGTTATTGACATTGGTTGGAACTCTTTGCATTTTTTTTAGAACAAAATTTTCCTGTTCGTCATGAAAATGTTAATGTGTCTCATTTATTCATTTAGACAACATGTGACAGTCGAGACTGAAGTCTGCTTGAAACTCCTTGAGAATGCCTATAAACGTAATGTCAATGTGTGCGTGCGAAAAATGGCGGTTTGTTCTGAGTGGCCTCTGCTCGGGCGCGCCGAAGCTGTACGTACTTTATGGTCAGGTTTTCCTTATTAATAAATAGATAAGTATATTAGTCACCTCAGATACATCCATTCTTGTTAGCAAATTCACTTTTACTAAACTATATCTCACTTACAAATGAACTTACAGGAGCTGAATCGACATCATTGTCTTCAGTGTAGTTGTATTCGGTCCAATTAAAGCTGCCGTTACTCCGTAAATACATCGGGTAGTCTATTATTACGAACGACTGAAACTGAAAAAATAAATAATGTTTGATTGTGGTTCTATGAATATGAATTAATTTTAAGTAACTGGTCCTTTTAAACAGTTTATTCTGTGTCCAGGAACATTATTTATGTTACAAAAAAGAATAACACAATGGAATCGTGATCACATTCACTCACGTGATCATACTCACTCACGTGATCATACTCACTCACGTGATCATACTCACTCACGTGATCATACTCACTCACGTGACTGCACTCACTTAAGTGATCTAAGACACTTACGTGATCACACTTGATAACGTGATCACACTTAATAACACTCACGTGATCTCATTCATTTAAGTGATCTTAGAAACTTCCGTGATCACGCTCACTTAAGCAATCTCAGACACGTAATCACACTAAATAACGAGATCATACTCACTCACGTGATCACACTCACTTAAGCGATCTCAGACACTTACGTGATCACACTCACTCATATGATCATAGGCACACATAGTTTATCATGGAATGACAATTATTTTTTTAATCATAAGGTAATCAATCTTACCAAATTAATAACTGCGCATGCGCCTATGAGTAGTACTGATACCGTGAACATCGTCAACCTTATGAAACGGTTATTGGCCACCACCTGGAAAAATATTATCAAAGGCTTACACTCACAGTGCTGTTACATAAACAGACATAGTTTTTATAGCTAAACCTGGCTGCAGTTAAAATCTATCGAACTTAGCAGAAGCTTTGGCATACTCATAACGTAACAACGTTGGTAATCAATTCACCCCACACTAAGATTCAAGTTCTAAGATACAAACCTTGGCTTAGTTTAAACTTCAAATCTGCCAAGAATAATTATTTTTTTGCTTATTTGACAAATTTATTCACAACATTAAATTAATATGTAAGTTGTGAAATAAAATAAATAAATTCCATGAACAAGAATCGCCCATACCAGCCCGACTGTCGACTAACTTAATATTGAAGAGAAACCAAACCTCGTTCCTGCACACACAGTTATCAAAAGAGCTGATGATAATAGCATGAACTTACTTGTCCAGGTTTCGTGCAGTTGTCAGCATACAAGTCATCAGGCACGTCAGATATTGGACGTAGTCCTCGCGACAACATAGTGCCATCGTACCACGATAGGTATACGAACACCAGTAAGGTGAAAAGAGTCGGACCGAAGGATGCGTATAGGACTACGCCTCTGGAAAAGAAAGTTGCTGATAAGTAAGGTTTGAAACTTGAAATTTAAGGATTCGTAAAGGTTGCAAAAAAATTAAAGAATTATTAATGCCGGCCATTCACGGATAGCTTGAAGCAGTCGATACTGCATAGCAACCTACAGTCTTCTACGTACACACATACATGGAAACGCTGGAGTTGTCGCAACTGCTTCGGGCGTTCGGCAGTGCGGTGAAATTTCATGGTACTGTTAAACAGTCGCCAGGCATACACTGACTGCTCGAGCTGTCGGCTGCTCTCGCGTAGTGTCTCCACCCGCCCTCTTAATTCCGCGTTGTTCTTGTTAAACAGTTATCAATGACAGCTTCAAACTATTGACTCTGACTGCAAGAGCAGTCCGTGTACGTTGATCACTGACAAACAGCTCGAGCAGTCTGTGTATGGCCGGCCTAAGAGTTACAAGGGTATTGCAATGGCAGGTCTTTTCTATAAAAGCAATTTTTAACAGACAACTTTTGGATAGATTGAATGGAGAAGAAGAAATTAAACAATTTAATTAAACAACAGATCAAAGAATAGTATGATGTTGAACCTCGCTTTAGAAATGTAAAAATTATATATATCTTTGATTCGTACACATAACAAATTGTCATGAGTACAATAAAAGATAGAAGAGTCTTGATACAGTAGATCACTGAAATGAGTCCGATATTAAAGATGAAGATAGAGATATATTTAATGCATAACTGTGTACATTAAGTTCTTATGAAGAAGATGGATGAAAAAAGATTGCATGTAGCGGAGATGAGAATGTTGAGTTGGATGTGTGGAGTTACCAGAATGGATATGGTGAGAAATAAACATTACATTTTTAGTGTCAACAGTCTACCCAAGTCGGATATGCAATAGTATTTTTATAAATTAGGAAATTAATAAAAAACTATTTTTTATCAAAAAAATCATGCAGATTATAACTACATACTACATACATTTTCATTTACAATAACATTAGCAGCAACATGATGTATACTCACCTAGGAACAGTCAGCAGTTGTATAAACACTAATAAAGCGAACAAGGAAGCTGCGCACGCGACGTTATACTTGAACTGCGGGTCAGCCTGATTGCGGTACTGACGTTCCTGAGTACTGCTCTTAAACCAAAGCGTGACGCGGTTCATGCCTTCGGAGTTGGTACTGGAAACCATAAAACAGTCTACTTATCAACTATGTTACGGGTCGGCTTCTAGTCGGTTGCAGCTGAATACATGTTACATCTTACATGTGACCTTTACAACCCAGTTTCTGGTTATACCATACACCTTGGTAACACTGCTTGTTAGACTTTCTGACCTACCCATAACGACTGTCAAAGATCTACGAATGACAGTCAGGGCTTTACGTGCTTTCCGGTGACATAGTTTCGATATAAAATGGATGGTCACCCATCTACGAACCGACAGCGGAAAGCGTAGCTTAGCTACAACTTGCCTAAAATAGTCTACTGCTGATTGCTTTTAAGTTTTAAAAAACAGCATATACAGGAATGTTTTGAATAACTGTTCTTGTAGGTACTGCTGAATAATTTAAGGCTTTAAAGAGAGTTATTCAGATATAAATATACAAACCTGCAGTCACAACAAGTGGTCCTTTGTGGTAGAAGATTTTGTTCTATCATGGCTAGACTCTGAAATAAAGATAAATGTGAATCCAATTGAAAAGACCGAGAAGAAAATGCTTAATAAAATGTAAAAGAAAATCATAGAACAAGACTTACAGAAATTCCAATATTCTTGGCAAGAGTTGAGTCAGTAATGTTAGCAAAAGGTTTGTCCGCACCCCAACACTCCACATATTTTGTCATCTTGCTTGAAGGACGAGATCGTGTTGGTACTCCAGGAGTCGCTGGAATATATGATGGTGTTATTGCCGAACATTTTATGTTAAGCGATGAAATCATGGTTGATGATATGAATGTAATGTTGGACAGTGAAATTGCATATTTGGATTCGAGTTTTTTGTATGATTATTGCCAAAAAGAGAACATTTATGTATCAAAACAAACTGTCTCGCTTTCTCCAACTATATTTGGGTCGGCTTCCAGTCTATCTAAATGCAGCTGAATACCAGTTTTGTACATGGAGCGACTGCCTATCTACCACACTTTCAACAACCCGGTTACTGGATAACAAGATATCCCGTGGTTAGACTGGTAGTCAAACTTTTTGGTTTCTGACTACTCATACGACTGTCAAATATCTACAAATGACAGCGAGCAGCAACGGGTTTACATGCTTTCTGAGGCATGAGGGAGCTTTCAGTATGAAATGGATGGAAGAAAACATAAAAAGATCGATCGTTGGCATTCTATTAGTTGATTACTACAGTAAAAAAAAAACATAAATCCTTTTATGAGAAGACAGGCCATAAGCTAAGATTTGAGAGGTGAATATGTAGATAAAGACAGATAAACTAAAACTATCGATACAATTAGAATGGGGCTCAAAACTGTTAGCCACGACGGCAAAGATCTAAGATGTAAAGTCACTAACATAGTGATTCCGTTGACATTGTACTCATCATTCGAAGAAATAAGGGCGCTAATAGCTCAGTGGGCGTCAATAGCTCAGTAGGGGTTAATTGTTCACTTGGCGTTAAAGCCCCAGTTGGTGTCAAACCCCTAAAAGGCGTCACAGCTCCAGATGGAATTGTTTGATCACTGTAGCTACTGGAATCTTTTAAATAAAACAGATGAGGGATTAATATGTGTACCTTTTCGAAAGCCGTACTTTCAAATTCACTTAAAGCGGTGTTATCTTTAATTAATTATGCCGTTGTCGCAATGTCAAAATTTAATTTATTTTTGAGACGATTATTTTTTTAGACATTGTTACTTCAGGCAAACAAGGCAATCAACAAACATAGTACGCGATCTATGGCTGCCAGCAGATTCAATGTACCCAGAGCCACCAATTACTTTGGTGATAGAACCCTAAAAGAACGAATACCATTATCTATTGAACAGTCTGCCGGCAGACTGAATAAGGATTGAAACCAATAGAAACAGATTTAAAAATAAATTCAAATCATACTTTTTAGAAAATTGTTAAAGTGCTACCTAATACATGTAAGTAATAATAAGAACTATGTAAAAGACTCACCAGACCCCGCAGTCAAACCATTACAACGGTTTTGTGGGGCTTAGTTTATAAGCTATGTAATATTATTTTGGACTTATATTATTTTATATTTTATTATATTGCCTAGAGAGGGTACAAAAGAAGTTTTTGAAGGCAATGCATTACCGATGCTCTCGTACCTCTGTATCCTATGCCGATTTACTTAATCAGTATAACTTGTCGCCATTATGTAGTCGACGAATTTTTCTTGAGAGTATGCTCCTGTATGACATTTGTAACAATGCTTATGACTGTATGGACATCTGCAATAGGCTATGTTACGCAGTACCTAGAAGAGCTCACACAAGAGTAGTCCGTAAACAGTCAGTGTTTGCTGTGTCTTCCTGTCGTACAAATGCTGGCTTGCGTGCTCCTCTACGGCGCCTTACTAATAATTATAATAAATTCTTTAGTGATATTGACTTATTCTGTTTGACATATGGTAAATATAAAAGCACTATCCTTGAAGCGATCAAAGATTCAGATATTATATCTCCTTTCTGAGCAGATAAAGCGTGGTCTATTGAATCTAAACTTTTGTATTTAAAGCTAACTGTAAAGCTGAATTTTGTAAACACTTTTATTGTTCCTCGTTCTTTTATTACTTCGACATGTATGAAATTATTATTTTTGTGAAGCGCTTTAACTTTTTACTGTAAAATATAGATTTACTAAATTATCTTTATATTCTAGCGTAAAATTGTATAACCTAATAGTATTCTGTGAATAACGCAGTGGATTGCATAATTATTAGTTTTAAGTTCTTCTTTTTATATACCTTCATTATGTAGTTGTTAGTTGTTCCAAATAAATAAAAAAAATAAAAAAAAATATTAAATAAATAAATATAAAAAAGAGGCCGACTAAGGGTCTATCTGGTGGAAGTAGTCACCCCGCTTATAGACATCCCACATTACTACATCAACAGCCATATCCCAGAATCAAAGTTGAAGTATCTCATAGGTCTGTAATTATACTAGCTTTGGGTGCTGGTGTTTTTTTTTTTGCAAAAGCCTGCCCCCGTTCCCTTCATTTCTCTCGGTGTTGCCAATTCGCAAGGAAGCCATTCAAGGCGTCCCGCCATCTTCTCCTCGGTCTGCCGCGAACTCGCTTCACTGTGTCGGGGATCCAGTATTGCGATATGCGTGCCCATAGATTAGCTGGTTTAGACGGCTAGTGTAAATACAGACACAATAATTTAACAAACTACTCACCAGTTCCCATAATAGGACTGATGGCTCCAATAATAGATCCGCTTCGGCTCTTAGGTTTAGGAGTGACCGCTGTTCCATTGCCAAGACCTTCGCCAGGGCTAGTTGCTTGATTACTATCGAATGCGACTACTTTCACTGATGCTCGTCTACTTAGATCTGAAAACAGAATTATGTAAAAACATCATCATCTGCCCAGCCTTTTCCCAACTATGTTGGGGTCAGCTTCCAGTCTAACTAGATGCAGCTGAGTACCAGTTTTACATGGAGCGACTGCCTATCGGACCTCCACAACCCAATTACTGGGTAACAACGATACCCCTTGGTCAGACTGGTTGTCAGACTTTCTGGCTTCTGCCTACCCAAAACGACTGCCAAAGATCTACAAATGACAGCCGTGCTTTCCGAGGCACGGAGGGAACTCTGTATGATAGGGATGGTCACCCATCCACAGACCGACCACAGCTAGCTTAACCTTTGACCGATCGATCTGTACGGCTTTAACTTAGCCACGAGCTCCTCACTAATTATGTAAAAAGTGATAATAATGATAATACCAGCTTACTAATAATGTCCCACTGCAGGGCTAACTCTCCCCATACAGAGAAGGCATCAGCATTGATCACCACGTGCGCTCAAGGCGGATTGGCGATTTGAGACTTATAAAAATTATAATGTCCAGGTTTTCTCACAATGTTTTTCCTTCATCGTGATGTCCAAGATGACTTAGAAATTATATGAATTTGTGAAAGTCACATTTGTACTTGCTTGTGCCCGGCTGCGATCCCACAACCTCGTGCATGAGAAGCGGGTGCCTTAACCACGTCATGTAGAAAGGAATTAACTAAAATCTCTTCTCTATTATATTTTATCCCTTTGCCTGCTGTCATGTCTCCAGGAGTCATGTTATCATTGTTTAACTATTGTATCTGCTAATTGGACAGTTGAGCTGTTTTCGAAATCTCCAGTGTTAACATTTTTTGTCGGTTACATATGAAAAATAAGTCCATATAATTATAGAGACCATGTAGGTATTGCACTTTTGCATGGAACATCATATTTTTTTTAACCCTTTGACCGCCACGTTAAAGAAGTAAATTGGTGTCCTCGGCGGCGCCAAGAAGTCTAGAAACTTAAATAGCGAAAGAAATTTAAAAAAAATGCTGTTTTACGAGTAAAAGTCTGTCATGTGTGTCAGTAGTGACCGTAACGAGTCCAATTTTGATAGTTTGTCATTTAGACATGACTTATATCCGAAAATTTCAACGCCTTTGGGTCTAGAACCATGAATTGATTCCATAGTAAAAGTCTGTACCCCGAGCCACGATATCCCTTTTAATGTGTATATTTTCTTAACCTTTTTCTTTTCCGTGTTCTTCCCACTTACCTCCAGTAGTCCTTAGAGACTCTGTCCTCAGAACTCTGCTTGGGAAGGTCTCCATTTCATTGAAACTGTTTTGTGACGGTGCAGGACTGATGTTGTCTCGTGGTCTTGTGGGTGATATATCCTGGTACAAAGAAGACACGATGCTTGCTTTCCGGTCTACTGTACATACTGAGAGACGGCCGTTTTCTGATGGTTTCTGAAAAAAATATATAACGTTGGTTAAGGTTGATGCAATTTAAACATTTCAATTTTGTTACGTTAGTTGGCTTGAGGATTCAACAAAAAAAAAATGTCTTTTACTTGGTCCAAGTATCCCAAACCTATATATTATCTAACTTTCCGATCTAACGTGACAACAAACGCGTCCCTGTAAATTGATATCGACATCGGCAAAGCAGAAAAAAGGGAAGTTACAACGACAGTAATGAAAAAGGATCGATCGTTTTCCTAGAGACCTTTGAAAAGTAGTCACCTATATACTTCTATAGGTTCCACACGTAACAACGTAAACGGCTATCGAATCCAAGATTGGTAATTTATAAACATTAACAAAAAAATATATAGGACGTGGTCTTTCGCCTAGGGCCTGATCTACCTATTTACTATTTAGCCGCTCCAGGCAAAAATATTACATGCCACCCTTCACAATGACACCTTATGACCCAGTGATGGCCATTTCTACTTTCATTCGATCATAACTATCTCGTGTCAATAATTTATTGTCACTGACGACACGTTCGGGATGCAACAACCCTTCACCACTAATTTGATTGAGATTTGACAGAACTCGGCCATATTGCTTTTAAGTAAAACTGCAATGAATTCGGTAGTGGTGAAATTTGTAAAAAAATCGTGATTTACTATAAGAATCCAGATGCGGGTGAGTACAGTTCTATTGCAATTATGGGAAACATGCTTGTTTAAGATGTTGTTCCTTTTTATTTCCATTTTAAATGATTATTAAATGTTTATTTCAAATACTTTATTTATTGCATATGTTGAAATTAAATTTACTACATGCAATGTTTAATATTGGTACTATAAATGCTGATTTATCCAATCATGGACATTTTCCTAATTATCGGCGATTCTTTGGGTTAATATCTTTATATCGTATTTGGTAGATGTTAACGATGTCAAATTATTGACAGTTTTAAGAAAATATACAATATAGACACATGTGTGTCTATATTGTTTATTTTCTTAAAAATGTTACCGACCACTATTATAGTGTCCATAACTAGTAGCTTTAAAATGTATTGATTTTTTTTGTCCAAGATTGGTTGTCAATAACTGGTACCTTTAAAATTGCTATAATTTACTGATTTTATTTTATTTTTTAGAAATGGCACTATAGAGAAACTGCACTAAAGAACAGATGGAAAAGAATATAAAAGAAGTGAAAAAGGGGAGTTCACGTCGCTGTTGTAGCCAATATGCCATTTAACAACTAAAAAACGGTTTAACAACTATCGTCACAATGATCGCTGAGTCCACATCCCACATGACTAGAACCTCGCGGGCCAAGTCAAGATCTGATTATCTTTCTCGGCCTTCACGAGGTTCACGTCATGCGGAACCTTTGTCAATAATTATTGCCCGCCTCCCCAATCGATCCACCACCACTACATCAGGCTTATTAGCTACAATAGTCCTGTTAGTGATAATGGATCGATCTCAGTACACGGGGACATTGTTATTTTCAAGAACTGGGTCGGGAACATATCTATAGTACGGTACGTCTGATTCTAGGAGGTTGTATTTCAGAGCAAGTTGCTGATGGATAATCCTGGCAACAAGGTTGTGCCTATGCAAGTACTCTTCGTTAGCAAGACGAGAACATCCAGAGATAATGTGACGGATTGATTTTCCCGGTCAAAGACATGCTTAATCCATCCATCCTTCACAATAAATTTCTGGTAGTTATTTGTCCAAATATCATCCATAATTGCACAGACAAAACCTTCGGTTTCTCCAAATAGATTACCAAATCGTAGTCAGGACACAAATGCTAAGCCACATCGGGCCCGTTTAGGGCCAGGAAAAAGCGTCCGTGAAGCTCCTTACTCTTCCAAACGTTAGTCTCAAGCACTTGGCAAGGCTTGCACCAGTTTCCTTTAGCCAAGGAGAGCGGGGTGAGGCCCTTGTCCACTGCAACTACATCTCGGTGCATCCCCACGCCGGCTTCTAGGAAATATTCCCTGAGATTGCATATCTCACGGTTGTGGAGGGTCAGTCACGACCTCAACACATACAGTCATTTACAGAAGGCGCTTTCCCCGAATTATTAAAAATATCTCTTATTAAACCAATTCATAAAAAAAACACTAAAACTGATCCCAACAACTACCGCCCCATAGCTCTCTTGCCCTCAGCCTCCAAAATCTTCGAAAAAGCTATGTGTGATCGCATTTATACATTTTGCGAAACAAATTGCATATTTAACGACTGTCAGAATGGTTTCCGGAAAAATCGCTCTACCACATTAGACGTGTTTAAATACATTCAGGAAGCCCTTAATATTCTAAACAACAAAGAATACGCATTGGGAATACTACTAGACATGACCAAAGCCTACGACAAAGTGCAATTTAATATACTACTTCAGAAATTATACGGAATAGGAATTCGCGGAAAGGCGCATGAATGGCTTTCGACGTACTTAAAAAACAGAGAACAAGTAGTAGAAATCGAATACTTAAACCACAATAGTAGAGAAATCGAAAAAATACGATCAAGTCGCAAAATTATAAACGCCTCCATCCCCCAAGGAAGTGTCATAAGTGGTTTATTATTCCTCATATACATTAACGACCTGCCGAAAACCATAGAGGGACCATGTGTTTTATTCGCGGATGATATTTCCTTATTAGTCTCATGCCAAAATAACACGAACCTAGAGGAGAAACTTAATTACACACTCGCTAAAACAAGTAACTGGCTGACCTCACATAACTTAGAAATAAATTACACTAAAACTAAATTAATAACTTTTCTTTTTACCAAAAAGCACCTTTACACCTAAACTTCAACTTCAACGGCACTAAATTAGAAACTGTTGATGAATTTACATTATTAGGACTAACAATAGATAAACATATTAACTGGAAACAACATATACAAAAAACACGTGCAAAAATTTAAAAATTCTCGTATGCTCTCCGTGAAATTAAAAAGACCACCGACCTACAAACTGCCCTCAGCACCTATTATACATACGCCAATGCATGGCTTAGTTACGGCATAACCCTTTGGGGCAACAGCACAGAAGCACCGACACTCTTTACCTTACAAAAGAAATTGGTAAGAATCCTGGTAAATATTGAACAAACTGACAGCTGCAAACCTTACTTTATAAAATACAAAATTCTAACACTCCCCAGTATATAATACATATTAGAAACATGCAAATTCGTTCGTAAACATCAAGACTTCTACACAAAACGCGAAGATATTCAATCACACTACACACTCAGGCACCGATCTAGGCTAAATATACCAACCTCCAGGCTAAAACTACACTCTACAAGTACCTACGTAATGTCAATAAAGATTTTTAACAAACTACCTAAAATAATAAAGGAAGAAGAAAAGTTTAATTTATTTATAAAAAGGATTAAACAAATGCTGATAAACAAATGTTATTATTCCATCAATGGATATCTAAATGATAAATATATAAATAATGTAATTGAGAATAATTAATAAAATAAATAAAGTAATAGAAATATAATAATAATATAATATAATTGAGAATAATTAATATTAATAAATAAAATAAATTCATTAATATAAACATAATAATAATAATATAATATAATTGAGAATAATTCATAATAATTAATAAAACAAATAAACCAATATAAATATAATAATAATAATATAATTGGGAATAAATAATAATAATAAATATAATAAATAAATAAATATAATAGTATTAATAGATATAATTGACAATAAATAATAATAATAAATAAATAAATATAAATAATAATAATAACAATAATGTGATTGATAATTTTTTAGTTAACTATACATCTTATGTTATTATAGTATTTCTCTAAAACAGAGCTTCCTCTCTTCTACCCATTTGCTGTGCCCGATCAGGGTCCATAATGATCCTAACCAAACACCTACCACCTAAGCATATTTGTACTTATGGAAAAGCAATAAAGATATTGAGTATTGAGTTGAGTATACGCGGGATACAGTCTCATCTCTGATGATCGTGGGTGGTGCATCCGATATGCTGTCGACAATGTACGGACTCTTCTATCTAGGGCATCGAGTTCCGTTTGAGCCCATTTGAGTATGCCGAAAGAGTTCATCAGAACCGGCATGACTCACCCGTTGAAGGCGCGCACCATATTTCCGCCTGATAAAATACTATTATTAATATCTATTAACTATACTACTATTATTATTACTACTACTATTATTATTTATTAACTGTTCATAACTGGGTATTCATTAATGGGTGTGTCCATAGGAGGGTGTCCATTATTGGAAACTGTATGTCCGTCACTGGTTACTAGGTTTAGCCTAATGTTTTTCTTAATTTTCAACTTAATGTCGATATTATGTTTAAAATTAATAAATAGTGTTGAAAATTATACCGTATTATATTACTTTTCATTCCTTTTAGATTCAAAGATATAACAAAAAATCAGAAAACAGTCCAAACAAAAAAAATATTTCTTAAACTGTCCATGACTGGTGCCATACCTTATAAGTCATAAGCACGCTATTCAAAGATGGGGCAAATTTTAACAGACTTTAAAAACTGGCCAAGTGCGCCCGCAGGGTTCCGTACTATTATCTATACAACATAAGACATCGAGCAAAATACGGCAAAAAAACACGTTTGTTGTATGGGAGCCCCCACGGAACTGATAATTATCTGTTCCGTGGGAGCCCCCTTTAAATATTTATTTTATTCTGTTTTTAGGTATCACGGTTCATGAGATACAGCCTGGTGACAGACAGACGAACGGACAGACGGACGGACAAACAGCGAAGTCTTAGTAATAGGGTCTCATTTTGACCCTTTGGGTACGGAACCCTAAAAAGGAGGTTTCTTATCGGCTCTTATGTAGGTACCTATGTAATATTTGTTGGAATTAATTAATACTTACAAAGTCATTATTACTTTTATAGTAGCCCCCAACTACCCTGAATTTCTCTCTGGGCATATGCCCGGCTGCACCCCCCCCCCCCCCCCCCTAAATCTTAGCTCTGCGTTCACCAAGATAGAAATGGAAACCTACCAACCCGTCTTAACCAAATATTTACGAGTAACTAACATAAAGTTAGACCAAACGAAATTAAGTCCCAATCTCTATCGCAGAAATAAACAATATTAAGCGGCAAAATCAACAAGGGTCCTAGAAAAACACATTCAATAACGTTGGGATAAGAAACTAACAAAACAATCATTAATAGGAGTATATTTGCTACAGCGTATCATAGGCAAACATAATATGTACACGATGTAAGACGACCTGGACCTAAGAGAAGAATAGTCGAAGAACTATTATAATGTAAAAGTTTTATGCCAATCCAACCTGGCTGAAAGAAAGTCTGACCAAAAAGGTTTATACGTTTTGTTCAAACAGAAGGAATTCAAATTCAAAAATAGGCAATTGTTTTTGTTTGAATGTAATAGAAATTGAGTGCGTAAATTGAACCCCCTGTAGCGTAATCTCTAGCAAAGTGATTACAATGAAAAAGTTCTCATATTTCGTTTTTGCCAAAATAATACAGGCAGGGCACGCCCTAACTCCTGAGATACAGTTGAGATTGAGATTGAGATTGAGTTTGAGTTTGAGTATGTCAATAAAGTGTTATTATAATGATTAAAGGGAATTATTATTCCATTATAACTATCGTTTACGCGCGACTTCGTCCGCGTGAATGTGATTAAAAAGTAGCTTATGTCCTTCCACAGGGTTCAGCCTATCTTCATACCAAATTTCAATAAAATCGGTTCTGTCATTTCAACGTGAAAGTATAACATACAGAGTTATTACTTTTGCATTTATAATATTAGTATGGATATAGAGATAGATTGCACAGCCACATGGGCTAGATTGCGGGTATGGCTAATAAATTAATCATAAATTAATAGTTTAAAAAAACTAAAAACACGCTTTTAATAGAAAACCAAACTAAAAAATAGAAAATAAATTTTAATAAATTTAAATTAAGAAAAGTGTTAAAAATTTCAATAAATATAAATTAATAATATTGTGAATAAAAAAAAATGTTATTTTAAAAAAAGCGTGGGGTGCATGGTGTCAATAGTTATAAATATTTTATTGACAGATATGAGTAGAGTGATTATCATTTTGATAATATCTTAAGATATTATCTTAAAATTATTTTATTTTATTCACACTATTATTAATTTATATATATTTAAATTTTTAACACTTTTCTTAATTTGAATTTATTAAAATTTATTTTCTATTTTTTAGTTTGGTTTTCTATAAAAAGCGTGTTTTTAGTTTTTTTTAACTATTATTTATTTTTTACTTTTTAGTATGAAAAAATGGAATAATTTTATCAAATTAGTGTATTGTCATCGGTCCTCGATAAATCTACAAAGTTTGAACGAAATCTGGCCGTTTAAAGTGGGTCAAAATCGCGCCCAAAGAAGTCGGTTACAAAAAAACATACAACATACAGGTGAAGTAATAAAAAGCGTGTAAAAACAACCGCATCAGAGATTTTAGCTTTGTTTCACGGAAGCTAACGCGTCGGCGAAGTCTGTGGTATTGCAGGTATTATTATCTACTAGCGACTCGACCCGGCTTCGCAAGGGCCTATAGCCTTCCTCGATAAATGGTCTATCCAACAAAAAAAAAAATCATTTCGAATCAGTTGATCCTGAGATTAGCGCGTTCAACCAAACAAATTCTTCAGCTTTATAATATTGACGACGGTGACCAATAACATTAAGTAAGCATTGGCTTGTTTGCGATCCACTAACATAAAAAAGTAACTTATTTTTAAACTGATTCATTTTATATTGCATCAATTAAGAACTCTTAAATTAAATCTAATCCTTGGAACAACAAAGAAGAACAATGATAAAGACGAAACAATCCCAACTCTCATCACTGGAGCTACGATTTAGATTACAGCTGCAATCAACGGTAATCCTTCAATTCAACTTGCGACGTTATCCAGCGTACCTATCTCAAGTCTGTTGTGAACTTTGCGATTAGTCGCCACGACTGCGACTGTTTGAAAATCGTCGGATTAAAGATTTATTTATTGTCTTGCCTTAACACTTCATTTTGATTTAAGATTAAAGCTTGCTTTTCGTTAGGGTTCGCATTCATCAAATGATTGTATATTTTATCATTATAATGTGACATATATTTAAAACATGTATCTTACTTTGATTTCAAAGAATCATAGCAGGATTTGTACAAAATAAATTAAGATGTTTAGAGAAGTTAAAATTCTTTTTTTATATTCTTGGGTGCCTAAAGAGTAGGTACTAGTATCTGCCATGATTCTTTATACAAATTCGTTAATTATTGACTCTTCACGTGACCGAAAGGCCTATTCTTGGGCCAAAGAATCAGCATTGCCATACAACGTGGCAATGCTGCGAGCCTGTTTGGGCACGTATCTCGTTGACAGCGACGTGAACGATCTTTTGTTGCTCTATGAGCTCGCTCCTCCTTTTTTTTAAATTGTACAGAATATATTTTTTATTATTTTTAAATATTGAATTAGTTAAGTTTTAAATAGTATAATAATTCTTTAACATTTTTGACAAAGTTTTGTTCACAATTTATTTAGGAGTAAACAAAAACAATGGACACAACATACATCTATCAAAGACTCTCTGTCAGGTTTTATAATCAATCCTTAATGTAGTCGAAAATTACAAATGAGTATTTAAACACCGTCAAAAGTCATAGACGGCTACTTATTATCACTAGTCATTCGATCAATATCCTAGTAATCAAATAAAAAACATTGGCCACAGCTTTTGGGGCCAGCAATGGCTCATGTGATGGCATTTTGTAATCCAGTAGTGTAATCGGTAAGTTAGCCTGACTCAGTGGGAGGCGGTAGCATTTGCGAAGGATCCTGCTTCAGTGATTTATAATTAGTTTAATGTCGACAGCTAATGCAGTCACGTGGCGTCTAGACATTAGACACGCTTGACTATAATTCATGCTATTGCATCTCGCTTTGATCTGATCCAGTGGACCAGTTATGTATACATTTAGTTTAAACTTGAGAATGTGATTATTATTTACTTGTTTTAACAGATAATAATTATGAGAATGACTACTTATATCAGAAAAATAAGAAAAAACATTAAAATAGGTCACCTTTTCTTATCTACATAGGGATCGATTTCCAATCTAACTGAATGCAGTTGAATTGAGAGCGACTGCCTACCTGACCTTCACAACCTAGTTACTGGGTAACACGATACCCCTCGGCAAGACTGGTTGTCAGACTTTCTGGCTTCTGACGACAGCCGGGCGAACGGCTTTATTGGAGTTTGCCTGCGATTGTATCCGTGTTTTTCTATCGAGTTCTGATTTTTTTCACAAGAAAATACCTTATACAGTAAGGTATAAGTTATACGGTAAGGAATAACGTAACTTCCTATTATCGAAAAAATGTAAAGAATCGGAATCCTATTTCCAGAGATTAGCAAATTTAAACAATAATGCTCACAAACTCTGCAGCTTTGTTAAATACCTACTATCCGTACTATATATTTTAATATTATAAATGCGAAGGGAACTCTGTCTGTTACGCGCTTTCACGATGAAACGGCTGAACCGATTTTGTTGAAATTTGGTATGAAAATAACTTGAAGCCTGGGGAGGGACATAGGCTAGAGTTGAAAAAAAAACGTTTTTTTCTCCTCATGAAAACAACGTTTAAAAAAAACATGGAAGAAAAAACAGTTTTTTTTCTGGAGTAGGTTTTATTAGGTCCTTACATATATTATGAAATTGCCGATACTTAATACTGGCAACTTTGGAATCAAATATTTTGTGTTCGATTAGGAATTCCAAATTCAAAATTATTTCAAAATAAAGACTAAAGAATATTGTTTTAAAATTCGTGTTTCATTTGTTTTATCGTCATTTGTTTGGGCTTGAAAATTGCTATTGCAACAACAATGGAGAAATTAAAAATTCGCGATATTTACGAATATGAGTTCTACCGTGGCACCAGTGCAGCAGAAACGGCTCGAAGGATTAACGACGTGTACGGGCCAAGCACCGCTAACGAACGAACGGTGCGTTTTTGGTTTCAACGTTTCCGTTCTGGAAATTTTGATTTACAAAATGAGCCTCGTGGACGACCGGATACTCAAGTGAATAATGAAGAATTAAAGGCGATAGTTGAAGCGGATTCATCTCAAACCACTTCTGAATTAGCAGCAGCCTTTGGAGTAAGTGACAAAACAATCACTATCCATTTGCGTCAAATTGGAAAAGTAAAAAAGCTCGAAAAGTGGGTACCGCACGAATTGACTGAAACACACCAACAAACACGCGTCGGTTGCTGCGCTTCCTTGCTCAATCGTCACAATAATCAGGGAATTTTAAATCGTATTGTCACTTGTGATGAGAAGTGGATCGTGTACGATAATCGCAAGCGATCATCACAATGGCTTAACCCTGGAAAACCGGCAAAACCTTGCCCCAAGCGAAAACTGACCAAAAAGAAGATTCTAGTTAGTGTTTGGTGGTCCTGTGCTGGTGTCATCCACTACAGCTTCATGAGATCAGGCCAAACGATTACTGCAGACATGTATTGTCAACAGTTGCAAACAATGATGGAAATGCTCACCATTAAACAACCGAGATTGGTCAATTGCTCTAGCCCATTGCTCTTTCAGGATAACGCTCGACCACATACTGCACATCAGACGGTCGCCAAGTTAGAGGAGCTGCGACTGGAAACTCTGCGTCACCCACCATACTCTCCAGATCTTGCCCCAAACGATTACCATTTATTCCGAAATTTGGACAACTTTTTACAAGGAAAAAAAATCAATTCTGATGAGGCAGTTTAAACAGCCTTCAAGCAGTTCATCGATTCTCGCTCCCAGGATTTTTTTACCAAAGGGATCAATGAGCTCCCGATAAAATGGCGAAAGTGTATCGATAACAATGGTACATACTTCGATTGACTAAATATATAATTTCTTTTAAAAATGTTATTTTTAATTTTTTGATACCGATCGGCAATTTCATATGTAAAGACCTAATATTTCAAGAGTACGAAAATAAAAATATGGTAAAGCGGTTATCGTAATTATAAGCTGATATTAATTTTTTTTTGTTTAATGAGAAAATACCATTGGTTTTTTGTTAAATAGTACATAAATGTCTTAAAATAATTGGCAACACCCACTAAAGTTTACCATTTACGGACGGGGATTTCCCTAATCCTCGTTTGGTTTATGTTTTGGTTGTGTCAGACTGCAGAAGTGCAGAAAGCTTGAGACAATGAGATTTCGTTATAATATATTTTAGCCGTTTCATTTTTTCTGAAAAAAAAAAGCCAAATGTAGAAAAAACAATGACGGTGGCAAGTTTTTTTTCATGTTTTTTTTCAAGATTGTGGAAAAAAACATTTAGTTTTTTTTTCAATTTACATCTTTAACATAGCCTACTTTTTAATCCGCATTAACCGACAATCACGCGGACGAAGTCGCGGGCAAAAACTAGTAGATTATAAGACTTTATTTATAGAAATCCTTAATTAGTATTTTCATACTTCAACCACTTTGAACAATCAGTTCTCAGCTTCAGGCTGAATACTAGTTAAAATTTCAGCCAGAATCGAGACTTAACTTCGAAAACTATATTATAGTGGAGCAAGTGTCCAGTAATTAAGTTTATCACTGAAGTTGACTAGTTTCTGTCGCTACTATCTCCTTGGGGCAGAAACTTCAAGTAATTGTTCGTGATAAAACAATTTTAGTTTGCTTAACTAAGTTGTAGTTGTTCTACCTCCTGTTTTTCAGGCGAAAAATTAATGTGACTATATAATATAATCTATACATATAATATGTTAATATGTTTAAACTAGTAAGTAAGACAACAGAAGGTACCAGTATCAATATAGTTCAACTTAGTAATAACAAGGTATCTTCTAGCAATCATGCAGAGAATTTAAAAAAAAGGGCTAAGCAACATTCCTTGAAATTATTTCATCAAAATATTCAAGGTTTTTCTTCCAAGCAATTAGAAATTGAATTGTTTTTAGAAAAGACAATGTTTGACATTATTTGTTTTACTGAACATTGGTTGAAACCTTATGAAATGTTAATTAATTATGAAAATTTTACTGTGGGCAGTTGTTTTAATCGGAAATCTATGCTGCGTGGTGGTTCACTAATTATAATAAAAAATAATATTAAATTTAAGTCTCGCAGAGACATTGTTGCACTATCAGTTGAACATATTATTGAACTGTCCTGTGTTGAGCTAGATAAGCATGTCATAGTGTGCGTTTACAGACCCCCGAATCATCATAACTACTCTTTATTTGAGTCTATAATGGAGGATGTTTTGACTAAGCTTGTAACGGGTAATAAATCAATAATAATTTGCGGAGACTTTAATATTAATATTTTAGAAAATAATTCAAGTAGCAGTAGATTTATAAGTCTCTTTAAATCCTTCAATTTGTCAAATGTGTTTTTAGAACCAACACGAATAACTACGACCACTGCTACTTGTATCGATAATGTTTTTTGTAGCTGCGACTACTTAGATAAAGCTATTGTAAATTATCTTCCCTCTGATCACAGCGGTCAAACCGTTGCTTTTGAGTCCAACACACCCTTGCAAAAAATACAGATTCAGTCAAGACCAATAACATCTGGTAATTTAGATAAATTTAAAAAGACTTTAATAAGTAAGTTACCCGTTCAGGACCTTAGTATGAATAATGGTAATATTTTATATAAAGAATTCTTCTCAGTTGTGCAAACTGAGTTTCAGAATATTTTTAAGAAAAAAACTAAAACAATTTGCCCTAAGTTTTTATTCAGTGACTGGGCAACTAAAGGCATCAGGAAAAGTAGGGAAAGACTTTTTGAGCTGTATGGCCTTAAGCCTTATATTAACACTGACACTTTTAATAAGTATGTTACTATGTATTCTAAAACTTTTAAAAATGCTTGTAAGGCAGCTAAAGCGTTATACATTAGCAACAAAGTAAAATCGGCTGATGATAAAATTAAGACTGTTTGGAAAATTATTAATAATGAAACAAATAGGAACAAAAGACATAATACTGACTACACTCTGGAGACTTCCAGTGGTCTCATAAGTACTAATATAGAAGTTGCGCAGGAATTTGCAACATTCTTTACCAATGTTCCTATTAAAACTACTGAAACTTTAGATTCCTCGCCGTCACTTGCTTTTAATTTATTAAGTTCGAATGTTCCAGCCTGCCCCACGGAATTTAAATTTAAACATATAAACCCTGCAATCGTTATAAAGACTTTTAAACAGCTCAAGATCAAGGCTACTGAAGATTTATGGGGGATGTCTACTAATGTTTGTAAATCGGTTATTGAGACAGTGGCACCCTATTTAGCTTTCATTTTTAATATGTGTGTAGACCAAGGGGTTTTCCCGGATTTAATGAAGTACAGCAAGATTATACCACTTTTTAAATCCGGCGATTGCAAGGACACGAATAATTATAGACCCGTTTCAGTTTTGCCGGTTTTCAGCAAAGTGTTTGAAAAAGTAATGCTTAACCAAATGCTCAGTCATTTTAATTGTAACAACATCTTACATGACCAACAGTATGGTTTCACCAGAGGGCGTTGTACTACTGACGCCGGTGTCACCTTAATTAAGCATATCTTTAAAGCATGGGAGGATTCGCAAGATGCTATTGGCATTTTTTGCGACCTCTCCAAAGCATTTGATTGTGTAAATCACGAAACACTGCTCTTAAAGCTTGAGCATTACGGACTGGGTAAACAAGCGCTTAGCTTAGTAAAATCATATTTAAGTGATAGACTGCAGCAAGTTCAAATAAATGGTGTTAATTCATCAGGCTTAAAAGTAAAAATGGGGGTACCGCAGGGCTCCATATTGGGTCCGTTCCTCTTTTTAGTTTATATAAACGATTTACCTCATTTACTGAAAAATCAACCACAAATGGTGTTATTTGCTGATGATACTTCATTGATTTTTAGAGTAAATAGACGGGCACAGCACCTTGACGAAGTAAATGACGCCATGCTTAAGATTCGTAATTGGTTTACTGTAAATAATTTAGTATTAAATGAGAAGAAAACTAAATGCATAAGATTCGCTTTGCCGAATGTTAAGAGTAATGAATGTAACGTTGTATTGAATAAGGACATACTTGAATTCGTCGAAAGGACTGTTTTCCTAGGGATTACGCTTGATTCCAAGCTACAGTGGGGTCCTCACTTAACATCTCTTGCAGGGCGGTTAAGTTCAGCCTCTTACGCTGTCAGAAAGATCCGGCATTTGACAGACGTGGATACCGCTAGGCTAGTATATTTTAGCTATTTTCATAGTATCATGTCTTACGGTATTTTGCTATGGGGACGGGCTGCAGATATGGATTCTATTTTTATACTGCAAAAGCGGGCTGTCAGAGCAATCTATAATCTCCGCAAACGCGAATCTCTAAGAGAATTGTTTAAACAGATTAACATCATGACGGTACCTTGTCAATATATATATGAAAACATTATGCATGTTCGAAAAAATCTTCATCTTTTTAATAAAATAGGTGACAGACATAATGTTTATACTAGAAATAGGAACAAATTAGATCAGCCAAGCTTCAGATTGTCAAAAGTACATACTTCTTTTATGGGGTACTGTGTAAAATGCTATAATAAAATACCACTTGATATTCTACAATTGAATGAAAAACAATTTAAAACATGTATTAAGCGCACACTATGTAGACAAGCATATTATAAGTTAGAAGATTACATCAATGATAAAGATGCTTGGCTGAATGCTGGTCCTGCTCCACAGCCAGTTTAGGGAATTTCCAAATTGGAAGAAAAGGATGTTTCCTACCCCTTTTTCTATTGACATGAGTAACGAGTATCGTTATTATTATATATAGATATTTTTAAATTATTAACTTATCACACTTCATATGATAAAATAATATACATTGGAAACCTTAGTTTTGTATAATTTAGCAGCATTATTTCAATTTTGTAAATGTGAATACCATGGAGCCATGTACATTAATACCTTTATGTTTGACAAAAATTAACATGGTGGTTGGGAGTATTGTCATGCTCGCTCAAATGTCTCGCTGATGGTGGCGCGTGTGTTGGATCATTCGGCTCCCTTCAAAATGGTTGAGCTAAATGGTGCTGATTCACGCGTCATGTTCGTGAACGGGCGCTGTCAGTGGAGATTGGTCAGCTCTTATCTGCCATGAATTAGATGCCACTTTATCTTGCTTCTTTTTTGTGTTTTGTATTGTTAGATTACCTTCATCGTTTTCACATATAGAAGCAACAAGAATGTAACCAAACTTTGTAAAAACTTGATTTAAAAGAGTGTCCGTGGAGTTTCTTGCTCGTTCTTCTCCATAGAGACCTACCTACGTTTTGGAACGAGCAACTAGCTTCAACTCTCTGACTAACTGACCGACTCCTTGACAATTCAAAAGTGCCTGTAAATGGTTTAATTGAAATAAATGCTTTGACTTTGACTTTGAATAAAACAGTAACAAAACTGTGTCTGTACATTGAATATATTAAAAAAATAATAATTGAGGGGGGTTTAGGAACAGTAATAGAGCACGAATCCAAAAAAAAAAATCTATCTGTTTGTCTGTTTGTCTGTTTGTTTGTATACGCTAATCTTCGGAACTACTGGGCGGATTTGAATGATTTTTCTTTTGTTGTATAGGTATAAGGTCTGGGCAACATACAGGCTATAATTTATTTTGGAAACTTGAACACCTGATGCAGAACCGCAACAGACCAGCTAAACTATAAGAGGTACAAAAATGGTACCATAGCAAAAATTGTTCCACGTGATGAGCATTTTCTGCTGAGAGAATAAATTTAAAGATCTGGAACACCTGATGTGGAACTCCAAGAGCCCAGCTACACCATGACACATATAGGAATGACGTCTTAGCAAAAGTTGTTCGGTCTAATGGGCATTTCCTGTTGGCTTATAAAAATCGAAGATCAGAAACATCTGATGTGAAAATCAAAGCTATCACTAATTTCACTGTATCTTATAAAATAACATAAGCGTGGAGTACCTCCACGCGGTGAAGGTGGTAACAGTTCAGGACTGATTTTTGATGACGATGGTATATCATTGAACATTTAACTCTACTGACCAAAATTCCCATTTATTTTTTTATTTTATTGAATAAATATGCCTTCGGGCTTATGTTATTTGGGTGTTAAATTTCCTTTTCCATGTCTCTTCGTGACACGGTAGCCTACCCGGTAACGCAGGGGAGCAGTCACTTAGATTTTACTTGATCAGGTATTTTTTACAATAAAACTATAACCATGCCTAGAAAGAGGTCAAATCTTTCCCAATGTTTTAAAGGAGCTAAAAGATTGAGGATCATAAGATCCCAAGAATCTACCGAAGACCGTCAGGAGAGACTTGATGCTGTTCGAGAACATCAGGCTGCAACTCGCTCCGTGGATACCTCTTCAGATCGCGAAGCACGCCTGCGTTCTCAGCATATTTACGCATCTACATCCAGGTCTCTAGAGACCAGTGAAGAATCTGATGCGCGACCGACCGCTGATCGTGAACATCATACATTGTCTCGCGAGTCGGAGACGTTCACGGATAGAGAATTGCGCTTGAGTTCTCAGCGTATCTACGCATCTGCTGCGGAACGTGATGCGCGACTGTCCGCTGATCGTGAGCGACATGCATTGTCTCGCGAATCGGAAACGTTTACCGATACAGAATCACGCTCGAGTTCTCAGCGTATTCGCACATCTACTAACAGGTTTTTTGAACCGAATGATGAACGTAATGCACGACTAACTGCTGATCGAGATTATCATACACTAGCGACCCGACCCAGCTTCGCATTGGCCTATAGCCTTCCTCGGTAAATGGACTATCAAACACAAAAATATTTTTTTAATTCGAACCAGTAGATCCTGAGATTAGCGCGTTCAACCAAACAAACAAACAAACTTCAGCTTTATAATATTATAGTTTAGATTGACTCGAACACGCACACAACAAAATATTCATAATCAGTTAGAAAGTGAGAGAAAAAGAATTGCTGGAGTATGGCATGAAGAGACAGAAGAAGAGCGCAACGAACGTTTGAATTCTGATCGACTTCGACATTCTCTGAACAGAATGTCGATATCATCTGAATAATCGGATGTGTCTCAAGATATAGCCGTAGGTCATGGTGACCGTCCTTGGGTTGATAAGGAACGGCGTTCATTTACGTATACTCCTATGATTGACTACGCCACATATTCCGCCATCGGAGGTATGATTCAAAATTGTACTTTTTGAACGTCTCGAATCGTCTCGCGCATCCCATTGTTTTCCCGTCCCCGGGCTCTTAGAATTCGACATCAGACGTTTCAGATCTTCGATTTTGCCGACCCCGTTGTCGCTGGCATAAGCAACAGGATCCGCGTACGAAGTCGCGGGCAGAAGCTAGTATAATAATATAATAATAATTTATTCACATAAAAAATACACAAGCCCTATGAAGTCCCTGACTCCTGAGCTAGGTTCAAAGACCTGTGTTACAGGAGTCAGTGTCTTCTCCCAATAGCTGTCACGAATGCAAAAATAAAAGCAGTTACAACAAAAAGAAAAGTTGGAATGTGTTTATATGTGGAGTGTTAGTGTGTAGTGTGGATGTAGGAATATGTGTTGTGTTTTTCGATAATTTAAGTGTGGACGTGAGTATGATGTACATTTATTACATTACGTTCATAAAATGGAGTGTATTCAGGGTAGCAGTTTTTCAGTTTACTAACTGGAAATTTACTAATTGGACTAATTGGAAAACGAACGTAAGCTACTGTTGTTTGTTGTTTATAGTTATTATTTTTATGCTTATGTAAGTATTGTGTTTAATGTGTCTGAATTGCTTGAAGTAATGGATAAATAATCAATAGTAATTCAGTCAACCAATCACAGTAACACGTTGCATAGGTATTGAGAAAAACCCTTATAACAGACGGACAAAAAGGGATTTTTTAAAGGTCCCGTGTTTCCTTTTGAAGTTAAGAATCGTAAAAACTGCTAAAACTAAACTGTCGTAAAATGACGAACGTTATGAATTATAGAGAAAATCGGTTTGAGACTATTGATCACAATTATCTATACTTTTTTATTTCTTCTGCGGTTCCTTTATTTAAAACAGTTAAAACGAACAAATTCTTTACTAATTTTCGAGTTTCAATTCGTTCCAGTAACTTGACAGTTCATAGAACAATAATGCTACTTACTATACTAAAACTAGATTTTGCGTTAAGAACGAATGATAAAAATGGTTGAATTTAAATAAAATTTTAAGTATTCGTATGTAAGATATAATAATAATAATTATTATTTTATTCAGATGACTAAGATCCAGTGTTAGTACACGATTATGACTTACAACTATTGTTAGTAAAATGACACGATATTGGTGATTGATAAAGATATTACTAATTAATCACAGATATGGAATATAAGAACAATTAACAATTGTTAATTAAATACTAGTAATTACCTTTCTTTTTCTTCTAATAGAAACAAAATAAAAATCATGTTATTTTACTTTTTTAATTTTATAGTGTTTAGATCATAATATCCGTGACTTATGTGTGTATACATTTTTATTAGTGTAGATATATCACGTGTTTTTAAGAAAAGTTATTAAATTTCAAATAAAATGTTTGCATATAACATCAGTAATTCAATTTCGTTCATTCTTACCTCACTACCTTTTTTGTTACTGAATAGATTTTTAATAAAAGTCGAAGTATAATTGAGTGCTTCAATATAAACAACAACATTCAGATGAACATTATATTTAGGGATATTAATAAACGTAAGCAGCTTAAGAATACCTACTCAATGGAGATTTAAGAATGTAAACAGCTTACAAATACCCACTCAATCATAAACAACAAAATAAAGGCTCGAACGTTATTATTTGGAAAAACAAAATCAAATCCTGGACACGTGCCGAGGGCAAATAATTACCTACATTGGTTTAGCCAATGGAATTGTTAGCCCAGCCAATAATTTAGCGCCAGATAACTCATAATCGACAGATACTTAATGAACCTTACTCACTATCCTTCTTGCTGTACGTCCCGCCAAGGTCATGCACGATGCACGATGCAAAACGACCGTGAATAAGCTTGCTGTACGTCAATAATTATTATTAATTGTTTTTTTTTCACGGTACTTTTGCTTGGCAACCTTGGCGGGACGTACAGCAAGGAAGATGGTGAATAAGGCGTTTAAGATTCTTTGGGTACGGTACCCTTTGGTTGTTTGAGTATGTGAGTTTATTATGTTTGTAAACACACCCAGGATACAGGAGAATTTCCCAGGGAGGGGAGATTAAAAAAAAAATGTTTGTTCTGTAAAGTCGGTTTACTGACGATAGTTTTACGTGATAACGTCATAAAGAAAGATAATGGCTAACATTTATATAACATAAGCAAATAATGGCTTCCGTCGAGGCGGGCGGAGCTTATTGCTTGGGCCGATCGTGCCTCTCTATCGCTTGTTCCGCGCTCTCGCTTGCACGCTCAAGCTCAGGCGGAACGTGACACTTTTTCGTGCATGCAGCCGATGTTCATCGATTTATAAGACGTTATCACGTCCAAAAAAACTTTGATTAGTGTTTCAGGGTAGAGTCGAGGCACGAGCGAGATCACGTGGTCGATCGTCAACCCGTTGGATATCGGTCTCGGTATGAATTAGATGGACACCCATACACAGACCGACCGACTCAAGCGTTACTTTATTATTTTTCGCGATTTCAGTGTCATTGTAAAAGCTGTTCTAAATAATAAGTACAATGATTCCTTTTCAGGTTTCTACTAGACCAGAAATAAGGTTATAGTCCTGTACAGTATTCATTCATCTCCAATTTTACTATGCAAATAACACATAACAATAACATTGACTCAATGTACATGATCTTATTTGTAGTGAAGTACACGGAATATTGGCAATACTCGACACCAATGACATCGCACCGCGTGATTGAACTATACACACGATATTCGAGCTATGATGTAACAAGATGGCGTACGAGTTGTTACAGTGTTGCGTAGCAGATGATGTATTTGATTTCTTTGTTTTAGTAGTTCTAGGTTTTTAATGTTTAAATTTATTTTGACGACACGGCTGGCGCAGTGGCTCGAGCGATCTACTGCTGCGCAGCGTGTTGCGGGTTCGATTCCCGCCCAGGGTAAACACTTGTGTGATGAGCACTTGTGTTTGGCTTGTGTCTGGGTGTTGTTTATCTATATATGTACCTATGTATTTACAAAAAAAAAAAAAATGTATTTGTGTATGTATATCAGCTGTCTGTCACCCATAGTACAGGGTCTCCCTAGTTTGGGATTATTATTATTATTTATTTTGAAGTTTTTTTTTTTACTTCTGATCTCTTTAACATACACGACTTATATCGAACCGAAAGTATTTTTTTCTTATTTTAAAAGAATAACCAGCTTGATTTTTCTGACCTACTCAGTCCATGACAATTCAAAAGTTCATGTAAATGGTTTATATAAAATCAGCAAGCCATAGAGAGAGTTATGCTCGGAGTTTCTTTGCGCGAAATCCGAAGAATTAAGGTCCCCGACATAGCTCTCAGAATATGAAAATTGAAGTTGCAATGGGCAGATCACATCGCTCGAAGAACCGATAACCGATAGGAAAGAAAGGTTCTTGAGTGGCGACGATGAACCGGAAGACACAGTGTTAGTAGGCCTCCCACCAGATGGATCGATGACATCGTCAAGGTCGCGGGTAACCGGTGGATGCGAGTGGCAGGTTAATAATAATATAATAATAACAAATAAAAAAAAAATTAACATAAAAGAATAAATATTACATTTTTAAGTTTGAAGCCCTGACTCCTGAGCTAGGTGGTACCTGTGTTACAGGAGTCAGTGTCTTCACCCGGTTTTGGAACATTGACAATTTATGCAATAATTTTAAATAAAATAACGTAAAAATTAATGGAAGTGCATGCATGCTCTTGATTGGTTTGGAGTTCGCGTGTGTGTGTTTTTGTGTGAGAGAGTGTGTGTGTGTGTGTGTGTGTGCGTGTGTGTGTGTGTGTGCGTGTGTGTGTGTGTGTGTGAGAGAGAGAGAGAGAGAGAGAGAGGGAGAGAGATTGTGCTCGGTGGCTTTGAGTTTGTTTGCCTACCTTACTATTTGATTACCTGGATTATAGTTCTTTCAGTAAGTTTTCGGTTGCCATTCTGGCTCGTTCTGGCATTCTATAGGGGAGGCTTTCGGACTATAGTGGACGTATCTCGCCTGATGATGATGCGGATAGCAGTGGATAATAGTTTTATAGAAGTAGTCATTCTAAGATTTATATCATCAACATAGGAACTTAGAATTTTTTTCATGTCTGTAGAGACCATACAAATTTTGAAATGGTAGATACATTATTTTATATATACGTAAATGTAGACAGCCCTTTACAGATACGCAGGAATAATTTTTACGACAATCACTCAAACCTCATTCCATAAACATTGAATTCGTAAATGAAAACGATTTTGTTAGAAAAATAATATATGTTACCCATTTAATTTTGTCACATTTAATATTTTCAATAACGTAATATAAACACGAAATGAGAATTATCGATATCCAGAACTCTATATTTTTTATCACAATTTAACTTTTAATGAAACAGTTATAAAATACATAAAATGATGATATTCATTTTACTTCACCCACTGAACTGAAAGCAACAGATTTACAATTCAATGAAACTGCAACAAGTTGCGTTTGCATGAATGAGCCGAGCCATGAATAGTTCGTTTGGAATCCAATCATTTTTCAAACTTTATTGAGAAGGATGAATTTGAACCGTAATTGGAGACATCCAATGACAGGAATCAATCAATTGGAACGGAATTCACGACTGATTTGTGTGAGAATTGTGACAATTTACTTTTTGATGAAACGCGGAAGAGATGTCAGATAAAAGAACATTTAAACGATATTATTCGTAGGTAATGCTCGTTTTATACTCTTCATTTGTAAGTGTTTCTGCTGATCTTGGAAACTGATTAAATTTACTGTAATTGGATAGAAGGCGTTGCTTTTAGTCTTTCTAGAAGATAAAAGGATTGCTCAAAATAGCCCTGTGTAATAGAAAGTGTAGGATATACACGTGAATTAATTGTATATTTTATGAAATTAGTTGTAAATACTTTTGTAACATGGACTAGCTAAATGCCAAAATGATCATTAAGTATAAAGTATTTCACACTTTTTTTTTCCAGCATATAGTGTAATTTTTTATCATTTTCCCAACGTAGATTTAGCATTTATTATATTTTCTGGAGTTGGCAACACTGCCCTCGCCTGTGCTGTCACCTAAAAATATATATATTTTTAACAAGCTTTTATTTGGTCGACCTGTATGTATGTAACTATGTAATGGAATCTAAGGTTACTAATTTAACCATCTTCCAAGGATCGTAGCTTCATGAAAATTGGCAGCTGTATGTAGTTCTGAAGACAATACAATAATATGATACTGTCGAACTGATCTGATGATGGAGCCGGAAGATATGAACTGGAACTTCATGATAGAACATCGTAACATAGCTGTGTTTGGACTTGTTAGAAAAGTCTTGTAATGAACTTTGACCACGATTATGTTTCAAGGTCTGATGATGAAGCCGGAAGATAGGCACTGGCATTCCATGATGGAATATCGTATCATAGCCGTGTTTGGACGTGTTAGAAAGGTCTTGTAATGAATTTTGACCACGATTAAGTTTCAAGGTCTGATGATGAAGCCGTAAGATAGGCAATGGCATTCCATGATGGAATATCGTATCATAGCCGTGTTTGGACTTGTTAGAAAGGTCTTGTAATGAATTTTGACCACGATTAAGTTTCAAGGTCTGATGATGAAACCGGAAAATAGGCACTGGCATTCCATGATGGAATATCGTATCATAGCCGTGTTTGGGCTTGTTAGAAAGGTCTTGTAATGAATTTTTACCACGATTAAGTTTCAAGGTCTGATGATGAAGCCGTAAGATAGGCACTGGCATTCTATGATGGAATATCGTATCATAGCCGTGTTTGGACTTGTTAGAAAGGTCTTGTAATGAATTTTGTTCACGATTAAGTTTCAAGGTCTGATGATGAAGACGGAAGACAGGAACTGGCATTCCATGATGGAATATCGTATCATAGTCGTGTTTGCACTTGTGAGAAAGGTCACGTAATGGACTTTGTACACGATCAGATTTCAAGGTTATAACAAAATACAGACGCACTGGCGGAGATGGAGAGTATGCGGGCTCATTCGCCTGCTTGAAATAAATGTATAAATGTTAAAAATATTTCGTTATTAAGACCAAAAAGTATAAAATAAATTAATAGTTTAAAAAACACTAGAAAAACACGCTTTTATAAATGCACGTAAAAACCAAAAATAAATGAATCATTCAAGTGGTCTGTATTTCTGGGCTGAAGTGTAAACTATGTGCTTTTAATTATAATATTTGATTGTAAGAGCGTGGGGCGCTGGAACAGGAAAGACTTTTTGTATAACTTGCTGAGAAATCTAGTTAAGCGATATTACGGGAAGCAGGTTACAGATATCGACGCTCTAACTGGGGTTGCAGCACGACTAGTAGGTGGCTCTACTTTAAACAGTCTGTTCAAAGTACCAGTTTGTCGAACTCAGACAAAACATGCGCCAGCAGCGAGGAGTCACAACATTCACCGACATTTTGAACGCCTCTTCTTTCCGGAAATTATGTACATAAGGGTAATGCGTCAACAGTGGCAAAATGTAGAGTTCTTGTTCGTGGACGAGATATCTTTGGTTCCCTTTGGTAACCCTTTGGCGTAACGTTATGCTCTTGTGCGACCTCATGCAGCTTCCGCCAGGAAATTAGTATTAGTATTTGTTTACAAGAAAGTTTTTCCTGTTCCAGCGCCCCACGCTTTTACAATCAAATATTATAATTAAAAGCACTTAGTTTACACTTCAGCCCAGAAATAGAGACAACTTGATCGATCCATAATTTATTTTTGGTTTTTACGTGCATTTATAAAAGCGTGTTTTTCTAGTGTTTTTTAAACTATTAATTTTTTTTAATGGATTCCAGGGCGAACAATCCTTCAGTTCTTTAAAAGTTAAGAAAATCCGTCACAAACAATACTTGATCAGACCCACAATCAGAATTTTAAAAGATAAAATAATAATTATAATAATATGTGGGGACATTTTCACACACGGCCATCTGACCCCAAACTAGGGAGACCCTGTACTATGGGTGTCAGACAGCTGATATACAAATACATTTTTTTTTTGTAATTACATACACATGTATGTATTTATATACACATGCATACATATACATACACATGCATTAACAACACCCAGACACAAGGCAAACACAAGTGCTCATCACACAAATGTTTACCCTAGCGGGAATCGAACCCGCAATACGCTGCGCAGCAGTCGATCGCTCAGCCACTGCGCCAACCGTGTCGTCAACACTCACATTAAGCAAGTGCGCCTTAATTATTGGGCCATGCCGTTGCATTCAGTCTAACGAAAGTATGCTTAACCCATCAGTTTACTTTTCCAAAAGTTAGTATTCACCATCATGTGCCTAGCCTTTTCCCAACTATATTGGGGACGGCTTCCAGTCTAACCGGATGCAGCTGAATACCAGTGTTTTACATGGAGCGACTGCCTATCTGACCTCCATAACCCAGTTACTGGGTAACGCGATACCCCTTGGTAAGACTGGTTCGCAATTCCTTAAATATTTAAAAAATATTTTGTAAACAAAACCAAGATAAAAACGTCGTACTCGATATTCGACCAAGAATTATTCTGACGGTCGATCAAAAAGACATATTTTGGTAAAGAGGAAAATCTCAGATATCAGATGCCTTGGCGGTTTCTCGTTAACTTTTAACGAATATAAGGAATTATGAAAATCTTCGTCAAGATTGAAGAATTCGCGTCTAAAGAAAGTGAATCATCATTGATGGCTGTGTAAATCACGATTGCTAACGTAGATGTACCTATATTGATGGGTTTTGCAAAAATAATTAATCAAGATACGGAGTCTAAGAAGACACATAACGACGGTGAAGTGCCAATACCTTTTAACTGACATTTTTTGAGAAATTCACTTTTAGATTGTTTTGATTTTAAAGGTGATTTTTAAAGGTAATGCTCATGTTTTAGTGAAATCTCCTAAGCGTATTTGAGTTGCATCACCATTTTAAATGTGGAAATACCTCCCAAGGCCCAACTAAACCAGCGTGTGTGTCTATATTAAAAATTTCAGTTAGGAGTTATTGGCCCTTCGCCGTCGATAACATAGCCGTTATCAAACCATCCATCAAACTAACTAACATTAGGCAAAAAATATAGCTAGGAAACGATTGTAATTTTTGGTGTAAATAATCACTGTTTATAGTGTTGTAAATTTTTTTCATCTTATTAATAAAACGTCACTTCCTAGTTCATTTTTCCGTATCCATTTGTGCCAAAAATAACGCCGGTCTAAAAACGCAAGGCAAACAAAACGTAAGCTGACTCACAGTAACTCAATCTTTGACATCATGTTTACTATTACAGTAATTTTAATTACCAACATGACGTATTTACTGACTATAGTAGCCGGAGACTTTGACCGGGTAAATATCAGTCATACTGAATGCAGATTAAAAAAATAGCCGATGTCCAAATTTAATTCAATTTCTTGGGGTTCAAGCTTAGTATACACGTACCAAATTTCATCAAAATCGATTCAGTAGTTTCCATCGTAACCATTAAACAGACAAACAAACTCACTTTTGCAATTATTGTTAACATTTATTTCAATCAACTTAGGATCATACAATTAAAGTAATTTAAAAATTATTTATTAAATTAAAGAATTACATTTAACTAAATTGAAAAATATATATTAATATTTAAAATTTAGATATACAAAATTAAAATAATATCTTAACATTAGTCAGTACGTGAATCATGCAGCAGTGGTTCACGTACTGACAGTCGAAACATTCAGCAAATGCGTTCATCAACCTAATCCTAAACCAAATCACTCTGAAAAATAAGTAATCGAAAATGATCCATACACTTAAGTTCAAATTACAATCATAGCGCTGAAAAGAAGCGATTTATCATCTTTCATAAAAGCGCTAAGTATTAGCACTAGACTAGAAAGCATTGTTCGATATTATCATCAATCTTAGGCAAAGACACCTCAAAGGCATGCTGAAGACATCTCCAGTAATGTGTTTATGAAGTATGAAGGTTGTAAATGGATTATTACTGTCATGATTGCTGGTGATTACCATGAATTACACGTAGATTGGGATGTTACATCTTGTAGCAATAGTTCTGTAATTATTTTGATGCTTACCTTGGATGAAAAAAAAACCCAACAGATAACCGAAATACACCCGGACTAAGTCGCAGGCATCAGCTAGTTTCAAATATCATCGCAAGTGAAGTACGAAGAATTAATTGGCTATCTTCACTCTATCAGTCTTGCCCTTGCAGAATAGTAAAGTCACTACAAATTATAAAATAAAATCGAGTTTATATCTCCAGAACTATTTGTTCGATTGTGTAAATTCTTTTGCGAATATGAAGCTACGCTATCCCTGCTATAGGCTATATTTTATTATTATTAATAATAATAATAATAATTTTTATTGGCACTTCAAGATACGATCTACAGTGTAGCCCTGGCTCTTGTACTAGGATTTCCTGTATCACAAGAGCCAGACCTCTCAATATACAGGGTTCATATTATAGAAGCATTATAGACAAAAGAAGAGTTGATTTCTTACAGCTATGGCATGCAATGACAGGTATGTTTACAGAATTAATTACAAAGTAGAGTTAAATATAGTAAGTAAGTAACAATTTTTTAAGTAACAACGTTTTAGATCAGTACGGATGTGTGCGTGAAATATGTGTGTGTATTATAAAAAATGTTTTTTTGTTTGGGACCCTTAAAACAAAATTACTGACGACATCGTCAAGGTCGCATGTAGCCGGTGGATGCAAGCGGTAGGTTGCCGATGGTTGTGGCGTTATGGGAGAGACATTTGTTCAACAGTGGACGTCTCCCTGCTGATGATGATGATAAAAAAATCACATGGGCGAAGTCGCGGGCAAAAGCTATTATAGTAAACAATGGTAGAATTGGATTGACTTATAAAAAAAACGTTCATTTTGTGGTGACATCATATTATGAGTTACAAAAAAATGTTACTTCTGTCAATTTGTAAAGCAGTTTGTTGGCAGGTGTAGCTCCCTTAAACAATTTTATGTATTTTTTATGTAACTAATTGTTAGTACTTTTCCATCAACATCAATTAACTGCTAAACATTAGGTAGGTACAATACGGTCAGCGTAACTTGGCGCGTCTGAAGTTAGCTGTTTGGCTGCGCAATGGAACTTTTAGGAACGAAATTGTCTACTGCGCAGCTAATCGGCTAACTTCAGACGCGCCAAGTTACGTTGACCGTACTGTACCTATAACAAAACTAAACACTTATATTTAACAGCATCATAAAGGCTGACTGTTTCGTAACGTAGTAACGTTGATGAAGTGCGATGTAGGTACGCGTGTGTTTTTATCCAGACTGACTTTTAATTGGTGCATCTTTCAAAGGGTGAAAGTGCTCATGAAAACGAGCCAGATTTATTATGGGATCAACTGTGAAATAAAATTAACAAATCCATTATTATGTTCAATACATTTTGTGTTGTTTGTGTTTGAAATGTTGTACGAGTATGCATTTTGTAATGAAATTTATTATTTTTCAACACACTTGCTCATAAAATGGCTCTTATTTCACCGCAATTAGGCACATAATGACACCTGTAATCAAACTGTGACTTTTTCATTGCTATTATTCACAAGTGAGTTATAAGGTTTTTTTTTTATTTTATTTGTTGAGTTGCTTTGTTCTTAAAAAAGTTTCGATACCTAAAAGATCGAATAGTACAAATAAATTAATGTACCTATTGCTTGCTCATTTCATGCAACTTCGTATTTAAATAGATAGATAGATTTCGACTTGTACGTTTTTAATAAATAAAACTTTCACTCAAATATAACTTTTGTTTTCTCTTTAATAAAGAAAACTTTGAATTCCCCATTTTGTACGTGGCTAGAACGCTATCCGCGAAAAGACAAAAAAAAAGAAACCTCATTCTTTTAGTCTATGGCCGATCGCCATTATTTGATGCGCGCGCATAGGAAAACTGATTATTTTTTCCCGCCATTGCGAAAAATTTTCACAACTCGTTTTCAGTGTTGAAAATATTTTTTTAGTATTATTTTCTTCACAAGTGTGTTGAAAAACGTCGTATGATACACGTGTGTATTGATGATTACCGTCCTCGGCTCTCTTAAGACCCTCACCTAACGGCTCGGGTCTCAATAGCGCCTCAGCGGTAATCACCAACATTACACACTTGTACCATAATGTACTATTACCCATAGGTCACAAAATAAAACCTGTTCGTATTCATAAGTGCCTACTTTAACGTCATAAAAGATGAACAGTAAATAAAAAAAAAACAATAGTACACGGTAATTCGGTGCCAAAAAAAAATTTCTTTCTTTTCAACCGACTTCAAAAAAGGAGGAGGTTATCAATTCGTCTGTATTTTTTTTTTTTATGTTTGTTACCTGATTTCTTGGGACTGGGTGAACCGATTTTGATGCTTCTTTCTTTATTTGAAAGCTAGTGCTTTCCGTGTGGTCCCATTTTTATTTGGTCCAGTTCTGACAATGGCATCCATGAGAAAACCGTATAAGTCTTAAATTTGCATTAAGTATGTGCGCGATTTGTTACGCGATTTCTCCGGCAAACGTAAACCGATTTTGAAAATTCTTTTTATGGATAGGGTATGCTTCAGGGGTGGTCCCATATAAATTTTATGGAAATTGATTCAGCACTTTTTGAAAAATCAACAAATACCCAAAAAATTTACATAGACGACATTATAGTTTCATCAATCTTTGTAGTAGTTAACTTTCAATCTCTTCTTAATAGATTTGGATGAGAAGGAGGTACTAAAAAGCGGAAAATAAAAAGCTTTTTACAAAAAAGACAACCGCCTTCAAAAAGTGAAAAATAACTTTAGCACAGAACACACATTGACTTTAGTTTCGGAAGTCGGTGGCAATACAAAACAACAAACAGAACAAAGCCACTGAATTTCGAAACTAAAGTCAATGTGTGTTCTGTGCTAAAGTTATTTTTCACTTTTTTAAGGCGGTTGTCTTTTTTGTAAAAAGCTTTTTTTGTTTACATCAATGTAAGCACAACACACCTACATAACATACCTTTACAAAATATATCGTCAATATAAAAAATGCGGAAAACGTTGATCATGTCAATCGTGTGTCGAGTCCCGAGCCTAACGTGACATGTAACGATTGGAATGGCGTCTTTATTCCAGACGCGTTACGATTATTATTGACACGATGACGTGATTGTTATGTTCTGACTTTACTTTTAGGGTTCCGTAACCACGGCGTTGTTCAACAAAATTCTTTCTAATATTTCTCATACGATGGAAATAATAAAAAAGTCAGATTAGTTTTACAACTTCCCTAGAGTGATCGATCATTGAAACTCGTCTATGTACTTTGAAAATAAGGTACTGGAAAGGTTGCATATCAAATGCTTTGCTAGCCGCGGTCAGTCTGTGGATGGGTGAACATCCATTTTCATACAGAGTTACCTCCGTGCCTCGGAAAGCACGTGAAGCTGTTGGTCCCGGCTGTCATTTGTAAATCTTTTACAGTCGTTAAAGGTATTTGCAAGCCAGAAAGTCTGACAACCAGTCTCACCAAGGGGTATTGTGTTACCCAGTAACTGGATTGTGGAGATTAGACAGGCACTCATTCCATTTCATCATCATCATCATCATGTCAACTTTAGACTTTAACTTTAGACGCCCACTGCTGGGCGTAGGTCTCCCCCAAGGGGGGTTCAGCCGTAATCGCCATGCTTGGCCGAAGCATGTTGGCGATCGCAGTAGGTGTTATGGTACTCAGAAGGATGCTGCTCATTCCATGTATAAAACTGAAATTCAGGTGCATCCCTTCAGATTGGTCGACCCAACATAGTTCGAAAAAGGCCTAGGCAGATATAGAGTTTTTGCAATTACACCACATGTAGTTAAGACTCCAACCAACCAACATAGTTGGGAAAAGGCCTAGGCAGATGATGACTTTTTGCAATTACACCACATGTAGTTAAGACTCCGACCAACCAACATAGTTGGGAAAAGGCCTAGGCAGATGATGCAATGCAATTACACCTTGATTAAAAATTTCAAAACAACATACCCTCGGCGGCACTATAAGGTAGGTTTCAACTTTATGATCAGCGAGGTACCCCTCCCTCGAGGCACCATCTCCTGGCTCCACGTCGAACCTTCCACCCAGCTGTAATAGCGTAGGTTTGGTTATGTGAACTCGCCTGAAAAGAAAAAGTAGCGTGTTAAAATGGGATCCTTGTTAAATCTTTATCATCATGACCTTCAGCCGTAATGACCATGCTTAGCCCATGCATGTTAGCGATTGCAGTAGGTATTACGGTACTCAAAAGGACGCTGCTGCCCATCCTCCGGTCAATATCCCTCTGTCGCCTTCTACGACACCCACGGGTAGAAACGAGGTGGTGCTATTCGCGGCCGGCACCACACGGCTTAACCATGTCAAATAATAAAATTGAAATATTGACAACGACTCCCTTGTTAAGGCTAAGCTCCAGGGCCGTGAATATCTGCCGCCCTGTTGCCCACCTACTGGTCTTTTATAAGGTACATTTCCGAGAGTGTGCTTTGGCATTGCACAACTTAATTCCCCATCCCCACTCCATCATTGGATGAGTAGTGATACGGCGAAGCGTCACCGCTATATGGTTGAAGTTCCACGGTCTCGAACTGCTTCTCTGTTCCCCGATAACGGCAAAGATCTACGTATGACAGCCGGGACGCTGTGCTTTCCAAGGCACAGAAGAACTCGGTATGAAATGATTGCACAGCCATCTACGGACCGACCGAGGTAAGCTTAGCTTAGCCATGTCTTATCGATGGATTTGGCTTTTACTTAGCCACGTGCCCCTCTAATTTATTCAGATATAAAACCATGTTCCTTTCTTACGTTTGTTCAATCTTTCAAAGGTCCCAATCCAATTTTCTAAAGTGGAATATTGACCCAAAAGTTGCGTAATATTTATATTTCATTTTAACTTTAATACCGATAGATCTTTCAGGTTTGACTTTCAGCTTAGTTTGTACTTTTTTATTAAGTATAATTGCTGGCTTTTAGGTACCAGTTAGTTCAAGCATTTGTTAGTTTAACTTTAGTTTAATACCTTAAGTGGTGAATTGCCCTTTGCATTTGACTAAACCTTTCAATTTATTGAATCTTTGATTAAAAATACTTACTTGAATCTTTTTTACTTTTTACAGTATTTCGACCACATTTCATATAAAAAATATAAAAGAAAAATACGTTAATTGGCTTTACAGTAATATTATAACACATCTTAAGACAAAAAAAAAACAGAAAACATTGATTTTAATGTCAAAAGGGCCTCTGCTCAGCATAATGTCAGATGACAAGACAAAATGTGGCACCTGACGTTGTCTTATTTACGTTCATTTTTAACAAAATTAAATTAAAAATTTAAAAAAACCCCCAACGCAAAACATAAAAGCGATTATGTAAAAAGTAAAAAATAATACTTTTGTTGAGCCATCAAATGTTTGTTCGTTGAAATGGCGCTATAATGTCGCGGCGGGGTACCGCTTAAGTAAGTCAGTCCCTCAATTTCATTCACTGTCTATTAATTTACCAGCATTTCCGACCAATTTGCTTCGATATTATCAAATTTTTGTTGCTAATCTAGTTGTTAATATTGTTGCAAATCTAGTTACCATCAGTTCACTATTTTAGATATTTAGTTATTGCTTTAAACTTAGCGGTACCCCGCCGCGACATTATAGCGCCATTTCAACGAACAAACATTTGATGGCTCAACAAAAGTATTATTTTTTACTTTTTACATAATCGCTTTTATGTTTTGCGTTGGGGGTTTTTTTAAATTTTTAATTTAATTTTTATTTTAATTTTTTTAAAAGTAATTTAGTTTGGTTTTGTGTGGTCAATGTGGTCACCTATAATAATATGTTTGAAAGCAAAGTAAACATCCGGTATGCGTCTAAGATCCCTACCGCAGCAAACAAAAGAGCTGATAACTTTAAAACTGCTGAACCGATTTTGATGAAACATGTCTAAGAACCATCGCTAGAGAATCTACTTTCAAATAAAAAAAACCGCATTCAAATCGGTTCACCCGTTAAAGAGCTACAGTGCCACAGACAGACACACAGACACACAGACACGTCAAACTTATAACACCCCTCTTTTTCGTCGGGGGTTAAAAAATAGAACATGGTAGTTATCCCATTTTCTGCTTGTTAAGCTCTTTTAATTTTAAAACATCCCTTATCTTCTTTGTAAAACTCAAAAACGTAGGAAAAGCGTAATGCTAAAAGCATAATTAGTGAAAAGAACTGCCATTTTATTATAAAACCTTCCAGCTTTGTTTGCAAGCCGATGAAAGCTTAAATGGATTCAGCGGTTCATAAAAAAGGTACGTGGAAATTACACTCCCCTGCAAAAAAATCAGGACAGTCGGAAAAATTCGAATGCGATTTTTTTGTAGGCATCAATATCCAATAATGTTTTACGTACTATCTTAAAAATAATAGAGATGTAGTTTAAAATTATAAAATTTGGCGAGTCACAAAAAACAGCATTTAAATAATTTGGTCGGCATACAAACATTTTGTTTGCAATTAAATAAATCACGCAGCAATCCTTGTTCCGCAAATAACTACTTGATCAGCAAGATTTCATGATTGATCAGCAGAGAAAACATGTCTATAAGCAGTGTATTTGATTGGTATGCATATTTAAAACATGGTGGGCAAAATAACTAAAATTGGATTGCGTTTCTGTTGAGCCGAGCGGCAACGCAAGCGGCATGTAAGTGCTAGCACGCACGAGCAACTTTTGTCTCCGCAACTAATTTGTGTATCACATCAAGTCTACGGATTAGTATGAAAGTGCGCACATGTAGCGACGCGACAGTTCGGAGACTTAGTAAAATCGAAACGGGTAGGTTAGGTTAGATTAGAACTGTGACCACACTGCGAGCGTGCCGCGGCAGCGGCCGCTGAGCGCCAGATGTCTTTTTGCTACATTTATATGCAGCTCAAAATTATTTTTTTTATTTACCCTCTGAGTGCTTACCAAAATTGTATCAAACAGGAGCAGCTCATTGCAGCTTATATAATAAATATGCTGTAAAAAAATTATTACAGCCATGGAATGTTTGCTGGCCATGAGTTGTTGATCAATTAGCTATTTCTGCTAACAGATTATATTTTTCTGCTCACAAAAATACGAATACTATGCTAGCCATTTAAGTAACAAAATAATAATAATATCAGCCTAGTCTTGTGCCACTAAGGGCAAACGAGTCTTCTCATACAGTGAAGGCTCAAGCTTTGATCACACGCTTGCTCAAAGCGGTTAGGCCATTTTAGACATATTGATTTTAAGCCCAGGTTTCCTTACGGTGTTTTCCTTTCCCGATGTCACATTGGTAGATACTTGCTCGTGTCCAGTAGCGAGCCTACCACCTTGCGCCTGAAAGGCGAGCGCCTTAACCACTGAGCCAACATGACTGCATACATCATCATCGTCATTTCAGCCGAAAGACGTCCACTGCTGGACATAGGCCTCCCCAAGGGGAGGGGTTTGCCATAATCGCCACGCTTGGCAGGCGGGTTAGCAATCGCAGTGTGGTTGTTACTTGAAAGGCACAGAGAACGCTGCTGCCCATTCTCTGGTAAGTCCCTTAGTCGTCTCTTAGGACACCCACGGGAAGATACATATTATCATAAAAATATGCATACTATAAATAAAGCTTATCCAAAATCTACGAAGAAGTTGATTTTAATAAATGAACGCATATCCAAATTTTTTTGCACGTAAGTGTAACTCGAGCTATACAATTGAATTAGACCCGTCGACGTCGTTTTCAACTCGGTTTAAAGTTAAAAGAAAAAAAAATGGATATCAGAGAAATGGTAATTATATTTTTTGAAAGATGGATTAATGCAATCACTTATCTGTAACGAAATCTCCAGGGGATTCGCGTCAATTGTTTAACTATTGTGTCTGCTAATTGGACAGTTGAGCTCATATCTGATCATTTTTTTTATGTGTTCATTAATTATCACGTGATTTTGTTTTATTATTAGAGTCCGCCATTTTCTCACATTTTGAAACTCTTGAAAATTAAAATCTACAGCGTGTAGTAATTAAAACGGTCAAAATTCAATCTCATGTGACAATTAACGTCAAAAAATATATGCACATTAAGATAAAATAGATAAGAAGATAAAGGGGCATTTCTACCAAATTAAGACTGAGATTAGAATGCGGACGTTCCTAAAAGTTAGTTGAATTGTCCCCAGAAAGTGTGTAATAATTAGCATGAAAGTGTGTTCGTAGTAAAATGATGTGCTACGCCGTAGTCACGTTGACTACGGCTACGACTAATGTTATCAAAGCTGCAGCGACTACGCCGTCGTAGTAGATAACCATTCTGCTACGCATTGAGTCACTATGTTCTACGTCTACTATACTACTACGCTATCGTAGCATTAAAAATACGGAATTAAATGTTACATTTTCACTACAAAACGGCTCAACCGATTTTGAAGAAATTTGGTATAAATAAGCAATAACAACAATGGGAAAGACATAGGCTACTTTATTTAATCTGCATCCGAAATAACCGACATTCACGCGGAAAAAATGGCGGCAGAAAGTAAACAATAAGTTGTTTTATTTTCCGCAACAAGAAAATAATGTTGCATGCATGTTAAGTTGATGAAATAAACATTTTTATTTTTTTTTATTTTTATGCATTCGTAAGCACAATGCTATTTATTTTATTGTATGTACTATGTGTGATGAATTTAATGGAAATTTAAAGATCAGCAGAGGTTTAACCTTAATGACCCCACAACACCCCTTTTTTTTGTTCCGGGGTGGAAAATCCTCTTGGCTGTCTGTTCCTCGCCCTGAGGCGGGCGGAGGGGTCTGTCAGACTCTTGCTGACTAAAAACCACCCTGGTGTTCCATCCCACACCTACGTTGGGAGTCGCGGGAACTGGAGATACTTCCGCAACCTCCAAGTAGTGGCGGGCCGGCTAGTGTGGGTCACTTTTCGGGTCAGGGGGGACATCTAAGAGGGGCGCGCGTGGAACACTTCGCGCCGCCACCTCGGGTCCTGATGTATGTGGGGGGCGACAGACGTCCCCGAGTCTGCCGCCCCAGGACCCAACGTCTCCACACTCCACCCAATCAAACAACAGGTAAAGTAACGCTTCCTTCAACATTATAAAGCCTTGTGACCAAATGGTCCACACCATAACGTGGCAAGGTTATAGTATAATGTTGAATAAATAGAATCTTAAGTACATACATTCAGCGTTCGTAATTTATTTTAGTCAATATTGTCAGATCATTTTGATTTTAAAACGATCAATAGAAGGTGCATTTTATGGTGGTTTTCTTTAAATCTACACTTGCCACGGTTGATATTTGGATGGGTGACCATCCATTTCATACCGAGTTCTCTCCGTGCCTCGGAAAGCACGTAAAGCCGTTGGTTCCGGCTGTCATTCGTAGATCTTTAGCAGTCGTTATGGGTAGTCAGAAGCCAGGGCCTCAAGTCTGCTATTACAATAGTGTCAGAATGGTCTATCATTGATTTTCATAATGACTTTAATTATATTAGTAGATTACCAAACTTGTCAAAATCAACAAGTATGAAATCAATGATAGACCATTCTGACACTATTGTAATAGCAGACTTGAGACCCTGAAAGTCTGACAACCAGTCTTACCCAGGGGACCTATCGTGTGAAGCAGTGACTGGGTTGTGGAGGTCCGTTAGGCAGTCGCTCCATGTAAAACACTGGTATTCAGCTCCATCCAGTTAGACTGGACGCCGACCCCAGCATAGTTGGGAAAAAGCTGATGATGATGATCAGAAGGTGCATTTTGATCCGTGTTTGCATTGGTTTCTGTTTTCACAAGTAGGTCCTGGTTGATCTACTCACCCAGCAATACCACCAGACTCCATATGGTTGGCAAGCGTAACGTCATCACTCCAGACATCGAACTGCCACTTGCGCAGTCCCAGAACACCGCACAACACGTTGCCAGTGTGAATGCCTATGCGCATGTCTACGTTGAACCCGGTTGCTTCGCGGACAAACCTGAAACAAAATGTATTTTATTTAAAATTACGCATTCGTAATACCATACTCCGCTCCAAAAACACAGATCGTTGTCGTGGTTCAAAAGGCTGCCCAGCCAATGGGACCGTAAATCCTAAAATTGGTGCCCTGAAATGACGAGACGGGGCCGCGGCAGACTTGGCTTCCTTAAGAATTGGCAAGACATAGCTAAAAGTCGAGACCGATGGAAGGAACGGAGGGAGGGCTTTGCAGTGGGGCAGTACAGGCTAAATATATAATAATAATATTGTATACAGGTTGTCCGGTAATTAATGGATAACCTGGAAATGGTTTATAGTAGAACTTATATATTCAGAAAAAAATAGGATTTTTTTTTTTACGAAAAAATAAAATCATTTCTAGCCGTAGTGCAATAAAGTAAAATACTTATGGCCATTCAGCAGTGCGATTCTGTAAGAATTCACTCACGAATTCGAATCCTATCTCATTTCCGATTTCACTTACCTGAAGTGAAAAGTATTTGGTATTCGCTAAAATAGTAACGTAATAATAGTTCGCTTCACCTAAGTTGGTACTCAGTGGCCCTAGCGTAGTAGTTATCGAATTACAGTATATCTAAAACAGTTTTCACTGCGGAATCAGACGTGAGAACTGGAGTGAGTTCTTACAGAATAACATAGCAGAAAAAAATTGGATAAAAACACACTACGACTACTTTAATTTGATTGATTTTTTTTTTCGTAATTTTTTTTTCCTATTTTTTTCTGAATGGCCATAAGTTCTACTATAAGCCATTTCAAGGTTATCCATTCATTACCGGACACCCTGTATATAATAATAATAATTCAAAACTAGCACATTGCCCGTAACATCGTCCACATGAGATTACCCAGTTTCTAACAGATCCCTATTTTCATGACAATAAAATAAAGACTCCTAGCTTTTGCCCGTGACCTCGTCCGCGTGAATGTCGGTTATCGCGGATGCAGATTAAGTAGCGAATTAAAAAGTACCGGTACAACGGGGTGAATAAGGATGCAGGGCTGAAGAGGATTTTTAAGGTTGAAATAATAAAGCTTGTTGCCAACAGGGACACTAGAAAAAAACCGGACAAGTGCGAGTCGGACTCGCCCACCGAGGGTTCTGTACCTCGCGCGCGCGGGTGCGGGTGCGGGCGGGGGTGGGCGCGGGGGTGACGCATGTCTTTTTTTTTTAATTTACATATTTAGTTATAAGTTAATATTGTTATATATTATTAAGTGCGTCGCTTTTCGCGTGAATAAATGGCTTTTCTTTCATTCTTTTTCTTTTCTTTTCACATATTTGTAGGTACATATTCATACTTCTACACTAATCCATAACTACTATCCATACTTTAATACTACATCAGCGGCAGTGTCTTTTTTTACGTTAACATAGAGGGTTGATTTTTTTCAGCATCAAGGGACCGTAGACTCAAGTCTACGGTCCCTTGATGAGGTATCAAGTTGAAATTAAAATCATATACTCAAAATGATTTTAATTTCAACTTGATATCTCCACGCGTTCCCGATATAAAGAATCTTGACAGACAGACAGACAGACAGACGGTCAACAAAGTGATCCTATAAGGGTTCGGCTTTTCCTTTTGCGTTACGGAACCCTAAAAACTATATTATCAAGTCATTCATTTGTAGTTTTTGTCAACAAACCATATTATTTCAACGTTAAAATCCACTTTAAGCATTTGTCCCGATTTACCCCTTCATTCCCCATTTCTACTCCGTGGGTTTCGTAGAAGGCGACAGAGGAATATTGACCAGAGGATGGGCAACAGCGTCCTTCGATCGCCAACACGATTCTCATTGTTCGGTCAAGCACGGTGATGACGGCAGAGGAGGTAGGAGTCTAAAGGTTGACATGATAGAGCACTCAGCGATTATATAATTGGTGAAAGAAGCTTTAAAATCGGTTGAGTTTTTTTTAATGTATCCATTACAAATGATGTCACGGTTGGCGCAGTGCTTGAGCGTTTGACTGATGCTCTGCGTGTCGCGGATTCGATTCCCGCACGGAACAAATCAATATTTGTATGGCCTACCCTACAGATATTTGTTCCAGATCTGACTGTTTGTGAATGTGAGATTTATATGTTTGTAAACGCCTCCTCGACCCCGGAGAAATTCCTAGCGTGGGGCAATATTTCTTAAATATAGAAAAACAGACAAGCCTACAAAAATCAAATCTTTTATTTTTTATTCTAGTTCAATCAGTTAATGAAAATCTGCTACTAAGACTTCTCTATCTGCGGTGACCGTTAACAAATTATTATGATTTTAACGGAATAGCAGGGTCCCATAACCAGCAATCGCTATTGCGACTGTTCTAAAACTTGTTTTGACTATAAAAAGCTTTATCAGCCCAGCAATGAACAAAATGTCCTTACCGTATTGCATCGATCATTTGCAGCCCCATATTGACACAGTTGTAAGCATGGTTGGGCCTGGATATCGGCAGACCTGACACGCAATAGTAGCAGTCACCCAGGATCTTGATACGCATGCACTGGTTCTCCTGTAACAATGAGAAGAGATTGCTTGAGAAAAACCATTTATGAACTAAATATAACTCAAAGTCAAAGAATTTATTTCATTTAAACCATTTATATTTGGGTTAAGGATTTCTAGGTGGGCCGTGGCAGTTGGTGACCCAACGTTATATAAATCTTGTTTACAAAATAATGTAAAACATTTATTTTCAAGAGTAAATATCCAAAGAATAAAAAAGAAAAATTTATAAAAGTTTGGAGTTTCTTGCCTATATTATTCTTGCCCATCATACGTTTTGGAAGAGGCAACTAAATTAAACAACATTTTCGTGTTTTTATTGATAAAAAAATTCACTTATAATACATGAAGAGCCAGGATGACCTGATGGCCCTTCACCAGAACTCATCTTTCTGATTATGTGGGTAGGTGGGCGCGGAAATACGAATAAATGGCTTCAGATCACAATCGACGTATTTTAATCAGTATTCACAGGAATCACGAAGTAATTAGGTAATTAGCGATTACTACTATACGAAACGTGTTCAACTTAAATAAATCTTGAAATAGCGTGATGGCGAAGATTCTGAGCGATTCGTCACAAGCGTGGTGCGCGGGCGCCGTCTCGTTCAAAAGTGAGTTTAAGATGGCCGCCCGCACTACCATCGACAATGACGCTTCGCTAGGTTGACATCGACAGTCCTATCAACCTGACGTTTGACGTAAACGCCGTCATACACACAAGAAGCTTATAGATAACGGTGGAGGCAATACTCTGAACAAATAAGTGAAACCAACTGTGGGCAGACGCTCTCTTTCTGAATGCATATAAAAGATAAAGAAAACACATATCACTGTCTCGTTCTTATGTATGCATTCAGAAAGAGAGCGTCTGCCCACAGGTGGTTTCACTTAGGTATTTAGAGTGTTGCCTCCACTTTTTACATATAAGCTTCTTGCATACACATAACAATATTTTTCCTGAAATAAGCTAAACTACGATTTAAATACAAACTCTATTTCACTTTAACCTGTTCGGGGTGAATGTACTCGTAAAAATAAACAACTTTTGTTTTTACAATATTCATAATACAGACTGTTAGTGAAAACAATTTTCATTTTGCTCAGTCAATATAAGACAATGAGAAAACATGTTTTCAAACAAAATAAAAGATTATGCTTATTGGAATTTGAAAGAGTAAATATATTCAATTTTGTTAAAGTAATATAAATATTATTTTTAGGGTACCGTACAAAACCGAAAAAAACGGAACCCTTATAAGATCACTTTATTGTCCGTCTGTCTGTCTGTCTGTCAAGACCCTTTATCTCGGGAACGCGTAGAGGTATCGAGTTGAAATTAAAACCGTATACTAAGGTCTACGGTCACTTGAAGCTGTGAAAAAATCAAACTACTAAGTTAACGTGAAAAAAAAGATACGGCCGTTTATGTTGCAAAAAACGTACATTTCAACACTCAAGGAAATCAAAATTTATAGGGTACTTTCCGTTAGCTATGAAATTTGGCAAGTAATATTGTATTATGCTATAAACTCAGGAAAAAGTCTGAAAACTATACGTTTGAAATTAAATCATAAAAAAATATCCCCTCAATAATTTTTTTTTAATATATTCAATGTACAGACAGTTTTGTTACTGTTTTATTATATGTATATAGATAGATAATATCTCATTTATTATTAAGTATGGATATGTACCTACTAATATTATAAATGAGACTGAGAGAGGGTTCCGTACATTGTACGGATCCCTCGGTGAGCGAGACCGACTCGCACTTGTCCGGTTTTTTTTTATTAACCGGCCACTGGCAAAACTTTTTCCTTAGGTACTTTCTAAGATTATCATGGACATCGCTGATATCGATGAAGGAAAACATCGTGACAAAATCTGAACATGTAATACACATAAGTCTGGAATCGCCAGTTCGCCTTGGGTTAGCGTGATAATCAATGCTCGTGCTTTCTCTGTATGGCCTTTGCCCAGCAATGGGACTTATTATAAAATAGGCTGATATTATAATATAATAATATAAAATATGGGGACATTTTCACACACGGCCATCTGACCTCAAACTAGGGAGACCCTGTACTATGGGTGTCAGACAGCTGATATACCTACATACACAAATTCATTTTTTTTGAATACATACATATTATATAGATAAATATTACTATTGTTATTTTTAGTAAGTATTAAATAATTCATCTAGAGATCCCTGTCTCTGTGTACTAGTGATGAATTAATTAGCATACAAAATGCTCATTTAGCATTTAGTAAATGAATTGTTGTTGCGAAACTCTGTCAAGTGTGAATCCATTCGCTTCGCACTTCATAGCTAATAATAGCTATAATACGTCAGTGCATTCGCTAAGCACACATACAATATGTAAGTTTACTAGTACAGTAAACCAAAGTTATCGGCGAGTAAACGCACGCTAGTAAACTTACAAAGGAAACGAACGCGCTATTTTATTCACATCCTCATCATCATTATGTCAACCTTTAGACGCCCACTGCTGGGCATAGGTCTCCCCGAAGGGGGGTTTAGCCGTAATCGCCATGCTTGGCCGATGCATATTGGCGATCGCAGTAGGTGTTATGGTACTCAGAAGGAAGCTGCTGCCCATCCTCTGGTCAATATCCCTCTGTCGCCTTCTACGACACCCACGGGTAGAAATGGAGTGGTGCTATTCGCGACCGGCACCACACGGCGGTTTAGACAAATTAATAATCAGTTATAATATTGTCTTATTTGAAAATAGTATAGGAATAGCCATTAGTTTGGAGCCAAGACTATTTTTTGGTGTGCATTGGCAATCCTCATGGACTTCCTCCACCGTAGGGGACAGAGGGGGCCGGACTCTTAACGGCTAAAACCACCGTGGTGTTCCATCTGTGCCTTTTTTTTTTTAATTGGGACAAGCCCGCCACACTTCCCAAACCACTGTAACTCCTGTAAGCCAGAATCAACAGTGGCGACCACCAGAAAAGCGCCAAAGCAATGAAGTTCGACGAGTCTCAGAGAAACGATTCAATTGTCTTGGATCCCGCAACGAAATTAATCAGAAAAGAACAGCGGAGAAGTAAGAAAAACATATTTTCCACTTCCCTCCAAATAAAGCAGGAGACAGAACAGAACTAGGCCAATAGGCACAAAGGGACATTTACAACTGGGAAAACCCCAGTTGCTAAGCACCACGGATTATAATTGACATAATTAATGGGGCCTAAAAAGTGAGCTGTTACATTAAATTTGATTCCAATAATGGGTATGGCAAAATCGCTTGAACGCACGGAAATTAGTTCTAGTTTCCACAAGGTCCGCATAATAAACTGCTCCGGATGTAGCCTGTATACTATCCAACATAATATTGCGTTCTTTCTGCCAAAGAATACACTCCCATAAGATATGATGTGCAGATTGTTCGTATTCACAGTCAGATGTAGAACATCTGACTGTGAACCTACGTCACCTGTGCCTATGGTCTGGGGTGCGGGATTCGCATATGCATTCAGTGCTTCCCCGACAGACCTTGACTTGCTGTTCTTCAGCGAATCCCACCGCCCCGTGCGGCCATTCCCATAATTGCCACTCTCGAGTGGCATAGAGCTAAGACTTAACAATTGACATGCTCATGAAAATTAATGCGAAATCAGATTAATTACCATCACTACTGTGTTTGCAGAGAGAATTTAGTTGAGTAGGGATTGACCTAAATCTAAACTGACCTTTTAAGTATGCCTCCTTTTTGTTTATCTACCTGTTTGTTTGTTTAAAGTTTTAACCCTTGTTTTACAAGTTTCCCAGAGTAGTTCCCATGCGGGTTCGCCTGGTTTATTCTCTTCTGTTTGTTTAAAGATATAATCCTATTTGAGTCCACAACAGCCTAACCTTCTTCTGTGTATCTTCAGAAGTAAGAGCTTTCATAAATTATCATTTATTTTATATGACGGATCGTCAGGATTTACTCCGTTATATTCGGTCATCGTGTGGGCAGAAGATGGTTTTCGTGCAATGCAAAATTGTCTGTATACATGAGTACTTTCAATTAAAAGTCAGTTTATGACCGCATTAACAAACACCAGCGGTAAGAGATCAATGAACGAAGATGATGATGATGTTGACGATGACTCGTTAGTGGAAATGAACCAGACTGACTTGTCAAACCGTTGATTACAAATCTAAAATCTCACACATTCATAATTAAGCAAGAATAGTGATCAATGTTTGCGCTTTCTTACACGAAAACAGCATCAAAATTACATCCTACAGTGATTAAAATTACAGACGGACAATAAACCTTAAATTACTACCAACTCAGCAGAAATAATTGCAAGAGCCATCCATTAACTGGTTTACAACTGTAAACTATAACTTTCAGCAACGTCAAATGTAAATTTTCAGCTATATTCAGCTTCAGACATTAAATCTACTATTTGTAGTACAGCTCGTAAAACTAAGCAGTTTGCATACGTAAGTTATCAGTGTGGTTTGTGCATGTATTATAGCATGTATGGCAGCAGACACGGGTTATAACTCCATATCGTTCCATATACAGCAGGACCTCAAGTCTGCTATTACAATAGTGTCAGAATGGTCTATCATTGATTTCATAATTGTTGATTTTGACAAGTTTGGTAATCTACTAATATAATGGCGTCATTATGACTTTCCAGTGACACTCCATTGAAAGAAATGATATAGAATGGTAATATCGTACTTAATAACAAATTAATGACTGACTTAGTTTACGAACTTCTTACTACTTCAGATTGTTTAATAACACTTATAAATAATATGTAAAAATATATATAAATGAAATCTGGCATGAATAAATGTTGACAATGTCATTATAACACAATTCTATTACGAAACCATTGACCGACCAATGATTGACTATTATGGATTTAGCAGATTACGAACTTTTAGCAAAATGACAATGGGATCGTGTTGGAATGACGAAATTATAAAAATAGCAGACTTGGCCCCCTGTATATGGAACGATATGGAGTTATAACCCGTAATAGTCTAAAGATTGTTTGTGAGACGAAATGTTGATGGCGTGTTTTATTATTGTTTTATGATACCTAACAAATATGCAGTGGAAAGGACTATGTTAAGAGTTTCTCTCCAAAAATGACGCTATTCTTCAGGTTCAAAATTGGTTTACGGTAAACAATTTGGTACTTAATGAAAAAAAAACCAAATGTATTCGATTCATTTTACCAAATGTTAGGAATAGTAAATGTGACATCATACTTAATGGAGAGAAACTGAAATTTACTAGTCAAACGGTTTTCCTAGGAATCACGCTAGACGAGAAATTACAATGGGGACCCCATATAACATCTATTGCGGGGCGACTAAGCTCCGCGGCTTATGCTGTTAGAAAGATAAGACAGTTAACAGATGTAGAAACTGCGCGTTTGGTCTATTTTGGCTACTTTCACAGCATTATGTCGTATGGTATTTTACTGTGGGGTCGGGCTGCTGACATTGAATCCGTTTTTATTTTACAAAAAAGAGCTGTCAGAGCCATTTATAATCTACGTCGCCGCGAATCTCTTAGGGAACTATTTAAAAATATTAATATAATGACAGTGCCTTGCCAATTTATTTATGAAAATATTATGTATGTAAGAAAAAACTTACATATGTTTAATAAAGTAAGTGATAGACATGACTTTAATACTAGAAACAAGGACAAAATAGCTCAACCATATTTTAGATTGTCTAAAGTCCATACATCTTTTATGGGGTACTGTGTTAAGTGCTACAACAAAATTCCTAGTGATATATTTCAACTAAGTGAAACAAAATTTAAATCATATATTAAAAGTACACTCTGTAAAAAAGCTTATTATAATCTAGAGGACTATATTCAAGATAAGAATGCTTGGAAACATGCTGGTCTAGCTCCATAGGACGATCGACAGTCTAGACAAAATCGAACCGATTGCTAATTTAAAATACCTAATTTCATACTTAGTATAAATATGTACATATATATATTTGACTCTTTTTTTATACACTGCTCAGGCTCACATACTGATTCATTGTTTGTTAAAATATAAGGAGTGGTCGTCGACTGTTTCAACATTAATTGTAATATGTAATATGTGAACACTGTGTATCTATGTACATATAACTTAGTCTGTCATTCCTTAATCTGTGATACTTTGTACACACTTTCAAATACCTAGTGTTTTTATGCAAGGTACATCGTATTCACGTATAATTATATAATTCCTGTAAATGCAAATATTGTTAACATCGTTTTTAAAAGAGTAAGTATGGAGTTTCTTGCTCATTCTTCTCCATACAAAACTACCTTTTGGAATGGGCACCTAGAATCAATTTTTTTTTTCTCATTTGACGTTCAAAAGTGCCTTATAATGGTCTAATTGAAATAAATGATTTGACTTTGACTTTGACTTTGACTTTGAAAAAAACGTACATAAGTGCACTGCATACCATGTAGTTAAATATAATTATTATACATAAGTAAGAAAATATATAATAATAATAATCGTTTATTTCAGGTATTAACCCATAAAAATATAACAAAAATTACAATACATTATTATATTAAAATATCCCAATATATTAAATTAAATTATTAAGATTATGAAGCTATATATTTGAGCCGTTTGGGGTGGAAACTCTAGGGCCATGGGGTCCGAGTGCCCATATTGTTTTTCGTGACATCGCCAAGCGGCTGGTCGACTCTTCACGTGACCCGAAGGCTGGTCTATTCTTAGGTCAAAGAATCAGCATTGCCATACAACGTGGCAATGCTGCCAGCCTGTTGGGCACGTTTCCCGTTAACAACGATGTGGACGAGATTTTTGATGCCCTTTGAGCTCCCTGCCTTTTTCTACCAATTGTACATAATATTATTATTTAGATTTAAGTTTTGTATATATATTCCTAGGTACTAAGTTTTCATTGAAATAAAGTATACAAATTATTAAGATTAGAATTAAATTAAATAAAAAAATACATTACATTACAATATTAAAATCAAAATCAATTACATTAAATTAAATTAAAAAATTAAATCAATTCAGCACAATTATTATCGTCTTATCAGGTACACAGCGAAATACTACAGATACTAATTTATTTTTGCATGCACATAATTGATTGTATGGAACGTTATAACCCATAATAAACTGGAGATTGTTTATGGGACGGAAATGGGGTGTTGTATTATTGTTTTATATACCCATAGCAAATATGTAATAGAAACATATTTGCTATAGGTATATGAAACAAAAAGGCTGAGACCTGAGATTCTCTTTAAAAAAAAATTTTTACATGCTACAATGCACACTATGTAGTCAAGCATAATATTATACCTACATAAGTCTGAAGATTATATCTTTGATAAAAATGCTTGGTTTAGCACTTTTACCCAAAAATTTTTAAACATATGCAGGTGCACTCCTTCCCTCACTCTCATCCTAGTAGACCCTAGGTCTCCGCGATCATGATACCAATAAAGCAGTTCAATGTCTGATTATTTATTTATTACCTACGCTCAGCAGTTGGCGTTTTCCAGTTGGTATGACGATGGTAGAAAATATGGCTAAAAAAGAGTGTCCGTGAAGTTTCTTGTTCATTCTTCTCCATAGAGACCTACCAACGTTTTGGAACGAGCACCTAGCTTCAACTCTTTGACTAAAAGACCGACTCCTTGACAATTCAAAAGAAATGGTTTAATTGAAATAAATGCTTTGACTTTTGCCTTTTTTGACTTTTGGCTGTCTGGAATATTTTCTTTGTTTATTTCTACTAATAGAACTTAAAATAATAACAAAGAAACACACTTTGATATCATTTATTTGGTTTCTTGTTTTTTCATAAAAGAAAACACGAAATCAAAGTATATTTCCTTTAAAAGAAAAAAACACTTTCTCAATTAAATCTAATGTGGATGTTGTAGCAGGTTTGTTAGTGCCTGCCCTTCTCGAAAAAATATCTTTTCTTTTCGTTAGAATATCTGCAACTAACAAACAACATTGATTTGAACAAAAGATTTACTTTGAAACCTTTTCCTTATTATTGAAAACCTATCCAATGTTACGCTATGTACAGTCGGTGATAGCTATTATCTGACCCACTAAAAGTTAGACGAATTTTAACCTTATGCAGTTAGCAGTAGATAAGTGTTATTTGATACGTACGAACTAGAACGACTTGTTTAAGGTAGGCATATATTAAAGAATATAGTTATGCCAATTTAATCTTTAACACGTAACGATAAGGTAGATAATATAGTGACTACTGTTTTGTCACATGATGGAGTTGTTAATTTCAACAATTTTAATTAAGTCTGTTTGGTCTAGTGGTTGAACCAGTGGAAACAAGTGAGTCTACTTGTTTGCGAGTTCGAAACTAACCCTTTACTTTTTGTAGTTTTTCAATATTCATTTATGTTTTTTGAATTGAAAATACTATTTTTATTAGATTAAGAAAATTAGATTTAAATTAATAATATATAAATACAAATAACCACAAAAAATAAAAACAATAATGATAATGATATAGATTTTATTCAAAATAAATAAAAAATAATTACTTACAACATTTTAAAAGAAGTTAGAATACTAAACTACTTGCTATGCGTGAATGTTGCTAACGCGACAACAAAACAGTTTTTCGTTTTAATAGTGCCCATAAAATACCCATTTTTATTATTTATTTATTAAGTAGGTAAGTAGTTACATGCTTTACAGTGTTCAATGTAGTGAATCAACATGTTATATTATGTTTAGAAATATACCTATATTATTTCTATTTTATAACAATAACATCACCACATTAACTTACTGTCATAAATACCTACCTACTTAAAAAATATTAGTGAAAACAGCACTAACTACTTTGATGTATTACATACTTTTTAGATTTTTTAAAAGTATTTTTAGTTTTAAATATTATGATCGTTATAAGAACCTGCATCATTGTATGAAACACTTCCTTAGAAATTATGATAACAACAGATTATTTAACACACACACTGACGTAAGTATTGTTGACTGCAGGCGGTGATGCTGTCTTAATAGCGAAGTGGAGCACCATCTTTTTCTATAATTTGTTGTAAGCGGCTTCGCATACTGCACACCATGTTCCAGCAAGCATCACTTCCTCTCATGAGTTCCCACGTTGAAGTCACAAGTTGCGCCAAATTTTCTTTTATCCTGACTTCTGATGAATCTCAGTTTAAAATCATTTGACCCCACAAGTTTTCTATTGGATTCAGATCAGGACTTTTAGATGGCCAACTTATTGTTTTGACACCTTCTTGACTGGTTAGCCAATTTTGCACCACAGCATCTCTGCACGAAGTAAATATCCGTGTTTGGCTAAGCAACACGCACAGTCGGCAACATTACATCACGTAACATTTCCAAATATTAGCGACTATTAAATCGGCCTCCAATTTCCACAAGTTCTTAGTCGTTGGTCCTGGAGGATCCTTTTGAACATTTCCTGTTTCTTTAAAACGCATTAACCACAATCTCACAGTATTTTCTGATACAAAGAAATTAAACGGTGTCACTTTTCGTTTAAGTATATAAAAAAAATGTTTGTTTACGTCACGGCACAAGGAATAGCTAGATATATAAATACAAAAATTTAGGTTTAAAATTAGAAAAATACACTTACTGCTATATTAAGTCTCCTTGCAATCTCTCTGATGCCAATATTCTCCTCGTTCAAATAGATTATTTTGTGTTTTAAATAATCACTTAATTGAGACATTTTAATAAAGCTACAAAGATTATATTTAAAAATTTGAAAAAGGCGTGGGCTATTCGCAATTTAGAAAGGCAACATAGATAATGCTCGCGCGTAGTCATTGCAATTGTGCGTAGACTGGCTTTAGTTATAGTCACGGTATTTTTTTATTTTCCTACCCATATCCTTAGTAAGATTTGAATACCAGTTTTACAATGAATACGCATTTGTCTTTCAACTACCCACTTTTTACAAGTTAGGTTAAAATGACACAATACTGTGATAAACTTTAAGTCTTACCGCATAAAAATCAAAATTGCGTAACAAGTTATAAATATCCTAACGCTAACGTTTTAAAGATCAATTTTGCGTGTCTGTTTTATTATTGTATTTGTTTATCGAGTAGCGCTAGTCAGATGAACTCATACAAATTGAATAACCCTTATTGTTACAGACAGAGGGTTTAAACTCGTTTGTTTTTAGGGTGGGTCAGGTAACAGCTATCACCCACTGTACCTACGCTGTGATTTTTAACCGACTTCAAAAAGGAGGAGGTTTTCAATTCGGTTAGTTATTTTTTTATGTATGTACATCGATTATTCTGATATTTATGATCCGATTTACGTGATTCTTCTATAGTTTGATGCGAAATAGTAGTCATTTGGTCCCATAAAAATTTAACATTGTTTGGCGCAGTAGTTTTCATTTTATGAACATTTTTTAATTTTTTTAATATTTATTTTTATGTTTGACCACGCATAACTTTTTTCAGTGTAAACCGATTTCAATGATTCTTTTTTTAATTGATAGTGAAAACCTCAAAATTTAGTCCTATATAAATTTCAAGAAACATTCCACCCCTAAGGGTTGAAAATTAAGGGATGACAGTTTTTTTTTGGTGTCACCGCTTCGTAATAAATTTCTATGATGAGAAGCAGGCACTAAAAAGCGAAAAAAAATATTTTTAACAAAAAAGACAACCGCCTTCAAAAAGTAAAAAATATCTTTCAATTTGCAAGTCGGTGGCAATACAAAACAACACGCAAAACCAAAGCCGCCGACTTGCGAATTGAAAGTTATTTTTTTCTTTTTGAAGGCGGTTGTCTTTTTTGTTAAAAAGTTTTTTCCAATTTTCATTATTCAACCACACCGTCATATTTTAATGTCATGCCAAAATCTATGAAGAATTGGGTTTTAACAGTTCATAAAATATATGTCGATCGATTGGCCGTGTATATTACTCTATTGGTTTTACTATTGCTCTTCTTATTCTTCTTTTAGAATCGATGGTTTCGATCGCAGCATTAGTGGCATTTTAATGTCCTCTAAGGTAAGGCACTTTGGGCACTATAGTTAGTGGGCCATTGTCATGGATTTTTTAAGACAAGACAGTAAGGGCAGGTACTTTAACCATTATCATCATGTCAACCTTTACATGCTGGGCATAAGTCTCCCCCAAAGGGGGTCCAGCCGTAATCGCCATGCTTGGCCGATGCATGTTGGCGATCGCAGTAGGTGTTATGGTACTCAGAAGGACGCTGCTGCCCATCTCCTGATAGTTACAGGAAAACGTTCCTAGGAGACCATCCATAACTTTTTGAGATATTTTAAACTGAATTCACTGATTTTGGAAAATGATTACAGTCAGCGAAAAAAATGCCAAAACTCCTAACATATTTTTTGTCTGTCGATCCTATTTCATGTAGGGATCAAAAGACTCTAAGGGACCATTTATAGTATAGTACTAGAAAAATATTAATCGAACTCGAAATATTGTTTGAATGTGTATATGTAAAAGAATTTAAAAGTCCATCCAATATTTTATCGCATTATTTCAATCCCAAATACGAATACGTATATCATTAATTTGAAATTTTTTCTCAAAGTTTGAGCAAGGTATAATAAAAACACAAGATGCGTGAAACAAGATAAAACATTTGCATATCGACTGATTAGACGAAGTGCAATTACTGATAGACAATATATTGATATGCGCATACATTGTGTGATTTTATGGAATATTGTGAAATTGATACCGAAGATTTTGTTTAGCTAGAGGTGGAAGAGTTCGTTGAACTTGAATTTCAATATAAAGGACCAACGTAGTGTACAGACAGCGTCGTCAACAGCTTACCCCCCACGCATTAAAATTTCTTTGTATAGGGGGTAAGCAATTGATGACGCTGTCTGTACGTGTGTTGTTGTGTCTATCTTTCTAACTCACGTAAATCGTACTTTTAAACTTTATGAATACAGTACATCGATATTTTAGACTTCGAAGTTCAGTACGACAGTCGTCACTCTTGTATGACAAGTAATAACCAGTCATGAATTGATCACAGTTCTGTTGTCTCCTGTGTATCCTGGGTCCCATAAACTTGGACTTTCCTGGACCCATGTACTCGACATTTAACGTACAAAATCTACACGTAATCGCATCTCCGTGTGGTGTCGGACGTAAAGAATAGCACCATCCCATATCTTCCCGTGGGTGTCGTAAGAGGCGACTAAGGGACTTACCAGAGAATGGGCAGCAGCGTTCTCTGTGCCTTTATAACAACCATACTGCGGTCGTCAACCCGCCTGCCAAGCGTGGCGATTATGGCAAAACCCCCCCTTGGGGAGGCCTATGTCCAGCAGTGGACGTCTTTCGGCTGAAGTGATGAAATCGCATCTTAGCAACAATCAATTAAAATCTTTTCAATTCTATTGGTGTTAAATTGTCCAGTCCATTCATTATAATCTCTACATAGTATAAAACATCGCTTCCCGCTGTCTGTCTCTTTGAACGCTTAGATCTTTAAAACTACGCGACGGATTTTAATGTGGTTTTTATCAGAGATAGAGTGACTCAAGAGGACGGTTATAGGTACAGCTTGATATTGTTTTGTGTTAAGCCCGTCACATACGTAGCTATAATATATATTATAGCTAACCACCACAGCACTCACGTTAGCTATAATATAATAATATATTTTCGCCCTTATTACGTCTGCGATCGTTGTTTGTTTCACATTTTTGAATGTATATTAATATGCCTTGCTATATCTGTCCGCATATTTTGGTGACGTAGTAAAAATTTATATTATAGCTGCGTCTGAAATATATAGTAATATGCCTTGCTATGAATTATATTAAGATATTATATTATAGCTACGTCTGACGTATATTAATATATATTATAGCTACGTCTGTGACGGGCTTTATTGTTAAAATATAACAATAGAGGCATCTACATTGCACCCGCCCAAAGCTGGGGTGGGTCGCTTGTATTAGATAAATAGCGTTATAACGCTATTGTTATTTTAATGTAACATTATCGAGGCGCATCAAGTTTGAAACGCACCCAATGAAGTGCACCTAAAGTGTTCCTCGAAACGCACCAGCCAGGCGCACTAAGAAAATAAAATTTTAACAAATTTAAACTATTTCTCATCATCATCAGTTGTAAACGTCCCTTTGATCCTATTGGCCTAGTTCTGTTCTGTCTCCTACTTGATTTTGAGAGAAGTAGAAAATATGTTTTTCTTACTCCTCCGCTATTCTTTTCTGATTTATTTCGTTGAGGGATCCAAGACAGTTGTAATGTTTCTCCGGGACTCGTCGAGCTTCATTACCTCCACGTTTTTCTGGTGGTCGCTACTGTTGATTCTGGCTTCCAGGAGTTACAGTGGTTTAGGAATAGTGGCCATATTACAATTTAAGAAATATCACTAACACCCAGTTATTTCCACAATAAAACCTAATCATCATCATCATCATTTCAGCCGAAAGACGTCCACTGCTGGACATAGGCCTCCCCAGGAGGGGGTTTTGCCATAATAGCCACGCTTGGCAGGCGGGTTGGCGATCGCAATATGGTTGTTACAAAGGCACAGAGAATGCTGCTGCCCATTCTCTGGTAAGTCCCTTAGTCGCCTCTTACGACACCCACGGAAAACCTAATAACTATGGTTATTTTCCCGTTTTTTGTCTAATGCCATAAAAGATGGAGCAATTATAGTTCACTATCAATTAATCTACTAAAATTACTTGAGCAAATTCCTGTTTTGTCAGCTCTGACCTATGATATTACAAGTGTAGATAGGTTACAAATGCTCCACGAATGAATCATGAAACTATGCTCACTTATGCTCAGAACCGTATTTTTGTCAGCGGAGGTATGATTTGTCCCGGATGTCAGAATGCGTTCGAAAACAACCGAAAATGACGTATTCCTACCACATTTATACCAATGACGTTTCTCGTGACACCTCATAATATAGTGCGATATTACCCATTAGTTATTAAGTTAGTTAGGTATGATTTGTATGCCATTTTGGAAGTTCAAATCTTTTGTAGGCAATTTATCTACACCTCCTTACTTGTAATATTATTGGCGTTAACCCATAGTGTTGTGTTGCTGCTAGGAATCAAATTTCGTCACATGAAAACACAATTTTGTTCATACACCGATCTTGTTAGTAAATACACATACAAATAAACGTTAAATACACAGTAGACAAATACTTCGCCAGCAAATTGCATCCTCAACTCCAAATGAAAGCGCGTTTAAATATTTGTTTACAACACTAGGAGGAACGCTTCTGCCAGGGTTCGACAGCGATTGTGTTTCCTTGGCTCACCCTGCCACTCCGTGGCGAGAAATTGAATTCCGCCACAAAGTAGGTAAGAACAGAAAACCCGCAGATAAAACTACACTTAATATTAACCGACGCAGAGCAACCAAAACAGACTCTCATTGACGAGAATAAAGTACAAATTTAAGAAGCTAAGGACATTTATAAAATTCTCAAATTAAAGGGGGGAAGACCGTGATTAGATTTGTCGTACTGTATTGATCGGAATGTTAAACCAAGAAGAATACAAAAGAAAAAAGATTGCATGTAGCAGAGATGAGAAAGTTGAGATGAATGTGTGGAGAGTAACCAGAATGGAAAAGCTCAAAAATGAGTATATCTTAAAGAAGTTTGAAAGTTGCGCCGATGCTAGAAGGAATCTATGCATGGGTATTTGAAGAGTAAGGATGAATGTGATCAATTTTTTTTTAGTATGAATGTGGATGAGTGGAAAGGAAGAGGAAGGCGAAAAAAAGAAGGATGGATTGTGTGAAGAATGATATGAAAGAAAAGGGAGAATGAAATGGATGAAGAAAAAGTTTGTGTTGCATTGACCACAAGTAACATGGGATAAGGGTAGGAACATGATGTATTTATAAAATACTAGCTTTTGCCCGCGACTACGTCCGCGTGAATGTCGGTTATAGTGGATGTCGACGAAGTCGCGGATTACAAAGTAGCCTATGTCCTTTCCTGGGGTTCAAGCTATCATCATACCAAATTTCATCAAAATCGGTTTAGCCGTTTCATCGTGAAAGCGTAACAGACAGAGTTACTTTCGCATTTATAATATTAGTGTGGATTCTCCAGACCGAATTTTGGTCACGGCGGCGGCAGTCAATCTCAATAGTGACTAGTAAAGTACACAGAAGACGCACGGAATGCACAAGTGTGTGTGCAAATTTTAGATGCAGGAATTGGGCATAATCTTAATAACGTATCTTACCTTTTTAATTGAAATAATAATAACATTGAATCGGAACATTTCAGTTATCTGTTGACTGTCCGACTGTGTTCAAATTCATGAATTTCTCGTCCATTGATTTATTTGGACCTTCTGCGTTTACCTTTTGAGATGCGACCAATCTCGATATATTACGAATGGTTTACACTCCAGCGAACTGTTATGAGATTGTTTTAAAATGTCTGAAGTTCTCTTTTAATGTTCAAGAGTTAATCAGTGCGTTGGAGGTCGGAAATGTCTTTATCTTTGACTCGAATGTACTGTGTTTACCTTTTTATATATTACCAAAATATATCTCAACTACTATAAAAAAAGTAAAGTTAGTTTGTTTTGTTTGTAAGATGTAAGAGGTAATCTGGTCCGATTACAAAAACTCTTTCACTGAGAGAAATTTATACTATGTACGTCGTGTAAGGGTGTGTCTATTCTAAGCATAAGTTTTGGATGTACCTTGGATTGTTATTGCTGCATCGTAATGTTACACATTTGGCATATATAATTAGTTTGACATAATTAATTTAAGTACTGAGACTGAGAGATCGTGGGTTCGCTCGTCTTAGCAAAACTAAGTAAAATTATAGGTTTCCGTAAAAATAACAATTTGTCTACCTTTTTGTGTAATAACCGAAGAGTTCTCACATTTAATGATACTCAAGCTAATTTAATGTATTCGGGATGACCTATCCAATTAGCTACCGAGATATAATAAGGAAACAAGCAGCTGTATTTTATAGAAGAGTGATTTTCAACAAGTGATTTTTATGTGTCATTTCGGTGGGATTAACGACCACCGAAATGACACACTCTCGACGACGAGATTTCCAGGCTCCACAACCAAAAGTCGGTTACAGTCCTGAGTCGTGCCATCGAGCTGTCGCGTGCCTGCTGCTCCCAGGGCGGGTCCTTCTGTTAGGATTCCCCGGGGACCTCCATCCCAAAGCTAGGAGCCGACCGCGGCAGTCTTATCTTCGGCCGATCCTGTTTCCCGGCCAGGCTGTGGAGCCTGGAAACCTCTGCCGCTAACTTAGTGCGTCTAGGTTAGTGTTTTTATATCTCTGTTTTTATACTCATCGCATTCTTGTGAGAGCTATTAAATTTTAACGTACAAGTCTACTCAGCCTTTTATTTCATAAAAGCAGTAGAATTGTTACAATACCCCACAGAACAGTAGGTCGATTCTATAAAATTAAATCAACAACTCGCATCTCACATCGCTATTCACTCTCACTTCGTATAAGGTTCAAAATGACCTATGACCCTATGACCTATGACCTAATGGATATATTTGACACTTTGAATCGGGTTCGAGTGCGAAGTGAGTGTCGAAGTGACGGGGAAATTACCTTGCAGAATGCCACTTCTTACGTCATCTCATATTTTATCTGTCCAAATCTGCCTGTCAATTTAGTTCAACTCGCTGACACGCTCGCAAGGGTGGCGCTAGTGTAAATTCGAATTAACAACCGAGTTTTTAGAATGCCAATCAAGAAACTCACAGCGGATTCAGATTCGAAGTTTAGAATGAGGTCTTACAGAATCACACCCCTGGTAAACACTTTTCGCCGACGTTTTACGATTGTTGGTGTCATATAAATCAATACCTTTCATAGTAAAACTCCGGAAAAAGGGCCGGGAAATCAAATAAAGTCACAATTGCGACATCCCTAAACATTTAGGATTGAATAAATCAAAAATCACGCCTAAAATATTTCTTGCAAAAGACAATATCCCGCGGGGTCTTATCACTATTCCTATTTACCTTACAAAGGAAATATGACAATATTGTAATATTATACAGAAAGTGAAACTGCGTCTATGCCTACAGTAAAATATTTGTTTACAGTCCTCGTGTAACTGTAGATTGAATTTTCACCAGTGTTATCATTGCTCTAGAAATGTGACCCCTATTTTGCGATGGGCAAATAAAAATTTTAGAACCTGCGATAATCTTGTAAAATAGTCAGTTCTGAAGGTAATTTTTTGTAACTCAAAACGTTCAAAATCTAGTCGCTAGTACCTACAATCTCGTCTCAGTGACAATCAAATGTCAAAAAAATATTGGTTAATTAGAGGCGTTTATGGGGTATCCCCTTTTATGCACCTAATTTGGACAATAGATTTACTCAGGCACTAGGCATGGGTGCCCAAAAAATAGGTGCTCGAACGTGAATCCTCCGCATTTTTGAAATTGAGATTAGAATGCGAACGTTCCGTCCTAAAGGTTTTGAGTCTCTCTCGTGTCTCGTTTTTTATTATTTAGGAGGTATATACCACACGCACGACGCTCCATATAAACGAACGATATATTTGCCTACACTACTAACAAAATAACAGACTGTACAAATACGTGCCTGTGTGCGCGTGTCAACGCATCCCTTGAAATAAAAGCAATTCCGAGAGCATGTCCACGCGTAAAGAGGTGAGGAACAGTGTTTCGGAGGGGGGCGGAGGGGGGCGGAGCGTGTCGCTACTGTACGGTAGTTCTAATACTAAATACTGTGCTTATACTGTCCTATGATATTTTTTTATGTTATTTTGTATATGTATGTGTTATGTAAAAAACATTTACTTAAGTCTTTTCTCATGGGAAGATGCCTCATGACTGCTATGATATTTACACACGAAATAAAACTAATCAAAAATTTGTAGAGAAGGTAGAATACAGTTAGCAGGAAAACTAATTCCGGAATTCAAGAAAAGAGACACTCATTAACTGAGTTTAGTTGCTAAATCGAGCCAACTAAAAATCTCTCAATAACTAAAATAATTACGCAAAACAAATGTAATCCTACACTTTCTCCATTCACAACAACCCAAATGGTTAGAATCGGTTTAAAATTAATCAACGTTAATATTCAAAATGTTGTGTGAAAAATGCGAAACATATTGTTGTGGACAAAAAAAAAGAGGTATTTATTAAAAGTTTATAGTTAGTAAATATTTATTAAAAGAGATATTCTTCAGATTTATTTAAATCTTAATCCGATGTTTAAACTGGGAGATAATTTAATAATTAATTTACAAGTTCCCTTTAAGTTAAACAACTTAGCAGAATTTCAATTTTACAAAATTTAATTTCCAAAGTAAAACAACTGCCAACTAAGTTAAGCGACGGACAAACTAAATTGTAATAAACTGGACAATTATTTGAGGTAGCCATGTTGTATTAATTAAAGTTCATCAAATTATGTAACGAATATGCTTTACAAACTTTCGAAATTCAGTACATACTGTAAGCGAAACAAAATTAATATGTTTTCCAGTGTTTGTATGAAAATGTTGTAAAATATTAAGGGCGGGTTGTTTCAACTATACGTTACTGACCGGTAATAGTAAAAAATTGCGCTAACTATCGTCAAATCAAAAAAATGGGTTGGTTCACAAAATCGTACGTCAAAAAGATACTATTACCATAACCGACCAGTCAACGTAATTTTGTGTTGTCAAACAGCTACTTCAAACATCAAAATATTATGGAATCTCTTTTTGAATAACTTTAACTGACGGATTTTTATGTCATGAAACAACTCGTTACATTTATCTCACCTCATAGTAACTTTTTAACCGTCCCTATGTAACGTTAACCGACTGTTTGAAACAACCCGCCCTAAATTTTGTAATGTAAAGTGTAATTTAAATAATCTGGTAATGTTTTCAGGGTAAACGTGGTTGGTAACCGCGCACTCAGGATAGGGAAGATTGGAAGGAGAAAGAGGAGGCTTTGTCCCAGCAGTGAGGTTGACGACACGGTTGGCGCAGTGTTTGAGCGACTGACTGCTGAGCGTGTTGCGAGTTCGAATCCCGCCCAGGGTAAACATTTGTTTGAAGAGCACTTGTGTTTGCCTTGTGTCTGGTTGTTGTTTATTTATATATGTATGTATTTAAATGTAGGTGTATATGTTTATCAGCTGTCTGACACCCATAGTACAGGGTCTCCCTAGTTTGGGGTCAGATGGCCGTGTGTGAAATGTACACCCCTCATATTATTATTATTATGAATCTATAAGGTTCTCTATATTTTGAATTAGACTATTACAATAATGTATCATCATTATATCAGCCTATTGCCGTTCACTGCTAAACGTAGGCCTCCCCCAGAGATCGCCAATTTTCCAGCCCAACCCGGTCTTAGGCAGCCCGCGTTCATTCGCTGCCAGCCACTTAATAATGTACCTATACTTCTATATTAATTATGAAGTTGAAAAGTTTTTCTTTTTGTTTGAACGCCTTGATCTCCAAAAATTATCATAATCGGACACTACTCGTATTGGTCGAATTTTGATAATTTTCAATTACTTTTTTTTCTTCATTAAATTTCTCAAAAAGGCAAAAGGCAAAGTCCTAACGAGAATAGTTTAAACCGAGAAAAAGAAAATCGAGTAAAGGAGGTCAACAAAATCCCGTACAACTTTGCTCAAATATGTGCCTCGAGGTACACGTGCACCAAAGCGTAGAGAAAAAATAGAGGAATTCGAATATAATTGCACTTTTATTCATAAATAATTTTTAGCTAATTATTAAAATATAACCTATTATCCTGTAATACAATTAAAACATGTGGCAACTATGAAAGCACGATTGCGTTTTATTTGGTTGTCACTCGGGTTGACATTTCGTAAATGTCATTTTGTTTTGTTTTTACTGACACTTCACACATGTCATTCCGTTCATTTCTGCGTTTGACAGAAGAAAGAAGAAACTTTACAGTTTTTTTTTTAATGGTGATGGTGATGGTGGTGGTGGTGTGGTGGCTCCTACGGAGTCCAACGAAAAAATACGTGCTGCGAAACCGAATACCCCGGTGTATATTTCCCGTCTCCACTACACCACTGACGCGGAAGACATCGTGAAGTACGTACGCCAAAGGCTGAAGTACGCGCTGAGAGTGCAGTTGCTGGAGTCGCATCGCAACGTCAACTGTAAGGCGTTTGTGGTGCGCATACCAACATGCTACCTGCATCAGGTGTTGGATGAAAGCTTTTGGCCACAGGATGTGGTATTCCGCCGCTTTCGCGGCCAAGTGCCACCGGAACGTGCAAAGACTTAGTGCAACTAAGTGATACTAACATAGTTTTAAGTTTTATTTACTAACACAATTGTTATATTGTTTTAAGTATACTTAAGTTAAGGTATTTATATACTTAAGCTATAGGTCTTTGTTACCTGAAAATAAATGGTTTTATTATTATTACGATAAAAGTTATTTTATTCTCTTCCCCGGGCAACTATATGAATAATTTAAGAGTGCAATATTATTCAGTGTAATCTAGTGTATTTTATGCAACTATGTGTACCTTCTGTACTAAATTGGGCAGATATTGTTGACATCCTTTATTGTTCAAGTTGTAATAAGACACCGTTCGTTCTGCTCAAGTTTTAATTCCATTGACTAAGCAAAGGTAAGGTGAGGTGAGATTCAATTAATTCCGGACTGCGCTTTAAGGATCTTCTTAGTTTCTTCTTAGTTTAGTCTTTCATCTAAATCCTATAAAGTTTTTTTACAGAATAGCACTGCAAAGGACATTGTACGCCATTGTTCCATACATCGTTTGCCAAAGAACCAACAGGGGTTTGAATTTACTTTCTGTGTTCTAAATCATGCACATATTCCGTTGAGACCTACTTAAAATCACGGACACTTCTGAGAATTGTAAAAAATCAAAATCACTACACTACTTACTGAAACAGAAGGATATTTCTGTTGGATTAATTATATCCTCAAAATCCAATACAATCCAAAAGTGTTTTCGACTTTTTTGAATTCTCAGAAGTGTCCGTAAAAACCTTATTCATACATCAAGCGCTGAGAACGCTGAGTCAAAGTTACCTATTCAAAACGTCAAATTATAATGACGCCGGGATATAAAACCAAATTGAAATCCTTTTAAAATGTTCTGGAAACTATGAAGGGTCTTTTCCATTGTAATAATAGTTCCGTGTGGTGTCGGACGTAAAGAATAGCACCATCCCATATCTTCTCATGGGTGTCGTAAGAGGCGACTAAGGGTCTTACCAGAGAATGGGCAGCAGCGTTCTCTGTGCCTTTGTAACAACCATACTGTGATCGCCAACCCGCCTGCCAAGCGTGACGATTATGGCAAAACCCCCCCTTGGGGAGGCCTATGTCCAGCAGTGGACGTCTTTCGGCTGAAATGATGAATAGTAATGTAAATTATAAAAAATCTAGTAATTATTAAAAAAGTTTCATACGTGTTGATTCATAGGCCATTTTTTACCATGTCCTTTACTGATCAAGAACGCAAACTATGCTTTCAAAACCCGTGCGCTATCAAACTTTAAATAAACTGGTGAAGTGCGAGTCGGACTCGCTCACCGAGGGTTGCCTTGAGAGTGTCAAAATTTACGTTTTTTGCGACATAAACAGCCGTATCTTTTTTTCACGTTAACTTAGAAGTTTGATTTTTTCACAGCTTCAAGAGGCCGTGAACCTAAGCATATAGTTTTAATTTCAACTCGATACCTCTACGCGTTCCCATGATAAAGGGTCTTGACAAACAGACAGGCAGACAGACAGACGGACAACAAAGTGATCCTATAAGGGTTCCGTTTTTTCCTTTGAAGTACGGAACCCTAAAAAACAACAAAAACCTCTCATACATAACACTTGGTTGTAACAAGGTAGTTAGCACATAACACCTGTATTCTTTATTCATGAAACTTGTTAAATTTCCGTCGTGTCTGCTAGGTGTTCTAGTTGGCATGCATGACCGCCGGTTTCATTAGAGCGAAGTTAACGAGTTATTTATTTTATCTACCTATAATAATATAAGTTTTTATAGATCAAAAAGGCCGTCGCTACATGTATAACACTGGTATTTAGCTGTATCAGGTTAGACTGGAAGCTTACCTCCACATAGTTGGTAAAAGGCTAAAAAAATGATGATGACGATGATGTAAGTTGTAAGAAATTAGTCTTGGTTTAGTCATTAGCTGTTCTCAATACGGTTATATAAAAATACATTGTTGTTTTGCTCGTCACCTACTTAGTGTATCTATGGAAATAGATATATGCATTGTCTCATGTACACAGTGCACAGTGGTGGTACGGTCGCTGTCACATCTGTCAACAGTCACGGAGTAGAATGGCGGGAAGTTGACGTGAAGCTAGCCGGGACACGAACTGGGTAGTGGGTGAGCCAGTGCTAATTAAATACTAATCAGTGAACAAATAGATTATCAGCAGCGCAACATGGAAGAAGCAAGAAAAACACCACTCCATTTGTACTCGTGGGTTACGTGTCGTAGAAGGTGAAATAGGGATATTTAAATAATAATATTTAGTATAAATGTTTATATATAGAAACATAAGATAAGAATCAAATATAATATTTGATTCTTCTACGTACTTAAACACTGCTCTGGCTCACACACTAATTCATTGTTTGTTAAAATATAAGGAGTGGTCGTCAACTGTTTCAACATTTGTAAATATGTTAACACTATGTGTCGATGAACATAACTTAGCTGTCATTCCATTATCTGTGATACTTTGTACATACTTTAATATAGTGTTTTTTATGTAAGGTACATCGTATTCACTTATCTTATATAATTCGTGTAAATTCAAATATTGGTAACATCATTTTTAAAAGAGTAAGTATGGAGTTTCTTGGCCATTCTTCTCGATACAAAGTTACCTTTTGGAATGGGCAACTAGAATCAATTTTCTCTCATTTGACGTTCAAAAGTGCCTTATAATGGTCTAATTGTAATAAATGATTTAACTTTGACCAGAGGATGGGCAGCATCGTCCTTCTGAGTACATACTATAACACCTACTGCGATCGCCAACATGCATCGGCCAAGCATGGCGATTACGGCTGAACTCCCCTTGGGGGAGACCTAGGCCCAGCAGTGGGCGTCTAAAGGTTGACATGATGACGATGATATGGTACTTACCTAGTATTGATTCAAGTTTTAGTTACTGCGATATTTTGCTACTACTATAATGCCTCTTACTGCAATTATAATTATTATTCAGTTATGCTATCTTATTCTACAGTTTCAATTCGCTTTTTTTTATTTCCGAAAGGTTTTTTTTTATTTTTCTCCTTTTAAAATGTAGAATAATCAAGGTAGGTAGTTAATGCTGATCTCGCATTGTATAGGATTTCCGTATAATGCGAGGTCAGCTTATACTGGAAATGTATACCTTGATGTGTAGCCGTGTGTACCATGTTTTTTACAGATACTGCATTAAAAATAAGCAATTTAAAATATTAAAACTTACCTGAGCAATCTGATCGAATCGACCAAACAGTTCATTGAGCGTCTTGACCAGATCAGAAGCGCTGAGCCGTTCAGAAAGCGGCGTGAAGTTGACGATGTCTGCGTACAGTATGCTGACGTTGTTGTGTCTCTGTACGTGCATCTCGTGGAAACGTGTCTGCTTTGATGCGTCGGCGCACGCGTCCGCCATTTTGAGCATTATTGAGCGCTTTACCTAGAACAAGATGAAAGAACGTCGTGAATAAGTAGACAAGGTATTTTACTATAATTGGCCACCATTAAAAAAATCGGTCAAGTGCGAAGCCAAAGTTCCGTAAATGAATGGGGCCTCTTATTTTGGGTATGAATTAAAAAAAAGTCTTAATTTTTCTTATAGCTAAATTACATAAACAGGCGATAAAAATTTGCTTAATTAAGTATATTATAGCTACAGATTATAAATCAGTCACAGGTTTATATAGGTTTCATAGTAAAATAGCGAGTAATCGTGGTTCGAACGACAGTATTTTGAAATTGATGGAGTCATGTGAAAGACTTTTGCCAAACGTCGCTATTTTGAATTTCTCAATATACTAGTTAATATCCAAGTAACATCTACAAATAGGTAAGCTGCACTGAGATAAAACTATTTACTACTATTTACATAATTTAGAACTGCTGCAGGTGCCGAAAACTTCAAACACCTTCTTAGAAGGTTGGAACGTTGTTCGGGACACCGCCAAGCGACTGCTCGACTTTTCTTAAGACCCGAAGGCTGGTCTATTCTTGGGCCAAAGAATCAGCCTCTTGGTCACCTGTCCCACAGCGATGTGGATGAGACTTTTTATACTCTTTGAGGTACCCTCCCTTTTTCTTGGAATTGTACATAATATTCATCATCATCATCATCATTTCAGCCGAAAGACGTCCACTGCTGGACATAGGCCTTCCCCAAAGGGGGAGTTTTGCCATAATCGGCACGCTAGGCAGGCGGGTTGGCGATCGCAGTATGGTTGTTACAAAGGCACAGAGAACGCTGCTGCCCATTCTCTGGTAAGTCCCTTAGTCGCCTCTTACGACACCCACGGGAAGATGTGAGATGGTGCTATTCTTTACGTCCGACACCATATGGACATAATATTGTTATTTATAATTTTAAGCTTTATAAATATTTAATCCGGTTAAGTTGAAGTTTACCATTAAGAACAAAAACCAATTCTACTTGAAGTACGACTTAGCAGTTTATTCTCTACAAATAGAACATGAAATTAAGATTTACCATCCTATAACAATTATTTACGACTAAACACTTATCTGATAAATACTTAATTCACAGTTATTTTGGTCCGTTTACTCAGCGACTTTACTTTAAGTCAGAAAATTATAAGACGAGATTTTATGTTAACGATTTCCTTTTGGAAAATTAATATTCAGGTCCGACGAGCTATGATAATTAGAAGGTAAATCTTATCGTGAAAGCTATTCATTAAACTTTTAGGGACAATCAGACATGTAATTTTGGTATTCAGTTCAGTTCATTTTGGCATGAAAATGGATGCTTGATAGGTTGTTCAAATGTGATGCTGTACTTTCTAAGTTACCCGTTGTCGTGAACCAAAAACGCGATAATGCGCCTTTTTTTTTTTTTCGGATTGGCATCTCGCAGGTCAACTAGGAGGTTGTCGGCTGCTTATCCGGACTTTCCTGTGGTGCCTTAAAAAATATTATTTTTAGGCCCTCCAGCCAGGGCAAAATAGCTTACAAACTAAGCGACTACACGCTAAGGGCACCCCCTGTGGGGTACGAGCCTCGGCTTAGGGCGTCGCTGGGAGAGGACAGCAAAGGGACAGGCTGGATCGGATTTCCATTATTTAGGGACGAATTTAAAACTACAGGCTCAGCGGCGCGGGCTGGCACGAGCAAGGGTCGGGGAGATAATGCGCCGCGACGCGCAAATGTCTAATAGTCGTTGTATGGCCACAATTAGTGGCCTACGTAGTCGCCATAATCAATGTGCGACCCAACGCAGCAAGTGCGGATTTGTTTTTTGCGCGACGTGACGCGACACAATAGTTTTTTTTTACTATCAAATATACTTGCGTTTGACCGCAATTCACCAGATCTTAAGTGATAATGCGACCTAAGTTGGAACACGCTTGCCTAGGATGAACCGGTTCACTCGTGCCTTGAAGATACCCAGATTATACTTATTAATAATTAAATATTTACTATTATAAGCACCAGTGTTTTTTCTTACCTTAAAGTAAAGTCAATAACAACCTCTCCTCAATAGAAATAGTTTTTTGAAAATTGGATATTGATAGTTAAATAATAGGTTTAACAGCTGCAATAATAAAATCGAAAGTGCTTGGTAATAAGTCACAATACTCTTTAAATAAACGTGTATTTAATTTCGGATATAAATGCTGAAACTCTTCAAACTTATTTATTTCTAAATAAGAACAATGACTACCTACAACATAGGACACACGACGCGTGAAGTATTGGTCGCATTACGTCGCATCGCGTCGCGTTGTGTCGCGTTCGGTCGCTCACCTAGGACAACGCCTTAACCTTAGAGCACACTCATAGATAATGAAGGAAAAGAACTGATTAAAGGAAACCTGTGATTGCTACCCCAATCCGAAGAATTTCGGCAGAAATAAGTATATAATTTATTACTTTCAGGCGGGTGTTGCCTACGCAGCGAGCCATGGAAAGAGCTATGCTCGAAATTCCTTTGCGCGATAGAATCCGGAACCAGTAAATACGCCGAAGAACCGATAACCAATGGGAAACAAAGGTTCTCGAGTGGCGACCACGAAGCGGAAGATGCAGCGTTGATATGCCTCCTACCAGATAGACCGACGACATCGTCAAGGTCGCGGGTAACCGGTGGATGTAAGCGGCATGTTGCCGCTCTTTCTAGCGTTCTATGGAGGAGGCCTATATTCAACAGTGTCTTTCGGCTGATGATGTTGATGCCTAGCCTTTTCAGTTTTGTTCGGCTTCCAGTTTAACCGGGAGTATCTGAATACCAGTGTTGTATGTGTGTGTCTGACCCCCACAACCCAGTTGCTGGGTAACACGTACCCCTTTGTAAGACTGGTTGTCTGGTTGTTGATCAAGGAAAAGATTGCTTATTCAATAGGGGATATTACTGCGATGATCTGGCATCAGAGTGCAGCACTAGCACAATCCGTAAATAGTTTATCGACGAGTCGTTCAAATCGTGAAATTCTGCCTTTAATTCAGTTAAAAATTGGGAAGTGTCAATAATGTATCAGTGTTGTGTATTTCAATGAAGAAATGAAGGGAATTATTCGTTTCCGGAAGAAGAAAATCTTCAAAAACTTTGAGAAGCAGCTAAAAATCACTCTAAAATATGTTCAGATTAATTATTCAGGTGAGATAGTCGCATTTACAGAATAACGTTCACATTTATCATGTAACACAACCAAATATGATTTTATTCTGAGTATAACCTAGAATCTACTTTCAAATGGTCGTAGGACGCCATAATATGGTTAAAGTACAGTTAGGTAAGTAAGATTAATTAAAACTTTGATATATTTTCACAAAATACCTAGTTATTACAATTAATAACATAATATAACAAGAATACGAGGTTATGATTTACGGAATGTGCTAGTGGCGCCCTCTGCGCCGAGTTTCGCGTAATGTTCCCTATTCTAAGAATTTTGAATGCTTTCATGTATCAAAGTGAGAGAACACTCACTCGCTATAGTGTGAGTAAAATGGCATATTAAACACATTTTTTTTAAACGTGTCCCCACACTAGGAATTTCTCTTGTGTCGTGGGTGCGTTTACAAACATTTAAACTCACATACACAAACAGCCAGACCCGGAACAACTATGTATTTATTTATACTTCATGCACAAAGGTACAAAGGCGGTATTAATGCGTCAGGCATTCTCTACCAGTCAACCAAGGGTGATGAAGAGATAACATGGCAAGTGCATACAAAAAATGTTAAAAAAATAAAAAAGAGATTAACTTACGAATATATAAACTACACATACATCATTTAATATCTGGTATATAACATACCCACGGAACAGAAAACATTTATCTGTTCCGTGAACATACCTATATATAATAATAATAATAATATGTGGGGACATTTTCACACACGGCCATCTGACCCCAAACTAGGGAGACCCTGTACTATGGGTGTCAGACAGCTGATATACATACATTTTTTTTTGTTAATACATACATATATAGATAAACAACACCCAGACACAAAGCAAACACAAGTGCTCATCACACCAATGTTTACCCTGGGCGGGAATCGAACCCGCAACACGCTGCGCAGCAGTCGATCGCTCAGCCACTGCGCCAACCGTGTCGTCTAATATATATAAACATATACTATATATATTATATATTATGTCGGAGACAGTTTATTAATCACATTGTGGGTGTTAACTAAATTTGTTATCATTTGTTTCTTATTGTTAATTTATGTGATTTTACTATCAATTATTGTCTATTAATTCGAAACATGATTTATTGTGTGTGCACACTGATTTGTGGTTACCTACTTTATTTCGATAATTATTATCGATGGTTTTATTCAAAACAATTGTTGACACATTACTTGGAATGTAAAACGAATTACTTTATGATATCACTATTGTTTATTCATGACAATTATCATTGTGTTATTTGATTACAGATCTTATTAGATTCAGCACATTTTAGTGTTTTGTATCAAGTAAACGCGTGACGCACTTCCGTGCGCATGGACATACTTGTATGGAGAGGTTGCAAGGTGGGGGGCATCGCCTTATAAAAGAGCGTGCACTCCGTAAGTATGGCAGTCGATCCTCGGATTCGACTCAGTAAAGAGTTCCTGCTCCCGACAATACTGTCGGTTTACCTGGTACAGCGCTGCTGTATATTCACATAGCTGTATAGGCTTGCTGCTAGCGAGCGATACACTTTGTATTTGGGTGGCTTATGCTACTGTACGAACTATGAACCTTAAGGGTTTGTTCGTTTATCATTGGGTGGCTTAGGCTGCTGTACGAACTATAAACCTTAAGGGTTTGTTCGTTTATCATTGGGTGGCTTCGCCACTGTACGAACTGTGGGACCTTAATGGTCTGTTCGATTAACTGTATTGTTGCTGTACCTTGAACTTACTTTATTCTTGTTACTGATTACCATTTGTATTGTGTTTTCTTTACTAATAGTGTGTAATTGTTTTCACAGGTATGTTGTTTATCCCTAATGGAATAATGGGAACGCCTATAGTCCTGACGATGTACTATACCGCTCGGCACTCCTCCTCGATCGCACCTGACGATCCGACATATATATAAATAAAGGAAAAGAGTATTATGAGATGACTGCATACCAACTGGCTGGTGGCCGTTCTGTTATCGAGAGGAAGCGCATTCCAGAGAAGAATGACCTGGATATGAAAGGAAGAATGAACAAAATCAGAAGTATGAGAACGGCAAAGTAAAAAAAGGTTGTTAGAAGATCGCAGATTTCTAGCGTGTGAAGAACATAGATATTGAAAGTGGGACATTAGATAAGAAGGGGGGGAGAGAGAGTTGAGTAGGGAGAAAAGCGTTGTCAGTAGGCCATACAAATACTTGTTTCGTGCGGGAATCGCGACACGCAGCGCAGCAGCCAATCGTTCAATCACTGCGCCAACCGTGTCGTCAATTTGTTTGACCGGCTATTTTTATTCGTTTCTAATGGCGTATCGTGCTGTCTCTGTCACTCTATGTCAAAAAAAGTGTCAGTAACTGTGACAGCACAAGACTAACGGCACACCCGCGACTCTCCATAGAAACGAAACGATATAATTGCCTACACTAATACTAAAATAATAGACTATACAGATGCGTGCGCGAGTGTGCGTGTCTACGTGCCGCGCGAACAAAAACGCAATTTCCAGAGCTAGTCGTTCGACGCGGGGAGAGGTGAGGAACGGTTTCAGAGGGAGGCGGAGCGTGTCGCTACTGTACGGTAGTGCTAATGCTTATACTGTGCTAACGGAGTCTTAAATTTCAGTAGCGTTTTAGCCATTAGAGAATTCAACTTATTATTAGGGAGACTAATTCTAGACTTGCGTGTCAAATACATAGATAGGAAATAATGGATTCCTTATTAATGTAAAACCTTTAGCGTACCTATCGTAAATCACTTAGATATCACGTAGATATTACATAATTTAACATCACATTACGTGTGCGATGTGAACACTTGATAAACTTAAATAGGTATTTTAATTCTAACGATTTTCTTCCCGAAATTACCTTTTCGTATTGTAAAAACAGGTTTTCGGATACGAATCTCATACACGTGCAATTATTCATATTTTCAGTTCTAATGTGGGTAGATCAGACAAGAATAAGTGCTTATTCGGTTCCGTACGTATAGGGTTGCCATCCGTCCGGGTTACCCCGGATTTGTCCTAGTTTGGAAGGCGTCCGGGGAGCGTCCGGGCGAGGATTTTAAATGGTGTCCGGAAATTCGAACAATTGAATGGTTTGCAATAAATTAAAACATAATTATCATAGTAAAATAAGTAATAAAAGTGGATTTAAAAAAGAAAATAACCCGACTGAAAAGAAAATAAACAAGTCAAGTCAACAACAGTTTAGAACCCTCTTTCAGCAATCCGGTAATAAAAAGATGTGTTCATATTAGTAAATAAAGATAGAAAGACATGCATTTGTATTGTTTTTATTTTATTGTAATTAAGTTTTTTCGTAAGAGTCCGGGGAAAAATTCTTATTTCACCCAAATATCCGGGGTTTTAGACGTTTTTGTACGGGGTCCTTAGTTGAGGGGATGGCAACCCTACGTGCGTAGATGTTATCAGAAGGCCCAATACGAGTGAACGTAAAAGTATTTGTTTCAAGCTGATTTTTGAATTGGAAATAAGACTACAAAATAATAGCATACCAAACTAAATTATAGCATTTAGATTTAATTTTATATACACTAGCTTTTGCCCGCGATGTCTTCCAAGTGAATTTTCATAAGGGTCCCTATTTTGGTGTTAATAAATTAAATCCTTCCTAGACCTATCTAGATAAATGTTCTTTTTATAGGTGAAAGCCACTGTTGACGACACGGTTGGCGCAGTGGCTGAGCGGTCGACTGCTGCGCAGCGTGTAGCCGGTTCGATTCCCGCCCAGGGTAAACATTTGTGTGATGAGCACTTGTGTTTGCTATGTGTCTGGGTGTTGTTTATCTATATAAGTAAGTATTTAAACAAAAAAAAGTATTTGTATATTGTCTGACACCCTTAGTACAGGGTCTCCCTAGTTTGGGGTCAGATGGCCGTGTGTGAAAATGTCCCCACAAAAAAAAGAGAAAAAAGAAATCGTACAGTAGTTTCTGGGATTCCCGAACGGGCCCGAACGAATAAAAACTGAGCGCTATGCTCACTAATTCAAATTCAAATTCATTTATTGTTTGTCACAGATGGTGAAGGTGCTCTTATCATTATAATATTTAGATCGCTGTAACATACCCATAGGGCGTACAATATTTAATAATAATTGAAAATTAATATTATTATTCATGCAAAAATACCTATTAATAATATTACTAAGCCATCATCACTAACTGTTCGGAATGTTCACATTAAACCTCAGTCCCCGTCTGTCAAAAACGCTCGAGATGAGATTACGACTAAATATTGAGCGTTTTTAATTACTTAGTAGAATTGGCATACAGCAGGGCTATTCTGTTACAATTTCCCTCGACGAACACCTAAGTGAAGTGAGCTGTCATCCGTCCCAATGTTAGGGATTGACAAAGCAGACTGACCGATGACAGCTCACTTCACCTAGGTGTTCACCGAGGGAGATTGTAACAGAATAGCACAGTCATAGTCATACCTACCTCGTATGATAATTGATGATGTAGGTTAGTAGGTATTATTATATCATTCTCTACCATTTTGTGAGTAGGTAACGTACCTATATTAAAATACAAGGTACCAAAATATGAACATCTTTTTATATAAATTATAAATACCTAACTACATAATAGGTTATGTTTGATAAAATGTGTGTGGAGTTCAATTTTTATCCTTTCATCCACCGACCACCATGATCATCATCGCGCTAAGTACCTATCAGTTGATTGTGTTTAGATTTAGAGAAAAATCTGAAATTTGTTTGTAAAGAAAATGGATTCACAATAACAAAAAAAAAAAAATGCGCCACTGACGTGTATCTGATCCATACTGTATACTATATATCTCTGCATAAAATTGTTGGTATCCACCATTGACTTGTGACTATTTATAAGGTCGGTCGATATTCAGCCTTTTAACAATAAAACATATACATGTCAGATTATGTTTTATTGTTATTATTATTACGGCGTGAAGTGAAGCGCCGGCGTGTGACCGGCGTGAAACGCCTTCAGCCTCACAGGTTACAATGATATTTTATTTAAATATAAAACCTAAACAACAAATTTGAAAATAAAAATGCTCTTGCTTTTTAAAAGAGGTAGTCATGTTTATACACTCAATTAATAGCTTTTAAATAAATTAAACATACCTAATAATTCGTTAGTCGTTGAAAATTGCAGAAAAAGTAAAAAAGATATCGATTAAGATTGTAGTGCTTTGTCAATCCCTAGCATCGGGACGGATGACAGCTCACTGCACCTGGGTGTTCACCGAGGGAGATGTATCAGTATAGACATAAGACATACTGCCAGTATGTCTATTCTGTTACAATCTCCCTCGGTGAACACCTAGGTGAAGTGAGCAGTCATCGGTCAATTGGCAGGCCACAACGCTTGATGAACCGATAACCGATGGGGAAGAAAGATTCTCGAGTGAGTTGGTAGGCCTTCCACCAACACACTGAACTGACGACATCGTCAAGGTCGCGGATAACTGGTGGATGCAAGCGGCAGGTTGCCGCTCTTTGTGGCGTTCTATGGGGTAGGCCTTTGTTCAACAGTGGACGTCTTTCGGTTGATGATGATGATATGGGCTATCAAAACGAACATTATTTTGAATTGCACAACTTAAGCCTGCCACCCCCATTCCATCATCGGACAAGCAGAGACACGTCGAAGCGTCACCGTGATATTTATTTATTTATTCATCAACTTTACATTTGTGTCGAACAGTGGTTGTAACAATAAATGTAACACAAAATTAAATATCCATAAAAACTTCAAAACATTATTACATTTCATATTGGTCAACATAGTCATTAATAAAAATAATAATAAAAAAAAACTAAATGTCAATGTCAAAAAATGTAGATTAAGTATGTCAATATAAATTCAAACAATATTGTATTCCAAAATAAATTAAAAAAACAAATTAAAAAAAAACAACGGTTGAAGTTCCACGGTTTCGAACCAAGCGCTTCGTTTCCACATTTCTTGTGCGAACTGCCAGACTGTGGAATTTTCTGCCTCTCTGCTCCCCGATAAATATAATCCTAAGAAAGCGAGCTTCACCTTAGGTCGCATAATCACTTAAAATAAGGTGACTCGGCCAAACGCAAGCCTATTATCTATCTAATATATAAAATTCTCGTGTCACAGTTTTCGTTCCCGTACTCCTCCGAAACGGCTTGACCGATTCTGATGAAATTTTTTGTGCATATAGGTACGCCTAGATCCGTTCTGGTTCTGTCATAACATATATTTTTTTAACCATGCATTGTGACACTACGCCCTTGGGCAATATATGAAAAGAAGTAGTGTCTCAGTAGCCGCCACCAGTGAGATAGTACTGTCCACCAACGTGTTAAATTATAAAATCATCAGATTTTCAGGACTAAAATCAAGTGTTTTAGAGAAGTTCTGTTTTGGACAATAGTTGATTAATGGTGTCATTTACCCAACTATAAACAACCAATCACAACAACGCTTGATCGTTTGTCACATTTTAATTTTCGAACGGTAAACCCTGTTGTACGCCACTACCTATACATTAAAATATATTATATAACTTCTTTGTCCTGAGTTTTTCTCGATCAATTACACTTTCATTACTCAACTCCTGACAAAATTTACATAGCAATTACATTTCTGTGAATATTAAAAAAGTCAAAGGCGTTTCAGCAGTAAAAAAGAACATAATTATAATAAATTAATGTGGTCTTGGTTTAGAACAAGATAAATACTAACATACTAAACTAAACAAAAAAATGGAATAACTAAACGATTATGCGATTAAACTTTTTTTGAAACCTCAGTCACTAACAAAACTTGATTAGACCTGTGGAAAATGCTCACATTTATCGACTAGCAAACTATGTTCAAACAGATTCTAAGAACACACTCGATCAAGAAGTCATATTACAAACAAAGTATTGTGGTCTTAGCTAACCACCATTACTAATGTGTAAAACACAGAGTCACAAAACATAAACGTATGGCTCACGCCACACTAACGTTATGACTCTAGAGTTCATGACACCGATGACATTGACCGGCACTCGCGTTAGACCGTCAGTCGGGGTTTTTGCAATGACAACAAACAATTACAAACTAAAAGAAATATTTAGAATAAAATAAGTGACCTAGGTATTAAAGTGGTGCTGGCCGCGAATAGCACCACCCCATTTCTACACGTGGTTGCCGTAGAAGGCGACATAGGGATATTGACCAGGGGATGGGCAGCAGCCTCCTTCTGAGTACCATAGCACCGACTGCGATCGCCAACATGCATCGGCCAAGCATGGCAATTATGGCTACACCCCTCTTGGGGCAGACCTTTGCCCAGCAGTGGGCGTTTAAAGGTTGATATGATGATGATGATGAGGTATTAAAGGAAGATTTTATGACACGTCCGAGGCTAATTTTTTGACATTTGCCATGTCTATAATGGTCGAGTATAAAAACAAAAGTATGTAAGAGAGATCCTATTGGAGGATTCTTACTGGTACCGGGTTGTAGCGTTGTATTAGGTTTAATCTAGAAATACTTGGAATGAAAAGCACTGAGACTTGGAATTGGTTTATATTTAAGATGCTTTTAACGTGTGTCTGTGACAATATCAGGCTAAGTCCTCCTAATGTCAAATGTAAAACAATACAAGTCTACTATTTGAACTTATTTTAGAAGCTTGCTGAGTGTTCCGTCATAGAGTATAATATCTAATGGCTATTATCTCAGAAACACATCACATCTCCACAGTACCTAGGTAGTCTCGAAAATAATCTGTTGAAATGGAATTGGGCTGGCCACATCTGCCGCATGTCAGACGATCATTGGGCAAAACGCACGACCCAATGGGTCCCTCTACATGACAAGCTATATCGCGGCAGGTCCAGGCAGAGATGGCGAGATGATCCCTTGACAAAGACTGGTCCCAAATAGCCCTTAACAGAGAGACTTGGAAGGAGAGTGGAGAGGCTTTTGCTCTGCGTTGAAAAATCCAGGCTGAATATAAAATAAAAATGTTTTTTTTTAAGGCGATAAAGTCCGCTTATGAAAATTAAACAATGGAATAAATAGTAAAGTCTCAAATCATTTCGAGGATATCTCGCGAGCAATCTCGTGAAGCCGTGCGACATCCTAGGCAAGCGTGTTTGGGAATTGCGGTCAACCGCAAATCTATTTGAATATAAAAAAAAAGCCTACGGTATGGTCTATCAAGGAAGTGATCGGCTGCCAGTATGGGAGCGCCTACGTTCTCTATCACGAATTTAGTCAGCAAATAGGAAAACAAACATTCTAATAAAACGATTTGCAAGCATTTTTCCTCAAATTGAGAATCGGAATCGGAATTGACTGAATTACCAATGATGCTATTGTCTGCTAATTGCACAATTAAGCTAGTAACTATCACCGTCCTTTTCTTAAGTTAACTGTCAGTAAAAAATGCATAATCCCAAATTTTTGTTAAGTTTATGAAACAAGGTAATAGGCGCTACAGGTATATAACGGTCAAAATTAAAAAAAAAATAACAAAAAAGACAACCGCCTTCAAAAAGTAAAAAATAACTTTCAATTCGCAAGTCGGCGGCTTTGGTTTTGCGTGTTGTTTTGTATTGCCACCGACTTGCGAATTGAAAGTTATTTTTTATTTTTTGAAGGCGGTTGTCTTTTTTGTGAAAAAATTATTTTTTCGCTTTTTAGTGCCGACTTCTCATCCTAGAAATTAATTACGAAAAAGTGACACCAAAAAAAAATCTGTCATCCCTTAATTTTCAACCCTTAGGGGTGGAATATTTTCTTGAACTTAGGTGCCAAATTTAAGGTATACACAATCAATTAAAAAAAGAATCATCGAAATCGAACTACACATAAAAATAAATATTTAAAAAATAAAAAAACGTTTATAAAATGAAAACTACTGGGCCAAACAATGTTAAATTTTTGTGGGACCAAATGGCAACTATTCCGCATCTAACTAAAGAAGAATCACGTAAATCGGATCATAAATCTCAGAGAAATCGATGTACAGTACGCAAAGGAGATAAGTATCCATGTCGCCGGAAACAGTTGAAGTTTACTTAGGAACCGATAGGTTTTTATGAATAAAATAAAATACAATTTATAGAGAATAAACAGTTCAATGATTTAATCAAATTTCATTTGAAAGCCCGCATTGGTTTCTAAGAAATCTTCAACTATTCCCGACGACATGGATACTTATCTCCTTTGCGTACTGTACATACATTAAAAAAAAACAACTGAATTGAGAACCTCCTCCTTTTTGAAGTCGGTTCAAAAATCACCACCCCTGGCTCACCAGTATAATTGAGTCATGCACCTTGAAGTACATTAGGTTCATAAACCACTATGTACCGTGCTTGCCCATTATATAAACGATCTATCATAGAGATAGTAGAGCTTTTGCGGTAACCCCTGATAACGGGTACGTGCAAATATTCGTGAATTTTCTTTCTAACTTGAAAAGTAGGATAAGTGTTTAGTAGTTTAGTATTTAATCATCAATCAGTTTGGGCAGCACAAAAACATGTTTTTCACAACAATAACAATATTCAACACGATAAAACTCGTCTAAAACTCAAAGTTTTGAGATATAGAGAGCGCCACTTGTACCGCATCCTTTTAGTACCGACAAGCTCGAAAGATGGCGGTGTCCCTGTTCAAAGCATTTCTGAATCGCGCTATGGTTTCGTTCACAACTCTCAACATAAGCGAAAGTTGAAATTTAAGAAGATACGAGACCCGATCCAGCCTGTCCCTTTGCTGCCCTCTCTCAGTGGCGACCTAAGCCGAGGCTCGTACCCCGCAGGGGGTGCCCTTAGCGTAGTCACTTAGTTTATAAGTTTTTGCCCTGGCTGGAGGCCCTAAAAGTCACTTTTAAGGCACCACAGGATTGTCCGGTTAAGCAGTAACCAACCCTCAGGTTGAATTGCGAGATGCCATTCAGAAAAAAAAAAAAAAAAAATTAAGAAGATACATAAATACTAATAAATATTATTAATTCCTATTTTTAATTTTTTGAGTAGTCAGTTTTTTACTGACTTGTATAAACTATATTAGAATGAATAAGTACCTAATTGTATTGATTATTTTTTATTTTTCTTTTACTTATAAAATAAGAACTTGTGTCCACCGGTCTGTTGAAAATATACCCAAGAAATGTGAGTTAGGTATATTTATTATCATTATGTAAAATTTAAAAAAATACTAAGATTAATAAAGTTGTGCGTCAGTATGATAGTCAGTTAGGTACTGCTAGAAAACAATTTAAAAAAAGGAAAATAATAAATTAAATATGACTGATTCATCGCAATGCACCAAATGTTGTTTTTTTTTCCTATGAAATGTAATGAATGAGCAGGGATTCACCATATTGTGGGTGTGTTTCACAGGCAAGAATATGACGTAGTATTTCTGATGTCACCTTTGTATGAATGGGGCTGTGCAACGGATGTTTTGAGGTAAAATAATTAATTGTTCACAAGATGAATGATCGGGAAAAATGGAAAGATCAACAATTGCTTAACAGTGGTTGTCTGTTATATAACAGTGATGATTTTCCTTCCTGTAATACGACGTCTAACAAAAACATTCACTCGAATTGAGGACCGCCACATTTTTTGAAATAGATTAAAAAGTCAAATCATATACGGCGAGTTGCACAAAATCAACATTAGTTTCATGGAAAGTCGCCGTTAAACTAATGTTGATTTTGTGCAACTGATACTGTCATGTTACTACAAAATGTAAGGGATGACATGAATTTAAAGACTCCGTTAAACTAATGTTGGTTTCGTGTAACTCAAAGATAACCGTTAACTACTACTCTACCAAGACAGCTAGTTATCTATCAAATGTAAATAAGGAGAATTAACTTAAGGTTAATTATTAAATTATATACAATTTTCTTATTTAATTAATTTAGTGAATGGTGTCAATTCTGTTGTGCACGACCTTAACTTATTTTAAGCTATTTCTATCTCTTTCTCTCCAATAAAAAAAAAGAGAGTGATATGAATAAGTGCTGTCATTTTAAGTTGATCGAAAATGTTCATACAAATAATTGTTGTCATTTTAGAACGTATTGATTAAAAACACGGCGAAATTGAAGGTAAAATCTCAAAGTCAAAGTCAAAGCATTTATTTCAATTAAACCATCTAATTTGACATCTCTAACTTAGTACTTATCTGTCGCCGTCTTCAGGTGCGTGATAGAAAGAGATGCCAATTATCTAATTTTAGTTTAGTTTGTGAACAAGGGAATTGGCACCAATAATTAATTAATAAATTTAGTTAATCTATACTAATATTATAAAGCTGAAGAATTTGTTTGTTTGTTTGTTTGTTTGTTGAAAGCGCTAATCTCAGGATCTACTGGTTCGGATTGAAAAATTCTTTTTGTGTTGGATAGTCCATTTATCGAGGAAGGCTATAGACCCGTACGAAGCCGGGTCGGGTCGCTAGTTAAATTATATATTATTAAATTAACCTTAATTTCGTTAATGAAAAAAAAACTATTTAATTAGAATTGATTGTATTATTACAAAATTACATGTATAATTCGTTAACCTTATTTCCATTAAAGTTGTCTAGTGGTAGCGTTGAGCAAAAATGTATGCTGAGAAACAACAATAATTATTAATACCACTAATAATTGTATGGTTGGAAGTTTATGAGTTCACAAGATCATGATGAATGACTTATTGAGGTCAATAACGCTGCTCTAAGAAAAATATCATGATGATGTATCGTATACAGTAAACGGTAAAGGATGTAACTGTATTTTTTTTGCATGACAATTACATTTGCGCCATACAAAAAATTCCAATGTAATATTTGTAAAATTATTGATTATTTATTTGTAAAATGTAGGTAACTTAAAAAAAATATTATTTTACACCAACCCGATATCGTCTGTGTACAGTTCAAAATATAGATCTGAAAATAGAATGAGAAATCGAATTTCGTAATTAAGAAAAATGTCTTAAATTATCCAACTGGAGCACAGAAATGGGACAAATAATAGACTATGTGATAAGCTACATCGATAATATTAATTAAAATGTTTATTTTCTTTCTTATGGAAGAGTTATTAACTAATAAATTCAAAACGAAGAATAATAATTTTGCTTTCACATCTATACTAATATTATAAAGCTGAAGAGTTTGTTTGTTTGGTTGAACGCGCTAATCTAAGAATCTACTGGTTCGAATTGAAAAAATCTTTTTGTGTTGGATAGTCCAATTATCGAGGAAGCGAAGCCGGGCCGGGTTGCTAGTGTTTAATAATACCAGCCTATAACCAAGCAAGGCAAATACCTCTTCTTACACAGAGAAGGAACGAGCATTAATCACCACGCTCGCTTAAGGTGGATGGGTGATTTCAGACTTATAGATATGAATAAAAGTCCAGGTGGCCTACCACAAGCTTTTAACGCGATCCAAACGCGATCCATTTTAGGACCTTCTGTATTTTGTTTCTGTCAATTTAGGTCCTAAAATGGATCGCGTTAAGAGCTATTTTAGGACCTTCTGTATTTTGCTTCTGTCAATTTAGGTTATAAAATGGATCGCGTTAAGAGCTATTTTAAGACCTTCTGTATTTTGTTTCTGTCAATTTAGGTTATAAAATGGATCGCGTTAAGAGCTATTTTAACACCTTCTGTATTTTGTTTCTGTCAATTTAGGTTATAAAATGGATCGCGTCAAGAGCTATTTTAGGACCTTCTGTATTTTGCTTCTGTCAATTTAGGTTATAAAATGAATCGCGTTAAGAGCTATTTTAGGACCTTCTGTATTTTATTTCTGTCAATTTAGGTCCTAAAATGGATTGCGTTAAGACCTGTTTTAGGACCTTCTGTATTTTGTTTCTGTCAATTTAGGTTATAAAATGGATCGCGTTAAGAGCTATTTTAAGACCTTCTGTATTTTGTTTCTGTCAATTTAGGTTATAAAATGGATCGCGTCAAGAGCTATTTTAGGACCTTCTGTATTTTGCTTCTGTCAATTTAGGTCCTAAAATGGATCGCGTTAAGAGCTATTTTAGGACCTTCTGTATTTTGATTCTGTCAATTTAGGTCCTAAAATGGATCGCGTTAAGAGCTATTTTAAGACCTTCTGTATTTTGCTTCTGTCAATTTAGGTTCTAAAATGGATCGCGTTAAGACCTATTTTAGGACCTTCTGTATTTTGTTTTTGTCAATTTAGGTCCTAAAATGGATCGCGTCAAGAGCTCGTGGTAGGTCTCCAGGTTTCCTCCAATGTGTTCCTTCACAGATGTCAGTCACGTCCAAGATAAACTTAGAAAGTATATACATGCAAGTGCCCAGATGCGAACCCACAACAAAGTCAAAGTCAAAGCATTTATTTCAATTAAACCATTTACAGGCACTTTCGAATTGTCAAAGAGTCTGTTAGTTAGTCAGAAAAATGAAGCGTCGTTCCAAAACGTAGCGTAGGTCTCTATGGAGAAGAACGAGCAAGAAACTCCACGGACACTCTTTTAAATCAAGTTTTTACAAAATACTGATTACATTATTCACGTTGCTTCTATATGTGAAAACAATGTAGGTAAAGACCAATACAACGCATTAAAAAAAAGAATCAAGATAAAACCCATGGCAGTTAAGAGCTGGCCAATTTCTACTACAACCTCGTGAATAAGGCGTAATTTGCCTATATATATGTGCTACCGCGCTAAGGTACTAAGGCAGGTACTGAGCGGTGACCTGTATTTCAGGACACCGGCAAGGACTTCCCCCTACAAGAAAAAATATCATTGAAACTATCATTAGTATCGATCGATAATGCTTAACGAAAATTACATTTAAATATTTTAAAGGGAACTTGTTTAAAGAGAAAAAAAAAACATATTAAAACAAATATTTGTGTGAAACATAGTGAAGTTTGAGTGCGGGTGTGCGTGATGTGTGGGGGTGTGGATGTGTGTCATTATGTATCTACATGTGTGCCAAATTTTAGGTAATTCCTTTTAGTCGTTAAAGCGTGATATAGTAAAAACATCCAAACATACATCTTCATAATATCAGTAAGATAGATACGCACTATCATCTAAATATAATAGAGTAGATATATTTACTAAGAATAAAACTTATCTATCATTGAATATTTTATATCTTCGGCACCTACTTTGTCATGCCATACTATTATCGAAATCGGTATGACGTCATTTCTGTAGTTCGTCACGACTTGTTCCACTTTCACATCCTTATGGCTTTCAAGTGATAATTGGAATAATATTCCGAGGACATGTTTTTACTTTGGCTTGGAAAATACGCGTTTAGTAAATAATTTAAACGGAATGAATGAAGGTGATACCTATTTAATTAAGGAAACTGTAGTATTATTCTAGTATAGTCCGTAGACAACTAAGATCGTCTTTAGGTTTAACATTCTAATAGGCTTGCATTTGGTAGCAACGATTCCAAGGGCGTAGCGAGATACAGGCAGAGTAGATGGAGGAATGCTCACAAACCGTAAAGTAATATTATGATTTACTTAATTTTAATCAAGAAGCCGAACTATGGTATACAACAAGGTTTGTTCAAGGGGTTTTTCATTTTTAACGTATCCTGTCCCATTGCTCATGCAGCATTTACCTTAGATATATTCTTGGTTTGTCTATGCCTGCCCACCCCCCCCTTAACAAAATGCTAGCTAACGCCCTTGAATTATTCTAAGGTGGAGCACGCTTGCCTAGGATGAACCGGATCACTCGTGTCGTGAAGATACCCAGATTATATTTAATGGCGAACAGAGAGGCCCCTAAATCAACACATCAACACTTTATCTGACCGATTCTGAGTGAGATAGGGCCTTACGGGCATCACACAATTCATGTTGAAGTTCTGTAATTCGGTTTAAAGCTAGTTCGTGGGTGTCACTGCACTCTTGAAATGTTGTTAACTTAAACTGTAATTGAGTGTGTTGGTCAGCTAAGTCCATGTGTTGTGTATGTAGCTCAGCCAGTTTATTCTTAAGGAAGGTGTTTTTGTCTACTATATTCTTCACTTCCACCTCGCTGTCATCTCTTTCCTGGAGCAACTGTTTACATAAAGCTTTAGAAGCCTCGAGGTCCTTTAGTGTAGCTCTAAGTTTTGCTTCCATCTCTTTGGTTGTAGCACTGCGGGTCATCATTTTCTTTAAAATATCAGTCACCTGGAATGTGTGTAATAAAGTGCAGCTAAATGATAGTGAAAAAGAAAATGTTTCTTGTTTGTATTAATAGGAGGTAGGTGGTAGGAAAAAAAAATGTTTTAAATGAATTAAGTATTGAGTTGGGAACAGAAAGATGATACAATTAGATGAGGCTGTTAGAATTGAAGGGAATGTTAAACATAGATAAAGTAAGATGAATAGGTGGGTACAATACCTACAATAGTAACACTTTAAAGTTAAATTTTAAGTTTCTACAAGTTTAGGGCACATTACAAGTTTGCAAGTTTTATCTAAGGTTTATAATTATAATTACATACAAATAATAATAAGCCTATTATGTGTAGTACACTATGAAGTGTTTACTGTCTGGGCGAATGTTTCGTCGTCGATTTTGCTTCCACAACTTGTCAAGCAAAAGGAGACATAAACCGAGCCAGTGTGTGATGGACGTAGCTCAGAGACCTGAGCAGTATTTCGTGATGTTCAGTGGTATGTTAATACAACTTAGATAAAACAAAATACTCCCCGGGTTCGATGATATTTCAAATCCTTCACCCGTTATAGTGGTGACTTGACAGCCGGTTTTTGTTATGCTTATTGTGCGAAGTTTTCGCGACAAAAACACTGCATATGTACTGTACGTATAACTTATCACTTAATTTTAGTTATATAACACTAATTCACGTAAATTAAAGACTTTTACACATTTTGCAAATTAATAAAACTAAGAGGTCGTTTTTTTGACGACCGGCTACCAGTGTGGCCAGTAAAAAAATCCAACCGCCAAATCAAAAAAGACAACCGCCTTCAAAAACCAAAAAGTGAAAAATAACTTTAAAACATAACACACATGACTTTAGTTTCGGAAGTGGGTGGCAATACAAAACAACAAATAGAACAGCCAAGCCATATTTTTCACTTTTTGGTCTTTTTTGTAAAAAAGCTTTTTTATTTTTGCTTTATATTACTTCCTCCCATCCAAATCCATTAGGAAATGGCAACACAGTCAAAACAGAGATTGAAAGTACAAGGTGAGAACATTACAACATCATCCATGTATATTTTTTTTGCTTTCTGTCGATTTTTTCAAAAATTGCTGAATCAATTTCGATAAAATTTATATGGGACCACCCTTGAGGCATACCCTACCCATCATAAAAAGAATTTTCAAATTCACTTAACATTTGTCGGAGAAATCGAATTTCGAATTTCTTTTTGAAGTCGGTTAAAAAAAAAGGCGAGGTAAGATGAAGTCAGTTTTTTTTTAATAATAATGTAGTAGGTATAAAAAATCTCTGCGTGTTGTATTGCGCTACTATTGCATAATTTTATAGTTTTTATTTTAAACGTGTGCCCAAAAACAATCATGATAAAATCTACACAACAAGGAAAAATGAATGACATTGAAACTCAATGGTAGCACTCAACATTACATAAGAGCATCGGCAATGAATAAAATAATATTTAAAGACAGCTGAATCCTCAGTAAATAGTTCTAGATATTTGAAATCACGAGTTTGTTCTAGAAATATTTACCTAGTATTTTTGTCCGGGGAATTACTACCAGCGAACCTATTTTTGGTGTAAAGCAGGCTGTGTTCAGATTTGAAGGGAATGAAAGCCGGGCGTTTTTACAGGCACATGAGTCATTTCGACTTTATTTCTAAGATGGCGACATATCTGCAAAAGCCTCTGGTATTGACACAGGCAGCAGTGATCACTAAGCCATGTGGTACCGGGTAGAAATGGGGTGGTGCTATCCGCGAATGCTGTCAGCACCAACCCATTTCTACCCGAGGTAGTCGTAGAAGGCGACAGAGGGATATTGACCAGAAGCTAGGCAGCAGCGTCCTTCTGAATACCATAACACCTACTGCGATCGCCAACATGCGTCGGTCAAGCATGGCGATTACGGCTGGACTCCCTCTTGGGGGAGACCTATGCCCAGTAGTGGGAGTCTAATGGTTGACATGGTGATGATGATCAAAACCAGGTAGGCCAAAAAAATTCAATGACATAAAAATTGTTCTACGTGCCTTCAAGCATGTGACACCTACCACAGTGCGTAACGTTCTCAAAACAGTTGACTATCAAATTCGGTTTACTGACGTTCAAACCACAAAATAAAAAGGTTTCAGAAGGACCGCTCCCGTCATCCTCGAAAATAATTACCTAAATTAGCCAGACTCACTAGGGCTGCTACTGTATTGACTCTGTAGGTTTTATTTGTGACATTATGGAATTTTATTGACACGGGGTTGAAACTCTTTGCAAATTGTTTATAACAAAATTTTCAAAATGTCAATTACATCATTTTGATCGTTTATTTTGAGAACACGTGTGCTTGAAACTGCCTGAGAATGCCTGTAGACGTAATGTCAAGGCGTGCGTGCGAAAAATAATGGTTTGTTCTGAGTGGTCTCTCTGCTCTGGCGCGCCACGTACTTTGTGTTCAAACGTAGACATATAGACAGTACTTAACGCTTGCCAGGAATTACAATGAACAGCTGTTTAGACGCCATTGTTTTTGTGGTGAGAAACGTCATGGGCTAACGGTTTTGACGCTGTTTTCATGGAATTTTTTTAAAGGATTTTCATGAACCGTCATTGGATTTCTTACTAATTATGGGATTATTTTGCTCTGCTATTCTTTCGTCACAGGGTATTCATAAGTAGGTCATGTTGTGGTGTGTCAGCCAGTGAGAACAGTTCGTTGAGCTACTTGTTTTGAATGTTGGAGACTCTTTTATTGTACCCCGGTGTCTCGTAAAAACTTACATACATATGGGACAATGATAGGTTGTCTGCTGAAACGATCTACAAAAGGGCAGAAGAGATTTGGACCCTGACCTTTCATTTTCTCGCCTACCTTTCGGTTTCTCCCCTATTCATTTCAACTAGCTGTGGCCATAGTCAAATCGTTGTTGACGGTAGATTTTACTTATTTTTATCAGCGACTGGATTCCTCCAGGAAAATTCATTCAATCATTCATTCATAGGTGGAATTTGGAAAAGGACAACTATCTATTACAAATATTTTGTAGTATTCATATAAAGTATAAAGAGAAAAGATTTGATTCTATGTATGTCTGTTTATAATGGATAAATTAAAAAAATACTTAACCGATTTAACCCTAGACAGATAACCATACCACGAGAAACGTTAAAGATAACCATACGCTTCAGAAGCGCAACGCTTTTTAAATGAGTGTTTATAATTGATTTTACAATGAAAAAAATTAATTGATATTATTATCTTAAATGGTGTATTTAAAACTACACAAATAATAAACAATTTAATTTTAATTTGTTTATTTTCATTAAAATAAAACTAAATGCGTAGACCTCTACAAAAAAATTACAAAAATCAACAACCTTAGGCCTTAGGTTCAAAATCATTTCATTTATCTTATAAAAATAAGGTTTTTCCTTAGAAGCTATTTAACTACAATAAAATCAGTCTAAAAAAAAGAATTAGTCTTAAAAATATTGATTTAATATACAGAAATGGCAAACGTAATTATTATGCTCCCCACAAACAGTTTTTTGAACCTAATGCAGGTAATTTTCAAAATTATTTTTTTTTAGACATGCATTTTCTAACTCTTCTACATTTTGGTTGTGAATAAACTTGTTTTCGAAGTCATTTTGCACATTTTCTTCGCTCAGGTGATCATCCAACTCGCTGTCACTTTCCAGAGGTTCATCAGGGTCGTTTTCCTCGTTTCTACTCAACAAAGCGCATATTGCATCTACTGCCAACTTCCTAATATGTTCCATAATGTGTCCTTAATAAATTGTTTCTAAAAACAAATAAAAACATTAGCAAGTACGCCTAACATCAAAACAACTTCAATACTGATTGAAGAGTTGATTAACTCTTCAAAGTTACAGAAAAGGTAACCATACGCCTCGTGAGCGCAACGACTCTTCATAACCAACCCCCCTCCCTCCTCCTCCTCCTTGTTGTTAGTCTATATGGTATATATTGTATGGGTCTTGTTACCTGAATTAAATGATTATTATTATTATTATAACAAGAAAACTATAGCTCTTACCGCATAAAAACAGCTGTCCTGCGAAAGGATAGACCGACGACTGAGTTGGCTAAGAAGGACAAAGTAATACACACGTTGTACGAAAAGATACAGCGTCAAGTTTCCCGCGCGGGCGCCTCTACGACGTAGGTTATCTTTCTAGGGTTAAAAAATAATTCAACCAATAGGAAGCTACATTATTCTACGTGATTTTATAATCAAAAAATAAGAAGTCCGCAAGAAAACTCATGTGATCTCTGGGGGAGGCAACAAACAGACTTTTACTTTCGCAATGTGAATTTTTACGACAATGTTTCAGATCACATAAAACAAATATGAACAAGTCCAATTCAAAATTCTAAAAGCATTGCAAAAATATTGCACGGACTTGTTATATCCTCAAATGTAGGCTAGTCACGTCGCCGACCTACTTCTGATAACACTATCATAGCGGAGAGAGTATCGTGTTTGTGTAAGAGAAATTAAAGAATTTAAGGTCAATAGATAACAATACGATAATTTTTTTGTTTATTATTCCAGACATTTTTTGGAACGAAAAATAGAAAATTTCTGATTTTCTATTTTTCTCTAGAGTTACTTTCATACAATACAAATGTATTGATATGATTGCTTGGCAGTTGTGTTATTTAGATTGCTGTAAGATTATGTTAAATCATAGATTATGTTTATTTATATTTTTATTACTTTGATTGCACAAATAACCTTATTTTAGTGACAGCCACACCTACCTACGTATTGCCAGTTTCTTGTTGTTTGTTTTTCCTATAGTTTTGAAAATGGAATATTGGTAAGATACCCGTTACTTTTGTAAAAATGTCTTCTAGTTTTGAAAATGGAATATTGGAAATGGCACTGGTTACTTTATTCTTTTAGTTTCGAACATGGAAGATTGGAAATTATACTTATCGTTACTTTTAGTTTCGAAATGGATCCATGGAAATAATAAGTACCAACACTATTTCAAAGTCTTTGCTAGAATCTTAGTACTATTTTTAGTCTACTGGGACTAATATACTGCCTTTGTAAATAAACAATAAATAGATGACATTGGTTCCTCTGTACAAGCCACTAGAGATGAACTGTTTAACCATTGGATAACAAGTGGGTGCTGTAAAGATTTTTTCATTTGGCATGCTAGTCAAAACCATTGACTATATGGCTTCGTCTAAACACTCTGGTTTTTTCTAGAAGCTTTTTGTATTTAGAACGTTAGTCTTATTTTTATATGACAAGTAGATTATGAAGCCTTCACAGCCTTCAGAGGCAGACATATTATTCCATAATAGTGATTATAACAGAGTCCCTCTTTGATTGAAGTAGGTACCTATCCCTCCAACGTCTTCCCAACACGTTGTAAATTATACCTCGTCCCGGTACCTAGTAAGGGCTCGTAAAGTTAAGCTCTTACAGTAACTACTTAATTGATACTCTTGTTCCGTAACCATACACTAATTACGTAACTATGGGCACTGTGCTTGCGAACGAATCAGTCGAGTCGAATCCAAGATGGCAGCAATTAAAGATGCCTAAGTGCGCGCTCCCGGTTAAAATCCTTGGATGAGGGTTAATCGTCCCTAAACGGCTTCTATCTGGACTGAGTGTGATTCCTGAAGGCTCATGTAGTGCAGTACAGACTTTGATGAACAAATTTGTGAGCAGATAATCGGACCGTCCGGTCGCCCACCACGCCAGCCACGCCACATCGGTACAAGATTTCCTCGTGAAGCCACAGGAGGCTAGCAGGTGAGTGACGCTCTTTATTCTTGGTTGGTCTAACGATCTCCCCGCGAGCAAGCACAGTTAACCATTCTTCAATTAAAATACGTATCGAAAACTGAGCTTGCCCTCTAATGTACCACCATCGGCTTGGAACAACTCTTGATATAGGTACCTATGTTTAATTCGTATTTACTCAACTGTCTTCCGACTGATAGCAACTCACTATTAATCGATTTTTCTCAAAACAATACCATCTGAATTATTTCACCCTTTACAAAGGGTACAGAATTATTGTTATGATTACAATATTATTGATAACATAAAAATGTCAGTGACTAATCATGCAATAATGATCCTAATGACATCCATTCTGCCAAATTCCTAAATACGATCTGCCTTTGAGAATTATCGTACAAAAACTGGCGCAATAAACCCATTCAAGATAGAGGCACTTGGAAATTAAATACATAATTCGACCATAAATCGTAGAAACACGCCATAACAGTCTACGTGACTCGATGCAATTCCAAAATGTGACGTTAGCTTTAGATATACAGACAATATAATATTAATACGAAGAACCGGTTTTTTAAATTATGACATTTATAAGATCTATAAAGGGTCCAAGTAGCTAAGGCGTCCATTAATTACGTGAGGTGTTTTTGTTTTAATTTAGATCCCTCCCTCTCCTTTGTTGAGATTTGTTAAGATGTAGGGGGGGACCCACGTCCGTGTCACGTGGGATTTACTTTATATTTTTATTAAATATTAATAATATTAATCAGCAAACATGATTTTTTTTTTATTTTAGGGCAAAATGGAATATCTTATTAAAATAAAGGCAGGCATTTTTTTTTTATTGTGTGTAGTAGTAGTAATAATTGTGTTGTTTGAATTGAAATGATGATCTGAGATTTTAATGCCGCTCGCTTCTTAGATAAGAGATTTGATAAGATTTAACTGGGGGTAGCTTTGGGGGTCAAATAAGGGTGCATTTAGAGCTCACGTAATTAGTGGATGACCCCGAATAACTTGTGATCTTTGTGAAATACACGTTTTGCATCAAAGGAGTTGTTCTAAAGGTTATAATTTTATTGACGTCAGTGATCTAGGTACCTACTAATCGTCAGGATTTTTTAGTGTTGTTCGATTTTGATGATTCTTTTTTTAATTGATACTTTAAGATATAGATCAAAGTTGGTCAAATATAAATTTCATGAAAATATTGCGCCCCTAAGGGTGGAAAAGGGATGACAGAAACTTTTTGGTGTTACCGTTTCGCAATTAATTTGTCTGTTATGAAGTAGTAGCTACACTAAAAAGCGCAAAAAAAACTATTTTACAAAAAAGGCCTTCAAAAAAATAAAAATTAACTTTAAATTCGGAAGTTGGTGACAATACCAAACAACAAACAAAACCTAAGCCGGCGCCGACTTGGGAATTTATGGATATTGTGCCTTATATTATCTCTATGTACCTAACTCATGACCAAACAATCACGCAAAGAATCATGGCGAGATGGGTACACTACATAAATACGAAAAACTTTATTCCGAAAGTCAGAAATACGAATTTCAAAATACCGATTTTCATAATTCCGAATAGTTCAAAATTCCTAATATGGCAACTCCGATTTATCATTCTTCCTATTTTTATAATACTAAAATTTCAAAATTCCGAACGTTTATAATTACTATTCTCAAAATACCGAGTTTCAAAAGATCGAATAACAAAAAGTCCGACATAATGAAAATTCCGAACATCAAAAATACGAATTCCGATTATTAAAATTCCGATTATCTTTATCGTTATCGTGCAATCGTTTATCGTGCAAGCAAGCATGCAGCATGCAAGCAAGCATGCAGCGTGCAAGCAAGCATGCAGCATGCAAGCAAGCAAGCATGCATCATGCAAGCGAGCATGCAAGCGAACATGCAACATGCAGCAGGCATGGTTTCTGTCACGGCTACGGCGTTGCGGGGCTCCGGCGGTACCACGCGAGCTTATCGTCGCAGATGGTATTCACGCTCCTCAGCTCGCTGGCCGCCTCGCCCCTCCGCGCCTACGCGAATTTAAATTACACTCTAGGGGTAGGGCAGACAAGACTACGTGGAGTCGGTTTCACAGCAATTCATTTCTGTCATTAACTTTTGTAGCACAACATATTGACTTTTTAAGATTATTTTTGTTATTGTCTTTCTTTTTATACCTATATATTTTTGTTGAAATAAATTCCATAGAAAAATACACCGAATAAACAATATTTGTTAAAAAGTTATTCTACTGTTTGATAAGTTTGTTAAACAAAAAAATTTGATTAAAAATTCTTTGAATTGTGTTTCTGTGAAATATGTTTCATTCAAGTAAATAGTCTTTAAACAATAATAGTCGAAATAAAAATACAAGAATCAATTATTATATGAAACATTTTCTGGGAAACGAAATTCTTTGAAATTTCTGTCTGCGAAACAAGGGGACACCATTTTGAATATATATGCGTAGCTGAATTGAATCAGAATCCTAATTTTAACAGTTTATTCGGAATATTGAAATTCGGAATTTCGTTTTTCGGACCGAGAACTCATCGAGCATTTGATTCTTCGAACATATGAAAATCGGAAAACAAACAAATCGGATTTACGACATTCGGTAAAATAACTTTCGTGATTTTAAATAATAGAGATTATAATTTTTAGGTATTATGAAATTCGGACTTTTGAAAATCGGAATATCGAAATTCGGAATAAAATATTTCGGAATATTTGGGTGTTCCCTGGCGAGATCCATTCATTTGTATATAAAAAAAAATTATGAGGGTTTAAAATATTTCCCAATGTGAAGAATACATTAACAGGAGTAGATTGATATTTAGCATATTTTTAAAACCCCATATATTTAAAATATTACGAAATGAAAATAACATTTTTTTGATTCATTTGGATGCCCAATTAATGTTTATAAAAATAAGAAAGTGACAAGCGATGTTAACGGATCTATGATCTATTGGCAGACACGACAAGTGATGTGACAAGTCTGTGGAAAAAAATAATTATTATTTGTGACATTATTTCCCATTAAATGATGCAATTTCAGTGTAAGAACTGCGAAACGGCGACTGTCAGTGTGTCGAAGCAAGAAATATAGTAAGCATAATCCTATCGTGGTTCATGCGCAAAAGCATTGATGGCGTTGTTGTAAAATCGATATCAAGTCGTGCGCTTGTTTTAGTTCACTTCCCACACCAGAGATGGAGTTGTGCTGTGACGTAGCTCCACTGAATCGCGGTGTTAAGATTTTCCGCACATTATAGACATGGCAGGATGTTTCAAATTAAATTAATTACTCTTACATGGAACAAGTGGTTTCATTTGGTAGTTCCTCAACTGTCACAGTGCAGTGTAGTAGTTCAGTACATAGTGGTGTCTGAAAATTGGTCCTGTCGAGTCGGACAGTAATCGGCATAGAAACCAGGGTGGATCGCCCTGAAGTGCCGCATAACAATCTCCACACAGTAGTGGGATTGGTGAACGAGCGAAGAGCTGCAGAGCGACGGAGTGGCGGAACTTCAGAGTGGTGTAAAGGTGCAGTGGGACAGTGACGCGGAATTAAAGACACGGCGGCACAGCGACGCGACACGGTGGCAAAGTGACGCAGCATCTGCGACACTGCGGCGGCAAGGTGACGCAGCATCGGCGGCACAGCGACGCAGCATCAGCAACGCAGCATCGGCGGCACAGCGACGTGATATCGGCGAAACGGCCCCGCGGCACCGGTGCCGTTACGAAGTAGTTATAGCGGTCAACGGTAGGGGGCGCACTAGTCCCTTCTCTCCAGGAGTGATTTGGATTACAGTGAATTTGGATTGCAGTGATAAAAAGCGAAAGAAAAGTGAGTACAAATTACGGCATTGTCAGTGATTACGTGTGTAAGTGTACGGCCAAAGAAGACAAACTGTAAGTAGACTGTCATTAACTTTGAACTGTGAATTTCATCTGAACTTTTTACATGTGTGTGTAGTTAGAACTGTAGTACACTAGATACTTTATTGTTCGGTCACTATTGACCTATATTTGAGTATTTTAAGTCTCTGTGTTTTTTCTTTGTGTGAGTTTATTTATCAATAATTCGCAAAGTTTATTGTTTTATTGACTCTTAATTCTCATTGCACTTCATTGTCGAATTCTAATCATTCGTTTTAAATTGTTGAGATAAAAAACTTGTTCAATGGAGTCTTTAATTAAAATACAAGTAGTAAACAAATCTATTATTGAAAAGGGTCGCATTAACTTCAAAAAGTCACCAAAAGAGCGATTAACTCAGGCATACATAACAACTAGATTAGAAACATTAGAAGACCAATGGAAAGACTTTAGTCAAACACACAAAAGTATCGTAGGACAAGCAGCTGAGTCAGATTTAAAAAATAATACATATTTTACCAACGAGTTATACGATAAAACGGAAGAAGCCTACATCACATACAAATCTGAGTTAAAAGAACACACATTTAGTTTGAAAAGTACATCTAGTAACCATGATACTGACACTGACACAAGTTCAAAAGCTATGACAAAATTTAATGTACGATTGCCCAAAATTACATTGCCTACCTTTTCGGGATCATACACTGAGTGGGCTTCGTTCCGGGATTTATTTTCATCACTTATTGATGGGAACAAAGTTTTGGATGACGTTCAAAAACTTCATTATTTGAAGGGGCATTTAACAGGGGAGGCAGAGCAATTGTTGCGCCATACCCCAGTTACTGCTTCAAATTATGAAGAGTGTTGGTCCATTCTGGTCAAAAGATACAACAACAAACGATATCTCGCTAATTGTATGTTAAAACGATTTGTTAGTCAACCAATTATCACAAAAGAATCTTCATGCAACATCAGATCACTTTTAGACAACACTGTAGACTTTTTACACGGGTTACAGAACCTAGGAATCGATGTTAAGTCTTGGGACACAATTGTAGTTTATTTAGTCTGTGAAAAATTAGATAGTGAATCTCGCAAATTATGGGAAACGAGAGTAAGTGCTTGTGATGAGTTACCTAAGTTTGAAGAATTTAAAACCTTTATGGAATCTAGATTTAGATCGCTAGAATACTTAGATTCAAAGTCGAGTAAAATTAACAAACAGCAAAACAGCGTAAGCTCATTTAATGTAACTACTCAATCATCATGCATCCTTTGCACTGGAGACCATAAACTATGTAATTGCAAACAGTTCTCAAAAAAGAATTGCGACGAACGTCGAGACTTTGTCCGAGTCAGTAAGCTATGTTTTAATTGTCTAGGAAAAAATCACTCTGTTTATAATTGCCGCCAAAAAACTAAATGCCAACTATGTCGAAGAAAACACCACTCATTGCTACACGTTAACACTACTGACAGTCAAGCTGAATCGTCAGCTAAGGGTGAAGTTGTGACTGCCGCGTTAGCCACAACTTCCAGTAAGAGTAACAACGCGGCGAGTGATGCACCCATTTGTTGTTTTGGTCAACTGGATCACAATCACGGATTGCTGGCCACAGCCTTGGTCCAAGTTGAATCCACCAGGATTGGTACTGCCGAAGTTTTAAGAGCTCTGTTAGACCAGGGCTCTCAGGTCTCGTTCATAACTGAGGCTGCAGTTCAGTTCCTTGGGTTGCGTAAAAAGTACACTCACACAAACGTACAAAGACTAGGCGATGACGAGGGAAGTTCAGTGCCCTCTAGGTCAATGGTGACGTTTAAATTACAGTCTCGTCTAGATCCGAACTTTTGCTTGTATGTCGATGCTTATGTACTGAACAAGCTCACCAATCTTCTTCCTGAGAGGAAGATTGTACAGGTTACGCCGTCGATTGCTAATTTGAATCTGGCAGATCCATCATTCCACACGCCTGGGAAGATTGACCTCTTGTTAGGTACGCGTGTGGTCGGCGAAGTACTCTTAGAGGGTTTGGTCAAGGGTCCGCCTGGAACTCCAGTCGCACAGAAGACCAAACTTGGATGGATCTTGTCTGGTGAGACCCAATCGTCGGCAATCCCTAGGCCTGTATGTTATCATACAGTAGTACAGGCATCGGACGTCAATGACCTTTTACGAAAGTTTTGGGAATTAGAGTCGGAGCCTTCAGTTCAAAAAATGTTGACTGATGAAGAACTTAAGTGCGAAGAGTTCTACTCCAAGACTACCAAACGGGACGATACCGGACGGTATGTTGTGAAACTGCCATTTAAAACCGATCGTCCCAGTTGCACGTCCGTGGGTTCTTCAGAGGTCATTGCCCGTAAGCGTTTTGTCAGCCTAGAGAGAAGATTAGCAAAGGAGCCGGAACTAAGAACACAGTATAGTGCTGTTATAAATGAGTATATTCAGCTAGGACACGCTGAAGTAGTACCTCCAATGGAATTATGCAGAGATGCGTTTTATCTACCACATCACGCAGTGGTGCGTGATGACAAACTTACCACTAAGGTTAGGGTCGTCTTCGACGGTTCATGTTCAGGCCACAATGGTATATCATTAAACAAAGAGTTAATGGTTGGCCCAACCCTACAACCTGATTTGCGTCAAATTATCATGCGATGGCGCCGCCATCCCATAAGTTTAGTGGCGGACATTGTCAAAATGTACCGTCAGGTCAAGGTGAATCAAGAAGATGCAGATTATCAGCGCATTCTGTGGCGCGACAACCCAGAGGAAGAGTTACAACATTTACGGTTGTTACGCGTCACATTCGGCACATCCTCTGCTCCTTACCTGGCAGTTCGATCGCTTCAACAGCTAGCTCACGACGAAGGAAGCAGGTATCCGTTGGTGACCAATCGAGTTCTTGAAGATTTCTATGTCGACGATTTTATATCAGGTTGCGAATCTGTTGCCGAAGGTGAACAAGTTCATCAACAAATGAACGAGTTATTAAGTCGCGGAGGCTTCCAGCTGCAGAAGTGGTCCAGTAGCAATGTTGAACTATACGATAAAATCAAAAATGGCCCATCAAATGAAAACTTAGAGTTAAAATCAAATTCAATTATGAAAATTTTGGGTTTAACTTGGGATAGATTAACAGATACTTTTAAATACACAGTCAATCTTCCTCAGCTTGAAGCCCCCGTAACTAAACGCAAGGTAATCTCAGATATCGGCCGCTTATTCGATCCTTTAGGTTGGCTGGCACCAGTCATAATTACAGCCAAGATATTCATCCAGCGTCTATGGCTTGCAGGAATCGAATGGGACGACGAACTTCCAGACCACCTGTTAAAGGAATGGCTCAGTTATAGAAACAACTTGCACAATCTTAGGGAATTTGTATTACCAAGATGGATTCACACTAGTGAACGTGACGTTCTGTTAGAGTTACATGGCTTCTCTGACGCCTCAAATGTAGCTTATGCAGCGGTTGTTTACATTCGGAGTGTTAATGCCAATGGGCATGTTCATGTAAGCCTAGTTGCTGCAAAGACTAAGGTGGCCCCGGTCAAACAGGTATCCATACCTCGTTTGGAGTTATGTGGCGCTGTGCTACTGTCAAAACTTCTGCTTGAAGTTTCGAACACCTTAAGTATTTGTAAAGAAAACATACATGCCTGGACTGACTCCACAGTGGTGCTCGCCTGGTTGAGTAGCCACCCCAGCCGCTGGAAGACCTTTGTCGGGAACAGAGTTTCTGAAGTACTTACAGTCATCGAGAATAGTCAGTGGGCGCACGTTCAGTCCAAAGATAACCCCGCAGATTGCGCGTCGCGTGGCGTGGATCCCTCTGCTTGCACGGACTTAGAATTGTGGAAACAGGGACCAACATGGTTAAAAAATAAAGAGATTAATTATGTTAAAAGGGAAATCAAGGAAACTAAACTAGAGGAAAAAGGGGCAATAGTAGCATGCAATACAGTAGACCATGAAGGTGAGGAGGATTGTATAATGTCAAAATACTCATCATTAAGAAGACTTACCAGAGTGATCGCTTATTGCAAAAGGGTTTTAAAATTTAAACATAAAGACCAATTTAATAAGTTTTTAACACAGTCTGAAGTTCAAGGGGCTTTGCTTACCTGTGTCAAACTATGTCAACGGAAATGTTTTGCATCAGAAATAGATACAATAAGGTCAAAGGGGGAATCACCAAAAAGAGGGGTACTTACGTCGCTCACTCCTTACCTGGATCAGGAACAGCTTCTGAGGGTGGGTGGCAGGTTACAAAAAGCCAATCTAGATGAAGACTCGAAGCATCCCTTGATTCTTCCTCGCAAGGCACACTTAACTCAACTTTTAATCGCTGACGCTCATGAGCGGACATTACATGGCGGGCCTCAATTAGTTTTAAACTATTTGAGATCCAAATATTGGATCATTAATGCAAGAAGCGTCGTAAGGCAATATGTACGTAAATGCGTTACTTGCATTCGGCACTCTGCTCGGGCTGTACCTCCATTAATGGGGTCATTACCCGCAGCTCGGGTTAATGCTAGCCGACCTTTTCTAAAAAGCGGTGTGGACTATGCAGGTCCTATCAGCGTCCGGTCAGCCAAGGGCCGCGGTCACCACTCCACCAAGGGCTACATCTCCTTGTTCGTGTGTATGTCCACTCGGGCCATACACTTAGAGATCGTAAGCGACATGACTTCGCAAGCTTTTTTAGCGGCTTTTAAGCGTTTCACAGCGAGAAGAGGCCACTGTAGCGAAATGTGGAGTGACAACGGTACGACCTTTGTAGGAGCAGACAAGACATTGAGAGCACTGTTCACCCAAGAAAGATCTAGCGTAGCAACCGACATTGCCGAGTGGTTAGCAACTAATGGAACCTCTTGGCACTTCATCCCACCTCATTCTCCAAACTTTGGAGGACTTTGGGAGGCTGGGGTGAAGTCATGCAAACATCACCTCAAAAGGGTGATTGGCAATAGTACTTTGACCTTCGAAGAGATGACAACAGTTTTAGCCCAAATAGAAGCATGTCTAAATTCCAGGCCAATCTCTGCATTAAGCTGCCATCCAGAAGATCCATGTCCTCTCACTCCGGGTCATTTTCTGATAGGTGAGCCTTTACTTCATGCACCGGAGTCTAATTTCGAAGGCTCAAATATTAGTAATTTAAAGAGATGGCATTTAACCCAACGTATGGTCCAGGATTTTTGGCGCAAGTGGTCTCGTGAGTATCTTGTTCAGTTTCACCAGAGAAACAAGTGGGTGCATCAAACAAAAGAACCTAATCGAGGTGATGTAGTATTAGTTATGGAGGACGATTTACCTCCCACGAGATGGCTCCACGGTTTAATAATTGATAAGCATCCTGGCTCGGACAAGGTCACACGAGTAGTGTCTTTGCGCTGTAAGGGCACAATCATAAAGAGACCAGTCTCAAAGTTAATTGTACTGCCTGTCACTACATAAACAACCGCATTTATTTAGTGTTTAAGATTGGTGAATGACAGTGTGTTGTCATTCACAACAATTGAATCAACAGTGTTTAATCTTACGTTTGTTAACCAAATTTGTTGATAATTTTAATTTTTTACATGTGTATCATGCCTAATTTTAGTTATGGTAGAAGTTGTACAAGTGGTTTAGGAATTATTGTATACAGTCCACATTCGAATTACCTTGTATCAAACTTGAAACTACCACGTTGTAATGTAATACACCTTTTTATCAGCAATGTCAGTTACGGACAATCTGTCCATGGTGGGCGGGATGTCGAAGCAAGAAATATAGTAAGCATAATCCTATCGTGGTTCATGCGCAAAAGCATTGATGGCGTTGTTGTAAAATCGATATCAAGTCGTGCGCTTGTTTTAGTTCACTTCCCACACCAGAGATGGAGTTGTGCTGTGACGTAGCTCCACTGAATCGCGGTGTTAAGATTTTCCGCACATTATAGACATGGCAGGATGTTTCAAATTAAATTAATTACTCTTACATGGAACAAGTGGTTTCATTTGGTAGTTCCTCAACTGTCACAGTGCAGTGTAGTAGTTCAGTTCACTATTACTGTCAGTTGCCGTTTCGTTCTAGAATAATGAATTTTTCTTTATACTATTCACTTTTTTTTGCGGGGTTTCGGGGGAATACCTGACGATTCTCTTTAGGTACCCAGGAGTATAAGAATTAGAATTTCAACTTCTCTAAAGATCTTTATTTTTTTTTGTACAAATCCTGCCATGATTCCTTATTATTGAAAAAGCTCGTTTTAATTCAACAATATTTATAATTAATCTACCAAGAAAATGTGAAATGTTTTTCTTTCTCATTTCTTATTCATAAATAAGTTATTCCACGAGGCGGATAAAACGTAAACAAAATGTTCATCAAAAGTGCGAAGAATCCTATTGTTTGTAATACCGCTGTCTTCAATAAAAGACATAAAGATAATATATATAGATAATTATAAAAGATAATGATAACCAGGACAAATTACCGGTACAAGTATGTCAGACGTATGTTGCAGTTACTTAGCAAAATTAGACATTCCTACGAGTATCTAATAAATTAATCAAAAAGTCACGAGTGACTTAACCGATAGGGAATTTAATTTGGCTAGCAAGTTACCTTGTCTATACTACTATTATAAAGAGGTAAATTTATTTTGTATTTAGGGTTCCGTACCTCAAAAGGAAAAAACGGAACCCTTATAGGATCACATTGTTGTCCGTCTCTCTGTACGTCTGTCTGTCAAGACCCTTTACCTCGGGAACGCGTGGAGGTATTAAGTTGAAATTAAAACCAAATACTCAAATCGACGGTCCCTTGATACTGTAAAAAAATCAACCTTCTATGTTAACGTGAAAAAAAGATACGGCCGTTTAAGTCGCAAAAAACGCATTTATAATATTAAGTAGATTAAAGTATGGATAGTAGGTATTGGATTAGTATAGAAATATGGATATGTACCTACAAATATGTACGGACTACGGAACCCTCGGTGAGCGAGTTCGACACGCACTTGTCCGGTTTTTTTTAAGAAGATTATCTTTGGTAGTGTAGGTCCGATTGCAAAAAATATTTATCTGACAGGAATTTACACTATTGCTTAAGTGTCATAGGATAGGTTCCTAGCTTTCTATGTTTGGTATTTTTATCGACTACCATGCAGACGAGATCGCGGACAGAAGCTAGGACGTCTTATTTTCGTGGAAAGTTTTTCATGCGCCATTGCATTAAACCTGTCATACAGAAGCAAAGTTGGTGGCAGCTTCGGCTAGATAAGATTGTCCTTACCAAACGTAGTGAAATTGGTTTGGAGTACAGTACCATGAATACACTTATCAACATTCTCAAGCAAATTCCTCTTAAAGTATTGATTAAAATATTAATAGTATTACGTATATTCATATCTCTTATACTATCAAAAATCGCGGAAAATACTTGGGCTATTTTCCGATACCCCTAGGTATGAGGAACCAAATTTTGTTTATTGACGTGTATATCTATCCTATATAGTATTTTTTTTTTGCATATTATCATTAAACTTAAACATATTAGTTATTTGAATATATTTATAGTTTTAAATATAAAATTTACTATCTATCCAGCCTTAAAATTCTTAGTTCATAATGGTTCTGATATTAGTAATTATACAATTATCGCTATGCCTGAAAATTACCGCTAAATTAGAAGTACCTAATATTGTAATAATTATTTTTAATTTAAGTACACTTTGTTTTCAAATAAACGTTGGAAACTTCTTTCAATTGCTAAGTAGTAATGGTAAGTACATGCCCATTCTCGTGACGGTACGCTGGAAGTACTTTTGTAGCCAAATTATTTCATAACAAACTCTAGATTTTTTATGAAGTTCAAAATTATATTGACTTGTCATATTAGAATTCAGTTATTCATAATTAAATATAAAGAACTAATAAATAAATATTAAGGAAGGTATCAAATAACTCGTCGGTATTGCACCCAATGGCGAGAAACCGCTAGCAGGCTTGCAGTATTGTCACGTTGTATGGCAATGTCGACTATTTAGGCCGAGAAAAGGCGAATCCTCTGATGAGCCGCTTGGCAATGTCCCTAAAAACCAGCTGAATACTCAGGCCCATTGGCCCTAGTGTTTCAACCCCAAACGACTCAAACATATTATAACTTCCAAGAAGGTTGTTTACACTCTAGATTAGATAATACTAATCGAACATCGGCCGTAATCAGTTATTTGAATCAGTTAACTAAACACAATTTAATCATTTTCAATCATAAATGTTCAACTAATTGATTAGATGATTAATAGGCACTTCTTTTATTGTTAAATTACTAAATTAATCTTTGGTAACGACAAATTAATGGTTTTAACTTAAACTAATTCGGTGGCGATAACAGGATAATTTAATTGAACGACGAAATGGCGCCATTCGTCAACCTAGATAGTTTTCTGAATGGCTGACTGTCAAAGTGTCTGCTACATTATGATTATCTCACAAAAGGCTGATAGGTACGTTATCTAAGAGATAAGTAAGTGCTCTGACCGGGTTACACTAGTTACTTTAGGTATTATCATATGTTACCTATATACGCTGGGGGTGATAGATGATCAGGTGTTTATAATCCAGCGATAACACTTATACCTACAAAATGGCAGAGATTAAGCTCGATTTCTTAGGAATGAATTTATGGTACAAGATTTCAATGTTGCAAGAGCTGTTTTTACATTCATCAATATCCGCTGCACAGCGGATAGTTGCCACACTTTTTGAAATTGCTTCATATCTCTCAGTACAAAAAGCAAAATAACTTATTCGTACTTTGGTTTATTATCTTCAATTTTTTTAAATTAAATAACATTATCCTTGATATTTTCAAAGTACTTATTTGCAATTTTTGAGAATCTCTCATTTGGGATGGTTACAGGGGGCCAAGTCTGCTATTTTTTATAATTTCGTCATTCCAACACGATCCTATTGTCATTTTGCTAAAAGTTCGTAATCTGCTAAATTCGTAATGGTCGAACATTGGTCGGTCGAAATAAAAGTAACGACTGCACAATGACGTTCTAATGGTAGGTCACTGATCAAAGGAACTGTCAAAATTTTAGCACATTACCGCCTACGTCAGTCAGTATAAGTCAGTGATTCAGTTGTCATTTTGTACGAGATTACCATTATTTCTTTCAATGGCGTGTCAGTGGTTGACCATTGAAAAGTCATAATGACGCCATTATATTAGTAGATTACCAAACTTGTCAAAATCAACAAATTACGAAATCAATAATAGACCATTCTGACACTATTGTAATAGCAGACTAGAGGCCCAGGTTTGTGTCTTTTTCACGCTTAAACAGTTGAATGAAATCAGCTGACATTTGGCACACAAATACTAGATATAGGTGCTGATCTAGCTTAACATAATATTTTTTATACCGTTTTTGTATTCCCGTGAAATAATTTAGGACTCTTGCCATAATTCTACCCAGATAAAATCGTGCGCAAAACTTTGTGCAATATAACTAAGAACCGCTGGGTCACACAAAAATTACATCAGCCTATTGCCGTTTATTACTGAACAAAAGTCTCCCCCAGAGATCGCCAATCATCCTGGTCATGGCCAGCCCGCATTCATCCGCATTCATTCTACTTTACTACTCCTGAATTTATTAATTTTAGCCTAAGTTGCCAAATCAAATAATAGTCGTCATTCATCATCATCATGTCAACCTTTAGACTTCCACTGCTGGGCATAGGTCTTCCCCAAGGGGGGTTCAGCCGTAATCGCGACGCTTGTCCGATGAATGTTGGTAATCGCAGTAGGTGTTATGGTACTCAGAAGGACGCTGCTGCCCATCCTCTGGTCAATATCTCTCTGTCGCCTTATACAACACCTACGGGTAGAAATGGGGTGGTCCTATTCGCGGCCGACATGATACAGGAGGCTTTAACAGTCGTCATTGCATTCATAGGTTAATACCTATGAATGCAATCTTGAGTCATCTAAGATTCATGAAAAACCCACCAGAAAAAAACCTACCTACCTAAGATACGGGACCACTTAATAAAATATTCCATGTATTCTTTTTTCCATCTACAACAACACTTTGACGTAAGGCGGAAAATAAATGATTTAATTAAAATTAGACAATAATAAATTCGGACATCTTTTACGTCATTGGCCGAAAAGGGATTGCAGAGATAAAGATTGTTCGAGATGCGCTCTGACGCATTTTGCCAGGTATGAGAGGTGTGGGCAGAACCACAAAAAATATACATGAAATGTTTGCAAACAGTAATTTGACTTACAAATGGAATTTCGACAAACCGTAATACGACAAGATTTTATTTCGACATTATGGAACTCCAAAACGTCTTGACTTCGTTCCGGCACTCCTTAACTTTGACAAAGCGTTTTTCGACATGTCTTAACTAGAAATGCTTTTTTTAAACTTAGGACCGATTTTGCAATCCTCAGATAAACAGTTAAATAGTACTTATTAGACAGATAACATGATGATGATCCCATGTCTTCCCGTGGGTGTCGTAAGAGGCGACTAAGCGACTAAGGGACTCACCAGAGAATGGGCAGCAGCGTTCTCTGTGCCTTTGTAACAACCATACTGCGATCGCCAACCCGCCTGCCAAGCGTGGCGATTATGGCAAAACCCCCCTTTGGGGGAGGCCTATGTCCAGCAGTGGACTTCTTTCGGCTGAAATGATGATGATGATGAGACAGATAACAAAATATTGCATTTTTCAATCATCAGATACACTCTATCTGGCCATATTAACGGCCCTAACTAAAGTTACATAAATGAAGTACAAAAGTGAATCTACCTAATGCATTAGGTATTCTTTATCAGTCAACCAAAGGTGGTGAACACATAGCATGGGAGGTGCAAATTATCGTGAAATTAAAAGTATTTTTTTTTGTTCAATTTTTTTTTTTTATGCAAATTTAAACCTAAGTATTCGTTCTTTTGTTTTGTTTTTTTTTTTGTTTGTTTGATTTAATGTTAAAACAGCAAATTTTGTGCGAAGTCACTGGTCCCTATCATACAGTTAACACTAGTTTAAGGGCCAGGGGATTCATATATTTTGTGATGTAACCCATTTTTTCATGTCAATAAAACATTTTTTTTTTCTTGGTTAGTTTTTTTCCTTAAATTATTTTAATCCATTTCGTATCGAGACCCCTCCGTGACTCGGAAAGCACGGAAAGTCGTTGGTGAAATCGATCAGCAGTGCTATTCTGTTATAATCTCCTCCCTCGGTGAACACCTGGATGAAGTGAGCTGTCATCCTACCCGATGCGGCATCGGGTAGGATGACAGCTCACTTCATCCAGGTGTTCACCGAGGGAGATTGTAACAGAATAGACATACTGGAACTATATTATTTGTTTTATGTGTAAATTTGATTTTATTTAACGAAAACAACAGTCAGTGTCAGTTGATTCTATTTTTCTGCTATAAGTCTATTGCTTTTAGTTCTCATAATAATATTTTATCGACCGAGTTTCGGTCACGGCGGCGAATTTTAAAGGAGTCTGGCCAAGTACAGTACACAGATACACTCATTCTTTAACTTTCATAGTCCTATTCTGACCGGTCGATACGACCGGAGAGAGATCAAGCGCAGGACTAACGGATTTACGTGCTTTCCGAAGCACTGGTTGGTACCAGAGCACATGCAATCACGAGACCAAGGGTGCAGGGGTCAGGTTTTTGTTCCATTATTATTTATTGTATTTCTAACTAACGTTCTTCGTTTCAGATATAAACTCAATGTGTTAGTATTATATAATTTTTCATAGCACATACATGTGAGCACTATGTTATTTAAAGCTACCATTTACGAGGTATGTCTTTCATTGACTTGAATGTGCCCTGGCGGTTTGGAGTATGTCATGCTCAATGATCCAACACGCGCGCCACCGTCAGCGAGACATTCCAGTTGTCTCGCTGACGGTGGCGCGCGTGTTGGATCATTCGGTTCCCTTCAAAATGGTTGAGTCAAACGATGCAGATCCGTGCGTCATGTTCGTGAACGGGCGCCGTTAGTTGGGACTAATCATCTCTTAGCTGCCTCGGTTATTCTAATTTTACTTTGAATTGTTTATTATGATTATATTTTTATCTAAAACTCTTTTAACGTACACGACTTGTTACATTGTTCTCACATTGTACCCTAGATTCAATATGAATGATGTAACCGAGATTTGTAACATATTATTGATTTTAAAAGAGTGTTGTTCATGGAGTTTCTTGCTCGTTCTTCTCCATAGAAACCTACTGTTTGGAACGAGCAACTAGCTTCAACTTTCTGACTGACTGACTCTGACAATTCAAAAGTACCTGTAAATGGTTTATTTGAAATAAATGATTTTGAGTTTGAGTTTGATATATAAGATAGAAGGCTGCCTTGTAAAATAAATGTCCAAATAAATTGGTACCTATTGAAATCACAGTAAGCCTCTGCAGCGTTGCTATTTGAATTCGAAGGTACTTTCAAACGTTACGTGCCATTAAAGAACGTGTTACAAATTCCTAACTAATTACACACAGTTATCTTCATGACTAAAGACCTAAAATTACAACTAACTTTATCTCATTACACGAATTCAAATTCAGGTTACGTCGAAGATAAAATTGATGTTTACTTAATGACTAGATTGATGCTGTAAAATGTAAAGCATAACGATGTTATGACTAACGCAATTCTAAGAACTGACTAGCGAAATTCTGCGGTAAGAAATGCAATAGTTTCGCATTGAGGAAGCAGTTATTGGTATTGTAAACAGCTGATAGTAAATTACGTCATTTGAATCAACAGTTCTGAATAGAGACGCGCGTGATATACCTACATAGGTCTGAGGGTCCGTTCACACAGACCGGCTCGGAGAGAGCAGATTTTTTATCACGTTTAGAACAGAGAGTTTTGTTCTGCTTCAAATAATCTTGCTAACAAATATATTTCTTCGTCGGAGCTATCTAAATGCATGTACTCAATTTAAAAGCACACGTTATAACACATCGAAAACAACAGTTGGACTGCGCGGAACTGAAGGTATACCGGTCTTGTAGCTTGTAGCACCCGCTCGGCTCCGAGTGCATCCAATCAAAAACAGTGCTCTTCCAGCCGGTCTATGTAAAACGGCCGTCGGCTCCAGCCAATAGAGAACATTACGCGAAACTCAGCGCAGAGGGCGCCACTAGCACATACCCAAGAGCATAACCTCGTATTCTTGTTTAATTATGTTATTAATTATAATAGCTAGGTATTTTGTGAAAATATATCAAAGTTTTAATTAATCTTACTTACCTAACTTATCTTACTTATCTTTTAACTATATTATGGCATCCTACGACCATTTGAAAGTGGATTCTAGGTTATGCTCAGAATAAAATCATATTTGGTTGTCTTACATGACAAAAGTGAACGTTATTCTGTAAATACGTCTATCTCACCTGAATATTAAACCTGAACATTTTTTGGGTGATTTTTAGCTGCTTCCCAAAGTTTTCGAATATTTTCTTCTTTTGAAAATGAATAATTCCCTTCATTTCTACATCGAAATACACAGCACTGATGCATTATTGTATAATATAATACACTTCCCAATCAGAATTTCACGCTTTGGACGACTCGTCAAAAAACTGTTTACGGATTATGCTAGTGCTGCACTCTGGTGCCAGAACATTGCAGTAATATCCCTTAGTCCAAATGTATAACTCGCGCCGGTCTGTGTAAAAAGAAAAGCGCCGGCCGATGCTCTCCGAGCCGGTCTATGTGAACGGACCCTTATGATTGGTGGAGGAATATTTGGTTGCTATGGATAGTAAGTTTGGTTGCTATGCTTAAAGGCCGTCTTGTTGTGACTCAATGTTAATGTTTTGAATTCAAAATGCCAAATGAACCAACTTGTGAAATAAAATGACTTTTACCGACTTTTAAAAACGTACCTATGCATTGAAATCTCAGTCTCAACCAAGAAGCTTATAGGTAAAAGTGGAAGCAACACTGAACAAATAATAATATAATTTAATTTAGCAGCATTATTTCAATTTTGTAAATGTGAATACCATGGAGCCATGTATATTAATACCTTTATGTTTGACAAAAATTAACATGGCGGTTGGGAGTATTGTCATGCTCGCTCAAATGTCTCGCTGGTGGTGGCGCGTGTGTTGGATCATTCGGCTCCCTTCAAAATGGGTGAGCTGAATGGTGCTGATTCACGCGTCATGTTCGTGAACGGGCGCTGTCAGTAGAGATTGGTCAGCTCTTATCTGCCATGGATTAGATGCCACTTTATTTTGCTTCTTTTTTGTGTTTTGTATTGTTAGATTACCTTCATAGTTTTCACATATAGAAACAACAAGAATCATGTAGGTAACCAAACTTTGTAAAAACTTGATTTAAAAGAGTGTCCATGGAGTTTCTTGCTCGTTCTTCTCCATAGAGACCTACCTACGTTTTGGAACGAGCAACTAGCTTCAACTCTCTGACTAACTGACCGACTCCTTGACAATTCAAAAGTGCCTGTAAATGGTTTAATTGAAATAAATGCTTTGACTTTGACTTTGACTTTGAATAAGTGACACCAACTGTGGGCAGACGCTTTCTTTCTGAATGCATACATTATGATAAAGAAAACACATATCACTGTCTCGTTTTTATGTATGCACCCAGAAAGAGAGCGTCTGCCCACAGGTGGTTTCACTTAGATATAGAGTATTGCCTCCATTTTTACCTTTATGCTTCTTGGTCTCAACCTGTCAAAAATTCTACAATGATGAAGATAATTTTTAGGTGAAATGAGCTCAAGGTCGATGACCTCGTGGCTAAAGCGGGCGCCAATCGAGGTTGTGGGTTCGTAACTAGGCACAAGCAAGTATCAATCTGACTTTTTATCTTGGACATCCATGACATGACATCGGTGACGGATAACGACGTGAGGAAACCTGGCCTTTAAATTAAAATTAGTTTGAAATCGCCCATCCGCCTTTACCAAGCGTGGTAATCAACGCTCGTGACTTCTCTGTATGAGAAGAGGGCTTCGCCCAGCTGTGGGGTAGCAGTAAGGAGGTGTAAATCGTTAGAGCTTAAGGCGATCTATCGTCTGTCATTCCACCAACCAGTTTATTCTGTAAAAATCATCCTCATCACCTAAAATTAAGGTGGTGAGAACTGTCATCTCGCAAAAATGCTAAGAATTGACTGCCGATGAAATGACAGCTCATCTGAAGCTCAATTCACCTAAACTTATCGAGGCGGATTTTTACAACCGACTAAAATGCCTTCCGGTTTACAAAAACGTCTTTTATATACGGACACACTATTCCCAAAAGACTGTGTTGTGCGTGTTATGTTGTTGGTGAGATAAATAAAGAATCGGACTCCGAGGAAACAAATGTCTTTAATTCAAGTTCCACAATACTTCGTTATAGCTAACTACGTACAATGTATGCGACGAGGCAGGGCGGTGGTATGTAGGCGACTGGCGAGCCGATTGCCCGCTGCCACGTACTTCGTCAATAATGCAACTCAGCATATTCCGATTACTAAGCCGCCACATCACACCCCCCCTTTCCCAAAATTTTACACAATAAAATTTTATTCTTAACGTAAAGTACATGCTTACATCACTATTATCGTGCTAAGAAGTCTCCGAAGTTACATTGTTGCTTACGATAACATTCTATCCTGTCAGCATTCCAACAGTTGAATGCTGCCTATTGTTTTATTCCTATCGCTAAATATAGCTTCTATGAACCTTATTTTCTAAAAAATTTTGCGGTCTCGTCCTCGCCTGGGCTCTGAGCCGACTTGACATTATACATATTAATATACAATAATTAATAAGGGTAGTTACCATGACCTCCGCTCTGCAATAATTAACTAACACCTCGCGGGTCGGCAGCTTTGGTCATGGTAACGCCGTTCACAAAATAAACTACAATATAAATATGAAAAACAACTTATTCTTACTCACTATCGTTTTCTTGCACATTTCACAACATCGATTAGCTATACGTATCCCGTGGCGGTGGCCGTCGGTGCCGGGTTTCCCCCTGTACCGGGTTGTCTTGCCAGTATTCCCGGCACTTCTTTTCTTAACCATTCCCTCGCTTGGCCCGCGCAACCTCTCTTGATAGCGTAACATAGTAATATGCCCATTATAGCGGCGATAATGATTAACATTATTCCGAAATAGTTTAGTTTGTTCTCTAACTGCTGTCCTGCTACTACTTGGGCCTGCGCTATGGCTACGTTTTCTTTGTTCTGGAAATTTCCCATTTTAGAATTCTAACTGTTTTTAATTAGTACTACAAGTTGGTATAATTGGTCAAATAACGAAAGTGAAATGTACATGAAATTCTTGTCAGCCTTCGGTGTACCTACATTCTTGTCATGTGAGCAAAAATCGCACCGGTTGCTTAATTACTCGACCACAGCGCGTGGTTTTAACCATGGGCGGTAGCGATTTCTGCTCGCTTGGTTCTACATTTGGTTTACATTCATTTTCGGTACGTTTGTTTTCTGGCGGTTTTTCCTCGTCGTACGTATACGCTGGTTTTAATCTGTCTATGGAAATGGTTGCTTGACGGTCGCCTATTTGTATCTTAAAGGTTTTCTTATCCCTACTGATTACTTTGTGTGGGCCGTTATATGATGGGGTTAGTGGGCTCTTTACCATATCGTTCCTTATGAAAACATGAGAGCACGTATTTAAGTCTTTATGAATAAATATTTTCCGCGAATCGCTGCTCTCCCTTGCCTGTGGCCGCATACTGCTTATTATGCTTCGGAGTTTGCTTACGTACGTAGGTAAATGTTCTACTTGTGTCGAGTTGTTTTCGCAATAAAAATCGCCTGGTAACCGTAATGTCTGTCCTAATACTAATTCTGCTGAGCTTACGTTTCCGTCATTCTTACAGGCCGCACGAAGTCCCAACAACGCTGTCGGTAATTCCTCGACCCATGACCTATTGTCTTGTAGCCTAGCCTTAATCGCGACCTTAAGTGAGCGATGCATTCTTTCGACCATACCGTTCGCCTGCGGGTGATACGCTGTTGTACGGGTCTTTTTAATGCCTAACAGGTTTAGCAGGCTCTTGTATAGTTCGCTCTCAAACTGTCTACCCTGATCGCTAGTTATTGTAAGTGGGCACCCAAATCTGCATACCCAACCTTCGTAAACGGCTTTAGCTACTGTGTCCGCGGTGATATTGGTAACTGGGATTGCTTCTGGCCATCTCGTGAACCTATCTATCATAGTGACGCAGTATCTATAACCTTCTTGTGACGTTGGCAGTGCTCCGATTATGTCTACATGTAAATGTTCAAATCTATCTACTACCGGAAAACTACTTAATTTGGATACCGTGTGTCGCTGTACTTTTACTTTCTGACAGTGAATGCATGCCCTGGCCCACCTGGTGACGTCCTTGTTCATGTCTGGCCAAAAGTAACGTTTCGTTATCATTTTCCGTGTGGCCCTAATTCCAGGGTGGCTTATGTTATGTACTGCATCGAATGCTATTTTACGAAATTTGTGTGGGAGGTATGGCCTTACCTGGTTCTCTGAAATGTTACAATGAATTGCTTTGTTGCACAATGGTGAAAGAATTAGTTTTAATACAGTGTTACCTTGCGATTCTGCTAACATACGCGCCATTTGTTCGTCTGTTTCCTGTGCCCGTGCGACTTCGTCGAAATCGACTTGCGTCGGGCAAAACACGGACTCGACCCGTGACAGCGCGTCAGCAACTTGGTTCTCGTTTCCGTTGACGTATTGTATGTCGCTCGTGAATTCGCTGATATACAATAGCTGCCTTGTGCGCCGTGGCGTCTCTCGGTCGGTACCTATTTTAGAAAAAGCATACGTTAACGGTTTGTGGTCTGTTAAAATAGTAATCTCTCGACCTTCAATCATGTTTCTAAAATGTGTTATGGCTAAATAGACCGCCAGCAGTTCCCGATCGTATGTGCTGTATTTTTGCTGGGCCTCTGATAGTCTCTTAGAAAAATAACCTAAGGGCCTCGCTTTTCCGGCGACTCCTTGCTGTAGCACTGCCCCCACGCATGTATTTGATGCGTCACACATTAGGGACAATCTACCTGTGGCCTCTGGGTGAGCCAGTGTGATGGCGCTTTGTAGGCTTACCTTACACTGCTCGAAAGCCGCCGTGGCCTTATCATCCCATGTTATTTTTGACTTATCCTTTTTCTTGGCCCCATGCAAAAACTTGTTTAACTCTGCCTGGTGCTCAGCCGCTTGCTGTATGTGTAACCTATAAAAATTTACCATTCCAAGAAATCGTCGTAGCTGTTCGACGGTTTCTGGCCGCGGGTAACCTTGTATCGCCTCGACTTTATCTTTCAAGGGTTTTATTCCCTCTGGGCTGACGTTGTAACCTAAAAACTCTATTTCCGGCTTACCGAAACAACATTTTGACAGATTAATAGTAATTCCGAACTGTTCGAATCTGCTGAAAACGAGGCTCAAGTGTTTTCGGAGTATTTCGGCGTTAGTACTTGCGATGATTACGTCATCTATATAACAGGATAGGTATGAACATTCCCCTTTCCGCTCGCCGCTTACGTATTCTAGTCCCTGTAACACTGTGTTGTTCATGAACCTCTGGAATGTTTGCGCTGCATTACGCAAACCGAATGACATTCTCGGAAATTCGAACAGTCCGAATGGTGTAATAATTGCTGTTTTTTCTATGTCCTGCGGTGCTACGCGAATATTATGATAGGCCCTATTTATGTCTAGGCGTGCAAAAATTTTCTTACCTGCTAGTCCATAGGTGAAGTCCTGTAGTCTTGGGATCGGGTATCTGTCCGGCTTCGTGATCGCGTTGAGTGCACGATAGTCGCCACAGGGTCTGATCTGCCCATCCTTCTTAGGCACGACGTGTAGCGCGCTTGCCCATGGACTCTTTGATGGCCTACATATACCTAAATCTTGCATTAACCTAAATTCTTCTTGTACCATTTTATATCTATGCGGTGGCAACGGCCTAGCACGGGAAAACACGGGTGGGCCTGTAGTTTCTATGTGATGGTATGTATTATGGGTAGGGGGTTCTTTGTACGAAATTGGTTTAGTTATTTCTGAGAACTTTTCGAGCAGATCTTTGTACGGGTTGTCATGCTGAATGCTAGATATGGTAAATTGGGAACATTTCACTATACCTGCTTCCCTACTTATATTAGTGAGACCGTCAATCAACCATTTGTTATGTAAATCTACGACTAATTGGTGCGCTCTTAAAAAATCTGCCCCTATGATTGGCTGTTTCACTTCGCAAACTATAAATGACCATTTGTAATTTCTATTTAGTCCTAAGTTTAATTCTATAGTCACTACACCGTAGGTTTTTATTTCTGTGTTGTTTGCTGCGTAAAGTTTATACGTACACTCTTGTTTTTGTTTTGTTTTCACTTTACTCACTGGTATCACTGACACATTCGCACCCGTGTCCACTAAATACACAATTCCCGTTTTGTAGTCTTTCACGCAAAGACGGTGGTTTCCCGCGGCACAATCGTCCACCGACGCTGACTGCACCGCGTCTAGTTTTCCTGCTTCTGCTGCTTCTTGGTCCAGCTACACGGTGCTTCACACGTCCGCGCGTTGTTCCTGTAGCGGAAATGGTGTCTGCATAGCCAGTCGGGAGATTCTGGTGTGCGCCGCGCCCTGCTTTTGGATCTAGGGCGTTGTTGCCATCGTCTGCCGCCCGAGTTGTCTTTTCGCCTCCTGATCTCATTTATTTCACCGCGTAGTTCCTTCATTTCCAATGTTAGTTCCTTTAAATGGCTGGCTATACCGTCACCTGTCGATGTGCTGGGTGTGATGGATGCGACCTCGCCGTTTCCCAAGGTTTCCAGTATTTTATCTGCTTTCCTAGCCAGATCCTCCAACTTGGTGTCTTCGCTCATTGCTAACATTGCGCGTACGTTAGGCGTTAGCTTGCCCAGCCACAGCCTCTTCAATGGTTCCTCCGTCAAACTGCATTTCTTGGCCAAGGCCGACATTTCTCTGAGTAATTGGGACGGTTTTTGTGTCCCCAGTTCTGTGTCATGCATTAATCTGCGAAATTGTGTATCTGTACTCTCTTCATACACTGACAACAAACGCCTTTTAATTGTTTCGTATTTCGCTGTATCCGGCGGAGCTTCGATGATGTCGGTTACCTGGCGTACAACGTCCGTTGGTAATTTTGCGAGCACCATTTCGTACTTCTGGGTGTCGCTTTGCTTCTGTGGTGCCATCATTGCCTCGAACTGGATGAACCATGATCTTGGTATTTCTCTCCAAAATTCCGGAACTCTCATCTGCACTGTTACTATTGATACGTCCCCCACGGCAGCTGCCCCGGGGTGGCTGATTAACGCTTGCGGGTTCATCTTGAAAACGGCACACGCGTCGCTTTACTTTGCTAAAGCACGTTACGTTTCACTTTGCACCACGCGGTCTAAACGCCTCTGCCTCGTAAGCTGTTTTGAGTCGCCTACCCTGTTGCTATCTGAATAACAACGCGGAATCCTAAAATCGTCGTAAGGTCACCAGTGTTGTGCGTGTTATGTTGTTGGTGAGATAAATAAAGAATCGGACTCCGAGGAAACAAATGTCTTTAATTCAAGTTCCACAATACTTCGTTATAGCTAACTACGTACAATGTATGCGACGAGGCAGGGCGGTGGTATGTAGGCGACTGGCGAGCCGATTGCCCGCTGCCACGTACTTCGTCAATAATGCAACTCAGCATATTCCGATTACTAAGCCGCCACAACTGCAACTTCTGTAAGCCAGAACCAACAGTGGCGACCACCAGAAAAGTGCTAAAGCAATGAAGCTCGACGAGTCCCAGAGAAACGATTCAACTGTCCTGGATCCCGCAAGTAAATTAATCAGAAAGGAACAGCGGAGGAGTAAGAAAAACATATTTTCCACTTCCCTCCAAATACAGCAGAAGATAGAACAGAACTAGGTCAACAGGCACAAAGGGATATTTACAACTGGGAGAAGCCCAGTTGCCAAGCACCACGGATTACAATCTATATAATTAATGGGTCAAAAACATTTATTTAATGACAGTCAACATTGCAATTAGTAGTGACACTTATTGGCTAATCTACACTCATTACTATTTATTGAATACTTCATGCACAAAGGTACAAAGTGCGGAGTTAATGCCTTAGGATGCGGGCGGATTTATTCAGAAGACAGAGTCTCCTGAATAATTAGTAATTTTTTCCCAGTAGAAGTCTTGCTCAGAATATTTAGCAGCAGTTTTAAGCAACTAAATGAATCAGAAAAGAACAGCGGAGGAGAAAGAAAAACATATTTTCCACTTCCCTCCAAATCAAGCAGGAGACAGAACAGAACTAGGCCAACAACAGGCACAAAGGGACGTTTACAACTGGAAGAAGCCCAGTTTCCAAGTACCACGGATTACAATCTATATAATTAATAGGTCAAAAACATTCTAATCTAACATCTAATGAGTGTCAATCAATTACTTGTGACACTTATTGGCAAGTCGGCACTCATTACTATTTATTCAAAAGACCGTGTCTCCTGAATAATTAGTAATTTATTCCCAGTAGAAGTCCTGCTCAGAATATTAAACAGCTAATAACAAGTTTTAAGACTACTTTTAAGAAACCCTTTATGAGGTCAAAGATATTAAAAACAACGGAAGTTTTACAGACAAGAATATTGATAGCCTGTTCATGCACATTGGACATGACTTTTAACTTTATAATATTAAGATTTTTTTAGGTCACGAAGTTTGGGATCGCCAGTCCACTTTGAATAAACGTGGTGAATGCTCTTGCGTTTTTTATATGAAGAGACTCAAGAGAGGCTCTATTCCTGCAGTAGAACAGTATAACAAACAAAAACTGAATAAACCGGTCTAATACACAGGTGCTAGGTCGTTTCTATCAATGATGCACATATAACGGATGTCATTATTCATGCACCTTTTAAAATTGTCATAAAAACTTGCTTTGAGAACTTGAATAGAATTAAGACATTCGCCGTCGCTGCCTTTAATCACGTAGGCAATATAGTCATCCATTAGTAAGATCTATAGAATAAGTATACCCAGGTTTAATAAATATAATATTGATTTAAGAATTGGAACCTAATAATACATTATGACAAATCTCCCGTGATGTACCAAATTGGAATATGACACAACACTTGTCGATCATGGTAGCAAACCTGTTGAATATAGAAAGTAGCTAATCTGCCTATCTTCAGTCTTCTCGTAAATCTGATTACTGAATGAGAAATAACAACTGTGTACGCTACTGCCATCCAGCCGCAACTCTGTATGGTACCCAAGTAGCAAAAAAGGTATATAATATTCGAATTATACAACTAACAGATATATAAGAGCTCTACAACAGTTTTGCAGCAACTGAACAGTTGTAAAGTAGTATTCAGTTCGACGCATTAGTTAAATATAATTTAATTTAAGTTATATCAATGTCTCTGGTAAACGTCATTTTGATCATTTTATATGACGATAAAATAACGATAAGTTGAGTTAACGTTTCAGTCAGAAAGTAGTGATGAGTCGTCATGTTTTGTAATTTTAGAACCATTTATCAACACTTAAATCAAAACAAATGGTGATGTAATGATTTTATAACTAACTATTATAAAACTGACAGATTAGGTCGTATACTTCGACCTTTAAGTAACTTTTAGTTTAAAACGTTAATCTAATATAACTCATATATAAGTCATTTGATTATTTAAACGATACTTAGTAACTTTTATACAACTTAGTCGCCATTTTTCATTAAATATAATATTAAGGATTCTGAAAAATGGATCATAATTGAACGAACTGAACGAACGTAAAATATGCCGCACAGATCAATCGGTCAAAGGTTAAGCTACGCTTGCCGGGGTCGGTCTGTGGATGCGTGACCATCAATTTCATACCCAGTTCCCTTCGTGCCTTGGAACGGAAAGCACATAAAGCCGATGGTCCCAGCTGTCTTCGAAGATCATTGGCAGTCATTAAGGGTAGTCAGAAGCCAGACAGTCTTACAAAGAGGTATCGTATTACCCAGTAACTGGGTTGTGGAAGTCCGATAGGCAGTCGCGTCATGTAAAACGCTGGTATACAGCTGCATCCGGTTAGACTGGAAGCCGACGCCGGTTTTTTAAAGCGAAGACAATCCTTTCATAGCTTTTTACGAAAATAGACGTCAGAGTTAACTTTCAGGACGAATACAACCATTACAGTATGCCAAAATGTTACGTTTTATGCGTTTTTCCAACAGGATATACAGTCTTAAAGTCTACTACAGAGCTAAAATTACGAAAATATTACTACCTATTATGTATTAAAAAACAATGTTGAAATAGTACAAAATCGGTCCACTTTGACAATTTTTTTCACCAGTGTTTGAATAAAAACATAACTGATATATTTATTTTATGAAAATAAAAGTTATGCTTAATATACAGCATATTTTTCAATCCGTTATACGAGCTCATTTATTTTACACAATTATTTTAAAAAGCACTGTAAAACATCGCGCGCTGTCGTTTGCCGATCAATTTCAATGATTCGTGTTTATTTTGGCGTATTTTTTTTTCTGATGCACACAAACAGATCGTTGTATTGTACACACTAGTATGTGTCAATGCTGCTACACCGTTCTAGCAATCCTTTAGATTTTGAGTTGCGCTAAATCGAATACGCGCCCTTAATTAAATCACTATTGATCTGATTGCTTGAAAAACATAAATCTCTATCTCTACATTATAAAACGAAGCCGCTTCCCACTTCTCGCTTCGTCCATTTGTAGGCTTAGATCTTTTAAACTACGTAAAGGATTTTGATAGGCGTGTCCCTGTGCAAAACGCAGCGCTAGCCGTTTTTTGTTCAGTTTTTCGGACCTAAATACTCTATATCCAAAAGAAATATCAACAAATAATAAATAGATTAAATTTCTACATAATCTTGACTCCAAAATGGTAGATCCGACTTTTGTTTACAAAGTATAGTATTTAACTAATCTCCTCACAACGAAACCACAGAAATGAGAAATAATTATTGAAAACATGCATCTTCTCGGCAAGTAACCATTAATTAAATTTTTTACTAACACTAATGGATAGGCAATTTATTAATGAACATTTTGGTAGATTTTTTTTTCTCAGAATCCCAATATGTGATTTTATAATGATTTAATTCTAAAATCTGAGCGTATTTCGCTACTGTATCTCTTGCGCGGCGCAAAGGGAAAGAATGCTCAAGGTTATTTGCTCAGGGTACCGCCTTAAGGTCTATACGTATAGTCTGATTTACACTCCCTCTAACCTCTAACTAGCTGACCCGGCAGACGTTGTCCTGTCCCTCTATCTCCTCTTACCTGCCTATTTACCTACCCTACACCTACCATATAGCCTATGTTACTCAACGATAATGTAGCTTTCGATTGGTGAAAGAATTTTTAAAATCGGACCAGTAGTTTTCGAGTTCATTCGTTACATATGAAAATTCAAAAATACAAATCTTTCCTCTTTATAATATTAGAAGATTAGAAGAAAAAGAAGATAGAAGATAGATAACAGATAAGTATAGACTAGCTTATGCCAGTGAATTTGTCCGCGTAAATGTCGGTTATCGCTAGAGTTGCCAACGCTTTGTAGGTCAAAAACAGTAGTTCTAAAGTTTTTACCCATAAAAATATAGTAGATAACGAAAAGATGAAAAAAAAATAGTAGGTTCCAAAAATTAGATAAAGTACTTTATTTTTTTGAAGAATATTTTGTGAATTATTGAACGCATCTGCCAACTTGACATTCCAGAATAGTTAAAAATAGGTTTTGACGTTTTGTTTTACGCTTACACATTTTGAAACGAATATTATTGCTAAGAGTTTGATGCCTTTAAAATATAGTAGTTTCGCCTACTATATCTTTTTTCAAAAATATAGTAGTCGGGCCTCTAATATAATAGGATACTATATTATATAGTAGGGTTGGCAACCCTAGTTATCGCCGATGTAGACAAAGATGCGAATTAAAAAGTAGCCTATATCCTTTCTTGGGGTTCAAGTTAAGTCTGTTTAAAATTTCATTAAAATCGGTTCAGTAGTTTAGTCGTGATAGTGTAACAAACGAACTCACTTGCGCATTTATAATATTAGTATGGATAATAGAGTCAGAAACGGTTTAGAAAATAGTAAGTTAACCTATTTTTATATTTGTAAAGCAAAAAAAAATACGCGACGTTAACGGTCGTCCGTCTTTTTTGTGATCGGTTAAAAATACGGAATACAACCAACAAACAACATTAATCAACAAACTTCAAAATGTATAGGGGATAAGTACTTACATACTGTAGATTGGGTTACGTGTACCTGCTCACGAAAAAACCCAATTCCGGTTTTTGACCCTAACTTGCGCACAGGCAATCAGCTGATCTGATACAGACACCATTCCCACTCAAACCAATAACTTACAAACAAACGTCCAAACATCGATAAATCCTCTTAAACAAAGAAAACCCACGAAACTTAAAAAAAGTTAAAAGCTGAAATGGTGCTGAAAATTAAAAAAAAACACCAATTAGCATGAACAGGTAAACAAAGATAACTGCCCCCTCTCCGTTACACACACACACATGTGAATCATCGCATCGTACGCAAGACTGGGTCGGCGTCACAAACTCGCGAACGCTCGGCGAATCCACTCGTGCGCAAGTTTTAAACTATACAGGGTGATAAACTCCGATATATTTTTTCAACTTTTTCCGTATGATGGTATTGCAAACATTCTGTTTGTGATAGTGAGTGGTATTGATTGTGCTTTGTTGTGAAGTGTTGTGATTTTTAAGTTACAAAAATGTTTCCTAGGATTCAAGGCTTGGTGAGTAACATTGTAAGTTTTTCGAACATTTTTGGGTTGAGGCTAGATGTAAACTTGTTTGGTTTGCGTTAAATGTTGAATAATTCATTTAAAATCGATCGTAGTAGGTTTTAATAGTATGCAATAAATGGTTTCTGAATACAAAATTTTTAAAAGAACTCTATAATTTCACAAATGTGAAACCGAAATCGACATTCGAGTGAATTTCTAATTATTTGAAAATAAAATAAAAACAAGGTAGCATCACAGGGTTGATTTACCCAAAGGTTAAAACGAAACCATTTTTTAATACCACGTGTGATGTCCGAAGAACCATAACATATCTAGACTACTTTAGTTTTTATTGGTTGAATTTCTTTGTCATGTCTGTCAATATTAACAATATCATTCTGTTCAACGACAAAGCAAATTGACTAGGATTAAACGAAGGTCATTGGACCAGACATAAGAAATATGTCAGGCGATGGCCATATGGCAAACGGGATGCAGATGCAATCCGCATGGTCGATTAAACAAGGCATAAGTGGCCAGACTGCAAATTGTACTTTTTATGGTATGGTAATGGAGAATAGGCTATTTTTATGCCGATGACAATATGCAAGGCAGACTGTCGTGAGATTATTGTTTCAAAAGAAATGACACTTAAAACCAAGAAAGAAAGGATTAGAGTAGCCAAAAACTGCTCTAAGGAAAGAACAATTTTCATAGAAACAATATTCAACAGACAAGATAAGGATGCAGTTAGTAGTTACAAAGCTTTTGTTCCAAAATTCACAGAACGATTATGACACAGAACTTAGCAATGGTTTCATTGAAACCTATCCATTGTCATGGCCAACCTCTTTAAAATGAAAGGAAGCACCAAATAAGTAGACTAGAAAGTAAAACCCTAGTGAATTATAAATCTAAATAGATTATCGCATGACCTATTTATTAACATCGATCATGGAGGAATGCTGAACACGTACCAACAATTTCACCTTAGTAAACGACTGAACGAAACACCACGTGTGTAAGTCACGTACGTAGATATTAACAATAATACCGCACTTACTCTAGATTTACGTGATATCTCATGAGGAAATGTGTTGATTAAAGCATCCGTGATGAGAATCGTAATAGTAGTAGTTATGACCAATAATTTAAAAGTAACTGATAGTGTAATACAATGTTAGGTCAAGTTTGATGCAGTAATAGTTACATAAGAGGAAGTATATTATATTGTTGTTACAGTTGAGGTAAATTTTCTGGTTAATAAAATTACAGTATATTTTAATCTAACATTTAGGTATATCTCTGCTGAGACTTCAATATTAGAAAGAACAAAATAAATTAAAATATACACATTAGCATTGAACTTCAAATGGTTCAATTTGAAGTTCCGACAGGGATGACCTAGAATTTAACATACCAAGGCAAGCCGTTGGTACTGTCGAACCTGACATTGACATTATAAAACATAATTATAATTTAGACACTTCCTATTTGAATCCGATAAAAGTTATATACAAGACAATTTATAGATTAATTACAATTCATAGGATAATTGATTCCTTTGTCTTCTTACTGCATTAGAAATTCCCAACATAAATCTAGTTATTGCGACCAATTAATGCAACAAATGAACAATCCTTTGTATCATTGAAAGCAATAATTTTCCTCTTATACTAATTGATCTTCAATTGTTTACTCTTTGTGCGGTAATCTCTAGAGTTTATCTGATTTAATCATGAACGAGAGGGAAGGATAAAAGGTTTTGCCGTTAAGTGCAGTAAATCTATAGTAAATGAGAATAAAATCTAGAACTAAAGTTGCTAAATATTAATTTATGACGCCCATAATACTCACGACATTTAAGCTTTGTGTGTGTCTAGTGTTTCAAAATGCTATATTTGATATTTTTAAAAATATAAAAGATCTCTTACGAGTTTATTTAAAATATAAAATAGAAGACAGTTAAGGGTGCCCAATGTAGATATCTAAATTAAATAATACCGTTTCTCCAAGCATGTGTAAATATGTTGTGTCCAATGTCAATATGAAGGTCAATGGAATCTTTAATAACTGAAGACAATTTAGGGATAGCTCGTTACTTAGTCACAAAGCACTGAGTCATTGCTTCAGTGACTCAAATATCTTCTAAATGTTACATGAGAAAACGTTATTAATCGGATGTCGTCGGAATTAGCTTGACGGTCCTTTAAACTTTGATGATGTGATCACTGATCAATCTTGATGTTAAATCCTTGTTATTGACACTTAGCTTTTGTCTAAGACTTCATGTGCTTAAATTGTCGGTTCTACAGATAGACTATGCCCTTGTTCAGATCCTCAGCTCCCTCTTAGTTGAAATTCATTACGATTGCTTTATTCTCGTATTGTGGAAAACGACAGACAGAGTTACTTTCTAATTTATAGAATGATTGTGAATATAAATCGATATTAATGTTACCGCAAAGTGATCTAGTTCGATCCTTGATAAAGTCTCCAGAAACCCATATTGCTCTAATGATATAAAGAATCTAATTAAATTGGACCAAAGCCAAAAATCCAATAACTATTTCACATTTAAATGATTGTGATCGGATGAATTCAATTAGATCTAACCATTGCAAATTTCAATCCCCTGCTAAGTACGTTAGTATGGCCCTTTGACATTTGTGTCTGCATTCTTACACAACTGTGTGTCATGTTTTCGCCATTCATTCAGTCTTTCTCTTCGAATGTTTGAGGATCATCTTTGTTACGACTGACACTAATTTCTTTGTGTCATCAACTGTAATCTAGACCCATGTCAATCTAGTATGTGGGTCACTAGTCAGAGTAAAGATCTTCACAAAGACATTTACCTCTTTGTGTGTATGATAAACACAGCTCTTGCTTATACAAACCCGTATGTTGCACTAACTGATAAAAACGACAAAGAAAATGTAAAAACTTCTGGTAATAATAAACATGATGATGTGTTTACAGAAATTAGATTCATTGGGATCTTAAATAGTGTTCTGTTGGAAGTTGGATATGCAGTCTAGGAAGCAATAATACAATACAATAGCAAAATATCTACAAAAGGAAAACAGGTAGTAGTAATCTTAAACCTACGCATATAATATTTTAAATAGGTATTTGTTGAGTAGTTTCTTTGTTAAATATTTGCATTGAAACAAGATTCAGTTGGAACCACAACGCAACTATTTGTAGACAAACAGAAAACAGCTGTTTGTTTAAAAGTTTTATAAAAAAATCACGTGAAGGTTAATAATTACAATGACGGAAGGATGTTTTGACATTACAAAGTTTGATCAGAGTCTCGTTTACTTTTGTTTTCGATACTAATGCGTAGTTTTTGAGGACTATCCATCAATTTCTCTTCGGGAAATTACATTAGAGCCACTTCCCTTCAAATTGTTCGCCGTTAGGTGCTTCCATTATTATACTCAAAAAAATCAATCGACAAATCGTGAATAAGTTATTGAACTTTATAAATTAGGGAAATACATTCGAATTGATAATTACGTTTCGGAATAAATAAACATTACTTTGCTATTATAATATTCTTTGTTAGAAAAAGTTAATCAGTCGTCTAATGATTGTTTCTGTTTTAATGAAGACACGCTACGTTATGCTAATCTCCGGGAAATGGTCTTGATACCGACTTCTACTTCTGAGGCAAACTGTCGTTTGACGTATTTCTTATTAATCATTATCATCATAGCTGTCAATTAATTAGTAGATAGTGTTGTGTGTTTATTGGCTCGAATTTGAGTGGGTTTTTCTTAAAGTTTTTTTACTGAATGGTTTATCGCTTCTTGAATGTTTGTGTAGAGTAGAGCTACATAATTCAAATTGAAAACCGTTTAAGAAAAGAGCGCATTTGCAATCTAGTTCATGGTTTCTTATGACGCATTGGTATAAAGGTAAAACCCATGTTTAACTGACTTCTTTTTTAAATGGCACTTTAATATTTATTTCAAACTATGTCGGTACAGTATTTACACGAATAATACAAAAGATAACCTGTAACTATAAAACTGAACAACTTCTTTTACAATCGAATTGTTTTTGGACGAGTTCATAACAATAATTTATGTAAGTAAGTGTAATAATCAACTTTAACAAAGTATGTATTGCAAAAATGAATGCAATGAATGTTTTTTTTACTGTCTGTTGCCTGCTAAGTACAAAAGAAAATAATATTATGATTGTAAATACAATTTTTATTGCTAACAATGTCACGAACGACGCAGTTGCAACAAGTTGCACAACCTTGTTGCCTTTTCTTGTAGATAGTTCCTTCATTACTTTGTGTACGATGTTCTCATAAACACAATGTATTTCTTTTTTTTATGAAACTAGAGAAGTAAATGTTATTTTTAGTGGCAGACCAAAAAAATACTTCCTTCTTTTTTAAATTCGCTTAGAAATAAAGATAAATTATTTAACAAATACCAGCCTAAGGCCCAGTTAATTAACATGCTTAAATTAGCTTCGGATGTACTTATGCATCAGAATTTTTAAACTCGATTTTTTAATATCTTACAAGCGACTAGCGACGCGCCCCGGCTTTGCACAGGTCATCATCATCAACATAAACCGGAACACGTCCACGGTTGAATAAAGGCACGGGTAGTATTAATTCATTGTAGCCTATTTAAAGTCTTCCTAGATAATTCATCTATCTTTCTGTTTGTGAAAACCGTATGGAAATCCAAACAGTATAGTTTTTTAAATGAATCCGAAAGAACATAAACATTTAACAAAAATGCTTCAATTGATCGACATCGTTGACAAGATTTTGACACTTACTGTCGGTGATATGAGATTGACAGTGAGTTGCACTAAATTAACATTAGTTCAAAAGAGACTTTAAATTGATCTCTTTTTTTTAATACTAAATGTCAAAATGTAAGGGATGGAATGAATTTAAGTATCCGTAAAACTAATTTCGGTTTTGTGCAATTCAACGAGAGACTAAATTTTGTACGTTTTCAATAACAAGAACTGCTGACCTACTGCTGCTCTTAACGCGATAAATCATCCAGAAACAAAACACAGATTCTAAAGAGGTCCTAAAATGAATCGCGTTTGGATTGAGTTAAGAGCATGTGGTAGGTCTACTGGCCTTCAACAAATGAAATAACCTATTTCATAATACAGAAATGCTCATCCAATCAATGCAATGTAAGTTTATAAATCGACCTACTTTACACACGAGGCAAGCAATATCTTGTTACATAAACTACTTGAACGTAGCATATGCAATAACAAAAATCAGCTGTGCATTATATAAACTGGTTCAGTAATTACGCCATACTAATTATCGTTATGTGTAATTGGCATTAAAGATGGGATCAAGTGAGTGAAGATTATAGCTCTGTATACAGGCTGATTTGTGCATCTTTTAGATGGTCATAATACTCATGAAATGATATCACTTTTATTATGAAACCAGGAATTAATATAAAAAAATAGTTAATCTATACTAAGGGCGCCTTCAAATTAGACGCGTGCCAGTAGCGCGACAGCAGCGCGATAGCAGCGCTGCTTTGTAAATCCATACAAATCATACAAACCTGTTGGCGCGCGACTAATTTGAAGGCACCCTAATAATGCGAAAGTAACTCTTGAAACGACAGAACCGATTTTGATGAAATTTGGTATGGAAATAACTTGAACCCTGGGGAAAGACATAGCTATTTGTTAATCCGTGACTTCGTCTGCATCCGTGATAACCGACATTCACAAAGTCACGGCCAAAGCCAGAATCTATACTAACATTATAAAGCTGAAGAGTTTGTTTGTTTGGTTGAACGCGCTAATCTCAGGTTCGAATCGAAAATGGGAAAAGGCTGCGTAACACATACACATACAACTCGGTAAGACTGGTTATCAGATCTAGCTTCTGAGCTCAGATTATAGAACAAAAGGCAGATAGACCACGCGGAACATTGAGAGTGAAGACAAAAAAGCAAATACAAATTCAAAAGTGAATACCAACAACGCGCTTCGTGCTGTACTGACACGAGTCACTATAGCACGAAACGACGCATCTATACTAATATTATAAAGCTGAAGAGTTTGTTTGTTTGTTTGGTTGAACGCGCTAATCTCAGTTTCGAATCGAAAAATTCTTTTTGTATTGGATAGTCCATTTATCGAGGAAGGCTATAGGCCCATGCCAAGCCGGGTCAGGTCGCTAGTTATAAATATAAATGCGAAAGTAAAGTTAGTTTGTTTCTTTCTTACGCTTTCACGGCTAAACTACTAAAGCGATTTTGATGAAATTCGGTACAAATTAAGGTTAAAATACCACAAAGAATGTAGGCTACTTTTTACTTTTTATTTGACCTAATATTGATTGTTGGGAACCTTTCATTTCATACCGAGACCCCTTGGTGGCTCGGAAAGCATGTATTCGTAAAACCGTCGGTTCTGGTCCTTTCGTAGATCTTTTAAAGTGGTTTCGAGTAGTCAGAAGCCCGAAAGACTGACAACCAGAAGTTGGATTGTGGAGGTCTGAAGCTCATTTCAGACAACGCTATAATATAATAGCTTATAGCATATAGTTCTTAGCACAACAATATCGCTCAGCGTACGACACGGTTGGCGCAGTGGCTGAGCGATCGACTGCTGCGCAGCGTGTTGCGGGTTCGATTCCCGCCCAGGGTAAACATTTGTGTGATGAGCACTTGTGTTTGCCTTGTGTCTGGCTGTTGTTTATCTATATATGTATGTATTTACAAAAAAAAAATGTATTTGTGTATGTATATCAGCTGTCTGACACCCATAGTACAGGGTCTCCCTAGTTTGGGGTCAGATGGCCGTGTGTGAAAATGTCCCCACATATTATTATTATACATTTATTTAGAACACTTTGCTGTACTATAATATATATTATGCGTGATCTATATAAATGTATGGCGAACAATATGGTTGTGCTTTGAACTATATGCTTCATCATCATCATCATTTCAGCCAAAAGACGTCCACTGCTGGACATAGGCCCCCCAGGGGGGGGGGGGGCATCTGGTTAGATGGAAGTCGACCCCAGCATAGTTGCGAAAAGGCTAGGCAGATATAATTCTCCGTGCATGCAATATAGGTACTTAAAGAGTAGGCAAAAAGATTGATCTTCCTGTATCTATAGATACCTATACCTACTGATGAATACTCTACCGTAATCGATACCTAAACCATAAATAATGATTTATACTCCATTAGAACTCGCTTCATAAAAATAAAAAAAATAATAAACTGTAATAAAAATCAACGAAGAAAAAATAATAAAAAACGTGAGTTGTGTGATGCATTCGTGCGTCATTGCTGTCCTTGTAATGGTAATAGGTTAGATATTATAGGATAACTAAACGAGTTGGTTTTTTTTTATTATGTTGCATGATTTACACAACATACAAGAAAAAGAAAGATATCCTACCAATATTATAATGCGATTTTGAGAACTTGTCTCAAAGGATAATTGACCCTTCCTGTGATCCAGAAGCTGGTGTTTACGTTGGTCAGAGGATAAGCATTGCCAGCTAACGTGGCAATGCCGCCAGTGTCTTGGGCACGTTCACTGATGGCGGCGATGTGGAGGAATCTTATTTATTATTTACAATATTTACACAAATAATAACCAAAAAAATCTATAACATATAAATAATAAACAAACAATTAGTTGGAATGCGAAGTTTGTGTGGATGTATGAATGTTTGTTACTCATGTACGCTTACACAGCTGTAAAATTTAGCACACATATTAATCTAAACTAACACATAAATTTTACGACCTAAGCTAGTTAATATAATTTAATGAAAATTAATTAATTTATTGGAATTTATTGTTTTAATTGAAAGTTGTAGAGTTGATGCCTTCTCTGTGTCAGAAGAGGCTTTTGCCTAGTAACGGAGACAATAAATAGGCAGAAATTGTAAATGTTTTATTTAGCGTAATCTAAGTCAAAGTGTAATTGTAAATGTTTTAGCATAAACTAAGTAAAACTGTAACTGAACAAAAGGTTTACAAGTTTACTAATCAGTAAAAATGAGATCCTATAGGTACTGTAGAGTTTGTCAAGCAGGAGGCTTTATGTAATGAAGCCATAACTATTTAATCTATGGTTAGAACTTTCTGGATACTTTAGAATATATTTGAATGATGTAGAATATAGCTTTTATACTATGACAAGTGATGTCAGTGAGACCGACAGCTAGGCTCAGAGCTGCGGTCTTGTAAAGCTTACCTCTCGTTAATGATATTAATATAGTCTTCTGAAAGTCACTAATACCTTTCATTTGTAGTACATAGATTCCCGGTCCTTATAGTACTAAAAACACAGAGATTAATGTAAAATAAAATACGTTTTCTCAAATATCGATGTAAACTTTTTTTAAACGTTTTTCAATGGTCTTATTTAAATTAATAATATGGCTTGACCTTTCTTCGTGTTTTGACATTCATTGAAACTACCTACAATAACAAAAACAAGTAAAACTTTAAAAAAATACAACTATGTCTAAAACATAACTTTTTTGTCAATCGTGTCGCGAATTTAGAACTAAAAACCTTTTACCCAATTTACGTAGATCTAAGGCAAAACTTTAAATTAAGAAACACGTAAATAAGTTTGCAAACACTGAGCCGACAACAAGAAACTCATTATTATTTGTACCTCGTCTATGCGCATCCAGTTTTGATTTTATCCATAAAAAGACCGTTGTTTGAATACAAAATGTTGTTGTGAAAACTGAATTTATTTTTGTTAAGTCTTATTAGTTGGGTTTTGAAGTTTTGCTAAAATGTCTATTGAATTTTAAACATGGCGACTACTACGTGATAATAATTTGAATTCGAATTATTAGATTTCAGACTTCATATTCAGGCTTTATTAACTTTAAGTATTTCCGTGGATTCAATTCTTACAGACTTCAATAGAACATGAGCAAGTTTATCGAGCATGTACGTTAGTACATGCTCGATAAACTTGCTCGATCTCGAGCAAGTACGAACATGTGTACCATGCAAGTCTGAAAACAAATGCTCGAAGCCAACCGAAATGCCTGGTACACACGTTCGTACTTGCTCGAGATCGAGCAAGTTTATCGAGCATGTACGTACGTGTGTACAGACCTTAATAGAGAGTGGAGAGGTCTTTGCCCTGCAGTGAGAAAATCCAGGCTGAAATAATAATAATGATAGTAGAAAATATGTATTTTAGTTAGTTAGAAAAGGACTCCGACATGGTTTATCCGGCCTGTATTTTTTTATGATCATGTAATGTATATTATAATGTATACTTATGAAATGTACTATCAATGCTTATACCTTTTCTACATGAAAAGAGACCGGTATTATTAAAACTGTTACGAAGTTTAATATTCCCTCTTATAATGCTACATTTGTATAATGATATAGCTACATCTAAAATCACTTATTTACAAGGTTGTAATATCATCGTTACTTCCTTAAATCCGGAATATTAAATAGTTTCCTTGAATTTTTTCGATGTCTTTAGCAAATGACCGCTAACTATTGAATTACAGCAAACATCGTTAGCATCAATTATAAATCGATATAGCTTAGGATCGCTTTGCTTAAATACATTTATATTATCTTTATCTTTCGTATCATTAACTTTGTTTATTATTAGCTAATAGACTTCTAGTTTCTTAAATGGTCATTAGTATGAGTTAACTATTCGTCTTTTGAGGGACTAGATTATAAATTTATTCAAAACGAGTATCACGTACGTAGGCTGTCACATCTACATTCTACTAATATTATAAATGAAAAAGTTTGTGCCGGCCACATTGCTCGAAGAAACGATAACCGATGGGGGAGGTCTGTGTTCACTAGTGGGACGTCTTTCGGCTGATGACGATGATGAAAAGTTTGTGAGGATGTACCTACCTATGTATATTTGTTACTCATGCATAAACGGCTAAACAGAATTAGCTGAAAAATGGCGCACATATATTATGTAGATATTGATCTGACTTAACACACATTTTCACCCGTTTTTGTGTTCCTCTGGAATAATTCAGAACTTTTGCTTAATTTCTATTGTGAAGAGCAATACAAAACATTTAAAAATACGATTAAAGAAAAATCTTTATATTTTGGTCATCGCCCGTTCACGAATGGTCGCGGTCAGAAGGTCTATACATTACGAACACTATTACTTTTTAATTCCTCGTTCGGATCCCACAGTGTAACTCTACCCTTACCGGTAACCAATACTTTTGAAAGGAAGTTGTTAACCGCATCCTGATAGTTACGGCTTCTATATCTTTGCTAATAACTACCATTATATAATATACATATACTTACACTGTGTAAACTAAAATGTGTTGCAAATAAAACATTCTGTAACAATGTCCTCCATTTTAAACACTTGATGTTATTGATAAAGACAATTGATAAAGACAAAGGAGTTCAAAATGCAAATGTAATTATATAGTGTAATGTTTTTTATACGGTTGGTAGTTAGACACCCAAAACAAACCAAGCCAGGTCAAAATTTGACATACTTTTCGAAGTATGTAATAGTATTGATTTTAAATATTTAATAGTGATTAATTTTAAATCTGTTATGGGCATAGGTTTTGGAATTAATTGGCGTATTTAATTAGATTGACGTAAAAAATGAATTCTTGAAAAATTGTGGGTTGGGTCGTTTTTGCAGAATTAAGTTGTTTACTTCCGATGCCATTGTATCATCAAAATCTTGCGTTTTTAATGGTATTGTGGTTTACCAATGATGCAAACACCATGAAATCTAATGATTATCATAATATTACGACTCATCATATCGACTTTTAGACGCCCATGACTGCCGAGCATAGGTCTTCCCCAAGGAGGGTTCAGCCGTAAACGCCATGCTTGGCCAATGCATGTTGGCGATCGCAGTAAGTGTTATGGTACTCAGAAGGACACTGCTGCCCATCCCCAGAGGATACAGAGGCGACAATATCCATCTGTCGCCTTCTACGACACCCGAGGGTAGAAATAGGATGGTGCTTTTCGCGACCGGCACCACACGGCTTGCACTGTGCTTTATGACACACTACTGTCATATTATTTACGTATTAGTAACAATGAAAAATAGTCAGTAAGCATTTATGTGCTCAAAAATGTTGACATCGCTTAAGTATTCTTATATTTTGTCACAATAAAAACTGCTGTTTGAGCCTTGTTTTTATTATTCCGTGGTTTGAGCAATCACTCAAAGCGCAAGCAATTATGTAATTTGATGTGACAAAATAGACTGAAGTGACCTTTGCTTACTTTTTGAAGATGGCGACTGAGTAACGAAAACCTAAATTTATTTCAATACTACTATTTGCACGCGACTTTTCGGGCTTTTTTATATTTTAATAGGCTTGCGTTTGACCGAAACTCATCCTGCTCTAAAGTGATGTTCACTCGTGTCTTGAAGATACCCAGATTATACCTATCAGGGAACAGCGAGGCGGGCAGTGAGTTCCACAGTTTGTTACAGTTGGCGTGAGTTTACTCACGGAACTCTAATTTGTTTGATAATAAAATATAGACTTTAGTCTATAGACTAAGGAATAACGGAGCTACCGATTGAAAAAAATATTTTCAAAATCGGACCAGAAGTTCCGGAGATAAGTGCGTTCCAACATACAAACTCTTAGGTTTATAGTATTAGTTATACAGTAGTAAAGTACAAAATACTTGTTACTGGTTACATCCTCTTTATAAACAAAATATAGAAAGAAAACCTAAAACCACTTAAAGAAGTAATACCAAATCAGATTTAACATGAACGCAAAAATAAAACACATTTTGCATAATTCCTACTTTTACATCGTAGCACTTTATTAGAAATGATCCAATTACACTAAAAGATATTCGTAATCCATTTATTAAATTTTATTATGAGGCTTTTAATACATTTCTGACATTACTCCTACTCAGGGGAACTCACACAAAAACAATATTATGTCTATAAAATATTAATTGTCATAGATTTGAAAAACAATCAAACAAGTTTTTCACACTTTAAAATATGGAGGAGTGGGGTGTCTCGTAAGTAAGAACGTGTTAAAATCCCGAAATAAAGAGCAAAAATAAAAACATCTAGTACTATTATGCCTTTTATAACAAACATATTGTAGATAGATAATAATCAATGATGTTGTTAATACTATATTATTTAACTAATAAACCATTGATTTATTTTTTGATATCCATTAATAAATGACTGAGAAATAGATTATTGAAGTTTCCGTATTTTAGTAAATACTCAGCAAATACGAGTCCCGTCGTCTAGGTCAAGTATCGTCACACGTTGGAGCGTCGCCGCAACTTCAAAATCCCATAATTGTTTCATTTCTAGAGATATTTGAATGAAACTTTCATATTTTGTTTTATTTTATCTATTCTTTTATATTTTAATTCATTACAAAATGGAAACTTCTTCAAAGTAGCTCAAACCAATTGTCATTCGATAAACGACGAACGCATGTACCCAATTCTGTTTCGTAACACACTTCCTTCTTCGCGACTTGAATCTACTGCGTAGACCTTGTCAGTGGCATTGGCTTCTTACAAGTTATAACAGTGTACATGGCAATCAAACAAAGGAACCTTCGATGTATTTGCAGTGGGTTATCTTTGAAATTGTATGTTTAGTGTCGAAAATTGGTGATGTTATGTTACGGAAATTCTATTAATAGTTCGAATTTAAAGAATATGCTAGCGGACCGCCCCTGCTTCGTAAAGGTACTATTTAGTTTTTCTTTGTTTTTTAGAGTTTCATACAATAATGCCATCCAAATTTACCAACACGGAACTGTACAGAAGAGAATAGGAAATATTTAAAAGTTCAAACAGAACTATATAAAGCAGTTTCAACTGCTTTATATAGTTCGCGCTAGTTACCGAGTCCTAGTACTTCAACCAATTTTTATTAAAAGATTAAAATAATAAAATTAACAAAAAAAAAACTGGCTGCCTAGTAGTTTTTTTCTAAAACTCAAACAGTCGCTAGAACTATGCCTAAACGGCTTAATTACATTGTACTATATACAACAAGAATGATGAATCCAAGTAAAGTTTTTTGATTTGAAAAGAGTATGCATGAACTTTCTAGAGGCACCACTGTCTAGAACGAGCAACTATCTTCAACTTTCTGATCAACCTACTCCCTGACAAATCAAAAATGTCTATAAATCATTTACCTCTTGCTTTTCCTCTCAATATTACAATAAGGAAATTCCTAAATAATTTGGTTTGCCAAAAACACGCATCGTTACCATATATTATAATTCGCCATAAGATGGTGCCGATCTCTCTTTCTCTCAAACAAAACAAGAAAGGGACAGATGTTAATAAGAGCTGTCAATTTATTTAAGTTGATCTAAAATGATGATACAATTTTAGTTGTCATTTCAGAAAGTATTGAATGAACACTGCGAAGTTCAAGGAAAAAACTAATTTGACGTCTCTAGTTTAGTTCTTATCTGTTGCTGTCCTTTTCTTCAACTACCTGGCAGTAAGAGATGCCAATTGTCTAATTTTAGTTTAGGTTGTGAACTAGAGAATCGACACCGTTGTCTGATTGATAATTTTCAACTGACATTTTAAGGGCGCGTATTCGATTTAGCGCAACTCAAAATCTTAACGATTGCTAGAACGGCGTAGCAGCATTGACACACACTAGTACAATACAATGGTCTGTTTGTGTGCATCAGAAAACAAAATATGCACGAAATAAGCACGAATCATTGAAATTGATCGGCAAACGACAGCGCGCGATGTTTTACAGTGCTTTTTAAAATAATTGTCTAAAATAAATGAGCTCGTATAGCGGACTGAAAAATATTCTATATATTAAGCATAACATTTACTTTCATAAAATAAATATATCAGATATGTTTTTTTCAAATACTGTTGAAAAAAAATTGTCAAAGTGAACCGATTTTCTACTTTTTCAACATTGTTTTTTAATACATAATAGTAATATTTTCGTAATTTTGGCTCTGTAGCTGTCTTTATGACTGTATATACTGTTGGAAAAACGCATAAAACAAAATATTTTGGCATATTGTAATGGTTGTATTCGTCCTGAAAGTTAACTCTGACGTCTATTTTCGTAAAACGATATGAAAGAATTGTCTTCGCTTTAAAAAACCATAATTAAAAATTATACTTTTACTCTGTAGCTGTCTAAATCAAGACTTAATCTTTCTAAAACTGTAAATTGTCTTTAAATAATCTGCTCACATAATTACGATATTGCTCTGGGCAAAACGCAAAAACATGAAGTTTTCGTCACGAATCGAATACGCGCTCTTAACTAGTTAAAAAAAAAAACTAACCAACCACAAACCTTGGCAATAAAACCGGGTTGAAGGCAAGTCAAGTCGCAGTGATAGTTGAAAGTCTTTGCCTTGAAGTTAAATAGTTGTTACAGATGGAATGGTAAGGATAAAACTGTGCTAATATTAGCTGAAGGTTTTTTGTTAATAGGTAGTATTATTCAGTGTACAATTGGTAACTTTTTCTGGAATGTTTTTATTTATTAGTTCGTGTGTTGAACTTGAAACTGATAACAATACTGTGCACTGCGCCAACAGGTCTACTTAAATATATGTGGTAAAGATAAACACCGCAGATATATGTAATCTAGGTACTTTAATTATATTTGTAATCTAACCATTACAAGAAACAAAATAAACTGACCTCCGAGATTGATTCTATGTTTCTTCATACAGTAGTCGGCATGGAAACAACGAATTAATTTAGTTAAAAAACTGGCAAAAGTATCTTGAAGATAACTCCTTTTCCTACGCTGAAAAATGACCATTATAAGTTAGTCTCCGCCGCAGTATTAATAATATTACTCAGCACCTACAGATATTTCCCAAAAACTTATACCCCCGGTTTTACAAACAAAAAAAAATCTTTTGCTTCAAACAACTTCTGACACTCAATTCGAAAACACTGAATAAAATCCTCATCCTATCAAAATTGGTGACCTAACCTAACCTAGTATGAAGCGATTAGTAAAACAAATATGTATAGTTATCATCTTTCACCCAAAAACACAAATTCGATAACTCTCACATATCAGTATCCTGCCACAATCATATGTCACAGTTCTGGAACATCGCAGAAATGGACCAGACAATACAATAAAACACGATAACGTTTACAATTTCATAACGAATGTTACCTACAAAAATACAATATGTAACAAATTTATCATTATCTTTTCCTTCACTGTAGGAAAAAACACATGACATTATTAAAATGAGGTGCTAGGATAAAGAGACGTTGCTTCAAGTAGTATTTGCGTCATTGGGTACGTTATAAACGAGTTTCTACTAAACTTGTTTCATTAAAGTTTTGCGTCATAGATAGCTTAGGTATTGTCGGTAGACTAGTTTTAATTACTGCATTTGGAAAGTACGAGATGGAAAAGACAGCGTGACTCAAAGTTTTATCTAGGTTTCGTTAACATTGACCTTAGTTAACTGGTAGAAGCATTAAGCCCGCGTATGTAACGATGTTTTTTTATTCTACTAGGCTTGCGTTTGACTGCGACTCAACTGATCTTAAGTGATGATGCGGCCTAAGGTAGAGCACGCTTGCCTAGGTTGAACTGGTTCACTTTTGCAGATGAAGATACTCAGATTATACTTATCGGGGATCAGAGAGACGGGCAGCGAATTCCACATTCTGACAGTTCGCACAGTAAATTTGCCATTGAGCCCAAGTACTCTAAGAAAAACAAAATACCATTGATTCGAAAAGAAGAAGATTACCATGAATTTTCCCACTGCAAGGCAACGGCCTCTCCACTCTCCTTCCAACTCTCTCCATCAAGGTCTATTTGGGATCAGTCTTTGTCGAAGGAGTCTAAATAATCGAGCCAACTCCGCCTGGACCTGCCGCCATGTCGCTTGCCATGTAGAGGGCCCATTGGATCGTCCGTTTGGGCTCTGGCCCACGAAATAACTGTTATACTTACTTCATGGTTTGGTCCAATGATCGTCTGACATGCAGCAGATCTGTCCAGCCCAAATCCATTTCAGCGTGACAGCAAACTAAACTTAAACTTCACAGAAGTTTAAGTGTGTGGTAAAAATAATTATGCACTGGAATTAATCTATGATCATAATATTCTGTGGGAAAGTTTAGAATACTCCAACGTTAATTTTGTAAAAATCTTCCTCTGTGAAAATTCACAGAGGAAGATATTTGAGGTGATGTCAGTTTGGGGTGAGCTGTAATCCCACTTGATGCTAGAATGAACTGGGATGCCTGTCAATCTCAATTCCACGAAGTCCGTCTACTTCGTGGAATTGACAGATCAATTAAATTCACAGCGGGGGATTTTGACAGACCAAGCCAGCTGTTCTCTATCCTCAACAACAATGCTCTTTGTGAAATGCAAGAAACTGAATGAAAAAGATAGAATTGGTCCCTTTTTAACCATCCACCATGGTCTTCACAAGACATGGGGTAGCTATTATAAAACACAAAGAAACAGCCCCAAAAAGACATGAATATTTATGAGAAACACGTAGTTAATAAGCAAGAAATTAACATACGTACCACACGATAAAGTGACAAAGATATGAAGAGAAATTCCTTATTCCTGAGTCATGTGGATACTCTACAAGTACGAACACTTGTAAAATATGAACTTACTGACTGTCTCTTGAGGCTTTTCCCGCGTGGAATTAGAACAGAGACACAGAGTCAGTTATAGTAATTAGATAATAATAAATAATAATAATAATAATAATTGTTACATAATTGTTTATTTAATAAAAAAAAAACAAAAAAAATGCACATACACACACACATACATAGATGATGAAAGGTGGACCTTTGCATAAATGGTTGAGATTTTTTGCAATACGAATCGATAGAATTTTAAAATTCTTGTATATTTTGTTTACTCTACTCAAATGGTAGAAAAATATAAAATAATTATAAAATTCTATCGATTTACATTCTAAAAAATCTCAACTATTTATCAGAAGGTGGATCATTTAATTGCTATAACTGACTGTGACTCTATCCTCTCTCCTTTCTCTCTACTCTCTCCTCCTATAGGTGCAAACTTTTAAATAAATTATAGCTTATTTGTTATTCTAGTGTGCAAACTGTATTACTATAAAATTTCATTGAAATCCGTTAAGTAGCGTACAATAGTAACAGACATTCATCCATCCGTTCTTACAAACTTCCGGTAATATAATGGTAGCAAGAAGATTGGACACCTTTCATTCATCTCTGCTTAACGTCATAAAACATTGTAAACAGTGTTTGTCCTGTCGAATTACTATTGCTACTGTTTCGTATTATTGTTATAATTACTCATGTTTAATAAAGTTTACTTTCTGATACACAAAATTGAAAAAACACTGAAAATAAAAATAATTTCAAATAAGTATCCAAGACTTTTTGTAATGCTTATTTAATTTGGTACCCCCATCAACATAGCAAGACGAATTATGTCAAAAATGTGCAACATTTAACCCAATAGTTAGTCCGGGAACTGCGTAACGTCATTTAAAATACGTTCAGATAGGTAAACTCGCGTGCTGACACATTCATCCGGAGTGACTCACACGCCGGCCGTTTGTTCCCGAAATAGTGCGTCTGTCTGTGCGTTGCTATATAGAGAACTGGGGTTTATTACGATTTTATGACTAATTAGCTTCTTTTTGTGATGCTCCCCACGTGCTTATAATTTATTGATTAGGTTCTGTGATGTTTGAAGAATAAAATATTACTATTTTCGAGAACATTGCGGGAAGACGAAAAACGTGATCAAAATAGACGTCTATTTAGGCCAAAGTAATTAAAATGGGTAATAACCATACCTGTAGAAAATGCATTGACTTCCAAAAAGGTAAATGTGAGCAAGATCCTTTAAGCAACATATTATATTCTCCAATCAATAAATAATTCTCAATTTGGGTACTGAATATACCAGTTTTAAATGCGTCATAAGTTTTCCAAAGTAGGTACCAACGTAAAACGGATCTGATAAAAACAACCAGCTTCCGTGTCATTGAGGGAATTACAAAACATTTATTTAACAAGAACGCATTTAAATGGTTGCTTTTGTAGAGAATTTTCACAAAATTCTTTGTTAATTCAACTCAATTAATCTGTGAAATATAGTCATGCTCTATTTCTTGGTATTAACACAGTATATACTGTGGTATTAACAAAGAAGTAAGGATATTATGTACTACGTAAAGTACTTTCGTAAGTATACATAATTGCTTATAACGTGTTCTATAATTCCTGGCAGGAAATACTCCAAGGTGTTTTGTAAAGGTTCTAAGGCCCTCTTCTTATGCATAAACTAAGAGGGACCATAGATTATTATTCCTTTGGGTCTAACAATTTGACACGAAAAAGAACCTTATATTTCAGACTTATAACTATAATTAAAGTTCAAGTTCAAGTTCCAAATCAGTGGAAGTTTACGGGTGGAGATAATATTAGTACAATCAGGGACAATGTCGTTTAACACTCTTTAACTCCCCAGATTTTTAGATCTTAATTATTAAACACAGTGATTTATTTATTTATTTATATGATTTACACGACTTACAAAACCAATTACATTTTAATTAATTTTTTTTTTTTTATATTTATATATATAAGTATCAAGGTTGACATAAAATAAGAAGTAATAAAAATAATTAAATATTCGTCTCACAAAAAACTGCTGGCACATAACCATTAAATTGGCAAATTTACTATCGAATATATCGCAGTCCGGAATGAAATGAAGATCATGTGTAAAATGAAAATAAAATAAACTTTAAGATTATAGGTACTATTCAACCAGTGCATAAAATAATATGTAAAAGTAACACTGTTGATCGATCTTTGTCGATAAACGTACCTATAAATATTTCACAAGCACAATCACATTGATATTGATACACTTGAACTTATTACTGATACCAGTAGGAACTCCTTCACCCTTGAAAATAAATATAAAGATAAGAAATTCAATCAGAAACTACTTATGTTTAATCATTCTTTGACAATAGACAAACAAAAATTATACTACCTCATTAAAATTTGTTTTGTAGAATACTTGGAAAAAAAAACATGTCTATCATTTATAATATACCACTAAATGAAAGGCATAGCCATGTGATGCCGGCTGCGAATAGCACCACCCCATTTCTACCCGTGGGTGTCGTAGAATGTGACAAAGGGATATTAACCAGAGGATGGGCAGCAGCGTCCTCTTGAGTATCATAACACCTACTGCGATCGCCAACATGCATCGGCCAAGCATGGCGATTACGGCTGAAGCCCCCCTGGGGGGAGATCCCAGACGCCCACTGCTGGGTATAAGCAGTGGGCGTCTAAAGGTTGACATGTTGTTGTTGAAAAGGCATTCTTCGCGGTGTATTTACAAAATAAAAATATTGAATATAGCTGTCACTTCTAGAAGATACTTCACTGAAAACATCATGAGGTAACCTAGACTTATAAGTCTACGTAATAGCACAGTATAAATATTAGTACTATCGTACAGTAGCGACACGCCCCGCCACCCTCCCAAACACTGTTCCTCACCTCTTCCCGCGTCGAACGTGCACTCGAAACTGATTTTAGTTCTCGCGGCGCGTAGACACGCACACACGCACGTATTTGTAGAGTCTGTTATTGTGGTAGTAGTGTAGGTAATTGAATAGTTTCGTTTGTATAGAGTATCGTAGGTGTAGTAATAGTCTGGAATCGCAAGGCATCCTAAAGAAGAAGAAAGAAAGAAAGAAAGAAAAACCATTTATTCACGAGATAGTGACGCACATTACAAAATAGTTTATGTGTGTTTATGTGTGTGTGTGTGTGTGTGTGTGTGTGTGTGTGTGTGTGTGTGTGTGTGTAGTTTGTGTGTGTGTGTATGTTTGTGTGTGTGTAAAGGAAGCGCGGTGATCAATGTTCAAGCCTTGTATAAATGAAAAGAGGCCTCTGCTATGGCACTTCAGCCGAAAGACGTCCACTGCTGGACATAGGCCTCCCCCAAGAAATGGGGGGTTTTGCCATAATCGCCATGCTTGACAGGCGGGTTGGCGATCGCAGTATGGTTGTTACAAAGGCACAGAGAACGCTGCTGCGCATTCTCTGGTGAGTCCCTTAGTCGCCTCTTACGACACCCACGGGAAGATATGGGATGGTGCTATTGTTTACGTCCGACACCATACGGTCTGCTATGGCGTTGGACATTAATAAACTGATTTTGTTATTATTCACATCTTTTACTTTGAAAATCTTTACACGTGTCGCACATTTGACAAAGTATTCCATGTTTTTAATCCCCCTAGGTACAGCAATATGATAAAATAGACAAGCAATAAAAATACTGACGTAAATGTGCGTCAGTGCTCATAAAAGTTGCATAACTAGTATGAGGGAAGTTGAGTGCAGCTGCATTGCAAATGTATTGAGCGCTACCTACAGACAGAAAATCACGCGATAACTTTGTGCTAGCCACGCAAAACAATCACTGCATTTTCTTTCACCTTATCGTCAATAATGTATTATTGATGTATAAACAAATAAATTAAATTGAAGTGTCTGTTTTATTGTATTTAATAACTTTAATTAATAGTTATGTCGGGTTTACATATTACATATTTTTTACACAATGTTAGCTTGCATATTTTGGTTAGATATTTATTATTACAACTTTTTATTTATTTATTTACCTTAAGTCATGACTGTGGCCGCCCATGGCATCTCTGCAAGGCCCTGTCAGAATACCAGCGTTGCGATATTTCATGTCGTAGCATTATGCTGAGACAGCCTTTTTGGTCTCGTACAGGTTTCATAAGGCTTTTTTTTATGTTTTATTGTTTTATATAACCCTTTTTTATGTTTGTGTATACCTGTACGAGGTTACAAATAAACAATTTTTCTTTTCTTCTTTTTTTTTGTTTGTAATGTCAAAATAATAGCTTGTTACTTACAACAGACTTAGTACTTATATAAAAAAAAAAAACAATCTTTAAAAATTGTCTCTGATTGTTTCAGCTAATCTCTGAAACGGCTAGGCCGATTTTAATGGGATTTTCATTGACAGATAGCTAATATTATAAGGAGTAACAAGGTTACATTTATTTAAAAAAAAAATAGGGTAAGCCTACTACGCAAAAAGCAAAATAGCCATGCCGATAAACGACAATCACGCGGACAAAGTCGCGGGCATCAGCTAGTAATAAATATGCGTAATAGGTATCAATAATAAAACATTATACAACAGTTAAGTCTGTTTGTGTAATCTCTGGAAATACGTCAAACGGGGTGAATAGGGATGCAGGGGGTGAATCGGGACGAAACTTTAAAGGGGATTTTAACGTTGGAATAATATAGTTTGTAGGCAAAAATCACTCTAATGAATGACTCGATAATAAATATTTTTTCCTAGTGTCTTTGTTGGCAACAAGCTATATTATTTCAATGTTAAAAATCACTTTAAAGTTTCGTCCCGATTCACCCCTGCATCCCTATTCACCCCGTTATATGTACTGGTCTGATTATAAAAAATCTTTTACTAATAGAAAGTTACTTTATTACTGCGTGTCATAAGGTATGTTTTATAATATATACTTGACTTTCACGCGGACGGAGTCGCATGCTGAAGCTAGTCAACAATATGAACAATATGTGCTTTGTTGGCTACTACGTTGTGACCTTCGAAAAGGACATCAGCGATGTGGACGTGCATGTCCTTGTAAAGGGGCATTCCTTTCCGCGGTTAGTCATAGGTACTACAAAGAGTTTTCTTTTTGGTAACCATTTTTTTTATGTCTGTATTCTCCATAAATAGTCTGGTGTAGCCAGGACATGTTGACCGTAAGTCCAATACTAACCTACGGATTTTGAGAAAACTGTATCGACAGAAAATTTCAAACAAAAGTAGTCCAATCATATTTTAGTCAATAAGTAAATAAACTCAATTTTTTTTTTGTAAATAGGAGAGGAAGAAGAGTTCGCTAAAATCCTTAAGAATCAGAATCCAGAAATTAATTATTATTTGTGACATTATTTCCCATAAAACGATGCAATCTCAGTGTAAGACCTGTGAAACGGCGGCTGTCAGTGTCATTGTTACTGACCGCCGGTGTTTCTATTTGAAATAATGAGCTTTTCATTAAACTATTCACTTTTATTATCGATTTTATTGCGGGGTTATAAAAATATTGTAAATGCCTGATGCAATTTTGTTACCCAAGAGTAAGTAGGTACATATAAGAATTAGAATTACAACTTCTCTAATTTTTTTATTGTTTTTTATACAAATCCTGCTATGATCCCTTTAGTTATTTGACGGAAAACTGTCTAACTGCCACTAACGTTGAGTTGTACAAAATCAACACTCTGTTTAAAGGTGATTCTAAAATCATGCCATCCGTTACATTTTGTATCAAAAAGAAAGTGACAGCATCAATATGAAGTCTCCGAACTAATGTTGGCTTCATTCATCTCATCGTAAATGGTGACCTAGTATCTGCAAAATATCGTAGAGTAGACCAGACTAGATAGTTCAATGAAGTGCAAGGCAGAACACTGTTGATATTATAATACGCTCTTAATAATGCGCAGTACAGTTCCCACGATAAGGACTGAGTATATAACAAACTTTATCTGAGATAGTATTAAATATTTGTTCTTGTTATCGTACTCACTCCATGTTCTACATTGTCTGCTTCGCCTGACAGACACTTTATCTTATTAACCTACTTTAAGCAAGATGGATTATGTATTTGATAAGGAAAGAGGGCGGTACCTTGTGATGATTGTAATCACAAATTGATCGTCCTGATATCGATAAAAATTTTCTTTATACTTTTCCTTATGTCTTTAAGAGTGTTGTGAAATAAGATATCATGATAATGATTTTTGTTTCGCAAATCACATTATTATAAAACGAAAGTCCCCAACTGCGTTTATCTGTCTAACCCGATAAGCTTAAAAACTACTGAACGGATTTTCGTACGGTTTACAGCAATAGACGGAGTGATTCATAAGGACGGTTCTGGTATGTAATTCATTAAGATTTTTGTAAATTGGCTAAATGACGATGATTGTTGAAGATGTCGAACAAAATCATGCACATCATTGACTGGCATGCTTCATGTAAACCAATTTACCCTAGCTAGATTATATGCTTTGCTACCCGTGTTAAACCAGGGCGGGTCGCTACTAGGATAATAATCACATGTCAAAATATTTTTACTATATTTTACTAATATTTTTACTTTTTTTAATACCCGCTAAACATTTTAAGGCGACGATATACGCCGGCGACTTTGAGGGACCAGAGAATCGTATGCGCTGCGTCGAAAACTCGTAAAGTTTAGTCGAAAAAATTATATAAAAGATAGTATTATTTAACTTAAAAAACCTACTAAAACCTATAAATAATAAAATTGACTGTAAGATAGTGAAAGTTAGTAGATTTGGTGTTTGATTATCAATGTTTTGTCCGCGTCAGACACAACTTCACGAGTTAATTAAACTATTTAATATGAACTTAGTCAAAAATATTCACATTCTAAATGATTAAGAGTATATTTTTGTTTAACATAATTATATTTTTTTCAAATCATTACCACTACAAATTTTGTCGTAGTTGTCAGTTTAAAATCTGTAAAAGTCGCTTGTTAGCGCCTTAATAAATTCCGATATTCGATATCGCATTCAAGAATTGTAATTAATTGTATGCCGTTTTAAAGTTTTACATGTGTTCAACCAACACTATTATTTGGCTTTGCTTGGATCATGGTATTAGCTAAGTAATGAGGCAACATGTTACAATACAATGTTGCCATGCGCATTGGAAATCTCTCTTGGACTTTTACGAAACATTTAAATGCCTTGGTTTTGACGCAATCTGCCTCTTTATACTATGCTATGTATCATACTGTGTAGCTAAATTATTTTGCACTTAAAGTAGAAAATATGCCAAGTACATACAACCCGGTATCGTTATTGTGAATGTATTCAGTACTAGAGTAATAAGTAACTAAACGATCTAGATTTCTCTGTACCTATTAGGCAGTCACTATCCGTGGGGTGAATAACATTTATTCATAACGAATAAATTTGGTCCTTAGTTCCGAAAAAATATTTTTTCGGATCGAAAGTTTAGAAATTTATTGATATAAAAAATACAACTTCTATTTTCTTACCAATACATAATACAACAAGGTTTACATGGCTAATCTTATCATAACTCCACATGATAGCTGATAGCCTAAAATATCTGAGTGTAAACATAGAAATAATGCTAGTTGCATATTGACACACATCTTTGTGATAACGATATGGATATAGGGGTTAACGACTTTCATCGATAAGTGACGTAGCATTTTCATGTACTTGCACTTAAGAGATTTTTTATGCTAAGTAAGAAGACTGGTGTGAATATACTTTTTACATTTTTGCTCATAAATAATCTACACGACCTTAAAATTTGTTATTTACATAAACCGAAAAATACGTCGGAAACATCAATCGATCATAAAATACCTCATAAAAAATCAAAGTAGGTAATTAGGTTTTTATTCACCACATACAAATAATAAAAAAATTAAATTAAAAATTTAAAAAAACCCCCAACGCAAAACATAAAAGCGATTATGTAAAAAGTAAAAAATAATACTTTTGTTGAGCCATCAAATGTTTGTTCGTTGAAATGGCGCTATAATGTCGCGGCGGGCTACCGCTTAAGTAAGTCAGTCCCTTAATTTCATTCACTGTCTATTAATTTACCAGCATTTCCGACCAATTTGCTTCGATATTATTAAATTGTTGCTAATCTAGTTGTTAATCTGGTTGCAAATCTAGTTACCATCAGTTCGCTATTTTAGCTATTTAGTTATTGCTTTAAACTTAGCGGTACCCCGCCGCGACATTATAGCGCCATTTCAACGAACAAACATTTGATGGCTCAACAAAAGTATTATTTTTTACTTTTTACATAATCGCTTTTATGTTTTGCGTTGGGGGTTTTTTTAAATTTTTAATTTAATTTTTATTTTAAATTTTTTAAATGTAATTTAGTTTGGTTTTGTATATAATCTTGCATAGTTTTATAGCAAACATGGGTGTTTCAATGGGTGGTCAGTGTGGTCACCTATAATAATATGTTTGAAAGCAAAGTAAACATCCGGTATGCGTCTAAGATCCCTACCGCAGCAAACAAAAGAGCTGATAACTTTAAAACTGCTGAACCGATTTTGATGAAACATGTCTAAGAACCATCGCTAGAGAATCTACTTTCAAATAAAAAAAACCGCATTCAAATCGGTTCACCCATTAAAGAGCTACAGTGCCACAGACAGACACACAGACACACAGACACGTCAAACTTATAACACCCCTCTTTTTCGTCGGGGGTTAAAAAACAAAATAATGAAATTATTTACAAATCCAAGAAAAAGACAGGGAGCTCAAAGGGCATCAAAAACTCGTCCACATCGCTGTCAACGGGACACGGTGCCCAACTACAGGCTGGCAGCATTGCCACGTTGTATGGCAATGCCGATTTTTTGACCCAAGAATAGACCAGCCTTCGGGTCATGTGAAGAGTCGACCAGCCGCTTGGCGATGACACGAAAAAGGTTAATTAGGTTGGTAATTCCTAAGTAGTAATAAAAAAAAAACATGTCTAAAATTATAAGATTTCAGACTAACCATAAAAAATCGAATTAAAAGTAACGACACTGATAAAGTTATATAAATAATGTCAAAAATAAGATCTTAAACCATTTTGTTGTTTATAACAATTTGTTATTTTTATACTTTGAGTTCATTGAACTAACTGGCTATCGCTCTACTTTAAAAGTAACTATATATTCAGGATCGCTTCCTTGAACTTTTTGATTGTTTTATTTAAAGTCTCAGATATCAGAATACAATTTAGATAATTTTGTTAAAAATTAAGCAAATGTTGTTTCGTATAATGTGTATTTTGTAACAATGAAGTGTGTACGTAAATAAATATCTGGTACAGGGATGCGCAAATATTTAACATTGAGCAAAGTATAAATGTGATACCAAAAATTAATATTAATTGTAATGAATAAAAAAACTGTGATTTAGCTTTCTAAATTACTAAAAAAAATAGTGCAAAAGAGATTGGATATATTTCAATTGAGATTCAAAAATAAAATAACTACCATTTTAATAAAAAAAGAGATACTGAAACACATAGATTATAAACTTCTGACGCACTAAATAACTCGAGCGTGCTTTAATAGGTAACCTATAACCTTTTATTTAAAACCGTACTAAAATCATAAATGCCGCCTAAACGTCATACTCGAATAACCCATCTGCTTATCTTCAGTCTTGCGACTGATCGCCGATTAAACAGGAAAAAAAAAGAAAAAAAAAACTTAATTGTTATTAATCGATTTGTTTGATTGTAAATGTAATAAAACGCTGACTTTGATTAAGTAGTTTTACTTTTAATATGTTTTTATCGGAGTGGCGTCATTGCATTGGTAAGTTTAATATCAACAGCGACCGGGTATCATTACCTAGGCAATATCAGTACGTCTGGAAAAAAGTCCTTAGTAACATAAAATATTAATAACACCAGCCTATAATTGTCCCATTGCTGGGCAAAGACCTATTAAATATAGAGAAGGCACGGGCACTTGCTCAAGGCGGGTTGGTGATTTCCGACCTAGTATACAATATTAATTATATTACAAGCAGTAGGTATAATATCCTGTCCAAGGAGATGAAAAAAATCATTAATTAAAAAGGCGATATTTTTATTAAAATGATCTTTCGAGAACTTGTTTCAATGCACTCTTGTGACGTTAATAACGGTATTTTTTCCTTTTTCTCACGAACCTTTTTATCATACAACCTTTTTTTCTTTTATTGGGTCAAGACAGCAAAAAGAGCATGTCATGTGAAGGATTAATAAAGAGAAACAAAGAATTACACTGGTTCAAAGTATTAACTAATTAAGCTAATTAAACTGCAGTCGTGCCGCAGACGGGATAGTTATAAAAAACCTACAAAAAATGTTTCATTTGATAACCGTTATTAAATATTTGCACAGAAAACGACAGATAAAATTAATCAGGCTCATGAACGCTTTGATACCCGTGTCATTTTCCTCAGAAAGACGAGCTAGTGTATTCTGATTACCATATTTACTAACTCGCGTTCAAATTGTTGAATGAAAATCTTCAGGAAGCGGCTATTGTTTCGAGTTTCCTGAACTTGTCGACCACGTGGTATCAGCAACCAAATAAACTAAACTTAGAAGGAAGCAAAAAATGTTAACAATGTTGCTTCGAGATACTTTTACAAACGCTCGTCAGTTCATTGCGACTGTGACAATTGGTTGGACGTTTCAATGATATTAGTCACCATTAGAAAAAAAAATAAAGACCTCTTCTGACTTAGCGAAAATAGTGTCACGTAAATTATATAAAGTTATCATATTTAAATATATTCCAGAAAAAAAATATTTCAGTTACTCCAGTTTTAGAAACTGGTTAGCCTTAAGTCAAAACGTTTCGAAAGTAAAGTGGCTTAAGTCAAGTTTTGTGATTAAAATGCGTAGACACGTTTACCACGCGACGTGTTCGGACGGCGAGGATGATTGTTTTAACGATGTCAGAAACTATAGGCGACTAAGGCGGGAATCCAAAATTGTTATTCTTAGCCGTTCGGTAAGTTTAATGTGTTGTTTTCAAAACTAAATAAAGACCACACGTGTGAGAAATAAATACCTAAGGATTTTTAAGTCATCAAGTTTAAAAATAAAATTATGGATTAAATAATTTTCCTTTTTTTTGTGCATAGTCTGTTTTGCTTAGTAATTTTATTTTAATTTTAAAAATTTGTAAAAGTAATGAATTTTTTTTTACATATTTTATTTCATGCTTTATGTGAATTATAGTGATGAGTAAAACAGTAATTATTAGTTATAAAAAAATCGCTATTTAAATGGTCAATTTTGTTTTAAACTTTTTGTGATCTTGTGATACATAATGGTATTTGTATAGGACATAATGTTTATGTTTATGTGCTATTTCTGTTGCTTCTTATCTCATATTCAAGAAACAATCTTAGAAATAAATAAAGTATCTAACTGTAACTAGGAATATAAAAGCCGATAACTTCAATATTTGGGTTGCTTTAATTATATTTAGCTACGGAAAAAACCAGATAAACAAAGCAATAGGTATACCCAAAAAATATTATTGTTTTTATATAATCTCATCGAATAAGACCTGAGATAAATAAGAATGATCTCATAGTAAAATACCTATGTTAAAATAATTCAGACTAGTAAACACTATAGTGATAATTCACTAGTGTTTTCCGACATATTTACAAGTCTGAATTCCACATCCTAAGTCATATTAATTTTAATATTAATATGTGGGGACATTTGCACACACGGCCATCTGACCCCAAACTAGGGAGACCCTGTACTATGGGTGTCAGACAGCTGATATACATACACAAATACTTTTTTTTTTGTAAATACATACATATATAGATAAACAACACCCAGACACAAGGCAAACACAAGTGCTCATCACACAAATGTTTACCCTGGGCGGGAATCGAACCCGCAACACGCTGCGCAGCAGTCGATCGCTCGAGCCACTGCGCCAAACGTGTCGTCAAACTAAACGTTCCACATTATTTTTGTTTCTTTTTTTTAACACATTTCTTTTTGTTTGCTTTGATAGCATAGGTTAAAAAAAAGAAACGAAAATAATGTCGAACGTTTAGATAATATGACTTAGGATGACCTTAAAAGCAATTATTGATCTGGAAAATTCTTTGACGTCGGAATATTGTGGTTTATGTTTTAGAATGAGTTATTTTTAAAACACTAATAATAAACCTTGCAGAACTTTATTAATACCTAATATCAAAAATAACTTTTGTTCTAACTTTTTACAAATCATAATTTTACCGAAAATAGACTTTCAAGATTTTGTTAGGTAGGATACACACTTTTAACTTTTTTTGAACTGTATTTATTAAATGCTTTCTTTAGGTACCGTGTAGAGTTATTCACATTTAGAACGATCAATTTAAATATTATGAAAGAAAATATGAATTATTAAAAGTCATTGCGCAAATATGGACGTTTGTAATGTTAGTAACATAGTTCTACAAGGTTATTCATATTTTACAAATAATCCTGTAGATGTGACTACTTATGCTTATGAAAGATGTTAGACACACACAGAACCTGTCAAAAAAAAAATGTCTTATGACTGTCAATTTGTGACAGATAATAAACATTTTGTTTAAGTATTTGGTTGACGAAGAGATATTAATAAAGCTAATGTTCAAATATTTATTCATTTTACTTCAGGGCCACTTTCGTGAATTAAATGCAATAGAGTAAAACTTATCTTCAATAAAATTTGTAATTGAAAACCGTTTAGATAAAACTGTTTGGCTAACATTTGGGGCAAAATTGGGGCTTAAAGTTTTCAAACCTGTTTTTAGAGTAACGTAATAAAATAAAACATTATATCTATTTCCTTTGTATCATTACATGCTATTTATTTTTTTCCGTGTAATAAACCTGTATTAAGGTTAATTAACGTTAATAACTGTGTTTGTACCAACTTACCTACACATAAAATAACAGCAACTTGTAGGTAAATATTTATAATAACTAAATAGTGTATATTTAATTATTTTAAACATTTAATTAATCTACATTAATAACAGATTTAAAAAAAATATCAGCTTCAAAAATATGTATAAATAAAATACAAAAATATACAGTGTTTCCTTTACGTATCCGATTTTGAATGAAAAATAAAACATTTTTATTTTTGATGAGAATTTTTTTATTATTGATGATATACTATTACCGGTTAAACTCCTTTCGTTAATTTACATACTGTATTTTACCATTCATATTTTCGTTTTATTCTAACAATGTATTGTTAGAGTCCCCTTTTAATATTACATTATTATTTTTGTTATATGATATTAAAAAAATATTATGAGCCTATAATGTCCCACTTCAGTAAACTTTTTATGAAAGACAAAGTCAAATCTTTAATTGCATTTCGACCATTAAACATATAAAGAAGACAAAAAGAATAGAATAATTGCCACGCAAAACAATGTAAAGTATCTACCAAAACTTAGTTGACTTAATTTCGTGTGCTAGACTTGTCAGGTGGTTAGTGCAGAGCTGACTCAAAGAGATTGTACTCGTTTGACCTTGCGTCGGTAACAGCCGGTTACGATATTGTTTTATTTTGTAACGTTACAGTACGTGACGCAAAATTTAACGAAAATGGTAAAAAAGATAGTATTTTTCTTAAGTATATCATGGAATGGCAAACAACTGGGTTCTGGAGGTCCGATAGGCAGTCGCTCCATGTAAAACACTGGTATTCAGCTGCTTCTGGTTAGACTGGAAGCCGACCCCAACATAGTTGGGAAAATGCTAGACAGATCGTGAATTCCCGTTGTCCCAGTAATGTTGTCCCCGTCACGGGGACAACGACACGTCATAAAGTTTCATTACCATTGTCCCCCTTACGTACATTCCGGCAACGGGTATAGTAAGATTTAACGTTATGGCTCGGCATGCCCGAAACTAAAATAAAAGATTTTTGTTTAGGATAGATTTTAACATTTTAGGTTTTGTATTTTTTAATTTTATTTGTAGGGTTTGTATAGGAATATCAATTTTAACGCAACGGGGACAATGGGAAGTATTTTAATTATTTTATTAAATTCTCTTTGTGCGGGAAATACACGAGACAGATGATGATTGAATGGCAAACAAGTTCACGAATACAACCCACCTAATGTTGTGTCAATGGGAAGTGGTCATCGCTGCCTATGCCCTGAGGTCTTAGATACATTGCGATGCGCCATTCTAGAAACAAAGCTGAAACCGGAACATGGCAACATTGCTTTGTGGTAGAAATAGATATTAAATAAATTAAATTAAATATGTAGAGGCATAGTGATTGAATTCGCAAAATAGTCATGAAGATAGTCATTTAAAAGTTGAATGAACGTAAAATTAAAAAGCTATTTAATTCAGTAGACTAACACTGAGTAAGTGTATATTTTTATGCATCAACAGATCTGATTCATGTAGAGGATAAACATTTACATAAAAGCAATCTCAAAATTTAAGTAAATAAAGTAAAAAAAATAAAATTACTTATTTATTATTAAGTAGTTAATTTATTTAGAAACGTTTCAAAAATACGTTTCTGATATACTGGGCAATAGTTTAGTTTTAAATCAGTGAAAGATTTTATGTAATCGGAAAGTACTGGATTTTCAGATATGACTTTTACAAACAAAAATAAAAAACACACAAACTTTGCCTCATTACAATATTGGTGTAGATCCCACATTTAAATATGTTTAACTTTGTACTTGCTACATACACAGAACTTAATATATTTTTTATTATTCTTCTTTAAAAACCGTTTCTTTAGTCAATCTAAACTTCGTGTCCTATTTTCCACTATGCACGTACAAACAACATGAGAGTAACTTTAAAAATTAACAGCAATTCATAAAATACACATATTTTACAATTAAGTATTGTCCCTGTAACTGATACATTACATACAGCTAAAGTAGCACTAAGTAACGCGACACGGCGAAGGTTTCTGTCATGCTCCAAACGCATGATCTAAGTAAATAATAAACTAGTGTAGCATTTGATATTAATATCAAATACGTGTAATATCTCAGTGAACTGTGAGGTAATTAGCACCTGTAACTATCGGGTAGTCTAAGATTGATTTGACTGGTCCTAGGTTCCGCATATTTTTCTGGTCCTTTGTAGAAAAAAGGATGGTGGAGGATTTAAAAAATATATGAATTAGGAAGGCGCAGTCGATCCATGTAAACCACTAGTATTCAGCTACATCGGTTAGACTAGAAGCTGACCCCAACATACTTGGGATACGGCTAGGTAGATTAGTTAGTTAATAATTTATTTGAAAGGACAATGCCAGAAACTCTATAGAACTTTGCCCCACTCAATAAAAGCCATGTGCAATATGTAGCATCTTACTGTTTATTTATTGCTGATAACTAAACATTAGTCTTAGTGACTGTAGAACTTGCGGTTTCCGTTTAAATCTAAAAACAATAATGACATTGATTATAAGTTAAATTATATTTTAGGTAAAATGAGTTTGTATTTTGTGGGTAGGTATTTCGTAATCCGCAAGTTCTAAAGAAAAACAACTTACTATAGAAAGGTTCTATATTCATTACAATTATTTTCATTAATTTACTTTTCTGTACATGGGTGGGGCAGGATCTGGCATTGTCATTTGTATAATATTTTGGACCAATATTTTAATTTAATTAATTTTATTGTTAAGTTTATGACATGTATTATAATCTAACCGACAATTTATATCTTAAAATCTTTTTGTGTGTAGTTTGATGATTTTTTTTAAATATAATAATCTTGTAATCTAGTCTCAGAATATAAAACAAAAAGCAGACAGACAGACGATGATGAATTAGAAAGAGATCTGATATTTATGACTACATGCTCATTTAAATAATACCAGCCTATTGTTGACATATTCTTCTCATACAAAGAAGTTATGATTAGCGTTTTCAGACATATTTATTATAAGGCCAGGTATCCTGTCTGTGACAGGTTGAGATCACACAACCTTTGCATCATCATCATCATCATTTCAGCCGAAAGACGTCCACTGCTGGACATAGGCCTCCCCCAAGTGTCGCCACATTGACCGATCCCGTGCGATTCGCATTCAGCGGATCCCCGCAACTTTTACCAGATCAGCGTAACCTGGCATATCCTTTGCATGTGAGAGGCAAATACTGGAATATAATCCAATGAAAAAAATAATGTGCAGTTCCTAGAGTTCCTCTTTTTAATTCACATGAAAACGAAGAAACTTATTACGTTTCTAGAAATCAAACCAATGACCTCGGCTTTACAGCCACGCTGCGACTGCAAGACCGAGTGGAAATAGTTTAACATTTATCAACATAGAGAAAATTATCGTTCATTAGCAAGATCTAACCGGTATTTTAACACGCGGACATCAGCAATCACGCTTAAACATAGTGGGATGTAAAGTTTCCAAATGTTTCCATTCAGACAAAAAGTGTATATTCGTGACTTATAAGATTAGAGTAATCTTAGTAATTTTTATGAAATTATCACTTATTTAAATACTATAATCATCTACATTAGTTACGTGTATTAAATCTGCCGTTAACCGGTCCGAAGGTGATATTTTTCTTTGTGCGAAGGCCTCTACGATGTACTTATATTTACACGTGCCGTCTACATTAAACAAGTAAGATTAATCTACATAAATAAATAATTAAAATATAGTTTTTTGCACAGCACATAAAATATTATGTGTCAAAATGATTTGAATAAACAAATAATTCTCGTTCTATTTTTATTTGGTCATAGAAACATCACTAGGTATATTTTCTATTTTTACTTGTCTAGGAACATTAATTATTATAATTTCGCACTTAACAGAGATTTATTATGAAAAAAAAAATTGCAATTTATTTCATTCCGGTCAACAACCACACTACAAAAACTTAAAACACCATCCTCAATTTTCCACCCACATAATGCCAACATACCACCATAATAAACACGGACGCAGCACCGTAGGTTTCCTACAGAGCTTCTCAATTACTCCACGAGGTGCAAAAAATACCGGCTTACTCAACCGTTCTCGTGTCAGACAGATGTTTCAAAACATACTTAAAGGGTCCAGTTCCAGAGAAAGACTGGCGCGATAGAAAGTATCGCTTCCACAAAAACATTAATCCGCCGTGTTAAAAAAGTGACATTATAGCAATAAAGACAAAAATCTTAATAAATTAAATTTATTAAATAAAAAATATGCAATCACTCATTTAAAATGAGAAATAATTGTTAATGTGATGAGTATCATTATCGTGAGATCTTCCGTTTAATGTGCAATTCCGTAATATCAGGTGTTATGTCATGTTTGCTACGTATTATACTAATGAACCGGTACATTGTACTGCACGATATGCAATTAACGCCTATAAAATTCGTGTGGAAACTTTACATTATCTCAATGAAGAGTTCAAGCATCGTTATTGTGCTAAAGGAACAAAAACATGCGATGTAATTGAAAAAAGTATACATTGTAATATAGAAAATTTTATAATGGATATTCCAAATGGATTGTAGGTACCTTTACCAAATGCAACTCACATTTTAGGACCAATTAATTATAATCATTGTAATCCGTGGCGCTTGGCAACTGGGCTTCACTGTTGTTTATGTCGTATTGTGATATGTAAGTGGAAGTAGAATTCATTGTCTCGGAGCTTTTCTGGTGGTGTAGGAGTTTATGAATAGTGTGGTGGGCTTGTCCTAATTAAAATAAAAATACTTTTACCAGAGCTTTGCCCAGCAGTCAGAAAATATATACAGAAAAAGAAAATGACATTTCTTTTCATTTAACATCCTGTCTATATTTATAGCATCTCTAAAAGTGGTCAATCATCTTTAACCTCCATACTGCGCAACGGTTCAATGACTGTTGTAAATGGCAACCGATCGAGGTTCAATTCCCGATCCAAGCCGTAAGGAAAACGTTTTGATTCACAACTTAAACTGTGTTAAGCCGAAGCGGTAAAACCTTTTTGTGATGTGTGTCATGGCCGATTAGTTCCAAGTTAAGTTGCCTTTTTAGTAAGTGACAACACTTTGTGAGAAATGTCTTGAAACGATCATGACATAACATCGACTTTTAAAGTGCGACTGTTAAGGTATGAGTGAGTCGTTTATCACTGGTATAAACTATGGCATTTTTAGGTCTGAGGCGTGACCTCTGGTCACAATTGATCAATGTAGGTCGTAGCCGATAAGGGGCTAGTGAGGACCTTTTCCTAAAATGCTCATAATAAATTCCTAGTCTATATTCCTCTGGACTAACCATGCAAAAAAAGGCTAAATGATATTCAAAGAACCATGAAATTGCTCAGTTCGTTCACAAAGTACGTAAGGCTGCGTCGCGCCCGAACAGAGAAACCGCTTAGAACAAACCGCCATTTTTACCACGCACACAATGACATTACGTTTATAGCATTCTCAAGCAGTTTCAAGCAGACTTCAGACTCGACTGTCACGTGTTGTCTGAATGAATAAATGAGAGACATTGACATTTAACGACGAACAAGAATTTTTTTTTATAAAAAATTGCAAAGAGTTCCAACCAGTGTCAATAAAATTTCATATTGTCACAAATAAAACCTACAGAGTCAATACAGTAGCAGCCCTAGTGAGTCTGGCAAGTTTAGGTAATTATTTTTGAAGATGGCGGTCCTTCTGTACCCTCTATATTTTGTGGTTCGTTTCAGTGCAATTTTGCGATATCAATACAAAGGGCTGCACTTTAATTACCAGTAGAAAAAACAATTGACGGTAAAACTAGATTCCTTTTTCAAACTTCAAACACAATAGGTACACGGCAATCAGTGAACTTCTGTCTCAGATAACATACTCTACTAACGATGGAGGTGTAATAGAACTGGTTCCACGGAATAATATTCCGGCGATTATTTTCAAAACATGGTTCGCGTTGATTGTTGAAACTAGTGTAATAATTCGTAACCAACAGTTTATAGGAAACATTTTGTTATTCATGTGAACAATTGTGTGTAATACAGTGAATGTAGTCAATACAATTAATCAGACTTATAATCAGATTACATAAAGAATTTTCTCACAAATCTTTATATCAAACATACAGGACATGACAATAAAACAGATGTTTGACAAGTATAACAAAGGCTTATAAATAATACAGATAACATTTAGACAAAACCATCTCACTACATAGTAATAACCACAGTCATCATTTGCAATGCCGATAACGCAATTGTAAATCACTATAATAAGGAAATTACCTGTGATGACACAGCCATGCTCATATAAATTATCATACCTAAGTCAAATTCAATTAAAACCTTTATGAGTGTAATGATACCCATATAAATCATGCATGCGCTGATGTATGACTCTAATCATCATCTGCCTAGCCTTTTCCCAACTATATTGGGGTCGGCTTCCAGTCTACCCGGATGCAGCTGAATACCAGTGTTTTACAGGGAGCGACTGCCTATCGGACCTCCACAACCCATTTACTGGGTAATACGCCTTGGTAAGACTGGTTGTCAGATTTTCTGGCTTCTGACTACCCGTAACGACTGCCAAATATCTACAAATAACAGCCGGGACCAACGGCTTTACGTGCTCTCCGAGGCACGGAGGGAACTCTGTATGAAAGGGATGGTCACCCATCGACAAACCGACCGCGGCTAGCGTAGCTTAACTTATGACCGATCGATCTGTACGGCTTTAACTTAGCCACGAGCTCCTGATGCATGACTCTAATAAACATACTAAACATTATCATAGCTTCTTTCTTTTTGCTATTGTAAATCGTTAGCTATTTATGCCCCTCCGTCACCCCCACGATGGAGGAAGTCCATGAGGATGTTCACCGCGAAAACCAAAAAAAGATAGTTTGTAGATAGGAGACATCGGCCAACTGCCACACCCAGAGACGTCACCAAATAATAATGAATCAATAAGTCTAATTGATCAACATAATTGTCAATTAAAGTTAATGGTAACAGTAAGAATCGATTTTGCGACAGAGCAGCTTCAGGCGAACGAAGTCGCAAACAGTAGCTAGTATTCTTATTCAGTCTAGGCATAATGATGATGATAGTAATGATAAAATGCACATAGTTGATAATAATAATGTGCATCTCACGAGCTGTATCATTATTAGCTATCGGTGTCCTAAAACTTAACTGTACTATAACATCCATAAATGATTCCTGTTAATCTTTATATAATTATAATAACTAGCTGACCCTACAGACGTTATCCTGACCCTATCTACCTACCTACCTACCCTACCCTACCTATACCTACCTACCTACAGGTAGGTACCTAATGCAAATATATTCAAGGAATATAACAAGTTTCATACAAACTTTTATCTTCTATTTCACCCCCTTGGTTGAATTTTGAAAAATCCTTCCTTAGTGGATGCCTTCGTCATATGAGGAATACGTGAACGAAATTTCAATTTTCTAGCCTTAAGGGTTTGGCCTGTGCGTTGATATATCAGTCAATCACTTTTACCTTTTATTTATATAGATTAATATAATTATATTTGTTTTTTGACGTTATTTTCATTTTTGTTCACAGTTCCACTCGGTGACAGACAAGAGGTCACATAACAATGAGTGTGGAGAGAACAGTCTCACAATAGTTTCGGAGAAGAAGATCGAAGATGATTCCTCTGATTCTTCTAGCGGAGAGAACGTGGAAATCGAAGGTATGTAACTTTTTTACTGTGTTTATTAAGATCAAGAGGAATTTCCTCCCGCGAGAAGAACAGTTGTTGAACAGTTTCCTGTCTAGGGTTTTTCAGTGGAATGTGCATGTGGTTCATCAAGAGAGGTAATTTAGATGCTTCCATAGGCTGCGATGATGGCCTACCATGAGGCAAATCGTATACCTGTTTGCCTCCGTGGTATTCAAAAATACAATCTTTGTTGAAGCGAGTTCAAGCGTGAACAGGTGAAAATATAGTTTTATTGTAAAGTTGCATCTCTCAATAATTTAGTTTACTATACCAAACTAATTTAATATGCCAATTGTGTTACATTACCATCTAGCAGATTAATTTAAGAAAAAAACAAACCCAATTGTATAATAGATTTGCAAACTAGTTACTGAATAAAGCTGCAAAAACAAAATAAAGAAATAGTAGTATGCATGAATATTACTGGTCCTTAGGTACGCAAAAGTAATTAGGCACCGAACTTTACATAATGCGTCATTAATAATTATTGATACCTAAGCATAAATATATTTTCATGTAACTGTATTTTTTGCCTATCAAAACACGGTCCTTTTTCCCATTAATGCTGATGCAATATATGACCTGACCATACAGTAATTCCTTATTATGACGTCAGTAATAGCATTGAAAGTGATTGCAATGAATCACACCTTTTCTTATGCCTTGAATGCAAGCTCACGAGTTCAGACAGTGATCGATCGTGTTTTTATTGGCTGACATCGATTTGAGGCTCTTACTAAAGGCTTGAAATTCAATGGATATACGGGAAGTAGAGATTCTTCAGTATTATTATACATTAACTTCTATCCGCGTGAAAATAAAGTAACTATACACCATATAACTGAAGACTATGGCACTTGGAAAAGGTGTAGCTTCCTTTCAGCCAAGGAATATTCATAATCCGACCAGAGGGCTAATTCACGTAATTTAATGACGCGCCGAAGAAGTTGTAGTGCAGTTGCAGTTAAGTTCAAGTTTGAGTGATAAACGGTATTTTTGTAATCTTTGAACTGCGCGTAAGCTGCGCGTGAACTGCACGTCAACTGTACGACAACCAAACTACCAAACTAACTTATGGTGTAGCCACATGAGAGAAAAAATATCGATCGATTACATTTCAATGAATATGACATTATTATAATATTAAAATAATGCCCCAGTAAAGATTTTAGTGCTATTTAACTGTAATTTTGAGACATCAAACGAATAGTAGAATACCGATCATGTTGCGTTCCGAAGCACGCACCAAAGACGCGCAACAGTTAGAATGCCGTTATTGCGCTCGCGTGAACTTGACGCGAGCGTGTCTGACAGCGGTAGAGAATTTGAAAAGCGTTGTTTTGATCGAAAATTCGAAACGTAACTGCAACTGCACTGCAACAGCACTTCTTTAGTTACATGAATTAGCCCACAGTTCTTCTAGAGATTACCACTTACAAACAAACTTCCTCTTTGTAATATTATTATAGACTAGGACATTGCCCTCGGCTTTGTTCGAATAAATTTTGTTAAGGATTCCTATTTTTTATAGAGAAATATAGCCTATTGTACTCAGGGATAACGTAGCTTCCTTTTGGTGAAAGAATTTTACAAATTGGATGAGTAGTTTCGGAGAATACCCCATACATACAAACAAAACTTACCACTTTGTAAAATCAGTGTAGATAGTATAGATACCTATGGAAGTAATATAGGATAAGTAATATAGGACAAAAAATTATACTTCCATAGGTATCTCTATGGAAGTATAATTTATTATCCATATCCAGTAACTGATAAATTCAAAGTCAGCTATAGAGTGAATTGAATATAGGTCGTTGTTTTGGGTGTTGTTGTTTGTGTATGTTTAAAAATTTATATGTTTGTAATCGCACCCACATGAACATGATACAAAAAAATCTTTTTCTTTTCTTCAAAAGTATTTTTTTATTAAAATCTTAATTTTTAAGATCAGCAGTGCGATTCTGTAAGAATTCACCCGCGAATTCGATTCCTATCTCATTTCCGATTTCACTTACCTGAAGTGAAAAGTATTTGGTATTAGCTAAAATAGTAACGTAATAATAGTTCGCTTCACCTAAGTTGGTACTCAGTGGCGCTAGCGTAGTTTTTATCGAATTACAGTATACCTAAAACAGTTTTGTGAGAACTGGAGTGAGTTCTTACAGAATAACATAGCAGGTCCGCCATCAATAAACCGATAGACAATTTGAACTTCAAACCATGCGTGAAAAATACCCACAGTTCAATACACTCGCACATAACGGTTAGAAGTTGCGTGTACGCACATTGATTGATCATAAACTTTTATGTGCCACACTTTTATATCTAATTCGATAGCTAGGTAACGGAATTAAGTTTTTTTAATGAAAATCTTTGAGTTATATTCGAGGTAATAAATAAATCATGAATTGATTACTTACCTATATATTTTGATCTCGGATTTTCACATGAAGTATCTTTTTTTGCAATATCTCAAATGAGAGAGAGAAAATGAGGTTACAAAAAATTACAGTCGAATATCGAAAACCCCGTCTAAATCGGTAGTTTTTGAGAAAATCTCAAAACATACAATATGGGTCAAACAGAGAAAAAGCTTTTTTGAAGTCGGTTAAAATAGGTTAAGTACCTATAAAATATAGAAAAGAACATCGAAGCATAAACTTTTATCCCTGATAATGTCCCTTGCACCCTATAATATACAGGCTGAGTTATACCCCCTATAAGCTGCCCATTGAATTAAAAGTCAACCTATAGAAAACACATAAGACCCCCCCTTCCTCCCCAAAACTATCGATGTCTATACTCTGTACGTTGTATTGTACAAGTTAACAAGGCACAGACGCCAGCACATCAAGCCATACCTAACTGTCAAATTTTCCCAATTAAATATGAACCTTATGCTCTTGTAATAAAGTTGAAAATCTATTAAAGAAATTTGACAGATTGTAGTAACTTGACATCTGTACATGCTTTAACCAAGACATGGTACGGTCTAAACCTATACATAATAATAAGTAATTTATCTATTGTTTTTATCCCCGAAAACAGACAAAAACAGGAGGACAAAAACACAACTAAAACTATCATAAATGCCAGAAGAATTTTTACGAATTTTAGACAAGCTGCCGCTCGCGGCTTTGCCAGCGTGTAATGAGTGTTTCCCACATTTCACCCAAATTAAAGCTGTACTATTCTGATGTTTAAGCTATATTGCTGTGAAGTTTCATTCACAAATATCTATCTTTCCTCACAAACTTACACATTTAAAATAGTACATAGTAGAATAAGTAGGTACTATAATATTATGTGATTTATTGATACCTACCTACGTAGTGTTTTTTACTAACATTTATTTTATAACACGATTCCGCTGAGATTATATATATATTTTTTTAATTTTGGTTTTGTAACTTCGCATGATCATTAATTTTCCTAAACTTAGGTATGGAAAAATCCGAAGTTCATTTACGTAATCCTCTACTTAGTAGGTACAAATTGTATAATTTTGACCATAGATGATTGTTCCAAAACAAATGACGAATGTCTACATTGTAATACTTACAAAAAACCAAGATCCTCACACAAAGACTTAAAGACGTCCCCAAAAATTAACGCACGTTCCGATATTCAGTTTAAATAAAAAGTTTTTTACAAAAAGACAACCGCCTTCAAAAAGTGAAAAATAACTTTAGCACAGAACACACATTGACTTTAGTTTCGAAATTCAGTGGCTTTGTTCTGTTTGTTGTTTTGTATTGCTACCGACTTCCGAAACTAAAGTCAATGTGTGTTCTGTGCTAAAGTTATTTTTCACTTTTTGAAGGCGGTTGTCTTTTTTGTAAAAAGCTTTTTATTTTCCGCTTTTTAGTACCTCCTTCTCATTCAAATCTATTAAGAAGAGATTGAAAGTTAACTACTACAAAGATTGATGAAACTAAAACGTCGTCTATGTAAATTTTTTGGGTATTTGTTGATTTTTCAAAAAGTGCTGAATCAATTTCGATAAAATTTATATGGGACCACCCCTGAAGCATACCCTATCTATAAAAAAAAGAATTTTCAAAATCGGTTTACGTTTGCCTGAGAAATCAAGTAACAAATATTAAAAAAAAAAAAAAAAAAAAAAAAAAAAATACAGACGAATTGATAACCTCCTCCTTTTTTGAAGTCGGTTGAAAAGGACTTTAGCCAGAATATAATGTCGAAATTATAACTAAACAACTTTTGCCCGCGATTTCGTTCGCTAACGTCCGTCCGCCGCGCCGTATTCGCGGATGCCTACGAAGTAGCGGATTAGAAAGCCAATGCCCTTTCCCAAGGTTCAAACTATCTTCATATTAAATTTCATCAAAATCGAATCAGCCGTTTGGCTTGAAAATGTAACGGACAGACAGAGTTACTTTTGCATTAATAATATGAGTATGGATTAGTTATATGGTTGAACCATCCACGACACTTATAGTATTATTTGTAAGGAACTGCGCATCTAGGTTTATGTCTATCGGCCTCAGACATAAAAGTTTTATAACGCCCACTCGACAATACTAATAAGCAAAAATTTAAAAACCTTAGAAAATAAATTATCAACTTTCTGGATGACTTCAGGCGCCCTTATTCCAGAGACAACGCTTTAACTGAAATCTTTACTTAACCAGTCTCTCAAGTGACAACCTCTTCATTTTAAATGTCGCTGAACAAATATTTTAACAAAAGAACTCTTTACATTACGACAGTTCTCTTCAGATCGCGGAATGAAAACAAAGAACAAGATAGGTACTAAAGTACCTTCACATTAATGCATCACAAATTTTATAATATACCAGCACTTTGCCCGCGAAATTTCTCAAGAGTCCCTAATTTTTTCAATTGCTAAGTATTATTTACTCAGGGATAATGTAGCATTCTTCGGTGAAAGAAATTTTGAAATCGTACCAGTAGTTTTTGAATTTATTCGTTGCAAACATACAGAAATACAAATCTTTCTTCTTTATAATATTAGTAAAGCTATAAGAGAATGCTTTTGTCATAATGTGGAATGCAGAATCTTGCTTAACATTTTTGTTGGTTGTTGCAATAAAATTATGTAGTAATATTTTCAAAATCTTTATTTAATAAATTACATTTTGATGACGCTGTCAGATTATAATATAATTTCAAAAGTTATTGGGTACCTAAAACCATTAAGACATATTTGGGTTTAATTTTGCTAAATCGAACCAGCCCACGTTTAGGTCACATAATTTTCGAAATAATAGGGTATTACACCCATTTTTGAAAAGTGTCTCAATAAAATTCTGTAGTGCTAATATGCCACCACAAAAAACACAAAATTTTTATTCAATCGATAAGTGCCATAAATATACATCTAAATTTTAAATTTTCAAATTTCGCGCGTTATTTGATAAAAACGCCTCTTACTGGACGCCATATTGCTCAGCGTAAATGACGTCAGTTCGTTTTGTATCAAATGAGCTCATATTAAATATGATAATTGTACATCATTTAAAAATAATTTAAAGCATATTTTGTAATAGGTGTAATAACGAAAAAATTACGTTGGTTACGAAAATAATAAAAGTACAAAGCCTATATTACGCCAATCGGTTGACTGACAGTTGACAATTTTTTGTTTACACAGCAGTATGGCGTAATAACATGGCCGCTACTATTTCACGGTGTTTTATAACAGATTAAAAATACTGAAAACTTTGAATTGAATTTAAAAATTTGTTTTGTTATTTTATGAACTAAAACTTACATTTTCCGACTGCTTTATGCCTAAACTGTCTCAATAACATATTTGTAGATTTTTTCTCGTATAGAGTAAAATACCCCATTGCAATGATTTTATCACAATGAATTGTTATTTCTAGAATTTAGCATAATGAATTATTTTGATATTTATTGTGATTTGGCTGGATAACTAAGCTCAATTTCCCGATTATGTCTGAGCAATTATAAAAATAGACAAAGTACAAAAACTTCTCCATGACATCTCATTCACACACACACACACACACAACACACATTCCACACATTCTTCTATATTGAGCAGTTCGTACCTGCATCCCTACACTAAGTACCTATTAGATATCATTTCATTTCAATTCAAATTAACACACCTACTGCACTAATTTTACTCAAGTTATACAACAAAGTTATTTTCAACACAAAACCAGTTGCATTACAACCGGTCCGGCCTCGTGTTAGGCAAGATTTTGTAATCAGAAACACATGTCACGTTTAAACTGGCCTTCCCTTTAGATTGGTATAACGATCTTGGGGAATAATACCTAAATCAGTGAACACGTGCCTAGATTTTTTATTGAGACTGCAGTGCACGAGCTTAGGGAATAAACGTAACATTAACTCAAATCGATTTTTAAACTGGAAATACCCATTCGCATTACTATTTAGTTTAAAAGTTAAACCGAAATGATAGTCGGAACACACACAACACACACAATTTATTAGTTATGTGTTTTAGAATAGGGTATTTTACTCCATACGAAAAAAAACTATAAATATGTTATTGAAACAGTTTAGGCATAAAGCCGTTGAAAAATGTAAGTTTTAGTTCATAAAATAACAAAACAAATTTTTAAATTCAATTCAAAGTTTTCAGTATTTTTAATCTGTTATAAAACACCATAAAATAGTAGCGGCCATGTTATTACGCCGTACGGCTGTGTAAACAAAAAATTGTCAACTGTCAGTCAACCGATTGGCGTATAGGCTTTGTACTTTTATTATTTTCGTAGCCAACGTAATTTTTTCATTATTAGGTACACCTAGTACAAAATATGCTTTTAATTATTTTTAAATGATATACAATTATCATATTTAATATGAGCTCATTTGATACTAAACGAACTGACGTCATTTACGCTGAGCAATATGGCGTCCAGTAAGAGGCGTTTTCGTCAAACAACGCGCGAAATTTGAAAATTTAAAATTTAGATACATTTTTATGGCACTTATCGATTGAATAAAAATTTTGTGTTTTTTTTTGGTATCTTAATAGCACTACAGAATTTCATTAAGACACTTTTCAAAACTGGGTGTAATACCCTATTGTGAACCTAAATGCGTAGACTGTTATGCTATTCAACGGCCATTGATATTGACCATCAGTACCAATATTGTTTGAAAACATGCATTTTAAAACACAGTTACACCGTTACTTTGTACGAATATAATTTTACTGTATTATATTTCGTAGACTTACCGTGCCATGAGTCAATTTAGAAGAGGTATTGGTGTGAATTATCGTAATACGCCATTCGACAAACTGCAGAAATTAGTTCAACGATCTGTTGAAGTTACCTATACGCTATATTTCGGTAGGTAGTTCATTGACCTCATCATATCTTGAAGATGTTTATTGCCAGAAACCTTTCTGTTTACCTTTTTTTTATCTCAAGTTTCGTTTAGCTCGGAGGGGCACGTGGTTAAGTAAAAGCATACGCTTGCCACGCTCAGTGCGTAGATGGGTAATCATCCATTTCATACCGAGACCACTGCGTGCCTTGGAAAGCAAGCAAAGCCGTTGGTACCGGCTGTCATTCGTAGATCTTTGACAGTCTTTATGGGTAGTCAGAAGCCAGAAAGTCTATTAAGGCAACGATATACGCCGGCGACCTTGAGCGACCAGAGAATCCTATGCGCTGCGTCCAAAACTCTCAAAGTTTAGTCGAAGAAAGATAGTATTCTTTAACTTAAAAAAGGCGTGTATACTAAAAGATAGATAATAAAATTGTCTGTAAGATAGTAAAAGTTTCGTTTAAATATTCCTGGTAGATTTTGTGTGATTATCAATGTTTTGTCCGCGTTAGATACAAATTCTCGATTTAATTAAACTATTTAATATGAACTTAATCAAAAATATTCACATACTATATGATTAAGAGAATGTTCTAGTTTAACATTATATTTTTTTCAAATCATTTACACTACACATTTTGACGTGATTGTCAGTTTAAAATCTGCAAAAGTCGCTTGTTAGCGCCTTAAGCAGTCTTACCAAGGGATATCATGTTACCCAGTAACTGGGTTGTGCAGGTCAGATAGGCAGTCGCTCCATGTAAAACACTGGTATACAGCTGCATTCATTTCGACTGGAAGCCGACCCGATTTGGGCAAAGGCTAAACAGGTAATGAGCCAAGTTTCCCTTAATTAAAGCTTCCATATACCCTATTCATAACAACACAATAATGCTACTTTTTCCCTGGCTACCTTTATTAACTTTCTATCTATTCCTAGGTCAGTATCAGTATCTATCTAGGCCGAACAAATAAAAGCGGATAAATATCAGCCTATCTTCACAACGAAACTGTCATCTGACCTCCGGAATCCAATTTGGGAACCGAATCCAATATCTAAGGGTCGAATACATGTGTGTAGAGTGAAATAAAACGTCTTTAGGAAACCTGGCCAGTGACCAATAAGCAGTATCTACTTAAGGGTGGTGACCAAAACAGCCTTAATCTCCAGACAATCTAAGAAGTTCGATTTGACGTTTTTTTTCCTGAACTTTGTTTGAACATCTACACCATAATCATCATCAGCCAAAAGATGTAAACTGTTGAACACAGGCTTTCCGCAAAAACGCCACAACGAGCGGCAACTTGCGTAAGAAATTTAAAAATCATATTCATAATCCTAATTAATTACTATGTTACCCATACCACAAAATAGGTATAAAGGGTACAGAAGGACCGCTCCCGCCATCTTCAAAAATAATTACCTAAACTTGCCAGACTTACTAGGGCTGCTACTGTATTGACTCTGTAGGTCTTATTTGTGACAATATGAAATTTTATTGAACTGGTTAAATTTTTTTTTTTTTAACTGTTGTTTTAATTTAATTAACTGGTTATAATTGATTCCAACTGCTGGGCAAAAGGGCTAGTTTCCCCGTTCCAGACCTCTTTGTCATTGGCAACATCTGGTCACATATGCCTCACAAATGTCATCGTAACGCCACCTTCCCTGTGGGGCGACCTCGAAAGCGATGTCCTCAGAAAAATATTTAATGTATTTTATTTTCTTAAATACAAACTTTAAACTGCGGCCTTCACCTTCATTACACAAGTAAATAAAACAATAAAAATAATTATTCAAATATATTTTGCGAATGCGATATTTTCATAATTCAAATAGTCGTATGACATTTTAATAATATCTACATATTACGAAGAAAGACACTGTTGATTTAATGAGACAAAATAAAATTCTAGATAGAGTTACTTGAGTACTCATTATTTTCTTTGGAAATCCTTCACAATATACCTACTGTAAATAGAAAAATCTTATAAGGACATTCACACTTGACTTCAATATCAAAGAACAGTTACATTACAAAACCATTCCAATAATAACCAATTTTCACCCGTACCCCTTTCTAATAAGACAAAAAATCAAATGCAAGTCTTATGCACGTCATCTCACACCGGTTCGTGAATCAACGTTTAGATCATTATCAATGGCGTCATGATCTGTATTTCCGTTCAAAGGAAAATACGTCATAATACTGAGAAGATAAGCGTCTTTAATGTCTCATTGTTGACGAAATGAGTGATATGAGTAAAATTCAGGTTTATTTGCATTACAAGATAACGGTAATGTCTTTTTGGCAGATATTTTCCGTCAGTATGACGCAAAGTGGAAATATGGCTCATTATAATGATGTCACAAATATTAGATCATTGTGACAAGAATTTAGATATAATTAAATATCAAACTCAAACTCAAAATCATTTATTTCAAATAAACCATTTACAGGTACTTTTGAATTGTCAGAGTCAGTCAGTCAGAAAGTTGAAGCTAGTTGCTCGTTCCAAACAGTAGGTTTCTATGGAGAAGAACGAGCAAGAAACTCCATGAACAACACTCTTTTAAAATCAATAATACCTATGTTACAAATTTCGGTTACATCATTCATATTGAATCTAGGGTACAATGTGAGAACAATGTAACAAGTCGTGTACGTTAAAAGAGGTTTAGATAAAAATATAATCATAATAAACAATTCAAAATATTCTATATTAATATTATAAAAAAGTAAAGTTTTTAGTTTGGATGTAAGAGCCTCTGGAGGCCTCTGGAGACCTCTGGAAGTACAGAGGACGGAAGTGGCAATCTCTCCATGTCGAATCGATAATTTAACGCATTTCTACAGAATCCAAGCGTTCGCCAAGTTGTCGATCGAACGATTTGATATCTCAGCGATTTCGATTGTCAAGAGCGCAATTTGTCTACGCATTTGAATGGGATGTCGATCGAGTCATTCGATTTCGTCACCGTTTCGGTACGCAATTTGATATTGTCTAGGTTTAGCGAAATCTAAAACGATCACGTGACAATTCGAAAGCATACAGTGTCAAATCCATACATTTAGGAGTTATCTAAATTTGTTATAGTTAATGAAACTGTGACTTTGTCTAGGCTCCCTGGTCCAATTGCAAACATAATTTCACTGATAAAAAGATATACCTACTATTACCGACTTTCATATTCAGTTTTCCGTTGATAATTTTTGGTAACAATTCAGACCCATAAAATTAAGCCCCAAAAGATACTTCTAACTCTAACAGGTAAACACAAACACATTTTCAAACATGTTTCCTTCCTATTGTGCACTTTGCAGTACCTAAACAAATTAAATTTCATGAAAAAATCACAATTAGATATCCCTAGAAAATTAGTCACCAAAGGAGATAAGTATCCATGTCGCCGGAAACAGTTGAAGTTTACTTAGAAACCGATAGGTTTTTATGAATAAAATAAAATACAATTTATAGAGAATAAACAGTTCAATGATTTAATAAAATTTCATTTGAAAGCCCCCATTGGTTTCTAAGAAATCTTCAACTATTCCCGACGACATGGATGCTTATCTCCTTTGCGTACTGTACTTTAACACAGTAACTTGTAATTTTTTCTGCGTAATCATTTCGTTATTACGCATACAATACTTAGAGTAAACAATTTCTTTAAGTTTTTCCTATTAGGTACCTACTGTTATGCAAATACCAATTTACTGAGGCTTTTCCCCAACTGTCACTTAATTACGCATTAAAACCGCAATATGACGTTTACAAAGTAAAATGGATGACTATGAATTCACATACGTACTTAGTCCTGATATTAATTTCATTTTCAATAACGTACACTACCTACGCACGGTGGCTGTATTTTTGCAAAGGATGTGTGTGAAAATAACCAATAGCATCGCTTCATGTACCTTAACTCGAGCTAATTTGAGGTTAGTTTCACACGCACCCTTCGCTGTACAGCCTACCACGCTTCTGGTGGAAAAAATGCAGCCTTAATAAAGCAGCTTGTTTGCCTTCTTCCACCGAGTTTTAGAAAGAGAAAGATTGTGTGGCAACGATGATGCTCTACAAAACCGCAGTTTTCCTAACACTTGTTTTGCCCCTACTTCAACGTACTGTATTCGCGATGATTTCGTTGACAAAAGACGAACGAAGAAAGAAGAGAGTAGTTAGACTACGTAGTTAGACAATGGCCTCCATTGATACCTCCTAGTATGTTCCAGGAAGTGTTTTGTACACTCATTGTGTCTATTAAGGCTTGAGTCTTATTATGTGCAAGATTGCTCTTTCAAACAATCAATTGCATAAATTAAAGGTTCTATATTTATCTCTTACTCATTATAAGTGCACGCAAGAACATGCACGATGATTGATTGTAATGATTCTTTGTTAAGAAGTTCAATTAAATTAACTGGAGCTCTGACCTTTGATTGCATAGGGTTAAGGTCGGAAATTGTCAAGGTCATCAAGGAGTCAAATATGCACATAATATGGTATGTAGTTTTAAGTCACAAGCCTTTTATCATTGCTCGTCCCGTAGATTAAACATGAAGTACGTAATATTCTATTGATTTTAAAAGACTGTTCCTGGAGTTTCTTGCTCGTTCTTCGCCATAGAAACCTGCTGTTTGGGACGAGCAACTAGCTTCATTTTTCTGACTCACTGATTCCTTGACAATTCAATCAAAAGTGCCTGTAAATGGTTTATTTGAAATAAATTATTTGAGTTTGAGTTCTTGTAATTTCTTTATTAATTTAAAATTCTCGAGTGGCGACCACAAACCGGAAGACGCAGCGTTGGTAGGCCTCCTACTAGATGGGCCGACGACATCGTTAAGGTCGCGGGTAACCGGTGGATGCAAGCGGCAGGTTTTTGCTCGTTGTGGCTGTTTATCGGGAAGGCCTTAGTCCAACAGTGGATGTCTTTTAGCTGATGATAATGATGAATAAAGATTAAAAAAGAATTCTTATTGCTCATCATATGGATTCTGCATACCTATTCTTCGAATGCAGATTTTAAATAAATCGTCGTTACGTTATCAAATTTAAGCATCATTAGTCATATTTATAATTTTGACATACAATTCCAAAATAAATTATTCGCGATACTTTTAAATACCAATAGCTAGTTTTTATTATGTCCCAACTATCCGTCTATCAAAATTGTATATGTATGTTAGCCTTTTCCTTAAAAGTCACATTCGTGACCGACAAAACCCTTGACACACATAAATAAACAAATACGAGTACATATTAAATGACGTTAGTAAATCCAGTTCACGTAATGACTCCATTTTTAGTCTTTAATTCTGAATCACGTGTAGGTAAGTTAGCCTCTGTATGGCCAAGCACATAACCAACAGCTTTGGTTGTTTGTGTATGTTTGTTTATATGTTTGTAAACGCATCCAAGATACTAGAGAAATTTCTTGTATGGGGCAATGTTTATCTATACTATCTGTACTAATATTGTAAAGCTGAAGAGTTTGTTTGTTTGGTTGAACGCGCTAATCTCAGGATCTACTGGTTCGAATTGAAAATATCTTTTTGTGTTGGATAGTCCATTTATCGAGGAAGGCTATAGGCCCATTCGAAGCTGGGTCGGGTCGCTAGTATTTCAATAAAAATAATTCTTTTAAATTTATTAATCTTAAATAATCAATTCTTGCTGTAACAAACTGCACCGCTGCCACCAAACGATTAATCATTCAAAGATGATTGAAATGCTGATTGGTAAAAGCAAGCTTAGCGTTGGATTATTAAATAAATATTTGAATAGAATTATAAAATTAAATGCATTACATCTGCACATACTACATTTACTACATCACAAACTATCATGTTTCTGACCCCGCTTTCTATAATACGAATCTGTAGATAGATCTCTTCCTATAAAACTACAAGTTTGCAATCTGAGGTTGAGGGTAAAGATTGATCTACAGATCCATAACTGTTCTACACACGATAATTTTAGTCATTAATTTTCCAATGGTGTCAGAATATGTCGTGATAATCATATAGCAAAGGCTTTTCGAAATTGGGTCTATTTAGGCATCCATGATTAATGGAGTTACAATACAGTATCACGTAAATTTGAGATTTCATTATGTTTGTCTAAAAAAATTTTCATCACGGTCTCGATTATGTCATAATAATGAATTTTAAATTAACAAACACGACCATGACCTTTGCCAGTCTAGTGCCTTTTCAAAAAATATCAAAACAATTGATTATTATTCGGCAAAAACCGATACTTGTCATAAAATAAATTACACATCAACCAAATTCTTCTCACAACTTTTCACAATTAACTTTATCACGTTATCTTGCACCATATTGAACTACAGTTACCGAACAATTCGCAATGGTTTCCAATATTTTTTGTTACCTAAAAAATATAAAGATAACTGTTAATTTTTTGTAAGCCGGTTAAATTCTGTTCGAATGGCGCAAACATTGCGAATAAACTGTGACCCAGTAATACTCATACATTATTATGTAATTGATAGTACATATAGCCTTGACTGCTATGGTAGGTATTAAATAATTATGTAACGGCGTGTTATGCTAATATAGCTTTTATTACCAAGGGTAATGGTGATCTGCTTGTAAATTTTAGTATCCGATAGCTATGGTAAGTTCATCACCATTGTCAAAGTTTAATGATTTTCAATGTCGATGGCAGAGCCTGTGGATTCCTACAGGGAACGATATTGGGTCCATGTGATTGCGTGTAAGATATAAATATGGCGCAGCATTATAATTTGCACACAATTTTCAACTTTATTTCTAATGCATTTTAGTTTATTATCAATAAATTAATAAATGTAAACCGCTCGAGTTTGCTGCTACTGATCCGTAGGCTTTATTTAAATCTTTAGCCTTGTAAATTACCTACCTTAATATGCCTGACCAAAGGGTCTAAACATAATTCACGTTCACTACACTATGCATTATGACTACCATTACAGCATTTATAACCTTCACTTGAGTTAAATGAATACTTGATTACATAATTACATGTTTATATACACGCCTATAAAACTAAGGTCTTTATGTCTGGTTTTTATACATCCGATGTTAGACCAGTTTGTAATTTTAAATTCAATAATAAAAATGTTATTCGTTTTGGACTTGACTTTGAACATGGTTATTTCAATAATTAGAAAGATGTAGCTGATAATAATAATGGAATGTAAAAAAAATCAAATCGCCATGCCGTTTTGAGCAAGAATGGTGATCAATGCTCAAGCCTTCTCTTTATGAGAAGAGGCCTTAGCTCTTAGTTACACAATAACAGACCAGTATTTTTTATTACAGTAATGTACAGACAGCTTCATCAACTGCTTACCCCCTATGCGAAGAAATTTCAATGCGCGGGGGTTTAGCAGTTGATGACAATTGAAGAAGATGATTCAAAACAACTTACAATAGTCATCTTAGATGCTATGCCTTTTAAATATAGTAACATCCCACAAGAGCGTTTTTTAAAAGTTATCTTAGCATAAGACCAAAAACGTGAGTTCACATGTAGATGCAATGCGACATGCGACAAAAATAAATCGTCAGCATTGTGACAAAGATTTTGTTTAATCAAAATCAAAGGCAAAAGACTTGACAAATTACTTGTTCCAGCTAGACCATCAAAACACACATAAAAAGAGAATTTAATCTATGTTGTTGCTCCTTCTAAAAGGTAGTTTTACATGAAGTATAATGGAAAAGAAACTCCATACCAACTCTTAAAATAAAATCATTAATTGTTTGATTGTGCCATCTTCCGCTGTAATCAAAAACAGTCATTTGAATTCGTTTATTATCTCCGTGAGTATAAGTTACACCATTGTCAAATCATCCTTATTGATGGTATTAAATTACATTATGTCTTTAATACTACATTGTATTGTACTCTTACGTCATCAGTTATGACATGTTACAGTTGTGGTGTTCAATTCTGGGTTCAGCTTTGTTATGTCAATATTGTCACTGATTGTCGTTAGGTACCACACCTTCGTTGAGCTGGTCAAAAACGGGTTGTTCAAGTAGGCAGCTGGTTATAACTGGATTGAAATTTGTTATTTATTTCAAATTATCTTCTGTCTACGATTTCGTCCGCATCGAGTATACCATAAAATTTACCCTTTGGCAAATGCTAAAAGTGTTTCCGCCTAACATCGAATAGTTTTTTTAGGAATCATAGGATCATCAGTTATTTAAAATATTTTCAATTTTATTGTTATTTAAATTGACGATTACGGCAGAACCCTTCCTTGGGGGAGGCCTATACCTAGCAGTGGGCGTCTAAAGGTTGACATGATGATGATGATTGTAATATTTTCATCTTTCATATTCAACGTTTAAGACTAATTCAAGTTTACTTATTATTTTCGACTTTGAATTCAATTAGATAAAACAAGCTTTAATTATTTTTAATACTTTGTTATAAATCTCAGACCTTCTCTAGGTTTCCTAATCGCCTAGATTTTCACTGAGTCTTGGTTAGCGTCCTTTCTCTTTCAACTGACATAGTTAACTGTTGCTTCATTTTATGTTGCGTTTAACCAGTATAGTGTTAAGAATAAGTGATAATTTTTAAAGCTGTCCTCCATTTATAATAACACTAGATAAATATCGTTATACGGCTATCTTTATTTCAATGATTACGTGTAATAATAAACTTTATTATTTCTCGATACGTATACAAGACAATGAACTTGTAACATATCTGCCATTTACTTTACAAAAATATCAATAAAATTAACTGCATTTTATTGATATTTTTGTATTGTTTAACACTATAACCCAAAAACTAAAGTTATTTTACCGCTTCTTATCTAAATGGAGTATAAATATTTTGCCAATTCATATATTATCATCTTCATTATCACACTACCAAAAACGTCTGTCTGTCTTAAGTCATTTTGTTTGAAAAATCACGGGGCGATGTGAGGTATTTATTTAGTATTAGGTATTGCTTGATGCATGGGGTCTCGCAATATGATATTCCCAAGCTATTTGATCTTTATCAAGGTCAGGCCGTAAAACCTTATCAGCTACGGTCTGTATGCAGTTATCTGTAGCTGAAATGAACATGAGTAATTATTATATAATAAAGAATGACCTTACGACGTTGATATCATCAAAAAGTTATCTAAGTTATCAGAACGCAGAATATAAGCTCATTGACTTGTAGTGCTGTGAATCATTACATTACGAGATTCTTAAGACCACAACACAACAATTCAACAGCAATTTAGGATCTTTGTCTATATTAGCTCCTGTACAATGGACATTATTTATTATCAACAAAACACAATAAGAAATTTGTTATTCACATAAAAAAAAAAACTTTTTTTGTAATATGTGAATTATAACTACATTATTGTAATTTAACAATAAATACACAAACAGGGTCTAGATTAGTTTAAAAGCTTTTTACAAAAAAGACAACCACCTTCAAAAAGTGAAAAATAACTTTAGCACAGAACACACATTGACTTTAGTTTCGAAATTCAGTGGCTTTGTTCTGTTTTTTGTTTTGTATTGCTAGATTTCACTTTTTGAAGGCGGTTGTCTTTTTTGTAAAAAGCTTTTTATTTTCCGCTTTTTAGTACCTCCTTCTCATCCAAATCTATTAAGAAGAGATTGAAAGTTAACTACTACAAAGATTGATGAAACTAAAACGTCGTCTATGTAAAATTTTTGGGTATTAGTTGATTTTTCAAAAAGTGCTGAATCAATTTCGATAAAATTTATATGGGACCACCCCTGAAGCATACCCTATCTATAAAAAAAAGAATTTTCAAAATCGGTTTACGTTTGCCTGAGAAATCGCGTAACAAATCGCGCACATACTTAATGAAAATTTAAGACTTATACGGTTTTCTCATGGATGCCATGGTCAGAACTGGACCAAATTAAAATGGGACCACACGGGAAGCACTAGCTTCCAAATAAAAAAGAATCATCAAAATCGGTTCGCCCAGTCCCGAGAAATCAGGTAACAAACATAAAAAAAAAATTAGAAATACACATACAAATTAAAAATACAGACGAATTGATAACCTCCTCCTTTTTTGAAGTCGGTTGAAAAAAGTAACAGAGGTCATATGGCATTGAAGATAAGCATTTGTGTTTACTGGCAAGAAGACTAATTTTCAAAAGTCGCTTAAATTTCTATTAAGATAATGGACCACTTAAGTTAACTAGCTCCTCATTAATATAAGAACGAGGATTTAGCTAATGAAAAGGGCATGATTATTTATTTATACCAAGAAATCTTATAAACAGTTTTGTTGAATTCGCTAGAAACGGAATATAAAAACGTTTTTTAGCAAAACACTTCGAAATGTGACTCTTCAACATTCCATGTGTGGCTAGATCTTCTTGTATTACTTAAAACTGCAGAATTTTAATATGTAAATCATACGACTTGGTGGTACCGCTAAGATCAAATTCCAATGACCAAATTATCTATTTATTATCCCAACATTAGATAAAACCAATACTTGAAAAATTATCTTTCATTGTGCTTGCACTCACGTAAAGATAGCATTACGTTTGCTTTTACACTTAATTTGCGTCATAGAAAGGAGTAGAATATATATCAATAAAAAGCTACATACTAAACATAAATGAAATTATAGATATGTAGACACTCCAAAATATCTGCTATGAGATATATCATTGTCTAGACATGACAATAAAAGAACAACTACTTTAGATAAAGTTCGTCACTGTCACAGTTTTAACACTGTTATGCTTAACATAATAGAAGTAAGTACTTTACTAAAATAATATTAGAATAACGAGTAACTGCAAAATACTGGATAATACTAGAGTTGATGGACTTGTTATATTTAGTTTTTAATTGGAGGTTTTAATATTTATGAGGTGGCATTTCAAAGTTTCACATTCGTGTAAATTCCTCTCTTTGTCCTTAAATAAATCTTAATTGTTCCATTGCTTTGCACCATCACATGAAGTTTAAAAGCTAATACATTGCACCACATACGTACGCTTTGTGCTGTACGTGTACAATACGAAACGTAACGTAACGTTATTATATAAGCAGATAACTCTATTATTAGACTTAGCAATAATAAAGATAGCGGTACAGACAAATGGAAGATTGTACTGCGTGTTATTTGTTATGTACACAATGATAGTGACTGTTCATTTGTATTATGGTCAAGAAACGGCCAAGTTCATGTTAGGAAATATTCCAGCTATTTGCATAACAATGCTATACATTCACGACCTAATTTTAGATGGACACATGATTATCGCAATTTTGTACCAAGGTACCGGACCCAAGGTATTTTATTATTGTATAAGAACTTCCAAATCGCACGAGTAGTTTCGGAAATTACCTCCTTCATCCAAAACTATCAACTTTACCTCTTTATAATACTAGTAAAATACTAAATTTAATAACGATCGATTCAAAGAGATCAATACCGTAATACTTAATGGTAGTTTAACACTAAATGATAATTCAGTAATTTTGCCATCAATGTACAGACGCCAGCACCCCAACCCATACCAAACTGTCACATTTTCCCAATTGAATATGAACTTTACCCTTTTGTAATCAAGTTGAAAATCTATCAAAGAAAAATGACAGATTGTTGTAGCTTGATGTCTGGCCTCTGTACATCGTCCAAACAGTGATGAGATAATTACCTCTTCTAGAAAATTTACTTAAAATCTCATGAGGTCATTGATGACAAAATATTAAGTGATAAATCTTCTAAGAAGTGACCCGTCACGGAAATGATAGTCACACCCACAAATACTCCCACAATAAATTACCGCAAGTTCTATGACTGTTTATAGATCAGAGATATAAACCATGAAATCATCGATGTAAATCATAATCCTTTGTACATTATTACGAAGCCTAGATCATCAACACGAATCATTTTAATTAAGCAAACTACTAAACGTAAGCATATTAATAATTTGCATAGATAAATAATCGTGTTGGTCGTTAATCTACCAATCGACGCAAACACGATAACTTGCACGAAACCGTCAGATGGATCCAAAAAGTAATAATGCTTATAAACTCAAAAATACTTTCTCTTCATCATTATTTTTTATATTGACCTATGCTGATCAAAACAAATATTCACAAACAATAAGCTGTATTGTTCAAAGTATTTATCAATAATTTGCTATTGTCCACAGATAAATCATTACCGCTGGTTCAGCCATCATCTCTGGAAGCGCCAGAGGAAGGCCACGCAGCTCAGTGTACCTGCCCCAACTGTGATGAACTGCTGTCACGATTCTCAGAATGCAGTATATGCTTGGAGCCTCTACAGGTAAGAAAACAATTGAACATCTAGAACATAATCAGTTGATTATTGATCTTGAAGTTGTCAGGGAAGCGCTCACGCCATCTTTGACCTAGTAATCGATTTAGACCTGTCAAAACGTCGAAGGCATACCACTCATACAAATCTTCGTTTCACCGCTAGAAGGCTTGATTACTATAGGAGTTTTCAATTAAGGCTCTGATATTATTAAGTAAAAGGATGATCGGTAAGGTTATCCATTTCATTATAGCATAAACCTCTGTAAATTCAGAAATCTAGATAAACTTTAGTGGTTAGGTATTTGTTTTGTGATAAACCCATTAACACTCAGCCTTCTCTGTTTACCCCTATCTTTGTTTGAAAACGAAAATTATGGAATTTTTTGCTCGCTTAGCTGTGAACACAAGCAATAAAATCATGCACGGATTTCAAAATCCTTATATCTCAGTTAAAACGCGTTCATTAAATATTCATCAAAGAGATTATAACACTAACCGTACTCTGTATGAAAATGAGCTACGAGTCTGTTTACTTACACCCTTCTTGCCTGTTGCTACGGATCCCTCTTTGACTAAGGTTCAAACTTTAGTATTAAAGTCATCATCATTATCATCTGCTCTTGAACTTATTTCACTAAGTATGCATGGTTTACTTAAAAATACTTTTTGCTGGTTGTCCTTACAAATTATATCACTGCGTTTGGCAGTGTTGACAAGTCTGCAAAATGCTGAATAATTCTATGTTTCCCCAGTCTAGTAGATTCATGTTCAAAATTCTACTTCCAAAACTATAAAGATTCATTTTAATCGCTTGTTAACATGACTCTTGGGAGTCATATTGCGATTGTTTAACTATTGTGTCTGCTTAACGGGCAGTTAAGCTTGTAATGAAGTTCAATTACCATTAAAAGTTCGAAATTAAGTCCTGTTTATAGCGAAAATATGAGACTTTGGCTCTAGTATGCATAAGCTTAAAACTACCTACCTTCTTCAGAAGTATAGGCGCAATAGTTTTTCTAGACTGTTCCTTTTATAAGGAATCTCATGTTAATATCTACAAAGGAGCCAAGGAGAGAAGCTTAATTATCGTTAGTATAGGATCACGTGCGCCAGGCTTGTTGAGTGCCGGCTCGCTATGACGAATTTGAGTATGGAAAAGAAAATGTTACTCAGAAGTTTTAGCGATTGCATTATCAATGTAGTTTCACGATTTCACGATTGGTTTCACGAATTTAATATTAAACGTAATATAATTATAATAAACAAAAACAGATGATTTGAATAAAATAACGCTTAAATACACATTTATGTCAGCCTGATGTGCCAAAGTCGTATTTAATAATAATTATGTCAATGGTAGATATGTTCAGTGATAAAACTATAAATTAAATGACACGCTGTGTAATTTAGCGATTTATTAACAAGTCGTTAGGTTAAGATTTATTATTCTAATATCATCATGTTATGAGGATCTCGTAAATTGTATGCATTTAGGTATAATATGGTAAATTGATAAAAATCAATTCAATACAAGTGGTTGTTTGAAAGCCAAAGGCACGTGTAAGGTCAGAATGACACGTTTTAAAATAATTTCTCATTGTTTCATAAACTCTTTTATTTCGTTCTTCATTTTAGAAAACAGCTAAACAATATTTTATATCAGCTGTTAGCCCATACTCAACGGAAGCTGCAGTTGCTGCCTTGTGTTGTTTAAAATGATCACAACGTCAAAATGTACAGGATTTTTTTTAAAGCATTGACAGGAATTTTAAATAAATACCACAGATTTATATTCTCTCATCAGAACAGACACATGGTAGAGTATGACAGCATTCTAACATTATTATATTTGTCATATTAATTGTGCTCACTCCTATCATATTCTTACAAATAAATAAATAAATAATACTTATTCTCCTTGTCGATCTGTGTTTCAAACAAAATTCGTCACTCTCAGACCGCACCTCTTAGCGAAGTGTGTGCAAGTCGGTGGTAGGTGATTATAGCGTGCACAACTTAGGTGTTCTAATAGTTCATTATGTCTAACTTGAGTGAAGTAAGCACGTTACCGCCATGTTTCATGTAAGACTTGATTTTCAAACAAGAATCTTCGCTATGCAATTCCTTTGTGAATTTCAAAGTATGATGAATTCTTTGACTTCCAATACATAAACTAGAACGTTCAAAGAAATTTTCATCAAGATCTGCAAGATATTAAACTTGTTTAATATAATCTAAAGTTTTTATTTGTGGTTTTGCTAGTGTGGACAGTTTAGAAAGTAGCTTAGTCTGTAGGTATCAATTTTTGTGTTAAAAACTATGCAGCCTGACTATCTTTCATGTGGATAAAGTTCTCATAAATACGTTAAGTTAAATTTACTATAGTACGAACCCTGAAATATGAAACTAAAAATCACCATTTCTGTATATTTCAATACTTTCACCAGCTGAAAGAATCAAGTAAAAATGCAAACAAGTAACTAATTAATAATTACATAATTCGTTTTTATATTTCATGAACGAAGACTTCGATTTTAAACTATAAGAGATCCAGGCCATTTTCTAAAATGTTTATTTGTCTCTTTCCAGTGTTGCGGCCCATGTGTTTGTCCCTGGTGTGGGGGTGTGTGGTGCGGGCGGTGTTCGCGGCGCATGTCCAGGTGTGCGTGGTGTAGAGGAGCCTTAAGAGCGCCGGCTGCACCATGCCTGGCGTTACAGCGGCTTATCAACGATCTTATGCTGCCGTGTCGAAACTATAGGTATGTTTTCAACATTTATCGCTAAAAATTCTACCAGTTTAGTAGGCCTGGTGTTCAAAAGTCAAAGGATTAACAGGCACTTCTGAATTGACAGTGGGTCGGTCAGTTAGTCTTAGTTGAAAATAGGGTCTTCATGGGGAAAACGAGCAAAAAAACTCCGCGGACATTCTTTTCAATTAAGTTTTCACAAAATCTTGGTTATATATTATTTTATTGTATATTCTTGTGTAAAGTAGGTACTGCCTAAGTAGTATTTATCCTGTTAATCTAACGTAGGCCGAAAATATTAGTAGAACTACCAATTAGGTATGATATTAGGTACAAATATTTACAGGTTTCATTTTTTGGTTGAAATTCCGGCACGTACTAAATTCACAGATAGGCTTGGCATAAATATACAAGTACGCTAATCTGTCAAATCATACCAATAAGAACTGAGTTCGAATCAAGTATGTTTTCAATTAGGTTGAGATAAATAGACGTTAAGTAAACTGGTATTGGTACCTGCGATACCTAAGCAGGAATGAATGATTTATAATACTGAAATAAATCATTTAAATTTCAATCCGAGGCACGTGCCTGTCACTATCGCACAATTATCAAACTAACAGTGCAAGATAGAGACGAAATGATAGCTAAGCCAAAATACGTGCTAAATAATGTTTATTTATCTCGTCCTTAGGTTCCTCTCTAAATCTCAGGCTTAGTTCCCTTCCCGACGTTTTGATTACACAGACTATACATGCCCAATAAATTGGCCTTGGTATCGGGTGGCCTTGTATAACCATTAATGTTGCATTGTATGGGGAAGACCATCACAGAAACGTCTGTAGAAAATTATACAGCTATTTTAGTCATCATCATCTCAACCTTAGACGCCCACTGCTGGGCATAGGTCACCCCTAAGGAGTTCAGACGTAATCTTCATGCATGTTGGCGATCGCAGTAGGTGTTATGGTCTACTCAGAAGGACGCTGCTGCCCATCCTCTGGTCAATGTCCCTTTGTCGCTTTCTACGACAACCACGGGTAGAAATGGGGTGGTGCTATTCGCGGCCGCACCACACGGCATATCAGTTTTAGTCAGGTCTACCAGTAACATAATGAATCATCATTTGGATGCACCATTAAGTAGATATTAGCTATAGTCGACACTATGCGCTCCATACAATCATAGCCTAGTCATATTGCAGTCTAGACAAATATTACACGATGACTCAAAAACTCGTCATTATCATCTGCCTAGCGTTTTCCTAAAATGTTGGTGTCGGCATCCAGTTTAGCCGGATGCAGTTGAATACCAGTGTTTTACATAGAGCGATTGCCTGTATGACCTCCACAATCCAATTACTGGGTTACACGATACTCCTAGGTAAGACTGGTTGTCAGACTTTCTGGCTTCTGACTACCCTTAACGACTTTCAAAGATCTACAAATGACAGTCGGGAACAACGGCTTTACGTGCTTTCCTTGTATTCGTTTTTAATTTAATATGCTTGTACATACTTGTGTAAATAAAATCTACGAAATATCATAGATTTCAATGACTTGTTGACCAAAACATAATTATACTACGTTTCGCATGGAACGCTATGTCGAATAAGTTCTATTAACCAGAGCAAATGGTAAATTATTCAGTCGCAATATTACAAAACGTGTACTGCACTTTGTCGTAGAGATATTACGTCAATGTCTTGGAATACTATCAGTGCTACCTAGGAAATAGTTGATGTAGGTAGTAACTGGAGACTTAACAGTATTTCCTGTCATGCAATGGTGTTGAGCATGTCGCATTAGTTTCGATGACGATACAGTTTCAAAGCAGATTGTTAAGTTCGAATCATACTTAGAAACTAATATCTTCACATCAAATGTGTAGTGGTTTATTGATTTTGATATTAGCGTATCTGTAGTACCATACATAGTACCTATAGTCATAATTATTGTAAAGGCTCTGAATCATTTTAATAGTTTATTATCTACAGTCTTACCAAGGCGTATTGTGTTACCCAGTAACTGGGTTGGGGAGGTCAGGCAGGCAGTCACTGCATGTAAAACACTGGTATTCAGCTGCATCCGGTTGGACTGGAAACTGACCCAACATACTTAGTTGAAAAAAGCTAGGAAGATGACGGTAGGTAGCTTCTGAAAACATATTTCAAGACTACGTACGAATAAGAAGATTTCATTATGGTAGATGCTATCTATACAAGGTGTAACGTCAAATACGCAAAACCTGAAAATAGTTTGATTAGAATAACGAGCAGAATTAATTGAACCACAATTTAATATAGGTCACATTTTTAAAAAAACCTTCATTATACATGTTGCCCTGTCTATTTATTAATAAGTCAAGCCATCACGTGCGCAAACCTGCCAAAATAGGTAAACAAACACAAATGGTTGTCGTCCAATTTAAATTTTCTCATACGCGTGAAAATAATAGTTCTTATTTTAATAAAAATACGAGTCTTGGTAAAACTAAAACAGCACATAAAATATTAAAAAAAAAACAATTAGGTTTATTGAATTAAAAATCATTTGGGGTGTCTGAGGTTTTGCGTGTTTAACGTTACACCTTGTATATTATAATATATATAAAAGGCAAAAGTGATTGACTGATGTATCAACGCACAGGCCAAACCCTTAAGGCTAGAAAATTGAAAATACGTACACGTATTCCTCATATGACGAAGGCATCCACTAAGGAAGGATTTTTCAAAATTCAACCCCCAAGGGGTGAAATAGAGGATAAAAGTTTGTATGAAACTTTTTATATTCCTTGGATATATTTGCATTACATACAATGGCATTCTATATTACCTACCTATCTAGGTCGGTAGGTAGATTGGTAGGGTAGGTAGGTAAGTTGGTAGGTAGGTAGGTAGATGGGTGGATGGGTGGGTGAGTGGGGGGTGGTAGGTGTGACTGCCCCGTTGGTAGCGTGGGGTCCTGGGTTCGATTCCCAGGTCGGGCAAAGTATTATTGGGTATTAATTTCTCAGTTTAACAGCCCGGAGTTTGGAAGTTGGCGGTGTAACACCCCCGTGCCTCGGAAAGCACGTAAAGCCGTTGGTCCTGCGCCTGATCTCTCTCCGGTCGTGTCGGTTTGTCGTCCCACCGCACTTTGAGAGTGAGGGAAGAGGGAGTGCATCTGTGTTTGCGCACACTCTTGTGCACTATAATATCTTCTGCGTACTTGGCTGATCTCCATTGAGATTGGACGCCGTGACCGAAATCCGGTCGGAAGATTACATTTTTTTAGGTAGGTAGATAGGGACAGGACAACATCTGTAGGGTCAGCTAGTCTTCAATAAGCAACTAACACAGGAACTAAAAGTAAGCATACATAGCGCCAACCAGGCGGCCAAGTCTGCTATTTTTATGATTCCGTCATTCCAACACGATCCCATTGTCATTTTGCTAAAAGTTTGTAATCTGCAAAATTCATAATGGTCGACCATTGGTCGGTCGAATTAAAAGCAATGACTGCACAAAGACGTTCTAATGGTAGGTCACTGACTGATCAAAGGAACTGTCAAAATTTTAGCAGATTTCTGCCTATGCCTAATCAGTCATTCAGTTGTCATTTTGTACGAGATTATCATTCTATATCATTTCTTTCAATAACGTGTCAGTGGTTGACCATTGGAAAATCATAATGACGCCATTATATTAGTAGATTACCAAACTTGTCAAAATCAACAATTATGAAATCAATGATAGACCATTTGTAATACAGACTTGAGGCCCTGGGCACCATAACTTCTGTTGATTGATTAAACCACTGAAGCCTAACAGAAGGTAACTCAATCCATTAAAAATCAAATAAGTGTCTACCAATCGATATCTAATCCAATCACTTTCCCACCGAGGATCGTAAACGCCACATAAAAGACGACAATAACCGTAACTAATAAGAACACTTGTTTGCCGAATAAACCGCAACTTTCGGACAATAAACCGTAACTGATAGATTGAAGTTACGATTTTATTGCTTAGGGCGTTTTCTAACTAGAACTTTTTCTTTGTTGTATCATAAACGAGTTGCCGAGTGCCGGCCGCGAACAGCACCACCCCATTCCTACCCGTGGGTGTCGTAGAAAGCGACAGAGAGATATTGATCAGAGGATGGGCAGCAGCGTCCTTTTGAGTACCATAACATCTACTGCGATTGCCAATATGCATCGGCCAAGCATGCATGGCGATTACGGCTGAGCTCCCCCTTGGAAGAGACCTATGCCCAGCAGTTCTCCTTGGAGGAAACTTATGCCCAGCAGTGGGCGTCTAAAGGTTCACACGATGATGATAATGATGGTATCAAAACGCAAGCTACGAGTATTTGTATTCATCTTTCATAGTTTACTTACCCGATGTTCGAGATCTTTACAAATTATGATGAATACCAGTTTCACAAAAATCGAGACAAACTTTTTTGCTTACAAGTCCAATCTAAAAATAAAGTAGGTACATTCTTCAGGGTGACCGAGCATGACGTGATAGTGATGAGGTTAACATTGAATGAACTTTGCTTTTGCTCACTTAAATTGCATAGCAAAAAGGACCAAATTAAGTGTATGAACAATAATATAATTATACCAACCTATTATGTCCTATTACAGGGTAAAGACCCTTTCTCACACCAGAGCTTTGGTCGCGTTGGTGATTTCAGACTTACGTTAATTATTATAAGCCCAGCCCCCCTAGCCATTACTCAAATTGACAATCTACAATCGATAACGCCAAGAGAAAAATAATCAAATGTATGAGAATGACGTCATCTCGACGATAAGTCACGTGATCTAAAAACCAAAATATATTACGACGAAGCGTTAATTATTGTAGAAACAGAAACGATACGAAACGTTTGTAAGTTGGCTAGGGGGGCAGGTATTCTTGCGATGTTTTCCTTCACTATTGTCAGCAATGTCTAAGCTAAGCGTAGAACAGAAACTATGTGTATGCATAAAGAAAAGAATTGTAGTAGAGTAGGATTGACAAGAACATACAGTAGGTACAGAGGGCTAATTCACGTAATTTTATGACGCGCCGATGAAGTTGTAGTGCAGTTGCAGTTAAGTTCAAGTTTGAGTGATAAACGGTATGCTTGTAATATTTGAACTGCGCGTAAGCTGCGCGTAAACTGCACGCCAACTGTACGACACCCAAACTTTACCAAACTTACTTATGGCGTAGCCACATCAGAGAAAAATATACTCACTCAAATAATTTAACAGAATCTGAATACGACGTTATTACAATATTAAAATAATACCCCAGTACAGATTTTAGAGCTTTTTAACTGTCATTTTGAGACGTCAAACGAATAGTAGAATACCGATGTTGCGTTCCGAAACACGCACCAAAGACGCGCAACAGTACAATGCCGTTATTGCGCTCGCGTGACGCGAACTTGACGCGAGCGTGTCTAACAGCGGTAGAGAATACGAAAAGCGTTGTTTTGATCGAAACTTAACTGCAACTGCACTGCAAGAGCACTTCTTTAGTTACGTGATTTTGCCTACAGATCCCATAGGTAAATAAACGCAGCGGTGAGACGCCATATCTGTAAAAGTCTTTAGGCATTTGCTGCCTCTATTTTTATTTTATTGTGATGTCAAGCTGTCTTTATGTTATAGGTACCTTTCTTAGATCTATTTTATTACGTTTACGTTTATGAGAACACTTAATATCAGTGATACTTACTTAATTTTCCATCCATTTCCCCTAAGTATGGTTTCCTAGAAACTTTTAACGTACTTGTATGGTGGAAAAACAGGAAAATTAAAATGAAAAGAGGGAAAGTCCTGATTACAAAACACAGAACAACAAAGCATCCATTTATAAGCAACGGAAGTATTATTCTCAGAAATGTATCTAACAATGATACATTTTCCTACAATCACAAATGATATCCGAAAACTATGACCACTTTAAACATTACCTAGTATTTTTATTCAAATTAATACCTAGTGACACGATCTTATTAGGTGAACAGGGTAGAAATATAAACCTAGATTTCACACCACACCCATGTAGGTACATATATGTTTCTTTGAAATAAAAACAATACTGCAGAAAATTCCTTGAAATTCATTCTTGTAGGGTACTGTTATAAAATAAAACGATGTAGATTTTTAGATCAATAGTGGGCAGACCATTTCCTTGAATTATTAACACCTAATACTAACCTATTATTGTTTTATTGCTGGGCAAAAGCCTCTTCTCATTCTCAGAGAATGCATGAGCATTGATTACCATGTTTGATCTAGGCGAATTGGCGATTTCGTACTGAGTTCAGATTTCATCACGATCTTTTTCTTTCACCGATATCAGTGACATTTCCTTTTACATGTAACCTTGATTATCCGTAACGTGAAGCAACGAACGGAATGGTGATAAGTACTTACTTGAACACAGTAATAAAAACAGTGTGAATTTTGATTAGATTCACGTGATTCAATTAGTGGGTCAAAAAAATTTATACGTTTGCCGTGTTTTTTAGTTTTTGTACTCGATTTAATAGCATGTGTCGTTAACAAATTCCGAGATAATTACATGTTTATAATTGTAGTTTTTCTAATTGATAGGAAATTGTAACCGTAAGCAGTACCAAGCACCACTGATACCTTTAATTAAATAATGATTGTGACTTGCAGTAATCATATCAAGTTTACAGATGAATAGGTAAATTCTAAATAACATAGATACTCGACATTGCAAAATTACCAAATCATATCAGATAGTAGTTACCTAATAATTAAATGTTGTGTTAAACATTTAATAACGTGTATCTGTTTCATTATAAAAACCTACAAATATAATTATGAATGCAAAAGCTAATAAACGTGTTTCTTTGCCCACAGACGCGGATGCACAGAGCTCCTCACAGCTGTCACCAGAGTGAAGCACGAAGAAGAATGCAAATACGACACCATGATCTGTCCAATCACAGCCAATTGCTGCTCAGTTCCCTTCGACGAACTCTCATCTCATCTACAAAACAACCATAACATCATCGCGGTATACTCACAGAAGATAAAGATCCTTATAGAGAACTTCCAAACGAAGTTGAAGAAGACAGCCTGCTGTAGAACAAAATACAAGATCATTCTATTGCACCAAAAAAGCGCTTTCATCATCAAAGTATGCATCTACAACTACCACGTCAGAGTAGAAGTGATGAGACGGAAGCTTGGATACATCGCAGACGTAAAGTCAGAGACGAAAAAAAGCGATTACTGCGCTTTAATAGAATTCCAAAGCAAAGCTCTATGCACAAAATCTGCTATTCTGATAGAAAACGAGGCTTACGGCAAGAAAGCTGAAGTACAATGGAACGATGTGGTTATGAAGTCAGAGAATGATGAAGCTATTACAATTCATGTGAATATCGGAAAATCGGATTCAGATTTGTTGAGGAAAGACTATGCGGAGTCTTGAGCAATTAATGAGGAAAATAGTGATGTTCTTCAATTTCCATTAGCATCGTCCCGCTTGCCTAAAGACAAGCGAAAGTGCTGAGAAAATAGAGTGTAAAAACATCGTGGCAAAGAGTGATCAATGCAGTGCAGACAATTTTAAATAATTCACCGTTATCATTCCGATTAGATATGCATTTAAATATAAAGTAGAATCATTTGTATTTGATTATGATGTGAACTTTGAGAAGCTTTGTTTAAGTTATGCTGTTGGTGATATTCGCAAACACAAGTGCGAAGAGAATTTTGAAAAAAGTTGTGATAATGTTATAGATGTTATTTGTATAAATAATGCTCTTGATAACATTATATTTATTAATGAAAGCATAAGATATTATATCCTAGGACTGGTTAATGATTTTAACAAATGACATCGAACTTTACCTTCGAAATATGTATAGTAATAGTTTGCATAGTTGGACCAAATCCTTGAGTTCGCGAATTACCACTAATTGTGACTGATGTAGCCTTAATTAAATTTTAGAATAATTTATTATTTAAGAATACGGATATGTAAGATAAAATATACCTTTAGATTTTTTAATATTTGCATTTTTATTTCTAGCTTCCCCACGTGATAAATGGGTATTAATTCATTTTGAATAATTTATCTAGATATAAATATGTGTATGAGAATAAGATAAAAGAACAGAATAAATCAACTTACGTGCTAAAACATTAGATGGATATTAAAATTATAATTTTGAATGTCATTGAATCGAATTAAAGGTTATTACAGATCAAGAGATACAGGATCAACTCTTGGTTAGTCAAACCAGTCAGAGTAACACAGAGATATGGGAAGAATGACGGGGCAGCAGTATAGCTAGTTTTATAGTAGATTATGCACCAAGGGGATAAAGTAGTGTCTTATGTAGCGGGCGCCGCCGTATTGAGCCCCGATCAAAACAAAGGATTCTAGCGTTAACTCCCGAGCAAAGCGAGGAAGAATCCTGAGTGCAGCGTAGGATTCAAGGTCGCCCAAAACGAAGGCACCTTTATCCCCGAGGAGAATACTCTACTTTTCACACCATCTACGAGACAATAAAAAGTAATAGTACCAGAATCAAAGTATTTTAATTTGTGTTCTATTTTTATTTTATTTATATTCCACTCGTGGTGGCCAGTTTGATTTTCGAATAATTTATTTTTTAGTGCAGGTCTTAATGGTGAATGCATGGAATTTGTGTACCTACTACCTATCGTAAATGTTCGTATGCGATTTCTACTTTATGTTCCAAATTCAAATCACATCCTGCACGCGTAGCATGACCACGCTATGTCTACGGAAGAATAGACATGCTGACAGCAAAAATAGACAAGTCAGTACAGTTTGTCTATTCTTCCTGTCAGTATGTCTATTCTTCCGTAGACATAGCGTGGCCATGCAACGCGTGCTGATTTCGGTCTTACATGACTTACAGTGCGTGCCACGAAAGATGAGACTTGACACAAACTTGATTTGACTTGCGCAGTACTCGATTTAAAGGTAAATTTCTTTAAATCGAGTACTGCGCAAGTCAAATCAAGTCTGTATCAAGTCTGTATCAAGTCTGTATCAAGTCTGTATCAAGTCTGTATCAAGTCTGTATCAAGTCTGTATCAAGTCTGTATCAAGTCTGTATCAAGTCTGTATCAAGTCTGTATCAAGTCTGTATCAAGTCTGTATCAAGTCTGTATCAAGTCTGTATCAAGTCTGTATCAAGTCTGTATCAAGTCTGTATCAAGTCTGTATCAAGTCTGTATCAAGTCTGTATCAAGTCTGTATCAAGTCTGTATCAAGTCTGTATCAAGTCTGTATCAAGTCTGTATCAAGTCTGTATCTTAGTCTGTATCAAGTCTGTATCAAGTCTGTATCAAGTCTGTATCAAGTCTGTATCAAGTCTGTATCAAGTCTGTATCAAGTCTGTATCAAGTCTGTGTCAAGTCTGTATCAAGTCTGTATCAAGTCTGTATCAAGTCTGTATCAAGTCTGTATCAAGTCTGTATCAAGTCTCATCTTTCGTGGCACGCACTATAGTGTAGTGTGTGTAGAAAGATTAATATTTTTGCCTGTAAACCAAATAGCTTGTTCGACCGTACGAATGTGACTTTTTAAATTTCATAATATATTTCGTAACATAGGATAACCACTGGGGCCATCACGACACGACAACACGACGATAGCTAGTTAAATGCAGTATTAAATTCAACAGGGAAGTGAATTAAGTAGAATTAATAATTATCTAAAACAGAACACAAATAGAGTTTAAAATTACTTAATTGCTTCCAAGAAAATAAATGTCACGCAGCATTATATCGTGTACCCAACTTTCAACTGTATTTGCTCCAAGCCAGAATCAACAGTGGCGGTCACCAGAAAAGTGTTGTGGCAACGAAGCTCGACGAGTACCGAAGAAACGATTCAACTGTCATGGATCTCGAAACGAAATTAATTATAAAACGAAAAAAAAAGATTGACTGAGGATTAAGAAAAGAAAAGCCGGACAAGTGCGAGTCGGACTCGCCCACCAAGGGTTCCATACATATTTGTAGGTACATATCCATACTTCAATACTACTATCCATACTTTAATCTACTTAATATTATAAATGCGTATTTTGCGACATAAACGGCCGTATCTTTTTTTCACGTTAACATAGAGGGTTAATTTTTTTACAGCATCAAGGGACCGTAGACTTAAGTATATGGTTTTCAACTCGATACCTCCACGCGTTCCCGAGATAAAGGGTCTTGACAGGCAGACAGACAGACGGACAACAAAGTGATCCTATAAGGGTTCCGTTTTTTCCTTTTGAGGTACGGAACCCTAAAAATATAATTTTCACGGTATGTTTTCAAGGTTCCGTACCCAAAGGGTAAAAACGGGACCCTATTACTGAGACCCCACTGTCCGTCTGGCTGTCTGTCACCAGGCTGTATCTCATGAACCGAAAGGCGAATAATACACGACGGCGCGCACTGACGACGCGGCAGGCGGTGAAGCGGATCTCACGTCACACTGGCTTGTATGTAAACCGCTGATGCCTTTCACACGTACACTGCCTGACCGTAAGGACCAGCGGCGCTCTCGTCGACAACAACCTCCGCCCTCCGTGACGGTAAGCGACGTCGTGTGAGAATCGCCTAATAGCTATACTCCATTTATAGTACTCCACTAATAGCATTAGAAAAATAGTCTCGTAGAAGCAGGAAAGCAAAACATTTCATTTCAAAGATTAGTAAAATAAAACAATTTTTTTTTTCTTTTTACATTATTTTGATAAATAGATCTAAGGTAGTACTAAATATGGATAGATATTAATAAAAACAAAATAAAAGTCTTTAGAAGAATAGGAAACAATTTTTATTTGGTAGAATTATAATGAAACGAATAACCATCCCGGTATTGTTCATCCCTGCTTCTTATAGGTTTTTAGCATTGACACTGTAATTTTAAATTGGAATAAAATAATACAACTAAATGAAAGTTACATAATTTCATAAGATAAATTATTAAAATGATTACAATTATGCGCGATAGCTGCTGTAAAAATAGATTGTAATAAAATCTGCATCTATCGTAACGGTCAACATGTTTATTGTAGTTTTGTTACAAAGTGTGCATTAAAAAGAACCTTTTGCGACTTCTGTCTAATGCTATTGTAAATGGAGTATAGACAGTTGAAATTTTCACAGATGATGTATTTCTGTTGCCACTATAACAACAAATACTAAAAATCAATGATATTCTAGTAAACAGATATGTTATACATACACTCACAAAACAAACGAAAAAGTGTTCCGCGCAGCAGCGACAGCACACATACACACTTTTCATTCATTTTACAATTCACTACAAGTCAAAATGTTGAAAAGGGATGGCTTGAAAAAACCAATAAGAAAAAAAGAGACAGTTAGTGTTGTCAATTGCGCGTGAATGCAAACAAACATTATCCTGGCCACCAATCACCGCGTCTTAGCATCATAGAATAACAAATTTAACGAGACAGAAGGTACAAACCGCGAGTACATTTAAACACGCGGTTTGTACCTATAACAACTAACAAACAGGACTAAAGGTATAATAGAATATATATAATAATATATAGAGTAGAAAATATTTATTTAGTAATAAAATTCATTTCTTTGTTTTGTATAAATAAATCGATGAATATTGCGTAGTTACATGTGGTATAAGATCCCTTGTGCTTTATTAAATTTGGTATCATAATTGATACACTTTCTAAATACACAACATAGCATTATTTATATTTTTTTAGCTGCTTTAACAAAGCGTATCACTCGTCGCCATGCGTGACGCAGACTAAACGCAATACGTCCCAATTAGGACGTTTTTGAATCTTCAAAATTGGGCGCTCATAACATATCTGTATAATATAATATCATTGCTAAAAATAGAATAAAATAAATATTTAAGGGAGCTACCATACAACAACAGTGATTTTTTACCGTTTTTTCGCTCGATATTAAAAGAAAGTTTAAGTATAATATAGTGTCTAATGTTGTATACTTAGATAGATAATGGTACGGGACCCTTCGTGCGCGAGTCCGACTCGCACTTGCCAGATTTTTTTCTTACTCTTCCGTTATTCTTTTCTCGTCGAGCAAATTGCTCCCATCGACAACTGCACAATACTAAAAAACAAATTGTCAAATGCAAGATCAACATCCAACAGATTTAAACTCTTTCTACATTTAAAAGCAGGCTTTCACTATGTTCATGAGTCTAAACTAATGTAAGTATGTGGAGTAGGCCAGGATATTAACGTGGCCGCCTTAATACACACAGGACGGAATAACAGTCACTTGTGATGCGACGCACGGAGTTGTGTGCGTGTCCATTGTTAGAGACGATACGAGAAACTTTATAAATTACTACGACGTGAATGTCGGTTATCGCGGACAGAGAGGAAGTCGCGGTTAAAAAGCAGGCTATGTAACCAGGGGTGCGATTTTGTTAGATCTCATTCTAAACTTCGAATCTGAAGCCGCTGCGAGTTTCTTAATTGGCATTCTAAAAACTCGGTTAATAATTCGAATTTATACTAGCGCCACCCTTGCGACCGTGTCAGCGAGTTGAACTAAATTGACAAGGAGATTTTGACAGATAAAGTATGAGTATGAGTAAGAAGTGGCATTCTGTAATTTCCCCGTCACTTCGACGCTCACTTCGCACTCGAACCCGATTCAAAGTGTCAAATATATCAAGGCATTTTGAACCTTATGCGAAGTGAGAGAGAATAGCAATGTGAGATGCGACTTCTTGTTTGAATTTCACAGAATCGACCTACTGATCACAAACTACCTCTTTATAATTTTTTACGATTCGTTTAGTGGTTTTACCGTGAGGATTAAACAGACAAAGTCAGTTTTGTATTTGTTACTGTACCTATAGAGTGGATGAAATATCAATGGCTTAGAAAATTAAAAGAGAATTCAAATGCTTAAAAAGCTTTTACATGTCATGATGACACATGATGTGGTGTAAACTAACCACTGTTAATTTGATTTGATAACTCCAAAATATTTCGAATAAATGTACTTATAATTAATTAATCAACCCTGACCTTACTTTGTTAATGTCCAAATTTATTCAGTGAGTTCATGAGCATTCATTTTCAAAAAGTGCAATGTACTATCGCACCGTATAATAATGGAAACCAACACTATTTATAAATGAAAATTGGTCTCCATTACTTTTTTTTCACGAATAATTATACCTATTTCACGATACAACAAAGCTTTCTTTAAAGAATTCGAAGCCAACGTTATGAGCTATTATGAACATAATTGATGGGTATTAGCACTTAAAGCATCAGGCATTAATGATGTAATTGGTAGTAAATTTAATACCCTTGTTAATTAGCACAAATTTATTTTGAAAATCACCTCAAAGGCAATAAATAAAGCTTTTATACGACATGGTTTAATTCTGAACAAAATTACATAGATGCAAGGATAAGTTTTGATCTTATTTCTGCCTCTGAGGTAGTTTAGTGGATACTATACAAGCCTGCAAAGATGGATGACGTCATCGAAGCAGGCATGGAGGATGTCATAACAAGGGGTGATCCAGCCAGAGAAGAAGGGAAATCTTAAGTGTAGGGATCAGTCCACTAGTGGCACAGTATAGATCTATAATAAATGATTCCAGTCAATCAGATGTTATGTTGATGAGCGAATAAAGAAAACTTTTTTGAAAAAAGTGAAAGAAAACTAAAAAGTGGCAATACAAAACAACAAACAGAACTAAGCCACCGACTTCCGTAACTAAAGTCATGTGTGTTCAGTGCTAAAGTTATTTATCACTTTTTATTTATTTTTTTGAAGGCGGTTCACTTTTTTCAAATTTCAAAAATGTTTGTGCCTCCTTCTCACCCAAATCCATTAAGTAACGGCAACACAGTTAAAACAGAGATTGAAAGTCCCCCAAAGATAAAAAGATGGAAGAAACGAAAACGTCTTAACGGTTTTTGTTGTTTTTTTTTTGCAAAAAGCGCTGAATAAATTTTTGTGTGTTGTATACTAAAACCTTCTCCAGAATGTAACAAACACTTTTATGAAAATCGCATCCAAATCAGTTCAGCCAAACGGGAGAAAATCACGGACAAACAAACATATATACATACAAACATACGGGTCGAACTGAGAACCTCCTTTTTTTTGAAGTCGGTTAAAAATGATAGCAAGGTGGTGCACGGAAGCGCATTTTTAGTCAAATCAGAGAGAGTAAGCGCAATAGGCGTTATGATTATTGGAGATAATAATAATATATATAATAATATGTGGCGACATTTTCACACACGGCCATCTGACCCCAAACTAGGGAGACCCTGTACTATGGGTGTCAGACAGCTGATATACATACACAAATACATTTTTTTTTTGTAAATACATACATATATAGATAAACAACACCCAGACACAAGGCAAACACAAGTGCTCATCACACAAATGTTTACCCTGGGCGGGAATCGAACCCGCAACACGCTGCGCAGCAGTCGATCGCTCAGCCACTGCACCAACCGTGTCGTAAGATGGTTGGAGAGTTATCAAATTGTAGTACTACAAGTACAGATCCCAAAGCCTCTAGTCCCTACTCTCTTTTCAACTCTCTCTTTAAAGAACTACTAGCTTTTGCCGGCGACTTCGTCCGCGTAGAAGTCGAAAATGGTTTTAACAGGGCTTTTAATTGTTTTTTTACGTTATTCATTTTGATATAACATTTAAAATTGTTAAAATGTTTTAATACTTATTGTGTCAAAATAAAATGTAATTCAAATCAAAAGCACTAATGAGTGTTGATATCAACTCGATGCAAATCACCCCCAAAATAAGTTTAGACTTTTTTAACCCTGTAGGCGATGGCTTTCAATAAAATACGAAACATGTCTTTAATCAATTGATTCTGTTATAGAATGTTTATGCAAAATTTGAAGTAGATTGGACCAAGAAATCACGTTGTCCCATACAAACTTTGCCCCCGTTTTTCATCCCCTTAGGGGTAGAATTTCGGAAAATCCTTTCTTATCAGATGCCTATGTCATACAAAGAACACACCCTCCAAGTTTCAGGACTCAACGATCAACGGTTTAGGCTGTGCGTTGCAAAGCATTTTATATATATATAGATTTGGGACTAGTCTTTGTCGAAAGAGGCTAGATCATCCTACCATCTCCGCTCTAGGTATATCGGTTGCCATGTAGAAGGATTCATTGAGTCTTGCGTCTGGCCCGAGACTACAAGACTAAAGAGTCTATTTAAGAGAAAACATTCCGGTGATTCCCGAAAAATATTACGCTACTAAAACCACAGTCATAAATAAAGTTAAAGTGGCTGTGTGTTTTCTTAACAGGTACGTGTATATTGCTGCGTTTCTTTGCACTTATGGTACGACAGTTCGACCCTTCCCTTTTCATGTTACTTCGATATTATACCTTAGCAATCACAGGGGGGATGTAAAGATTTCTGCTGCGTCTGAAATAAGTGGAAGGTCTTGTTCATGTTAGATTGATACCTTTGGGAGGAGGTGGAGATGCGTGTTCTATTCATCATGTAAGATATGGATAAACACATCAGCCGGTCTATTCTGTAAAAAAATATCTTGTCGAATTTAAGTAAAATGAACTCAAGATGAGCTGTTATACCACCTAACGCTAGAGATTGACATCTCACCTCAAGCTCATCGTGTCAACACGCCCACTGGGCACAGATCTTCCCTAAGGGGGGATCCCGTAATCGCCATACTTGGCCGATACATGTTGGCGATCGCAGTAAGTGTTATGGTAATCAGAAGGACGCTGTTGCTCATCCTCTGGTCAATATCCCTCTGTCGCCTTCTACGACACCCACGGATTAGGAATGGGGTGGTGCTATTTGCGGCCGGCACCTCAAGCTCACTTTATCTAAATTCACCGAAACCGACACCGACCTTCAAAAAGTATAAAATAACTTTAAATTCGCAAGGCGGCTTTGATTTTGTTTTTTTTTTCATTTTTGACTGCCTACTTCTTATCATACAATTTAATTACGAAACAGTGATACCATACAATTTCTGTCAACCCTTAATTTTCTACCCTTAGGGGTGGAATATTTTCATGAAATGAATATGGGACCAACTTTGAGGTAAGTTACACTAGATAATAAAAAAATATTAAGATCGGACTACACTGAAAAAAGTTATGCGTGGTCAAACATAAAAAAATTGTTGAAGATACTTAAATTATACGTTTCGAATTGAGAACCTCCTTCTGTTTTTGAAGTCGGTTGAAAAACAGGTATACATAATATTTTCTATCGTCACGCTAGGATAAAATGATTCTATATTAAATAGCGCGTGTAGAACGAGCCATAACACCATGGTATTGCATGTTGGTACCAAAACATCGTGTGTTTTCTTTCCATATTTATATAATAAAAACCTTCATGAGGTCATAAAGGGATCACGGAAGAAACAAAACCTGCATGCAATGTGTTATTAACAAAAAGCTTGTCAACAATTATGGTAAGAGAACTTAATATTTCCTTTCTGCATTTCACACCTTAAGCTGTCGAATTTTGAGTGGAAATTCATTTGCCGCACGTCCTAATTTAAAATATTAGTTTTGTCAACAAATAATCAAAAACCATTTTTTCAATATTCCACCTCAACGTGTACAAATTAAAGTTGAAAATCGTTCGTTTATCTACCTCAAATACAGGATGTTTGTTATTCATGACAACTTCATTTCCACGTGGTGGAAAATGTTGATTTAGTTGTTAAATTAAATAGGTGACCAAGTGAACTGGTTACTGGAGGTATCAGTCACGACCTCGACTTTTTCTCGAGTTTTATTTATGGAAGGTTTTCTTCTTAGCATTTCAATGACAAAGTATAACTATTATTTGATACTAACTTTTGCCCGCGACTTCGTCCGCGTGAAAGTCGGTTATCGTGGATGCAGACGAAGTTACGGATTAAGTAGCCTATGTCCTTACCCAGGGTTCAAGGTTTTTTTTTTTTTTTTTTATCATTTGATAGGCATACGTTTGACCTCTATCTCACCTGATGGGAAGCGATGATGCGGTCTAAGATGGTATCTACATACCAAATTTCATCATCGTGAAAGCGTAGCAGACAGGGTTACTTTCGCATTTATAATATTTGTATGGAAGTATGGGTTGTTGCGGCGTAGAACTTGGCCACTTAGACTGCGTTGTCGATAGCCATTAAATCTTTTACATGCAGTTGTTGGGGCACGCAAGTCACGATGTTACATGGACCATCGTATGGGTCGTATCGTTATAAACTGGTACCAGCACTTAATGGGAGGGATTCAGTGATGGTACCTATTTGAGCAGCTTTTCTATAACATATTGTCTTTGGTCTGACCGATATGAGTTTGAGTCGATTTAGTGACTTTCAAATCGGCTATAGTAATGTGTGTCCAGGTGTTGATCTTTCCTCAGATTGTAGAAATTAGTTTGCCAGGAAAACCCCTTTACTACAAAATTACAAACTACAAAAGAGTTCTCTCGGGTTGCATTTCGCTCTTGATCTTCAAGGCCAGAGGTTCGACACACTCATAGAAATACATGCAGCTATTCAACCTTTGTGGTACTCTGGAACATAACCGTGCAGGGGGCAGGTGGGATGTTTAGTGGTCAAGGTTTAAGTCGAAGGACGAACGAGGCAAGTATGCATGGAGTGTGTAACTATAAAAAGCTTTTTTGTGAAAATGTAAAAAGTGATAAGTAATTTTAGCAAAGAACACAGTACATGACTTTAGTTTCGGAAGTCGGCGGCTTCGTTCTGTTTGTTGTTTTATATTGCCACCGACTTCCGAAACTCAGCAGAATTGAGGACCCCTTCTTTTATTAAAGTCGGTTAAGAATAAGATAAATTTTGACACCAAAAGAAAAGAAAAAAAACAATAAAATGTTATATAAAATAAAATAATAACATAGACGATAGAATCTTCCTACTCAATTTCTGTTAGTCATTAAAATAAAGAAAAACAGTAGCTTTAATATATTCTTGCCGAGTTGGTTGACAGGAATAAACTTCACAGTCTTCATAGAAAAATATATACCCACGTCATGCCCGTAAAACCTTAATGCGAAAACCGATTCCAAACCCCACAACATAACATATAGCCGTCAATGGACAGGTTAAGTTCTACAAATAACTTTACAACACCACACCGCATATTTTTATCACGGTCCCCACAATTCCAAAATTAACCCTTAAAACGTCTTCACACTTCACTATATCGCCGTGACGTAACTAATAAAGGCTCGCTCAGATAGGCGCGTTTAAGTGACGGGGTGCGAGACTTAAGTAAGTATGATGTGTATCGACTGCACTAGTGAAAACAAAGGTATGTAGGCACCCACACACGGTTTAAATACGTCACATCGTAGTTGTAATAACTAGTAAATACATCATTTATCTATACTTATACACAAATAACTATAATTGAAGTGTCTGTTTGTACCTAATGTCAATATAACAGCTTTTTGTATAGAAGTATATTATAAATGTATAACTTTTATATGCATTTAGTAAAAAGCTGTTAACAAAAAATCATCAATTTCTATATTTTTGTCTGTCTGTCAGTTTGTTACGGGTAATCTCTGAAACGGCTGGACCGAAATTGACGGGATTTTCATTGGCAGATTGCTGATGTTATAAGGAACAACTTAGGCAACTTTTATTTTAGAAAAAAAGTAGGGATTCGTGCATAAAAAAAAACCCTGATTATTTATTATTATTTATTTATTTATTTAAAAAAACTGACAACCACAACCACCACTGATAACCGACAACCACGCGGACGAAGTAACGGACATAAGCTAGTAAATATTATACCGTGTGTAACAACTTCTGTGTGTGTATGCGTTTCAAATCATACGCAAGGACGCTAGTACTCCAAACACAAGCTAAATCTCATCAAAGCTAGCGAGGGATGCCAAGGTTCCTTCCGATCTCGTCCGAAGCTCGGTACCAGTGGGACCAAGCCAAGGAAAGACCGATGCAGAAGGCTTCATTTGTGTGGAGAAGAAGAAGAAACCTACTCGTCGCAATTAGTGCGGTACCGCGTTGACCGAACCGAACATGTTGTTGCGTCCCGCTATTCCGTCGACGCAGCTGTACGTGTCATGTCTGCACCACTCCACGAAGGTAGAGGACGTTTTATCTATGGGTCTTAGTTGCCTGATAATAAAGAATTACTATTATTATTATTATAAATCTTACATTGAATGCCAGAACTCATCAAAATACAATTTTATTGTAACGCTGCATAGTGTTTAGTTACATAAGTATTTTTGTGCTAATGGTAATAAATATCTTCTTTTTTATATCTGGGTAGGGTGTACAAATAAGATCCTGTATTTATAAAGTAACTAGCTGACCCGAAAGACGTTGTCCTGTCAGTCGATTTTTCAATTTTCCGACCGTATAAACCTTCCCTGGACTTCCACAAATATTTCAAGACCAAAATTAGCCAAATCGGTCCAGTTGTTCTCGAGTTTTAGTGAGACTAACGAACAACGATTCATTTTTATTTTAAAGATCCTAATGAATCTCCCCTTTTAAGTGCTCAATTAATGTTACATTTAGTAAAATATAGAGGCTATTCATGAGCCCTTTTTCAGATATCAGGTACAAAAGGTACTTACTCACTTCAACAAGTTCAAGTTTAATGGCCGGTTTTTATAATAAAAAAAGAATATTCGTAATTGCCAGACACTTTGCGTTGGCCAAAACTTCAGCCATTTTTAAAGCGTAAAAAACAGCCGTCAAACTTGAACTGAAGTGACTGTTTAAGGTAAGTACGTTTTATACCCGATACCTGAAGAAGGTCACAGCATTTGACCTAGCTAATACGGATGCCACCTTTTTTTAACATTGCCCCACACTAGTAATTTCTTCAGTATAGTACTGGGTGCGTTTACAAACATAAACTCACAGACACAAACAGCCAGAACCGGAACAAGTATCCGTAGGTCATACAAATATTTGTTCCGTGCGGGAATCGAACCGGCGACACGTAGCACAGCAACCAGCCGCTCAACCACGATACCAATCGTGTCGTCAAATACATAGTCTTATATATAAAAATCTTCTGTGCGTGTGTATGAAAGTGAACTCCTCCTAAACGGCTGGACCGAATTTGATTAAAGTTTTTGTGTGTGTTCCAGTGGATTCGAGAATGGTTTAGATTCACAATTGGACCCGGTAGGTGGCGCTGCAGTCGAGTTGTGGAAGTTTTTTATTTTAAGGCCAGGGCAACGTCTGCCAGGCCCGCTAGTATTTATATAAATATTTATATTAAGTAAGTTTATTTGTGTGTTTGGAACGCTTGAATCCCTTAGAAGGATATTTAGGTTACCTACTTTTTAATCCGCGATAACCGACATTTATGTGGATGAAGTCGCGGGTAAGATCTAGTTTCACAAACCCTCTTGAGATTCTGTTTTCAGTTTCCCTTAAAATACACTTTTATTAATACTCCCCAAGGCATCATTATCTCGTTGCAACACGAAGCCGTGAAATCTTGCCTTCTTGATAATGAACAAGCAAATTAATATGCTAAGATAGATGGATAAAGTACTTGTTGGAAAACCAGATTTAAGTAAATAACTTAAACAGTTAAACCATCATATTAAAAGACATTAATATGCTATTGTTTAATTTTTAAAATCACTTTTGTGTTATGTGTTTTACCAAAAACTTATTTTTTAATTGAGCACAAAAATATCTGCAGCATTTGAGTGCAAAAAAAAAAACAATTTGACAACACTTTTTTTTTCTTTGGTACAATTTACAATATTTAGACGAATAATAAAAAAGGAAAACCTATGACTATTTAACCAAAAAAAAACTAATACAATAAGGCATCAAAAAATTCCTGCACATCGCCGTCAACTGGAAATGTACCCAAGAGACTCGCGGCATTGCCACGTTGTATGGCAATGCTTAAACTCTGTCCTAGGTAAAAACCAGCTCTTGGACCACGGGAAGTGTCAACCAACCTTTTAAAAAAATCCTTAAAAAGTAGATGAGCACTCGGACCCCACAACCCGACGATTTCAACTCTAAACGGCTCGAAAATAAAGTGATATCTTAGGATAATATACTAAAATATTATAATTGGTAAGTTTTTCTTGAAGTCTTGTTTGTAATGTCAGTGGACCAATTGTTGTCTTTTAAATAAAGGATATACTATTATTATTTTGGTGTTATATTTTCTCAGCACTTTGGCTGGTTCCAGCTGCATTTACAAGTCGGAGCAACAATAATAATTATTATTATTTTCATTTATTATTCCTTTGTACACATAATTTACATTTTTAAATAATAAAAAATAAAAACATTTTATATCGGCGGTCAGGGATCCAAAGAGAGAAACCTGACAATGCGGGCCGTGTTCAGAAGTACTGCCTTCTGAATCAAGCCCTTGATCCAGCCGCCTAACGAGAGCCTCCTTAGATGTTAGTTGAGGCTCTTGGCAATTAGGCCATTGGCTGTGACAACTATCGGCACAATGATCGCTGAGTCTACATCCCACATGACGACAACCTCGCGGGCCAAGACAAAATACTTTATAGTGCTTGTCTTTCTCGGAAATCACGAGGTTCACATCATGTGGAACTCCATGTCAATTTATTATTATTGTCCTTTCACCGTTTGAGGTTTTCTACTTTTTTAACCGACTTCAAAAAGGAGGAGGTTCTCAATTCGGCTGGTTTTTTTTTTATGTATGTACATCGATTACTCCGAGATTTATGATCCGATTTAGGTGATTCTTCTTTAGTTTGATGCGGAATTGTTGCCATTTGGTCCCATAAAAATTTAACATTAGTTAGCCCAGTAGTTTTCATTTTATGAACATTTTACGACCATTTTTTTATTTTTTATATATTTATTTTTATGTTTGACGATGCATAACTTTTTTCACTGTAGTCCGATTTCGATGATTCTTTTTTAAATGATAATGTATACTTCAAATTTGGGCCCATAAAAATTTCAAGAAAATATTCCATCCCTAAGGGTTGAAAATGAAGGGATGACAGATTTTTTTAGTGTCGCCGTTTCGTAATTAATTTCTATGATAAGAAGTAGGCACTAAAAAGCGAAAAAAAAAATTAATCAAAAAAGACTTTTTTGTTATTTTTTTTTTTTATATTTTGTCTTGGGGAAACACATGATCCTGTGCATGTCGCGCCAGTGTGGACCACCCCTTATTACGCTGACCCCACACTTATCGATAATCGATAGATTTGCGTTTCCACACAATTGAGCATCAATGAAGTTCGGATTCTTTCATCAGATTGTCTACCTGGCCGACACCAGAGATATTCTTTAAAAGTTGTAATGAGGTTTCTAAAGACTTTGTTAGTAGAAAACGTATTATATAATTTAGGTGAGGTGTTAAGGAAATTGGTTACAGGCCTTTGATGATATTGCGGACTTAAAGCAAAATAATTAAATTCTGTATCTTAAAATTGCCGCCTTTGTAGTTTAATTTCTATTCATCAACGACAAGACTTTTAATTATTTAAGTTCGTACGAAAGTTGCTGATCAGAAGTTCTTCACTGACATCTAAGTTAAAAAAACAACACCAGCTATTTTTGGGGTTTCTTTAAAAAAACATAGCATATCAGAGATGTAGGTAGGTAGGTATGTACCCTTTAGGGAACAGTCGGGCTGTTCCAAAAGGAGGGTAATGTTTTGTGATGCCAGTTTTCATCGAACTGCAGAATCATACAAGTCATACGTCTTAAACCGACGAAAACCGGTATTTCTGCAAAAGGAAGGAGAACTTTTAAAATCAAAACGTCACTTACCTCAGCAGCAATATACGCAGGTATGACAGAGAGGAGCAGCCTTTCTTGTTGCTCTCTCTCACACTCGAGCTTCACTCTCTGCTCGAGGCAAGTCCTGGTTCCAGCGAAGGTGTTCCTGTGAGCCCTCTCAGTGAGCGCTCGGTAGTAGAGGCCAATGCCACTGGCGGAGAGCAAGAGGGATAGCTCGCAGATAAGCTGTGGAAGAGAAGGGAGAATGAGTGGACTGCTGGACAAAATGGATGGAGTGATTAAACAGGCAACCATATCAAAATAAAGTGCTAATAAGACTCCAATCCAGATGTTTGTTTAATCGGTTGGTTTTGTAGTCGAAACACATCCTGAGTTAAATTTTCAGGTTCTTCAGAAATTGCCACAAATTTCTCAATAGCAGTCCGCAGTTTGGAAGTTGATGGTGTAATTATCTCCGTACCTCGGAAAGTACGGAAAACTTCTGGTTCTGCACCTGATCTCTGTCCTTTCACTCTCTTGATTGCCCCTCCTAGTTCCATTTGAAGGGAAAAATAATAACAATCTATGAGCATGAAGATGCAATAGAAGTTATAGTAAGTATAGTATATTATCCTATTACGAAAAAAAAAGTTTATATTGCAGACATTTAATTTTTAAAGAAATAGCTATAGTTTAGTTTCTTCCCCAGTCTTCTCCATACGAAACCACCTTTTGTTAGGGCAACTAGATTAAAATTTTCTTAAAATAATATGGCGTTCAAAAGTGCATTTTAATGGGGTTTTTTTTATTATTATTTATTTAGCCTATGCTGTCCCACTGCTGGTCAAAGGTCTCCCCCAAGTCCTTCCAGGAACTTTTGTCCAGCGCCACCTCGAGCCAGCCCTCGTGTGTATGTGTCGTATTTGAATTTAAAATGAATGGTGTATTTGACAGAAATTATTTGACTATGACTTTGAATCTTTTTGCATAGCTTAATAATGGTTATGAAAGTATTCATTGCCACGAAGGTCAATGAACCGTTTACGATGCGAGCGCATTTGCAATCAAGTTCATGGTTTAATAATTACGCATTAGTATGAAGGTAAAACCGTGATTTGTTTACTTGACTTGAGCGGCAACCAAAGATATTTACTCACACTCATACTCATGATATGTTGAGGTTGAGTTTTGTCGAAGCAAACTGCTTCGACAAAACTTTACTCACGTCAAAATCTCTCACATTTTCCCAAGTAGGTAACTGTAATGATTGTTGTTTTGAAGGAATCGTAATGAGTAATTATTAAATTAAATATTTAACAAGTTGCCATTATTTAAACTAATAATAAACGGAGGAAAGATTTGCTTGTTACGATTTAGCTCAAAAACTACTGGTCAGATTTTAATAATTCTTTCACCATTAGAATGCTAGTTACATTAACCCTGAGTAACATAGGCTATATTTTGAAAAAAATACATAGTGATCCTAGAGAAATTAAACGCGGGCAAAGTACTAGTAGGTTCCTTAGAAGTTGATATAAATCTTCGTTTGAAGCAAAGCTTAAGAGGACTATGAGGTGCCGATGTGCGGCACGAGTAGGTATTTCCAAAAATGCTATCTGTTTCTTGCCGCTAGCTTTGCCTCCCTCCGTGTGAACAATACCACACAACACAATATGCCCCTGCCCCCTGACCCGTATCGTGCCATAGAGAGAGTTGCAAGTCTAGCCGGAAAAGGTTCAGCAACATCGTGGTGGACCCAGGCGAAGATGGCGGGACGAGCTTGATGCTTACAGGAGGGTTTGGTCTACACCAGCTCAATAAAAAGAGGAAAGAAGAAAAAGCGGCCTTTGCCCTGAAGTAGGGCAACACAGGCTCATATATAACACAGGTCTCCCCCAAGGAGGGGATAGCCGTAATCGCCATGCTTGGCCGATGCATGTTGGCGATCGCAGTAGGTGTTATGGTACTCAGAAGGACGCTGCTGCCCATCCTCTGGTCAATATCGTTCTGTCGCCTTCTACGACACCTGCAGGTGTGGAAAGAAATAAAGAAATAAATGGGGACCACCAACCATGGGGAACGAAAAGAAAAATTGAACACAAAACTCAAACTCAAAGGCAACCTCCAGGCAACTTTATCAAAATAAAACTATATACCTACGCTGTTCTCTTTATACCTGTATTATATTGTGTGTGTAGGTAATGCTACTTTCTTATGTTAGGCGTGAAGTTTCATAGCAGCGTTGTATACAAATGGTTGGATTGAGCATCGCATACAAACAGTCACTTATTTTATCGTAAGCTGCAATATTCTTTTGTTTAGAAGTGTAATTTTTTGTGCTAGGTTTTATGTGGGAACAATTGTTGGAAGAATAAAAAAGCTCATAGGCAAGTTATGCCGGATAACTAAAAAAAGCTTTTTCAAAAATAGAAAACCGCCTTCAAAAACTAAAAAGTGATAAATAACTTTAGCACAGAACACACATTACTTTACTTACGGAAGTCGGTGGCGGTGCCTTTGTGTTTGTTGTTTTGTATTGCCGCCGACTTCCAAAATTAAAGTAATGTGTGTTCTGTGCCAAAATTATTTATCACTTTTTAGTTTTTGAAGGCAGTTTTCTTTTTTTAAAAAAGCTTTTTATTTTTCGCTTTTTAGTGTTGCCTTAACATCCAAATCCATTAAGAAACGGCGACACACTTAAAAGAGATTGTAAGTCCTCCAAAAATTGTAGAAACTAAAACGTCGTCTAAGTAATTTTTTTGGGAATTTGTTGATTTTCTCAAAAAGGGCTGTATCAATTTTGGTAAAATTTATATGGGACCATTTCGGATTAAACCTCTTTTGAACAAAAAAAGAATTTTGGAAATCCGTCTATAGGTATATGACAGAGTTATGCCCGAACATAGGTACATGAAAAAATATAAATATATATATAAACATTCGAATTGATAACCTCCTCCTTTTTGAAGTCGGTTAAAAAGGACGTAATGTTTGTAAAGTGGTACTGCATCTTCTGTTCAATCTCGGTTCACGACAAAATCCAAAGCAACAAATTGCAGATTGTAGCTGGTCTAATGCTAAACATTTGATTTCACCAAACAAATATTTGTATTAAAGGTTGATATTGCCCATGTTGTATCTGCAAACATCGACTATTAGAGTATTTGTTAATTTCTGAAGAAAAGTTTGAAACTTAAGAAAAGGTTGTCGTTGTCGGACGTCTCTATTTTGAGACGTGTTACTTGAATTTGACCTTGTTGTGTTACCGAATTGCAAAAACATAGGACAATTTAATTTTATAGAATTTTGGCGTGGGGTTCTGGGTTCAAATTTCAGAAGCCAATAAGATTATTAACCATTTCTCAAGTAGCGGCCCGGAGTTTGGAAATTGGTGATGTGACAACCCCTGCGTCTCTGGAAGCATTTTAAGCGTTTGGTCCCGTGCCTAATCTCTCCCCGGTTGACTCGGATTGCCGTCCCATCGGACAATGAGAGTGCACCTTTTTTTTTTCGGATTGGCATCTCGCAGGTCAACCTAGGAGGTTGTCGGCTGCTGAACCGGACTTTCCTGTGGTGCCTTAAAAAATATTATTTTTAGGGCCTCCAGCCAGGGCAAAATAACTTACAAACTAAGCGACTACACGCTAAGGGCACCCCCTGTGGGGTACGAGCCTCGGCTTAGGGCGTCGCTGGGAGAGGACAGCAAAGGGACAGGCAGGATCGGATTTCGGAGTGCACCTGTGTTTGCGCACACTTTTATATCTCCGTTGAGATTTCCCACTGTGACACACTGTGAAATTCGGTCAAGAGAATATTATTATTTAACTAGCTGACCCGACAGACGTTGTCCTGTCCCGATCGACCTAATGGGGGATGAAAAAGGGGTGAAAAAAGGGGATGAAAAATAGATGTTGGCCTATTCTCAGACCTACCCAATATGCACAAAAAAATTCATCAGAATCGGTCAAGCCGTTTCGGAGCAGTACGGGAACGAAAACTGTGACACGAGAATTTTATATATTAGACTAGCTGACCCGACAGACGTTGTCCTGTCCCGATCTACCAAACATTTGGATGGGGGATGAAAAAGGGGTGAAAAAAGGGGATGAAAAATAGATGTTGGCCGATTCTCAGACCTACCCAATATGTACACAAAATTTCATCAGAATCTGTCAAGCCGTTTCGGAGGAGTACGGGAACGAAAACTGTGACACGAGAATTTTATATATTAGACTAGCTGACCCGACAGACGTTGTCCTGTCCCGATCTACGGGGGATGAAAAGGGGGTGAAAAATGGGGATGAAAAATAGATGTTGGCCGATTCTCAGACCTACCCAATATGCACAAAAAATTTCATCAGAATCGGTCAAGCCGTTTCGGAGGAGTACGGGAACGAAAACTGTGACACGAGAATTTTATATATTAGATAGATTTAATAGTATTTGAAAGTCGAGAATTTTGAAACTAAAGAATTGGTCAGATTTAACACGTCTGTAAGCTTAGTTAGCACAAGCGTAATGACGTAAAAGTAATCGATTTTCGAATTGGAAATGTGACCATCCTGTAACATTTCATTTAACGATCCGTCGTAGAAGGCAACAGAGGGACAACATACATCGGCCAAGCATGATGATTACGACTGACCGCCCCCCTCCCCCTTGGGGGAGACCTAAGGTCAGCAGTGGGCATCTAAAGGTTAACAGGATCATGACTACGATCACAATGAGTAGATAACCCATTGACATGTCAAATCCCACAGATATAGATAGACCCTAGATAACGCAAGTATCACGATCTGTATGAAAACCAAGCGTGACATTTTTTGACTACCTATTATGACGTCACAATGTTTTGGTTTTCTTAAATTTGGTATTACCAGGTATTACTGAGGGTATTAAATTAAAAATAATGTTTTTTTTAAAATTAATTACGCATAATATTAATCACAAAATGACTTACCGATGGAAGGAAACGTTTAATTTATTTTTTTACTTACGATTTTTGTACGTAAGCTAGGCACGAAACTAGGCACGCGAAGTTGCTCTTGCGTTATCTAGGTCTATCTATATCTGTGTTAAATCCCTTCAATTTTAATACAATATGTTGAGTGATGGAATTTAACGTCACATTTACTCCGCACGCTTGTGCTAAACCGTCTATACTTATACCCATATGGCTTTAATTAAACGGCTGATACGAATCAGCCTGAAAGTATAAATAAACAAAGAAAAATAAAAAATAATGAAGTCAGAAATACTACCATGCACACGCTTTCTTTGCTAGCAACTTCAATAGCGTTTAGTCACACGAGGTTTAGCCGTAAATAAAACCATGATTGCCTACATGTTAGAAATAACCATGGTTTAACTACAGTTTTTCTGGATGCCCAAGTAATTGACTAAGAATTTTAATAACACGGAAAATACCAATAAATAGGATAGATCCTTAGCATATTATATAATTTTGAAATTAAGTTAAGCTAAGCATAGCATAATTCATACCTTTTGGAATGGTCAACTAAATTTAATTATGTTTAACCGACTTAAAAAAAGGAGGTTTTTCTGCTAAATGAAGTTCAAATTTTCCTTTGAATAAGGGCGGTTGCTTCAAATATATTTTACTGACGGGTAATAGTCAAAAATGGCACTAACTATCGTCATACCAAAAAATGTGTTGTTCCACAAAATGATGGCCTTAACGTACGTTAAAAAATTACTATTACCATAACCGATGCGTCAACATAATTTTAGTTGTCAAACTGGCAGCCCGAATAAGTTTGACTGACGGTTTTTTATGTCATGAAACAACTCGTTACATTTCACAAACGTTAAACATCTCACGTCATAGTAATTTTTAACCGTCCGTATGTAACGTTAACCAACTGGTTGAAACAACCCGCCTAAGTCTTATTTAAATGAATAAATTGACTTTTTATGGCACAGAATTATTTAGCTTACCTAAATAATTCTGTGCCATAAAAAAGTCAAATTAAGGACCTGTTGGAAGCGCACATAAAACTTCCACGGATATTTTCTGGGAGGGACATTTTCAACAGTTCATTCACGAGATAAAAAAGGAGATAATTTTGTAATAATACCAGCCTCCAGTGTTGTTATATGTAGTCATAAGGAAAAGATTCTTTATATTATCCTCAAACTGAGCATCAGAGGGGGATTTCGGTAAAGCCGAGCTATGATGTTAGGTAGCTAACTTATTTATATTTAAAGGTCATGGGGTTTTGGGGTTGGTTTCCAGTCTAAATGGATGCAGTGAATACCAGTGTTTTACACACAGCGGCTAAGTATCTGTCTGATCTCCACAACCCAGTTACTGGGTAACACGATACCCCTTGGTGAGACTTTCTGGGGTCTGACTACCCATAACAAAGATATACGAATGATAACTAAAACCAACCAACCAACCAACCAATGGACCAACGAATTTACGTGCTTTCCGAGGCACGGAGAGATCTCGGTATCGGACTGACCCATCCACAGACCAACCACGGCAATCATAGTTTAAGCAACCGATCGAACTGTACAGTCAGCAAAAGAGATAGGTATGCAGGTCATCGGAAATGGTTGAAGTTTGCTTAGAAACCGATGGATGTTTTCGAATGAAATTTAATTAGATCATTGAAATGTTTATTCTCTATTAAATTTATTTTATTTTATTCTAAAACATCCATCGGTTTCCAAGTAAACTTTAACTACCTATATCTGACGACTCTGCATAGCTATCTCTTTTGCTGACTGTACTTCTTTTACTTTGCCACGACCCCTTCTCAATAGTATAAATATCTTCAATAGCCAATAGCCTCTACTAACTCTTTAGACTTAAGGCTTGTATACATGCCAATAACTTTGAGCATTTGGCCCGTAGCTGTACTGAATTTGTGGACGAGTGCGGGGGTGATGTAGACGCAGTCTTTAATCGGACGCATTTTTAATTTATTGTAATAAAAATAATACATATTTGTAAAAACTAACAAAACCAAATCATTGTCCTTTGTATTGCAAAGCAAAAGATATTTTTTTTATGCTGGCACTTCACATGGCGTATTTGTACAAATATTCGCCTTATTTGGATAATACAAAATGTACCCTATCTTTATTCATATAAAGTCCATTTTGTATTATCCAAATAAGGCGAATGTTTGGACAAATACGCCATGTGAAGTGCCGGCATTATACTCTTTTGATAAGAAACTATGGAGTAAAATTGTTTCATCTCAATGATTTGGAGGTGATTTGACTTTTTTTTTTCTTATTATGTAATACCAATAGAAAAATTGTGGCTAAACCAAATTACGTATCATATCATGTACAGTACGCAAAGGAGATAAGTATCCATGTCGCCGGAAACAGTTGAAGTTTACTTAGGAACCGATAGGTTTTTATGAATAAAATAAAATACAATTTATAGAGAATAAACAGTTCAATGATTTAATAAAATTTCATTTGAAAGCCCGCATTGGTTTCTAAGAAATCTTCAACTATTCCCGACGACATGGATACTTATCTCCTTTGCGTACTGTACATTACTAACAAATTTTTTCGGATGTAATTTTCCTGTAAATGCCGACGGAAAGTTGGTTCATCTGCATGCTTCTTTCAAGCCTTTTTCGAGAGAGCAGCCTTAAGTATGTATCTTGCTTAGAATAATATCTTTAGACTTTAGTATGTATCTTACTTAGAATATTATTATTATTCTAAGGTATCTTGTGTATTCTTATCAAGTTTAATTAAAATCGGTTCATTAGTATTCAACAATTTGGGCTTGATAACTTGTAGGAGATATCGTGTGGCGTAAATGCTTAGGTATAAATCTGTTTAATGTAGGTATGATGATGATTAAGATATTATTTGATAAAATCTCAACAATAATACGAATGTGTCATGCCAAGTATAAAATAAACTAAATAAACACTTAAAATAAAGTGTCGTCAAGTCTCGGAAAACTCAATTCTTATTATTATTATTATTGTGTGACCATGGTCTGTGTCAATAAACATTTTTTTCTTAATTTTTTTCTTTCTTTCAATTAAACTTAGTTGTTTTAAAATCAAGAAATACATAATCAGTTAATTTAAGTGTGACTAAATTGACATATAAAATTATAGGGCTATCAAGTGGTGTGATCGAGGCTTTAGATTTTTGTTTTAATTCCCACAAAACAATATAGGTCATGTCAATCCAGACAATACAGACATTTCCGTTTACCTACCTTCAATATTTATTTACCAGGGTTGACACTAGTTATAAAGTCAAGGGCAAAAAGCCAGTTTATTAGACAGACACAGTCTGCTGCCAAGGTCACCATGTCCATGAAAACAAATAATAAACGTTTATTGTCTACGACACGGAATAGCGACGACTTTTTGCTGAAGGCAGCCATTTGTTTGGATGGAAATATTTAGAAGTTTTCTTTTCATGGTTTAAATTGAGTTGTTTATTTATTTTAGTTTTGTTTTTTATGGTGAATTAGAACCGTAACATAATTCTTTATTTATGGGTGTTTGTTAGTGTTCAGAAAAAATAATGTTGCAAAGTTAAGTTTGGTTACAACATTTTACTAGGGCGGTCAATATATTCTAATATTTTATTAGAATAGATTAGTACATTTCAGATAGTGTACGTTAGAATTGCACAATTTGATTCCCCATCTCCATTCCATCATCGGACGAGCAGAGATAGGGCGAAGCGTCACTACGCTATATGGTTGAAGTTCCACGGTCTCGAACCAAGCTCTTTAATTCTACATTTTAAATAAATAACGTTTATTTTGTGTTTTGTTTGTAAGAGGTATTCTCCGGAACTACTAATCCAATAAAAAAAATCTTTCGTCAATATAAAGCTACAATATCCCTGAGTGCTATACTGTATTATCAAAAAATAAATGTTATCTAAGTAAATTCACGCCAACAAATTCGTCGCGAAAAGTTAGTAAATCCATAAAATTTGCTAGACTGCTTGGTAAATAGATGTCCCCTTGCGTTAATTTTTAAACTTGAATGTTTACTGCGTAGAAAATGAACTAAGTTTTCTCATAAACTTCCAAGATAGAAAGCAGGTTTCACGAAAATTTTGATTTTGCCTCATTAACGCCCAAGAATTAAAATTCAGAGCACGTATAATTTACCAAAGTACTTACCCGTTGAGCATATTTAAATATAGTAATTAAAGAAGAATAATTACGCCTGTATTAAAATTAAACACCTAACTATTTAATTAAGTACGAAAATAAATACAATACATTGAAAATTAAGAGCTTCCACAAACATACGAGAAACAGTTTCCAAATGATTAAAATAATACGAACATTATTAATTCACTGTAACCTAAATAAAAGAAATCGAGCGGCCATGGCGCCTGCAATAATATTGCTAGCAACTCACACATTTAGTAAACGTAGTCATTGCTTATCACGAACTGTCAGGCGCTCCCGCACCGTGCTATGTAAAAAGAACTTTTTGCCTTGAAGCACGCTTCAATACTATGAATAGAGGAATGAAACAAAGGAGTTGTAACTATTGTCTTTTGCAGCAAGATTAATTTCTCTATTCGTTTTATAAGATAATAAAATTAAATTAAGGCGGTACCCTGAGCAAATAACCTTAAGCATTCGTTCCCTCTTCGCCGCGCAAGAGATACAGTAGCTATTACGCTTAGATTTTAGAAATCAATCTTTCTAAAATCACATTTTGGGATTTTGAAAAAAGAAATTCGACCAAAATGTTCATTAATTAATTGCCTAACCATTAGTGTTAGTAAAAAATCGAATTAACGGTTACTTGCCGAGGAGATGCATGTTTTCAATAATTATTTCTCATTTCTGTGGTTTCATTGTGAGGAGATTAGTTAAATACTATTATACTTCGTAAACAAAAATCTGATCTACCGTTTTGGAGTCAAGATTACGTAGAAATTTAATCTGTTTTTTATTTGTTGATATTTCTTTTGGATATAGAGTATTTAGGTCCGAAAAACTGAACAAAACACGGCTAGCGCTGCGTCTTGCACAGGGACGCGCCTTAACTAAAACAAGGAGGCATCGAAAAGATTAGGTTTAATATAGCTATTGCCCGCGACTTCGCTCGCTTGATTTTTTTATACGGATTCAATTTTTTTTACTACACACTGTGCTCTCAAGCAAGGCAGCTTCTTATTAGCGAAAGAGTTTACAGAATCAGACCAGTATTTTCGAAGACTAGCCCAAATAAACACAAACTCAATATTATTATGTAGTGAAAATAATCGAAATCTTACATAATTATTTGCTAAAAAGTCTCAGCTGTTTGTAATTACTTCATACAGTATAATTTAACACCGTACCTACTTCTATTTCAAATTTTGAATAACTTTGACTTGCGGATCGAAGGACCACCAAACTTAATTCCAAAAAGACTTTGACCTCACCTTTTTCAGAAACTGGCAAAGTTGAACAAGACTTAACAGACAATTGTTCATTTCATTATTCTCCAAAACAATATTATGAAACAGTGGCGTGGATTACAAAATAATCGGATTATATTGAAAGTTTAGCGCCTATTCATTTGGCAACGGATACAACTAGTTAGAGTTATATAACATTGTTTGTGTTGATAACGAAATACCTAGTTTAATAGTATGGGACTCGTTATTAGTTAACTGCGCTGATAGGATTGCATTTCTACAGGTAAATATCGAGCTATATATTTGAAGATAGAGCTTATTTTGACAAGAATGAGCGCTGCTAAACCAAGTTAATCCTACCAGCACCTAGGCTAAGTACAAAAATAGACCAGAATACGGAAGCATACAAATATACAATTATTACCTTAAAACATTTGGTCTACGAGTACACTATGTGTGTTCAAGGCTAGGCTAAAGGCATTGCTCTTAGAAAAGTGTTATTATAAGTATCCAAAATTTTATGGAAGATAAAATATTAAAATAGAGTCAAAGTGAAATCATTTATTTCAATTAGACCATTAAAAGGCACTATTGAACGTCATAAAAAAAAAGTTGATTCTAGTTTCCCCTTCCAAAAGATAGTGTCGTATGGAGAAGAATGGGCAAGAAACTCCATACTAACTCTTAAAAAAAAATACACCATCGACTTCCCAACTAAATGGAGGTCAACCGGAGCATTGAACCCAGGACTAATACTACACTCATCTATCGCACCACGAGACCAACGTACTAAAATTCGCTGGAGAGAAAATGAGACACGACCGGGGAGAGATCAGATACAGGACCAAGGAACCTACGTGCTTTCTGAGGCACGGAGGTGTTTTACCACAGACTTCCAAACTAAATGGAGCTCGACCGGAACATTGAACCCAAGCCTCTACACTAATCAATCGCGCCACGAGACCAACGCACGTACCAAAATTCGCTCGAGAGACAATTAATTAATTAATGGACGTAAAACTAAAAGGGAAAAGTAAAAGAGCAGAGTCACTCAGTAACTTTTCTAAGCCACAATGCCCATACATACATACTCGTTTCATAATTTCATTGTCATTAAGGCTCTGTAGGCAGGTATTATAAGTATCGAAGCGTAATGATTTGGATATTACATGCAAGTTACTAAAATGTAAAAAAGACGTAAAAGTCATATTATCCAAGTCTTAATATTTTGTATTTATTTTTGTTGAATGCTATGATTATTCTCTCATTTTTATTTTATTTGAATTTGTCTATAATCAATTTGTATTATTTAGTACCTACCCATATTGTTTTGCTTTTTATTTGAACTCCTTTGCTATGATTATTGTATATTGTATTTTGATTAATTTTAATGATTTCTTCCTCTAACTTGTTATACATACCTTGATAATAAGTGAATGATGTGGTCGCCTATAATTGGAAGCGTACACTCGTATTTAACGTGTTTATGTTAACATGCATGTAATAGGGTCGTTTACCAAAAAAATCTAATTATTCCGTCAGATAGATTATCAAAAAATGCTGGATATATACGTATTTTTTGTTTTATCACATCAATCAAAACTGACGAAGATAAAACGCATCGAAGATGTGGGGGTTTGTGACGACACTTCGCCAGTAAAAGTGACGTTGAGTTTTTGACGCACTGTATCGTCTTCATTTTCTATTATACGTGTCCAATATTTTTTGGAAATCTATCTGACGGACTAATTAGATTTTTTTGGCCGAATACCCTATTGTGTAGCCTCTGTTGGTATTCCAATAATTTAATAAACAAAAAATAAATACATTTCTTGAATTACAACTCCTTTGAAAAATATCATCCAAATACACATTAGCTATATCAGTATCACGAAGGTAAACATCGTCTTCTTAATCCTATTAATCTCGTCTCCTCTCCAATTTTGCAAGGAGCTTTAAGCTGATGAGACGAACACGTGCTACGTACGCCATATAAGTGAACTTGATATAATTACATGTGCTTCACATATAAGGTTTGATGTTGAATGTCAGGCACTCTATAGGCATTCCCACACACGAGCAATAAAATCGCCGGGGCAATATTTATCCGAGGAACAATTTTTATTGTAAACAGAAATGTATTTATTCAAACGAAGTACCTTAACACGGTTTGTGGTAGGCGTGTTTCGGAAGAGAATGTAACGTCACGTAAAATTTTTGCGTTATACCTCCTCAAGGCACCTTGAATTTCGTTCCTGATACAAGTTTCTCTTGTATCTTTGGTGCGTTTATAAACAAACACACTCACATATACAAACAACCAGTCGCGAAAGAAACGCACATACAGCACGCTGAAGTGGAAGTGGGCCGGTCACGTCTGATGATGTTGATCACGTCACGTAGATGTAGCAGACACGCTTGAGAGTGGAGACTGCGTTTAGGGTAGCGTAGTGTAAAACGCCCTGCGGCACGCGCGATGATGGACTGACGATTTAAAGAAGGTGGCTGGCAGCGGATGGATGCGAACTGCCCAAGACCGGGTTGGTTAGCGATCTCTGTGGAGGGCCAACGTTCGGCAGTGGACGGTAATAGGCTGATATGATGATGATGAGGAATTAGAACTTGTGACACGCATTTGCTCAGCCATTTCGCCAACCGTGACGTCTTATTTGTTCAACGACATTACTGACGTGCCGACATTTTCGTCCCGGTGATAATATCGCTAGTATGTAGGGACGCCTTAACAGGCTGAAGGATTGATCAATTATTATTGTTGTCATAGGTAATTAAGGTAACGCGTGTGTACCTATTTAATATTTTGATTGATTTATTTGTGTATCCAGTATACACGACTTAATTCAATCAAAATATTAAATCGAAATATTTAAGGTGTTTGGAAATTCGATACATTGCTCGAAGAGAGGTGGAGTAGAAAGCTTGGGGTCGGAACTGAGTTGATTTTGATTTAACTATAATACTCTTTTTTATGCCGTATGAGCTTCTTCTCTTTCATTTTAATTGTACAGTCAACAGCAAAAGTAGATGATCAAAATCAGAAAATCAATACTACTGAAAGGAGTTCGCGTCAGAACTGTGTGGCGTCGAAGTGATTCAAAAGTATTTGTGTGACAATGACATACTTTTAATAAATACACTAGTAATAAATTATATAAATTAGTGTGAGTAAATTAGTATTGAATTTCTGATTTTGATTATAAGTCTGAATTTGAAGTATAAATCTTAGTAAGACGTTTGACGTTTTGTTGAGAATGCTGTGCACGTCTGTAATTGGCGTAAACACTAGTCCATGTAGTTGTTCTCTGTTATTTGTAAATGTTTGTGTTGGTGTTGTTGATGTTGCCTTAATAATAAATAAATAAGACGTATTAGTAGTAGTTAGATACATTCTATCGTCTTTTAGGTTTATCGTGCATTTGGTTTGTGCAGAATAAACAATTTTCTTAAAGAACAAATAAGATACTTTATGGTACGTATCCAATATGCTTATGAGCTTATGACCAGTATACCTGCTGATGAAAGTGCTTCTCTTCACCCTCTGGCCTGATGCCCAAGGCTAGGCCGACGTACGCCAGCGTCAGGACAGCGGACATTGTCAGGGCTATAGGCCGGGCTATCGGCATCATTGTATGCACCATCTGTAACAAAATATTTTCTCATTAGCCTTGCAAGACAGCAGCCAAGCTGAAATTGGACTGAACCGGCCATAAGTATCTGCCGCTTGTCGAACGGATCATGGGCTCCGCAAAACGTCCAGCGACATCTTTTCAGACCCTAGCAAAGATAGCAGGAGCTCGATTTCAAAGGCAAGATTGTCCCACCCTTGCTCAAGATACACAGGATTGAAAACAGTAAAGGTCTTAGCCCTGCAAATAATCATGGCGAGATTCATTTATTCATTTGAATGAAAAAAAAAACTTGAGAGGTGTCAAGAGACACCCGGATGGAACGAAGTTCCTTTCGATTAATTAGTGAAGGAATTGTAATAAAATTTTATTTTTTTTAAGTTATAATAATATTTTTTTTATTATTAACAAATATAATGTAATTAAAAGACAATTTAATTAAACGTGCCCGTTTATGTATCGAGCGAAATGGACTCCATATTGAGCAGTTGCTTCGATACAGGGAAGTGTAAATTTTATACCTAATAGGTAAGTTTTTTAATTAAGCCAAAGTTGATTAAAACTGTGTTTGTGAATATCTCTAATTTATTTAAATAGGTTACCTATAGCACCTATAGGTACCTACGCCTGCCTGCCTTTCTTTTTCTAGCAAAAGAGTACCTACTCACTTATCTACTTACAACTACAAATAATTCGCCAATGATAAAAGTAAGTACCACTACCTACCTAGTTACCCACCTAAGCTCCCACTGGCTTAATTTAAACCAAAACATTTTAATCAAATCAAAAAAAATATTATTGTCGCTAGTAAAACCTAGAGAAAAGTAGGTACTCTGTGACCTAGAGCGATAAGGTGCAGTGGTTACCTACTGACGACCGCGACCGATAGAAAGCTCATGATTACCAAACCCAAACTTTCAATAGGTACCTACCTACTAAACAAAACATAGAAGTAGGTACAGTAACTACCTACCTACCTAACCTACGTATTCTATGGCTTAATTATCGACTTAAAATTTACACTCGTTTTCACAATCCACACAGTCTCACAGTGAAAGGTGGACTTATCTCGTAGGTCGTTATCATCGGAATTATCACGCAATGATAATTCCGATGTCATTGAGGTAGGTACCGCCACTATTTGAGCGAATAAACTTAGGTACTAAACATATCGCCGTAGGTACCTAGTTCAAAGAGTTCGCCGCGCCGCCTTTAAATACATAAACATATTCTACGAAAAGCGAATTCGGACTTTATTTTGTAAACGTAAACGGTTAAAAATTGAAATTTTACCAAACTAGGTATGATAAAATTATTCTGAGAAACGTATAGGCTGGTGCCCGACCGGACAATAGGAGCTATGTGCAACCGAATTTCACGGTTAATGTGTAAAAATAAGGTTTTAATTCGCTCCAATATTTTCATAGAAAAGCCGCCATTCAACTAATAATGAACTCTATTTGCCAGTTCCAACGATTCAATTTTTCTGTTCGAATTGTCTGCGTTTGTGAAGTATATAGCAAAAAGTGTCGTGACAACTTTTCGTAAGATTTTTTTCCGTCTAGCCCCCTTTCACAACGCGCGATAAGGAACTTCGTTCCAAAAAGAAGTAAATTAGAGGGATTAAAATATTTTCCAATGTGAAGAATACATTACCAGGAGTAGATATACTTAGCATATTTTTTAACCTCCGCATAATTAAAATAAATCGAAATGAGAATAACACCTTTTCGTTGTATGTTGTTGCCACTTTTGTGTTTTAAAAAAAAAGTGACAAGTGACATTAACAGATCTACCAAATTGGCAGACAAATGATGTGAATCATTCGTTTACACTGGCGGAGTTGAAAAAGTACATTGATTAATCATTATTTGTGACATTATTTCCCATAAAATCATGCAATTTCGGTGTAAGAAACTGTCAGCCACCGTTTCGTTCTGAAATAATGAGATTTTCGTTAAACTATGCACTTTTAACATCCATTTTTATTGCGGGGTTTTAAAAATATTTTAAATGCATGAAGATACTCTTTAGGTTCCCAAGAATATAGGAATTAGAATTTCAACTTCTTTAAACATCTGTTTTTTTTTTTTGTACAGTCGAACAAGCTATTTCGTATACCTACAGGCAAAAATATTCATCTTTCTACTACACACACAATATTTAATTTTATTTCATTTTTGTATCTCGAGTACGTAGGTATCCCTGGTAACTACCTACATGCTCAATATAAAGCAAATTAATTCTTTAAATCAAGTCTTTCTGATCATAAGCAGATATATCTCCAAATAGGAAGTTTGCCTCCTCAACGTAACAAAAAGAAACATTATAAGGCACTGGATTATGAAAAGCTATACAACAACACACTTGAAGCAAAATACAGCAATGACGACCACAACTTTAGCCACCTAGAGACATTTATCTCAACACAAATAGACAAGAACAAAATTGATAAAATTAAAATTCTAAACCCTCCCCAAAAAGACTGGATTAATCAGAACATTATAAACGCAATCAATCAGCGAAATTGTTTATGGCAACAAACCAAATCAGACCCAAAAAACGAAGTTTTACTGAAGCAATTCCAGAAAGAACAACATAAAGTGAAGATGCTAACTAACACGCATAAGAAAACCTATTATTTCAATTTATTTCATAACTGCAACAATCAACCAAAAAAAATGTGGGACCTGATTAATAATTTGGGATTAAATAAAATTAAAGACAGTGCTGCTCCTCCGAAACTAATGTCAAACAATCAAATTCTAACCGAAGGTAACTCAATATGTGACTTGTTTAATTCTTTTTTCTCATCTATAGGTGCGGACTTAGCAAACAAAATACCAGACACATATCACACAGATACGGGCAACACACTAATGTATGATCATAACTATACACATGACATAACGCTTAACGAACTAACGCCGTGCACCACAGCGGAAATAATAAGAATAATTGACGACCTCGATAGTGACACTAGCACTGGTCTGGATGGTATTAGTACTAAGGCAATAAAATGTTTAAAAAAGATAATCGTTGAGCAGCTAACTAACTGTATAAACGTATGTTTACTACACGGTACTTTTCCCGAGACCCTCAAGGTGGCTAGGGTCAGTCCTATTTACAAATCTGGAAATAGAACTGACCCAAGCAACTACAGACCAGTGTCAGTGTTACCGATAATGTCCAAAATATTCGAACGCGTATTATATAATCGCTTAAATAACTATTTGACAAATAAAAGCTTTCTAATAGATGAACAATATGGCTTTCGCCCTAAATCTACTACTCTCTCGGCTGCAACCGATCTAATTACCAAAATTAAAACCTATATAGATCAAGGGGGCTATGCCTTAGGGATATTTATTGACCTAAAAAAAGCGTTCGATACCGTAAGTCATCAAAAACTGCTACAGAAGCTGGATAACATAGGTGTTACAGGTACAGCACATAAAATGTTCAAATCTTATTTGGAGAATAGGCGTCAGGTTGTTAAAATAGGAAATGTACACACTAGCTCGATTCAAAACATTTCATATGGCTGTCCTCAAGGTTCAATTATTAGTCCATTACTTTTTCTAATTTATATAAACAGTATACCTAAATAAAATAGGGTTAACAGGAAACCTAACACTGTATGCAGACGACACCTGTCTCTTTTACTTTGACAAATCACTACACGACATCATAAAGGACGCTCAACATGACCTTGATCTATTCAACGAGTGGCTAAAATACAACCTTCTAACAATTAATACGTCGAAAACCTCCTTTATGATTTTTACCACTAAAAATAAGCAAATACCGGACTTCTCACCTCTTAAAATAAATAATGAAATTATAAAACGATCAACCAACGAAAAATATCTTGGATTAAGGGTAGACGAGAAACTAACTTGGAAATTACACATTGATCATCTCCGAAATAAATTAACATCATTATTGGCAGCATTACGGAAAGTAGCAAACTGTATACCAAACAAAGTGCGCACTCTAATCTATAACTCTACTACTAGTCAAATCGCATTTAGAATATTTAATTGAGATATGGGGATCCGCATCAGTAAGTAATTTAAATTCACTGCAAAGAGTTCAAAATAAAATAATAAAAACTCTGTTCCATTATCACTATCTCACCCCAACAAAGACCGTATACGAAAAAACTAAACTACTAAATATTAGACAGCTATACATCTACTACACTTGCATTCTGGTTAAAAACATAACCACTAACTCAATACAAACCAACATCCAACTAAAGAAAAAAAACAATGTCATATAATCTGAGAAATAGATACAAAAACAAACTAGAAGTTATCAGCGCACGCACTAGTTACGGTAAAAAAACCATATTGTTCGAAGGAGCACAGCTGTTCAATGAATTGCCGGACGACATAAAAGAATGCGATAACATTAATACTTTTAAAAATAAACTTAAGAAATATGTATGTACACTATAACTTTTAATACTCTGGAGGCAATTAGATTGTATTGTATTATCATACTTATTTTTTGTATCTCATTATAAGTGAACTGTAAGTTCTTATGAGAAATAAATTCTTTAAACCGAATTAAATATTGTTATTGTAGTAGAAAGATGAATATTTTTGCCTGTAAACCAAATAGCTTGTTCGACTGTACACATCCTGTCATGATTCTTTCAGCCATGCTTAAATGGTCTGGCAATTCTGGAATCTTGGACCACTATTTATTTTAGCCATTTGTGCGTTTTCGATAAACTGCACCTGGAGTAGACCGAAATTGCTTGGCGGCCTCAGCTATACTAAACAGGCAGGTAGTAGGACAACCAATTCGCATATTGTCGGATAGCATGGCTGTATTACAAGCTCTAAACAGCTACACGGTCAACTCCGGGCTGATACACGAATGCCATCAGAGACTGAACGAGATGGGTATTCTTAATGATACAACCATTCAAGGACACAGCGGTTCGCGCGGTAACGATGCTGCGGACGAGTTTGCCAGAAGGGGATCGAGTATGAGCGCGGTGGTTCCGGAACCCATAGTGCCTCTCCCCTTCGGTCACCTACGCACCATGGTAAGAAAACGTACCAAGGATCTACACCAAAGACTATGGACCGAACATGGCGAGTGCAGGCAAGCCAAGGAGGCTCTTCCTGCAATTGAGGGCCGCTTCACGAGGCAAGCCCTCCGACTGTCCAAACAACAGCTACGTGCGGTCACAGCCGCCATAACTGGTCATGGGTCTTTCAATAAACATCTTTTTGTCATAGGAGTCACAGACAGCCCATTGTGCAAATACTGCATGCAAGCAGCCATGTGCTTCTGAACTGCCCTGAGGTCGCTTCATACAGGGCAAAGTACTTCGGTAACCCAGGTAACCTGCGGGAGATCGCCAGCGACGTCAAGGCGCTACTGGCCTTTCTTGGGGAGCTCGGGTGGATCGAATGATCTACTTCCCATCTGTACGCAAAATACGCGCTTAGTCGTGAAGTTGCGGACACCGGCCCGTCATACTACTACTACTAGACCCAAATTATTCAGGCTGGGTGTTCTTTGATTTAGTTATGTAGAATAATACCTCATCATCATATGCCTAGCCTTTTCCCAACTACATTGGGGTCGGCTTCCAGCCTAACTGGATGCAGCTGAATACCTGTGTTTTACATGGAGCGACTACCTACCGGACCTCCACAACCCAGTTACTGGGTAACACGATACCCCTTGGTAAGACTGGTTGTCAGACTTTCTGACTTCCGACTATCCTAACGACTGCCTAAGATCTACAAATAACAGCTGGGACCAACGGGTTTACGTGCTTTCCGGTGCACGGAGGGAACTCGGTATGAAAGGGGTGGTCACCCATCCACAGACCGACCGCGGCTAGCGACTACCTTTGACCGATCGATCTGTGCGACTTGTAGAATAATACCTATTTGATTTATAAACCGCTTGACTTTCATAGTAAAAACTTTAACAGGATTACAGGATGGATCTATGTACTTACTAATATTTAAAATTCAAAATTGATTTTCCTACTTTATTTGTTTGTTTAGTGTAAGCGTGACACTTTCACTGATGAATTACAGAATCAATTTAGATGAAATATGGTACAGACTATAGTTAAGCACCCCAGGAAAGGACATTTATACTACTTTATAAGCCGCGACTTTGTTTGCATCTGAGATTATCGATATTTACGCGAGCATAGTCGCCGGCAAAAGCTAGTAATCCATACTTCCATACTTTAATATTATAAATGCGAAAGTAACTCTGTCTGTTACGCTTTCACTATGAAACGGCTGAACCGATTTTAATGAAATTTGCCGTGAAGATAGTTTGAACCCTGGAGAAGGACATAGGCTACATTGAAATCTGGGATTTTGTCTGCATCCACGATAACTGACTTTCACGCAGACGAAGTCGCGGGCAAAAGCTAGTTAGGTTTATATAAAGCTCACACTTTTATAGTCCACAGTTCATCACACAAAGAAAACGAAAAGAAATATTAAGGAAAAAAAATATGAGAAAGTTTTGATTCATTCCTAACGCGTGTGTCCCCAACAGACATTCTGAACTTTCCGTCACAGAAAATTAATTTTAACTTCTCGTACTATCGCTAGAATAATATTTTTTTTTTCCGTTTCGTTATTTAGGTTTATACAACACTTCTACTAGGTGTAAAAAGGCACACAAAGTCATTAACTACGCATATTGTCCATCAAACTTAATGCACCTACTTATCACCATCGGATTTTCCATTCCAACATCGGATGAGCATTTAATTTTATTGTGCGAACTGCCAGACTATGAAATTGACTGCCCGCCTGTTCTGTTCCCCGATGAGTATAATCTGGTTATCTTCAACACATGAGTGAACCGGTTCATCCTAAGCAAGCGAGCTCCATCTTAGGCCGCAACATCACTTCATCTGCACCATCATCTGGTGAGTTGTGATCAAACGGAAGATTTCGCTACTTTTACATTATTTTAGTGTTTACGGTAGCGCGCAATGTATTGGACGAAAAACATTTTGCCTACGTGTGGGTGCATGCAACAAGGGGTCATGGTGGTATTTAAAGGTTAGTTTTAACATTTAAAATTTGTTTCCGTAAAACAAAGTTTGAACTTTGACCTTCCATAACTTCCTAAGCACAAGGTTTCAGTGGTATGGTCTAGATCGAAGAAAAAAACAAGAACGAAGAATATTAATTTTCCTCTTAACTAATGACTTTTTACACCTGTTAATGGATCACTATCGAAAGTCTAAACCATTATGAAAAGGCTGCTCGTCTTCTGGAATGAACTGGGATCGCTGGAGTAAAAACAGAAACAACTTCATGTACAATGGCCCAATCAAGTGGCTTAGTGCGGACAATGCTCAGATAAACTAACTACCTAAACGAACCCGTTAATAGTGCCAATTCTGTTGTGCTATTAAAAGCTATTTCTATCTCTTTCTCTCCAATGAAACAAGAAGGAGACAGATATTAATAAGAGCGTTGATATAAAATGTTCATACAATTATAGTAAGTTGTCATTTCAGAACGTATTGATTAAATAAAAAGCTTTTTACAAATAAGACTACAGAATCTAAAAAGTGATAAATAACTTTAGCACAGAACGCATGACTTTAGTTTCGGAAGTCTTGTTTTGTATTGCCACCGACTTCCGAGTCATGTGTGTTCTGTGCTAAAGTTATTAATCACTTTCTAGATTTTGAAGGCGGTTGTCTTTTTTTTACAAAAGCTTTTTATTTTTCGCTTTTTACTACCTCCTTATCATCCGAATCCATTAAGAAACGGCAACACAGTCAAAACAGAGATTGAAAGTACAAGGTTGAAGAAACTTAAAACATCATCTATGTAGAATTTTTTGCTTTCTGTCAATTTTTTCAAAAAGCGTGGAATCGTTTTCTATAAAATTTATATGGGGTCATCCCTGAGCCACACCCTATCCATTAAAAACAGATTTTTTAACTATCGCCTCTATAAACCTCCGACATCCTACGAAAAATAGTGGTCAGACGCACGGTCTCCTGACACTTACTGAAAGGCGTCAGGTGTTGGATATGTGTTTGCTTTACGAAATACTCAATGGACGCTTAGATTGCCCGGAGTTGGTCGCACAGATCTTTTTCAACACCTCACTACGCCGCACTCGTCATACGACAATGCTACACGTGCCTCAGCACTCGACTAATTATGCCAAAAATTGTGTACTGATCCGTATTGCTCGAATTTATAACACAGATTTCTCTCAAGTAGATATATTTAACTGTACTAAACCAACATTCAATGCGCAAATAATAAAAACCATAAAACAAAGGCAAATGGTAATCGCGGAGGCTCTGTAATCAACTAAATAAATTACCTATGTTTTATTTTATTTATATAAACATAATAACAAAATTTTAACTTTAAGTCTAAGTATACATAGAAATTATATAACATCATTAATTTAAAAGGTATTAGTAGTCCGTTCGGATGTTTGATACTAATCCTAGTTAAACGCCTATTCAAACCTGAGCGATATTCGCTGCCGCTGTGGGTAGAGGTACATACCGCGCGGGTTTCGCTCAGGTATTTAGTATCAAGTACCGCGGCTAGAGCGACCTGAGCGATATTCGCTGCCGCTGTGAGTAGAGAGGTACATACCGCGCGGGAGCAGCGGCATGCATCCCGCCCCTCACAACTCAATACCGCTTTGGTCTGAACAGTAATATTACCGCATACCCACTGGGTTTTCTCTGCCGCAGACGGTAGCGAATACCGCTTAGGTATGAATAGGCCTTAAACAGGGAAACCTATTATTAGCCACACATTACTGTTATATACTATAGTGTTACAAATTGTCTGTATCGCCGTTGATTACCTAAATAAATACCTAAATAAAAAAAATCGCCTATATTTGCCGGAGAAATCATCATCATCATCATCATTTCAGCCTTAAGACGTCCACTGCTAGACATAGGCCTTCCCAAGGGGGGGATTTGCCATAATCGCCACGCTTGGCAGGCGGATTGGCGATCGCAGTATGGTTGTTAGAAAGGCACAGAGAACGCTGCTGCCCATTCTCTGGTAAGTAAGTCCCTTAGTCGCCTCTTACGACACCCACGAGAAGATATGGGATGGTGCTATTCTTTATGTCCGACATCACCGGAGAAATCACGTAACAAATATACTAAAACATACAGTCGAATTGAGAACCTCCTTCTTTTTAAAGTCGGTTGAAAACACGTCGAAATTCAAGAAAAAACTAATTTGACATGTCTAACTTAGTTCTATTCGGTCGCCGTCCTTTTCTTCAGCTATCTGGCAGCAAGAGATGGCAATTGGGTACTTGACACCACTAATCAATTGACATACTTTTTATGAGCTGTCAAAACGAGATTCCTCCATAGATTTTGTATGACAATAGCGGCCTGTGACGTCACTTATTTACCTACTCAATTGACTAACTATTAATTGATTTTAAAGCAACTGAAAATTGAATTTTACAGTTTATTGAAAATTAATCGGGTTTTCGGGGCTAAAATAAAGTGTATTTTAAGACAAGATGTATTTTGGAATTATTGGTTAATGGTGTCAACAACCCAATTGTCTAATTTTAGTTTAGTTACTAAACTGTTATTTATTTATCCGTTTGAATTTGTATTTTCTCTGTTGCCGGTGACAAAAGAAATTGGAACGAAACCATGAGATAGTTTTCTCTTTGTTTTATTCATTTTTGAAGGGACACGGCGCTTTATTAAGTTTCAGTTTCAGCTTTTGAGAAGAACTGTTAATTATAGGGATTTAAGTATGAAATTGCCGTTTTGTAGTATAGATACTTTGAATTGACATTAAACCTTCAAGGTGAGAGATATTGAAGTGAAACTTTTTTTACATTATACTTATGAGATTTTTCATTTAAAAAAGACAACCGCCTTCAAAAACTAAAAAGTGAAAAATAACTTTAGCACAGAACACACATTGACTTCAGTTTCGAAATTCAGTGGCTTTGTTCTGTTTGTTGTTTTGTATTGCCACCGACTTCCGAAACTAAAGTCAAAGTAAAAAGCTTTTTATTTTCCGCTTTTTAGTACCTCCTTCTCATCCAAATCTACTAAGAAGAGATTGAAACTTAACTACTACAAAGATTGATGAAACTAAAACGTCGTCTATGTAAAATGTAGGTATATGTTGATTTTTTTAAAAGTGCTCAATCAATATCGGTAAAATTTATATGGGACCACCCCTGAAGCATACCCTATCCATAAAAAGAAGAATTTTCAAAATCGGTTTACGGTTACCGGAGAAATCGCGTAACAAATCGCGCACATACTTAATGCAAATTTAAGACTTATACGGTTTTCTCATGGATGCTATTGTCAGAACTGGACCAAATTAAAATGGGACTACACGGAAAGCACTAGCTTTCAAATAAAAAAGAATCATCAAAATCGGTTCACCCAGTCCAAAGATATCAGGTAACAAACATAAAAAAAAATACAGACGAATTGATAACCTCCTCCTTTTTTGAAGTCGGTTGAAAAAGCTTTTACATGACTCTAGTTTCGGAAGTCGGTGACTTTATTCTGTTTGTTCTTTTGTATTGCCACCGACTTCCGAAACAAAAGTCATGTGTGTTCTGTGCTAAAGTTATTTTTCACTTTTCAGTTTTTGAAGGCGGTTGTCTTTTTTGTAAAAAGCTTCTTATTTCCCGCTTTTCAGTATTTCCGTCTCATCCAAATCCATAAAGAAACGGCAACACAGTTAAAACAGAGATTGAAAGTAACTACTCCAGAGATTGAAGTAACTAAAATGTCATCTATGTAAAATATTCGGGTATTTGTTGATTTTTTCAAAAAGTGCTGAATAAATTTCATAAAAAGTTATATGGGGCCACCCCTGGAGAATACTCTATCCATCAAAAAAAGAATTCCCAAAATCGATGTTACATTAGCCGGGAGAAATCGCGTAAGAGTCGGTTGAAAAATTTGCAACCAATTTATAACATTCGATTTTCGAATTTCAATTGTTTTTTTTATTCAGCTTAGGCGAAATAGATCCAGTTCGTGAGTTCCCGCACAGAACAATTATTTGGCCTACAAGTAATTGTTCCGGGGCTGGCTGTTTCTATATGTGAGCTTATATGTTTGTAAACGCACATACGATACAGGAGAAACCCAACGTAACGTTATTTTTAAACATAGAAGAATAATTAATTATATCGTCACACAGTGCTAGGTGTGAACCAAGCCTACTCGACCTGCATAGCAAATTGAATTTAGAACGAGGCGTTCTTTTTCTCTGAAGCCGTTGTTAGATAAATTGCATCGGCCAGTGATTGTGGCAGGCGACTCGGCGACCCGGAGCTACCGCTCAAGTGGTGGTCCAGTCGGCCAGTCTGCAGCAAGTCTTTTACTCCAAGTGTCATGGCCGTAAATTTTCCAATTCGTTTCGCAGTTATAAAAAGTTTGAATTGGATAACTGGTGATCAGAGTTTGTGGTTTCCATGCGTGGCTTTATTGGATCTCTGTTAGATATTTTTCGATGCTTTGTTTTTTCAACCGACTTCAAAAAGAAGGAGGTTCTCAATTCGTCTGAATGGTTTTTTTTTTGTATATTTGTTACGCGATTTCTCCGGCAATTGTAAAACGATTTTAAAAATATTTTTTTGATGGTTAAGGTATGCCTCAAGGGTGGTCCCATATAAATTTTATCGTAATTGATTCAGCACTTTTTGAAAAAATCGACAGAAAGCAAACAAATATACATAGATGATGTTGTAATATTCTCACCTTGTACTTTCAATCTCTGTTTTGACTGTGTTGCCATTTCTTAATGGATTTGGATGATATGGAAGTACTAAAAAGCGAATAATAAAAAAGCTTTTTTACAAAAAAGACAACCGCCTTCAAAAACCAAAAAGTTTAGTGAAAAATAACTTTAAAACAGAACACACATGACTTTAGTTTCGGAAGTCGGTGGCAATACAAAACAACAAATAGAACAGTCAAGCCACCGACTTCCGAAACTAAAGTCATGTGTGTTCTGTTTTAAAGTTAATTTTCACTTTTTGGGTTTTGAAGACGGTTGACTTTTTTGTAAAAAAGCTTTTTTGATGGAAAGGTTTAGTTTACACGTCATGTGGCCTATATTTACGTAACACTTAACGTGCAGTTGAAAACCAGCGTTCGGGCGCTCGTTGTCTGACAGTTTGCTAAACTGAATTACTCACCGGAACAAGCTTGCTAGTATATATACTTATAGGCTGGTAATGGGAATTTCTTTAACATAATTTATAGTTAGTTTAGTAACAACTGTTTGTAATCTTACCACTATATTTATTATCCTACTATCCTGGTAGGGAGGAGGAGCTTGTGGCTAAGTTAAAGCCGTACAGATCAATCGGTCAAAGGTTAAGCTACGCTAGCTGCGTTCGGTCTGTGGATGGGTGACCATCCCTTTCATACCAAGTTCCCTCCGTGCCTTGGAAAGCACGTAAAACTGTTGGTCTCAGCTGTCATTTGTAGATCTTTGGCAGTCGTTACGGGAAGTCAGAAGCCAGTAAGACTGACAACCAGTCTTACCAAGGGGTATATCGTGTTACCCAGTAACTAGGTTGTGAAGGTCCGATAGGCAGCCACTCCATGTCAAATACTAGTATTCAGTGTATCAAGCCGACCCCAATATACTTGGTAAAAGACTAGGAAGATGATATTCCTGCTTCCTTCTTTTCGTAATGGCATCTCGCAGGTCAACCCAGAGAATGTCGGCTGCTACAACGTGACTCGAGTCATGTCTAGTCAATGGTATAAACGCTAAAGTTTGTGATGATGGATGTTTGTCACTTTTCACGCCTAATCGGTTGAACGAAATTAGCTAAAAATTTGGCATTTATATTTATAATATGTAGGGACATTATTCACACACGGCCATCTGACCCCAAACTAGGGAGACCCTGTACTATGGGTGTCAGACAGCTGATATACATAAACAAATACATTTTTTTTTTGTTTAAATACATACATATTATATAGATAAACAACACCCAGACACAAGGCAAACACAAGTGCTCATCACACAAATGTTTACCCTGGGCGGGAATCGAACCCACAACACGCTGCGCAGCAGTCGATCGCTCAGATACTGCGCCAACCGTGCCGTCATTCTACAGATACTGATTTAAAATAAGACTTAGGTCAATTTTTATTCACGTTTTTGTGTTCCCGTAGTATAAATTACGACTCTGCTTTTGGTTTAGAAGAAAATTACAAATGACAGGCGACTGACGGAGAAAATAAAAGTAAGACTTGAAGACGTAAAATTAAAACTATATTTTCAAATACTTATTTTTAAAGAAGAATAAACTGTGTGTGTGTATTAATAGTGTTTCTTTCATCTCAGCTTCTTATCCCACATTTATAACTTTTTACTCACCTCTATTACCGATCTATAACTGAGGCCTATGTTCAGTATCAGACGCTTACGAGGTCATTTGCACTAATATATCAGTTTAAAAATAAAACACACGCTTGTCTGACCTTCGATGCTGCATCATCATCAAAAGTATTACCTACCTACCGATAATTATCATTGGATCTAAAATCAAAGGAAAACTATTATAAACTCTAGTTTGGGGTCAGATGGCCGTGTGTAAAATGTCCTAACATAATAAAAAAAAAAACAGAATTTTAACCCTAGCTTGCTCAAGCAACACAATTTGTACCGCGACTTAGTATGAAAATATTACTGTTACACTTTCAGATTTTATGAAAACTGGACAAGCGAGAAAGTGTTGAAATATGTTAATTCTGCACAATTATGCACAGTCAGCGACTATGCGGAGGTAAAACTTGGACAGATGTGGAGCAAATATTACGTAATTTTGAACGCTAAGAAAATAAATCTGGCTATGAGGGACTTGTACTTTTGTTACGTTTGCTACCACGACTACCTTATTTACCTACGTATTATTATATATACCTTCCTATATTTACCTTTAATATTTTACTTTACCTACCATAAAGGTAGGTCTTACCAATACAAAACAACAAACAGAACAAAGCCACCGACTTCCGAAACTAAAGTCATGTGTGTTCTGTGCTAAAGTTATTTATCACTTTTTAGTTTTGAAGGCGGTTCTCTTTTTGTAAAAAGTTTTTTTTCCTGATATCTACATAAAATGTAAAAAGTCTACTTGTTTTACAATATTTATTAATAGCTACCGTTTCATCATTTCAGCCGTGAGACGTCCACTGCTGGACATGGGCCTACCCCAAAAGGGGGGTTTTGCCATAATCGCCACGCTTGGCAGACGGGTTGGCGACCGCAGTATGGTTGTTACAAAGGCACAGAGAACGCTGCTGCCCATTCTCTGGTGAGTCCCTCAGTCGCCTCTTACGACACCCACGGGAAGATATGGGATGGTGCTATTCTTTACGTCCGACACCATACGGACTGCTAAGCTACCGTTTAGTTCTTATTAACTTGTATTTGTCTTTTGTAAGTGAAATGTATTCTTTTTTTGAGAAATAAATGTCTTAAACCTTATTGTTATACCTTCGTTGACATTGTTATCAGAAGAATAAATGTTCTGCAAACGTCGTCCAAATAATATATTCTGCATTTATTAAGATGCATATTTTTACAAATCGTTTATCGGAACTATAGTTTTAGTGACTTTGGGCGATGATTACACAGAAGTAAGTTTATCAATAATGTACTTTAAGAATTTATTACATAAAAACTTTTCTACAAAAAAGACAACGGCCTTCAAAAATTAAGTGTCTTTTGTTCTGTTTGTTGTTTCGTATTGCCACCGACTTCCCAAAGTAATGTCATATTGTGTTCTGTGCTCAAGTTATTTTTTAGTTTTTGAGGCTTACGCTTTTTAGTACCCACTTGTTATCATCCAAATTCATCAGAAAATGGCAACGGCGCATAGGAATGAATAGAAAAATTTTGGAAACCTCTCTGAAATGTAGGTATTTAAGTCACAAAACTTTAGAAAACTTAAATTTGTATTGTCACGTGAAGAGAGTACATAACAGACATCAGCCATCTCTGTATATAGAGAACCACCAATAACAAAGTCAAGAAGAGGATTATTTGTTATTTTTGGTGGTGGTGGGAAAACTGAAACTATATTGTACTCTTTGACATCAGCTTTATTTGAACCAAGGATCTCCTCACAAGACAAAAAGTGAGTTACACTTATTGATTTAAACTTTGAAAGTAAAACCAACCATTTATTAAAGCAGCAATAATTAGTTTCGAATTCCAACATTAACGTTGAAATTTATTCCAATGTCTCTTAGAAGGAAACTAAATAAATAAATTAAACTACGTTATAAATTGCACAAAAGCTGGTGACAGAATATGTCTACAAGTTTTATCGATCACTGTACAATGTAAATGGGAACTTCTAATTAATTATGCCTCGTCACGAAAGCGGGTAGGCAGTACCCAAGGTGAACCTCAGTAGAGATTAATGGACTTGCAAGCTAAGCAAAATAGTAAAGATATTATTTTAGGTTAGGTTAGGATAATATTTTGGTAATTTTCGGGGTTATCCTTAGATGAGGGAAGACTTGGGCTTGTTCAAACAAGGCTGTGGGTAAGAACATATTGTATGTTTAAAGATGAATTTAGGTAACATTAGGTATAACATGACAAGACACGTGTATTCGTTGTAAGGTTTCAGTCCTATGTAATGGACCGAGCATACCTACCGCACCACGTGCGAACTACAACTTACGGACGGGTCACAGACGGATGAACATTACCATAAATACAAAATCCCGACAACAATGGTCGGCAGTTTACCAGGCACAACACCAGGCTGGTCGAAAAATCCTCCCTTGTTATTGGAGGATAAGGAACGTTTCACCATGTTCCTCGTATTTATAAAAGCGCGTCCGTGCAAAAGTCGAATATCTGATAAATTATGACAATTATAGTTCGTTCGCGTTAAGAATGCAGTAAATCATCAGTGCAAAATGCCTTCAACTGTCATTGTGAACTTGACTTTGTAATTTGAAATGATTTGATTCGTTAGGGGTGTCGTTGTGTACTTGACTTTGTAATTTGAAAAGATTGGATTGGTTAGGGGCGGGGCTAGGCCGACGGACAATGATGATTTCACTGCATTCTTCATCATTCATCATCATTTCAGCCTAAAGACGATCACTGCTGGACATAGACCTTCCCAAGGGGGGGTTTGCCATAATCGCCACGCTTGGCAGGCGGATTGGCGATCGCAGAATGGTTGTTACAAAGGCACAGAGAACGCTGCTGCCCATCCTCTGGTAAGTCCCTTAGTCGCCTCTTACGACACCCACGGGAAGATATGGAATTCTTAACGCGAACGAACTATAGGATTGTTAATACATAATTGCAATAGTAACTTTCTATAAGGAATCAGGAAGAAGGAATAAGGTACAAGTAATACGCAATAAAGAGTAAGGAATCTGAAAATGTTTAAATGTGTCACCGTTGATTGAAAATAGAAAAATATAAAGATGCTTAGCATCTTCCTGTTGGAATCTTACTTATGCGGCCCCTAAGGAAAATATACGCCGAATCTACGCCAAAAAAGTGTTCATTGCGGAAAATCCCAAAATATAACGTAAAGCTACCTAATACTACAACTCAATTTAATTGAGGACATTCATTTATAGATCATCCCGACTTAACTGTCACTAAAGTTATATGAAAGATGAAAATGGCACAAAAAGTACCGCAGGGATTACATGGGAACACTCTTTGGGTTGTGAATGCGGAAGCTTACATGTTTGGGCAAAAAGACTTAATCTTCCATTTACTGTCCAGCGAGGCAATGTATCGCAGGATTATAAAGTTCATAGAATCTGATAAACATACGACAGTAGACGTGGTTGCTTTGTTGGCTGTTTGTTGTCTTTAATTGCCACCGACTTCCAAATTTAAGTCATGTGTGTACTGTGCTGAAGTTATTTATCACTTTTTAGCTTTTCAGTAGAAGTATGATACATAAACATATATTATCTATAACCAGTATTTTAATATTCTTACGCGATTTAAAAGCTTGTCGCGCAATTTCGTTAACGCATAGTCCTCGGCCGCGACAAGCTTTTAAATCGCGTAAGAATATTAAAATACTGGTTATAGATAATATATGTTTATGTATCATACTTCTACTGATGACACTAATTGTATCGAACAGTTAAACTGAACATTTTTGTAGGTTGTTACTTGTAAAGTTTAAGAAACTACGAATTTTATGAATGACTTAGTTTATTTTTTTAATTTTTTGTGCATAATAAAAGCTTGTTTTTAAAATATATTTTTTACCGTTAATTTTATTTATCACTTTTATATAAATTATCAAAATCGGTTTACCCAGTCGGAAGTTCTGAGGTAACAATCATACAAAAAAAATACAGGCGAATTGAGAATCTTCTTCTTTCTTGAAGTCGGTTGAAATCAGTTACTAAAACGTAACGATACTTTTCTAGTGAAAAATAAACTGTGGGTAAATAATTGTTTATCCGATTCGATTCTACCTAATTATGAATCATCATGTCACCATTTCAGCCGAAAGACGTCCAGTGCTGGACATAGGCCTCCCCAAGGGGGGGTTTTGCCATAATCGCCACGCTTGGCAGGCGGGTTGGCCATCGCAGTATGGTTGTTACAAATGCACAGAGAACGCTGCTGCCCATTCTCTGGTAAGTCCCTTAGTCGCCTCTTACGACACCCTCGGGAAGATATGGGATGGTGCTATTCTTTACGTCCGACACCATACGGACAAATAGAAATAATTAAGCAAAAACAATTTCCAATGATCATTGGAAATACAATAGATTAAGTAAAGAACAATTTCCCTATGTCTACAGATTTGTGGATTTATCTCGATAAATAGAATTGGATGGATTTTGATGAAGCTAGTTCAAAAGTTAAATATTAACTATAATCGGAAATGTAGATTGGAGATTGGAACTCATTTATTTATATTTGAAACTTTAAAATGATCCGTATTCAACTTTAGTGTTTGTAGAATAATAATATTATCGGCCTATTATTCTCTTCATGAAAAGAAGATTTTGCTCTGCAGTCTTCTCATGCAGAGAAATAATTACCACGGATTTAAGACTAATATTCATTACAAAATCTATACTAATATTATAAAGCTGAAGAGTTTGTTTGTTTGGTTGAACGCGCTAATCTCAGGATTTACTGGTTCGAATTGAAAAATTCTTTTTGTGTTGGATTGTCCAATTATCGAGAAGAAGATACACCTACTAAAAATAAAATAACACCTACTGCGATCGCCAACATGCATCGGCCAAGCATGGCGATTAAAACCCCTTTGGGGAGATCTATGCTCAGCAGTGGGCGTCCAAAGGTTGATATGATGATGATGATGACTCTTTCATACTTTCTTTTTACTAAATAACGTTTCCTCACACTAGGAATTCGTTAACAAACATAAACTCACACAAACAGCAAGCCCCGGAATAAGTAACTGTAGGTCATACAAATATTATTCTGTACAGAAATCAAGTGTAATCCAACGATTAATTGTTGTTATTATTATATTGTTTTTTTTTTACTATAAGTACTACATTATTGTATCGGTGACCGTTACTTAGAAAATGTATAACAATGTTACCTTATATTCTCATGTAAGTGACTCTTTTTTTTGTCTTTTTTGAGAATAAAGTATTTAAACCTAAATCAAACCCGCAACACCCAGCGAAGCTATTGCGCCAACCGTGGCGTCGTACTGGTCTTTTAGGTTTGTTAATATAAATTAGGTACCTAGTAGCCCAAAGAATTGCCACACTAAAGTGGCAGTGGGCAGGGCACATTGCTCGCAGAACAGTGACCGATGGAGCCGAAAAGTTCTAGAGTGCCGACCGCGAACCGAAAGACGTTGCGTTGGAAGGCCTCCCACTAGGTGGACCGATGACCTGGTAAAGGTTGCGGGGATCCGCTGGATGCGAGTCGCACGGGACCGGTCAATGTGGCGCCACTTGTGGGAGGTCTATGTCCAGCAGTGGACGTCTTTCGGCTGAAATGATGATGAATGAGGTACCTAGTGATTGTCAGCCGAAAAGTATCAGCAATAGAATTTGATGTAAATAATTATGTAGAAATTCTAACGAAGTAGAAAACTAGCCCCTATGTTATCAGAATTGAATAATATTATAAGAGCACAGATGTTTCTGAAAACCCACTTCGGAACCCTCGGATACAATACGATTTGTATACACTCATATAGCAGAAAATGGAATAAGTACGGTCAACGATAAAAGTTGATTAAAACTGTCGGTGCAAAATACTTTTTATTGTAAAAATATATTTATATCGTTTAATTACTTTTTTCAAGATCAAGGAAAATCTTCTAATATTGGTATTAGTTTATTCTTCTTCATAAAAAATAGTAGGTATCTAAAATAATTGTTTTTTTTTGCATCTTCATGTCTTACTTAATTTTCTCCGTCCCTCGTCTGTCAATCCAAATCTCATCTTCGGGAGTCTTTATTGTTGTGTAAACATTATTTACAATATTTACGTAAATAATAAAAAAAACCTATGACATATAAGCTAAAAAACTAAAATAATAAAGGTTCAAAATATTCCTCCACATCGCCACCATCAGGGAATGTGCCCAACAGACTGGCGGCATTGCCACGTTGGATGGCAATGCTCATCCTTTGGCCAAAATCTCTCTAATCTCTTCTTCTAAAATCAAAACTTTCCATAGCATGCGTTCCAGGCTTACGTCTTTAGCATAACTTTATTTCTCTCTCTCACACTTTAGTCATTTAGTTCTTTCAGACAGTCGTGCGTTCAAACTTCCATTTCAACGCATATGAAACAGAAAAAGTGAAAAGTCTAAATAAATGATCCGGTAAAGTTTACCTAAACGGGTGGGAAGCAGGATATGTTATCAAAAATATAAGAAACACTCCCGCGGGAGGCTGTGCTTACAAATAATAAACTTTCATAGCTCCTAAGTGTGCGATTTCCTGAAGGTTGGTAGTTAGGTGTACGTTTGCCGTCACTTTGAAGGTAGTTTTCTCATTGTTGTTGCGATGTTTTGGTTGTTTTGATAAATGTCTTAAGGAGCTAAATACACTGCCTGCCTTTCTGTTCCGGGATAAGTATAATCTGGGTATCTTCAAGGCACGAGTGAACCGGTTCATGCTAGGCAAGCGAGCTCGACCTTAGATCGCATCATCACATAAGATCAGGTGAGTTGCGTTTGGCCAAACGCAAGCCTGTAAGCATACTAAAAAAGAATGCTGTTGGACCGGTTTACTTTTGGGGATGTATTTTTATCATTATGAAGAATTTATTAAAAACAAAAACATATTATTATGCCTATTTACAGCACTTCATTTACAAACAAACGCTGATTTACTTTTAGAGAAAACTGAATAAATAGGGTAGTATAACAATACAGCCTCAAATGTCTGCTTATTTTGGTCGTCGGTTATAGTTAACTGGAGGTACACACGACAACCTGTTTAGTATCGATTTAGCTGAAAGCAGCGTTGCTAAGTTCCGGCTTGAAGGATAGGGCTGCCAGTGTAAATCGGTGCATCTAGGCGGCCTCTGGTATTCTCTAGAATACTATCTAGGTCTCTCGACGGTGCCGCCTGAACGTCACATGGGCCTTGGGCTTACTTGCTATCAAATGAAATAAAAAAGACCTACTTACCAAAATAAGTGCGAAGAGCGGCAACGGTGCATGATGGGTAGCCATGAGTGTACCAGCTCCAAGACTGATAGTGACGAGCAGAGAGCCAGCCAACGCCAGTGCCTCCCATTCCGGTGCCGCTGGCAGTAGCGCAAGACACAACACTATTGACAGCACGAAAGTGATCACCGATAGTGATGCGATCGCATACGTTTGCAAGGCGAAATTCTGGAACAAGATAAACCGTGGTTATAGTTTGAAATTGGAAATGGGAAATCGCTGCTTTTTTTATAATTATTTATTTTTATTACAACCTACTATGTGGTCTATCTAAGGACAGTACCTTAACCATTTAGTGTAATGTACTATTGATTTTTTATTTACATTGTACTGTTTATTGTATTGTACTACAGCACCATTTTATCTAACTGGACAAAACAGCTTCTTTACTGGTCTACGAATCATCAGTCAAAAAAATATGGTTTCGGACTCTGTGTCTGAATATATTGTGTCCGAATCTTCAGTAAGCCCCTGCAACTTCGTCCGCTTGATTGTAATCAGCGGGGCTTTAATAACAGAAGAAATGTTGAGGTGGTACAAATCATCATGCGGTTCAATATACCAGATTCTCGCCTAGTTCATCATCTGCCTAGCCTTTTCCCAATTATGTCGAGGTCGGCTTCCAGTCTAACAGGATGCAGCTGAATACCAGTATTTAACATGGAGCAACCTCCACAACCCAGTTCCTGGGTAACGCGATACCCCTTGGTAAGACTGGTTGCCAGACTTTCTGGCTTCTGACTGAGTAGTACCCAGTCGTAATGGATATAACGACTGCCAAAGATCTATGTATGACAGCCGGGACAAACGACTTTACGAACTTTCCAAGGCACGGAGGGAAATCGGTATGCAATGAATGGATGGTCACCCATCCGCAGACCGGCCGCGGTAATCGTAGTTTGGCCTTGACCGATCGACCCGTACGACTTTTACTAAGCCTCCCCTACCTACTTCATGTATTAACAAAACTATATTCATTTAATAATTTAGATTTAATCAGATTGCCCAAAAAACCTACAAGTTTCATTATTGAAGCCGCCTCCGCATTATTCTGTATAATAATAATATTGATAGGTATGCATAACTCCAACCCGTTCCTACAAAATAAATTGCGAAATAACATAGTTACAATATCTTCGGTATTTCCATATTACTTTTTTGCAATAAATATATATGAAATTGATGAGATAGCCAGAGGGCAAATAATAATACAAGAATCTATACTAATATTAAAAAGATGAAGAGCTTGTTTGAACGCGATAATCTCTGAATCCCTAGCAGGGTTCATGTATGAAACCTATGTATTAACTTGTAACAACCTGTAAACTACACGAATGCAATCTTCTTATATGTCGGAGACGGTTTATTAATCACAATTGTGGGTGTTAAGTAAAGGACAATGCCAGAAACTCTATAGAACTTTGCCCTACTCAATAAAAGTCATGTGCAATATGTAGCATCTTACTGTTTATTTATTGCTGATAACTAAACATTAGTCTTAGTGACTGTAAAACTGTGTGTAATCTAAAAACAATAACGACATTGATTAGGTTAAATTGTATTTTAGGTAAAATGAGTTTGTATTTTGTGGGTAGGTATTTCGTAATCCGCAAGTTCTAAAGAAAAACAATTTAGTATAGAAAGATTTCTATATTCATTACAATTATTTTCATTAATTTTCTTTTCTGTACATGGGTGGGGCAGGATCTGGCATTGTCATTTGTTATGATTTGTGTTTCTTATTGTTAGTTTATGTGATTTTACTATCAATTATTGTCTATTAATTCAAAACATGATTTATTGTGTGTGCACACTGATTTGTGGTTACTTTAATATAATTGTTATCAATGGTTTTATTCAAAACAATTGTTGACACGTTACTTTGAATTTAAAACGAATTACTTTATGAAATCACTATTGTTTATTCATGACAATTATTATTGTGTTATTTGATTACTTTATAATGACATCTTATTAGATTTAGCACATTTTAGTGTTTTGTATCAAGTAAACGCGTGACGCACTTCCGTGCGCCAATGGACAGACTTCTATGGAGAGGTTGCTAGGGGGGAGCATCGTCTTATAAAAGAGGCATACACACCTAGGTGTTCACCGAGGGAGATTGTAACAGAATAGCACTGCTGTTGGCTTGACATTTTCGCGCGAAATGGGTGCGGTGCAGTGCTTTTTTTTGTAATAATGTCGGAAGTAGAAATTTTAATAAATTCTATACAAGAACTTCCTATAATGGGATAAAAGGAACAAAAAATATCACAACCGATTATTATCGTATCATGACCAATGTACAGACTTCACTGAACGAAGGCGCGTGGCGGGCGGTTTGCGCGCACGTAGGACAGAGCCGCCGCTTTGCATCACATTGCATTGAATTCGCGTGTCAACGAATCGGATCGCTTCGCAATCGAGTTCACTTTGAACCACCTACGTAAGACGCCGCGTAACCACCCTTAACGACTGTCAAAGATCTACGAATGACAGCCGGGACCAACGGCTTTATGTACGTTCCGAGAAACGAACGGGTCTCGGTAAGAAAAAAAAAATCCCTAATTAGAAGCTAAACTGTCTTTGGTATTTTTGATTTTTACAAAGACAAAGTCGCGGGCAGGAGCTAGTATGTTGTAAGATTTAGTTACACAACTGAGATGAATACCACAGTGTAACTAACAGTGGTTCAACACCTATAGCCACTTAGCTATAATAATATTAATATTTTTTATTGACATAAAATACAGGTATGACCACTTATTTGAAAGTTCTTAATAGATTATTGTCTACTAATGTCAAAAACTACATTGTAATGCCCGTCACATACGTGGCTATAATATATATTATAGATAGCCACCACACCATACACGGTAGCTATAGTCTGCAATCGTTGTTTGTTTCACATTTTTGAAAGAAAGAAGAAAGAAAGAAAGAAAATCCATTTATTCAGACGGAAGTGACGCACTTACTGTTAACACAACAATTAAATTAAAAAAATAAAAATAAAATAATAAACAAAAATACAAATATATCCCTAGCCAGAACCACGCGTCACCAAGGCATATTAATATAAATATTAATATGCCTTGCTATATCTGTCCACATATTTTGGTGACGTAGTAAAAATATATATTATAGCTGCGTCTGACGTATATTAATATATATTATAGCTACGTCTGTGACGGGCTTAATAAAACGGCTAAACTCCCCCCTCGACCCCCCTCCGCACAATTGCTCCGTGAAAATGCTCTCGCTGAACCACTGTGAGCATTTACACTGTGTGAACATCAGATACTAAGTAAAAACCACTGCTTTAACCCAAAGTGTTTGCCAGTGCGTTGACAAACTTAGAAACAAAGTTTCTAAACCTCACGAGCCTGAATATTTAATCTTACCGACACCTAAGGTGTAACCGGGTTTGTGGGTTCTAGTAACCCAGATTTAATTAACCCTTTCACAAGACGTGTTTTATAGAATACTTCCTTATGCTATTACGCAATGCCGTGTATGTCAGTCTGTCTATCGCTGAGTAGTTTACGGGTTTCTTTTTAATTTTACTGATTACACTAGCTTGTTTTCATATATTAAGGGGCTATTAAACGACTTTTACAGATTTTAAACTGACAATCACATCAAAATGTGCAGTGTAAAAGATTTGAAAAAAATATATGTTAAACTAGAACATTCTCTTAATCATTTAGTAAGTGAATATTTTTGATTAAGTTCATATTAAATAGTTTAATTAACTCGTGAAGTTGTGTCTGACGCGGACAAAACATTGACAATCACACAAAATCTACCAGGTATAATTAAACGAAACTTACACCATCTTACAGACAAATTTATTATCTATCTTTTAGTATACGCTTTTTTTTAATTTTGAAAGAATACTACTTTTATTTAATTTTTTCGACTAAATTTTGAGAGTTTTGGACGCAGACTGCGTCTGTTCTGCATCAGTTCTGCGTCCAAAACTCTCAAAGTTTAGTCGAAAAAATTAAATAAAAGTAGTATTCTTTCAAAATTTAAAAAAAAGCATATACTAAAAGATAGATAATAAATTTGTCTGTAAGATGGTGTAAGTTTCGTAATTGTCAGTTTAAAATCTGTAAAAGTCGTTAAATAGCCCCTTAAGAAGAAAGTCTTAACAGTGCGCTCCATATCTGTGGGCTAATTCACGTAAATAAAGAAGTGCTGTTGCAGTTAAGTTTCGATCAAAACAACGCTTTTCGTATTCTCTACCACTGTCAGACACGCTCGCGTCAAGTTCACGCGAGCGCAATAACGGCCTTCTACTGTTGCGCGTCTTTGGTGCGTGCTTCGGAACGCAACATGATCGGTATTCTACTATTTGTTTGACGTCTAAAAAAAAAAAAAAAGCACTAAAATCTGTACTTTATTATAATAACGTCATAGAAATGTAATCGATTCTATTCGATTATTTAGTGAGTAATATTTTTTCTCTCATGTGGCCAGTAAACTTTGGTTGTCATACAGTTGACGTGCAGTTCACGCGCAGCTTATGCGCAGTTCAAAGATTACAAGAATACCGTTTATCACTCAAATATGAACTTAACTGCATCTGCACTACAACTTCATCGGCGCGTCATAAAATTACGTGAATTAGCCTTCTGGGGGTATCTTCAAGTCACGAGTGAACCGGTTCATCCTACGCAAGCGTGCTCTGCCTTAGTGTGTTACCAGACCAATCGATCGAATGTCGATCGACGGCATCGATTGATGGTAGAAAGGATTTAGTCGACGTTGATCGACAGTTTCTACCAGACCAATCGATCGATCGATCGTTGGTACAACGGATAAGTCAACGTCGATCGAGCTGCTTGATTTGTATTACTGATGGATACTGGAGCCGGGGTTAATCGAGCATCGTCGACCGATGCCATTGACCGGTAATCGATCGATTGGTTAGTCGAACGGTATATGTTGAACAGTCAAGTCTATCACCCTTAGGCCCTGTAGTAACACCCTTAGGCCGCATCATCAATTAAGATCAGGTGAGTTGCGGCCAAACGCAAGCTTAATAGAATAATGTTATATATAAAAATCTTCTGTGCGTGTGTATGAAAGTGAACTCCTCCTAAACGGCTGTACCGATTTTGTTGAAATTTGTTGTGTGTTCCAGTGGATTCAAGAATGGTTTAGATTCACAATTAGACCCGGTAGGTGACGCTATAGTCAGGTTGCAGGACAACGTCTGCCAGGCCCGCTAGTATTATGTATAAAAGTAATCTATTAATATTTTGATCATGTTTATGGGTATATAATTAAAGTCCATGACATTTTGTATGTAGCTCAATATTGAAGCTTTCGTTCTCTCAAAATCAAGGTTTTCAGTTCATATTTTGATCATGCATGTAATGTATGGGTATATAATTAAAGTCCTTGATATTTTGTAGGTAGCTCAATATTGATGATTTCGGTTCCCTCAAAATCAAGGTTTTCAGTTCATATTTTGATCATGCATGTAATGTATGGGTATGTAATTAAAGTTAACATTTTACAGATAGCTCAATAGTGAAGCTTTCGTGCCCTCAAAATCAAGGTTTTCAGTTAATATTTTGATCATGCCTGTAATGTATGGGTACGTAATTTAAGTTAACATTTTGCAGGTAGCTCAATATTGAAGATTTCGTTCCCTCAAAATCAAGGTTTTGAGTTAATATTTTGATCATGTAAGTATTGTATAGGTATGTAATTAAAGTCTTTGACTTTTTGTAGGTAGCTTAATATTAAAGCTTTCGTTCCCTCAAAATCAAGGTTTTGAGCTAACTAAGTATCACTTTGATATTAAGTTATTAACTAGAAAACTGACTAACGACAAACCTGGATAATAAATAAATAATAATAAATAAAAAGCTTTATATTTCGTAGAAAAAAAGAATACAGATACAGAATTTTATTTTTGCTCATCCTACATGAGTTCCTATTATGTTTAATTATTAATAATATTATATATAATAATAATACCAGTGTATTATTGTCATTTCTTTTATTTACGCTAAGTATCTACACTCTGTCCACTGGTTTAATCGTTTTTGACAGCTGCAACAATACGTGAACAATATTTACGTGTTTTGTAAAAACTGATAGTAATAGTAATAGTAATATATTTATTTGCTCTAAAACATGGTATAAAAGATCTTAGAAATAAATATAGCATACATGTTTTGCTTAAAATAAAGCATGCAAATATTTAGATTTTAGACACAATATAAAATAACATACCTACAAATTAATTCTTATGATCTAAAAAATCCTTAATGCTATAAAAATTACATTTATTTAGCCATTCATGATAAGCATATCTGTATTATAATGTCTGTAAGAAGTCATAAATAAGATATTCCAACAAAATTAGGCAGTTTATATATTTATTTTATAACACATTTTAAAGTTAACTTAAGGTAATCGGGAATAATTTCATTATAAGGCAGCTGTCAAAAAACCAATAACCCAATGGACAAGGAATAGTTCGTTTTTCAGAGCTTTTTCTCGGGTGACGGCCTCGTCCAAAGATTTTCACCATTCCCTATTTTGGGGTTTCTATATCCAACAGTGACCAGCCATCTTGATGATTCTTTGATTGACCGTAATAATTATAACTAGACTATTGTGTGTTCTGTGCTAAAGTTATTTATCACTTTTTAGTTTTTGAAGGCGGTTTTCTTCTTTTTTTAAAAACGTTTTTATTTTTCGCTTTTTTCTTAACATCCAAATACATTAAGAAACGTTGACACACTTAAAAGAGATTGTAAGTCCAAATATTGAAGAAACTAAATCGTCGTCTAGTATTTTTTTGGGATTTTGTTGATTTTCTCAAAAAAGGCTGGATCAAATTTGGTAAAATTTATATGGGACCATTCCGAAATGAACCCCTTTCAAAAAAAAAAGAATTTTGCAAATCCGTCTGTATATGACAGAGATATGCTCAAACATACATAAAAAAATATATATATAAACATTCGAATTGATAACCTCCTCCTTTTTGAAGTCGGTTAAAAATCGCATGGCAGCTGTGCGAGCTTGTTCTAAATCAACGATAGTAGATACAACATCTTCATCAATAGATTTTCAGACGAAGCTCTTCACAAACATTATTCTACAAAGAAAACCCAAGAAAAACTAAAGAAAAACAAATAATAATATCCCAACTAAGTCACTAAAACTAAAGGGTCGGGTTCAGATGAAGCTAATAACAATATCAGTCAGGCCACAGATGTCGACAAGGTCGGCCATTGTCCCTACTCGAAAACTAGACGTAGATAGCCCTCACAGTTTTATAGGACCGACTGTGGCAATGGTGTTTCGTAGTGATGTTACTACTGTCTAAGAAATTGCAAAAAAAAACTAAATGTAGATAATAAAAAAAATATCGGATCAAGTTTTTGTTGGTGTAAGGTTTCGTGACATTTTAAACCGGTTTAAAAAAAAGAAAAAAGCTGATTTTATCAATTTCGATGCTATGGTTGGCAGAATTCAGAAAACCTGACAACTAGTTTTATCAAGGGGTATCGTGTTACCCAGTTACTGGGTTGTGGAGGTCAGACAGGGAGTCGCTCCATGTAAAACATTGGTATTCAGCTGCATCCAGTTGGACTGGAAGCCGACCCTGACATAGTTGGAAAAAGGCTATGTGTTTTTTTTTTAATAAAGATTCTAAGTAGTAAAACTTATTATTATAGAAATCATAGTCCGTAATCATTCCAAGATATATTGTGATAAAATTATGAGTTACACTGTCACACTTTGAGACGTCACTTAATAATAATGATCATTAACTTTAAGTGACCAACATAACTTGGCATAAGTCAACAACAATATTATTGACTGACAGCGTTCCAAATTATGTTGGTCAATTTAAGTTAATAATAATAATAATATGTGGGGACATTTCACACACGGCCATCTGACCCCAAACTAGGGAGACCCTGTACTATGGGTGTCAGACAGCTGATATACATACACAAATATATAGATAAACAACACCCAGACACAAGGCAAACACAAGTGCTTATCACACAAATATTTACCCTGGGCGGGAATCGAACCCGCAACACGCTGCGCAGCAGTCGATCGCTCAGCCACTACGCCAGCCAACCGTGTCGTCCAAGTTAATGATTTATTATTATTAATTGACGTCTCTGAGTGCGGCAGTTAGCTTTTAATACAGATCAGAAGAATTGAGTTTTTATTTATTTATTTTAGGTTAGCCAACAATTCTTTACACAATACATTAACAATAATTTCTTAATCGTGCATTTATGTGTGCCCCAATTACTTAAAGGCTAATAGAACTTGTTTTCCATGCACCTACATAATATCATTTACGTTTAAAAATGTCGTATTGCTTAAAAACTTTGTTTGGGCGTATATGTATTCAGCTACTATTATTTAATCGTACGTGAAAATAAACACGGATCGCCGTTGGTCCTGCGCCTGATGTCTCCTCTGTCGTGTCGAATTGCCGTCACAACGCATTAAGAGACGGAAGAGGGAGTGAAGTGCACCTGTATTTTTGTATTTTCACACACACTTTATACAATATCTCTTGCGTACTTGGCTCGTTTTTATTGAGATTGTCCACCGTGACCAAAATGCGGTCAGGAGAATATTGTACAGACGCCAGCACATCACGCCACACCAATTTGTCAAATTTTCCCAATTAAATATGAACCTCATTCTTTGCTGGATGTGCCGGGCCTCTGTACCTACATAAAAATTAGATCTTTAGTTCTGTATGTGCAATACTTGGTATAGTTTTATTTACGTACTCATAAATTTGCGACCGACAAATAATCATGTCGAGATCCATACATTCATTTTTATGAAAAAAAAGGGTTTAAAATATTTTCAAATATGGAGAGTACATTACCAGGAGTAGATTGATATCCTTACCATATATTTAAACCCCGCATAATTAGGATTTTTTTAAATGAAAATACAGTTTTTAATTTCATCTTGTTGCCCATTTTGTGCTTATAAAAAACATAAAATGACAAGCGACGTTAACGGATTTATCAAATTGGCAGACAAGTGATGTGACAAGTGTGTGGAATAAAAATATTATTATTATTGTCATTATTTCCCTTAAAACGCTGCAATTTCAGTGTAAGATCTGCGAAACGGCGCTTGTCAGTGTCACTGTTACTGTCAGTCGCCGTTTCGTCCTGAAATAATAAACTTTTCGTCAAACTATTCACTTTTTTTGCGGCGTTTTAAAAATTTTGTAAATGGCTGAAGATACTCTTTAGGTAGGTACCTACCCAAGAGTATAAGAATTAGAATTTCAACTTCTCTAAAAATCTTTATTTTTTTGTACAAATCCTGCCATGATTCTTTTCTTAATTGAATATGAACAAACGTGGACCATAACTGCTGGCCTCCTAGAGAAGCTCAGGGCCACGCAGAGAGCCATGGAGAGAGCTATGCTCGGAGTTTAAAAAAAAACTAAGAAAATTCACCAAAAAACTAAGGTCACCGACATAGCTCTCAGAATATGCAAGTTAAAGTGGCAATGGGCAGGCCACATCGCTCGAAGAATCGATAACCGATGGGGAAGAAAGGTTCTCGAGTGGTGACCACGAACCAGAAGACGCAGCGTTGGTAGGCCTCCTACCAGATGGACCGACGACATTGTCAAGGTCGCGGGTAACCGGTGAATGCAAGCGGCAGGTTGCTGCTCGTTGTGGCGTTCTATGGGGGAGGCCTATGTTCAACATTGGACGTCTTTTGGCTGATGATGATGATGAATATGAACCTTTTGATTTTGTAATAAAGTTAAAAATCTATCAAAGAAAATTGACAGATTGTTGTAACTAGATGTGCTGGCCTGAATTGCTGGTATATACATAAAAATTAGATCTTAATTTCTGTTTTTACTTCACTTGGTATTGTTTAATTTACTTGCTCATTATTTTGCGCCCGACAATTTTTGACATTCAAGCCGGTTTATAACGACCGCACTTTCAACAATGAAATCACACAATAGACGCGAAAAAAAAACTTAAAAATACAAGAGAATTCTATAGAACTTCGGACAAAGAACTTTCATAAAGCATTTATTCACTTTAAAACTCACAGTTAATTGATGACAAGTTTTTAAACAAAGATCATTCAAAAAAGCAGGCAAAAAAAAATTACTCAAGAATAATTTAAATAATTACTTATATGTCATTATTCTACCAAATCACTAGAAGACTTTTGATCCAACGTTCACTATTAATTCATCTTCACCATCATCATCTCAAGCTTTAGACGCCCACTGGTGGGCATTGGTCTTCTCCAAAGACCTCTTTCTGTGTCGGTCCCGCGTCGCGTCAATATTAATTTATAATAATTAATTATAATACCAGCACATAATATAAAGGCCTCTTCTCATACAGAGAAGGCTCGAGCACTGATCACCACGTGCGCTCAAGGCGCATTGGCGATTTCTGACTTATATTAATTAAATAAGTCCAATAAACCATTCATTAAATAAATTTGAGAATTAAAAGACAATGCGTTAAAACATGTATCTCATCCAAAACAACATTTTGTTTCTAATCACACAATATTTTTAATTAAATTTCTTCCCTTTACAATACATATACTTTTTTTCCATTGTTCGTGAAAAATAATCACATAAGCTGAACTTGGCAGATGTCAGGACTAAGTCTATGTAGGTTAGCGTTGTAAATGACAGATTTGGTAAATGGGACATGTTTCGATAGAATGTGTGGAAAATATTTTTTTGTGAAGATCTTTACGCATTACGACTAGCACTGTAGCGCTTTACAATAGCTCATTGGGAGCTTGATACAAAGCAGCTGAACATCTGAAAAACATGGAATAACTACTTATACCCTGATAGAATAGCTAAATATTTATTTTACAAGATAGCAAGTTGGGACAGGATTACGAATTATCATAGAGCGGCAGATAAAACAAGTGAAAAAGAACACAGTAGCGGCAAGTAGGCATCACATAAACAAATAAAAATAGCGTTCAATAAGCGTTTATAATTTTTAATACAAAGTTTAGTTTTAATATAAAGGACAATTAAACGAATTTCTTTTTTTGGGTTCCGTAGTTGAAGAGTATCCTACGAGACCCGATTACTAAACCTTCGCTGTTCATTCGTCTGTCAGTCAGCGAGTTATATCTTTTGAACTGTAGCAGGTAGGCAGTAGGGCCGAAACTTGAAATTTTCTAAGTGTGACTTACTATTAACACTTCTTTTTTTTATCTCACTCATTCCACTGCTGGGCAAAGGCCCCCCCCCCCCCTCAAGATCCTGCGTCACCTACTCGAACCAACTCTGCTGGTCTACGCGTCCAGGTCATCTCGGCACCGCTTTCTGGGCCGTCCTTGGCGACTATTAGGTACTTTATCAACAAATAAACAATCAAGAAACGCTGCTCGAACGTAAGCTGCCTATATTGTAAGGTATGACGAAAGCCTTTAGGTGTGACAAAATAAAATAATGTAAAAATAAAAGGGGATCCCATACAAGAAACATGTTTTTTTTAACCTCTTTAGGTCTTTACCTAGCTTCTACGGTGGTACGGAACCCTTTAAGTCCGACTCGCACTTAGACGGTTTTTATCCAACTAAATAACAACCAGTTTTAGAAATTGAAAATTTCACACTAGAGGTGGTTAACCACTGGGCTTTAACTCTATGTAGAATTAATCCTGCGGGATCATGGATCATGCGGCTCCCTTCAAAATGGTTGAGCGGAATGGTGCTGATCCACGCGTCATGTTCGTGAACGGGCGCTGTCAGTAGAGATTGGTCAACTCTTAACTGCCATGGCTTTTTATCTTATTATCTTGATTCTTTTTTTTTAATGCATTGTTTTGGTCTTTACCTGCATTGTTTTCACATATAGAAGCAACGTGAATAATGTAATCAGTATTTTGTAAAAACTTGATTTAAAAGAGTGTCCGTGGAGTTTCTTGCTCGTTCTTCTCCATAGAGACCTACGCTACGTTTTGAAACGAGTAACTAGCTTCATTTTTTTGACTAACTAACGTTCTTTGACAATTCAAAAGTGCCTGTAAATGGTTTAATTGAAATGAATGCTTTAACTTTGACTTTGAATCAAAACTCAAAATCACTAATCGTCGCGATTAAAAGTAGCACGTCTGTTGAGACCCTAAGGATTTTAGTTTATTACGTGGTATTTGTGTTTTCATGTTTATTTAGGTGTCTAGTAATTCCCAGTGGAAACACTGTTTTTTTTTCAGTTGTTTACAAGTCTTGATTACATATTAAATATTAAGTACATTGAAAGTATTATGTATGTGGGTTTGTTTGTTAGTTCATACCTGAGGGAGTTGTATTGAAAAGAATCATGGCAGGATTTGTTCTGTCTTTGATCTGTCACATCACTTGTCTGCCAATTTTATAGATCCGTTAACATCACTTGTCACTTTCTTTTTTTTTATAAACACAAAATGGGCACCGAGATGAAACGAAAAAGTGTTATTTTCATTTCGTAATATTTTAATTATGCGGCGGTTTAAAAATATGGTAAGTATATCAATCTACTCCTGGTAATGTATTCTTCACATTGGAAGATATTTTAAACCCTCTAAATTATTATTATTTTTCATACAAATGAATGAATGAATCTCGCCATGATTCTTTAAGTCTTTTATTGTTTATACTTATGAATATTTTCAATTTAATTGAAAAATAGAAATATTGACAAAGTAAAGTTATATCGGTAGAAAATTTAGTATGATAATAGCTTTTGCATGTAAATATAGCAATTTACGGTTGAAAATTATACTTAACTAGCTCTTGCCCGCGACTTCGTCCGCGTGAATGTCGGTTTTAGTGGATGCAGACAAAGTCGCTGGTTAAAAAGTAGCCTATGTCCTTCCCCAGGATTTAAGTAATTTTCAAACCAAACATCAAAATCGATTCAGCCGTTTCATCGTGAAAGCGTACAAATACAAATACAAACATTTTATTTGTTCAACATAGGTAGGTCAGGTACAGGTGTTATGATTTTTATTGAGCACTATGTCATCGGCATACAAATATTATTAACAGACAGAGTTACTTTCACATTTATAATAACAGTATGGATTATGTTTTGTTCGAAACATTTAAAAAGACATTTTACTTAGGTAATATTTTCGTTACCGTATAAAATTGTAGTCTCCAAAATATTTAAAAAGGTTATTTAAAGACCGCGTATTTACTTTTTTTAAGTATATATTTAAAAAAAAATCTCATAATTATGTGAATAATTCATGCGAATAGCCAATTTTTGTATTTCTCCATACGGCTATTACGCACGCGGCCGCAAAGCTACGAGCGTCGTCGCGGCCATATTTGCTACGAAGCCTACGAGAACTGGCTACGCTTCTACGTGCGTAGACGCCAGGCCTACGGGGCTACGAGTGAAAGCATTCGAGACCAAAGAAAGACTTGCAGTACATTTAAATTCATGATTCCTTTCTTATAGATTTTTTTTCTGTTTCAGAAATCTGTATAAATTAGGCAGATAAGGACATTTGCCTCTATTTTGTAGCCATGCTAAGATTTAATGCCGCCAATTATTAATGGCTTATGTTTAACGAACCTCCAGATCTACTAATTGAAATAAAACCAAAAATAGTAAATGGTCACCAAAATGGTGTTTCCTAAAGTATTGTAGAAATGTATGAGTTTGACTGTAAAAAAGCTTTTTACAAAAAAGACAACCGCCTTTAAAAACTAAAAAGTGAAAAATAACTTTAGCACTGAATACTCATTGACTTTACTTTCGAAATTCAGTGGCTTTGTTCTGTTTGTTGTTTTGTATTGCCACCGACTTTCGAAACTAAAGTCAATGTGTGTTCTGTGCTAAAGTTATTTTTCACTTTTTAGTTTTTGAAGGCGGTTGTTTTTTTTTGTAAAAAGCTTTTTATTTTCCGCTTTTTAGTACCTCCTTCTCATCCAAATCTATTAAGATGAGATTAAAAGTTAACTACTACAAAGATTGATGAAACTAAAACGTCGTCTATGTAAAATTTTTGGGTATTTGTTGATTTTTCAAAAAGTGCTGAATCAATTTCGATAAAATTTATATGGGACCACCCCTAAAGCATACCATATCCATAAAAAAAGATTTTTCAAAATCGGTTTACGTTTGCCGGAGTAATCGCGTAACAAATCGCGCACATTCTTAATGCAAATTTAAGACTTATACGGTTTTCTCACAGATGTCATTGGCAGAACTGTACCAAATTAAAATGACACCACACGGGAAGTACTAGCTTTCAAATAAAAAAAGAATCATCAAAATCGGTTCACCTAGTCCAAAGAAATCAGGTAACAAACCTTAAAAAAAAAAGTACAGACGAATTGATAACCTCCTCCTTTTTCGAAGTCGGTTGAAAAGCGATTTGATTCTGGCACTCGTTGGCCGCTGCCGCGGCACGCTCGCTCCGCTCGCTCGCCTCGTGCGTAGGGGGTCACAGTTCAAACCTAACCTAACCATGTCGGATCCGCCCCAGGGGAGTCAAAAAGATTTTGGTTAGTTTGCACACTATGATTTGGTGACCATTTAGTACATTTGGTATAATTTTGTATATTTTTTTTGGTAAAGGAGCTTAAAATCCTAAAGTATTTTTTGGTGGGTATTATATTTATACCCATTTTAATTCGAAACATAATCAACAAAAAAAAAGTGAGGCGATAATGTATGGCATCAACATTTACTGTTGTAATGCTGGGATTACTGACTAAAGCAACGGGAAGGTCATCTTCAAAATATAAAAAAGAGGTTTTGGAATCTCAAGACAATTGACAGTCACCCCAAACACAAAAATATACCAACAGCAGGAACAAACAAAGACCAAAATAGATTAATTCATCAATTATTTTCTCAAGAGGAACGTCCCATCCCTAGCAATTAGTAGTCTAATCAAATGCAGACATGACCACACGATTTTAGTGGCAATAAACTTACTGCCGCACAATTTTGTGCCTTATTTCCTTTGACGTAAGAGCTATGAACGTTTTATTACCGTTGGATCAGTGTTTAATTATTTGTTTTATTAAGGTTTTTTTTTCCTTTTCGTTGTGTTGTTTCCCATTCTTTTTTTTTAAGGTTGGGTAACATTAATTGATTACTCCTAAAGGTGGTTTGCCGTAAGCGGTAATCCGTGTGGTGCCGGCCGCGAATAGCACCACCTCATTCCTACCGTGGGTGCCGTAGAAGGCGAGTTCAAGTTTTTTTTTTATTTTTTTTTATCTATTGATAGGCATACGTTTGACCACTATCTCACCTGATGGAAAGCGATGATGCGGTCTAAGATGGAGCACGCTTGCCTAGAAGTAACCTATTCACTCTTGCCTTAAAGACTCCCAGGTTGTAGCTATCAGGAAACACAGACTCAGGCAGGGAATTCCACTCCTTAGCAGTACGCACAATAAATGTATTACCAAAACGTTTCGTTCAGAGTCACATGGAACTCTTATGTATCCTAAGGTATGGCTTAATCTATATATATAAAAATGAATCGCCGAAATGTATGTAAGTGCATAACTTCTGAACGACTGCACCAAATTGGATTTGAGTGGAGAAGGTTTGTACAAATAAGAAAGATATAAGAAGATTTTAGGTAGGTAGGGTAGGGTAGTTAATTAGGTAGTTAGGTAGGGTAGGGTAGGTAGTTAGGTAGGGTAAGTAGATAGGTAGTTAGGTAGAGTAGGGTAGGGTAGGTAGGTATGTAGGTAGGTATGTAAGTAGGGTAGGAAGGTAGGTAGTTTGGTAGGGTATATAGATAGGGACAGCCGGACAGGACATCGTCTATCGGGTCAGCTAGTTACTAATTGCTTAATAATTCAAGGCAGAAACGTTACAAAATTGGTTTAATCTGTAAACGTCGTGATTGACCAGTGGTTAAGGCGCCCACCTCTCAAGAATAAGGTTGCGGTTTCGATACCGGAGAAGTACCTATGGGACTTTTTAATTCGAAGTTTATCTTGAACATTACTGATATTGGTGGGTGAGAACCATCAACTTACAAACTGCAGACCACTTCTGAGAAATCCCAAATGAAAAAAGCGTATGCGGTCGGGGGACTCACATCAAGAAAAAAAATAAAGAACGAGGGTGCTTATAGAAAGATACACTGAGTGAAAGAGAACGGTGTATCGAGGGGGTGTAACGCAAAAATCTTACGTGTCGTGTCGTCTTCCGAATTACAGCAATTTTTTTTTTGGCCTGGTGAAAATGCTCATGCGTACGCCACAGATATAGATAGACCCTAGATAACGCAATGTCAGGATCTATATGAAAACTTTTTACGCCATTTTTTGACTACCTATGATGACGTCACAATGTTTTGTTTTTCTTAAATAATGGTTTTTTAAATTAATTACGCTAATCACAATGACTTACCGATGTAAGGAAACGTTTACTTTATTTTTTTACTTACGATTTTTGTACGCTAGGCACGAAACTAGGCACGCGAAGTAGCCGCTTTCACGCTCCGTGGCGCGATCTAGTTCCAAAGACATTTTGTGTCAGTAGGCATTTTAAATTTAGTCCTTATTTCTTTCGCTTTAGATCTTACATTCTATTACTAATGCATGGTAGTTAAATACGTTTTGAAATTCCGATCATTTTGTTACACGACAACCCCATATACGGATAAATTAAAAAGTCGAATTTAAAATATTTTACACAAAATGGCGGCCGTCGCGTAAAAATGTTTTTATTTTATTTTGATTAATGTTTTATTTGTATTTATAGCGAGAAAACCACGTAAAAGGCTATTTGCTCTTGCGTTATCTAGGTCTATCTATATCTGTGGGGGAGACCCTCATCGCCGTGGAAGGGGCGCCCCAGGATCACTTTTGTATTCCACTGAGGCGCAAGTCACGTCAAGGAACTTCGTCCCAAAAATTGTGCTAGCTTGTGGCTAGCCTGCTGTTGATGTTGTTGATTGTAGCTTATGGTTGTTGGATTTGTAGTTTAATAGGCCAAAGCGAGTGCTTTGATGAAACCTTAAGTACCTACATACTAATCCCCAAAACAATCTGATTCGCTTTTCAGTTTCACAGATTTTCAAACCACCACGATTTCCAAAAAGTTTCACCGTTACATTCCTCGCTCAACACCGCTTTAATTCGGTTATTACCACTCTCAACCCGGAGTAAACCGGTCCATACCAGTGTAATCTAGATGCAAGCGTGCAATTTAACAAAAAGAACACGTAATCAGCGTTATTGCTAATTAATGATAGTGCTTTTCATGAAAGGGAACTCTTTGAGGTACGTGTAGGTTCGGCATGGGGAATGAGATAGCAATTGTTTTATCTTTGCAATTTTATTAATTGAATGCGTGATGCGTTGAGTATCACATTGGAAAATAATTATGTTGATTGTTAAAGGGTCCCTTGGCGCGTAGATGTTTCGACACTATTTATTACTACATATTATAAAACAAAGTCCGACAACAGTTGACTTCTACGTGGAAGAAAACCTGGGTATACGTTAGTATGTTACATATTCAACATTAGTAACATAATTATTCAACGTTAGTATGTAACGTATTATTGTGTTTAAAGTTAATTATAGTGTTACGGATTGGAGTACCGCACAGTACCTACTTGAAAGAAAGCCGAAATAAAACAAACAAAACTTTATATGATAATTGAAAACCTCAAAAACATACGAGTGAGTACGTATGAGTGTGTCAAAGTCAAAGTCAAATCATTTATTTAAATTAGACCATTAAAAGGCACTTTTGAACGTCATAATAAAAAATATATAAAGTTGATTCTAGTTGCCTATTCCAAAAGGTATCCAAGAATTAAATATAATGGATATAGTATAAATTAAGTAGTTTTAATTAGTAATCAGTTTGATTTGGTTGTTTTGTGTGTATTTGTTTTCTCACGTTTTATTATAAGTAAACTACTTCTTTTTATTTTAACATTAAAAAATATTTTATTAAAAAGAATTTGATAAGAATTACGATTTACAACGTCACGTATTCACGCATCCCCGATGATATATTATTATTACTATTCTTTACAAAAAGGTTGCACTTATTATAAAAAAAAAACTACCCGAGTAAAGCAGGGTCGAGCCGATAGTCTACGTATAATAAAGGTAAAACCTACGGAATCCTAAACGTCACAATTGCTTAGTGGTCAGTGCCCAAGGGAGCCGATATCATGAAGTATAGTGTGTCAGAAAGCCAGGGCTTATTTGGGGTCAACGGGTAGATGGGTCTCATGATAACAAATAGCCCTATCAGTGAATTGGAAATGATAATAACGTATAATGGAAAATAGTTACCTTACTTTTTTCTTTCTTTCGTAAAGTTAGGCTAACTTAGTTACAAAGTTTGTAGGAAGAGAGAAATATCTATTCTTTTCCTCGGTTGTAGTGTTAAGTGTATATACCTTCACTTTGCATCGACATAGTGTTCAGTTTTATGTGTCTGTGAATAGGCTGGTGTCTTTGTCTCTGTGTTTTGGTATTTAAAGAATGATAACTGTAATCTTTTAGTTAATTGTTCGATTATGTCGTTAACTTTGGTGGCAAAGAAGGTAATCAACAAAAATTTAGATTTTGAGGATCCGTATAACTAGATTTTGCCTGCGATTCGTCCGCATGTAAATCGAGTATAATATAAAATATATAGTAAAATACTTAGTAATTCTGTGGATGGATTTGTAGATCTTTGACAGTCAATATTGGCAGTCAGAAACCAGAAAATCTTACAGCCAGTCTTACCAAGGGGTATCGTATTACCCAGTAACTGATCCTGCTGATTGTGGTCAGCTGCATCCGCTCTGGAAGCCAACCCCAACAAGCTAGCTAACACTATTTAAACCCAACTTAGTGGAGAAATTGGGTTTTCGGTTAATAATAATAACAATAACAATAATGTGATTGATAATGTTTTAGTTAACTATACATCTTATGTTAATATAGTATTTCTCTAAAACAGAGCTTCCTCTCTTCTACCCATTTGCTGTGCCCGATCAGGGTCCATAATGATCCTAACCAAACACCTACCACCTAAGCATATTTGTACTTATGGAAAAGCAATAAAGATATTGAGTATTGAGTATTGAGTATTGAGTACCGCTTGACGGGGTTATATCTTGCGGGGAGTGAATGTGGCCACTGGTTTTAAAGGAGGGGACAATAACTCTAAACTACACTTTAAAGTTTGTATTTTGCGAGCGGTGCGATTCTCAAGAACTTGGAGAAAATGTTACGCGGGTGAAATGATGACATAAAGTGATTTTTAAGTAATCATGGCGGGGTTCCTGTCCACACAGTGCTGCCAACCTCGGAGGCTCGCGTGGAGGCGTAATAGGAGGGAAGGAATGGACAGATAAAATCAGTTTAGCCAACATTACAGGAAATATATAGCGTGCAAAAAGCGTATTAGAATAAAATGTGCCACGTTCAGAAATCTTACAAAACTTGCGTTAGCACAACTTGAATAGCAATTAATTTGCTGCGTCAGAGCCGTAGATCTATAAGAAAGAAGGAGATATGCCCTAGTAGTCGAAAATGTATAGAAACTCGATGTCTCCTCTTCGGCCCTTTCACTCGCAACTACTACATATGCAGATTATACGCAGTCACGCATACACCCGCATTTCATAAATCAGAACCTACTTCACAATCCATTATAAACCTTATTTCATCATAAACAGCGTTCATTTACCCTGCACTGTATAACTTACTCACACAAACTTCACTACTACACTAAAGATTGACTAAATCGGAAAGTTATCGATTAAAAACGATATGTCCAGAAAATATTATTACATTATGTTGCTGTTTTATATTTCTATGGTCAGAGCCATGCTGTGCTTATAAAGAGCGATGACCATTAGTTACCTGTTCTAATCTAGGAACAGCCCTCTGCCCACGTACTTGAAACATTAAACAACCCAAACGTTTATTGTACCGTCACAATAAACGTTTGGGTCCACAACGTTCCCTCCACCCTTTGAAGGTAATAAATGGGATACATACGTTACGTTTAAAAAACAAATTGCTGCGTTGTGTAAGTATGTTTTGGGACATTTTGTTTTTGCTGTGATAAATGACCACCGACTTCCTAGACGGGTATTTTTTTTTTATTTGTAGCCGTTCTTTCATTTATGTCTACGAACATACAGTATGTTAGAACAAGCGCACACTACGAAATTAATTCATTGCGAATTTAAAAATGCGAAATGATATCGATTGAAAGAAACGGAAAGTCGCAAACGAATTGTTTTCGCAATGCGCGAACTCTAGAATATTGGTATTATTCACAGATTGGCGATTATTATTCGCAACGATTAAAATTCGTACTGCGCGCTTAGCCTTAGTTAAAGAAAGGTGTTCCCCTTAACAGGTAACTGTTTTTTTTTATTACCCTGTTCTTATGTTCTACACTTTGTGTTCTATATTGCTGCGTAAAGGTCTCCCTTTTCTCCTTCCAAACTTCCCGATCTTGTGCAGGCAGAGACCTCTGCCTGCGTTTGCCCCCCAAAAATGATCAGATCGTCACTCCACCTTCGTTTCGGTCGACCTTGCGGCGATGTCCTCTTTCAGGTGTCCAGTGAGTGACCATCTTTGCCCATCTCTCCGGGAGCATGCTCGCAACGTGGTCAGCCCACTCCCACACTCAGCCTGGCTGTTTTTTCTGCAACATCTGCCACTTGAGTTGTGGAGCGCAAGGTGGCGTTTCTCACGTGATCCATTCGCTATGTCGACGAGTTTTCTTTTCTGCGTCATTCATCATCTGCCTAGCCTTTTCCCAACTTTATTGGGGTCGGCTTCCAGTCTAACCGAATGCAGCTAAATACCAGTGTTTTACATGAGCGACTGCCTATCGGACCTCCACAACCCAGTTACTGGGTAACATGATACCCCTTGATAAGACTGCTTGTCAGACTTTCTGGCGTCTGACTACCCATAACGACTGCCAAAGATCTACAAATGACAGCCGGGACCAACGACTTTACGTGCTTTCCGAGGCACGGAGGGAACTCGGTATGAAAGGGATGGCCACCCAGAAACAGACCGACCGCGGCTAGCGTAGCTTAACCTTTGACCGATCGATCTGTACGGCTTTAACTTAGCCACGAGTTCCTCCTGTCTTCAGCGTCATTGAAATAATTATTCCTATATGCTGATATATTTTTTAAAATCTAATAATGATTTAGATTCAACGATTTTTACCTATTGACCGCTACGTCAAAATAACAAAAATGTGCCCTCGGTGACAAGCTACGAATTACTACTCTTTGGAAGTACGTTTCTAAACGTAATACCATAGAGAAGTAATTCGTCTGACATGCTTGTCATGGAGTTGTGACCGTGGCGGGCTGGGCACATTTTCGTTTGTCATTTATACATGACTATAAAAGCACGAGCGCGCCGCAGCCTTACGTACTTTGTGGTAAAAGGTAAAGTTGAAGGTAACGCCCTCTTTTATTTAACTTACTGTATATCGCTAGGGCTACGCCAATGATATAAAGTGTTGCCACATAAATAGTGCTGATTCAACCTTTTTGATTGCATAAAAGGACACTGCTGTCTATTATCTTGATTGATTACTATAGGTACTTACGGAGCGGTTTTATGAAAACCGTACCTACGGACGTGATGCAGGAACAGATTTTTCTGTACTTTAGTTAGTACGTTTTCCTGATGAATCGTTTGGATAAATATGTATCTACTTTCATCGGGATGCAGTGTAATGGTAAGCAATTTATTATTATTATTTTTTTTTTTTTTTTTATATTTTATGTTCGTAAACGGGCGAAGTCATTTGAGACTGATCATGTTAAAACTCTCAGCTTATTTTAAAATATATTTCAATTAGTTTCTCAATAAATCCCTTTATTCTTACAACTAACTGTGTTTACAACGTTAACGTCTCTCTAAATCGTTCTCTAATTACTTATGTTTAAATTATGATTCCTTCCTTGCCTGGCGATATCCCGAAAAACAATATGGGCACTCGGACCCCATGGCCCTAGATTTTCCACCCCAAATATATAGCTTCCAAGAGATATTTGAATATGAATGATGTAACCAAGATTTTATAATAAAGTTATATTATAAAATGGAGTTCCTGACGAATATCACTGTTGATACAACTACTACTTAGGTTTAGTATCATGCCGTACTAGTTTCAGTTTTATTATAATTATTTTTGTTATTTTTTTGGAAACATGAACATATTACTAGTTTAAAGACAACACATCTTTAAACGGCCATATCTAGTAATATGTTCATGTTCAGTTTTATACTGTTTACACAGGTACTACTCATATCATATGCCGTAGGTACCAGTTTCAGCGTTCCTAGTAATAGTTCATTTTTGGTAACAATAACTATTGTTTGACTTGGTTGGCCACCTACAAGCGGGCAGACCGTCTCACCAGTGGAGGGCTTTACACCCACCAAATACTGTTTCAGCCTTTCTAGCGATAGTAAGTGGTCTAGCATTTATGCTGAACTGGGTATGTTTGGCGCAGATGTGAGGCACACAATAATGTTTTTTCTTTTTTTTTTTTTGAATTTTTATTGAATAATCTTTCAATTATTATTTTTGTATGCACATAGTCTGTGTCATTAAACATTTTTTTCTTTATTTCGATAGTTAACAAAAGACAACCGCCTTCAAGGCCAGGTTTGAAGGCGGTTGTCTTTTTTGTAAAAAGCTTTTTATTTTTCGCTTTTTAGTACCTCCTTCTCATACAAATCTATTAAGAAGAGATTGAAAGTTAACTACTCCAAAGATTGAAGAAACTAAAACGTCGTCTATGTAAAATTTTTGGGTACTTTTTGATTTTTTCAAAAAGTACTAAATCAATTTCGATAAAATTTATGTGGGACCACCCCTGAAGCATACCCTATCCATAAAAAAAAGAATTTTCAAAATCGGGTTACGTTTGCCGGAGTAATCGCGTAACAAATCGCGCACATAGTTAATGCAAATTTAAGACTTATACTGTTTTCTCATGGATGCCATTGTCAGAACTGGACTAAATTAAAATGGAACCACACGGGAAGCACCAGCTTTCAAATAAAAAAAGAATCATCAAAATCGGTTCACCCAGTCCAAAGTTCTCAGGTAAAAAACATAAAAATAAAAAAAAATACAGACGAATTGATAACCTCCTCCTTTTTTGAAGTCGGTTGATAAGTACGGCTATCTCTTGTAATAATATACCACCAAATAAATCCTATGGCACTGGAAATTAGTAGGTACAGCTTGCTTTTAGTGAAACAATTTTTGTAGTCGATAAACAGACTTTACATTTTAGGGTTCCGCACAAAAGGAAAAAACTGAACCCTTGTAGGATCACTTTGTTGTCCGTCTGTCTGTCTGTCAGTCTTTCTGTCAAGACCCTTTATTTTGGGAACGCGTAGAGGTATTGAGTTGAAATTAAACCATATTATACTTACTTAGGCCCACGGTCCCTTGAAGCTGTGTAAAAATCAAATATCTAAGTTAACGTGAAAAAAGATACGGCCGTTTATGTCGCAAAAAACGTACATTTCGACACTCTCTTTTCTAACTATAAAATTTGGCAAGTAATATCGTCTTATACTATAAATACAGAGAAAAGTCTGAAAACTATACGTTTGTCAATCAAGATCGGACTACACTGAGACTATGACGCAATCAGACGGTAAGTCATTTTCCACAAAAATGGAATTGGTAAATATGGTAAATACAAGTTCATCCATGCGGCGCTCCTCAAGCAGACCCGAGCACAGCCCTGGCTACGCTTATAGAAGCACGACCCCCTGCCAGTCAGTGTGTTTGGCTACATCCCTTCTCACCGGTTGAGGCATATCGAATTATTACTAAGCACATCGCATGCAAACCAACAAAATACCTTTATAATACATCAGTGGAGCTACTGAATACAGCACCTGCATCGCTTGCGATATGTTCTGGCGGTATTGTTCAATAGGTGTTTGCGTAGTGGATGCTATCCCAGTTAATTTAAAAAAATCAAGGTGTCTCCCGCTATACAAGGGCAAAGGCAAGAAGAATGACATAAACAATTATCGGCCGGTGTCTATCATTCCAGCAGTTGAGTCTTTGAAAACGACCTATGCGACCGATTACTTGGCTTTCTTGAAAAGACTAACTGCCTCACCGACCGACAATTTGCCTACAGGGGGGGGGGGGATAAACAACTGCTCTTGCACGTGTAGTCATCCGCCACTTCGACAAATAATTATTAATAAATAAACATAAACATAAACGTAATCAAATCATAAAAAAATAAATTGTTTATTTATAACGAGCTTTTATCCGCGATTTGGTTCGTGTGAATATCGGTTATCGCGGATGCAGACGAAGTCCCGGATTAAAAAGTACCCTTTGTGCTTTCCTAGGGTTCAAACTATTTACATACAGACAGAGTTACTTTCTCATTTATAATATTAGTATGGATATATTGTAACAATTCTGATAAGTTACGAGAAATAAAAGGCTATGCAGAATTGTACGTATTGAATTTAATAGCTCTCACACGAAAGTTAAAATGTGATGAGTATCAAAAACAATTGTAAGTATAAAAATAAGGACTGACCTAAACGCACTATGGTTAGGCAGTATCCAGGAGGATTATGATCCCCAGCCTGGCCGGCGTACAGGATCAGCCGAAGAGAAGTCTGACGCGATCAGCTCGGGGACGGAGGCCCCCCCAGGCGGTCAGTAGGACCAGCCCTGGGCAGCAAGAGGCACGCGACAGCTCGACTTATCCTAGAAAACCGACTCTCGGTTGCAGACTGGTAGACTTCAGTAAGTAGACTCCAGCAACGTAAGCGTATGAACAATCAGCGTGTTCATTAAACGGCTCCAAGAACTAGACTGCAGCAACGTAAGCGTATGAACAATCAGCGTGTTCAACTAACGGCTCCAAGAACTAGGCTCCAGCAACGTATGCGTATGAGCAATCCGCGTGTTTATCCAACGGCTCCGAAATCCAGACCCCCCATTTGACAGGTTCCTTTTCTGACCGCTCTTCCAAAATTCATAAAAAATCCAATTATGAAACTTCTTTCTAGAACGGTCAAATCGTTTTTTATATAGCAACGGCCAGACTTAATAATTGTCGAATGCCATTTATTTTTATTTAATAATAGTGCGAATTAGATCTAAAGGAACACACGATAATACAGCGGGTGTTCAGCCGTTTACTATCTAACACAGACAAACAAGCTTACAAGATATACAACATAGAGGTTTTACGTTAGTAGCCGAAAACTTTTTTTAGAAGAAATGTTGGCCGGTCGTCAATTTGACGACTGTCACTGACAGACATGTCAAAGCAAAACATTATTTATTTTTCAGGTTTGTAAATATTAATTTGATCCAATTATACCGGAATAAATTACAAAGGATGACGACAGGAACAGCATAAAAAAGCGTAAGTAGATCAACACATTCTATTCATAAAATTCCAAGTTACAAATAACAAACAAATATTAAACAATGAATGATAATTATGAAATGAAGATGATACAGGAATACAATTATAACACAGACAAAACCAGCACATATAACTGTGGGTACATTATATATTACTTATAAGATTCCAAGAATCCATACAACAAATATTATAAAATGTAGACATATCGTGCGATTAATGATTTCATGTCTATGAAAAGTAAATATAGTTTTTCGAGTTGAACCGAAACACTATATTATCCCCAACGACCCGAGAAAAATTTTTGGCCTAGGACAAAAATTTTGAGAAGGTTAGATATTTCAGCATTCACAAACTTCCATACCTCATTCAAACACACCGACATCTTACGAAATTAAGGTCAAATGAGATTCACATTCAATGATCATCACGCAAACCTAAAGATTCATTAACAGTAGGGCTTGTTTTTGGAGTTGTAATCCGCTCGCGTTTAAAACCCATTATTAAGATAAAGATTTATATCAAGGGCTAGGCCTTGATCGATTATAATAAGGGCTTAATTGAAGACGAGTTATTAACCGCTCGTGAAGATACCTATGGCTTTCAGAATGAAGCCATAGATATGGGGAAAAAGATCAAGGGGATAGCCCTTAAATAATATTAATACAGGCTTATTTAAGGCGAGTTATTAGCCGCTCGTAAAGATACACCTATGGCTATAAGAGTACAGCCATAGATATAAAAGAAGATCCATCAACCTCAATAGTTGACGGTGGCTAATTAGTCAGAAATCCATCAACATGCAGACGTTGATGGTGCTAATTAGTCAAAAACTAACAAAGAGTTAGTAAATAAGAAGGTTAGGTAACGTTGTACCCAACAGTACTTCTTAAGCTCTTTTTAAAAAAAAGGAGATTAAAATAATCTTATTGGTTTCAGAACCGATGAATGAAGAAAATAAATATCTATAGAGGTTTTATTAGGTCAAGATTAAAAACTCTATAGTAAGAAGAAGGAAGCGATAGACATGAGTAATGAATAAAACAATTAAGGATGAATTTATTTACATAAGTATATACATTTATATTTTAAAATCTTTAATGTGCCACTTAGCCTGATTGCCATTAGTATCCTCTAGTATATAGACTAATGGGGACAGTTTCTGCAGCACAGTGGACTTCACATATTTTGGCGCTAATTTTGCGCTAAAATAAGTCCCAGCCTGACTATTGACATAGTTCCTCCGCCAGACAGTATCACCTACATTATATTCCTTGAAGGAACGATTTTCGTTATAACGCGTAGAGTTACGAGCATGAGCAATATGAAGGGCTATCTGAACTTTATCAAAAGTTGCAGATAGTAAACCTATGTTAGTAGCATAGATGTCCCTAGGGAGAAAAACTATCTCATCAAGATTATTAGTTGGCGTATAAAGTAAGCCAGAAGTAACAGTTTCTCGACCAAACAACAAGAAGTTAGGGGAGAAACCAGTGGTAATATTATTTGTACTGTTCATAGCGTATTGAACTTTAGGAAGGTGAATGTCCCAAGTTCTATGGTCATCACCGACCAAAGATGACAAAGCTGTTATAATAGTACGATTGTATCTCTCAGTGGGATTAACTTGAGGGCAATAGTTAGGAGAGAAAAATATGTATGGTATGTTATATCCGCCCAGAAAGTTGCGGAATTCATTGGATTGGAACTGCGATCCATTATCCATAATTATAGTTTGGGGTACTCCATGAACCAGAAAAACAAAATTTTCTAAGTTAGAGATAATGTTAGCACTAGTGGCCCGTTTTAGTGGAAAGATCATGGAATATTTAGTAAAGCAACAGTTAACCACTAAAATAAATTGATTTCTACGTCTAGTCATAGGCAAGGGTCCCATTAAATCCAAAGAGATTGTTTGGAAGGGCCTGGAACAAATTTTAGGTTTACCCATAAGGCCAAAGGGAGAATGATTAGCGTGCTTGTAAGTTAAGCAATTTTCACAAATAGAAATTATTTTAGCGATATCCTTAAACATGGCTGGCCAGTAATATAAAAGTGATAGTTTTTTGTAGGTTTTATTTATTGTTGTTAGCATCTGTATAGTTTATCATCGTGTAGGTATGTACAAACAACTACAGAATATTGTTCTGAAGCTATCGTGAAGTGTCTCAGTCCCCAACTCAGTAGTGACCACTAGGTGGTTTTAAAAACACACCCAAGCGAAGACTGAGTGCGGTTACCATAGGGTAAGCGCTGTGGTGTGCACGTGTGTGGGGTGCAGCGTAATGTGGTAAAGTATAGAGTAAAAGTATAGGTGAGAACGACTATAGGGTATTCTCCTAATAGCCGTGTACAGTAAACCAAACCCCAACTTGTAAGTAACCAACGAGTGATTTAAAACTCACAAGCGCAGAATGGGTGCCAATTGCCAGAGGCAAGAGGATTGTGTGTGGGGATGTAGTGTAAGTTTTTGTACAGTATGTAAGTATGTTCAGTACGACGAAGCGGGCTGAGGAGAAAATATTAGTATTTTACACACACCCACACAAAAGAATCTAAGCCAAATCAAAATGTCGAAATAAAGAGTACTAATAAACTAGTAAGATTAGAATTTTGAAGAGTATTTTACATACATAAGAATCTAAGCCAAATTAAGATATCGAAATAAAGAGTACTAATAGACTAGTAAGATTAGAATTTTGAAGAAGATGAGAGAGCTAGCTTTGATTTCACGATTGGGCGCCAAATGTAACAATTCTGATAAGTTACGAGAAATAAAAGGCTATGCAGAATTGTACGTATTGAATTTAATAGCTCTCACACGAAAGTTAAAATGTGATGAGTATCAAAAACAATTGTAAGTATAAAAATAAGGACTGACCTAAACGCACTATGGTTAGGCAGTATCCAGGAGGATTATGATCCCCAGCCTGGCCGGCGTACAGGATCAGCCGAAGAGAAGTCTGACGCGATCAGCTCGGGGACGGAGGCCCCCCCAGGCGGTCAGTAGGACCAGCCCTGGGCAGCAAGAGGCACGCGACAGCTCGACTTATCCTAGAAAACCGACTCTCGGTTGCAGACTGGTAGACTTCAGTAAGTAGACTCCAGCAACGTAAGCGTATGAACAATCAGCGTGTTCATTAAACGGCTCCAAGAACTAGACTGCAGCAACGTATGTAATATAGTGTTTCGGTTCAACTCGAAAAACTATAATATCTACAAATCTTTACGGAACCCTCGGTGAGCGGGTCCAGCTCGCACTTGTCCGATTTTTTATAATAGGTATTAGTATAGAAGTATAGATAATAAGATACTTTACTTATACATATATGACTTAATCGGCATTAAGTTTCGGAGGTGTGGCTTATTCCAAGGACACCAACATTCCACCCGAACAGACACTTTATGAAATCATTTCTCAAAATAAATCCCTATCAGAGAGACAGAAATGTCACATAGATGTGACTGTAATCCGTCATAAGTCGGCTACTGACAAAGTCACCACCACTCAGCTAAATGGAGCGAGTCTACACAAAGCTTGGTTTAAATACTTATTTAGCAACCAGAAGACAGTGCATTAAGTGTTCGTAAATTTAATTTAAATGAATGTCGGGAGCAATAAGAAAACCGAGTATATCTATACTAATATTATAAAGAGATAAAATTTGTTTGTAAGTTTGTATGTAGGGGGTAATCTCCGAAACTATCCATCCGATTTCAAAAATTCTTTCACCATTAGGAAGCTACGTTATCCCTGAGTGCTATAGGCTATATTGGATTATCAAAAAAATAGGGATCCTTGAGAAAATTCACTTGGAAGAAGTCGTGAGAAATCTGGTCTCCTGGTACATTAGTGGCCCTATACCAGGAGACCAGAAAATTCACGCGGACGTGGTCAAGGGCAAAGTGCTAGTACTTAATATTACAACAGAAACTAGGTCTTTATACACATCACAGTACTAATTCACCTTTCAAACAAAAAAAACAAAATCAAAATCGGTTCATCCGTTCGGGAGCTACGATGCCACACACACACACACACACACACACACACACACACACACACACACACACACACACACACACACACACACACACACACACACACACACAGACACGTCAAACTTATAACACCCCTTCGCATTTACGTCGGGGGTTAAAAATGTACACAACCAAGTTTAAACCCTCTATACGTGCAACACCCTAATGGGTCAGACGCTAAGGTGTAATCCCTCGAGCCTCAATCGAGTTACTGGTCGAGTGGGTCAGTTAATGCAATTCCGTGCATACATTAAGGCGATGGACACTTTAATGAAGTAGGTATAGCTAGTACCTCAGAGTGGTTCAGTAGATAGATACCTAATCTTATTGAGGGATCAAAGAAAGCTTGAGCTAACCTATTACGTTCAAGGCGGTCTATCGCTCAAAGTACAACTTGTATAAAATGTATATGCGAAGAGAGCATCACTAATTGTCCGACGTTCAGTTGCTCGAAGAAAGTTTGCTCGAATGAACGTTTGACCGAAAAGGGGCTGAGATTAAGGAAACGCATGGTCTATGGTCCCTTAGATAAAAGATAAATTCAATCAAACAAATTTACGTTACATTAACGCGCGATTCTGATATGCTTATTATGCACAATAAAAACATTTAAACTTAAAAATGTATAGAATTTTATTATTCCTCGTAGATACATTTTTGTAAAAGGAGGGCTCGTGGCTCAGTAAAAGCCTTACCGATCGATACGTCATGGTTAAGCTGCACTTGCCGCGGTCGGTCTATGGTCGGTGATCATCCATTCCATACCGACACCCCTCTATGCTCATTCGTGTCTCAGCTGTCATTCGTGGATCTTTGATAGTCGTAGTCAGAAAGTCTGACAACCAGTCTTATCAATGGGTATCGTGTGTCTATCTATATCTGTGTGTTACACAGTTACTGGGTTGTGGAGGTCAGACAGGCAATCGCTTCATTTTATTTTCGGATTGGCATCTCGCAGGTCAACCTAGGAGGTTGTCGGCTGCTTAACCGGACTTTCCTGTGGTGCCTTAAAAAATATTATTTTTAGGGCCTCCAGCCAGGACAAAATAGCTTACAAACTAAGCGACTACACGCTAAGGGCACCCCCTGTGGGGTACGAGCCTCGGCTTAGGGCGTCGCTGGGAGAGGACAGCAAAGGGACAGGCTGGATCGGATTTCCATTATTTTGGGACAAATTTAAAGCTACTACTGGCTCAGCGGCGCGGGCTGGCACAAGCAAAGGACGGGGTCAATCGCTTCAGTTAAAACATTGGTATTTTGCTGCAAACGGTTAGACTAGAAGCCGATCCTAAGGGCCCTTTTCCTGTCATGCGGATTATCGCTCGCGCGTGGATCTGGTCCGCATGCCTCCGTGTCCTGCTTGTGGCCAGGAGCGTGCTGTCGGGTGACAGATTTCGTTTGCGGCTGCAGTGTCGTGCGTGTCGCCAGTGACTAAACTCGTGCATAACATGACTATGCGTACGACCCGCGTCACAGTAAAAACACTGAAGGCAGACGAACGGCGCCCGCATGCGGTTAGCACGCACACGAGTTTCTCGCCCGCAGCCAATCCGCGTGCTGCCCGCGTGATAGAATAAACATGTTTGAAATGATAGGATGCGGGCAACTTGCTTGCGGACCAGATCCGCATGACAGGAAAAGGGCCCTAACGTAGTTAGGAAAAGGCTACATAGCTGATGGGATACACTTTTGTAAATAATTTGCTTTTATTCCTGTTAGATAAAGGACATGTTTCATTTTGGGCCCAGTCTATGTACACCACTTCAAAAAAAAGAGAAAATTCCGTATAATCCGGGAAAAATACAGATAATTCATGTAAATGCATACTGTTGTGGTAGTAAATTGATAATAAATCATTATTTTTATGGATTTTCAACATGGCGTCACTCAGATTTAGCTACTCTCTAAACCATAGATCGATCATAGAAAGAGAACTGTCAGCTGTCAGTGTCACAACAGTGTCACTTCTGTCACGTTCGTCTCGTTTTGTTTCTTGTTTTTGGAGCTCTTTTTAACAACCTCGTTTTCGTTTGTTGAATTTAGCACCGTTTTTTTCCATCTGTTTAACTGGCTATTCACAAATCGACGCAGAAAAACCGAAATATAAATGTCAAACGTCATTAATCAATCAAAATGACAGCTTACTGCCATGACTGTTTTTTTGTTGTGTGTTGCAATTGCAAGTGCAATTTCTTGTGTTTTACCTGCTCACAAAGCCATTTTAAAGTAATTGGACAGTTGAGAACTATTTAAAATGTGTTTTCCTATTTTTAAGTATGGTGTACAAGGACTGGGCCCAGGCTCCATACATTTTGAAACAACTCCTTTTTCCAAATCTTAAAACAGCTGTATTTAGTAGACACTTTTAAGTACAGTTGTGCACTAAATAATTATGATTTGATGATGATGAATTGAAAGCATATTATGCTGTCTATTTTATGCCTATCACTTAACTGTGACATCAGCAGTGCAATTCTGTAAGAATTCACCCGCGAATTCAAATCCTATCTCATTTCCGATTTCACTTACCTGAAGTGAAAAGTATTTGGTATTCGCTTAAATAGGAATGAAATAATAGTTCGTTTCACCTATGTTGTCACTTCGTGGTGCTAGCATAGTTTTTATCGAGTTACAGACTACCTAAAACAGTCTTCACCGCGGAATCAGAAGTGAGAACTGGAGTGAGTTCTTACAGAATAACATAGCTGAGTGGTAATTCTCGTATTTCTAAGAACGTTTGCATTCTAATCTGCTTAACTATGTGACTTGTAACTGGGACCTTGTAGGAATCTGTTGTTCTGAGGTTGAGGAACATTATCCGCTCGTAATACAGTTTTATACTTGTACGAGGGCATAGGGCGAATCACTCCAAAGACAACCAAACCATTTTACAATCCACTATTTTACCTGCCTAAATAAACGATTTTTTGTCTATTCTGGATTTAATATTAAGTTACTCTTTAAAATAATTGTTACTACTATCTGAAAAAAATAAGCCATGATTATTTGTCAATTATGTGGTCAAGTGAGTTTTCAATTTTACCAAAACATTTTTTTCGCTAGACTTTGAAACGCCATAAGATTGATTTTATTAAACTTAGTAAAGTAATTATTTACTAAGTTTTATAAAATAAATCTTATGGCGGTATCTACTATGGTGACATCTAATTATGTAGACGCTAAATGATTCCATCAACAATTTCTTCGCCATTGTTCTTATATTCAATGGCTCTAAAAATACTGAACCCGAAAATAGGTAACTAATTCAAAAAGCTTTTAATCCTTTCTTGGTTCAGAAATCATAAATCCTCGAATAGAAAAACTTTCGAATTCGTTCATTTAGAATTCAAAGTGATAAAAGATTAATTCACAAAAGTTCCTTTTCTCTCTATAATCTCATTCTTCGCTCTATCATTCACTATTCCATCTGCGGTTTCGTTGGATTTATTTACAGGCAATGAGAGCGTTTTAAAATTTACTGAGATTTATTGTCAGTGGGCATCACGCCTAGTTACATGGGCATTTCTTATTTATTACAGGGGAATAAATATATCCGTGGTTTTGAAGGTTTTAATGTTTGGTGGTAGCAATAATCATCGAAACTCTCTGTAATGACCTAAACGGGACCTGGGTAATCGTAGACCTCCCCCAGAGATCGCCAACCAACCCGGTCTTGGGTAGCCCGTATCCATCCGCTGCCAGCCACTTCTTCAAATCGTCGGTCCATCGTGCCGCAGGGTATCCCACACTACGGTTAAATTCCATAATAAAAAAAATAAAAATAGAAAGTATCGTAAGAAATAAAGACAAAAAGAAAGATATGAGAGGGAAGATTGAAGTGAAATGAAAGAAATACTTACGAAAGTAAGAAATAAAGAAAAAATTAAAGAAAGAGGAAACTAAGTAAGATCCTGTCCCACTCTTGGGCATAGACCTCTCTCCATGCCTTGGAAAATAAAAATAAATAAATAAAATATTTTTATTTGGTAAGTGAACCGATTCATTAGGCCGCATCATCACTTAAGATCAGGTGAGCTAGGCAATGCAAGCCTATTAGAATGTTGTAAAAAAAAGTTAAAATATAAATACCTAGTTATTTTAGGGCTGCGTGGCCATGTGCAACTATTTTTGTTTTCTATAAACACACCCGAACACCAAGCAAACATAGTATTTCTTATACAAATCTTTTAAAGCATTTTCCTCTAGCACTTAATTCCAGACACTAAAGACGACATTTCCAAAGAACAAAAAAATGCCAACACCAGATTTGCGTAATAAGCTGTATGTAAAAAAGTTTACATTACAATAACATAGGACTAGGATTCAGAAGTTTCTAGAAATATACTTAAATGAAAAGAGGATCTAGTAATGTCTTAAACGTGCTCAAGTTTCTTTTACGCGAATGATCATAGCTTGATTATTTAAATGAGTAAATAAAAACCGGTCAAATGCGATTCAGAATCTTACACAACGGGTTCCGTACCTTTGTAATACCAGACTATTACGATCCCACTACAGGGCAAAGATCTCTTCTCTTACAGAGAAGGCACGAGTACTGATCACCAAGCTTGTTCAAAAAGGATTGGCGATTTCAATTCATTATAAGTCCAGAGGGCTAATTCACGTAATTTTATGACGCGCTGATGAAGTTGTAGTGCAGTTGCAGTTAAGTTCAAGTTTGAGTGATAAACGGTATGTAATCATTGAACTGCGCGTAAGCTTCGCGTCGACTGCACGTCAACTGTATGACAATCAAACTCTACCAAACTTACTTATGGTGTAGCCACATGACAGAAAAAATATTACTCACTAAATAATTACATTTTAATGAACATGACGTTATTACAATATTAAAATAATCAAAAGACCAGATTTTAGTGCTTTTTAACTGCCATTTTGAGATGTCCAACGAATAGTAGAATACCGATCATGTAGCGTTCTGAAGCACGCACCAAAGACGCGCAACAGTAGAATGCCGTTATTGCGTTCGCGTGACGCGAACGTAACGCAAGCGTATCTGACAGCGGTAGAGAATACGAAAAGCGTTGTTTAAATCGAAACTCAACTGCAACTGCACTGCAACAACACTTCTTTAGTTACGTGAATATTAGCCCACAGGTTTCCGACACACCGAGGTTTCCAAAAGTACTCGACAAACGGAATTAATCAACGATTCAAGTGTCTTCCTACCCGTTACGGTCCAAAAGATTTCCGTTTCGCACCTTTTGGACACGGTATCCTAACAAGGGTGGAAAAAGATTTTATTACATTTGTGAAAATGAGCTTTCTTTTATCTTACTTTGTTTCTAAATTACATCAGGCTAATCTAAACGTAACTCCAATGGTAACGTTTGGTAAGCTTTGCAATGAGTTCTTGTTAACATTTAACAGAAATGTACCTTCACTTCTGTGACTGTCTGTGACAGGTTTGTCAACAAACTTAATTTTTTTTTTGTTTATTAAACAGGTTGCCCCGCACTAGGAATTACTCCTATGTTGTGGGTGCGTTTACAAACATACAAACTCACATACACAAACAGTCAGACCCGGAACAATTATCTGTAGACCATACAAATATTTGTTCCGTGCGGGAATCGAACCCGCGACACGCAGCGCAGCAGTCAATTGCTCAACCACTGCGCCAACCGTGCCGCAAAACACGACCTTTTGTCTTTTACAAACAACAACTAACTAGCTTCAACTTTCTGACTAATTAACTAACTCCTTGACAATTCAAAAATACATATAAATGGTTTAGTTATCATAAATGCTTTGACTTTGACTTTGGACGGCAATCCAAAACAACCGGAAAGATGTCAGGCACGAGACGCACCACCGACTTTAGAAAAATATATCTAAGCTGCTACGAAGAAATTTCTGATGGAAAAATCCAAAAACGTGTTGTGCGACCTGGGCCTCAAGTCTGCTATTACAATAGTGTCAGAATGGTCTGTCATTGATTTCATAATTGTTGATTTTGACAAGTTTGGTAATCTACTAATATAATGGCGTCATTATAACTTTCCAATGGTCAACCACTGACACGCTATTGAAAGAAATGATATAGAATGGTAATCTCGTACAAAATGACAACTGAATGACTGACTTAAGCGGTAATCTGCTAAAATTTTGACAGTTCCTTTGATCAGTGACCAACCATTAGAACGTTATTGTGCAGTTATTGCTTTTCATTCGACCGACCAATGTTCGACCATTATGAATTTAGCAGATTACGAACTTTTAGCAAAATGACAATGGGATCGTGTTGGAATGATGAAATTATAAAAATAGCAGACTTGACCCCCTGGACATTGTACCTAGGACGCCACACTCAGCAGCCCACGAGGCCAACGGGGTAGTTCATGTCAACCTTTAGAAAACCACTGCTAGGCATAAGTCTCCCCGAGGGGGGGTTCAGCCGTAATCGCCATGCTTGGCCGATGCATGTTGGCGATCGCAGTAGGTGTTATGGTACTCAGAAGGACACTGCTGCCCATCCTCTGGTCAATATCCCTCTGTCGCTTTCTACGACACCCACGTTTAGAAATGGGGTGGTGCTACTAGCGGCCGGCACCACACGGCTTACGGGGTAGTTAAACCCAGAATAGTAGACACAAAGGTGATACAAGACACCCTGACCCACTAGACCAGTTATTTGAATCAGGCCACGGCCCGTCGCCCGTACAATTCAGTTAATAATGAACTCTATATAGCTAGGAAAGAGTGCTCAGTATTGGATTAATTAACTTCTCTCTGTCTCTCGCTTTTACCTAAGTAATCCAGTTATGGCAACTCTGATTGAAGGCAACTACCTATCTTTTTTAAACTGGGACTTTTAATGAGAATAGCTTTTGAATAGTGGTCGTTTCCTGAAGTTTGTTTTTACTTTGATTTAGTTAAAGAATTAGCACTGCCTATCTTCTAAGCCACACATGCACCAAAACTTAACTCAGAGTTATAAGTAACACTAATACGAAGTTAAATTACCAAAATGTCATGCTACTGTAATTTGTAACTTTAACCTCGTGTTAATAACCGCTGAGTTATGGTTTTGGTGCAAATGGGCCCAAGTAATCTATACTAATCACTATACTAATCACTACTAATAAATAAATAAAAATAGATAAATATTTTTTTTTATTTCAGGCAAGTCAACAGTGTTCACATATGCACATCCATAGATTTCAGCTCATACAATTTATTTATTTATTGAATTATTATTTATTTATTTAATAATTATTATTGTTCTTGAATTATCTGCAGCTAAGAAGCAGCAAAGCAGCTGCAGTTAAGCTGAAGAATTTGTTTGTTTGGTTTAACGCGCCAATCTCAGGATCTCAGGACAAGTTTGACTGTACCAATCTGGTGAATAGTTTGTGCTACCTGGTCCCTCGCACAACACATGGGCGTGACTCTCGCTTAAAGCGCTTATTCGCTGCTCCTTTTTGTCGCTCTAATGCGGGATCCCGCTCGCCGCTGCATCGTTTGGTTGAAACTTATAATCAAAAATTTTGTTCTGTAGATATAATATTCCTCAGCAAGCCGTTATTTAAAAAGGAAATCTCTAATATCTTAAAAGATCAGCAGTAGTCAGTGAGGATATGCATGTTGACAATGTGAGTTGCCTGACACTCACAAAGTTCAGATGGAATATACATTTTATTTTATTTTTGTTTAATTTAGATGTTTGTGCAACCTATGGTATTATGCTAACAGTATCTACACATTCATATTAGGATACTACAGAATTTTTGTATTTGTGTCTTTGTTTTTCTTTCTCAATCTAGTAATAACAATAATATTGTTTTATGTAACTATAAATTACACTACGATAAGTTGAATCGATAGTCATTTAACAGCTAGCTATTCTGTTTTATTAATTTGTGGATAACGTCGTTAGCAGTGTATATGCTACTCTTATTAATAAGTTTTTGGATTATTGTTTTATATACTGCTGTTTGTAGTCCCTAATAAAATAAAATAAAATAAAATAAAATCTACTGGTACGAATTGAAAAATTATTTTTGTGTTGGATAGTCCATTTATCGAGGAAGGTTATAGGCACATGCGAAGCTGGGTCGGGTCGCTAGTTATTTAATAAACTCTTTAACGTTTTTTGCATTTTAACAATAATTTAAAGAGTTTGTTTGTTACTTCAGGTCCGATTCGAAAATATATTTATCATCACGCTACGACCCACGGAAGCGAAGCAGTAACCAAATGGAAAATATAGATAACGTTGTACTATTGATGTCAAACGATGATACGAACTACTACATACCAACTGGTTGTAAATGATAGACTTTATTGGGAAAAATAAATGTTGATAACAACTCAAGCTACAGTTTGACAGTAGAACAACAATACAGTTATGTCCTTTAAAACGATTGGTTTGGAAATATAGACAGTATTTCAATAAAAATATATAAATAGTTTTTTGTTTTTAGCTACTTACGTTTGAATGGAATATGCAGACAGCACACAGAAGAAGAACACTGCAGAATAGAGTGACGCACAGTGCAGACACAAACAGCGCATGCTTCAATCGCACGCAGTATCTTCTGTAGAGAGCTTCCAGCTCTAGCTCTGTGCCCTCCTCCTCTGTGGACAAAATAGTTCCATGAGTCTTTGGAATACAAAACAACCAACGGCCCACTCGCACCTACGGCAGCTGCCTTATAATAATAATATATTCTTTATTTCAGACACAGAGATCCATAGTTAAAAAGTAAATTATAGTAATTAATAAAAAAAAAAAATACAATTTCGGTCAGTACAATACGGTCAACGTAACTTGGCGCGTCTGAAGTTAGCTGTTTGGCTGCGCAATGGAACTTTTAGGAACGAAATTGTCTACTGCGCAGCTAATCGGCTAACTTCAGACGCGCCAAGTTACGTTGACCGTACTGTACGTAGTAGCTGTTTCATTGTGTAATCTGTACCCAACGACTATATGTAAATGACGTTATAAGCCTATCTGCCAGGCCGCTAACAATGGTATTTGTACACTTGTAAATTCTGGACATGAATGACGCTTTCCTCTTCCTCTGGATGGCATTAAATGAGTCGATTCGCGCTTCCGTAAACATTTTTGAAGCGCTGCAAAAGCGCTTTAAACCCATCAGTTGCCTAAATATGTTATTATAAGCTACTCGTATCGCGCCCTCTTGGTATAATTAGTCCAAAGTTGAAAGTTATAGCATTGCTATAATCGCTACAGAAGTCTTGCAAAAAGTTTTGCTCAAGAAACTTAATCTAATCTCTTAGTAAGAATGCGTTGTTCACGGCTTTGTGATATTATGTTCTTTGACACCCTGTATACTGTATACTTTAATTATGGGATAAAAGTACTCATGAATACGATTTTTTTTCTGTTGAACTAATATTCTGAAACATGAAAAAAAACTTAAGTAGTGTTCCCTACAAAAATGATGATCAATATGTATGCAACCGGTTCTTTTTTCATATTTCACCTTTTTTTAAACACTAATTAGAGTAAAACAATAATTTTTAATTATGGTTTTTTTAAACCGAAGACAATCCCTACATAGCGTTTTACGAAAATAGACGTCAGAGTTAACTTTCAGGACGAATACAACCATTTCAGTATGCCAAAATATTATGTTTTATGCGTTTTTCCAACAGAATATACAGTCTTAAAGTCTACTACAGAGCCAAAATTACGAAAATATTACTATTATGTGCTAAAAAACAATGTTGAAAAAGTACAAAATCGGTTCACTTTGACAATTTTTTTTCACCAGTATTTGAATAAAATCACAACTGATATACACAGAATATTTTTCAGTCCGTTATACGAACTCATTTATTTTAAAAAGCACTGTAAATCATCGCGCGCTGTCGTTTGCCGATCAATTTCAATTATTCGTGCTTATTTCGTGCGTATTTGTTTTTCTGATGCACACAAACAGACCATTGTATTGTACTAGTGTGTGTCAATGCTGCTACACCGTTCTAGCAATCGTTTAGATTTTGAGTTGCGCCAACACAAAACAGAGATTGAAAGTACAAGGTTGGAGATTTTTTTTAAATCGCTTTACATTTGCCGGAGAAATCACGTAACAAATATAAAAAAAAAAACGTATAGTCGAATTGAAAAGCTCCTTCTTTTTAAAGTCGGTTGAAAATACGCAGTGAACGACGATATGTCAGCCTGTTTCAGCCAATCGCTAGTTAGTAAGGTGGTGGAGAGTCTACGTACAGTGGCCTACAACAAGCAAACAATCTGTTAAAAGAATAAGGTTCATATTCAATTGGCAAAATTTTACAGTTTGGTATTTAAACTTGATGTGCTGGCGTCCGTACCACAACTGGATACCAATTTCCTATTATCTTCTTGGTATAAACTGCATGCGGGCGTGTGATAAAACCACGTCCTGATTATTTAAATAAATGAAAATGTAATATTGTTCTAAATGCAGCTGTTATGTAGAGTTACTGGCTAGATAAAAAACATCATAGGAAAACCACAAACATGGGAATATTAACATGTGGGCAATTTAGTAAGCCTACCAACTAACCTAACAAAAACTGGTATTTACCGATATGGAGCGGAAAAATGTGGTTCGAACAGCAAAAATCCAGATTTACGATGTTGATAAAAATGCCCACAGACAGGAATGTGGCCTGTATTGAAATTGCTTTCAGAGTATATTTGTGACGAAATATTTTCTGAAGTCCAGATCAGATTTAATATACTCGTAGCTAGGGAAAGATTTTTCTTTATTTTCTAGGTTAGGTGAACTATTCGTGAATATTGATGTTATAGTTATGAATTCAGATGAAGATTTATTCAAAGTTTTTCACAAGCAAATGCCATAAAACAACAATGGATTGTGGAAGCAATGTAACCTAGTGTTAACCAACTCCGAATTAAGTTTTTGATATATATGGACCTCAGAGAAGTGATTGCATTGCATTGTGGCCTTTCGTTTATTCTTTACTAGCGATCTGCAGTGCAATTCTGTAAGAATTCACTCGCGAATTCGAATCCTATCTCATTTCTGATTTCACTTACTAGAAGTGAAAAGTATTTGGTTTTCAATTAAATAGTAACGAAATAATAGTTCGCTTCACCTATGCCAGCACTTAGTAGCGCTAGCGTAGTTTTCATCGAGTTACAGACTACCTAAAACAGTTTTCACCGCGGAATCAGAAGTGAGATCTGAAGTGAGTTCTTACAGAATAACATAGCTGCCCTGACTTTGCACGGGTATTATCGTCATATTTCAAGCAATTTACACAAAACCTTAAGGGGGTACCGAGCAAAATCATTCAAAACAGTCGTCACTGTTAAAGTGATATAATCAATACTTTTACCATAATTGCCATAAAAAATATGTAATGAATACCACAGTGAATGTGTTAACCGATTATCGTTGGCAAAAAATAAGAATACTGTTTAATTTAATAAACAAAAATACGTAAAGTTGTACAAAAATCTTTAAAAAAATCTCGTATTTAGTTGAGTTTTGTTAGTAAACTGTATTTTTTTTTCACAAACTTGAATTCATATTAATTTTTTCGCGCTGTTTTGAATCATACCTACGCAACGTATGTATGTATGATTCAAAACAGCGCGTCAATTAAAACAAAAATTAATAATAAAATAACTAAGCGACATTTCGAAAATGTAAAAACTACAAATTGTAGTATGAATGTCAAAGATTAATATGAATTCAAGTTCAATGTTAAAGATTAATATGAATTCAAGTCAATTCAAGTTCAATCGGTTAACACATTCACTGTGGTATTCATTACATATTTTTTATGGCAATTATGGTAAAAGTATTGATTGTAACACTTTAACAGTGACGACTGTTTTGAATGATTTTGCTCGGTACCCCCTTAAAAAAAAACCATTTAAACCTTCCTCATGAATCACTCTGTCTATTTATTGGTGAAAACCCTATCAATAGTTTTTGAGTTTATCGCGAACAGATAGACAGACCAACTTTGGTTTTTATTAGTGACTAGCTTCTGCCCGCGACTTCGTACGCGGATCCTGTTGCTTATGCCAGCAACAACGGGGTCGGCAAAATCGAAGATCTGAAACGTCTGATGTCGAATTCTAAGAGCCCGGGGACGGGAAACCAACGGGATGCGCGAGACGATTCGAGACGTTCAAAAAGTACAATTTTAAATCATACCTCCGATGGCGGAATATGTGGCGTAGTCAATCTTAAGAGTATACGTAAATGCACTCCGTTCCTTATCAACCCAAGGAAGGTCGCGGTACGGCTATATCTGAGACACATTCGATTCTTCAGATGATATCGACATTCTGTTCAGAGAATGTCGAAGTCGATCAGAATTCAAACGTTCGTTGCGCTCTTGTTCTGTCTCTTCATGCCGTACTTCAGCTATTCTTTCGCTCTTACTTTCTAACTGATTATGAATATTTTGTTGTGTGCGTGTTCGGGACAATGTATGATAATCTCGATCAGCAGTTAGTCGTGCATCACGTTCATCACTCGTTTCAAAAGACCTGTTAGTAGATGTGCGAATACGCTGAGAACTCAAGCGTGATTCTCTATCCGTGAACGTCTCCGACTCGCGAGACAATGCGTGACGTTCATGATCAGCGGTCAGTCGCGCATCACGTTCCCCACTTGTCTCTAGAGACCTAGAAGTCGATGCGTAGATACGCTTGGAACTTAAGCGCAATTCTCTATCCGTGAACGTCTCCGACTCGCGAGACAATGCGTGACGTTCACGATCAGCGGTCAGTCGCGCATCACGTTCCCCACTTGTCTCTAGAGACCTGAATGTAGATGCGCAAATACGCTGGGAACACAGACGAACACAGATTTTATGATCCTCAATCTTTTAGCTCCTTTCGAACATTGAGAAAGATTTGACCTCTTTCTAGGCATGGTTATAGTTTTATTGTGAAGAGATACCTGATCAATTATAAACTAAGTGACTGCTCCCCTGCGTTACCGGGTAGGCTACCGTGTAAAGGAAATTAAACACTCAAATAACATAAGCAGGAAGTCATATTTAACCAATAAAAAAAAGGGAGTTTTGACCACTAGAGTCAAATTTTCAATGATATACCAGCGTCATCAAAAATCAGTCCTAAACTGTTACCGCCTTCACCGCGTGGAGGTACTCCCAGCTTAGTTTATTTTATAATATACAGTGAAATTAGTGATAGCTTTACAGTAAAATTAGTGATAGCTTTGATTTCCACATTAGATGTTTCTGACCCAGTTGCGCGCGGGCGCTTGTTATCGTTAGACGCGCTACTGTGTGATTTCGAACCGGTTTTAATTCGCAGCGCTCGACTGTGCGTATGATTCATCGTTTAAAAATGCTAATCACTAATGGATAGCAGCGAGCCCGAACCCGGTCATTTAGTAATTGAGACAGATAATGTGGGTAATTATATAGAAGATCATTGTGAGATTATTAGTAACAGTAAGAGTGAGAATATGGAAATGACAACAGAGTGTACAGAAAACAGTAGAAGAGACGAAGCAGTGAGATCTAGTAAAAGAAACAGACAGATAGACCAAGATGAAATGTGGACAACCATTACGAGACGGGGTAAGCGCTTTGCGCGATCTAGTCTGGTGCATGATGAGATAAGAATTCCGGAGGATAAAATCGAAATTAGCATAACATCCTCAGGAAAGTTACCAAAACAGTTTGGATTAGCAAAATTATTAAAAGAAGAAAACATTCCGGACATTATAAATGTTAAATATGTTAATTCATTTAAGGTTCTAATCCAGTTCAGTAACGAAGGGAGTGCGGATAAATTAATTGAGTCAAAATGCTTGAAAGAAAAGGGACTAAGATGTCAGAAAACCCTGGAGATCAGAGAAACCTACGGCGTTATTAAAGACATAGATCTAGAAACTTCTGAGGAAGACATTCTTGAAGGCCTGAGTTGTGAAACAGAGATTATAGGTATAAAACGACTAAAACGCCGCAATACACATAGCGGACAGTGGGAACCTGGAGAAACCGTCAGAGTAACCTTTAAAGGTTCTTCCTTACCCGCTTACGTATACATTTTTGATACCAAAGCGAACGTGTCCCCCTACCAATACCCCGTCACGCAATGCTCACGCTGTTGGAGATATGGACATACAGCTAAAGTATGTGCATCAGCCAAAGAGATATGCCCAAAATGTAGTGAGTCGCATGCTAATTGTGGTACTACGGATTATACATGCAATAATTGCTCAGGAAGTCATATGGCGTTATCTCGTACATGCCCTATGTACTTAAAAGAAAAAAGACTTAGGGAACTGATGGCAGAGCGTAACTGTACATACAGAAGAGCTCTGACAATATACGTCCCACCTGAATCAAGTCATGAGGAGGAGGTCATAGAAAGAGAAAAAGAAACAGAAGCAGATTGCCAGCAAATAGAAAGTCAAGAATTAAACATAGAAAAGCGACCTGTATCACAAACTCCGAAATCGTATGCTGAAATATTAAGTGGGGCGAGAAGCTCAAATATTAATACAAAGAAGAGGGCCACAACAATACAAAAGGACTATTATAAGAAGAATATGGCTAAGCCGAAGAAAACACAAACAACGGATCCCGAGAACAACTGGGCGGCATCTTCAAACAGCGACTCGGAAGTTCAACAAGCCGAAACTGAAAATACAGACAGTTTTAAGAAAGAGACTTGGAAACGGCTGTGGAGTAAATTAAAGGAAAAGGTTTGGGATAGTGGGATTAGTTTGGAAAATAAAGTGGCAGAGTGTGTTAAAGTTATCTTTGAATGGCTTATATCTTTCGTGAGACACTATATAATGGAGATGCCTTGCTTTTCTAACTTAAAAAAATGGATAACGCCAACAAATACAGACATTTAAAAATCAACATTTTACAATGGAATGCCCAAAGTCTACGACCTAAAGCTACAGAATTTGAAGCCTTACTAAATCAAGAGAAAATTCACATAGCAATTCTCAGTGAAACTTGGTTTGAACCGGACAGCACATTTAGAATAAGTGGATATAGTATATTCAGGGCAGATCGCGATGACGGATATGGAGGTACAGCCGTATGTATACATCAATCCATCAAGGCTATACGAAGAGATGTAAATATTTCGAATCCACATATTCAACTTCTACACATTAAGCTGCTTAATTGTAGTTACCTAGAGAATATAATCTCTATCTATTGCCCATCGTCAGTACGTACATGCAGAAATGACTGGGATGAAATTTTTTCAATAGTACAAAACAAAGCTCTTATTGCAGGAGATATGAACGGCCACCATTCAAACTGGTCTTCCAGAACTGATACAAGAGGTAATCAGATTTTCGATTCTATCATAGACAAGAACCTATGTACAGTCAACGACAACACACATACACGTGTAAAACTGGTCAATGGAGCTGTTCAAAAATCGTCCCCAGACATTACCATCGTTTCAACAGACCTGGCATTGCAAATGGAATGGCGTGTCATGAATGAAAATCTAGGAAGTGACCATTCGATAATTAAAACTTGCATAGGAATTAATATAGCAAACAGCATTAAAACTCGAAGAAACTTTAAGAAAGCAAATTGGCAAGGATACACGCAGAAAATTGAAACGGAATTAACAAACTTGGAGCTACCTTTAGATCATCAATCGGCGTATAATACATTTACGGATATTGTAAACTCTGCAGCAGATCAATTCATACCTATGATTAGAGTGAACGAAAATCCTCTACAGTCAAACAAATTCATACCAAAACCCTACTGGAATCAAAATTTATCGCACATTGTCGCACAGAGGCGTCTTGCACTAGCTAATTTTAGGGGTAATCCCAATCCACAGAATCTCGAAATTTTGCAAAGGAAAATAAGTGAATCACAAAGATTAATACGACAAGCCAAGAGTAAATCCTTTCAGGAATTTTGCAGTGACATAGGTAGTGTAACTTCTTCAAGAGAAATGTGGAGGCGCATGAGATGGGTCAAAGGACACAAATCAAACGCATCGATTGTTGATCAAGGTAAGGCCGAGAAGTTGCTACGAAGTTTAGCACCAGATTATGTAACGCCACCGGCTCCTAAATTTTCTTCTTGTAACACGGAATTGTCCAGACCGATCTCGGTACAGGAGGTAATTAATTCAATTAAAAAAACAGATTCTGCTCCGGGTCACGATAAAGTTTCATATTCAATGATTAAACATTTACCATATAGTGCAAAAATTAAGCTGACTTCCATATACAATACGATTATTCAGTCTGGATTCGTTCCAGAACAATGGAAGAAAGTTAAAATTATCCCTGTACCGAAATCGGGAGGGGACTCTGTCTCGAGTTCGGGGGTCAGACCTATCGCCCTAATATCTTGTTTCTGTAAGATACTTCATACCATCATAACACGCAGGTTGGAATGGTTTCTGGAGAAAAATAAGCTATTATCCCACGACACCACGGGCTTTCGAAGATCTAAGTCTTGCTATGATGGTCTTGCTAGGTTAATCACACGGGTCCAAACAGGTTTTACTAAAAGCTTTCCAACTGTTAGTTGTTTTATCGATATCGAGAGTGCCTACAACAATATAAACCTGACTGCTCTTTTAAATATATTGGATACACTGGGTGTGGGCTCTATTCTTTGTAACTATCTTTGGCAGTATCTTCATCAGAGACATCTATTTGTTGAACTAGGAGATGACAGTCTAATATGCCGAACTACTAGTATAGGTATAGCTCAAGGAGACCCGTTATCCCCTTTATTATTTAATGTGGCCACAATAGAAGTTTGTAAAAATATGACTAATGTTTACATTTCGCAATATGCTGATGACTTTGTGGTGTATGACATGCAGAAGAAACTGTCAGATTCTGTAGCCCATATACAAAACGCATTAGATAAGTTCCAAAATTTGATGACAGATTTAGGACTAAACATTTCTCATAAGAAAACAAAGGTTTGCCTGTTTAGTAGGGGGAGAAGGAAAAGTAGTATCCATTTAACTGTTAATAGCAGTGTTATTGAACAGGTCGATTGTGCCAAATACCTTGGGATGTGGCTGGACGGATCCTTAAGATGGGGTAGGCATATAAACGAGACGCTGGAAAAAGTTACGCGGTATTTAAACATTTTTAAAATTTTGGCTGGTGCGAAATGGGGTGTACATCCTTTACATCTTCGACGGCTATACATAGCTTTAATTCGTAGTAGAATTGATTACGGATGCTTTTTGTACGGAAACTGTGCAAACAGCCATCTCTTAAAGCTTGACAGAGTGCAGAACCAGGCAATGAGAATAATAGGTGGGTTTATTAGAAGCACGCCTATCCATATTATGGAAAGTGAGCTGTGTCTCCAGCCGTTATTTGTTCGAAGACTATTCCTAGCAGCTAAATTCTATTTAAGAGCAAAATCGGTCCAGAATAATGTGCTCATTAATATTCTGAGGGAGCTTGCCGACCAATGCCAACGAGCATACTGGAGAAACAAAAAATTGCCACTCCTTGTGGATGTGCTCAGAGATTACTCAGAATTGCCTTTACACTCTAGCCCTATACTAGATATTTATTCCTTGGACACGTGGGTAACCAATATAGATTTATTTAATGTCATTAGCGTTAATATAGAAGGTATTAGTTCGGCGAAAAGACTGATAAATGTAACAGATCTTAATAATAAGTGTGTACAAATGATAGGGGATAAGTTTAGTCGTCACTATAAAATATTTACGGACGGGTCCAAGGAAGGTACAGATTTGGGTGCTGCTTTTATTGATCCCCAGCTTAATACTAAAGCTAAATTCAAAATTAACTCCAATATTTCCATAATGTATTGTGAACTAATAGCTATTTCTGAAGCCCTGGTGTATTTATTGAGTCTAAATGAAGATAAATTTGTTATATTTACGGACTCAAAAAGCAGCCTCCAACATTTGGCTCGGGTACCCTCGAATCTTCGAGGGTCTCCGATAGCCTTAAGTATCCTGGACTTGATATGCAAGATTCAGTCTATAAATAAGACTATCACCATTCAATGGATACCTTCACATATTGGAATCAGGGGTAACGAAGAAGCAGATTTAGCAGCCAAACAAGCATCTTATGAGGGCATGACTTACACGTGCACACCATTATACTCGGATTGGCTTGGTCACGTCAAAGAACGATGCAGACAAAGATGGCACGAATATTTTGATGAACGGTCCAAGCTAAAAGGAATTTGGTATAAAACTATTGAATCTGAACCACTTCGTTACCCATGGTTTGAAAGGAAGGAAATAGACAGGAAATATATAGTAGCTCTATTGAGGATGCGTTCTGGTCACATCCCATCCAATACTTTTAGATATTTGATGGGTAAGAGTTCCTCACCAAACTGTGAAGTTTGTGGAGTAACGGACGATATCTATCACGTGTTGATGGAATGTGACCGGAACATATGTGAGAGAGAAAATGTATTTAGTGTGGGATTTGAGGTGGGGGCATGTAATAGTATCTTAGCGTCCCCGTTTTCCGAGGAGGCTAGGAGGATGTGTCAACTGCTGTTCGCTATCTTTCAAAGGGATTAGTGACAGTACTATATAGCAGAGTATCTGATGTCCATTATAATTATAAACATAGATATAAGAACAGATGTCTACTAAACTTGTGTAGTTTTAAGTTGAAAATGTTTTGTTATGGGGGTGACATTATCACTATGTGACAAAGCCCCCTTAAATAAATAAAGATTAAAAAAAAAAAAAAAAAAAAATGTTTCTGATCTTCGATTTTTATAAGTCAACAGGAAATGCTCATCAGACCGAACAACTTTTGCTAAGAGGTCATTCCTATATGTGTTATGGTGAAGCTGGGCTCTTGGAATTCCACATCAGGTGTTCCAGATCTTCAAATTTATTCTCTCAGCAGATAATGCTCATCACGTGGAGCAATTTTTGCTATGGTACCATTTTTGTATCTCTTATAGTTTAGCTGGTCTGTTGCGGTTCTGCATCAGGTGTTCAAGTTTCCAAGATAAATTATAGCCTATATGTTGGCCAGACTTAATACCTATACAACAAAAGAAAAATCATTCAAATCCGTCCAGCAATTCCGAAGATTAGCGTGTACAAACAAACAGAAAAACAGACAGATTTTTTTTTTGGATTCGTGCTCTATTACTGTTTCTAAACCCCCCTCAATAATTATTTTTTTAATATATTCAATGTACAGACACAGTTTTTTTACTGTTTTATTATATGTATAGATAGATAATGATATTTCATGCTGTCTTTGAGTAACTACTAGCACGTGTATTTACATAAAAAGTCACATTTAACAAATGCACATAATTCAATATAGAGCACACAATTTAATCAACGTAAAAAGAGTTTCCAAAGTACCTATCACTATTTAACAAAACTTCCCACAGTAAAGCTACCAGCTGTTGCTAGCACTGACAGTATGACAGTTTCGCCGAGCTGCAAGGAAACAGGTTGTTGCAGCTTCTTTTGTTTCGGCATTACTTCAAAAGCTTACTGTCCGTAGACTCTAAACAACTGTCCGTTACTCGTAGTTTGTAGATGTTTTTATCGGCAGATGGTAGATAACTAGTTCATCTTTGTTCTTTTTGGAAGTTGAGAGTTAGATAATATTATTTAAATCAACGTTATTATTAATAACGTTGATTGCTTTGTGAACGCGGTGGCTTTGTGTTTGTTGTTTTACTTCCGAAAGTAAAGTAATGTGTGTTCTGTGCTAAAGTTATTTATCACTTTTTAGTTTCTGAAGGCGGTTTTTTTATTGTATAATATAATATTATTTGTCGCTTTTTAGTGTTGCCTTGACATCCAAATCCATTAAGAAACGGCCACACACTTAAAAGAGATTGTTAGTCCTCCAAAGATTGAAGAAACTAAAACGTCGTCTAAGTTTTTTTTTGGGAATTTGTTGATTTTCTCAAAAAGAGCTGTATCAATTTTGGTAAAATGTTTATGGGACCATTTCGGAATAAACCGCTTTCGAGCAAAAAAGAATTTTGCAAATCCGTCCATAAATGACCGAGTTATGCCCGAACCATACATAAAATATACAATAGTTTATGAATATTTTTGTGGTTTTTATAAATATGTTTGATAGTCTGTAAGGTATATATGTTATGGGTCTTTTGTCACCCGAAATAAATGATATTATTATTATAGTGCCAACATTCTACGCAAAACTAAGTCTAATTAACCATTAATACGGCCTATTTCATTACCACAATAGTGGTAATTAAACCGCAATAGAATAGGGAACACTTCAGTATTTACTTACGTACCTACATTTAATTTATTTGACTATAAACACCGACATACAAAGGTTTTGCACCACATGACTATAATTTTCCCTATATTGTTTTGCGGTTGTACGTACATGTTTACGCGCCTACTCTAACAATCAAAGGAAATTAGGTATGGCAATATGTTTTACCAAGATTACATAGAGTTCAATATAGTTAGATATAAAATATTCGAGACACGAAGATTTATCTATACTATAGATACTAATATCATAAAGCTGAAGAGTTTGTTTGTTTGGTTGAACGCGCTAATCTCAGGATCTACTGGTTCGAAATCAAAAATTCTTTTTGTGTTTGATAGTCCATTTATCGAGGAAGGCTATATTTTTTTAATTATTTTCTGAAATTAAATAATAATAATAATAAAACTTTAATTCGGACAACAAAGATCCATAGAGTGTTAGTAACATAGAAAAAACTTATCATCTAGTGTTAGTATAAATCAACCTCCGCACAAACTGCTGTACAATTGGAGAGCCGAAGCTCTCTGCAACCGTTTTTAGGATGCTGTTTTGACTGTCCCTCACTCTCCTCAGTAGCGACGCGGTTTTCTTGCGTATAATCGCATAGAAACCGTCTGTACGGGTTTGCGCGAACATTTCCGACGCGCTACAGTAACGAGGCAGTCTCAACAACATCCTGAAAGCATTGTTATATTGGACGCGCAGGGCATCCAGCGATCTCTTAGTATAATTGACCCATAGATTGCTCGTGTACAGACTTTGTATAAGCCTTGAAAAGTGTTACTTTAACTAGGTCTGTACACCGCGCAAACCTACGAGACAACATATTACTCCGGACCGCTAGAGCCCTACGCTCCCTCTCAATGTCTACATCATCCCTGAGGTCGGCGGCAAGAAAATGCCCCAGGTATTTAAAAGTGGACACCCTATCGATTGGTGACCCGTTCACGAGCAACTCGGGTCCTTCTCCACGGCGTTTGCCGCCGACCTCAAAGACCATGTATTCACATTTCTTTACATTATACTTCAACCTTATTGTTCAACTTCAACCTTATTAAAGCAGTCTCAAATCATAAAATCTATCAACTCATTATCTGCGTAGCTTTTTCTCAACTATGTTCCGGCTACTATGTCGGCTTCCAGTCCAGATGCAGCTGAATACCGGTGTTTTACATAGAGCAATAACCATCTTATGCATTAAGGAACTTCTCCGGACTATGAAGGCACGAAGAAGTTCCTTAATGCATAAGTGCAACACATTACATTCATAACACAAATACATAAAGGTCGAATGGACCAAACGAAACCATGCTCTTTTTTTTTTGCATCATTTGTTGTTAATTGTTTGGTCTATACTGACCTTAACTCACTCATTCATTACACTTTACACGTACACTTCACACATACACTACACAGCTAAACACGTATCTATTTAAGTAACTTCTTATAGTGTTATATTATTGTCAAAAATCTTACCGACTAATCTGTATGTACCCTTTTGCCCTATTATTTTGTTAGACGAAGGAGACTAGTCTCCACGACACAGGGAATCCTAGTGTGGAGATTAGGGTTATTTTTCAAACTGTGAAATAGTGTTTTTGACAATAAAGATTTATTATTATTATTATCTGACCTTCACAACCCAGGCACTCGGGTAGTGCGAGAGCCATGCGATACCCCTTGCTAAGACTGGTTGTCAGACTTTCTGGCTTCTGACTACCCATAACGACCCTGTCAAAGATCGTCGAATGTCAGCCGGGACCATCGGCTCTACGTGTTTTCGCGCATGAAGAAGTCTCGTTATGAATTAGATGGGCACCCATCCATAAACCGACCTCGGCAAGCGTAGCTTAACCTTGACCTATTGATCCTAATGGCTTTTACTTTATCTCCTGGTATCTATCAACTAAAACCCTGAAAACTGTAATATGAATTGCTTCACAACAATGTATTCACTTAAGCAACAAAAATAATGTAACCGATAATAATAATGTAATGTGCTATCCTGTTAGTATCTGCCTCGGTGAACACCTAGGTGAAGTGAGCTGTCATCCGTTCCGAAGCTAGGGATTTATAAAGCAAACGGACGAATGACAGCTCACTTCACCTAGGTGTTCACAGAGGGAGATAGTAACAGAATATACTTACAGAATTTAGTAAGAACTTGATTGTAAGGTCCGTAGAGAGTTTCTTGCTCGTTCTTCTCTATAGAGACCTACCTACCTAAGTTTTGGAACGAGCAACTAACTTTAACTTTCTGACTAAATAACTGACTCCTTGACAATTAAAAAGTGCTGGTGAATTGTATAATTGAAATGACTTGCTTTGTTTTAATAACGCAAGGAAAATCGTAGTGGAAAAAACAATTTGTCTATAGCGCATTTCAAACGTTTCTTGACTACTGGAACTTACAAGACAACAGTGACAGCTTGACTACAAAAGCTTGTCTTGTTCCTAAAGACTCAGTGGATGCCTGAGGGTCTTACTGGATTATGTGATATTTCATTTTAATGTTAAATATGTATCTAGAAAGTGAAGTGGTGGCGAGTTAAAGATCACTTTTATTTCTTTTCTTTAATAAAAAAGCGGCAAAAGTGCGAGTCGGACTCGCCCATGAAGGATTAGTGCCCATGTAGCAGAAAGTAACTTAATATAAAAGTTAGTTGATTGAATGTTATAATAAAATACCTTGTGATGTATAAAACTAAATGAAACAAAATTTAAAAGATACATTAAAGGTAGACTTTGTAAACAAGCATATTATAAGTTAGAGGATTAAATCCAAGATAAGAATGCTTGGGAACATACTGGTCCGGCTCCATAGGACAATCTACAGTCTAGACAAAATCAAACTGATTGCTAATTAAAACTATACTTTATTTATTTAAATACAGTTATTATTTAGTGTACTTAATAGATTACTCTGGCTCACACACTATTCATTGTTTGTTGGAATAGGAGTGGTCGTCTACTGTATTATTAATTGTAAATATGTGAACACAACACTATGTGTCTGTACATCATTTAGCTGTCATTTCTTGACTTGTAATACTTTGTGCATACTATAGTATATTATTTTTATACAAGGTACATCGTATTCACGTAACATAATATATTATAATTCTTGTAAATGCAAATTGTAAACATTTTTTTTTTTTAAAGAGTATATGTATGGAGTTTCTTGCCCATTCTTCTCCATATGAAACTACCGTTTGGAATGGGCAACTAGATTCAAATTTTACAATATGACGTTCAAAAGTGTCTATAATGGTCTAATTGAAATAAATGATTTGACTATGACTTTGAATAAAAGGTAAATTGCGGTTTACGATTTATGACGTATTAAAAAAAAACTTCTTACTAGATCTCGTTGAAACCAATTTTCGGTGGAAGTTTACAAAGTAATGTACCTACATCATATATTTTTTTTAGTTTTATCCTTCTCTTATTTTAGAAGTTACAAGGGGGGAGGGGGGGGCACATTTTACCACTTTGGAAGTGTCTCTCGCGCAAACTATTCAGTTTAGAAAAAAAAAATATAGTAGGAACCTCAATATCATTTTTGAAGACCTATCCATAGATACCCCACACGTTTGGGTTTGATGAAAACATTTTTTGAGTTTGGGAAACCAAGCAACCAACCAACCCAAAATTTATTGTTTTTTTTCTATTATCGTGTGAAAATCTTAATGCGGTTTACAGAATACATCTATTTACCAAGTTTCAACAATAAAGTTCTTATAGTTTCGGATAAAAGTGGCTGTGACATACGGACGGACAGACAGACAGACATGACGAATCCATAAGGGTTCTGTTTTTTGACATATTTTGGCTAACGCCCACAGTAGCAATTTATCCGGTATAGTTACACAGTTTCCAAACATGCATAATAGTTATTTGTTATACAAGAGTGCAAAGTTGCTTTTTAACCGCGTGTTCAATTTTGATGACCGAGCAAGCGAAGGATCCTAAAATTGAATCACGAGCGCAGCGAGTGATTCAAAATTAGAATACTGAGCGTTAGCGAGGGAATCAAAAGATCACGAGGTGAAAAATCTTTGCACTCGAGTGCAACACGTAACTTTTCATTCCACCTCAGCGAGGAAATGACTAAATGCAAAAAAAAACGTTTACAAAGTCTGAGTTTTTAACAAATTAAAAAAAAGTTGTATGATATATTCGGCACCATAGAGGTAGCAGTAAATAGGTTTAATGTTTTTTTTTTAATTCACAAACTTAGTGCACACGATGTTCTAAATTCAATTTACTTTATCCTCTAGAGAATAAAAACGGCTTTTCCACTCAGATATTGAAGATAAATTTACTTTATCCTCTAGAGAATAAAAACGGCTTTTCCACTCAGATATTGAAGATTAAAAATACTCTTTCCGAGATGGTGGGATGAAAAATAAATTAAATAAACTCATATACACAAATTACGAGACACACAATATTGTTGTTCCGTGCGGTTTATGTAATTAACAAAACGATGATTAGAGTCTAACTAGTTTATTGACATAAAAAATACAGTTCACAATTTTGTATATAGTAAACATTATTATAACTAGCCAGTTATTACAACCTACTAAATAGGTTCTTATCTAAATAGTCCAGTCTGGACTAGTCTAGCGATTCCTAATTAACTAAATTGGGTTCCGTGTAAAAGTCACGAAGTTTCTCGCGCATTCATTATTTGATTTTAAATAATCGAATCGGTCATGTCCTCCCGAGACCCGTAGTCTTAAATGGCGCTGTTCTCGAGGTTGTGCAAGAATACATATATCTTGGCCAAAATATACAACTGGGGCGGCACAACTTCGAGAAGGAGGCGAACAGAAGGATACGCTTGGGCTGGGCAGCATTCGGGAAGCTACGTGGTATCTTTAAATCGTCGATCCCACAATCCCTTAAGACCAGGGTCTTTAACCAGTGCGTTCTACCCGTGATGACTTACGGAGCCGAAACGTGGACACTCACCGTGGGCCTGGTCCACAAATTCAAGGTTGCTCAGCGTGCCATGGAGAGAGCGATGCTCGGAGTTTCTCTGGTGGATAGAATTCGCAATGAAGTCATTCGCCAGAGAACTAAAGTCACCGACGTTGCGCATCGAATTAGCACGCTGAAGTGGAAGTGGGCCGGCCATGTCTGCAGACGGACAGACGGTAGATGGAGCAGACACGTTCTAGAGTGGAGACCGCGTTTGGGCAAGCGTAGTGTGGGACGCCCTGCGGCACGATGGACCGACGATTTAAAAAAGGTGGCTGGCAGCGGATGGATGCGGGTTGCCCAAGACCGGGTTGGTTGGCGATCTCTGGGGGAGGCCTACGTTCAGCAGTGGATGGCAATAGGCTAATATATATATTCGAACATTATAACTGTAAATATTTCTAACTAACTTTTACCCGCGATTTCGTCGATTTGTTGTGTGTTACGTCGACTTTAAAATTTTGGAACCGTTTTACTGTGACCGATCCTTTTTTGGACAATGCACACCTATTATTATTATTATTATTATTATTTTATTTGCTTTTTGCGGCTGTGGTATCACTGCGACCAGAGTTGGTCTATTGTGATCGCCGCTTGTGTTGGTTAGAGCCGTCAAACCCTGCAGCTGTTATGAACTGCAGGATCTGCTTTGGGGCGATCTCCATTAGTTCATCCGGGCTTAACAGGTATTTGCCCAGATGATTGTTGCGCTTGTGCATTAGTGCTCCGCATTCCCCCAGAAGGTGAAGTGGCGTTTCATCAGCCTCATTACAGCGTCTGCAGGTTTGCGTAGCACTTAACCCCAGGTGGAACATGTGCTTGTTTAAGCAGCAATGTCCTGTAGTGGCTCTAGCTACAATGCGCAAGTTGTTCCTACTGAGTGCTAGGACTTGGTTACTAAGCCTTCTGTCATAGGCTTTGATAAGTGCTTTCGAGTGTAACATGCCCGGAGACTCCTTCCATAACTTTCTGGAAGGTTCGAGGCATGCTTTATATACATATACCACACATATACCCAAACACAAAACATAACCAAAACAACACAGACATTTCCAGTAGTGTAACTTAATTAATATAACTTGCTATAATTTATCACTTATATATAAGTAATCAATCTGTTTAGCTTTGTGACTTGTAACTGGAACCTTGTGCGAATTTGTTGTTCTGAGATTGAGGAAGACTATCCGCTCGTGATACAGTTTTATACTAGTACGAGGGGATAGGGCGAATCAGTCCAAAGACAACCATCCCATTCCACAGTCCACCATTTTACATTTTCCAGCTGTTGACTTGCCAAAATTTTATTGTGAAAGTAACTTTATACGATTTTTTGTTTTTGTCTATTCTGGATTTATTATTAAGTTACTCTGTATGGTTGTCTCATGTTCATGAATAAAGATTATTATTATTATTATGCTTTGGTCAGGGTGCTCTGAGCTAGGCTTTTCGGTATGCCACAGAAGGGCTCCGGACCCTGTTGCGTGATGTGCGCCCCCGCCCTTGCAAGCTCATCGGCACGTTCATTGCCAATGATGCCTGCATGCCCAGGCACCCATCTTAATACTACTCTATTCTTATTGCCTAGAGAGTTGAGTTTAGCCATGCATTCCTCTACCAGTTTCGATGAGACTAAATTCGAGTCCAGCGCTAGTAGAGCAGCTTGGCTATCTGAATTAATGTGTATGGTTAGGTTGATGTATTGCCTTTGCAGATTTATTTCCGCACATTCTAGGATGGCGTACACCTCTGCTTGGAAAATGGAGGCGTACTGTCCCAGGTTTACACTTTTGCTGACCCTCGGTCGCACTCCATTTATCCCACAACCTACTTTGGATCCTATTTTGGAACCATCCGTGTACCAGATCATGCAGCCTGCCACCTGAGGAGGCTGGCTTTTGGTCCAGTAGTCCCTTGAAGGGATTTCCACGGAATATCGCTTCTCAAATACATGCCGCACTAGCATGACATCAGTTGTCATGCCGAGAACTGGCATTTCCAATATTGAGTCCTGTAAGGTTCTCATTTTCTGCGAGAGCCAGCAACCACTGCCCCGGACCTTGACCCTGTACATGCTTGCTTTCGCCTCTTTGTGTATATATAAATGTAGAGGCGGTAGTCCAAGCAGGGCGTTCAGTGCCATTCCCGGACTTGTTGACATAGCTCCTGCAGTCATTTTACTGACAGTTCTCTGAAGACTGTCTAGTTTCTTTAACGTTACGTATGATCGGCCGCACAATAGCTGTGTACGTCCACAGAGTGTTTTTGGGGTTAATACCCCAGTTGCTACCCATCATTCGGCCACTAATACCAATTGCCATCTTGGCTTTTTTTAGCACATTATCTATGTGAGGGTTCCACGTCAGCTTTTGGTCGATAGTTACGCCCAAATATTAATTTAACCTCCGTGGAGAAAGCTATCTCCTTCCCATTCAGCTTTGGCATTGCCAGTTTGTCCAAACGCCGTTTTTTCGTGAAGGGTACAATAGATGTTTTGTCAGGATTAACACAGAGGCCACTTCTGTTACACCAATCACTGACAATGCTAAGGTCTTTTTGCATTCTACTAGAGATAGTAGATTGGCAAAAGCCTCTCACAATGATTACCAAGTCATCCGCATAGCCTTGCGCATCAATGCGAGATTCTGCCAATTTGTGCAATAGTTCGTCCACTGCAAGGGTCCACAGAAGTGGCGACAGGACACCGCCCTGTGGACAACCCTTTGCTGTGGGTACCTGGATTGAAGTCTGATGAAGGGACATTTTTACTCCTCTGCTGGTGAGCATGGATTCTACCCACCTTACCGTAGTCGGGTCGACACTCTTGCCTATCAGCCCATTGACTAGCAAAGGAGTCGGTGAGTTATCAAAAGCCCCTTCAATGTCTAGGAATGCACAAAGCGCTATTTCCTTGTCTTCTTTAGCTTTTTCCACTTTGTCTATCAGGCTCGTGAGGGCAGTCTCCGTAGATTTGCCCTTACGGTACGCATGTTGACTGCCGTGGATTGGTTTACTTACCAGTGCTACATCTCTAATATACCTATCAAGCACCTTCTCCATCGTCTTGAGGAGGAATGAAGAGAGGCTTATTGGTCTGAAGGACTTTGGCTGGCTGTAATCCTTCTTGCCAGCTTTAGGTATAAAAAGGACTTTGGCTATAGTCCATCGTTCTGGTAAAAAACACAAACCATTTTTACAGTCCCTTCAACCGATTTTGACTTCTATTTCGTAGTCTTAAGGATGACATTAGAGGCAAAAAAGTGGTTACAATAACAACTGTTTACTGTAGTTGCCATTTGTCATGCTACCAACGCAATATAAGTCAAAATCGGTTGAACGGACTGTAAAAAAGGGTTTTGTAAATGTCTAATCTTATTGTGAACAGGGTATAGATACGTTGTAATAAGTTACGGCAATAAATTAGACAGATAGAAAAATATAAAACGGGTCTCAGGTCTCATCCCCTCAAAAAATAATAATAATATTCTAATACTGCCATTTTCTTTATGGGAACCGATCACTTTCCCGAATTATTTTTGTCCGAATTTCACTTTACCGAAAACTATTGACCGACGTCTTTTTTGCTTTAAGCATTATTTGACATATTTTTAGATCATCGAAGTATCATGTGCCATACGTATTATTTTATCGAACTATGTTTCTCCGATTTACAAAATAACTTTTTCCTATTGACCGAAGTCTCTTTTGAACTATTTTCATTTGCCAAATGATTTATTTGCCATATTTTCAACAACATTTTACGGAATATAATTTGATCACAAATATATAGCCAGTTACTTGGTAGCATTTTCAACATTAAATTAAAATAGTGTCATAAAAAGTCAATATGTTACAAAATTTAGTGACAGAAACGAATCGCTGCAAAACCGACTTCACGCAGTCTTGTCTGTCCTACGCCTAGAGTGTAATTTAAGAACGCGTAGGCGCGGAGGGGTGGGGCGGCCCGCGAGCTGAGGAGCAGGCGGTTTGAAGGCTCGCCGCCGCGGCTGAGGCTGGCCGAAGCGGCGGTGGTGAGCGTTAAAACCATCTGCGACGATAAGCTCGCGTGGGGCCGCTCAGACCCCGCAGCGCCAGAGCCGTGACAGAAACAATGCTTGTGCATGTTGCATGCCTGCTTGCATGTTTCATGCTTGTTTGTACGCTGCATGCTTGCTTGCATGCTGTATGCTTGTTTGCATGCTGCATGCCTGCTTGCATGCTGCATGCCTGTTTGTATGCTGCATGCCTGCTTGCATGCTGCATGCTTGAAGCAAGAATCTTTGTTTGCAAGCTTCTTACTGGGACCACCTGTTTTATTAAGTGCCATTACATTTAAATAATTAATGAAACAAAATAGTAGGAAACTAATCTGAAATTAGCTCTCTATAACGCCAGTGTAATAAATATATTAGTTTTGAAAGCTCTTTCAAATAATTATTTAATTTCACTCAAATTGTCTTTAATTTTCAAAAGTTTTTGATTTTTCGTTTCTTTAACGACGTACTTGTTTTGCTGGTGGAGTACCGGTTATCATTGACTCCATATCAGACATATTTACTTCCAGGCGTTAGGTGAAATATGGTAATTAAAACAGTGGTATAACGAATGTTCGAACAAATGTTATTTCGGCGAAGTGTAACTACGATAAATTTTTTTTCGACCATATGAAACGTCGGCGCAACGAAATAAAGCGAATTGATAATAGGTCAACTGGTACAGTGGCAGACGTGACTTCGATGAAGTAAAAAAATACGAAACGAGAAAAGTTGAAAAGTTTTAGGTGAAATGAAATTCGGTCAAATATTTTTCGACCTTATGATAGGTAACCTTTCTTTATGCATTGGCAATGAAACATTCCGAAACCACAAGAAAATCAACATTAATAGTTACTGAAATGTCTTAGAATTATTTGGAGAACCCGTAAATTGTCTGTGAATCCGTAAATTGTCTCTCCCGCAGACTATGTTAATTATTTTCGACCCACAATGAAATCTTAGGCGCACAAATATTTTGTCGACCCTTAGTTCTTAATAGAAGTAGATTACAGTTTTAATCGCTATAATATTTTCTGCACAGAATTTCGGTCGCGGCAACCAATTTCAATGAAGACTACATATACTCGTAGAAGCAACAAGAATCAAATAACCTGTATTTTGTAAGAAACTTGACTTTATTTTATGTTTTATTTTACTTTATTGGGACAAAGAACAGTTACACATTACATATTATAAAGTATGACAGGATTCATCACTTAAGACTAGGTGAACGTGTAACCCACACCAATGGCCGCGAAATAATGTTAACGAAATAATAAATTTAAATGCGTGCGTTAATTTAGCAAGAAGAAGGTAGAACTAAGTTAATTACCTAAGTTAATTTAGAAAGACAGCTATTTTATAATATCAATAGCCATTTTCTTGAATTTGAAGTGTGAAAGTGCGAAAATATCCAAATCAATAAAGTGTGTGTTATACGTTTGTACGATGCGTCGGAGAGGCGCTCGCGCACCAGCATGGGTTCTGCACCTTACGGTGTGGAACAGCCTGGGCACGCGCGCCTCTCGACGCATCGCAGTTCTTGATACAACATAACATAACTTATTAGTAATATCTGTGCAATCGAATCTGTTATTGCATAGACCATGAAGCATCGTGGCCATTAGTAAGTTGCGTCTAGACTCCAAGCTCTGACTTACTCGTAAATTAGTGTCCATGTAGTTTCTTGCTCGTACTTCTACATGGAGACCTACCTACGTTTTGGAACGAGCAACTAGCTTCAACTTTCCGACCAACTGACCGACTCCTTGACAATTCAAAATTGTCTGTAAATGGTTTAATTGAAATAAATGCTTTGACTTTGACTAGTACGCCACTCTCATAGTTCGATAGACACAAACTGGCACAACCGGTGAGAGACCAGTCGCAGGACGAACGGCTTTACGAGCTCACTGAAGCACAGGGTGTCACACCATCAACTTCCGAATTCCGGCCTGTTATTAAGAAATAAGCAATAACAAATAGTTGAAGCAATAATAGCATTCAACCCTTGGGTAGGCCCCATCGCTCGAAGAACCGATAACCGATGGGGAAGAAAGGTTCTCCAGTGGTAGGCCTCCCACCAAATGGACCGACGACATCGTCAAGGTCGGGGGTAACCGGTAGATGCAAGCGGCAGGGTGCACGTTGTGGCGTTCTATTATGGGGGAGGCATGTGTTTAACAGTGGACGTCTTTCAGTTGATGATGATGATGATTAAGAAATTCCTAATGGAAAAGCCCAATAACACTTTGCTCGATCTGGGAATCAAACTCATCATCAGTAATCGTGCTTCTGACCAAAAGACTATCAGGCAATTAGGCATATTACAAGGTATTCGGGTCGACAAAGTCATTTGATAACAATTAGCCCAAATTGTCTCTAATTTGAAGGCGGGCTTGAAAAAATTAATGCCGTTCTTTGTTCCGAAGAAATTGGGTCAGCTCTTTCTTTTAAATATTTCGTGTTTAAAGATTTAAAGCCGTAATTACGGTAATTACCATTACGGAGAAAATCTTCGGCGTTTTGTTCTTATTTCCTGCAAAACATAATTATTATAGACACTCAAATCTTTGTCAATGTCTTGGTTTCTATTTCGACAAGAAAACCTTAGAACTTTATCACATTATACGATGAGGAGCCGGCCGCAAAATTGTGAAAGAAAATGTTTAAAAATTTAATACCCAACTTCGGCAAAAATTGAATCGTTGCATGCCGTATTAGTTACTGACAAATAAAGCTGACATACGATAAGGTAGCATGCAACTACGACAGGAATATTTTCTTGTTTCATGTTTCTTAGTTCGATTTTTGTCGTAGTTGAGTTTTAGATTTTTAAACTTTTTCTTTTTGAAAATGTGCTAATGAAGAGAAGGGGCTTCATTAGCACATTTTTAAAAAGAACACGGCACAATTTTGTTTACATTTTTAATTTTGGACTTAAACAGAAACAGTTCAGTACTAAGTGATCAATGTTTTCGTAAGGTGGTCGTACTAATATTGTGGCATGTGTCTGTGTCGTCTTAATTTATTAAAATCGATACACACTTCCTTAAGTGTTTAATATTCCAGCGTATGGCACTCGTGGGCTGCAGCTGAAAATCAGCGTCAGCCGACACTTTGTGTTGTACTCTGACATCATGCTGAGTTGAGGCCCTTTTGGCATTATAATCATTGTTTTCTTTTTCCATTGTTTTTAGATGTATTTAAATTTTACTGAGTTATTACTTAGGTACAGTAAAAAGTATTCCAATAAACGCATTTTCCTTTTTATCATTAAACGAAACGTGAGTTACATATAATATAAAAATATAATATGTGGCGACATTTTCACACACGGCCATCGACCCCAAACTAGGGAGACCCTGTACTATGGATGTCAGATAGCTGATATACGTACACAAATACATTTTTTTTTTGTAAATACATACATATATAGATAAACAACACCCAGACACAAGCACACAAGTGCTCATCACACAAATGTTTACCCTGAGCGGGAATTGAACCCGCCACACGCAGCGCAGCAGTCGATCGCTCAGCCACTGCGCCAACCGTGTCGTCAATATATTATTATAGACTGAGAAAAACTGATTAACTCATAATGAATGTAGTCGGGTTCATCCGACTAGTTTCGATGGCCGTTTTTCACAGACTATAGGTACCTAATGTATTTTCCTTTCTTTTTTTTTTGCTTCTTGTGATAACTATTATTTCAGGTCTATAAGACTTGGTATTTATTGAGGCTTTTTTAACTCCCAACGAAAACATAGGGGTGTCATAAATTTGATGTATGTATCTGTGTCTATGGCGTCCATCGTATGGTTCAAATGACTGAATCGATTTCATTAAGTTTTTTTTTGGATGTTGATTCGATCAAGAGTATTTTTAGCTATGATTAAAAATATCTACACAGTTTAAAGATTATCAGCTTTTTTCAAGTTGATGAATGGATTTGAGCATCTTCCACATGTCTGATTGAGTTATTGTATTCCGTTACTTCAATGATATTAGAGTAACCGTGAACTGAATGGTTTGTTATGTGGGTATTCTTTTAATTTCAAATTTAATTCGGCAGTTTATAGGCATTTGCTATGGGAACAACTCTGACGCGGTGTATCTGCCTTTTCTTTATCTACCTTCTGCCTTTTTTTTCTTTTATTCTTTTCTTTTTCTTTTTGTGTTCAAACACTGAGAGTGAAGCCAACAAAGCAAATACAAATTCAGTGTTCCGCGCGGTCTACCTACCTTGTGTCTCATAATCTGAGAGTAACAAGAAGTGTTTTAATATGACTAAACAGGGACAATATATTCTTAAATAATGTTTTTATTTAATTTTATGATTTTAATTTAATATTTATGATTTGAATTTGATTTTAATGGGATAATTTTAATGGTGATAATAATTTTAAATTTTATTTATGTTATTTTATTTATTATTTTTATTGTAATTAAATTTTATTTGAAATTGTATTTTATGACCTGGAAGTGGTTGAAATAAATGATTTTGAATTTGAATTTGAATTTGCAACACAGTATCTTGGCTGCTATCTAAACATAAGATTTACCAAAATTGTATATGCCTTTGTGTCATAGGACAAAAGATAATGATCACTGTAATAATATTCAGCACAAAACGCGTTCAAAGAACCATCAATTTGCACAAATCAAGCAGACAAAAAGAACTAAACTAATAAAATCATACCATATTTCAGACAAGACGTTCTTTTGTGCAGACATAAGATTATTTTCCTTTTTAGGGTTCCGTACGAAAAAAACGGAACCCCTCTAAGATCACTCGTGCGTCAGTCTGTCCGTCCGTGTGTCACAGCCAATTTGCTCCGAATCTACTTGACCAAATCAGGCGAAATTTGGTAGGATGGTGTATTTTTATAACCCAAACACAGATTCGCAAAGTAAAAAAATAGTTTTTTTTTTTTAAATAAGGTTCATTTTCGGGGGACAAATTAAGAAAAAAAAAAGTTTTGCAAACCTTAATGTTTCATAATATATCAAATGGAAGGGCTTGTTATGAGGATTATTTTATTATTGTAAAATAAATAGTTTTGATTTTATTTATGAAAGAAGATGAAATTTGACAAACTCAAAACTCAAACTCAAAATCATTTATTTCAAATAAACCATTTACAGGTACTTTTGAATTTTCAGAGTCAGTCAGTCAGAAAGTTGAAGCTAGTTGCTCGTTCCAAACAGTAGGTTTCTATGGAGAAGAACGAGCAAGAAACTCCATGAACAACACTCTTTTAAAATCAATAATATGTTACAAATTTCGGTTACATCATTCATATTGAATCTAGGGTACAATGTGAGAACAATGTAACAAGTCGTGTACGTTAAAAGAGGTTTAGATAAAAATATAATCATTATAAACAATTCAAAATAAAATTAGAATAACCGAGGCAGCTAAGAGATGACCAGTCCCAACTAACGGCGCCCGTTCACGAACATGACGCACGGATCGGCATCATTTGACTCAACCATTTTGAAGGGAACCGAATGATCCAACACGCGCGCCACCGTCAGCGAGACATTCCAGTGAGCATGACATACTCCCAAACGCCAGGGCACATTCAAGTCAATGAAAGACATACCTCGTAAATGGTAGCTTTAAATAACATAGTGCTCACATGTATGCGCTATGAACAATTATATAATACTAACACATTGAGTTTATACAATGCAAAGATAATGTAGATCTATATCTTCAGCAGCTCCAAAAATAATAAAAATTAAATTAAAAATTTAAAAAAACCCCCAACCCTTAAGCGTTTTTTTTTAATTTTTAATTTCATTTTTATTTTAATTTTTTTAAATGTAATTTAGTTTGGTTTTGTCTAAGAGTTTACAAAAATAATTTACAAGTTTTTAGTTTTCATTTCGTTACTCATTCCTCATTCCCTTGCAATGTATACTATATACATTATTCTACTAGTCAAGGCCTTTCATTTGATACCCATATATTGAGGGAGTTGTGAAAATAGAATGTAATTCACCATTTTGTGGTTGCGGCCATCTTGGATTTAAAATTTGTCATAGTGTATAGTAGTCTACTAGTCAAGCCCTTTCATTTGATACCCATATTGAGGGAGTTGTAAAAATATGTGATCCACCATTTTTTGGCGGCGGCCATCTTGAACCAATTTTCATCAAACATAGCTAAGGTAATTCCGACTAATTCACCTTTCAAATAAAAAAAAAACAAAATCAAAATCGGTTTATCCGTTACACACACACACACACACACACACACACACACACACACACAGATACGTCAAACTTATAACATTATAACATTTGTGGTTGGTTTTTCAACAGATGAAGAAGATCATTAATATACACTAAAAAGAGGAAAGGACCCAAAATTGAGCCTTGTGTAACCCCCATTTCTACCTTTAAACCATGTGAATTCACCCCATTTATTTGGACTTGCTGCTGCCTATTAATCAAATAAGATTTTACTAAACTAAGCGCAAGTCTACCTAGTCCGTAATGCTCAAGTTTCAAAAGACGTGTGTCATGATTTACGCAATCAAATGCCTTGGAGAGGTCACAAAAAATTCCTATGGCATCTTGCGCCTCTTCCCACGCAGTAAATATGTGTTTTAATAAAGTGACACCAGCGTCAGTCGTACAACGTCCTTTGGTGAAACCATACTGATGATCGTGTAAAATGCCATTAGTGTTAAAATGATTAAGCATCTGGTTAAGCATAATCCTTTCAAAAACCTTACTGAGAGCCGGCAGCACGGACACGGGTCTATAATTTTTAGTGTCTTTACTGTCACCGGATTTGAAAAGAGGTATAACCTTACTAAACTTCATTAGATCCGGGAAAACTCCTTGGTCTACGCACATATAAAATATTAAAGCCAAATAAGGCGCTATTGTCTCAATTATAGACGTACAAACTTTGATAGACATACCCCACAGATCCTCAGTAAAGGACAATGCCAGTAACTCTATAGAACTTTGTCCCACTCAATAAAAGTCATGTGCAATATGTAGCATCTTACTGTTTATTTATTGCTGAAAACTAAACATTAGTCTTAGTGACTGTAGAACTTGCGGTTTCCATTTAAATCTAAAAACAATAATGACATTGAATATATGTTAAATTGTATTTTAGGTTAAATGAGTTTGTATTTCGTGGGTAGGTATTTCGTAATCCGCAAGTTCTAAAGAAAAACAATTTACAATAGAAAGGTTCTATATTCATAACAGTTATTTTCATTAATTTACTTTTCTGTACATGGGTGGGGCAGGATCTGGCATTGTCATTTATCTTGATTTGCCGAAAAGCTTTTAAAACTGTCACGGGGTTAATATGTTTAAATTGAAATTCTACCGGGCAGCCTGGTACGTTCGCTTTTAAAAAGGCAATTGAAATGCCAGGTGAGGAATTTAAAGCTCCCGTGGTTTTAATTGGTATGTTGGTAAAGAAATTCACAAATTCATGCGCTACTTCTATGTTAGAGCTTAGGGGACCACGTGGTGTCTCTAATGTATACTCAGTGTTACGAACTTTTTTCCTGCCAGTCTCGTTATTAATAACTTTAAAAACTGTCTTTATTTTATCGTCTGCCGATTTGATTTTGTTGCTAATGTATAGGGCCTTCGCTACCCTGCAAATATTTCTAAAAGTTTTAGAATAAGTAGCAACATACTTGTTGAAAGTATCCGTGTTAATATAAGGCTTAAGGCCATAAAGCTCAAACAGTCTTTCCCTACTTTTTCTAATACCTCTAGTTGCCCAGTCACTAAATACAAACTTAGGGCTAATATGTTTTGTCTTTTTTTTCAAAAGTATTATCGAATTCAGACTGCACTACAAAAAAGAAATCATCATACAATTTATTTGCATTGTTATTATTATGGTCTAGAGTACTTAACTTACCATTTAGGGTAACATTGAATCTATTTAATTTAGCAGTTGTTATTGGTCTAAATTTTATTTTCACTTTTGTTAAAGGCATTTTAAACATATAAGTTACCGTTTGACCGCTATGATCCGATGGCAGATAATTAATAATGGCTTTATCTAAATAATCACAATCACAAAAAATATTATCGATACAGGTAGCAGTCGTTGGAGTTACTCTAGTAGGTTCCATAAAAACGTCCGACAAATTAAATGATTTAAATAGGTTTAATTATCGACAACTATTCTAATTATCTTCTAAGATATTAATATTAAAATCACCACAAATAATTGCAGATTTGCTACAAGTTGCAAGTTTCGCTAGGACATCTTCCATTACCGACTCAAATAAAGAATAGTTTAGGAAAATTGGGGGTCTGTACACGCTCACTATAATATGCTTATCCAGCTCGACACAGGATAGTTCAATGCAATGTTCAACCGATAAGCTAACAATGTCATTCCGTTGTTTATATTTCAAACAATTTTTTATTAAGATTAATGACCCTCCACGGGACATAGCGTTCCCCTGATCTCCGAAACTACTGAACCTAAAACTTTGAAAAAGTACAAAATATAGTTAATTGCTTGAAGATTACAGGAAAACGTATAAGAATTCTATCAATTGGAAATAAAGTGGTAAACTCAATATAATACATTCACTTACGGAAAATAGTAATAGATTCAAAATGCACATACAGTAAGAGTACCTATTGCATCTATTGTACACAATTGAATAACAACTTTTGACTTTGGCACTGTGCGGAACCCTCTCCACGCGAGTTCAGCCGGTTTTTATTACATAACCAGTAATAACAACCGGCAGTAAGAAATCGCTTTACCACCAAAATGCAACGACTAAACAAGTTATCCGTAACAGATATAATGACGGCTGTTAAATTACCGGCGAACAATAACAATAATATAACACAATAACAGTTGACACCATTGTAAACCTGCAAAACTATGTAGACATAAAATCCAGCACGCGTAGCATGACCACGCTGTGTCTACGGAAGAATAGACATACTGACAGGAAGCCATTTATTTATTCAATGTGTTTGACATAAATGAGCATGGCAGTTGAGAGCATTGTCATGCTCGCTCAAATGTCTCACTGATGGTGGCGTGTGGGTTAAATCATTCGGTTCCCTTCAAAATGGTTGAGCTAAGTGGTGCTGATCCGCGCGTCATGTTCGTGAACGGGCGCTGTCAGTTGAGATTGGTCATCTCTTAACTGCCATGGCTTTTATATTCATTTATTTTTAATTAGAATGTTTTGGATTTCTCTTCACTTACATTGTTTTCACATATAGAAGCAACAAGAATAATGTAGCCTGGATTTTGTAAAAGCTTGATTGAAAAGAGTGTCCGTGGAGTTTCTTGCTCGTTCTTCTCCATAGAGACCTACCCTACGTTTTGGAACGCGCAACTAGCTTCAACTTTCTGACTAACTAACTGACTCTTTGACTATTCAAAAGTGCCTGCAAATGGTTTAATTGAAATAAATGCTTTGACTTTGACTTTGACTTTGAAGAATTGACAAAATGTACTGACTTGTCTATTCTTGCTGTCAATATGTCTATTCTTCGGTAGACATAACGTGGTCATGCTACGCGTGCTGCATTCCACTTGTAACAATTGTATTTCTATTTTTGTTGACTTATCCATGTGATGCAACATTCGCTTATAAACTCAAGAGTAACTATAGCTAGTATTGGCTACTCTACGTTTGTCATGGAAAAACGCAAACGAAGTTGTCGGAGAGTAAGACCAATGAGTAAAAGGACATGTTAGGTTTTTGTATGGAGGCTGGGCTTTAATTCAGAGCTAGGCTTTAATTCCAAGGGTTAGTTACTCTGGTATAACATGCATGGCTGGTTGAACCCGCCCTAAAAAAATGTATGACAATTTAACTAAGAACTAAAATAATAATAAACACTGATGACAATGTTGGCGCAGAGCGATCGACTCGATCGCTACGCAGCGTGTTGCGGTTTCGATTCCCGCCCAGGTTAAATATTTGTGTGATAAGCACTAGTGTTTGGCTTGTGTCTGGGTGTTGTTTATCTATATACATATGTATGTATTTGTGTATGTATATTGTAACAGTTCTACTAGTTTAAGAAATAAAAGGCTATGTAGAATTGTACGATTGAATTTAATAGCTCTCACAGAAAGATTTTAATGTGATGAGTATCAAAAACAGTAGTAAGAATTAAAATAAACACTGACCTAAACACACTACGTTCAGGCAGAGATTTCCAGGTTAATAGGATCCACAGCCTGGTTGGCAAACGGGATCGGCCGAAGAGAAGACTGCCGCGATCGGCTCCTAGCTTTACGACGCGGATCTTATCAGTAAGACCCGCCCTGGGAGCAGCAGCACGCGACAGGACGACGGCACAACTCAGGACTGTTACCGACTTTTGATTGTGGACCGGTAGTCTTGCAGTTAGTAGACTGGTAGACTTTAGTAAGTTAAGCGTATCAGTAATCAGCGTGTTACTCAAGCGACAGCGAGATCTAGACTGACCCATTTGACAGGTTTCTTTTCTGACCGCTCTTCCGAAATTCATAAAAATCCAAGTATGAATTCTATTTCTAGAACGCCCGTATTGGTCTTCTAAAGCGGGGTATAATAGTACCGGCCAGACTCAATTATTGCAGACTGCCAGTTAATTTTATTTTATTAGTGCGAATAGGATTTTAAAGAACACCCGATACATCAGCGGGTGTCCAGCCGTTTAGTATAAAATACAGCCATACGCACTTACATAAACATCAATTGGGAGGTTTTACGTTAGTTAGCCGCAAACTTATTAGAAGAAATATTGACAATCGTCAAGTTTGACAACTGTCATTGACAAACATGTCAAAGCAAAACATTATTTATTTTCCAGATATATAAAATGGGAATTAGCTTTAAGGAATATAACGCAAGTAAAACTAAAGGGAACGTAGACAAGACCAGCATAAAGACTGTAAGTACATATATTCTATTTATGCATAATAAAAGATTCCAAGAATCTACAAAAACAAGTATTATAAAATGTAAACATCAGTCGTGATAAATGATTTCACGCGTATAAAAAGTAAATATGGTATTGTGTTAAACAGAATACTATAATATCAGCTGTCTGACACCCATAGTACAGGGTCTACCCATCCATGCAAAAGAAAATCATTTACTACTACTTTTTCACAACGAAACGGCTGAATCGATATTGATGAAATCTGGTATGAATATAGCTTGAACCCGGGAAAGGACAGAGACTACTTTAAATCCGCGACTTCGTCTGCATCCGCGATAACCGACATTCACGCGGACGAAGTCGCGTTCAAAAGCTAGTTGAATATAACTAAAATAATTTTAGTTTTACTATAGTTCAACTACTACAAATCCCAACCCTTCATAGTATCATACAAACATCAATCAACACGAAAAGATAAGGTCAAGCCTGTTTTTTACCACCGCTCAACCCTCGTAAGGGTAGTGCATGACGTAGGGTAGTACTGACAGCTTTTTTGTTGCCAACCCTACCCTCCTCGAGACAGTTTGAACTTTACTAATTATGAGGGTAGAGGGTTATTCGCTTGTAGTGTTGATTTTCCATTGTGACGAGATTACTGGTTACGTAGAAAATTTTTCTTTTACGCAACATAATTTCTAATTGAATATGTTGCTTATTTGTATTTTAGGGGACTGTTATGCACCGACGCGACAACGGCGCGCTCCACATCCTACTAATATTATAAATGTGAAAGTTTGTGAAGATGTTTGGATGTTTGTTACTCAATCACGCGTAAACCGTCGAACAGATTTGCATGAAAATTAGCACACAGGTAGACCATTTCCTGGATTAACACATAGGATACTTTTTATCCCGATAATGTGTTCCCTTGGGATAATCGTTCTTTTTTATGCGGGCGAAGCCGCGGGCAGAAGCTAGTATCTAATAATAATAATATCAGCCTTTTATTGCATTACTGCAGAAAGAAGGCCTCTTATCATACAAAGAAGGTAGGAGCATTAATCACCACGTTTGCTTAAGGCGGATAGGCGATTTCAGACATAAAGTAATGGATTCTAATTACCAGTCACCCTATATATACCACATACCAATGACAAAAATAATACTCAGCTACTTACTTTAGTATTTACACGAAATCAAGACGACACTCGTACAAATTTCTTACTCGCTCAACATACCTATGAATTACAAGTCCAGTCCAGTCTGGGTTCCCACGATGTTTTTCTTCACAGATGCCAGTGATGTCCGGGAAAAAATACGAAAGTACTTATGAATTGAATAAGTTACATTGTTACTAACCCAGTATCGAACTCGGAACCTCATGCGTGAGAGACGGCCTTAAGGCTGCTCTCTCGAAAAAAGCTTGAAAGAAGCATGCAGATGAAGCAACTTTTTTAGAAATTACGTCTGAAAATAATTGTTAGTAATCTACATGATATGATACGTAATTTGGCATAGTCACAATTTTTCTATCGGTATCACATAATAAGAAAAAAAAATGTCAAATCACCTCCAAATTATTGAGATGAAACCGTTTTACTCCTTAATTTCTTATCAAAAGAGTATACAAAAGAAATACCTACTGCTTTGCAATACAAAGGAAAATGATTTGGTTTTGTTACTTTTTACAAATATGTATTATTTTTATTACAATAAATTAAAAATGCGTCCGATTAAAGACTGCGTCTACATCACCCCCGCACTCGTCCACACATTTAGTACTGGCCAAACGCTCAAGGTTATTGGCATGTTTACTAGCCTTAACCACTGAGGCCATCACGTATAATAACTTATTTTAAAAATCTCATATAAGTTTTATAAATCACTAACTGTTTGAAATTAAGTTCGGCAATCCGACTAACCACAAACATAGATCATTATTTTTATAATAGTACTCTTATCCTATGTACAAAAACTCATCGACTTTAATTTCTTATTGACCTAATAAAAGTAGTCTAGTTAAGAGTACTTTTGAAGTTTTGAATGGGACGCACTGTCGGTAAAGTTTCCTTGATTGTGGTTTTTATTAAGACTAACTGCCGCACTCAGAGACGTCACTTAATAATAATGAATCATTAACTTTAATTGACCAACATAACTTGGCTTCTCAATCTGTCATATTTTTGACTATCAGCGTTCCAATTTATGTTGGTCAATAAAAGTTAATGATTCGTTATTATTAAGTGACGTCTCTAAGTGCAGCAGTAAGTTTGTTTTGTCAAAGATAGCAGTAAAACGAAGTTTAAATGTAAGTCTCAATAATACCTAGGTACTTACAAAATACTTACGCACTTTTAACTTTACCTACAAAAGAATTTAGATAAATAGGTATGATGTTTACGTAAAAACTTTTATAAGTCAAACGTCAAACACACGATACGTCATTATTGATACTTTGGTTATGTGTAAAGGTAAGTATACACTACAGCATTTACTTGTAACAGAACATCGAGCCGCTCTAATGTGTCACCCTCTCACGAACATTGAACTCGACACTCGACGCTTCGTTACACCTTCATTTTACAAACCATCGAGCGAATTTGTGTAACATATCATCGGAGAAAAACGCTACACACGCGGACTTTAAATCCGACATTTCAACAAAGAGTAAATTCAAACAAAATAGAAAGATACGTGACACAGTATCGAGCATTCGCAAGAACAATACATTTTATGGGTATACTTTTTTAATTTGCGCTCCACCCACTATTACAACACAACCTCGCTGGAGAGTTTGTGTACAATTGCAGATCTTCAAACATGCCTGTTTAACCGTATGGTGCCGGCCGCGAATAGCACTACCCCGTTTCTACCCGTGGTTGTCCCAGAAGGCGACAGAGGGATATTAACCAGAGGATGGGCAGCAGCGTCCTTCTGAGTACCATAACACCTACTGCGATCGCCAACATGCATCGGCCAAGCACGGCGATTATGCCTGAACCCCCTTGGACGAAAGCTAGGCCCAGCAATGGGTATCAATAGGTTCACATGATGATGATGACGAAACATGCCTGTTATCACATTCGTGGGGCTTGTTCGACACCAAAGTTCAGTAAGAAACCTGTTGACAATGCCAATCATAAGCAACTCGCATTACATAAAGTAAAAAAAGCTTTTGTTTGAAATGACCATTCGTTACGTAACATTAAAATGCTCGAGAAAATGCTCAGGTGTATATTTGCCTTTACAATACGGTCAACGTAACTTGGCGCGTCTGAAGTTAGCTGTTTGGCTGCGCAATGGAACTTTTAGGAACGAAATTGTGTACTGCGCAGCTAATCGGCTAACTTCAGACGCGCCAAGTTACGTTGACCGTACTGTACATCTTTGACGCGTATTCTCGTGTCTGTAAGAATTGACAAAGTGAATAAGTACTTCAGACGAAGTATAAATCTGATTCAATATTTGCGGAAACCTTTACAAGAATATTTACCATGCGGAAATCGAGTTTAAGTGTTTACAACCCTTTTTTATCAAACTGGTGGAACCCAGCAGTCTACTACTTCTCCTTGACGTTGATCAATTGATTACTTTGCTTCGAACTTTTTCAAAAGGTCGCTTCGTCACACAATGGGCTGTAAAAGTATCTCCATAGATTTGGCGTCGCTCAAAAATCCAATAAGTACCTAATTTTGAAAAAAAAAGAAATATGTCATGTAAAAGAAAAATGATAACATTTATGCCTAGATTTGATTGATCGGTCGGTGATCGATCTAAGATTTTATATCATGTAGGTTTTTTGATAAAACTATTATTCAATAAGGTTATTTTTGTATGGAGAACTTTCTGTATCATAAAATACATCAGCTGTATTATCATTAGGTAAAGCTTGAATATCGGAAGCCCTCGGAACATGTTATTATGAAATGTATTTTATGCTCGTGATTTTTAATAGTTACCACTATCACTGCGTAGATTATAAAACAAAGTCCCCCGCCGCGTCTGTCCCTATGTATGCTTAGATCTTTAAAACTACGCAACGGATTTTGATCCGGGTTTTTTTAATAGATAGAGTGATTCAAGAGGAAGGTTTATAGGTAGAATACATACATATTATAGTAGATGAAAACCGAGAAATTCCAAGAGTAATGTGAGGTCGTAATAAACATATCTTTGTGCGCTTACATTGCAAACGCTGGCTGAACCTTACGAGATATATCAAATTAATGTACTACGGAATTGTATATCTTAAAAAGATCGATAAAAAGTCCGCGATGGTATAATGTTTTTTTCTTAAGGAAAACCCACAGTAGCCATTTTTATCTTTTACATATTACAAATAAGATATGGGTTACTTACCAAGCTATTTTAAACCATACAGTTTTATTCCTTACCATTTTAAATATCTTAGATACATTGTGCATTTTATGTAGATCAAAATTGCCCTTTACAGCATATCATTAAAATCAATATATTAGAAGATATCACAGTGTTAAAAAAGCGGGGGTAGAGCGGCTGGCGCTTAGATTTGAGCACTGAGTGTTTCTCACACGGCCAGTTAGAATATGTCGCGCTTTCGAGAATAACCTTAAAAAAAACATGTTTGTACTGTCTCATGAATAAAAAGCTGTAAGTATTGTGTATAAAGATAATCATATATTATTTATTCTGTAGTATATTTAGTATCCACCATTGCACCCGTGCGAAGCCGGGGCTGGTCGCTAGTTAATAATAATACAATTTAATAATAAATAACATCAACCTGCTATTATCTATTGGGATAATAGAATGTTGATGCAGGGCAAAGATCTCTTCTCGTACAGAGAAGGCACGAGCATTAATCAACACACACGCTCAAGGCAGGTTGGCCATTTCAGACTTAATTAAGTCCAATTATATTCTTTTTCAGCTCACTGCGCGCATATAGTCGCGATGTTTTAGCATGAATAGGTATATCAGTTTCATACCTTTTCGCAAGAGCGTGAACAAGAAACAAGTTCCAACAACTTGTATTAAGATGAACACAAATCGTCACAAATTGGCCGCTTAGTCAATATTGAGTTAGTTCATCAATTGACCTCTTTTAAAAGGTCTCCCAAGTGAACGAGGACGGAGACGGCGAATCTGCGCATCTCGCGTTGTCACGTTGTTTCATATAATTAACAAAACTTCATTCAGAACTTTCTTATAGAGATCTATATCAATGTTATAAAGCTGAGAAGTTTCTTTATTTGTTTGTGGAACTACTGGTGCTATTATGAAATTTCTTTTGCTCATAGATAGCTACTTTATCCCCGAGTGCCATATCTAAATATCCAATATATATATTATTATATTATATATTATCTATATATATATATTATATATAGATATATTATTATTATTATTTTCGTATACGTGATATTTTTTCTCAGCACTTTAGCTGGTTTCAGCTACATTTACGGGCCGTAGCCAAGTAGGTAAATGCAGCGTGTGGTGTGTATTATATATAGGGCGTGTTGTTTTGGGGACCAATTTCATGTTCCTCTAATTGCATGAACTTTCTGACAATGCGACACGTATTTAATATGGCAGCTTTCTGTAGGTATTATTATTATTATTAATCCTTTATTTCAGGCAACTCAGGCCCATAAAACACAATACATACATAAGCATAAAAACAATAATTATAAACTAATACATATTTTAAAACAATAAACTTATAAACTTAAAAACTACAAGCGAAAGGTCATTCACTCACCTCATTACGAAATATCGAAAACCGCTTGACGTATAAAGATAAAAGAATCATGGCGAGATTCGTACATTCATTTGTATGAAAAATAAAAAATAATTTAGAGGGTTTAAAATATTTTCCAATGTGAAGAATACATTACCAGGAGTAGATTGATATAGGTACTTACCATATTTTTAAACACCCGCATAATAAAAATATTACGAAATGAAAATATCATTTTTTCGTTTCATATCGATGCCTATTTTGTGTTTATAAAAAAAAGAAAGTGACAAGCGACATTAACAGATTTATCAAATTGGCAGACAAGTGATGTGTCAAGTGTGTGGAAAAAAATAATCATTATTTATGACATTATCCATACAATTACTAATATTATAAACGCGAAAGTAACTATGTCTGTTACGCTTTCACGATGAAACGGCTGAACAGATTTTGATGGAATTTGGTATGAAGATAGCTTAAACCCCGGGGAAGGACATAGGCTACTTTTTAATTGGCGACTTCGTCTGCATCCACGATAACCGACATTCACGCGGACGAAGTCGCGGGCAAAAGCTAGTATACCATAAAACGAACTACGAAACGGCGACTGCCAGTGACAGACTAACAGTTACAAAAAAAATAAAGATGTTTAGAGAAGTTGAAATTCTAATTCTTATACTCTTGGGTACCTAAAGAGAATGAAACGGTTTCGTTCTAAAATAATGAGCTTTTCGTTAAACTATTCACTTTTTTTTGCGTTTCCAAAAAAAAAATTCTAAATGTCTGAAGATACTCTTTAGGTACCTACCCAAGAGTATAAATAAGAATTAAAATTTCAACTTCTCTAAATATCTTTATTTATTTTTTGGTACAAATCCTGCCATGATTCTTTGTCAGGGAGGTAGTTTATAGTCAGTAGACGTCCGCTAAGAACGGATTTTGCGACAGGGCCGGATTAAGGAGGTCTAATGGCTCTCGCAAGTAAACACCGGGAACGAAGTCGCGGGCAGCAGCTAGTCTTATATATCAAAATCCTCTGTGCGTGTATGAAAGTGAACTCCTCCTAAACGGCTATAGTCAGTAGACGTCCGCTAAGAACGGATTTTGCGACAGGGCCGGATTAAGGAGGTCTAATGGGTCTCGCAAGTAAACACCGGGAACGAAGTCGCGGGCAGCAGCTAGTCTTATTTATAAAAATCCTCTGTGCGTGTATGAAAGTGAACTCCTCCTTAACGGCTGTTCAAAATCGGCACAGCCGTTTAGGAGGAGTTCACTTTCATACACGCACAGATCCGAGAATGGTTTAAATCAACAATTGGACCTGGTTGGTGGCGCTGCAGTCGAGTTGTAGGACTTTTTTATTTTAAGAACATTACAAACGAGTCCCGCTAATTTGTAAATGTCGCAGTCATCTGGTTGAATCTGCTATTTGATTGAATGACTAGCCCGTTCATTGAATGACGACATTTAATTGAATGACTAAAGGACAACTCGTCAAGTTGTTTAATGTAACGTTCAACGTCTTGACTGAACGTTATAACGCTAGCATTCTCATTAATGCATGCAAGAGCGAGCGTAGCGAGCTCGGGACTGGGGGCACCCCGACTCGGATAGGTTAGGTTACAACGTCGACCCCGCCATCCCCTTCGTGGATATTTTTTTTTAACCCTCCCCCTACGCCATTTAGTCAACTTTAGTGTTTTGAGGTTAAGTTACAAAAAATGGATTTTCTTTTCATAGGAGTCGTACCAGGGGGTCGGTGGACTTCCCCTACCCCTCCCCAACACCCCCATCCCTTAATTCATGCTATCGTATACTAAATTTTAACCCACTATTTTACTACGACTAACGCACTTTAAAGTAAATTTAATAAAAAAAATATATCAACACAGTGCTATCTGTGCGAGCTGCTTGACGCCATATTTGTTTTGGTGACTACTAGCGCCGCAGTGGGAAAAAAAAATAACTAAATTTTAATCACCTGACTGATTTTACGTTCGCTCTGTTCTAAAGGCTATGTTACAATCCGCTACTAGTTGGACGTTGAGTGACGCTTGTTCAATCAACGTTCGGCCTAGTCATTCAATTAAATGTCGTCATTCAATGAACGCGCTAGTCATTCAATCAAATAGCAGATTCAACCAGATGACGGCGACATATTATAAAAACTTTAGTATAGACAAAAAAAAATATTTTTAATTTTATTAAATCCCAAACAGTTTAAATAAATAACAGTTGTCACTGCACAAAAAATCACGAGAGCATGCAACTCTTATCTGTGTATCGGGAGCCGTGACAACCGCTTAGCATAGATACCGTACAGATTGCTACATACGATGTTCATACGACACGGATAGCGGTGCAAGCGATTATGGCAACTACGAACAAAGAGTAAGAAAAACTGTGTAGATGCGACAGTCGTACTTCTTCTTCTTTTTAAAGTTTCAATTTTATGCGTTGTTAGCTGCAACTAGCTTACTTAGCTTCAATGCTTATTATTGAATTCTCTTCTTCTTACTTACCTTTCGACCTTTTTAGGGTTCCGTACCTCAAATGAAAAAAACGGAACCCTTCTAGGATCACTTTGTAGTCCGTCTGTCTGTCTGACAAGACCCTTTATCTCGGGACCGCGTAGAAGTATCGAGTTGAAATTAAAAACGTGTAGCGACATCTATCGCATATAAAGCAAACTACCACCGACGTTTCCTAGATCGCGCAAGCAGAGTTATCCGCGACATTAGGATATTTACAAAATCCCGACTACAACCGTCGGGCAGTAGCCCACCAGACACAACATCCGTCTGGTCGGAGGATCCTCCCTTTTCTATGGAGGATGAGGAACTTTACACTCTGTTCCCCATACCTCTAAACTGGTGACCCCGACGTGATCGTCGACGCAGCCTTCGTGCAGCTACTTCATGAAGACGTCACTTCCTCAAGCTCTCGAGCAACGAGTCACACAGCCAGCCAGCATCCACGGCTTCTACGGGTATCCTGACCACCAGCATGCAGCGGTCGCGCATACCTGGTCATCACTCTCAGCCTCATCAGCAGCCTTGGCACAGCACACTGCACTTTGGCCGGTCAGCAAGCAGAGACGCACCTCTCTCCTGGTCGACGCAGCAGCCAGCCACTACGCAGCACTGCACCACTCCGACTCACTGGAGCAATATGTGCAGCAATTACTCCGACTCACTGGAGTATCACCGCAGACAGTTTTAACTCACCGTGAGCTACGCGGCATCCGGTTCCGACTCACTGGAACTCTCCACTGGCCCGGCAAGCATCACGAGATATACGGACGACTCATCATGCTACGAGTATCGACCTCCGGTCTCGGAGGGGAGTGATGTAGCGACATCTATCGCACATGAAGACAACTACCACCGACGTTTCCTTGATCGCACAAGCAGAGTTATCCGTGACATTAGGATATATATAAAATCCCGACTACAACCGTCGTGCAGTAGCCCACCAGACACAACACCCGTCTGGTCGGAGGATCCTCCCTTTTCTACGGAGGATGAGGAACTTTACACTCTGTTCCCGCTACATACGTATACTATCATTAACTTTAATTGACCAACATAACTTGGCACATGTCAACAACAATATTTTTGACTGACAGCGTTACAAGTTATGTTGGTCAATTAAAGTTAATGATTAATTATTATTAAGTTACGTCTCTGAGTATGGCAGTAAGCAGATTGCGATGAACAATTTGTACTTTCTTAGGCATTCGAAGTTCAGTAGTATCACTTCTATACATTCTTAATCTATGCTACAATATACGGGTCGTTATGTTCTAATACTTTTGAATGGAAATAGCATTCTGGAAATAGCCTGCACTTAGCTTCAACAAATGAGTTGGTTTCCTTCTACATCTATACGATCAACTAGGCTATTGTTCTATCTATTGGGAGCTAAGAGATTGTGGTTAAATGGCTGAAGTCGGTCGATCAGGGAAATAATGGTGGCGCTGTCTGAGAATATGTTTTACATTGATAAATTCTTTGAACGTGCTCCTTGTTCCAAATGATTGGCAATATTTGTAGTAAGATGAAGGTGAATTCTATTTTTATTACATAATAAAATAAGAAAAAAAAATTAGCTCCATAAAAACAAAAAAAACTCTGTGCCGTGTCTTGTGGAAAGCTTATAGGGTGGGGCGTTAAAACTACCATTTGGAATGGGCAACTAGATTCAAATTTTACAATATGACGTTCAAAAGTGCCTTTAATGGTCTAATTGAAATAAATGATTTGACTTTGACTTTGACTTTTGACTTTCATTTGGAAATTGTTATCTTGCCTTGCCAACCCTGTATTTAAACTGTTCATTCTAAACTAATAAAATTAGAGTATTGTAAATACCACCCAGAGCCTCAACAGAGAACAGTAATCATAGGATCAACGTGTAGGTCTACATATACTATATCATTGCAATATCGATTAAGTTTTATGGTCTACTATCAGTTCTATAGTGCACGTCAATCAAGGCATGATGCAATTTTTATGAACAGATAAATTGGATGACTCAACACTATAATACATGCAATAAGTAGGTACACTGCGGTGCCATGATATTTATTGACGTTGGGGCACACGTGGTGGTATTATAATGTGTTCTATGCGGTAAAGTGTTGAAGTTTTGTAGGTCTATAATTTACTAGCACTTTGCCCACGACTTCGTCGGCGTGAATTTTCTTAAGGATCCCTAATTTTTACGATTTATAAATATAGCCAATGTTACTCGGGGATAATGTAGCATTCTAATGCTGAAAGAACTTTTGAAATCGGACCAGTAGTTTTTGAGTTAAATCGTAACAAAAAAACAAACAAATCTTTCCTCTTTATGATATTAATTTATCGATCTGCGATCTCAATCTGCGAGTCTGATCGCAACATGTGGTTGCTGGAAACATTAACCTGTATAGAACTTATATCCAGGCGCAAAATCACGTAGTTTTAGAGACGGTAAAAACTTAAACATAAATAACACTCCGTCGTTTTTGCGTCGGGGGTTATAAAAGCTTTTGACAGCATAAAAAGGTGAAACTTAAGTCTTTTAATGACGAAATAATCTTACCAGCTCCGAAACTTGTACGCGTGCAAAATTCAAACCAAAACAATGGCATAACTTATTACCTACGTCTAAATTAAGTTTTTTTTTAAAGTTTAATGCCCATTTGCAAAAATTGTGCATGTGGTGTTTATCTTTAACAAGTGTGCAGTAGTATTAAGACCACAGTAATAATTCATTGTTATTGTATGTTAATGTATATTTGTTACATCCGTGGGTATCGTTGAAGGCGACAGAGGGATATTGACTGGAGGATGGGCAGCAGCGTCCTTTTGAGTACTATAACTCCTACTGCGATCGCCAACATGCATCGGCCAAGCATGGCGATTACGGCTGAACCCCCCCTTGGGGGAGACCTATGACCAACTGTGGGCGTCTTGAGGTTGATATGATGATGATGTTACATCTGTTTGCAGAGCTAAGGAAATAAACATGAAAGAAAAAAAGAAAGAAAAACCATTTATTCACACGGAAGTGACGCACTTATTGCATAACAAGCTTAAAACTAAACACTTAAATTCTAAAAAAAAAATAAGTAAAAATACCAATATGTCCCTAGTCGGAACCACGCGTCACCTGATCACTACCGCGCAATATATAAATGAAACACGCAGCTTGACGTAGACATTGCATTTTGTTAAAGAGGATACTCTCGATAGCACGCTAGGGCACTCCATGCATAAGGATTATGCTCCATTTATAACAGCACTAGCAACCCGACCCGGCTTCGCATGGGTCTATAGCCTTCCTCGATAATGGACTATCCAACACAAAAAGAATTTTTCAATTCGAACCAGTAGATCCTGAGATTAGCGCGTTCAACCAAACAAACAAACAGACAAACTCTTCAGCTTTATAATATTAAAGTATCTATAGATTAGAAAAAAGAGGCTCGTAGAAGCAGGAATGCAAAACATTTTGTTTTAAAGATAAGTTAAAACTATTTTAATTTAAATTGTTTTACTATAATTTACGCGCCATACGGGTCCAGTATAATAACCGTTATTATTCTAATAATAACGGATTTAGGATGTTGATGGGGCTGCCCCGATTCTGCAGTGCATCAAGTATGTTTGCACAAGCACGCGTCCAATGGCTTCCACGCCATCGTCAGACAGAAATTTGCCTCTTAGCTCTGCAGAGTGCGGAACAGCTCCAACTCCATCCTGAAGACCATAGCGGGAAGGTACGATTCTCCTTTGTAGGTGATGTTGTTCGAAGATGCAGTTCGAGCAACAGTCTATTCACTAAATAGATTAGTTTACTAAAATAGGTATAAATTATCCTTTTGTGTACTAACCCAAATGGATGTTTTTTTTATATATTAAAATACGACTACACAACGTTTTGTATACAGCGTGCTATCGGTAAAGCACTGTAAATACAAGTATTTAGAAGCAACTAATTATTCTCTTATGTAGGTATTCATTACAGTACTCGTAGAGCTGTCAACAAACACCACATTGTTGGAATGTAATTGCCGGCCGAGGTGCAGTGTGCTGTGCCAAGGCTGCTGATGAGGCTGAGGGTGCTGACCAGGTTTGCGCGTCCGCTGCATGCTGGTGGTCAGGATACCCGTAGAAGCCGTGGATGCTGGCTGGCTGTGTGACTCGTTGCTCGAGAGCTTGAGGAGGTGACGTCTTCATGAAGTAGCTGCACGAAGGCTGCGTCGACGTTCATGTGCGGGGTCACCAGTTTAGAGGTATGAGGAACAGGGTGTAAAGTTCTTCATCCTCTATTGAAAAGGGAGGATCCTCCGACCAGACGGGTGTTGTGTCTGGTGGGCTACTGTCCGACGGTTGTAGTCGGGAATTTTGTTATATCCTAATGTCGCGAATAACTCTGCTTGCGCGATCTAGGAAGCGTCCGTTGTAGTATGCTTCATGTGCGATAGATGTCGCTACACTGCTAACTTTGTCGAAACTCGTCACCGTTATTAACCCTGGAGTAGTCGCGTGGGCTACATATGTAGCCCACTCATACAAAATCGAGAATTTCTCAGAATCGGTAAGCATTAGGTTTCTGCGCTCCCAGGTACTTTCGAACGAATGTATGAGAGAGACGCTAAGTGAAGCACAAGGGTCAGTCGCGAGCGGTTGTGTCACAGGACTTCAGCGAAGTGCATAGACTACAATTGTAGCCCGCGCGACCAATTACGTAAGTATTTATATCATGACAAACTTTTGTGTTTTTAATAATTTTATGATAATTAACTTAAATTCGTTATTTAAACTTTGTTTATTAGTTTCGGATAGATTTAACATAAATGACTTTTTATTTTTTAGCATAGAAATGACTAATAAACGAGCTGCACCGATTGAGGCATGGCTGAAGATGATGAACCGCCTCAGCAACGCGCGCGCATTGACACATACCGGAGTTGACAATACATTGTGGTCAAAAACGATTCCTCTGAATAGGGGATTCCTCTATGATTCACAGAAACCCAACCAACTCCCTCGGCAGCGACATTGAGTAATGTTGTGCGCCGTTGCCATGACTTTGGAAGAGCCCGCAGTAAAAGCACCAGAAAGATGTGCACCGCGTGTAACAAGTTCGTATGTGGGCATCATTCGAAGATTATGTGTCTGTCCTGTGCAGAAAATAGAAGTTAGAAATTAGTTCCTAGTATTTTTTTTTTATCGTGATCTCAATTAGAGCGAATCCTGTAATTTTTGTGCCAATTTAGAGAGATTTTTTATTTTTGTTGATTTTTTGTAACACAGAGGTTGTGATTAGGTTATGTTAATCATTTTTAGTTAAGAAAACTGTAGTGATTATATTTTCATACGTCTAATAAACTGATTATGCTTATGAGTTTATTTATTTCAATTTGAAAATGGACTACGTATGTAGCCCGTGCGACCACTCCCGTTACTTTTAGGTGCGCGACTACTGCAGGGTTAACGTAAATGTGTGTTGTGGGAGACCACATTCCTGAAGTTCTAAATGTTTCGTGGCATAATGCAGCGTTGGGTTCAGTATAAATATGCTGCGCAGCATAATGGATTTAAAATTTCTTTTGTTCTTCCCAAATTTGCGATACATGTTTTCCTAGGGAACCAATGAAAATACATATTATTAGGTTTTTACCCCATTGATTCTCTAAAATAATAACAATACGTACGTAAGCATTGATTCCCCGACTGTACCATTCTAGATTTCGGTCAAGACAGAGTCGTACAAGTTTATTTAATAATATTAGTTTTGGGGAACTTGGAACTTGGGGAGATCGGGCATCACCCGTCTTGATAACACGGGTAACAGTGACAGCTTTTTTTAACGTTATCAAGTTTTAAATGTTATAACTCAAAGTCAAAGTCAAGGCCTTATGAATTGTCAAGGAGTCGGTCAGTTGGTCAGAAAGTTGAAGCTAGTTGCTCATTCCAAAACGTAGGTAGGGCTCTGTGGAGAAGAACGTGCAAGAAACACCACGGACATTCTTATAAATCAAGATTATACATAATACTGGTTACATTATTCTTGTTGCTTCTATAAGTATGTGAAAACAATGAAGGTAATCTAGCAATACAAAACATTAAAAAAAAACTAGATAAAACTAATCTAAACATTAAATTCACCCACTACTATATAGCCACGACGTATCTACTGTTGTATATAAGCACCTCTAAGCACAATCTCTTACTTGTGTTACTTACATCGCGCGCTTTGTTCCATTGCGCGTAAATAGAAATTTTGCACACTAATAAAACAAAGAAAACCGCCTTCAAAAACTAAAAAGTAACTTAAGCACAGAACACACTTACTTTACTTTCGGAAGTCGGTGGCGGTGGCTTTGTGTTTATTGTTTTGTATTGCCACCGACTTCCGAAAGTAAAGCATGTTCTGTGCTAAAGTTATTTATCACTTTTTAGTGTTGCCTTAACATCAAAATCCATTAAGAAACGGCGACACACTTAAAAGAGATTGTAGGTCCTCCAAAGATTGAAGAAACTAAAACGTAAGTTACAAACTAAAACAACACTAAAACCACGGAACAGATAAATAGAGATACCAGATAAACAGATAAATAACTCTATTTAACGACACGGTTGGCGCAGTGGCTGAGTGATCGACTGCTGCGCAGCGTGTTGCGGGTTCGATTCCCGCCCAGGGTAAACATTTGTGTGATGAGCACTTGTGTTTGCTATGTGTCTGGGTGTTGTTTATATATGTATGTATTTACAAAAAAAAAAGTATTTGTGTATATATATCAGCTGTCTGACACCCATCTAGTACAGGGTCTCCCTAGCTTGGGGTCAGATGGCCGTATGTGAAAATGTCCCATCATATTATTTATTATTTATTTATTTTTATCTGTTCCGTGACTAAAACGTACTATGTTAATTACCTGTATCTATTTTGTAAACATTTTCTAGTCTCGCCAAATCGTCTATTTTATTCGCACTTACGCCACTATAATTATAATAAGTTTACTCATTTATATATTATACACACATGTACTTATAAATAATCAAGTAATCAATACATATTTTAAAAGAGTGTCCGTGGAGTTTCTTGCTCGTTCTTCTCCATAGAGACCTACCTACGTTTTGGAACGAGCTATACGTACCTGACACATGCTGAGCTGGACTCCCATTTGGTGCATCCCTGAGACACACACCTCACAATCACGTAATCCTAATTTGATTTGTATTTTTTGTGTTGTAATGTGTTTTTTGTGTGCATCAAATAAATGTTTTATCTACTGAGTATTTTTTTTTGGGATTTTGTTGATTTTCTCAAAAAGGGCTGGATCGATTTTGGTAAAATTTATATGGGACCATTTCGGAAAAAACCCCTTTCGAAAAAAAGAATTTTGAAAAAGAATTTTGCAAATCTGTACAGACAGATTTGCAAAATTCTTTTTGTTTGTTTGGGCATAACTCTGTCATATATGTACAGACATATATGACAGAGTTATGCCCAAACACACATAAAAAAAATATATTATAAACATCCGAATTGATAACCCCTTTTTGAAGTCGGTTAAAAATAAGTATAGTTTCCGAGCAATATCTTCAATGTTACTTAGTTGGATGGTTATTGCAGTATGCGTCTACGCGGCTTATGGGACATGACTTATTACACCTCGTATGTTTTACGTCAGCACATTTTTAATTTGAAGGGAATAATAAATAATAATAATAATAATAATATGTGGGGACATATTCACACACGGCCATCTGACCCCAAACTAGGGAGACCCTGTACTATGGGTGTCAGACAGCTGATATACATACACAAATACATTTTATTTTTTGTAAATATACATACATATATAGATAGACAACATCCAGACACAAGGCAAACACAAGTGCTCATCACACAAATGTTTACCCTGGGCGGGAATCGAACCCGCAACACGCTGCGCAGCAGTCGATCGCTCAGCCACATAATATACCCATTTTAAAAAAAACTGATATGTCTGTTAAATATTTATTAGTTATATAATGTTCTAATTAGTAAACGATTCATCGTAATGTCAAACAATACCTACTTATACTTGAGCAAGAACATTCTAATTTTAATTTACAAAACAGTACCCATATAATTAGTTTAAGTAAAACCCTTTCAATATTCCACAAAAAAAACCAAACCTATTATGAAATTGCCTTTTTATTCACTTTCAATTAACTCGAAACAGTGTTCCGTTTTTAAATTAAGAATGAAACATTAAAGGGTTGACTTCTTTCTGGCATTTTTTTAGAAACTCTTTTATTAGAAACTCTGGTGATCGATTTGAAATGAAAACTGTGGGCATAACATACTGGCGATCTCCACCAGACGAATTTTGGCGTAAATTAATACTTCATTCGAGAAAATCTTTTTAGCAGTAAGAATTGTCTAGTGTTTAAGAGTCAAACCAACAATGCACTCGAATAAAACGTAAAATAAACAAAAGATAATCTTATACAATAAAATCTTCTGTGCGGGTGTATGAAAGGGAACTTCCCACCAGCCACCAGGCAGACAGACAGACAGACGGACGACAAAGTGATCCTATAAGGGTTCCGTTTTTTCTTTTTGAGGTACGGAACTCGAAAATGTCCTAGAACCTTTCTCAAATCCACTGGAACACACATAAAAAATCATTAAAATCTGCCCAGCCGTTTAGGAGGAGTTCACTTTCATACACACGCACAGAAGATTTTTATATATAAGATTATTATTATATTAGGTATATTTTTTATATTTATTTTCATTTTACCCACTTGTTTTAGTTTTAGGTCTAGTTGTAAAAATAATTTGTAATGTGCGTCACTCTCTCGTGAATAAATGGTTTTACTTTCTTTCTTTTTTTTCTGTCAGACTGTGGAATTCACTGCCCGCCTCTCTGTACACCGATAAGTATAATCTGGGTATCTTCAAGGCACGAGTGAACCGGTTCATCTTAGGCAAGTGTGCTCCACCTTAGACCGCATCATCATGAGTTGCGGCCATGTGCAAGCCTATTAGAATATAAAAAAGAAATATGAAAAATATCTAGCTGACACGGCATACGTTGTTTTGTCATATATTTTTTTTTATCACCTATTCCTATTCTTCGACCTACCAAATTCCTCATCATCATCATTTTAGCCGAAAGTCGTCCACTGCAGGACATAGGCCTCCCCCAAGTGTCGCCACATTGGCCGGTCGCGTGCGACTCGCATCCAGTTTTTTTTTTAATTATTATTATTTTTTTTCGGATTGGCATCTCGCAGGTCAACTAAAAAATATTATTTTTAGGCCCTCCAGCCAGGGCAAAATAACTTACAAACTAAGCGACTACACGCTAAGGGCACCCCCTGTGGGGTACGAGCCTCGTCTTAGGGCGTCGCTGGGAGAGGACAGCAAAGAGACAGGCTGGATCGGATTTCACTCGCATCCAGCGGATCCCCGCAACCTTTATAGTCGAGGCTAGACGGGCTGCCAGGTACTAGGGGCCATTTTTGTGTTGCGCTATTTATTTGGGGAGGTTTTGCCATAATCGCCACGCTTGGCAGGCGGGTTAGCGATCGCAGTATGGTTGTTACAAAGGCACAGAGAACGCTGCTGCCCATTCTCTGGTAAGTCTCTTTGTCGCCTCTTACGACACCCACGGGAAGATAAGGGATGGTGCGATTCTTTACGTCCGACACCATACGGACCAAATACCTATAGGTACCTACACAAAAAAAAAATATAAAAGTCGGTCAAGTCGTGTCGAAGGAGTTTGATAATAATAAACACTGTTAAACGAGATTTTTATATATTAGATAATGAGTATTAGGGTATTAGAGGAAAAAAAAGATTTTATTCGGATTGAAGTCCCTGACCTTGTTAACGAGGAGTTGACGTTTATTTCCGGCACTCAAGGCCAAAAACAACATTTCACGGTATCTGTTTGAACAGCTACTTTAACTATGTTGGATACACATAATTATTGCGTCTATTAAGGGCTAGTGCTAACAGTATTTTTCATTTATAAAGTGACTAGCTTGTGGCCACGATTTCTCCCGCGTGGAAGTAAAGTATTAAACAATGAAAAACATATTTCTAAGCGGCTGGTCGACTCTTCACGTGACCAGAGGGCTGGCCTTTTCTTGGGCCAAAGAATTAGCATTGCTATTCAACGTGGTAACGCTGCTAGCCTTCTGGGCACTTGTCCCATTGTGAGCGATGCGGACGAATTTTTTGATGCCCTGTGAGCCCTCCATTGTAATATAAATATATTTTTTAATTTATTTTTAAGCTTTGTACATATTTAATTCTTTTGATGAAAAATAGTCTTTAGTATTTGGCGATAGTATAGCTTATCATCAGTGAAAGAATATTTATAATTGGATAAAGAATGATTTCTACCAAACGGCATCGCATCGAATCGGATCGGAAAAGATACGAACGGATGCGACGACAACCGATCGCGTCTGGCAGGATGCCGACACATACGATCGGCTGCGGACCGTCACTTGCGAACGTATCCGTTTCTGCGCCTAGTCAAATAGTTTCATACCTACCTTGTTGACAACCGAAAGGATCCGATCGCTTACGACGACTGGCGAACAGAGTCGTACGCGCGTCGCAGAATGCCTTTGGCTACGATCGCGTGTAAGACGCCCGTGATCAAGCTGTTATACGCGGCTTGTTAATATAGACTTTAAATACTGTGTACACAATTTAATATCGTTTGAATATTATAAAATCTGCTCCGATCCGTGCAAAGGGACAGACAGCGGGAAGCGATTTTCTTCTATGCTATGTAGAGAAGTAAGGCATATGCCATATTATGAACTTAAACGGATATCTATGACTATAAAAAGTTTTTTCAAAAAAAAGAAAACCGCCTTCAATGCTAAAAAGTGATAAATAACTTTAGCCCAGAACACACATTACTTTACTTTCGGAAGTCGGTGGCGGTGGCTTTGAGTTTGTTGTTTTGTATTGCCACCGACTTCCGAAAGTAAAGTAATGTGTGTTCTGAGCTAAAGTTATTTATCACTTTTTAGTTTTTGAAGGTGGTTTTCTTTTTTTTTGAAAAACCTTTTTATTTTTCGCTTTTTAGTGATGACTTAACATCCAAATCCATTAAGAAACGGCGACACACTTAAAAGAGATTATAAATCCTCCAAAGATTGAAGAAACTAAAACGTCTTCTAAGTAATTTTTTTGGGAATTTGTTGATTTTCTCAAAAAGGGCTGGATCAATATTGGTAAAATTTATATGGGACCATTTCGGTAAACCCCTATCGAACAAAAAAATAATTTTGCAAATCCGTCTATATATGACAGAGATATGCCCGAACATACATTAAAAACATATATCACATCAGTAAAATTGTGTATAAGATATCATTTTGTGAAGTATTTGTTGACTTGCACACGACTTCCAACTCTATTTATATTGGGTTTTAGTTTACTATCAATAAAAATTGTTTGAACATACTTATCTGTGCTCATGGAGGTGCTTGTGGCTAAGTAAAAGTCGTACGTTAAACTACGCTTGCCGTGGTAACTCCGTGGATGGGTGACCATCCATTACATACCGGGACCCCCCTGTGCTTCGGAAAGCACGTATACATCTATTGATCCTGGCTGTCTTTCGTAGACCATTAACAGTCGTTATGGGTTAGAAGTCAGAAAGTCTGACAACCAATCTTACTAAAGGCATGTTGAGTGAGCTGTAGAGGTCAGATTCACTCCAAAGATATTCAGCTGCATCCTGTTAGACTAGAAGTCAACCCCAACATACTTGGGATCAAAAAGTAAAAAATAACTTTTAATTCGCAAGTTTAGGCTTTGGTTTTGCTTGTTGTTTTGTATTGCCATCAACTTGCGAATTGTAAGTTATTTTTAACTTTTTGAAGGCGGTTGTCTTTTTTGTTCAAAAGTTTTTTTTTCGATTCTTAGTGCCTACTTCTTATCATACAAATTAATTCCGAAACGGTGACACCTTTCTACCCCTAGGGGTGGAATATTTTCTTGAAATTTATATGGGACCAAATTTGAGGAGTCAATCAATTAAAAAAAATAATCATCGAAATCGGACTACACTGAAAAAAGTTATGTGTGGTCAAACATAAAAAAAAAACATAACTAAAATGAAAACTACTAGGCGAAACTATATTACATTTTTATGGGACCAAATGGCAACTATTCCGCATCAAACTAAAGAAGAATCACGTTAATCGGATCATAAATCTCAGCGTAATCGGTGTACATACATAAAAAAAAATACCAATCGAATTGAGAACCTCCTCCTTTTTGAAGTCGGTTAAAAAGTGTAGACGGATGACATTTGTGTTCCTGGCAACATAAAGTGTAAATAAATATCTACATAAACTTAAAACAGTAAATAACACATGCAAATTACATGCTCGTTTACATAACAGTCTTGGCAATGACCATTAAAGTAATCTGCACTCAATAAATGCACACTGCAATTGACTATTGACAATTTAAATCAAGATTGCCAATAGAATTATTTGTATACATCTCACACCCAATTCCCGGCAACTGCTAACTACTGGAAATTGATACTAAATAACACCACTCTCCTCAACAATCTACCTATACCAAAGTATTGAATTAAACACGAAAATAAAATCGTGGGGCACAAGAAATTTCTATCAACAGTCAACTGTTCATATCATTATTTAATTGCCATTTACTTATCTAATCAGGTTACGCGACGCCCTACGATTTTATTTTTACGTCTGATTAGTGCCCTAGGTTACTGAGCAGAATCATGGTGTGATGACAGGTGCCTAGGAAAGCCCTAGGCACCTGTATTGACCAGATTATTTTTGTACCTGATTATTTTTAAGCTTTTAGTACGTCATTTATTTATTTAACACATGGAAAACCAACGGCTAATCAGGTTACGCGACGCCCTACGATTTTATTTTTACGTCTGATTAGTGCCCTAGGTTACTGAGCAGAATCATGGTGTGATGACAGGTGCCTAGGAAAGCCCTAGGCACCTGTATTGACCAGATTATTTTTGTACCTGATTATTTTTAAGCTTTTAGTACGTCATTTATTTATTTAACACATGGAAAACCAACAGCTATACAAAGATTGAATTGCAGAAGTCGTATAAGTTACGTAAAGCTAATTACAGGTTATCATGGCTAGAAATATAATATAATAATTTATAGAGATCTTAAGGATCACAAGAAGCACTCACAACAATCAGAAATTTTAAAGAATTAAAGGATATTTAATCCTTTAAATTTATTACCACCAACACTAATGAACAACTGTAAAACTATTCACTTTTGAAAAAGTCAAGGTTTATCTGATTCCGCACTGATAGGATTTTAGTTATCTCTAACATCATTATCTTTCTTTTCAATAAAACAATTTATCCTAAACTTTTTAACGGAAGAACACTCGAATCTCATATTTCTCAATGATCGACACAAAAGCACACTTTCACATACTAATTATTACTTACCTACAATCAATAAGCACAACGATCCTTTTATTCTCAATTTAGGAACTGATAGTAAACGTAACATCAAACTAATAGTTTGAACTATGAATCAATCAGACCAAATGGACTTCAATCGATAACGTTGAACGTAATGCTAACAAACTTTTCAATTGATTTCTTTCAATTAGGTTAACTATAAATGAAACTATTTTTAACACATGGATTTATGTAAGTTTTCTATCAGGTTTGAAAGTTATAGGAAATGTGAAGAAAACGCAATTTGCAACGTTTTTAGATCAGAAATTAAAATACAGACCCACTTTTAATTTAGTACTGAACTTTCAAGGGGTATAAGTAGTCAAGAATATGTTTTTAAATTAAATATATGGAGAATAATATCTGATATTTCATATATTTTGATCGTGTTGTACTTTAGCGCATTTTTGTACATCTGTTTTCTTTTATATTTCAAAGTAAGTCCGGTAAAACCTCTTTCCCAAACACGTTGGGGTCGGCTGAGTTCTAATTTTAAAATTTCCTTACGTTTAATGACATTTACCACTTACTGTTAAGATACGTAACCGGCTGCCTAAATCTTTCTTTATTTCTTTTTTTTTTAAAAGAACATTGTTGTTAATGTCGGAAACCATGGTCTTAAAAAAATCCAGCAATGTTTGGAAACCCTTTATGGAAATTTAAAAGACAACGAAAAGAAACAGAACAAATCCAAGCCTTGTTACCACCCGGCTATCCCCATACGAGTCGTTCCGACATACATAGCATAGCATAGTTGTCATGTTAAATGACCTCAAATGGGCGAATATGACAGCTCATTAATGGACAATCTCTAATTAACGCGTTACGGCTCGATGTCCGTATCATTACCATTAAAATGCCGTATTATTTACTACTGATTTATGTCATGAAATTGTCATGTGTTCCATTTATCATTCATTATTTTATTTTTCATCAGTATTTGCCCCTGATTTGGTCCTCATCAAAATTGATATATTATCCCACGGGAACGACAAAATGGAATGAAAATATATTATGTTAATGTAAGTCAAAATCTAATAGCGGTAAAATTTGTTTGTCATGATCATCAGCCTATAGACGTCCACTGTTGAACAAAGGCCTCCCCCATAGAACGCCACCACGAGCGGTTACCTGCCGCTTGCATTCACCGGTTACCCGCGACCATGACGGTGTCATCAGTCCATCTGGTGGGAGGCCTACCAACGCGGCGTCTTCCGGTTCGTGGTCGTCACTCGGAAACCTTTCAGGGACATCGGTTATTGGTTCTTCGAGCGATATGGCCTGCCCATTGCCACTTCAACTGATATTGATATTATAGAGGTAAAATTTGTTTGTATGTAGGGGGTAATTTCCGGATCTACTCACCAGATTTTAAATAATTATTTCACCATTAGGAACCGTCGTTCGTCCATGAAGCTATTATCTATACTAATATTTTAGAGAAGTAAAGGACAATGCCAGAAACTCTAAAGATCTTTGCCCCACTCAATAAAAGTCATGTGCAATATGTAGCATCTTACTGTTTATTTATTGCTGATAACTAAACATTAGTCTTAGTGACTGTAGAACTTGCGGTTTCCGTTGAAATCTAAAAAGAATAATGATATTGATTATAGATTAAATTGTATTTTAGGTAAAATGAGTTTGTATTTTGTGGGTAGGTATTTCGTAATCCGCAAGTTCTAAAGAAAAACAATTTACTATAGAAAGGTTCTACATTAATTTCAATTATTTTCATTAATTTACTTTTCTGTACATGGGTTACTTTTTCTGTACATGGGTGGGGCAGGATCTGGCATTGTCATTTGTTTGTAAGTTTGTATGTAGGAGGTAATCTCCGAAAGTACTCATCCGATTTCTAAATTTCTTTCACCAATAGAAAGCTACGTTATCCCTGAATGCTATAGGCTATATTACATTATCAAAGTATCAGGGATCCTTGAGAAAATTCACGCAAACGAAGTCGCGGGCAAAGTGATACTTAGTCAATAATATGTGTGCGAAATGTATGTTAATTCCGTTTAGCCAATAAAGCGTGAAAAAGTAACAAACATCCATTCATCCATCCTCACAAACTTTCGCGTTTATAATATTTATTTATTAAAACTTTATGCACTTAATGTAAAAAACACACTGCACAAAGGCGGATTTCATGCCCGAGGCATTGGTAGACTTACCAATGGCTGAGACTGGTCAATAATCATGAATAATAAGTAGTTGTAACATACGATAGGACAGGATTAGATTCACTAGCCTGTGAACGAGAAATATCGGCAAAGAAGCAATATTAAACAGAGAATCCACTTAAATCTTGTGCCCCAAGGATCGGCAGGCAAGATGTTGACAAGCAAACCTTAGTCCATAAAGCGTACTTGCTAGTTTGAAACGAATATCTTTTTTTTTTATCATTTGATTGGCATACGTTTGACCACTATCTCACCTGATGGGAAGCGATGATGCGGTCTAATATGGAGCACGCTTGCCTAGAAGTAACCTATTCACTCTTGACTTAAAGACTCCCGGGTTGTAGATATCAGGAAACACAGACTCAGGCAGGGAATTCCACTCCTTAGCAGTACGCACAATGAATGTGTTCCTAAAACGTTTTGTGCGAGTGGGTGGGATGTTCACCATGTACCGGTGGCGCAGCGCCGTACGTCTTGTGCTCCGATGATGGAACGGGCTCGGCGGAATTAAATTATGCAATTCTGTCGCACACTCCCCAAAATGCAACCGATAGAAAACCGACAGGCCAGCAACTCGGCGTCGATGCTCAAGACTTCGGAGCTTTGCGACGATGACTAAGCTTAACTTAATAAACTGAGACCCCAGTGACGCCTGAAACAAGTCATTTAAGAATGGCTGAAATCTGAATGCTTACTAACTAGGTTACAGATAGGCCAATTCTCGTAATTAATAATACTAAAAATCTAGTCGCATTATGTCATCTCAGAGACAATCAATGTGCCATTTCTGTTGCGCACACGATAAACTTATTTTAAGCTATTTATATCTCTTTCTCTCAAATAAAACAAGAAAGAGACAGATATTAGTAAGAGCTGTCAATTTAAGTTGTCATGTTAGAACGTATTGATTAAAAAAAGCTTTTTACAAAAAAGACAACCGCCTTCAAAAAGTGAAGTTTCGAAATTCAGTGGCTTTGTTCTGTTTGTTGTTTTGTATTGCCACCGACTTCCGAAACTAAAGTCAATGTGTGTTCTGTGCTAAAGTTATTTTTCACTTTTTGAAGGCGGTTGTCTTTTTTGTAAAAAGCTTTTTATTTTCCGCTTTTTAGTACCTCCTTCTCATTCAAATCTATTAAGAAGAGATTGAAAGTTAACTACTACAAAGATTGATGAAACTAAAACGTCGTCTATGTAACATTTTTGTGTATTTGTTGATTTTTCAAAAAGTGCTGAATCAATTTCGATAAAATTTATGTGGGTCCACCCCTGAAGCATACCCTATCTATAAAAAGAAGAATTTTCAAAATCGGTTTACGTTTGCCTGAGAAATCGCGTAACAAATCGCGCACATACTTAATGCAAATTTAAGACTTATACGGTTTTCTCATGGATGCCATGGTCAGAACTGGACCAAATTAAAATGGGACCACACGGGAAGCACTAGCTTCCAAATAAAAAAGAATCATCAAAATCGGTTCACCCAGTCCCGAGAAATCAAGTAACAAACATAAAAAAAAAATCAAAAAATAAAATAAAAATACAGACGAATTGATAACCTCCTCCTTTTTTGAAGTCGGTTGAAAACACGGTGAAGTTCAAGACAGAACTAATTTGACATCTCTAACTTAGTTCTTTAGCACCGTCCTAGTCCTAGTCTCCTGCCTGGCAGTAAGAGATGCCAAATGTCTAATTTTAGTTCAGTTTGTAAACAATGGATTCGGCGCCATTGTCCAGAAATAGAATAGTTTATTTAAACTTAGTACTAACGTAGTTTTAAGAAAACAATGAACAACAATGTAAGTACCTACCTATATCTTTAGAACACAGTTGTTTTGTAGCTCGTTCCTTATGTAACTTTACCTAAGTTTTTGTCAACTAGTGTTTCTCTTATAAATAAATTTATTGTTCTCTCTTGAGAAAGAAATGCCTTAAGTCATAAACACTAACGATTTCCACGAAAAAATAATCATATTTCAATGCTATATTTTCCGACAAACCACTGGCGTGAAAAATTAGGAACACAGCGTTACACAGCAAAGTCGACATCTCAATAACATCGACAAGGCTATCGCTCAATCGATTACGAATCGATAAATCTGTCCAACACCTTCTCGATAAAGGCGAATCACGAACTGTTCGACATCGATTTAGTGGTGTTACATTGTTCACTATCAGGTAATCTTGTTCGCAGATAAAATCGAACACAGCTGCTGTAAGTCAGATTTCAAGCGCCTTTGAACGATCGGAAGATTGAAATTTATGATTTTGGAAACGTTTTTAAAGGATTTTCAGAGACATTGTACAGGTTCTTCTTGGTTTGGCAAGAAAGAAGACACTTCTGTTAGTATATTATTACTATCTCATCTCACATATGCCAAGCCTTTTCCCCAGCATTGAGAAAACGCTTTCAAGCCGAATGCAGCTAAATGCTAGTGTTTTAGGGCTCTTACACACGAGCGGCATATTGCCAGCGGCAAACGTCGACGCGTCGACATTCCAACTTCAACCGAATCCGACGACGCTTTATCGGCTGCCGCTAACTCATTCATGGCTGCCGCTGTCGCGTATCGACGTCTGCAGTTACCTCTGCCGTTGGCAACATTCCGCTCGTGTGTAAGAGCCCTAAAACACTAGCATTTACACTAAACACCCATCACCCAATTAAACTCATCAAATAATTTAAGCCTTATCTTAGCCCTCTTCCTCTCTCCTAATTTTGCTGTGCCCGACAGGGTCCATATTGGTCAACTCCTTGTTATACCACCTATTTAATACACATGGAATGCAATAAAGAATTTGAATTTGAATTTAGCTGCATTCGGCTTGGAAGCCTTTTCTCAATGCTGGGGAAAAGGCTGTCTGACGTCCTCAACCCAGACACTGCGTAATACAATACCGCTTGGTAAGACTGGTTGTCGGACTTTCTGGCTTCTGACTACCCATAACGACTGCTAAAGATTTACAAATGACAGTCAGGACCAACGGCTTTACGTGCTTTTCGAGACACGTCTATACCACTCATAGACGTGTCAGTTTGGTGTTTTATCACAATGGTGTATAGTAGAACTTACAGGCCAATCATTGCCTTCTCCTCCTCCTAAAAGATTACAGAGGGTCTGGCATGAGTAGGTACCAGGTGATATTAAGTGGTCACCGTTGCCTAGACATCTGCAATACCAGAAACCTTGCAAAGGCGTTGCCATCCCAGAAAACAGCTTATTCCCAGTAGCTCCAAATCCATTGTTCTTCAAAAAATTTATCTCCATACTTTGATACTTAAGAGCCCATAAATTGATTAGTTAAAACACACAGAACACACATAACTTTAGTTTCGGAAATTCGGTGGCAATACAAAACAACAAACAGAACACCGACTTCCGAAACTAAAGTCATGTGAGTTCTGCGCTAAAGTTATTTATCACTTTCTAGGTTACGAAGGCGGTTCTAATTTTTTTTTTAAGTTTTTATGGAGCCCAAAAAATAAATTACCATGTCACAAGTACTTTATAATTACACCAGCATTCATACTCTTGAAACCGAAACACAGCACCGCTGCTTTACGGCAGAATTAGTTATGGTGGTAGTACAGAGTTCAACTTTATTACAAAAGAATAAGGTTCATATTTAATTGGGATCTTGATGTGCTGGCGTCTGTACTTCCCCGGACAGGGACCTTCACATAAAGTTCCATTACTAGGTATTTGTTGCATAATATAATGTCTTAAATAGACGGAATAATACAATTAACTAATGGAATTGTCTCAGTGTTACAGCCTCTTTAGATGTAACGATAAGACCGACATGGACCGACATGACCATGACAGAGAACTTGGTCTAGTAATTAGGATCCTGACCTTAAACGTTACATACATTTCGTACGACTAAACTAAGTCTTCATTTGTTCATACAAATGAACAATATTATGGTTTTCAAAACGTTTTTGTTATGTCCGTGATACAGAACTTGCGGTTTGTATGTATACTTCTATACTAGCCTCTGCTCTTGACTTTGTTTGTATAGGCTTCAGAATTAGGGTTATTATCCTGCAGAAACACGAAAAAGGGATAAATAATATTCGATGCGTTTAAGCTAAATGAAGCTAAAAGTAGGATCTCGTGGCTAAGTGACGCTCCGTTCGTTCCACTATTTTTAACCCCCGACGTAAAAACGACGGGGTGTTATAAGTTTGACGTGTCTGTGTGTGTGTGTGTGTGTGTGTGTGTGTGTGTGTCTGTCTGTGGCATCGTAGCTCCCGAACGGATGAACCGATTTTGTTTTTGTTTTTTTTATTTGAAAGGTGAATTAGTCGGGAGTGTTCTTAGCTATGTTTGATGAAAATCGGTCCAAGATGGCCGCCGCTACAAAATAGCTAATCACATATTTTTTCACAACTTCATCAATATGGGTATCAAATGAAAGGGCTTCACTAGTAGAATACTTTACACTATGATACATTTCAAAGCCAAGATGACCGCACCACAAAATGGCGAATTATATATACCAAACGCATTCTCAGGGTGATATCTTTAATATCAAAAAATATCCATGTGACGAAATACAACTTTAGACGTATCTACAACTTCTCAAAACCAGACTAAATTACATTTAAAAACTTTCAAATAAAAATTAAATTAAAAATTTAAAAAACCCCCAACGAATTATTTAAAAAGTAAAAAATAATATCTTTTGTTGAGCCATCAAATGTTTGTTCGTTGAAATGGCGCTATAATGTCGCGGCGGGGTACCGCTAAGTCAGCAATAGCTAAATAGGTAAAATAGCGAACTCATGGATTTGCAATGAGATTTGACTTACGCGGTACCCCGCCGCGACATTATAGCGCCATTTCAACGAACAAACATTTGATGGCTCAACAAAAGATATTATTTTTTACTTTTTAAATAATTCGTTGGGGGTTTTTCAAATTTTTAATTTAATTTTTTTATAATTTTAATAAAATTTTGTTGATAACAAATCTTAGTAAATTCCCAGGAAAGCATAAATTAACTGGAACTAGGTGTATGCATTTTTCTGTCTAACCATACCTTTTTTGGTAACATTTACAAGGAAATGCCGCAAGGGGCGAATCACTACACCAAAATAATAAAAAAACAACAGGAACATTTTAATCGAAAGGGGCAAGATCCAAGGGGCGAACGGAGCGTAAACCAGCTAGGGGGGCTGGTGTTACATAGATTCGATCGACACGTATATTTAAACACGTGTATTATTATTTTTTTATTTCGTTTGCCTTTTCATAGAAAATGTTATAAGTAAGAGCACGGTTCCTATGTAGAAGAGTCGCGTATTCGGTAAAAAAAAGCATTATGTTAAAAATGCAGCACGTTTCTTTGAAAATCATATGATGCCATCTTTCGTCAAAAATGGGTACCTATAGGTTGTCCGTATGGTGTCGGACGTAAAGAATAGCATCATCCCATATCTTCCCGTGGGTGTCGTAAGAGGCGACTAAGGGACTCACCAGAGAATGGGCAGCAGCGTTCTCTGTGCATTTGTAACAACCATACTGCGATCGCCAACCCGCTTACCAAGCGTGGCGATTATGTCAAAACCCCCTCTTGGGGGAGGCCTGTGTCCAGCAGTGGACGTCTTTCGGCTCAAATGATGAAATGATGAAGTACCTATAGATACGTAAGAAATGTGACTAGCAACAATTAGCGTCTACAAGTATAGACGGAAAATATAGCCACAAAGGTTAAAAAGGTCGGCATTCGTTCCGTAAGACCACAAAGTACGTAAGGCTGCGGCGCGCGGCGTGCTCGAGCAGGGAGACCACTCAGAACAAGCCGCCATTTTACTCACGCACACATTGACATTAAGTTTATAGGCAATCTCAGCAGACATCAGTCTCGACTGTCACGTTTTGTCTAAATTAATAAATGAGAGACATTGACATTTCATGACGAACAGAAAAAAAATGTTGTAAAAAAATGCAGAGTTCCAACCAGTGTCAATAAAATTTCATATTGTCACAAATAAAGCCTACAGAGTCAATACAGTAGCAGCCCTAGTGAACCTGGCAAGTTTAGGTCATTATTTTTGAAGCTGGCGGGAGCAGTCCTTCTGTACCCTTTATATTTTGTGGTAAGACAATAAACACGTCATCACAACTACCTATCTATGTATGTATCTACGAGTATCTATGTAGATATAATGCATTATGATTCAGTTCCTACTCAGATAACATTTGGTTAGACGACTGACCGATCTTATAAACAACTTTTCGAATTTCGAACGGTGTTGCGGAAAGGAACTATTAGTTAATCTGTGGTTGCGGTGTATCTGTAAAGTTCACGTCGGTCATTCCAGTGACAACGATTCGAAATTCAACATTCCATATCAAACTTCTTTCGAATGTCGCGGAAGAAGGTATAGGATTTTTAAAAGCGTCCGCATTCTATTCTTAGTGTGGATCTGTCAAAAATGACTCCTATATTTTTACCTACCATTTTGTCACTCAATTTTTTAATGTTTTTTACTACGGGAATTGACTTTTAAATTATTACTATTTAAAAAAAAAAAAACACCACGGACTAAAAAAAAAGAAGGACTCCACACATATCGAAAGTGAAGCACCTAAAGCAGTGAAAGGGCTACACTATAGGCTATGTTCAATGGCATTCTTGACTTCTACGCCGCTAAAGTCGCAGGAAGAAACTAGTGTTAGATACTTATTGCCAACCAGCAGTATTATCGAAATTCGATGAAAAACCTATCACAGTATCATATTTTATCAAGATTTTGAGATAATGACCTGTAATATAGAGTTTCAGATGAAGTTTTTATAGTTGGTTAATAAATTAAAGAATCCGCAATACCACGACGACGTAAAACCGACGTACGAAGGCAAAAAGGCTGCCAGGCTCAAATGGTATTGGGCGGGTCACATGCACAATGACCGCTAGGCAGAACTCTCAATGGGCGTCTGAAGATGGACGGCATCGCCGAAAACTTTTTTATCTTTTGATAGGCATACGTTTGACCACTATCTCACTTGATGGGAAGCAATGATGCGGTCTACGATGGAGCACGCTTGCCTAGAAGTAACCTCGTCACTCTTGACTTAGACTCCCAGGTTGTAGCTATCAGGAAACACAGACTCAGGCAGGGAATTCCACTTCTTAGCAGTACGCACAATGACATTCCCAAAACGTTTTGTGCGTGTGGATGGGATGTCCACCATGTACCGGTGGCGCATCACCGGCCTAAAGAGAGGTGGCTTGATGACCTAGACGCATACCAGCGCGGGAAGAAGTTCCTGAAAGAACTTGAGAGAGGCGTTTGCTTAGCAAAGGGACAGCATAGAGTTTGGGAAAAATAACATTCATTTTCAGAATTTTTATCTAGTACCTACGTACTAAAGATAAAAAAATAAAATAAATAAATGAATTGTTAGTATAGTAGAAAGTGAATATTTTTGCCTGTAACCAATTAGCATGTTCGACTGTACTTATTTAAGAAGCCCGCCTCTTATGAATGAAGTTGCGGGTTGATACCGAGCAAGTACCTACCGGTGTGACTTTTATTCCTCTTTAATTCATATAATTATACTTTCTGCTATTGATCTTGGATTTCACTGACATCAGTGAAGTAAAATATCGTGAGAAAACCAGATTTTTCGATTAGTATAAGTGTCTAAACACACTATGCCGAAGTTACGCGACCTAAGTTCGGCGGCTGATTTTACGTTCCGACGTATTCGGCTGATATGACACACCATAAGTGCCGAACTTACGCGGCAGAAATTCAGTTCCGCAACTTTGTGTGTGTAGGTATTCTGTGTCTCGAGCGCTGTCGTGGCGTCGTGTTGTGTTATCTACACAGTTGGACAGACAGACGCAAAACAAAGTGATCTTGTTATTAATGTGTGCTCACAGAATAAGTTGCCGCTGAACTACGCCCGACCGAAGTTAGGCTGTACGCTATGACGCGACGTAATTTCGGCATAGTGTGTTGTCAGTAATTCAAATAGCATGCAGGCGTAATTGTGCTGAACATCGGTCGCGTAACTTCGGCATAGTGTGTTTAGACACTAAGCCTGTTATCGCTAATCCGCCTTGAGCAGGCGTAATGATCAATGCTCGCGCCTTCTTTCTATGAGAAGAGGCTTTTACTCTGCAGTGAAATAATAATAGACGTGTACCTACGTTTTTTCAGGTTCAGCGTTAAGGCATAGCACAAAATATAAAGGTTACAGAAGAACCGCTCCCGCCATCTTCAAAAATAATTTCCTAAACTTGCCCGACTCACTAGGGCTGCTACTGTATTGACTCTGTAGGTTTTATTTGTGACAATATGAAATTTTATTGACACTAGTTGGCACTCTTTGCATTTTTTTTATAACATTTTTTTTCTGCTCGTCATGAAATGTCAATGTATCTCATTTACCTATTCATTTAGACAACACGTGACAGTCGAGACTGAAGTCTGCTTGAAACTGCTTGAGATTGCCTATAAACGTAATGTCAATGTGTGTGTGCGTAAAATGGCGGTTTGTTCTGAGTGGTCTCTCTGCTCGGGCTCACCGTAGCCTTACGTACTTTGTGGTCATAGCAGTACAGAGCCTGTGTAATTATCGCACTACATTAAGCTTACTCGAGCTTTTTATATGCAATATAAAACTACAATAAACCTCGTACCTATTGTTTTTATATATTATTGTGTAATATCGGCATAAAGTGATAAAATTAAATATTGCGAAACACAAATGTTTTGCTTCCCACAGTTATGGCTAAAATCGAGTGGACTATGCTGGCTATAAATGAACCGATTAATCGACTATCACGAGTGTAAACAGACATGTAACGATGCCGATAGTTAGATACTTACATGTTGTTCTCGACCTTTAGAACATTTTTTTCTCTGGGAAAACTCTAGATCAAGTCGCGTGATCAAGCCCGAATCTAGAAAGACAAACTAAAATCGTAGGTACGTCATACAATTTAAAGTTAGACCATTTCTGCCAAAATATTAAAAAATCTTCCATTTTCCGAATTGAAGTAATAGAGTATTGATTTTGGATTATATTATTTGCTAGCACTCTGTCCGCGATTTTTTTGGATAATAAATACCTTTAGTCGCTAATTACCTACCTAAAACGCAGTCGCCAATTTCGCGTTATGCTTAGACCTAACGAGAGATCGGCGTATCGATATTTAGACCCATTGCGTATTAGTTAATGATCGAAGTAGACGAATTGAGATTTTGGTTTAGTGCGTATTAGCTCAAGGGCGAGGTAGTTATATTGAGCGTTAGGTTATAAGCGAGGCAGGCGAACTAAGACTTAGTTTCAGTGCGGTGTGTGGGCCCATCATACCACAGGCCATACCCCTGGTGGTATGGTGGGTCGTTTGAGCTAGGTTAGGTTAGAACTGTGACCATCAAAGCGCGAAGGCGAGCGATCGCAGCGAGCGGTGCCGCGGCAGCGGCCGCCGAACGCCAGATCCCCTCTATTGTATTGAAGTTATTGAACATTCGACTCTCGTGAATATCTTATCGCTAAATTCCCATGATGAGAAATAGGTTTATTTCGACATAGTCATATCGCTAAATGACCATAGTGAGAAATAGGTTTACTGCGACATAGTCGTATCGCTAAATGGGCAATATGAGGAGTAGACGTTCCAACGCTTATTTTAAATTACATTTTGGCATAACGCGAAATTGGCAGACTGCGTTTTAGGTAATCAGCGAGTAAAGGATAAAATATAACCTATAGCACTCCAGTGATAACGTAACTTCCAATTAGAGGAAGAATTTTTGGAATTGGACCAGTAGTTCCGAAGATTAGCGCGTACAAATAGACTCTTCTTTATCATATAATTACAGATAGATTTTAAAATCTATTTTGAGAAAAAACTTTTTTGAAAAAAAGAGAACCTCTTTCAAAAAAAACTAAAAAGTGATAAATAACTTTAGCATAGAACACACATGACTTTAGTTTCGGAAGTCGGTGGCAATACAAAACATCAAACAGAACAAAGCCACCGACTTTCGAAACTAATGTCATTAGCCCTAGCGTGAAAGATCTCGGTTTGCATCTTGACTCGACACTTGGTTGGCAAAGTCAGGTTTCTAGTGTCAGTCAAAGAGCCAACGGAACTTTGCGATCCTTGTATCGTCTGAGGAACTTTTTGCCTGCTAAGACGAAGACTATGCTTGTGCAGACTTTAATTTTCCCTATTATTGACTATGGTGACGTGTGCTACTTTGACTTAAACGCAGTCTTGCTTGATAAGCTTGATAGGGTCCTTAATAACTGTATCAGGTTTATCTATAACTTGAGGAAATATGACCATGTATCAAACTACAGGTCTGAGTTGAAATGGTTGCCCATTCGCCAGAGAAGAAGTTTGCGTGCACTGACAACGCTTTTCTCCCTACTCAACTCTCTCTCCCCCCCTTCTTATCTAATGTCCCACTTTCAATATCTATGTTCTTCACACGCTAGAAATCTGCGATCTTCTAACAACCTTCTCTTACTTTGCCCTTCTCATACTTCTGATTTTGTTCATTCTTCCTTTCATATCCAGGTCATTCTTCTCTGGAATGCGCTTCCTCTCGATATCAGAACGGCCACCAGCCAGTATGCATTTAAGCGGAAATTGCGAACTTATTTTCAGCACAAATAAGCAGAGTCATCTCATAATACTTTGTTCCTTTATTTATATTTATATATATAATATATATATATATTATATGTTTATATATATTTTATATAGGTATGTTATATACCAAACATTAAATTATGTATGTATAGTTTATATATTCGTAAGTTTATATCTTTTTAACTTTTTTAATATATTTTTTTTTTCATATGCACCTGCCATGTTATCTCTTCACCACCCTTGGTTGACTGGTAGAGAATGCCTAAGGCATTAAGTCCGCCTTTGTACCTTTGTGCATGAAGTATAAATAAATAAATAAATAAATAAATGTCATGTGTGTTCTGTGCTTATGTTTTAGTTTTTTTATTTTTGAAGGCGGTTCTCTTTTTTCAGAAAAGTTTTTATTTTACACTTTTTAGTGCCTCCTTATCACCCAACTCTATTAAGGAACGGCAACACAGTTAAAACAGGGATTTAAAGTCCTCCAAAGATGGAAAGATGGAAGAAACGAAAACGTCTTCTCGGTTTTTGTTGTTTTTTTTAAAAAGCGCTAAATAAATTTCTGTTTGTTGTATACTAAAACCTTCTCCAGAATGTAACAAACACTTTTCTGAAAACCGGATCATAATCGGTTCAGCCAAACGGGAGATAATCGCGGACAAACATACATTCATACATACAAACATACGGGTCGAACTGAGAACCTCGTTTTTTTAAGTTGGTTAAAAATACATAATATAGATAGTAACGTAAAACATTTGGTATACTGAGTTACTTATTTATTTATTTATACTTCTTAAACCAAGGTACAAAGGCGGACTTAATGCCTTGGGCATTAAGTCCGCAGTTACCCAAGGGTGGTGACGAGGTAACAAGACAGGTCCAAAGCTAATAAGTAAAAAAAAATATTATCTAAAATTATCAAAACTTGGAGAGATCTAGTTCATTATGGAATGGAAAGCAAAACAAAACAACACACACAAAACACAAGAAAATAAATATTCTAGCTGAAAAAAAGGTAAAAAACACAAATGAAAAAAAAAACACTTACACTTTTTTCTAAACTACATATAAAAATATCCTTACTATGAATTCCATTTTCCACATAAAAGTCGACAGTCATAATAGAAATAGTGCTAAGCCATAAAATCAGAGGGTAGTGTCAGGTTGAAAGCCCATTCCATACCAGTGAAAGGTACGGAGGCACCGCACTTAGCTCATAAAACGCCTTGCTATATTGTATTAAAGGTTTCTATCGTAAAATATTAAAGTTACCATAGTAATCCTGTCCCTTCCGACCGTAGTAACTACCTTTCCTAAAAGGCTTTGGGATTACTTCATGAGGATAGACAGCAGCCCCCAGTACGGCGGCTGCCGTCCTGTCAAAAAATATATATTTAAGATAAAACGGATAATACCAATCACCAATACATACATCATGCGTGGTGATTCTAGCAATATTATGGACCTTTTACCTTTTCAGTGCCACGGTTGGATATAACCGACAAAAGCAAAGGTACCCAACACGCCACCATCAACTATAGCCACTATAGCCGACAAGAAAACGTATAATAGCCCTTTCCATTATACATATCGGCATGGTGATAACCTCAGTGTGGTGATTCATAGCCCTTTTCAACCGACTTCAAAAAGAATGAGGTTCTCAATTTGTCTGTAGGTATGGTTTTTTTTTTGTATAAATGTAAAGCGATTTAGAAAATTCTTTTTTTGATGGATAGGGGATACGTAGTACTATGTAAGTATTGCGTGCCTCAAGGGTGGTCCCTTATAATTTTTATCAAAATTGATTCAGCACTTTTTGAAAAAATCGTCAGAAAGCAAAAAAATATACATGGATGATGTTCTAATGTTCTCACCTTGTACTTTCAATCTCTGTTTTCTGTGTGTTGCCATTGCTTAATGGATTTGGATGTTAAGGAAGTACTAAAAAGCGAAAAATAAAAAAGCTTTTTTACAAAAAAGACAACCGCCTTCAAAAACCAAAAAGTGAAAAATAACTTTAAAACAGAACACACATGACTTTAGTTTCGGAAGTCGGTGGCAATACAAAACAACAAATAGTACAGCCAAGCCACCGACTTCCTTCATGGGATATCGCAACAGTTACCCATCGTTATTTCTTGTATTGTTTTCCTTGCTTTTAATAATAATAATAATAATTCATTTATTTCAGGCTGCATAGGCCCATAGATAAATACCTTAACCTAAACATACATATTTTATAATTTCTAACTTGTGTTAATAGGGACGACTTAAGACTATGTTAGTAGCACTTCACTAAATTGCACTAAGTTGTCTGTGTGCTGTCCTGTGGCACTTGCCCGCGGAAGCGACGGAACACCACGTCCTGCGGCCAAAAGTCTTCTTCCATGACGAGGGGCAGGAAACAATTCGGTACTCGCACCACGAACGCCTTGAAGTTAACGTTGCGGCGCGACTCCAGTAACTGCACCCTCGGCGTGTACTTTGTCTTTCGGCGCACGTACTCTACGACGTCCTCCGCCTTAGTGGTGTAGTGCAGGCGGGAGATATACACCGGTGTGTTGGGCTTAGCGGCACGCAGACTTACGTCGGGCTCCGTTGGTGCTTTGCCGCAGCGGTTCTCGATCTTCCGTGATCGGCGCTTCCTCCTCTGCACCGTCACGAAACCATCCCCACTAACAGCCTTATTCGGCGCCTTTTCCGGCACAGGCTTTATACTAGCAGGGCCGGGGGCGCTTGCAGTGACGTTAGCGGAACCCCCCTGCAGAGCACTACTGGCAGCGAGACGGGGTTCGGGGCTCGGTTGGCGCTGCGTGGAGGAGCCGCGGAGACGGGCGCGGGGCCGCGGGGCGCGTAGGCAGGACGTTTTGCTAGCTCCGCAAACGACGGACGCGCAGGCGACGAAACTGCTGACGCGGATTTCGACGACGGAATATCGAGGCCGGCTCCGCAACGCGCGTTTTCGAATGACGCATCTACAGGTGACCCAGTTACCGCCACACTATTGCGCAACTCCGTAACTTCCTTGCGCAAATCGGCGACGGAATTCTGGGATGCGTCTAACTTCACTTGCACATCCGCGAGTCTTGCCTTCAGAAACTCAATATCCTTCAGAAGGCTCGTTACGTCGACGTGGTCGAAGGTAACGGGAGGCAGCTTGTGTAGCTCCCTCGCCACAAACGCCGGCACGTCGTCAGGATCGGTCTCCTTGAACAGCGTGATGATATCCTGCAGGCTCCTCTTTGTCCCGTCACGCCGGCGGGACACCATCTGGTCGCGCTTATTTAGCACACTATACAACAACAGCTTGGCAGCAGCTATGTCATCCTCGCTGAAGTTTGTTGCACAGATCTGGATAGCGGACACCTCATCCATCACATCCAGCTTCTGCTGCAGGAACGCCAGCAGCTCATTCACCACGAGTTCACTACTCATGGCGGGTAATTACGAGCGTCAGCTTGCGCCGCGCTTAGTCGATATAGAAAATACGTAAACACGTCCGCATCGAAACGCGACACAAGCAAGACTGCTGCTGCTGCTGGTGTTGGGGTTTTTGTTTACTAAACAAAAACCCCAACACACACAACAAAAACCACTAAAAAAAGTTTTTCCAACAATCTTGTTGAGTCTTGGTTACTCGAATGAAGAAATATCTATTTTATTTATTCTATTACTGGGGTCCCGTGGGGTGTTCGGACTAGAATAGCACCCACCCATTTCATCCTGGGAGTGTCGTAGAAGGCGACTAAGGAAAAATCCGGAATTCGTCTAGCAGTAGCTTCAACTTCACTGCGATCCCCAAGACGTCTGCCAAGCGTGGGGATCATAGAGAAACTCCCTTATAGGGGAGATCTGATTATGAAGATGATGTTTCTATTACTGGAAAATCTAACCCAAAGGTAGACATTGACGACACGGTTGGCTCAGTGGCTGAGCGATCGACTGCTGCGCAGCGTGTTGCGTGTTGCGGGTTCGATTCCCGCCCAGGGTAAACATTTGTGTGATGAGCACTTGTGTTTGCCTTGTGTCTGGGTGTTGTTTATCTATATATGTATGTATTTACAAAAAAAAATGTATTTGTGTATGTATATCAGCTGTCTGACACCCATAGTACAGGGTCTCCCTAGTTTGGGGTCAGATGGCCGTGTGTGAAAATGACCCCACATATTATATATTATACATTAAGTATATCATCATCATCATCATTTCAGCCGAAAGACGTCCACTGCTGGACATAGGCCTCCCCAAGGAGGGGGTTTTGCCATAATCGCCACACTTGGCAGGTGGATTGGCGATCGCAGTATGGTTGTTACAAAGGCACGGAGAACGCTGCTGCCCATTCTCTGGTAAGTCCCTTAGTCGCCTCCTACGATACCCACGGGAAGATATGGGATGGTGCTATTCTTTACGTCCGACACCACCCGGACAACTATGAAAATTAAGTATATACGTTTTCATAACTTTGGCCTTACTGTAATAATTATAACTGTGGCCTAAGCGTGGTGTAAAAAACGCTTTCAGCAGCGCTATTCTGTTACAATCTCGCTCGGTGAACACCTAGGTGAAGTGACCTATCATCCGTCCCGATGCTAGGGAATACAAAACAGTCGGACAGATGACAGCTCACTTCACCTATACCCTGTTCACAATAAGATTAGACATTTACAAAAACCTTTTTTACAGTCCGTTCAACCGATTTTGACTCATATTGCGTTGGTAGCATGACAAATGGCAACTGCAGTAAACAGTTGTTATTGTAACCACTTTTTGATTCTAATGTCATCCAGCCTACGGAATAGAAGTCAAAATCGGTCGAAGGGACTTTTTGTAAATGTCTAATCTTATTGTGAACAGGCTATAGGTGTTCACCGAGGGAGATTGTAACAGAATAGCTCTGCAGTCTATAGAAGTTAACGTGTACAGCTTAGATTATGAAACAAAAGGCAGATAGACCGCGCGGAACACTGAGAGTGAATTTGTATTTGTTTTTTTTATCGATCCGGCGTTTCGATCTAAACTGACTCGTGTCAGTTCAGCAGAAATCGCGTTGTAGGTATTCGGTTTTGAATTTGTATTTGCTTTTTTGGCTTCACTCTCAGTGTTCCACGCGGTCTATCTGCCTTTTTAACCGACTTCAAAAAGGAGGTTCTCAATTCGGTTGTTTTTTTTTTTATGTATGTACATCGATTACTCCGAGATTTATGATCCGATTTAGGTGATTCTTCTTTAGTTTGATGCGGAATTGTTGCCATTTGGTCTCATAAAAATTTAACATTATTTAGCCTAGTAGTTTTAATTTTATGAACATTTTTTTATTTTATATTTCTTTTTATGTTTGACCATGCATAACTTTTTCCAGTGTAGTTCGATTTCGATGATTCTTTTTTAAATTGATAGTATATACCTTAAATTTGGTCCCATAAAAATTTCAAGAAAATATTCCACCCCTAAGGGATGACAGATTTTTTTAGTGTCGCCGTTTCGTAATTAATTTCTATCTTTTTTAGTGCCTACTTCTCGTAGGCACTAAAAAACCAAAAAAAAAAATTTTTTTAGCAAAAAAGACAACCGCCTTCAAAAAATATAAAATAACTTCAATTCGCAAGTCGGTGGCAATACAAAACAACAAGCAAAACTAAAGCCGCCGACTTGCGAATTGAAAGTTATTTTATACTTTTTGATGGCATTGTCTTTTTTGTTAAAAAAAATTTGTTTCATAATCTGAGGCTAAAAATGATGATGTAATTGAATCCATACACTCCAGTAGTTCACATAGTTTTACGAACGGTCAAAGTCGATGAATTAAAAACATTAATAGACACAATCTACTCCACTAGTTCCTCATAAAGATGCCAAATAAACTCCGACCACATTACAATTCGATTCATAAAACCAACGCCATTTAAAAATCAACCTTAACCTTCCAAACATAAGGGAAATAATCACTTTTGTTAGCTACAGGAAGTTCTTGGTACAATGCCAAAGCCAAGTCAAGGCCAATGACCGTTAGTGATACATTAACTGTTTTCTCCTTGAATGACAATTGTAGGATTGTTGTGAGACACCGATGTAATGCAATCGTCACTTGACAGCTAGTGTGCATGATATGTCGGATTTCTGACGCGGTTGCTGCCAACAATGTTCTAATTTTGTGTTATCCGATTTGTGAGAAGATGAGTTATGTGTTATTTATTTTTTATTATTAAGTATATGCTTAAACTAGTACAACGATGAAATAATAAATAAAATATCATAGACATAGTTATTACAACCATTGTCCACGAATTATTAAATAAGTTTTAATACGGCAAAACAAAGCAGACATGTAATAGATATTAAAGAGTGGTTGCCGAGTTTTCGGTTAGGTACACACGGCTACACAACAAGCTATACATTTCCAGTATAAGCTGACCTCGCATTGTACGGAAATCCTATACAATGCGAGATCAGCATTAACTGGAAATGTATCTAACTTGATGTGTAGTCGTGTGTACATACATAGTGCAGTCAATCATTATTATTTAATAGCGTGTCTATAGCCATATATATATCTGTGTTGGATACTTTTTGTCAGTCATTGAAGTTCCTGTAACTTGTCTTAAACAAGAACATTGTAATGGCCTTGCATCGGGGATATTATGGATATTATATTTATGATCTGTTTCGGATACAGTTGAGGGACACCTGGCGAAATAAAAAGCTTTTAACACAGAACACACTTTAGTTTCGAAATTCGGTGGCTTTGTTCTGTTTGTTGTTTTGTATTGCCACCGACTTCCGAAACTAAAGTCAATGTGTGTCCTGTACTAAAGTTATTTTTCACTTTTTAGTTTTTGAAGGCGGTTGTCTTTTTTGTAAAAAGCTTTTTATTTTCGGCTTTTTAGCACCTCCTTCTCATCCAAATCTATTAAGAAGAGATTGAAAGTTAACTACTCCAAAGATTGAAGAAACTAAAACGTCGTCGTCTATGTAAAATTTTTGGGTATTTGTTGATTTTTTCAAAAAGTGCTAAATCAATTTCGATAAAATTTATATGGGACCACCCTTGAAGCATTCCCTATCCATAAAAAAGAATTTTCAAAATCGGGTTACGTTTGCCGGAGAAATCGCGTAACAAATCGCGCACATACTTAATGCAAATTTAAGACTTATACGGTTTTCTCATGGATGCCATTGTCAGAACTGGACCAAATTAAAATGAGACTACACGGGAAGCACCAGCTTTCAAATAAAAAAGAATCATCAAAATCGGTTCGCCCAGTCCAAAGTTCTCAGGTAACAAACATAAAAAAAATATATAGACGAATTGATAACCTTCTCCCTTTTTTGAAGAGACGGTTGTTTGTTGACGGTTGAAAAGCCGTCCGGATCGATCGGTCAATGCCGTAGTTGGTCCGTAGATATGTAACCATTCATTTCATACCGAGACCCTCTCTGTGGCAAGGAAAGTCGTTGATCCCGGTTATCATTCTTAGATTTTTGACAGTCGATATGGGAAAGAAAGTCAACCAGTGTTACGAGGGGGTTACCTAGTAAATGTGTTATGGAGATTAGGCAGGCAGTACATCCAGTTAGACTGAAAGCCGAACCCAACATAGTTGTAAAAAGGCTAAGCAGGTGATGGTTCCGGATATCGTCACTGATATGAAATCATGGGATGGGAGGGATGGCTTCGTGAAGGTGGAGAAGAAGAAGAAGCCTCCTAGTCGAAATCAGTGCGGAACCGCGCTGGCAGGACCCAATATGCTGCGTCCGGCAACACCAACGACGCAGCTCTATTGTGTCCCGGCTGCATCATACCACGAAGGTTGAGGAGATCGTGGAGTATGTTCGAGCCAAGACCACCTGGACTTTAAGGGTCGAGAAGATGGAGTCGCGCCACAATACGAATTTCAAGTCATTTGTGGTGCGAGTCCCGACGCATTATCTTGAGACCTTCCTCAAGGAAGAGTTTTGGCCAAAGGGTGTCGTGTATCGGCGATTCCGCGGAAGGCTACGCGACACCACGCAGCGCAACACGACGCCGTCTCTTCGTGTACAATAGTTTAAAAATATTTTAGTGGGTTTTATTATAAATATGTATGATAGTCTGTAAGGTATATATGTTATGGGTCTTTTGTTACCCGAAAAAAATGATATTATTATTCACATTCATTTATTTTATATACATATTAAATTACATTTTTAAATATTCATATAAAAACAAAAATATTTAAAAATATTAAAAAATAGTACCTCACCGGTATCGGGAACAGGGTCCAAGCTACCGGCGGTCAGGGCTCCAGAGAGAGGAACCTCCTGACAATGCGGGCCGTGTCCAGAAGTACTGCCTTCTGAATCAAGCCCTTGATCCAGCCGTCTAACGAGAGCCTCCTTAGATGTTGGTCGAGGCTCTTGGCAATTAAGCCATTGGCTGTAACAATTATCGGCACAATGATCGCTGAGTCCACATTCCACATGTCGACAACCTCATGGGCCAAGTCAAGATACTTTATCTGCTTGTCTTTCTCGGCCTTCATGAGGTTCTCGTCATGAGGAACAGCTATGTCAATAATCATTGCGCGCCTCTCCAATCGATCCACCACCACTATATCAGGCTTATTGGCTACAATAGTCCTGTCAGTGATGATGGATCGATCCCAGTACAATGTGACAATATTATTATTATTATTATTATACTTTCAGTTACGAATTGATATTGGGAGACGATGCACCAGCCTTTTTATCTCTTCACTGTTGGTTGACTGGTAGAGAATGTCTAAAGAAATAAGTCTGCCTTTCTACCAATGTGCATAAAGTCAAGTTTATTTACAATTAATGCTGTTTCACAAAAAGTTTTCATCCTTAAATGGTCTAAATATTTTAAGGCAATTATTTAAAGAGAATTCGTTGCCGAACTAGGTTCAAAACCTGTATTATTTTTTTTATAATAAAAGATTTTTGCTGCTAATTCCTTTTGATTATGTTGTACTAGGATCCGTTCACTGCGATCACCGTACGATAACTAGGGCCTATACATTTATTCTCCTATGTTCGTGATAGAGTTGGAGGCATTTCGTGCGGGTAACCGCACGAACTGCCTAGTCTATCTATCTATAGACTTTGATTCGAATGTCAGTAATTTCCTGGCTTGTGGCAAGTTCCAAGGTCGTCGTCGGCTCGTCTTCTTTCATTGAATCACGAAACGGTAAATGTTTTGTAGTCTAGTAAATAACTACTATCAACAATAAACAACAACACTAAAAACACAGGTTACTAAGTTCAAATAAAATGTCAGTTCCGTTCTTTACGGTTCTTGCTACGAAAGTGCTACGAGATTCGGCTACGATTTTTTGGTGCAACCTTTCTCGGCTACGCACCTTAAGAATTTGGCTACGCATTACCTATGTATATTTTAGTTGCTACGAGTCTATAGTGAATATTTATCGGATAGTCAGCGGTGCTTTTGCGTAAAAACCTCCCACAGTGATAGATAAGGTGAGATTGAGGTGAGTTGTCATCAACCTTGATGGAAACTCAGTCGCACTTTGAACGAGAATTTGTTTCGTACGTGCAAATTAAATGCAAACACCGAAATAGGCAAATAGGCAGTGTTCCAGTTTTCTTATTTTTATTTTTAGACGGACGAGAGTGTGTGCAGAAATCCCAACATTTTCTGATTGTATGCTAACGTCGGAACTTACGCTTCACTTAATTTGTCGGCACATCCTTTTTTGGATCTTGACCTCCTCAACGATCTTCTTCCATTTCGTTTTGTCACTGGCCTCCCTTTACCAAGATGTATTTTTGCCTACTCTCCTCAGATCTTCGTTGACACAATTCTTCCAACGCTTCCTGGACATCGGAACTATAGGTATGTATGTATGTACGATCAATGGAAGTACGCAGATTGGGTGCGAGTTGAGAGTAGGCAAGAATACATCTTGGTAAAGGGAGGCCAGTGACAGAGCGAAATGGAAGAAGATCGTTGAGGAGGTCAAGATCCACAAAGGGTTGTACCGACAAATTAAGTGAAGCGTAAATTCCGACGTTAGAATACAATCAGAAAATGTTGGGATTTTTGCACACACTATCGTCCGTCTAAAAAAAAATCTATAAAACTGGAACACTGCCTATTTGCCTATTTCGGTGCTCGCATTTAATTGGCACGTACGAAACAATTCTCGTTCAAAGTGCGACTGAGTTTCCATCAAGGTTGATGATAGCTCACCTCAATCTCACCTTATCTATCACTGTGGGAGTTTTTTACGCAAAAGCACCGCTGATCAACCAATACATGTTATATTCACTATAGACTCGTAGCAACTAAAATATACATAGGTAATCCGTACCCAAATTCTCAAGGTGCGCAGCTGAGAAAGGCGGCACCAAAATGATAGTACTTGGAAGGTCGGGATTGCTCGTGCGTGTTTATATGTGTTCGCACCAAAGTGCAGCTGGCCTAAAAGATCATATTTTCAACAGACTTCAAAAAGGAGGAGGTTCTCAATTCGATTTATATTTTTTATTATGTATGTACACCGATTACGCTGAGATTTATGATCCGATTTAGGTGAATCTCTAAAATCTTTAGTTTGATGCGGAATAGTTGCCATTTGGTCCTATAAAAATTTTACATAGTTTGGCCCAGTAGTTTACATTTTATGAACTTTTTTTATGTTTAACTACGCATAACTTTTTCAATGTAGTTCGATTTTGATGATCCTTTTTTTATTGATAGTTTAAACCTCAAAGGTCCCATATAAATTTCCAAAATATTGAATCCTCCCTAGGGGTAGAAAATTAAGGGATGACTGAAGTTTTTTGGTGCCGCTGTTTCGTAATGAATTTGTATGAGAAGAAGTAGGCACTAAAAAACGAAAAAAAAACTTTTCAATAAAAAAGACAACCGCTTTCAAAAATTAAAAATAATTTTCAATTCGCAAGTCGGTGGCAATACAAATCAACAAGCGAAACCGGCGTTGTTTTCTGATTTTTTTTATTTGCGGAATCGAATACCGTTGTAATGTTTCTCCGGGACTCCTCGAGCTTCATTACCTTGATGCTGTTCTGGTTGTCATCACTGTTGATTCTGGCTTTCAGGAGCTCAAGATGAGCTCCTGAAAGCCTTCATTCACCGGAGGATTTTTTTACAGATTAGTTGCAGGATGAGTTTATAGTTCATTCTCAACTATGAATAAAGTGATGTATTACTTCCCGGTGTAAGGGGTCTAGATAAGTGGATGCATCACTGTGATTTGACATATCACGCCAATTGTAACAAGGCCTTTGTTGAACAATATTCGGATTAATAATGATTTGTCGAGCAATAAAACTGCATAGTTATGTTCTTGTTTTTGGTTGTTGGGATTACACCTGACATATTATGAGTAGAGTAGGTACTTACCACCGTCTTGTCACAAAATATCGAGGGTACAGAAGGACCGCTGCAGCCGCCATCTTCAAAAATAATTACCTATACTTGCCAGACTCACTAGGGCTGCTACTGTATCACAGATTAACTAATAGTTCCTTTGGAACAGATAGTTCACTCCATAGAAAAAGATAGATACCTAACGCTATAACTGCCTACAAAAATATTACAGCCGTTCGTGCGCGCTAAAATGTACCTTACGCACACGCTCGACAGTATCTACTACGTTGTCTGACGTGGTGTAGGGCGATTACCTGCGTCAAATTACGCAACGCTAGGGCTGTCTATGTTATGAAATGATTACACAAAAGAATAGGTGAATAAAAAACAGTTTTTACATTTTTGTTTTTTACAGTTGACTAGTTATTGTGTTTATATTTTGAAAAATAATAAGTACCTAAGTAAAATATCTAACCAAATCAATAGGTACCTACTTATAATTACGTACTATTATAAAACTTTCTTCTTAACATTACACAAAGAACTCTCTATTACACAAAAAAAAGAATCAACAAAAAAAAAATACAAAATAATTACCTTTCCTCCTCCTTATGTAATGTAAAAAAGGATAAACTTTTGTTGGTTATTTTATTTCGACAGCCGTCTACAATGCAATTTGCACGACTACCCATTATTAAAGCTGCGGTCGCAGTATCGTACGAAACTATTAATTAAACTGTATCAGAAAAAAAATCTCTGCGGTATACGTACACTTAGCGAGCGCGTGGCAACCCGACTGGATTTTGGACGTTGGAACGAAAGCGAGCCGTAGGTACTTAAGCGCGTGACCTTAAACGAGTGACAATACTGTTAGATATCTTTACTGTGACTGTATTGACTCTGTAGGTTTTATTTGTGACAATATGAAATTTTATTGACACTGGTTTGGAACCCCTTGCAATTTTTTATAAAAAAAAATCTTGTTCGTCGTGAAATGTCATTGTCTCTCATTTATTCATTTAGCCAACACGTGACAGTCGAGTCTGAAGTCTTCTTGAAACTGCTTGAGAATGCCTATAAACGTAATGTCAATGTGTGTGTGGTAAAAATGGCAGTTTGTTCTGAGTGGTCTCTCTGCTCGGGAGCGACGCAGCCTTACGTACTTTGTGGTCTTGGGTGTGATTCTGTAAGACCTCATTCTAAACTTCGAATCTGAATCCGCTGTGAGTTCCTTGATTGGCATTCTAAAAACTCGGTTGATAATTCGAATTTAGACTAGCGCCACCCTTGCCAGCGTGTCAGCGAGTTAAACTAAATTGACATGGAGATTTTGACAGATAAAGTATGAGATGACGTAAGAAGTGGCATTCTGTAAGATAATTTCCCCGTCACTTCGACGCTCATTTCGCACTCGAACCCGATTCAAAGTGTCAAATATATCAAGGTCATTTTGATCCTTATGCGAAGTGAGAGTGAATAGAGATGTGAGATGCGAGTTGTTGTTTGAATTTTACAGAATCGACCTAACTTGTCTTGAAACAGGAACAAAGGAAACGCCAGTTGTTGTTTTTAGGACCCATTTTGACAATAAGGCTTCTCTCAGTGGTAAAAGTCCCTTTGTGCCTATTGGCCTAGTTCTATTCTGTCTCCTGCTTGATTTGGAGGGAAGTGGAATATAATATAGTGGATATGTTGTTCTTACTCCTCCGCTGTTCTGATTAATTTCGTTGCGGGATCTAAGGGTGTTACCAGACCAATCGATCGATCGTCGATCGACGGCATCGATCGATGGTGGAATAGATTATTCGACGTCGATCGAGAATTTTTACCAGACCAATGGATCGATCGTCGATCGACGGCATCGATCGATGGTAGAATTTATTACTCGACGTCGATCGAGCTGCTTGATTATTACTACTGATAGAATATAGCTGGGGTTAATCGATCGACTTCGACCGATGCCATTGACCGGCAATCGATCGATTAGTTAGTGGAACGGTATCCGTCGATCAGCCAAAGCTACCACACCAATCGATCAACGTCGATCGATGTCGATTGATGGCATCGATCGACGATCGATCGATTGGTGTAGTAACACCCTAAGACAGTTGAATGAATCGTTTCTCTTGGACTCATTGCTTTGGCGTTTAACTGGTGATCGCAACTGTTGATTCTGTCTTACAGGAGTTGCAGTGTTTTGGGTGTTGAAGTAAAAAATTATATCATATGCTAAATGGTGCTGATGCATGCGTCATGTTCGTGAACGGGCGCCGTCAGCTGTGATCGGTTAACCAACATGTTTTTATCTTTATTGTTTTATATTGCTCTTTACCTTCATTATTATCACATATTATCATATAGAATCGAACAATGTTAAAATTTCTAAAAACTTGATTAAAAAAAGTATCCGTGTAGTTTCTAATTCATTCATAAAAAACTACGGTTTGGAACGGGCTTCAATGACTAACTGACCGACTCTAAATGCCAGTAAATAGTCTAATATTTCTTTTACCTTCTGTTATTACAACTAACACAAGATTTAGACAACCAAGAAGGCTTCGTCTCAAAAGTATAAGTAGTTAAAGTGCTGCCACTGGGATGACACAACACTTGTAATTTGTTATTAAAATATGAAGGAAATATCTTCATATTTTAATCTTACTCAAAAACTCACACTCGCACTCACGACTTAGGTAGGTACTCAAAAATAAATTCAGTAGGTACTTAATGGAAAAAAAGACAACCAGTTCTTCATAGAAATATCTTACATTATTGTTATTCATTTTGACTGCACAGGCTGATCCGTTTTATAGATAATATTTATTTATTTATTTTGAATCTCCAACAAACGATACACAATACATGCCGTTCAATGCCTGAAGCAGTTACAAATTGTTTGAGTTACGTGTGCTCCTCTTCAATTATGGGAGACCACATCATGCACATATAACTACGTGAATAGTAATAAATAGTAGTAATATGTTTGCTTAAAGGTTAATTTACCATGCAAATCTATCGACAAATAAATACAATTTATTTTGAAAACTACAGGTCATCATACATACAATCTTCTAGATTAATATTTAAGATATTATTTTACCGATACCACTAACTCAAAAGATTTGGGAAAACATAATTGTGTTTGAAATAATTTTGACGCTCGTCAGCACCTAACAATCCGCCTCAGAATTACTATTAAATAAATCGTAAGTCTTAAAAAATATTAAACACAGATAATATTTTTAGTGCCTTCTGACAGATCATGCCTTCGCATTTATTTTCGTGTATTAAGTAGGTACCTACTTAAATTAAGTACTAAAGTATAAGGAAAATGTTAGACGTAAATAAGTTATTATTACGTGCTTAGAATGAATTCCCAGTTATTTGACAAGCTGTTTCTATCCTTGTTTACATATTGGTTAAGTATATTTTTTACACTAAAACGTTACATAATTAAAATGAATATGAAGGCGACTTAAACTCAGTCGGTTCCTAATGAGCGAATATAGGTTAAAGATTCATTGAGAGAGAGAATCATATTTAGTTTATAACCTATTATTTTTAATCATTCACTAGCTGACCCGACAGACGTTGTCCTGTCAATTGATTTTTACGTTTTCTCAACGTATAAACCTTCCCTGGACTTATATTATACCACAAATATTTCAAAACCAAAATTAGCCAAATCGGGCCAGCCGTTCTCGAGTTTTAGCGAGACTAACAACAACGATTCATTTTTATTATGTAGACTAGCTGACCCGATAGACGTTGTCCTGTCAAACGATTTTTCAATTTTCTTAAAGTATTCCCTGGACTTCCACAAATATTTCAACACCAAAATTAGCGAAATCGGTCCAGCGGTTCTCGAGTTTTACCGAGACTAACGAACAATGATTAATTTTTAATATAAAGAATATCCTTGCCGAAAAGTCTATACGCGCATAACTTCCGAATGAATACACCAAATTGAATAATTATTTTTTTGTTGTGTTTTTGTTTTGTTTTATTATCTATATTTAACAATGGCTTATTCACTATATACAAATCATAAAAATCAAAATAATAAAATTATTTACAATTCTAAGAAAAAGGCAGGGAGCTCAAAGGGCATCAAAAAACTCGTCCACATCGCTGTCAACGGGACACGTGCCCAACAGGCTGGCAGCATTGCCACGTTGTATGGCAATGCTGATTCTTTGACCCAAGAATAGACCAGCCTTCGGGTCACGTGAGGAGTCGACCAGCCGCTTGGCAATGTCACGAAAAACAATATGGGCATTTGGACCCCATGGCCCTAGAGTTTCCACCCCAAACGGCTCAAATATATAGCATCTAAGAAGGTTATTATATTTGCGCCGTTTGAGGTTTTCGGCACCTGCAGCAGCCGCCCCAGCACAACACGTTGTGCTAGGAAGATGAGATGGCGCAAAGGTGTCGACACATGTTGCGTCCCACACCAAAGGCCTACCCAACTTCCAAGGCATTATGGTCATCCCATCTGGTCTCTTCCCATCGTCACGTGCCAACCCATTGGGTTCTAAAATAGCAGGCACCCCGGCGGTGGCAAGAGCACGACGGAGGATGTCATTGATGCTGGCGTGCCGTGCCATTTGGCCTGCGCTCCTACTGCAGGATAGGCCATGATGTCCGAGGCAGTCGACTGCTTCACCACACTGACAGCGATGTGGAGCCCCGCATGGTTGTGTTAGGTTTGTATGAAAGAAAACTTCGGAAGTTTGAAAAAAATAATACCTATGCGAAGCTGGGGCGGGCTGCTAGTATCAAATAAAAGGTGTAAAAACGCACTCATGAAACCAAAATGTACACGTTTTTTCCATCAGTCCAATTTTTTTCCCAAACAAGACATGACCTTATGTCTTTCGTCTAAGGTGATGGTGGGACGACTTGGATGGCTTCCTTGAGGATTGGCAAGACGTGGCGCAAGTGCCTTTTTAACCGACTTCAAAAAGGAGGAGGTTCTCAATTCGATTGGTATTATTTTTTTATGTATGTACCCCGATTACGCTAAGATTTAACGTGATTCTTCTTTTGTTTGATGCGAAATAGTTGTCATTTGGTCCCATACAAATTTAACATAGTTAACCCTAGTAGTTGTTTACATTTTATAAAAATAAAAAATATTTTATTTTTCATGTTTCACCACGCATAACTTTTTTCAGTGTAGTCCGATTTCGACGATTCTTTTTTTATTTGATAGTGTATACCTCAAAATTGTTTCCATATCAAGAAAATATTCCGCCCATAAGGGTAGAAAATAAACTTTTTAACAAAAAAGACAACCGTATTCAAAAAGTAAAAAGTAACTAATTCGCAAGTCAGTGGCAATATAAAACAACAAGCAAAACCAAAGCCGTCGGCCGGACTTGCGAATTGAAAGTTATTTGATACTTTTTGAAGGCGGTTGTCTTTTTTGGTGAAAAGTTTTTTTTTCACAGACAAGTTGGTATCTCTGTACGGTATTATCTGCCTAGCCATTTCCCAACTATATGGGGTCGGCTTCCAGTCTAACCGGATGCAGCTGAATACCAGTGTTTTACATGGAGCGACTGCCTATCAGACCTCCACAACCCAATTACTGGGTAACACGATCCCCCTTGGTAAGGCTGGTTGTCAGACTTTCTGGCTTCTGACTACCCATAACGACTGCCAAAGATCTACAAATGACAGCTGGGACCAACGGCTTTACGTGCTTTCCGAGGCACGGAGGAAACTCGGTATGAAAGGGATGGTCACCCATCTACAGACCGACCGCGGCTAGCGTAGCTTAACCTTGGACCGATCGATCTGTACGGCTTTAACTTAGCCACGAGCTCGGGAACACCCAAATATTCCGAAATATTTTATTCCGAATTTCGATATTCCGATTTTCAAAAGTCCGAATTTCATAATACCTAAAAATAATAATCTCTATTATTTAAAATCACGAAAGTTATTTTACCGAATGTCGTAAATCCGATTTGTTTGTTTCCCGATTTTCATATGTTCGAAGAATCAAATGCTCGATGAGTTCTCGGTCCGAAAAACAAAATTCCGAATTTCAATATTTCGAATAAACTGTTAAAATTAGGATTCTGATTCAATTCAGCTACGCATATATATTCAAAATGGTGTCCCCTTGTTTCGCAGACAGAAATTTCATAGAATTTCGTTTCTCAGAAAATGTTTCATATAATATTTGGTTCTTGTATTTTTATTTCGACTATTATTGTTTCAAAGACTATTTACTTGTATGAAACATATTTCATAGAAACACAATTCAAAGAATTTTTAATCACATTTTTTTGTTTAACAAACTTATCAAACAGTAGAATTACTTTTTAACAAATATTGTTTATTCGGTGTATTTTTCTATGGAATTTATTTCAACAAAAATATATAGGTATAAAAAGAAAGACATTAACAAAAATAATCTTAAAAAGTCAATATGTTGTGCTACAAAAGTTAATGACAGAAACGAATTGCTGTGAAACCGACTCCACGTAGTCTTGTCTGCCCTACGCCTACAGTGTAATTTAAATTCGCGTAGGCGCGGAGGGGCGAGGCGGCCAGCGAGCTGAGGAGCAGGTGGTTTTAACGCCCGCCGCCGCGGCTGAGGCTGGCCGGCGAAGCCGGCCAGTAAGCTGAAGCTGCGGTGGTGAGCGTGAATACCATCTGTGACGATAAGCTCGCGTGGTACCGCCGGAGCCCCGCAACGCCGTAGCCGTGACAGAAACCATGCCTGCTGCATGTTGCATGTTGCATGTTCGCTTGCATGCTCGCTTGCATGATGCATGCTTGCTTGCTTGCATGCTGCATGCTTTCTTGCACGCTGCATGCTTGCTTGCATGCTGCATGCTTGCTTGCACGATAAACGATTGCACGATAACGATAAAGATAATCGGAATTTTAATAATCGGAATTCGTATTTTTGATGTTCGGAATTTTCATTATGTCGGACTTTTTGTTATTCGATCTTTTGAAACTCGGTATTTTGAGAATAGTAATTATAAACGTTCGGAATTTTGAAATTTTAGTATTATAAAAATAGGATGAATGATAAATCGGAGTTGCCATATTAGGAATTTTGAACTATTCGGAATTATGAAAATCGGTATTTTGAAATTCGTATTTCTGACTTTCGGAATAAAGTTTTTCGTATTTATGTAGTGTACCCCACGAGCTCCTCTCTCTGTGCGGTATTACATTATCTATTTCAATAAAGATAAATTAACAAATTGTCACAGAATACAGACCAATATTGAAATCATTCAATTAAGGTACGCAACCTCTATAAATTGTACAAACAGATACGGCTATGTTCAAAATTGGATTTGTACAAATTAATGGTCCTCTCCTCAGAATGAAGTGTCCTCCTTGAAATTGGATTCGTCAAACAATGGGTAGGGTCGCACACATTATAAATTGTTTAGGACCTTTGAGTATGAATAGAAACTATAGAGCGCTTTGTAGATGTCAGTAAAGAGGATTACGAAGTTTAATGGGTACTGTAGAGGTTTGTATGCATTTAGAGCATACAGAGTGTTGTACTTCATTATAACTTTAGATGGTATTAAAATTCTTTAAATTTCTACTATTTTATACCACTAATTAGAAATTTAATACCTCTCAATTATCGGAGATAAATTGGTCGTGCTGGAAAGATTCCTTCCCAGCATGACCACGCTAAAGTTGATGAAACGGTAGCAGGCCTAAACATTTGTACTATTATCACAGTAAAGATATCTTTCCTTTTCATTGGGAAAACTTTCATAGTTACAGCAAATTATTAATAGTTTTTCAGATTAACAACAGACTAGGCAGGCACTGAAAGCACGACTTTGGACAGGACGGAAAGACGGACGGACGGACAAGAAAACATGTTGCGCCGACCCCAAGTAACATGGGACAAGGGCAGAAGAAGAAGAAGAACAACACACGAGGACGTGTGCATCGCAGGATGGCCGTGTCGTATCCGATCAATACTACAGACATGAAACGAATCGCAAACCCGCCATTATTGACACGTGATCTACCACCACCATTTTGAGACATTTACAGAGTCAAGATGTTTTCAGCCCATAGCGAGCAGGACATTCGGAATTCAGTGTTTGATAGCATCGGAGCTAAAACGTCCCGGAACTGTATTCGTTGTGTTTAAGTGTTACTATGTCTATTTTAATTTGAGTCTGTGTTTATTTTAAATTGAGTTTGTGTTTATTTATTTATTTATTTACAAGAAACATATACAACATAACAGACAGAGTCCAAATAATTGTACAGTAAAAAATAAAATAGTACACATTTTACTATTTATATGAAAACATAAAAGAGAAAAAAAGTAGTAATAAAGTAACAGATAAAAGGTAAATAACAACTGGTAATATAAAATTAACACAAAAAAAAACTCATCTTTTGTCCATCATCTCACAAAATCTCAAACATTCACGACACACATCTATCCATTTCGCGGAAAACAAATCACACTCTGGCGTTGATGCCAGAAGCGCATTTAGCATTGCCAGCGCACGAACAAGGGGCGAGTTAAAATGCGAGACTGTTTGTGCTAACGGAACAGCTAATAAATAGTTCTTTCTTAACCTAAGCTGGTGTTTAGGTACAAGAGGCACAAATAGCCTCACAAGCTGAGCTACAAGTTCCGGGCAATCAGACTCACCGCGCAGGACACGGCAGGCGAACAATAGTAGAAAATAATTCCGCCTGACTTCAAGAGAGTTAAATTTTAGCATACCAAGCAAAAATTTTGTGGGATACAAAAATGGATAATAGTAATACAGTTACTTAAAAAAAAATCTAAGAAATGTTTTTTGAACCTTTTCAAGCAGTAAGGCGTAGGTACTCTCATAAGGGTTCCAAACAATTGAAGCCGATTCTAGTTTACTTCTGACTAGAGCCATGTAAACTAATTTAATGGCTATGGGGTTGGTGAATTCTCGCATATTCCGAATGGCAAAACCTAGACTCCGGTATGAATCAGTGGCGAGAGACCGCATATGTTCATGGAAGGTTAGACGTGGATCGAAAATAACTCCTAGATCTTTGACGAAGTTAACACGTGCAATCGGTTCCGCACCCAGGAAGTATTGCACATGGCGAGGATTATGAGCACGACTAAAGGACATAACACTGCATTTAGCAGTGTTAAAAAGGAGTTTGTTGTCAGTGTCGGCTACCTCCTCTATGCCATATTATTATATCAGTTTGAGATCATCAGCGTAAAGTAAGCACCTGGAATGTTTAAGAACCTTTTCAAGATCATTCACCATAATTCCGAAAAGTAAAGGTCCCACAATGGTCCCTTGACTAACGCCCGAACGGGTGTGATACGGTTCTGAAACAAAGCAACCGTGTCGAACATATTGTTTACGATCCCGCAAGTAATTTGCAAAAAAATTTAGTAACTTCGGTGAAAAGCCGATATTACTAAGCTTAGCAAGTAACACATCATTATCTACACGGTCAAAGGCTTTCTTGAAGTCAAAATAAACAACATCCACCTGTATACCTTTGTCCAAGTGCTGCGAAATGAGATCAACAAGTGTTAGAAGGTTCGTACTAACAGAACGATTCGATCGGAAACCATGCTGGGAGTCACAATGAAATGGTTGGATTTGGTGACTGATTAACTTGTGTAATATAGATTCAAACAATTTGGGAAGTGATGAAAGAATAGCTATGGGTCGGTAGTTTTCTACATGAGAAGTTTCCTTAGATTTAGGTATGGGTCGGACTCGCGAAACCTTCCATCGCTGTGGATACTGCCCCGTGGAGAGTGCTAAATTAAAAATATGATTTATAGGAAATTTTATGGATTCTTTACATCCCTTTATGATGTATGCAGGAATGTTATCTGGGCCTACAGCAGAATTTGGTTTTAACTTATTAACAGCTGTTTCTATACCTTGCATGTCTATTGTATCAATATGTACAAAGTTAGAGTTGTTGATCTGAAAGCTTTTGTTTTGATTTTCATAATTGAGTAAAGGAACGTCGGGTAAGAACACGCTTGAAAAGAAGTTAGAGAAAGCTTGGGCCGTGTCACTGCCTACGTGTTCTATTCCTTTATGCTTTATTCTGGGTTCAAACCCACCTCTGACTTTGAGACTATTTATATGCTGCCAGAAGACTCGGGGGTCATGTCTAAGCTTAATTTGAATGTGCTTAATGTATTCATCATAGGCAAGAGATATCTTCTTCTTAATAGTAGTCCTAAGGCAAGAGAATTGATTGTACAGATCAGTATTCTGTGATGATTTCCATTGGCGGTGCAGATCAGCCTTCAATTTAATGTCATTGATTAGTTCAGCAGTGAACCAAACTGGATAGCGCCTACATGGCTTTTCGAATCTGTGTTTTTTGGGTACACATTCATCAAATATATTATACAAGATGCTATAGAAATATTCTAGAGCAGTGTCGACATCGCAAGCAAGAAACACCTTTTGCCAGGATGCTTCAGAAATAAGTTGATACATGGCTTCGAAATTACCTTTAGAAAAATTCCAGTCTCTTTGTGCATCAAGGTTGCTAGGATCCACTTTTTCAGAGCTAAGTCGGCACATTACGTCAGTGAGCGTTAAGCATACCTCTAGAGGCGGATGATAGGCATCTCGTCGCGGGACTAGACCTCCTCCATCAATCTCTACCACGTTACCACTGCTAATGCTATCTGACACCAAAACCACATCCAACTTTCCTCCATACGCATTCGTCACCTCATTCTTCTCAGACAGACCACAAATATTAAGAAAAAAACAATAGTAATTTAAAACATCCTTTGATGTGCGATTCGGATTTATGTTAAGATCACCAACGATTATCACTGCACTTTTAAACTGTCAACAATAGATTCCACTTTTTGAAACCATGTCATGTATATTTCATCAGTGGCTCTTGGATGAATATATACAACACAAACATAGAAAGTGGCACATGTCGTCGTAAAACGCGCCCATAGATCCTCGCCACCTGGAGTCTCCAGTTCACAGCAGCGTGTGTTGTGTTGTGGTTTTAATAAACGCCGTGTATTGTACCCTATACCCAGTGTGTTTACATTGCACGAAACCCAACTTCTGCCCACATGTTGACCGAATATAACGGAATAAATCCTGACGATCCGACATATAAGATATACTAGCTCCTGCCCTCGACTTCGTTCACATAAACTTAGCTCTTGTTACAGACTACGGAACATTATCATCATTATCATTTTAACCTATAGATGCCCACTGCTGGGCATAGCTCTCCCGCATTGAGGTGTTCAGCAGTAATCGCCATGCTTGGCGAATACATGTTGGCGATCGCGGTAGGTGTTATGATACTCAGAAGGACGCTGCTGCCCATCTTTTTGTCAATATCTCTTTGTCGCTTTCTACGACACCCACGGGCAGAAATGGGGTGGTGAAATTTGCGGCCGGCACCACACAGTTTACGGTGAATCATCAGACGGGCCGTGAGCCTGTTTTCCATCTAGGAAGTATAAAAAAAAAGTCCACACTTTTTATTTATGCACAAACACTGATTATATAATTGCGCTATTTGTATTATTCATACTGCAAGGTTAATTAAATACAAATAGCTAAACAAAAGTGTTACATCAATGGCGAGCATCCTAGTTTCAAAAGCTTTTGTTAAGCTTTACATGCATTGTTTTAAGCGTATTATATTCGCGCAACGTGTGTACTTAATCCTAAAATGCGTCGGCATTGATAATGTTAATTAATTCTCGAAATAATAGGATAGGTCGGTGTTGTGTAACAATAATTAAACGTAAATGCGCAAATGCAGAAAATACAGCTTGTTTTGTTCGTCGCGACATATAGGGAAGTGACAATAAGTTGGTGACACAGTAAGTTATTATTTATTTATTTATTATAAGTTCGAAGTTACCTAGCTTATAAACTAAGCACCACAAAACCGTTGAAATGGTTTGACTGTGAGGTCTGGCGAATCTTACAGGTATCATTATTATATTCTTGTTACATGTTTAAGTAGCACTTTAACAAATTTCCAAATAATATGTTTTTAATTTATTTTTAAAACTGTTTTTATTGGTTTCACTCCTTATGTCTGTCGGCAGACTGTTCAATAGGTATGGTATTCGTTTTTTTAGGGTCCTGTCACCAAAATAATTGGTGACTCTGGGTACATTGAATCTGCCGGCAGCCATAGATCGTGTACTATGGTTGTTGAATACTTGCGTTAAGTTATATTCCTGGGTGCCATGGTGGTTAACGGCCAAAAGATATTTATGTTTTGTAATGTCTGAGCGATTAGTTGCTACCTACACTGAGTGTCGTGGGTTCGATTTCCGCACGGATCAAATATTTGTATGGACTACAGGTTATTGTACCTTTTGTTTGTGTATGTGAGTTTATATCTTCGTCAACGCACCCACGATGCAAGAAAAATTCCCAGAGTGGACAACGTTTTATACAACAAAAAATAACTTGCTCTTTCTAATGATACGTTACTCAAAAACAGGTCATGGAAAGTAGGTATGGATATTTTTGTCATCGTCGTAATTAAATTATTTGACGAAAAACGGACTTATCCTATTTTAATATTTTAATCGTTATTATGTAGTTACTTTTTGTAAAAAATACCTACCAATTCTTTATTTGTTAATTTTTTCAAATCTACAATATTTAAAAGTACTTATAATAGAAGAGAAAAAATAAGACATCAAAAGATTCCTCTACATCGCCATCATCTGGGAATGTGCCCAAAAGACTGGCGGCATTGCCACGTTGGATGGCAATGCTTAACCTCTGACCAAGGTAAAAACTAACTTAAAACTTTTTATTTATATTTTATTTTATTTTACTTCTTTATCAAAATATGTCTAGATTACATTTGTACGGAGCGCGACAGCAGATACCACCTTCAGTTTAGGTAAAATTACTTGGAAGAATAATGATAGAGTTTTGCTTTCGTTTTGTTTTGATCAATTCAAAGAGAAAAATAATTAACAAATAGGCCACAATGACCAAGATTTTCTTTAAATTAAAGAAATTTTCATCCTTTCCTTATCTACAAGATAAATCTCAGCTGCTAGTATTTAGAAAACTACCTACCTACCTACAGATAAGAGATGACTGTTAGACCATAAACATGTATCTCGCAGATAGTCAATTGATTAGATATTACAAACTTATCAGTAAACTATTGCAACATTTCTCATTATTAACAGAATAATAAATATAAACAAAACAGTGTTTAATAACTTTAGCACAGAACACAATATGACTTAAGTTGAGGAAGTCGGTTCTGTTTGTTGCTATGTGACGACACGGCAGTGGTTAAGCTATTGACTGCTGCGCTACGTGTCGCGGGATCGATACCCGCACGGATTTATTCCCTTAACGTCGAGTCATGTTGCCATGAGCATGAGCCATGTCGAGTCACCGCCACGTCGAGTCGCCGCTACGTCAAGTCGCCACTACGTCAAGCCGCCGCCATGTCGAGTCGCCATCACGTCTACTTGTTCCTTTGATATTTCCATTTGCTTTTTATTAAAAAAAAACTGCCTGGTGCCGCCACGTCGAATGTGACGAAAGCTAAGTACAGTCAACGAAGTAAATTATTCAATTGTCACAGTCTAAATAAATACAAATATTTATTTAGTCGACATAGCGGCGACTCGACGTGGCGGTGACTCGACGTGGCGGTGACTCGACGTGGCGGCGACTCGACGTGGCGGCGACTAGACGTGGCGGCGACACAACGTGACGTCGACTCGACGTGGCGGCGACTCGACGTGACGCGACTCGACGTCAAGGGAATAAATCCCGCACGGAATACTTGTATGGCCTATAGCAAGGATGGGCACACAGTCGATCCCAGTCGATCGGTCGATCGCAAGCGGTTTTAGGGTCGATCGCACGTATACTTAAAAAAATGTGACAAAACGTTTACAAAGCCCTGTCCACCATTTAAAATAAATGCGCCAAAACCTTATTATTTCAACGACGAATGAGAAGAAGAAAAGTACATCGTATTCACGTACCTATAACTATTCAATTAATGTAAGTAATTAAACAAAATATTGTTTTCAATTATTTAAACAGAGTAAGTATGGAGTTTCTTGCCCATTCTTCTCCAGACGAAAATTCCTTTTGGAAAGGGCAACTAGATTTATTTTTTCTTTTATGACGTTCAAAAGTGCTCATTAATGGTCTGATAAATGATATGATTTTAATCAACTAGGAGCTGCAAGGAAAAGATAAAACCATGTTATTGACATGACTAGCACAATAACTCATTTAATAGTTATTTGTTATACAAGAGTGCAAAGTTGCTTTTTAACCGCGTGTTCAATTTTGATGACCGAGCAAGCGAAGGATTCTAAAATTGAATCACGAGCGCAGCGAGTGATTCAAAATTAGAATCCTGAGCGTTAGCGAGGGAATCAAAAGAGCACGAGGTGAAAAATCTTTGCACTCGAGTGCAACACGTAACTTTTCATTCCACCTCAGCGAGGAAATGACTAAATGCAAAAAAAAAAACGTTTACAAAGTCTGAGTTTTTAACAAATTAAAAAAAAGTTGTATGATATATTCGGCACCATAGAGGTAGCAATAAATAGGTTTAATGTTTATTTTTAATTCACAAACTTAGTGCACACGATGTTCTAAATTCAATTTACTTTATCCTGTAGAGAATAAAAACGGCTTTTCCACTCAGATATTGAAGATAAATTTACTTTATCCTCTAGAGAATAAAAACGGCTTTTCCACTCAGATATTGAAGATTAAAAATACTCTTTCCGAGATGGTGGGATGAAAAATCAATTTTCTTATCCACAAAAATAGGAACCCATTACGTTAGAAAAATCTAGAACACAATATACCCTTGTCAAAACAAGATTTTGGAGGTCAATACGACTAATATCTGAAGATGTTGCTCTGGAAATTACATGTTTGAAAAAAAGAAAAAATAGGATTACGTAAGAAGAAATAACTTTCTGAGTTTATCAACAGACATCGGTGAAGGAATACATCGTGATAAAACGTGGAGTTATAGATCAACTAGCTTTTGCCCGCGACTTCGTCCGCGTGAATGTCGGTTATCGTGGATGCAGACGAAGTCACAGATTAAAAAGCTTTTTCAAAATAAAGAAAACCGCCTTCAAAAACTAAAAAGTGATAAATAACTTTAACACAGAACACACATTACTTTACTTTCGGAAGACGGTGGCGGTGGCTTTGTGTTTGTTGTTTTGTATTGCCACCAACTTCCGAAAGTAAAGTAATGTGTGTTCTGTGCTAAAGTTATTTATCACATTTAGTTTTTGAAGGCGGTTTTCTTTTTTTTTGGAAAAGCTTTTTACTTTTCGCTTTTTAGTATTTCCTTAACATCCAAATCCATTAAGAAACGGTGACACACTTAAAAGAGATTGTAAGTCCTCCAAATATTAAAGAAACCAAAACGTCGTCTAAGTAATTTTTATGGGATTTTGTTGATTTTCTCAAATAGGGCTGGATCAATTTTGGTAAAATTTATATGGGACCATTTCGGAATAAGAATTTTGCAAATCCGTCTATATATAACAGAGTTATGCCCATACATACATAAAAAAAATATGCGAATTGATAACCTCCTCCTTTTTGAAGTCGGTTAAAAAGTAGCCTATGTCCTTCCCCAGGGTTCAAGTTATCTTCATACCAAATTTCATCAAAATCGGTTCAGCCGTTTCATCGTGAAAGCAGACCGAATTACTTTCGCATTTATAATATTAAGTATGGATATGGAAGTATGAATTAGTAGCATGGATAAGTCTGAAATCGCCAATACGCCTTGAGCGCACGTGGTGATCAATGCTTATAATTATCTTCCCTGTATGAGAAGACGCTCTTACCCTACTGTGGGGCAATAAGAGGCTATTATTATAATTATAATTATGTAAGACCAGCTATTGCCCGCGGCTTCGCTTGCGTTCTCTAAAATTTGTCAATCAGTTGTGGTTTTACTCACAAATAACATAAATTTTGGTAAAAAAAAATTGGTTGCTCGTAAAACAAACTGTCGTGTAAATATTTAACAGGAGTTTGTTTAATATTAACTTGCTCCAGTTTAGTTATTAAGTACCTTAATAGTAATTAATGACTAATAACTTAATTTTGTAAAAAGTAGCATGACTCAAATACTTAACAAAACTCGTTTTGCAGGATGCATTTAAACCAACTTTGTTTGTTTGTTACCAAAGTTTACCTATTTTCACAATAGCTCAACTGTTTTTGTTAATTAGTTTTTTCAGTGTATGTCAATTGAAAGGGACGTTTGCAACTGGAAGAAGTCCAGTTACCGAAAGCTAGTCTACCTCTAATCAAGAAACAATGAAATTGTTAGATATTTTTAATTTTTAATGTGAATTATAAAAAAAATCTTCAAATATCTGAGCGACTCATTTATGAAGTAAAACATAGTGCACTCAGCAGTTTTACACTTTTATGCTTCGTTAAAAATTCATCATGGCGGAAAGCTGTACGTTTTCCCGCGCATTTTGCGTGACAGAATGTTCTGTAAGTTATTAAAATGTTATTTTTACTACCAACCAAACCAGAGTAACCTCAGGTTTGAAAAAGAAATTAGTTTTTTACTCGTTTACGTTTTGCTTTTCTTTTCTCAATAATTTCATCATCATCATCATCATTTCAGCCGAAAGACGTTCACTGCTGGACATAGGCCTCCCCAAGGGGGGGGGTTGCCATAATCGCCACGCTTGGCAGGCGGGTTGGCGATCGCAGTATGGTTGTTACAAAGGAACAGAGAACGCTGCTGCCCATTCTCTGGTAAGTCCCTTAGTCGCCTCTTACGACACCCACGGGAAGATATGGGATGGTGCTATTCTTTACGTCCGACGCCACACGGACACTCACAATTTCACTCATAATTTGCGTCACTAATAATTCATATTACTTTCCAGTAAACAGTTCAATGTACGTTCCAAACTTGAGCTAGATTTTAAATTACTCTGCGTTAAATATCCAAAAATGGACGAAAGTTGGTTAATTTTGCCAAAACTAACCCAAATTAGACCATTAAGAGCTACAAGTACCCATCACTTCGTGTAATAGCCAGCAATTGTTTACTAATACATCGATTTTAAACTTAATTATTCTTAAGTACCTCTATCGAGACCATTTTCCAAATACAGACCTATTCTATAGTTAATTTGTATTTTGTTGTTGTCTGCACGTGCCCTGAATAAAGGTTCAGGGGAATTAAAACATGACGATAGGTACTTACTCACTAGTAGACTTGTAATTACCGCACTAAATTAGTAATAATTACTTTTATTACCACCTAACGAAGTAAGTGCTCGTTAGAAACACAATATTCACACTGTAAATGTTCCTACTTTTGTGTTGCCATTTTCTTAAAATATTTTCTGTATGGCAGGATAGACGACTTTTATTCACCTCTCGTTTGCCGATTGCATAGGTACAACAATTCTACTTAGTTTTAGGGAAGTAGTCAATCGCAATCTGTCAAAAATGCCTCTAATTTTCCTAATTTTAATTGACTTTGATTGTCGCTGAGATAATATTACGATTCGTTTTTGAACGTTTTTCAACCGACTTCAAAAAACGAGGAGGTTCTCAATTTGACACGTATATTTTTATTGACCACCCGTTACTCTGTACAGTGTAGTCCGATTTCGAAAATTATTTTTCATCGATAGGGTGCCTTAGGATTGGTCCTAAATTATTTGGTGTTACAGTTTCTTAATTTATTTGGAAGAAGTAAGACGAAAGCGATAAAAAAAATCTTTAAAATAAAAAAGTCAATTTTGCCTTCAAAAAGTAAAGAGTAAAAAAATAACTTTAATTTCGGAAACCGATGCAAAACAACAAACAAAAAAGCTTTTTACAAAAAAGACAACCGCCTTCAAAAAGTGAAAAATAACTTTAGCACAGAACACACATTGACTTTAGTTTCGAAATTCAGTGGCTTTGTTCTGTTTGTTGTTTTGTATTGCCACCGACTTCCGAAACTAAAGTCAATGTGTGTTCTGTGCTAAAGTTATTTTTCACTTTTTGAAGGCGGTTGTCTTTTTTGTAAAAAGCTTTTTATTTTCCGCTTTTTAGTACCTCCTTCTCATTCAAATCTATTAGGAAGAGATTGAAAGTTAACTACTACAAAGATTGATGAAACTAAAACGTCGTCTATGTAAAATTTTTGGGTATTTGTTGATTTTTCAAAAAGTGCTGAATCAATTTCGATAAAATTTATATGGGACCAACCCTGAAGCGTACCGTATCTATAAAAAAAATAATTTTCAAAATCGGTTTACGTTTGCCTGAGAAATCGCGCAACAAATCGCGCACATACTTAATGCAAATTTAAGACTTATACGGTTTTCTCATGGATGCCATGGTCAGAACTGGACCAAATTAAAATGGGACCACACGGGAAGTACTGGCTTCCAAATAAAAAAAGAATCATCAAAATCGGTTCACCCAGTCCCGAGAAATCAAGTAACAAACATAAAAAAAAAAAAAAAAAAATAATAAAAAAAAAAAAATACAGACGAATTGATAACCTCCTCCTTTTTTGAAGTCGGTTGAAAATCAAAGCCGAACTGCGAAATTTATGTTAGTTTTTACTTTTTGAAAGTGGATGCCTTTTACTAGAATTGGTATTTTGTTGATCCCTACAAGGGAAACATTAAGCTTCAGTAATCAAACAAATTGGAAAGCAGGTGGTATCTGACTTTCATCAGAGATGATTGATTGATTCTGAAAATGATTGTGATTCAAATCTTTCGAAGAATAAAAAAAATATTTTAAGAATTTTCTCTTTCATTTCGTCTTTCGGTCTTAAATACAAATGTATACAGTATTAGTTTAAGTTAGTAAATACATACCTACCTTAATGTAGATAGACATTTGTAAATTATTTTATTATAAACTAGCTTTTGCCCGTGACTTCGACCGTATAAAAATCAAAGCCAAATCAGTTCTTAGATGTCTTCTAAACTTGCCAAATATCTTGACGTTTTCGAGATTTCGTTATTTAGGTACTTACTAGCTTTTTCCCAAGGCTTCGTCCGCATAAATGTCTTTATAAATTACTAGCGACCCGACCCGGCTTCGCATGGGCCTATAGCCTTTCTCGATAAATGGACTATCCAACACAAAAAGAATTTTTCAATTCGATCCAGTAGATCCTGAGATTAGCGCGTTCAACCAAACAAACAAACAAACTCTTCAGATTTATAATATTAGTATAGATATAGCCCAACTAAACCTTTCTAGATAATTCCTCTTTCTATTGGTGAAAACCATATGAAATTTCGTGCAGTAGTTTTTGAGATTACGTCGAATGAACACGAACTTAACGCGGCGAGGAATTTTAATTTATAATATCTAGTGAATATAATTAATTAAAAAATTGATGTATTTAGTTACACATTTGAATGCGTAATGGCAGCGGGTACAATGCTTTTTTATTTATTTATTAACACTTCAAGCACAATGTACAGAGGTGGACTTAATGCCATAGGCATTTTCTATCAGTCAACCTTTGGGTGATGCAGAGACAAGCAGTGGTAGGTGTAACAGAAAATAATTAAATGAATACTAAGCTAAACTACAAGGATATAAAAAAAATATTGTAAATATTATAATATAAATACTATGTAAATATAATATCAAACTACAATATTCTACTGTAAATAGATATTTACACGAATATACAAAAATAAAATACAAACAAGTTTTTTGTCCTAGGTTAAGGGCGCGTATTCGATTTAGTGCAACTCAAAATTAAACTATTGCTAGAACGGCGTAGCAGCATTGACACACACTAGTACAATACAATGGTCTGTTTGTGTGAATCAGAAAAAAAAATATGCACGAAAAACACACGAAAATAATTGTCTAAAATAAATGACAATTATTTTAAAAAGCACTGTAAACATCGCGCACTGTCATTTGCCGATCAATTTCAATGATTCGTGCTTATTTCGTGCATATTTTTTTTTCTGATGCACACAAACAGACCATTGTATTGTACTAGTGTACTTTCATAAAATAAATATATATCAGTTATGTTTTTATTCAAATACTGGTGAAAAAAAATTGTCAAAGTGAACCGATTTTCTACTTTTTCAACATTGTTTTTCAATACATAATAGTAATATTTTCGTAATTTTGCTTCTGTAGCTGTCTACGTTATGTTTGCTTTATGACTGTATATACTGTTGGAAAAACGCATAAAACAAAATATTTTGGTATATTGCAATGGTTGTATTCGTCCTGAAAGTTAACTCTGACGTCTATTTTCGTAAAACGATATGAAAGAATTGTCTTCGCTTTAAAAAACCATATTTAAAAATTATACTTTTACTCTGTAGCTGTCTAAATCAAGACTTAATCTTTCTAAAACTGTAAATTGTCTTTAAATAATCTGCTCACATACCTAATTACGATATTGCTCTGGGCAAAACGCAAAAACATGAAGTTTTCGTCACGAATCGAATACGCGCTCTTAAGTAATATAAATCACATATCGTCGTTGAGTGTGCAATTCCGCGAAACTAACATTTCTAAATACCGCATATTTCGACCTTATGTTAAATCAGCGAAAGTGTACTATCGCTATATTTAAAAAACTTAGTTACGCGAAATTGCACGCTAATCGACGATATTAGGTAGAAACATCGTTCTGCCAAAGACAATAAACTTGTTCTCTTTTTTATGTAACCATGTATTATTTGGTGACATGTATATAATAATTATGAGTCTTTATTTCAGTAAACAGCTAGCTAGCAGCTAGTTAGCTGACATTTTATTTCGAATATTTTTAAACAATAATTCTTTGTTTTGGTTTTTGTCCAAACAGGCAAATGACTTCCACTTCCATTGTATAAAAGTAAGTAGGTAGTGTATTAAGTACAGAGGAAACAGAAATGCTATTTTCTACCATTAGGTAAAACACGTACCTACCTATTGTTCTATTATTTCGTCTGACATTAAAATACTTCAAATTACAATAAATTTTAGATAAAAACTGACGGTCAGTATTGTGGACTGTTTGTCAAGACCATAGATTTATATTACTATAGTCAAAACCATACTGTTCTATTCTTTTTAATGTTTTTCGAATAAATTATTAAAATGAGTTTGTACATAGCTTGCCCTTATTACACTTGGCTAAATTAAGTCGAGTAAATTCAGTCGCTACTGAATTCAGCTATTACTTACTACTACTATTACTTACTGAATGCGATTACACTATACTGAATTCAGTAGCAACTGAATTTAGTCTACTTAGTTTAGCCAAATAAGTACAAACCAACTTGTAATAAGGGCAAACCAGTCTCCTCTGCAGTACTAAGGTATTCCCAAATTCAAAAGTATTTAAAATAAGAGAGAGCGATATTATGTTCGAAATTTAAAATATCCAAGAAGGCGCGAACAATATTCACGCTATAGACAAAAACAAAACATTACAATGTTAACAATGTACCTAGGTAAAAATAACACTACGTTTAGTACTTATATTACTTATTATTGTCTGTATTCAGTAGGTCAGGAAACTAAAGTAGGTATATTAAACAATGATTATGCATTAAACGTCATCACTTCATATGTAATTCATTACGTCTATGTAATTAATTATTCAACGATATTCAAGTATTTAATTCTTGGCGTTAGTTACGTCAAGAATTAAATACTAGAATCTATTAAAGAAACAAATGTTACCAAAAATAACTCGAACCTGCTTGTCCGTGAATTACTGTCATCATTATGTCTCGTTGTAATACGAATTTCAAGAATAAAGTTTTTAAGGTAAAACAATATTGTAAAACTTACCCTCAATATTTTCTTCATCCGTATCCGCCATTATTATATTCAAAACTCAACCAAAACTATTAAAACTGAACTAAAAACATTTTAAATAACATAACACTAAACAATTCAACAAAAAACTGACGCGAAAAACACTTTTCGAAGTCACTTAGTTCCGTAAGAAAATTCGGGAAATCGCGCGACCTCCCCTCGCGACGATTCGGAGCGAACTGACAGTATCAATGAAAGAAAAACAAACAGTAGTGCGCGGGAAAACTGTTTTCATGTAATTTTGTATTTCGAACGACGTTTTTTCTAAAGTTTAGAGCATGTTGTAAACCCGATTACAATGATGAAATAAAGATAACTATTGTTTTTTTTTTATTTGTAGTGTCCACATAGGCAATAAAACGAGTGAAGACAAGAAATATTTATTTGTCCCAATGCATTAATTCTGACTCGACAAATCTACACATTTAATATTAATTATCACATTTGTGTAGGTTTTTTGATACAGGCAGATGTTGACCAAAGTTTTGCGAAAATGTGTTTGCAATTTCTTCCGCATTACTAATTCATAAAAAAAACTAGCGATAAACAGACTGACCAATTTGAAGATTTATTTCAAAGAAAAGTCTCGGAAGACGCTTTACATGTGGTAAACATTTTATGAAGTGCTAACTATAAACTGCAAGCATTTTCCACTACTAATTTAATTGCGATATTTATCGCTCTTTAGGCGTGATTTTATAGCACCACCCCATTTCTACCCGTGGGTGTGTCGTAGAAGGCGACAGAGGGATATTGACCAGAGGGTGGGCAGAGCGTCCTTCTGAGTACCATTACACCTACTGCGATCACCAACATGCATCGGCCAAGTGATTACGGCTGAAGCCCTCCTTGGGGGAAACTTATGCCCAGAAGTGGGCGCCAGCAGGTTGACATGATGATAATGAAGCGATAAATAATACGGGAGAAATAATATGGATTAAGGAAAGTTACGTGTTTTGATCTAGACAATGCATTTTATATAGGTGTTACGTTTTAGTCTATTACCTACAATTTAAGTAGTCAAAATAATAATAATAATAATAATAATATGTGGGGACATTTTCACACACGGCCATCTGACCCCAAACTAGGGAGACCCTGTACTATGGGTGTCAGACAGCTGATATACATACACAAATACATTTTTTTTTGTAAATACATACATATATAGATAAACAACACCCGGACACAAGGCAAACACAAGTGCTCATCACACAAATGTTTACCCTGGGCGGGAATCGAACCCGCAACACGCTGCGCAGCAGTCGATCGCTCAGCCACTGCGCCAACCGTGTCGTCAATGATAGTGACAGTAATAATGACAGTGACATGATGTTTGTGCTTGTGTGTGTGTGTTTGTGTGTGTAGTGTGTGTGTTTATGTAGAGCACTATCTGCATTAATGTCCTGTCTTTGGTCTGAATATCATCAAACCAAAAATTGTGAAGACATTTTATTGATGCAAACTTTTGTTCTTTTCTCAATATTTACAAAAAAAAAAATAGAACTATCTAGACAAAAATTACAAACATTCTGTGAGCAAATAATGGCATCGCAAGAACTTGCGACTATTTTTATTAACGTAGAAGACGTCTACAGTACATTTATCGCCGACGCGTTTTTATTTTAGTACCCACGGCAGTTCGGACGCGAAAAGAATTGGTCAACGATAATAGTGCTTGGGTAAATACATTTTGTATTAAAATATTTTTATAGTGAGTAAGCAAGCTTTTTATAATTCTTAATTAAAAGTTAAGTGGTCATTTTTATAAACTGCAATATAATAAGTAAGTACATACATCGTAAAGTCATATTGTATGTAAGCGCTGATATTAAAAGTAATAAGTCAATTACACAAGATTCGAACTCGCACACATAGACATGATACAATAATGTTATTCTAAATATTAAGATGATACGGAAAACTCGCGTCATTGATTTCAGGATCGAGGTAGTAGGTAGTATTAAAACATTTATTCTGACACTCGGCACATGACATACTTCTGTTGACGCCGACGCGACACTGAACTCAAGTGAGCTAATTAGCAAAGTTATAACGTGCCACTGAGCGCTTCGAACTTATCAACACCTTTTACTTAAAATATAATTATATGTAAGTATGTGTTTTAACCCTAAAACCCCACCATTTCTCTTATAAGTATGTAGCTAAGAGGAGGTAAGAGATGCCAATTGCCTAATTACCCGACTACGGCAAAGCCAAAGGAGAGTTATGATTTTGACAGGCTATGTATGTATGTATGTATGTATGTATGTATGTATGTATGTATGTATGTATGTATGTATGTCCCCACATATTATTATTATTATTATTATAAAAAAATGAAGACAAGCATACCGTGTTTGGTATCATTGGAAAGGGGTTCACTAGTACTATTCAAATATATAATATTTAGTTGTGACTTGTCACAAATTATTTAAAAAAAGGATAGATTACCAAATAAATTAAGATACGCATACCGTGTTTGTTTAGTATCATTAGAAAGGGGTTCACTAGTACCTTTTAAATATATAATACTTAGCTGTGACTCCAAAATGGTTTAAATTAAAAAAATAAGTTTAAAAACTAAAACCCGACTACAGCAAAAAGTGATCTAAAAAGTACGAAACAAGAATATTTCACACAGAAATCAAGACATAGGTACAAAATGGTCAAGGTAAGCCGTGGTTTCATGCCATTATAATTCATGTTCATCGCACTCTTATGGGATACAGGCATGCAACCACGGCTTACCTTGACCATTTTGTACTTATGTCTTGATTTCTGTGTGAAATATTTTCTTGTTTCGTACTTTTTAGATCACTTTTTGTTGTAGTCGGGTTTTAGTTTTTAAACTTATTATTTTTTTTTGGTTAAGTTTTTAACAAAAGAATCGCCAATATGTAGTTTAAATATCGCTCACTAATAACTAGTTACGCTATATACCTACTTGATACATAATAATTGGCGCCTCCGACTGTTACTATAATCTAAATAAATTCTCTATGGTCTAAAAATAATTTACGTCAAGAAGTTAATCGACTTTAAAACATTGTTCTTTGAACGTTCTATAATTCAGAACACACTACTCAATTGATTGATTGATCTTAATTGGTTGATCAACAGTTCACGAAGATGATTACAGACATCAATCAGGACCGCGCCAACCTTTGTCTCGCCTTGTTCTTGAAAGACGTTATACCTTTGAAACAAGTGAAATAATTTTCGTACAGACCTATGTAGTTGAAAAGCCGGCATTTATTTTTGTTTTTGTTGTTTTTTTACAAAACGTGATATCTACTGCTACGTGATATCTTTAAATCGTCAATCCCACAATCCCTTAAGACCAAGGTCTTTAACCAGTGCGTCCTACCCGTTACGGAAACATGGACATTCACCGTGGGCCTGGTCCACAAATTCAAGGTTGCTCAGCGTGCCATGGAGAGAGCGATGCTCGGGGTTTCTCTGGTGGATAGAATTCGCAATGAAGTCATTCGCAAGAGAACAAAAGTCACCGACGTTGCGTATCGAATTAGTACGCTGAAGTGGAAGTGGGCCGGCCACGTCTGCAGACGGACAGACGGTAGATGGAGCAGACACGCTCTAGAGTCGAGATCGCGGTTGGGCAAGCGTGTTATAGTGTGGAACGCCCTGCGGCACGATGGACCGACTATTTAAAGAAGGTGGCTGGCAGCGGATGGATGCTGGCTGCCCAAGGCCAGGTTGATTGGCGATCTCTGGGGGAGGCCTACGTTCAGCAGTGGACGGCAATAGGCTGATATTATGATGACATTTTTTACACGATTTTGTTCATTTAACAATATTAAGAGTTTCATAAAAAACAGCAAAGGAGATAAAATTGGTTTCAGTAACATGATAAGGAAAAGTTTTACGCGCTTGCAGAATCTAATTTTGACAGAGCTAGACTGTTGCGAATAAAAACGGTCTAGTGCGAGTCGGGCACGCATATGAACGGTTCCGTAGCTACCGTACGATATAGGTACTGTGAGGACCCGCAAAGGTATCTACTATTAATGATACTCAAATATCCTTTAGATTTATTTCGTATATTGTCATGAAATCACAGAACACAGTATATAGTAGTGTGTGTCTAAACACACTATGCCGAAGTTACGCGACCTAAGTTCGGCGGCTGATTTTACGTTCCAACGTATTCGGCTCATATGACACACCATAAGTGCCGAACTTACGCGGCAGAAATTCAGTTCCGCAACTTTGTGTATGTATTCAGTGCCTGTCGTGGCGTCCTGTCGTGTTATCTGCACAGTTGGACAGACAGACGCAAAACAAAGTGATCTTGTTACTAATGTGTGTTCACAGAATAAGTTGCCGCTGAACTTACGCCCTACCGAAGTTAGGCTGTACGCTATGACGCGACGTATTCGGCATAGTGTGTCGTCAGTAATTCGAATGGCATTGCAGGCGTAATTGTGCTGAACTTCGGTCGCGTAACTTCGGCATAGTGTGTTTAGACACTTAGTACTACCGTACAGCAGACACGCTCCGCGCCCGTTTCGAAACAATCTTCCTCATTTCTTCTCGCGTGGAACGTGCCCACTCCACCCGATTAGACTCGACCGGAAGAATAATACCATATTATGTTTTACTACCAATTGAGTGAGATTTGTATAGTCAGGCAAAGTGATATTTTTAAACGACTTCAAAAAGGAGGAGGTTATCAATTCGAATGTTTATATATATGTCATAATGTGTGGATCGTCAGTGAGCGATCGAGGAGGAGCGCCGAGCGGTATAGTACATCGTCAGGACTATAGGCGTTCCCATTATCCCATTATCGATAAACAAGACCTGTAAAAACAATTACACACTATTAGTAAAGAAAACATAATACAAATGGTAATCAGTAACAAGAATAAAGTAAGTTAAAGGTACAGCAATAATACAGTTAATCGAACAGACCATTAAGGTCCCACAGTTCGTACAGTGGCCAAGCCACCCAATGATAAACGAACAAACCCTTAAGGTTTACAGTTCGTACAGCAGCCTAAGCCACCCAATGATAAACGAACAAACCCTTAAGGTTCATAGTTCGTACAGTAGCATAAGCCACCCAATGATAAACGAACAAACTCTTAAGGTTCATAGTTCGTACAGTAGCATAAGCCACCCAAATACAAAGTGTATCGCTCGCTAGCAGCAAGCCTATACAGCTATGTGAATATACAGCAGCGCTGTACCAGGTAAACCGACAGTATTGTCGGGAGCAGGAACTCTTTACTGAGTCGAATCCGAGGATCGACTGCCATACTTACGGAGTGCACGCTCTTTTATAAGGCGATGCCCCCCACCTTGCAACCTCTCCATACAAGTCTATCCAATGCCGCACGGAAGTGCGTCACGCGTTTACTTGATACAAAACACTACAATGTACTAAATCTAATAAGATTTAATTATAAAGCAATCAATAACACACTAATAATTGTCATGAATAAACAATAGTGATTTCATAAAGTAATTCGTTTTACATTCAAAGTAACATGTCAACAATTGTTTTGAATAAATCCATCGATAACAATTATCGAAATAAAGTAACCACAAATCAGTGTACATACAGTGAGTACTCAATAAATCATGTTTTGAATTAATAGACAATATTTGATAGTAAAATCACATAAATTAACAATAAGAACCACAAATCATAACAAATTTAGTTACACCCACAATTGGGATTAATAAACCGTCTCCGACATATATATATTTTTTTTTTTGTATGTTCGGGCATAACTCTGTCATAAGTAGACGGATTTGCAAAATTCTTTTTGTTCGAAAGGGGGTTATTCCAAAAAGGTCTTGCCTGGTCAGTGATTGGAACGGATACATGTCGGAAAGTGGGGGCCAGATGGAATGGCCTGGAAAGGACTGCTACGACAATTTGTTTACTATAACACAATAATTGGCAAGCTGTTGCCATGATAAACAATGTTAAATATTATTTAATACAGTTTTACACATTAGAAGAACAACGTCGTAAGTGAACCGCCATTTATAAATCAAACAGGATATGAAGCGTTATTTCATAAGTGCGAATGTGATGACTATTGAGTTGTTTACTGCTACATATGGGTAAGCCACAATGGAACTAGTCAGATTAGATCATCCAGTTATGTGCTTCCAGTACTTAATGGTATCATTTCTACACATTATGTAACGCTGGATTTTATATGGAAGTGTTTATAGCATGTTAGGCTCTATAAACGTTACTAATTATCCAATTTTTAGTTTAATTGTTATAAGATATCTTATTATTTAAATTTGATGTGAATTTATTACATTATATTTTTTGGAACAAAGTTCCTTAAAGCGGTTTCGGGTAGGTATGATTAGAGAGATTTTTTTTTTTTTTTTTATCACAAGCGCAACTACCTTTACAGGTTACAACCCAATGCGATAGCGTGGTACATAAGTAGTTAAAGCTTATTACGTAGGTATAGCACAGTACCTACATATAATGTAGTTTTTGTGAATTCATTCAGAGAGCAAGAAAACAAATCAATTCTGTCAGCAGTGTCATTGAGAGCATGCAAGGCGCGCGTCAGTGGCGCTTTGCTGAGCAAGTTGATTCGTGCGCGCGGCACTGCTAGTAGCCGTGGTCACCGGCGTCGCAATAAGTAATCTGGCACATCAAAATTTACTCCTTTAAAACACCAGGATTACACGTCTTACCACGCAAGAGTTTAAAAATATATGTGACAATTGCTAAGGCCCTTCTTGTCTCCAGTTTGCCAAAATGTAACGTCACGTAAGATTTTTGCATTATAATACACCTTTCTCTCTTTCTCTCTGTGTATCTTTCTATGACCAAGCATATACGCACACCGCGCGCTCTCTCTTTATTTCTCTTTCTAGTGTAAAAATACAACAACATGTATAACATAACAACAAGTATAAAAATGTGTTTTTTCAGTGTTCCCAATAAGTATATTTATTTCTAAACATACAAGTTTTACTATCTTATATATAAAAATCTTCTGTGCGTGTGTATGAAAGTGAACTCCTCCAAAACGGCTGGACCGATTTTGATATAAAAAATTGTGTGTGTTCCAGTGGATTCGAGAATGGTTTATATTCACAATTAGACCCGGTAGGTGGCGCTGCAGTTGAGCTGTAGGACAGGCCCGCTAGTTAATAATAATAAGTTATTCACATAAAAATGCACAGAATCTATGAAGTTGAAGTTGGTGGCTCTTGCACTAGGTTCAAAGACCTGTGTTACAGGAGTCAGTGTATTTGCTCATTAGTTGTCACAAAGCAAAAGAAAATGTAATTGTAGAAAGAAGATGAAAATTGACAACAGATTGGTAAATATTGATTTGGCTCTGCAAATAAGTTGGAAATAATATTTTAACAATGTAACTGTGTTTAATTCTTGTATATAATATGATTTATTCTTCGGCTAAGTAAGACTATTCCTGCGATCAGTTAGCACAGGTAATTATGCAATTTTGCAATATATCTCAGGAAAATCTGCACCCGTTCTGCAAGCCGGAATTGTAATCAGAATCTCTTTTATTGTGGCAGATAATATTTAAATAATAAAAATAAATAATAATAATAATATGTGGGGACATTCACACACGGCCATCTGACCCCAAACTAGGGAGACCCTGTACTATGGGTGTCAGACAGCTGATATACATACACTAATACATTTTTTTTTTGTAGATACTTACATATATAGATAAACAACACCCAGACACAAGGCAAACACAAGTGCTCATCACACAAATGTTTACCCTGGGCGGGAATCGAACCCGCAACACGCTGCGCAGCAGTCGATCGCTCAGCCACTGCGCCAACCGTGTCGTGTATTTAAAGATAAATAATAATAATAATAAAAATATTGCGTAAATGGTGCTGTAGTACACAATAAAAAACAGTTATACATAAACAAATAATCAAAGAATCACTAGTACACTACGCTAAACGGTTGAGGTACTGTCCTCTTAGATAGGCTACATAATAGCCTGTAATAAAGAGAAACAGTGCCGTATCCCTCTGGGGTGGAGAATAAACTAGTGTTACATGTTATTTAAAGATACAACTTTACTAGTTCTAATATTGCATTGGTCAATAATTTTAGACGGCTGCTTTCAATAGTACATTATGGTACTAGTGTGTAATGATGGTGATTACCGCTGAGGCGTCATTGAGACCCGAGCCGTTAGGTGAGGGTCTTAAGAGAGCCGAGGACGGTAATCATCAATACACACGTGTATCATACGACGTTTTTCAACACACTTGTGAAGAAAATAATACTAAAAAAATATTTTCAACAGTGAAAACGAGTTGTGAAAAAATTTTCGCAATGGCGGGAAAATTTAATCAGTTTTCCTATGCGCGCGCATCAAATAATAGCGATCGGCCATAGACTAAAAGAATGAGGTTTCTTTTTTTTTGTCTTTTCGCGGATAGCGTTCTAGCCACATACAAAATGGGGAATTCAAAGTTTTCTTTATTGCAGAGAAAGCAAAAGTTATATATGAGTGAAAGTTTTATTCATTAAAAACGTACAAGTTGAAATTATCTATTTAAATACGAAGTTGCATGAAATGAGCAAGCAATAGGTACATTAATTTATTTGTACTATTGAACACGATCTTTTTTGTATCGAAACTTTTTTAGCAACGGATTTGTCATGCTATAAGGCACTTAAGAAAATTTAAAAGGTAGGTAGGGGAGGTAGGAGTAAACCAAAATTATGTAACTATGATTTGGCCCTAAAATAAGTCCAATAAAGACTTATGGAAGTGATAAGGAAAACAGTTATTTCCCAATTTAAGTAAACACTGACGTGTAATACATTGTTCATCTACTTTACAGCAAAGTTGGTTCTGCCGCCAATCACGTCGGATTATAAACAATCAGCCACACTATACTCCATTTATTATTAAAGCAGTATAAAAATAACGTTATAACGTAACGTTATTTCACGATAAATTCAAAGGAAACTATTTCCCATCTTCATTAAAATAAACGCTAAATTGCAACAATAGGTATGCGATTAAGAAACGTTATTTTTCGAATGCTTTGACATATTGGAGTATGTACAGCTATTCCATCATTTGCTGTTGAATTCAAGTGTAATGTGTGTCATCATCTGCCTAGCCTTTTTCCAACTATGTTGGGAACGGAAGTACACCATGAATTTAGGTCCAGCCACAACGTTGTTGGGAACAAAATCTACTGCAGTAGTATTTTGCCCGCGTTGTTGTAAACAAATTCTACTGCAGTAGTATTTTGCCCGCATTATTGTGATCAAATACTACTGCAGTAGTATTTTGCCCGCATTGTTGTGAACAAATACTACTGCAGTAGTATTTTGCCCGCCTTGTTGTGAACAGATACTACTGCAGTAGTTTTTTTCCCACGTTGTTGCGAACACATACTACTCTGCAGTAGTATTTTGCCCGCGTTGTTGTGAACAAATACTACTGCAGTAGTATTTTGCCCGCATTGTAGTGAACAAATACTACTGCAGTAGTATTTTCCCCGCATTGTTGTGAACAAATACTACTGCAGTAGTATTTTGCCGGCCTTGTTGTGAACAGATACTACTGCAGTAGATTTTCCGGCGTTGTTGCGAACACATACTACTGCAGTAGTAATTTGCCCGCGTTGTTGTGAACCATGAACAAAATTAAATACTACTGCAGTATCTGACCACCTTTGCGACCCCGTCCGTATGGTGTCCGCTCGGGTGAGGCCAGGGCCCTGTTTAATAAAGCTGACAATCCGACAAGTACGACATATGTCAAAAAGTGACAATTCGAAAAATTTTCTGTTTATTAAAACTTACAGGCGACATAATTGTCATGACATATTGACATATTTATAGAATCGTCCCACAATTCTGACAGGAGCATTACCCTCTGTCGCGAAATCATATTTTAAATTTTTAAGATGTAAGGAAATGTATATAAAAGGTTTTTACAAAAAATAAGTCATATATTTCATAACAATAATATATTGTGTCGAAAATGTGCTAAAAAAAGAAATAATAAAAATAAACCAAAAACATTAATAACCAAAATATATACTTTTGTTTTTTTAAATTAATGATATAAAAAATTGTAAAATAAGTATCAACTCTGTCTCAGCCTTTCGTCATTTTCAAACTCATCAATACGAGTAGCCCTTCTTCAACAAGTATGTCCTTTTGTTCTTAAAATACATTTTTCTATGTAATTCTATAGGCAACTTGTTGTCGAATTGATTATACCCGTGTACTATGGTCTTGTACTAACATGGAGCAGTAAGATTAGTGATGAAGAAATCTAGCATTTACAACTGATACACAAATTTGATGCGCTTTGCATTGGATGGGTTGTGGTTCACAGTACCTGTGATGCACATGGCTTAGTAAAACAACCGTACATCATTGTACAAGAAGGGTGTGTGGAGCCCACATATTTGTCACGACAATCATTGTCAGAAATAATTTCACTATGTGTGGTTTTTTTTATGTCGAGTTTAATTAAACGCGTTTTTAAATGACAAACATGTCAAGATTTCACCTGTCGATGTATGACATATTTGTCACCTTTATTAAACAGCCTAAGCGCGACAATTCTACAATTTTGTAAATTTTTGACATATTATGTCGAATTGTCAGCTTTATTAAACAGGGCCCTGGTCTTTAGATACAAAATCAGGTACCTCAGTTTACGAAATAAATAAGCCACAATGAATTTTCTAAGGCGGTTTAATATCATACTTATGAATAAAATGTGTGCGTGTGCGTAAGCGTCGTTGTAATAGAGATATTTTTATGAAAGCGACTGGTTTAGTAGGTACTTTTTTATTGGGTAGTATATTAAATTCATGTTTTTATTACATTCAAGTGTACCTTAATATGAAAAATATATTATCAGTGCTTTCATGTTAGAGTACCTGTTATTAACATAGTAATGTTATGTGAATATTATAAAAAAGATGAGAGTGAAAGAGCATTACCTTTCCTCTCAATTATGATTTATTATATACATATATATTTTTATTAGTTTATATATCTTAGCATTATGTATTTATATAAGTATATATTAATATTTACTTATATGTGTATTTATATATAATATTATAGGTTAGTTAAATAAGGCACATACATACTATATTCTCTTCCTTTTCTCACACACTATAGTCTACGTTTTTTTTTTCATTTCTCCTTTTGCACGTCTGCTGGCAGAAATTTCTTAAGAAATAAGCAGTACCTATGTACTCATATTTTATAATGTTCTTTTCCTGTGTTGTCTACTGTGTGTACATAAATAGTAAAATAAATAAATAATAAATAAATAAATAAATAAAATACTAGTCGCCAGCGGAAATTTTCGGACTTAAAATAGGAGGTTCTCAGTTCGACCCGTGTGTTTGTGTGTATGAATGTATGTATCTCCCGTTTGGCTGAACCGATTTTGATGCGGTTTTCATAAAACTGTTTGTAACATTCTGGAGAAGGTTTTAGTATTCAACAAACAGAAATTATTGAAGCGCTTTTTGAAAAATACAACAAAAACCAAGGAGACGTATTCGGTATTTCCATCTTTCAATTTCTGTTTTAACTGTGTTGCCGTTTGTTAATGGATTTGGGTGATAAGGAGGCACTGAAAAGTGGAAAATAACAAAGTTATTGAAAAAAGAGAACCGCCTTCAAAAACTTAAAAGTAATAAATACTTTAGCACAAAACACACATGACATGGCTTTGTTCTGTTTGTTGTTTTGTATTGCCACCGACTTCCGAAACTAAAGTCATGTGTGTTCTGTGCTAAAGTTATTTGTCATTTTAAGTTTTTGAAGGCGGTTATATTTTTCCAAAAAAGTTTTTTTTTATTAAATAATAGCACAGTAAAGATATCTTCTTTACTGTGATAATAGCATTCGGAGATAACGCAATGTCAGAATCGGACACTTAGTTCCGAAGATTAGCTGGTTCAAACATAAAAACTAACGAAGAAACTCTTTAACTTACTAGCGACCCGGCCCAGCTTTGCATGGGCCCATAGCCTTCCTCGATAAATGAACTATCCAACACAAAAAGATTTTTTCAATTCGAACCAGTAGATCCTGAGATTAGCGCGATCAACCAAACAAACTCTTCAGCTTTATAATATTAGTATAGATAAAGATATATTATAGATTACATTGCAAGATAGAATTTTACCCATTTTTAAATTTAATTGTCAATCACGTCCGTGGCCCACTTCACCTTTAATCCTGACAATCTAAGAAGTCGGATTTGACATATCATATTTTATGAATACTTAATATTAAACGATTAATTCGTGTTTTTGAGTGCATTTTTTCAATATTAAGTTAATGCCTACTGCCAGTTGAACGCGCGGCCTATGTTCAACTGTGGACGTCTTTCGGCTGATGATGATGATGATAATGACATAGACGTTCATACAAAGTTCGGAAAACGAAACGTCAAATCGGACTTCTTACATTGTCAGGGTTGTCATTCGTAGGGTTCATTGCCCATGGCAAAATTTAGGATACGATTTGCAATATGAATTCTTGCCAGTAATTTTAAACGTAGGTCTTTGACCGTCACACGACATCCAGTTAGACTGGAAGCCCAACTCAATACAATTGGGAAAAAGCTAGGGAGATGATGATGGTAGATATATACCTACATAATAACAATAATAACACCTAAGGAGGCTCACGTTAGGCAGCTGGATCAAGGGCTTGATACAGAAAGCGGTACTCCTAGACCCGGCGCGTATAGTCAGGAGATTCCTTTCTCAGGAGCCCTGACCACCGGTAGCTTGGACCCTGTTCCCGATATCGGTGGGTTACTATTTTTTTATATATTTTTTTTAATATTTAAATATGTAATATAATATGCGATTAAAATAAATAAACGAGAATAATAATAACTTTAATAGTAATAATATATATTATAATGATGTGTATATTTTGTTCTTCTTTTGTTAACATGCGGATAATGTAGTGAGTGGCCTGCAATACTCTTCATACTCCTAATGAGCCCATAATGTTGTTATTTGTATATTGTAGCTGTTTATTGTCCCATAATAAATAAAATAAAATTAAATTAAATGAAATATATATATATTTAAAAAGCAGAAAAAATAACTTAAAATCAGCACACATAAGACTTTAGTTTCAGAAGTCGGTGACGAAACAATTACCAGAACAAAAGCCGCCGAATTCCGAAATTAAAGTAGTTTTTAGATTTTTTTCTACGATAATATCTTAAGCAAATGACCACTTATTGTTAGCAAGGTATATTATTATTACAATATGTATGTATATATAGGTATATATAAACAATGTGTAATTCATCACAGTCACGAGCTTCAGTAATCAGAAAATTATTCCAAATAATTAAACAGTTAAATACTTGCAATCATCTGTGTTATTTACCATAATCACCGAAGATTTGTTTTCTTTATTTTTCGACGATTGCTTTGAAAGACTGTGTATTTATTTACCTTTAGGATATCTGTAGGATATCTTTTGATTTTATGTATTCCTAGCTTGTATAATATTTTTTCGATATATCTAGTTATCAGGCTGAGATCTATCTTAAAAACATATTTTTCAAAAAAGACAACCACATAATTAAAGGACATAGTAAAATATAACTATAATTTCGAAAGTCGACGGGTTTGATTCTGTTTGTTGTTTTTTGTTGCCACCGACTGTAAAGTAATTTTTAATTCTTTAAAGACTTTAATGAAAAGGAGTTTTTAATTTTTTCGCTTTTTAGTGCCTACTTTTTATCCTCCAAATAAATTCCTAAACATTTCTTTTTTATCTTAGAATGCCAGTAAAAATTGTTAGTATTCCTGAAGAATTTCACCCCCTGAAAGATGCGCAGTCAATTTAAAGTCAACCTGTATAGTGTAGAGATGTGACGTAACACAATACAGTCGATATGATTGATGTCGACAGCAGAGCATTTGCAGAGATTTATTAATAACAGGTGGTACAACGTTTATTTAGTAGTGAGAAAATAATGTGCAGATAGCGGATTATTGTTGTGTGGGCTCATCTCTATTAATAGAATGCATTCTTTAATATTTTAAAACGGAACGGTCTGTATCTGTCTGTTTAATTGTTCAGTATTTACACGTACAAATTAAAAAAGAAAAACCTATAACTATTAAACCAAAAATAAACTAATATAATAAGGCATCAAAAAATTCCTCCACATCGCCGTCATCTGGGAATGTGCCCAAGAGACTGACTGCATTGCCCCGTTGGATGGCAATGCTTAACCTCTGCCCAAAGTAAAAACCAGCTCTTGGATCACGGGAAGTGTCAACTAACCTTTTGGAAATTTCTTTAAAAAGGAGATGAGCACTCGGACCCCACGACCCGAGGGTTTCAACCCCAAACGGCTCGAAAATAAAGTTATCACCAAGGTGACTATACTTTCGCCGTTTGAGGTTTTCTGCAGCCGCAGCAGCAGCACCAGCACAGCACGCTGAGCTAGGAAGATGGGATGGCGCAAGAGTATCGACGCACGTAGCGTCCCACACTAAAGGCCTACCCAACTTCCAAGGAAATAATGACATGCCGTCCTTTGCCATCGTCGCGTGCCAAGCCGTTGGGCTCCAAAACCGCTGGAACGCCGACGGCGACGAGAGCACGAGCATTGTTCAGTGGAGTTAGTTTGTAGTGGTCCATTACTGGATATATAGGTCTCGCCTAATTTGCCCCACAGCATTTTGCTTTCTCTTTCTCTTCTACGTAGGTTCGTTTATAAGCATGTGTATAATCTCATACCGTCAGAGACCTACCTACGATTTGGAACGGGTAACTAGTTTTAACTTTTCTGACTAACTGACCGACTCCTTGATAATTCAAAAGTGCCTGAAAATGGGTAAATAAAACGAATCGAAAACGAACGAGTCGGATCAAAGTAAATCTGTACGTTATAAAAATTACAAGCAAGTTTTAACATTAAGTTAGTGTGCGGACACGCCACGGTAATTAGAGAACAGAGGTTCTTTGAACATGGGTTAAATTAATTAATTTTTAAATACTTAAAACAGAATGTTTTTGTTTACAGCTAGATACGGATGCTATCAAACATATAAAAAAAATTGCATGATTGAATATGATAATATTACGGATTATGCAAGCCCGGACACGTAAGGGTGTTACCAGACCAATCGATCGATCGACGGCATCGATCGATGACAGAATGGATTAGTCGACGTCGATCGATAGTTTCTACCAGACCAAATTCAAAGTCAAAGTCAAAGTCAAATCATTTATTTCAATTAGACCATTAAAAGGCACTTTTAAACGTCATATTGTAAAATTTGAATCTAGTTGCCCAAACGATCGATCGTCGATCGACGGCATCGATCGATGGCAGAATGGATTAGTCGACGTCGATCGAGCTGCTTGATTAGCCGCACCGTGCGCCGTCCGCTCCCCATTATCTGCCCGCCTGCGCCTCGCGCGCTAATTAACTACCTGGCCTGCTTGTGTTTATGTGTCTTCTGCGTTTGCGTATCCGTAATAACAGTACGAGCAATATTGAACTGGCCAACGCGTCCACTTGTGAATACATTTCGAAAGAAACTGATGGAATATAGCCGGGGTTAATAGATCGACGTCAACCGGCAATCGATCGATGTTAGTCGACCTGTATCCGCCGATCAATTTAAGCTACCACACCAATCGATCAACGTCGATCGACGTCGACCGATGGCATCGATCGGTGATCGAACGATTGGTGTAGTAATACCCTTAAACTTGCTAATCGGAGAATGGCCGAGGTGTGTTCTACGCTATGCTTACTAATAAGTGGTTTTCACTGCAGCCGGTCGATTCTGCAAAAATCTCTCTGAGCTTGGTGGGCCGTCAACCCCCCTATTGATGTCAGGGATTGGCAGCTAACCTCAAGGCCACTTCACCTAATTTTTTTTACAGAATAGTACTGCAAAAGTCGTCTGCTCTACCAGCTATCAGTCCTTCGATGATCATGACCAGCCCACTGTTATTTCAACTCTGCAAGTTAAGTCGGTCATCATCATCATCATCAGCCGGAAGACGTCCACTGTTGAACAAAGGCCTCCCCCATAGAACGCCACAACGAGCGGAAACTTGCCGCTTGCATGCACCGGTTAACGAGTCCTTACCTGCTGGCCTGCTACAGAAGCTCAAAGTCACGCAGCGAGCAATGTAGAGCTATGCTCAGAGTTTTTTTGCGCGATAAAATCCGGAACGGGGACATAGAACTAAAAATGTACTAGTTAAAGTGGCAATGGGCAGGCTACATCGCTCGAAAAACCGATAACCGATGGGGAAGAAAGTTTCTCGAGTGGTGACCACGAACCGGAAGACGCAGCGTTGGTAGGCCTCCCACCAGTTTAGTCGATAGCTCCAATTATTTTCCGAATAATTTAATTTTGAATCTTATACTTATTTACTTAGTACTTTATGAACATTTTCGTAAACTGTTGTTTTTCACATAGCCGAACCAACGGCAGGTTGATTCTTTACGTGATTAGATTGCTGGCCTATTCTAGGGCTAAAGCATATCAGCAGCCTAAGTAGTAGTAGTAGTATGACGGGCCGGTGTCCGCAACTCCACGACCAAGCGCGTATTTTGCGTACAGGTGGGAAGAAGATCATTCGATCCACCCGAGCTCCCCAAGAAAGACCAGCAGCGCCTTGACATCGCTGGCGATCTCCCGCAGGTTACCTGGGTTTCCGAAGTACTTTGCCCTGTATGAAGCGACCTCAGGGCAGTTCAGAAGCACATGGGCTGCTGTCTCGTCCGCCCCCATGCAGGCTCTGCACAAAGGTCTGTCTGTGACTCCTATGACAAAAAGATGTTTATTGAAAGACCCATGACCAGTTATGGCGGCTGTGACCGCACGTAGCTGTTGTTTGGACAGTCGGAGGGCTTGCCTCGTGAAGCGGCCCTCAATTACAGGAAGAGCCTCCTTGGCTTGCCTGCACTCGCCATGTTCGGTCCACAGTCTTTGGTGTAGATCCTTGGTACGTTTTCTTACCATGGTGCGTAGGTGACCGAAGGGGAGAGGCACTATGGGTTCCGGACCCACCACGCTCATGCTCGATCCCCTTCTGGCAAGCTCGTCCGCAGCATCGTTACCGCGCGAACCGCTGTGTCCTTTGATCCATTGAATGGTTGTATCATTAAGAATACCCACCTCGTTCAGTCTCTGATGGCATTCGTGTATCAACCCGGAGTTGACCGTCTAGCTGTCCAGAGCTTGTAGTACAGCCATGCTATCCGACAGTATGCGAATTGGTTGTCCTACTACCTGTCTGTTTAGTATAGCTGAGGCCGCCAAGCAGATGCCCATGCACTCGGCCTGGAACACCGTGTTGTAAGCACCTAGCGGCATTGCTATATGTATGATCATCAGCAGCCTAATTGGGCACTCTTGTGATTGCGAAATTTTTGATGCCTTATGCCCTTATGCCCTTCCCCTTTTTATATATTTTACATAATAAAATATTATTTTATTAAGGTTGGTTGATACTTCCCTTGATCCAAGAAATAGTTTTTACCTTGGACAGAGGTTAAGTATTGCCATCCAACGTGACAATGGCATCAGTCTCTTGGGCACATTAACGTCGATATGGGAGAATTATTTGATGCCTTATTGTGTTAGTTTTTTTTTATTATTCGTGTAAATATTGTACTTTATCTATACTATATCTATACTAATATTATAAAGCTGAAGAGTTTGTTTGGTTGAACGCTCTAATCTCAGGATCTACTGGTTCGAATTGAAAAAATCTTTTTATGTGGGATAGTCCATTTATCGAGGAAGGCTTTAGGCCAATGCGAAGCCAGGTCGGTCGCAAGTTTTATTATATTTTCTTATGGATTTAGGTTAAATAAAGTAAACATCATTAAACAAGCGTCCCTTGTGATCATACCTACAACTTAAAAGTAAAAATAAGTAGACACGTATAATTTCTAACAATATCAATCACTAGAGTAATAATATCCTTTCAAAATCCTTTCTGTAGTCACGGTAATTTACACATTGTACACCAGGGAGGTTAGGCTCATAAAATTACGTTTTTTTTAGTTATTTTTACGGGTATTCAATGTCATCCGAATAGTTATGGTTATAAAAGAGTTGTTGATGTTACCCAAATGTGCTATAATTTTGATTTTATAGGTGGGTCTGGCCATAATTAAAAAAAGACATGGTCTGGTAATGGTTTCGTGTCTGGATGACATAATTACGGTGACATTTGTGGTAATGACGTGACGTATGGAAAATACCGGAGTATTCTAATGTGACATTCTAGGTCAGGAACGAGGCTGATTCAATGTCAAAGAATATTTGGAAGTTATAGATAGAATCTGGAGCAAATGTGTGAGAAACGTGATAAAAGAGTAATTTGAATATTTTATTAATTTTTTACTTATTTCTATCTCCCTTACAAATATCATTACAGGTTTGCGCCTAATATTGCGATAAATATTAAGATCTCTTTATAAGATACTAACACTTCGTCACGTAAATTTTCTCAAGGATCCCTACATTTTTCAATTGATAAATATAGCCTATGTTACTCAGGGATAACGTAGCATTCTAATGGTGAAATTGAAATTGGACCAGTAGTTGTTGAGTTTATTCGTTACAAATATACAAAAACACAAATCTTTCCTCTTTAAAATATATTAGTGTAGACTAGCACAGATATAGATAGACCTAGATAACGCAAGAGCAACTACTTCGCGTGCCTAGTTTTGTGCCTAGCTTACGTACAAAAATCGTAAGTAAAAAAATAAAATAAACGTTTCCTTCCATCGGTAAGTCATTTTGTGATTAATATTATGCGTAATTAATTTAAAAAAACAATAGTTTTTAATCTCATACCCTCAGTAATACCTGGTAATACCAAATTTAAGAAAACAAAACATTGTGACGTCATAATAGGTAGTCAAAAAATGGCACGCTTGGTTTTCATACAGATCGTGATACTTGCGTTATCTAGGGTCTATCTATATCTGTGGTAGACTACCTTTTGCCCGCGACTTCATCCGCGTCACGCAGAGGAAGTCTCGGATTACAAAGTAGCCTATGGCCTTGCCAGGGGTGTAAGCTATTTTTATACTAAATTTCATGAAAATCGGTTCTGCCGTGTCATCGTAAAAGTGTAACAGACAGAGTTACTTTCGCATCTATACTAATATTATAAAGCTGAAGATTTTGTTTGTTTGTTTGTTTGGTTGAACGCGCTAATCTCAGGATCTACTGATTCGAGTTTGAAAATTATTTTTGTCAAAGTCAAAGCATTTATTTCAATTAAACCATTTGCAGGCACTTTTGAATAGTCAAAAAAAAAAAAATTGAAGCTAGTTGCTCGTTCCAAAACGTAGGGTAGGTCTCTATGGAGAAGAACGAGCAAGAAACTCCACGGACACTCTTTTCAATCAAGCTTTTACAAAATCCAGGCTACATTATTCTTGTTGCTTCTATATGTGAAAACAATGTAAGTGAAGAGAAATCCAAAACATTCTAATTAAAAATAAATTAATATAAAAGCCATGGCAGTTAAGAGATGACCAATCTCAACTGACAGCGCCCGTTCACGAGCATGACGCGCGGATCAGCACCACTTAACTCAACCATTTTGAAGGGAACCGAATGATCTAACCCACACGCCACCATCAGTGAGACATTTGAGCGAGCATGACAATGCTCTCAACTGCCATGCTCATTTATGTCAAACACATTGAATAAATAAATGGCTCCATAGTTCTCACATTTACATAATAATTGAAATAGTGCTATTAATTTATACAAAGCTAAGCTTTTGTATTGGATAGTCCATTTATCGAGGAAGGCTATAGGCCCATGCGAAGCCGGGTCGGGTCGCTAGTTTATAATATTAGTGTGGAAGTATGGATAAAATTGGTACAGCAATAAGATATGATTGAGTGATTGGGTGTAATCTATATAGATCCATGGCATGATTTTTGCGTTTTTATCATTTAGATAAGTGATTCGTAGGTGCGCTGTTTTATCAAGTGTTGTAAAAGCATTTGCAGCTTTTATTTTTGTTCTTGTTGGCGTAGGAGCTCATTCAAGAATGTACTCATACGATACCTATTTCCGCTGCTAATGGTCAAATACTCAAACGATACTCAATTTTAAGATGTCGTAAAGTCTTGTGCTGTCACTTTATGTCAAAGTGACTGCTGTCACAGAGACTTAACGGTTTCTTACGTTTGAGTATTTGTCCTTAAGCGGTGTTACTGCATTCTGGATTGAAGGGTAGGTATAGATCATGGGCGCCGGTATTGTTTGACATTAATTTTTCTAAATTTTCGTTACAATGTCGGATATTTACCGCTATTTGAAATGATATTTAACGCCAGTTCTTAATTTCCCTTTTTTACTCATTATTGAGAGGTTGTAGCTTGGCTCATTTACGAAGAATTAAGTTAAATTTTTAGTTCGTTATTCATCATGTCAACCTTAAGACGCCCGCTGTTGGGCCTAGGTCTCCCACAAGGGGGGGTTCAGCCGTAATCGCCATGCTTGGCCGATGCATGTTGGCGATCGCAGTAGGTGTTACGGTGCTCAGAAGGACCTAGAATCAATTTTTCCTCATTTGACGTTCAAAAGTGCCATAATGGTCTAATTGATTTGACTTTGACTTTGGACGCTGCTGCTAATCCTCTGGTCAATATCCATCTGTCGCTTTCTACGACACCCACGAGTAGAAATGGGGTGGTGCCATTCGCGGCCGGCACCACACGGAAAACTTCGTTATTAACTAGTTGTTATTATTGTTTAATTATTTTGGTTTAGGCTCTAGGATAACAGCTTCTTGTATGACAAATATCCATGCTTGGCAGCTTGACGACCACCCAAGCTATTATTTTAAGTATTTTACGAATAGTCAACAATGCATTAGCTAAAAAACTCGAAATCTCATAATTTAATCTGTTTCTAATGTTTGCTTTATAAATGTGAATGTGAAAATACAGAGTTTATCTACAACTACAACACATTTATTGTTTAAATCAAAATTCTTTACGATTCTAGTTGTTGTTTTAAGTATTAGCACTGAGTGAGAACACTTTCAACGCAAAAATAAACAAATGAACGTTGTAAATATTATGAATTTATTCCTTCAACATGTTACAACATTCCAACCAATAAATTGAGAGACGCAAAACTTTCTGCCTGTAATTAAACACGACAGCTAAATTAGCGTGACAGTTTCCGACGGCCAAAATACAGTTTTTATGAGGTAAACTTCCCATTGACGGTCTACGAAAATTAAAAGATAGAGGAGGGAAATGTTTGTTTAGAGAATTGTAAATCTCAATTGAGATAGTTAATTTGTTGTCTCGCACCGTCTGCACTAGAACGAAGTGAGCTTGACGTCTGAGCTGTCATCTAGATTGACAGTTTAGACGTCAAGCTGACTCTAACTAAATTCAGTGAGGAAGATGTTTACAGACTAGACCGGCTAATTTCAATTGTGATACGTGTTGGATTCCTCTTCTCGAGAATATATCCTAGTGGATAAGTTATAATGTCAAGGCCCAGGATCATAAAATCCCGTTCGGAAACAAAGTTTCGCAACATTGTTGTCAGAAACATTTGTTGCCCCGAGATGTTTATTTTGTTAACCTCGCAACATGTTGCATGTTGCTAGAATAATAATAATATGTGGGGACATTTTCACACACGGCCATCTGACCCCAAACTAGGGAGACCCTGTACTATGGGTGTCAGACAGCTGATATACATACACAAATACATTTTTTTTTGTAAATACATACATATATAGGTAAACAACACCCAGACACAAGGCAAACACAAGTGCTCATCACACAAATGTTTACCCTGGGCGGGAATCGAACCCGCAACACGCTGCGCAGCAGTCGATCGCTCAGCCACTGCGCCAACCGTGTCGTCCAATGAACGTGGATCGTTGTTTTCCAGTGAATTCGGGTTATCATATTTGAGAGTATATTCCTCGCTCGTCACTTACGGTAGCTGGAGTAACACCATATTATAAATAAGACCCTTATTTGGTTAGAGTCCGACATGAATCCTCTTCCCAGATAGATAACATCCAAAAATATTTCACATGACTGTCAAAGGTGACAGGCATCATGTCGTCCCCGGAAAACGATCTCGTGGCAGACACAAACGAAAATAACGGAGCGAGCTTAACGCCTACAGGCAAATTAGTCAATATTAACTCGCTCTAGGTAGAGACTGGAAAAGAGAACGGGAGAGATAAGAAACTACGTTATTTCTAAGTGATATAGACCAGGGCTTTGCAAATTGTGTTTCGCGGCGCCCTAGAGCGTCAGCCCTAAAGCGCTATACCATAGCACGCATTTGAAACTAACTTTGATTTTAATAAATAAATTTAAAAAAAGGACGCCGGCACCCAACATCCTTCTTATTAATTATACTGCAATCATTGTACTGTTATATTTTATAAAAAAATAAGTAATAATAATTAAGATTTTGGTTTTCGATTCAAGTTTTATTTTTAAGTAGGTAATTAAATAAATACTTAAATTCGTGGTGTCTTACTGCCACACTCAGAGACGTTACTTAATGATAATGAATCATTAACTTAAATTGACCAACATAACTTGGCACATGTCAACAACAATATTTTTTACTGACAGCGTTCCAAGTTATGTTGGTCAATTAAAGTTAATGATTCATTATTATTAAGTGACGTCTCTGAGTGTGGCAGTTAATGTTTACTAGAGGTAACTAATTCAAAAGTATCCTATCCTAAAAGAGTTATAATAGATGTGGAACCCCTGCTGTAAGCTATATTTGATTACACAAATAAAATGGGTTCTGCACGAAAATTCACGCGAACGAAGTCTTGGACAAAGGCTAGTTTATATTGTAAATAATTCTTAGTATTTCGACTAGTGACCGCACAAAAACTATTCTAAAGCCAACTCATATTTCATGGTGGACTCACGCCCCAACATTGTTCTTTCAAAGCAAGGGCGTCGCCAAGGGGGGGCGGTAGGGGCAGCTGCCCCCCCCTAGAGATTCCAAAAGGTTCATGTGCCTTTGACTGTATTTAAAATTCATACTTTTCCTATCCGCCAAATATCAATTTGCCCCCCCCTAGGCCATCAGCTGGCGAGTCCTGGCGACGCCCTTGTTTCAAAGTGATATTTATTTACAAAATAACATTCCAGTTTTTGAGAGTACCTAGTTTATGTTGTTTAAATAAACAAATGAGATTATTTTTATAATACTCCGTAATGATTGATAGAGTCGAGTCTGTTTTAACGTTTATTTTACATTCTTGCGAACAATATGTTTAGAATCTCTCATCGTATTTAGTTTCTGAAGGTCGAATGCGTGTTATGTTTGTCTATCTTGTAATGTTGTGTTAGGTCGGCATTGTGATGTGTGCTTATTTTTAATTTTATTTCCGTGTTCCCTGTTTCTCTACTCCTACTGATTATGCTTGAAATGTTTCTAATGGTCCTAGGCCCGTAAAAGTATGAAGAAGAATTGTTGTAAAGTGGCTTAAATGCTTACAAACTGCTACATACTGAGAAAATTAAGATTGCAATAGTACCTAAGAAACACATTTTTGTTCTAGGGTGAATGAACTCTGATAAAGATAACGCCGCTCCATTCCGCGCCTCCCATGGAACGCAAGGCTCGCAGCGCGCTCATAAAAGGATGTTACGTTAAGGTGCGTACGGATTAGAGGCAGCCTGGGGGTGCGCAGCCTCGCCAGACACGGCTCGTGAAGGCACGCCTCGGGCTGAGGCGCGTACGCACTTGAGGCAACAGGCCGCCGTGCGTGCCTCAGGCGAGGCTGCCTCTAATCCGTACGCACCTTTACGCGTCATTCTTATTGAATAATATTGTGTCTGGGTGTTGTTTATCTATATATGTATGTATTTACAAAAAAAAAATGTATTTGTGTATGTATATCAGCTGTCTGACACCCATAGTACAGGGTCTCCCTAGTTTGGGGTCAGATGGCCTTGTGTGAAAATGTCCCCACATATTATTATATTATTATTATTATATTTTCATATTTTTAAATATTCGAAAGTTCAGTTTTTTTTTATGAATAATGAGTAGTCATTGGTTACATGTAGTGGGTTGTCTACAATATAGTTATTATGTTACATAGGTAATTAGGTACGTTGCTTGTTATATACATTTTTCATTAACATCTTCTCGACCCATGCCATGCGCAGCGGGAATTCTTATAATTAAAACACTAACTGCCACACTCAGAGACGTCACTTAATAATAATTAATCATTAGCTTTAATTGACCAACATAACTTGGAACGCTGTCAGTCAAAAACATTGTTATCGGCATGTGCCAATTTATGTTGGTCAATTAAAGTTAATGATGAATTATTATTAAGTGACGTCTCTGAGTGTGGCAGTAACACTTACAAATAATAATAATATTTATCTAAGCAAGACATTATTTATGAAGACAGACGCATAGTAATAAATACCTAACAGTCTACGAGACACATCTAATTAAAATTCCTACTTATCAATCAATTACCTAGTATCTAGATAGGTAATATTGTCACGTCTAGACTGAATGTATCCATCTACGTCGATTTACGACCTAAACTACTCACATTTCAATAGAAAATTAAACTGAAGCTGTCGGCTAAACCGAATTATTTACGAGTTGCAAAATTATTCAAAGTTAAAAACACAAGTTTTTAAAAAGTTACCGCAGCCGCCGAGTTTTTCAACTGCCTTTTGGAATTGGATCTTGTCTACTATCGGCCTCTAGAGATTTGGGGCCGTGCATAACGTGATGGGTGGGGAAATTGCATCGTGTTACCAAACGTGTTATCTTGCTCATCAAATAGATTGGGCGGATTGTAAATGTTGAAAATGTTGATTCAGAAAAGGTTATACCAGACAATATGTCTGTAGGTATTGTTAAAAAGAAGTGGTTGAGTAATAATAATAATAATAAACTGGCAACTCTGAATGTCACCATACGTCGTCTCCCTAATTTTATTGATTTATTTTAACAATTTTTACAGTTATTGGACATTTCGTATAAATTTTGCTACACAATATAAAATTCCATCCAGTTAATCGAATTATTAAACCATATTGCAACCTCTTCCAAAACAATTTATATTTTTTATGCAGTGAAATACAATTGACATATATGTCATTGCAAAACCGAAAATAACGTCGATTAAGTACATAATACATGATAAAATGAAGAAAAATTATAATAATAATATAATATATGAATAAAATGAAGAAAAATGAAGAATGATTATAAACACGATTTACAAAAAACGGACAAAAAAACGATGACAAGATGATATTGAGATCAGCACGCCGAGCACGCCCAACTTCTCCGGACCTGTCGCTCAGCTCCGCCTCGCCGCCGCCGGAACCCAGCCCCAACGTAAGTGCTGTGACACCGGCCTCGGCAGTTGCGTCGAGCTCGAGCGACGAGTACTTCTCTCCGCCGACGACGCCACCACCTGTGCGTCGGCGGGGACGACGCCGGCCGCCGGACAGCTTGGGGCCTCGAGACCCACCGGTCTCTGATAGGGTCCCCGCTCTCGGTGGAAGTGTGCAGCGCATGAGATGGACGCAGTCTATTAATGAAAGTGTCATGCGCTCATACTTTGGGGCTACAGAGGGGGGAAGTAACTTGACTGCGTACCGTGGTCGGATGCTCTCTCTGTTTCAGGTGCTTGAGCCAGCTGTCAACGTGTCGGCGCAGCGATTGTCGGATCAGGTGCGGGCCATCCAGCGTAATCATATGCTGGACGACGCAGTACTTGATCGACTACGCCTTGAATCACGGGGTAGCCACGTCACGTCTGCTTTGCCACTGGTTGCGGTCGCGGTACAATCCCAAGATTTACCCAGTGCTTCACCGCGACCTGACGACGGTGGTGAAGAGGATAATGGTGAGGCTATATCCGTGAGTTCCCAGTGCAATATTCAATTGAGGAGTGCTTTGGAGGATGCGTTCCGAGAGTATCGCTCTACACCGCCTGAATTAAGACCACGATTACCCCGTTTGCCCATGCACAAGAAAAACCAGGCGCTGGTGTGTGCTTTAGATTCGCAGCTGTCAAACTGTTTTGACAACAGCGAAGACCTCGCCGATACCCACTCGATCTTGTACTGCGCGGCTGTAGCGGCATGTCGTGTAGCTCATGTCAAATTTCCCAACTGTGACAGAGCTGCACGACCAAAGCCAGCTGTACCAGCATGGCAGTGCAGGATTGAGCGTCGTATTGGTGAGGCTAGAGCACTCATCGGCAAACTAATCTGCTTCAGGGAGGGCAATACTCGCCCTAGAGTGATGCGCTTTGTGAGGCGGGCATTCTCGGGGACTGATATTAGTCCTCGAGTTTATTTATCCTGCATCACAGAGCGTATCGACTTCCTGAAGCAGAAGATCTGTGCATGGGCAAACCGTATTCGACGGTACAAGCGGCGGGTGGAGTGGTACACTCAGAATCGCATATTCCAGAGTGATGAGAGGTGGGTGTACAGGACTTGGGAACGACCGGACCAAGGTGTGGCTGATGCGCGCCTGCCGGATGATGATGCCATGTGTTCATTTTGGCGCAGCATCTGGTCAGTGCCTGTCAGTCACACTGAGGGCGATTGGACTCGCGAGGTTGAGCGAGCGTGTGATCCAATACAAGAAATGGGGGCAATTACCATCAGCCCCCAAGATGTAGCTCGTGCAGTCCGTCCGTTACCTAACTGGAAATCTCCAGGGCCGGACGGGCTGCACAACTTTTGGATAAAATGGTTTAAAAGATCGCACACTCACTTGGCGTCTCAGTTCCAGTCAGCCTTAGAGTCAGGATCGTTGCCCCAATTCTTAACAACTGGAATAACCCACCTGCTCCATAAATCCGGTGGTACTACGGAACCCAAAAATTATAGACCGATTACTTGTCTACCAACGGTCTATAAAGTTCTTACATCCATTTTGAGAGCAAAAATTAACGAACATATTGACAAAAATTCTATCATGTCTGCCTCTCAAAATGGATGTAGGAACGGGTCTCGTGGTACTAAGGAGCTCCTCCTCATTGATATGGCCATTAACCAGCAGGTTCGTCGTTCCCGAAGGGATCTGTCGACATGCTGGATAGACTATAAGAAGGCCTATGATTCTGTGCCACATACATGGCTCATGAGGGTGTTAGAGTTGTATAAAATTGATACAACTCTGCGCACCTTCTTGATGTCATGTATGGGGCAATGGAAGACGGTCCTTCGCTATCCAGGATGTCGGCAGATCCGGGAGAATAGCGAATCGATAAGGATCGAGCGAGGTATATTTCCGGGCGATAGTCTCGAGTCCACTGTGGTTTTGTTTAGCCTTGAACCCTCTAAGCGCGTTGCTGGAGGGTTCAGGTCTGGGCTATCGACTGAGAAGAGGAGGTCATGTGAAACGAGGGGAGATTGTGGAATCCGTGGGCACACAACTCTCGGATTCCATGCACCTTAGATCCCTCTCTTCAGCCGAAACCTACAAATACTTGGGTATGTCGGAAGCGTTAGGCATCAATGCTACCGACATGAAACAATCGCTGAAGGAGCGCTTCTTTGGCCGCCTGAATAAAGTGTTGAATAGTCTTTTATCAGGCGGAAACAAGGTGCGCGCCTTCAACGGATGGGTCATGCCGGTTTTGATGTACTCTTTCGGCATACTCAAGTGGACTCAGACGGAACTTGACGCCCTGGATAGGAGGGTCCGTACATTGCTGACCGCAAATCGGATGCATCACCCACGGTCATCGGTAATGAGACTGTATATCCCACGGAAGTGCGGAGGTCGAGGCTTTCTTAATGCTAAGTCCCTGCACAACCGTGAGGTATGCAGTCTCAGGGAGTACTTCTTTAAAGCCGACGTGGGGATGCATCGAGATGTGGTCTCAGTGGACAAGGGCCTCACCCCGCTCTCCTTAGCGAACGAGAACTGGCGCAAACCTGTAGTACTAGATACTAATGACCGTAAGAAGGTATGGCAGAGCCAGGAGCTTCACGGGCGCTTCTACCGGGCTCTATATGGGCCTGATGTAGACTTCTTGGCGTCCGTATCCTGGCTGCGATTCGGTGACCTCTTTGGGGAAACCGAAGGTTTTGTCTGTGTGATTATGGACGAAGTTATGATGACGAACAACTACCGGAAGTATATTGTGAAGGACGGCACGGTTGACATTTGTCGGGCATGCCACCGACCGGGAGAATCAATCCGACACATTATCTCTGGGTGCTCTCGTCTGGCTAACGGAGACTACTTGCATAGACACAACCTTGTAGCTAGGATTATCCACCAGCAACTTGCTCTAAAATACAGGCTTGTGGAATCGGAAGTACCGTACTACAGGTATGTGCCCGACCCAGTTCTCGAAAATGGCAACATCACATTGTATTGGGATCGATCTATCATCACTGACAGGACTATTGTTGCCAATAAGCCTGACATAGTGGTGATAGATCGATTAGAGCGTCGCGCAATGTTTGTTGATATAGCGGTTCCGCATGACGAGAACCTCGTGAAAACCGAGAAAGATAAACAAATTAAGTATCTTGACTTGGCTCGCGAGGTTGTCGACATGTGGGATGTGAATACAGCAGTCATTGTGCCGATAGTCGTTACGGCCAATGGACTCATTTCCAAGAGCCTCGACCAACACCTAAGGAGGCTCTCGTTGGGCAGCTGGATCAAGGGCTTGATACAGAAAGCGGTTCTCCTGGACACGGCGCGTATAGTCAGGAGATTCCTTTCTCAGGCGCCCTGACCACCGGTAGCTTGGACCCTATTCCCGATACCGGTGGGCTACTATTTTTTATATTTTTAAATGTTTTTATGTTTTTTTTTACTAATATTTAAAGATATAATACAATATGTAAATAAAATAAATAAATGAGAATAATAATAATAATATGTGGGGACATTTTCACACATGGCCATCTGACCTCAAACTAGGGAGACTATGGGTGTCAGACAGCTGATATACATACACAAATACATTTTTTTTTTGTAAATACATACATATATAGATAAACAACACCCAGACACAAGCCAAACACAAGTGCTCATCACACAAATGTTTACCCTGGGCGGGAATCGAATCCGCAACACGCTGCGCAGCAGTCGATCGCTCAGCCACTGCGCCAACCGTGTGAGTGTTAAATTGTACTTTATTATTATTATACTAACTTCTGCCCTCGACTTCGTCTGTGTCTTATTTTATTTATTTGTCGTATCCGGTCAATAGTATGAACGTGAAACAGATCGCAAGCCCGCTATTATCGAGAACACGTGATCTACCACTACTTTTGTCGCTCTTCTACAGAGTCGTGATGTTTTCAGCCCACAGCGAGGAAGACATTCAGAATCCAGTGTCTGATCGCATCGGAACTAATACGTCCCGAAACTGTAGGTACTTTCGATTCGTTGTTGAAGTGAAGTGAACTATGTGTATTTTGAGTCTGAGTATATTTTAAATTGAGTTTGTGCAAAATTTTTCGTCTTTTTTTTCTTTTTTTTTTGTTATAACGGTGCCCCACGCTAGGAATTACTCCTGTGTCGTGGGTGCGTTTACAAACATATAAACTCACATACACAAACAGCCTGGAACAACTGTCTGTAGGCCATACAAATATTTGTTCCGTGCGGGAATCGAACTCACGACACGCAGCGCAGCAGTCGATCGCTCAACCACTGCGCCAACCGTGTCGTCACAATTGTGGTTTTAATAAACGCCGTGTATTGTACCCTACACCCATTGTGTTTGCATTGCACGAAACCTAACTTCTGCCCACATGATGACTGAATCTAACGGACTAAATCCTGACTGATCCGACATATTTATTTAATACATGGAAAACCATTATTTAATTTCTCGCCGTGAGTACCCGGCGAGTAATTAAATAATTTATAGAGATCTTAAGAACTACTAGCAACACGCACAACAATCAGAAAATAAAAAAAATCTGTGGATTATATCGCTGACGGAAACGAACAACAGAAAATCTATTCACTTTTGAAAAAGTCAAGGGTTAGCTGATTCCGCACTCAAAGTCAAAGTCAAATCATTTATTTCAATTAGTCCATTATGGCACTTTTGAACGTCAAATGGGGAAAAAATGATTCTAGTTGCCCATTCCAAAAAGTAGTTTCGTATGGTGAAGAATGGGCAAGAAACTCCATACTTACTCTTTTTACCCGACTACGGCAAAGCCAAAGGAGGGTTATGAGTTTGACAGGCTATGTATGTATGTATGTATGTATGTATGTATGTATGTATGTATGTATGTATGTATGTATGTATGTATGTTCATCTGTACGCTCATAGCTCCTAAACTACTTATCAGAACTGAACAAATGAGGTATCGTTAGAAGCGTCTTGATCGTCCGCTGGTTATAGGCTATATGACGTATCACCGAATCCAATGTGGCGCCCTCTGGCGGACAAAAAAACCAATATTAAAAAAAAAATGAAGACAAGCATACCGTGTTTGGTATCATTGGAAAGGGGTTCACTAGTACATTTCAAATTTATATAATATTTAGTGGTAATTTGTCACAAATTATTGTAAAAAAAGGAAAGATTACCAAATAAAGTAAGATACGCATACCGTGTTTAGTATCATTGGAAAGGAGTTCACTAGTACCTATTAAATATATAATACTTAGCTGTGACTCCAAAATGGTTTAAATAAAAATATAAAGTTTAAAAACTAAAACCCGACCACAACAAAAAGTGATCTAAAAAGTACAAAACAAGAAAATATTTCACACAGAAATCAAGACATAGGTACAAAATGGTCAAGGTAAGCCGTGGTTGCATGCCATTATATTCATGTTCATCGCACTCATATGGGATACAGGCATGCAACCACGGCTTACCTTGACCATTTTGTACCTATGTCTTGATTTCTGTGTGAAATATTTTCTTGTTTTGTACTTTTTAGATCACTTTTTGTTGTGGTCGGGTTTTAGTTTTTAAACTTTATATTTTTTTAAAACAGATGTTTACAATGTTTGCATTTACAGGAATTATAAAATTATACGTGAATACGTGTAGTGTCCGTGTGGTGTCGGACGTAAAGAATAGCACCATCCCATATCTTCCCGTGGGTGTCGTAAGAGGCGACTAAGGGACTCACCAGAGAATGGGCAGCATCGTTCTCTGTGCCTTTGTAACAACCATACTGCGATCGCAAATCCGCCTGCCAAGAGTGGCGATTACGGCAAAACCCTTCCTTGGGGAGGCCTATGTCCAGCAGTGGACGTCTTTCGGCTGAAATGATGATGATGAATGATGACGTGAATACGATGTTCCTTGCATAAAACACACTATTAAGCTATTAAGCTTTTAGTGGTTAACACCTATAAACACATTTATCCCGAGGAAAAACTAAAATAAGATAATAATTATCTTACATTTTAAGCTAGATCAATCTATAACTAAGTAGGTATGTATGCCAACTTTCAGCTAATTCCGTTTTGCCGTTTAAGCTTGAAAGTGTAACAAACATCCATCCATTCATACATCCTTACAAACTTTCGCGTTTATAATGATAGTAACAAAGACTTAAAAATAGTACATACGACCTATTTCGAGGCCTTCCTCGAAATAGGTCTTATGAATTCTGCCAAAAAGTCGTAAATATTGGTATTTATAATTTGTATTTATAATTATTTCATACTATTTATCATGTCCGTAAAGCATTTATAATTATTTCATACTATTTATCATGTCCGTAAAGCATTTAAAAATGTAAACAAATAAACAAATTCCGTGTTAACTGTAAACATGCGTAAGTACACGGAATTTGTCATTGAATACGCTAAATGTTTGAAATAACATTTATTTTCGTTTAGCTCAATATCGTGTCATAGAATTAGTCGTGTCGTGGGAGAATTAGTTGTGTAAAAATAAATATTTTTACCAACAGATGATCTATTAAGTATAGTCTAATGATCTAATAGGTACACAGGATGACAGACCTTCAAACCAAACTTCTGAATTCCCAAATTCTTTCCACTTGCTCTGACATCATATTCAGTTTCAAATTCAGTTAGCAGTCATCATTAAACCACTACCGAAAACTCCTGGAAGAGAGCCAACATTCAAGGAGTTGGTAGTTACCAAGTCCTAGAATGGTAGTTGGTAACCAGCCCCTAACTCCTTGAACATTGGCACTCTTCAATTTAGAACAGGGGCGCAATTCTCGTAACTTTTAAGAACGCTTGTATTCTTATTTCAGGTTCAACCTGTCAAACATGCCTCGTAATATATATATACACCTTCATTTATGACGAAGTTTTTGACATTGTTAGTCGCTGAATGAATTGCTGAAATTGATTACGAGAAATAACCTTCAGTAATCTTTCAAATATTACTTTGTTTACTAATTACTCTGCACAAATCCATAAACACCCACACTAAGAGTTGACACACTATTTTTATCCATAAAACGCAAACAATGTTTCAAAATCATTGCCAAACTGCAAAAGTAATAAATTATTCAAATGTCAACACTAATGGAGAAACATTTTAGAAAATGCAGCTTGCCCGCCCAGACTTCTTGCTAGTGTGTTTACAAGCGATTACGGCGACAATTTGTGGGAGACTTGACATTCATATTCAATGCTACGATGCTCGAATTATAAAACAATTTCTCACTTAGCCAACAAGGAAACGGATGTAGAGACCGGTGCTACAATTCTTCCATTCATTCACTGAATGGGTGCAGTTCTTTCGTACATTATGTTGTTAGAACCTAAAAAGATAGATAAAACATTTATTCAGTGCACACAAAACATATCACAACCCAAAAAAAGCAAATCAAATAAGGATTAGACAAAGTGCGGTGTGCGTCTTAGGTTGCACCAATTGAGGGTCCACCACAGCACGTGTCATTTTTTTTGGGACAAGCCCGCCACACTATTCCCTAACCACTGTAATTCCTGTAAGCCAGAATCAACAGTGGCGACCAACAGAAAAGCGCCAGAGCAATGAAGCTCGACGAGTCCCAGAGAAACGACTCAACTGCCTTGGATCCCGCAACGAAATTAATCAGAAAAGAACAGCGGAGGAGTAAGAAAAACATATTTTCCACTTCCCTCCAAATCAAGCAGGAGACAGAACAGAACTAGGCCAATAGGCACAAAGGGACGTTTACAACTGGGAGAGGAGCTAAGCCCAGCATGTGTCAGGCAAATGTACCTAACGCTGATAATTTCAGCTGAATCCCTGCAGTGAGTGTAACCGGTTTTTCAATCCCTTCTAATGCGTGTGCGAACTCACCATACACTGGCGATACCCCTGGGCCTCAAGTCTGCTATTACAATATTGTCAGAATGGTCTATCATTGATTTTCATAATGACGCCATTATATTAGTAGATTACCAAACTTGTCAAATTCAACAATTATGAAATCAATGATAGACCATTCTGACACTATTGTAATAGCAGACTTGAGGCCCTGGTGATATGGTGGATCTAAAACTATACCACTAAGAAAATCGATTGGGTTAGGTTAGATTAGACCTGTGACCATTAAAGCGCCAAGGCGAGCAGTGCCGCGGTAGCGGCCGTTGACCGCCAGATCCCCTCTATTGTTGGTGAATCATTTGGGTTAGGTTAGGCGAGTGGTATAGTTTTAGACCTACCATACCACCAGGGATATGGCCAGTGGTATGATGGTTAGGTTAAATCTGATTAATATAGTCTTCTACAAGTCGATAATATCTTTCATTTAACGTACCCGGCGCCTCCACCAATTTGTAACACCTCAGTTACACTAGCAGCGTGTACAAACTATCGTGAGTCTAAGCTACGTTAAATGAAAGATATTATCGACTTGTAGAAGACTATATTAATCAGATTTAGCGAGAGGAACTTTATCAGACCGCAGCTTTAAGCTTGGTTGGGTCTAACTGACATCACATGTCATAGTATAAAAACTATCTTCTACATCATTCAAATATATTCCTAAGGTATCCAGAAGGTTAGAACCTTCTTCGCAGCGCAAGGAATGGGAGGAAGCCGGTTATCCAGTACTTCTGGGTTGTTTTTTGAAGAGTACTGCAAACGCCTACTACCGACTTTTCTTCGAGTATGGTATGTCTTTCGAGGAGACTTGCGATAAGTTAAGGGAAGAATTCGCTGAAGACTGGCCCGCTAGAAGGAAGCGGCAACTGTTACAGCAGCAGGCCGTAATTCCCGTAGTGGAATCGGCGAAAGAAGTTAAGTCTGAGGATATTAATGGTTCATTTTCCCATAGAAATGAAAAAGATGGCTGCCAAGCAGGCAGTGTTGAAAAAGATGTGGTTGCTGTGTCTAGCTGTCCAGAGAGCAGCCTAGATGAAAATGAGGCACAGGAGTCGGTCTCGTCCCCTCTAGAACACGAGGAAGAGAAGGATGAATCGGGTCAGTCCGGTCCGATTATTTTATTAAGCAGAAATCTTTCAGAGCAACCTGATGTCGAGGTGCCGAAAGAAGAAGAAGTAGTTGATGTTTCGTACCAGCAGGTACAAGATAATGTTGTCACTGACGTTCTGGAAGAGAACTTGGTGATGGTAGAATGCAAGACGAGTGGTAAGGCATTCGTTGAGGTGGACGAAAATGTTGTCGTCGAGTTGTCGCGAATTGATTATGATGTTGGTCCGGTTAACCAAAATGTGTTAGAAGAGAATGTTGTCGTCGAGTCCTTGCGAGATATTGTGTATAATGCTGGTTCGGACCGCCAAAGTTTTATTAGAGCGAATAGTAAGGTCACGCGTGATGTGAAGTTATATAATATGGTTCCGCAACCCGCTGTAGTGAATAAATATATAAAACGGAGTAATTTGAAATCCTTATTAGGTTCAAAGAAGAGTGAAATAAAAATGAAATATATTAATAAATATATAGGTCGAACTGAGAACCTCTTTCCGTCGAAGTCGGTTAAAAATAATTTATTACGACTAGCTTTGATGAAGAAAATATTCGGTAGTATGAACTCTCCTTTAGGTAAATTTTATTATTGTCAATTTTTGAAAGATGATTTTATTTTTATTTTTATGGCTAGCTCTAAACAGTTTTGTATCATAATATCTTTTATGGATACGATTGAATTGAAACTTTTTGTGAATAATATTTCTAGGTTGTGTATTATTTGTCGTTTTATTAATTATTGGGTGTTATACAGCATAGTTGCCATGGTTATTTCGGCCTGTCACGATGGACAGTTGATGCTAGGTGTATTGTTATGTATGTGATTAGAAATATTTCGACATGATAATAATGCGTGTTTTTTTTTGTATTTTCATATTTACTACGAGCTGAAGACTGATGGGTGAATGGTGCCCACATTTCTTGAAGTCTATTGGATTTATGCTAAGTGCTGTAGTAGTAATAGTGTAGAATAGGACTCCAACAGGCCTCGTTCACTGACGTAGCCAATTACGCTAACAGAGTATAATCTCTGCGTAAGCTGTCGATGACACGCATGGTTTATTAAGTGAACAAAGTTTGTTTCGAGTTTAGTCTTTTCTCATTTAATTGTAAACCTCGTATAGGAAGAAATGTAGGTCACCAAGAAAGGAGGACATGGATTTGGCCATGTCATTTGTCTAGTGGGCTGTTCATAAAGTTTTAGTGTGGTTTTATTTATGCAAGGTTTAAACATGATGTCGTTGTATTTGAGCTGATGCACGGTCGCATCTATTGTTTTTGTTATAATTCCATATAATGTTATTACGTCGTACGTCATGAGTTAAGCCACCTCAAGAGAGGCAGACCCATTGTTTTCCACACATAGGCAGGGACTTTACTATAGGTTTAGGTAGTTGTTAGGTTAGTTAGTCAATTACTTCGTAAACTAGTATTGGTGTCCAGAACGTTCAGAACATAAATAAAAGACCTTCCTCTCGCTAAATCTGATTAATATAGTCTTCTACAAGTCGATAATATCTTTCATTTAACGTAGCTTAGACTCACGATAGTTTGTACACGCTACTAGTGTAACTGAGGTGTTACAGTACCATCTAATTGTTAAGTTTAATGTAACATGAGTTCTTTTTAATTATTTTAATTTCTTTTAGTAGTAAGTATAGCATGAGAATCAACTGTATATGCCACACACAAACTCCAGAAGTTTATGTGACACTATAATTATAACAAACTGTAATATAACCACTATGTTTGATAAATAAATAATAATAAGATACAAAGGTGGACTAGCCTGTGTTAGGCATTCTCTACCAGTCAACTAAGGGTGGTGAAGAGATAACATGGCAGGTGCATAGTAAAAAAAAATAACTAAAATAAGTTAAACTACATACATAAATGTCCTCTGCTTACTTATGCAGTAAGTAAGTTCGCATTTTCCGCTTTTTAAATGCATACCGACTAGTGGCCGTCATGATATCGAGAGGAAGCTCGTTCCAAAGAAGAATGGACTGGATACAAAAGGAAGAATGAACAAAATCAAAACAACAAACAAAGGGCAAAGTAAGAACATCGATATTTAGAAGACCGCAGATTCGTTGCGTGTGATGAACATATTGAAAGTGGGATTTTAGATAAGGAGGGGTCGGAGAGTTGAGCAGGGAGAAAATCATTGTCAACGCACGCAAACTTCTTCTCTGGCGAATGGGCCACTATTTCCATTCCAGAAATGAATTTGATATGTCTTATGTGCCTATAATTGCAACGCCAATCATATCCTTCACATGGAACATAGCAACGCTGCTTTGAGGCAGAAATAGGTTTGACATTTTAACAGAAAAGCACTGCTAGAGCAAAATGTGCCATCCATATCTAGTTCCAATCAAGTGTGTAAGTACTTAAAGAAAGATTATTTCGAACACGTGAAACGTTCGCAAAATAAATATCGAAACTAATAACAACTTAATCGAATATATATAAAAAAATCTCGTGTCATAGTGTTTGTAATCGAACTCCTCCAAAACGGCTTGACCAATTCTAATGATTTTTTGTGTATATGGTAGTTCTGAGAATATAGGCGGTTTCTTTCTTTTTTTTTATACAGTAAAACTACTACTATATTTATAACTTAATAACTATTAAAAAAGAAACAAAGCTTTTAGTACATGTCTCATAAAAGACGATAATATTATTTTATGTTTAGTCTAGTAAAGAATAACTAGACACATAACAATAAAAAGGACACTAAAATCTCAATTTCAAGCATGACAGAAGCGCATTTCTTCAAGAACTAAAATAAATTCAGCTGATATGAAGTCATATAAGGTTATTTCAAATATTCCTCTAGACCAATAAAGTCTGAGACATTGCTGTCCTTTGATATCGTATCTCAAACTGCATAAGGCATAGAATATTATGACCAAAGCAATAAGAAGAAGCAATTGACCTCGCGACAGCTATGCGATGCTAAAATATCACACAGCTAAAGATAAAAGATTCTAATTTTAATGTCATTGCTCCTTTAAAGTCCCTATGGGGTATTTGTTTGACCGAAGAACGTATGTGTGTGTATAATGTTTTCGGGCAAAAGTTTTTTCGGCAATCGTTCATTCGGGTGAACGTTCTTTGAGCAGTTGTTCATTCGGGCGAAATTATTTAAGCAGTCGATCATTTGAGCGAACGTTTTTTAGGCAATCGTTCTTTCAGGCGAACGTTTCCTAATGACCAGTTTCTGAGGTGATTTAACTGGACTATATCTATTCGATAGTGCTTTTGGTTCGATATTGCGTTTCCGAGCACTTAGTTAAGGAAGAAAATCACTCAAACAGAAAACTTTGTCGAATGAATAGATAACGAAAGTTTATCCTAAGACCTCAGAAGCCGGGCATAAGCACTCGTCATTTCCGGCAAACGTTATTTTGTCAACCGTTCATTCGGGCATTCTTCGGACAAGTGAACTTGGGGCAAACCATTACCTCCTGATGATTTGAACGATTGCCCCAACAATCGTTTAAATCATCAGGAGGTAATAGTTTCTCCGACACTACATACAAAAAGAAGAAAGGTTCTCGAGTGGCGACCACAAATCGGGAGACGCAGCGTTGGTAGACCTCCCACCAGGAAGAACCGACGACATCGTCAAGGTCGCGGGTAATCGGTGGATGCAAGCGGCAGGTTGCCTCTCATTGTGGCGTTCTATGGGGGAGACCTATGTTCAACAGAGGAAGTCTTTCGGCTGATGATGACGACATACAAAAACCGCACCAGCCTGTTTGCACGCGTTTGGTGTGTCGGAAATCCTTGTCTGGGCAGAGCCAAGTCAGTCACGGCACGGCAGTACTGCTAGGCCTACTGCTGTGGTCCGCGGGAAAAGAAGAATGGCGGATTTGGAGTAGGTGTCACTTGTTTACATGTTAATAATTGTTTTTCTTAGATTATATGTTCACACTGCCTGGAGCCTGCGTCCATTGAATCTGCATACACTACTTGAAAGTATGTCTTACTCCTTTTTTTTATAGGTATTGTTATGGGCTTGCGTCTGGCCGCAACTCATCTGATTTTAAGTGATGATGCGGCCTAAGGTGAAGTACGCTTGCCTAGGATAAACCGGTTCACTCGTGCCTTGAAGATACCCAGATTATATGTATCGGGGAATAGAAAGGCGGGCAGTGAATTCCACAGTCTGGCAATTCGCACAATAAATGTGGAAGCAAAGCGCTTGGTTCGAGACCGTGGAACTTCAACCGTATAGCGGTGACGCTTCGCCGTATTCGCTCGTCCAGTGATGGAATGAGGATGGGGGAATTAAGTTGTGCAGTTCCAAAGCTCCTCCTCTGTTCTTTTCTGATTAATTTCGTTATGGGATCCAAGACAGTTGAATCGTTTCTCTGGGACTCGTCGAGCTTCATTGCTTCGGCGCTTATCTGGTGGCCGCCATTGTTGATTCTGGCTTACAGTGGCTGTGGGAATAGTGTGGCAGGCTTGTCCCATAAACTACTTAAAAAAATACTCCATTCGTTGTTCCTCCATCCATCGCTTTCGTAGTATCTATCGATCACGTAGGACACTGACTGTAGGTTATGCAACGATCAAGTTCTATCAGTGTCCAGGGACCTGTGTGACCTTTATATATGCGATGCTCAAGGCTCAATTTAAAATGTATCTTACATAGTTTGATAAATTGGCCCAAGATCTCGAGGGATATCGAGATTTTATATTTACAACGTCAATATCGTTTCCAGAGATGTGGACTTCGAAGTATGGGAATTGGATGTGATGTGTTGCTTTTGATCTAAATCAAAGATTTAAATTGTTAGATGGGACCTGGGACCTGGGTCCTAGGGACCTGTAAAAGGTTGAAAGTTAGATAATAATAATAATGAAGACACAATAATAATAATAATGTCAATGCTGCATAATCACTGTTACTAAATATATCTATACTAATATTACAAAGAGGTATTTTTTTTCCAATTTAAAAAATGCGAAATTAAAGTTATTTTTTACTTTTTAGTATTTGAAGGCGGTTGGTTTTGTAAAAATGTATTTTTTCGCTGTATAGTGCCTACTTCTTATCATACAAGTTAATTAAGAAACGGTGACACCAAAACATGTATAGAGGGACCCGTACTTCCCTCACTCTCATATCAGATACGACCAGAGGTCAGGCGCAGGACTAACGGCTTTACGTGCTTTCCGAGGTCCGGGGGTGTTACTCCGCCAATTACTAAGCTCTGGGTTGCTACTGAGAAATTCCTAATGAAAAAACTCAAGAACACTTACCTGACCTCGGAATATAACCAAGGACCCCACGCTGAGCAGTCGACCATTCTGGTTTCACAGGCACTCTGAGGGCACATCTATACTCCATTTACAATAGCATTAGATTAGATTCATAAAGGTTTGCACACCTTGTAACAAAAGTACAATGAACATGTTAAAGTTACGATAGACACCGAATTTATTATAATCTATTTTTACCGTAGCTGTCGCGCGTATTTCTAACCATTTTCCTAATTTATTTTCTAAAACGATGTGGCTTTCATTAAGTTGTAAGTACATTTAATTCCAATTTAAAATTACAATGTCAATGATAAAAACCTAACAGAAACATAGATGAACAATACCCGGAACGTATTTCGTTTCACTGTAATTCTAATAATTTAAAATGTTACCTAATCTTACAAAGACTTTTATTCTGTTTATATTATTTTACAACCATATTTAGTACTATCTTAGATTTATTTATCAAAATTATTTTAAAATAAGTTTAATTAAAACTTATCTTTGAAATAAAATGTTTTGAATTCCTACTTCTATGAGCCTCTTTTTCCTAATGTTTTAAAATAGCATAAGAATGGATTATACAGATTTAAAATCTTGATTTTGATATTAAAAAAGTAATTTAACGCAAAATTTATACCTATTCCAAATGGAATAACCCTAATTTCAAAACTAAGGATTGTTTGATAACGTATTTCCTGAAACTTCTTTCATGCGTTTGCGCTCATTTTCAGCATCGACTCTTATATTTTTTCCCGTAAAATCTAGGAAATTCAAACTATCCTAGCGAATCCCAAAAATAACCAATCACCTCATATCATTTTTAATAACAGACGTCGCATAAAATTTTACCGCTTACGTTCAACGGTATATTACCGTGAGACACGCGACTTGCGCTGGCGCATAGCCAAATGTCACCGAGATTTGAACTTGGAACGCTGTTATTCTTGTAACATACACCGTGTTATTTGCACTGAAAAATGTCACGATATGGATTTTTATTATCGGTTTGGAGGACAGGATTATTTTTGTGTCGTATGTTTTTTAACATCGGGTGTAAAAAGATACGAAACGAAGCAGAAGGTTATATATTCTTCCCATTAATAATGATTATTTTTTTATTTAGGATCATGCCTGGTAACCATCTGGCTAAGTGCTAATACCTTCTGAAAATATTGAAGGTCTATAACGATTTTTTACGAATATAATTTTTGAAAATTAAAATTACATCAATACCTATTTAAGTTTACTTCTTTTCCTAAATTACGATACTTTATTTACAACCCAAGCGTGGCGATTATGGCCTTTGTCCAGCAGTGGACGTCTTTCGGCTGAAATGATGATGATGATGAACCTAAGCGAATAAAATATGTACAAAGCTAAAAAAATAAAATAATGTTAAAAAACGTATAATTTATATCAATAAAAATAAATTATGTACAGTCAGCAAAAGAGATAGGTATAGCAGGTCATCGGAAATGGTTGAAGTTTACTTAACAACCGATGCATGTTTTCGAATGAAATTTAATTAAACCATTGAAATGTTTATTCTCTATTATATTTATTTTATTTTATTCAAAAACACACATCGATTTCTAAGTAAACTTGAACTATACTCGTATCTGACGACCCTGCATGTCTATCTCTTTTGCTGACTGTACTTACACATGTCGTTATGGTGTGGTTCGCATGGCATCATAAAACTCGTCCGTATCGCTCTCAATGGGACAATTGCCCAAAAGGCTAGCAGCATTACCACATTGTACGGCAATGCTAATTATTTGGCCCAAGAAAAGGCCAGCTTACTGATCACGTATAGAGTCAAATTATAACTATACTGCGCCTTGTATAGTTGCGTCATAGTAAAGATATCTAAAGCGTCTTACTGACCATCCTTCTTGCTGTACGTCCCGCCAAGGTCATGCACGATGCAAAACGACCGTGAATAAGCTTGCTGTACGTCAATAATTATTATTAATTGTTTTTTTTCACGGTACTTTTGATGTATGACCTTGGCCGTACGTACAGCAAGAAGGATAATGAATAAGGCGTTTAACTGTGGTTGCGTACATGCATGCACCCGTAAGCGCAATGTTTAACGTGCGTTACATTGCGCGCCACACGCCGCCACAAACAGAGAATTTTCACACTAAATCAATTCCGAGTAATAATTTTAGCTCAATGTAAATATTTTAATGGGCAGTATACCTACGTAGTTAACAGTTTGAGCGCCATGGGGGACACCGTGTGTCCGACGCTACTGGAGGTTTCACCTTCCACGTTTTTGGCCGTGCAGTAATAATAATAATAATAACATAGCTGGCAACACTATGTGTCACTTATCTAATATTTTATTTGTTCAACAAAAATATTAATTAAATACCATATACACATTATTAATAGATACTGATACAATTTTTTATAAATAACGAGCATATATTCAATTAATTTTACAACTTCTGTGAGCCATACCCATAAAATCATCGCAAATAGTTTTTGGAAAATAATTTCTCATCATGACATCTGTCATAGTAAATATATATTGCATAAATAATTGGAAATTGTATATAATCATCGATACATATGGACTATATTATCAAAAACGATGGTACAAGATAAAGAAAATATATAGATAAGGATGATAACGAGAGCAGCAGTACGTCGAGCACGCCTACAACCTCCGGACCCGTCGCTCAGCTCCGCCTCACCGCCGCCGGAACCCAGTCCAACCGTGAGTGTTGTGATACCGGCCTCGGCAGTTGCGTCGAGCTCGAGCGACGAGTATTTCTCTCCGCCTACGACGCCACCACCTGCTCGTCGACGGGGAGGACGCCGGCCGCCGGATTGTTTAGGACCGCGAGACCCATCGGTCTCTGATAGGGTCCCAGCTCCCGGCGGAAGTGTGCAGCGCATGAGATGGACACAAACTATCAACGAAAATGTCATGCGCGCATACTATGGGGCTACAGAGGGGGGAAGTAATCTGACCGCGTACCGTGTTCGGATGCTCTCTCTGTTTCAGGTGCTTGAGCCAGCTGTCAACGTTTCAGCACAACGACTATCGGATCAGGTGCGGGTCATCCAGCGTAACCGTATGTTGGATGACACTGTACTTGATCGCCTCCGAACTGAAATGCAGAGAAGCCATGTCACTTCTCCCCTGCCGCAGATTGTGGAAGTGGCACAACCACAGCCGACTGCAACACCTAGTCAAGTTACTGATGGGAGTGATGACATGGCTACACATGTAAGTACCCAGTGCAATGAAGAATTGAGGAGCGCTTTGGAGAGTGCGATTCGAGAGTATCGATTCATGCCGCCTGAGCTTAGACCACGCTTACCTCGTTTGCCCATGCATAAAAAAAATAAGGCGCTGGTGTGTGCTCTGGATTCACAACTATCAAATTATTTTGATGGTTGCGAAGACCTCACTGATGCGCATTCAATCCTGTACTGTGCAGCTGTTACGGCATGTCGTGTAGCTCACGTCAAATTTGCTAATGATGACAGAGCTACACGACCAAAACCTGCCGTACCGGCGTGGCAGTGCAGAATTGAGCGGCGCATTAGTCAGGCCAGAGTGCTCATCGGCAAATTAATCTGCTTTAGGGAGGGCAATACTCGCCCAAGAGTGATGCGCTTTGTGAGGCGGGCATTCTCGGGGACTGATATCAGTCCTCGAGACTATATGCCTTGGGTCACAGAGCGCATCGACTCCCTGAAGCAGAAGGTGTATGCATGGGCAAACCGTATTCGAAGGTATAAGCGACGGGCGGAACGATACTCTCAGAATCGCACATTCCAGAGCGATGAAAGGTGGGTTTATAGGACTTGGGAGCGACCGATTCAAAGTGTGACTGATACGCGCCTGCCGGATGATGACGCCATGTACTTGTTCTGGCGCAACATCTGGTCGGTGCCTGTCAGGCACACTGAGGGTGATTGGACTCAGGAAGTCGAACGAGCGTGTGACGCGTTGCCAGAAATGGGGGCAATCACTATCAGCCCCCAAGATGTAGCTTGTGCAGTCCGTCCATTGCCTAATTGGAAGTCTCCAGGGCCGGACGGGCTGCACAACTTCTGGATCAAATGGTTCAGAAGGTCGCACGTTTGTTTGGCGTCTTGGTTCCAGTCATGCTTGGAATCAGGATCGTTGCCCCAGTTTTTGACGACAGGAATAACCCACCTGCTCCATAAATCAGGTAGTACTGCGGAACCCAAAAATTATAGACCGATCACATGTTTGCCGACGGTCTATAAAGTTTTTACATCCATTTTGAGAGCTAAAATTAATCACCACGTAGACAGTAACGGTATCATGTCTCCCTCTCAAAATGGATGTAGGAATGGATCCCGCGGTACTAAGGAGCTGCTCCTGATTGACATGGCCATCAGCCAACAGGTTCGCCGATCCCGAAAGGATCTGTCGACATGTTGGATAGATTACAAGAAGGCCTATGACTCTGTGCCGCATACATGGCTCATGAGGGTGCTAGAGTTGTATAAGATCGATGCCACTCTGCGCACCTTCCTGATGTCGTGTATGGGGCAGTGGAGGACGGTTCTTCGCTATCCAGGATGTCGACATATCCAGAGGAATAGTGAACCGATAAGGATTGAGCGGGGTATATTTCAGGGCGACAGTTTGAGTCCGCTTTGGTTCTGCTTAGCCTTGAATCCTCTAAGCACACTGCTGGAGAATTCAAGTCTAGGCCATCGGTTGAAGAGAGGAGGTCAGGTAATATCTCACCTTCTTTACATGGATGACTTAAAACTCTTTGCCCCCAACAGTTTACAGCTGATGGAGCTACTGAAAGTAACAGAAACTTTTAGTAGCGCCATCAGGATGGAATTTGGTGTGGACAAATGTGCGGTCATGCATGTCAAGCGAGGGGAGATTGTGGAATCCGAGGGAGTTCAGCTCTCGGATTCCGTAAACCTTAGATCCCTCTCTTCAATTGAGACCTATAAATATTTGGGTATGGCGGAAGCGTTGGGCATCAATGCTGCTGACATGAAACAATCGTTGAAGGAGCGCTTCTTTGGCCGCCTGAGGAAAGTATACAATAGTGTTTTGTCAGGCGGAAATAAGGTGCGCGCCTTCAACGGGTGGGTCATGCCGGTCCTGATGTACTCTTTCGGTATACTCAAATGGACTCAAACGGAACTCGATGCCCTGGATAGGAAAGTCCGTACATTGTTGACAGCATATCGGATGCATCACCCACGGTCATCGGTGATGAGACTGTATATCCCGCGGAAGTGTGGAGGTCGTGGCTTCTTAAATGCTAAGACTCTGCACAACCGTGAGATATGCAGTCTCAGGGAATATTTCCTAGAAGCCGACGTGGGGATGCACCGAGATGTAGTTGCAGTGGACAAGGGCCTTACCCCGCTTTCCTTGGCTAAACAGAACTGGTGCAAGCCTGTAGTGCTTGAGACTAAAGATCGCGAGGAGGTCTGGAAGAGTAAGGAGCTTCACGGACGCTTTTTCCGGGCCCTACACGGGCCCGATGTGGATTTCTTAGCGTCCGTATCCTGGCTACGATTCGGCGATCTATTTGGAGAAACCGAAGGTTTTGTCTGTGCAATTATGGACGAAGTTATTTTGACGAATAACTACCGGAGATTTATTGTGAAGGATGGCACGGTTGACATTTGTCGGGCATGTCACAGACCGGGGGAATCAATCCGTCACATTATCTCTGGATGTTCTCGTCTTGCTAACGAAGAGTACTTGCATAGGCACAACCTTGTGGCCAGGATTATCCATCAGCAACTTGCTCTAAAATACAACCTCGTGGAATCAGAAGTACCATACTACAGGTATGTGCCCGATCCAGTTCTTGAAAATGGCAATGTCACATTGTACTGGGATCGATCTATCATCACTGACAGGACTATTGTAGCCAATAAGCCTGATGTAGTGGTGGTGGATCGATTGGAGAGGCGCGCAATGATTATTGACATAGCAGTTCCGCATGACGTGAACCTCGTGAAGGTCGAGAAAGACAAGCAGATAAAATATCTTGACTTGGCCCGCGAGGTTGTCGAAATGTGGAATGTGGACTCAGCGATCATTGTGCCGATAGTTGTTACAGCCAATGGCTTAATTGCCAAGAGCCTCGACCAACATCTAAGGAGGCTCTCGTTAGGCGGCTGGATCAAGGGCTTGATTCAGAAGGCAGTACTTCTGGACACGGCCCGCATTGTTAGGAGGTTCCTCTCTCTGGAGCCCTGACCACCGGTAGCTTGGATCCTGTTCCCGATACCGGTGGGCTACTATTTTTTATATTTTTAAATGTTTTTATTTTTTTATTAATATTTAAAAATGTAAATTATGTGTATTTAAGATAAATAAATGAGAATAATAATAATATGTGGGGTCATTTTCACACACGGCCATCTGACCCCAAACTAGGGAGACCCTGTACTATGGGTGTCAGACAGCTGATATACATACACAAATACATTTTTTTTCTTTTAAATACATACATATAAACAACACCCAGACACAAGGCAAACACAAGTGCTCATCACACAAATGTTAACCCTGGGCGGGAATCGAACCCACAACACGCAGCGCAGCAGTCAAACGCTCAGCCACTGCGCCAACCGTGTCGTTAAAACGCAGTAACGGGCTATCATGCGCCAAATGGTTTTCTACACCCCGTATAAAACTTTTTTATTTCCTAAAGTCTTATGATGCTTTTAGACAATATTCATTCTTAGTCTGATATCAGTGATTCATTCTAATGTGAGTTATAAGCCGGGATATATCCTCAGCCGAACTATCATCATCAGCCGGAAGACATCCACTGTTGGACAAAGGCTTCCCCCAAGGGGATGCCTTGCCATAATCCCCACGCTTGGCAGGCGTCTTGGGGATCGCAGTGAAGTTGCTAAGTACACGGAAGCCGCTGCTGCCCGACTGCCGGATTTTCGCTTAGTCGCCTTCTACGACACACTCGGGATGAAATGGGTGGGTGCTATTCTGGCCCGGACACCTCGCGAACGTACAGAACAGTGAAAAATGGATGAAACAGGTAAAAAAGGAGGCCTACACCTTGTGTTTTGTGTGTACCTACTACCAACTAATGGCTGGATGCTTGTTACTTTTTCACGTGTAAATATATGAACGGAATTAGTTGAAATTTGACACACATATAGATTAACATACACGGTGGCCGGAACATTGACGTCCAAAAATCAAATTTAGGGCCCTCGTATCATGGGGTATCCGAATCAGCCCCATGTATGTTCCGCGACTTTTTATAGTTTCCGAGTTATGAATTTTTTTCTGCATTTTTAAGAACTTTCGACCTGACCAATCTAAAAACAATTTTAAAATAAACGTAGATAACTTTGTCGAGATTTTTTTTATGCAACTGATTCTTCATGAGTAGTACTTTTATGCTTAAAATAACCAGCGTCGTAAATGTGATGAAAGTTATGAAAAAGTTGGTCTAAAGTGAAAAATTTACATTCGTTAAGTAACGACTTAAATTTTCAACATGTAATTAAAAATCTAAACAGGTGACTTCATGGTTCCTAAGTAGGGTTTAAGAATGCACCAAACTCTCAGCTTACTTATTCATTTAAAAACAGTAGTACTTAGTAGGGTTATTTTGTTTACAATCGGCGTTCAAAGACAGCGAGGTGCAAAAATTCTGAAAATTACCCATCTCATTAATACATTTTTTTTGCCCATTTTCCCGTTAATTAATGATAAGAATACTGAAATCTAACCAACTAATAGTTTCAGAATACTTTGTCTCTAGATGGTATTCAGGGTCTGATGATGGAACTGGAAGGTGGCCATAGGAACTCTGTAATGAAACGGCGCAACTCCGTCGACTTTAGACTGGTTTAATTCGTCTCGACAAGTAGTTTGTCTTTAGATGGCAAAGTTCCTAGACGCAGGCAAAGTCGAGAGCCAGAAGAAGAACCAGTTTTATTGTATGGGTACCTACTTTATGTATGATATACATCGGTCATCACCTGCCTTTTCCCAAGTATTATGGGGTCGTCTTCCAGTTTAATCGGATGGAACTGAATGGATGTTTTACATGCTGCGACAGCTTGATAACATGATACCCGTTAGTAATACTGGTTGTCAGACTCTCTGACTTCTGAATAGTCATATCGAGTTATCGACAGTCAAATATATCTACGAATGACAACCGGGGCTTTACGTGCTTTCCGAGGAATGGAAGGGCCTTGATATGATATAGATGGTCGCCCATATGATATGCATAGATAACCTCGTTAATATTGTCTGAGAAACATGAATAATACCTATAATAGTCGTATGTTTCTAAACATTTAACACATTCAAGTTTATGATTGTTTACGGTGTAACTCACGCACATATTTAGGTTTTGCCAGACTAGTTTCAGACTGAAATATTGCATGACAGACAGCGAGATAGTAGTCATACCGTAATATGAGATTAGTCATAATATACAGAGTTATTTTTGTTTAATAACAAAAAAATCCGACCAGCAGTGTTAATTTCTGTAAAAATCTCCCTCGGTGAATTTGAGTTTTTTTAATAGTCTAATATAGGCTTGCGTTTGGCCTCAAGTCACCAGGGGGTCAAGTCTGCTATTTGTATAATTTCGTCATTTCAGCACGATCCCATTGCCACTTTGCTAAAAGTTCATAATCTGCTAAATTCATAATGGTCGGTCATTGGTCGGTCGAATTAAAAGCAATGACTGCACAATGACGTTGTAATGGTCGGTCACTAATCAAAGTAACTGTCAAAATTTTAGCAGATTACCGCCTAAGTCAGTCATTCAGTGGTCATTTTGTACGAGATTACCATTCTATATGATCATTTCTTTCAATGGCGTGTCACTGGTTGACCATTGGAAAGTCATAGTGACGCCATTATATTAGTAGATTACCACACTTGTCAAAATCAACAATTATGAAATCAATGATAGACCATTCTGACACTATTGTAATAGCAGATTTGAGGCCCTGATCTCAAGTGAAGTGAGCGTGAGGTCCTGTCGCCCCACAGGTGCTGGATAGTAACAGCTTAAAGAATCATGGGAAGCTCCATACATTCATTTGTACGAAAAATCGAGTTAGTTTTGGTAGGATTTGTACAAAAAGAAAATGTTTAGAGAAGTTGAAATTATAATTTTCATACTCTTGGGTGCCTAAAAAGAATCTTCAGGCATTTACACTACTTTTAAAAACCCGCATTAAAAATAGAATGTTGTGACTAAACTGTGTAACGAACAGCTTAGTATCCGCTCTGAAGCTTTTGCCGCCCAAAAAACGTTGAACCCTACCATTGAAATTTGACCCTTAACGCTCAGCGCGGCCGCCCTCATTAAAACTTTGTTTAAAACCGAACCAAGTGGCCTAGCGTAAGCGTGTTTACTGTTCTGTGTTGACAATTAGATAAAGAACAAAATAACGTATTTTGTTTTGACTGAAATTATGTGTAGAATATTTTATACGAGACTAAAGTCAAGGTCGAGCATATTTTGCCGGTTTCAGTCGAATAACGTTGAATTGTGAAAAAAATACGGCTCTAAGTATATAGTTTCCATCATTTTTAAATACTAGAATAGTTATTTGTACTATTTAATAAGAAACAGTAATAATTGGGTAGATAATCTACATAAAAATAATAATCGAATCTACACGCACCACGCGGAACACCACCGCATTCACCAATAAAACTAGACGGACAATCATAGCCGATTTACACAAAAACTACACAACCTAGAACAAAAATATAGCTATGTTTAGAAAGGTCACTTCATTAGCTCTAATAGTAATATAAAAAGTTTCCCATAAGTCTATAAACTGCTTAGATAATGGACAGAAAACACAAAGGAAGATTTTTTATAAAACAAAAGCATAGCGACTTCAAACTAAAATTACGATGACACTATGCTCTCAACTAACCTGTTTCATTCATGTGACGAATAGATCAAATCCTATAGTTTATATTTATGGTATAAAACTACCACAGTTAATTACATTTTTAATAAAATAACAACAAATACTTACAACGACTTTCTGTCTAAAAACACACGCAACGACACGCAACGACCTTGAATGAACCCCAAGTCTCGCAAGATGGCGGCTGTAGAAGCTAGGGTTGCATCTGACCAAGTAATTTGTTTTAAATATCGGGTTCGAATAAAACTTCAAATAAAAAATGTAAAATAAATATTTTAATAAAATAACGTATATAATACATAATAAACATAAAAAAAAATAAAAAAAAAATAAATATTAATATTTAAAATATGTAATTTATCCCGTTATTTTTTTTTAAATCTTATTAATTATTATTTTTTTTTACAAAGGGTTAGAAATAATTACCTTTATTTCCTAAATCACATTATTTTTATTTTTTAATATTCGTAAATACGTAAAAAAAATATTTGTAAATAAGTCATTATTTAATAAGATTAAAAAAATATGTATATTATGAAAAAAAGTAAAGTAAAAAAAAATAAAACAATAATAAAAAAATTATAATACATGTATGTATATATTTTAAATAATCCCAAATTATTTTTTTTTCCTTATCCATACTAATATTATAAATGCGAAAGTAACTATGTCTGTCTGTTACGTTTTCACGACGCAACGGCTAAACCGATTTTGATGAAATTTGGTATGTTTTTTTTTTTAATAATATAAATAAAAAAATCACAACCAAGACATAAACCAACACTACAAATATACGCATATTGTGCATCACAATCAAACGAATACCAAACGTGAAAAAAAGCCGCAACCCTGAAAGTGAACCGTGTCTAGCTGGAAACTAGCGAGACCAAAACAAAAAAAAACAAAAAAAATCGTTACAAAGTACTCACTTGGCGCCAAAATTCATGTAATCCAGCACATCTTCAAGATATTATGGAACTTTTTACGTTTTGTGGTTAGAATTATGTCTAAACTTTATCATGTCACACATAGTTTCCCGCGATTTCATGTAATTAAGTTAAATTACCACTTTGTAATACGTAAAAACACAACGACAACAAACACGCGTTCGACTATTTCGATTTTAGCACATTTCACTTATAGTATCAGTAAATAAAACGTTGATTTATCACAGAACAGGTTTTCTAGATTAATTTAGAACCATCACATTAGTAAAAACCAATAAATTACAATACTTTAAGGCATTTTGCTTTCGAGCACAAATCAACACGACCACAGCAAATTACAAAATAATACAAAATGGCTTCGTCAAACTTTGGATGTCGATTGAAAATAAAAATTGGTTCCGTGATGTTGCAAACTTGCGTCTAAACGATAGATAATCTAATTCTCAATAGTTTTAACACGTTTGGTAGGACTCTAATACCCTTAGAATAGAGTTTAGAGCCGATTAACAGAAAAAAAAAAAATTGCACGCGCGTTTCCAAAAGCATGGCCGAGTTTTGCAAATCGATCAATTGCGTTTCGCTAAACATGACAGAGGGTATTTCAGAACGGAACGACGGATGTCACCGATAGTAACAATGACAGCCGTTGTTTCGCAGGTGACATTGCATTTTTAAGGAAAATAATGTTACAAATAATGAGTAATCAATGTACTTTTTCAACTCCGCCATGACTGTGACAACGAAACACATCACTTGTCTGTCACTTTGTTTTTTCTATAAATATAGGTAAAATGGTAACGAGATGAAACCAAAAACTGTTATTTTCATTTCGTCATGTGTCCATTATGCGTGGTTTTAAAAATCAATCTACTCCTGGTAATGTTTTGAACTCTCTAAATGAATTCTTTTTTTTTTGTACTTCACACGAATGTACGGATTTCGCCATGATTCTTTCGGAACAACCTAGGTATAGTACGTGCCACGAAAGATGAGACTTGACACAGACTTGATTTGACTTGCGCAGTACTCGATTAAAAGGTCCTTAAAAGAAAAGTAAATATGGCTGAATAGTCATAAAATTAATTATTATAGGTTACTAGCAGAGCGGCCAAACTCATAAAAATATGAACTCCAAAGAAACTATCGCAATTAAATTAAAAATACATAAATAAAAATTCTACCCATATCATTACCGTTTATTTTGCTTACATTTGCTACCACATATACGTACTTTGTATTTATTTATCCTCTAGCACTGTAGGAGCGGGCCCTAAATTAAGTATATTTTTAATGTAAGTTTCTAGAGGTGAAAGAAGTGTTAAAATCGATTAAGTATTTTTTGAGTTAATAACAAACATACAAAAAATCTAATCTTCTCTGTATTATAATCAGTCAGTTCAGATATAAGTACAATACTTCCAATATTTTCAAGGTAAAATGCATTCGCCCACAAAATGTTCTATAAACGATTTATCAATAGAATTCTGGAAGTAGTTTATGATGAGGAAATTCTGGAAATTACTCGCATAATAACTTTATTAGCGTAATATCCGCTTGCTAAATAAATTGATGATAATGTTAGGCAACGAACACACGATGACACATTGAACTAAAGCTGGATTTTAATCAAAATGCATTTATTGTACGACTCAAATTTTGAATAACCATAAGCTTGAAACGGGATTTTTTCAGACCACCCAGAAATAGGAACCCCACGAAGTGGGGCTCCGTCGACAGGGCCTTTGACATTATGCGAATTGGACATTCTGCGTATTGGACATTTTGCGACCGCTGTTTCTCTTTATTACAGGCTATTATGTAGCCTATTTAAGAGGACAGTACCTCAACCGTTTAGTGTAGTGTACTAGTGACTAGTTAATTATTTCTATAAGTATAACTGTTTACTGTATTGTACTACAGCACCATTTACGCAATAAAGTTTTTATTATTATTTATTATTATTTTACGAATTAGACATTCTGCGCCTAAACGCAAAAGTCGTTTAGTTGAAGGTGATGGCAGGGTCTGACAGACCCTGCCATTCCTTTCTACCCTAACCTGTAGGAGTCGGCCATCAAGTCAAAACTCTTAATCAACCTAAACACGGAAAAAAACAGACAAAAGTACTTTTGACTTAACAGGTTGGTCAAACGTAGTTTTACCTGAATCAGTTAGTCAATAGATTATGTGCCAAGGGGATGAAATAGTGACTTATGTAGCAGGCGCTGTATTGAATCCCGAGCAAAACTAAGAATTGTAGCGTTTAAAGTTAACTCCTGAGCAGCGAGACAAGAATCCTGACTGCACTCAGGATTCTTGTCTCGCTTTGCGTGGGATTCCCAAGACGAAGGCACCTTTATCCCCGAGGAGCAAAACTACTCTACTTTTCACACCATCTACGAGACAATAAAAAGCAATAGGTAGTACTTACTAGAATTAAGAGTAGATTGTTGGTAATGCCAATGGCTTCGGATTTAATGTACCTACTCCGGAGTCAAATCACTATCGTCACTCGAGATTTTTGTGAGAATGTGCAGATAATTATTGTAATTTGTTGCCTCCAACAAAGCAAAGCAATTTTCAGTATTCGCGCCTCTTTTTAATTTGTGTTCTATTTTTCTTTTATTTATATTCTACTAGTGGTGACCAGTTCGATTTTCGAATAATTTATTTTTTAGTGCAGTTCTTAATGGTGAATGTTCGTATACGATTTCTACTGAGCGGCCCAATAGCAGGTAGCTCAGATTCAAAACATTACTTATGACTCGCGTACCTACTTACAGATAGATGCTTACTTTAGGTTAGGTTTGCATGACATATAATTTGACATTGTCGAGCAGGTGGTGTTTAACCTTAATACTTTTGATTGAATTAGTACAAGAGCGCAGCGAGCTCAGAACTTGGGGCACCCCAGCTCAGACAGGATAGGTTAGAAGGTCGTCTTCGTGGTTTTATTTCAAACCACCCAGAAATATAGGAGCCCCGCCAAGGAGGGTTCCGCCAACCGGGAGACCTTAAAGATTTAGCGAATTGGACATTCTGCGAACTGAAATATTTTCCTTTTGTGAAGTCGATACGACACGATAAACCTAGAAATTACCTACATAATTATGAACTAAAAAGGTCGCATTACTTGTCCGGTATTGAACCTGCAACCTCATGCATGAGACCTTTACCACTGGACTATCACGACATCTTCCATAACATTTATATCTCCTAAAAGCTATCAAGATAGCATTATCTATAAATAAAAACAAAAATCACGTAAATCAGATAAGCGGTTCTCCAGTTACATCTAAACGCACTAATGGACAGATAGAGAGACATTGCGTTTTATAATATTAATATGTAAGGATAATGTGTTAGGCAAAATAGGGATGTACTATAGTTACACTTCTGCCTGAACCTTTGAAGAGGTACTTATTCCTACTAAGTGTAAAAGAGACTATATAACGACATCAAAATTTACAATAAGTTCAAAGTAAAGTTCCATCATAGCGATATTTTTTTGGTCTAGATCGTAATTATATTTCCTAGACATTTCCCTCTTTTCTAGTGATTAGGCATTAGAAAGTTGATAAATTGGAGGTGTTTTTGACAAAATGAAACTGAGGTTACGATGCGAAGAATCTTAAAAATTGTTCTTTTTCACGATAGTTAAAAGTTTCTTCCCGAAGTTCACAGGTAACATCAATAAAATTGATGATCATAAATATAAGAATTCAGCCATATTTTACCACGTAGGCATGCAAGAGTTTTAAAACATTGTCAAGTAGGTAGTACTTATTCATAAAAGTTGTATGAAAAATCTCTTTTAAACCTGACCGTATTGCACAAGCTAAGTGAAAAGAAATAAATAAAATATTCAACCAAGTGGATAATTTGATTTTAAAATGGCGTTAAAGTTCTGAAGTTCCGGCTCGGCAATAATGTCACAGAGAGAATATCGGAAAACTAATAGATATTAGCTTCCCTGTCGACTTCACGTAGAATTTATTAGAATTTTGAGTAAATGCAGCATTAGGGTCTTTGCTTCTCTTTTATGTAGTAGTGATTTTTTAGGTTACCTACATTTTGAGTAAAGTTCGAAACGATGCGATCAAAATAATAAAAAAAACAATATCATTTATTTGCGTAAATAAGGTAGGTACAGAAGGTTCTTAATAATAAGAATGTTTATCTCTTATTCTGCCATTAATTTCGGCGTGCAAATTTTACATAATTATTTATTAACTACAGAAAACTTAATTCATTATTGGTAACTGAACAATGTAATTAACCGAATGTTATGATATCCTACTAATATTATAAATGCGAAAGTTTGTGAAGATGTTTGGATGTTTGTTACTCAATCACGCGCAAACTGTTGAACAGATTTGCATGAAAATTGGCACATAGATAGAGCATTTCTTGCATTGACATATAGGATACTTTTTATCCCGGTAATATATTCCCTTGGGATAATCGTTCTTTTCACGCGGGCGAAGCCGCGGGCAGAAGCTAGTTAATAATAATTGAAGCTAGTTTTCCGAACAAAAAGGCCTTCAAAAGCTAGAGTTTCCAATTTTTTGTGCCTACTTCTTAACATTCAAATCGAAGGAACTATCTCTGACAAATACCCTTTTTATTAAAAAAAAAGAATAGAAGAAGCAATCGATCCACAATTATTGCTGGATATATCGCGTAACAAAGAAAAAGTCGTATTGAGAACCTCCTGCTCTTATTGAAGTCGGATGAAAGAATACACAAAGTGTTATTTTGAGCCACACTATTTTTTTATTCGGGAAACCAAGGTTCATAATACTAGGTACGGTAATAGTACACAAACTAAAAAAAAACCTCATTTAAACTTTCTTATTCTCTAAGAAATAAGGTCGAATTTAATACTGCTCCACTTCTCACAATAAATCTACTAGGTAGGTAAGTACCTACTGAGCAGATTTATTCTCTAGATTAAAAATATTAGGAATATTTCATGCTATCAATACGTAACTACCCAATATCCCCAATAGAGCAATAAATTTACAGAAAGTCTGTTCTCCTTCATACTTAAAATGAGTAATCATATTTCGGAACAACTACTTCAATTTTCCACGGCTTCTGGTTTTAAAACCACATGTACATTTTCCATTGAGACGTTTCATTGAACACTTTCAATAATAAGTATTAATATTTATTTTTAAACAATGTACAACATTTACACGAAAAAATAAAAAAGGAAAACCTATAACTATTAAACAAAAAAAAAAATTACTAAGACATTAAGGCATCAAAAAATTCCCCCACATCGTCGTCAACTGGGAATGTGCCCAAAAGTCTGGCGGCATTGCCACGTTGGATGGCAATGCTTAACCTCTGTCCTAGGTAAAAATCAGCCCTTGGATCACGAGAAGTGTCAACCAACCTTTTGGAAATTTCCTTAAAAAGTAGATGAGCACTCAAACCCCACTACCCGAGTGGTTTCAACCCCAAACGGCTCGAAAATAAAGTTATCGCTTAGGATACTATACTTTCGTCGTTTAAGGTTTTCTGCAGCCGCAGCAGCAGCACCAGCACAGGACGCTGAACTAGGAAGATGGGATCGCGCAAGAGTATCGACACACGTAATCAATAATTAAATTAATTACGTGACACTAATTCAATATACCAAGTTACATAACCAATTAAATCATCCATCATCATAACAAGTCATCATCTTCCTAGCATTTCCAACTATGTTGGGTGTTGGTTTCCAGTCTAAGTTCTGCGTCCAGCAGCTGAATACCAGTGTTTTGCACGGAGACTGCCTTCACAACCCAGGTACTGGGTAACACGATAAGTACCTGCCCCTTGGTAAGACTGGTTGTCCGACTTTCTGGCGGCTTCTGACTACCCATAACGACTGCCAAAGAACAAACAAATATCTACAAATAACAGCTGGGATCAACAATTTTACGTGCTTTCCGAAGCACGGAGGAAAATTGGTATAAAATCGATGGTCACCCATCCACAGACTGACCGCGGCAAGCATAGCTTAACCTTGACCGGTCGATCCGTATGGCTTTTACTTAGCCACAAGATCCTCATAACATAACAAGTAATCATCTAAAACTTATAACTAAAGCAGATTTTAAATTAAGCAGCTATAAATATTCAAAACCAAACAAAATCTATTTTTTCACTTCGAAATATGGTAAACTTTAGCGTGTGCTGGTTCTCCCAATAGCCACAATTAATAGATAAAATTAAAATATCGTTGCGTGAAATAACAATAGATCATATAGACAGTTGGATAAGTGCCAAAATCATATTAATTTACGTAAAGTGCCCCGTAGTACCAAATTTAACTGTGACACATAGTATCCGAAACAGTTCTCCCGGAATCGTCCCGTAGTGGGGCCCATTTTTAGACTGGTCATCATTTGCCTAACATTTTCTACTAGAAAATTCAATTGTAGTTTCAGCGTCCGAATACCAATATTTTACATGGAGCGACTGGCTGCCTGACTTCCACAACCCAGTTACTGAGTAACTCGATACGCCTTGGTAAGACTGGTTGTCAGACTTTCTGGCTTCTGACTACCCGTAACGGCTGTCAACGATCTGCTTATGACAGCCGGGACGTGGTTATATTATCTTTGGCCGGGACTAACAACTTATCGTGCTTTCCGAGGATTATGGAATGGATGATCACCCACCTACGAATCAAGCGGGTTTGAATGCTTGACACACGGAAAGATGGTTCTTATTCTGATATTTTTCAAAGAAAACGACATTATAGTAATGTCTACATTGAACTAGCGTGGTAGCGTGCTAGATTATCCATACCAATTTTTCACTTTTCCCGACCTTCGTGAACGGAGCTGCGGTCATAGCTAGTTAGAGTAAAAGACTTTAAAATGTAGACCTAGTCCTAAATTTGGGTCAAAATAATTATGTTGAACAAACATGCTTTCAAATCTTATGTAGGGAGTTGTGATTTGTTTGACTGAAATACCAAAAACCAATCATACATGTGGACAATAGAATTAATATTAGATTTGAATTGGATTTCAGAAATAGAGTTTGCTAGATTCTTGCAGAAAACTTACGTTACACAGTTAATCTCCAAAAGTCTACCTCTATATTGAAATGCATACTATATCTATGAGTACTAAGCATTTTTTTTCTTTTTTCTTTTTGTTTCTTTAAATAAAATAAATAAATAAAATTTACAGGACTTTTAACAAGATGCCAGTCCTATTGTGGCAAAACTTATCTTACCTACTTACTTACTTCACATAATATATTATACACTGATTTCGCCAAATCTGAGGTAGGGTTAGACGGTATGCTATTAAATACGCCAATATCTTGCCTGCTTACTTTATAATAAAAAAAGTTTTTTCAAAAAAAAAAAAACCGCCTTCAAAAACTAAAAAGTGATAAATAACTTTAGCACAGAACACACATTATTTTACTTTCGGAAGTCGGTGGCGGTGGTTTTGTGTTTGTTGTTTTGTATTGCCACCGACTTCCGAAAGTAAAATAATGTGTGTTCTGTGCTAAATTTATTTATCACTTTTTAGTTTTTGAAGGCGGTTTTCTTTTTTTCGAAAAAACTTTTTATTTTTCGCTTTTTAGTGTTGCCTTAACATTCAAATCCATTAAGAAACGGCAACACACTTAAAAGTTTTCCAATTTTTTTTTTTGGGATTTAGTTGATTTTCTCAAAAAGGGCTGTACCAATTTTGATAAAATTTATATGGGACCTTTTCGGAATAAACCCCTTTCGAACAAAAAAAGAATTTTGCAAATTCGTCCATATATGACAGAGTTATGCCGGAACATACATAAAAAAATAAATAATAATAAAATAAAATATAAACATTCGAATTGATAACCTCCTCCTTTTTGAAGTCGGTTATAAAATAGATCGTCCCTCTTTCTTCGATTCCGGTCACACACCATCAAGCAATGTTGGACATCGTCTCATCGTCTCATGCCACATGTTTCACAATTAGAAGTACTAAGCGTTAAGACTAGATATTATTCAACTTTCCACGTCTGTTCCAATCCCTTGAAGAAATAGGCGGCTCACACACCAACATTTGAAATGTCACTGGAGAGGTATGTCGATGATTTTTAACCAATTTCAAAAAGGAGGAGGTTATCAACTCGAATGTTTATATATATTTTTTATGTATATTCGGGCATAACTCTTTCATATATAGACGGATTTGAAAAATTCTTTTTTTGTTCGAAAGGGGTTTATTCCGAAATGGTCCCATATAAATTTTAATAAAATTGATTCAGGCCTTTTTGAGAAAAACAACAAAATCCCAAGTTTTATTTCATCAATCTTTAGAGGACTTACAATCTCTTTTAAGTGTGTCGCCGTTTCTTAATGCATTTGGATGCTAAGGCAATACTAAAAGCCTTTTCAAAAAAAAAGAAAACCGCCTCCAAAATCTAAAAAGTGATAAATAACTTTAGCACAGAACACACGTTACTTTACTTTCGGAAGTCGGTGGCAATACAAAACAACAAACACAAAGCCCGCCCACCGACTTCCGAAAGTAAAGTAATGTGTGTTCTGTGCTAAAGTTATTTATCACTTTTTAGATTTTGGCGGCGGTTTTCTTTTTTTTGAAAAGGCTTTTTATTTTTCGCTTTTTAGTATTGCCTTTTTGCCCCAATTCGCTAATCGGATATGATACTCGCGTGAATTTTTATTTTATTATTTCGTAACCTTACTGAGCTGCCAATTGCAAAAAACGTAAGATAATATGAGTTTCACGGGCTGCCCTGGCGCACACCCATTAAAATCAAGCTAAGCTTTAACTCCTGAGGTCTCCTCTTTTCGCCGGTCTCCTCATTACGGAGGGTCATGGAACATGGTCAGTTTTCCAGGAACAAAATTCATTTGCGATGTGACGACAGTTGTTTCTGTCAACGAGTGCAGAGCATAGTAAGTGGAGAATTCGAGAGCAATGCGGCCTTACCTTTTGAGTAAGTTTCTAAATGTAGGTATCTTCATAAGTCGTTTCACCATTTTCATTTCATCTGACGCTAATCTGAAAAGGTTTTACTAAAGGAGTCAAGAGTCAATTAAAAGCAGACCGAAAATGTTGATTTTGAAGTAGTTCTGAGTCCTGTCATTAATCCGTTTAAGCAAATTAGGTTTCAAGGAAGTTTGGACGTCTAAAATGTCTGGAGCGAAAACGGTTTTGTGAAAATGTTATCTTACTTATAATGAAATGTAAAGTTTCAGAAAATTATCATGAAAATATAACTAAGTTACGTACTTGAATCTTTAAACGAAATTTGGTGAAGAGTTGCTATAAAGAAATTGAAAGATCTGAAGCTACTTGGGCAGATATTTTAAATAAAGTTCACAAATCGAATTTAAGACGAGATGGTTTGAGTATCCAAAGTTAAAAAGAGAGAGATAAGAGAGAAAGAGAGATAAAAACTCATCTTTAAAACCATTTATTTCAAAAAACCATTACAGGCATTTTTGTATGGTCGAGGAGTCAGTCAGATAGTTGAAGCTAGTTACCAGTTCCAAACAGTAGGTTTCTATGGAGGAGGACGGACAAGAAACTTCATGAACACTCTTTTAGAATCAATAAAATATGAAACATGCTGAATAATCATTCATGCATAAGACACGTTGCATTTAGAAACACTGTGCTGCGCTCTCAGACACAAATTGTGAACATCACCCTAAAAGTAGCCAATTAAGTTTTGTGGGACTGGTCTCGTCACGTCTGCCGCATTTCGAAGGACTAGGCTAAGTCAACCATAATGTGGTTTCCGGAAAACGTCCAGCGACATCGTGGCACACCCAGATGAAGATGGCCGGAAGAACTTGATGCTTACGTATTGGTCCACACAAGCTCAGAATAGGATTGGAAATGAGAAGGAGACCTTTGCCTTACAGTGGGACAATATTGGCTCATCACCATCTGCCCAGCCTTTTCCCAACTATGTTGGGGTCGGCTTCCAGTCTAACCGGATGCAGCTGAATACCAGTGTTTTACATGGAGCGACTGCCTATCAGGAGGCCAAGTCTGCTATTTTTATAATTTCGTCATTCCAACACGATTCCATTGTAATTTTGCTAAAAGTTCGTAATCTGCTACATCCATAATGGTCGATCATTGGTCGGTCAATGGTCTCATAATAGAATTGTGTTATAATGACATTGTCAACAAATTTGAACATTTATTCATGCCAGATTTCATTTATATATATTTTTACATATTATTTATAAGAGTTATAAGCAATCTGAAGTAGTAAGAAGTTCGTAAACGAAGTCAGTCATTAATTTGTCATTATGTACGAGATTACCATTGTATATCATTTCTTTCAATGGACTGTCATTGGTTGACCATTGGAAAGTCATAATGACGCCATTATATTAGTAGATTACCAAACTTGTTAAAATCAACAATTATGAAATCAATGACAGACCATTCTGACACTATTGTAATAGCAGACTTGAGGCCCTGATCTCCACAGCCCAGTAACTGGGTAACACGATACTTCTTGGTAAGACTGGTTGTCAAATTTTCTGTCTTCTGACTACCTATAACGACTGTCAAATATCTACGAATGATAGCCGGGACCAGCCGCTTACCATGCTTTCCGAAGCATGGAGGGTATGAAATGGATGGTTACCCATCCACAAAGCAACCGCGGCAAGCGTAGCATAACCACCATGACCGAGCTCCCAGGATGACAAGATAGGCTAAAAATAAAAGACAAGAAAATTACAATATTTAAGGGAAGGCAAATTCTAAAGTGGGGGTTAGGAATAGGTAAACATGCGTCACATTCATCTTTCTGTTTATTCAAATTACCACGAAATTATACGATTAATTACGAGTTCACGAGGACAGAAGTTTCCATACTAATTAGGGGTAATTGCCAGATGCGTAAGATCTCACGATTATAACATAGTTACCCAAACAGACTGAAATGTTTCAGGTGCTGAAAGTATTTATAAACAAACAACTTTTATTGTTATGCTATTCTCTAACACTACGTCGTGAAATCAACGTCGAGCTCAGCGACTGTTTATGCTTAGCAAATATCGTTTTTAATATATGAACTGCCAAAAGCATCAAATTATTCAACCTTGAGTACTTCACGTGACGTAACTTCACGTGGCGTTAACGCTGCGTAAGCAAAGGTTGATGAATACGAAAATGTAACTCGCCGCTGCTTCAGTGGCTAACTTTAAGTTGTGTTTGTTAGACAATAGCACCACAGGAGAAAATTAAAACAACAACTGTTGCATACATTTGCATGCATTTCGGACTGGATTTTCTTGTTACAGTGGTTGGCTTAGATGTGCTGTCCTTTCATGTGCCCTCTTGTTACTGGCATATGCAACCGAGCCACTTTAAGCACAAAATGGACATGTTAAGATACCATTGATGACATTATGAATTGTAAAGGATTAGCTTTGAGGTCATCACATTTCTTATCGAATTCAAAACTCCTTCTTTTTTCAAAAGCATTTAAGTAAGTACCTACTAGGGATGCCCGATTTTTTGCTTTGAATCGATCTTTTGAATCGTAATGGATCGTTACCTCGTGAATTGATTCAAGATTTTAATCGTATTGCATTCTCAAAAGATCGTATGGTAATTTTATAAAAATAATGGAAAGCACAGTATGCATGCAAAATTGTTTATTTTACTATAATAAACTACCTATATCTAATGCAAAGTGTACCACGGAAACCCATCAAACCCCTTAAAATACTCAGAAACTAAGGGAAATGCTTATCAAATACTTTCACTGAAAGCTGTAATAGGCTATTCATTGAGTATCTGAAAATTACTATTTTTGAAAAGAATAAAATATGGTTTACATTGTAAATTCCAAATTCGAATTTAGACAGACGCACTGGCATTAGCCTATTACGCCTATCTGTCAAAGTATTTCCAGCTAGAGAAAACAGGTGTTCAGGGGACCGAGATTGCAACAACTGTATGATACCCAACAATAAAATAAATAAAAAATTATCACGACATCACCTACCTTTATATTTTATACATTACAGCTTTTTATATTTGATTGATGTAACTGGAATTTAAAATCTCATTCAATATGTAGCCAAGTAATCTTACTTTGTTGTAGTTCGTACAATACGTTTTGATTGATGTTAAGGTTTTAGTTGATACGATTTTTTTATTACGATCTTAGAGGCATACGATTCGATCTGGGCGAAGATCGCATCCCATTGAATCGATTAAAAAATTCGGTAGATCGTAATCGTATGGCCATGAATCGATTTTCTGGAAGCTCGATTCAGATCGGGCATCCCTATTACCTGCCACTGCACGATGTCTTTATTCGGGTCGATTTGGTCTGCTTAAGAACTAGATGTTTACCTTAAATCCACCACACTCTAATCTCATCACCTGCCTAGCCAATGTTGGGGTCGGCTTCCAGTCGAACCAGATGCAGCTGAATGTGCAGCTGAATACCAGTGTTTTACATGAAGTGACTGCCTGACATTCACAACCCAGATACTGGGTAACACGATACCCTCTTTGGTAAGACTGGTTGCCAGATTTTATAGCTTCCCTTATACTACTGTTACGTACTACCCTTATGTACTACCAAAGATCAACGAACGAGCCAGGCCGGCCGGCCACAAACTAACCTTAAATTAATCAGCAACTAATTATTTTAGTCCAAACACAGGAAGGCGACTAGGTATCCAAGGACCCAGCGACGAAATGAAGTGACGTGAAAATAAACCAAACATAGATACCTATTACGCTGTTGTCACATCTTGTCAACGTTCCTTTGATCTCTGTTTTATTTACCTATTAAATATACTTCAAAGCGTTTAGCGTGGTATGAAGGTAGGAATGTGGTAGGTACCTGTAAGGCAGGAGTATGTATGGTAGAGGAATTCATTTACATACATTTACGGTGTATTGTTTTGGAAATTTACTTGGTAATCTTGGTATTTCTGAAAATGGGTCGTAACCAGTAACTATGTTCGTTTGGGCTTATCTCCGGAACTGCGTCCGATTTTATAACTTCTTTGTATCAGACTGTAAAAATTGTCAAAGTGACCGATTTTGTACTTTTTCAACATTGTTTTTAATGCATAATAGTAATATTTTCGTAATTTTGGCTCTGTAGTAGACTTTAAGACTGTATATCCTGTTGGAAAAACGCATAAAACATAATATTTTGGCATACTGTAATGGTTGTATTCATCCTGAAAGTTAACTCTGACATCTATTTTCGTAAAACGCTATGAAAGGATTGTCTTCGCTTTAAAAAACCCTAATTAAAAATTATACTTAAACTCTGTAGTTCCCTAAATCAAGACTTAATCTTTCTAAACCTGTAATTGTCTTTAAATAATTTGCTCACATCATTACGATATTGCTCTGGGCAAAACGCAAAACATGAAGTTTTCGTCACGAATCGAATACACTACGTTATCGCTAAAGCTTTATTTAGTTACTAGCTTTTGCCCGCGACTTCGTCCGCGTATATGTCGGTTATCGCGGACGCAGACGAAGTCGAAGTCGAAGTCGAATAAAAAGTAGCCTATGTCCTTTGTTGGGGTTCACACTTACCCTGTACCAAATTTCACACAAATCGGTTCAGTAGTTTAGGCGTGAAGAAAAGACAGACAGACAGACAGAGTTACTTTCGCATTTATAATATTAGTTAGGATCAAAAATATTAAGGAAAATTAGGAAAAATAGACTAGCTAGTACAAGTATAAAATTGAATCTAGTAGCCTCTTCCAAAAAGTAGTTTCATATTGAGAAGAATGGGCAAAAAACTTTATCCACAATAGGGTTTCCTAAAGTGGGTCCACGAAACCCTGAGGGCTCTGTAGCATGTGTATCAGGGGGGGAGGGGGGAATTATACTACATAATTCCAACTACTAAACAAAACTTGGCATTTCTCGGTAAACTCGCCATAAGCCATTGCAACAACAGTTTTTTTTTTGTCATTTCATAGGCATACGTTTGACCACTATCTCACCTGATGGGAAACGATGATGCGGTCTAAGATGGAGCACGCTTGCCTAGAAGTAACCTATTCACTCTTGACTTAAAGACTCCCGGGTTGCAGCTATCAGGAAACACAGACTCAGGCAGGGAATTCCACTCCTTAGCAGTACGCACAATGAATGTGTTCCCAAAACGTTTTGTGCGTGTGGGTGGGATGTCCACCATGTACCGGTGCGGTGGCGCATCGCCGTACGTCTTGTGGTCCGATGATGGAACGGGCTCGGCGGAATTAAATTATGCAATTCTGTCGCACACTCCCCAAAATGCAAAAGAAGTTAAATTGTGAAAGTAGTCCGTGACTGCAAAAAGTTTTATAAATTAAACTCTGATCCAGGATACAGATACGAGTCGCCTAGTGCAGTTAAGTGAATTAAATTGACGAATTTATACCAAAAAGCCGTACCACAAAAAGAGATGAAGAATGCGGATTCGCATTCACAGATTCGAATACTTACGTCGAAATAAAAAGATTTTAGACAGAGCAGCTGAATTGGCCCACCCACGCGAATTTAAACCTGGACAAAAACCATTTATCCATCACTAGTTTCTACAGGCGACTTCGTCCGCGTCCGTTGTATAACTACTATAAAACTACATAGCTTAAGCACACCCACGACACTCCATATAAACGAAACGATATAATTGCGTACACTACTACCAAAATAACGGGCTGTACAAATACGTGCGTGTGAGTGCGTGTCTACGCGCCGCTCGAACTAAAAGCAGTTCCCAGAGCATGTTCCACGCGAGAAGAGGTGAGGAACAGTGTTTTGGAAGGAGGCGGAGCGTGTCGCTACTGTACGGTAGTACTAATACTTATACTGTGGCTTAAGGCTGCGCCGAGCAAAATCATTCAAAACAGTCGTCACTGTTAAAGTGATATAATCAATACTTTTACCATAATTGCCATAAAAAATATGTAATGAATACCACAGTGAATGTGTTAACCGATTATCGTTGGCAAAAAATAAGAATACTGTTTAATTTAGTAAACAAAAATACGTAAAGTTGTACAAAAATCTTTAAAAAAATCTCGTATTTAGTTGAGTTTTGTTAGTAAACTGTATTTTTTTTTCACAAACTTGAATTCATATTAATCTTTAACATTCATACTACAATTTGTAGTTTTTACATTTTCGAAACGTCGCTTAGTTATTTTATTATTAATTTTTCGCGCTGTTTTGAATCATACGCAACGTATGTATGTATGATTCAAAACAGCGCGTCAATTAAAACAAAAATTAATAATAAAATAACTAAGCGACATTTCGAAAATGTAAAAACTACAAATTGTAGTATGAATGTTAAAGATTAATATGAATTCAAGTTTGTGAAAAAAAAATACAGTTTACTAACAAAACTCAACTAAATACGAGATTTTTTTAAAGATTTTTGTACAACTTTACGTATTTTTGTTTATTAAATTAAACAGTATTCTTATTTTTTGCCAACGATAATCGGTTAACACATTCACTGTGGTATTCATTACATATTTTTTATGGCAATTATGGTAAAAGTATTGATTATATCACTTTAACAGTGACGACTGTTTTGAATGATTTTGCTCGGCGCAGCCTTAAGTATAAAAGACACTCAGCAATAGCTTACTATCAGTGATAGATTTTTGGTAATGGGATAAGCCAGGAAGTTCCAAAGATTAACAAATAATGAATTTTACTTCTTTATAATATTACCTACTTTATTAGCTTCAGTTCGCGACTACATACGCGTGGAAGTCAAATCTATACGGTCTTTTTTTTATAATATGTGGGGACATTTCACACACGGCCATCTGACCCCAAACTAGGGAGACCCTGTACTATGGGTGTCAGACAGCTGATATACATACACAAATATTTTTTTTTTAATACATAGGTCATGTATAGATAAACAGCACCCAGACTGACAGACAAACACAAGTGCTCATCACACAAATATTTACCCTGGGCGGGAATCGAACCCGCAACACGCTGCGCAGCAGTCGATCGCTCAGCCACTGCGCCAACCGTGTCGTCGTTGTTTGTTTGTTTAAATGCGCTAATCTTCGGAACTACTGATCCAATTCTGAAAATTCTTGCGCTAATAAGAAGCTATGTTATCACTGAGTGCTATAAGTTATATTTTATTATAAAAAAAAATTAGGGGTCCGTAAAAGAAATCATGCGAACGAAGGCGCAAGGAAAGTGCTAGTTTAAGTACCTACCATATTATTATATGACATGACAGTATGACACTGGGCAATAGTGTAGCCTGTGCAGCTTTCTGTAAGTGACTGATTTCCCGTCATCATAGAGCTATTCTGTTACAATCTCCCTCGTTGAACAACCAGGTGAAGTGAGCTGTCATCCATCCTGATTATACTTCGTGGTCCCGATGCTAGGGATTGACATAAAGCAGACCCGTGGCAGGTCACTTCACCTAGGTGTTCACCGGTGTTCACCGAGGGAGATTGTAACAGAATAGACATACAGGTTAGAACTTCCAGAGTTACCTCTTTCAAACAAATTAAATAATTTTAATATTATATTTCAAATTGTTGGGAGGCTAAATAAATCACAAGATGTATTTTCACAATAATATTCAGCGATCTTCAACTAAAATTATCAAGGCTTCAAATACCTAAAACTTGGCTCCGTTCTCAAAATTTTCAATAAAAGTTTCAAACAATTTGTCTTCGGACTACAATTTATAATAACAATTTTGTTCTGGCATTTAATTCGCCTAGATAACTGATACTTAGACAATAATTCAAATTTGAAGTATTTACATGTATTACGCCAAGTCTATGTCTGTTTTATAAATGTATGTAATACACATTTACAATTTTCGCCTACAATGAATTGAAATCATTTCAGATTTATCCATACTAATTTTATAAATGCAAAAGTGACTTAGTTTGTTTGTTAACCTACAGCTAAACTACTGAACCGATTTTGATGAAATTTACAGGCTAAGCTTGAAGCCCAAGAAAGGCGGTTATAGCTTTTATTTTGTGTATACCGTACAATATTTACACGAATAATACAATAAGGCAAGTACGCAAAATACGCGCTGAGACGTGGAGTTGCGGACACCAACCCGTAATACTACTACTACTATAATTGGCATCAAAAAAATCCTACACATCGTCTTCATCTAGGAATGTGCCTAAGAGACTGGCGGCATTGCCACGTTGGATGGCAATTAACCTCTGGCCGAGTTAAAAATCAGCTCTGGATGTGTCCACCAAAAGGCTATTTAGACTTTTATTTATTTATTTATTTATAGGAACTCCAACGACTTATCCACTAATAACATAATTATATGATGAGGCGAACATTCGCTAGGATTACGGTGGGCACTTACATATTAATACGTTGTACCGTTCAGCATGTGTTGGTGGAGTGTGTCCGATATAGTACCAAAAGAAATACACTACTTAGATCTTTGAAATTATCAGCAATAGATGTTGGTGCGTTTAATGGAATTTTAAGTAAGCCTACCACTGAAGCAGCAAAATTATTGTACACTTTTTTAGTAGATAAGTAATCTTAAGTTGTATCTTTTCTATTCACATGTTAAGAATTATTTCGTTAATGATGTTTACGGTTCCTAGAAGTACGATGGGATTGACATCGTCGCAAATGTGTACAAAAATCCCTTAATAAAATAAAGATTAAAAAAAAAAAAAAACTTTAAATGTAGGTACACGTGACATAACAAAATACAATTAATACAATGATCTAGAATACAATTACATTACTTAGGTAAGGTTATAGGCTATTAAGGCTACCTACATTTTAATTCGCGACTTCGTTTGTTCATCATCAAATCATCTCTATGTAATTTTTATGTATTTTCATTGATTTTAATTTTCCCATTTTTTACTCATAAAAGCAAATTCAGAACTATTTTTTGTTCTTTTTCTTATTTCTAGATATAAAAGCAATAAAAATAAATTATGACTTTAAGACAACCCGTGCGCAAATATGCTGTAGGCCGATGTAATGTGCCCAAGTGACACGAAACCAATAATTGAATGAGGAACAGTAATTCCAATAAGAGTTGCGGTAATCGATCTGAAGGACAACTTATTATATTATTTTGACTTTTCACAGTCAGTTTCATTTCTAAATATAGAATTTACATTCAAAGCTAATCAATTGTCTGCAATCTTTGATACAATGTATGAAAGGAAATTCCACTACCTATTATTTTCAAAATGCGATCTCCTTTCGTCATCATTTTTCAGGTATGAAGCCTATCAAGGGGCTTTGTTTTGTTTTTTTCGATGACATGGGAGGTGGGGTACCGTAGGCACCATCCAGACATGGTGGTGCCTACGTCAGATTATTTTTTCGGCAAAATTAAGAACACATAATTATGGCAACCCTCAAACACTGCTGCTTATGAATACCAATAAAGAAAACTGAACAGTAGGTCGATTCTGTAAAATTCAAACAACAACTCGCATCTCACATCGCTATTCACCCTCACTTCGCATAAGGTTCAAAATGACCTTGATATAATTGACACTTTGAATCGGGTTCGAGTGCGAAGTGAGCGTGGAAGTGACGGGGAAATTACCTTACAGAATGTCAACTTCTTACGTCATCTCTTACTTTATCTGTCAAAATCTCTCTGTCAATTTAGTTCAACTCGCTGACACGCTCGCAAGGGTGGCGCTAGTGTAAAGTTCGAATTATCAACCGAGTTTTTAGAATGCCAATCAAAAAACTCACAGCGGATTCAGATTCGAAGTTTCGAATGAGGTCTTACAGAATCACACCCCTGATATAAAACTAATAGGTGCTTAAGTTAAAGACAATGGGGGTAAGAACTTTGAATACTTTTTCTGACAAGGGCAAGGCTAAAAATTATTAGAATTCTGTTTACGCAATACTTGTACCTATTCTTGCAATACCCCTATCAACGTATTACACACAAAACAATAGTTAAAATACGAGACACCGACTGTTATATCCTATGTATACTTATACTTACCTAGGTACTAGTTAAGTTAGTTAAGTACAGTCAACAGCAAAAGTAGATGATCAAAATCAGAAATTCAATACTAATTTACTAACACTAATTTATATAATTTATGACTAGTTTATTTATTAAAAGTATGCGATTGTCACACACATGCTTTTGAATCACTTCGACGCCACACAGTTCTGATGCGAACTCCGTTCATTAGCATTGTATTTCTGATGTTCATCATCTACTTTTGCTGTTGACTGTACACGAACTGTCTCATCAACCTAATCACATAGTCCGATCGAGTTGAGAGTTTTAAGAGCGCACTAAAATATGTATTTGACGAGATCTAGATTACAGACTACCTACAGACTGCAGATAAAACTTTTATAAAAGCTCTAGGGCTGCCGAAGCTGGGTTTTCAATTGTATTCATCACTAGATTAAAATATACGTAGGTATATCTTCCTCTTGAATCACTATCTATAGCTGAAAACGGCATTAAAATCCGTTGCGTTAGTTTAAAAAATTTAAGCGTGCAGACAGCGGGAGCGACTTTATTTTATACTAAGTAAAGATAAAAAAGTTAAGAAGATAAAGATAATTTAAATATTATTATTAGTACTATATTAAAAATAACCCTGTTCCCGATACCTGCGCGCTAAGTTTTTTTTACTCAAATATTTTTAAAGATTTGTAGACTTTATAAAAAATATAACCTTTGTTTGTTTTATTTTTAGATATTTGTAGGAATGGTTTCGTGCTTACAGAAGTTACAAACTAACTCGAAGTTTTATGAAAACCCTGGCTAGCTCAAGCGTGACCAATGAGACTAAACCAAGAAAGTTTCTTGGTTTAGTCTCAGACACCTACACATAGTTTAACTATACTTTAATGTAGGTGTCTGCTTTAACAATGTAAAGGTAAATTCCTGTACCTAACCAACAACTTTTAAAATTAAATCGCAATAACCCATCATTATGAGTGACAATCAATATCAAAAATGTAGGCTTATATTGACAGATTGTGACAAATTAGAATGTGAGCGTCCCTAAAAATACTGGAATTACCCCCCGCCTTGCTCAGGGCTCGATCCATCTAATCTTACCATTATTATCAAGAAAAGCAAGGAGCTTCTTAAAGGTCATGGATCATATTTGAACTTCGCATGTTTTCATAGACAGTCAACGCCCCGATGTGCTTCAAAACAACGTATTTGTAAACTCTTGCAGTTGACTATTTTACGTAGGTAGTTTTTAATGGAAGTTTCCTGATATTTAGGTAAGTGCTTCCTTAGATCAAAACCAGGATCTCAATTGTACGTATAATTACCGGTTTTTAACCTTTTAATTGTCACTGAACGGCCACGACAGGTACAGTTAGATTCAAACTTAATGGCGACTGTGAAGTGAGCGGTTGGCTGCGCAATAACCCGCCCCTCACCCCCGCTGTCACATGAAATTCTTACTGCGCAGCGACTCGCCTCGTGTTCAGAACCCCCATTAAGTTTGAATCGTACTGTACCTACATGACAGACTTTTATATGTAAATAAAGCTTGTTAAACTTATGAAACAACATCGTTTTTTTCGGTTCCGTACCCAAAGGGTAAAAACGGGACCCTACTAGACTCCACTGTTCATCTGTCTGGCTGTCTGTCACCAGTCTGTATCTCATGAACCGAGATAGATAGACAGACGTAATTTTCACAGATGATGTATATCTGTTGCCACTATAACAATAGGTGCTAAAAATAGAATAAAATAAATAATTAAGGGGGGTCACATACAACAATTATTTTGCCGTTTATTGCGTGATGTCTAATGTTGTACTATAGATAATGGTACGAAAACTGTAGTATATTGTGACGGTATGTCTAATATACATTATTATTGTATGTGAGGGTGTTTGGAAATATCACAGTACGACGGTTTAATTCTTTACTCGCAGTCAGGAAGACGGCGAAAACATTGACCAATATGTAACCGCGCTGAGGGTAGGTATTGAGTCAGCAATGTGAGTTTAGTGAATTGCACGAGAGCTTGTTACGGGATAAAATCGTATGTGGGATCGCCAACAACACTGTTAGGGAGCGACTTCTTCGCACAGATGAACCTTCGTGCGCGAGTCCGACTCGCAATAATTGGCCAGTTGTTTATATTCTTCCCTAATAGGGTATTTTCCTGTATGTGTGAAAAAAATCTATAAATATATTATTGAGATAGTTTAGGCAAAAAGCAGTCGGAAAATGTAATACAAGTTTTAGTTCATAAAATACCTAAATACATTTTTAAATTCAATTCAAAGTTTTCAGTTTTTTAATCTGGAAATAGTAGCCGCCATGTTATTACGCCGTAAGGCTGTGTAAACAAAAAAATGACAACTGTCAGTCCACCGATTGGCGTATATAGGCTTTGCACTTTTGTTATTTTCGTAACCAAGGTAATTTTTTAATTATTACACCTATTACAAAATATTCTTTTAATTATTTTTAAATTATATACTATTATCACATATAATATGAGCGCATATGATACACAACGAACTGACGTCAAATTTAGATCCATTTTTATGGCACATAACGATTGAATAAAATTTTTCTATTTTTTTTTGTGGCATATTAGCACTACAGAATTTAATTGAGACACTTTTCAAAAATGGGTGTCATACCCTAATATAAATGTTCCTTGTTCCGCAACCAAAGAATAGTCGGGTTTGCAAACTTAGATTACAAACTCAGTGGTTGGTTGCTAACGTGACACATAAGCCACAGTCATCCTTAGAGAATTTATATGCACGAAGCAGTCATCACAGGACTAAAAAAAAAATTGGTTGTCTGTAAAGTCGGTTTACGGACGATAGTTTTACGTGATAACGTCAGAAACATAATGGCTTACGTATATAACATAAGTAAGTAATAGCTTCCGTCGAGGTGGGCGGAGCTTATTGCTTGGGCCGATCTATCGCTTGTTCCGCGCTCTCGCTTGCACGCTCAGGCTCAAGCGGAACGTGACACTTTCTCGTGCGTGCAGCCGGTGTTCATCGATTTATAAGACGTTATCATGTCAATAAAACTGATAAGTAACTATTCCTAGACAAGATACCAAAATACTTCATTAAATCAAATCAATTCAAAGATTTCTGTATTAATTTAACAATTTATTTATTATTTATTTATTTATACTTCATGCACAAACGTACAAAGGCGGACTTAATGCCTTAGGCATTCTCTACCCAGTCAACCAAGGGTGCACAATTGCAATTTAATTTTCCAATCACGTAAATTGTTCTGAAACTTTGATTCTATATTCTGAAGTATTCAAATTCAGTACGATAATTCAGTAAGATCTGTCGTAATGTTGCCATAGTACCTAGTTGAATATTTTAATAGGCTCATTCATTTATTGTTAAATTGGTGATCGTTTGTTAAAACTAAAGAATCATAGCAGGATTTGTACAAGAAAAATAAAAATGTTCAGAATAGTTGAAGTTCTAATTCTTATATTCTTGGGTAACTAAATAGTATCTTCTGGCATTTATAATATTTTGAAAAGGCCGCAATTAAAATGGATGTAAAAAGTAAATAGTTTAACGAAAAGCTCATTATTACAGAACGAAACGGCAGCTGATAGTAACAGTGACACTGACAGCCGTTTTATGAGAAATAATGTCACAAATAATGATTAATCAATGCTTTTTCAACTCCGCCATTGTAAACCACAATTCACATCACTTGTCATCCAATTTCTTATAATCCGTTAATGTCACTTGTAACTTTATTTACATAAACATAAAATCAGCAACATTATGAAATAAAAAACTGTTATTTTCATTTTAAAATATTTTAATTATGCGGGGGTTTAAAAATATGGTAAGTATAAGTATAAATCTACTCCTGGTAATGTATTCTCCACATTGAAAGATATTTTAAACCCTCTAAAATGTTTTTTTTTTTCATACAAATGAATGTATGGATCTCGTCATGATTCCTTAACAAAAATTAAAAAATAAGTTTAGTTTTTAGTTTTTGAAAAATAAGTTTTTTTTTAGGAAATCAATGTGGCAGTTCCCACTACTATTTGCCGATTTCACAAACACCATAATTATTATTAGATAGGTCATTATTTTTTTTTTATAAGAGGTTAGCAGATAACCCACCTACGTTCTTGAATAAAAACCTCCGAAACTTTTCAAACTTGCTGCAGGTGCCGATTTGCCGAAAACCTCAAACGGCGCAAATATAATAAACATCTTGGAAGCAAAAAAAAAAGAAAATAAATAAAATCTACTTATTATTTTATTAGTAGGTAGATACTAGATACCTACTATTTGACCCTTGACGACTTTAGTATTATATCATCTGTGCTTGAGGCAATATGGGTTTATCAACGTTGTTATTTTGATGAATAGGTATGTAAAAGTCACAAAAGTTTGCTTCCTTATAGTAATATGACGAAATTACAATGTTAGTAAATGCTCACCTTCTTCTTTGATAACCTCCTTCCCGCTGGCGGCGTCGTCGCCGGTATTTTCCACATCGGCCATAACTATCAACACAAATATATTTCGCACAAAACCAGAGCAATTTTAAAATAAACTTGTCACACGCAATATATTATATTGCCTACCGTCCTACTCCCAAATCACTACACACAGCACTTGATAATTTGTAAACATCAAAGGAGTACCCAATCGCACATAACGATGAACGAATCTAATTCCTGAATAAATTACTCAATTATTAAAAAAAACTCGCGCTGATAACTTTCGCGCCAATATACGATTTTTTAGTCTTGGCACACACACGTCCAAATGCCACAAGAGATGATCACAAACTGTTCTATTTTGGTTGATGGAACAAATTGAAAGATTTATATGCAAGAGTAATTTGCGGCAAATACCTACTTTAGTACACTTATTATTATTTGCGCGCCTATTAGTTTTTCATTCAATACTGAAGTACACTCGGCGTCACAAAAATCGCACCTCTTTAAGAATTCCCTTCAAAGTCATTTTAACCCTATTAATCAATGGTATACATATGACTATAAGGTATAATTGGAAAGGCAATTTATTTAAATTTCAGAATAAATCAATGGATTTGGTTTTTTGTTTACCAGGGAATAAAAAAAAGCAAGCTAATGCAAATGATTAAAAAGTTAAATTTTATTTTATCAGCAAAAATTACAACAAAGTCCTTAAAACTAACTTAAAACCTAGTGTTACCCCCCCTAGCCCTGATGACTGCTTCCATGCGTTCTCTCATGGACCTTATTAATGTGACAACAGTCTCTTGTGGAATGTTGTCCCATTCTGCAACGACGGCATCTTGAAGGTCTTGGAGAGTGGTAGGGGCAGGATTTCGTGCCCGTACTCGCCGTTTCAGTTCATCCCAAAGGTGCTCAATAGGGTTCAGGTCTGGACTTCGCGCCGGCCAGCGCATAACAGGGATGCCAACTTCTTGCAGGTAGTCTCTTACAATTAAAGCGGTGTGACAACGGGCGTTATCGTGCATTAACGTGAACCCACTGCCAACAAAACCCGCATAAGGGACAACCTGCTCCTCTAAGATCTCTGTTATGTACCGAGCAGCAGTCAGCGACCCTTGCCCGCGAGCACTTCCAGTCCGAGAAACACACACAAGGTTCGTTTTACCGTCGATTGACATGCCGCCCCAGAACATGCACGAGCCACCCCCGTATTCCACTGTCTCTTGAATACAGGCTTGTGCGAATCGTTCCCCTTGCCTCCTATACACTCTTCGACGCCTGTCGTTGCAGAAAAGACACACCCTCGTCTCATCCGAGAAGAGCACAGCCCTCCATTGGTCTATTGTCCAATCCACATGGTCACGGGCAAATTGCAACCGGTCTCTCCTATGCTGTGCAGTCAATTTGGGCCCTGTAGCAGCCCTATGAGCTGCAATTTTCTTCTCCCGCATTCTTCTTCTAATCGTGGAGACGCTTACAGAAGTTCTGCGAGCTGATCGCAGTTGTTGTTGCAGCTCAACAGCATTGGAGAACCGATTACGTAAAGACGTCGAAACAATGAAGCGATCGTCTCTTTCGGATGTGCACCGTTGTCTTCCAGATCCACGTCTTCGGATATAGCCACCAGTCTCTTGGAAACGTTGGAACACTCGTCGAACGGCAAAACGACTCAAGTTCAGTTGCCGAGCAACATCACATTGCCGCATCCCTGATTGCAGTAGTGCAATGACTTGAGCGGCTTCATCTGCAGTGGTATCCATCTTCTGGGGTATTTTTCTTGCTGTAGCTGTTCACGTGTGTTCACTTCAAAGGTTGAATAGCGAATGACCCACATTTAACCCGGGTCGCCCGTTTTATACCCTTGTAGGGAGGTGCAATTAGTGGCCGTTGTAATGCGTATTTTGACAACATTTTTTTTAACGTTACGTGCTAATGAGATCTGTTGTGTTTAGGAATTCTAACTGTTGTTAATTTAAAGGTCGTTAAACATACTTTTAATTGATACCAATATTAATTGGGTTTAATGTATTCGTTACTGGCGGGACATGTTTTAAACTTATTTTCGAAAAGGTGCGATTTTTGTGACGCCGAGTGTAGTTACTTACTTAAATATTTTCAAGGCCGTAAGATCGTCTTAGGAGGTAGGATTTAACCATTCTATAGCCAAGGTCTTGTGGGCTTAGTGTTTAAAACGAGGAAGTTATTACTAGGTAGGTACCTACTCCTAAAATGTTCCTAATTTGTACTTATTTGCTTAGCCCATAAAATTGTAAGTTTACTTTTTTGTTGGTCTGAGGTTTATAATTAGAACATTGTTTACCTTTATTTTTTACGGGTTATTTTTAAATGCACATCAGTATAATTTTTCAGCACACTAGGCAACTCCACTAATTAACTGAATGCATACCTACCAGAAAAAAGGATGCTGTGCAAAAAAAAACTATTGATTAACTAAACATGTCCTACAATAAAATCTAAAAATCACACAAAACTAGATTACCTTTTTTATCGAATTCAAACCAAAAATGTGGTTATATGATTTATAAAACAAAAATACGAATTGTTTATCAAAATAATATTTTACACTCTAAATTGTAGAATAACAAATTATAAAAAACCAGGAAAATGCTGCAAAACCGACTTCACGCAGTCTTGTCTGCCTTACACCTAGGGGGGAACCGATCACTTTTCCGAATTAGTCACAGAAACGAATCGCTGCAAAACCGACTTCACGCAGTCTTGTCTGCCCCTACGCCTAGAGTGTAATTTAAGAACGCGTAGGCGCGGAGGGGTGGGGCGGCCCGCGAGCTGAGGAACAGGCGGTTTAAAGGGTCGCCTTCGGCTTGAAGGGTCGCCTCAGCCGCGACGGTGAGCGTTAAAACCATCTGCGACGATAAGCTCGCGTGGGGCCCGCCCAGACTCCGCAGCGCCGGAGCCGTGACAGAAACAATGCTTGTGCATGTTGCATGCCTGCTTGCATGTTTATGCTTGTTTGCACGCTGCATGCTTGCTTGCATGCTGTATGCTTGTTTACTATTTTGATAATAGTAAAACAGTTCTGCAAATACCATTATACAGTATATTTAATTTGATTTATTTAGTGTACATAATTCGTGTGCAAGTCAGTATTTTTGGTTTAATTTTGCAGTATATGGTTCGAAAAAAGGGAATACACAGATATCGATTTAAATACATGCCATTTTTTACTAGTATAAAAATAAAATTGTGTAAATTAAAGAGTTAAGCGCAGACGAGCTTAGATGTTTCGTACATTTCGTACAAATCTCATGAAATGTAATAGTGGACAAGCTTCATGCCATTTACCGGGCACAACTAAAGACACCAGGCTTCCTAATGGACGAACTAAAACCGCCTCAAATCGGATACTGGATTCTCGACAGTCGTATGTGATAGAGAGTTAAAGTCGTGGGTATGTGATTTTTTATACATTCTGGAATTCTATCGTATGTAGAAGGTAGTTACCTAATAAGTAGTTAATTATGACTAAGTAATGTGTATAAAAGTACTCTGTGGTTATATCCTCAAATCGGACACTGGATTCTCGACAGTCGTATGTGATAGAGAGTTAAAGTCGTAGGTATGTGATTTTTTATACATTCTGGAATTCTATCTTAAGTAGAAGGTTACCTTCTACATATGACTAAGTAATGTGTATAAAAGTACTCTGTGGTTATATCCTTAACCGGGTTATTATTGGTAACTGGTAAAGTAAACTGTCGAGAAGAAAAACAAAATTATTTTTTTCCCGTAATTTTTAGCCTGGGTCAGGCTACAAATTACGGACCAAGTAGTTTTATAAGTACCAAGTACGCACCCACTCAAATCATTTGTTTTAAATATATGTAGACCATTTATTATGCACTTTTGAATTGTCAAGGAGTCAGTCAGAAAGTTGAAGCTAGTTGCTCGTTCCAAACCGAGGTTTTTATGGAGAAGAACGAGCTGGAAAGTCCATGAACACTCTTTTAAAATCGATATACTTATTATTATTTTTTACATCATCATTCATGTTGAATCTACGGGACACAAATGTGAGAAAAATGTATTTAACAAGTTGTGCATAAGAGGTCTAGAGACAATCGTATTAAACAATTCAAAATAAATTTAAAATAACCGAGGCAGGTAAGAGATGACCAGTCTCAACAGATAGCGCCTGTTCACGAACATGACGCACGGTTCGACACCATTTGGCTCAATCATTTCTAAGTTAACCGAATGATCCAACACATGCGCCACCATCAGCGAGAAATTCAAGTGATCATTTACCAAAAAATTTGACGTGTAATTTTTTCTTACTAATAAATGTGTTTATCTGTTTATTCATGACCTACAACCGATAGGGCAAATTGAAGTCAATGTTTTGGTACGGAAGACTAACTTGACTAACATGTTTTGTTCTCTCCAAAGGTTTATAAGTCATTACAGCTGAGCACATCCACCATCATAATCTATGTCTGCTAATGACTCAAGAGGCAAGTTTATTTAGTGGTGGGTCTATTTTCATTTATTAAGGTCAATCTTCCCGTCTGAAAAAACATTATTAGATGCCTCAAATTACGTGATGCTAATAAAAAAACTGGCCAAGTGCGAATCGGATTCGCGCACGAAGGTTTCCGGCCGTACCATTATCTATACAACATTAGACATCGAGCAAAAAACGGAAAAATCACGTTTGTTGTATGGGACCCCCCTTTATTATTTATTTTATTCTCTTTTTTGCAAGGGGGTCGCCAAGGGGGGGTAGGTAGGGGCAGCTGCCCCCCCCCCTAGAGATTCCAAAAGGTTCATGTGCCTTTGGCTGTATTTCAAATTCATACTTTTCCTATCCATCATATATCAACTTGCCCCCCCCCTAGGCCATTAGCTGGCGGAACCTGGCGACGCCCTTGCTTTTTTGTACCTATTGTTATAGCAGCAACCGAAATACATCATCTGTGAAAATTTCAACTGTCTAGCTATCACGGTTCATAAGATACAGCCTGGTGACAGACAGCTAGACAGACAGACGGACAGTGGAGTCTTAGTACAATGGTCCCGTTTTTACCCTTTGGGTACGGAACCCTGAAAAAATGCAGGCGCATCTACAGGCGTGATATTATGATACATTACGAATTACGAAAAATACGGTAAGTTATTGCAGACGTGTTTTCTTATGACTTTGACAAATTAAGAAATCTATTTGTTTAAAACAGAACTTAGAATTCAATTGTTTAATATTGTAGTTATCACAGTATGGACATTTATGTTTATATAGAATAATAATTTGATTTCAATAAAATGGAACGCAACGCAATTTTTTTTTGCTGGCAGCATTATAGTTCTGTTCGGCTGTTCACTGTTCAGTGACAGTTGACAGTGTCTAATCAAACTTGTCAAAGCATTGGTGTCACGAGTAAACGCTATGTTTTTGTAATTTATTTACTTGAAATAACCTGTTAACAATATAAAAGTGTACAAAAATCAATAGTTCTACCTTAGTAATAAGTGCTAGTAAATTATTATTATCGTCACAATGGCGGAAGAGGAAGAAAACTTGCATCGTTTGGAGGGATCTTCCGGGGATGCTCCGGGTGGTCTTATTCTTAAAAAGAAGGATCCTCCAGGGGAGTTTCAATTCGCTAGGCCTTCATTACTTGGTCTTGACAAGCTAGCTGCAGCTAAACGTAAGCAAAACAGGCTGATATCGTTTCAAGATGAAAGTAACGATGATGATGTTAACGACGATAAATCTGATGCCAGTAGCTCAAAAGAACGTAAATACAGGAAGCATAACGAAGAAACACCTACTTATACCGGTGGTATATCAGAACAAGCGCGGGAACGAATGCTAGAGAGATTACAAAAGTAAGAAAGTTTGATACAACTTTGTTTTATTATTGTTGACTTTGTTTACAGTTAAAAGTTTGGATGTGTAACTTTCTGATATGTAATAAGACCAAAACCGTAATTTTTAATAAGCTATATAGCATACATCTAGAACCACACAGTCCATTACCTTTTTGAGCCAAGTTATAGACACAAAAAAGTGACATAAAATAAGTTAAAATGGGGTTTTTCCTTTACTCTTCATGGTTTCCAATATCATTGTAAACTTATATTTTGTATTGTTAAAGTAATCTTGAAGTCAAATTATTTTCAAATAACTGTAAGCATGTTTTAAATCCAATAAGAAAACATTTCACATTTCATGTTATTGTATTAACTGCTTATTATAATAATTTGGTTGTAATTTTAAATACTGTTGGTTTAGTATTGACTGAATATTTTTTTGTCTTCAAATTAATAGAAGTTTTAAGGAACCGTCTCACCAGGGTTGTGTAGGGTACCAAAGCCATGAAGCTGTGTGGTAAAACTATGTGTTTATTTCCACTAGAGCCTAGTGGTATAGCAGAACAAGCATGATGTGCTTGCGCATATGTAAGAACTCTTTTCCACCAGACCTGAGATCAGCTATGGTCCTTAGATTTAATTGAATAGCAAGCATTGGTTACACATAAGAAACCATGAATGTCATAACATGTTGCAATAGTCGGTAACTTACTTGACATATTCCTTGGTTGCCGTGTGGTGCGTGGCGTGTGGTGTGTCATAGAAAGCGACAGAGGGATATTGACCAGAGCATGGGGAGCACGTCCTATTGAGCACCGTAACACCTACTACGATCGCCAACATGCATCGGCCAAGGATGGCGATTACGGCTGAACCCCCCCTTGGAGGAGACCTACGCCCAACGGTGGGCGTCTTAAGTTTGATATAATTATGATGATTCCTTGGTTGGCTGCGCAAGCCGGGGTTGGTTAGTGATCTCTGGGCTGATATAATGATGATGATCCCCATCCATTGAATAATAAAATCAGTTAATAATACAACTGGAAAATAATTAATTAATAATTAACTTGTACTTCCAGAAGACAAATTCCCAATTGCCAGAGGAGTCAGACAGGGTGACCCAATATCTCCAAAGCTATTTATAGGTGTACTCCAGAATATTTTCAACAAACTGGACTGGCAAAATACTGGCATCAAAATACATGATAAATATTTAAGTCACTTGAGATTTGCTGACGATATAGTCCTATTCTCAGAGAACATAGAGAAAATGACTCTAATGTTAAATGCTCTCAACACAGAAAGTCGAAAAGTTGGACTAGAGATGAACTACAGTAAAACCAAAATTATGACAAATAGTACAACACCTAGAGTTTTTATCAACAACGAAGAGATAGAATATGTGGATCACTACATATATCTAGGTAAACGTGTTTCATTTAGTGCTACCAATAACACAGAGGAAATAGACCGTAGAATCGCCTTAAGTTGGAAAAAGTTCTGGAGCCTCAAAGAAATACTCAAAGGATGCTTCGATCTACATCTGAAGAAGACGGTAATGGACACCTGCATCTTGCCAAGTCTTACTTACGGCTGCCAAACTTGGGTCCACACTAACAAAACTAAGCAGAGAATAAGAACTTGCCAAAGGGCGATGGAAAGAAGCATCCTGAAAGTCAAAAAGAAAGACAAGATTAATAGTAAAATAATAAGATCTAGAACAAAACTCACAGATGCACTAGGATTTGTGCTTAAACAAAAATGGCGCTGGGCCGGGCACGTCACCCGAATGACAGATGACAGATGGACTATCAGATTCACAAAATGGCCAGGACCACAAGGAAAAAGAAGAGTGGGAAGGCCTAGAGCAAGATGGAAGGATGACATAGTAGCCACAGCTGGACCTAATTGGCTCAGCCGGGCCAGAGATAGGGACAAATGGAAGGAGATGGAGGAGGCCTATACCCGTCAGGGGTCCTTAACCTAGATATAGGAACTAGCATATAAGAAATAAAAAGCAATGTAAATATTAAGGAATCAATAAAGGCTTTATTATTTATTTATTATTTTATTATTTACTTCCAGAAGAGAAAAAGATGCAAAAGAGAAGGGTGTACATTACTCCACACAAGAAGAAAAGAAAACACGATCTAAAGATGACGAAGATGACCGCTACTACCGTTACCGCTATGACAGGAGGGACCGTGACCGCAGGAGAGATGACCACAGAGATGATAGAAGGGACAGGGATAAGGATAGAGATAGAAGACAGGGTGGAAGAGACTCGGAAAGAAGGGATAGGGACAGTGACCGGAGGGGAGAAAGTTCTAGAAGAAGTTATTATGAGCCCAGGTTTAAAGATGAGCCTAGGACTCCCAAGTATGTAACTTTTGTTATTACCTATTGTTGTTTCATAGATTTAAATCAAATCTTTTACTTGCTTTTAACACACCTTGCAATAGGGTATTACACCCATTTTTGAAAAGTGTGTCAATGAAATTCTGTAGTGCTAATATGCCACCAAAAAAAACACAGAATTTTTATTCAATCGATAAGTGCCATAAAAATGCATCTAAACTTTAAATTTTCAAATTTCGCGCGTAGTTTGACAAAAACGCCTCTTACTGGGCGCCATATTGCTCAGCGTAAATGACGTCAGTTAGTTTTGTATCAAATGCGCTCATATTAAATATGATAATTGTATATAATTTAAAAATAATTAAAAGCATAATTTGTAATAGGTGTAATAATGAAAAAATTACGTTAGTTACGAAAATAATAAAAGTACAAAGCCTATATTAGGCCATTCGGTGGACTGACAGTTGTCAATTTTTTGTTTACACAGCCGTATGACGTAATAACATGGCCGCTACTATTTCACGGTGTTTTATAACAGATTAAAAATACTGAAAACTTTGAATTGAATTTAAAAATTGGTTTTGCTATTTTATGAGCTAAAACTTACATTTTCCGACTGCTTTATGCCTAAACTGTCTCAATAACATATTTATAGATTTTTTCTCATATAGAGTAAAATACCCTATTTTACAGCTTGAAAGTTCTCAAGCCAACGGACAAAACAGCCTGGGATGATGATGATGATGACCCCAAGGCTCCACTCCGTAAGTCCAGCTGGGACTTTCCAACACCTCTGCCTCGGGATGGAGGGGGTGACCGGTCACAGAGAAGCGACAGAAGTGGTAAACCAATGAGGGATTATAAGGGAAGACCATATGAGAATACACCGAGAGCTTCACCACATAAGTGAGTTTTTGGTTTACTTTTCTACATTCTAGTAAATTGTACAGTCTTGCACATCAGGTGGTAAACTCAAAATCCAATAATTTATTTAAGGTCCTTAAAGGGCACTTTCGAACATTCTTTATAAGGAAAATTGAATCGAGTTTACCCTTACAAAATGTACTTATGTATGGTGAAAAATGGGCAAAAAAACTCCTTACTTACTATTTTAAAATATTTTGAATGTCCCTTACATAAAAACTGTTATATTTGAGTATATGCAAAGTACGACGATTAGTGTTCACATGTTTACAAATATTCAAATAACAATATTTGATCTTGACAGCAGACTTTAATTTAGTAATAGCTAAACTCAATTCTTAGTCTAATTCTTGCTAAGTTGACAGTGCCTGTTCATTAAATTTCACCGATAGCTATATTACTACCTGGTTCTATATATAATTATCACACTTTGAAGAAAGTTCTTAGTTCTTGTTAAATATTGGCAAAGAAATTTTCCAGATGTAAATCAGTCTTTAGAGACCTATAAATAGAATATTTTAATTTTACAGTTATCTCTACACATGTATTTTATATCATCCCTTGAACTGGTAATTTAAATTACCAGTATTTTATTAATATACTAGAGGGCCTGGCAGACGTTGTCCTGCTCTTAAAATAAAATAGTCCTACAACACGACTGCAGTGCCACCTATCGGGTCCAATTGTGAATCTAAACTATTCTCGAATCCACTGGAACACACACAAAAAATTTCATCAAAATCGGTCCAGCTGTTTATGAGGAGTTCACTTTCATACACACGCACAGAAGATTTTTATATATAAGATTATTAATATAAATTTCATACTTATACTAGCAAGGATGATCTTAGGACCCTGTTCCAAGAGGCTATGATTATGAAGGTTTGACACAGTAGTTACCGAAAAAAATTATTGTTTACAGGTTCGCCAGTTCGAGGCGAGCAGTAGACATTGACGATTCTGACTGGGAGGAAGCTGAAAAGAAACTGGATAGAGCCTGGTATAATATGGGTGAAGGTAAATATTATCTATACACTATTTTATTTATATTTTACCAAGCAAGGCAACAATTTTTTACGTTATTGAATAATAAACCTTAATAACATCATGTTATAGTGCTTACGATTTATTTATTTTCATATATTTTGCAACACTTTTTTACAATTCTAATTACATACTTATACCAAATCACAAAAAATAAATTAAAAAGAAAGCAGTAATAAAAATTATAAAATTATTAGGGTACAATTTTCCAAACAATATACTAAGTTACATAGGTATATTTGACATCACAGTACGGTCCTTAAGTCATTTGCAAAGAAGTTGCACTCTGTGTAAGCTTTGATATAGCTGCGATGCAGCTCCCGAGAGAACGCTCGAGGAAATATTTAATTTTCGTTGCACTTTATGACATGAAAATAACATATATAATATTCCTTGCATTGCGCGGTGCCTTTATTATTCTTCTCACATCATGTTTCTTTCACCTTTCTCCAGGTGAAGCCGATGAATCCGACCCATTCGCGGGCACATCATCCGAGTACGTCGCTCGCAAAGAGGAACAGATAGAGAAGCGTCGCAACCGCAAAGTGTCAGCGCAGAGGCAGCAGATAGACAAGGACAACGAGCTGTGGGAGCGAAACAGAATGCTTACCAGCGGAGTGGTCCACGCTATCAATGTGAACAATGATTTGGATGAGGTATGTAAAGAGGAGGATGTACCAATGTGACATTTTCTTTTTCAGAATATCATAATATGTACTTTCTAAGTTTATCTAGGACATCATTGTCATTGACATCATGAACTAGCTGACCCGACAGACGTTGTCCTGTCCCTCTACCTACTTACCTGCCTATTTACCTACCCTACACCTTCCCTACGCCTACCGTACACCTACCCTACACCTACCCTACACATACCCTACCCCTACCCTACCCTACACCTACCCTATGCTACTCCTAGCTATGTTAGCTAGCCTGTTATGTTGCTATGTTAGCTAGCTAGCCTATGTTACTCAGCGTTAATGTAGCTTTCGATTGGTAAACGATTTTTTTAAATTGGACCAGTAGTTTTTGAGTTTATTCGTTACATACAAAAATACAAATCTTTCCTCTTTATAATATTAGTATAGATATGTTTGTAATCGCCAATCCGCCTTAAGCAAGCTTGGTGATTAATGCTCGTTCCTTCTCTGTATAAGAAGAAGTTTTGCCCAGCTGTGAGACAATAATAGCCTGGTATTATTATTATTATGTAGGGTAGGGAAGCTCTGTTTTAATTTTAAAATCCCCGGTACAAACAAAACGCAATCAGACCTTGGAAGATGCTCAGGGGGCCTAGACAAACACCCTTTTCTGTTAGCGTTAACGCCAACGGAAAAATCAAATTGTATGTACATAGTTGAATTTGCTTACCAGATGTCACGCGATGCAATAGGGTATTACACCGATTTTTGAAAAGTGTCTCAATTGAATTCTGTAGTGCTAATATGCCACCAATAAAACACAACATTTTTATCCAATCGATAACTGCCATAAATGCGGTTTACTAATGTTTGCCATAATTTAAAATGCCATACTTTTATTTGCCATACTTTTATTTGCCATAATTTCATTAGAAATAATGCTTCAGTTGCTATAATCGTTAGCTTACTTAAAATCATTTTCACTAATTTCATTGATCATAAATTCATAATCGATCAAGTGTCATAATATTGTAAATCCATAAATTTATTTGCTATAATTTTTATTTTCAATAATTTCGTTTTCCATAACATTTATTCACCATTGCCCATACTAGTACAACAATGCTAGTTCAGTACAATCGTCTGCAATGTTGATGTTATGATCATGATAACAGATACAGATGTTTTGATCACAAGGAAACCTAAAAATAAACCTTCTCTATCCATTTGCACAAAATTTTAAGACCTAATATAACTTAGCATACATTTGTTTCTTCCTAATCATATTTTCGCAATAACATTATTTACGTATAACAGTTTACGCATAATTTTTCTAATCATAATAATGATTAAGGTTAACATTTTAAAGCATAAATGATTTACGCATAATGATATTAAAACATATTTTTACCATGCATGCAGTAACCACGCAAACATGTAAACAAGCATACACCATGCATGCAGCAAGCAAGCATGCAGAATGTAAGCAAGCATGCAGCAAGCATGCGGCAAGCATGCGGCAAGCATGCAGCATGCAAGCAAGCATGCAGCATGCAAGCAAACATGCAGCAGGCATGGTTTCTGTCACGGCTCCGGCGCTGCGGGGCTCCGGCGGTCCCACGCGAGCTTATCGTCGCAGATGTGATTTACGCTCACCACCGAAGCTTCGGCTTGCTGGCCGGCTGCGCCGGCCAGCCTCAGCCACGGTGGCGAGCGTGAAAACCACCTGCTCCTCAGCCCGCGGGCCGCCTTGCCCCTCCGCGCCTACGCGGGCTTAGATTACACTCTAGGTGTAGGGCAGACAAGACTACGTGGAGTCGGGTTTGCAGCGATTCGTTTCTGTCACTAACTTTTGTACCACAACTTATTGTTTTTTGAAGACAACGATTTAGCGTGGCACAATAGATTTGCACATTATGCCTAGTAACATAATGTGAATTTAATTTATGCCAAAACAAATGTCTAAATATAATTTGCTACGCAATTGAAGACATCTGGCGCTAGGCGGCCGCTGCCGCGGCACGCTCGCTGCGCTCGCTCGCCTTCGCGCGTTGTGTCGTCACCACCTAACCTAATCTACCCGTTTCGATTTATAGTAACTTTTTATTGTCTGAAGATTGATTACTGTAATAAATCATTTGGTTAGTGGGTGGCCTTAATGACATTAATTTGTGTACAAAACAATAAACGTTTATAAATTATATTAAATCTTGCTTATGTCAAGTAACGATTATAACATATGTTATTATGGCAACAAATTTTATGGCAAATGAAAGTTATGACTAATAAGTTGATATGACAAACGTTAATAGTTTAAATAATAATAGTGCAAATACAAATAAAAACAACACAATATAAATAAAAACAAACAATAGTAGTAAATATTATGACGGGGGACGATTATGGAAAACAATAATAGTACAAATGATTTTAAGGAAAACAAAACAATACCCATAAATGCATCTAAATTTTAAATTTTCATATTTCGCGCGTTGTTTGACGGAAACCCCCTTGTAGTGGACGCCATATTGCTCTGCGGAAATGACGTCAGTTCGCTGGTTAACAAATGCGCTGATATTATTTATGATACCTAATTGAATATAATTGAAAAATTATTAAAATAATATATTGTAATAGGTGTAATAATTAAAAAATTACGTTGGTTACGAAAATAATAAAAGTACAAAGCCTATAAACGCCAATCGGTTGACTGACAGTTGTCAATTTTTTGTTTACACAGCCGTTCGGCGTAATAATATGGTGGATACTATTTCATGGTGTTATAAAACAGAATAAAAAAACTGAAAACTTTGGATTGAATTTAAAAATCTATTTAGTTAATTTATGAACTAAAACTAACATTTTATGACTTCTTTTTGCCTAAACTATTTCAACAATATATTTATAGATTTTTCTCATATAGAGTAAACTACTGCATACAATTTGATTTTTCCGTTGGCGTTAATGCTAACAGAAAGGGATTTTGTCTATAGGCCCTGGTTTTCTTTCACCATAGCTAAAAACACTCTGTCAGTCAACTTTCAAACAAAAAAAATACTAAATCTATATTAGTTCCGCCGGCGCTGTTAAGAAGACGCGATACCACAGACACACACGGATACACACGTCTAACATCTACGTGTAACATCGTCTGTCTCTATTTTCGTCAGGGGTTAAAAAAAAGTACGTATGGAGTTTCTTACCCATTCTTCTTCATACGAAGCTACGTTTAGGAAAAGAAAAGGTGTATCGGTCAGTAAGACCAGTAAATGATACCTTTGAAGGTCAAAATGTACAACAAACAACTTGTGCGTTCAGGGGACCGCGTACGTGTGCGTACGTGTCTGTACAAAAAAAAAGAAGTTTGTAAATATAAATAAAAAATGTGTACTCATTTGTTTATAGTAGGCTCGACACACGCACACATACACACACGCATTTCGTTACGTGACGATTTCTACTAATTCGAACTACCTGTAAGCCGCGTTAAGGAACTTCGTTCCAAAAATAAAGAATAAAATCTAGTAGCACCTCTACTAGCCAAAAAAAAAAGCAAACACAACTGACAGCAAATTTGAAAGACGACACGGTTGGCGCAGTGGCTGAGCGATCGACTGCTGCGCAGCGTGTTGCGGGTTCCATTCCCGCCCAGGGTAAACATTGGTGTGATGAGCACTTGTGTTTGCCTTGTGTCTGGGTGTTGTTCATCTATATATATGTATGTATTTACAAAAAAAAATGTATTTGTGTATGTATATCAGCTGTCTGACACCCATAGTACAGGGTCTCCCTAGTTTGGGGTCAGATGGCCGTGTGTGAAAATGTTCCCACATATTATTAATTTATGTATTGGATAGTGTGGTGATTTATGTATTGGTGCTGAATCAAAACAAAATCCTTATCCCCTCCATACCAAACAAAGTCGTCCGCCGCATCTGTCTATCTCATCGATTTTTCATGCAGTTTTCACCAATAGACAAAGTGATTCATGAGGAAGGTTTACCTATCATTTGTTACGGTTTTGTGTAAATTGATTGAAATATGATGAAAACACCCGTGCGAACCGGGGTGGGTCGCTAGTAATTCCTAATTCATGTCTTAATTTTGACAGGAAAACGTCGACCGTGTACACTTGCTGGTCCACAACATAGTACCACCATTTCTTGACGGCAGGATAGTATTCACCAAGCAACCCGAACCTGTTATACCAGTAAGTATTTTTATACTAGCTTCATATTTCAGCATAGGCTAGAGTTGGCGGCGCAGTGTTCCATGTGTGCTACTCAGTGGGTGCGGCCAGCATGGGAATGGCCGGTGGTAGGTGGGACCCGCTGAGGAACAGCAGGTCAAGGCTTGTCGGGGGAGCGGTGAATGCTTATGCGAATCCCGCACTTCCGGCCATAGGCAGAGGTGGAACACCGCGGTGGTTTTAGCCGGTAAGAGTCCGGCATGCCCCTCCATCACCCCCACGATGGAGGTGGCCAAGAGGATTTCCACCACGCAAAAAAAAAAAAAGTTCAGTAATATTTGAGATTTCTTGTTTAGTCAGGTTAACATTTATCTATGACGCTTCAGAATAAAACGCCAGCAAAATTAAGAGGGCCCTCTCGCTCGGTCTATAATCAATGCGAGTCTATTTCAACGTTATTCACAATGTTCGAAAACGGACGAGTTAGTGAAAACGCGATAACATAGCACGAAAATAGTAATTGGCGCGCGGTGATTTCGCAAAACTTGTTCCAGGAAATACGTGTTTTTGAAAGAACCCTACGAGAGGTTTTGGTAAAAATGCTGGAATTTAGAATCTCCAGAGTCATTTGATATAATTGAAGTTCACTTAGAAACCGATGGATATTTTCGAATGAAATTAAATTAACTAACTGTTTAGTTCTATTAATTTTATATATCTGAGTTACATATTCTGGCTTCGTATCTCTTTTGGTAACTGTACAGAAGCCAGCACATCAAGACAAACCAAACTGTCACATTTTCCCAATTGAATATGAACCTTATTCTTTTGTAAAAAAGTTGAAAGTTTATCAAAGAAAATTGACAGATTGTTATAGCATGATATGGCCTCTGTACATTGCTGTCTTGAAATTGAATGAAATTAATTAATTTCTATGATATCTTCCTAATAGGTGAAAGACCCAACTTCTGATATGGCAATGAATGCTCGCAAGGGCTCCGCTCTCGTTAAAGCATTTCGAGAGCAGAAGGAAAGACGAAAGGCGCAGAAGAAACACTGGAAGTTGGAGGGCACTAAAATTGGTATGAATAATTCCTACAGCTTAACATTTTCTAATGACCGTGAAAAATTATCTTAATGATAGTGTAATAAAGTCCAATGTACAAAATTGGGGTTGGTTCTCAAAACAAATCAATCTACGTCAAAAGCTTATCAAAGTAATTGTAATGTTTTTGGATATTTAACGCTATTATATTACAAAATTGACCGTGTACGTAAAGAATAACACCATCCCATATCTTCCTGTGGGTGTCGTAAGAGGCGACTAAGGGACTCACCAGAGAACGGGCAGCAGCGTTCTCTGTGCCTTTGTAACAACCATACTGCGATCGCCAATCCGCCTGCCAAGCGTGGCGATTATGGCAAAACCCCCCTTGGGGAGGCCTATGTCCAGCAGTGGACGTGTTTCTGCTGAAATGATGATTAATGATGATATTACAAAACAGTGGGTCCGCCACTGTCTACTGAGACAACTATACCACTGAGAAAATCGTTTGGGGTAGGTTAGGTTAGAACTTTGGCCATAAACACGCGAAGGCGAGCGACCGAAGGTAGCGGTGCCGCGGCAGCGGCTGCCGAGCGCCAGATCCCCTCTATTGTTGGTGAATCTTTTGGGTTAGGTTAGGTGAGTGCTATAGTTTTAGACCCACCATACCACCAGGGGTATGGCCAGTGGTATGGTGGGTCCGCAATAACCAAACATATATTATGCTATGACCGCTTCGGCCGTTAAGGAAACCGGGGTTTCGTAACTGGTTTCCATGAAGGCTTTTTTTATCCGTCTACGTAACTGGTTTCCATGAAGGCTTTTTTTATACTACTATGTAACTGGTTTCGAAGGAGTACTTATCCAATATCTCTTAAGCCACGTACGAAACTGACTACGAAAGAAGAAAGCGATAAAAGTTAGCAGGTACTTTCTTTTTGTCATTCTATATTCAATACAGCTGAGAGATATGAATGCATTGAAAACAATGTTGTACTATTTATAACTTGTTTTATTTAAAATATAAACTTAAAATATTAAAATAAAAATGCATAAGGTGAAATTATTTCAATGCAGTGGCCCACAGTTATTTGCCCGTTTTGCAAATCGTTTATAGCATTATCAATTTCTGTATCAATTTCTAGGTAGCGATTACTTTTCTTACAGTTAGTTTTAAAAATATTACTGACTTTGGTCTCCTTAATTAATATGTCTAGTAAATTGGCTACTGTAACATTTGACATTTAACACACTCAACAATAGCATAGCTTTCTTTTAGCGAAATATATTTTTAAATCGAAATAGTACCAACTTCTAGAAATAACCTCATACAAACAATTTTACATATTTATAGTTATAGATAATATTTGTCTCCGTTCCGTTTGCAGGTAACATCATGGGCATTCAGAAGAAGGAAGAAGAAATGGAAGACGGCCCCACTAAGGACGCTTACAAATACGCTGAACATATGGACAATCGTAAGTACCGATAAAAACTTTATACCATGCTAGAACAGCCTGTCCCTTTATTGTCCTCCCCAGCGATGCCCTAAGCCCTAAGCGTGTAGTCGCTTAGTTTTTTGCACTGGCTGGAGGCCGTAAATTCTCTGTAAGACACAGGCAAGTCAATACCACTCTTAAATAAAGAAAAGAAATGGAACCATTGTACTGATATTTTGATTTTGAAAAAGTTAAACGGTTTTCATACTTATACACACTAAAGCAATACTAACAGGACGCCTTAATATATATAGATGTTACGGTCCAAGACCGAAAACGCGTTGTGGTCACTGTAAAACATCCACATTGCGAAATTCGTGTTATGGCTCATATGAAAACACTCACTCGTTGTGGCAATTACAGAAAGACCACATAGAGAAATTCGTGTTGTGGCTGTCATGTTATACGACCACAACGCATTGTGGCAATGAAGAAAAGCCATGATGAGTACTACTGATCTCGAAAAGTTTTGTTAGATCTTTCTTTTTCCTGCCCTAATCCCATGTTACTTGTGGTCGGCGCAACATGTTTTCTTCTTCCATTCCGTCCTGTCCAGCGTCATGCTTTCACTGACTCCCTTTTCATTCATATCATTCTTCACACAATCCACCCATCTTTTGTTTGGCCTTCCTCTCCCTCTCCATCCATCCAAACTAATATTCATAGCTCTTTTGGTCACATGAGTTTCGTCTCTTCTCTTCACATGCCCATACCAAGACAAACGATTCCCTTTCAACTTTTCTGTCACGGGCGCCACTTTCAAACTTCCTCTAATATATTAATTTCTCACCTTATCCATTCTGGTAACTCCACACATCCATCTCAACATTCTCATCTCCGCTACGTGCAATCTTTTTTCATCCATCTTCTTCACGGCCCAACATTCCGATCCATACAGTACGACAGGTCTTATCACGGACTTGTAGATTTTCCCCTTTAACTTGAGGGGCATCCGTGGGTCACAAGTTGTTCCAGTGACCTGTCGCCATTTCATCCATCCTGCGTTGATCCGGTGCGTTACGTCTCGGTCTACATCGCCATCCCCTTGGACCAGCGACCCGAGGGACCGAAAGTCGGAGCAGGTCGGTATGGGCGTTCCGTCTAGAGACATGGGCACAGGACTAGAGAGACCGCCGAAATTGCAAAACAAGTACTCCGTTTTGGTTCTGCTCAATTTCAGGCCAACACTCTCTAGTCTTTGCCACCACACCTCCAATCTGCTTTATCCTGTAACAGGTATCAAACCGACAATACACTAATGCTGCTAAACATTGAAATTATTTCGTAATGGAAACCAATAGAAATATGTACTACTATACTGTACCAAATTATTTACATTTTAGCTCAAAACTGTAATTATAACAAATTTACAAACAAACAATAACAACATTACTCCTTTACAGAGCCACAAGAGGTGGAGTCGAAGTCGGACTTCGTCAAAAAGATGACGATATCTGAACAGAGACGGTTCCTGCCGGTCTTCGCCGTCAGAGAAGAACTGCTACAAGTCATCAGGGAAAACAGCGTCGTTATTATAGTTGGTAAGTTCATTTATTATACACTAACTTTTGCCCGCGAATTTGTCCACATGAAAGTTAAGAGCGCCCATCCCCATCGAACGAACTTAAACGCGAGCGTGATTGAAATTTTTTTTTGTTTCAACCAACTCAAAGCTCAAAAACAAACGAGTGAGTGAAAACGCGATAACATCACAGGAAAATCGGCGCGCGTTTACAAAACTTGTTCCAGGGCATACGTGTTTTTCAAAAAGCCTTACTAGGTTTTAATAAAAATGTTAGTAATGTAGAATCACCATTACATGTGCAAGGTTTGTATGAAGCTCTTTTTTTACTTTTTCAATGTATAAGTGCATTATGAACAGCCAAAGTTCAGTAAAAAAAGTGCAAAAAAGCTGATTTTCGGACGTGTTTACTAAATAAGTTTATTTTTGGCTTCATACTAACCTAGATTTATACCACAAGATACCTGCATGTTAAAAATATTTGAAAAATAATTGATTATAACGCCGTAATCGCGTACGAGCGTTTGTATGGGAAATATGACGGGATGGGCGCTCTTAAGTATCTCTCTCTCTCTCTCTGCAATAGTGTAGCTTTCTGTCAGTGAAAGATTTTTCTAATCGGACCCGTTCGTCCAGACTTTACCCCAACCAAACAAACAAAATTCTTATCCATACAGATACAGGGTCTTTTAATTTTTGTCCGATCAATCAATCCAATTATTATTGTCAATCTGAATTTTCCCACTACCGGGTAAAGGCCTCTCTACTCTTCCAACTCTCTCTTTAAAAGTATTTGGGACCAGTTTTTGACAAAGGAGTCCAGATCATCCCGCCATATGCGCCTGAACCTGCCGCGATGTCGCATGTCATGTAGAGGGACCCACTGGGTCACGCGTTTGGGTCAATGATGGTCTGACATGCGGCAGATGTGTTCCGCCCAATTCCATTTCAAAATGACAGCTTTCCTAAATGATGTGAGCTATTTTTGTGATGGAACGGATGGTGGTATTCCTAACTCGGTCTTGCAGTTTTAAACTCAGAATACTCCGTTTCATAGCTCTCTGGCAAACCTCGAGGCAAATGTAAACTAATAATAAAATCCAATATACTTAGTCTGGCCATAAATACTGTTACAATTTAAAATAAGAAAGATATTACATTTGAATTTGGAATCTGTCATTTTTATACGATTGTTCATTGAATTTTCTAATTTTGGCGCCAATACATTGTACAATATTTTGCGATATTAAAATGGAGTGGGGTGAGAAAGAGAACCGAATCGCTGTGATTGCATTACACAAAGTTGGTATGGAGCCAAATGTAATTTTTAAAACTCTCCATACGCTTGGTATTAGTCAAATGTTTGTGTACCGGGCTATTAATAGGTACAATGAGACCTCCTCTGTTTGTGACAGAAAAAGATCTGGCCGTCCACGTAGTGTTCGTACGAAAAAGGTGGTCAAAGTAGTAAGGGAAAGAATTCGAAGAAATCCTGTCCGAAAGCAAAATATTTTATCTCGGGAGATAAAAATAGCACCCAGAACCATGTCGCGTATTTTAAAAGATGACTTAGGAGTTGCAGCCTATAAGATATGCACTGGTCATTTTTTAACAGATAATTTAAAAAGAATAGGGTGGTAAAATCGAAACAACTACTAAAGCGGCACGAAAAGGGAAGTCACAAAAAAAAATTGTTTACGGATGAGAAAATCTTTACATTTGAGCAACATTCTAACAAAGAAAATGACCGTATTTATGCTCAAAGCTCTAAGGAAGCTTCCCAATTAGTCGACAGAGTGCAACGTGGGCATTATCCGACTTCAGTGATGGTTTGGTGGGGTGTTAGCTATGAAGGAGTGACTGAGCCAAATTTTTGTGAAAAAGGTATCAAAACATCGGCACAAGTGTATCAAGATACCATTCTTGAGAAGGTAGTTAAGCCCCTTAACAACACCATGTTCAATAACCAAGTATGGTCCTTCCAACAAGACTCGGCGCCGGGTCATAAAGCTCGGTCCACGCCTCGTCTTGGCTGGAAGTGAACGTTTCGGACTTCATCAGAGCTGAAGACTGGCCGTCGTCTAGTCTGATTTATGGTCAGTTTTAGAGAGTACGGCTTGCTCTAAACGCCATGATAATTTGGAGTCCCTAAAACAATCCATACGATTGGCAGTGAAGAATTTTCCCATGGAAAGAGTGCGTGCTTCTATTGATAACTGGCCTCAACGTTTAAAGGACTGTATTGCAGCCAATGGAGACCACTTCGAATAAGCTTTTTATATTTTAAATTGTTTTATACTTATGTATTAAACTAACACACTGTAAAAGTAATAAATATTACATGCAATAAAAAAATTTTTTTTTCTTCGTGACAATATTTATGGCAAGACTGTGACCCTGTTCACAATAAGATTAGACATAAACACAAACCTTTTTTACAGTCCCTTTAACCGATTTTGACTTCTATTCCATAGGCTTAAGGATGACATTAGAGGCAAAAAAGTGGTTACAATAACAACTGTTTACTGCAGTTGCCATTTGTCATGCTACCAACGCAATAGAAGTCAAAATCGGTTGAACGGACTGTAAAAAAGGTTTGAGTAAATGTCTAATCGTATTGTGAACAGGGTATAGGTACACTTCATGTGACCCAACGGGTCCCTTTTCATGGCAAGCGACATCGCGGCATGCCCAGGCGGAGATGGCGGGATGATCTAGGCTCAAGACTGGTTCTAAATTGCCAAAAGAGAGAGAGAGAGAAAAGTGGAAGGAGAGTAGACAGGCCTTTGCCCTACAGTGGGACATTACAGGTTGAACAAAATAAAAGTGTACTTCGTTTACTTAGATTTCTGCAGCATCCAAATGTTTTTATGTAAATGTTCTTTACCATAAACTCAACAAAATTTAAAACTTTAGTACAATATTGTCTGTATTTTTAGGAAATAAATATATTTATTATTACTTATATACATCGTTGCATTCCAGGTGAGACTGGCAGCGGTAAGACAACGCAGCTGACGCAATACCTTCACGAGGAAGGCTTCAGCCGGCTCGGCATGATCGGCTGCACGCAACCCAGACGTGTGGCCGCCATGTCCGTCGCTAAGAGGGTGTCTGATGAGATGCATACTAAACTTGGTCAGTTCATGTCACCTTAAAAATAATAATCTTATCTAATATATAAAACTCTTCCGTGCATGTGTATGAAAGTGAACTCCTCCTAAACGGCTGAATCGATTTTGCTGAATTTGTTTGTGTATGTTCCAGTCGATCCGAGAATGGTTTAGATTCCCAATTGGACCCGGCAGGTGGCGCTATAGTAAATCGGGTTGCAGGACAACGTCTGCCGGGCCCGCTATCTTATATATAAAAATCTTCTGTGCGTGTGTATGAAAGTGAACTCCTCCTAAACGGCTGGACCGATTTTTATGAAGTTTTTTTGTGTGTGTTCCAGTGAATTCGAAAACGGTTTAGATTCACATTTGGACCCGGTAGGTGGCGCTGTAGTCGGGATTTTTTATTTTCAGGGCAGGACAACGTCTGCCGGGCCCGCTATCTTATATATAAAAATCTTCTGTGCGTGTGTATGAAAGTGAACTCCTCCTAAACGGCTGGATCGAATTTGATGAATTTGTTAATGTGTGTTCCAGTGGCTTCGAGAATGGTTTAGATTCCAAGGCAGGTGGCGCTATAGTCAGGTTGCAGGACAACGTCTGCCAGGCCCGCTAGTAATAATATAAAATGCTCATGCATGCGCCCGGACCTGGGGCAGCCCGGTCGTTATGTGACACTCCTGGGAAGAGGACCCAGACTTATTCACTAAAAACACTGGGAAGACCCTCATCGCCTTGGTTGGGGCGCCCCAGGATACAAATGGATTTTTTTGTTTACCAGGAGTCTGCCATAGGTTGATTACTGGTTATATTTATGCCACATCATCGTCATGTCAACTGTTAGGCGTCCACTGCTGGGCATAGGTCTCCTCAAGGTTCATGGTTCAACCGTAATCGCCATGCTTCGCCAATGCATGTTGGCGATCGCTGTGAGTGTTATGGTAGTCAGAAGGACGCTGCTGCTCATCCTCTGGTCAATATCATTCTGTCGCCTTCTACGACAGTCTTCTTCTTTTCGAATCGATGGTTTTCCTTTATGCTAGACTACTTGGGCCCAGTAGGTAGCCACATTTATCGCAGCATCAGTGGCGTTTTTAATGTCCTCTAAGGTGCAGGTGTAGGGGCACTTTGGGCACTGTAATAAGTGGGCCATTGTCTGGTCAGGATCACCGCACTCACACTGGGTGTCGGTGGGATCTATTATGCCCCATTTTGCTAGATTGTGTTTGCAGCGGCCTGCCTGGGTGCGCAGTCTATTGAGCGCTTTCCATACAGGCCACTGCAAATCACTTCCCAATGGCAGGTGTTCCTTGGGTTGAACGAAGTTGGGTGGTGGTGGATGGAGGTTCTCTCACAACTTACGTCTCACCGTACGCGGACGGTTCTGGATGGCCTGTGTGCCGCGAAGAAAACTCTTCCGACTCTTAAGTCTGCCCGGAGCTGTTGGGTAATTGTAGAGGGCTTAGGGGGGATGTCGGGAATCAGATTCTTCGTAATATTTCTCAAGCGCGACTTTCTACGACAGTCACGTGCTATTCGCGGCCGGCATCACACGGCACACGGCTTTTCTCAAAGCATTTATTTAAATTAAACCATTTACAGGCACTGAATTGTCACTGAGTCAGTTAGTTAGTCAGAAACTGACGCTAGTTGCTCGTGCCAAAATGTAGGTACGTCTCTATGGAGAAGAGATAGAAACAAAATCCACGGACACGTTTTAGAATCATTTTTTTGTTTTCAAAATACTGGTTACATTATTCTTGTTGCGTCTATGTGTTAAAACAATGTAGGTGAAGAGCAAAACAAAATATAAAAAATAAGATTTTTCGAAAATAATGATTATTATTATTAATCTCAACTGACAGCGACCGTTCACGAACATGACAATCTGAGTCAAAAAGTTAGAGTGTGTGACATTCTCGTGCCTCTTGCGTGTATGTTTGTGCATGCCTGTCTCCCTATGAGACTATCAGTGAGTTGCACAAACTAACATTAGTTTAATGGAGACTTTAAATTGAGGCTGTCACTTTCTTTTTGATACAAAAAGTAAGGGATGGCATGAATTTTAAGTCTCCATTAAACTAATGTAAATCAACGTATGAAAGTGAGGGAACTATCTATCATACCTCCTACGTACTTCTACGGCTTCTGACCGCCTTAATCAAATTTCGGTCTGCTTAAAATTATGAATACAAACCAACATTTCCATCCTCAGGTGACGAAGTAGGCTACGCCATCCGTTTCGAGGACTGTTCGTCGCCCAACACGGTGATCAAGTACATGACGGACGGTATCCTCCTCCGCGAGGGTCTGCGGGAGCCGGACCTGGACAACTACTGCGCTATCATCATGGACGAGGCTCACGAACGGTCCCTGTCTACGGATATGCTGTTTGGACTGCTGAGAGAGGTAGGTGGAGATTGATATTAATTACTGCAGGATATTCTCAGCCTAAACTTCGGTTTCTCGGGCGAAAATCGATCACAACGTTCTGATTGGTTCACTGAATTTATGTCAACCAATCACAGCTTAGACGTGCTTGACAATTTGTCACTTTTTTATCGTTCGAGTTAGGGAACTGAATATGACTTATACTTTCTTCAAAGTGTCAGCTTACTTCGAGTTTTAATAATGTGAAATACGTGTATCAAAACACCGCCCGACTAAATACTGTGCCAACTGCAAAATAATCCTCCTATAACTTCTACAAAAAAAAAAGTAAACCATTTAAAACAAACAATTAAAGCGAGAAAAACTTAGTGAAAAAGTTTGCTTTTACGTGCCATCGGAATTCGGTATCAGCGGGCGGAATAAAAAAACCTGATGTTTAATAGTGCAAGTTTTACACAAAAATAAAACTTGTATTATTAAGCAGAGACGATGCACAGCATCTGTGAGAGGGCGCTGTATACTTCCCGTTTATTGTTAGCCAATCACAGCTTGTTGACGTCATATCCACGACCAATCAGCGCAGAGTTCCGGTAGTCACGTGGTCCCAGAGAGGGGGTCGCTAATGGCGACCGGTCTTGCCTCATAGAAGTCTCTCACCAGGAGCCCTTGAATGGATGCTGTGCATCGTCTCTGCTTAATAATACAAGTTTTATTTTTGTGTAAAACTTGCACTATTATTTGGCATGTGACGATGCACAGCATCTGTGAGAGACGTGTTTATAACTCCTGGTGACCACGACGACGCAATGTGAGAAATTATAATATTAACTGAAAGATAAAACCACAAATCAGTATATAGATCTGTATTATCAGTCAGGAACCTCTAAGTAAAAGGTTTAGGTTCAATTTAAGTATCATATCAATCCTAATCTACCATTAGGTATTTAGGTATTAAACAAAAACAATGTGATAACAAATTGATCCATAGTGATCAACAATAATATGGCAAATTATTATACTTATAATAAATTACTACCAAGAGGAGGTCAATGTGTTCATACAGGTTCAAAATTATTCGAAAGATTACTCATATTTGGTAACGTGTCAACTTTACCTATAATCAGTTTTCGATAACATTTAGCGAAAGCATTTGGTCTTCGCCAATTACCACGAGGCAAAATACCTATATTCTATTGAAAGATTTTTCTTACGAATATCAAATCAAAGAGCCTACTTACACTCCCAGGAGATGCGGAAATACTTGCATCTTTCAATAAAGTTCTTACCAAATTACCCATAACAGTCCGTGATGCACTTAGCGTGGGATGGATCTCGAATTGACACAGTGAATGCTTACATTCAGCTATCGTACGTATGTCTCGGTCTTCAACCAAATAAGTGGACGTATATTTTCGTTATTAAGATAACTTCTTTCATCCTGATTTCCTATACGCTGTCGGTGTCTGTTTTTGACCCAAATACTGGAAACATGATGATGTGGTCACCCGATAGATGTGACAATTCGATTAGACCCTAAAAAAGGTAAGATTATGGACGCGTCCTCCTGATGCCAGCAACAAAAGAGAGGCCAAATGACACGACTTTCTGAAAAATGTAATTTTATTAGGAGGGTTCGTGTGCATCCGCGGCAATTAGTTTATTTGAGTCCCAAATTGTGATATTAGGGGCTTCTCTGCTTCACGGGATTGAAACTAAAGAGATAATTTTAAGAATATGTTGTACATTTTCGCCTTCAGACGTTCGTTCAAATGTTAGTAGTACAAACCTATGTGACAATATGTGGTAGGGTAAGCTAATCTTTGCTCAATGAATACGAGTATTAAAAATATTGACTATTCATATTATAAGGACAGTTGAGTCAACGTTGTGAGTTAATTTGACAACATTTGACCCGTCGACATCGTGCCGATCTAAATTTACAGCGTGGACTCCGGCCAACTAGATCGGAACAGGGACTTTTCTGCTTCCGACCAATTACTGGTTACTCTGCTCCCCCCGGGATCTTCCAAACGAAGAAGTTATTGAGAAGGTCTTGAACTTAAGGAGGTGGAAGACCCGTGCTCCGATCTAGTAACACTACAACAAGGTTTTTGATCCTTAAAGGTTTGCCGAGTGCTCGACATCGATGAAGCCATACTCAATAGGCTCTCGCCCACCCCGACCAAAATTCTGATGTTGCTTTAGGAATTAGGCTCGAAGGCGGAAACACCTTCGCCTGCTGAAATAGCCATATACGACTGACGGCTGTGCAAAAATGGGTAGACGAGTCTAAAAAATGTTAGGTAACATATTTTCTAACAACCCCTCAAAAAGTCCTTGTTGGCTAAGTAAAATTGATAAGTCATACAAAGTAAGGCCACTGATCGTGTCCCGTTTTCTTCTAACGTAGACGACTCGTTACGTTGTTCTCGAATTCATGTTGAACCTACGGGATTCAACATGAATGATGTCACGTACATTTGTAATATTTTATTGATTTAAAAAGAGTGTTTCTGGAGCTTCCCCCGCTCGCTCCTCTCCACAAAAGCCCACTATTTGAACGAGCAACCAGTCACAACTCTCCGATCGGCCGACTTCTTTGACAGCTCGAAAGTGTTGTCAACTCGACTCAAGACTTGAATAATTCATTAGTTTTAAGTTTAAGTTTCGAATTTGTCGATTTTGAGTTTAGAACGTATGAGACAACTGTTATTGTTGGATTGTATGCTCAAATGGCGACCACGTGCCCGTGGTCGGAAATGCTTCACACATGTGTTGGCAGCTCAACTCAAGCCTGTAAATGGCTTATTTGAAAATAATAATAATAATCATTTATTTCGAGTAACAAGACTCATAGTGTTAGTAACAATATACTTAAACACAGAATCAGAAGCAATTTATGACATCACTGCCGCAAGGTGACAGGCCCAGCCGAAACCCTGATTTCGATTCTAAATTTTGAGTTTAGAAAGTACGAAACAACTGTGATTGTTAGATTGCATGCTCACATGGCGACCCAGTACCAATGCCGCTGGTCTGGTCTCCCTGTCCCTTTGGACCGGTAGATGTTTGGCCACCCAGTTGGTTAAAGCTGTGTAATATTTGGGTGCCCATAACAGGCCGAATGGCAGGTACGTCATCTGAAACTTTTAGTCTGAGTAATCGACGGTGGTTTTCCAAGAAGATTTATCCAGCTTCACCACCGAAAAAATCGGGTATCTATAAGTGAGAATCAGCTTGAATAACTTCCCAATGTGACAATTCAGGTGCTCGATGTTCGACAGTTCTGATGAATGATGCTTTGAATCGGTATAGGGCTCGTACTGATGGATGAATAACGGTTATTTGGAGGTAAATGGCAGACGCATTCTCGTAATCATTTCGAGAAGGGTTTTCGAAGCCCGAACCGTCTGCCACTGTCTCGAATACAATAAGGGACAGCCTCCGTAGGATTGGTGTAGCCGAACTAAGAAGATAAGAGCGGCGGATTGGAGGTTAATTGGTAGACATCCGCCTAGCCTTTTTCAACTATGTTAGGGCCGGCTTAGTCTAACCGGATGCAGCTGAATACCAGTGTTTTACGTGGAGCAGCTGCCGGTCTGACCCTCCATAACCCGGTTACCGACTATAGGTACCCCTTGGTAAGACTCATGATCAGATAAGAGCCAGAGCTCCTGATTATCCATAACGACTGCCAGATCTACAAATGACAGCCGGGACCAACGGTTTTACGTGCTTTCCGAGGCACGGAGCGGTTTTGGTATGAAATGGATGGTCACCCATCCATGGACCGACCGCGGCAAGCGTAGCTTAACCGTGACCGATCGATCCGTACGGCTTTTACTTAGCCACGAGCCCCAGCTCTTGTAGGTTAATGGCAGACGCATTCCCGTGTTCAATCATTCGAGAAGGGCCTCCGGAGCCCAAAGTATCTGCCACTGTTTCCGATACGCTCAGAGACAGCCTCTATACTTATTTTGATTCTGCTCAGTACCAAACCAAGGGAATACCCATATTTCTATACCTGCCGTACAAGCATGTAATTGTTTCTCATCAAATAATTAGAACTCGCAGGGATCTTACGCAGACCGTCCCGAAAGTTGCTAATTCGCCTAGGATACGCTCCCGGCGATTTGCAATGTATTTAGCAAGTTTTCCGAGAATTAGCTGCATAAGTTTCCAGTTAATTTTATTTTATTTAAAGACGAGGGTAGAAATTATTTCGACATTTTATCGAAAATGCTAAAGACAGAAAGTAAAGCATGATTTTCTTGAAATAGACGATTACAACTCAAAGGGATCTTACGCAGACCGTCCCGAAAGTTTCCATAAAGTATTTCGCCTAGGATATGCTCCCGGTTATTTTCAATGTATTCAGCACGTTTTTCACAAACTGGCTGCATAATTTCCTAGTTACGTCAGTACAAGTGATTGCGAGATTTTATCGACAATGCCAAAGACAGAAAGTGAAGCATGATTTTCATCCAATAGGCAATTAGAACTCGCAGGAATCTTACGCAACCGTCCCGAAAGATCGTAAGAAATATTTCGTACTGTTTCCGATACGCTCGGAGACAGCCTCCGTTTACTTATTTGATTATTTTCAGTACCAAACCAAGGGCATACTCATGTTTCTATACCGAATGCAAGCATGCAGTTTGTTATCATATACCTAATTAGAACACGCAGGGATCTTACGCAGACCGTCCCGAAAGTTCTAATTCGCCTAGGATACGCTCCCGACGATTTGCAATGTATTTAGCATGTTTTCTGTAAACTATTTGCATGATTTTTTAGTACACTTCATAAAACTTTGTCGAGGGTAGAAATGATTTTGAAACAGAAATGCGAAAGACGAAGCGAAGCATGATTTTCATCAAACATTGGAACTCGCAGGGATCTTACGAAGACCGTTCCGAAAGATTCTAAAAAGTTTTTCGCCTAGTCACTGCATGATTTTCTAACAAATTTTATGAAATTTTAACGTGGGTAGATGATGATTCCGAGATTTTACTGAAAGGTGTCGAGGAGCTAAGTCCAGAAATTGGTTCAGGCATAGGTGAATTATGTAAGACCGGCATCGAACCGGATACACACACGTTTTCATCAAAATTATTAGCACTGTTACTTGGTAAAGAACTTTTGAAATGTTGATGACTCACCGCATGTTCGCCGTTTTACCTTGGAATCCAATGAATTCATTGTGAAGAGCTAGAATTGGCAGGCACTCGCAGGCGTTCACGGCTTGATGTAGACATCGATTCGTTACCTACCTGAGTTTCTTGCTCCGGAATCACATTTATTCACTTAAATATTAATTCGTTTCTATTGAATTATATTTGAAATTAAAATTTTAACAACAGTATAAAAATTTGATGTTAATAAGTCGAGAAGTAACGACGCTATGAGGCAAGACCGGTCGCCATTAGCGACCCCCTCTCTGGGACCACGTGACTACCGGAACTCTGCGCTGATTGGTCGTGGATATGACGTCAACAAGCTGTGATTGGCTAACAATAAACGGGAAGTATACAGCGCCCTCTCACAGATGCTGTGCATCGTCACATGCCAAATAATACACTCGGCGTCACAAAAATCGCACCTCTTTAAGAATTCCCTTCAAAGTCATTTTAACCCTATTAATCAATGGTATACATATGACTATAAGGTATAATTGGAAAGGCAATTTATTTAAATTTCAGAATAAATCAATGGATTTGGTTTTTTGTTTACCAGGGAATAAAAAAAAGCAAGCTAATGCAAATGATTAAAAAGTTAAATTTTATTTTATCAGCAAAAATTACAACAAAGTCCTTAAAACTAACTTAAAACCTAGTGTTACCCCCCCTAGCCCTGATGACTGCTTCCATGCGTTCTCTCATGGACCTTATTAATGTGACAACAGTCTCTTGTGGAATGTTGTCTCATTCTGCAACGACGGCATCTTGAAGGTCTTGGAGAGTGGTAGGGGCAGGATTTCGTGCCCGTACTCGCCGTTTCAGTTCATCCCAAAGGTGCTCAATAGGGTTCAGGTCTAGACTTCGCGCCGGCCAGCGCATAACAGGGATGCCAACTTCTTGCAGGTAGTCTCTTACAATTAAAGCGGTGTGACAACGGGCGTTATCGTGCATTAACGTGAACCCACTGCCAACAAAACCCGCATAAGGGACAACCTGCTCCTCTAAGATCTCTGTTATGTACCGAGCAGCAGTCAGCGACCCTTGCCCGCGAGCACTTCCAGTCCGAGAAACACACACAAGGTTCGTTTTACCGTCGATTGACATGCCGCCCCAGAACATGCACGAGCCACCCCCGTATTCCACTGTCTCTTGAATACAGGCTTGTGCGAATCGTTCCCCTTGCCTCCTATACACTCTTCGACGCCTGTCGTTGCAGAAAAGACACACCCTCGTCTCATCCGAGAAGAGCACAGCCCTCCATTGGTCTATTGTCCAATCCACATGGTCACGGGCAAATTGCAACCGGTCTCTCCTATGCTGTGCAGTCAATTTGGGCCCTGTAGCATGTAACAATTCTGATAGTTTAAGAGAAATAAAAGGCTATGCAGAATTGTACGTATTGAATTTAATAGCTCTCACACGAAAGTTAAAATGTGATGAGTATCAAAAACAATTGTAAGTATAAAAGTTAGCACTGACCTAAACGCACTAAGGTTAGGCAGTATCCAGGAGGATTATGATCCCCAGCCTGGCCGGCGTACAGGATCAGCCGAAGAGAAGTCTGACGCGATCAGCTCGGGGACGGAGGCCCCCCCCCCCCCCCAGGCGGTCAGTAGGACCAGCCCTGGGCAGCAAGAGGCACGCGACAGCTCGACTTAGCCTCTAAACCGACTCTCGGTTGCAGACTGGTAGACTTCAGTAAGTAGACTGGTAGACTTCAGTAAGGTACGCGTATGGGTAATCAGCGTGTTACCCAAGCGACTCCGAGATCTAGACTCCAGCAACGTAAGCGTATGAGCAATCCGCGTGTTTACTGCGCCCAACGTGGGGCGCCAAATGTAACAATTCTGATAGTTTAAGAGAAATAAAAGGCTATGCAGAATTGTACGTATTGAATTTAATAGCTCTCACACGAAAGTTAAAATGTGATGAGTATCAAAAACAATTGTAAGTATAAAAGTTAACACTGACCTAAACGCACTAAGGTTAGGCAGTATCCAGGAGGATTATGATCCCCAGCCTGGCCGGCGTACAGGATCAGCCGAAGAGAAGTCTGACGCGATCAGCTCGCGTGCCTCTTGCTGCCCAGGGCTGGTCCTACTGACCGCCTGGGGGGGCCTCCGTCCCCGAGCTGATCGCGTCAGACTTCTCTTCGGCTGATCCTGTACGCCGGCCAGGCTGGGGATCATAATCCTCCTGGATACTGCCTAACCTTAGTGCGTTTAGGTCAGTGTTAACTTTTATACTTACAATTGTTTTTGATACTCATCACATTTTAACTTTCGTGTGAGAGCTATTAAATTCAATACGTACAATTCTGCATAGCCTTTTATTTCTCTTAAACTATCAGAATTGTTACAAGCAGCCCTATGAGCTGCAATTTTCTTCTCCCGCATTCTTCTTCTAATCGTGGAGACGCTTACAGAAGTTCTGCGAGCTGATCGCAGTTGTTGTTGCAGCTCAACAGCATTGGAGAACCGATTACGTAAAGACGTCGAAACAATGAAGCGATCGTCTCTTTCGGATGTGCACCGTTGTCTTCCAGATCCACGTCTTCGGATATAGCCACCAGTCTCTTGGAAACGTTGGAACACTCGTCGAACGGCAAAACGACTCAAGTTCAGTTGCCGAGCAACATCACATTGCCGCATCCCTGATTGCAGTAGTGCAATGACTTGAGCGGCTTCATCTGCAGTGGTATCCATCTTCTGGGGTATTTTTCTTGCTGTAGCTGTTCACGTGTGTTCACTTCAAAGGTTGAATAGCGAATGACCCACATTTAACCCGGGTCGCCCGTTTTATACCCTTGTAGGGAGGTGCAATTAGTGGCCGTTGTAATGCGTATTTTGACAACATTTTTTTTAACGTTACGTGCTAATGAGATCTGTTGTGTTTAGGAATTCTAACTGTTGTTAATTTAAAGGTCGTTAAACATACTTTTAATTGATACCAATATTAATTGGGTTTAATGTATTCGTTACTGGCGGGACATGTTTTAAACTTATTTTCGAAAAGGTGCGATTTTTGTGACGCCGAGTGTATATCAATTATCTTCCGTCTCTTTTTTAATTCATCTATCTATCTATTAAAGCGAATTTTACCAAACTATTAAACCTAGTATAGTATAAGCACTTAAATCTTTGAATTGAATCTTTGACGGTTTTTCCATACAGAAACGGCCTGACATAAATTTTATACCACGAATAAAATCTTATTCTGGGTATGAAAGTTAGTAGAAATTGATCTTTAGTAAAAAATACCTACTAATAAATATAAAGAGGTGTGACCACAGATATAGATAGACCTAGATAACCCAAGAGCAACTACTTTGCGTGCCTATTTTCGTGCCTAACTTACGATAAAAAATCGCAAGTAAAAAAATAAAGTAAACGTTTCCTTCCATCGGTAAGTCATTTCGTGATTAATATTACGCGTAATGTGAATGTAATAAAATGTAATAAAAATGTAATAATGTAACCAGAATTTTGTTGAAATTTGATTAAAAAGAGTATCCGTGGAGTTTCTTGCTCGTTCCTCTCTTAGACCATACTTACGTTTTGGAACGAGCACCTAGCTTCAACTTTTCTGACCTTTTTAAGGAACTTTTTAAAAGTTCCTGTAAATGGTTTAGTTGCAATAAATGCTTTGAGTTTAACTACTGTGACGACACGGTTGGCGCAGTGGTTGAGCGATCGACTGCTGCGCAGCGTGTTGCGGGTTCGATTCCCGCCCAGGGTAAACATTTGTGTGATGAGCACTTGTGTTTGCCTTGTGTCTGGGTGTTGTTTATCTATATATGTATGTATTTACAAAAATAAAAAAAAAGTATTTGTGTATGTATATCAGCTGTCTGACACCCATAGTACAGGGTCTCCCTAGTTTGGGGTCAGATGGCCGTGTGTGAAAATGTCCCCACATATTATTATTATTATTATTCTCGTTTATTCATTTTCATATCATATTAAATTACATTTTTAAATATTAGTAAAAAATTAATAAAAACATTTAAAAATATAAAAAAAATAGTAGCCCACCGGTATCGGGAACAGGGTCCAAGCTACCGGTGGTCAGGGCTCCTGAGAGAGGAATCTCCTGACTATACGCGCCGTGTCCAGGAGTACCGCTTTCTGTATCAAGCCCTTGATCCAGCTGCCCAACGAGAGCCTCCTTAGGTGTTGGTCGAGGCTCTTGGAAATGAGTCCATTGGCCGTAACGACTATCGGCACAATGACTGCTGTATTCACATCCCACATGTCGACAACCTCGCGAGCCAAGTCAAGATACTTAATTTGTTTATCTTTCTCGGTTTTCACGAGGTTCTCGTCATGCGGGACCGCTATATCAACAATCATTGCGCGACGCTCTAATCGATCTATCACCACTATGTCAGGTTTTTCCATACAGAAACGGCCTGACAAATTTTATACCACGAATAAAATCTTATTCTGGGTATGAAAGTTAGTAGAAATTGATCTTTAGTAAAAAATACCTACTAATAAATATAAAGAGGTGTGACCACAGATATAGATAGACCTAGATAACCCAAGAGCAACTACTTTGCGTGCCTATTTTCGTGCCTAACTTACGATAAAAAATCGTAAGTAAAAAAATAAAGTAAACGTTTCCTTCCATCGGTAAGTCATTTTGTGATTAATATTACTCGTAATGAATTTAAAAAACAATTATTTTTAATCTACTACCCTCAGTAATACCTGGGAATACCAAATTTAGGAAAAACAAAACATTAGTATTACATTGTGACGTCCAAAAAATGGCACGCTTGGTTTTCATACAGATCGTAATACTTGCGTTATCTAGGTCTATCTATATCTGTGGGTGTGACGAACAGGGTGAAACGTTCCGCATACTCCATTGATAAGATCCTCTGACCAGTCGAGCGTTGGTCGTGTTCGGTTCCCTTCAAAATGGTTGAGCTCAATGGTGCTGATCCACGCGTAATGTACCTACGTAAACGGTCGCCTGCCATGACTATATCTTTATTTTTGAATAGTTTCACATTAATCTTTACCTTCATTGTTGTTATCATATACAAGATGGAGATGACGATACGCCAAAAAATTAAAGCACTAGTAGTAATAATTCATAAGAATATTTTGAATTAACTTACTAGTTAATAAGATCAACCCTGGTCGCAGTGATACCCATAGCCGCAATAAGATAATACTAGTTTCAAACTCATTCTCAAAATCATTTATTTCAAATAAACCATTTACAGGTACTTTTGAATTGTCAGAGTCAGTCAGTCAGAAAGTTGAAGCTAGTTGCTCGTTCCAAACAGTAGGTTTCTATGGAGAAGAACGAGCAAGAAACTCCATGAACAAGACTCTTTTAAAATCAATAATATGTTACAAATTTCGGTTACATCATTCATATTGATTCTAGGGTACAATGTGAGAACAATGTAACAAGTCGTGTACGTTAAAAGAGGTTTAGACAAAATATAATCATAATAAACAATTCAAAATAAATTTAGAATAACCGAGGCAGCTAAGAGATGACCAGTCCCAACTAACGGCGCCCGTTCACGAACATGACGCACGGATCGGCATCATTTGGCTCAACTATTTTGAAGGGAACCGAATGATCCAACATTTTATAAGTTTCAAAATGTTCTTGTGAACTAACATTAGCAGTGCTTCCATTTTTTGACGTATCGTCATCTCCACCTTGTACAGAAGTAACATGAATAATGTAACCAGAATTTTGTTGAAATTTGATTAAAAAGAGTATCCGTGGAGTTTCTTGCTCGTTCCTCTCTTAGACCATACTTACGTTTTGGAACGAGCACCTAGCTTCAACTTTTCTGACCTTTTTAAGGAACTTTTTAAAAGTTCCTGTAAATGGTTTAGTTGCAATAAATGCTTTGAGTTTAACTACTGTTTTCCATGTATAATATTATGAAGGGTAGAGTAAGTAGGGAAGTAGGGTACGGTGTAGGGTAGAATAGGGCATTACACCCATTTTTGAAAAGTGTCTCAACGAAATTCTGTAGTGCTAATATGCCACCAAAAAAAGCACAAAATTTTTATTCAATCGATAAGTGCCATAAAAATGCATCTAAATTTTAAATTTTCAAATTTCGCGCGTAGTTTGACGATAACGCCTCTTAGTGGACGCCATATTGCTCAGCGTAAATGACGTCAGTTCGTTTTGTATCAAATGAGCTCATATTAAATATGATAATTGTATATCATTTAAAAATAATTAAAAGTATATTTTGTAATAGGTGTAATAATGAAAAAATTACGTTGGTTATGAAAATAATAAAAGTACAAAGCCTATATTACGCCAATCGGTTGACTGACAGTTGACAATTTTTTGTTTACACAGCCGTACGACGTAATAACATGGCCGCTACTATTTCACGGTGTTTAAAAATAACAACAACAGTTACAACAGGTACAGAATAACAGTTTAAAAATACTGAAAACTTTGAATTGAATTTAAAAAATGGTTTTGTTATTTTATGAACTAAAACTTACATTTTCTGAATGCTTTATGCCTAAACTGTCTCAATAACATAGTTATAGATTTTTTATCGTATAGAGTAAAATACCCTATTACCCAATATGGGGGGAAAGTTGAAAAAGTGTCCAGCTTTAAGTACCTAGTAAATAACAGTTCCAAAACCAGTTCCAAACAGTCGTTGACGCATTGAAGTATGCAGAGTGAACATTTTTACGCGGTCGCGATTGTAGCGCCACCTTTATTCGTGGTTCGACGGTTCTCCTTACCTTTACCCTCCATGTATAATATACAGAATAAGCGCTAAACTTGCGCGATGTAGAAAACGTCAGTCGTAGTTCGTTTATGACGGTATAGATGTCGCTACTGGTATGTTTTAAATGTCACCACTGGTATATCCCTTAGTTCACTAGGAAACCGATAGAATAGGTTCTTATAAAAAACAAAATAGAATCTTGTCTTTGACACCACTAATTACAAAGACAATCAACTGCTAGGTTAGTTCAAATCATTAATTATTGATGCTAAGTCATGTGACCAATATTGATAACTAAAGTAATTATTGCAATTCTTTTGAATATTTTGGAACCAATAGTAGGCAGAAGTGTTCTTGTAGGGGTTTATTTAATACCTTAAAAGAAAAATTTACCTTGAGCGAAAATCTCAGACAGACTAAAGCTAAGTTGGTTAATTTAGGACTATCTTAGGATAGATCCCTAGGTCTACCTTGAGAAAGGAAGAAAGAAGGATAAATCTTGTATTCACGCGAAAGCGACGCACTTATTAAATATTATTATTATCTCTCTTATCGTTACAAGCCAAAAACTAAAACAAGTGTATTCTAAAAAATAAAATTAGAAAATAAATATAATGTCCGAGTCGGAAACATGTATCACTACCGTACAAAACGGCCAACGCTCAACCTAAATGCCAATTCACCACCACTCTCCTTCCACTTTTTTCTCTCTGTATTGATTGAACCGGTTTCTTCAAAGGAGCGTCACATTACGCCATCTTTGTTTGGGTTCCTCATCATGTAATTGGTTCCTATATTTGTTTGTAAAATTTTCTCTGACTACTTTTTGCCAGCGACTTCGTCTCCATAAAAGCTAAGTTTGCCATAATATAGCCTATAACACTTGACGATAAAGTCTCTTTCTGTCAGAGAAAGATTTTTATTTAATTGGTTCAGTACTACTAACAGACCTACACAATTTTACACATTTATAATATTAGTTTAAAATTGCTTGAATGCTATAAAACAAAGGCCTCCCCCACTCTTTTTCCACTCTATTGAATTAACCGATTTCATCAAAGCAGTTGGGGTACATTCCGCCATCTTTGTTTTCGTTACCTGTCATCTAATTCGTACGACGTATTTTTGTAAAATTATCTCGCAACAAACCTTTACCCGCGATTCTTATTTTAATACATTTTAAGAACATAATTACCAAAATATTACCCAATAAAAGTACGCTCAAAAAAAGTTTAGCTTATATTATATTAAAGCCATCTATTAATTTTAATAATATTGTTAATTATTCTTCTCTCCTACTTACTTATTTACTGTGCCCAACAGAATCCATAATGATCTGTTATAAAAGTTACCACCTAAGCTCACATTATGGAATTAAGTATTGGGTGGCGTAGATTCCTATTAGCGAAAAAAAAGTCAAAATCGAACCAGCAGTTCCTTAGATAAGGGCGTTCAAACAAACAAACTCTTCAGCTTTGTAATATTATTGTCTCAAATAAAACACAACACATTATAAAGTAATCATCATTTATTCATAAAAATGCTTCATTATAAATAGAACGTATAAACATACACGAGCAAAACTCTCACAACAGTCGACATCTGTCACAATTAACTTTAAATAGGTCGTATATAAACTACACAGTTTAAAAAATACTTTCAAATGTCAACCGTATTAGGGTTGACCAACGTAACAATACTTCTTTTGACTAAATCAATTCACATTGAGCGATTTCGAACAAAATCGTGTTCCAAATTGGAAAATAAAACAGTCTTATTTAAATCAGAAAGAGTGATATAAATATTTATAAGACTAGGTCTACCACTCTCAAATAGATATAAAGATTAAATAGTTTAATATTAGCATATTATTATAGTTATATTAATATACGAGCCTAGGGGCGTCTTTTTGTTTTAATAACAGGAATGTTTCATAATAATTTTGTTATTATAAATCCGAATTAAAGCTATAGAGGGCCACTTTCACAATTTTCCTCTTATACAAATATTTATGTATGTAGGCGGTATATAACCAGATTTATTGAGTACTACATTCGCTATCTAATATGCTAATTTCTTTTTATATCTTTAAAGAATAACAAGATCTAAAATGTTTAAGTAGCAACTTGAATTTGGTCCAACAGTATTAGAATTTGTGAAAGATGCCCCTAAAATTTTACATTATCCAAAGAGAGACAGTAATAGTAAGTTGTCAAAGTAAATACTGGCAGGAAAGACAACGAAACAAAAAGAATAGTAATATACTTAATGAAATTCATAAGAAGGAACATAACATTCAAGATAAAAAACCCATTTTTACAAAATATCCGATCTTCAGGAATAATTCCGAATTGAAAGTTTTTCCAATTCGGAAGTGTTGTTCCGAATTGATATATCAATTCAATTCGGTTTCCAAACATTCTAAATTTAAATCAGAAATGCAATTTCAAATTCAAACATAAACCAATAGTGACAATCCTTTCGAAATTGGAACTCTTTCAATTTGGGAACGTTTTTCCAGGAGTTCCAAAGAACCAAATTGATACTTAGACGTTGTCGATTTTCTTAGGGGTTGGCCAAAAGCAGGCGTAGCAGGAGTAAGTACCAGCGGAGTGGGAGCCGCTGGTCGGCGATACTCACACGGACTTAGCCTTCTCTCTAGCGTAGTTCTGACTGACAAGCATTACGCCCATATTCATGCCGACGTTACCCCACTTGAACGACTCGCTTATCTAGAACAAATAAATTGGTACATTAGTCTAAAGAAGTTTCTGAGAATCAGGTTTAGTACAGACGTCACCGCAAGTTAGTTTTTTGTAAAAAAATCTAATTTCTATACTGAACATATATGTATAAAAAAAGAAAACATTTAAAGCATTAATGGACTGTCAACACAATGGAACTGTAAAGGTGCTGATAAACTTGAGCATTATTTTGTAATGTGGAGCGTTCACTGTTTTATGTTTTGTCGAATTAAACAACCATTAGAACTGAAAGAAAAATTTCCTGATCATTCTAGCGAATGCTTTAAAAAAAAGTTCTCTTAAAATCAAGTTTTTGTTGTTTCTCTAGAAATTTCACAGTAATACTCCCAAATTACGTTAATTTTCATAGTTCATTGTTCAAGTTTATCAGCCTCTTTAGGGGACTTTTTGACTATCACAAAACACATATAATTTGTTAATTAACTTTGCACATTTTTGTATCAACATTGGCATATTTCTGAATATTTCCACGCTTTATCAGTAACCAGTGTTTTATTATTTTATCAAATAAGTCATGTCCGTTTCGTGACTTGTAAATGGTCCATAAAATGCTATCTTTCTTTAACGATAGGTGCGAAAGTTCAATTTGTGACTATCACAGCGACTTTGTGCGTGATAGTGAAATAGGAGACAACTTTACTAGTGATACTAATATACTATGCAATGTGTTACATAATTTAAGAGGTGTGGCATTCAGTAAAGATACCTACAGATATATATACAGTTTTGTATAACTCGATTGATGATTCTAAACAAGATGTCAGCAAGTTCAATGTATGACGTCAGCTCTGCGCTTACGCACGCTCTACGAACACATGTGTGCAGAAGTAATAATTCTGACAAACACATTAAGGATTTTGTAAAGAATTTTAACTTTGTAATCAATGGTTAATTAATCATTTTTATGTATGCATATCCATACTAATATTATGCAAAAGTGAGTTTATTTGTTTGTCGGATTGTTACGCTTTCACGGCTAGATTCCTAAACCGATTTTGATAAAATTTGGTACAGACTGAGCTTGAACCCCGCGAAACGATATAGGCTATTTATTAATCCGAACTTCGTCTGCATTCACGATAGACGAAGTCACGGGCAAAAGCTAGTATTTTTATAATAGCAATATAAACAGTTTTAATAGAGCTATTTTTATGTAAATAGGTTTCGTAATAATGATAATAAAACTTCAATGCCACTGTATAGCTAAACGGTCCTACGGTATAGAGTCTTGAGCAATTTCAATCATCCATTGATATGAACTGGTTATAACTGGTATATACCTGATCAATTGTTTAATATTACGTTACCAGTTTAATGGCGTAGTTTAAAAGTGACCGTTATACTATTGATAACGTTTCTAGTTTTACGTTATCTGTGATTTGTTTGTGTTTGACAATTTGTTTTACAAACCTATTTATAATGTATTTTCCACTATCTAAACACGGACACGTTTCACTTATAGCTCAGTTCTCGTTTTCGTTGGAACTTCGGAATAAAGTGTACAAAAACACATGTCTGTTAAAATTTAATGTTGTGTAAAAGTTTCAAGTCAATCCATTGACTATTTTTCTATTTTTGAGGACACAAGCATACAGAATCTGAATTTTTAAATATCATTTCCTATCACTGAACTTCAGCAAGTTTTTATTGTTGCTAACCTGTTTCATTAATTATATAGGTACCTTTTAGTTTTTATTATCAAGTACCTAAGTACTTAATTGTTTACATTCAATATTTCCTTACATAATATTTTTTTCCTCAATCAATTTGGTCGGCATACTGAAACTGTTTTTGTATTTTCCTTTCAACTGACGTATGGGTTTAAAACAATAGTGCGGGACTTATGTTTCATTGACTAATAACAAAATAAACAAACCATTTTATCCAGTTTAGAAATCTGGTATTTTCTTGTATTTTCCTGTTCTTTGGATTTTACACGTTTGGTTCGGAAAAGTCCAATATTAATTCTAAACAAAGATTTTATCATCAAAGACAAATCAATTAGCCCATTGAAAGGCGCATTTGAGGGTTTATATAAAAGAAAAACTAATTTAATTTAGTTGCTCTTTCAAAAAGACATTTTCGTATAAAGAAGAATGGGCAGTAAACTCTATAGGTATTTTTACTCTAAAATATTAAATATCACTTCACTACCATTACATATTATAAATTAAAGTTGAGTTTATATTCGTTCGCACTAATATCCAAAACTACTAGTCTAATGCTGTAATTTTTTTCGCTAATGGGAATACCTACGTTATCCCTAAGTGTTAAAGGCTATATTTTATTATCAAAACATTAGGAATCACAAACTAAACATTAGGGAACAAAATACGCGGACGAAAGCGCGGCAAAAGCTAGTTCTCTATAATTGGTGTAATTGTTATACTAAAACGACCGTTGATTAATTGATTGTGTTCCACTATCAGTTTTATAAAGTTTATATAGCTCCTTAATACAAAAATTGGGTTACACATGTTGGTAATAATTTGGATTATATTAATGAATTATAGTTGTCCATATTTTTATCAGAATAACAACTAATAAGTATTTAACGGAAAATCTAATATAAAAGCAGGTAATATTTACTAAAGATTCAATGTTGATCCGATGAATATCGGCTCTTTTTATTTATATTAGGAAGGCTTAACCCGTATAACCATATAGGTATTTATAGTAACCGTCGTCAATCGATAGTATTTATTTTAATTAATGCGGGTACAACTGAATGTAATTACGTAATAAATAAATGCCATTTAAATAACGTTATGTAATTTACTTTGAATAATTTAATTGCAATGTAAATTATGTCAGTCTCGTTACAATACGTATAAAATCAACCATAGATATTGTTGTCCCAAATAAACTGTTTGGTTAGTCAATAAAATTAAAAAAACTGCTGTCTATGGTCTTAAATAGGTGAGAAAACAAAATCATTCACAAATACTAAAATGACGTTAAAGTATTGTATAAAAAGTAACAAATCGTGACGTTTATAATGACTGTTGCATGGTAACATTAATTGTAATGATATCTTCTGTTTATACAAATTCGTATCAGTGTATTGCTTTAATCATTATTATTTCAATGCTTTCACTGTTAAACGGTTGTCGGGCAAAACATTTACCTACCTCGTTTTATCAGTGTGTTCGTTTCGATATACAGTACTAATATTCATTAAAAAAATGTTGTCTAACTTGGTTCAATGACGCACTCTCCCGTACCAATCAAGATTTAACCACAATAAAATTATAAATGCACGTTAGAAACGTTTGGAAGACCAATTATCTACGTTGTAAATCGTTTAATTGCTCAATAAATCAATGATCGCTAAGTCTGTATCAAAAGTACGCACGACCGCACGGAAAATCGGACAAAGTCAGAAACAATTTTCTATGGCTGATCGCCTAATTCGCCACGTACAATTTTAGCACACGATTGTACATTATGTGCTGAATTCTTTTTTTTTTCTCTGCTACTTGAAAGCTTACTTTTGATTATTCAGTGATATTATGTACAGTGGGGCACACATTTTTAAATGAATCATCTTAGTCACATCTACGTGACCACGCGCAGATATCAAAGAGTTAGAACACATAAAAGGCTCTCTTAAACATCTTACAATCTGTTATAAATCAAAACCTCACCGGTATTGGTTATTCTTGCCAGCTGTAAGTGTCCAAAGCGCCTCAACGATTACCATCAAAAGATGATAATCATAGGTGTTTACGACGTCGTTAAGCTGATCTGTAACAAAATTTCTGCTTTGTGCGATCTCTTTTTTACTCTCGGACCCAGTTTATGCCCCATGCATGATGGATGATCGCCAGTCTTGATGTGCCATTAACTCCGACGCCCCATTCAGTCCACAGTAAAGAAACTCAATCAGCATAGACATACACATGAAGCTGAATATTAAAGAAGCATTTACGATGCTTGACTGAACGTGAAAATGTACAGGGATGTAGTAATACAGCCGTTAGAACGTTTCGCGACGTTGTAAGGGCGGGCTTACTTTCCGCTTGCATCTATGCATTCACATGCATTAAAAAGGAAAAGAGTATTTAAAAAAAGAAACAACAATTCTAGAACCAAATATTTGAATCAGAATATATGGGACGTAATGAAGCGCGTAGTACAACAACCGCGGTACGGTAACTTGAGGCGCATACTCGTTGATCGCGTTTATTGGTTTCTAGAATTCTAGACGGGTTTTTTACGTCATAATTGTGTGCAATTTACCTGTCTCATGCGAGCCTCTTGCGGTGTCTCGCCGTATCTGCACCAGTGAACGAAGTGCAGGGTATTGTGCCAATTCCTCTCGAACCTTGATTTAGTAGCCATATCCAGCTGCAATCAGTAGAAGCTCCTTAGTAGCTGTTCCACTGTTCGAGTGTGCCCACAGTTTCCAATAGACGAAAGACCCCTTGAGGTTTTCGCTATCTGAAACGAGAGGTTTCCAATTCTGACGCAAGCCTACGGTATTGAAGGAAGAACGTCTAAGTTCGATCGAGTGGTTTGATAAACCATTGAAGGTTGAAATATTATCATGCATTACTCTAATCTAAATGGGATTAGTTGAAGAAGAGAACAACGGATTAGATTGATTTACAAGTGCCAAGATGACACATAATACTGACGTGGGAACGACCAAAGATAGTCGTGCATAATTTGCATAAACATGACGCTAATCTCAAAGTTAACAAATCACGCCTTGAAACAGTTATCACACGATTACAATTGTTTTTACATTTGGACTAGTGTTCAAAGTGGCATGTCATAATCTTTTACAATAAAGACTGTCTGGTTTTAGCAATGTTACGTTACAAAACGTGCATGAAACTTTAGCCTCGGTATTAAATTTATCGTGGATCATTGAAGGCTGTGTTTCGTTATGTCACTTGAACAACTATCAGGTTGAATGTATTTCAATGATAAAACTAGTTTGATTTAAATTGTTAACGTAATTATGTGTAACGATCAAGTGATAAATGATTTACAGTTATCATGATTTGCAACAATAGAAGTAGAGTTAGATAGTGGGAATGTAGTTTGAAGCAAAACGCAAACGTGTTTTAGTTTAGTAAATATTTGGAATTGGAAACGTGGACTTCCGAAAGTTTCGTAGTAATAGTTACCTTTGCTCTGATATCTTTCTCGTTGTTCGGCGTCTCCTGTTTATCGTCCACATTGTTGATGCGTATCACGGAGTCCTTCTTCCAAAAGGCACCTAATGTTGTCTTCACGACACGTTTTCTCACACCTTTCTGTTGAACTGTGTACACGTCTATCTGTTCCGGGTTCTTTGTTTTTTCTGTCGGAAGAAGAGATTTTTTTAAATTAAAAACCGGATCGGTCAAGTCTCGCTTCGAAATTCCATCGGCGTATTTTTGTAATAAAACTCCAAGGCCTTTGCCCTTTCGAAACGCACCTTCTCGTATTGCCGACGTTATACGAGCTTTAAACGCATCAACAATCCATCGGTTATCTCAATAAAGCGAATCGCGCATGCATATGAATTATTTACAAACTCTATTGTGAATCCGTCTTGTTACGTGTGACCGTGGGTGAACTGTGCCAACTTTATTTAGTCTCGCTCCGAGGCTCACTCGAAGTGAACGTTATCAACGCGCCCTCATTACGATGCATATCGTGTACGAACACGACTTTAAAATTCCTTTTATGTTCTACAATACCGATAAGAAATTAACGTCATTAATATAAAACACATTAGTACACACCTTTACCCTTTTTCCACATGGCGACTGCATACATGTGATATTCTGGCGACAGTATTGAGTCCGGGGGCAGAGGGTCCTCGGCTCGCACCTCGAGAATGAATCCCGTCTCGAGGACGGCGCACAGTATGTTTTGTTCATCATGCTTGAACCACTTGGTTTCGCGGAGCTTGTGTATGGCGACTGAAGAACCGAAGCGGGGTTTCTTGGGCGCGAACAAAGCCTGTGCCTGACTCCCGAATCGAGACAGGAGTCCCTTCACCGTCGGTGGGGACGGCGCGAGACTCTTCTCAGGCGGCTTGATCTGCTGGAAACTCCGGCAGGTCACGAACCTTGCTTCCATTGAACCCCTCTCCAATCTCAAATGCACGAGACAATTCCCCTTCCACTGATTATTACGTTGCGAAGGCGTCGCGTCTTCTTGGTTCTTAGGCGCGGCAATGTACTCTCACTCGAGAAATCACGTTTTATAAGCAACACTTTCACAATTTATTTAGCGCGTGGTATTGCGATCGCTGTAGGAACGAACTATACGGTGGCGCAGTAACGTTAGACGCGGCGCGCGTGTGGGGGAGCGGTTTTATACGGCCGGCGGGGGGTAGCGGGGCGCGGGGAGGGCCCCTCCGGTCTTTCTGACCTCACTAGTGTTGGGTATTGTGCGATAACACGCAAGTTTTGTAGGTTTCATTGTTGTTTTAGTGCAGCTATTGTTAACTTCTAAACTGACTTCGGACTTTCGGAGTACTTCGTTTTTTTTTAAATTCCTGTGCTATTCTATTTTTAAACATGGGAGAAGATTTATCTTTTTTTTTTTGTAACTACTTTTAGTTGTTATACGTTTACGGAAACGGTAATGAAACATTTTAGTTTGCAAAGCAATCTATCTCCAATTTCTCGTTGAACAGGACGCAGAGCACTTTACAGAAACTTAATATGTACACATAATGTAACAAGATTCACGTGTTATGTATATTGTGTAACTTTCGTAAGACATATTAGACTTTATGAATGTTTACAATTTTAGTCGCGTGCTGCTTCCGGATTGCCAGTCGGCTGTAACGGTCTTGATAAAATAATGTAGTCACAAAATTGTTGATTAAGCTTGATTTCTTGCATAATATCATAATTACTAGTCTTCATTTCTGAATTTTATGGATTTGTCAAGCTTTGTCATCTGATCTTTATGATTGTATAGCGAGAAGCAAAATAAGATTATCAAGTTCTTATGTCTTTATACCATTACCACCACGCATATAATGTGTATGCCTGGTGTAATAAGCAGACCGGAAAACGTCCCTGCCTATTCTAACCGATTAACAAAATACAATCTGTACACATTACAACATCCACAAATCGGGAAGGAAACGACACCGAACATAAACGAAAAAGGTCCTTTTTCTAAAAACCTTTACAACACTTACGAATTCGAAAAAAAGAAACAATGCGTAGAAAACACAAAACAAAAAAAAATCGATAAAAAACCAAACAACATCACTGTCCCATCCCTCGTTGTTGCACCGGCTTGACCTCACTCGCTGCTAGTTGTGACAGCCCCCCCCTCGCGGGCCCCGGGCCGCCCCCCCTGCACCCACCCCGCGACATGCCGGCGCCAACTGCCAGGTATAACTTTTTCACTTTATTTTTACACTATCGGTTCAAAATAACTGTTTTTTAATTGAGTAGCTCGTTATCGCGCTTGTGTGCTGTATGGTGGGGTAGTTAGTTATTGTAAACAGTGTATTTTATCCTATTTAGTATGTTTTGTAGCGTTTGTTACTTATTTGACTTCTACAACTCAATTTGTGATTTTACTTCTTTTTGAGTTTGCCCAACATCACAACTTTATATCGATATTTTTTTCTAAGTGATACAAAAAATATCGATATAAAGTGATGAGCGATGTTATTTTTTAATGTAATTGAACATATTTACTTGTATTTACCCGCATTGGGAATACTGACCTACGTGGTTTCCATGCTCCAATTATCCTGCCGAGTCACATTCGGTATATAGGTACCTACATGGATCGAGACACGTACGCATACTACATTGTAATATTTACAAACAAACTCGGAAAATGCTGCCAAGATGACGAAAACAATGTCAAGGAAGCAGATTTTAAATGTGCTTATCTTCATAATTATCACACGGTTAATTATCAAGATTATGATATAGCTTTTAACTACTTTGAAGAACGAATGAAAATCTTTCTGTCAAGGACTAAAAGGTCTTGATACTTGCAAGTTTCAAAATTGCTCCCAGAAGTCTGATAAATCATACGGATTCGGCTAAAATTGTGACTTGTAATAAGCAAGACCTATTTATAATATAATCTAAATAAAACGTAGAATATAGCTTTTTACGATTATATTCTTGTGAAATATCTAAACCAAAGGAATATAGTGCATAATATCCATTACATACATTACCTTTTACTTTTGCTGTGCCCGACAGGGTCCACAATGTTCATCTCTGTAAAACCTACCATCTAAGTTCACATGTGGATGCAATAAACATATTGAGTAGGTACTGTATCAACACAAAAGACTCAAACACAAAAAAAGGAAATAAATAGAAGAAATACCTACTACTCCAACCCTTTAAGATCAAGGTGACTTACATCGTAAATCCGTAGTACACGTAACTTCTATTTAAAGAAAACCCCCGAAATTTAGCTCTTTAAATACATTTTTACCCCTCAAGCTAACTTTAAATTGTAAACAAGGTCAAAGTACCTATTATTATTTTTTTGTTTTATCGCAGAGGCTGATTTTCTTGTGTTGTTCTTGTATTCTAAATCTGTAATGTTATTTAGTATACATAAAAGTTATACTTAGGCACAAATAAATGATAGTATTCTCTTAGAGCCAGACAGACTATGCCCGAACAGTTTCCATTAGTTATTAACTTAAATGCAATAACAATAGAGTAGAAAATTGCATGATATAATTTTAAAAAAATAATGTCGCGCGAATTACATATTATGTACCTAACTGCGAGCAAGATAAGTCATTTTTGCACGTAATCTAAGTATTTTTGTCGGGTTATAGTAGGTATATTTTAAATATTAGTCTACTGAAACTGCTGAAAAATTCATGTTACTTTTTTATATTATATGAGAAAATGATCATAAAAATGAAAAGAAAAAAATACTCTTTGGTATTAAAATCTTCAACTGTCAAAACTATTTACTTACAATATAATTTTAGAGACCGGAAGAACGATGTTTCCTAGAACTACTATTTGAATAGTCCGTAAAATAATTCTTCTGTAATAAAACGCGATGAAACGTTGAATCATTTAAAAGGTCACTTGACTTGTTATCAGAAGAAATGTCCTCTAGATTAGATCTACAAAATCTCTCTGATCTTTTCTTAACACAGGAAGATGATAAAAAGTGCTAAATCAACAAATTCAATATCCAGGAATTGACAGTGGAATTAAACTTCTAATTATGCAACGAATAAACACTTACACAAACACCAAAGCTTGATAAGTATACTACCTGACCCTACAGACGTTGTCCTGTCCCTATCTCAGACCAATAAAAAACTTTTTTATGCAAATATATCCAAGGAATATAAAAAGTTTCATACAAACTTTAATCCCCTATTTCACCCCCTTGGGGGTTGAATTTTGAAAAATCCTTTCTTAGTGGATGCTTTCGTCAAATGAGGAATACGTGTACGAAATTTCAATTTTCTAGCCTTAAGGGTTTGGCCTGTGCGTTGATACATCAGTCAATCACTTTTGCCTTTTATATATAAAGATATAATAATAATTAATAATAGAATAATAAAGATATAATGTTTTACAATAAAAAAAATTAAACCTACATTTACTAGACCTTTCTCAATATAATTTTCACATCTTGGTTCTTATAGAAAACAACCCGCAATTAGATACCTAGTGTGTTTTTAAATATCTTATGCTGGCGTTTAGTAGTACAAATATTCGCCTTATTTGGATAATACAAAATTTACCCTATATTGAAATAAATTAGAATCAATGAATATATTTGAATGAAATTTTGTATTATCCATTAATCACGAATATTTGCATAAATACGTCATGTGAAGTAGCATAAGGTGATAATCTACCTACATTTCTTTTGGCAGGGTGTATATTTTTTTCCACAACACTTAATTTACACTACTTAAGCTTGTTGCAAGTGTATTTGGCTGTCAGATAATTCATACTGTTATTAATCGTATTTAGCTGTAAGTCTTCCAGAGTCTTTAAATAAATAAATAAAATTTTCAGTTGGGCAATTTTAGTATGTTTAAAATTGTTTAAATTCGTTTAGCTCGTGGCTAAGTTAAAGCCGTACAGATCGATCGGTCAAAGGTTAAGCTAGAATGGGGTGACCATCCCTTTCATACCGAGTTCCCTCCGTGCCTCGGAAAGCACGTAAAGCCGTTGGTCCCGGCTGTCATTTGTAGACCATTGGCAGTCGTCATGGATAGTCAGAAGCCAGAAAGTCTGACAACCAGTCTTACCCAAGGGTATCGTGTTACCCAGTAACTGGGTTGTGGAAGTCCGATAGGCAGTCGCTCCATGTAAAACACTGGTACTTATTCAGCTGCATCCGGTAAGATTGGAAGCCGACCCGAATATTGTTGGGAAAAGGTTAGGCAGATGATGATTAAAAACGTTTAAATTCTGATATCAGTCACAGCCTGTCAATAATGGCTCCATTTTACTTACCCTTTTGACATTAATTGTTGCTGAGATGAGACTGCAACAAGAATACCTTTTTATTTAGTAGAATTGGCCTCCAAGCAAAATGTACCTATTCGAATGCATCCGCTCTAATAAATATGAATTCTACTAACGCCCTCCGACTGTGCGACTCTCTCTACAGAAGGAGGGAGTCCTTCACAACGTCCTTGACCTAGATTAGACCGTATATCCGGAACAATCTAGAAACTTAACGAAGTTTGTAGAACAATCATAGCTACTTCATAATAAGACTCTATAGTGTTTTATTTTAATTTTGTTTCTGCATTTTCAAGTTTGTATCATAACTAGCGACCCGACCCGGTTTCGCATAGGCCTATAGCCTTTCTCGATAAATGGACTATCCAACACAAAAAGATTTTTTCAATTCGAACCAGTAGATTCTGAGATTAACGCGTTCAACCAAACAAACAAACAAACTCTTCAGCTTTATAATATTAGTATAGAGTATCTGACCGGGCAAACGTGTTATTGCCATAAAAAAAATGGCCTACGACCTATTCTCAGAATAAAATAAAACATAAAAATCGGTCCAGCCGTTTTGGAGGATTTCGTGAACAAACACTATGACACGAGATTTTTATATGTAGGTATTATGTTGTTTGGAACATGGAACTTAATAAACGAAACTACATTATTGGAACAGTTCTGTTTGCAATTGCATCAACCGGTTTTACTTTTTCTTGTGTACTTATATTTGTCCTTATCTCCAAATTCGGTCTACTAGCACACGATATCAGCCTGTCACAAAATTACGTGGATTTTAAATGATTAATGATGTATTCACTTTTTTACTTGCAATGTCGATTTCTAAGTGTTTCACTTTCGTAATTGAATCAATTGTTTCCTTGAAAATCAAAGACTCAGTGTTTCATTAAACATCATGTTTATAAATCCTTACCGCGTCGATACTGTACAAAGTGTAACATTCATTACAATTGACGAGATTCTAGTTTAAAAGTCAGTAAATTTGCTCTATGAACCGACTGATGGACATTTCAATAGCTCTATCTATTAGTAAAACTGTGACCCTTTACTTTCATAGCCATTTACGACTGGTTTTAAACCAGTTGACATTTATGCAATATATTTTTATACATTCATAGCTCAGAAGGGACACGTTATAAATGGTACAAAAAGAAAACATTATACGTATCAAGAACCGTGCGAAAAGACGCTTTTTTAAACGTTATTGACCAACAAAAAGAGCTTGCATCAAAACCTGTCTTGAATGTAAAGTCCCTCTGTGCCATCAAAATGCAAATTCAAAATGACGTCTTTTGATCCTGTGTCTTTTTATTCTCATTTGTCCAGAACATTCTATGTTATGCAGCGCGACAAGTTTCCTTAATAAAAATTATTATGGTGATTTTGTAATGCGCATTTGTTCAAGGTCAAGTGCATAAATGGCGTATATTAATATGTTACTTTTAACGCTGCAGTTAGTACCTACAAAGGTACAAAGAATAAACGTTTTAGCAAATCAAACACAGTTCGTATTAGCGATGTCTTTGGTAAAGGTGTTATGTTTGGTCTAGCAATTACTGGAATCCATGTCATTATCTGCTTAACCATTTCCCAACTCTTTTCGGTGCTTCCAGTTCAACTGGATGCAGCTTAATACCAGTGTACCATGGAGCGACTGCCTAATTGAACTCCACAACCGGGCAATTGGGTAGCACGATACCCCCTGGTAAGACTGGTTGTCAGACTTTCTGGCTTCTGACTACCCATAACGACTGCCAAAGTTCTACAAATAACAGCTGGGACCAACGGCTTTACGTGCTTTCCGAGGCACGGAGAAGTCTCGGTATGAATTGAATGGTGGCTGACCATGCATCTATTTCGTATCCACGAACCGACTGTGCGGCAAGCGATAACCATGGCGGCTTTTACCTACTTAGCCGTAAGCCCCTTCAGTTACTTAATTACTGGAATCCATGTATTTAATAGAAAAGCCAAAAGAGATGATGCTCATATCAGACTTGTCACTATTATAATTATCCGAACTAATTGGGACTGACACTAGTTCGGATAACCAAAAGTTCGGATAATCTAAATGTGGGTTTTTAGGGACAAGCTCAAAAAAAACTACACCTTTTTACTTTAAACACGTTTTTATCAGCGCGCTGTAAGAAAAAGAAAGACGTAAGAAAAAGAAATACTTACATTAAAATTGCGCTCGGAATCTCCGTAAGCGGACTAACAACGTTCGGTGAACCAAAATTCGCGCCAACGTTCGGATAATTGAGCGTTCGGGTAAACTAAGTTAGCGTTCGGATAAACTAAGTTACCATTCGGATAAACTAAGTTAGCGTTCGGATAAACTAAGATACGGTTGGGAAAACTAAGTTAGCGTTCGGATAAACTAAGTTAACGTCCGGATAAACTAAGTTAGCGTTCGGATAAACTAAGTTAGCATTCGGATAAACTAAGTGAGCGTTCGGATAATTGAAGATTCGAATAATCGAGGTTCTACTGTATTCTGTAAATTGATCTCTAAATTGACACTAATATTGTCAACGGTCGAATGGTTGGAGATGCAGCGATTTGAATCAAAAGTATGAAAGCCATCTTGTCAAAACCCGAAGTTAAACTTTTGTTTATCATTGACTATTGAATTGTTGTGTGAATGCTTACAATTCAGCAAGCAAGCCGCTTCAAGGCCACAGATAATAAATATTTCAAATTGCGTAGGTACTTTACATTCAGACGTCTGGGAGCACGTGTACGAATAAACGTTTTTAATGAAACTGTCAAGATGTTTTCCTTCGGGAGGAGACCTGGGCCTCAAGTCTGCTATTACAATAGTGTCAGAATGGTCTATCATTGGTTTCATAATTGTTGATTTTGACAAGTTTGGTAATCTACTAATATAATGGCGTCATTATGACTTTCCAATGGTCAACCACTGACACGCCACTGAAAGAAATGATATAGAATGGTAATCTCGTACAAAATTACAACTGAATGACTGACTTTAGGCGGTAATCTGCAAAAAAATTGACAGTTCCTTTGATCAGTGACCTACCATTAGAACGTCATTGTGCAGTCATTGCATTTAATTCGACCGGTCAATGATCGACCATTATGAATTTAGTAGATTACGAACTTTTAACAAAATGTCAATGGGATCGTGTTGGAATTACGAAATTATAAAAATAGCAGATTTGGCCCCCGGGACATAGAATAAATATAAGTCTGGAATCGCCAATCCGCCTTGAGGACCCGCGGTGATCAATACCTTCTCTATATGTTCTTCTATTGTTATTTTTGTGAGTTTTGTCCTGTGCGGGCCAATAAATGCTTTTTCTTTCTTTCTTTCTTTCATATAAGAAGAGGCGTTTGTCCTGCAGGCAGCAATAACAAACTGGTACTATTATTGTTATTAAAAATTGTAAAGAAATTACTAACTACATTATACTACAAACTTGCAAGACCTACTTAACTTTATATTTCTTCCATCATCATTATCTGCCTAGCCTTTTCCTAACCATGTTGGGGTCGGCTTGAATACCAGAGTTTTACATAGAGCGATTGCCTATCGGACCTCCACAACCCAGTTACTGGGTAAGACCCCTTGATTTACCAAGTTCTTAGACTTTCTGACAACCCATAACGACTGTCAAATATCTACAAAAGACAGCCGAGACCAAAAGCTTTACGTGCTTTCCGAGGCACGGAGAGAACTCGGTATGAAATGAATGGTCACCCATCCACAAACTGACCGCGGCAAGTATAGCTTAACCTTTGACCGATCGATCTGTCCGGCTTTTACTTAGTCAGGAGCTCCTTATAAGACATTGATAGTTATAAAAAAAAAAAGGTTTATTTAGGAACATAAAAAAGAACAGTACCTAATCTTATTTATATACCTACTCATCCATCATTATATCCATCCAAAATAAAGTGAAGTTCAGAACCTCTTTCGATATTACATCTTCAACCGCTGAACTGCTGCTGCAGCTCTACAACTAACTCTATAATGTTCTAAATTCTAAACTGTTAAGAATATATTTGTGATCGATGTAGTCAGCACTCTAAAATCACAAAACCTGACCGAACTCTGAACCCACTCACTAGAACCTTTAACACTATTATGCGAAGGACACACTTGATTGAACGTCGGTTCAATGTCCTAATAATATCAATCAATATGCAATGCAAATTAGTATAAAGAAGCTTTGATCATGTAAGGGTCAGTAAAAATAAGACATATAGGTACCTGCCTATAATAAGTAATGCAAAATTGATAACGTTTTTTTCGATTTTGATCCTTGTGTTACAACGTGTGGTAATATTTCTGAGTGTTTAGTGGTTATAATATACCAGTTAGGGTTAGTATTTAGATTCTTTTATTTATTAGGTACTCGAGACCCGCCCCGGCTCCGCACGGGGGCTATGTAGATCAAACTATACGTTGGCTGCGCAGTGCCCCGTCTCTCACCCCCGCCGTCACGTGAAATTGTTACTGCGCAGCCACTCGCCTCGTGTTCGGAGCCGCCATTTAGTTTGAATCGTACTGTATAAACCTTCCACTTGATATACTCAAATTCTAAAGACTATGTAAAGATAATTAAGTATTTAATTGATATTGATAACCACACTGTCCCATGCCGTTGGTCCCAGCTATCATTCGTAGATCTTTGACAGTCGGAAGTCAGAAAGTCAAACAACTAGTCTTACTAAGGGTATCGTGTTACCCAGTAACTGGGTTATGGAGATCAGATAGGCAGTCGCTCCATGTTAAACACTGGTATTCACCTGCCTACGGTTAGGGTGGAAGCCAACCCCAACATATTTGGAAAAAGGCTAGGCAGATGATGGTGATAACCACGCGATGCTATAGGCATTAAAGGCCTGTATAATAGTTGTTAAATAAATAATAAAGAAAACTCACTAGATAAAATTTCCAGACTGGGCGGAGTTAGAAATATGTTCGACTGTGAGAAATTCTAAACTAAAAGAAAAGTATGTGATCTCTTTTTTCTAGACTATTATAAAAAAAAATGTATGAATAAGCAGCTGTAAAAGAACTGCGCAGTAGACTTAGAGAATCCACTCAGCCATGACCAATCCGCCAGCTCATTGTAGAAACTATTCGACCGTTGCAACTTGTACAACTTTTTCCATTATACATGATAATGGAAAAAGTCATACATATTTTAACTACATTATACGTACGCCCAAAGTTAATAGCCCTGACCTTGACTACTTATTATGCTATTATATTCACTCATACGATATTAAAATTGGTAACTTGAGCACTCAACAGGACTTTTATGGACGTCATATTTTTGATACAAATGACTCAGTGGATATACATTACCGAAGGATTAAAGGTATGATGTAATTTGGCAGCTACAATGTTCTGATTTAGTGACAAATACGCTGATAAGAAGAAAGATGCAAAGAGCAAAATTCAACTTAATTACCGAATCTAGAATAGTGGTCTACATTTATTTAGTGACATTCTTGAAGCTTGAAGTTTTAGCTTGTGATGTTCCTCTGCAGAGCAAAAGCCTCCCATATTCCTTTACAATCCTCTGTATCTTGGGCTAGTGTTGACCAATGCTGCTTGAAAGCGTCAAGCTCGCCTGGCCATCTTCGCTTGGGTCTACCATCGCTGGGCGTATTCCGAAACCCATATTGCAATTGAATTAGCCCATGTTCCGTTCGACGTACGGCAGAAGTGGGATTGCACATAAGCTTGCTACTTTTTGGGTGACGTCGGCGATTTGTGTCAACTGACAAGAAAAGTTTAAGGAAAACAATACTTATATAGCAAAAATGCTCTAGTCAATTTTGAATGACCACTTAAGCCTGTATATCTGATAAACGAACTAGATACGACAGGATCTCGGTGACTACCTTAAAGATACTGGAACCAGTGAACGGAATTCCGTTCTGGAACTATTCTTCTTCTTCCATTTACGACACACACATCATAAAATAGTTTCATATATACGCCAGGACTATGACGCCAATCCTCCCATTGAAGGACTAAAAGTATTTACAATTGAAATGATTCACCTCATTCAACCATAGCATTGTTATCGACGAGCACTTTAAAATATGATGTCGTACATGCCATCAAAGGTAGTACCTACGTTATATGAATCATGGCCAATTATTGTTTAGAAAAGTAAATCACTCAGTAAAGGTTTGTTTACAACCGTCTCCTATATTATTACTATCTTCCATGTCATTGATTATGGTAGAAATAATTAGAGCAGTGTTATCTTGGGCAATAGGAGGTACTGCTCACACAGGGCTGTAAGTTTTTTTTTTTTTTTTTTCGGTCGTTAGCTTTCGCTGCCAGCCATTGCGGGCTCACCATACCCCTGGAGGTATGGTGGGTCTAAAACTATGCCATTCACCTAACCTAACCCAATTGATTCACCAACAATAGCGGGGATCTGGCGCTCGGCGGCCGCTTCCGCGGCACCGCTTGCTTCGCTCACTCGCCTTGGCTCTTTAATAGTTAAGAGTTCTAACCTAACCCAAACAATTTTCTCAGTGATTTAACCCATTCCACCAGGAATATGGCCAGTGGTATGGTGGATTTGATACCGTTACCAGCATGTCTTAGCTCATGTCAAGATAATTGAAATGTTCTCAATTTGTAAAATTTTTGACTGACAGAGTTTCAATTTGTACTTGGCAATTAAAGTGAGACTGACTTTTTTGTGACGTGTCTGCTCCTAATTTCCGAATTTCCATTACCTTTAGTCAAGTTTTGTGACCTTTTCCTAAAATATCTACATTCTGTCTATGTCTAAAAGTTCATGAAATCTTTAAAATATTTACGTAACTTTTAAGGATAATGATGGAATCACAATATGTGTTGCAATATTTGAATAAAGAAATATTACTTGAAAAAAAACCCTGCGCCAAGTTGTAAATAATAAATTCTTTCTTGAGGCGTCACCCATGTTCATTCTCGCGTAAAATATACATATATAATATAAATATTCTCTTCGGTTTTTCCTGCGGTATACATTGTGACGCTTAGAAAGTCACGTTCATCAATAAAAAATATTTTCAACGACTCCAGTGCTAGGAGGGTTGGGCACACATTTCTTTAGCTTACTACTTATAAATTGATGCATGCATTTGTTTCAAATTAAGAAGTCATTTTATTAAAATTGTAATAGTATCGTCTATTTTTCACACACATTTACAAGTCTGGTAGTGGTTACACCTACAAGTCAACATGAAGTTACGTTGACTCCTTTGCGAGTTGAGCTCAAATTGAGTTTAAAATCTTGCCACATTCAATGTTTGCGGAAATTACAATCCGCTGAGTTATGTTCGCTGTCATGAACAACATCACGTGTAGAATTACTACTACAAAGTACAAGAACCTTACATACTCTTACACATCCATACTCGAACACTTTTTGTTAATTCATCAGCTCAAAAATAAAACAAAAAACTTGTGTGGCCACATCGAAGAACACCACAAAAAACCATGATTAGTCTCGTGTCTGTAGTACCCACAAAAAACTAGAGAAGGCCACATGGGACATAACAAATTATAGAAAGGACCTTCAAATATAATAAAAGAACGATGAATATGTTTATCGTAAAGATGCAAATGTATTCTGTACATTTATTACGGTATTTGAATATGGGAATTATATATTTTCGTTCATCTTTCATGAGAGGGCGTTTACCCTAACCGATTTATTAGCAGTTCGATGTTTGTATCCATTTCGTTTTCTATCTATCATTGATCAATGATAGTTAATTCATTATTTATAAAAGCGAATGATCACTCATTCATTCGCTTACTGACTAGACACCAAATTTCAAAAAGTTACTTGACCTATGTATGTAGTTGATAATTGGTAGGTAAGTAGTTTATAGCTTGGACACGTCAGCTATGAACGGATTTCGTGTCAGGGCCGAATTAATGGGATCTTTGACTTCCACGCCGATACCTCTTCTGCGGCCGCAAGCTAGTTATATATTATTGGGAAATTTTCACATTGATGGTTAAAATGATTAGTAATCTCCAAATACATAATATTTTTTCGACCGATTTTCGGTCACGGCGGCATATCTTAATGGACACTAACCAAGTACGCAGAAGATATTATAGTGCACAAGAGTGTGCGCAAACACCGGTGCACTCCCTCTTTCCTCACTCTCATAGTCTGATGGGACGGCAATCCGACACGACCGGAGAGAGATCAGGCGCAGGACCAACGGCTTTACGTGCTTTCTGAAGCACGAGGGTGGTGACACCCCAGAATTTTTCAGTAGTAGCCCGGAGTTTCGAAGTTGGTGGTGTGAACCACCAACTTCGAAACTCCGGGCTACTACTGAAAAATTCTTAAAAGAAAACCCCAATAACTCTTTGCCCGGCCTAGAAATCGAACCCATTGGACCCCACGTTAAGCAGTCACACCAGCGACCGTGTTTTCATATATATGTAGAAGCAACAAGAATAATGTAGCAAGTATTTTGTTAAACACTTGATTTAAAAGAGTTCCCGTGGAGTTTCTTGCTCGTTCATCGCTATGGAGACCTATCCTACGTTTCTGACTAACTAATCGACTCCTTGACAATTCAAAAGTGCCTGTAGATGGGTTAATCGAAATAAATGCTTTGACTTTGACTACGAGACCAACGGTGTAGTGGGGGTAGTCTCCTACTAATCTGATTAATTATCATCATCATCAACCGAAATACGTCCACTGTTATATAAAGGCCTTCCCCATAGAACGCCACAACGAGCGGCAACCTGCCGCTTGCATCTACCGGATACCCGCGACCTTGACGATGTCTTTGGTCCATCTTATTAATCATAATGTTTAGAATCCGTCCCATGAGATAGTCTTCATAAGATTTCGTTTCAGTTGTGTCTTCGGGAAGCCCTATCACGAGCGTGTCTTGAATTAATGAATACATAAAAATTCAAAGATAATCTCGTTGACTTTGGTCTACTTACAGAGTTTAATCTCATAATATTACTTAGGTGTCTGTTTTGTCTTTTCTTACGAGATATGATTTAGAATCTTCCGTATTTGCTTCTATGTTAGTTCCGACATCTTGTGGCGAATAGTTTATAGCTGTTACAGTTTCTTGATTCTTATACTATATGGGAACAATGATCATAATCTACTTTGTCTCCCACGGCACTGCGTTTGCTTCCGACTATCGTGTCGGAAATGAAGTTGCCGACCTCACAATGTTAAACTGACCTTCGTTAATACAGAGTATACAGTCGTAATTCATCATTGTTTACTCATCTGATCCTCTTAATCTTTGCATGCATTCTTTATGGAGCTATTTTGCGTTATGAAGCTCGTTCACGAGTCCGTCTGCGTAGTCTTCAGAACTAAGCCAGTCCTAAATTATCCCACAGACAAAAACGGCATACTTACCCTATGTGTTAGGAGCTAGATTAACAAACATCCAATGGTAACTTATGGTATTATGGTAATTTTATTTTATTAGTTTCATTTAACAATTATTGTTGCATTTCACCAACTATATAATGTTGGTGATATTGGGCTTAAAACAATGGATTGTGTGTTTAATAAATAAGTGTTGAAGTTGCTGACGATTGTGACACAGTTTATACTAAGTATAGTCGTCAACGTGATCTCATGTGAATATGTATTCATTGTCATGATTTTGTACATAGACTAAGAGAAATTTATATTTTTAAGAGTTATAAATAAAATATTATATTCTCTTTTATCCATCCTCTCAAACTTATGCAGTTATAATAATAGTAGGATTAGGCAAAAAGCGGCCAGAAAAACGATAGTAATGAGGATAAAGACATAAATGAACACGGCGGTTGAGAGCATTGTCATGCTCACTCAATTATCTCGCTGATGGTGGCGCGTGTCCGATTTTGTTCAAAATGGTTGAGCTGAATGGTGCTGATCCACGCGTCATGTTCGTGAATGGGCGCTGTCAGTAGAGATTGGTCAACTCTTAACTGCCTTGGCTTTTTTCTTCTTTAAATCTTGATTCTTTTTTTAATGCATTGTATTGGTCTTTACCTGCATTGTTTTCACATATAGAAGCAACGTGAATAATGTAATCAGTATTTTGTAAAAATTTGATTTAAAAGAGTGTCCGTGGAGTTTCTTGCTCGTTCTTCTCCATAGAGACCTACGCTACGTTTTGGAACGAGCAACTAGCTTCATTTTTCTGAATAACTGACTCTTTGACAATTCAAAAGTGCCTGTAAATGGTTTAATTGAAATAAATGCTTTGACTTTGACTTTGATGAATTATTAAAATAACTGCATTTTAGTGATATTTTGAATATAATAGTTTACATTGCTTTGTATTTAAAACACCGAAGCTCATTACACGGTAACATTAAAATAACGATAACGTCATAAAGATATTTGTCCAATATTATAATGAATGAAAACACACACAAATGAAGATTATGTATTTTTAAAAGGTGAATAATGTTATCCAGATGTTTATAGACAAAGTAATTGCCAGTCTTGCATTTTTTGAATTCCAGTCAATAAATTCCAAAACAGATAGCTTCGTAAATCGCGCTGGTGTATAATTTTCCCCTTCACCTCGTATATATCTTCCAATCAAAAAATAAACGAACACTAACATACCAGGCACTTAGCTACCTACTACGTTACATAATTATCGCACTCCCACGTACACCCACATGCAAACAAACGTATATGGACATAAGAAACATTCCATTTGACACGTAAGTGACGCCTCTGTAAATTGGCCATACGGCCATGCCCATGTCTGAAAAATTACCTACGTCACAAAGGCACACAAGGGGTCTGTTCATCTAATGGAGCAATAAACGTAATTCGTTGGCATTGAACGGCCATTGGCCAGTGTTGCTAGGGAAACTTTCTGTCCAATATTTGAAACTGGCTTTACATGTTGGCCCAACATAGCAAACTTTTCATTGTTTTTGAAACAATTACCTATTGCTTTACGTATTTCGGAGGCTAAAGTACGTCATATTGTAGACGAAACAGTTAAATTAGCAATTATAAAATTGCCACCTTTGTGCATTTTGAATTCTGAAAGTCATTCTGTTTGTCTTGGAAAAGTAATATAAGTAGAAATATTTAAAAATTAAACAGCACAGGTAATAGGCAAAACTCTGAACTTGAACTAAAGAAAAAGAAGAAAGAGATTTTAAATGTGATCTTGACATTGGATGAAGAAAATTACAAATGATGTACAAATACAAACACCAGTATTTCCAAATATAAATATTGCTCTCTTTGATATAATTTAAAAGTAACATGACTAGATAGGAATGAATGTATCAGATTGTATTTTTAGTGCTGTGCTGTTCCTCAAACAATAGGGCAACTGTTTTCGTGTCTTGCGGTTCCTGGTGGCTTCACGCAGGTGTTGGTAGACGTTACTGTTGGCCTTAAACTAGTGGCTAAGTTCTGGGCCGACAATCAAAAGATGAACTTCGGTTTACAAAATAATTAACCAATTTGTTTAACCACACTTGATGTCAGCGAAAGGTCATTCAAATAAAGCATCAATATTTGTTTAATTGTTAAGACATTTTCTGTGGATGAGAAAAATAAACTTAAGATAAAGCAATTCTATCGATTTTATCGTGTTGTCAAGAATTGGATATATTTCAAGAAATTGACCTTATACGTTTCTTCGCATTGATTTTATTTATTCAAACTTTATGCAACAATTGGTACAAAGTAGAACTTAATTCTTCTTCTTAGGTATTCTCTGGCAGTCAACCAAAGGTGGTGAAGAGATAACATGGCAGGTATTTGTGCGTGCATAGAACAACACATTTTGATTACTTTTAAAAGCAAAACTGCTTTGAACTTTGTAGTGAACATTAAATCCAGAACTTAAGTATTCAGTCATGTTCGTGAATGGGCGCTGTCAGTTGAGATTGGTCGTCTCTTTAACTGCCATGAATAGAATAGAATAGAACACACATTACAACTTACATTGTTTTCACATATAGAAGCAACAAGAATAATGTAACCAGGATTTTGTAAAAGCTTGATTGAAAAGAGTGTCCATGGAGTTTTTTGCTCGTTCTTCTCCATAGAGACCTACCCTACGTTTTGGAACGAGCAACTAGCTTCAACTTTCTGACTAACTGACTGACTCTTTGACTATTTAAAAGTGCCTGCAAATGGTTTAATTGAAATAATTGCTTTGACTTTGACTTTGAAGTGTAAATTTTCTAGCTATACGTCCCGTGGCGTGACCGGGCCAAAATAGCACCCACCCATTTCATCCCGAGGGTGTCGTAGAAGACGAATAAGGGAAAATGTGGAAGTCGGGCAGCAGCGGCTGTATTGAACAACCCCACTGCGATCCCCAAGACGCCTGCCAAACGTGGAGATTATGGCAGCCTATAATCCTTCTGTTATCGTGTCCTGCAAGCTCAGATGCCAGCACGCTTCAGGACTTTATAGATTCTACTGATGGCGTCAAACTGGCAAAGTTCTGGACCGATGCAATAAACTGGAAGAAAATCAAATCACTTTTTTATATAGGCAATGAACTGTTGCAAAACATTTACAAAGATTGATAAAGCTGAAGTAAACATTTTTATAATTTATCACCAGGTATCTCGGAAGGAAAATTTATCTGTCGTCAAGGCCGAGATATAGTAGGTACTTTAAAAGTAATCCTATAAAGACAGAACATTTCAAAAGACTAGGAAAGTTACCGAAGTGAGTGTTAAAATTTTGACCATCAATCACGCTTGACAAACGTGAGAGATATGAACTAAGTCTGGGACTTACAATTATCTTGTGATAATTTCTTTCGATATCGGTATTACGATTTCAAATCGTAATGGAGATAATCGTAACATTTTGACCTTGAAGCGAACCTTTATTGGAATGCTGATTGAAAATGGGTGTGTGTTGACTATTTTAAAGCCAAAATATCTGTTCTTTAAGAGCATAGCAGTTGGAGGAGCTGGTGGTTAAGTAAGAGCCGTGTAGATTTATCAGTGCGTTCGGTCCATGGACCATCAATTTCATACCGAGACGAGGAAAGCATGTAAAGCCATTGGTCCCGGCTGTCATTCGTAGATTATTAACAGTCCTTAAGGATAGTCAGAAGCCAGAAAGGCACAACTAGTCTTACTAAGAGAAACCGTGTTACCTAGTAACTGGGTTGTAGAGGTCAGATAGGCAGTCGCTCTCTGTAAAACAGCTGCATCCAGTTCAGCTGGAACCCGATCCCAATATAGCTGTGAAAACCTTAGGCAGTTTTTTAAGAACATAGAAATCACAAACACTCGTAAATCGATCAGACCCCTAGGATAATACAGGTAGGTTAACAAAGGCAGTTTTTTAAGAGCATAGAAGTCAAAAAGGTTCGTAATTCGTTCAGACCCAGCACTAGGATAATACAGGTAGGTTAACAAAGGCAGTTTTTTAAGAGCATAGAAGTCAAAAAGGTTCGTAAATCGTTCAGACCCAGCACTAGGATAATACAGGTAGGTTAACAACAACAGTACCTGGTAAAACACGGCTCGGAACGTAATCTAATTGACGTCAAAAGAAATGTTTCAATATTCAACCAGGTATTGAATCAGTCGGTACAAAACAACAATGACTTAATATAAATCACTTTATTCCAAGAAACATGTCATTTCCTTTTTCTAGAATGACCGGATTGTTGTATATTCAGATTGACGCGACATCATTTGATTACAAATGAATTCTCAGTCGGACCTTATCGAGGCATCTCTTGCATTGTTATATTTCGTAAAATAATCTTATCTAGTACTGTTAACAGCGCATTTTCCATTTCAATTCATTTCATTGGTGCATCATGTTCTATACGATTTCCCTTTTAATTCTTAGAAACTCACGTTTGATGCAGAAAAACCAGTTACGTCTTATCGTAGTATATCAACGTTTGTGATTGTAATGTTGTTTATGACATCTAATTGCTAGTTGAAATGTACTTTTTTTTAATCTAATTACTTGAGTTTTTTGTCCGTATAGATACGCCAAGCCCATCATGCATTATTCAAACTACAACAAAGAAATGGGTCTTGTATTAAAAGAGGGATCTTCAGTATCACTATCACTACATATTATAAATTAAAGTTGAGTTGGTGTTTGTTCAGGCTAGTCTCTGAAACTATTAGTCCGATTTTGTAACTTCTTTCGCTAATGAAAATCTACGTTATCCCTGAGTGTCATTGGTATTTTTTTTTAATTCTCGCGGGCGAAGTTGCGGTAAAACGCTAGTAATCAATAAAATACACCAACTCACATAATCTCTTTGCAACAGCTGATTTTGGTGCGAAGTATACTTGGACAGCTACCTACACTACTATTCCAATGTGCTTGATAAATGCAGGCAGCCGCCATTTTGTGACAAATTCATATTTGGCACAAAATGGCGGCGAACGAACGCCGCTACGAAAAGAGTCATAATAGATCATAGTTTCGAGTCTCGAGCTTACGTCGTAGCTAAATGACTAATTTATAGTACTTATCTACTTATACTGAATATGGCTGCCCTACATCATATCATCGTGTGTGATCAACTGAACTACTTTTATCATAATGACATTCAATCAAATGACATGGTTTATACAAACTAGATAATAAAATCGTAATGGGATTATCCACAGCTGCATAATCGTATCTTAATGATTTTGTAGAATTATCAATATTCACGATTTAACACTTATCTAGGTGCATTTTATACATTGTACCCTTTACCAGGATTGTATTGTGAGGAGCTCGTGGCTAAGTTAAAGCCGTACAGATCGATTGGTCAAACGTTAAGCTAAGCTAACCGCGGTTGGTCTGTGGATGGGTGACCATCCTTTTCATACCGAGTTCCCTCCGTGCCTCGAAAAAGCCGTTGGTCCCGGCTGTCATTTGCAGATCATTGGCAGTCGTTATGGGTATAGTCAGAAGCCAGAAAGTCTGACAACCAGTCTTACCAAATTACTTAAAAAAAACAAATTACTTACTTAAAAGTAAATTATTTAAAAGTAAATTATTTTCTTTCAAGCTTGTTGCTTCGCCTTTGTGTCAATGTTCTACATCTGACTGTGAATACGAACAATCTGCACATCATATCTTATGGGAGTGTATTCTTTGGCAGAAAGAACGCAATATTATGTTGGATAGTGTACAGGCTACATCCGGAGCAGTTTATTATGCGGACCTTGTGGAAACTAGAACTAATTTCCGTGCGTTCAAGCGATTTTGCCATACCTATTATTGGAATCAAATTTAATGTAACAGCTCACTTTTTAAGGCCAATTAATTATGTCAATTATAATCCGTGGTGCTTAGCAACTGGGTTTCTCCCAGTTGTAAACGTTCCTTTGTGCCTATTGGCCTAGTTCTGTTCTGTCTCCTGCTTGATTTGGAGGGAAGTGGAAAATATGTTTTTTCTTACTCCTCCGCTGTTCTTTTCTGATTAATTTCGTTGCGGGATCCAAGACAGTTGAATCGTTTCTCTGGGACTCGTCGAGCTTCATTGCTCTGGCGCTTTTCTGGTGGTCGCCACTGTTGATTCTGGCTTACAGGAGTTACAGTGGTAAGGGAATAGTGTGGCGGGCTTGTCCCAAAAAAAAAAAAAAAACAGTCTTACCAAGGGGTATCGTGTTACCCAGTAACTGGGTTGTGGAGGTCCGATAGGCAGTCACTCAAATGTAAAACACTGGTATTCAGCTGCATCCGGTTAGACTGGAAGCCGACCCCAATATACTTGAGAAAAGGCTAGTTAGATGATGATAACCAGGGTTGTACTGTGACTAAAACAGTTATGAATATAAATATGGATAGATGGAGAGGGAGAAAAAGGCCAAAGAAAAGATAGATGGATTGTGTTAAGAATGATATAAAAGAAAAGGGAGATAGCATGACGGGTGATGAGACGGAATGGAAAAACCAACATGTTGGGCAGACCCCAAAAAACATAGAACAAGGGCAAGACGATGACAACGATGATAATCATCAATATTCACGACTTAACACGTATCTACTAATTGCAGTTTATACAAATAATTACAGAATTATACTGTATAATGGATAATTATTTATAATTAACCGTGTGGTGCCGACCGCGAATAGTACCCCATTTCTACCCGTTGGTGTCGTAGAAGGCTACAGAGGGATATTGACCTGAGGATGGGCAGCAGCGTCCTTCTGGGTACCATGCTGCTATGCTGCTGGGTAATTAATGCTACGTTCCATAACAATAAACAAATATGTCTGCGCCCGCGTCCGTCTTCTTCTCTGTTCGTCAGTGTTGCCACTTGCCACTATGCCAGTGAATGAAAATGAAAGTTATCGGCCATCCCATCGCGCAGATTGACGAAGGGTATGGTTACGTTGGGTGTAGATATAATAATTATTATTTTTATTTTACTGTTTTCTCTAATTTACTTTTTTACATGTATTTATATTTGTTTATTCATTTACACTATTTATTTTTTATTATATCCGTATCTGACCGTGGCATCACTTTGGGCCCTATCAGAATATCAGCGCTGTGACATTTTTAAATGTTACAGCAGAATGCTGAGATAGGGGCCTTTTGGCACCGTACAGGACCGATTCGTTTCTTATTTTTTATTTTGTAATAATATTAAACCTTGTTGTTATTTGTGTGTTTCGTCCTGTGCGGGCTAATAAATGCTTTTTCTTTCTTTCTTTCTTTACTGCGATCGCCAATATGTATCGGCTGAACGGCTGAACCTCTCGTTGGAGGAGACCTATTCCCAACAATGGACGTCTAAAGGTTGACATAATGATGATGGTATTTACAATTTGTGCAGTTACTAAAAATGACCATTTTTCTCGCAAGGTTAAATGTGCGAAACATTCTGAGTACATAACATAGTTACTCACGTGAGCATATCTCACTGATCTGTTAATTAAACAGGTACACTACTCACAGTACCACAGATTAAAAATAAGTGCTACGTAAACAATACGTCTACTACTTTATGTTTGTAGTCTCACTAAAGAGTTTTATGCTTACCACAGATACAGATGATTTAGATTGCTGCAGGATCCTACTCAAATACTAGTACTATTATAAACGCTAAGTTATAGTTTAGTTGTTGCTCTTTTACACTTAACCTTTTGACCGCCACAGTCATGTATAGATGACAAATCAAAATGTGACCAGCACGCCACGGTCAAGACTACATGACAGACGTGTTATACGTAATTCCAGAGAGTTACGCGGCGTCTTACGTAGGCGATTCAAAGCGAACGCGAAGCGGCGCGAAAACTACAAACAGTCGAAACGTATTGAAGTGTCCTACGTTGTCAAATGAACGTTGGGTGCGGTGCGGCGCGGCGCTAAGCGAAGCGAACGCGATCAGTTGGCTTGACATTTTCACGAGAAATGGGTGCGGTGCCGTGGTTTCTTTTTTGTAATGATGTGGGAAGTAGACATTTTAATGTAATTCTATACAAGATCTTCCTATATTATGGGATAAACCAAACAAAAATTATCACAACCTGTTATTGACATGCAGAGCTCACTGAAAGAAGGCGAGCGGCGCGGCGGGCGGTTCGCGCGTACGTAGGACAGTGCCGCCGATTCGCATCGCTTCGCGTTGAATTCGCGTGTCACCGCATCGGATCGCTTCGCAATCGCGTTCGCTTTGAACCGCCTACGTGACGCCGCGTTATTGTAAATTCGTAGCTTTTTTTTTTGACGTGGCGGTCAAAAGGTTAAACGGCTGAACAGAATTATCTGAAATGTAGCTCATATTATAGGTATTGATCTATGTTAAAACAAATGATAACCTTTCCCCGTTTTTGTGTGTTTGTGCTTGCGTGGTGTTGTGGTGGGATAGTTTAGGACTTAGGCTTAATTCTGAAATGTACGCGAACGAAGTCGCATGGAGAAGCTAGTATTCAAATAAATATTCCAATATCTTCTTTGCAATCTTCACGTCTTCGTAACCTTCATGTAGTTGACGTGTTCCTTTGTAGTTAGCGTGTAAATCAAGGGCATGTAAAGTTGACTCCAACGAAATTGCTTTTTTCAAGAACTCGTCTTTCTCATCTGTATTACGCGCTAATTTATTTATTTATTTAAAGAACATGGAAGACTTACAGCTAAAGCAAACATAACAAAAAACAGTAGATTAGACGGACAGCCAATAACAAGTCTTCAATTATAAAATACAGATCAAAACTAATTCCATGGACATTATAATATAGGTAAGTATAATAAGTAGCCTATAAAGACATAGGAACAGAAAAATTTAATAACATATATTGGTAATACACTACATTTATGCACTTTTGCTCGAATTGCAAAATAAAGAGAAAACCAAATAACAGCTGAATGAAAAGTCGAAATAATAACTAAATGAAAAAGTTTCGGCTTACACTCTGTCCACTGGTTTAATCGTTTTTTGACAGCTGCAACTAGTGAACATTATTTATGTTTTTTGTAAAAACTGATACGCATACCTGTATTATAATGTCTGTAAGAGGTCATAAATAAAATAATCCAACAAGATTAGGCAGTTTGTATATTTATTTTATAACACATTTTAAAGTTAACTTAAGGTAATCGGGAATAATTACATTTTAAGGCAGCTGTCAAAAAACCAATAACCCAATGGACAGGGTAAAAGCACCTGGGCCTCAAGTCTGCTATTACAATAGTGACAGAATGGTCTAACATTGATTTCATAATTGTTGATTTTGGCAAGTTTGGTAATCTACTAATATAATGGCGTCATTATGACTTTCCATTGGTCAATCACTAACACGCCATTGAAAGAAATGATATAGAATGGTAATCTGATCGTACATACAAATGAATGACTGACTTAGGCGGTAATTTGCTAAAATTTGGACAGCTCCTTTGATCAGTGACCTACCATTAGAACGTTATTGTGCAGTCATTGCTTTTAATTCGACCGACCAATGATCGACCATTATGAATTTAGCAGATTATGAACTTTTAGCAAAATGACAATGGGATCGTGTTGGAATGACGAAATTATAAAAATAGCAGACTTGGCCCCCTGGCCGAGAACACACTGGTTGAGAATGGATCTATATCGTGCTGTTTACATAACTCCCCATAACTACTGGTCCGTTTCTAAACATGCTTCCGCGAATAGGAAGCTTCGTTATACGTGAGTGCAATCATGTCAACTTTTAGACGCCCACTGCTGGACATAGGTGTTATAGCCGTAATCGCCATGCTTGGCCGATGAATGTTGGCGATCGCAGCAGGTGTTATGGTACTCAGAAGGACGCTGCTGCCTATCATCTGGTCAATATCCCTCTTAAGCCCCCTACGACACCCACGGGTAGAAATGGGGTGGTGCTATTCGCGGCCGCACCACACGGTTTTGACCACCTGAGTGTAATAGGTAGACAAAATCTGTTATAATAAATAAAAATGGGATACGTAAGGAAATTCACGCTAGTGTAGTTGCAGCCAAAAGCTATACCTACTCCGTTCACAATAAGATAAGACTTTACACAAACCTTTTCCCTTCAACTGATTTTGACTTCTATTCCGTAGGCTTAAGGATGACATTAGAGGCAAAAAAGTGGTTACAATAACAACTGTTTTTTGCAGCTGCCATTTGTCATGCCACCAACGCAATATAAGTCAAAATCGTTTGAATGGACTGTAAAAAAGGCTTGTGTGTCTAATCTTATTGTGAACAGAGTGTAGTTCAATGAAAAAACATAAAGAATGAATAAACGTCAAGAATGATCTTTGCTTCTTTTTCCGACCTTGGTTTTATTCAGCTTTGTTTTCCGTCAAAGTATGAATCCTTTGTACTTCCTAGCATTTCATCTAAAGCTTTTGCTCTCAATTAAAATAAAAAGTTTTTTCAAAAAAAGAAAACCGCCTTCAAAGACTAAAAAGTGATAAAAAACTTTAGCACAGAACACACTTACTTTACTTTCGGAAGTCGGTGACAATAGAAAACGTACGCGTGAATTCTATTTCTGATCCTTATTTCTTTAATAATAAAATATACCACTTTCAAATAATTCAGCTTACTACCAATTAAATTTTAGAATTGGATCATTAAGCCCCATTTACACGGGCAATTTAGTTGCCTGTTCAATGCAAAAAGTATGGGTAAGCAACATTCTGAGCAGTGTTTAGACGATGCAAGTAATTGGTTGCTTGCATAGTTTTAATAAAGCTTTACTTTCGGTGATTATCCCCATTAAAGTAAAAACTTGCAAACAAATTTTACTTCTTTATAAACCTATCCAATATAACAGGCTCAAATTACCAATAACCTTTACAAGTGACAATTTAATGTGAATTGGCAATTGGGCGCACATTTGGTTCACTCGAATTTTCCATAACATTAAATTTTCATTTGGTCCTGTCTCATTATTTACAATTTGAAGTAGAATAGATGACTTGGAAGGAATGGCATTCACAAATTAGGTACCTACGTAGTTAATTACAGTTTAAACATTTGGCAGAATACTTTGTATTTGTCAAGCCTTAGTAGTTTATTTGACAACCCTATCTTTCTTTTTTCTTCCTTTCAAATATAAAGGATAAAAGCCAACTCCTTTTTTACCTAAATATGAAAGCAGTACTATTTTAACAAAGGAATAATGATAAAACTATACCACATTTCAAAATTAAATAAATTATTTATTTCAAGACCATTATACTCGTACCTTATCTACTAAGGCACTTTTGAACGTCGTAAAAAACAGGAGAAAAGATAGAATAGATAGAGAAAAATCTAGTTGCCCCTTCCAAAAACTGGTTTCGTATGGAGAAGAATATGGATAAAACCCACTAGTATATTTAAAACAAGTTAGCAAAATTAGAGAAGACGAAGAAAGACGTAAAGAAGATCCTTCTAGAACTTACCGTCCTGAAAGTGTGTAAACAAAAATACCACAACAGCATTCCTCTTCGACATAAACTGTACAACCTCAGTACCTGATCGAGTTATATCTGGTTCGTTAGACTACGGATGTGGGGCACCGTCGACATCAAATTACTTACGACAATTCGTACTTCATACTGGTACACACGGCTACACATCAAGCTATACAAAACCAGTAAAAGCTGACCTCCCATTGTATGAAAATTCTATACAATGCGAGATCAGCTTATACTGGAAATCTACAGACTATAGCTTGATGTGTTGCCGTGTGTACCTACCTACTTTGTCATGTTTTTATTATGAATGATTAATATTATACGAAAGTGAGCCGCTTTTGGGACGGTTTGAAAGCTAAGCCACAGTATAAGTAGTACTACTATCGTACAGTAGCGACATGCTCCGCCTCCCTCTGATACCGTTCCTCACCTCTCCCCGCGTCGAACGACTAGCTCTGGAAATTGCGTTCGGCGCGTAGACACGCACACTCATGCACGTATCTGTATAGTCTATTATTTTAGTATTAGTGTAGGCAATTATATCGTTTCATTTCTATGGAGTGTCGCGGGTGTGCGACAAGCGATTTAATTAAATTGACAAGATAATTATAAACAAATGAAAATGGAATACTTCTGGAATTAAACACGATACACCGAAAAACCTGCAGCACGCGGTCAACTAAAAATTCTTCTAAATCGTTCACTCTTGACGGAGTGGTCGTAGTCACGGGGGTTCCCCCACTACTGCTGTCTCTGCCTTCGCAATCCTTTTCCACCGAAAAAGTCTCGTCTAAATCAACTTTCTATTCAAAAACCGCGTCCAAATCGGTCCAAACTGGTTTGACATCCTTCTGTTTTCGTCAAGGGTTAAAAACTATGTGACCGCTTTATCCTCTAATTAAAGCATCATATAATAATGACAGTCACGTTTAACCGCAAGCTCATAGGGCGAAATTCGACGACCATTGCTGCGTACAAATCGTCCAAAATCACGTTAATATGCACATAAACGTAGCAATTTGTCTGAAGATGTCCAAATCGTTGCAAAGTCGTGATGAGGATAATACGGCGAGCCTTATAACTTTAGTTGAGACGTCTATATACCAAAGACTTGCAATTTCACTTGTAAGTAAAATAAATCATGCATGCAATATTGCATCGTCATCAGCCAAAAGACGCCTACTGTTGAACAAAGGCCCCCCATAAGGGGCAGGGCTTAATCCCCACGCTTGGCAGGCGTCTTGGGGATCGCAGTGACGTTGTTAAGTACACGGAAGCCGCAGCTGCCCGTCTTCCGGATTTTTCCTTAGTCGCCTTCTGCGACATCCTCGGGATGAAATGGGTAAGTGCTATTCTTTCCCGGACACCCCACGGGAGATTGCATGTGTGTAATGTTTTAATACGGTGGGGTTACTACGAAGTGTCAGTAAATATTTATCAGTCCACTGCTGAAAGCCTCTCCCAGAGATCGCCAACCAACCCGGCCTTGGGCAGCCAGCAAACTTCCGCTGCCAGCCAATTTCTTAAAATCGTCGGAACATCGTACCGCAGGGCAACCCACACTACCCTTGCCCAAACGCAGTCTCCACTCTAACAAGCTTCCGCTCCATCTACCGTCGCCGGCCCACTTCCACTTCAACGTGAAAATTCTGTAGTGAGCGGAAGGATACGTTTGGGGTGGGCGGCATTCGAGAAGCCTCGTGATATCATTAAATTATCGTAACCACAATCCCTTGAGAGCAGGGTCTTTAACCAGTGCGTCCTATCCGTAATGATCTCATCATAATCATCATGTACAAACCTTTACACGCCCACTGCTGGGCATAAGTTCAGCCCACGGCTGAGACCCCCTTGGGGGAGCAAGGGGGTCTCAGCCGTAATCGCTGTGCTTGGCCGATGCATCTTGGCGATCACAGTAGGTGTTATTATGGTACTCCAAAGGACGCTGCTGCCCATCTTCTGGTCAATATTCCTCTGTCTCCTTCTACAGTACGGTCAACGTATCTTGGCAGTCCTGAAGTTAGCTGTTTGACTGCGCAATGGAACGTTTAGGAACGAAATTGCCTACTGCGCAGCTCATCGGCTAGCTTCAGGACCGCCAAGATACGTCGACCGTGTTGTACGACACCCACGGATAGAAATGGGGTGGTGCTATTCGCAATCGTCACCACACGACATGTAAGCTTATGTCAATTTCATACATTTTGGATTCATCTAATTTGACACACACATTTGGCTAAAAATCGCCGTTGGCGACCAGGGACTGTGACCAGGGCCTCAAGTCTGCTATTACGATAGTGTCAGAATGGTCCGTCATTGAATTCATAATTGTTAATTTTGACAAGTTTGGTAATCTACTAATATAATGGCGTCATTATGACTTTCCACTGGTCAACCACTGACACGCCATTGAAAGGAATGATATAGAATGGTAATCTCGTACAAAATGACAACTGAATGACTGAATTTTTTGCAGATTACCGCCTAGGTAATCTGCAAAAATTTTGACACTTCCTTTGATCAGTGACCTACCATTAGATCGTCATTGTGCAGTCATTGCTTTTAATTCGACCGACCAACGATCGAGCATTATGAATTTAGCAGATTACGAACTTTTAGCAAAATGACAATGGGATCGTGTTGGAATGACGAAATTATAAAAATAGCAGACTTGGGCCCCAGGTCGGGAGCCGAAATGTGGACAATCACCTTAGGTCACAAATTCAAGAATGCTCAGCGTGCTATGGAGAGATCGTTGCTTGGGTTTCTCTAGTGGATATAATTCAAGCAATGAAGTCATTCGCCAGAGAAACGAAGTCATAAACTTATAATTAATAAGTTTTTTCAGGGTTATTTGTAAAACACTAACAACCTTCCGGGACGATATTCAGTCCATGATCCGAAAAGTACGTATAAGAATAAAATAGAAACGTAATAAAAATACGACATCATTACTTCACATGTTGCAATATCATATGAGTCATTAATGTAGGTTAATTTACCTATAAGAACTACCTACATTTTCGAATGTACGTTATTGTGTCTACTAGACTATGACATGATCAATCATGAAACTAACAATCCGTCTCATTACAATCATTATAAATATGGCGCTTTGTGAAAACACGCACGGGTATGGGTTTACACATCTAGGCATACCTAGATAGTTCAATTGTTTCTAATTGAAAAACAGCTGAAGTGTCAGTTTATTCAAAATAACAGCTTTTTACTAAATAACAGATTTTTAATGAAAATAACTTTTTGAAAAAAGAGAACCGCCTACAAAAGAAAACTAAAAAGTAGAAAGTGATAAATAACTTCAGCACAGAACACACATGACTTTAGTTTCGGAAGTCGGTGGCAATACAAAACAACAAACAGAACAAAGCCACCGACTTCCGAAACTAAAGTCATGTGTGTTCAGTGCTGAAGTTATTTATCACTTTCTAGTTTCCTTTTGAAGGCGGTTCTCTTTTTTCAAATAAGTTTATTTTTTATTGATTTTATTTTCCACTTTTTAGTGCCTCCTTATCACCCAAATCCATTAAGGAACGGCAACACAGTAAAAACAGAGATTATAAGTCCAACAAATATGGAAAGATGGAAGAAACGAAAACGTCTTCTCGGTTTTTGTTGTTTTTTTTTTCAAAAAGCGCTGAATAAATTTCTGTTTGTTGTATACTAAAACCTTCTCCAGAATGTAGCAAACACTTTTTTGAAAACCGCATTAAAATCGGTTCAGGCAAACGGGAGATAATCGCGGACAAACATACATACATACATACAAACATACGGGTCGAACTGAAAACCTCCTTTTTTTTTTAAGTCGAATAATAAATGAATGTTTACACGGTACTTGTACCAAAAAAACTCTTTTTAAATTAGTCTGTTTCTGAAATGGCTGATCCGATTTTGACGAGACTGGCAGATAGCTGATGTTATAAGAAGTAATATAGGCTATTTTTTTAGAAAAATAATTAGGGTTCTGAGCAAGAAAACCTCGCAAAAAACCGACATTCACGCGGACAACGTCGCGGGCATAAGCTAGTTAGTAATAAACATGTTTATTTCGGTGACTCATGATACGACTGTACCATGTGGGTAGACTCATATAGACCATCTACGTGTCCCGAAAAACACATTAACTAATATCCGTTAATCTGTTCCGTTGCCAAAAAAAATACACGAACCACTGCGTAGAAACTCCGTGCGTTTAGTCACGTAACCCAAGCCTATTGAGCGGAGCCCTTCTCGTATTCTCTTTATCTCAATACCGTCTTTATGTTGTTTGTTTTAATGGTTGAATTCCTGTGATCTACTGCTTGGAGTTAAGGCCTTTTAAAGGCTGTTCGGGTGGTCAGATTGACCTTTTTCAAAAGTCTGTATAGATTTTCTTTGTATAGGCATGTTTTGTGTGTAAAGCTTCTGTGCTTACTTTAACTTTTATTGAATTAAGTGGTATTTGTAATGTTTTGTGTTGCTTCCTAGTTTTAAAATGAATGGAATAAGGTCAGTTGCTAAAAGCCATTTGTGTAATGTAGGTATCATCCTGATTTCATCCAATGGGCCATAGCTCCTTTATGTTTCGAGATATTTGTACATACTTCAATATAGTGTTTTTATGCAAGGTCCATCGTATTCACGTATATAACTGTAAACTGTAAATGCAAAATATTGTACACATTTATTTTTAAAAGAGTAAGTATGGAGTTTCTTGCCCATTCTTCTCCATACGAAACTACCTTTTGGAATGGGCAACTAGAATCAACTTTATATTTTTTTATTATGACGTTCAAAAGTGCCTTTTAATGGTCTTATTCAAATAAATGATTTGACTTTGAATTTACAAAAGTAAACCAGTATTAAATGAAAAATCTTACAAGAACATTCAATCCTTGACCTACTAAGTGAAAACTTTACGATTTCTGCAAAAGTTTAATGTTATTGTCGCGGTAACCTTAGTTTTCCGCTACGTTGTTGGATAATGTCGACTTATTACGTCATAGAAAGTACCTACGTTTTATTTTTAAACAGACAACTTATACCTTCATAAGAATTAAAACACCCATTGTTCTAAGCAGTAAAAAGTGAAATCGAAAAATCTAAATAGGTATATCATAAAAGATTTTTATCTTTTCCTAAGTACTGTGAGAGGTTCTAGTGTACTCTGGAACTAATTACTCGAATTAAACGTAGGAATACTTGTAATATTCACTATAATTTCGACAAACTAACATTAATACGTCTGTCTCTGACAGAGATGGGTCCGTCAGTCGATGTGTCATATAATAACAGCTATGTTCTAATCTATTTGAACTACTCTTTATCTTTCTAGAAGGTTCCAGAGAGTTCCGACGATGCCATATAGGTAGTTAAATGTACCGGTATGATGATTTGTAATGTCCTTCAGTAATGTCAGGGCCTTACTGCGTAATTTAATACAACAGACGCTACAATATAGAAAGAGGTATAAACATAACGACCTGCGACGTAAAAATACTCACGCCTAAATACGAAGGAGTAAGCAAAGATATAGTATAAAAGTTATGAATATATGACTGAATGAAGAAGGAGAGGAAGGCCAAAGAAAAGATGGATGGATTGTATACAGAATTATATGAAAGAAAACAGAGTCAGTGATAACATGACGATTGACAGGACAGAGATAACGTGTTACGACCTCAAGTAACATGAGACAAAGGCACGAAGATAATTAAGCAAATATATAGTAACCTCACAACTTGAAAATGGGGATACCATGGAGCCATTTATTTATTAAGGCGCTAACAAGCGACTTCTGCAGATTTTAAACTGACAATCACGTCAAAACGTGTTGTGTAAATGATTTGAAAAAAAAAAAAATATGTTAAATTAGAACATTCTCTTAATCATTTAGTATGTGAATATTTTTGATTAAGTTGATATTAAATAGTTTAATTAAATCGTGACGTTGTGTCTGACGCGGACAAAACATAGATAATCACACAAAATCTAACAGGAATATTTAAACGAAAGTTTTACTATCTTACAGACAATTTTGCTATCTATCTTTTAGTATACGCCTTTTTTAAATTTAATATCTTATATCTTTTATTTAATTTTTTCGACTAAACTTTGAGAGTTTTGGACGCAGCGCATACGATTCTCTGGTCGCTCTAGGTCGCCGACGTATATCGTCGCCTTAAGTAATTTATTATGTGTTTGACATAAATAGGCATGGCGGTTGAAAGCATTCACTCAAATGTCTCTGCTGCTGACATGTGGGTTGGGTCATTCGGTTCCCTTCAAAATGGTTGAGCTAAGTGGATCCACGCGTCATGTTCGTGAACGGACACTGTCAGTTGAGATTGCTCATATTTTAACTGCAATATCTTTATTATTATTATGTTTAATTGTTTTCTATTGCTCTTCACTTACTTTGTTTTCAAATAAAGAAGCAACAAGAATAACATAACCAGGATTGAGTGTCCGTGGAGTATCTTGCTCGTTCTTCTCCTTAGATACCTATCTTCCCGATCCTACGTTTTGGAATGAGCAACTAGCTTAAACTTTCCGACTAACTAACTATTTTACAATACAAAACTTCCTGTGAATGATTTAATTAAAGTAAATGGTTTGACTTTAGGTACTTACCGGGCGAGTCTTCTACCAATATCCAGGCAGACTGGTCCTGAAAATTTTCCATGAAGGAAAACCCAAAATGTCTCGCAACAATGTAGAGATAACACCCAGCCTCACGCTCGGAAAACACGCTTAAACGTTTCTAACCAAATACATCAATAAGTCATAGTCATAGACAATTTTTTTATGTTCAAATTCACGTTTGTGTTACTCTCGTGACTTGCGACCTCGCGTGGAATCTTATTATGAGCAGTTACGTTTGAGTCAGACATTAGTCGGGCATCCCGAAACTCACACGTGAATAAGCCGTAAACAAATGAGTAGATATCGGTATATCAGTCACAGACTTGCTCAGACTGGTAAATGTTGAAAGTGGTTTAATACTTATGGATTTATGCAGAAACTCATTTTGCTTTTCGTAGCTTGAAAGTAATTCTATGTCTTGCCAATTTCGTTTTGTAAAAATAATGGAATATCTTCTATTTATTTAACTAGATGTATTGGTATGAATATGTATAGTAAAGATCAGGCTATGGCTTGAAGTTTTCTTGGGACCTTTGAAGTGGTCTGTATTTGCTTATATTGGAATAAGAGCATTTATATATTAGCGTTCTTGCTCATATACTCATTATTCTTCTCGCCAATGGAATAAAACATGGTATATTTATATACGTGTTAATTGAATTAACATTTATAACCAGACTACTTCCTTCCCTTTCCTTGCTTCAGAAACTCCATTTACGTACATAAAAACAACATGTCTATCATATTTAGTCATCGTATCAAGACAAGACATTACGTGTTCAATTAAATCTTACTCCAATAAAGTAGTTTATAGATAGTACTATAAACTTTACAGCCTTGACTGCAAGTTGTCACGGTCTATTTTTATCACAAACTTCTTGAAGATAATTGCCCTCTTAAACGGCCTTTTAATTAATCATATCTGCTGTTGATTTATTGTCGGGTACTGTTGTGTCAATGTTTGTTCTTGGGAATTAAAGCTGTTCCACTATGACCTCTATTGCTATGTCTTTGTCTATCTTTTAACTGGCTCCAAATTCCTCTGATGTTGTTCAACGTTCTGTAATTCGAGGCTTAGAAAGATCCTTTCTGTTGCCTTGTAAGCTTATCTTCAAACGATGGGATTAGAAAACGGACTCACTTAGCTTCGGAAATCTCCGGATTAAGGGCTCAAGGATTCCAACATCAGTACCATAGCCGTAATTGTAACATTCCATTACATCGTCTATTCTGTGTAGGAAAATAGACAAAACAATTTTCCAGCTTTTATTTTACGTACTGAAAAATAAGCTAAGTAATTTAAGGTTAAAAAATGTATTTGTACCCCTCCTGCCACTATAATCATACGTATCCAACGAAGCGCCTAATTATACTCGTATCACAGAGCTCCATTCCCATTTTCCGACCGATTTACCCCTAAATCTCTCGTAGTCCTGCGTAAATCATCCTTATCGACAACCTCCACTGTAGGCTATGTAATAAATTCACAATCCCTGGGGAAATCACCAGTCGCCATATTCAGTATATTTTACAACTTTTACTCATACACTCATATGAATTTGTATGTGTTTATATCTATTGGTCTTTTTATCTTTATTTTTGTTTAAAGCAGAATAACGTGAAAAAGAGAAAACCGGTCAAGTGTGAGTCGTACTCGCTAACGCCACCGTACAATATTTAACACGTTTCTTGGGACACCCAAGAGGGTGTTAAAATTTCAAGTGCTTACCATTAAGGTTCAAAAAACAGCCCTGTGACAGACGAAGGGAAAGACGGATAGACAGATAGCGAAGTCTCAGTAATAGGATCCTGTTTGGCAGCCTTTGGGTAGGGTATGGAATTCTAAAACTAATATATTTTGGTCATATTTTTCTGCCAAGCAACTGTATCACACTTATAATACCCGATTTCACGCACCACCTCTCTCTTTTTAATGCTTACTTCATGCTTTTCTGCTTGCTATTTTTTCATTTGGTGCCTTTTTATCGTTTATCTTGGTATGGCCACGTGAAGAAGAGGGATAAAACGCGTGTGTCCAAAAGAGTTATGAATATAAATGTGGATAGATAGACAGGAAAAGGAAGGCCGAAGAAAAGATGGATGTATTGTGTGAAGAATATTATATATGTGATCTATCATGACTTCATGAGGCTTGACAGGACGGAATGAAAGAATAAAACGTGTAGCGCCGATCCCAAGTAACATGGGACAAATCCAGGAAGTTTTTGATTGTTCATTTTTATACAATAAGTGATCATCTACTTCTTCTTCTTCGTATCGCTGGCACGACAGTCTTTTAAGTTTGTTTGGCCCAGAAATTAGCTGCTTGTGACAGCGCATAATTCACTCCGATCACATGTTTTGGGGCAAAGAGAACATAATAGGAGGTGGGGCATGGTTTGCAACTCGGGGCCACATGCACACCCTGCTGCTGCTCTATCGAGGTAGCCTCATGTACCTACAGTAGGTAAATATATTTCTTTCCTTGTCCGTACCAATGACCTTAAATTCCTTGGTAAACCTACCGTACTTTAGCAAAATTAAATGTTTACGTTCAGAGTCATTTGTTAACGTACGCTCCCAATCCCCTAGCGACCATGAACGCTCACTCCCAGGGTTGTAATCACTGTAAATCGTATATCCTTGAGTTAATTCAAATAAACACATTCCTTGTGTGTTTGTAGAATTAACTGTTCTTTATTCCTTATTTACTTTGATTGTTATTGTATCACAAATGTTTGGTGTATCATTTTCATGTACTTGTAAGTCATCAGCAACTGTATGAAACACACATAAAATAACTTAATACTTGTATATAGTATTAAAAGACACTTCACGAATCTGAAAATTACAGGATCTTGCCATCATGGTCATGGCCTTTTGGTACCTTATGGTTACGGAGACATTAATTCAAAGTTCTTAATATTTTATGTCATGTCAGCCTATTGCCTGATGAACGTAGGTCTCCCCCAGAGATCGCCAACCAACTCGCTCCCCCAAACGTATGAAGTACGAACTGTAAAATTTTAACTTGGTACAAAATCGATTTGTACATCGAAATCGTTAGATGCGTTGAAAAAACGCAGAGAAATCGCACATCTAGGTCTTACGGTCTCAGATTACCGTTTTATGGTATTTATTAAATCGAGGTAACGGAACCACGCACATCGATCTATGTTAAACTGTCTTAAGTGTTCAGATAAGCTTTATTTAGCTAAGTTTCTCCTTGTAATTTAGAGAAATGAGCTAAATTTAGACTATCTCTTAATTTTTTCTTACATTTTCTTTTTACTTTAACAGATATTATAACAAAACAAAAGGTGAATGTTGCTACAAATATTTGTTATTGATCTGAGTTTTTGATTTTGAATGCTAAATGCGTTAAGTACTTAATCGGGTGTGCTAAGTCCCTTTGGTTTGGCTGAGGACAATATTTTTCCGAGTGAACCAGTGAGCTTGAGAACAACTGTCTAACCAATAGCATCTAGTAAAATCAATTTCGTTGCGGTATCCAATACAGTTGAATCATTTCTCCGGGACTTGTCGAGCTTCATTACATCGGCGCTTTTCTGGTGGTCGCCACTGTTCATTCTGGCTTACAAGAACTGGAGTGGTTTGGGAATAGTGTGGCGTCCTTGCCCAATAAAAAGGAAAAAAAATACGAGTGTGCTTTAGACCATACGACTGAAGTAAAACTTCTTTAGCTCCATCTATATGTATGTATCCGTTTGCAACTGGCTATGAGAGAAAGAGAATGTGTGCTCGCACCTCTCTCTCTTCATCATCATCATCATTTCAGCCGAAAGACGTCCACTGCTGGAGATAGGCCTCCCCCAAAGGGGGAGTTTTGCCTTAATCGCCACGCCTGGCAGGCGGGTTGGCGATCGCAGTATGGTTGTTACAAAGGCACAGAGAACGCTGCTGCCCATTCTCTAGTGAGTCCCTTAGTCGCCTCTTACGACACCCACGGAAAGATATGGGATGGTGCTATTCTTTACGTCCGACACCATACGGACCTCTCTCTCTTACCCCTACAGTAATATACGAAACGTAATTCTCTCTCTTTCTATCTTCACTAACTTATATCTCCCTCTAAACTTCCGTTCGCCTCGCCCGATCACACTTTTCCTAACGATTTCGTCACGCATTCACCAGCTTACTCCCCAAGTCAAGCGTGCGTAAAGAAGTTTTACTTCAAAATCTGGTAAGATCAACATCGCATTTTTCACTTACTTCGCCTAAATTCACCAAGACAGATTTCAACAGACTGGCAGAATACAGAAAAAAAAAACACCGAGCATGTGGTACGTTAAAAAAAACTAGTTGAAGCTGTTCTTATTCAAGAACATTCCACGAACAGTCCACACACTCCAATTATATCATACTCAAACTGGTTTAAATAGTAATCTTCATTCTTTCGCATGCCTCGTTCAACCAAGTATACATACTAGCCAGAGCTACTGACTCATAGTATTATCCCAGACCATAACATTAGCATTAAATTGCACTAACGCATCAAGGCCGAATATTAGACCGGTTTTGTAATAAAAGATGTTAGAACCGGATTGTAGTGGTTTTTTTAATGTTTACACAGGTTAATATTGTCTGTATCGCTGGTAATTTCCATGTCATTAAAATGTTTTTTTTTTTTGCATAATGCTGTTTTGAACGTAAAAATAAAATAAGCATTTTTTAAGATACTTATGTTTGAATTAAGCGCCAGGCTAGAATTATTAGCGTGCAAAGTTTAGATAATTTCAATTCCTAAACCTAAAAATCGATGGTTTACGAAATCTTTCCACCAATCAATCAATCATCTCAGCCTAACCAGTTATTTGCAATGTCAAGCTAAGATAACTATATTCCACGAATATTGTCTTATTTTGTTAAAAAAAAACAGGTGTAAACCGCTTTGTCATAGAGATTACAGCCGAAAAGCCTTAAACTGCCGGAGAGATAAAAAAAATACTCCACAATGTTTTATCATTTCACGTGGATGATAATAAAAACAGAAAAAAACGTACAAACAATATCTACAACAGTTGTTGCTTAACAATTGTTCATAAATGGTACTAAACATAAAATGTAATAACCATAACATAGAATACGCTTCTGCTTCCGCACTGTATTGAAGAATGAAATAAATCATAGTGTATAACGTCGTGTAGGTAATACGATATCCGTCGATAATAAATCTTAAATGTTTCCATAAACAACGCAAAAAGGAAAATGCATTGATTTAACATATGCAACTCAAGTAAATATAGCGGTACCCAATTTCATAGCTGAAGCATTTTCTAAATAACACATTTTGCTTAGAAATCTCTTTAACGATGCATACTGATATAGCAAAGCATTGAAGTAGAACATCATTATATTGTCGCGTATACATATTACTTTAACTGAATATGTATCTTCATGTTTATCAATGAGCTATGATATATTGGCGTAGAATACACATATTAAACTTTAAGCCACTGGTTCATCTACTTTCGAAGATTATTTTATCGAGTATTATAATTCTTTTTCGTTTCTTAAATTAAATCTTTTATTTTATTTCTATTCTGTTTTCTGTTTCTAGTTTATCTTCATTTAGTTATTGTGGCTTCAGGAAGGCATGTCTTGCTTCCGTCTATAGATGAAATGAGTTCATCGGAGCATTCTTGTTAAACAACATGACACTGAACTACATTTAAATCCGAAACTAATCGATCTATTTCAAAACATGCACATGAATATTACGAAATAATCGTTTAATCAATTCAAGAATGTAGAATCACTGTATTATGAACTCTCTCTCATCTTCTCTCTCCCCCTCATCATCTACTTGACTAAAACTCACAGCTTTTACCCAGCACACAACAAAACTCTACGTAAGTACATAGATATTATAATCATGTGCTAACCTATGACGTAAACTTCACTCACTGGATAAACAAAACCATCTGACACGTACGTCATACGTCAGTGCATGGCTTTGGTTACACCTTGATACTTACCAACTCAGCTATTCATATTACCTTCCATTACACCTTCAACTTGTATAACTGAACATCATCTTCCTGCCCTTATCCCATGTTACTTGGGGTAGGTCGGGTCGGATGTTTTCTTCTTCCATTCCGTCCTGTCCAACGTCATGCTTTCACTGACTCCCTTTTCATTCATATCATTCTTCACACAATCCGCCCATTTTTTTTGTCAAATAGTACAACTAAGAGCCGTAGAATCACGAGACTCCCAAACTCGCATGTAACCCTGACCTGTAGGTTCATCGTCAAGGTCAATTCAATTGTGGAATTCGGAGATACACATTCCGCGATTTAGAAAACCGCTTTCACGATGACGTCATCATTAGTGACCGGAATACCGATACAATGAATCTGTCTGCGTTTATGTAAATTAATTGAGCCTTTAAGGAGATTTCGCATTTGTGTTCGTCTATTGGCATTTGTGAAGCGTGAGCGCATGTCGTTTAAGGCTCAAACCACACCGAAATGGCAGCGACCGGCCGAGCAGCGGCAAGCTGTTAGAGCTGCAAAGCATTTTAAGTGTTATCTCTATTCGTATAATACATAGTATCGCTTGAATAACTGGGCAGGGTAGCGTGGCCGCACTGCACGGTTTCTTGCATCCGAACAAAGCGGCGATGCGCGACGGCCATTCAAGCGATACTATGTATTTTACTAATAAAGATAAAGTTTAAAATGCTTTGACCATTTCGGTGTGGTTGGAGCCTAAACGTTAATATGATCGGCCGTCAACGTAACACCGTCGATGAACGTTTTGATTGGCTTACAGCTGCACAAGCCAATCAGCACCAACGTTTTAGTATTGCACCATTACCACAGCCAATCATGATCAAACGCAGTAACGCTTGCATCCTGAATGCAAGCTTGCCTAATTATTTGTACGAGTAAAACAAACATCTCGGAATGCATCGCTCTTTAATTTGCTTTTGTCCGTGACGTGACCTTCCTCAACGACCCTTTCTGTGAGAGGAACAAACAACAAATATTTTGCATTTATTGTTATGTTAGCTTTTACTTATATATATTGGAGAGTTTGTTTTGACTGGGTATTGCATATTGTACCTACTAGTTGTACTCGCGGGTACACACGCATGTTTATAATTTGTATGCATTGTTGGTATCATTTACTATCCGCTAGATATCGAAACCTTTCTTCTTTCTTCTTTTATTATTAAACCATTAATCTTTATTGATTGATTCAATAATTCAGTCATACCTATATGCGGCAAACAGAATTATATTCAAACCAAACCAACTGTCTGTTTTACATTTTAATATTCAGTTTTAGTAGAATTCCAGTTTAATCAAATCCGTGTGAAAATCGATGTTAAATCCGAAGCTACTTTCTGACCTTCGCAACCTTATTGGATACTAGAGAACATCGATTTTACCGAAGTTTGGACTGATTGGTTTCTCTCCACCCGTGTTTCCAATTTTCACGTGACAACTTCTTCATTTGATTTGTATGTTTGACATCAGTGATCTAAATTCAGAATATTATCTTATTTATTTGATCATACAATGTGTTAAGAGCGTGTACTCGATTCGTGTCGAAAACTTCATATTTTCGCGTTTTGCCCAGAGCAATATCATGATGATGTGAGCAGATTATTTAAAAACAATTACAGTTTTAGAAAGATTAAGTCTTGATTTAGGAAACTACTGAGTAAAAGTATAATTTTTAATTATGGTTTTTTAAAGCGAAGACAATCCTTTCATAGCGTTTTACGAAAATAGAAGTCAGAGTTAACTTTCAAGACGAATACAACCATTACAGTATGCCAAAATATTATGTTTTATGCGTTTTTCCAACGGGATTATGCTTAGTCTGGCCATAAATACTGTTACAATTAAAAATAAGAAAGGTATTACATTTGAATTTGGAATCTGTCATTTTTATACGATTGTTCATTGAGTTTTCTAATTTTGCCGCCAATACATTGTACAATATTTTGCGATATTAAAATGGAGTGGGGTCAGAAAGAGAACCGAATCGCTTTGATTGCATTGCACAAAGTTGGTATGGAGCCAAATGCAATTTTTAAAACTCTCCATACGCTTGGTATTAGTCGAAATGTTTGTATACCGGGCTATTAATAGGTACAATGAGACCTCCTCTGTTTGTGACAGAAAAAGATCTGGCCGTCCACGTAGTGTTCGTACGAAAAAGGTGGTGGTGGAAACAACTACTGAAGTGGTACGCAAAGGGAGGTCACAGAAAAATTTTGTTTACGGATGAGAAAATCATTACAATTGAGCAACATTTTAACAAACAAAATGACCGTATTTATGCTCAAAGCTCTAAGGAAGCTTCCCAATTAGTCGACAGAGTGCAACGTGGGCACTATCCGACTTCAGTGATGGTTTGGTGGGGTGTTAGCTGTAAAGGAGTGACTGAGCCATATTTTTTATGAAAAAGGTATCAAAACATCGGCACAAGTGTATCAAGATACCATTCTTGAGAAGGTAGTTAAGCCCCTTAACAACACCATGTTCAATAACCAAGTATGGTCCTTCCAACAAGACTCGGCGCCGGGTCATAAAGCTCGGTCCACGCAGTCTTGGTTGGAAGTGAACGTTTCGGACTTCATCAGAGCTGAAGACTGGCCGTCGTCTAGTCCCGATCTCAATCCGCTGGATTATGATTTATGGTCAGTTTTAGAGAGTACGGCTTGCTCTGAACGCCATGATAATTTGGAGTGCCATGGCAGTGAAGAATTTTCCCATGGAAAGAGTGCGTGCTTCTATTGATAACCGGCCTCAACGTTTAAAGGACTGTATTGCAGCCAATGGAGACCACTTCGAATAACCTTTTTCTATTTTAAATTGTTTTATACTTATGTATTAAACTAACACATTGTAAAAGTAATGAATATTATTTGCAATAAAAAGTAATTTGTTTTTTCATCGTGACTATATTTATGGCAAGACTAGGTACAGTCTTAAAGTCTACTACAGAGCCAAAATTACGAAAATATTACTATTATAAAAAAAATACTATTATGAAAAAGTACAAAATTGGTTCATTTTGTAAATTTTTTTTCACCAGTATTTAAATAAAAACATAAGTGATGTATTTATTTTATGAAAATAAAGGTTATGCTTAATATACAGAATATTTTTCAGTCCTCTATACGAACTCATTTATTTTAGACAATTATTTTAAAAAGCACTGTAAAACATCGTGCACTGTCGTTTGCAGATAAATTTCAATGATTCGTGCTTATTTCGTGCGTATTTTATTTTTCTGATGCTCACAAACAGGCCGTTGCATTGTACTAGTGTGTGTCAATGCTGCTACGCCGTTCTAGCAATCGTTTAGATTTTGAGTTGCGCTAAATCGAATACGCGCCCTTAAGACCTTGATACAACATACTCATAGTTTATCGACTTTTTGTAATCACTATCACTACATATTATAATGAACCAAATGCCCCGACGCGTTTGTCTGTCTGTTCACGATAAACTCAAAAACTAATAAACGGATTTTCATGCGGTTTTCACCAATAGACAGAGTGATTTATGAGGAAAGGATTATAAGGTGTATAATTTATAAATGTTTTGTACAAATTGGTGGAAACATACGAGTAGTAGTAGTAGTAGTATGACGGGCCAGTGTCCGCAACTCCACGACTAAGCGCGTATTTTGCGTACATAACATACGAGATAATACCCGTGCGGAGCCGCAGCGGGTCGCTAGTGTAGGTTATTACTGTCGTTAGTGTAAGATTTTAACTATTTATCTCATTATTTGCTCTTAGTTTGAGGCCAGTATTTTTCTGAAAATTAGTATTCTGTGAAAATCTCACTCGGATTTTATTTTTATTTTCAGCCTGTTTTCTAACCGCAGAGCAAAGGACTCTCTACTCTCCTTCCACTTCTCTCTATCAAGGGCTATTTGGGGCCAGTCTTTGCCAAAAGAGTCTAGATCATCCCGCCTCTCTCTCATCAAATGCCTTGCCATGTATTTTCTTCCCAATGATCGTCTGACATGCAGCAGATGTTTCCAGCCCATTTCCACTTCAGCGTGACTTCAGCTTTCTTCGGTCTATTTAGGTGAAGTGATCTTGAGGTAACCTGTTAATTCCTAGCTTGATGACACCTCACCTCACCACTCTACTACTTCTCCGAGGGCGATATTTGCTGTTCTTTATCTTCTTCTTAAATATTATCTACTAACTTTTCCCAAGACAGAGCTTGAATGTCGATTATCACGGATGCAGACGAAGTCGAGGATTGACAAATAGCTTATATCCTCTTCTTGAGGTTCAAGCTAAATCTGTACCAATTATCCAAATCGGTTCAATCGTTTAGCCCTGAAAGCGTAATGAACAAACACACATTTTCGCATTTATACCATTAATATGATTAGAAGAAGGTGGCTGGCAGGGGATGGATGCGGGTTGCCCAAGATCGGGTTGGTTGGCGATGTCTGGGGGAGGCCTACGTTCAGCAGTGGACGGCAATAGGCTGATATGAGGTGCTGACTTACCAATTAATTAGGTGTGTAAAAGCCTACTGAAGGTAATTTGGTCGGCAGTCACCACCAATCTTCACTATGTACTCATTTCACACCAATAGTATTTACAATTATTGGAATTCATTATCGTACAACAAGTCTATTATGTTATCGGCCTATTGTTTTCAAGATATAATACATAGATAACATATCTAACAGAAGCTTAACATTCCTAGGTTATCTAAAGCAGTTAAGCCTTACTCTCACGTCAATTTGCCAGTTTGGTCTATTCTTTGAAATTCACTGAGGGCGATTTTACAGAATAGCAATGTGAATCCAATGATCAGGAAACAGACTGTTCAAAAAATAATGTATCCTAACACACTCGGACAAAAAAAGCAAAAGACAGAATTGATCCCGTCTCAGATTTGTTATACTAATATTAAAGTTTGTTTTTAAGAGGTACTCTATTAGATGTACAGGCCCCTTATTCACAATCATCCGATTCGATTCCGTACCGAATCGGAAGTCAAAAAATATCGAAGATGTCCTTCAAACGCAATTCACAAATCCGAAACCGAATAATTTTGACAGTTCAAATTCGATACGAAGATTGAAGTCGGAAATGAGATTGTTGAATACGGTTCCTTACCGACACGGAAACGTATCGAATGGTTGTGAATAAGGGGCCAGTTCTGATGAAAACAAAATCTTAATTGATAAACACTATAGTATTCTTGAGTGCAATAAGATATGGTTTTATGCTATTCTTGGCTTCCACGCGAACGATGTCGCAGGCAAAAGCTAGTCACTACATATTATAGAACAAAGTCCCCCGCCGCGTCTGTCTGTCTGTTCGCGATAAACTCCTACTGAATGGATTTTAATGCGATTTTCACCAATACACTAAGTGATTCATGAGGAAGGTTGGTTAAAATATGACGAAAATAACCGTGCAAAACCAGGGCGGATCGCTAGTCAGAAATAAAAGAAAAATAAAATACAGCCGTTATCTGCAAAGATAACGAAAATAAGACAATCAAATCATTTTCTGTCCAGTTTTGCAGTAAAGTAAACAAAAAACCCACTAACAGCCCTTATCGCGACTAATGATTAATTAACCGATTAGATTTCTGAAATGCCTAAGACACACGTGCGTCCGTAGATTAAAACGTGTAAACTAGGCAAAGATATTGACTTATCTAAAGGAAACGATCAAGGAAATGCCAATGTATCATGTTCTGATGTCTAAATTAAAATATCCAATAACATCATATATCTCGGAACTAAACATCATATTTGATCTAAATAATCATAAACAGCGAAAATTATTCTGGCATTTCGCCATATGAATGTGATTCTGCTTGAACAACTATTGTTTATCTATTTGACTTCCTGTTACGATAATCGGGACTACTAAAGAACTTCCTTCATGTGTTTAAAGTAAGCAAAGAGTTCTATCAAGATTTAGAGTATAATCATTTCGGAGATTACTTTAATCTGTTAAATAATGTAAAGTCATCATTTATTTGCCCTTCACAATATAAAACTGCTAAGACCAATCATGGTGACTATTGTAAAATATTCGTTAACGTAGTTTATCTCCAAGGATGTTCTTTGGACCAATGCAGTCTTATTCATTATTGATTTTCTTCCAAACTCTCCTGCTTATCGACTTTGCGTTTCTTCAACTTAAATATACACTTCATATGTTGACATCTTCTACTTGTGTTTTTTAACTAGGAAGATATCGGATAAATTTCGTTGCACAGAAATGTTAAGGAAATAAACATTAAAAAATAAACAATATGAAAAGACATACAGGCGGAAGAAGGAAAATAATTTCCTAAACCATTAAAAACTATTTGTGAAAGTCTTTTAATTGCGTGTTTCATTTTATTCTTTATTAATATAGCTATTTTATAAAGTTACTATGTCACACGATAGAAATCGCGACACATACAAGCTTATTGTGGAATGATAATGATAAAATTGAAATTTTTCCACAGCAGTATTTGTTTTTCAAGGATTCAGTGCGATATCCGATTAGAGTCGGTGAAGGTCAGGCTGTGCAATCATCACTGCGGAATATAGGGCGGAATTTTAAAGGTAAATGACAAGAGACTAATGAATAATAGTGCTGTAGGGTTGACGGAGAGAGTTATACAAAATAAGAAATGTATGGGTTATTATGAAGGATTTGAATTAGAAAGAAGTAGGTAATTGATAATGCGGTGACTAAGAGCGGAAAAAGGAAGACAGAAAATTTGTGCTCTGATTTTAGAAAGTACCAGCGAAGACAATGATTTCCACTTTACTGTAAGAAATTGTGTGTGGAACTGTAAATGGTTGGTGGTGCGAAAATATAGTTCGATACGAGACTGATATTTTTTTTTGTTTGTCTATGTGCATGTCGTATAATTGGCAATGAGCAGTGTTGAGGTCACCATTATTGTAGGCATTTTAGTTTTCGGGAAAGGAATTACATTAATTCTGTAATGTCGAAAATAAAATTGAATGAACTAAGAATATCTGACCATGGTAGAATCCTGCCTCAGTAAAATGTGATAGAGTAAGATATATCAATATAACTCTTCACATATCAACCTTCCTTGACCACGTCTATAGTAAATATGCAGGACATTTCAATGACTTGGAAATTACCCGAATTAAAACATAATTGTAACATTGACCACTGTGACTTCTACTGAAGTATATCTTATCACTGTAACATCCTTATCATTATTCGTTCCAATCTACCTTATCACTAGTTTGTTAATACTCATAGCATTGATTGTTTCATTAAGCAATTAATTTGCCATTACTTCATTATTGTCTGCAACTGTAGTGTTGTAATTTAGTCTTAATGACTTTTATGTATCATTTTCCTCATTTCCACTGAGGTAGAGACTAGATTCTTAGATCATTTATCTTTGTGTTACTGTTATGTTTTAGCTCCAAATGCGTTTAAATAAATATGGTAATACCAGCTTATTATTTTCTCACCACAGGGCAAAGGCCTCATTTCATACAGAGAAGGCACGAGCATTGACCACGCTAGCTCAAGGCGCATTGGCGATATATTAATTACTAGCAACCCGGCCCGGCTTCGCATGGGCCTATAGCCTTCCTCGATAAATGGACTATCCAACACAAAAATCATTTTTCAATTCGAATCAGTAGATCCTGAGATTAGCGCGTTCAACCAAACAAACAAACTCTTTCAGCTTTATAATATTAGTATAGATTAGTATAGATAAGTCCAGGTTTCTTCACGATATTTTCCGTCACCAATGTCAATAATGTCCAAGATAAACTTAGAAAGTACATATGAATTGAAAAAGCCGAATTGGTACTTCCCCGGTACCTATCGAACCCGCAACCTCATGCATGAGAGACGGTCGCCTTAACCTGTGGGTCATCACGACGAATGCCTATAAGATCGTTCAATTATATTTTGCTTTTCTAGAATAATAGTTGAAGCCGATATTTGCATAATGTTTTCTTTTTGAAGTTCGATAACTTTTGGTACGTAATTCTTTATATATTCTGCAAAGGCTTAGATCGTCATAATAATCAATTTGGTGTTCCATATTGATACGTATTTATCAATTCACATGATTTGTTGCTGTTTTCAAGTATTATAGCCGTCAGCTTATCTTAGCCGTCAATGTCCTTTACAAGGAAAATACTAGGACAAATACGGTGGTTATTTGTTTTTATATTTGCTTGATCCATTAACGTACATTATTTTGTTTAAAAAATTCTGTAACACCTTAATCTTGGATTCAAAATAGACCATAATTTTGCATGATAGTGTATCATATTGGTCATTCATTGTTAACAATATTCTTGTTCACAAAAGATTCGACTCCTTTCAAAACCCAATTTCCGTCCACACTTGAACATGAAGCCACGTCTTTCCATGCGCATTCATTTTTTTTCTCACCATTGATTCTGTCGTGTCAGCCATCATGAGTATTGGTTATGTGATCGTTATTTGACCTTAATTTACAACATTTTGGAATAAATTAGCCATTTCCGTATAATTTATTGATTAGTGAAAATACATAATTATCTCAGAATCTTTTGAATGATTCAGACTTCAATTGCAAGTATTGATTTATCAAATAAAATTCGTGATGAAGATGATAAGTTTCAGTGCAACGTAATTGACAATAATGTTATTGATTTCCTGTATTTTAATATCCGAGGGTTTTTTATTATGCATCACTTCGCAGATTAAAATTCCAATCAAGAAAGAATGATTAAGAGATCCGGCTGTGGCGACTATCGTCATCTGTTAAAACTATATCAAAGGTCTCCACAATGCGACGGTTGAGAAAGGTTACACGATTTTTACAAGTTGTATAATAGCAACAAGCAAGAAAAAGTATATTTCATTTCTATTGACACTTTTGATGTTATTATACTGTCATTGCATAGAACAATAAAGATCTTCTGAATTTTGCGCCCTTTACACGGATGATACTGCATCTAATCACTATATTGCATTCATCAAGACACCAGTGTCTTGACACATCATGTTTACATTCTACAAAGTATAAAATCACCAGTTTCCCATTAATCAACAATCACTATTCTCAACTCACGATATGGCTCATTGCGATAAAACGTAATTTAAAAATAACATCCCTAATCACAATGCCCTAGGGCCGTCACATGTATCTTGTACTCGTATTGTGGCACTACGTAGACGGATCTGATGCCAAATGTTCCCTGTGATGATATACAGATTAATCTGTTATGATAATAGTTTATTATAAGCTCGATTGCACTCTACACCAATTCACATATTGAAAACAAGTGCTTACGCTTCATATGTTACAGCGTCGTCGCTTGGATTCCTGATTTCGTGTTTAGTATCATTATCATACACGTATCAGGCTATTGATCCTTGCCTATGGACATCAGGATCCTAAATGCTTTTATCTCAATTTTGTTTGGGGTCGGCGCACCATGTAATTTTTTTCTATATTTATTAGCCGTCGTCCAAAAATCCGCTTTTTTTAGGACATTTTTGCACAACCATGTTTGCTTTTTTTGGTCAGCCTCTTATAGCATCCACTTTCATACTTAATACTTTTGGATAAACAGTTCCAATTAATTAATGTTAAGGGCTCGTATTCGATTTAGCGCAACTCAAAATCTTAACGATTGCTAGAACGGCGTAGCAGCATTGACACACACTAGTACAATAGAATGGTCTGTTTGTGTGCATCAGAAAAAAAATATGCACGAAATAAACACGAATCATTGAAATTGATCGGCAAACGACAGCGCGCGATGTTATACAGTGCTTTTTAAAATAATTGAGCTCGTATAACGGACTGAAAAATATTCTGTATATTAAGCATAACACTTACTTTCATAAAATAAATATATCAGTAATGTTTTTATTCAAATACTGGTGAAAAAAATTGTCAAAGTGAACCGATTTTCTACTTTTTCAACATTGTTTTTTAATACATAATAGTAATATTTTCGTAATTTTGGCTCTGTAGCTGTCTTTATGACTGTATATACTGCTGGAAAAACGCAAAAAAAACAAAATATTTTGGCATATTGTAATGGTTGTATTCGTCCTGAAAGTTAACTCTGACGTCTATTTTCGTAAAACGATATGAAAGAATTGTCTTCGCTTTAAAAAAACATAATTAAAAATTATACTTTTACTCTGTAGCTGTCTAAATCAAGACTTAATCTTTCTAAAACTGTAAATTGTCTTTAAATAATCTGCTCACATAATTACAATATTGCTCTGGGCAAAACGCTAAAACATGAAGTTTTCGTCACGAATCGAATACGCGCTCTTAAAGGTTGACAATAGCTATAAGCTCACATTAAAATAGTGCTGGTAATTTTCTGATGCAGCGGTCAATACAACAGAAGTTTAAAACTACATGTGTATAGCAGATGGTCGATTCGTGAGGTCATTTTATTTCGTCAATCTGACATCATCATTAACCGGCCATCGCAATTCGTAATCCAATCCGAAATGAAGCAACGAATTTAGTGTTATGCTTTGCTTCTTGATTCCACTTGAATGTGTCTGATTAAGAGGGAAAAAAAAACCGAAGACCGTTATCGTCGTTGGACTGGTCGTTGATAAAGTGATTTGTATGTTTTACAACCATCATATTAAGATGTTGAAGCTACTAGAAATACAGCATTCTCTATCTACGCGTCATGTTCGTGAACGGGCGCTGTCAACTGAGACTGGTCATTCTCTTAACTACCATGGCTCATATCTTTATTTTTGAATGGTTTTATATTGCTCTTTACCTCATTGTCAATAAATAAGATAGTAGCCTTCTCCAACTATTGTAAAAAATAATGCAAAAAAATAATTTATAAATGGTTACAGACACTTAGTTACTCCGAAACAGAAAAAATCCTAGAGGTATCAATATAAATTGAAGTGTACTTTATATACATACATCTATAATATTACGTTTTATATATCACATTAGGTATTATATTATTTATCAGAATTATCATATTATACATTTAATTATTATTATTATGCATTTATCTACATATTACTCACAATACATAGTTAAAAACCCTATAACTTAACAAAAAATGTTACAACATGCAAGATTGATATTTGACAAAATTATATATCCTTGAACTACACACAAGCACACACACACATACACACACACACACATACACACACACACACACACACACACACACACACACTAACACACTCCAAATCACTTCCACAAGCAAAAATATCAAAATTGACCCGAACACTTGTTCTACTTTACTCATTCACTACGCTCACGTTCGCTTCTTCATGTTGACAATCTGTACAATATTATTACATGGGGGGCCTGGAGATCTATAGTACAGGCCTCGGCTTAGTTTAGACTCCAGATCTCCCACAAATTACAAATATCTTGTAAAATTGTTCCTGTCAACTGTACCTATAATGTATGTACTTATAACTTGATGTAATCTGTGGAGATGAAATAAACATTTATTATTATTATTATATTATTATTGTTATCACATATCGCATCATGAATAATGTACCCAGAATCTTGATTTTTTCAATCAAGTTTCAAGTTTCTACTCCATAGAAACCTGCGTTTTAGAATGAGCAACTAGCTTCAACTTTTGTACCGACTCTTTGACAATTCAAAAGGGCCTGTAAGTGGCTTAATTGAAAAAAATATTTTGACTTCGACATTATCGTTTAGTTTCTAAGGGGTAGCATATGTAGAGAATTTGACTGCTACCCGACGTAATTAATTAATTTTCCACCTACATCCCACATTGTTTTAAAAATACATAATATATTTATAATTCAGCGTCACAGCAAAGCCAACAACGCTATAATCGAATTGCATAATCGTTATCACAGTTCAGTCGATGCATTCCTTGCATCGCTGTTGCTTGCTGTAAACACACGTGGGAATCTCTGGCACGATTCACCGTTTCTATCACCTCTGCTACACGAAAAGTGATTCCAACTTTATCTGTTCCTGCTTAAAGTTGAGTTTTACTGTGTGGTTACTATCTACTATCAGTCTATCAGGGTTATGACGTAACATGTCACGTAATAGTTCCGCCCACTATGTGTTTATGTTTACGGTCATATTCATCATAATATTACATACGTTAATAGCTATCTGCTAGTATCAGTTTATTTTTATTTGTATTTCGGACCTCGTTTTTATGGATAGTAAAGGTTATCGGATTGTAACCTATACGCTTTGCCTCCTAGCGAGGTTTTTATTTGAGACGGAATTAAGTATTGATAAAATTATTTAGCGCCTGTATCAATAGCTTCTCTAGATACAGGAGAAATTCCTATAATGGAACAATCATAAAAAAACTGTTCCATTTAAAAGAAAATATGGTGAGTAGTGTCTACTCAAAAGTGGTGCAACAGGCCCAAAGTACGAGGCATGCCTTTTAAGTTTTTTCGTTTGAAGAAAGAAAACCACTTAGAACCTTACAGTAATTTTTATTGGTTTTTAAAATATTCACCACGTAGTTTAATACAATTTTCCATTCGCTCGAGCCAGTTATTAAAACATTTTTGCCACTCCAAAGTGCGGGTGTTTAATATGGCTGACTTGAAAGTTTCGACTGCTTCTTCACCGGAGTGGAAACTTTTACCATGAAGACTATTCTTAATTTTAATAAATGTAAAGGAATCGTTAGGGCTCAGGTCTGTACTGTAAGGAGAATTCAAGGATTTCTACGTTTTCCTGCTTCAAATACCCAATCATTCAATGTGCACTGCGTGAGCTCACGTTGTCATGCTGTTGGATGATGCGTCGGTTTGGGTTATATTTTCGTAGTTCTATGATAATTTGTGGTAAACAAACTGTGGTATACCACTCTATATTAACCGTTCTACGATCTTTAAGTGTAATCCTCACAACATAACCAGTTCTCGCAACGAACTTGCCCGCCATCTTTTTTGAGATGCTTCGAGAACGAACGACTTTAGTTAGTTTTGGCCGGCCTTGGAAGACCCAGATTTGGATTGTTGTTTGGAATTAGGATCGCAGACATAGATCCAAGATTAGTCACTATTGATAATGTCGTAGACGTGATTTGACTCTCCTCGGTTAAACCTTTGAAGAGTTTTCTTACACTGTCTGACGCGGGCCGATTTCTGATTGTCGGAAAGCAAATGCGGGATCCAACGGTCAACTAGCTTTCTCACACCAAGCGCCTCATGCAAGATCTTCTGAATGGTTTTCCCTGAGATGCCTAATAATGCCTCTATCCTTCGATATATCACATGACGATCTTAGAGAAATAGTTGTCTCACAGCAACGATTTTATCTTCAACTAGCTGACCCGACAGACGTTGTCCTGTCCCGATCGACCTAATGGGGGATGAAAAAGGGGTGAAAAAAGGGGATGAAAAATAGATGTTGGCCTATTCTCAGACCTACCCAATATGCACAAAAAATTTCATCAGAATCGGTCAAGCCGTTTTGGAGGAGTACGGGAACGAAAACTGTGACACGAGAATTTTATATATTAGAAGATGAAGCTGGATTTTGGACGTTCATTACGAGATTTGTCACTAAGACTAGCATATCCACGCTGGAATTATAAATGCCAGCGTTCGACAGTCCGCAGACACGGGATGTCATCATGGAACACAGATGTTAACTCTTCGAAACACTGAAACTGAGTTAGGCAAATTATTGCACGGACATTTTCATTAGCAAGGTTTATTTTCGTTCGTGACCTGACAGATTCAAATCGTCGCTGTGACTAAACCATAGCATTAATCTTAGTATTTTCAATTGTTTTAATTCTAATTACCCGACTACGGCAAAGCCAAAGGAGGGTTATGAGTTTGACAGGCTATGTATGTATGTATGTATGTATGTATGTATGTATGTATGTATGTATGTATGTATGTATGTATGTATGTATGTATGTATGTTCATCTGTACGCGCATAGCTCCTAAACTACTTATCAGAACTGAACAAATGAGGTATCGTTAGAAGCGTCTTGATCGTCCGCTGGTTATAGGCTATATGACGTGTCACCGAATCCAATGTGGCGCCCTCTGGCGGACAACAAAACCAAGATTTAAAAAAAAAATGAAGACAAGCATACCGTGTTTGGTATCATTTTAAAGGGGTTCACTAGTACCATTCAAATATATAATATTTAGTTGTGTTTTGTCACAAATTATTTAAAAAAAGAAAAGATTACCAAATAAATTAAGATACGCATACCGTGTTTAGTATCATTAGAAAGGGGTTCACTAGTACCTTTTAAATATATAATGCTTAGCTGTGACTCCAAAATGGTTTAAATAAAAAAAAATAGTTTAAAAACTAAAACCCGACTACAACAAAAAGTGATCTAAAAAGTACGAAACAAGAAAATATTTCACACAGAAATCAAGACATAGGTACAAAATAGTCAAGGTAAGCCGTGGTTGCATGCCTTTATAATTCATGTTCATCGCACTCATATGGGATACAGGCATGCAACCATGGCTTACCTTGACCATTTTGTACCTATGTCTTGATTTCTGTGTGAAATATTTTCTTGTTTCGTACTTTTTAGATCACTTTTTGTTGTAGTCGGGTTTTAGTTTTTAAACTATTTTTTTTATTTCAAACAAATTTGAATATAACACAGTTCCTAATCCAAAATAGCCGGAATAGGTATATTGAAACGACAAAACATAAAAGGCATGCCTCGTAGTAAAAATGTTGATCTGAGTCCATAAAAAACGTTTGGCTATGGCAACATTTGTCAATTCTGCTGCGCATCGCAAAGTACGACTGTCTTTAACTAACACGCAGAGGAAGAAAGAGATGGACGACCATTTAGACGTGTCAATCTATCACTTAATGACCGTGATTTAGGGCATATTTTGGAACGGTATCTAATTAATATTCTTGTAGAATTTAATTCACTTCGTGCAAAACAGAGCCAGCGCTATTATTAATCATTGCTTCTGCCTACGACTTCGGCCGCGTGAATGTTCTTACAGATCCCTAATGTTTTTAATAATAAAATATAACTTATAGAACTCAGGGATAACATAGCGTCCTATTAGCGAAAGAATTATTCAGCATCGAACCAGCAGTTTCAGACATTACCGCATTCAAACAAACACTTCTGGTAAAACTCCTCTGCATTACCTATAATATTAGTATCATCACATCCGCTTACTAAAGGTCCACTGTTGGACATTTGCCTCCTCCATAGCGCGTGACCCTCTACCTTCTTCATGCAGCGACCACCGACTACCTTCTTCAGGCCATCGAGCCATTGGGCTGGAAAGTGTCACACGCTACGTCTACCGATTCGGGGTCGTCAGCCCAAGCGAAACTGCTCCATTGGCCATCGGTCCTGCGACAGACGTAATCAGCCCACTGCCACTTTGACAGCTTGCTAATTCTGCGGTCATAATACAGGGTGAGGCGACGATACGACATATAAATGTAACAGATATATTAAAGAGCATATAAATGTAACCAAAATAAGACAACATTATGAAATATTGGTTTTCTAACTTGTGAGAAGAGCGGCAACTTGTGGCGTCATAATTTAATATTATTAATGCTCAATAAAAACAATTACACCAAATTACCAAATCCTACCATGATCCTTTTTCTGTGGTATTGCCATCCCCAGCCTGTATAAAACACACTTGTGCATAACAGTAATTATTATACTATAACAAGACTTATTCAAGGTTAAAACAGGTTCAATGTCAATATCGAGTGCAAAGGGCACTGCAATGACCCTTTCGATTTCAATGACAGTTTTTATTGCCACAGATAAAAAAGTGTAATAAAAACATGCGTGATACGTTGCGAAGGAGAGAATTTATCTTCAATAACAGCATTTTCTTGAATAAGTTTGTTTGTTCGAGTAGAAATAAGCCCTTATGTTCTGTTGAAGCAATTTGATTATCGATCGTAACTTCTATCTATCTAAAAGGACTTTACACTGAGGGCATAAGGTCGAGATTGTTTTAGATTAGTTATGTTGTTTATTTGAACTATCCACGACGCTTTTATTGTGTTATTTGTAAGCTCCGAAACACAGGTCGTTGACGTGTCCGCCGAACGACCGATAGGCCTGTAAAGCCTAAAATTGGTGCACCGAAATGGTGAGACGGAGCCGCGGCACGAAAGAGATGGAAGAAATGGCGGTAGGCCTTTTCCCTACAGTAGTATATTACGGTCTAAATATACTTAACAATAATCATTTGTATCAATGAAGACAATATAGTTGCTTACTATGTATACTAATATTATAAAGCTGAAGAGTTTGTTTGTTTGGTTGAACGCGATAATCTCAGAATCTACTGGTTCGAATTGAAAAATTATTTTTGTGTTGGATAGTCCATTTATCGAGGAACGCTATAATCTTCTTCTTAGCGTGTCGATAGCAAACACGGAAGTGTTACATGTGTGTATATGTGTGCGTGTAAATGTGCAAGTGTGTATGGCTATTATAGGCCCATGCGAAGCCGGGTAGAGTCGCTAGTAATAGATATCCGTGCTTACTATGCTGGCTTCGTAACACTAACTTCATATACGTGACAGTGACTTTAAGAATAGTATGACGGATCTGAACTCCTTTCAACAGTTTCCGTTATTCATTCATATTTTCTTATTTCATCAATAACTAGCTGACCTTTCCTGGACTTACACAAATATTTTAAGGCCAAAATTAGCCAAATCAGTCCAACCGTTCTCGAGTTTTAGCGAGACTAACGAACAACGATCTATTGCTCGGAGTAAAAGGAAAGCCATTACTAATATATTGCTCTGCCATTCGTTGCTATTAAATCTATCAATATCACCGTTATTTAAAAATCCCAAATAACTAAATTAACTGGCAAGAATAATACCGACTCGACCATAGATCAATTCAACTACTTGTAATAAACACGGAAACGACCCAGAAAGGCATACGATCAGAGATACGACTTTATATCTTGTTCTACGTACATAAACTGATCATTAACTCAAACATTTTAATTTCTTTTTTGACGTTCATACTTTTACTTTATTTAATTTTTGTTTTTTTCATTATCCCGTAGTGTCCCATCGCTGGGAAATTTAACTGAACGAAATTTATACAAAGCTTAATAATATTATGTATAATTCCAAGAAAAAGGGAGGGGCGCTCAACGGGCATCAAAAAACTTGTCCACATCACTGTCAACGGGACACATGCCCTACAAGATTGCAGCATTACCATGTTGTATGGCAATACTGATTCTTTGACCCACAAATAGACCAGCACTTGCGTCACATAAAGAGACGACCTGCCGCTTGGCGATGTCCCGAAAAACGAAAACGAAAAACACCACGATTATCATTTAAAGTTTCAACTATATTGTCATTATGACTAAGGTTTATTTTGTTGCGTTACATTAAAATCGCATTGCGTTAAATAAAAATGTGTTACACAGGGTTGGAACAAAAACACTGCTAGTGTCTTAATATTAGGTGGAATGACAACGCACCTGGAGCTTGAGCTCTTCAGTCAAATTCATCGACATTTTGACAGAAAAGCAATGCTAGCGTTTTCTTATCATTCCACGGAAAGGTAGAAATGACAATTTAATGTCGATTTATTTCCTACAAATGTATGAAGAAACATCCTGATCTGTGCAGAATGTCAACAAACCTGCTTGTCCAGTCTAATCTTATCAGTTCTTAGTGGAAACATTCCATTTCCTTATTGATATTAGTACAAATAGTATTGTTTGATATAATGCTCGTTGACACTAATACGCTTTATTCGTTAAGAAAATTAGAGCATGCGCGCTTAGACACGTGCTAAGAAGGCCGTTGAGGCGTTTGAACTTATCGAATGAGATTGGCAAATATATTTTTTTCGGTGTGGCATGTATGATTAACCGGACTTTCCTGTGGTGCCTTAAAGAGAATTTAAGGCCTCCAGTCAGGGCAAAAAACTTATAAACTAAGCGACTATATGTATGTACAGTCACCAAAAGAGATAAGGGGGGGGGGGGGGGGGGTCGTCGGGAATAGATGAAGTTTACTTAGAAACCAACGGAGGCTTTCAAATGAAATTTAAGTAAATCATTGAACTGTTTATTCTCTATAAATTGAAATTTATTTTATTCATAAACACCCATCGGTTTCTAATTAAACTTCAACTGTTCCCGGCAACATGGATACTTATGTCTTTTACTGACTGTACGTTAAGGTCACCCACTGTGGGGTACGGACTTCGGCATAGGGAGGCGGGAGGACAGCAAAGGGAGAGGCTGGATCAGATTTCGATTATTTAGGGACGGAGTTAAAAGCTACAGGCTCGGCGGCACGGGCTGGCACGAGTAAGGGTCAAGGACACAGAACAACGCACAGAATGACGTCGGGCTGTATTTATGCTACCTTAACGTGCTAGTAGCGGTATTACTCCCCTGGAACATCCGAGGATGACGTTACAACCCTCGGATGTTGAGGATGATGAGGGCTAGTAGTTTTAACTCCGTCCCTAAATGATCGAAATCTGATCCAGCCTCTCCCTTTGCTCGACACATTTTAATATTAGGTAAATTAACTAGAATATTTTACTAATTCGACACATTTTAATACTAGACAAGATAATAATACTTATACTTATTCAATTTATAGTAACTTTTTCGATATACTGATGTGCAGTAAATGGCTGTGTCTTTTAAATTCAAATCAAGTTCAACGTTAAGCGAATGGTATTTAAATATGTCGCAGCAAGCGATAATTTAGCGATAAAGAGGATTCGAATTGATTATTGTAGTACCTACAGAAGAAATGGTAAACGCCGTGACGTCAGCTGTCGGTTAAAATGGCGCCATGTGGACAGAGTCGTGTTGGAGAGTGGGGACCGTGCCAAGCTCACTTTTGCTCGAGACACCAAGCAGGACACTCATCTAGTACGAAACTGTCGGTTTACCTATTTGAATTGTATTGTACGACCACATTTAATAAAGTAAGGTAGTTAGTACTGCATTGAATATTGTTATTCTACAATGAACCCGATACCACCGAACCCAAACGATGTCGGCGCTACCGCTCAGCCATACCTGACGCCGACATCAGAAGTGGGATCTGAAACCCACTCGCACACAATGTTCGAGATGCAGCTAAGGAATATGATGCAGGTGATCGAAACATCAAAACTCAATCAACTGCGGGTAAACCGGCGCATAAGGCGGTGACCTATTGCAAAAATCACATAGCATCTAACGGAACGTCGCAGGAACAATCTAAAGGTCAGAGTGTTGATTTATTAACAAGTGAAAATAACCGTTGGAAAGTTTTATTCGAAATGCAGCAACGCTAAATAATGAAATCAATTCACGGGATTAAAGCACCTAGTTCAGAATACAATAAGCTATCTTTACCTGAATTTAATCCCGAGTTTCGAGATAGTGATACTAGAGTTTAATGCAATACCCTCAATTTGTGCATTCAAAAAAAAAAACTAGCAGTTGGTTAATTATTACAATGATTACTCATTGAGGATTGATTACTCTTAAGGAATGCTGCTTCTTGGTTAGCTTAGAATACTTTACCTGGAATAACCTGGCATGTCAAGGTGTTGCTACAACTATGGCAATCTGGGCCATATGGCAAATTAATGTTCGAATAAAAGCTACGGCGATTCTTCTGCTAACTCTCAATCTCAGTTTTCAGGAAATAATGAATCGCAACGGGTCAAAGACAGCATTTTTAAGAAAGCATAATGCCGACGATGACCTGTTTCTTCTGTGGTGAGCCAGGGCACATCGCAACACGATGTCCAAAGAAGGAGGCTGACTCCGTTAAAAGTAAAGTTGAAAAACGAGCGGATAGCTGTACCATTAAGCCAGCTACTGATCTATTATCTACCGAATCTGGTGAGTCGTATTATTTTTATTTTGTTTCTGGTGCCGAATGCTCTCTTGTTAAGCAATCTGTTAGCCGTAATTTCGTAGGTAAACATACCTACATTTGCTTGTTCAGGGTATAGGTTTTGCTAAAGCAGACTGTACCTACTGAACAAATTCTTTGTGACGTATTAATTGGTGGTAATCTTTTACGATTTTTATTTCATGTGTTACCCGGTTATTGTTTGAAATATAATGTGATGATCAGCGGACTTATTTTAAAACGTAGTTTTACAATTAACGTGTCTATTTCGTGTACTAAGGGCAAGCCCTATTTAGGTTTTTGATATGATGCGTAACTAGGCCATTAAACCTTTTGGCATTAATAAGATAACAGAGCAAGCGGCAACGAATATGAAAGTGAGTGTTTCAAATTTGATTTTGATTCTGATGCTGAATGTTCTTTAATGTAGGATAGTATTTCTTGCAAATTAAGATGTCGAAGAGTAAATGATGTGGTATTTTTAGTGGCTATGAAATAATAATGTTAATAGTACTTTGAAATAAATTGCTGTGCCAGGTAGTAAATAATGATTTTGACGAAGACATTATTTCACGACTACCTACGTTACGTATTTAGTGATATTTAATTGGGTCAAGAGATTTTTTGTAACGATTTTCGAGTTAGTATGACCACAACTGAGTTTTTTCTTTGTCAAAGGACAAGATTGTAAGTAAATGTTTGCAATTCGAGTAATGGTTACCTCTTACATAAAAATGATTTTAATTGCATTGACACTGCTATTTCATTAGACAGAAAATGGTGATAATGTGAAATCCTTGATAACATTTTACAACAAATCTAGATTCGATAGCGATAAAGTTAAACTAGTAAAATTTAATTTGGTGACTTGGTTTTGATTCAAGGTAAGGAAATAAATCAGACCAACTAAGATCTTAAATACAAAGTACCCACCGTTCAAAATTGTAAAATTGCTTGATGGTGACCGATACGTTTTAAAATCATTGACCGGCAATCGTACTTACAAGTACGCACATGACTGTGTCCGTAAGATGCCAACCTGTGAAGTTCCAACAGAGTATGTAATAGACGATATTTCTGAGGGCGAATAAACCTCGACAGACATATTATGATGGCGCTTGTTGGCTATTTGGTCAATCTGCATCCACAAGACGCAGTCGCAACTGCGTACGTTGTCGTTCAGAGCGTGATGAGTGGCTTGTGGTGTGGTGGGGACCTGGGTCTCGTAAGAGACTATTAGTCACATGGACGTGACTTGGGCCTTATGGCTATTGGTCTGGATAGACCTGGGACTTTGAGAGTCTATTTTGGTGAACAGACAGTGATCTGTTAGTTGCATGGTGCAACTGGGCCACTAAAGCAAGCGTGAATCATAATGTCAATGTTGTTGAATTTAAAATTGATTTAGACTATGTTGAACTTCACAAGGTTTCTGATTATTGTGTTAACAATTGTTATGTTGGTCTTGCAATGACCTGGGAGTCGTAGACTCTATATGAAGTTGTGTGCTGGTCGTATCACTTAAGGTGATGACGATATGGGTGGCATTAGTGCTACTAGCTGCTGCGGTAGCCGAGCCATGAGCGTTGTATGTGATCTTATTGTGTCAATACTAAAATTTTATTAATTTCAAGGCTTAGAGGAACCATTTGTTTTTGAATTAAGATGATGATGATGTTCTTATTGATAACTTATGGTCAGGTTGGCCGAGATCGCTGTGATACCTCACATTTAGTTACATTGTTCACAGGTACACACGAGGTCGTGTGACGAGTCAGTATGGCCGTGTCGCAGCAAGCGATAATTTAGCGATAAAGAGGATTCGAATTGATTATTGTAGTACCTACAGAAGAAATGGTAAACGCCGTGACGTCAGCTGTCGGTTAAAATGGCGCCATGTGGACAGAGTCGTGTTGGAGAGTGGGGACCGTGCCAAGCTCACTTTTGCTCGAGACACCAAGCAGGACACTCATCTAGTACGAAACTGTCGGTTTACCTATTTGAATTGTATTGTACGACCACATTTAATAAAGTAAGGTAGTTAGTACTGCATTGAATATTGTTATTCTACAATGAACCCGATACCACCGAACCCAAACGATGTCGGCGCTACCGCTCAGCCATACCTGACGCCGACAAATATTTTAATGAATACTCTATGAATGTACAACGTCCATTCGTGATAGCAAATATAAACCTTATAGTATTCAGTGAATCTAAAACCACCATCTGTAACCAAACAATTTGTTTACCGTCATCCTTTACTCTAGTCGAAGCTTCGAGGCCATCGATATATATAATTACAATTTCTTGACCCTTTCCTTTGTTCACTGATTGATAGTCTTCAGCAGTAATATCTTTCGGACCTTTTATAGAATAAGCTAACACCCTCGATCGAGTTCATTAATTCTTCTTCTTCCTGCCCTTATCCAATGTTACTTGGGGTCGGTGTGCACAACATGTTTTTTTCTTCCATTCCGTCCTGTCCAACGTCATGCTTTCACTGACTCCCCGTTCATTTATATCATTCTTCACACAATCCATCCATATTTTCTTTGGCCTTCCTCTCTCTCTCTCCATCCATCCAAATTGATATTCATAGCTCTTTTGGTCACATGCATTTCATCTCTTCTCTTCACATGCCCATACCAAGACAAATGATTCCCTTTCAACTTTTGTGTCACTGGCGCCACTTTCAAACTTTCTCTAATATTATTGTCCCAACATTCCAACTTGCATACCTCAATCTTATTTCCTGAGCTCGGTTCTTACGTTGCCCCCGCAAGGGGTGGTGCAACAACCCTAGTTCATTTCTCACAGGAGCCGGGTGCTGCCCCTGCGCGTCGCCTGTGGGGTACGCTAACCTAACCTTTTTTTTTATTTTTTTTTCGGTGTTCCATCTCACACCTAAGTCGGGGGTCGCGGTAACTGGAGACACTTCCGCAACCCCAGACTGGTGCCACTTCTCTGGTCAAGGGAGGGAGTGAGGTGTTAGACCCCCCCCCCCCCCGGACGTCTAAGAGGGGCGCGCGTGGAACACTACGCGCCGCCACCTCGGGTCCTGATGTATGTGGGGGGCGACAGAACGCTAACCTAACCTGATCGCGCATTCCATTTGTACCTATCATGTTGCTAAGGATTTGGCAAAAGTTTTACAGTCCGAAATCCTTGTACCGACTAAATAATAATACCAGCCTATTATTACCCCACTGCAGGGCAAAGGCCTCTTCTCATACAGAGTAGGCACAAGCATTGATTGCTACGCTTGCTCAAAGCGGATTAGCAATTTCAGACTTACATTACACATATAAGATCATTTTGCTTGCATTGTTTTTCTTCACTGATGTCAGTGATATCCAAGATAAATTTAGAAAGTTCATAATTATGAATTGAAAAAGTCATATTGGCGCTCTGCAGTGCTATTCGGTTACAAACTCCCTCGGTGAACACCAAGGTGAAGTGAGCTGTCATCCGATTGTAGTGCTTTGTAAATCCCCTTCACCTTGGTGTTAACCGAGGGAGATTGTAACAGAATAGACATACGGGTATCGAATTGGTAACCTTACGCATGAAAAGCGGGCACCTTAACTACTAGCTCATCATAACAAAAGAATGTTAACCAAAAAAATCGGGACGGAAAAATATAAAATGTTCATCTTACCATGTGTCGCATAATATTACTTATGATTTGACTGAAACCCTGATTTATGTACGGAAAGAAGGAAAATATGTAGATGATATATTGGAACATGTCGAAAAAATTCAATTCACTGGCTTGAAGAGGTTTCGGCTGCCGGCGTAATATTGGATGAATAAAATATTTTCCTTTTGATATTGTGAATAACAGTACTCAGTTTGGTAAAGACAAGGTTTGTGATTGTACCAATTTGAAAGAAATAAAAGTAATTAACATAATTCTTTTTACAAGCTAATGAAATACGTGACATCTTTTTTAATTGCTTAATGAGTTGCCTATTAATAATAACATTACCGATATCTGTAGTAACATTTCTTACTTTAATGTACAGAAGAACATCAATACAGCTAAGTATTAGGCCAAATTGCAAACAAGTTCATCGGGTCATCGCCCTCTATCGGGCGCAGTTTCGTCTGCCACCGCTCTAAGGTTTTTCTCCACCAAATTTCCTGGTGGCATGAAACCGTCATTAAGGAAATAATTTGATGGTATTGACACTCAGGAATCAATGTATCGTAAATATATATAATACATTGGCATTGTTACATTATTATACCTATGTCATCTTCCTCATTGCTCTCATGTCTAAATGATAATATGCTGTAGCATATGCCAAAATTGGACACACGACGTCATAAAATACATTTTATGACGTCATCACTTGGCTAAATAGGTGTAATGAAGAAACTATTATAATGTTAGAAGGACGGGAAAAGCCGCAATATTATTGTCATACAATTAAAACAACACACTGTGGTCACTGATTCGATTATCCATTCTGATGTTACTTTAAGTTTCTCAATGTTTCATAGTTTTCTTTTTCATTGTATAGACTCTCGTTGGTCCATTTGCGTCTTAGACAGAGATGAAGCAGTTGACCATGGTGCATGTTAACCTACAATTTACTAAATAATTAATGACTTTAGTCTCTTCATTGTATATAGACCTATATGTTTGAAAAAAGCTTTTTTACAAAAAAGACAACCGCCTTCAAAAACCAAAAAGTGAGAAATAACTTTAAAACAACACACATGACTTTAGTTTCGGAAGAAGCTTGGCTGTTCTATTTATTGTTTTGTATTGCCACCGACTTCCGTAACTAAAGTCATGTGTGTTCTGTTTTAAAGTTATTTTTCACTTTTTGGTTTTTGAAGGTGGTTGTCGTTTTTGTAAAAAAGTTTTTGTATTTTTTGCGTTTTAGGACTTCCTTATCATCCAAATCCATTAAGAAATGATAACACAGTCGAAACAGAGATCAAAAGTAGAAGGTGAGAACATTACAACATCATCCATGTATTTATTTTTGCTTTCTGTCGATTTTTCCAAAAAGTGCTGAATCAATTTCGATAAAATTTATATGGGAGCACCCTTGAGGCATACCCTATCCATCAAAAATATATATAATAATTTTCAAAATCGCTTTACATTTGCCGGAGAAATCGCTTAACAAATATACAAAAAAAAAAAACATACAGACGAATTGAGAACCTCCTTAAATTCTTTTTGAAGTCGGTTGAAAAGAGTGTCCGTGGAATTTCTTGTTTGTTCTTCTCCTTTCTGTGCTTCAACTTTCTGAATAACTGACCGACTCCATGACAAGTCAAAGGTTTAATTGAAATAAATGCTTGGACTTTGTGTAGATTTATTAGAGGTGTCATATGATGATGATGCAGTGTGATGTTGGAACGTCTACCGGCATCCATGTCTGTTTGTAGATGCCAAATATTGCAATGCTTCAAGGCTGAGCTAGTGCAATAGTGAATGTTGAGATAGATTCCTCATCAAGTTGCTCATCTCACAGCTAGTTTTTTATCTGTTTCTTGCCACCTAGTTTTCATATGTCAATCATTACTTATCGATCATTGTCTAGACCATGTTATTTATGTTTTAGGACTACAAGGATTTTTCCTAAAGATTTATCTTTATTATGGTGGCTGATTTATATGAAATCTGTTTTAGTTTTTACCCGACTACGGCAAAGCCAAAGGAGGGTTATGATTTTGACAGGCTATGTATGTATGTATGTATGTATGTTCATCTGTTCGCTCATAGCTCCTAAACCACTTATCAGAACTGAACATATGAGGTGTCGTTAGAAGCGTCGTGATTGTCCGCTGGTTATAGGCTATATGACGTGTCACCGAATCCAATGTGGCGCCCTCTGGCGGACAAAAAAACCCGACTACAACAAAAAGTGATCTAAAAAGTACGAAACAAGAAAATATTTCACACAGAAATCAAGACATAGGTAATGGTCAAGGTAAGCCGTGGTTGCATGCCATTATAATTCATGTTCATCGCACTCTTATGGGATACAGGCATGCAACCACGGCTTACCTTGACCATTACCTATGTCTTGATTTCTGTGTGAAATATTTTCTTGTTTCGTACTTTTTAGATCACTTTTTGTTGTAGTCGGGTTTTAGTTTTTAAACTTATTTTTTTTTATGCTATCGTCTATTAAACATAGACCACGGCATGACGTAACAAGCATCGACGTTTTAGTCTTGAATGTTAAGAAAGGAACAGATTCTGGCAAAATAACGGATTTTTTTAATGGAGTAATATAACACTGACAAGTTCAACCCTGAAATATTTTTTACATGTCAAATAAATAGTGTACACTGACAATATTGATGTTTCGAACGGGCAGTTGAAATACCATCTAAACCATTGCACTTAGATTTTGTTAACAACAAAGTATATTGTGATGGACATATAAAAATCGCCTTATAAGATGTGGATAACTGAATTATGTGGTATACGTCCTTACTACTAGAAACATGTTTTATAGAAAAATAAACGACCTACATCTTTTCTCGAACTAAGAATAATTAAAAATTAAAATGAGTAGGTAAGGACAATACACTGACGAAGTGACGATTAAATACTTTCTAATATCTATTAAATAAATACTTTAACAACTAGTTTGAGGAAACTATTAGATGTCACTGCACTTTATCTCTATTTACGCACGTATATGATAAATTGGACGTGAACAAATCATTTTGATACACAACTCGAAGGTCACCTTTTCAACATTAGAGGCAGCCGACTTGTAAACACTTCAAAGTATCAAAACCCACAAAATATTTATTTGGAGAGATGTGTCATTTCTTTGATTTACGAAACAATAGATGATTTTATATTGTGCAAGAGTGAAGGTTAAAAATCAAGTCTTGATTCAAACAGAATTTAGACTTGGATAATAATAATAATAATAATAATATGTGGGGACATTTCACACACGACCATCTGACCCCAAACTAGGGAGACCCTGTACTATGGGTGTCAGACAGCTGATATACATACACAAATACATTTTTAAATACATACATATATAGATAAACAACATCTGTTACTACTACTACCTACTATTAAGGTTGTTGTTGCAAGGTTCATTGGAACAGCCATTTGACATGTTTTGACAGGTTCCCTGTCCAGTGATTTTGTAACTATAAGATCTGTATAACGAATAGTGAGTTAGTCATCATCATCAGCCTGTAGCAGTACTCCTTTAGGCATAAACCGCTCCAACTGCAGCCTTTAAGCCCTATCCTCAGTTGCTCTTCTGCATTAATTATCATTATACCCAAACACCCTGCTATGATCGTCGGTCCCTCTATCTTGAAGGCCATATCAATAAGACGAGTACCAACATCTAACATATATTTGTAGAACTATTACTGGCGTATTGTAGATGCAACTCAAACAAATATTTACCAGACGATGCAGTGCTAGTAAACATCTACTTACGTCCCTTACTAATAACAATTACTCTATTGACGCAAACATTCATCTATTTCAATTTCCAATCATTAATTTCTGTTACTCGTGTCATTTCTTCTCTTTGTTTACTGTTCCTAATTGGTGATATGCATCACATACGACTTTAGTGTTTTCTAGATTTGCTTCTAGTCTTAAATGAATATCTTTAGCCAAACGACGTAGTCTTTCATAGGATCATTGCTTAAAGAACAATGGCAGCCGCCCATACATTGTTTTAGTTGAGATTAAATTCCTACGTATTTAAATGAAAAAAATCTTATTTAACTCAGTGTCACCTTCTGAACTAGTTTGTGCAAGATTTTTTGTTCGAGAAGGCCGAGAATAATAGATATTCGGTCATGAACTTTCGTAGGTTATGTCTATGGTAACTTTTAAAATCCAAATTGACGAAGTAAAAGGGTAATATCGCAATCGTATTTTCTTTACCTAGTTAATTCAGAAATATCTTGTAAAAATATTGTATACGGTTGGTAATCCCATTTGTAATGCAACATGAACATCAATATCAACTAATCAACAGTTGTCAATAATATCATTTTTACTCTGTGTCACTGACAGATCTGTCTACGACTCTTGGTCAATTACCAAGCTATTTGTTTTAGATTTTGGTTACTAGTCTTTTGCCGGTCATTAATCAAAACTAATTTATTTATTTTACACCACAGTATTTTTACCTACCTGCAAAAAACACTAACACTTATAAATAAACTGTATTGTTAATTCAATTACCCCGTTTAATTGTAATAACAAACTGATTACAATACTTTTATGCTGTACTTACTTGGCAGAATAAATATAAAATGGCAACACGAAACTTTAATGAAAAAGTCAAATAACTTTTCATTTAATATAATTTTTTTATCCGGCCCTAACTGGTTAATGTGATACTTTGAAAAATCGTAGTAAAATGACGGAGTTTCTTTCGTATATAGTCACTTTTAGACGCTCAAATTTAAGTCAGCTAAGATTTCGCCATTGTTCTTTAGTTACATATTTTTTAAGTGCAATGTTTTCCTAATCTTCTAAAAATTTCACTAACCTAGGTCAGAAGTATAATTAACTAAGCTGAGATCCCCAAAGTAGCCAGACTTACCTCATAGCATGGAGGAAATTTCGAAAATAAATAAAGACTTCTTTATATCTTCAAGGTTTCGTGTTTTAAAGCGTCTGAATTACGATAATGATTGTAGCAATATCCTGTAAAGTTTTTTATAAGAAATCTTGCGAATCGTGATATCAGGAAAAGAGCCCCCCCATATTGAAGCTAGTAAGGACCTTCCTACCGACATACATAATTGTTTATAGACGTTTGATTTTATTTACTTATGATTGTATCATTAATACTTTGATTTGGACGACACGGAAATGAAAATTAAATTCTTTTCTATATATCCTTGAAATTTCAGCCATCCTAACATGTTTTAAGTCTGAAGACTTTGGGCCATGACTATTAAGAATCTATAACCACATTGTAAACTACGCATGCAAACCATGTAAACAAACTATGACCTAGGTTCAATAATATCCTAGAGAATTGTGCCACGGAACTTGGCAATGTCTGCAGACACTTTAGAGCTATATCAATAAACATTTAATTACTATATCTTGTGATATTGTTGTTCGCAGTTGGCATTGTTCAGATGTTTTCGAAAGCTCTTCCATGTTGAATAGGCCAAAGGGATAATTAAGGGTTTCTTCAACTTTGAAGTCTGCCTTAGGAAGATTCATTAATATATTATCAAGTAGTATTTTTTAAGAAACATCTTTTTTTTAAACTAGGTAGACTAGAATCTTGAACTGTACATCGTAAAAGTCTGTGTTCACCGCGTATTAAGCAGCACCGTGTATTAAGTACATATCTTTTTATTCATCTGCTTTCCACAGATTCATGTATAAAGCATCAAACGATTTTGGTTGCCACGCGATTATAAAGTCGCATATTATGACGACTAAACGTCACTTACCACAATCGATGAAAGCTTTAGATCTATCCCCAAACGTAATAGGGTATTACACCCATTTTTGAAAAGTGTCTCAATGAAATTCTGTAGGGCTAAAATGCCACCAAAAAAAACACAAAAATTTTATTCAATCGATAAGTGCCACAAAAATGCATCTAAATTTTAAATTTTCAAATTTCGCGCGTAGTTTGACGAAAACGCCTCTTACTGGACGCCATATTGCTCAGCGTAAATGACGTCAGTTTGTTTTGTATCAAATGAGCTCATATTAAATATGATAATTGTATATCATTTAAAAATAATTAAAAGCATATTTTGTAATAGGCGTAATAATGAAAAAAATAAGTTGGTTACGAAAATAATAAAAGTACAAAGCCTATATTACGCCAATCGGTTGACAATTTTTTGTTTACACAGCCGTATGGCGTAATAACATGGCCGCTACTATTTCACGGTGTTTTATAACAGATTAAAAATACTGAAAACTTTGAATTGAATTTAAAAATTTGTTTTGTTATTTTATGAACTAAAACTTACATTTTGCGACTGCTTTATGCCTAAACTGTCTCAATAACATATTTATAGTTTTTTTTCCATATAGAGTAAAATACCCTATTGGGAAAAGTCCAATGTAGTGAATCATTAATTGCTTCAAATATATGGAAATTAGGTGTAGACTAGATGGAACTTATTAGTGCTGGCACATTTCCTTGCTCATAAGTACATTCGAGTCATCGTCTTCTTGCCCTTGTCCCATGTTACTGGGGTCGGCGCAATAAATTTTCTTCTTTCATTCCGTCCTGTTACCCGTCATGCTATTACTGACTCCATTTTCATTAATATCATTCTACACACAATTAATAATAATTTAAGGTGGCATTTCACACACGGCCATCTGACCCCAAACTAGGGAGACCCTGTACTATGGGTGTCAGACAGCTGATATACATACACAAATACATTTTTAAATACATACATATATAGATCATCCATCTTTTGGTGTTTCTCTTCCTCTCTATTCAACCACATTAATATTCATAACTGTTTTGGTCACATGCGGTTAATCTATCCTTTTTACCAAGACAAACGATTCCCTTTCAACTTTTCTATCACTGGCGCCTATTGCAAACTTCCTCATATACTCTTATTTCTCACCTTATCCTTATTACACCTGCGCCTTGGAGGACATTAAAAACGCCACCAATGCTGCGATAAATGTGGCTACCTACTGGACCCAAGTAGTCTAACAAAAAAGGATAACCATCGATTCCAAAAGAACAACCTTATCATTAGTACATTTAAGTATTTATGAGAAAGTAGGTAGTATCTGTTTGCTGACAATATGTTTAATTTATTATACCTATTAATGTTATTTATTCATAATACCTAATAATAATGCGTAGGCAATTGAGTGTTTAAGTACTATTTTTAAAGTCAATAAATATCGAAACGCCAATTAAGGAATGAATTATGTGTGGATATCGTACGTAATTAAATAAACGCAATCGGTACACTGGGGTGTGCAAAGTCCGTTGCGTTTAATTTAGGTGCTCAGACGTCTTGGTGCTAAAATTCTGCAATTAGTTGACTAATTAAAACAGAGAGGATATCGAACAAAACAAGCTAACAGCTCAGACAACAAAATGGAACACTGAGGTTTCATAACATTTTAATTTGATGGTGTTTATGAAATACGTGCAGTCTCATCTGCCTCTAGTCTTTTGCCTCCTATATTGTGGTCGCCTTCTATTATAACTGGATGCAGCTGAATACCAGTGTTCTACAAGGAGCAACTGCCTGTCTGACCTCCACAATCCAAATACTAGGTAACACGATACCCCTTGATAAAACTAACTGTCAGACTTTCGGGCTTCTGACTCCCCGTAACTACTGTCAAAAATCTACGAATGGCAGCCGGGACCAGTCCACCTATCCACGAATCGACCGCGGCAAGCGTAGCTTAACCATGACCTATCGATACGTACGGCTTTTACTTTGCCATATTTGACAATAACAAACAGTAGATACTGTGCCATTTTTCAATGGCGGCACAATAGCTGTTGTTCCAAACTTCTGAAGGGAAGGTAGCAGGAATCGAATTGTATGGAGTTCTCGCTACTGATAGCTACAATAGATGTATCAAGTTCCCCAATAAACAATTCACTGCCATGGCCGACCCTGCCATACTCATGCTTCATACTCTCCGCAGTCCTCCAGGAGAGCAATAGGGCCACAGACACACTAAATAGGGAATTCAGTGAGTTCTTGTATGCTACTCTAATGATCCATTTGAGCTTGTTTTGGTGCGGGGTCGTAACATTTACCTAGTTCTTGTAATACAGGTTAAATCCTAGCACGGGACTGGGTCTTGCTCTGCTCTACAATCTAACATGCCCATGTTTCTTTCATTCTTATCTTGTAGTAGTGTATAAGTTATTTTGTACTCAAAATGTATTGCTCAATAAAGTTCTTTATTATTATTATTATAGACACAGACCGCCGCCATTCCATCTTCGTCGCCGAGGCCCGCCGCGACCCTGTACGTCCCCTCCCCGACCCTTGCTCGTGCCAGCCCGCACCGCTGAGCCTGTAGCTTTAAATTCGTCCCTAAATAATGCAAATCCGATCCAGACTGTCCATTATTGTCTTTCCTCAGCGACGCCCTAAGCCGAGGCTCGTACCCAACACAGAGTGCCCTCAGCGTGTAGTCGCTTACTATGTCAGTTTTTTGCCCTGACTGGAGGCCCTAAAAATAATATTTTTTAAGGCATTACAGGAAAGTCCGGTTGACAACTTCCCAGGTTGACCTGTGAAATGCCATTCCGATAAAAAAAAAAAACACTTTTGCCTTCTAACTGATAATGAATTTAGTAAATAAGTATTCACGTTGTTAATCAATAAACAATGTAGTTACCAAACTTTCCCAAAAATGTTCACCTTAGCACTGTCTGCTCCATTTCAATATCTATTTACATTACAATCAACCGTTTGTCCTACAATAAACTTCGGAAAATTTTCTACGAACAAAACGTGTTTGTTGTTATCTGAACTTATTCTATTTATAACAACAATTAATAACACAGAGGGTCAAATATTTATATTATTTTCATTGATAACGGTCTCGCTGCGTAAATAATCTTATTCAGTAATGTTATAACTGGAATATTGAACTTTAACTCTTTATTTATAAGGTTGTTGTTATTCGTGTGGATATAATAATGAGCGCTATTCAGATGCGTTTGATAAAGTTAACATATTCTAAGAGTGATGTAAACCTCTTAAGTGGCTGTTCTGTGACATAAGTGTGAGGCAATAGTAATATAAATAAATATGCAAATGTAATTGCAATGGATATGAAAATAAATGCGCATACAGTAGGTAATGAACTGTACAGACGTAATTAAGAACAAATATTTAGAGTATGCCTAACTAATTCAAGTAAATATTATAACAATATAGTTGATAATGATAGTTGTGTAAGTAGTAGTGCAAGGTACAGTCAGCAAAGGAGATAGGTATGCAGGGTCGTCAGATATAGTTAAAGATTACTTAGAAACCAATGGATGTTTTTGAATAAAATAAAATAAAATTAATAGAGTATAAACATTTCAATGATTTAATTAAATTTCATTCGAAAACATCCATTGGTTTTTGAGTAAACTTCAACCATTTCCGATGACCTGCATACCTATCTCTTTTGCTGACTGTATATAAACCAGGAATTATACATAGGAGAACAACTTCCTGGTTTTATAATGACTACATTATCGTGGTTTATTGATATTCTTTGTATCGTTTCTACATACGAAGATATTCATTTAAGTCCTTAATTCTGTATCGGAGGCTTGTGACTTAGCTTGTGAATTATGATATAAGACATTTCCAAGTATTGAGGGACTCTCGGCTATAGTGCTATGCGGATGAGTCGGTCATGGTTACGCTTGCCGCGGTCGACCCGCAGATAGGTGACCATCGATTTCATAACGAGACCCCTACCCCGGTTTGGTCCCCGCTGTCGTTCGTAAATCTTTGACAATCGTTACGGGGAGTCAGGAGCTCGAAAGTCTGACTCTTACCATGGGGTATCGTGTTACCCAACAACTGGGTTGTGGAGGTCAGTCAGGCAGTCGTTCCATGTAAAACACTGGTATTCAGCTACATCCGGTTAGACTGGAAGCCGACCCCAATATAGTTGGGAAAAGGTTAGGCAGATGATGATGAAATTTTAAAATATTGTTACCATTATTAGTCTGTTGTGGCATTATTAACATGAAACTTATACTGGTTATTGAAACCCATTTTGGAGATCTCAAAACGCTTTTATCTTTTGCGGGTATATTGTCTCTTTCTAGTTCGTTTATTAGAAAGAGATAACATCTTCAGCAAAATCTTGGACGTGTTCTCTCTACTTTAATTAGCTTCTTGATTAATTCAATTATTTATTGCAGACTAATTGTATGTTTATATTATGTTAGTAACAGGAAACTTGAGTACCTACTTAAGTCACAAAAACTCAGTATAATAATTCAATTAAAAAATTGTCATTCAATTAAAATTAATATTCACAATCCAAATTAATTTTATTCATAGAATATGCAGTTTGATGAACCTTTCCCTCTCTGCCGATAAATTGTGATTAATATGTTTACGGTTAATCTCAATGCCCCCAGGTGATATTAAAGAAAAAAAAGTGTAGTATGCAATCTGCAAGTGACATGTGGAAACTATGCTAATTAGCTCATTTAAGCTTAGAGTTGCGTCAACAGATGTATGTTGTCTCGAGTGTCAGAATGTATTCCAAAACAACTAAAAATGACGTTAATCGTCAATCTCGAAATGTATGTTTCCCGTGTCACGTAATAGTCATCATCTGTCTAGTCTTTTCCCGACTATGGAGAAAATAATAATAGAAAATAAAAAAAACTTGAGAGGTGTCAAGGGACACCCGGATGGAACGAAGTTATCATCATCATCATCATCATCATCATCATCACCATCATCATCATCATCATCACCATCACCATCATCATCACCATCATCATCATCATCATCACCATCATCATCATCATCATCATCATCATCATCATCATCTTAGGTACTAAACATATCGCCGTAGGTACCTAGTTCAAAGAGTTCGCCGCGCCGCCTTTAAATACATAAACATATTCTACGAAAAGCGAATTCGGACTTTATTTTGTAAACGTAAACGGTTAAAAATTGAAATTTTACCAAACTAGGTATGATAAAATTATTCTGAGAAACGTATAGGCTGGTGCCCGACCGGACAATAGGAGCTATGTGCAACCGAATTTCACGGTTAATGTGTAAAAATAAGGTTTTAATTCGCTAAAATATTTTCACAGAAAAGCGAATTAAAACCTTATTTTTACACATTAACCGTGAAATTCGGTTGCACATAGCTCCTATTGTCCGGTCGGGCTAATAAAAATAGCAAAAATAAGGTTTTAATTCGCTCCAATATTTTCATAGAAAAGCCGCCATTCAACTAATAATGAACTCTATTTGACAGTTCCAACGATTCAATTTAGCTTATTATTATAGCATGTCGTGACAAACTTTTCGTAAGAATTTTTTCCGTCTAGCCCCCTTTCACAACGCGCGATAAGGAACTTCGTTCCAATAAGTTGGAGTCTAATCGGATGCAGCTGAATGACCAGTGTTTTACATGGAACGACTGCCTATCTGACCTCCACAATTCAGTTACTGGGTCACCTAATAGTGTTACATAATAATATTACGTTATTTATGCTGTGCTTTTCTGTCCCTTCATTTGAAGTTTGAATCTGGTGTAGGCACAGATGTCTCTCTGTATCTGTGGATGTAGGTAACTTATCTATACAATTTTACTTTGTTAAGTTATTATTATTATTATATGTGGGGACATTTCACACACGGCCATCTGACCCCAAACTAGGGAGACCCTGTACTATGGGTGTCAGACAGCTGATATACATACACAAATGTATTTTAAATACATACATATATTGATAAACAACACCCAGACGGTTTTTCTATATCATTGGTTACCGTATTTCCAGTTCAACCAACGACAGACAGTACGTAATAAACCACGTCGAATTATTTATAGAAACGTCAATACATTTATTGGTATTCGAAGGTCTTTGTAGTAAAATTGATCCCACCAAAACATTTTCATGTAAAATGTTGCCAAGACGAGGCCACATGACTCGCACTGTCAAAAAGTTATCAGATCTCATGTAGAGCAAACCTTCTAACTCTACATCCCAGAAAGAATGATATAAATGGGTGTATATTATATGGCTATATATGAATTGGCAATATATAAATATTGACTTCAGTAGTAAAGCCCAACAGTCAGCTATAGTCGAATATAATCGCCTAAGAGCCAAGGATCGCCCTGATCTTCCACTTATTATAAACAGTAAACCAACAAATAAAAAAGGCAAAGTTTGACAGTGGGCTATGAAAAAGGCACCTCTGATGTGCAAGAAATACACCCCGAATAAAGAATTAAAAAATGCACAAATTATAAATATATATCTATTTTCATTGTAACAATAATGGTGTCTAGTTATTGAATACTAACCCTTAATTGAAAAGTTTTATACTAATCAGTGGACCAATGTTGTCAAATTAACTTAATATAATTATTATTAAATGCATAATAATTTAATGGCATAGTAGGTATACACGGGTATACACACGATCCTCACACACACCGTAATATACACACATACTCACCTCCAACTCCTCACACACTCACCTGCACTGTACACGTAGCAATGCTTAGTTGGCGCTAGCAGTTAAATTCTGCATTATTTACGTCTGTTTCTACAGCATGTATTTATAGCTATTCAATTGTAAATCCGTAATTGGCTGAAATAAAAAAACTTAGCGCCCATGTAACTGTAGCGAAACGGCCTAACCACATACATATTGACTAAGGTGTAGAGTTTGTGAAGTAAGGCTAGTAAAGTAGAGATTATACGTAAAGATCTGATAACTTTTTGACAGTGCGAGCCATTTGTTCTCGTCTTGGCAACATTTGACATGAAAATGTTTTTGGTGGGATTTCACTTCTTTTTGTAAGTAAGACAAAATATTTTTTTATTTTGTTCATTTTTTCTAGTTTGAGATTTTTTTTGTTGTTTGTGTACTAATACTAGCTTACTTACCGAATTTTATCTTTCTAGGACTTCCAGGAACTACCCCAGAATTTTGATGACCATCAGTGAGTGAGTCAGTGACGAAATCGGAGTTTTTTAGATATCAATAAATTCTAAAGTATAAGAGCTATGCTATTGGAACTTTATATACCTATTTAATAAGTCAACTGTTTACATCATATCCCGAGAATTTTATTTATCTGACGTAATCCAAACCCAAGTTATGAGGGTTCAAAAAAACGACGAAGCGCTTCGAGAAAAAGTAGGTAGTGCCCTACTAGCGCTTCGCTTGGCTCGTCTTGGCGGGGGCTTGCTGTTCTTGATTCGTATCGTATCATGCACAAAATACCATCAACTTTTCCATAAATAAACTTTTATGATACTCAGAAAACGATAAGCCTAACTTAATCCAACATAATATTTTACTATCCTGTTATTCCCTTCAATATCTGGTACATGCCATTAAATATCTATACTTTCATGACTTGCTGTTCTGGAAAAAACTCTTTTATCTAAAGCCTAATTCATAATTTTGTGTTGACACTCTAAAATATTATTACTTTCATGTCGGCTATCACTTTTATCACCAGACTATGATACCGGCTGGCGTTCTTGACCTTTGCTCTTTATTTACTTTAATTAAATAAATATCGCTGTGTTATGGCTGACCTAGAACAATAATACTCGTTCGTGAATTAAAACAACACGACTTTTTCGTGATTTACTGTTTTACACGATATACCGTTGTTTATCGCTTCATATTGTGTATTATGCCGCCTTCCGGGGTTTATTCTGCGTAGCATAATAGATATCTCTTTTATACCAGATAGTGTAGGCCTCAGTATAATACCTTGTGGCATACTTATAAGCTTTGTATCGTGTTGGAAATCACCATGAAACGTAGCAATATGACTTTAGTCAGTTATAAATAACACTTCTTATGTTTAAAGCCTATGCTACGGAATGTTGTTTATCCTAATATTATAAAGCTGATAAGTTTAGTTAGTTTGTTTTTTTGTTTGAACGCGGTGACCTCCGAAACTACTGGCCCACTTCTGAAAATTAGCGGCCTACGTTATCTCTGAGTTAGCTATATTTATTGTTAAATAAAGTAAATAACGATTCTTAAAAACAATATAATAATATGAATGTAGTCGCCTACAAAAGGTTGTGATAAATATGCAAAACGTTAGTCGTGAAAATAATGCTTTCATAAACTAACAAGATCACGCTACCGCCCAGTCAACACGAAGGCCGACTTTTAATTAAATTGGAACGACTGCAGACCACTTATACTAATTAAAGCACAACTAGAAACCACTGGGACTTCTCACAATATTCTCTACAACAAACTGTACTAAGTAAATAAATTACTTTTTTTTTTAAATATATATAATAATATTTTTATTGGCATACACAACTTACAAATACATTTGTGAATCGCTGGTGCCTGTGGTAGGTAATTAAAACCTGTATTACAGGTCACCAGATTTCCATTTAATATTTATTTTTCACTTAACCTTACAACATGATTTACATCATAATGAAACATCATCATCTGCCTAGCCTTTTCCCAACTATATTGGGGTCGGCTTCCAGTCTAACCGGATGCAGCTGAATACCAGTGTTTTACATGAAGCGACTGCCTATCGGACCTCCACAACCCAGTTACTGGGTAACACGATACCCCTTTGTAAGACTGGTTGTCAGACTTTCTGACTTCTGACTTCCCATAACGACCGCCAAAGATCTACAAATAACAGCCAGGACCAACGGCTTTACGTGCTTTCCGAGGCACGGAGGGAACTCGGTATGAAAGGCATGGTCACCCATCCACTAACCGACCGCTGCTAGCGTAGCTTAACCTTTGACCGATCGATCTGTACGGCTTTATCTTAGCCACGAGCTCCTCTTACAACATAATGAAACATGTAGGATTTTAATTTTCTAAGTTTATGTCAAAATCGGTGTTTCCGTACGGAATCAAGAGAAGAATTTATGAACGAAGCGTTGAGTAAAAGAAAAGTGAGTGAAAGCTGAACGGTAAACGAGAGGTAACTAGGAAGAGAGGCTAACTGAATTCCTTAATTCAATATCGTGTACATCTTGTACACGATATTGAATTAAGGTAAAAAGTAATAAAAAGGAAATATTTTATTAACCGACTTCAAAAAAAAAAAGGAGGTTATCAGTTCGACCCGTATGTTTGTATGTATGTATGTATGTTTGGCCGCGATTATCTCCCGTTTGGCTGAACCGATTTTGATGCGGTTTTCAGAAAAGTGTTTGTTACATTCTGGAAAAGGTTTCTGAGAAAAAACAACAAATACCGAGAAGACGTTTTCGTTTCTTCCATCTTTCCATCTTTGGAGGACTTTCAATCTCTGTTTTAACTGTGTTGCCGTTCCTTAATGGATTTGGGTGATAATGAGGCACTGAAAAGTGGAAAATAAAAACTTTTTTGAAAAAACAGAACCGCCTTAAAACTTCAATCCAGCAAACAAAACAAAGCCACCGACATCCAAAACTAAAATCATGTGTGTTCTGTGCTAAAGTTATTTATCACTTTGTAGTTTTTTTTTAAGGCGGTTCTCTTTTTTCAAAAAAGTTTTTTTTATTCAATAAGTTATATTTCATTTTGAACCCTATCTACATATTATTTTTCGGATTCCTCCGCAGTTGTATTCTGTTTTATTGCGTTGCGGGATCCAAGACAGTTGAATCGTTTCTCCTGGTCTCGTCGAGCTTCATTGCCATGGTATTTTCCTGACTTTCAGGAGTTGTAGTGGTTGGGAACAGCGTGACGTGATGGTCCAATAAAAAAATCTTCACATCATTGAGATCGTTATGTAGCGGCCTGCTTCTGAAACATGTTTACAAAATCTATAAAATCACTAATTAGCTTTTGTGATTGACTGAAAGATAATATTATGACACCAACCAATCAAGATTTGAAAACAGATTCAATACAAAAGCTTTCAAAATCCGGGGTTCAGTATATCAGTAGAAGAAATCTCAGCATTGCGGTTGCAAGGATTAGAAATGAGAATAGAAGGTTGCCAGTTCATTGAACTTTAGGGTGGCATTAGATCGAGAATATTTTGCTCTATTAATTTATTGGTACAAGTCTAGTTCATCAAGAATTAGATTGTTATTTATTGCAGGTCACGTTCTTGGCGAACCGCTTAAATAGACGGAAAATTATAACACTTTAAACATACTATTCATCAACACAGTTCTCTACCGTTATGACATGTCACATGAGTAATTACTAATTCCTAGTCTTTAATTCTTCTTCATAGAATTCTTGATTCAAGTACTAATCAGGAAAATGTAGAAGCTGTATATCACAGGGGCAATTTCCGTATTCTTAAGAACGTTCGTTCGCATCCTAATCTCGGTCTCAATCTATTCAACAATATTATACTTATATATTACTATTTTACATACATTTTTGACAAGTTTTTGACATTGTTTTTTGGAAATAAGATTGCGACAAAATTTAGATCGATTTTATTTACGGGAATTCATCTTCAGATCGCTCGTCATAAAATGGTCGCACAATTAATGTCGTTCTTTTCAGTATCATCATTATCTTCCTGCAGTTCCTGCTCTTGTCCCATGTTGTATGGGGTCGGCGAAACACGTTTTCCTCTTCGAATCCGTCCTGTCAATCGCCATAATATCACTAACTCCCTTCTCTTTCATATCATTCTTCACACAATCCATCTTTTCTTCAGCCTTCCTCTTCCTCTCCATCCATCGATTATATTCATAACTCTTTTGGTCACATGCGTTTTGATTCCTCTTCTTCATATGCACATACCAAGACAAACGATTCCCTTTCAACTTTTCTGTCACTGACGCAACCATTACTAGTCCTATTACCATTCTAAAAATATTTATTGAGTATTACTTAACTATTAGGTATCATACTTAATTAACAAAATCTATTACTTGTTTCAGGTACTTAAATACAGTTTTCTACTTTTAGACGTAAAGAGAATGAAAGGTAAGTACTGCATGATTGACACATGACTCACATAGTCCAACGGTTTTACTTCAGACATCTGCCAAGAAACTATTACTTGCACCGGATCGGGTTGTGTGACGTCATCGTAGAATCCCTTTTTAGCTGCAAGCGAAAGCAGTGAAAGATTTATCTATATTTGGTTACTCTCTGCTTTTGTATATGGTCTTATTATTCGGTACAAAACTCGTATAGCTGTCGTCTTTATACAGGTATTTTTACACTCGTATTGATAGGTATGTCTTTTTATTGCCTACTACTCCATTTTCTTCATTCCGTTCTTGCTTCTTTTCTACGTTGAAGGACAAGTGGACATTAAACAAAAATAATCTTACGTTTTTCTACCTACCCTGCCCTACCTACCAACCTACCCTGTAGAAAATAAAATTTTAGGTTGATTGGGACCCAATCAACCTAAAATTTTATTTTCTACAAAAAATGTCATAACAATTTATTACGAACACAAAAAAAACAATTTGGTCCAGCCATTCGGAAGTTATGCGCTTACATACATTTCGGCGATTCATTTTTATTCATATAGATAATAATAATATGTACTCTCTCAATAAACCTGTAATATACTATCTTCATCAGTATCTCATGACAATTCCGTCCACGACTCTAACAGTACGTGTATCGTTATCTTCCAAAATTAATATTCCTACATTAGCTCACGAACCTAAAACATGTACCTACAAAGCTTCAGAATTTAGTCGCCTAATCTAGAACTCTGATTGAATAGAAAATTATTCGTAAACAATCTTGAATTTATATATTCAACACTAAATCACGCAATGCTTGTTTACAAGCAAACACGATTAGTACCAAGTTCATTGAATATTCAATAGCAACATTTCTCATTAAACTACTCTACAATGTACAAAACCTTTTTAAAATGAATACGTGTTTCAAAATATACACTTTTATCTTTCGGACTGGCCTTGGCTCAATTGACGTGTTTTAGCAAACAGGGGTAAATAGAGTCAATGTTGACACAGCTTGATGGATGCAAGTGCTTGCATCCTACGAGAATTCGAATCAAAAATAGTCTGTTAAAACATTACCACTTAAAATTTTTGAGTAAGGTCTTGCGAGCATCTTTATAGTCTTCCGAAGTTTTGAAGTTTTTGAAGGAAAGCACTAAAAGCCTTTGATCCCTATGCCTGATCTCCCTCCGGTCGAGTCGGATTGCCGTCCCACCGGACTATGAGAGTGAGGGAAGAGTGAGTGCACCTGTGTTTGCATACACACTTGTCACTATAATATCTCCTACGTACTTTTCTAGTCTTCATTGAGATTATCCACAGAATTAATAGTCACCTACAATATCAATGCAATATAAATAAAAAGCAATTTACTATAAAACCACGCATATAAATGATCTGTCTGCTGTAGAATCTAATTTAAAGTATGCAATTAAAGTCTCCAAATGTTCATTAACTCTTCAATTAATGCAGGCACGCGACATCGTTCCAAATTCTTAAATTTATTCCACCTCATTTAATTTAATGTTCATTCTCATAGACGACCTCTTGTGCTGTATGTAGTACATGAATTTCATTAGACTAAAGCTAGGCGCTTAGACAAGTCTCCATTTATAGCTCGTGGGTACCTATGCAGTCATCGGCTGCATTCAGGTTTCCAGTCTCCTTGTAAGGTACTAGTCAATGCGACTTTAAAATAGCAAGACTAGTTGTGTAAGGACAAAAATAGTTAATACTTGTAACTGATATTGTGGTTTTGGTTAGATGTAACTTGCGATTTTAGTTAAAAGATAAAAGCAATGAACTAATTACTTCTAGTAGAGTTAGAGAAAGATGCAATCTGAAAAATAAGAATAATGCAAAAATAATTATAAACAATTCAATAAAATTTAAACAAGCGATGCATCACTGACAAAATTGTAACCAAATAACCATTACTCATTCAATACATTGAAAAGTCAATGCCGAATCTTTTCACGGTATTACGTCCTCATAAGTTGAATAATAAATTGTGTCATGCTTTACTCCCGTACCCATTTTATAAAACCGTTATTACGAATGATCTTGTAAACAATATTAATCAAGTGTGTGTAAGAATTACAGCGTCGGAATGGTATTCCGAGTACTATTAAAATCTGGTCCAATTTGATCTTCTAAAGGTAAACGCGCAGTCGTGTTGATGACTTACATCGTTCATCCGAAACGTAAGTGCTGGATAGGTGTCGATGTAGCAACAGGTACTGCATTTGCATCGTTATCAATCATGATTTTCTGGTCGATAACTTGTTCGTCATGCTTTTGTGCTCTTGAGGCAGATATTGGAATATCAATGTTAGTGGTCTCAGTGCTGATCAAACTAAAAGATCATTCATCATTATACTTGTCATCACTTGCCGAGCCTTATTAACTTATATTGGGGTCGGCTTCCAGTCTAACTGGATGCAGCTAAATACCAGTGTTTTACATGGAGTGACTACCTCTCCGACCTTCACAACCCAGTTACTGGGTAACACGAAACCCCTTGGTAAGACTGATGCTTGTCACATGCCTCTTTTTAAAAACACTTCCAACAGTTTCAGAATCTGTAGCCTCTGGACCACTACGATTATTAATGGCTCAGGTGACATTTTGTAACAGCTTTTACTTCGTGTTATTGATTACGATGTGTACGATTATCTTTAAGACGTGTACATCGTTTTTTGGCAGATGCAACAAAAACATAATAAGTTTTGATATTATTTTAGCGAACCACCGGGCGAGGCGCCTCGTGGCGATCTGCCAGGTGCAGATCGAGAGTTTTATAATGTTTATACTTTTACTATTTACTCCAAGTATGTGGCTACGCCAAGTACAAGTAACTCTAGATCATAAAGTAGTAATCTCATAGATTAGTGTGGTAGGAAAAGTCTCTTTACTGCGTACATGAGTATTTTTTATAGACTTGTCTATAAAGCAAAGCATACTTTAGTAAAGTCCAGGTTTTAGAGTGAAACTTTCATAGTGTTTAAACTTTTACTATTCACTCCAAGTATGTGGCTACACCAAGTACAAGTGACTCTAGATCGTAAAGTAGTATTCTCATAGATTAATGTAGTAGGAAAAATACACTCAACAGCGTACATGAGTATTTATAGACTTGTCTATAAAGCAAAGCATACTTGAGTAAAGTCCAGGTTTTAGAGTGAAACTTTCATAGTGTTTATACTTTTACTATTCACTCCAAGTATGTGGCTACGCCAAGTACAAGTAACTCTAGATCGTAAAGTAGTAATCTCATAGATAAGTGTAGTAGGAAAAATACTCTCAACAGCGTACATGAGTATTTATAGTCTTGTCTATAAAGCAAAGCATACTTTATTAAAGTCCAGGTTTTAGAGTGAAACTTTCATAGTGTTTAAACTTTTACTATTCACTCCAAGTATGTGGCTTCGCCAAGTACAAGTAACTCTAGATCGTAAAGTAGTTGTCATAGATAAGTGTAGTAGGAAAAATACTCTCAACAGCGTACATGAGTATTTAAAGACTTGTCTATAAAGCAAAGTATACTGTAGTAAAGTCCAGGTATTAGCATGAAACTTTCCTGACAACTACTCTAATCCTCATCTGACGTAAGTAGACCCTCTTTTAGAGTTACTTCCCTACACCAAGTACGAAACTACTTCAAGTAAACATTTTGATGAAAAAGGTGTCTCAATTATTTGAACCCTTAAGGTTGAGTTGTGTCACAATAAGTGTCATGAAAGTATTAATAAAGCTGTTTACATTTTTGTTTTTGAAAAATACGACGCACAAAGCATTTCTTCCGTGAGTGATACCAAAAGATTTAAACACTGAAATTCACAAAGGAAACTCTGTCTGTATATTTACGAAGTGCAGTTTTAAAATTGTCTCGTCGCCGTAACTGGCTTAGCTCCAACGTTGCGCGTACAATACGAAGGCATAAACACGATCATTAAAATTGTTCGAATGGATGTCGTTATTTGAGTTGACAAGTTATTCAAGCTTGATAAGAGGTCTGTCATTATATAAAGCAGTTTTTTCATGTTAATTTCTTTTTGATTCCCTGCAATGGCAAAAATATAGTTCTGTGATCTTTCTGCTGAGTTCTGCTGAGTTGAGAGCTCAACCTGGATTCCCAAAAAAAGTGTAATTGTTATTAGGTAAAGTGTTATTGGGTTTGTCCATTAAAAATTTTTCAGTATCAGCCCAAAATTGGTGGTGTCACACCACACACCTTGTGGCTCGGAAAACACATGAGCAGTTAGTCCTGTAGATCTCATCTCGGTGGTGTCGGATTACCGTCTGTTCAGACTATGAGAGTGAGAAAGTGGGAGTATGCACTATAATATCTCCTGCGTACTTCGGTCAGGAATTTCATTTATCCCAGCAAACTGGGCTTCTTACAGTTTTAAACACCCCCTTGTGCCTATTGGCCTAGTTCTGTTCTGTCTCCTGCTTGATTTGGAGGGAAGTGGAAAATACGTTTTTCTTACTCCTCCGCTGTTCTTTTCTGATTAATTTCGGTGCGGGATCCAAGACAGTTGCATCGTTTCTCTGGGACTCGTCGAGCTTCATTGCTTTGGCGTTTTTCTGGTGGTCGCCACTGTTGATTCTGGCTTACAGGAGTTACAGTGGTTTGGGAATTGTGTGGCGGGCTTGTCCCAAATTAAATATGATTTATCCGAAGCTTCCAAATATCCGTTCACATGCATATTGAACGACTATAGAAACTAACACTGCTGAACATAATTAGCATCGAACAAATTAAGCCCATCCAAAAATCCACAAAAGAACAGTCGACCATGAAACGCTATCATTTTCCGACGCGGAACAATTTAGCACAATTTGTCAACATAACGCTGTTATCACGTATTGTGTGCAACAATACTTGGACGCGGAAAATAAGAAGGCACGTACATTATACACATGCACTATGCCCGTGTGTGATGCACTAGTCATTATTGCGGAAGTTAGGACTGAGCGAAATGAAGATGTGGTTTAATACTTTTATTTTTGCGACTGTATATTTTAAGAAGCTGAGGTTGAGTCGGTCGATTTTGTAACGATCTCTCTCGGTGAACTCTAGGCGAAGAGAGCTGCTATTTTGATCTACTGTTTTGTATGCGGTTGAATTGTTCCAACTTTGAAGTTTCCCCACGACTTGTCCGTATAAATGTCGGTTATCTCGGATGCAGACGAAGTTGCAGATTAAAAAGTAGCCTATGTCCTTTCTTCGGGTTCAAGCTATCTTCATACAAAATTTTATCACCAGGGAGGTCAGACAGGCAGGTGCTCCATGTAAAACACTAGTATCCAGCTGCATCCGGTTAAACTGAAAGCCGACCCCAACAAGTTGGAAAATGCTAGGCAGATGATGATGATGGTAAGTTGATGTGAGATTATTTTGGAATTTGGCGTAATCCGTGGACACAACCAACAGGCAGGTTACCTTACCTACTTATCTTACCTTCCCCTTATACCTTCTTAACATCCAAATCCATTAAGAACCGGCAACACAGTTAAAAAAACAGAGGCACTCCAAAGATTGAAGAAACTAAAACGTCATCTATGTAGATTTTTTTGGGGATCTTGTTGATTGTTCCAAAAGTGCTGAATCAATTTCGATAACATTTATATGGGTCCACCCAACCCCTATCCATAAAAAAAGGATTTTTAAAATCGAATCACATTTGCCGGAGAAATCGCGTTACAAATACAAAAAAAAAACAGTCGAATTAAGAACCTCCTTCTTTTTTGAAGTCGGTTGAAAATGGAATCAGAGGTTTACATGCACCTTTAGTTGCGTTGTTTGCGATGCACTAACAAACCGTACGGAAGTGGCAAGGATATTGTATTTCAGCCAAGACCTATTAAGAGATTTCAAGTGGTTTGCTTTTCGTGTTTGTGAATTTACTATCTACTTGAGTAACGTGCGTTAAGTTATCATCTGTTGTATGGTTAAGCTGCTGTCCTTGCTTTGAGATTTCCTTGCGATCTTCATGAACAACTCCAATTTGGTAAATCTTTCTAGAGATTAATAGATTGTCCTAATCTTTTGATGCTTGATCTTAATCTCATGTCCTTTTTCTTGAATACCGGAAAAGTTCGGATTTCTGTTCCGGAAATTCTTCGCTATTTTTGTTTTGTTTTATAGTATTGTCTATCCAATCTCTTAATGTTGTGTTTAGGTCAGATTTTATCAAGTTTTTCACAGTCATAATAATCACAATAATATATTTGTAAAAATCACTACATATTACAAATTCATGTTTCATGTTTAGTTTGTGTTTGTTCGGCTGATCTCCAAAACCACTGGTTCGATTCTGTCAATTCTTTCGCTAAAAAGAAGCTACATTATTTATTTATTTATTTAGGGACAACAATCAGCAGTGTACATATATTGTTAGCCTTGCGTGCTAAAATAGGAATTCGTAAATGATTTTGATTTTGGTAAAAATATACACGCCGCAAAAGCTAGTGTGGTTTACATAGAAATGTGGTCTTAAAGCAAATGTTCTCAACATATTCTGCCATATCGTCGTTGATAGTCCAATCTGCGCAACTTACATTTTTAATTACCACGAATGTGCACTTTCGCTGATTTTCCCGTAAGGTCGAAATTGGACTACTAACCTTTCGAATGTCTTATGTTACACAGTCCGACATAAGTAGCGGAGGTTTGACCTTCAACACTTTCGCCCGACAGTCGTTGAGTTAATGACGATATGTAGAGTGTATTTTTTTGTATACATTGGAACTAAGCCGATTAAGCCAAGTGGTGCCTCCCGCGAGTAACACCACCCCGTTTCTACCCGTGGGTGTCGTAGAAGGCGACAGATGGATATTGACCAGAGGATGAGCAGCAGCGTCCTGCTGAGTACCATAACACCTACTGCGATCGGCAACATGCATCGGCCAAGCATATGGCGATTACGGCTGAACCCCCCCTTGGTGGACACCTTATACCCAGCAGTGGGCGGTGTCTAAAGGTTGACATGATGATGATGATTTTATCCTTTTTTATCATCTCTATATTATAATTTATAACATTGTAAAGGAACGTTGAACCTGGGGCCTTGCAACAAATAGCCAGTCATAACAATCAACATCCAATCAGTCTGTATTGACCGAACGGAAGGGAGTCGCATTTATAACAAAAACAACTGTAGGAGCACGCGATAACATAGTTATTTTATGCATTTCCTCTTCAGTCGGTTTTGCAATAGCAGATGAAAATAAAATAATAGTGTCTTATGTCATCTTAAAGCTGTTCAAGTGGCCTGGCATTGGCTGCTCGTACAGTCATCAGCAAAGGTAGATGATCAAAATCAGAAATTCAATACGAATTTACTAACACTAATTATTATTTATATAATTTATTACTAGTTTATTTATTAAAAGTATGTGATTGTCACACACATACTTTTGAATCACTTCGACGCCACACAGTTCTGACGCCAAGTCCGTTCATTAGTATTGAATTTCTGATTTTGATCATCTACGTTTGGTGTTGACTGTACGGCTTTGAAAGATCCGGAAACACCAGGGTTCAGAGTCATCATCATCATCAGCCTGAAGGCGTCCACAGTTGGACAAAGGCCTCCCCCAAGGTGGGGGGGGGCTTGCTATAATCCCCACCCTTGGCAGGCGTCTTGGGGATCGCAGGGAGGTTGTAAGCAAAAAATAAACTTTTTAACAAAAAGACAACCGCCTTCAAAATCTAAAAAATAACTTTAATTTCGGAATTCGGTGGCATACAAAACAACACACAGAAACAAAGCCGCGAATTTTTTTTTACTGTTTAGCGTTGGAAAGCAGTTGTCTTTTTTAGTATCAATTGATAGGCATACGTTTGACCACTATCTCACCTGATGGGAAGCGATGATGCGGTCTAAGATGGAGCACGCTTGCCTAGAAGTAACCTATTCACTCTTTTGTAAAAAAGTTTTGAATGATTGTGTGATTGTGTCACATCATTAGTACGTTCTTTGTATCGTCAATGTAACTAGTAAAAGTAACAACTATCAAATCTATTACGTTCTTACCAAATACGAAAGCTTACATTCACAAATATATGTTTGAAAGCTTACTGTCCCACCACACGGTTCAATGAACTTGCACTTAAAATGCTTATTCATGTACCAAATGGGAAAAATATTACACACATGAGTATTAATAACATATAGAGCGCTAGTATAGGATGGGCGCGGCGGAAAATGGAACTAAATTGACTGAGTTTTTGTTTTCATTGATCCGTTGCTACTAGCGCCACTGTAGTGCCTGTAAATGGTTTAATTGAAATAAATGTTTTGACTTTGACTATGCGATGTGACGATAATCGACTCTTTCAAAATATAAAATCGAAGTGTCTGTTTGTAATGACAATAATAAATAATAATATGTGGGGACATTTTCACACACGGCCATCTGACCCCAAACTAGGGAGACCCTGTACTATGGGTGTCAGACAGCTGATATACATACACAAATACATTTTTTTTTTTTTTAAATACATACTTATATAGATAAACAACACTCAGACACAAGGCAAACACAAGTGCTCATCACACAAATGTTTACCCTGGGCGGGAATCGAACCCGCAACACGCTGCGCAACAGTCGATCGCTCAGCCACTGCGCCAACCGTGTCGTCAACCGTGTCGACAAAATGAAAACTTTTTACTAAATGCAAAGGAATTCCCAAACGGTACTTATTACAAAAAAAAAAGTCTGTCTTCTATGTTAGGGGGGTTCGGTTTCCGCACTTAGTCCTTAAAATGGACCATTGTACGTGAGCCATAGCGGCCGATTACTCCAACCAGCCCACCTCCCTCCAGAAGCAGATCAATCTTCCCAGACTTCTCAGTGCGTCCGCAAGGGAGTTTGGCGTTCCAAGAGTCTCCCTGCGGATCTGGGTGACGCCAGTGCACTCAAGCAGTACATGCGCCACCGTTTCTTCCGCCTCCATGCAGGCCCTGCACAGAGGACTTCTTGTCTGTCTTATTGTTTCTATTAAGCTCCGAAACGGCTTATCCCATTTCACGGGACATAAAACCGACATTCACGCGGGCAAAGTCACGGGCATAATTTGGCAGTTTTTAAATTTGTTTTCTATGCAATTTGTGGGTGGCAAACAAATAGAAGAACCCCCAGTGATGGGCGAGGACTTTGTTCACTTTGGACGTCTTCCGGCTGATGATGATGATGACACATATAGCATTACATACTCCAGTATATCCGTATGTTTAAAGAAATGTTTACTTCGAAACTGGAATCGTAAACTTGGCAGCGTCGTCGCCAGGCGGAAACACACGTTGGAAAAGTTCCGACGATCTAGTCATCTACACCATTTAATATTTTTCATGACAAGCATAACTGATGTGTTTTTTGCTATAGTTGTGAATGATTTGACGGTTATAAATCCAAGTATCAATTAACCTAAATTTATTTTCATAAGCTGCTCCATTTTCTCTGTAGTTCTTACAAACAGAACTAAGTCAAGTACTCTCATAAAATATCTGTCGTAAATCAAACCCATAAATCTAGTTGAAATTCTTCATCTTCAACCACTTACCACAGTATTATTTATAATAATAATAAACATAAAAATTATAACTGCGAATGTCAGTTTGTTTGTTTGTACACTTTCACGGCAAAATTACTAATCTAATTTTGACGAAATCTATACCCTGTTCACAATAAGATTAGACATTTACACAAACCTTTTTTACAGTCCGTTCAACCGATTTTGACTTATATTGCGTTGGTAGCATGACAAATGGCAACCGCAGTAAACAGTTGTTATTGTAACCACTTTTTTGCCTCTAATGTCATCCTTAAGTTTACGGAATAGAAGTCAAAATCAGTTGAAGGGACTTTAAAAAAGGTTTGTGTTTATGTCTAATCTTATTTTGAACAGGGTATACTACAGATTAAGCTTGAACCCCAAGAAAGGACATAGGTTACTTTTTAATCCGCGACTTTGTCTGCATCCCCGGTAACCTACATACCCGCGGACGAAGCTGCGAGCAAATGCTAGTCCATACTAATATTATAAGGAAGAGGTTTGTTCCCTTGTTTGTATTTTCGGGGTTTTCTTCGAAACTCCGTATCCGATTTCAAAAATTCTTTCACCAATAGGAATTTAAGCTACGTTATCCATAAGTGCTGAGGCTATATTGCCTTATATTTTTTTTTTTTAAATACATCCAAATCCATTAAGAAACGGCGGCAAACTTAAGAGAGATTGTAAGTCCTCTTTAGGGACTAAACAACACGGTGAGTGTCCCCGGTAATCCCTACTTGAGCGCTGCTCCTTCTGGGTCGGGGTTCTGGAGTCAATGAAAATCGGGTTATGTTGACCGAATATATTTCGCGTGATCCCAGAGAGAGAGGACCGTTCGCCCGAACCAGTGCGCAGTAACTGGTCGTTCCCATGCATACATCACGCACGCATACAATTTGCTAACCTTGCACTCTGCCTTACATACATACATGTGTCCCTACACTCCAAAGATTGAAGAAACTAAAACGCCATCCAAGTATTTTTTTGGGATTTTGTTGATTTTCTCAAAAAGGGCTGGATCTATTTTGGTAAAATTTATATGGGACCATTTCGGAATAAACTCCTTTCGAATAAAAAAAATTGCAATTCCATCTATATATGATAGAGTTACGCCCAAACAAACATAAAAAATATGTATATATATAAACATCCGTATAGATAACCTCCTCCTTTTTGAAGTCGGTTAAAAATTAAACATCCTTAAAAAAATCACGCGAATTAAGTCGCGAAAAAAGTAATTAAAAAAGTAGTCAAAAGTAATGATCAGTGCTGTGTGTGCCTTCACTAAATGAGAAAAGACCTTTGCCCTGCAGTGAGGCAATAATAGGCTGGTATTATTTTTTTTGAAGTGATAACGTCTTATAAATCTATGTAAACCGGCTGCACGCACAAAAAAGTGTCACGTTCCGCCTGAGCCTGAGCGTGCAAGCAAGAGCGCGGGACAAGCGATAGAGAGGCACGATCGGCCCAAGCAATAAGCTCCGCCCACCTCGACGGAAGCCATTATTTGCTTATGTTATATATGTTAGCCATTATGTTTCTTTGTAACGTTATCACGTAAAACTATCGTCCGTAAACCGACTTTACAGACAACTAATTTTTTTTTTCTTTAGTGTGCTATTAGTTAATGTGGTTCAGAATCGATGATATTAGCACGATACTTTTTAAGAGAAAACACAAGGGCCGTTTTTCCATACAAACTTAGTCCCCTGTTTCCTCCCTGGATAATGCCAGTAGATCAATTTTTTTTTTTTAAATATCCATGGCTACTATTGGCATGTCCCTATGTTTTCCTTTTTCTCATAAATTTATTATTAAAAGAGATATGAATATTCAAAAACTTAAAAAATTGGCATGTTTTTCCGCTGTTTTCAAACATTCAGAAAACAAATTTGACTTGATTATATAAAAAATAGAAAACGTAGGAACACGGCAAAAGCCTTTCTTTATTTTTTTATGAAAAAAGCAGTTAAATCGGTTAAGTTTTGGAGAAGAAATCAGGGGACTACGAATCATTGGTTTTGTGTAGTTTTAATAGGTATTTTCGGTCAAAGCTGCAGTTGTCTCTATCGCGCTCTGCGGTTCGTGTTCGAGCATCGCGCGACAGCAATAGATTTTACAAATACCTAATTTTCAATTCTCTAGCCCGTGGTATTTCCTCTTAATCTACGATTTCGTCTGCATTTGTAACCGACATACAAGCGGACGAAGTCGCGGGCAAAAGCCAGTAAAACACAAATGGGTCACGTTCACAAATACTTCAGAAGTTCAACGTTCCTAACACAATTTCTTTACTCTGTGTGCTGTGTCAAGGACAAGTCTTTGGATAATAAATACTTTAATGCTAAATATTTGGCATGTTTCGTGAATTAACATTACTTGAACAAACCAAGTATTACGAGAGTGAGAATTATGATCGTTATAAAGCTATTTTGTATGCTACTGAAAGTCATATTAATTGGAGCATATTGTGGTTCCGTGCATTTCGTCTACTCCGTTGGGGGTTTTCTTATATCGTGTCGACTAATGGCCAAATGCTCAAACGCTACTCACTTTTAACTAGCCGTTAATTCTCGTACTGTGACAGTCACTTTGAGATAAAGTATTCATTCGTTCCATCATCGGACCCCAAGACGTAAAGCGATGCGCCACCGGTACATGGTGGACATCCCACCCACACGCACAATTTTTTTTGGGAACACATTCATTATGCGTACTGCTAAGGAGTGGAATTTCTTGCCCGAGTCTGTGTTTCCTGATAGCTACAACCTGGGAGTCTTTAAGTTAAGAGTGAATAGGTTACTTCTAGGCAAGCGTCTCCATTTTAGACCGCATCATCGCTTCCCATCAGGTGAAATAGTGGTCAAAAGTATGCCTATCAATAGTAAAAAAAAAAGTGATAGAGACAGCACGAGTCGTAACGGTAAGTTAACAGTGAGTAGCGTTTGAGTATTTGGCCTTAAATTTCACAATTGTAATTGTACTACCACCCAGGGCGCGTCTGGCGAACATTTTTACAACGCCACACGTAGAAGTGGCTTAAGTGCACCCCTGGTGCTAAGTTAGACTAGAAGAATACTTCAAATGGCAATATAGGTATCTACTACATTTGGAGATACAGATCAATTTCCAGTAGATTTTTTTATGTCATTCCTTCTTAGCGTGTCGATCATAGATATCCGAGGGTCGATGGTAAACACGGATATGTATAATGTGTGTGTGAGTGTGTGTGTGTATGTATTATATGTGTGAGTGTATGTGTGTGTGTTGTGTTTGTTCTTGTCAGATTCTATGTTATGTCATTGCATGGAAAACAAACCGACGCGTCGGTTTGTTCGACAATAATAACGAATAGCTGCCTATAGGTACCTACATTCACGAGCATAAATATGTATACAGATTGTGAAATTCAAAAGCAATTTTCTCGTGAAATAACTATTTCAACTTTTAGACAAAACCTATTTTAAGTATATTAGTTTGGGATCAATAATACCCTATTCGTAATCGTAACCCCATAACATTTCAATCAATAGTTTAGGAGAAAATCAGTTTAGAATGAGTCAACTGTTTACATGTTTTTACTCGTGACTGTAATACCAAAGTCTTCAGAAATACGTTGCGATCCCAAAAATAAAGCTAAATGTATTTTTTGTCTGTAAAGAACTACACTTTGTAACGCTTGGGCAAGCGAGCGGACTAACACTGTCTACCACTGTCCGGAGTGTCCGGCCTTCTTACCCAAATGTCCGACTAAACTGACTGGTCTATCCGGCTTTTCGGTTTTAAGACCTGGCAACCCTATTTTTCAGGTCTATTGGATAAAAACAATAGAGTAGGAAACAACTGCTATAAAAAAGGCAATAATATTTTCCAAAAAAACATTGCGTAAACACAAGATGAGCATTCCTATCTTACAATTCTGGCAAGTATCCCAACTCAGAACAATTGGCATCGTTTGTAAATACTTATGTCTGGTGGGAAATAAAGTACATACTTTATGTACTCATTAAAAATGTTAAACAATTACCGTGCGCTGTTAATTTGTAAAGATTACTGTTGACATACATACTTGATCCAGATAGATATTAGAGTGCCAATACAATAGACTTCCGCTCAAAAGAAAATAAACGACGTGTATTTTTATAGGTACGGTCAGCAACGATATTCGATGAACACTTCGAATTTTTAAATTATTATTATTATCGAGCACTATATAAAAGGACTAGATCGAAAACCAAAATAAAACAAACTCTTGATTATGACCAGAAATACTGAAAAGTACTACATCGTATTATTTTGTGTCTCCACTTCAGCCGAAAGATATCCACTGCTGGACACAGGCCTCCCCCAAAGGAGGGGTTTTTGTCATAATCGCCACGCTTGCCAGACGGGTTGGCGATCGCAGTATGGTTGTTAAGGCACAGAGAACACTGATGCCCATTCTCTGGCGAGTCCCTTAGTCGCCTCTTACGACACCCACGGGAAGATATGTAATGGTGCTATTCGTTAAGTCCGACACCATACGGTCTGTTGTGATTTTGTGTCTATTGTGATGATATGTAAATTTTACAGTGTTAGACGACGTTTTGCTGACCGCACCATATAATCTATGGTACCTACCTGCCTACACACTGTCTAATCCATGCTACTATTATAAATGCGAGTTTGTTTGTTTCTTACTTTTACGCTTAAACTTCTAAACCGATTTGGATTAAATTAGAGACAGACTTACTTTGAACCCCAAGAAGATATAGCTTACCTACCTATTTAAACGCGACTTTGTATGCATTCCTGATAACATACGGACGAAGTCGCGGGCAAAACCTAGTTAAGTTGAAATAAAAAGTGTCTACTTTGGCTGGGTGGTATACAGCCTTATGTAGATATATAAGGTGCTATAAAAATATCTGCCACGGCTTTAATAGGAGGTAGTATTGTGTTTAAAGATTACAATAGTGAAGAACTTTCGTACCCCAGAATAGTTAATTTAATTTGAGAAAATAAAGTAGTTTAATAAACATTGACTTTACTCTGCATAACGCGTTTCACAAATTACGCGCGATGTGTCGCTTCGTCAATGAAAACAACTACTATCTCTTTCTATCTGTTCTGTGAATGAACACTGAAATCAGCTGATTAGTTCGTCACTATCTAACCTACTAGGTACACAATAATACGCAGGGAAAAAAGTGTGATGATCAATAATTTATCTTTACTATTGTAATCTATAAACACAATACTGTCTCCCATTGCAGCCGTGGCAGATATTTTTATAGCACCTTATATATAAAACTACGAGATACGGTGTCGGTATATTCGTTTTTCTCTCCCGACATTAATCGAATTCCTCGGTCCCGAACATCTTGACCAGAAACTACTAAGGCATGGTTTAGACATACCAACTTTGAGCACTTTGTATGTTCTGAAACTACAAATAAACGAAAAATAATTCATCCGTAATTTGGCCATACTGAAGAACTACCTCTTTTATTTATGTAATAATAATAATCATTTATTTGCCAGAATGTAGGTGTACAAAGTATGATGTTAAACATAGATGTGGCCCATTTACATTGCACCAATACATGTGGTGTGCAAATATTTAATGTCACAATACAATAAATTATTAGAAATGTCTGATTTTATCTAATAATTTAAATGTTAAAGTTAAAATTAAAAAAAAAAATAATTGTTAAAATGTCAGAAATTCAACAAGCTACTTTTACAATAAAACCGCGTACGCGCAACAAACGTGTTCTATTTTTAACGCCTTATCCAAGTCTCGTACAACATATGCATAATGTGCGTACATAATAAAATGCATGTGTGTGCAGAAAATATGCGTGTAAATTGTCTTTTATTTTATTTTTAAATTGTTTGTTCTATTTTCGAAATGTTAAACGCTTAGTCGGGCTTCATATTTCGTCACGCACAGTCGCATGTCAGAATTTCTTTTTTTATCGAATTCTATTTAAAGGTTAAGTTGAAGGTCGTCACACGTCATGTTTCCAAACCATTTAAAAGCGATTTATGAAAGTAGAAAGGTTAAAACTGTGTTAATATCTTTGACACACGATTTTTTCGTTTGCGTGTTGCAGACATAGGACATCAGAATAGTTTTTAACTGTTCTAGTTTGGTTTCACCTTCTGCTATTCAACAAGCTCCAATTGAACTTAATTCTGCCAAAATAAGTCAACCCATTGTGAATATCGATAATTCCATTGAAACTGGAATTAGGTACCTAATCAATATGCCAAATGTGTTACATTACTATCCTCCAAAAACAGGACAGTGGTGCCAATTCTCTTGTGCACTAGCTTAACTAATTTTAAGCTATTTATATCTCTTTTTCTCAAATGAAACAAGAAAGAGACAGATAATAATAGGAGCTGTCAATTTAGGTTGATTTAAAATGTTCATACAATTATAGTTGTGATTTCAGAACAGATTGATTAAAAACACGGCGAAGTTCAAGAAAAAACAAATTTGACATCTCTAACTTAGTTCTTATCTATCGCCGTCCTTGTCATCACCTACCTGGCAGTAAGAGAAGCCAGAGTCTAATTTTAGTTTAGTTTGTGAGCAAGGGAATTGGCGCCATTGTATTCAAAATTTATTTTTAGAATAGATTTAAATTAATCTGCACTAAACGCTACGCTCCGTTTTCCCCTTGGATCTTGCCCCTTCCGATTAAAATGTTCCATTCACCCCGTTTTTATTTATTTTGGGGTAGTGATTCGCCCCTTGCGGCATTTCCTTGGGTATTTTACCAAAAAAGGTATAGTTAGACAGAAAAATGCATACATTATAAGCAACGCCATGTTTAATTTAAGTCTATGTTTAGAAAAACTGTTTGCGTAGGTACTCATGACTGCTATAATCTACATTGTTGTGTTTTTGACATTTTATTCCACAATTTTTTATAATTTGTATTTTTTTTTTTAACAAATCTTAGTAAACTACCATGAAAGCAGAAATGAACTGGAACTAGGTGTATGCATTTTTCTGTCTAACTATACCTTTTTTTGGTAAAATTTGCAAGGAATTGCCGCAAGGGGCGAATCACTACCCCAAAATAAATAAAAACGGGGCGAATGGAACCTTTTAATCGTAAGGGGCAAGATCCAAGGGGCGAACAGAGCGTACACCAATCATTACAATTACTTGGAAAATGGGAGTAAATTTGTAGTGGGTTTGTTTGTAAACACAAATAAACAGTATTTACAGATTTTAAAATAAGAATGTAGATATTAGTATTGGAAGACATTATCCTTTAAAAGTGGGACGCCAGAGGAAAACATAGTCCATTAAAGGGATATAATTATACCGTCATTAAAGAAATCAATATGGTGGCAGACTAAAAACAACCTGTTGCTATTTTTAGGTGACCATGAAACACAAGAAAAACATTTTATTTTTAGAACAATTTAATGTTAACCAAGAGTATTGTGGGTGAAGTCGATAATTTAACACTTTAATCACTCTTTTTTTACTTAAGCTTGAGTCGTATAGTACTGGAAAAATACAATTTTATTACCGTGTTATTTTCAGAACATTTCCTGTCAAATGAGGTGTTTTGTAGTAGCATAAAAGATGTGGAAAAAAATCTTTTGTATTGAATTTAGTAACCAAGGTAGTTTTATGGTAGATTAATAATTTTATTTATTTATTAATACTTCATGCACAAAGGTACAAATAATAATATATCATTTAATTCAGGCAACATAACTATATTACATAACGTTTTAGTATAGTATTAACGTATGCCTATGTTAGCTACTTCACTTCACTGTGCGATCATGTGTCACTTATCCGCAGAAGCGATGGAACACCACGTCCTTCAGCCAAAAGTCCTCCACCATGACGAGCTGCAGATAAACAAAGGCGGACTTACTGCCTTAGGCTTTCTCTACCAGTCAATCAAGGGTGGTGAAGAGATAACATGGCAGGGTGCATAATAGTAGTATCTATTTAACTTTAAATTATTTTAGATTGTATGTAGTGCCCAACGATTCAATACAATGTTAAGATTGTTTAGCAAAAAAAAAAATGCTGTTATTGCAGAAATATCGAACGTTTCTACGACCCCCGACATAGGTGTAAGATGGAACACCGGGGTGGCTTCTAGTCAGTAAGAGTCTGACAGACCTCTCCGCCCGCCCCAGGGCGGAAGACATCCATGTGGATTTTAAATTACTATGTGTCATTTTAACTATATGTGTGCTAAATGTCGTTCAACCGTTATAGCGTAAAACAGTAGGTAAAAATCATCCATTCAGTCATCCATTCATCGTCACAAAGAATCATGGCGAGATTCATACATTCATTTATATAAAAAAAAGCAATTTAGAGAGTTTAAAATATTTTCCAATGTAAAGAAAACATTACCAGGAGTAGATTGATATATTTAGCATATTTTTAAACACCCGCATAATTAAAATATTACAAAATGAAAATAACCCTTTTTCGTTTCATGTCGATGCCCATTTTGTGTTTATAAAAAAGAAAGTGACAAGCGATGTTAACGGATCTATAAAATTGGCAGGCAAGTGATGTGACAAGTGTGTGGTAAAAAATAATCATTATTTGTGATATTATTTTCCTTAAAACGATGCAATTTCAATGTAAGAACTGCGAAACTGCGTCTGTCATTGTCACTGTTACTGTCAGTCGCCGTTTCGTTCTGAAATAATGAGCTTTTTGTTAAACTAATAACTTTTTTTGCAGCGTTTTATAAATATTGTAAATGCCTGAAGATACTCTTTAGGTACCCAAGAATATAAGAATTAGAATTTCAACTTCTCTAAACATCTTATTTTTTTTTGTACAAATTCTGCCATGATTCTTTTCTCGTTAAAATAGGATAGGACAGGATATTCTGTTTTTGAGGGTTACGACCATGAAGATGTAGATATAAATGGAGCCAACACTTAGAACAAAAGCTTGAAACCAACTGTGGGCTGATGCTCTCTTTCTGAATGCATACATAAGAACGAGACAGTGATATGTGTTTTCTTTATCTTATGTATGCATTTAGAAAGAGAGCGTCTGCCCACAGTTGGCTTCACTTAGGTATTTAGATTGTTGCCTCCACTTTTATCTATAAGCTTCTTGGTTACGACATAGGACATTTCAACGATGCCTCTAAGGTCAACAATGCAATATTTTAAGCGCCATCTCTACAGATAAGAGAATCACGACAATTGTCTCTTCGTGAAAACAAATACTAACCGCGTTTATATCGCCTTGTGGAGATAGTTTCATAAAGTTTATATTGATTTGATGGCATTACGTGACCTTGATTCCCCCCGCCCGTGAAGTTCGTGCCTTAACATTGCCGCTGTTACATCGGTGTTTTGCTTCTACAAATCCTGCAGTATTGCATACCTAGTTTACTGCATTCTTCAGACCACCAATCCCGTTAGCATTATGCATAATAAATCTATGTTCAAGCGTAGTACTATTCAGTATTCTGTGGTTCAAGTACCAAAGTTAAATGCATTGTTGTCGACCTTGATACCATGATTGCATAAAAACAGCTCACACAAAGCTTATCTCAAACGGTTTGTCGATAAGTTTTATGGCTTCTTGTAGGCTTGTTACTTCATTTATATTTCCTTTTGCTGCTCATTCACAGACTTCTTTGGGTTTCATAATATTTTTGGTAGTGTGTTGTTCTTTGTGTCTCGCGGTTTTATTGGTTGATATAATTTGGTTGTAAGTTTGAAGATTTGAAAAGTAGTGTTCTGCGTGGTCGTAGACAAAATATACTGGTATCTTTAAAATTATTGACTTCCGATGAAGAATAGGTTGCTTATATTGCTAGCATAAAGGGTAAAAGGTCAAATGATAATGTCGTCGTCATCAGCAGAGTTCACCATAACATAAGATTGCGATCGTTAATCCAAGTGTGATGATTACATAACCATGTCCTATGGTTTACTTGTACGTTCAAGATCATCATTGTTCAGTTGGCAAACCTTATACGCATATCTGCCGCCAGTCCTGTAACGGCAGAACAGTCAAATAGATGTTAGTCAAAGTCAATGAATTTATTTCAATTAAATCATATACAGTTTTAAATTGTTAAGGAGTCGGTCAGTAAGTCTGAAAGTTATAGCTAGTTACTCGTTCCAAAATGTAGGTCTCTATGGGGAAGAACGAGCAATAAACTGCTCGGATACTCTTTTCAATCAAGTTTTTACAAAATCCTGGTTACATTTTTCATGTTGCTTCTCCCTAGTTTGAGGTCAGATGGCCATGTGTGAAATGTCCCCACATATTATTATTATATCCTCTCTATTGTCGATGATACCGCATAGGTTCATTAATGGTGGTTTGACTTTCAATATTTTTCGCCCAAGACTCATTGGGCTATCCCAATGAATCTTGAGCGAAAAATATTGTACCTATACCTATGTATGTGATAACAAAAAAGATAAAAGAGTAATATAAAACAATTAAAAAATAAAGATATAAGTCATGGCAGGTAAGAGATGACCAGTCCCAATTGACAGCGCCCGTTCACGAACATGAACATCCTACCATACACATAACGTCCCTTTCTGCCTATTGGCCTTGTTATGTGCTGTCTCCTGCTCGGTAAGGAGAAAACTGGAAGTTATATATTTTTACTTCTCCGCTGTTCTTGTTTGATTCGTTTCGTTGCGGGATCTAAGCCAGTTGAATCGTTTCTCCGGGTTTCGTCGAACCTCCACGGCGTGGCCTCTTCAGCGGTTTTCTGGTGGTCACTGTTATTCTGACTTTCAGGAGTCGAGTATAATGACGAAAATATGTCCGACGCATCTTCCGTTAGATGTCCGACTACTCTTAATAATAAATCATCGACCTTCCAAGTTCTAGCTACCATGATTTAAAAGACCCATGTTTGAGAAGCTGATGATGCTTCTGAAACTTACAATTCACTTTGTCTGACTACAAATGCTCTGATGGGCTGTCATGTAACTCCAATAGAAGTTTATCACTGTTTACCAGTGTTGGGGCTGTTATCTCGTCCGGGTTCTTGATGATGAGGTTATGTGTGTAGAGAGAAATGAAACCTTCTTCCGTTTAAACTACTGTTTCTATATTGTTTTAAAGTTCAAGCTAAACGTGCTGAAGTCACGATTGCGCGTATTAAAGCGAAGTTAAGTTTTTTTACATGAGGTAAATACCCGGGGCGTCGCGACATTAGTGGTTCACACTGCACTGCACTGAAAGGAGAGTCATAGCATTCGTTCTAAATTACCAATCATTTCTTAGTTATTTGATTCAAATTCGAACTAAATTGCCAGGCTAGGGTTGTTGCGTGTTACTTGTTTAGCGTGTTTATAAAATACAACCTTGACTTTGAGGTTATTTGTAAAGCATGCCAGCCATGCTAAGGGTTAAACTGTTTTAAACTACGGTCTAATTGAATTCTATTAAACCCGTTTATCAAAGTCAAAGTCAAATAATCTATTAAAATCACTTTTGGACGTCATAAAAGAAAAATTGAATCTAGTTACCCCTTCCAAAAAGTAGTTATGGATGGAAAAGAATGGGCCAGAAACTCTACTACTTTTGTTAAAAAATTGATAACAACTTTTTGTATAGTTATAGCAATTACATAATTATACGTAAATACGATGTACCTTAAATAATAACCAGTATATTAGAGTATGTACAAGATATAACAAGTTAAGACATTACAGCTAAGTTATGTTCATAGATACATAGTGTTCACCTATTTGCAAATATTGAAACCACTAAATTGTAGACAGTGGTGGTGTACTTATACTCTTACGACAAACTATATAGCTGGTTGAATAAAATCAACTGGATTTTTATTAGCCTTCCTTCAGCGCCATTACTTACAACGTTGGACTAAAAAATATCGAAATCTGCTATGCTATTCTGTAAACGTCGCCTCGGTGAATTTAAAATGGTGAAATGAGTTTGAGGTGAGCTGTCTGATACTAGATCATTGGGATCATCTCAATTTACTTCGCTAACTCTTCAGTTGGGTTGCAGCTGTTCATCTCAACTTTACTCCACCTAAATTTACCAAGTGTGCTTTCTACAGAACCGGCTGATCACGTAGTATATGCAAGCACAGAACTGTATCAAAATTGCTAAAAGACGCCATTGGTCCGGCCATTTGCAAAGAATCAGCCATTGATTGTATCACCTAATGATGCCTAGTTAAAATTTAAACAAGACATCAAACCCTCTGGTGTTGATAGTCCTGCGATCCAGATTCTTCGCCGCTATTGGCATAAATAGTATCAAGTATAAAACTCACTTCCTAAAAAATAAAAATACGAATACAAGTTTCTAAAACACATAGCCCTACTCAAGTAGAATGGTATTTTAATTTATTAGTTCATTGAAACGTGAAACCTATTGCATGCACGCTGCTAAACACGTGCTTACTTGTGGCCTTTACGTAATTTTTATATAATGTCATTATAGATTTACTACGCATGGTACGCCCCTCTACTACCTCCCTCCTCTTTCCCCCCTACAAACTGAAATACTACACGATACGCAACTATCTCTTTTACACCTGTTCTTGTTTACTTACATACATGTGTAGACCATAAAATTGTCTATTGAGTCTCGGTTATCTTCACGAGACGTGCTCAAGGGCAATTCGACAATCATGGCGGGTCTAGACCTTAAAATTCAATATGATTGGTTGTTGGTTTTTTGTTCAAACAATGAGAGAAAGAGTGAGAGAGAAAACAGTGACTTATAGACGACTTGAAAAGGCTGTAGTTACTTACCAATTATTGCCAATTCATCATATCAACCTTCAGACGCCCACTGCTGGGCATAAGTCTCTTCCAAGGGGACTGGGCCGATGCATATTGGCGATCGCTGTAGCTGTTATGGTACTCAGAAGGACGCTGCTGCCCATCGTCTGGTCGATATCCCTCTGTCGCTTTCTACGACACCCATGGGTAGAAGTAGGGTGCTCGCTTTCTACAGTTTCTACGACACCCACGGGTAGAAGTAGGGTGGTTCTATTCGCGGCCGCATCATACGGCTTTTTTGGTAATTATTAACATTAAAATATCTAGCCATTGACTTTTTTACATCGTGCTATTTTTTAGTAGGTGAATCAATATTACAGGGGTTTTGTAAAATGTATATTGTCTATTTTATAATTAATTGTGCAAAGAAATAAAAAAACAGTTTTATGGATATCTTCATCATGTCAACCTTTAGACGCCCACTGCTGGGCATAGGTCTCCAGGGAGGGGGTTCAGCCGTAATCGCCATGCATGACCGATGCATGATGGCGAGCTTTTTATTGTTAGCATAGATTTAATATACCTACAGTCTACAACTAACAGTACTTTGCACAAAAGCAACATTAATTTAATGGAGACTTTAAATTGGTGTTGGTTTTGTGCAACTCAACGTTAGTAGTACTTTCTGAAGAATGCGCTTCAAAATTTCAACAGTCCCTACCTGCAACTCGTCACCATTAAGGCGACGATATACGACTTTTACAGATTTTAAACTGACAATCACGTCAAAATGTGCAGTGTAAATGATTTGAAAAAAATATATGTTAAACTAGAACATTCTCTTAATCACTTAGTAAGTGAATATTTTTAATTATATTCATATTATATAGTTTAATTAATACGTGAAGTTGTGTCTGACGCGGACAAAACATTAACAATCACATAAAATCTACCAGGTATAATTAAACGAAACTTGCACCATCTTACAGACAATTTTATTATCTATCTTTTAGTATACGCCTTTTTTTTAATTTTGAAAGAATACTACTTTTATTTAATTTTTTCGACTAAACTTTGCGAGTTTTGGACGCAAAACTGATGCAGAACGGACGCAGTCTGCGTCCAAAACTTTCAAAATTTAGTCGTAAAAATTAAATAAAAGTAGTATTCTTTCAAAATTAAAAAAAGGCGTATACTAAAAGATAGATAATAAAATTGTCTGCAAGATAGTGTAAGTTTCCGATAATTATACCTGGTAGATATTGTGTGATTGTCAATGTTTTGTCCGCGTCAGACACAACTTCACGAGTTAATTAAACTATTTAATAAGAACTTAATCAAAAATATTCACTTTCTATATGATTAAGAGAATGTTCTAGTTTAACATATATTTTTTTCAAATCATTTACACTGCACATTTTGACGTGATTGTCAGTTTAAAATCTGTAAAAGTCGTATATCGTCGCCTTAAGGTGCCAGCCCTACTTAATCGAGAGGCCCGACCATCAGAATTGACTTGTTCATTGCAACGTTAAACTCGGCACGTCCACGTTGGTTCACACGTGCATTTGTACTCGCATACGGCCTTTACGTAAAGACCTTGTACGATTTCTTTTTTATGTTTATGTAATTTGAAAAGTCTGTAACGTTTTCTAATTAAATTCCTTTGGTTATTTCTGAAAACTGTAAGAGATTGCAATAATATCGTTCAGTGTAGAAGTGAATTAGATATTAGTTAGCTAATCAACTGTTATCAGCAGAACCTTTATACGTAAGCTCATAGTGTCTATTATGGACTTATCATTGTACTAATATTAATTTATTTTTAATTAGAATGTTTTGGATTTCTCTTCACTTACATTGTTTTCAGATATAGAAGCAACAAGAATAATGTAGCCTGGATTTTGTAAAAGCTTTATTGAAAAGAGTGTCCGTGGAGTTTCTTGCTCGTTCTTCTCCATAGAGACCTACCCTACGTTTTGGAACGAGCAACTAGCTTCAATTTTTTTTGACTATTCAAAAGTGCCTGCAAATGGTTTAATTGAAATAAATGCTTTGACTTTGACTTTGATTAATTAAAATATATATAGTAAGAACTGCGTAATGGTGGCCGTCAGAGTCATTGTTACTGTCAGCCGCCGTTTCATTCTGAAATAATGAGCTTTACGTTAAACTATTTACCTTTAACATCCATTTTCATTGCGGGGGTTTAAAAATATTGTAAACGAGTGAAGATAATTACAAAAAAAAACATTTAATTCAGGCAAGACCCATATCAGATAACATAAAAATAAAAAACACAATACTGCCACAACAAATCGAAAAACAATGTCAAAAGTCGTATCCATTAAAATGGTCACAGAATTAGAATAAAAATAAAATGTCAATAAAATTCAAAATAAAACAAATCACAAAATTATCCCTGAATTACAAATATATTTTTTTTTTGTCATAGGGGGGGGGGATCTTTAGGTAGGTACCCAAGAGTGTAAGAATTAGAATATCAACTTCTCTAAAAATCTTAATTCTTTTTGTACATATCCTGCCATGATCCTTTGCCCAACATACACGCTACACTAGCATAGCACCGAGTTCTGTTGCAAGTATGTTTGTGTGTTTGGATCTTGGCCCACTTTAGCAGTACATAGTTTCCCAAAATTAAAAAAAAAACGGCCAAGTGTGAGGCCTTTAAGAATCGGTTCCGTACTATGTTACAATATATATAGGTACTTACCTAAACATCAACAGAACATGTTCCTTGTATGTGGACCCCCTTTTCATTGCTAACTTTTGTATATTGTGGGTAATCGTGGCCATAGCAATACACACTTTGTGAAAATTGTCAAGTGTCTCTATTACGGTTCAAAACACGGAACAGATATATCTGTAATAAGTATGGTTCAAAAGATACAGCCAGCTGACAGACGGACGTACAGCGGAGGTTTAGTAATGAGCTACAAGACTAGCAACAAACAGAATTATTACATACACGTACAGCAGCATACGTTGAAGCACCATTCGGTTACGGAATACTTTTTCTTTCTTAAATTCAATCCAGGTACCTCCTTTGCAGACTTAAGTCAGTTGGTCTGGACAAACTCTAATCATTATAAACGAGCCAAGAGGATCATTGGCAATGATAGGCTCGTCGAGTCAAAGCTTCAAAGTCTTGAGCATCGACGCCGAGTTGCTGGCCTGTCGGTTTTCTATCGGTTGCATTTTGGGGAGTGTGCGACAGAATTGCATAATTGAATTCCGCCGAGCCCGTTCCATCATCGGACCACAAGACGTGCGGCGATGCGCCACCGGTACACGCACAAAACGTTTTGGGAACACATTCATTGTGCGTACTGCTAAGGAGTGGAATTCCCTGCCTGAGTCTGTGTTTCCTGATAGCTACAACCCGGGAGTCTTTAAGTCAAGAGTGAATAGGTTACTTCTACGCAAGCGTGCTCCATCTTAGACCGCATCATCGCTTCCCATCAGGTGAGATAGTGGTCAAACGTATGCCTATCAAATGTTAAAAAAAAAAGAAAAAAAAACGATCTGTCTCCGGAGTCGATTTTTAAAGCAACCGATTTTTTTTTTTCTCACTACACAAAGCATTTTTATAGCTGTCAAATTGGACTTAGATTATCTTAGATTGTCACGAATATAACGTGTTTGTTCCCTGGCGGCACATGATGGTCCCAAGATAGTTCCCACATCTAACTCATGGACCGAGAAAATGACAATGTTGACCAACGTCTGGGGCCGAGGTTAACGTTTTAGTAATGATGTAAACTGGTTACCGATGTCCTAATTTATTTCTTAGTTTGACGTCATAGTTATAAAGTTATCTGCTTTAATGCATTTTGAAACTCTTTCCAGCTGGGGTAAACAGGTTGCTCTGACGTCCATTCGCGATATGATATCTTGTTTCCACTTGAAACCAAAAATATATTTAGATTTGACATTCAAGCTTAGCAATAAAAATTACATATCCATAGGTACATCCAGGTATTTTGTATTCATCGTAGTGTCTAAACTAACCACGGATTCAAGCCTAAGCAAATACTCTTCAATATCAATACATGACACTGTAATAACCTGTACGACTTTTGCATCAGTAAAGGTGTTGATATCTGGTGTGAATACACATAGGAGTCTTCTTCTTTTCGAATTGATGGTTTATACTACTTGGGCCCAGTATGTAGCCACATTTATCGCAGCATTAGTGGCGTTTATAATATCCACCAGCCCGTAAGGCCCTTGTTAACGAGACGGTTTTCCGCCGGGTCTAGGCATGGTTTTAAACAGTGTTTATGCCCGGTCGTCAGTTATATATTGGGACGCTATAGAGGCCATTTGTGACTGACACCGGCGCTAGCGTGCTCGCGAATAAGCGTAGCCGGCGCCGGCCCGGATAAAAACCGTCTCCTGAACAAGGGCCATTATACTACTACTACTAGACTGCGCACCCAGGTAGGCCGCTGCAAACCTTCGTCCCTTCCAAGACAGTGGCTAGGAGGAAGATCAGAGTAGCTCCACGCACACCGGTTAACACCAAATTCGCTGCTAGACAATATAATAGACAGTCGACCCACATTTATAACTTTCTAAACAAAGAATTAGGTATTTACCCAATGAATTACCGTGACTGTCGAAATACCCTCACACAGTGGTTAGCAATCAAAAGCTACGCAGAAGTCGAGTCAATATTACAAACTGCTACGTGACGTGACCGATCACTAGGGTCTTCTACAGTCAGTGGAAGACACTGATTACAGTGTCTTCCGACCCCAAGACATAGTCGTAGGGCTGACCCCAAAACAGACAAAGCACAAATGACTCACACACACCCCTGACATCCTCACATACCAACTCACACATACTCACACACATATACACACTCTCACACACACACACACACGCTGACACACCTCACACTTATTACACCGCGCGCGTTGTTATTTCACCCATCATCCACTGCATACTTATTTTAGATTACCTTTGTTTATCTCACAGCATTTATACTTAGTTATTGCAAACTGGAAGAGCGGAACCACCTAACACAAGCATATTGTTGCTTAAAAGGTGGTTCCACACACATTTTATGTAAAATGTATACTTAAGTTGATGAAATAAACATTTTTATTTATTTTAAACACAACCTAGCAAAATGGGGGATTATAGATCCCACCGACACCCAGTGTGAGTGCAGTGATCCTGACTAGACAATGGCCCGCTTACTACTTACAGTTATCAAGTGCCCCTACACCTTCACATAGGATTTAAAAGCGTACTAAGCTTTGGCCAAACGTTTTGTTTTTAATTTGTCACTTACCAGAATTGGGTTGTTGACACTATTAACCAATAATTCCAAAATACAATATTCGATTTTAAGATGCTTTTAAATCAATTAATAGTTAGTCAATTGAGTTGGTAAATAAGTGACGTCACAGGCCGCTATTGTCATACAAAATCTATGGAGGAATCTCGTTTTGACAGCTAATAAAAAGTATGTCAATTGATTGATGGTGTCAAGTACCGAATTAATGTTTCTTATAAAGTTAATACTGAATGCCTAAGCAGTCACCGCACTTCCACCCACATACAAGCAGCTACGTTCAAGACCATACACAGTGCGCTAACGCAGCATATCTGTGACTCATACGTTTTGCCAAGATCATGTGGTCTACTTTTATTATCCACGATTTGTAATAAGCTAACTTTATTCAGAGTCAAATCCGACAACATCAGTTGAAAACTTTACAGGCACTTTTGAAATTTCAAGAAGTCGGCCAGTTAGTCAGAAAAGTTGAAGCTAGTGGTCCGTTCCAAAACATAGATCGTTCAATTATTACCAGCGTATTTGCCTTTTAAACTGTTAAATACCTCATAACTTATTTTGTTCATCTGAGCCAGTAAATAAAATCTACTCTAAAACTACGGATACGATATCAGGTGTGATATTGATTACTGCATCACTTGTGTAGAGGCGGCGCCCACGCATAACAAAACGTGCGTGACCACATACGGAGCGCAGGCGCCGAGCCTCTGACTCAATGATCTTATTTCCTTTTATCAACGTAGAGGTTAGTCTTGCCAAGCCCCTAGGCTTAGCACAGACCAGAGAACATTGTATAATAAACCTCATTGTTACTGCTTTAAAGTCCAAACGAAAGATCTTGAGAGTATGCTCGCGGAGCCGTCGATAGTTTCGTCGTTATGTTACTGAAAATAAAGTTCATTATACAGTGTCATCAGATAAACGTCTGGTTCTACGAAGCCTTGAAGAACCTAAACATGTTCAAACATGTTCAGCTATGAAAACTACAGTGTGAAATGTGTGAATCATAGATTTAATCTGTTACGACTCAATTAACACAGCACTTAAGATAAGTAGTACGTACATAATGAGAATTAAAAGATATTGGCGATGTTAAATAAAGATTAAATGATAAAGAAGCAACCACCAGTTATCGTAATTCTATTTTTTATATTATGGCAAGCAATGCCGATGTCGACAATTCTGCCAATGTCAAAGTGACAGGGAAATCAAAAAGTGTGCAGAAAGGAAAGTTATCGTAATTATCAGACATGCTCTAATTGTGACACAGAACCGTAGAGTAGATAGAAGAAAGTCACTCTTTTACAGTGAAGGAGTGAATGAATTAGTGTATTTCGAATGATATTAACGTCTTCATATTAAGTTTTAGTTTAGTTTAAGTACAGACAGACGCGGCACTTTGATTTTAGGGTTCCGTACCCAAAAGGTAAAACCGGAACCCAATTACTAAGACTCCGCTGTCCGTCTGACTATCTGTCACCAGGCTGTATCTCATGAACAGTGACAGCTAGACATTGAAATTTTCACAGTTGATGTATTTCTGTTGCCGCTGCAACAACAAATACTAAAAACAAAATAAAGTAAATATTTAAGGGGGGCACCCATACAACAAACGTCTGGAACGTCTGGAATGCGCTTCCTCTCGATATCAGAACGGCCACCAGCCAGTATGCATTTAAGCGGAAATTGCGAACTTGTTTTCAGCACAAATAAGCAGAGTCATCTCATAATACTTTGTTCCTTTATTTATATATATAATATATATTATATAATATATATATATATTATATGTTTATATATTTTTTATATAGGTATGTTATATATCAAACATTAAATTATGTCTGTGTAGTTTATATTATTCGTAAGTTTATATCTTTTTAACTTTTTTAATATATTTTTTTTTCATATGCACCTGCCATGTTATCTCTTCACCACCCTTGGTTGACTGGTGGAGAATGCCTAAGGCATTAAGTCCGTCTTTGTACCTTTGTGCATGAAGTATAAATAAATAAATAAACGTGATTTTTGCCGTTATTTTTGCTAAATATTAAAAAAAAGGTTATAATATAGTGTAAGGAACCCTTCGTGCGCGAGTGCGACTCGTACTTGGCTAATTTTTTTAAGTGATACCCTCTATATTCAATAATGTCTTTGGAATGAGAATTGGTACACGAGAACAATTGAAAGGTTAGAAAGGACATTTATAATGTGAACTAGCATCGTACCACGGATCGTATTAATTCTGAGCGAAATTTTGACGGTCATTTTGCACATCATTACGGTTCAGTACATCTTTCACACAACTACAATGTATTCTTAATTTAATTAAAGACGTGTACACATATCGTGCGGTCACGCACGTGGTCACACAAGCGCCGCCGGTGGCCGGCGCCGGCGCATGGCCACTCTGGCGACGTCTCGTATAACACCCGCCTTACTGGAGACTGCCACCAGACTGACATGAAACATAACACTGTCTTCTGCATACGTGGTTTTTCAAGTCACAGAATTTGTTTTATCTCCCATTCCTGCATTCTTGAAGAATCATTTTCCACACATACACAAACGCGGAAGTGTATTGCTCTGACTCTTATTTCTGGTCTATTGGTACCTGAAAGAAGTCGTGTCCTTGCATTATATTACACTCCCACCCGGAAAAATGGTATTTACGCATGAGCAAATTTTTCGGCACTTTCGATGTTGAAATCATCAATTTGTACCTCAAATAGTAACTTTTCTATCAATAGTAACCCCCGCTGTATTAAAACGTAACACACATACAATAGCACGTAAATGCACGTAGGGTGCCCGGGCCAGAATAACTCCCACTAATTTTATCCCGAGGGTGTCGTGCAGGCGACTAAGGGAAAATCCGGAAGTCGGGCAGCAGCGGTTTCCGTGTACTTAACAACCTCACTGCGATGAGAGACGTCAGCCAAGCGTGGGGGTTATGGCACACCCTTCCCCCCCTCCCCTAAAGGTAGGGGGGAGGCCTCTGTTCAACAGTGGGCGTCTTCCGACAGTTGATGATGAAGATGATGACACATACACAACCTAAGCAGCACTTAAATGTTGAACCTAACCTAAATAAAGTAACTTAGCGTAACTTAACTCAGGTGCAGATGCTAATGATTTCATAATCTATGCCAAACAATTTAACAAGGCAAATAGAACTAGTGTTCTAGATCCTTATAAAACAAGCTTAACAGCTGAGTACTAAGTAAATATAAGTCCACATCTAGACCACGTAGAAGATAGCGGTATTAAGTAGACAAGCAATGGCCCATATAAGCCCAGGACTGAATCAGCTGGAGGCCAGGGTTGAAACCTTAGCCCAACAGTGGGATTATATAAGCTGATAAGAATTAAAAAAATATTAGAAAAATCTACACTAATCTATATAAATAAATAAAATTGAAGTGTTTGTTTGACAACAATTTTTTAAACATTAAAAAAAAATTGTCTGTTTCTTCCGGATAATCTCCGAAACAGCTGGTCCGATTTTGACGGGGCTTTAACTGACAGATAGCTGATGCATAGGTCTGAATTTGAATCTGAATTTTTATGTGTCCTGCTCAAACAAATGAAAACCGCGCAAATAACTGGACTCACGCGGACGATAGCCGCGGGCATTAGCTACTATGAAGAGAGGTAAAGTTTGTCAATTTGGGTGCAGAAAGTATTCTACGAAACTATACATCTGATTTCAAAAATTATTTTGCCAATCGGAAACCACGTTATGTCTGAGTTTTATAGATCTATTATGTGGCTATACTTATTAAGAAATGGGTTTAATAAAGATACTAAAAAAAGGTTCTCAAAAGATAAAACTATATGTGTGCGTATATATTTCTTCGTCTTGTAAAGCAAAGACTCTTATTACAATATATATTGAGGAAGTAACTGTTTAAAATGAATAAATATTTAAATTGTCGGCCTGCTTTGGATACAAACATGTAGGCAGTAGACATGTTATCTTTTTTTTTCTGTAGGAAATGAAATTTTATGAAGAAGGGAAATCGTGTTTTTTTTTCTTCGTTTTTGTATACATTGTAGCGGTAGTCTTCAGTATGAGATATTCTTCTTTTTAGATTTGATCCCTATCTTTTGCATGCATATGCAAAAGATGCAAAAGATGCAAAGACGGGTGCATACCCGTCCCGTCTTCTTCGTCATCTTTTCTTTATTATCATCTAAAATCTAAACCATCGTTAAAATCATTCGATATTGTTCGACTTCAGTTCTTATCTATTTATATATTTGCTTTATTTTTATCCCTTACATGTAGTTCTAATCTATTGTTTTGTGTGGTGTATTATTGTTGGGTGTGGCCGCCTTTTGCGGTGAAAGCCTCCTCGAAACCATGAGTTTCCAGCTATTTGTCACGTTTTCGTCACTCCATCTTTTCAAAGGTCCCCGTTCCCCTTCCTTGCTTCTTTTTTATACTTTGGATACCAATTAATATAATAATATACTTCGGAGAGTGTGCTTTGGAATTGCACAACTTAATTCCCCCATCCCCATTCCCCCATCCCCATTCCTCATCACCGGACGAGCAGGGATACGGTGAAGCGTCACCGCTATACGGTTGAAGTTCCACGGTCTCGAACCAAGCGCTTTACTTCCACATTTATTGTGCGAACTGCCAGATTGTGGAATTCATTGCCCGCCTCTCTATTCCCCGATACATATAATCTGGGTATCTTCAAGGCACGAGTGAACCGGTTTATTCTAGGCAAGCGTGCTCCACCTTAGGCGGCATCATCACTTAAGATCAGGTGAGTTGCGGTTAAACGCAAGCCTATAACAATATAAAAAAAAAAAAAAAAAATTACTTTCTATGTTTATCTTAGTCCATCAGTGGGATAGTAATACCAGCCGTATTATTTATTATGATTATTTATTTTAGCTGTTTCGCACACCGTCTTTTCCATACTTAGTCGTCCATTTCACTCTCAGAGGCAGAGTTACAAGTTTGCGTACACTACTCTCTTAGGAATATATCTTTCCAATTTCATATTATTATCTTCAGACGTTTACTCTCTGGGTTGCCTGCCTGACATTCAGTAAGACACGAGACTGTTTATAGGTGTATACTTGTATTTAGATTGTTCTACTATGGTCTAATGTTATGTCTATCTACGAGTGAAAATATGTGTAAAGATGACTCGTCATTCCTCATTTACAGTTGAGAATGCTTGGCATTCATCGTATCCCGTTGCACCGGTATATTTTCTGTATAAAATGTTCCAACGGCATGCATCCAACATGATTTTTAATTTAGTATTAAAATGAATGGTTCTCCAACAATATGTTCGGTTACCATTTTAAAGTTCAGCTTGGTCTCATGTTTAGATTTCCGGTCATTTGCGCTTCCGGGCCTAGCTACATTGCCTATACCTATTTGGCATTCATCAATCATCTACATATATCTCATTAGATACATTTGTCTTTACTAATATTATAAACTAGCTGACCCGACAGAGGTTGTCCAGTCACTCATTTTTCAATTTTCTTACCGTTTAAACCTTCCCTGGACTTCCACAAATAAGGCAAATTTAGCCAAATGTCAAGACCAAAATTAGCCAAATCGGTCCAGCCGTTCTCGAGTTTTAACGAGACTACCGAACAAGGGTTAGGGTTCCGCACCTCATAAGAAAACCCGGAAATCGAATCACTTCGTTGTCCGTCTGTCAAAGACCCTTTTTCTCAGGGACAGGTGGAGCTATCAAGCTGAAAATATCACATACTTTGCAATACCTTAGAGTAGTGAATAAATCAAACTTCTAAGTCAATACCTTCAAAAGATACGGCCGTCTATGCTCCGTTTATGCCGCCTATTTTAACCCTCGCAAGGGAATCCGATATATCTTATGGTACTTTCCTGCGCTGCATGTGGCGGGGTCGATTCCCGAACAAATATTTGTTTGGCCTAATAAGGTTCCGTGTCTGGTTGATTGTAGGAGAAATCCTAATGTGGGGCAACGTTTAAAAAAAATGGAAAAGTGCGAGTCGGATCCATACTTCTATACTAATCCATACCTACTATCCATACTTATATTACTATACATACTACGAAAGTCATGACACAGATTGACGAATATATTTTTATTATTAACTTATTATTTTTTCTTTTCGAATTTATTATACTTATTAATAATTGTTTTATCGTTTACACTTTATTTTTATTTATTTTGTATTATCCGTATCTGACCGTGGCATCACTTTGGGCCCTATCAGAATATCAGCGCTGTGACGTTTTTTTAATGTTACAGCACCATGCTGAGATAGGAGCCTTTTGGCCTCATACTGGACCAACTTTCGTTTTCTTGTTTTTTTTTATATTTTACTGTGTTTCTGTCCTGGGGGGCGAATAAATTATTTTTCTTTCTTTCTTTCTTTACTTGAATCATCTTAATATTATAAATGCGTTTTTTGCGACATAAACGGTCGTATCTTTTTTTTACGTTAACGTAGAGGGTTGATTTCTTTACAGTATCAAGAGACAGTAGACTTGAGTATATTATGGTTTTAATTTCAACTCGATACCTTCACGCGTTCCCGAGATCTTTATTTCGGGAACGCGTTGACAGACAGACAGACAGACGGACAACAAAGTGATCCTATAAGAGTTCCGTTTTTCCTTTTGTGGTACGGAAGCTTAAAAAACCGAATACGATCGGAAATAAGCTAATGAAGACCACTAGCAGTGCGCCATCTGCTTTCCATTTTACGTATGCAAATCAGTGAAAATATTTCGTCGCCGTCTAGCCAACATATATCTACTAATCATGCTGTCACTGATTTAATGTCTACTGGCCTCTTTATAAGTATGCCAGCAGTAATAACAATGACTTACAAATCTTACAATAGAAACGGTAGTAAAGATTTATTCACGGTTGTAATAATACCATCAGCGATCATCGCGGTCTATCAGAGTAATCTGTGGAGCTGTTGTGATTGTAGGAACGAATTATTGAATTGGAGCATTTGACATTAGTGCTGGTATCAAGACCAATCTGTTGGTGTAATTGGTTTTGTCAATTAAATGAATCTTTTTTTTTCGACCGAAGAAGCAGTAATGTCTTGTAAAATAGGCATGAGAACCAATCATCACACTTTAAGATATTACCTGTACGTATACCAACTTTTTTTTTAAATATGCACCTGTCATGTGATCTCACCACCATTGGTTGACTAGTAGAGAATGCCTAAGGCAATAAGTCCACTTTTGTAGGCACCTTTGTGCATGACGTATCTTCTATACCTATAATAATAATGTATCGCTGTTCGATAGTCCCACCAAAAGTGAGAACGGCTGGACCAATTTGACTAATTTTGGTCTTGAAATATTTGTGGAAGTCCAGGGAAGGTTTATACATTTCATAGGACAACGTCTGTCGGGTTAGCTAGTAAATAAATAACTAAATGTAAGTGAGTAAGGTACATTTTGTACCTTTTTTTTTTTTTTTTTTAATCTACTTTTAATTTGGGGTTTTTATCCCAAGTGAGGATATGTCAACCCCATCGTACCTTTTTACGAATACCACCACTTGGACATTAAAATAGGTAACTAAAGAGTACAACTCATTGCTGATCGGTCGCAGCTAGACGACATAGCTTTATAGCTGCCTCCGATTTTGGGTTGGCCAAGATAACTTGAATCAGACCTACATCAAGTCTGTTTAAATTGAGTTCGGTCATCAATAACTCGCGTTCGTCTTTATTTCGGTCACATTCCATCAGCAAATGTTGCACATCTTCAATTTTATTGCAAATTACACAATTAGGTGAATTCGTTTTTTTCATCAAGTATGCAAACTTTGCTGACGGAAAGTGGCCGGATCTAAGTCTTAGGGCTAGTTTAACATAATTTCTACTTAAGTTAGTGTCATTGAACCATGGTACACGAGGAAGCTCCCCCTGTATGGTCTTGTACCATATGCCTTTATCAATAGATTTGTTATTAAAATGTTTTTGCCAGTCACGGAAGCATACCGTTTTAAATTTATGTACTAGTTCCCAATGATCTGGTAAGTAGTTTATCATCGTACCCTCTACTGCTGCTAATTTAGCTACTCGGTCAGCTTCCTCGTTCCCCAACAGACCAATATGTGCCGGAACCCACTGCAACTTTAAGTCCCACTTTTATTAAAAATTATAATATATTTAAGTATGTCATAGGCTATCGATGCACCTCTGCGGCCAGAGGCGCATCGAGCCACATGTTGTAAGGCACTCTTACTGTCGGAAAAAATAACAATTTTATTCGAATTATGGCTACTTGCGTAAGCTAAGGCCTGATGTATTGCAATGAGTTCTAGCGACATTATTGATACATCACAATTAATTTTGAAACCAACTTTCTGCTGTAATGTTTTGTCGTAAAATCCAGCTCCTAAACCATGATCACCTTTAGACCCATCGGTAAACACACAGAGCCAACCATTATAGCTCGTGTTTATTTCTGCGATGACATTGTTCAACAAAATATTTGGATCATACCAAGTTTTAGACTGATTAATACTTGTTAAGTTTACGTTAATAATTTTGTTAATCTCAATGCCAGTTACCCAAATTTCCAAATTAAACATATTAAGAATCTCAACCGAATTAACATTAGTTTGACTCACATCCTGGTATGTTTTAACGAGTAAAGGTCTATTCTTGTTTTCCCAATATCTTAAATTACAAAGTGCACTCAAATCTGCAATCATTTTTTCTGTTACATTATTGGACCAAGAGACAACTTTTAAATTGTACTTAAATGCTAAGTATTGTCTTCTTAAGTATAACGGTACTATATTTAACTCGCTTTCCATAACGTGGATCGGTGAACTTTTAATAAAACCACCTATTATTCTTAGTGCTTGATTTTGCAGTTTATCTAACTTTGCAGTATGTGTTTTCGCACTGCAATCATACACAAAGCAACCGTAATCTATTCTGCTTCTTATTAACGCGATGTACAGTCTGCGCATGTGAGATGTATGTACACCGAAAGAGCTACCAGCAAGGACTTTTAATATATTTAAGAGTTTTGAACTTTTTTCAACAACTTCATTTAGATGTTTGCCCCAACGCAAACTTCTATCCAACCACATACCTAAGTACTTGATACATTCTGAAAAACCTAGATTACATTCATTTATTTTTAATGTGGGTAATATTCTTCTTCGTCCTCTACTAAATAAACAATAATTGGATTTACTGGGAGATAATTCTAAACCAAGTTCACCTAACAGCGCTATAATGGAATTGAGTGCTCTTTGCATGTACATTTCACATTTATAAATATCTTTGTCTCTAATATACAGAACATAATCGTCTGCATATTGCGACAACATCACATTAAGGGGTAATTGGCTTACATTATAGGTTATTAAATTAAAAATTAAAGGCGACAGAGGGTCTCCCTGAGCTAGACCTTTATTGGTGCATCTGGTAATTATTGTATCCTTATTATTATCAATTTTAATAGTTAGCCGTCTTTCACTTAAAAATGACCACAGGTAAGTACAAATTTTCGATCCTATTTTTAACTGATCCAATAACTTTATAGCTACATCAATTGAGACGTTATTATAGGCATTTTCAATGTCAAGAAAGCATGCTAAAGTTGGGATGTTCTTAGAGAATCCAATCTGAATATATGTGACTAAACGAGTAATTGCGTCTAAACAAGAGTGGGATTTTCTGAATCCAACCGTATGAGTTGAAAGGAATTTATTTTTTTCTGTGTACCATTCTAAGCGCTTAAACAGCATTAAATGAAAAATTTTGCACAGACAGGATATTAACGAGATAGGCCTAAGTTTTATTTCAGAGTTGTTATTATTGTTTTTAGGTATGGGGATGATTTGAATGTTTCTCCATTGACAGGGAACAATTCCGGAATTGAAAATTTTGTTGTATATGTTAAGTAAAAGCAGTTTGATTTCATTAGGTAAATTATAGATCATGGAATAAGATATCCCGTCCTCGCCCGGTGCTGAATCTTTTTTCTTTAGGCAGCATTCCAATTCCCGAATATTAAAATTGCTTTCCAAAGTTTCATTACTTGAGCTATAATTAGGCATAGAGTTTACAACGTAATCAGGAGTAAGCGAATACAGCATTTTCTTTTGTTTATCCGGCGGAGGATAAACCTTTGTATGTCTAAAGCCTTTTATCCATCTCATGCGTCGCCACATCTCAGGAGCTGATACTGCTTGATCAATGGAATTGCAGAACTTTTGCCAACTTAGGGCCCTAGCCTTGTCAATAATTTTTTGTGGTTCAACTGTTTTTTCTTCAAGTTTACCTAAATTTTCTGGAGTAGGGTTACGACGAAACTGAGACAGAGCCAATCTCCTCTGTGCAACTACTCTAGATAATTCTGGACTCCAATAAACTTTTGGCTTAAATTGATTTGTGGGTCCAGAACAACACTTAATATTAGGGATATGTTGGTCACTCGCAACATTAATTTGGTCTACGAAATAGTTATACATCTCTTGAATATTATTATTATTATTGTAAAAATTTAAATTGCTAGCTAAATTGTTTGATAATGCCTTCCGATATTCCACCCAATTAGCTTTTTTGTAATTCCTTTTTTTAGTGATACTGAAACTGTTTATAATATTCATTGAAGTTTTAATAATTAAGTGATCACTCCCGATATTTTCGTTAAAGACTTTCCAATCGAATTTTATCGCGATATCGGACGATATAAATGTTATATCCGGTGAAGTCTGTTGCAAATTACCATTAACTAATTTGATTCTAGTAGCCATCCCATTATTAAGAGATATGAATGAGTTTTCTAATGCGGAATCCATAATTTGTATACCTCTTGTATCGGTCTTGACCGACCAATTGGTGTGATGACCATTGAAGTCCCCAGCTATTATTGTTGATTTTGAAAATGATCAAAAAAATTCCATCCCAGTCAGAGGGATGGGTTTGCACGGACGAGGGGCAGTAAACACTTATAACATTTTCCAAATCCTTACAGTTCACTAATTTGACACTAACAACTTCAATTCCGGAATTAGAAACATAAAATGGATTTAAGTAAGACTGAATGGACTTGTGTACTATTATTGAAACACCCCCATACGAATCAATTCTGTCTGTTCTATACACATTATAGCCACTAATGTTAATGTGACTTTCACTATCTAGCCATGTCTCGCTGAGTATGGCTATATGGATATTTTCCTGATTTAAAAGTTCTGTAAATGCTATTAATTTAGGACGTAAACTTTGTGCATTCCATTGAAAAATATTTAAGCGTATATTATCATGACCATTATTAGCCATTTAAAAAGTTAAAAATATTTTTAATATATTCGCTCTTAGAAAACATACTTATTATAAACTTCTTACACTCCTCCCAAATAATCTTAATAACTGATCCAACTTTAACTTCGAATTTATCTTCCGACATAAAAATACCTTTCATTGATGACATCAATTTCTTAAATTCAAATATATACCTTAACTCCTCATTTTGTTTTTTACCCCTTTCTTTTTCTTCGTTCTGTGTTTTTCCGCTTTCTTCTTCCACCACCTGTTCCGGAGGGGACACTTCTTTTCTTTGTTTACGATTTCGCAAATTACTCGGTTGAACTATAGACGGTGGTTCGACAAGCGCTTCGCTAGCGATATCCATTGAGCTTATCTCCGATGACCTTGGTTCTCGATGTATTAATGACTTAGCGACTACACTGCTATACGTCGCCATACCTGTAGTTATATCTGTCGTTATAACATCAATAGGTGGAGTTTGGGTTATACATTCCGTTCTTTTGTGTTTCTCAATAAACAATTGAAGCGCTTTTCGGTATGGAACCTGTTCCTTGCTCATGATGACTCTAATTTGTTTTTCTTTTAAGTATAAGGGACACGTTTTGTCCAACACAAAATGTGGGCCTTTACAATTTAAGCACTTCAATTCTTGAATATCACAATTTTCGTGCTTACCCCCACATTTTGGGCATAATATTTTTTTTGTTGGGCAAAACTTAACTATGTGTCCGAACTCCCAACACCCTGAACATTGAGTCACAGGAAACACGTAAGCCTCAACTTTAAATCGGCAATCGTACGCGTATATGTATGGTGGTAACATGTTGCCTTTAAAACAAATTCTTGCTGATTCACTGTCGCTCCATTTACCCTCTGAGTTCAGTCGCCTAAGTCGTTTAATAGAAATAATTTCAGTTTGGCTTTTTATTATATCCAATAACTCTTCTTCACTCAGTTCCAAGTCCACGCCTTTTACCACTCCATAAGACAACGACAGTTCATTCAACTTCTGACACCTGCACCCCATCTCTTTCAATTTCTGACACTCTAATAATGTAATGGCATCTTTATCCTCTTTAAACTGAAGAAATACTTTGTTAGAACTTTTATATTTAATTCTGGTGATACCCTTAATATTCTCCGATCTTAGCAGTTTTGCAAAAGCCATTTGTTTAGGCAAATTTTTCGTAGATGTAACACACACCTCATACATATTATCCTCTTCTAAGTCGTTCTGATTTTTATTTTGATCTACCCTCTTGCTACTTTGGGTGTCAGTGGAATCACTTCTAATAAGCCGTTTAGGCTTCCTTCTCACAACAGTAATAAATTCATCTTCTGTACTAATATCATCTTCTTTCTCTTTTCTCTTTTCCGCATTTCGTTTCTCTTTTTCATCAACATGATCTACCTTCGAAGTACCTCCCTTTAATTGCTCATTTTCTCGTAGGCAATTAGCCAAAAACTCCGAATCACTGGCATCTTCTCCATCGCTATTACTTTCATCCATAACCAAATTTATTATTTACGACACACTTATTTACTCGGCTATGCAACAAAACACGTGCGCTGAGCGCGTGAATCACCGGGCGAGTGCATTTTGTACCTGTTAACTGAAAAATGTCCGCTACATACTCCTCTATCATTTCTTAAACAGCACTGGTTAAATAGTAGGAGTATTACTACTATTTTCCGTTTCGATTCGTTTGATCATGGGTAAGCTACGCTTGCCGCGGTCGTTTTGTGGATGGGTGACCATCGTTTACGTGATTCGGAAAGCACATAAAACCATTGGTCGCGGCTGTCATTCGTAAATCTTTGACGGTAGTAGAAGTTGACAACCAGTTTTATCTGGGGGTATCGTGTTACCCAGTTTTTGGATTGTGTAGGTCAGACAGGCAGTCGCTTCATGCATTCACACTGGTATTCAGCTGCATCAGGTTAGACTGGAAGCAGACCCCAACATAGTTGGAAAAGGCTTAGCAGATGATTACTATTTTCCGTTTTTCAAGTGAGTTCTGTGAGAACTTCTTTTTCCATCACATGACCTATTTAAGAAAGACACTCCATAACTAAATACTTGTAATGTTATGAGTAACTGGCGCCATTCGTTTCTCAAGCCAAGTTCCTTCAATTGTGAAGCGTGATGGTGCCGTGTTGATGTCACGTCTGCTATGTCGAGCGACAGAATGACATCATAATTTATTGATGTAAGGTTTCAGTCGCGTTGTCAGCGGATTTTGGAATAGCAGTATTATATTTACCCCATATTGTCCCACTCCACCTGCCCCATATTTACCGGGCAAGAATAGCACCCATCCATTTCATCCCGAGGATGTCGTAGAAGGCGACTAAGGGAAATTCTTAAATAGGGCAGCAGCGGCTTCCGTGTACTTAACAACCTTAATGCGATCCCTAAGACGCCTGTCAAGCGTAGGGATTATGGCAACCCCTTACGGGGGAGGACGTTGTTCAACAGTGAACGTCTTGCGGCTGATGTTGATTGTCCCCCTGGTAAACAATGAACTCCGTCCATTCTTTCCATCGCGATCGGTCTCGATTTTGTACTCCTCCTCGAGTCGTAAGCTCAGTGCTGAGCGCCGTGATGCTCCCGTCCACCAGACTCTCTACGACAGAGCTGCTTCCACCTCCCTTGATCCATGGCGTGATTTAGAGCATCTGTGATCGTCATGTTTAGGTTTTTGCATATTTGGTCGGACTATCTACCTATGACCTACCCTCAAAATATTACAATCGACGCCCAGTTTTTTGTAATACGTCCAACATTTAGTTTGTTATTGTGTTATGTATAGTTTTAAATATTCTCATGTAAGTGAATTGTAATTCTTGTGAGAATAAATGATCTCAAACCCCATCTAGTTGGGCTGCGTCCCTTAGGTCGTTCTCTTTCTAACTTTCCCGTGACATTTTGTGCTACATCTTGCCAATCTTCAAGTAATCCGTCATCTCCTTCGTGGTCTACCGCAGTCCGTCTCACCTATTTGGAGCATTATCATCTTCCTACCCTTATATGTTTCTTGGGGTCGGCTCAACACGTTTTCTTCTTCAATTCTGTTCGTGATCCGTCAACCATCATGATATCACTAACTCCCTTCTCTCTTAATATTTCAGAGCAAAAACATATAATTTCAGAAGTTGTTGTCCAGTTCTATTCTAGTTATATTGTCACTTCATCATCATCATCTGCCTAGCCTCTTCCCAACTATATTGGGGTCGGCTTCCAGTCTAACCGGATGCAGCTGAATACCAGTGTTTCACATGGAGCGACTGCCTATCGGACCTCCACAACCCAGTTACTTGGTAACACGATTCCCCTTGGTAAGACTGGTGGTCAGACTTTCTGGCATCGTGACACCCATAACGACTGTGAAAGATCTACAAATGACAGCCGGGACGGAACGGCTTTACGTGCTATCCGAGGAACGGAGGGAACTCGGTATGAAAGGGATGGCCACCCATCCACAGACCGACCGCGGCTAGCGTAGCTTAACCTTAGATCGATCGATCTGTACGGCTTTAACTTAGCCACGCTAAGCACGCTACACGCGCACGCACACGTACGCAAGCTATATTGTCACTTCTGAAATAAAAAAATATTTTAGGCATTGTTGTGCTTGAAGGCGATTATGTTCTTTGCAAAAACTTGTTTTGTCGTGTTTTAGTGCCTACTACTTATCATCTAAATCAATAAAGAAACGGTTACACTAAAAAAGCCACAGGAAAACACAATTACCTAATTTCGTTTACCTGTATGACATATTTTTTCCAGGTACAATACTACGAATTCTACTTAGCAGCCATATTTTATAAAATCATCTAAACGTCACGACATTAGCAAAATAAATCGACTCACATGAAATAACACGCGTTGAAAAATTTATATGAATATTATGTAATAATGCACTACAGCTTTTTCTTAAATATTTATTTTCAGTTACATTTCACATGTTTCTTTCGACAGCACTTTTTCTAGCATTCCGTGGTCCTAAAACACACGTCATGATATACAAGGTTAATGCTTATCCTGTCATGTTAATGATTTTCCTGGACCGTTATACTTTCTTATGAAATTGTTTGCTTCCCATAGTGTGTATAAAAGTTTTTACATAAAGCTTAAAGCTATACTCACACATAATTATTATACCACAAAATATAAAGGGTACAGAAGGACCACTCCCGGCATCTTCAAAAATAAATACCTAAACTGGCCAGACTCACTAGGGCTGCTACTGTTTTGACTCTGTAGGTTTTATTTGTGACTATATGAAATTTTATTGACACTGGTTGGAACTCTTTGCAATTTTTATAACAAAATTTTCTTGTTCGTCGTTTAATGTCAATGTCTCTCATTTATTCATTTAGACAACACGTGACAGTCGAGTCGTAAGTCTGCTTGAAACTGCTTGAGAATGCCTATAAACGTAATGTCAATGTGTGCGTGGTAAAAATGGCGGTTTGTTCTGAGTGGTCTCTCTGCTCGGGCGCGACGACGCATCACGTACTTTGTGATTATAACAAACAATAATACTGTTTTATTATTATAGTTTATTACATGTGTGTGATTATTATAATTGTATAATTTACTGTAATCATGTCTTAGTATGTCTGAGTCCTACATTGGCTACAATATTATCATTTTCTTGACGATGAGTATATTTTTAGTTTCTATCTCACTTACCCGCATACATTCTGATCTCAGTCCCGCCTTTCCTATGTTAATTAATCGCTGTCTATCCGACCGCGTCCCATATGCTATAAAAGCACACACTATCAGATACAGAAATCAGGACACAACCTTGACATAGTAAGCATAGACAAAAGATTATAAATCGATTTATCAACGACGGCCTGAAATCACTCAATGTGTTTTATCTAAAATATAGTTGACATTTTCATTGACGTTTGATGCTAATATATGGTACTCACGCGATCTGATCGTATCGTATCTTCATGCTCTAAATGCTTTTTAGGGCAAAGACCGATTGTAATACTCCTTCTTTGTGGAACCTTCTACAATGATTTTAGCGTCTTCTTTGTTTTTTGTCTCAGTCACGATCTGTCAAAATCCTAAGCTCACTTATTTTTTTTTTTACCTTTGACAATCGTATCGTGGTTGCTTTTACAAACATATAAACTCACATACACAAACAGCCAGACTCGGAGCAACTATCTATAGGCTATACAAATATTACATTATTATTACGGCACGGTTGGCGCAGTGGCTGAGCGATCGACTGCTGCGTAGCGTGTTCGTGTTCGATTCCCGCCCAGGGTAAATATTTGTGTGATGAGCACTTGTGTTTGCCTTGTGTCTGGGTGTTGTTTATCTATATATGTATGTATTTAAAATATATTTGTGTATGTATATCAGCTGTCTGACACCCATAGTACAGGGTCTCCCTAGTTTGGGGTCAGATGGCCGTGTGCGAAATGTTCCCACATATTATATTATTATTATTATTTGCTCCATGCGGGAATCGAATCCGTGATACGCAGTGTAGCAGCCAATCACTCAACCACTGCCACTAACGATGGTTATTTAACAACTCGGTTGGCGTGGTCAAAAAACCATCGTTACCATCTTCATCTAAATTCAATGAGAGATTTTTACAGTTGCCTGAACTGATGTCTAGTTTTATCACAGCGATTAAATTAACTTACTTGTAACTTTATAATATCACTGGGTCATTAAATACATAATTGGATAATAAATAATCTAGGATCATAAAATCACAATTAGGTAAGAGAAATCTATCTACAGTAAGTCTTGATTAATCGTCGAAGTTTGTAGACTCTAGTTCAACTTCTTTAGTAAAAGACAAATTATATAAAACACCATCTTAGTTACTTCAGAAATTCCATTTGAATTGCTGTAAAATGGATAAATAAATTAGTCTCTCTTCTCAGCTGCCACATTGAAGACATTTCCAATTGAAATGAAATTATACATTCCAAATACAGTATTCATAATCACGAGAAAACTCAGTCAAGATTCTATTGGAATGATTCAATTTTAAAATAAATTCAATAACTTGATAGAATTACTTAATTTGAATCTGCGAAGTAATTTTGCGCACTAGTGCTTCAACGCCTGGGTTCTATCATGTTGACAAAAGCGTTAAATTATACTGTCATTGATTAATGCCGAAATGTATAAATGTGTTTAGTCATTTTATTGTACCCCCGGTATAATGTACCTCGAGTATTTTTTCATTAGCGTTAACCGTTCTTACTACATCAAATTCCCGTTTTCAAACAGGTTGTTTTTGTTCATTTATGTTCTCTCTAACATTATGCAGTAAATTACATTCAGCAGTATTGTTGGCATATATGATAGCGAACAGATATGTCTAAGCGATCAAGTTGGTACTTATTTTGCTGTATAACGTTGATTAATTCTCAAGTTAAAGAAAAAGAGATAAGTGTGATTATGGGTACCTATACGAGGGGTAAAAAGACACATCACATATCTGTTAAGTGTTAAAGAACTACGCATACTCAACTGGCGCCGATTTCCTAGTTCACAAATTAAACTAAAATTAGACAATTGGCATCTCCTACTGCCAGGCAGCTAAAGAAAAAGACGGCGACAGATAAGTACTAAGTTGGAGATGTCAAATTAGTTTTTTCTTTAACTTCGCCGATTTTTTTTAATCAATATGTTCTGAAATGACAACTGTAATTGTATAAACACTTTAGATCAACTTAATTGACAGCTCATTAATTATGTCTCTTGTTTTATCGGAGAGAAAGGGATATAAATAGCTTAACCATATTTGCATATTTTTGTTAGATATTTATTATTACAACTTTTTATTTATTTACCTTTAGTCATGACTGTGGCCGCCCGTGGCATCTCTGCAGGGCCCTGTCAGAATACCAGCGCTGCGACATTTCATGTCGTAGCATTGTGCTGAGACAGGAGCCTTTTTGGTCTCGTACAGGTTTCATAAGGCTTTTTTTATGTTTTATGTAACCCTTTTTTATGTTTACCTGTACAAGGTTACAAATAAACAATTTTTCTTTTCTTTTTTCTTTTTAACCATACATATATGAACCTTATTTTATTTATCGCCCGTGTCGTCCACATCAGACCAAAGGCCTCCCTTTCTCCTTTCCAAGCTTCTCTAGCTTGAGCTATTGTGGACCAATCCCTCTTATAAGGGTCGACCTCGTCCCGCCATCTTCGCCTGAATCTACCACGACGTCATTATCATCATCAGCCGAAAGTCGTCTATTGTTGAACATAGACCTCCCCCATAGAACGCCACAACGAGCGGCAACCTGCCGCTTGCATCTACGGGATACCCGCGACATTGACAATGTCGTCGGTCCATCTGGTGGGAGGCCTACCAACGCTGCGTCTTCCGGGTCGTGGTCGCCACTCGAGAACCTTTCTTCCCCATCGGTTATCGGTTCTTCGAACGATATGACCTTGCATATTCTGAGAGCTATGTCGGTGACTTTAGTTCTTTGGCGAATACGATCACGACGTCATCTACTCCTAAATATGGCTCCAAAAATTCTCTAGGGAATTCCTTTGTACTTTTTCACTCAGTACCCTTTCACTATAATTCAAGCGCGATTACGCGACAGCTAACCATTGGACCACCATCATCGAGTTCCGCCATTTTGTCGTCTATAGTATTATGTAAATTGTAAATTGATTGCTCCTAACTTCCTCGGAGATTTGTGGCGATCGTAATTTATAACCATTTAATGTTACGTGAACGTTTGTCTGGCTTATAATTTATTTGCTGGAAAGCGTAGCGTTTAGTTTATTCGTAACTTTATTACTTGTTACTGATTCTATATGATTTTTTAGATCAGCTCTTGTCTAAGTAAAAGCCGTACGGATCGATCGGTCAAACTATAGTTGCCGCAGTCGGTCAGTGGATGGGTGATCACCCTATTCATACCTGTACTCCTCCGTGCCTCGGAAAGCACGTAAAGCCGTTGGTTTCGACTGTTATGCGTAGATTTTTGACAGTCGTTATGACATGTGTTGTCAGAAGCCAGAATGTCTGACAATCAGTCTTACCAAAGAGGTATCGTGTTACCCAGTAACTGGGTTTTGGAATTCAGACAGGCAGTCGCTCCATATAAAACACACCACACCCAATATAATTGGGAAAAGGGTAGGCAGATGATGATTCTACATAATTATGTGATTATTGAAACAACAGACGTTGTCCTGCCCTTAAAATAACAAAATATCCTAGATCCCGTCTGCAGTGCTACCTACCGCCGAGTTCAATTATGTTTTCAAACCATCAATATAATAACAATATACACACAACATTTCATCCAAGTCAATCCAGCCGTTTAGGAGGAGTTACACAAACACACGTACGAAATTACCGCTTACAAACAATTTTACCTTATCATATTATTAGTTCAGATAACCATACAAAAATTTACTGCTTGATAATATAAACACCATGCTTAAAGGTCGTTTATGTTTTAAACAACTCAGTATGCGCGTTCCAAGGGCGAATACCTTAATGAGTTCATGTTCCTATATGAGTCAAACTATGCGGATGTAATGGGCTGTTAATATTTTAAGAAGTGTTTCCTAAACAAAATGTGATGATTTATGATGATAACGTTATTCTAATGCATACGTTTTTAAACAATCTGGCTGGTTGTTTGAATTTTTCTCGAAAATTGCTCTTATGTCTAAACTTTCTGCTCTGAACTGATTTCGTTTTTCTATTCATCATCTGCCGAGCCTTTTCTTAATTATGTTGGGGTCGGCTTCCAGTTTAAACGAATACAGCCGAACCAATGTTTTACATGGAGTTAATGCATGTTTGACCTCCCACCCCGTTACTGAGTAACATTTTACGCCTTGATTTGTTTTTTCTATTGCTATTAATGTATTGAGGGCGCAGAATTGGGATAATACGGGATCAATAGAATCAAATTCCTTTAAGTTCCTACACTTTATATTGAGAATCACAAATAAAATAGTCTTACTAAGGGCGGGTTGCTACAACTATACATTACTGAACGGTAATAGTCAAAAATGGCGCTAATTATCGTCAAATCAAAAAAATGGGTTGTTTCACAAAATCGTACGTCAAAAAGTTACTATTACCATAACCGTAAGCACAGAATACTTAATAGTACTACGTACAGAAGGGACACTCCCTTCCCCGCGCTACATCAGATACCGCACCGTCACCCCGCACTAGGAGGGGCTAACCGCCGACTCTTTAGCCAGGGCGCTCAAAATTGCCGCGTAATGGTACGGGGCGATCGTGAATTCCATATTTTGTAATTAGGTAGGTAGGTACCTTAATTTACCATTATTGATGACGTTTATGTCATTACAAATCCGAGTATTCAAAATCAAATATCATTTATTTTATTTCTTTAAGAAATAAATAATTGAACGCTCGGACAAGGTCACTTCTGAATAATAATGCTCGAAACGTTCGGGTAGTTCCGTCGTCGTTCGGTTCACCCGACGCAAAGCGCTGCACTTTTCGCGCCATTTTGTACGCCACGACATCCAACTGATTCAACCCTACTAAAATTCACGCACACATTTGCACGTGTACAGACGTCATTTGGTTTTGTAGTAGTACTAGGTAATTATTTTGCAAGTTTTGTATGAAGTGTCCGAGGTGTGCCGTAAGTCAACGTAATTTTGTGTTGTCAACAGCTACTTCAATATTATGGAATCTCTTATTGAATTACTTTAATTGATGGATTTCTATGTCATGAAACAACCCGTTACATTTAACGTACGTTAAACATCTCTCATCATAGTAACTTTTTAACCGTCCGTATGTAACGTTAACCGACTGTTTGAAACAACCCGCCCTAAGAGTCTATAACTAGGACATTACTATAGTACTAATTTGGATCTAAACAGGCCAGTCTGATGTTCCTTCATATTGAAACCATACCTCTCGATATCGCACAATGCTAAACAAAAGCGCTTTGTTTTGATTTGAAAGTGCATACGTCATGACACGATCCGAGATATCTGTTTTAAAGCAATTAATAGAAAAAGAAAGAAAGAAAGAAAGAAAAATGGTTTATTTGTAACCTCGTACAGGTAAACACAACATAAAAAAGGGTTATATAAAACAATAAAACATAAAAAGAAAAGCCTTATGAAACCTGTACGAGACCAAAAAGGCTCCTGTCTCAGCACAATGCTACGACATGAAATGTCGCAGCGCTGGTATTCTGACAGGGCCTTGCAGAGATGCCACGGGCGGCCACAGTCATGACTTAAGGTAAAAAATAAATAAAAAAGTTGTAATAAAAAATATCTACAAAAATATGCAAGCTAACATTATGTAAAAAATATGTAATATGTAAACCCGACATAACTATTAATTATATAAAGTTATTAAAACAATAAATAAATAAAAGTGAATACATAATATAGCATTTTTCCTTTTTTATTTTTTTTATTTCTTTTTTAATGTTGCAACTATCGGCCAATGTGTTTCCACATTGTTTGTCTATGCCGCTGGCGTTGTGAGAGGTTTATTATATTACTCTGTGGTTGTGAGTTTGTGACAAACGAAGGGACACCGACGACTCAAATTGACAACAAATAAAACTAAAAAAGTGTAATAAGTGTATGTAGTATTATGATAAGTTCATGTATAATAATTATGTACTGTAATCTCTTATGTGTGGTGTGGATCACGACAGGGAATTTGGTCAGTGGGTCGTCTTAGTTCTTAAAGCGAAAAAGAGTTATTCCTTATGTTAAAGCGAACAACAAGTATTATTAATAACATAAAGCGGTATACGGTGATCTGTATGATTAAAAGGAATAAAAGAAGAGAAGACACTCGCTGCCGAGTTTCACTGAGGTCAGCATTCCCAGCTACGTGCAAACCAAAGGTAAAATACTTCAGCTATTATAGTCCTTTTGTTTTTGTAGTAGGTGTTTTTTATATTTTAAACTAAAGGTATGGACTGTTTTTATAGCACGAAAAGGAGGTGGCAAATCGTAATAGATGATGAAGTTAATATTGACATAAAGAATAGGGTCACGACATGGCAGTTAACGTTTTATGTCAAACGTGTCTGGTCAAAGTCCACATGTTATAGGATTCTGTTGTGAAAACATTTTACGACCTTTTCTTTTATTTAATAGCTTGGGAGACGATTGACAATACTGTCGCAATTTCTTAATGTTGTACAGAATAGGGGATATTACTGCAATGTTCTGGCACCAGAGTGCAGCACTAGCGTAAACCGTAAACAGTTTTTCGACGAGTCGTTCAAAGCGTGAAATACTACCTTTAATTAAGTTCAAAATTGGGAAGTGTAATTTATTATACAATAATGCATCAGTGCTGTGTATTTTGATGTAGAAATGAAGGGAGTCATTCATTTCTAAAAGAAGAAAATGTTGGAAAACTTTGGGAAGCAGCTAAAAATCACGCTAAAATATGTTCAGGTGAGATAGTCGTATTTTCAGAATAACGTTCACTTTTATCATGTAAGACAACCAAATATGATTTTATTCTGAACATAACCTAGAATCCACTATCAAATGACCGTAGGATACCATAATATAAAGTACAGTTAGGTAAGTAAGATTAATTATGTGTGCCTATGTCCAGCAGTGGACGTCTTTCGGCTGAAATGATGACTACTCGCTGATTGCTTGAAGTTACATTTAAAATGACTGTTATCATGAATTTTGTACATTATTCTAAACCATTCCATTTTGACCTAATTTAAAGTACTGCACTTTTAGATAAGCAGCCGCATAGCAGATTTTTATGAATTATTTTAATGCTAAGGTGTAAATTAATGTAAGTTCTGAATTCTTGGTATGGGGTTGTGCATTGATCACCCGTCCACCTTGTCAAAATCAAAGACAAACCAGTAACATTTGTCGTTTTGTTGAAACTGCACTGCGGCTTAAAGTAGCTCATCTACTTTGACCCATGTAAGCAAAGAACGGCAGTCGTTAGTCTATTTAGAACCAAAGCGAAAACAAAACACTGCCGCTTTTATTTTTTCCTTTAAGCTTTTTGGAATGCTAATATCACAAGGGTTAAATCAACCGCATTGTGGGTCCCGGAAAACGTCCAGCGACATCATGGTGGACCCTGACGAGGTCGAAGCTTACAAGCAGGATTGGTCCATACTAGCTTAGGATAGACAGAATTCCAAAGAATGATGCCTTTGCCCCGCAGTTTCACAACACAGACAAGAAAAAGTAGCACACTAAATAGACGCTTAAAACTAACAAAATTTATGTTACTGCCACACTCAGAGACGTTACTTAATAATAATGAATCATTAACTTTATTGACCAACGTAACTTGGCGCATATCAACTACAATATTAAAGTTAATGATTCATTATTATTAAGTGACATCTCTGAGTGTGGCAGCAAGTCGTATTACTTAAGTACATAATATGTACCATAAAAACTTTTCCCGTCCCATTTCCAAAACGGACTTACAGAACAAAGCTTATCTTAAATTGTAAAACTTAGCTCATACCATCAAAACTAAATACCTGCTCTTTAAGGTATAACTTCAGAATATAAGCCTCTTAGCCTAGATTAAAAGTTCTTGAACTTTCTGTCTCGAATTTTCCTGATCAATATATTTTATATATTTAGTTCGACCTTACCTTTAATTAAGTGTAGCTACCGATATTTTTAATAAAGATTGCAATTACATTTTTGATTTAATTCGGAAGTAACGTGTATCCGGATCCGAAAAAGGAGAACGGATCTTTAAAAAAAGGTAAAGGATATTTCCAATTACTACCTTATTTTTGGTGTTATTAAAGGTTACAGTTTTGTGCATAATTTGCATTTCCTATTTTTTTGGCTAAGCTTAGGTATATCTGTTGCAGGAAAATGGTTCAATTACGGACTGCCAACAATACATTATATTGCAATAAAAACGTGACAATAATATAAAGCATACATGCGTAATACGCGTACGCATTATAAACAAACAAGTAAATGAGAGAGCTATGAAGGTCCTAACTTGCCTATTTCACAATTTCACTAAACTAGTTTAGGGATTTGATCAAATCACTTACTTTCTTCAGGGAAATAACCTAGCGAGTAGTTTTTGTAACTTCTGCTGTGATTTGATTAAATCCCTGATTGTACAGACGCCCACACATCCAGCTATACCAAACTGTCAAATTTAAAACGCAAACACAAGTTCAATCCTAGCTAAACGTATGTAAAAATATCTAATAATATTTCAACAGCAACCGAGATATCAGCCGGTCAATTCTGTGAAAATTTTCCCTCCCTCAATTTTGGTGAAGTGAAGTTGGTTTCACAGAATAGTCCTGCAAGTCCAAATTCTATGTAGCTTTGAATTTAACCAAGCTGAATTTTATCACTGGCCTTTGAAAAAGTCGTAAAACTTTTCACCAAGAAAATCCCCGTCAGGTAAATCCACGCGTAAATCACATGACGTATTGACTGACATACATAGAATTACCTTGTTACTTGCAATGCCATACTCACATATATTCTGTAGGTACTTGCATCAAGTCTTCACCTTGACACTGTCACATCAAGGTACTATAACCGCCGAGTACATTTAACTGAATAAAACATTCACCTGTATGTCTATTCTGTTGCAATCTCCCTCGGTGAACACCTAGGTGTAGCGAGCTGTCATCCGTCCGTCTGCTTTGTCAATCCATAACATCGGGACTGGTGACAGCTAACTTCACCTAGGTGTTCACCAAGGGACATTGTAACAGAATAGCACTACAAGTTCTGTTTATCATAATTTGTTTAATAATGATAATGTTCTACAAGATATTATTTCTTCATTATGTTACCATCTTATCCAAATACATCACAATAGGATACTGAGGGTCTATTAAGACCGCGAATAGCACTACCCCATTTCTACCCGTGGATGTCGTAGAAGGCGTCAGAGGGATATTGACCAGAGGATGGCGAGCAGGGTCCTTCTACAACTACTACGATCGCCAACATGCATCGGCCAAGCATGGCAATTACGGCTTAATCCCCCCTTCTAAAGGTTAACATTATGAAGGTGGTGAATCCAAGAACCTTTCAAGTAGATCCGAATCCGAGAATTGACGGTCTGAAATAGATAGAATTCAGATATAAAGAAAAAAAAAGAAAAAGCATTTATTCGCCCGCCAGGACAAAAACACACAAAAATAACATAATTCATAAAAGAAACGAAAATTGGTCCTATACGAGGCCAAAGCCAAAAGGCTCCTATCTCAGCATGTTGCTGTAAAATTAAAAGAAACCGTCACAGTGCTGATATTCTAAAGCACTATTGCTCTTAAGTTCCGAATTTTAACCGTCCGAGATTAGAACATTTACAATTCGTATTGAAATCGGATCGCGTGTTCGGATTCGAATCGGAAGCAATATGCAAACACCTTAGCTGTTACAATTCTGATTGTTCACAAGAATCCAACAAAAATCTTCAACGAACTAATTGCTCGTCATCACTTATAAGATTGTAATCTATATTTCTCGCACACATATCCTACCAAACTCCACTTACTTTTATAGTAATCGGAGCCATTGTTTACTATATTAGATCGGATCAGGGTAGTGGCACAGTAGGTATCCGTTTGAGGTGTGATGACGTCTTGCACACCTGCCAATCTAATTCAAGATGGCACCCACGTTGAATTAGAAATCGGAATTACCATTACATTTTCAATGACGATAAATATCTAGGCTATGTCTTAAATGTTGAGGATTGCTGTGTCTGTGCTGACTTCTGAAGATTAGTACCATCTGAAGAATGGTATAATACGCTGGGTAACACCTCCCCAAGTTCTTCCAAGAACCTGTGTCTCGAGCCGCCTCGAACCAACCTTCGTGGTATGCATCCAGGTGGTCATCTCGCCACCTTTTTCTGGGCCGTCCTCGCGGCGAGTATCGAGTATTTGGTTAGCCTAAGCTAGAACCTTAGTTTTTTTTTACTATAAACTTGAAAAGAAGTCATTGTATTCAAACAACTGACCCTGTAAGGATAGTATAAGCTGTTTAAATAAATAAACTTTTTTATATGACCAACACCGAAAATCGCGAAAAAAGTTGGCCATGATCCATACCAATATTTAATCGAGTTGTCAACCGACTTCATAAAGAAGGAGGTTCTCAATTCGTCTGTATGTTTTTTTTTTGCATATTTGTTACGCGATTTCTCCGGAAAATGTAAAGCGATTTTGAAAATTCTTTTTTTTTATGGATAGGGTATGCCTCAAGGGTGGTCCCATATAATTTTATCCAAATTGATTCTGCACTTTTTGAAAAAATCAACAGAAAGCAAAAAAATATACATGGATGATGTTGTAATGTTCTCACCTTGTACTTTCAATCTCTGTTTTGACTGTGTTGCCATTTCTTAATGGATTTGAATGATAAGGAAGTACTAAAAAGCGAAAAATAAAAAAGCTTTTTTACATAAAAGACAACCGCCTTCAAAAACCAAAAAGTGAAAAATAACTTTAAAACAGAACACACATGGCTTTAGTTTCGGAAGTCGGTGGCAATACAAAACAACAAATAGAACAGCTAAGCCACCGACTTCCGAAACTAAAGTCATGTGTGTTCTGTTTTAAAGTTATTTTTCACTTTTTGGTTTTGAAGACGGTTGTCTTTTTTTGTGAATATAAATGTATGAATCAGCAGTTTACACATCGGTGACTAATATTATAAAACTGAAGAGTTTGTTTGTTTGTTTGAACACGCTAATCTCAGGATCTACTGGTTCGAATTGAAAAAGTCTTTTTGTGTTGGATAGTCCATTTATCGAGGAAGGCTATAGGCCCATGCGAAGCCGGGTCGGGTTGCTAGTAATTAATATAAGTCTGAAATCGCCAATCTGCCTTGAGCGCACGTGGTGATCAATGCTCATGTCTTCTCTATATGAGAAGACGCCTTTGCCCTGCAGTAGGCTGATATTATTTACCAACAATATAGGAAGGAAAATATAGATTACTCTATCGATTACTTCTCGCTCTATTATTACTTTTACATGAAGTAATCTCATTCATCATTTATTTCCATCTCAAATCTATAATTATCACGTGACACATTTACCCTCTAACTTTACATTTTAATCTTCGGACATTCACAATCAAACAACATCCTAACTATACTTAAGTACACTGTAAACGATTCATTGAACCTACGTTGAAACTGCAAAATATGCATTTCTATTTTTAGATAATGCTTTATGAACGCAACATTGTATTATTCAATTCATTTTATTACACTTGCATTCGTTGAAGCGTGGTATATGTAAATTATAAGGAAACCAGACAATTATTTTATCAGAAAACGGTAATTAAATCCTTTATTAAACATCTCAGCAGTGTGGTGCTGGCCGTGAATAGGACCATTGCACCTTATTTCTACCCGTGGGTGTCGTAGAAGGCGATAGAGGGATATTGACCAGAGGACGGGCAGTAGCGTCCTTCTGAGTACCATAACACCTACTGCGATCGCCAACATGCATCGACCAAGCATGGCGATTACGGCTGAACCCCCCTTGAGGGAAACCTATGCCCAGCAGTACGCATCTAAAGGTTGACATGTGTGTGTGTTGTAATCTCAGTCTTAATCTGTCAATTTTATCGACATTTTTGACATGATTCGCCGCTGAGTTGAGACAGCGACGAAGTTTTGGCCGTTTTTAATTACTAGAATTATCCTTCTGATATTTTGACATATACTATTATAACATGAGGATCAATAAGGCGTACTATTTACTTAGTATCTGCTATTTTGACATATACGTGTTTGTGAAAGCACGTTCAGCAGCACGTGTGTAGTAACGTGTTAGAAACCCATACATGTGCCCATGTGTTGTTTTAGTAAAGACAACATTGTTAGTTTTGGCACTACATAACTAATTAATTGTAATCCTTTGTGTTTGTTCATATAATGTGATTTTACCATCACGTTAGCATTTGTGTTTACAAAATGAACTAATAGGGTATTACATGTATACATTTTTGAAAAGTGTCTCAATGAAATTTTGTAGTGCTAATATGTCACCAAAAAAAACACAAAATTTTTATTCAATCGATAAGTGCCATAAAAATGCATCTAAATTTTAAATTTTCAAATTTCGCGCGTTGTTTGACGAAAACGCCTCTTACTGGACGCCATATTGCTCAGCGTAAATGACGTCAGTTCGTTTTGTATCAAATGAGCTCATATTAAATATTATAAATTGATAATTGTATATCATTTAAAAATAATTAAAAGCATATTTTGTAATAGGTGTAATAATGAAAAAAATACGTTGGTTACGAAAATTATAAAAGTAGGTACAAAGCCTATATTACGCCAATCGGTTGACTGACAGTTGTCAATTTTTTGTTTACACAGCCGTATGGCGTAATAACATGGCCGCTACTATTTCACGGTGTTTTATAACAGATTAAAAATACTGAAAACTTTGAATTGAATTTAAAAATTTGTTTTGTTATTGTATGAACTAAAACTTACATTTTCCGACGGCTTTATGCCTAAACTGTCTCAATAATATATTTATAGATTTTTTCTCGTATAGAGTAAAATACCCTATTGGGTTGCTCTGAAAAATAGAGAAATATTCATTCAATGCTTCACTAATCCTTTAAAGAAACGAAACGATATAATTGCCTACAGTACTGATACTGTAGGCAATTATATCGTTTCGTCAAAATAACAAATTGTACAAATACGTGCGTGTGTGTGCGTGTCTACGCGCCGCTCGAACTAAAAGCAGTTCCCAGTACCAGTCGTTCGACGAGGGAAGAGGTAAGGAATAGTTTCGGAGGGGGGAGTGACGCTACTGTCATCATCATTATCATCATCATGTCAACCTTTAGACGCCCACTGCTGAGCATAGGTCTCCCCCAAGGGATCCCAGCCATAATCGCCATGCTTGACTGGTGCATGTTGGCGATCGCAGAAGGTGTTATGGTACTCAAAAGGATGCTGCTACCCATCCTCTGGTTAATATCTCTCTGTCGCCTTCTACGGTCGACACCAGAATAATGAATGAAAATGAAATGCCGTCAAACGGGGTGACTTTGAAACTAAAGGTGACTCTGATAATTACCTGATATTCTAATATTTTACTAATTTTTACCCGTAAAATTAAACGCATCCGACTGATTTATCTTATATTAGGAATTCAAGTCGTTACGCTATGTTTTGTGAATTGTGTAGCACATTAAAGATAGTTGAAGTGGAAAAATTATGTTCAAAGGTAACCCTGAATATTAGTCTAAAATGCGTTCTGCGTCGGGGTGACTTTAAACCAGCAATAAAAATCGGGTGTTATCAAAGCAGCCCTATTTTCAATATCAATAAAACTGACAGGTTTTCATTTCTTTTTCTCCTAAATTATTAATCATTTTAAGTTTGCAAAGTCATTTATGTTATCATTCAAAAAGTCGTCATTAATTTAGTTTTTTTTTTAGTTTTTATTACAATATTGTAAAGGATACGTAGGTTTTTATTTCCAAATTAATCAATTGCACCCCGTTCGACCAGTACTTAATTACTATCTAATAACAAAAACACTTTCATTACTACTCGTTCCTTCAAACATCCGCCGCAGACGTTGCGTAACAAAATGGAAACAAAAATAAATAGGAAACAGTACCCGCTGTAACTCCGGAAACAGATAATAATTCACCACGTCAATTATTGTAAAGGAAAAGCCCTCAGAGAGCGTATATCAAAGCCACTCCTGTGGACGTAGATATATATCCAATTACGGCGCGAACAAGCTGTGTATATATATATTGTGTAAACAGTATCTATACGTCCTCACACCAACGTAACTAAGTCAGTTGAACCTTGTAGAGGTACTTTATTACTTACTATAGGTACAGTAGAACAAACTGTTTGGTTTACAACCAGCGTCTACTTTTCAACCGATTAAAAAAAAAGAAAAAAGCTATTTTACAAAAAAAGACAACCGCCTTCAAAAACCAAAAAGTGAAAAATAACTTTGAAACAACACACATGACTTAAGTTTCGGAAGTCGGTGGCTTGGCTGTTCTATTTGTTGTTTTGTATTGCCACCGACTTCCGAAACTAAAGTCATGTGTTTCAAAGTTATTTTTCACTTGTTGGTTTTTGAAGGCGGTTGTCTTTTTTGTAAAATAGCTTTTTTATTTTTCGCTTTTAAGTAGGTACTTCCTGATCATCCAAATCCATTAAGAAATGGCAACACAGTCAAAACAGAGATTGAAAGTACAAGGTGAGAACATTACAACATCATCCATGTATATTTTTTTGCTTTCTGACGTTTTTTTCAAAAAGTGCTGACTCAATTTCGATAAAATTTATATGGGACCACCGTTGAGGCATACCCTATCCATCAAAAAAAGAATTTTCAAAATCGCTTTACATTTGCTGGAGAAATCGAGCAACTAATACACAAAAAAAATAAATAAAAAAAAACATACAGACGAATTGAGAACCTCCTTCTTTTTGAAGTCGGTTGAAAAGAAGGAGGATCTCATTTCGACTTTGTTTTTTTTTGTATGTTTGTTACGGGCTTTCTCCGGCTAATGTAAATCGACTTTGCTGATTCCTGTTTTTAATTCCTTAGTTGTGACCCATAAAAAAATATATCGAAATTGATTCAGCACTTTTTGAAAAATAAACAAATACCCAAGAAAATATTCATAGATGACGTTTTAGTTTCTCCGTTTGTTAATGGATTTGGATGGTATGGAGGTACTAAAAACGTAAAATAAAAAAGTTTTTTGAAAAAAGACATTCGCTGCAAGTGATAAATAACTTTAACACAGAACACACATGACTTTAGTTTCGGAAGTCGGTGGCTTTGTTCTATGCTAAAAGTGCTATAAACTATGATGCGAGTGTGCTAAATAATCCATTTTAAGCAGTAAAACATTGAATCTAAAGTGAATGATGGATTGTTTGTTTGTTTATCTGTTTGTAATGGATAAGCTTAAAAAATACTTAACGGATTTAAAAAAATCTTTCACCTATTTGTTCACTATTAGCAAGTAAGAGATAGGCTGGCTATATTTTATTATCAAAAAGAAAATGAAAGATCCGTAAAAGTCACGTAATTAATTGGCAACAGCACGTTAAATTTTATCGAATGGCCGATTTTATAGTCTTTATAAGGAAACTAAGCGATGATAATGAGCCGTGAAGAGTTTTATGAGCAATTAATAAATGCTTATTTGATTCTTGAGATATCTTTTGTAATATTCCTTTTTTGTACCGATTACCTATTCAACTTATAAGTTGAAATGGAAACTATTAAATGACATATTTGTTATCTAAGTACTTATATATTTACTGCAATCAGAAATAACATTACAATTTTTCAACCAACATTGTTAGAGAATCAACAACTATCTCTATATTAAAAACATTCAACCGTATAATAAATAAATAAATAAAATAATTTTATTTCAGGCAATAAGCTGCTATCGTCGTCCGTGTGGTGTCGGACGTAAAGAATAGGACCATCCCATATCTTCCCGTGGGTGTCGTAAGAGGCGACTAAGGGACTCACCAGAGAATAGGCAGCAGCGTTCTCTGTGCCTTTGTAACAACCATACTGCGATCGCCAACCCGCCTGCCAAGCGTGGCGATTACGACAAAACCCCCCCTTTTGGGGGAGGCCGATGTCCAGCAGTGCACGTCTTTCGGCTGAAATTATGATGATGATGATAGATGACAACACCCAGACACAATGCACTAGGCAATATTTTTTTATTACAATACATCCCTGAGCTGCAAATTGCAAAAACGTTAGAAATTTTGAAATTCGCGGGCTGCCCTGGCGCATACCATTCTTAATTAATAAATGGCATGGCGTTCGTATTTTCTAAAAGTTACTAGATTTTCTCCCCTGCTTAGAATAGGATGACAAAAATATGACCATAATGCAGTTCTTATTAATTCAAATTGTCATTCTAAACTGCATTTAAGGGGCTATTAAACGTCTTTTACAGATTTTAAACTGACAATCACGTCAAAATGTGCAGTGTAAATGATTTGAAAAAAATATATGTTAAACTAGAACATTCTCTTAATCACTTAGTAAGTGAATATTTTTAATTATATTCATATTAAATAGATTAATTAATACGTGAAGTTGCGTCTGACGCGGACAAAACATTGACAATCACACAAAATCTACCAGGTAGTATAATTAAACGAAACTTACACCATCTTACAGACAATTTTATTATCTATCTTTTACTATACGCCTTTTTTTTAATTTTGAAAGAATACTACTTTTATTTAATTTTTTCGACTAAACTTTGAGAGTTTTGGACGCCAAACTGATGCAGAACGGACGCAGTCCGCGTCCAAAACTTTCAAAATTTAGTCGAAAAAATTAAATGAAAGTAGTATTCTTTCAAAATTAAAAAAAAGGCGTATACTAAAATATAGATAGTAAAATTGTCTGTAAGATAGTGTTAGTTTCGGATAATTATACCTGGTAGATTTTGTGTGATTGTCAATGTTTTGTCCGCGTCAGACACAACTTCACGAGTTAATTAAACTATTTAATATGAACTTAATCAAAAATATTCACTTTCTATATGATTAAGAGAATGTTCTAGTTTAACATATATTTTTTTCAAATCATTTACACTGCACATTTTGACGTGATTGTCAGTTTAAAATCTGTAAAAGTCGTTTAATAGCCCCTTAAGTATCGAGTCATATGGGTCACTTTCTACCACCATTACTAAACACCTAACAATGACTCGTGGGCGATGATCTCAAAGCCTCGATGCAGACTACACTGAGCAATCACATCTGCATAAACTGTAACACGATACATCATGAATTGACAGTTGAAATTACATTGACAAATTATAGTCGGTAAAGCCATCGATATAACCTGTATTGGTAAATTGATCCCATTTGTAATCTACCTTGTCATTGGATGCTCTGGCAATGCTGTTTGAAAATATATCGATGATTTGTTAGGGATCCCAAAGTGTTTTTGTTAATATGTCTACTAGCAGTAGTAGTTTATAGTACTGCTGGGTAATGGAGCGTAACGTAATTTAGGATTTTCAGAAACGGACCCGGGGGTTAGCGCGCCAAAAATAAAAATGGATTGTTCCCACTAGTTCTACTAAACCGTTCTACGGTAGAGCTAGTTGGACTTTATCTCCCAGTAGTCCTACGATGTTAGGTGTTACAAAATAGTAGAACTAATGGTACTTTTTTATTCCCACTAGTCCTATACTCATAATAATAACACCAGCCTATTATCACAGTATAAATATTAATAATTACTTTTTAATTATTACTTTTTGTTATGCACCCGCCATATTATCTCTTCATCACCCTTGGTTGACTGGTAGAGAATGCCTAAGGCATTAAGTCCGCCTTTGTACCTTCGTGCATGAAGTATAATATGTGGGGACATTTTCACACACGGCCATCTGACCCCAAACTAGGGAGACCCTGTACTATGGGTGTCAGACAGCTGATATACAAACACAAATACATTTTTTTGTAAATACATACATATATAGATAAACAACACCCAGACACAAAGCAAACACAAGTGCTCATCACACCAATGTTTACCCTAGGCGGGAATCGAACCCGCAACACGCTGCGCAGCAGTCGATCGCTCAGCCACTGCGCCAACCGTGTCGTCCCGTATAAATAAATAAATAAATATTAGTACTATGTACCGTATAGTAGCGACACGCCCCGCCTCCCTCCAATACACTGTTCCTCACCTCTTCCTGCGTCGAACGTGCTCTCGAAACTGTTTTTAGTGCAAGCGGCGCGTAGACACGCACACACAGGCACGTATTTGTACAATCTGTTATTTTGGTAGTAGTGTGGGTAATTAAATCGTTTCGTTTTGATGGAGTGTCGTAGGTGTGCTATTATTGTCTCACTGCATGGCAAAGGTACCTTCTCATACAGAGAAAGCATGACCACAAATAGAGTCCCGCTTGAGACCCTTTGACTACGGAACCGTACAAAAAGAAATCCCCATTGCCATGAATTCATGGTCTCGCAACAGATGGGCCACTTTCTCGTGGCATTGCAGTCATTGCCAAACAATGTCCCATGGGCCGTGGGCGACTTCCCAGCGAGCCATTTGCATAAACTGCACTCGGTACTGCAGCAATTCTGACGTAGTCTTGGTACCGAGGCTTCAATCTACTTGATTGAAACTAGATATTTCTTATACTTATTTAGCTAATTATAATTATTCTAACCGACTTCGATCAAGGAAAAGTTTGTCACTTTATTCGTCTGTGTAATTTTTTAGAATGTTTGTTACGCGATATCTCCTACAAATAATAATAATAATAATAATAAAAAGCGTTATCCCGAACCATCTTCTCCATAGCTTAAAACTACTAAATCTAAAAGAAACTCTCTATATCGCCCTACAGAAAGCTGCCATATTAAATACATGCCGCATTGTCAGAAAGTTCATGCAATTAGATGAACACGAAATTGGTCCCCAACACAACACGTCCTATATCTAATACACACCACACGCTGCACTTACTTGGCTTCGGCCCGTAAATGTAGCTGAATCCAGCCAAAGTGCTGAGAAAAAACAACACATATTCGAAAATAATAATAATAATCTTTATTCATGAACATGAGACAACCATACAGAGTAACTTAATAATAAATCCAGAATAGACAAAAAAAAATCGTATAAAGTTACTTTTACAATAAAATTTTGGCAAGTCATCAGCTGGAAAATGTAAAATGGTGGACTGTGGAATGGGATGGTTGTCTTTGGACTGATTCGCCCTATCCCCTCGTACTAGTATAAAACTGTATCACGAGCGGATAGTCTTCCTCAACCTCAGAACAACAAATTCGCACAAGGTTCCAGTTACAAGTCACAAAGCTAAACAAATTGATTACATACATATAGGTGATAAATTATAGCAAGTTATATTAATTAAGTAATTAATGAGTGGCTAGGCGTTAGGGGTTATCTTCTTATATATAAAAATCTTCTGTGCGTGTGTATGAAAGTGAACTCCTTCTAAACGGCTGGACCGATTTTGCTGAATTTATTTGCGTGTGTTCCAGTGGATTCCAGAATGTTTTAGATGTTAATTAATTATGAAAATTATACTGTGGGCAGTTGTTTTAATCGGAAATCTATGCTGCGTGGTGGTTCACTAATTATAATAAAAAATAATATTAAATTTAAGTCTCGCAGAGACATTGTTGCACTATCAGTTGAACATATTATTGAACTGTCCTGTGTTGAGCTAGATAAGCATGTCATAGTGTGCGTTTACAGACCCCCGAATCATCATAACTACTCTTTATTTGAGTCTATAATGGAGGATGTTTTGACTAAGCTTGTAACGGGTAATAAATCAATAATAATTTGCGGAGACTTTAATATTAATATTTTAGAAAATAATTCAAGTAGCAGTAGATTTATAAGTCTCTTTAAATCCTTCAATTTGTCAAATGTGTTTTTAGAACCAACACGAATAACTACGACCACTGCTACGTGTATCGATAATGTTTTTTGTAGCTGCGACTATTTAGATAAAGCTATTGTAAATTATCTTCCTTCTGATCACAGCGGTCAAACCGTTGCTTTTGAGTCCAACACACCCTTGCAAAAAATACAGATTCAGTCAAGACCAATAACATCTGGTAATTTAGATAAATTTAAAAAGACTTTAATAAGTAAGTTACCCGTTCAGGACCTTAGTATGAATAATGGTAATATTTTATATAAAGAATTCTTCTCAGTTGTGCAAACTGAGTTTCAGAATATTTTTAAGAAAAAAACTAAAACAATTTGCCCTAAGTTTTTATTCAGTGACTGGGCAACTAAAGGTATCAGGAAAAGTAGGGAAAGACTTTTTGAGCTGTATGGCCTTAAGCCTTATATTAACACTGACACTTTTAATAAGTATGTTACTATTTATTCTAAAACTTTTAAAAATGCTTGTAAGGCAGCTAAAGCGTTATACATTAGCAACAAAGTAAAATCGGCTGATGATAAAATTAAGACTGTTTGGAAAGTTATTAATAATGAAACAAATAGGAACAAAAGACATAATACTGACTACACTCTGGAGACTTCCAGTGGTCTCATAAGTACTAATATAGAAGTTGCGCAGGAATTTGCAACATTCTTTACCAATGTTCCTATTAAAACTACTGAAACTTTAGATTCCTCGCCGTCACTTGCTTTTAATTTATTAAGTTCGAATGTTCCAGCCTGCCCCACGGAATTTAAATTTAAACATATAAACCCTGCAATCGTTATAAAGACTTTTAAACAACTCAAGATCAAGGCTACTGAAGATTTATGGGGGATGTCTACTAATGTTTGTAAATCGGTTATTGAGACAGTGGCACCCTATTTAGCTTTCATTTTTAATATGTGTGTAGACCAAGGGGTTTTCCCGGATTTAATGAAGTACAGCAAGATTATACCACTTTTTAAATCCGGCGATTGCAAGGACACGAATAATTATAGACCCGTTTCAGTTTTGCCGGTTTTCAGCAAAGTGTTTGAAAAAGTAATGCTTAACCAAATGCTCAGTCATTTTAATTGTAACAACATCTTACATGACCAACAGTATGGTTTCGCCAGAGGGCGTTGTACTACTGACGCCGGTGTCACCTTAATTAAGCATATCTTTAAAGCATGGGAGGATTCGCAAGATGCTATTGGCATTTTTTGCGACCTCTCCAAAGCATTTGATTGTGTAAATCACGAAACACTGCTCTTAAAGCAGCACGGACTACATTACGGACTGGGTAAACAAGCGCTTAGCTTAGTAAAATCATATTTAAGTGATAGACTGCAGCAAGTTCAAATAAATGGTGTTAATTCATCAGGCTTAAAAGTAAAAATGGGGGTACCGCAGGGCTCCATATTGGGTCCGTTCCTCTTTTTAGTTTATATAAACGATTTACCTCATTTACTGAAAAATCAACCACAAATGGTGTTATTTGCTGATGATACTTCATTGATTTTTAGAGTAAATAGACGGGCACAGCACCTTGACGACGTAAATGACGCCATGCTTAAGATTCATAATTGGTTTACTGTAAATAATTTAGTATTAAATGAGAAGAAAACTAAATGCATAAGATTCGCTTTGCCGAATGTTAAGAGTAATGAATGTAACGTTGTATTGAATAAGGACATACTTGAATTCGTCGAAAGGACTGTTTTCCTAGGGATTACGCTTGATTCCAAGCTACAGTGGGGTCCTCACTTAACATCTCTTGCAGGGCGGTTAAGTTCGGCCGCTTACGCTGTCAGAAAGATCCGGCATTTGACAGACGTGGATACCGCTAGGCTAGTATATTTTAGCTATTTTCATAGTATAATGTCTTACGGTATTTTGCTATGGGGACGGGCTGCAGATATGGATTCTATTTTTATACTGCAAAAGCGGGCTGTCAGAGCAATCTATAATCTCCGCAAACGCGAATCTCTAAGAGAATTGTTTAAACAGATTAACATCATGACGGTACCTTCTCAATATATATATGAAAACATTATGCATGTTCGAAAAAATCTTCATCTTTTTAATAAAATAGGTGACAGACATAATGTTTATACTAGAAATAGGAACAAATTAGATCAGCCAAGCTTCAGATTGTCAAAAGTACATACTTCTTTTATGGGGTACTGTGTAAAATGCTATAATAAAATACCACTTGATATTCTACAATTGAATGAAAAACAATTTAAAACATGTATTAAACGCACACTATGTAGACAAGCATATTATAAGTTAGAAGATTACATCAATGATAAAGATGCTTGGCTGAATGCTGGTCCTGCTCCACAGCCAGTTTAGGGAATTTCCAAATTGGAAGAAAAGGATGTTTCCTACCCCTTTTTCTATTGACATGAGTAACCAGTATCGTTATTATTATATATAGATATTTTTAAATTATTAACTTATCACACTTCATATGATAAAATAATATACATTGGAAACCTTAATTTTGTATAATTTAGCAGCATTATTTCAATTTTGTTAATGTGAATACCATGGAGCCATGTATATTAATACCTTTATGTTTGACAAAAATTAACATGGCGGTTGGGAGTATTGTCATGCTCGCTCAAATGTCTCGCTGATGGTGGCGCGTGTGTTGGATCATTCGGCTCCCTTCAAAATGGTTGAGCTAAATGGTGCTGATTCACGCGTCATGTTCGTGAACGGGCGCTGTCAGTGGAGATTGGTCAGCTCTTATCTGCCATGGATTAGATGCCACTTTATCTTGCTTCTTTTTTGTGTTTTGTATTGTTAGATTACTTTCATCGTTTTCACATATAGAAGCAACAAGAATGTAACCAAACTTTGTAAAAACTTGATTTAAAAGAGTGTCCGTGGAGTTTCTTGCTCGTTCTTCTCCATAGAGACCTACCTACGTTTTGGAACGAGCAACTAGCTTCAACTATCTGACTAACTGATCGACTCCTTGACAATTCAAAAGTGCCTGTAAATGGTTTAATTGAAATAAATGCTTTGACTTTGACTTTGATAAATATACGGCCTTCCAAACTTTTATTGTACATTATCCAATCACTATAATTACTTTTCGTTACCATAAAAGCTTTTCCGGTAAAAAAAAAACCGAAAGAAGCCTTAAAAACGTTACCAAACGGAAAGGGAGTTTTCATTTCGTATCGTTTGCTATTTTGATTGTTTCCATAATTAACTGTTGACGTCATCAGGACAGGGGTCTTTATATTCATGGCAGTGGTTTATGGTCGCTAGTCTGTTATTACGGTCGTAAATAATGGCGAAAGTGCGGCTTGTACCCAACCCACGACAGGGACTAGTTTCGAAGAGATACTTTTTGCGTGGGATGTTTTCACAAGCTGATTTCATAACGATTAATATTGTTGGAGAGATTTCCAGACAATCGGTCAACATTTTCTATGTGTACTGCTTACAGCTGGTTTTGCTTGTCTTTATTACTATAGTGGCAGTGACCAGTTGTTACTATCCGTAGGACTTTTCAAGTTCAATTTTTTTTTTTTTTTGTACTTTTAAATTACTAAGGCTCACACACTATTTCATAGAGTGTTGAAATATAAGGTGTACAATTATTTAAACATTTGTAAATGTGTAAACCGGACCGGGTGGGGAGGCCTACGTTCAGCAGTGGAAGGCAATAGGGTGATCTGTGATGAAATATGTGAACATTATATACCTATGAACATAACTTAGCCATTATTTCTTAACTTAAATACGTACATGCAGGTGAATGCGTCACCTAATTCCTGTAATTACACAAAAACATTTATACATAATATTATAAGAGTCAGTATGGAGTTTTTTGCCCATTCTACTCCATACGTAACTATACCTTTTGGAAGCGGCAACTAGAAACAACTTTAAAAAGTATTTATTTAATAACTCAAAACATACAAATATTCTATGAGGTTAAAGCGATATTGTAGCACACTTAAAATTTAAACAGTTCCACTCTTTGTATCATAGCAAATTAGAACTCTGCGTCACGGGCCAAATTAGAAGTCGATATGATTTTGTCCACAGGGGAAGTATAATACCTGACGTGTTTGGTAGGTCATCTCATCAATATCACGTTCAATGTTGACTTAAGTGCAATATTTGATGAGTCAATCATCTGTTTACTTTGTTTAACATTTATCAGGAATTTTGCTGAGAATTTTTCTTCGCAGTATGTTTGAATTTGGACGTTTGGCGTTCATAAAGTGCAGATTTTCAAACTCAAGTATCTTTTTAATGGTTTTGAATAGCTCGTTAAATATTCATGTATTAACAAATTCCCGGCATTGCTACACTGGTCTGCAGAGGAGCCGTAGAATTTCTTTTTAGTCTTGCTATTATAGACATTGTACTTTTGTGAATTCCGATATTTACTTGTGACAATTCTAACGAGCCCAAATATGACCGGTACCGGTACCTTGTACCTTCTGGGTCCATCATCAGATCAGTTCGATAGTACTATATTAGATATGTATTGTCATGGGTATTACATACATTTTCAAAGTTTTAAATCGATACTACAATAAAGAGTTGGTTAAAATCGACCAAGATTTCTTCAAAGAGCGAGATAAATATTTTAAAAATTGTTTTTTTTTTTTGCTCTTTTACTGTAAAGACATTTATGTATTTAATAAAAAGGTGTTATTTTGATATTACCAACAGACACTTCCATTTGGTTTACTTGTATAAATAAAAGATACAAAATTAAAGAGTGTCGAATATACATTGACGTAGGTACTAGACTGCAAGTTATATAAAAACAATTAGAACCTTGGCATTTCTCCAAATTACTCATTTTTCAAGAATTTTGGCATCTTACACGTCATATACGTATGGGGATCAATATTGAATGAGATAATATGTTTATTTAGTTTTACATCTGTTGATATATATTAGCGCTTAGTTCATATTGTACCAGTGAATATTTTACTTTCAATACTCAATAAGTATATTTATTGCATCGACGATGATCGATCGATGTGAACTTAGATCGTAGGTTTTACAGAGATGAACATTGTGGACACTGTAGGGCACAGCAAAAGTAAAAGTAGGAGAGAGGAAGAGGCCTTTCGTTTGACTATTTAGTTGATTGTAACTGCTTATTTATTATGTAAATATGAACTTATTTTATTATTAACTAGCTGACCCGACAGACGTTGTTCTGTCAATAGATTTTTCAATTTTCTTACCGTTTAAACCTTCCCTGGACTTCCACAAATATTTCAAGTCCAAAATTTGCCAAATCGGTCCAGCCGTTCTCGAATTTTACCGAGTCTAACGAACAACGATTAATTTTTATTATATAGGTAGATTATGCAATTATTATATTATTAATTAGGCAATCATTACTTTAGTATCAGCAAGCAAAATATTAACAATACAATTCCCAAATATGTACTATCGTGGTCACACCCGCCTGACCACCACTAAGTTCATTTTTGCTTGCACTCAAAAGATGGAAGCGCTCTCTACCCCGCCCCGTTGACTTCGCAGGCGCCGAGGGATTTTTTTTTTATTGAGCAGGCGGGAAAGTCCTCGATAGTACATATCTTATCCGTGCCTCGGAAAGCACGTAAAGCCATTGGGCTCGGCTGTCATTCGTATATCTTTGACAGTCGTTATCAGTAATCAGAAGCGGGAAAGTCTGACAACCAGTCTTACCAAGGGGTATCATGTCACCCAGTAACTGGGTTGTGGAGGTCAGATAGACAGTCGCTCCATGTAAAACACAGCTGGTATTCAGCTGCATTCGGTTAGACTGTAAACCGACCCCAATATAGTTGGGAAAAGGCTAGGCAGATGGCGAGTTTGTTAATAAATAGATTTGTTTCTGGCTGCAATGTCAAGTATTAATGTCGATGATCGCGTTACGTCGATGGAATTTTTAAAAAAGTTGTGAAAAAAAAATTAGATTTGTGAAACAAAATATTCCTAAATTAGACCGCTTTTGTATGGAAGTTTTTCTTTTGTTTTAAAACTAAAACATGTTTGTGTTTTGTGGTTTTGTGTTATTTATGTTCGTAATATGTTTTTTTTTTAATTACGATACCACGTTTCAAAAAAAAATCCAATTAGTTAATTTTAGAAACAGCTTAATTTTTTTTCCTTTTTTTTGCCCTCATGTAAAATCATCGAATATTTACATTCGCGATGTTTAATGAGTTAAAAAATATAATAATTTGGTTTGGTACACGCAGATGTGACCGGCCATTTATCGGCTATCGTCGCGAACATTTGGGCTGCGTGTGTGTTATCGCGCTGGTCGCGGTACGTCATAGGGTTTTAGCGCGCTAACATATCGCGCTACGTGGTCAGACTAGCGTTTTTCATTTCAGTTCAGACTGGAATTCCTCCATAATTATGAAGCTGAGCCCATCATATGGGATCCAAAAAATATGCAAATATAAACACAAAGAAAAACATTTGGTGGTCGACACACGTAGAAGTAAAGAAAGCCGTCGTCCATAGTTAAACGTTTGGAAATGATTTCCGAACATCTTGGATTATTGCACGATAGTTCATGCAAAATATCGAAGCCGCTAATGTGACCGCTGCTTTTATCACGACAAATTTTTAATTTCAAAATGTACGAAGTTTCGCCTCACATTACTTCGGCATGATACATGCAGATGCAGCCGAAGGATCATGCGATTACGTATAACCTTTACTAACCTAGGCGAGTTTATTTTACCACCATTCTGGGAACTTGGCAATTGCACGAGCAAAAAGACAGGAAAATATTAATTCAAAAACCGCCATAGCACAGTATAGATATTAGTACCTACTACCGTAGCCATAGTTGAAATGCATGACACATACTTGCAGTCTGTGTCCACTGGTAATAAAAAAAAAAAAGCTCAAATTCAATGTCTTTTTTTTTTCGTTAATTACCTTGTTTTTTTGCGATTTTGTTGGAAAGATAGACTTTATTACTGTTCAAAAATATTGTCAGACAGTTTAATCTATTACGTCAGATTCACACGCCCCTAAAATGTGCGCATACACAGAATTACAGTCACGTGAATCGTAAATCTTACAACGACCTCCAAAGAATAATAGCACTATTTTATGTAAAAAATCCGTTCTTATGTTTGATTTTATCTAGTGTATATTTTTGAACATGACCGGGGAGAGATCAGGCGCAGGACCAACGGCTTTACGTGCTTTCCGAGGCACGGGGGTGTTACAGAACCAACTTCCAAACTCTGGTTTCCTACTGAAAAACCCTAATGGGAATACCCAATAACACTTTGTATGCTTTTGAGAATCTAGACCAACAGGACAGTACTCTACATTAAAAAGAAAAATCACAAGTTTCCATAAATATTTACCATTTTTCTTTAAAATCTATACTTAATAATCCCTACTAATATATAAATGTGAATGTAAGTTTGTTTGTTACGCTTTCACGCGAAAACTACTCAACCGATCATCATGAAACTTTGTACACATATTCTTGGAGGTATTAGAAGTAACATAGGATACTTTTTATTAAGAAAAAAATTTTTTTTTTACGAAAAATTAAAAAATTGTTTGTCAATAAATCTCAAAATCTAGCTTCTTCATCGCCATCTACCGGTTCAGTAATGAAGTTCCAATCCTGAGTACTGTAACACCGTTGCACTTTATTACCGACGGTCACGTCAATATCCAATCCAATTGACTATAGTTTTAGCTGTTTGGGATTTTTCTATATTTATTGTTATTTTCTTCTGTCATTTTCTTCTGTCATTATATATATTATGCAGTATAAAGCCATTTGAATTTTTGAGGTTAGATGTCATTTTTGTGGTAAGATGCTATTCTTTAGTTTTGATCTTCTTCTTTAAAAATGCCTCGGAAGCGGAAATCTGATCTATCCAAAAATTCGTCTATCCAAAAAAGTTGCACGAAATCAAGAATCTTCGGTTTACGCAGAGCTGAAAAGACAACAGCAAGCAGAGCGACAAAGTGTTTTGAGAGCAGCTGAAACTCCTCTTCAGGCACGAGTTCGTTCAGAAAGACAAGCTACGCTGCAGGCAGCTAGAAGAGCGATAGAAACGCCTTATTTAATGGCTTCAATGCGAGCGAAGCCGCGGGTAAAAGCTATAATATAATAAATGTGAAAGTAACTCTTTCTGTTACACTTTCATGATGAAACGGCTGAATCGATTTTTATGAAATTTGGTATGAATGTAGTTTGAATCCCAAGAAAGAACATAGGCTACTCCTATATCCGCGACTTCGTCTGCATCCGCGATAACCGACATTCACGCGGACGAAGTCGCGGGCAAAAGCTTATATTAAATATATGCTGAATCGTTAGAAGGTTCATGCAGATTGATACACATGAAGTATGCCCCGAACACAACACACCCTCAACATAACACACCACACGGAGCCGGGGCCAAGTAAATGCTGCTGAAACCAACCAAATAGCGGAGAATAAATAATACATCCGTCGTCCGTGTGGTGTCGGACGTAAAGAATAGCACCATCCCATATCTTCCCGTGGGTGTCGTAAGAGGCGACTATGGGACTTACCAGAAAATGGGCAGCAGCGTTCTCTGTGCCTTTGTAACAATCATACTGCGATCGCCAATCCGCCTGCCAAGCGTGGTGATTATGGCAAAACCCCCCCTTGGGGAGGCCTATGTCCAGCAGTGGACGTCTTTAGGCTGAAATGATGATGATGATTAAATAATACATCCAATATTAACAATAATAGAATTATCATCATCATCATGTCAACCTTTAAACGCCCACTGCTGGGCATAGTTCTCCCCCAAGAGGGGGTTCAGCCGTAATCGCCATGTACACGCATGCATGAATAACATTATAACTGCGGTCAAAAATTACAAAGTTTTTAACATTGGCCCCAAACTAGGCAAGCCTGTATCTTGGGTCGGATTCTATAAACATTAGTCCTAGTTAGCAGATCTAGCATGTGAGCACTAATGGCTCATTCTGAAGATAGCTTCATCTCTGACGCGTGAACAGCAAGCTGAGATAAGCTATCTTCATCTGTGATCAATTTGTGCAAATTGACGTACGAAGGAATAGATATTATCTACTACAAACCTGCGACAATTTTAGCGATGCATGAGTATCAAGTTTACCCATAATATGATAATGATTGTAAGGAAAGTTTTGTCCGGTAGATTGACGGTAAAGTGATATTATTCTAGTAGTAGTAATCACGTTTTTCTTCAAACTTCAAGTTTTTCAACGAGCAATGTAGAGAAGTATGTTAGAAATTAAACTACGAGACCGAAAGAGAAACAAAGAGCTAGGACTTCATACAAAAATAATAGATGCTGTAGAACTAGCATGCAAGTTGAAATTGCGATGGGCAGGACATGTAGCCAGAGCCACAAATGGACGCTGGAGTGAGAGAGTTCTTCACTGGTATCCTCGCGATGTACCACGTCCCCGAGGCAGACGGATGCGCCGGTGGTGCGATGACATTGTGGCCGTAGCCAGCCCCACTTGGACTAGACTAGCACAAGATAGAGTGAAATGGAAAAAGTTGGAGGAGGCCTTCGCCCTTAAATGGGTACCCAATAAATAACTGCATAAAACAAATACCTATTCAATATTACTTAAATACTTAATAATGGAATTGATATTGTTAGACCTTATCTATTAATCATAATTATTATTTTAATTCCATGTTTACATTATTAATGAATGAATTATTTAATCAAATTTTGTTTTGTCCAGAGTAAATCTATTTATTTTTATTTTTGAGATATGATAATATGAGATATGTAGACATGAGATGTGCTATGATTTTATGAACTATTGAACTTTTACATAATCTTTAATAATGTACCTAATCTAATCATATCTTCATAATTTGTAATTAAATTGCATGTTTTTAAACAAATAAGTTAATATAATGCACTGTTTCTTTGGGAAATAAAAGGCTTAAATAAATAAATAAAAAAGTAATCTCGGAATTGAAAAGAACAAGTGGAAATGCGCGCAGCAGCAACAAGACTCATAGTGTTAGTAACAATATACTTAGATACAAACTACGTTAGTAACACTTACACAAACACAGAATCAGAAGCAATTTATGACATCATTGCTGCAAGGTGACAGGCCCAGCCGAAACCCTGCAGCAGTGATTCATAAACGCACAATCAAGCCTACTCGCTATCATACACATGATGCGGTTGGCGCTGCCCCGCACCCCGCGGACCAAGGATGCGCACCGCTTCCGCATCACCGAATGAAAACAACCAACACGAGCTTCAGCGAACATCCCTGAAGCACTGCAGTATAGGGGCGACCCCAACAACAACCTGAAATAGTAGATTGTTATACAAGGAGCTAAAATGACCCATTATATACAAGGTAGTTTTACTCCCGAGCTTTAGCGTGGGAGTAAATAGAAACCGAGTTTTAATGGGTTTTAGCGCCGTGTGTTACACTATACTTTTCACTACGATTGCGAGAAATTAATTACAGTCACTACCAATTCAATTTGCAATTAGAGAAAAATTATAAAGATTTCGCGCCAATGTCTTTTTTTTGTTTCTTCTGTAGCCGCAACACATTGCATACCAGAGATCGCCGATTTTAGTTCCATTTTCAAAATTAAAATGAGGTTCTTTTTTATGAAACAGTAATAATAAGTCGAATCTTTATTCATGATTATTCTACTTATGACTAAAGACTTTTTCGTTTTTGTAGGCTCATTGTCATATTTGACACACAAGAATTTAAAAAAAAAAATCCCCTGTAGGATGAAATGCTATTTTATCCCCGCTCTGGTATGCTACAATGACGGCCTTTTTGAGCAAGAGAAGTGAAATAGTTATTTGTTATACAAGAGTGCAAAGTTGCTTTTTAACCGCGTGTTCAATTTTGATGACCGAGCAAGCGAAGGATTCTAAAATTGAATCACGAGCGCAGCGAGTGATTCAAAATTAGAATCCTGAGCGTTAGCGAGGGAATCAAAAGAGCACGAGGTGAAAAATCTTTGCACTCGAGTGCAACACGTAACTTTTCATTCCACCTCAGCGAGGAAATGACTAAATGCAAAAAAAAAACGTTTACAAAGTCTGAGTTTTTAACAAATTAAAAAAAAGTTGTATGATATATTCGGCACCATAGAGGTAGCAGTAAATAGGTTTAATGTTTTTTTTTAATTCACAAACTTAGTGCACACGATGTTCTAAATTCAATTTACTTTATCCTCTAGAGAATAAAAACGGCTTTTCCACTCAGATATTGAAGATAAATTTACTTTATCCTCTAGAGAATAAAAACGGCTTTTCCACTCAGATATTGAAGATTAAAAATACTCTTTCCGATCCCACCATCTCGGAAAGAGTATTTGTAACGTTATTGTATTGGACGCGAAGGGCGCCAAGCGGAATGCAGAAGAATATTAAAAATAATAACAAACTTCATCGAAAAGCTCATTTGACAACAAATGAGCTTTTCGTTAAAGTTGAACTTCCACTTATATTTTTCTATTCCGTGTAATCAAGGACATAAAAAAAATATTATGTCATCGAAAATACTTGACAAAAGATATCTCACGTAGATTTACATCTGTAGGCAATTTCTGAAGTGTAAAATCAACCTGTAGTTACGATGTATGATAGAGTGGATCGTAAATATTTGTTGAGAATTTTCAGGAGTCTAATTATTTTAGCGATATGTATATTAAGCTGATGTCAAATACAATCTGAGTGATGTTAAAAGTCATGCAGACCAAAGTCGCGGGCAGAGGCTAACAATATTATAACACGCCTTTAAGTTTCCCGTAGACTAACTCTAAACTAATCTATACTTAATATTATAAAGCTGGAGAGTTTGTTTGTTTGTTTGGTTGAACGCGCTAATCTCAGGGTCTACTGGTTCGAATTGAAAAAATCTTTTTGTGTTGAATAGTCCATTTATCGAGGAAGGCTATAGGCCTATGCGAAGCCGGGCCGGGTCGCTAGTAATATTATAAAGAGATTTTTTTTGTATATTTGTTTGTAATGGATAATCTCATAAATTACTTCACTGATTTTAAAAATTCTTTCACTAAAAGAAAGCTGCATTATCAGTGTTAAGGACAATAAGTACCTACCTGAAAACTGCGTGAACATCGACACCCACGCAAGCAAGCATCCGTGACCCATCTGGTCACGTTTTGGCCCGGTTGCATACGGTGTGCGAAGAAATCACATCGAAGTATCGGAAAAATGCAAAGTCTCTTAGGCCTACCACTACTTGCGCTATAGTAGAAAACTACCTAAGCAGGTCGGTTTCGATGGGCAAGCGTGCTCATTCCCTACTGCGGCGCCTACAACAAGAAGAACTACCTGAAGATCCGAAGAACTGAACGCTCAAGAACTGAGCCCCCTGAAGTAAGGCGGGACCCTACAGGACGTGAAGAGCAGGGGGTCAGTGGAAGCCTCAAGAACCGAAGAACGTCGCTAGTAACTTAGTCGTCGCACAGTGATATCGTCATATTAGTTTGAAAATAATTACGGCTTGGTGCCTTTCAACGTTCTCAAGCTTTCATTTGACCTCCAACTGTAGGCATCCCCCACAATCAGCGAGTTACAATGAGCAATATTTTAACATTTAAAACAATAGGGATTTGTAAGTAAACTCGCGCAGACAAATTCGCGGTTAAAAGCTAGCTATTCAATATTTTTCATCAAATTGATTTAGGTTGACATTTGACTGAGTCAGTGACAATATAGTATGTCTATTCTGTTACAATCTCCCTCGGTGAACACCTAGGTGAAGGGAGCTGTCATTCGTCCATCTGCTTTGCAATCCCTAGCTTCGGTACGGATGTCAGCTCACTTCACCTAGGTGTTCACCGAGGGAGATTGTAACAAAATAGCTCTACAGGTTGTGAAATCTTTGCAAATGAGATACTGATTCCAATTTGCATAATTATTTCTTGTCATTAGCAATGCAAGGTATAACTAGTACACAACAAGACGAAGTCACAGACAGTTGTCATTGTTGAAACCAGCCATAAATGTACAGTCGGCAAAAGAGATAGGTATGCAGGTCAACGGAAATGGTTGAAGTTTACTTAGAAATCGTTTTTTTTTTTTTTTTTATCTATTGATAGGCATACGTTTGACCACTATCTCACCTGATGGGAAGCGATGATGCGGTCTAAGATGGAGCACGCTTGCCTAGAAGTAACCTATTCACTCTTGCCTTAAAGACTCCCAGGTTGTAGCTATCAGGAAACACAGACTCAGGCAGGGAATTCCACTCCTTAGCAGTACGCACAATGACCGTTGAATGTTTTCGAATGAAATTTAATTAAATCATTGAAATGTTTATTCTCTATTAATTTTATTGTATGTTATTCAAAAACATTCATCAGTTTCTAAGTAAACTTTAACTATATCTGACGACCCTGGATACCTATATTTTTTGCTGACTGTACACGCAAAATCCTAACACAATCAAATCATGATCATCAGCCGGAAGACGTCCACTGTTGAACAAATACCTCCCCAATAGAGCGCCACAACGAGCGGAAACCTGCCGCTTGCATCTACCGGGTACCCGCGACCATAACGATGTCGTCGGTCCATCTGGTGGGAGGCCAACGCTGCGTCTTCTAATTCGTGGTCACCACTCGAGAACCTTTCTTCTCCATCGGTTATCGATTCTTCGAGTGATGTGGCTTGCCCATTGTCACTTCAACTAGCATATCCTGAGAGCTATGTCGGTGACCTTCTTCGGCGAATTGCCTCGTTGCCAATCAAATATTGCAACGTAAACAAATATCGAATACTCAAGTGTGTTCAGTAATCTAATACGAAGATTTGTTGCATTATCTGTCATATTTGATGACCACCAAGTCGTACATACATGAAGTGCCAAGCATTCACTGTAGCAGGTGACGGCGATAGATAACTATGCTTACTAAGAGAATGTCGTTATCTGTGGGAGCAGTGAGATACCCTGGGAACCGACCACAGATTAAAAATAACTCACTACGTCACACTTGACACACAGTGAGGCAAAAGCTTAACAAAAGGGCCACAGATGTGATAACGTTATTGATAGCCCACATTCGTGAATTTACTCGTATGTGTGTGTGCGTGTCACTGATTTTACATAAGGGCGAATTTCTTTTACAAATAACTTTTTTTTATATTGATTTAGGCTTGCGTTTGACCGCAACTCACCTGATCTTAAGTGATGATGCGGCCTAAGGTGGAGCACGCTTGCCTAGAATAAACCGGTTCACTCGTGCCTTGAAGATACCCAGATTATATGTATCGGGGAATAGAGAGGCGGGCAGCGAATTCCACAGTCTGGCAGTTCGCACAATAAATGTGTCGCAAAGTAAAGCGCTTGGTTCGAGACCGTGGAACTTCAACCGTATAGCGGTGACGCTTTGCCGTATCCCTGCTTGTCCGGTGATGGAATGGGGATATTAAGTTGTGCAATTCCAAAGCACTAAATAAATAAATATACTATGCATCCTTCTATACTATACTATGCTTATATAATCCATACTTTCTATTATAAATGCGAAAGTAACTCTGTCTGTTACGTTTTCACGACTAAACGGCTGAACCGATTTTGATGAAATTTGCTGTGGAGATAGCTTGAACCCTAGGGAAGGATATAGGCTACTTTTTAATCCGTGACGTCGTCTGCACCACTATAACCAACATTCACGCGAACGAAGTCGCGGGCAAAAGCTAGTAATATAATATTATAAAGAGGAAAGATTTGTATTTTTGTATGTGACGAATGACTTTGCCCTGCAGTGGGACAGTACAGGCTAAATATAATCTCATATATAAAATTCTCGTGTCACAATGTTCGTTCCCGTACTCCTCCGAAACGGCTTGACCGATTCTGATGAAATGACAATGCCAGATCCTGCCCCACCCATGTACAGAAAAATAAAATTTATGAAGATAATTGTAATGAATATAGAACCTTTCTATACTAAATTGTTTTTCTTTAGAACTTGCGGATTACGAAATACCTACCCACAAAATACAAACTCATTTTACCTAAAATACACTTTAACCTATAATCAATGTCATTATTGTTTTTAGATTTAAACGGGAACCGCAAGTTCTACAGTCACTAAGACTAATGTTTAGTTATCAGCAATAAATAAACAGTAAGATGCTACATATTGCACATGACTTTTATTGAGTGGGGCAAAGTTCTATAGAGTTTCTGGCATTGTCCTTTTGTGTGCATATTGGGTAGGTCTGAGAATCGGACAACATCTATTTTTCATCCCCCTTTTCCCCCCTTTTTCATCCCCCATCCAAATGTTAAGGGTTAGGGTGGGACGTCTGTCGCCCCCCACATACACCAGGACCCGAGGTGGCGGCGCGTAGTGTTCCACGCGCGCCCCTCTAAGACGTCTGGGGGGGAGTCTAACACCTCACTCCCCCCCCCTGACCCGAGAAGTGACCCGCTGCAGCGGGCCGGCACCAGCCGGGGGTTGCGGAAGTATCTCCAGTTCCCGCGACCCCCGACGTAGGTGTGAGATGGAACACCGGGGTGGTTTTTAGTCAGTAAGAGTCTGACAGACCCCTCCGCCCGCCCCAGGGCGGAGGACATCCATGAGGATTTTCCACCCCGTACCAAAGAAAAAAAGGGTAGGTGTAGGTAAATAGGCATGTAAGTAGGTAGATCGGGACAGGACAACGTCTGTCGGGTCAGCTAGTAATAATATAATAACGAATAAACTCAAAAACTACTGGTCCGATTTCAAAAATTATTTCACCAATCGAAAGCTACATTATCGCTGAGTAACATAGGCTATATTGCAAATTCACGCGGACGAAGTCGCGGGGAAAGTGCTAGTCTAGAAAAATACAAGTGATTATGATTTCAAAGATAGTTTTATACTATGCCAGAAGGACTGTCAGACCGCCTTCCGTCAAAGACGGTCAGATTATTATTAATTTATCCCAATATAGAGTTATATCAGATTATATATACGTTTAATTTATAGTATATACCTCCGGTCCTTTTATGTAATCTCACGTGTGTTTATCTGTTTAGTAAATAAAAATATAATTTACTTCTGCAGTTACGGTGAATTAGATAGACACAAAAATAAATGTATTTTGGTATACAGTTATTTCATTGAAACCTTTATAAAAGCCCGCATCTGTTCTCTGTTACCTAATTAACTGGCATACGTTACGATTGTCACGAACGCAAAATTCAAAATTGGCCAATGGGAGTGCGGCATTCGTATTTCAAACGGCTGGTCGTTCTAAATTTAAATTGTCACGTGATTGAGGGGCTTGGCCATACAAAAAGTTAGCGCCACAGAATAGATGGAATACAGTAAATAAGAATATCAGTAACTTGAAATAGCTTGTGAATTAGATTGACACTTAAATAAATGTATTTTGATACAAGATATTTCGTCAAAATCTTAATGACAGCCCACGTCTCCTGTTCCCAGTGACCAAACCAAATGGCATACAATACGCTTGTCACGAACGCAAATTCAAAATTGGCCAATAGGAGTGTGGAATTCATATTACAAACGGCTGATCGTTCTAAATTTAAATTGTCACGTGATTGAGGGGCTTGGCCATACAAAAGGTTAGCGCCACAGAATTGATGGAATACAGTAAATAAGAATATCAGTAACTTGAAATAGCTTGTGAATTAGATCGACACTTAAATAAATGTATTTTGATACAAGATATTTCCTTAAAATCTTAATGACAGCCCACATCTCCTGTTCCCAGTGACCAAACCAAATGGCATACAATACGCTTGTCACGAACGCAAATTCAAAATTGGCCAATAGGAGTGTGGAATTCATATTACAAACGGCTGATCGTTCTAAATTTAAATTATCACGTGAATGGGGGCTTGGTCATACAAAAGGTTAGCGCCACAGAATAGATGGAATACAGTAAATAAGAATATCAGTAACTTGAAATAGCTTGTGAATTAGATCGACACTTAAATAAATGTATTTTGATACAAGATATTTCCTTAAAATCTTCCCAGTGACCAAACCAAATGGCATACAATACGCTTGTCACGAACGCAAATTCAGAATTGGCCAATAGGAGTGTGGAATTCATATTACAAACGGCTGATCGTTCTAAATTTAAATTATCACGTGATTGGGGGCTTGGTCATAAAAAAGGCGCCACAGAATAGATAAGATACAGAAAGACAGTACATTTTTTAAATGAAACAAATGTCAATCGCTCCTGTAATGTTCGACGTTTCTAATTCCCCGTGGTACTTCTGTGCGTAATTCTGTTATACATAGTCTATTTTAAACTGCTATCTCAGTTAGTACGTTCGGGTTTTATCACCGCGAGTGAAAGCTGCGAGCTATTTCTGATAGGATTATAATAGTACATAGATTGTCTATATGTGTCTGTTCCTAGACGTACATATCTCTTGGCTCTGGGTATTTACTATGAGCTATTATTTAGTTGAAGTAAATAGTCAATAGTGACGTCAAGAATTGAATTTTCAAATAAATTAATAAGTTATGTTACTGTTTTTCAGTGTTGGTACTTTGTTGCAAGGTAATTTCTTATGTGATTTATGTAATAGTGGCTTCTGTCTACGTCTTTGCCTGCATAGAGTTGAAAATTAAACCAAAGCTTTAAATTACTCCACGAAAACACACACAAATATCGATCCTTCCAACTTTCTTGTTTATTAAAGTACTAGATTTAGGCCGCGAATTCCTCTGCGCAAATTCTCCATATTCGATTCGTGACGAAAACTTCTTGTTTTCGCGTTTTGTTCAGAACAATATCGTAATGATGTGAGCAGATTATTTAAAGACAATTACAGTTTTCGAAAAGATTAAGTCTTGATTTAGGCAGCTACAGAGTAAATATATAATTTTTAATTATGGTTTGAAAGGTTGTGAAGCGAAGACAATTCTTTCATATCGTTTTACGAAAATAGACGTCAGAGTTAACTTTCAGGACGAATACAACCATTACAATATGCCAAAATATTTTGTTTTATGCGATTTTCCAACAGTATATACAATCATAAAGACAGCTACAGAGCCAAAATTACGAAAATATTACTATGATGTATTAAAAAACAATGTTGAAAAAGTAGAAAATCAGTTCACTTTGTCAATTTTTTTTCACCAGTATTTGAATAAAAACATAACGGATATATTTATTTTATGAAAGTAAATGTTATGCTTAATATACAGAATATTTTTCAGTCCGTTATACGAGCTCATTTATTTTAGACAACTATTTTAAAAAGCACTGTAAAGCATCGCGCGCTGTCGTTTGCCGATCAATTTCAATGATTCGTGCTTATTTCGTGCATATTTTTTTTCTGATGCACACAAACAGACCATTGTATTGTACTAGTGTGTGTCAATGCTGTTTAGATTTTGAGTTGCGCTAAATCGAATACGCGCCCTTAACGAAATGACACGACGACACAGTTGGCGCAATGGTTGAGCGATTGACTGCTGTGCTGCGTGTCGCGGGTTTGATTCCCGCAAGGAACAAATATTAATATGGCATACAGATAGTTGCTCCGGGTCTGACTGTTTGGGTCATGTAAGTTGATATGTTTGTAAACGCACCCGCGACACAGGAGCAATTCCTAGTGTGGGACAAACTTTTAAAAAAGAAAAAAATCTGTATATTATTGTTTTTGGACCAATACTTCCATGCTCCTATTAATAAATACGGAATAATGTTACACCAAGCGTATTCTTCGAGAAATGTATGGTTAATCCGACGATGAACGGTGGTGTAACTTTACTCCGCGTTTATTAATTATTTCTTACTAGCGACCCGACCCGGCTTCGCCTGGGCCTATAGCCTTCCTCGATACATAGACTATCCAACACAAAAAGATTTTTTCAATTCGAACCAGTAGATCCTGAGATTAGCGCGTTCAACTAAACAAACAAACAAACAATCTCTTCAGCTTTATAATCTTCTAATATATAAAATTCTCGTGTCACAGTTTTCGTTCCCGTACTCCTCCGAAACGGCTTGACCGATTCTGATGAAATTTTTTGTGCATATTGGGTAGGTCTGAGAATAGGCCAACATCTATTTTTCATCCCCTTTTTTCACCCCTTTTTCATCCCCCAGGTAGATCGGGACAGGACAACGTCTGTCGGGTCAGCTAGTATTAGTATAGATTTCTTATTATGCCAAGCCATCTATACATATAATAAAACAGTAAAAAAACTGTGTCTGTACTGTACATTGAATATATTAATATTAAATAGTAATAATTGCGGGGGGTTTAGAAACAGTAATAGAGCACGAACACAAAAAAAAAATCTGTCTGTTTGTCTGTTTGTTTGTACACGCTAATCTTCAGAACTGCTGGACGGATTTGAATGATTTTTTTTTTGTTGTATAGGTATTAAGTCTGGGCAACATATAGGCTATAATTTATCTTGGAAACTTGAACTCCTGATGCAGAACCGCAACTGACCAGCTAAACTATAAGAGATACAAAAATGGTACCATAGCAAAAATTGTTCCACGTGATGAGCATTTTCTGCTAAGAGAATAAATTTGAAGATCTGGAACACCTGATGTGGAACTCCAAGAGCCCAGCTACACCATAACACATATAGGAATAACGTCTTAGCAAAAGTTGTTCGGTCTGATGAGCATTTCTGGTTGACTTATAAAAATCGAAGATCAGAAACATCTGATGTGGAAATCAAAGCTATCACTAATTTTACTGTAAAGCTGTCACTAATTTCACTGTATATTATAAAATAAAATAAGCTGGGAGTACCTCCACGCGGTGAAGGCGGTAACAGTTTAGGACTGATTTTTGATGACGCTGGTATATCATAGAAAATTTGACTCTACTGGTCAAAACTCCCTTTTTTTTATTGGTTAAATATGACTTCCTGCTTATGTTATTTGAGTGTTTAATTTCCTTTACACGGTAGCCTACCCGGTAACGCAAGGGAGCAGTCACTTAGTTTTTAATTGATCAGGTATCTCTGCACAATAAAACTATAACCATGCCTAGAAAGAGGTCAAATCTTTCTCAATGTTCCAAAGGAGCTAAAAGATTGAGGATCATAAGATCCCAAGAATCTACCGAAGAGCGTCAGGAGAGACTTGATGCTGTTCGAGAATATCAGGGTGCAAATCGCTCCGTGGAAACCTCTTCAGATCGCGAAGCACGTCTGCGTTCCCAGCGTTTTTGCGCATCTACATTCAGGTCTCTAGTGACAAGTGGGGAACGTGATGCGCGACTGACCGCTGATCGTGAACGTCACGCATTGTCTCGCGAGTCGGAGACGTTCACGGATAGAGAATTGCGCTTAAGTTCCAAGCGTATCTACGCATCGACTTCTAGGTCTCTAGAGACAAGTGGGGAACGTGATGCGCGACTGACCGCTGATCATGAACGTCACGCATTGTCTCGCGAGTCGGAGACGTTCACGGATAGAGAATCACGCTTGAATTCTCAGCGTATTCGCACATCTACTAACAGGTCTTTTGAAACGAGTGATGAACGTGATGCGCGACTAACTGCTGATCGAGATTATCATACATTGTCCCGAACACGCACACAACAAAATATTCATAATCAGTTAGAAAGTAAGAGCGAAAGAATAGCTGAAGTACGGCATGAAGAGACAGAAGAAGAGCGCAACGAACGTTTGAATTCTGATCGACTTCGACATTCTCTGAACAGAATGTCGGTATCATCTGAAGAATCGGATGTGTCTCAAATATAGCCGTACCGCGACCTTCCTTGGGTTGATAAGGAACGGAGTGCATTTACGTATACTCTTAAGATTGACTACGCCACATATTCCGCCATCGGAGGTATGATTCAAAATTGTACTTTTTGAACGTCTCGAATCGTCTCGCGCATCCCGTTGGTTTCCCGTCCCCGGGCTTTTAGAATTCGACATCAGACGTTTCAGATCTTCGATTTTGCCGACCCCGTTGTCGCTGGCATAAGCAACAGGATCCGCGTACGAAGTCGCGGGCAGAAGCTAGTTTTTAAATAAAAATATTATTATTATTATATTATTATTATTAATAGGAGGGCCAGAGATTAGCGCGTACACACACAAACTCAGCGCGGCGAAAGACTGTATAATCTGAACTAATACATAATATTATAAAGAGAATAGATTTGTATGTTACGATTTAATATAAAAACAAATGGTCCGATTTTAAAAATTCTTTCATCTGTAGGTACACACGGCTACACATTCAAGCTATACATTTCCAGTATAAGCTGACCTCGCATTGTATGGAAATCCTTTACAATGCGAGATCAGCATTAACTGGAAATGTATAGCTTGATGTGTAGCCGTGTGTACAATGCTATATTATCCCTGAGTAACATACGGTAATATATTTTGAAAAATTAGGGATTCTTGAGAAAATTAACGCGGGCGAATTCGCAGCAATGTATGTACGCGTTAAACTTCCGAACGGCTGGACCAAATTGGATATTTTTTTTGTTGTGTTCGTTATTGTCAGGAGAAGGTTTGTATAAAAGAAAATTTTAGGTAGGTAGGTAGGGTAGATAGGTAGGTAGGGTAAGTAGGTAGGTAGGCAGGTAACTAGGGTAGGTAGGTAGGTAGGGTAGGGTAGGTAGATAGGTAGGTAGGGTAGATTGGGACAGGACAACGACTGTCGGGTCAGCTAGTGATATAATGTAATAGAAAGAAAGAATTTAAACACGTTAATAAATGATTACATTACAATGACAGTTTGTGAAAGAAATATTTCAATATCCGAAGACAGAGAGCCGAAAACATGTCAACACAGATATATTATAATTCCACAAAAAAAACAGTAAACACATATTAAAACACTGCAACGCTAATGAGTCAAAAATCACGCTTGAAATTAGTGAAATTTTGAACAAAAAAAAATCTGAATAATTTGGCAAACACATGACTTTGTGACAGGCAAGAAACTCGTGATTCGGATGATGTCAGTGATATACGCGAGGAAACCGTAACGTAAGATAATTATCCTACGTTTGTTTATCTAACTACACTAATATTTTAAAGCTGAAGCGTTTGTTTGTTTGTCAGAACTGCTGGTCCGTTTCTGAAAATTGTTTCGTTATTCAGGGGCTATTAACTCATTAATTAAGAGAAACAAACTATATCTAAAAACATACATTAATGTTCAATATCCTATCATCACATTCCACGTCCTTTTTTTTTATGTACCCTATATACACCTAAATCTCCCTGTTAAAAAAATACTAAAATAATTGAAAACATGTATCTTTTGCTAAAGTTGACGTGCTATTAATTCGAGGATTGCACTAATAGATAGGTAACTTAAAAATCTTTATAATTCACGTTTTATTTTATTTCAAAAGATCGTTTCTCTTTTTTTATAACCAAAAAAAAAAACAAAAATTGTGCGAATTTCCATTCGGCGGCAAAGAGGAAATGTATAGTCAAGGTTATTTGGTCAGGGAAGCGCCTTAATAAAAAGTACGTCTTATCCTTGATTAACATTTAAATTTAAAAAAAAACACTCAAAATAAACTCAACTTTATAATATTGTACTAGCTTTCGCCCTCAACTTCGTTTGCGTGAGTTTTTTTACTGAGGGCCTAGTGTGAGTTTTTATTCGAACACGATCACGTTAACGTAAACTCCAATTTGTATTGAAACTGCAACAGCACAGTCAACAATAGGAAACACAATTATTCCATACAAATTGACCAGTGGCGTGCCTAAGGGTCCAAGTTAGGGCAAGCCCGACAGATGTAAGGATAACAATCCGATGAATTTCATCAAAATTCATCGATCCGCAAAATCACATTTTCATGCTAACAGTATCACAATTTAAAATCTTTATTGTCATCAATTCTTATGACATAATGACTGACTTAGAGGAGTTTTCTTTGTTTTTTTTTTATCTTCTCACGTTATTAATAATAAATAATAATAATAACGGAAGGCACGCCACTGAAATTGACATACTTAAGCGATCGTTTACATTAACGCGATCGAGTTCAAATAAACTCACTCGGCCACTAGGCCCTCAGTAAAAAAACTTACGCTGACGAAGTCGAGGGCAAAAGCTAGTACAATTATTAAGTTGCGTATATTTTGAGTTTTTTTGTTTAATTTAAACGTTAATCAAGGATAAGTAACGCACTTCCTATTAACAAAATAATTTTCAGAATCGGACCAGCAGTTCCGACAAACAAACAAACGCTTCAGCTTTAAAATATTAGTGTAGTTAGATAAACAAACGTCAACGTAAAGTCGATCGCGGTAACGTAAACTTCCAATTGTATTGAAACTGGAATAGCGCAATCTAGTGGCAACAGTTGGAACCACAATTATTCTATACAAATTGACATAAGCGATCGTTTACGGTAACGCAATCGTGTTCGAATAAAAAGTCACACTACGCCTTCTGATCCCTGAATGAATTTATTTCGGGTTACTTCACAGCTTGCAATTAATAGAACAATATAGACTTACTGAAAATTACTATTCAATTTTTCCTACGTTTTTTGCAATTTGCAGCTCAGGTTTTATTGTAATAAAAATTTAGGAGCACGTAAATGTCCTATTTTCATTAAAAAGCTCTTTTTTGCTTGGGCTGAAAATTAAAAAAAAACGTAACAATTTCGCGGGCTACCCTTGCGCTTTCACATTAACGACAACTCAAACTCAAACTCAAACTCAAATCATTTATTTCAAATAAACCATTTACAGGCACTTTTGAATTGTCAAGGAGTCAGTCAGTCAAAAAGTTGCAGCTAGTTGCTCGTTCCAAACAGTAGGTTTCTATGGAGAAGAACGAGCAAGAAACTCCATGAACACTCTTTTAAAATCAATAGAATATTACAAATTTAGGTTACATCATTCATGTTGAATCTAGAGGTACAATGTGAGAACGATGTAACAAATTGTGCACGTTAAAAGAGGTCCTAGTGGCAATGAAATTAGACAATTCAAAATAAATTTAAAATAACCGAGGCAGCTAAGAGATGACCAGTCTCAACTGACGGCGCCCGTTCACGAACATGACGCACGGATCGGCACCATTTAGTTCAACCATTTTGAAGGGAACCAAATGATCCAACACATGCGCCACCATCAGCGAGACATTCAAGTGAGCATGACAAACACTCAACCGCCAGGGCATATTCAAGTCAACGAAAGACATCTCGTAAATGGTGGCTTTAAAGTACATAGTGCTCACATGTATGTGCTATGCAAAATTATATAATACTAATAGTTTGAGTTTATACAATGCAAAGATAATGTAGTTCTACATCTTCAGCAGCTCCAAAAAAATTGTCACCAATGCTAATCAATAAATCTATGAACCCTTATGGCTGTGGAGCTAGACCAGCATCCAGCCAAGCATTTTTATCAGTGATGTAATCATCCAATTTATAATATGCTCGGCTGCATAGTGTGCGTTTAATATAGGACTTAAATTTTGTCTCATTAAGTTGAACAATGTGGGGAGGTATTTTATTGTAACACTTTAGACAGAACCCCATGAAAGAAGAATCTACTTTAGCCAACCTGAAACCTGGTTGAACTAGTTGGTCCCTGTTTCTAGTACTATAGTTATGTCTGTCACTTCTTTTACCAAAAAGATGCAGATTTTTTCTAGCGTACATAATGTTTTCATAAATGTATTGACAAGGTACCGTCATTATGTTAATTTCCTTAAACAGTTCCCTTAGAGAATCGCGCATACGTAGATTGTAAATGGCTCTGATTGCTCTTTTCTGCAGAATAAAGATAGACTCGATGTCTGCAGCTCGCCCCCAAAGTAAAATACCGTAAGACATAATACTATGAAAGTAACTAAAATAGACCAGTCTCGCGGTATCCACATCAGTAAATTGCCGGATCTTTCTGACAGCATATGCTGCCGAACTTAGTCGTCCTGCGAGAGATGTTAAATGAGGACCCCATTGTAGCCTTGAGTCGAGCGTGATTCCCAGGAAAACAGTTTCATCAACGAATTCCAGTTTCTCTTTATTCAATACTATATCGCAATCACTACTTTTGACATTAGGTAAAGCAAATCTGATGCATTTCGTTTTTTTTCCATTTAATACTAAGTTATTGGCTGTGAACCAATTTTCGACCTGAAGTAAGGCGTTATTTACATTGTCGAGATTATTAGCCCGTCTATTTATCTTAAAAATTAAAGAGGTGTCATCGGCAAATAACACCATTTGTGGTTGGTTTTTGAATAAACGGGGAAGATCATTAATATAAACTAAAAAGAGGAAAGGACCTAATATTGACCCTTGTGGGACTCCCATTTCTACTTTTAAACCATATGAATTCACCCCATTTATTTGAACTTGCTGCTGTCTGTCATACAGATAAGATTTTATTAAACTAAGCGCAAGTTTACCCAGTCCGTAATGCTCAAGTTTCAAAAGTAACGTGTCGTGATTTACGCAATCAAATGCCTTGGAGAGGTCACAAAAAATTCCTATGGCATCTTGCGCCTCTTCCCACGCGGTAAATATATGTTTTAATAAAGTGACGCCGGCGTCAGTCGTACAACGTCCTTTGGTGAAACCATACTGATGCTCGTGTAAAATGCCATTTGTGTTAAAATGAACAAGCATCTGATTTAGCATTATCTTTTCAAATACCTTGCTGAAAACCGGCAACACGGACAACAGCATAGAAAACCTTATTTTAAAAGCTACTTTGTCTTTGCAGAAAATCTACTAAGACTAGACATGCCGTTTACCAATATAGACTGTAGATTCACACATAAAATTTTATCACCATCTCCTAGATACCATCTTTACAGTTCTATTTCGAACAATACCCTCTGAAACTATGTATAGTCTAGACACACAGTCAGGCTACTGCAGCTATTTATAGCCCCAAACTTTGTCCTCCGTGACGTCATTCGCATGACGTGTTTTGTCGCCCAGGGGAATGTTTTTATCTGAAGGTTCCATTTCAAATGAATTGGGGAGGGTCTTATCTGATGGGGTGTAGGTTCTATCTCTTTGTGTTTTTGGTGAAAGCTTAATTCGATTTGAGATTTACGTCACTGGTTTTGTTTTGTAAACAACGTCCACTTTGATGGAATTACTTTGATTAAAATATTCTCGCAAGTACTATCTTCTGCCCGCGACTTCGTCTGCGTAGAAGAGTTAAGTCCAAAGTTCTCTAAACTATTGTACGTGTACGTGTACACAAAAAACGGAGTAGAAAAATTTTGTCCTTAGATTTGTGTGCCACATTTCTGATAATTCCGTTTAACTGTCTAAACACGAATGACTAACAACGTAATCCATCCATCTTCACTCACTTCAGCGTTTATCATACTATATTGAAAAAAATGGGATATATAGGGTGACTCGTAATTAGTGTACGATACTTAAACACGTGATTGTGTTCATGATAACAAACAACTTTCCCGAAGAAAAAATGTTTTTTATACTGGTTCACTTTTATCACAATAACACAACAGCCGTATGAAATTCACGCGCGCGCACGCCTGTGACCTAAAGTGAACCAGTACAAAAAACATTTTTTCTTCGGGAAAGTTGTTTGTTATCATAAACACAATCACGTGTTTAAGTATCGTACACTAATTACCAGTCACCCTATATAAGAAAATTATTATAAAAGAAAGTACATAAAAATCTTGACAGTAAGCAAACAAGCATGGAATACAATAGAATTCATTTATTTTCTTACTCAAAATTACAGCACATTATTTGGTCTACTGATATAATCTGATAATTCATTTGTGGATAACCCTGTACTTGTAGTATAAGACGATATTACTTGCTTGCATAGTTGTAGGTCAACCCCCCCCCCCACAAAAAATCCCCCCCCCCCCCCCTATAAATTTTGATTCCCTTGAGAGTATACAAATATAAGCGTTTTTGCGGCATTAACGGTCGTATTTTTTTTTCACGTTAACTTAGAAGTTTAATTTTTTCACAGCTTCAAGGGACTGTATATTGTTTATGATTGAGTGTGAGTATGTGGTTTTAATTTCAACTCGATACCTCCACGCGTTTCCGAGACAGACAGTCAGACAGCAACATAGTGATCCTATAAGGGTTCATTTTTATCCTTTTGAGGTACGGAACGAAACAAAGGCATAGGATATAGACATTCACATCCTTCTAAAAATTCTTTTTTAAAATCCTTATCTTTACATATTATAGTATAAAACAAAGTCGCTCCCGTTGTCTGTACGCTTAGAACTTTTAAACTACGCAACGGATTTTAATGCAATTTATAGCAATAGTTAGAGTGGTTCAAGAGAAAGGTTATAGTTTAATCTATATTGCACGCGAAGCCGGGGCAAGTCGCTAGTTAAATGTTAAACAAAGTGATCCTATAAGGTTTCCGTTTTTTCCGTTTGAGGTACGGAACCCTAAAAAACGATCAGAGTTTAGAAAGACGACAGCTGCCAGCTTGTAAAATATTTTGACGGAGAAAATATAGAATTTAATTTTCAGAGTGGATGAAATGGACGAGTAAATTGAGCGTAAATATATAAAAGATGGCACTATAGAGATACCTAATGGACCAATTACTATCGCTAGTGAATTTATCTACCAAAGAATCATGGCAGGATTTATACAAAAAAATATAAAGATGTTTAGAGAAGTTGAAATTCTAATTCTTATACTCTTAGAAACCTAAAGAGTATCTTCAGGTATTTGAAATATTTATAAAACCCCGCAAAAAAAGTGGCTAGTTTAACAAAAAGCCCATTATTTCAGAACAAAACGACGACTGACAGTAACAGTGACACTCACAGCCTTCCTTAGTTCTTACACTGAAATTGCATCGTTTTATGGGAAATAATCTCACAAATAATTATTATTTTTTTCCACACACTTGTCACATCACTTATCTGCCAATTTGATACATCCGTTAACGTCGCTTTGTCACTTTCTTTTTTTTATAAATACAAAATAGGTATCGAAATGAAACGTTATATTTTAATTATGCGGGGGTTTAAAAATATGCTAAGTATATCAATCTACTCCTGGTTCTTCACATTGGAAAATATTTTAAGCCCTCTACATTTTTTTTTCATACAAATTAATGTATGCATCTCGCCATGATTCTTTGGACATCGAGTACCTAACTAAGTAGGTACATGCTTATGTTTTATCTAAATCATCAGCCCTGCCCTTGTTCCATGTTATTTGGGGTTGGCGCAACATATTTCCTTCTTCCATTTCATCGGCATCCTGTCAACCGTCATGCTTTCACTGACTCCCTTTTCATTCATACCATTCTTTACACAGTCCATCCATCTTTTCTTTGGCTTTCCTCTCCTTCTCCATCCATCCATTAATATTCATAACTCTTTTGGTCATATGCGTTGCATCCCTTCTCTTCACATGCCCATACCAAGACAAACGATTCCCTTTCAACTTTTCAGTCACTGGCGCCACTTTAAACTTCCTCTAATGTTTATATCCAATCCATTATGTTTAAACTAAATAAATTGTAAAAATGAGATTCCGAAAGCTATAACTATAACCGTCTCTTCTGTAAAAACCTTTGTGTTTAGGTGATGTGAGCTTGAGATGAGATGCCATCTCACATAAAGGTAGTGATTGACAGCCAAGTTCACATGATTAATCGAGGATTTTTTTTACACAATACTTATCACTGCTTTTCGAAAAACTGCGCATTGTGTCTCTAAGCTACGAACAAAAAGTTTTAAAACCACAAACCTAATTTTTTCCAACTTTTACTATCACAAGGACATACAAAACAACAAAAAAACTGTTTAGAATTCTTTACATTCGCACCAATCAATTACCAATTACCTATACCTTATTTATTTTTTCGTCTACTTCTATTGTTACCAAAGTATCTACAAATAACCAGTCTGAAATATTTTACAGTTCTTTTTTTACCTAAATTCTATTGTGTTACGCAAGCTTGCTCACGTGGTCATTGGATCATGAAATTATCAAACGTCAATTTCAAACTACAAATAGGATATTTTAGTCACTTTCAGAATTCCGAACATAATTATAATGTAAACAATAATTATGTAATGTTCGTAACTGACAATTTAATTACGTTTTTAATTGAGTTATTGGAACGCTGATAATGTTGAAGTGATCGGAAATTGTTTCAGTGTAATCACTAGCTGTCGATCAAGTCAGTGACTTAAATGCTATATCAGTGACTTTTGGTTTTTTGTCATTTTACTTCTTCAATGTCATGGTCCAGTGGTTCGTTGTACGCGTCTCATGTTTGTGGTAGGTACGGGCAAGTACATTATGTATGTGATTTTTTCTATGTCATATGGTCTTTCTGAGTTTATCTTGAATATCTGACGGTGACGCGCTGTTGGATCATTCGGTTCCCTTCAAAATGGTTGAGCCAAATGATGCCGATCCGTGCGACATGTTCGTGAACGGGCGCCGTTAGTTGGGACTGGTCATCTCTTAGCTGCCACGGTTATTCTAAATTTATTTTGAATTGTTTATTATGATTATATTTTTATCTAAACCTCTTTTAACTTACACGACTTGTTACATTGTTCTCACATTGTACCCTAAATTCAATATGAATGATGTAACCGAAATTTGTAACATATTATTGATTTTAAAAGAGTGTTGTTCATGGAGTTTCTTGCTCGTTCTTCTCCAAAGAAACCTACTGTTTGGAACGAGCAACTAGCTTCAACTTTCTGACTGACTGACTGACAATTCAAAAGTAGGTACCTGTAAATGGTTTACCTATTTGAAATAAATGATTTTGAGTTTGAGTTTGAGATTGAGTATCGCTAATATTGGTGTAGAAAAACATCATGGGGAAACTTGGACGTATCATTATTATAAGTCTTAAATCGCCAGTCCGCTTTAAGCAAGCTTGGTGATCGATGCTTGTGGTTTCTGTAAGATAAGGCCGTTGCTCTGAAGTGGGTCAAATATAGACTGTTTTACACGACAGACGTTATCCTGTCAATCAATTTTTCAATTTTCTCACTGTATAAACCTTCCTTGGACTTCCACAAATATTTCAAGACCAAAATTAGCAAAATTGGTCCAGCCGTTCTCGAGTTTCAGCGAGACTAACGAACAACGATTCATTTTTATTATAAAGAAGATTATTAAAGTCAAAGTCAAAAGTCAAATCATTTATTTCAATTAGACCATTAAAAGGCACTTTTGAACGTCATATTGTAAAATTTGAATCTAGTTGCCCACCACCACCATTCACCTTCATAGTGGCCTATAATATTGCGTTACACAATGAAACTTTCCGGAAACATTCAATTGAGATGTGACCACACTTAATAGAGCATCTAATTACACGACTAATTGATAATTTAAGGTTAGCCTGGCCGTAGTAGATCACGGATATCGTAAAGGACAGAGGAATCAGAAATCAAAGGAACCGTTCTTCTCTGGCAGAGTGTAAAAATAGAAAAGTACAAAGATGAAGTTAATGCTTTAGGCAATCTCTACCAGTCAACTAAGGGTGGTGAAGAGATAAGATAGCATGTGCATACTTCATCATCATCATCATCATCATCTGCCTAGCCTTTTCCCAAATATGTTAGGGCCGATTTCCAGTCTAACCAGATGTAGCTGAATACCAGTGTTTTACATGGAGCGACTGTCTGTCGGACCTCCACAACCTAGTTACTGGGTAACAGGATACCCCTTGGTAAGACTGGTTGTCAAACTTTCTGACTTCTGACTACTCTTAACGACTGCCAAAGATCTACGAATGACAGCCGGGACCAACGGCTTTACGTGCTTTCCGAGGCATACTTCAAATATTTAAAAAGAAATACTAATAATAAAATGCTTTCTCCCAACAGGTGGTGGCCCGTCGCTCAGACTTGAAGCTGATCGTGACCTCAGCCACCATGGACTCCACGAAGTTCTCCACATTCTTCGGCAACGTACCCACATTCACCATCCCCGGCCGTACGTTCCCTGTAGAAACATTCTTCGCCAAGAACGTCTGTGAAGATTATGTTGATGGTGCTGTTAAACAGGTGAGTCATTTACGACTAGGTTAACTGGGGTTCTTTATTGAGCTGTAGGCCTTAAGTAAATCAGCAACCAGAAGTGGCAGTGGGTTGGTGACGTCAGTCACGTCATACTTGTCCTTGAGTGGAGACCACGAATCGGCGCAGCGTGGGACGCCGTCCAGCCCGATGCTCGTCAGTCAGTGCGACAGTCAGTGCCCTGTCACCTGCTCATGTGAGGATCTACTGCATGGTATCCCTTCTTTTGGCATAGAGTTTTTTTTTCCTAATATACTTTAGCTGTTATCCGTAAATATCATTAGGATAAACAATGGTATCCATGTTAAATTATGTCTTAAAATTTATGCGAATGGATAGGAAACCTGACTGCATCAGCGGATGGCGCTGCCGTTGTTGAATACTGGGGCAAAAAAGGAATCTGACAAGATTAAACACAACACACATGTATACACATCCACACACACTCACACACACATGATACATATCTGTGTTGGTCATCGACACGCTTAGATGAAGAGTGAGGCAGTATTGTAACGTAATGCTCAAAGTTTAATCTTGAATTGTGAAAAGTGATGAAGTGACTTAAGATATCTGTCTCGGTGTAACTTTAGACAGTTGTGTCATTTATTAAATTCCCTCGTTTATCCATAAACAAAAGGTGACATCGCGTGACCAGGTGCCAAGTTAACTTGTTATAATTTACGTTAACCATTTCCATTACCATATAGTCACGCCATTTTTAACATTAATAGTCTGGTATTTACCAAGTTATTTGTCGTACTTCAAATACACGCGAGCCTTGAACTATGCAAACTGTGGTTCGTAGTTTATAACGATACTAACTACTGGCCGCGACTTCGACTGAATACACTTAAGATTTTTTTTTCTGCTTTACTAATACACTTAAGGTTTTTTTTTCTGCTTTACTAATACACTTAAGGTTTTTTTTTCTGCTTTACTAATACACTTAAGATTTTTTTTTCTGCTTTACTAATACACTTAAGGGTTTTTTTTTGCTGCCTTACTGTCCCATTTCTGGGCAAAGGCTTTCTTTCCCTGATTCCTTGCACTTCACCCGATGTTATGCCTTATATCGCCAATTCCTAAGGAAGCCATCCAAGGCGTCCCGCCATCTTCTCCTCGATCTACTGCGAACAAGTCTAACTGTGTCAGGACTCCAGTCTTGCGATATGCGGGCTCACATTTTGATGGCATCCGGCAGACATGGCCGAAAATTTAAATTAAAAAATGTTCTAAATTTTCCTACGGAAAGACAAAAACGGGATAAAAAATATCAAATGTGTTAAGCTAGATACATATCTATAGTTATGTGCCTTCAGCCAATTCCAATCAGCCGTTAAAACGTGATTAAGTAAAAAACTTTCACATTTTTTTAATAATATTAGAAAGAAAACATGTAAAAAACGTTTTCGTATAAAAATGTTTGGGAAAGTTAGCTAAAATGCTTCTGTTTCAAGAATTTATTTTCTAAAAGAATTTACAATATTCTCTTAAGAGAAACAAAACAAAAAGTCTTAATCTTAGATTTATGCTTGAGCATATAAACGAGCTTGGGTTCAATGACTTGATGAAATGTTCAAAATAAGAAGATATGCTCGGTAATGTACGAAATTTTCACACACACATATGCATATTACATAAGACAATACCGCAATAATGCTTTAAACACGAAAGTACTCATGAATAAGACAGCTTATTACACCATGTACCTTTACACCTATACATATGCTACTTAATGGTCTGAACGGGCGCTGTCAGCTGAGACTGGTCGAGATGACCAGTTCAAAACCTGATCTGAACAGACTATTGGATCGTCTGGCAAGTTATAGAATGAAAAGGTATCGTTTAAATTCAAGCACTAAAGTTAGGGATTGAAGGGTTACATTTTAAAGAGACTTCCTTTTTTTCAGGATGTTATTGACGCAGAATATATTGAAGAACGGCATTTATCAAATGAAGCTCATTCTTTCATTGGTTTAAATTCAAGCACTAAAGTTAGGGATTGAAGGGTTACATTTTAAAGAGACTTCCTTTTTTCAGGATGTTATTGACGCAGAATATATTGAAGAAAGGCATTTATCAAATGAAGCTCATTCTTTCATTGGTTTAAATTCAAGCACTAAAGTTAGGGATTGAAGGGTTACATTTTAAAGAGACTTCCTTTTTTTCAGGATGTTATTGACGCAGAATATATTGAAGAACGGCATTTATCAAATGAAGCTCATTCTTTCATTGGTTTAAATTCAAGCACTAAAGTTAGGGATTGAAGGGTTACATTTTAAAGAGACTTCCTTTTTTTCAGGATGTTATTGACGCAGAATATATTGAAGAACGGCATTTATCAAATGAAGCTCATTCTTTCATTGGTTTAAATTCAAGCACTAAAGTTAGGGATTGAAGGGTTACATTTTAAAGAGACTTCCTTTTTTTCAGGATGTTATTGACGCAGAATATATTGAAGAACGGCATTTATCAAATGAAGCTCATTCTTTCATTGGTTTAAATTCAAGCACTAAAGTTAGGGATTGAAGGGTTACATTTTAAAGAGACTTCCTTTTTTCAGGATGTTATTGACGCAGAATATATTGAAGAAAGGCATTTATCAAATGAAGCTCATTCTTTCATTGGTTTAAATTCAAGCACTAAGGTTAGGGATTGAAGGGTTACATTTTAAATAGACTTCCTCTTTTCGGGATATTATTGACGCAGAATATATTGAAGAAAGTAATTTATCAAATGAAGCTCATTCTTGTATAATTACATTTATGTCAGCTGAGAATCTTAAGAGGTCATCTCTTAACTAAAGCTTTTATGTTCATTTTTCGTTTTATGTTGCTCTTTATCTTCTTTGTTATGAATCAATATAAATAATTTAACTAGGCTTATGTGTACACTTAATTGCTTTTGCTCGTTCTTCCTCATATAAACCTACCTACGTTTTGGAACGAGCAACTAGCTTCAACTTTTCTGATTAACTAAGCAACTCCTTGACAATTCAAAAGTGCCGATAAATGATTTAATTGACCTTAATGCTTTGTCTTTTTGTATAAATAAGAATAGTCATGACTTTTTACATAGAAGCATGCCAGTATAATATGTACAGTAAGTCAATACCTTACTGCCCTTCCTCAGTGAATTTAGATGACATATTGGCTGTCAACCCACCTAAGGCTTATGAGTAATAACTCACCTCAAACTCACTTCACCATATTCTCTTCATAGGTCTGGGCTATTGACGTGAAGTAGCTCTTAATACCAGCACTTTTAATCATCAATACAATCTTCTTAGTCGCGTTCTTCATTACTGCAGGTGGTGTCCCTGAAAGACCTTCGTGACTTTAAATATGACGCTTTTCCACTTCGTTCGGTTCTCTGCTTCTTACAGGGCGGTTATAGCCGATAAGTCCAGTGAGGGCGGTTACTTGGTCTGACTAGCAGTTAGGTGACCGTCCGTGAGGTCTTTTCCAGTCTTCCTTGCCTATCATCATCAACTTTTCAAGGTTATCAATACAATATACAGTGCTAAATTCTTGGGTAAAATCTTGCCAGGATTTCTTCTTTTCAAAGACTTGATATCTACAATAAACTGTTCGTGGGCCTATAAAATTCGACCCACATCCCTGCCATTCTGGTGCAAAAAAATTTACTGTTCGCTCACAGATGTCTTACTCGTTAACCTTTTCAATATGTTAAATTGACTTGATTGATAAATTAGCTATCGAGGTTGCTATGTCTAAGATTCGGTGTGTTGTCAAGCCGTTCCTTCTATTAAGAGTTGATTACTATCAGATAGTAACGGCGGAAAGACAGATTCTGTCTTTTACTACTCTGTCTATCATCAATTTATGGGCTTGATTTCAGAAAGGGCAATGCAACTTATCATTTATGAACTTGAAATTTCTACTCGAGAACAGAGGTCAGCCATTAGATGAATTTTATGATTGTGGGATCGATGCAAATAAAAGATTCGATTGTTTTATTTTCTCATCGGATCACACACGTCTGGTCATATCGGCCATTCTTTTTCGTCGTCTCTATCTCCTATCATACTCTAACTCAAACAATGTTGTTCTACGATCGACGTTCCGTCTCTTATGCATTGTCACATTACTCCTTTCACAGGCCCACACAAATTCCATCAATTGCGCAAAAAGCTCTAGTATTTTTCGCAACATTCTTCTACTTAGTCAAGATCTTTCCCTGAATCATCATTAAAGTCTACTTACGGACCGCAACTAGTAATTCCAACACTTTGCAAGCATAGCAATTACACATCGTTTAATCAATTACAATGATTATTCATAAGCTTAAGTAACGCTAACTTCCTCTAATGAAACTGCAGGTAACAAAAAAAATTGTAATAGTACTCCATAATTGGTATACAGCAGCAAACGTAGTTCATAATTGTAAGGAAATGGAAATTATTGTTGTTGTCAGTAATGTATTCTACAATTCCATGTTTTGCCAAGAATGGTAACTTAGAGAATTGAGGAATAAGGTGAAAAGTTTCTCATGCTCCATTGAAAAGGAGGATCCACGGACCAAGCGTGTGGGCTTAGTCGCAAAATGTCTACAATATAAAGGGAGCTGTCATCTGTCCCGATGTTAGAGATTTACAAAGCACTAATGACAGTTCGCTTCACCTAGGTGTTCACCGAAGGAGATTGTAACAGAATAGCACTGCTGGTCGTAAAATGACTCTTTCTCATAATTACGCTTTTGCAAGATGTCGCATTAGAAAATAAAAATCAAAATTAACCAGGTTTACAAAAAAAGTTCTTCAATTCATTCATTAATACTACTAATTCTATCCTACTATTACTGAAAATAAATTGGAGAAAACAATATTTTTTTAAACCTGGCTAAATGACAATGCCATGTACAGAAAAAGTAACACATGTACAGAAAAAGTAAATTAATGAAAATAATTGTAATGAATATATAACCTTTCTATACTAAATTGTTTTTCTTTAGAACTTGCGGATTACGAAATACCTACCCACAAAATACAAACTCATTTTACCTAAAATACAATTTAACCTATAATCAATGTCATTATTGTTTTTAGATTTAAACGGAAACCGCAAGTTCTACAGTCACTAAGACTAATGTTTAGTTATCAGCAATAAATAAACAGTAAGATGCTACATATTGCACATGACTTTTATTGAGTAGGGCAAAGTTCTATAGAGTTTCTGGCATTGTCCTTTTATTCTAAGTTACTAACGACATTTTGCGCAAGAGACATTTTGACCGGTGGGCTACTGTCTGACGGTTGTGATCGGGTTTCTGTTTGACTGATATCAGTTGGAAGATACGTCAGTGGAAGTTCGCATATGGCGCAATAGATGTCGCGACAGTTGCATATTTAGTGCTTGCTTTCGTCGCGATAGATGTCACGACAGTAGATTTTGTATTTTGTATGTCACATTTTTTCATACAACTCGCGACAAATAGAAATTGAGATATTATTATATACAAAGAAATCGAAGCTCGTCTTATTACCTTTTTGGTGTAAGTACTTATGCTGTTTTGCACTGCATGCCACATCTAGTAACAAATCTTTACCTCTATCTGTGTTTACTTGGTTGATAGATATTTTTGTGGTCGCCTACCTACATATATTTTTGTTTTTTAATCAAATAACTTTTAACGCAGTCTCTGTACGTTTATAATTGCCAAATTGTTAAATCTAATTTCTCAGTACGCGAATTATTGTTAATTCTTATGAGAAATAAAGTTACTCAATACTCAATACATTTATTGTATATAGTTCTTAATTAAACTCGATGTTTTTTTTTAACTGTATGCCTCAGATTATCAAATAAAGGCAGATAGACTGTGCGGAACACTGCGAGTGAAGCCACAAAAGCAAATACAAATTCAATAACGAATACCTACAATCTCGTGATTGTATTCTCTTTTGAATTTTTATTGTATTAGTATTTGTTTTTATTAACAATGCTTTGCTTCGTGCTGTACTGACTCGTGTCGGTTCAGCGCGAAGCTCGTATTCGTTTTTGAGTTTGTATTTGCTTTGGTGGCTTCACTCTCAGTGTTCCGCACAGTCTATCCGCAGTTTGATTCATAATCTGAGCTGTATACTATTAGTAATAAAAGTAGAGTATGCATGATTGCAATACAATGCAATCTGGAAAGCAAAAGGCTCGACCCACATTAAAAACTAAACAAAAAGAAAATTTTAAAACTCGGTCATACTTTAAAGATTAGAAGTGCTCGTAAATAAAAGCGACCCCGATGCAAATAGTTCACAAACTAGCTTATCACGAGCATTGCGAATTGTTAGAATGCCGCTCACTACTGCGCTCGCGCTGAGTAGTGTTACCATACCTTGGGTGACGGAAGCAGGATTTGTACAAAAAAAATGAAAATGTTTAGAGAAGTTGAAATTCTAATTTTTATATTCTGGGGTACCTAAAGAGTATCTTAAGGCATTTACAATATTTTTAAAACGCCGCCAAAAAAAAGTGAATAGTTTAACGAAAAACTCATTATTTCGGAACGAAATGGCGACTGACAGTAACAGTGACACAGAAAGTCGCCGTTTCGCAGTTTTTACACTGAAATTGCATCGTTTTATGGAAAATAATGTCACAAATAATGATTATTTTTTTCTACACATTTGTCACATCACTTGTCTGCCAATTTGATAGATCCGTTAATGTCGATTGTCATTTTCTTTTTTTTATAAACACAAAATGTGCAATGAAATGAAACGAAAAAAGAGTAATTTTCATTTCGAAATATTTTAATTATGCGGGGGTTTAAAAATATGGCAAGTATATCAATCTACTCCTGGTAATGTATTCTTCACATTATGAAATATTTTAAACCCTCTAATTTTTTTTTTAATTTTCTTACATATGAATATGTAAGAGTATGGATCTCGCCATGATTCTTTAGTACTTAAAAAAAAATATAGGTTCGACCCACTTTAAAGCAGAAGCATGATTTTTATTTATGGTTCTAAAGACAGATTATTTTATTCAGTAAAAAATATTACTATAGTTGAAAGGCTTGTAAAAGGCCTTGCCGACGTCTGTCCGTAGATGGATGACCATCAATTCCCTACCGAGACCCTTTGTATCTCGGAAAGCACATAAAGCCGTTGGTCCAAGCTGTCATTCGTCAATTTTTGATAGTCGTTATGGACAGTCAGAAGCTAGAACGTCTGACAATCAGTCTTATCAAGGGTAGGTAATCGTGTTACCCAGTAACTGGATTGTGGACACCAAACAGACAGTCGCTCCAAGTAAAACACTGGTATTCAGCCGCATCCAGTCAGAAATCCAACCTCAATATACTTGGGAAAAGGCTAGGCAGATGAGATAATCATTATTACAGTTACGTCATTTTACCTATAATTAACTTAAAACATCGCTGGCATAAGTTCAAAAAGAATATTAGGTCCTTACATATGAAATTGCCGATACCAAAATTATTTCGAAATAAAGACTAAAGAATATTGTTTTAAAATTCGTGTTTCATTTGTTTTATCGTCATTTGTTTGGGCTTGAAAATTGCTATTGCAACAACAATGGAGAAATTAAAAATTCGCAATATTTACGAATATGAGTTCTACCGTGGCACCAGTGCAGCAGAAACGGCTCGAAGGATTAACGACGTGTACGGGCCAAGCACCGCTAACGAACGAACGGTGCGTTTTTGGTTTCAACGTTTCCGTTCTGGAAATTTTGATTTACAAAATGAGCCTCGTGGACGACCGGATACTCAAGTGAATAATGAAGAATTAAAGGCGATAGTTGAAGCGGATCCATCTCAAACCACTTCTGAATTAGCAGCAGCCTTTGGAGTAAGTGACAAAACAATCACTATCCATTTGCGTCAAATTGGAAAAGTAAAAAAGCTCGAAAAGTGGGTACCGTACGAATTGACTGAAACAAACCAACAAACACGCGTCGGTTGCTGCGCTTCCTTGCTCAATCGTCACAATAATCAGGGAATTTTAAATCGTATTGTCACTTGTGATGAGAAGTGGATCGTATACGATAATCGCAAGCGATCATCACAATGGCTTAACCCTGGAAAACCGGCAAAACCTTGCCCCAAGCGAAAACTGACCAAAAAGAAGATTCTAGTTAGTGTTTGGTGGTCCTGTGCTGGTGTCATCCACTACAGCTTCATGAGATCAGGCCAAACGATTACTGCAGACATGTATTGTCAACAGTTGCAAACAATGATGGAAAAGCTCACCATTAAACAACCGAGATTGGTCAATTGCTCTAGCCCATTGCTCCTTCAGGATAACGCTCGACCACATACTGCACATCAGACGGTCGCCAAGTTAGAGGAGCTGCGACTGGAAACTCTGCGTCACCCACCATACTCTCCAGATCTTGCCCCAAACGATTACCATTTATTCCGAAATTTGGACAACTTTTTACAAGGAAAAAAAATCAATTCTGATGAGGCAGTTTAAGCAGCCTTCAAGCAGTTCATCGATTCTCGCTCCCAGGATTTTTTTACCAAAGGGATCAATGAGCTCCCGATAAAATGGCGAAAGTGTATCGATAACAATGGTACATACTTCGATTGACTAAATATATAATTTCTTTTAAAAATGTTATTTTTAATTTTTTGATACCGAGCGGCAATTTCATATGTAAAGACCTAATACCTAAAATAAAGGTATCAAATGCCATCGAATAACGGATCTAAACCCAGCCTTCTAGATTAAGGAAAGGTCACCTAGATACTCATGTTACCTGGGTGTGTCAGCGGGTCAGCGATGACCCACCCAGGTTGTCTTTGTCGCTGAACTGACTCATAGGTGACTGGGTCATGAACTCCTCACCCCGCTGACATTATTGTGACGAAATTCTCTAAATACCGTTTATTTGGGCAGTTTTCTAGGAGTCTGATTACAATTTAATGTCTATTTTATGAAGTACTAGCTTTAGCCCGCGACTTCGTCCGCGTGAATGTCGGTTATCGCGGATGCAGACGAAGTTGCGAATTAAAAAGTAGCCTATCTTAATACCAAATTTTATAAAATTCGTCACAGCTATTTCGTCGTGAAAACGGAACGCAACAGGCAGAGTTACTTTCACATTTATAATGTTCTTCTTAATCAGAATTACATATATGAGTATACAAAAAGTAAAGAAAAAACAATAAAATTATGTCCAACTTAAAAAAAATAAAAAGGGGCTCCTTTTAGCTAGCTATTAAAGCTATAGTGCTCAAAAAACTCATCTACATCGCTGCTCTTGCCTCCGCCCCGAGTTGCTTGCTATATTAGAACTAGCACCCAATGATATGGCATGAGACGGTGGGAAGAGACCAGATGGAATGGCCATAGTACCTTGGAAGTTGGGTCGGCCCTTGGTGTGAGATGCAACATGTATCGACACCCTTGCGCCATCCCATCTTCCTAGCACGACGTGTTGTGCTGGTGCGGCTACTGCCGGTTCCGAAAACCTCAAACGGCGAAAATATAATAAGCTAGGACACTAGAGCCATGTGGTCCGAGTACTCATCTTATTTGTCGGGACATCGTCAAGCCGCTGGTCGACTCTTCACGTGACCCAACAGGTCTAAGTAAACTAATTACAGCATGACAGCATCTAATCAGAAACCTCGTCCTATTTTCACCTCAAGCATACTACAACTACAGTGCTATTCTGTAAAAATCTTCCTCGGTGATTTCAGGTGAAGTGAGGTTTTAGTGAGCATGAAATCAGAGGATTGACAACATACATTCTCACCTCAAGCTTAGTTCTCCAATATTCGCTGAAAGAGCTTCTGATTATCCGCTTTACATAATAAATCAGTATTCTAAAAAAGTAAGAACTTTTCCAAAAACGAATCAAACCATATCTACAGTTGTATCTATATCTATAATATATAAAAATGAATCGCCGAAATGTATGTAAGCGCATAACGGCTGTACCAAATAGGATAAGTCTTTTTTTTGTGTTCGTTATTGTCAGGAAAAGGTTTAAGGGGACGACGATACGACAAAAAAATACTGATAATACTAGTTTATAAGAATATTTTGAAACTATCAAATAAATCCTAAAAACGAAATTAGTAAAGAGCATAGAAATGTAACCAAAATAAAACACCATAATGAAATATTGGTTTTCTAACTTGTGAGAAGAGCGGCAACTTGCGGCGTCATAATTTAATATTATTAATGCTCAATTAAAACAATTACACTAAATTATCAAATCCTACCATGATCATTTTTTGTGCTATTGGCATCCCCAGCCTGTATAAGAAAATTTTAGGAAGGGTAGGTGTAGTGTAGTGTAGTGTAGATAGTTAGGGACAGGACAAACTCTAGCGGGTCAGCTAGTTTTTAGTATAATTTATTCCTGTCTTTAGAGCATGTATATTTAATAACGTGTAAGCTGTGGTTACCTGCAACTGAGTGTGCATTATAGAATAACTAGCTTCTGCCCGCGGCTTCGCCCGCGTAAAAAAGAACGATTATCCCAAGGGAACACATTACCGGGATAAAAAGTATCCTATGTGTTAATCCAAGAAATGTTCTACCTTTGTGCCAATTTTCATTCAAATCTGTTCAACGGTTTACGCGTGATTGAGTGACAAACATCCAAACATCTTCACAAACTTTCACATTTATAATATTATATATTAGTAGGATGTTACTTGTTTAAGTTTATACATTGCAGAAGATATTCGCGGGCACAAACTAGTCTATACATATAAATAAACCGTTATCTGTGTCAGCTAGATAAATATTTATTTCGTGCGAAAAATGAACTCACGCAGAAGCCATATTATAAATATTATTTTTACTAAAGTCTTAAAAGAAATCGACCTATTTATTAAGTACCTACGAACATGGTCACCCTATAGTCGGTGTCAACGAACTGCGGGCCCCGACCGCGTTACAACTTCGATTCCCGCACGGTGCAAGAATGCGCGGACAAACTCGCTTTTGCAATTAATACTAGTATGGGATTATTTAAATAAGCTGTCACATCCATTCAGTATTGTATTCGAGTGTATTCTTGGAGTGGGTAAGCCGTCGGTCGCAGCTGTCATTTACATCTTTGACAGTCGTTACGAGTATTCGATTAGAAGCCAGAAAGTCTGACAACCAGTCTTACCAAGGGGTATCGTGGTGTTTCCCAGTTACTGGGTTGTGAAGGTCAGATAGGCAGTCGCTCCATGTAAAACACTGGCATTTAGCTGCATCCAGTTAGACTGGAAGCTGACCCCAACATATTTAGGCAAAGGCTAGGCAGATGATGATGTCCTATCTAAATTATCCTACAAAAACAGGATAAAATTATCCTGTGTTAAGCTAGATCAATATGTATGGCCTAAACTATACAGATAAATAAAATAGAAGTGTCTCTTTGTAATACCAAAATAACTGCTTTTTACATATGAAAGTTGAAGTACTATACTACCTATATTATATGTTATTTACTATATTTTTTTATTACTTTTTATTAACTGCCTCGTTGGTTTCGTGGTCGCCAGCGCGACTGCTGAGAGTGGGGTCCTTGGTTCCATTCCCAGGTCGGGCAAAGTGTTATTGGGTTTTTCTATTAAGAATTTCTCAGTAACAGCCCGGAGTTTGGAAGTTGGCGGTGTAACACCCTCGTGCCTCGAAAAGCACGTAAAGCCGTTGGTCCTGCGCCTGATCTCTCTCCGGTCGTGTCACCGGACTATGAGAGTGAGGGAAAAGGAAGTGCATCTGTGTTTGCGCACACACTTGTGCACTATAACATTTTCTGCGTACTTGGCTGATCTCCATTGATATTGGCCGCCATGGCCGAAATTCGGTCGGAAGATTACATTTTTTTAAATATATTAGTATTCCAACATGCTGTCAGGTTGCTCGTGCGGCAGGGGTAAATGTAAATTGTCTAATTATTATTAAATACTAACCCTTAGTTTACAAGTTTTTTAGTAACCAGTGGACCTTTGTTGTCAATTTAAATAAATAAATTATTATTATTCTCATTTATTCATTTTATGTACATATTATTTTATATTTTTAAATATTGGTAAAAAAAAATATAAAAACATTTAAAAGTATAAAAAATAGTAGCCCACCGGTATCGGGAATAGGGTCCAAGCTACCGGTGGTCAGGGCTCCTGAGAGAGGAATCTCCTGACTATACGCGCCGTGTCCAGGAGTACCGCTTTCTGTATCAAACCCTTGATCCAGCTGCTCAACGAGAGCCTGCTCAGATGTTGGTCGAGGCTCTTGGAAATTATTCCATTAGCCGTAACGACTATCAGCACAATGACTGCTGTATTCACATCTCACATGTCGACAACCTCGCGAGCCAAGTCAAGATACTTGATTTGTTGCATGCGGAACCGCTATGTCAGCAATCATTGCGCGACGCTCTAATCGATCTATCACCACTATGTCAGGCTTATTTGCAACAATAGTCCTGTCAGTGATGATAGATCGATCCCAATACAAAGTGATATTGCCATTTTATTATTATTATAAAGTAAAAGTTAGTGTAAAGGTTGACTTAATAGTAGGATTTAACAAGACTGGTGGCGCAATCTACCGACAATCGCAGGAACGGGATAGATAACAAACTATTATACACAGTTTAAAATTTAATCGATCTTATTCATGTCAAATTACTAGACATTATGCAGTGTTGAGATAAAACATCTTGATTGTAGATAGCACCGTCGCCCACAATTTATTCGATAATGAAACAAAACTCAATTGGCTAGGAGTTGAAAATTACGTGGAAGAAAAAAAATGCCACATGGAATGATATTTTTACGCAATTTTTACAACTCTATTTGTGATGAATTTAAGTTCAATAATAAATTTAATTTGTGCTCTCCCATATCAAGCTACGTAATGTATCCAAATAATTCCAGTATACAGTAAGTTAATTAACAGATGGTAAATCTACATCATTAATAGATTTAATAAATATCAGCATAAAAATATAAGTAAGTATAAAAAAAAAACAAAAATTTACAGTATTTCTTTTATGTAAGGATCCGATGTTGTATGAAAAAAACAACTTTTCTTTTTTTTTGTTTTTTTTGTATAGACTATGTAGTATTAAGTACCAGTTAAAGTAAACTCCTTTCGTTAATTATAACATACTGCATGTTGATCTCCCCTTAAATAAAAAGTTATCCAGTCAGTTGAAAATCCTTTACTGCGCCGTTCCGTCAGTGAGCACACGCCCTAAGTGTGCGACATGCACTTGACCAATTCTTTCATTATTTAAATTTATTTACACCGACGACACATCACTAATAAGTCACTTTTTTCTTTGTTGCTTCTTTTTTGTCTTCTTTCCTACTTCAACAACAACATCATTCTTTCTTTTCCTAATTTTATTCTTGACTGGGCCACTTATTGCCCCTTCTATGCCCTTATTTCGATAGTCTGCTACTAACTTTTTCACTGTGGATTCCGATACGCCTGTCGCCTCTGCTACTACTTTGTTCACGTTCATGTCTTCACCTGTAAACATAAAATTATGATACAAGTTAGTCAACTTTGTCATATCCAGTGATCGGAATATGTAGTGCAATTTTCTGAGATTTCGTGACGTTATCTTAATATGGATATGCTTTTAAATCCGGTTTGTTTCAACTTGTTCTACTTGTTTTTTCCTGTTCTACGGTAGAACTAATGGGAGTTTTGGTTGTCACTAGTACTAGACGCCTTGACAATTCAAAAGTGCCTGTAAATGGTTCATTTGAAATAAAATATTTGAGTTTTAGTTTGACTATGTTTCGATTTATTCCCAAATAGTAAAACTAGGGAAACTTTTACTTCCAATTAGTTCTATAGTAAACACAACACTATAGGTACTAAAATTTACGATGACTACAACCAGAACTACTTTACGGGCACGTTTGTTGAAAAATAATTTAGGAATTACGAGAGGCTTTAGAGATATAGGGGCATTTTGTCACTTAAGAACCTTTTGAACGCCACAATTCATCGCAAATACCTACTTGGTCAAACTAAGGAAATAACATTAATCTATCTAATACCTTCAAAACGAGCAATTCTTCAAACAAACAATCAAGCGATCTCGGAGACGGCTCCAACGATTTTCATGAAATTTAGATGCAGTGGGTTTCGGGGGTCATAAATCGATCTAGCTAGATTTCATTTTTAAAAAACACGATTTACCAAAAAATTAAGGGATCCCTTCTTTTCGCATAATGTTCTTTTTCTTAATATACTCTGGCATAACTGTTTTGGCATAAATTGTTTTGTCATAATAATACTTTACCATATTCTTTTTTTGGCATACAGTTTATGTTGGCATAATATAATCTTTAAGGCTAATTTGTTTTGGCATAAATTTATTTCGCATAATGTTACTGTGCAAATCTATTGTGCCACGCTAAAGTATTGTCTTAAAAATTTAATATGTTGTGCTGCAAAAGTTGATGGCAGAAACGAATCGCTGCAAAACCGACTCCACGTAGTCTTCTCTGCCCTACCCTAGAGTGTAATCTAAGCCCGCGTAGGCGCGGAGGGCGAGGCGGCCCGCGAGCTGAGGAGCAGGTGGTTTTAACGCTCGCCGCCGTTGTTGAGGCTAGCCGGCGCAGCCGGCCAGCAAGCCGAAGCTGCGGCGGTGAGCGTAAAACACATCTGCAACAATAAGCTCGCGCGGGACCGCCGGAGCCTCGCAGCGCCAGAGCCGTGACAGAAACCATGCCTGCTGCATGTTGCATCCTTGCTGCATGCTTATGTGCATGCTGCATGCATGATGTATGATTGTTTGGTTAGTATGGTAAAAATATATTTTAATATCATTTTATGCTTTAAAATGCTATGCTAAATTATTATTATGATTAGCGAAATAATGCCTAAAAAATTATGCGTAAATAATATTATGCGAACATATAATTATGAGAAACAAAAGTATGCCAAGTTATATTAGGTCTTAAAATTTTATGCAAATGGATAGGGAACTAAAAAATAATACCGAGCAAAGCTCGGTCGCCCAGGTAGGTACTGAACATATATTATCTCGTTGCCTTTTTACAACACTTCATTAATTTACTTTTAAATAATGCAAAAAGAAACGGAAAGCTTAATTTAGTAAGTATATTTATTTTGTACTTCAGACGATTGTGAAGCACCTGCCATGTTATCTCTTCACCACCCTTGGTTGACTGGTAGAGAATGCCTAAGACATTAAGTCCGCCTTTGTGCCTTTGTGCATGAAGCATAAATAAATAAATAAGTGCCGATACGCGGTATTTCCAAAAATGCTATCTGCTTCATACAGCTCGCTCTGCCTCCCTCCGGGTGAACAATACAAATACAATTGCCCCTGCCCCCCGACCCGTATCGTGCGATACGGGAGAGAGTTGCAAGTATTTGAGGCAATTACCTACATCTCCTTTTTGAAATATGGTTTTGAGCGATAACGTTTTACCACCCCAACCAACTAAACCTTTACAAAATTAGTCCATTTTGGTCTCATCAGATTCAGTACACCTTAATCTTGGTATGTTGTCTGTTTACCCCGACTAGCGACTGCAAGGAAAGGGTTATGTTTTTAAGTAATTTAGTATAGTTTAATTTAAAAAAATAAAAACGCTCTAGGAAGTTTTTATTTAAAAAATGTAATTAAGATGCTAATGACTTATTTCGTACGCAATATTTCTTTAAAATAAAAACTTACAAACCAATTACTCATTATATATCTACAACATTTTCAAAAACTATGAAATTAGACAAGTTTACGGGAGGTAAAACGTTATCGCTTTTTGTGTGGAAATTTATAATAATAATAATGTTTATTCATCAAAACAATGTATGCAGCATTGTAGTATATACATGATTATTTACAGGGTTGACCAAGTAAAACTAGTACTAGTACTAAAACTACAACTGAAATGGTGGTGAGGTGCTGCATTCCCACCTAGGTTATCGATTAACCTGTATAAGGGACAGGGGGGGGCGCAGTACAGTGCCAGTCCCCATTAAGTATTATAATTAAATTGTACACAATATGTGGCTATCACTAGTCTTCTACTACAATTTATTATTGGTGACATAAAATAATAAATAATAATAATAATAATATGTGGGGACATTTTCACACACGGCCATCTGACCCCAAACTAGGGAGACCCTGTACTATGGGTGTCAGACAGCTGATATACATACACAAATACATATTTTTTTTTGTAAATACATACATATATAGATAAACAAAAAAAAAAAAAAATGTTTTAAATTTTCTTGTCAACTATAGCCGACAGTGGCGCATTGGGCACGTTCTAATTTTTTTTTTTCTCATCTTAAGTGATGATGCGGCCTAAGGTGGAGCACGCTTGCCTAGAATAAACCGGTTCACTTGTGCCTTGAAGATACCCAGATTATATGTATCGGGGAATAGAGAGGCGGGCAGTGAATTCCACAGTCTGGCAGTTCGCATAATAAATGTGGAGTCAAAGCGCTTGGTTCGATTTGTCGTCTATATCCGACCTTAGCGCTCATCTAAAACTTAAATGAAAAATGGGCATAGATACCTGTTTCCTTAGCTCGAAGTAATCGAAACTTGTGAAAGTATTTGTGGACATTAAGAACCATAAGTTTCGCTTGTGAGTCCAAAGCTAGTTTACGTAGCGTCGGTTCAAGCGGATCTTCTGGCTTCGTATCATCCTCTTGTGAAGTTTGTGGCAAAACATCTTCTTCAATAACTTCAGTTTTTATCGTTTGTGGCAAAATATGTTCTTCAATAACTTCAGTTTTTATCGTGTGTGGCAAAACATCTTCATCAATAACCTCAGTCTTTATCGTTTGCGGCAAAATATATTCTTCAGTAACTTCAGTTTTTATCGAACATTCTTCTATCGGAATTTCTTGCAATGCTTCAAATATAAAATGTTGTCGATCCATTACGATTATCAATGTCGCTAGTGCAAAATAAAAAACACGCGTGGAGGTGCCTCCAATACGTTTACCGCTGCCTACGTGCAGCGTCGCACTGACTCATCACGAGTCACGTACGCAGACGCGCGCCCCCCTTCCCGCTCCCCGCGCTACGTCCTGGAACGGCTACGTATTAAAGATTTTTTGTAGTAACTGGAGTTTACAAGAACGGGAACCAAATCCTTCCCAGTTCCACTGGGCAATAACAAACTGTAGGTGAGGACTAAGGTATACGATCGGAATAATGTGTAAAAGTAATGATTATCACACTGATAAAATTGTTACTGATTTTAAATATGTATTAAGTACCCACTCGGTTACAATACAATTTAACTTCAATATTAATTATATTACAGAGAACTCGAACCTTATTAAGTCGTAATCCTCAGTAAGACGAAAAGTATTGCCATATCCGTCCGCTGGACCCTCAAACTCGATATCTAGATTTTTTTTTACTTTGTAAGTCGAACAAAGTGCTATTTCCCCACGAGGTATTGATACAATTCATAGTACTATACTTTATAACTCGAATTTCAAAAAGACACACAGGCTTCGTAAGTCGAAGTTTGTAAATTTGATTGATGTCTTACTTTGAAATCTCCGAAGTCATAGTAATAAAGTCCAAAAGTTCGGTGTTTCTAATCTGTTTTTAGGTTCTCGCCGTTCTCGCACACGTGTAATTAATGAATCATCATCATCAGCCGGAAGATGTCCACTATTGAACATATGCCATTAATGAATGCATTCTTTTAATTTTCAGATGTGAATAAATGTTTGTGTAAGTTTTGGCTCATTGCTTATTGAGTTCACTATCGATCAGTGTTCCTAAATAGTTTTTTTTTGCGTTTCCTTGAAATTCGAGTTGTCGAGATTCCACTGTTTTTTTTTTATTTTAAGTATGGCAATATCACCCTCTCTCTCTCTTCCGTATAGGATTAAACGGTTGCTGCATGAGTTTTGTATCCGAATGAAATAAATAAATAATTGAACAATTTGTAGTTTATAATTATTAAAGTCCCGCCACAACCATCATCATATTTACAGTATTTTTCAACTAACGAATTAGTCCTAAAGCGCAACATTTAACTATGTTTCCAATATTTACCAACCGTCATTGGTAAAACTTAACATAGGTACCTACATGTAAAAACATTCACGCTTCTCCAGTTTCTAATAAATAAAAACGTGACGTTGTGTTTCTTTGATAACACCCAGGTGATCACACCTGACAAGTCTTTAATTCTAATTTTATTTCTTAGAGATAGATACTAGATGTATTCGTATCGGGAAACTACTTTTCGCTATCAAGTAAATATCGTTCAAAAAAAGAACAGTTATCTACATTACTAAAGCTTCAAAGATTTTCCTTGCTTTATTTACTTCCTTAAATACGTCCTTCTAATGATACAAACTCCAAAGTTCCGATCTTCAAAAGTTAATTATACCAGCTAGCATAATGTTAGTAAAATACTTTTTATAAATTGGTGATACCTGAAAAATTACCTAGCATTACACCTCCTATCCTCAAAATCTCAACCATGTGAAAATGTTGCTGGTCTGGCGACTTAGAGATCTAAATCCATTAAAGAAAGGCAATAGTAAAAATGTTTTTCGCGCCAATACTTATTAAGTTACATTACTGTCCTCATACAAAATGGCTGCCGTTTGAAATGTTTCCAAGCTCGGCTAGGCGCGGCGCGGCGGGCGGCGGCGGTAGCAGTATCGATTGGGTGTCTAATTGAATGTATTCAGCTTACTAGTATTTCAGTATCGTGCGTTGAACTTTCATTTGGTGGCGTGACAATGTAGTTGATTTTACAGTTTTCAGACGAAAGGCATGCTTTATATTTAGGTATGGCTATGTAATAAAAAAATTAAAGGGGTCTATAATTATTTAACTAACTAACAAACTATGTGTGTGATTCTAAAGTTGAGAAGTTAGGGAGCTCAAAATTAAACAAAAATAACTAAAAGGAATAAGATTCGGGCGCCAGAGCTCACTAGGTAATTTAAAACAAAGGGAATCCGGAATAGCTAAAAGGTAAAGGACAGGACTTCTAATCTAGGTCGGAGATACTGAAATTAAGCTGCAAATTCTTTAACAATAGCTCATTTATTTCTATCGCAGGCAGTATGGCGAACACAATATTAGAAAGTCCCCTTTCTTTTGAAGGGCAAGTTGTTTTATAACTAAAGTTTATGTTTAAGTTGTCAGTATTGCACGTTTTTAAGTGGAAACTACGAGAAAGAATTTAAGTAACATACCACAGGCTTCGAGAAAAACTTATTTAAATTAAACCTGATTGGAGACACGAGGGGAAACGCGTCAGCTCATCCATGATGAATTTAATTTTCAAGGATGAAAATCCAAAATATAAGTAAGAACGCCTTTGGGGCTGAAAACGAAAACGATTTCCTTTGTTAGTGGAACTCACACGTCGAGCAAAATGGCGACGATGAATCAAATCGGAAATTTAAGGACACATACCGTTCTTTTTGTAAACGAAGCATGCCAATCACTCGTGCTATGGGCACAATCAAACAGCGATGGCGTTAAAGGTGCTGAAACAATGGAAAATTCGACGAGGGTTAGGATACATGACCTCAAGTTTATTGTCAGGTCATGGCGAGGAAAATTCAACCAACAAAATACTCACGATTTCCCAAAATATTACCGTTGCACGGCTGCTGACATCACTACCAAGTGGTTCCAAGCAGGGGTGGACCCTTAAAATATTCCAATCTAATGATTGGCACGGAATAGAATTTTTATTCGTGCTTCATCTTAGTGACTTCGGTCGGAAAGTGAAATCTACATATCCCAAACCGGAAACGTCAAAACAATCTGACAGCCGGGGAAATAAAATCCAACTGTCAAACTGATGGTCTATGGTTTTATCGATTACTCTACTAAATCCTAGCCAATCTATCAAATATCTAAAGTGTGTCAAGGCATTACCGTGAAAACTTCCAAAAAATGACGAGAGAGGTCGACACTATGTAGCGAGTAGAAAATACTCGTTACATTACATCCCTCCCCGAAAAATAAAAGAAAGGAACTTTCTTTTATTAGAAAGAAACAACGAAAAACGAAGTGAACAAAAAATTCAAAAACAAAGAAAACTATCATAGTGCAGTTAGGCGTCATGGCCACTGACTAAAACGTCGGTACTACACCGATCAACAAAGCCAAACAACAAACAAATCCAAATTCAGTTAAACCCGAGGGCCGCTGACTAAAACTCTAACAAGACTAAACACTAAACAAATCTAAACTCAGTTAAGCACGAGAGCCGCTGACTAAATCTTGAACAAAACTACTAAACATTAAACACTAACGTTGAGTACAGTTAAGCGCTATGGCTACTGACTAACTTTACACTAATTTACTAAACTATCCTACACCTCTTAAGTTCAGTTAAGCACTATCGCCACTGACTAACTTCAGCCAACTTACTAAACTAAACCACTCCACTTAAGTTCAGTTAAGCACTATCGCCACTGACTAACTCTACACATCTCTACCAACTAATCTGGAGTACAGGTAGGCACTATCGCCGCTGACTATCCTCAACTAACCTACAGTTCAGCTTTGAGTACAGTTAGGCACCATAGCCTCTGTCTATCTCAGCAACAACCAATTAAAAATTAACAATACCTAAACAAAAATTCTAGATAGAGTTGAAGGACTCTACCTAAAAGTATAGATTCCGAACCACTAAAGTCAGACAGAGTTGAAGGGCTCTACCCAAAAATATTGATTCCCAACAAAAAGGTTAGATAGAGTTGAAGGGCTCTATCTAAAAAGGTTGGATAGAGTTGAAGGGCTCTATCCAAAAGTATTGATTTCTAACAAAGAGGTTAGATAGAGTTGAAGGGCTCTATCTAAAAAGATTTCCAACAAAGAGGTTAGATAGAGTTGAAGGGCTCTATCTAAAAAGGTTGGATAGAGTTGAAGGGCTCTATCCAAAAATATTGTCACAGCAATAACCTGTAACAAACAAAAACCATATTGTGATCGGCGCTACACCACCGAACTTCCGAGCACAATAGTAAAAAGGTATGACGAAAGTCAAAATTCCACCTTGTGACTGGCACAGCAATGACCAACACAAGGGCAAAAGGGCAAATGTAAGCTGTGATTGGCTCTACTCTACCAACCTTCCAAGCACAGACAAACAAACAAAATATATTGGATTACCGAAGGGGAAAATCACAATACCTAAAGGCGAAAGCCAAGATGAAATCGAGGTCAAAAATTACACCAAGATCCAAAAACAAAGTACATTCTTTAACAAAAGTTACAGAATGACCTCAAAAGCAAAATCCGGTATGAACGCGTTACTAACAAAGTCAAATCCAAGTCTAGTATCGAAGAAATATCCAGACAAAAAACAACACTGTCAACAAACAGTAAAAAAAAATAGAATTAAAATCAATAACTATTTAAAACTATGAGAGAAATAGAATGATTCTAATCTACAAAAAAGAAAGATTACAAAAAACTTGAAATGAAATTTAAGTTTTTTAAATCTTTTTAGGTAATAAAAACCCAAAGTGTAAGGTTGTATAGGATCTCTCTTTTTCAAAAAATATGAAAACAAGTAAAGGATTACCTTTAAAAAAGAAAGAAAGAAAAGATATAAGATCCCATACAATCTCAACAAACAAACAAAACAAACAAGATAAGATCCTTTGATGTGTAAAATGTATAGTGTAAAGAGTAGGTATTTCTAATTTAACCAAAATGACCTAAGTTTATTTTAATAAGAATTGACTTGGAATCTAATAAATTGTGTTGAAGTTACCTAACATAATAATAACCTTCAGATGGTCATAACCTTTCATTCATCATTCTAACAAAGACCAACCTTCACACAAAAATACTCAATACCAAAACCAAATCTATGAATTCCCCAAAATTTTAAAATTTAATTATATCCTTAACATGATAACGACCCACGGAACCCTTATTTAAATCTTTCAAAACATAAACGTTATCAGAAACTTTTTCAGTTATTTCACACTTTAAAAACTTAGGTGCAAGCTTAGCCGAAAAATAAGCAGGTGCATGAGATTGAACAAAACTTCTTCTCCACACAACATCACCCACATCAAAAGAAATGACTTTCCGACCCTTATTATAATAAGCGGCATTTCGCTTATACCCCTTTAACAAATAAGCTTGAACTTTAACAAAAATATCGCTAAGTGAATTAAGAGAAACTGCATAGGAGTTCCTATTTGAAACCTCTAGTTGAGATAAATTATCAACAGAGTTACTAAAATGATGTAAGGAAGCATCTAAAACAAGTTCCCTACCAAACATAAGAAAATTAGGTGTAAATTCTGTAGCAAGATTTACACTATTATTTAAAGCTAATTGAACATTGGGCAAAAAACTTGACCAAGTCCTATGATCATCTTTAACAAAACACGATATGCAAGTTTCGACTGTTTTATTATATCTCTCAACAGGATTATTTTGAGGTGTATATAATGTGTTATAAAATATTTTAGTTATATTAAAACCTTTCAAGAATTCTACAAAATGTTTTGAAGTAAATTGAGTTCCATTGTCACAAACTACTATTTTTGGACAACCAAATTTAAGAAATATTTCTTTTTCAAAATGTTTACAAATTATTTTAGTAGTTGCATTAATCATTGGAAAGAACCAGCAATATTTAGTAAAAACATCTACAACTGAAAGTATGTATTTATGACCAGAATAAGTTTTAGGTAAAATACCTATTATATCTACTGAAAGCATAAGCATGGGGCGATCAACCTTTTTAGGATTAATCATCGTACCAAAAGGAGGAGAAGTAGTATGTTTGTAAGCTTTACAAGTATCACAAGACAAAATGTATTGGTGAACATCATTAAACATACCTTTCCAAAAATAATGTTGTTTTAATTTCTTTAAAGTTTTATGAATACCTAAATGACCTGAATTTACATCATCATGATTTGACCTAATAGTATCTAAGATATTCTCTTTAGGAATAACTATCTTCCAGTCTAAAAGACTATGAGGGTTAAATTTATTTTTACAATATTTATACAAAGTGCTATTTTCGACTCTAAAATTCTTATACTTTCTAGGAGATTTCTGACATTGAATAAATACTTTTCTATACCAAGGATCAATAATATCATCATCAGGGGAGACTAAACTATCCTGAGTGGTTATAGCTGTGACTTCTATACGAGATAAAGCATCTGGAACTAAATGTAATGAACCTTTTTTATGAATAATATCAAAAGTAAATTGAGAAATTCTAGCAGCCCAACGAGCTAAGCGTCCACTAGGATTATTGAGACCTAGGAGCCATTTCAAACAAGCGTGGTCAGTAATAACAGTAAACTTCATTCCTTCAATATAAGGTCTAAAATGTTCTATGGAATCTAAAATAGCTAATAATTCACGTTCTGTGGTACTATAATTTCTTTCACATTTATTAAGCGATCTAGAATAAAAAGCAATGGGATGTTGATCACCATTATCATCTTCTTGACTCAAAACACTACCTATGCCCACAGAGCTGGCATCACAATGCAAAAAGAAAGGTTTTTCAAAATTAGGACATTGCAAAACAGGAGAAGTTATTAAAGAATGTTTTAATTCTTGAAATGCATTTTCAGCTTCGTCATTCCAAGTAAGTGACTTTTTAGAATTTTTACTACCTGCTGTCAATTTAGTTAAAGGAGAAGCAATATCAGCAAATTTACAAATGAATCTACGATAATAAGAACATAAACCAAGGAAACTGCGAAGTTGTTTTACCGTTTCTGGGCGTGGGAAATTTTCTATTGTCTCTAATTTAGAAGGATCAGTATGTAAACCATTACTGTCAACAATGAAACCAAGATAGCGAAGTCTGTCCTTGCAAAAATTACACTTTTTTAAATTTACAGTTAAACCTGCCTCTTTTAATATACTATGAATTTTATGCAACTGTGCTATATGGCTATTAAAATCAGAATTAATACAAATTAAGTCATCTAAATAACAGAATACAGAATTATCATACTCTGGACCAAAAAGTTTATCTACTAGTCTCTGCAACTCAGCTGGTGCATTTGTGAGACCAAATGGCATGCGAACAAATTCGTACAGACCTTTTCCAGGTACTACAAAAGCAGTTTTTTCGCGGGAGGATTTTTCAAGTGCAATTTGCAAAAATGCTTTAGAAAGATCTATAGTACTAATATATCTAGCACCTCTAAGGTTATCTAATATTCTAGAAGTATAAGGAAGGGGATAAGAATCTTTAATAGTAACAGAATTTAAACGTCTTGAATCTAAACACAATCTAGTACCTCCATCTTTCTTTTCTACCGCCAATACGGGTGAACACCAAGGAGACTTAGAGGGTTGAATAATACCTTCTCCTAATAAAACTTCTACTTCATCAAAAAGTTCCTTTTGTTTAGCAGGACTCAGAGGCCAATATCTCTGTTTAAAAGGTTCACTAGTAACGTTAATTTCATGTTCAACCAAATGAGTAAGACCTAAACCTCTTTTCTCATAAGAAATATCTTCAAACAAAGCAATAATATTATCTAATTTTTGTTTCTCAGAAGGAGAAAGTTCAGAAATAGAGGTAATTGAACAAACTTGTTTATTATTTTCTGGAACAAGTATAATGTTCTTCCACAATTCTTCAGCCAAATGAAATTTAATCCAAAAGTCAAAACCTAAAATAATTAATGGATCAAAAGAAGGAATAATTAAAAACTCTACGGATTTAGTTATATTATCACAAGTTACTGGCAAATCCAGTGCACCAATAATTCTCCGGGCGGAGCCATCCGCAGTGCAAGCAGCGCCACTAATAGGTCTAATTTTATAACCCAACTGTAAAAATCGTTCATGTGTATTTGAGCCTAAAATGCATTTATCGGAACCACTGTCCAACAAACCTGAAAAAATTTGATTACCAACAAAAAAAGTTAAAAATGGTCTAGCATCATTCTGTTTTGTAAATAGAATAGGAGCCGAACGATAAATATTAAAAAAGGTTTTTAAATAATCTAACCAGTTGGAAAATTCTTTGTCACGGGCAACATCATCAGGCTTGTGACTTCTAACAATTTTTTCACACATCGAGACGCTCGAAGTTTTATCAAAAACGTGGGCTCGATGCTGCCTAATCAGTTTTTTGACTCTTGCGACTTTTTAGTATCTAAATTACAAACGTCACAAGTCTTAGAAGTGACCCCAGCTTTATGACACTTAAAACAAATAACACCTGGAATAGACTTGCAATTTTTATGTAAATGTCCAGGTTTTTTGCATTTTAAACAAACTAAATCATTAGAAACGGCATTAGATTTAACAGAAGGTTTAAGGGATTCTTTAAAAGGTTTTCTGTTGACAACAACTTCTAAATCTTTTGCAAGTTCCAGAAATTGTTCGATTGAATCTATTTGTCTACGAAACAAAAAGGGTGTGTAAATTGGTAACATATTTTGTTGTATCACGTTAATTAAAGTGTAGTCAAATAAAGGTACTGAAAGACGACTAGCCATGTCATAAATTTCCGTGATGAAATCAGGAAGCGACTCAGACTGTTTCTGTTTCCTTGTGCGGAGCTCATTTTCTAAAAAGTGATCAAAATTAGGTGTATCAAAGCGTTTCAAAAGCGCAAGCTTAAGCTCATGCCAGGAAGAAATACGAATTCGAACAGATCTAAACCATTTGAGTGCAGTACCATCAAGCAAATCTGTAAAAGAACCAACCAGCAAATTTTCGTTGTAATTTCTATAAAGAAAATATTCTTCAACTTGTGTAATAAAATCGCGAACACAAGTTCTACCATCATAAATTATTTTGCTCTTTTTCAAATCAGGCAGTTTAGTAAGAGGAGGAAAGTTTTTACGAATGTTTTCGTTAACAAGCGCATTCAAGGAGTTAAAAGAAGGCAAAGCTCGAGCTGTAAAATCCGAAGACGAATGTGCGATTCCAGATTCAAAAGGATTGCCAACATCGGTGGCATTAGCCATCTCGTGACCTTTCTCAACAACATTAGCATCAGCAGCAGTAGAAGCTTCGACCTCAACCGAATCCTGAGGCGGTGGAAACTGAACTCCCTTGTCCTCCATGACTAACGAGTAACAAGGCAAATAGCAATGAAAAGCAAGGACTAAACTTTAAAGGATTTCAAAATAAATCAAAGTTTGAAAAATAAAATTAAAGTTTGAGGTTATGTATGAAAATCAATGTGGTATTTCCATGAAAAATCGCTAAGTTATTTAACGTTAAAAAGTGCAATAATAACTCACAAAACGGCTTAAAATTAAATAAACTAGGTGCACAATAATGTACTTAATGTTTAAATTTAATTATTAACATAAAAAGTTAACTTAGATATGAATTATATCACTGTATGAGATTTAACAATAACACGGTCTACACTTAACAATTGTTGGTTTTGCTAAGGAAAAAACATGTTAAAAACACAAGAAAGTAAACAAATTATCCAATTTAAAACTAAAACATTGTTTGCAAAATACAATATCAAACTAAGTTACAACTTATGAGTCTAATTATTCAAAGTTTATAAACTAGATCAATTACAATGTAAAAGCAATATGAAATACAATATGAATACTAAATATTGTAAATAATAGACTCATTAGTTAAAATATAAATGAATTTAGTGTGCAATACTGACTGTACTCACCGTACAAACCATGCTTCAGTCCCTGTTCTAGTGCGACAATTGTAATACAAAAAATTAAAGGGGTCTATAATTATTTAACTAACTAACCAACTATGTGTGTGATTCTAAAGTTGAGAAGTTAGGGAGCTCAAAATTAAACAAAAATAACTAAAAGGAATAAGATTCGGGCGCCAGAGCTCACTAGGTAATTTAAAACAAAGGGAATCCGGAATAGCTAAAAGGTAAAGGACAGGACTTCTAATCTAGGTCGGAGATACTGAAATTAAGCTGCAAATTCTTTAACAATAGCTCATTTATTTCTATCGCAGGCAGTATGGCGAACACAATATTAGAAAGCCCCTTTCTTTTGAAGGGCAAGTTGTTTTATAACTAAAGTTTATGTTTAAGTTGTCAGTATTGCACGTTTTTAAGTGGAAACTACGAGAAAGAATTTAAGTAACATACCACAGGCTTCGAGAAAAACTTATTTAAATTAAACCTGATTGGAGACACGAGGGGAAACGCGTCAGCTCATCCATGATGAATTTAATTTTCAAGGATGAAAATCCAAAATATAAGTAAGAACGCCTTTGGGGCTGAAAACGAAAACGATTTCCTTTGTTAGTGGAACTCACACGTCGAGCAAAATGGCGACGATGAATCAAATCGGAAATTTAAGGACACATACCGTTCTTTTTGTAAACGAAGCATGCCAATCACTCGTGCTATGGGCACAATCAAACAGCGATGGCGTTAAAGGTGCTGAAACAATGGAAAATTCGACGAGGGTTAGGATACATGACCTCAAGTTTATTGTCAGGTCATGGCGAGGAAAATTCAACCAACAAAATACTCACGATTTCCCAAAATATTACCGTTGCACGGCTGCTGACATCACTACCAAGTGGTTCCAAGCAGGGGTGGACCCTTAAAATATTCCAATCTAATGATTGGCACGGAATAGAATTTTTATTCGTGCTTCATCTTAGTGACTTCGGTCGGAAAGTGAAATCTACATATCCCAAACCGGAAACGTCAAAACAATCTGACAGCCGGGGAAATAAAATCCAACTGTCAAACTGATGGTCTATGGTTTTATCGATTACTCTACTAAATCCTAGCCAATCTATCAAATATCTAAAGTGTGTCAAGGCATTACCGTGAAAACTTCCAAAAAATGACGAGAGAGGTCGACACTATGTAGCGAGTAGAAAATACTCGTTACAGCTAATAAGGGTGTAATCTGCTGGCTCATCACATCGTCATGTAACATTGAGAGGAAAATTATTCCCGGAAAACGATGTTTGTTTTTGGTGTGAACAACTGGTTTAATAAACTAGCACTTTGCCCGTAACTTCGTCCGCGTTTATTGTCTTAAGGATCCCTATATATTTTTCAAAATATAGCCTACTAGCTTTTGCCCGCGACTTCGTCCGCGTGAGTGTCGGTTATCGCGGATGCTGACGAAGTCGTAGATTAAAAAGTAACCTATTTCCTTTCCCGGGGTTAAAGCTATCTTCACTCCAAATTTCATGAAAATCGGTTCAGCTTTTTCGGCGTGAAAGCGTAACAAACAGAGCTACTTTCGCATTTATAATATTAGTATATGGAAGTATGGATGTTACTCACGAATAATGTAGCATTATAATAGTGAAAGAATTTTTCAAATCGGACCAGTAGTTTTTGAATTGAATCATACTAACAAACAAACAAATCTTTCCTCTGTATTTATAATATTAAGTGAGTATCCAAGTTGTTATTCTACATTGTAACAGACTGTACCAATTTTTGAGTAATCAATAAATTGATATCGTACTTCATTAACACAACATTATTATTATACTTAAAACAAAGTCTCCTGCCGCGTCTGTCTGTCTGTTCGCGATAAACTCAAAAACTACTGAACGTATTTTAATGTGGTTTTCACAATAGACAGATTGATTCATGAGGAAGGTCCAGGTATAAAAGTTAAGGTTTTGTAGATGATCGCTGCGATATGATCTAGACGCGTACCGCGAGGGCTGGTTCGAGGCGGCGCAAGAAAAGAATACCTAGAAATAAGTGCTCTGAGGGCTAATTCACGTAATTTTATGACGCACCGATGAAGTTGTAGTGCAGTTGCAGTTAAGCTCAAGTTTGAGTGATAAACGGTATTCTTGTAATCATTGAACTGCGCGTAAGCTGCGCGTGAACTGCACGTCAACTGTACACCAACCAAACTTACCACATGAGAGAAAAAATATTACTCACTAAATAATTGAACAGAATCGATTACATTTCAATGAATATGAAGTTATTATAATACTAAAATAATATCCCAGTACAGATTTTAGTGCTTTTTAACTGTAATTTTGAGACGTCAAACGAATAGTAGAATACCGATCATGTTGCGTTCCGAAGCACGCACCAAAGACGCGCAACAGTAGAATGCGATTATTGCGCTCGCGTGACGCGAACTTGACGCGAGCGTGTCTGACAGCGGTAGAGAATACGAAAAGCGTTGTTTTGATCGAAACTTAACTACAACTGCACTTCTTTAGTTACGTGAATTAGCCCACTGGGAAGGTCTTTCCTCTAGCAGCGGGACACTTGACAAAGGTCTAATAAAAAAAAATTGGTTGAAATATGACGATAGTAGGTACCCGTGCGAAATCGGGGCGGGTCGGTAATCGATCCTTATGCTTACTTAATTATAGTTAATGCGAAAGTAACTCTGCCTGTTACGTTTTCACGACTTCAAAGACAGTAGAAGGAACCGATTTTCATGGAATTTAGTAAGAGGCTTCAACCCTAGGGAAGAACAGGCTTTTTAATCCGCGACTTCGTCTGCATACGCGATTACCGACATCCGGCAAACGCTAATATATTTTAAATGCGAAAGTATGTGAGGATGGCTGGCTGTTTGTGTTTGCTTTCACGCTTAGAGCCCGTCACATACGTAGCTATAATATATATTATAGCTAGCCACCACACCACACACGGTAGCTATAATATAATAATATATTTTCGCCCTTATTACGTCTGCGATCGTTGTTTGTTTCACATTTTTTAAATTTATATTAATATGCCTTGCTATTCTGTCCACATATTTTGGTGATGTAGTAAAAATATATATTATAGCTGATCGTAATATGCCTTGATTATAGCTACGTCTGACGTATATTGATATATGTTATAGCTACGTCTTTGACAGGCTTTAACGGCTGTACGGAATTAGCTGAAAGAATCATGGCGAGATCCATACATTCATTTGTTTGAAAAAAATTAAAACATTGAGAGGGTTTAAAATATTTTCCTATGTGAAGAATACACTACCAGGAGTAGATTGATCATTCATCATCATTTCAGCCCAAAAACGTCCACTGCTGGACATAGGCCTCCCCAAGGGGGGGTTTTGCCATAATCGCCACGCTTGGCAGGCGGATTGGCGATCGCAGTATGGTTGTTACAAAGGCACAGAGAACGCTGCTGCCCATTCTCTGGTGAGTCCCTTAGTCGCCTCTTACGACACCCATGGGAAGATATGGGATGGTGCTATTCTTTACGTCCGACACCACACGGACAGACAGTAGATTGATATACTTACCATATTTTGAAACGCCCCCATAATTAAAATATTTCGAAATGAAAATAACACTTTTTCGTTTCATCTCGTTGGCCATTTTGTATTTATAAAAAGTGACAAGTTACATTAACGGATCTATCAAATTGGCAGACAAGTAATGTGACAAGTGTGTGGAAAAAACAATCATTATTTGTGTCATTATTTCCCATAATACGATGCAATTTCAGTGTAAGAACTGCGAAACGGCGACTGTCAGTGTCACTGTTACTGTCAGTCGCCGTTTCGTTCTGAAATAATGAGCTTTTCGTTAGAATATTTATTTCTAACATCCATTTGACGACACGGTTGGCGCAGTGACTGAGCGATCGACTGCTGCGCAGCGTGTTGCGGGTTCGATTCCCGCCCAGGGTAAACATTTGTGTGGTGAGCACTTGTGTTTGCCTTGTGTCTGGGTGTTGTTTATCTATATATGTATGTATTTACAAAAAAAATGTATTTGTGTATGTATATCAGCTGTCTGACACCCATAGTACAGGGTCTCCCTAGTTTGGGGTCAGATGGCCGTGTGTGAAAAATGTCCCCACATATTATTATTATTATTATTATTATTGCGGGGGTTTAAAAATATTGTAAATGCCTGAAGATACTCTTTAGGTACCCAAGAGTACATACCTATAACAATTAAAATTTCAATTTCTATATCTTTATTTTTTTGTACAAATCCTGACATGATCCTTTCACTCACATATAGATATAGATGTAACTTAACACATAGGATATACCTACCATTTATACCAAAGTCCATTCCAAGGTCTCTTGCCGAATCTGTACACTCGAGGAGCACACGCGTAACCATTTCTTCGGTTTCCACGCAAGCTCTGTCTGTGGTTACACACAGATATAGATAGACCTAGATAACGCAAGAGCAACTACTTCACGTGCCTATTTTCGTGCCTAGCTTACGATAAAAAATCGTAAGTAAAAAAAAATAAGTAAACGTTTCCTTCCAGCGGTAAGTCATTTTGTGATTAATATTATGCGTAAGTAATTTAAAAAACAATTATCTTCTATCTAATACCCTCAGTAATACCTGGTAATAAGGAATAATAAGGAAAAACAAAACATTCGTATTACATTGTGACCAACTACTACTAAAAGTGGTCACGCTGTCACTGTCACAACGCTAGCGGCATAGACAAGACAAACATTGTGGTAACGCTGGCGTTGGCAGATAGTTGCAACATCAAATAATGCAAAATGTTATCATTATCACTTTTATTTATTTATTGCGTACTTTTATTTCTTTATTGTATTTAATAACTTTATACATATAATTGATAGATAAGTCGGGTTTACATATTCTTTACAGAAGGTTATCCTGCTTATTTTTGTTAGATATTTATTATTATATTTTTTGTATTTATTTACCTTTTAGTCGTGACTGTGGCCGCCCGTGGCATCTCTGCAAGGCCCTGTCAGAATACTAGCAGCGCTGCGACATTTCATGTCGTAGCATTGTGCTGAGACAGGAGCCTTTTTGGTCTCGTACAGGTTTTATAAGTCTTTTTTTTATGTTGTATTATTTGTTTAACCCTTATGTTTCGGTTTACCTGTACGAGGTTTCAAATAAACAATTTTTCTTTCTTTCTTTCTGATCGTGATACTTGCGTTACCTAGGTCTATCTATATCTGTGGTGGTTCCTTATTTTTTTTTTAGCCCGTTTTGTCCCACCGCTGGGCAGAGGCCTCCCCCGAGTATTTTCAGGTATTCTTTTCATGCCCGCCTTAACCAGGCCTCGCAGTACGCGTCTAGGTCTCGCCACCTCTTCTCGACACCTATTGCTTGGAGACCTTTGCCCAGCGGTCACTGTTCATACGGCTGACGTGACCTGTCCAATCTCAATTGAGCCAGGCAACCTTTTTGCTCACGTCTATGATCCCTGTTTTGGATCGCAGCGTAGTGTTTCGTATTTTGTCGGTTCTTTTACTATAGAAAAAAAAATGATTGATTGATTGAATTGATTAAACGTTCGTTTCCCAATCTCAGTCATTCATTCGTAGAATCAATCAAGAATGTTGTTCACAGTCAATTGTCTGTCCTCTATTCAACGGCGGGTGTTTGTTTTTCCTTCATACCAACATACTTCGGAGATCTACGTGAGATTACAAGCATAGGTACTACTTACTAATCGTCACCAGCCACGCGTAGCTAATTACCAATCGTTTACGTAATTACTAATTGTCATTAGTCTGGTCGGCGCCAAAATACGTGCTTAATTGTTTTTTTACTTAGCCTTCAGCTAATTGGAATCGATTTGCACATAAATTGTTGTTCTTTGAATTTGAAAAGGTGAATGACCTTTTCTGTCGGTACTTACCTAGTTTAGAAGTTTTTTTTATATATTCTAATAGGCTTGCGTTTGACCGTAACACACCTGATCTTAAGTGATGATGCGGCCTAAGGTGGAGCACGTTTGCCTAGGAAGAACCAGTTCACTCTTACCTTGAAGATACCCAGATTATACTGAGTTATCACCGAACAGAAAGACGGGCAGTGAACTGCACAGTCTGGCAGTTCGCACAATGAATGTGGAATCAAAGCGCTTGGTTCGAAACCATGTTACTTGAACCATATAGCAGTGAAGCTTCGCCGTCTCTGAAATTTTCTTTTTCTTTATACTTATGTATCCAGTTAACCACACTATATTTTCTGGGCAAAACACCGTTGCGTACGCAACTGATCGCGTTGACGTACCCCCAACACCATGAGATGTGGGCACCTTAACGCAATGATTAAGACACCCACTTCTAAATGAAAAATGTTTTTCATTTAGTGGCAAGCAAATTATGCTAAAATACAATCAACTAATTAAATACGAACTACTGGGCATCAAGCTGACCCTTTTAATAAATTAACGTAAAAATATCCCTTACCCATCAATTTCCTAAAAAGCTATTTTCAATAAAACAAGTTCATAACGATGTCACACCCAATCACCCACTATGTCAGCGCTCTATTAAATTTAGTAGATATGGCACTAATATGCAAGGCTTGTCGTCATGTGCTTAGTGAGGCACAGGCAGGGGGACGCCAAAAGGGTGAATATTAAGGCCGCTGGTCGGGCTGGGATGCTCACGAACCGGAGAGTAAATAAATATAAATCGTGGTAAAATCAAAATTACACACCCCATTCTTATGGGGTGTGTAATTTTGATTTTACCTACATGCTAACTTTTATTCTCTTTGTACCGTAGAGAATAAAAGTAATCAAAAAAGCTTGTCCTACTGCTTCTGTAGCATGTAGGTACCTATTAAAGATGTTGCAGGGATGGGGATGTCAATGTTTTTAGATACCTTCTCATTTTAGGTACAGAGGCCAGCACATCAAGCTGCAACTATCTGTCAAATTTCTTTGATAGATTTTCAACTTTATTACAAAATAGTAAGGTTCATATTCAATTGAGAAAGTTTGACAGTTTGGTACGACTTGATGTGCTGGCGTCTGTACATGAACAACTCAACGATTGACGTCTGCATCCGCATCATCTCTAGTACCTATATATTCTTGGTTTTTCTCGCCTGAGTAACAATTTGTATTAAATATGCCGTTCTAGAAATAAAAGGGTCAACTGCCCAAATTCTTCCTATCCTTCTTTTTTTTTAAAAAAACTGGAGAAATTCCTTGTGTGAACTAGTTCACACTAGGAATTTCTCCTGAATCGTGGGTGCATTTACAAATATATAGATAAACTCACATACACAACAACCAGAGCTTCGCAGACTCCACTGCTGAATGTTGGGTCCTGGGTATGACTTCCAAGATGGGTAAAGTGATCTCGGGTTTACCATTAGGAATTTGTTGGTAACAGCCCGAATTTTGGAAGTTGGAAATGTGGTGTCCCCGTGCCTCGGATAGCACATAGCACATAAAGCCGTAGATCCTGCACCTGCGGACTATGAGAGTGAGGAAATGGTTGCGCAACTCGGCCCAAAAAAGTCATATTTAAGAATCTATTAATAACGTCTGTAAATGACGAAATGACTAATAAATCTAAACAAAACAAAACAAAATAATTTTAATTGCATAGTAGGTAAATACACACGATCCTCACACACACCGTAACATACTCACACACTCACCCACACTGTGCACATATGAATGCTTAGTTGGCGCTAGCAGTTAATATTTGTATTCTATGCTGTTTCTGCTGCGTGTATTTATAGCTATTAAATTGTACTTCCGTAATGAACTGTAAAACCGGTTTATATTTTAAGATGAATTGTCAAAGAGCTGTGGATTTTGTGAATAATAAATAAACTACTAAGGGTGGTTCCTGGGTTAAATTCGGTTGGGAAAATTAGTTATTGGGGTTTTCCATTGATAATTTCTGGAGTTTGGAGAGTTGGTGGTGTGACAATCCCTTGTTCTCGATTGGCCTGATCTCCTCCCCTCACCCTGTCATGTTGGATTGCCGTCCCACCGGACTATGAGAGTGAGGGAAGAGAGAGTGCACCTGTGTTTGCGCATACACTTGTACACTATAATATCTTCTGCGTACTTGGCCACCATTGAGATTGACCGCCGCCGTGACCGAAATTCGACCATTAAAAGGGTCAAGACTGTATATCATTTCAGCAAGTTCAATGACCCGCGTTCCCCAAATAGATGTTTTCCAGTCGTGTATAATTAGCTCCTGAATATGTGTCTATTATTAACGCTTTGTTTTTCTATTTCAGGCGCTTCAGATTCATCTGCAGCCGGAAGAGGGGGATATCTTAATCTTCATGCCGGGTCAGGAAGACATTGAAGTTACCTGCGAGGTATACTGAAATTTATTTATTTATTGTTTACAAAGCTTACAAGTTTAAGATCTTTATTAAATAGTAAATTTACAAAAGGAACACTAATGTTTGCCATTTAAAAGCTTCCACAAATAAGCTATTATGTATGAGTACTTACCAAAAAAAAACAAAAAAAAACATTGTAACCTGTGAATAATAATAATAAATATTGCAATAATAATAATAATAATAATATTGTAATGTACAGTCAACAGCAAAAGTAGGTGATCAAAACTCAGAAATTCAATACTAATGAACGGAGTTCGCGTCAGAACTGTGTGCCGGCGAAGTGATTCAAAACTATGTGTGTGACAATCACGTACTTTTAATAAATAAACTAGTAATAAATGATATAAATTAGTGTTAGTAAATTAGTATTGAATTTCTGATTTTCATCATCTACTTTTGCTGTTGACTGTACATATGTGTATGTAAGAAGGTGTGAGTGTGTGTGTGTGTGTGTGTGTGTGTGTGTGTGTGTGTGTTGTAATGTGTGTGTGTGTGTGTGTGTTGTAATGTGTGTGTGCGTGTGTGTGTGTGTGTGTGTGTGTGTGTTGTAATGTGTGTGTGTGTGTGGGTATAATTGTACCTGTGATAATATTTCCAACCTTTAACCCTAAGAAATTTCATTGGTCATGGTTCTGAGATTACTTTCCTCATTTTCAGGTTCTGACAGAGCGACTTACTGACTTAGACAGCGCTCCCCCGCTGACTGTCCTCCCGATATACTCACAACTGCCCGCCGACCTTCAAGCCAAGATCTTCCAGAGAGCGCCGCCCGGACAACGGAAGTGTATCGTTGCTACTAATATTGCAGGTAAGTACCTAACACTTTTATAGTATAGTATAACGGGTTAGTGTCCGCAACTCCACGTCTCAGCACCTATTTCTGTACGGGTGAGAAGTAAATCATTCGATCCACCCCAGCTTCCCGAGAAAGGCCAGCAACGCTTTGACGCTACTGGCGATCTCCAGAAGAAATGACACCTTTTGAATCAGTATTCTTTATTTAAACTTTTTTTAAATTCGTGCCTATAAAAAGAAAGTTCCGCCCGTAGCGAGAAGGTAAGACCAAAGCTGACAGCGGTTAGGAATCCAGATTGTTATATACGGAAATTACCGGAGGATGCGCGACAATCAAACTCGCTAGTCAATTGCGCACTGATTTATTCGCTCGAAATCTATCCACCGTCCACCTCTAACCTTCTCACAATGCGTGCCGCGTTCAAGACGACGCCTTCTGCATCTGTCTCTTGACCCAGCTGTTAAGCGATAGTTTGTCTTTGTGTTGATCAAAAGTCTTCGCGTTTACTGAGACTACTATCCTATCCACAACAATAATTGTTTTTGTGCATATTCCACATCCTAGTTAACTTCTGAGCGAGATCCAGATATATTGTGATGATTGAAATATTTATTGATAAAGCAATAAATTAAACAGCGTCATCTACTCTGACATCTACAGATACTCTGACACAGAGAACTTATTATTTAAATAACTCTAGACAACGTTTATGATTTCTAGTGGTTGTTCCCGATCCCAAGATATTACATCGTAGGGCTAGAAGTCTCACAATAGGTGCAAAATTTGAAAATTTGCAACTCACACAGACTATATAGTGATAATACGTTCTAACTATCAATAGACACACACACACACACATATACACACATATACACACATACATGTACACACACACACACACACACACACACACACACACACACACACACACACACACACACCCACTCACAGAGAGTCATACCATACGTATCTTTATCTTTAATTCATTTTGTTTAGTTTATAATACTTAAAATAGTTATCGTTGCCCAAAAATATATTGATCCTAGGGAGGAGCGGAACCACCCAATACAAGCATAGCTACATGCTTCCTGGGTGGTTCCAGGCACAGAATACAATGATGAGAAAGGTTAATGAAATAAACAATTCTTTTTTTTTTATTATCTACTCAGCTTTTTCCCAACTATGTTAGGGTCGGCTTCCAGTCAAACCGGATGCAGCTGAATACCAGTGTTTTACATGAAGAGACTGACTCTCTGTACTCAACAATCCAGTTAACTGGGTAACACGGTACCCCTTGGTAAGCCTGATTGTTCGACTTTCTGGATCGATCTGTACGGCTTTAAGAGCGCCCTTCCCCATCGAACGAACTTCAACGCGAGCGTGATTGTTTTTCTTTTGTTTCAACCAACGCAAATCTCGAAATCAAACGAGTGAGTGAGAACACGATAACATCACAGGAAAATTGGCGCGCGGAAATTTCACAAAACTTGTTCCAACACAATATACGTGTTTTTCAAAAAGCCTTACAGGTTTTTGGTAATAATATTTGTAATTTAGAATCACCATTACATGTGCAAGGTTTGTATGAAGCTGTTTTTTTACTTTTTCAATGTATGAGTGCATTATGAACGGCCAAAGTTCAGATAAAATTGTGCAAAATAGCTGATTTTCGGACGTATTTACTGAATTAGTTTCTCAAAAAAGTTTATTTTTGGCTTCATACAAACCAGATTTTAACCACAAGATCAGGTATCTTGTGGTGTTAAAAATATTTAGGAAATAATTTGTTATAACGCCGTAATCGCGTACGAGCGTTTGTATGCGAAATATGACGGGATGGGCGCTCTTAACCTAGCCACGAACTTCTCAATGCTCCTCCGATGCAGCTGTATAACAGTGTTTTACATGAAGCAACTGCCTAGTCGTTTTGTGGTCTGACCTCCACAACCGAGTTACTGTGATCCTCTTGGTAAGACTGGTTGTCAGACTTTCTGGCTTCTGGCGACTATCAAAGATCTACGATTGACAGCCTGCCCTACGGCTTCTTATGTTTTCTGTGACACGAAGGAGTGGATGATCATTGACTTACTGATCAATCCGTACGGATTTTACTCAGCCATGAGCTCCTCAAATTGAACATCAATACAAACATTTTAATCCAAAGTGCTGCATAGCCTATTAACAAGTGCCCATCCCACACTATAATGACTGAATTCAGACATAATGACCACAAACTACCTACTTAAATGACTCATGATGCATTGAACCTGTAACCGCAAATGCATGTATCTATGTGGTCAATCACAAAATGGTAATTGTCTACGTCATTGCGGTATTGTCGTAATGTAGGTAGGTAGGTAGTATTGCACGAATTTGCACCGCGATTCTAACATGGTCATGGCAATCTTTCCTCGAACAATTAGCCATAATATGGAGTGTAAAAAAATCTTTAGTTTCGAAAGTCAGCAGCTTTTGTTCTGTTTGTTGTTTCGTATCGCCACAGACTTCCGAAACTAAAGTTATATGTATGTGTTCTGTGCTTAAGGAATTTATCACTTTTTAATTTTTGAAGGCGGTTGTCTTTTTCCGGTTTTTAGTACCCAGAGTGGGTCTTTTTATCATCCAAATCTATTAAGAGACACAAAAAATATTTTTCGAAATCGATACGCTATTGTCGGAAATATCGCGTCATAATGGGTGGAAATTAGTAAAATTAAGTCATCCCCTAATTTTCCACCCTTAGAGGTGAAATATTTTCATGAAATTCATATAGGTCCACGTCCGACACCACAAAGACGTAAACGATACGGCCTAGCCACATATAAATATTTTGATTAAGGAGTAGAGTTTGTGAAGTTAGGGCAAGTAAAGTAGAGATTATAGGTAGAGATCTGATAACTTTTTGACAGTGCGAGCTATTTATTTCGCGTCTTGGCATCATTTCACATGGAAATGTTTTTGGTGGGATTTTACTTCTTTTTGAAAGTTACATAAGACAATATTTTTTTATTTTGTTAATTTTTTCTAGTTTGACAATTTTTTTCTTGTTTGTGTTTTCTAGGACTTCAGGAAGTACCCCAGAATTTTGATGATCATCAGTGAGTCAGTGACGAAATCGGGCTTTTTTAGATATCAATAAATTTTAAAGTATAAGAGCTATGCTATTGAAACTTTATATATTTAATAAGTCTACTATTGACATCATATTTCGAGAATTTTGTTTATCTGGCATAATCCAAACCCAAGTTATGAGTGTTAAAAAAAACGACGAAGCACTTTGAGAAAAGGTTCGCTTGGCTCGTCTTGGCGGCATCCATCAAAAAAGATTTTTTTAAATAATTTTCGGCTTCATTAAGTTTATACTACCTTTTCAGAAACATCACTGACGGTGGACGGTATAATGTACGTGATCGACAGCGGCTACTGCAAGCTCAAGGTGTACAACCCCAGGATTGGTATGGACGCTTTACAGGTGAGAATTTTAAATCTATTCTAAACATACATTTAAGATGTAGATAGAGTAGAAGAGGTCTTCATGAAGGAACTAGTCCTGAGAAGTATCTACTACCACCACACCAATTTCTGGAGTGTTGCTGTGCCGGTATACTGTAAGAGCTCAACTAGAGGAACCCTTACGGTACCGGTTCGATATACTGATTTACTAAGTTAGTGGTGGTTCTTTAAATAAGACTCGAGAAACTATTTATCGCTCTGTATATTTTTAAGGATCACGTTAGCCTCTGATGACTTCAGCTACAACAGTCAGCTTGTCATATAAAAATAAGACTAACGCTTCAAACTCTAACTCAAATCATTTATTTCAAATAAACCATTTACAGGCACTTTTGAATTGTCAAGGAGTCAGTCAGTCAAAAAGTTGCAGCTAGTTCCTCGTTTCAAACAGTAGGTTTCTATGGAGACAGTAGGTTTCTATGGAGCTTCTAAATATGAAAAGGTTCTATAAAGAATTCAAAGTTTAGACCAAGCCATTTAGTCAATGGTTTCGACATCATCAGCCTGAAGACGTCCACTGTTGAACAAAGGCCTCCCCCATACGGGGGGGGGGGGGTTGCCATAATAACCACGCCTGGCAGGCGTCTTGGGGATCGCAGTGAAGTTGTTAAGTACACGGAAGTTGCTGCTGCCCGACTTCCGGATTTTCCCTTAGTCGCCTTCGACGACACCCTCGGGATGAAATGGGGGCGTGCTATTTTTGCCCGGACACCCCACGGGGAACACAGTACTTACATGAGACATTTCTCACAACTTTGTTTCTGCAAAGCCTCTAATATTGCAAATGTCTATAGCAACGTTGACCATTTAACATCAGGGAAGCAATTCCAGCATAACTTGTAGGAATCACGGCATTATATTTTCTTGAATCTCAATCTGCCAAAAACCTGTTTCTGCCGCAAAGCATTGTTGTATTCCGGTTTAAAAGGGGGCTACCGATAACCTGAAGAAGGTAGCTGCTGGTGGCTGGATGCGGAAGGCAAAGGACCGGAAAAAATGGCAAATCCAACAGTGGATCTTTAACAGCTGAGGTTATTAATTATCCGGCTCGAAGGACCACAATATTTGATATGCTCGTTGGAGAGAAATAAAAGTGGACTGTATTATAAGGCTTGGTGTATTACCGGTGTAGGTCACGTGCCTAACAGTTGCTGTGTTCTCAAGACTGTCCGAGTAAGTATTACCACCAGTACCACCATACCTATTTTAACAGCGTTGCTTTGTCCCAGTATGAAGGATATGGGTGTCGGTGTAATTACAGGCATGACACCTTTCAATCTTTTTTCTGTGCTGACAACGAATCTGCAAGGGCTCTGGTATTGCAGATGTAGCAAGCAATATGCAGCAAGAAAGGTACTCAACTGGCGACCACGAACCGGCAGACGCAGCGTTGGTAGGCCTACTACCAGATGGACCGACGACATCGTCTAGGTCGCGGATAACCGGGGGTTGCAAGCGACAGGTTGCCGTGAGTTGTGGCGTTCAACAGTGGACGTGTTTCGGCTGATGATGACGATGATTGACAGCGGTGACCACTTAACATGTGTGCTCGGTCGGCTTGTTTGCTATCCATCATCATCTTTCTGCCCTTGTCCCATATTACTTGGAGTTAGTGCAACAGGTTTTTTCTTCCATTTTGACCGCCAGGATTTCGCTGACTCTCTTCTCTCTCTCTCATATCATTCTTTACACAATCCGCCCATCTTTTATTTGGCCTTCCTCTTCCTCTCCATCCATCCACATCAACATTCCAATATAGTAATTCGTTTAGGGTACAATAATCGTCAGGGTATTCTTCTGTACTGCCTTAGCAATGTTTGCCGACGCACGGAATGACAGTTTCGATGCGTTCACATCATCATCATATCAACCTTTAGGCGCCCACTACTGGGCATAGGTCTCCCCCAAAGACCTGCACCTGTGTCGGTCTACGCCGCGTTCATCCAGCGGCTTCCCGCGGCTTGAACTAGGTCGTCGGTCTACCTTGTGGGCGGGTTTCGATGCGTTGGGGCGTAAGAATTCTGCCTCGCTACTCCACAGGTTGCGTGGCAGTCCCAACAGTATCCTGGAATCGATAGCCGCCCGGGTAGATAGCTCGCTAGCTTTTAATGTGTAATTAACAGCTTCACTGCAATCCCCAAAACGCCTAGCGTGGAGATTATGGCAAACCATTTTGGCCTTTGTTCAGCAGTGTACGTCTTCCGGATGATGATGATTCATAACATTTTCAGGTTGTAATTATGCAATGCCATAATAACTGCTAATTTTATCAGAACAAAGCTCAAATTACCTTATCTCTCACCGTTTCTAGATCTACCCAGTGAGTCAAGCGAACGCCAGGCAGCGTGCCGGACGCGCGGGTCGCACTGGGCCGGGCAAGGCATTCTGTTTGTACACGCAGAGACAATACCAACATGAGCTATTGAACTCTACCGTGCCGGAGATACAGAGGACGAACTTGGCCAACACTGTGCTGTTGCTGAAGAGTTTGGGGGTCGAGGATCTGCTGGCTTTCCACTTTATGGATCCGCCGCCGCAGGTGAGTTGGGAGTGATTTTTTAAATGGAGGACGCTTCTAAATTGTTTTTTTTGATAAGATAGGGATAGATTTTTGTTTTGTTTTGTTTGTTTTTGTTGTAGTGTTAATGTTTTACGCTTGCATATAATTTGCACCAGCCGTGATATCTTTTCACCTGCTTGCCTGAGGAATTAAGTCCTCCGTTGTACTTTTTGTTGATTATAGGTAAACATGCATATCATTATTGCTGTTAAAATAAACATCACACAATAACTTAATGAATCTTCAAGGCACAGAAAGGTCATTACATGACCATGCTTTGCTAAGATTTGACGATCAACCGCCCTCAGAAATGAATTATCTTTTTTCCGTTTTAGGACACAATCCTCAACTCCATGTACCAGCTGTGGATCCTGGGCGCGCTGGACGGTACGGGAGCGCTGACAGCGCTGGGGCGGCAGATGGCGGAGTTCCCGCTCGACCCGCCGCAGTGCCACATGCTCATCGTCAGCGCGGAGATGGGCTGCAGCGTCGAGGTGCTCATCATTGGTAAGTGCATACGGTGCCCATGTGTCTGTTCTATACTTACTCAATTTATTATCATACGCAAAATACGCGCTGAGACGTGGAGTTGCGGACACCAGCCCGTCATACTACTGCTACTGCTACATGTCAACCTTAAGACGCCCACTGCTGGGCATAGGTCTTCCAAGGGGAGGGCCGCAAATAGCACCACCCCATTTCTACCCGCGGGTGTCGTAGAAAGCGACAGAGGGATATCGACCAGAGGATTGGGCAGCAGCGTCCTTCTGAGCATGGCGATTACGGGTGACCCCCCCTCCTTGGGGGAGACCTATGACCAGCAGTGGGCGTCTAATGGTTAATTTATTGTTATTTAAAATTCTCTTCCGTTTCCAGTATCTATGCTGTCAGTACCATCAGTATTCTACCGGCCTCAGGGTCGCGAGGAGGAAGCTGACTCCGTCAAGGAGAAGTTCCAAGTGCCCGAGTCTGATCACCTCACACTACTGCATCTGTACAACCAGTGGAAGTCGAACAAGTACGTTACGTTATTCTTCAAACTGTTCCCTATGTCCCTATGTGTTCAGGACAAGAATGTCTTTTATTGTAATCTTTTAATTTAAACGTATTTTTTCTTAAATTACAATATATTTGCGTGAGACGCACACGACCGGTAAACGAATTTCCGTAGAGTGAAGTTGGTTGCGACGGTGCTGCCACCCACGGAAAGATTGCACGATGTTCACGCCGCGGAATGCTTGCGCTAATCGCCGCTAGATGGCGTTTTAGGGATATTGAACAGTTATACAACTATTTATTCATGAAAGTCGATACAGCGGTTATGATCAAAGATGATTGTATTCGTTTCTTTTAGGGTTCCGTCGTAGTAAAAACCGTACAGATCGATCGGTCATAATTAAGCTACGCTTGCCGCGGTCAGACCGTGGATGGGTGACCATCTATTTCATATGTTATCGTTAATGTGAATTATTGTTATTGTTATCGTTTTTTTATCGTATTGGAATTTTCTGTAAGATGTTGTACGTATTGTCATAAATAAATAAATAAATAAATAAATAAATATCGAGACCCCTCCGTGCCTCGGAAAGCCGTTGGTACCGGCTGTCATTTGTAGATCTTTGACAGTCGTTATGGGTAGTCTGAAGCCTGAAAGTCAGACAACCAGTCTTTCCAAGGGGTATCGTGTTACTCTAGTAACTGGGTTGTGGAGGTCATATAGGCAGTCGCTCTATGTAAAACCCGGTAAAAAAAAAATCCTGTTTAAAATCTCTTTTTGTTTGTCTGTCACAGTCTGTCTTGATGCTTTTAAAATTGTTTACGGTGATTGGAATTTCATATATACAGAGTGAGACAGTAGAGTGAGAGAGTGAGGAGGAAGGAAGGGGTGAGGGGGTCGTTGGAGTGGGAGCGGGTTGAGAGCGTGTGAGTGAGTGAGTGTGGGGTGTGTAGGTTGCAAATAGAATAGCGATATAAATTGTGTCGTAGAAGGCGACAGAGGGATATTGACCAGACGATGGGCAGCAGCGTCCTTCTGAGTACCATAACACCTACTGCGTTCGCCAACATGCATCGGTCAAGCATGGCGATTACGGCTGAACCTCTCTTGGGGGCAGTAGGCGTGTAAAGGTTGACATGATTTCGCTTGAATAAAAGGTTTTTCTTTCTTTTTTTTCTAGTACTTCCCCGGACTACTACAAAAAAACTTCTCTCACATAATGTTTTATTACTTAAATTTCCAGCTACTCAGGCCAGTGGTGCACAGAACACTTCGTGCACGGCAAGGCGATGCGCAAGGTGCGGGAGGTGCGACAGCAGCTAAAGGATATCATGCAGCAACAGAGACTGCCGCTCGTGTCCTGCGGGACCGACTGGGACACGGTGCGCAAGTGTATCTGTTCAGGTTAGTATTAATAAAAAAATGCTTGTTTGTAAAGTCGGTTTACGGACGATAGTTTTAAGTGATAACGTCATAAAGAAACATAATGGCTAACATATAAAACATAAGCAAATAATGGCTTCCGTCGAGGTGGGCGGAGCTTATTGCTTGAGCTGATCGTGCCTCTCTAACTCTTGTTCCGCGCTCGCGCTTGCACGCTCAGGATCAGGCGGAACATGACATTTTTTCGTGCGTGCAGCCGGTGTTCATCGATTCATAAGACGTTATCACGTCAAAAACTAGCGACGCGCGCTTCGCACGGGTGTATCACCCGTATAATCCTTCCTCTTGAATCACTATTGTAACGTTTCTACATAGTTTAAGGAATAAAAGGCTATGTAGAACTGTACGAATTGAATTTAATAGCGCTCACACGAAAGATAAAAATGTGATGAGTATCAAAAACAAGTTAGTATTAAAATAAGAACTGACCTAGCCTGATAGCCTTTTATTCCTTAAACTATGTAGAACCGTTACACTATCTATTAATCAATCAATCAATCAATCAATCATTTATTTTGTTAAACATAGGTATAGTTACAGATAATATATGTTTTCTAAAATATGTGCACTATGTTTTGCCAATAGTAATGAAAACTGCATTTAAATCCGTTGCGTAATTTAAGAGATCTAAGTGTACAGAGGGACATATGGCCGGAAGCGAATTTGTTTTATACTATGTAGAGATAAACAACCTATCTATCTTCAATTATTCTTGTTGACATTTGCACGCCATGTAGGTATGGCAGAATATACTGAAACCATCTGTCTGAATATAACATTATATTGTACCATATTTTAGCAAATAAGTAGTTTTCGATTTCATTTGATTTGATATAAGAATAGTAGATCTCTCCCCGGTCGCGTCGTATTGCCGTTCCATCAGATATGAGAAGAGGTAGTGCACCTGTGTTTGTGCGCATGTGCCATGTATCCTGCATACTGGTTTCCTGTTTATTGAGATTGGCCATCGTGACCGAAATTTAAAAGTAAATAATTTTAAAGGTAAATAAGTCAAATAACAACTGTTTCCATTGCGAATTTAAGTCCTAATTCATTCGCACTAAGCAAACTATAACATATCCATGTTTTCTCCACAGCATACTTCCAGCAAGCAGCTCGTTTGAAAGGCATCGGGGAGTACGTGAACTGTCGCACGGGTATGCCGTGTCATCTGCACCCGACGTCTGCTCTGTTCGGTCTCGGCAACTCCCCTGACTACGTGGTGTACTACGAGCTGATGATGACCACTAAGGAGTACATGCACTGCGTCACCGCCGTCGATGGACGATGGCTGGCGGAACTCGGACCTATGTTCTTTTCAGTTAAGGAGACTGGGAAGTGAGTGGATTTCATTCTTAGAACAGAATATAATATTATCTTCTCTTATATACAAGGTGTAACGTTAAACACGCAAAACCTCAGACACTCCAAATGATTTTTAATTCAATTAACATAATTCTGAAAGAAAAAAAATCATAAAAAAAATATTTAAAATGTTATGTGCTGTTTTAGTTTTACCAAGACTCGTATTTGCATTGAAATAAGAACTATTATTATCACGCGTATGAGAAAATTTAAATTGGACGACAACCATTTGTGTTTGTTTACCTATTTTGGCAGGTTTGCGCACGTGATGGCTTGACTTATTAATAAACAGACAGAGCAACATGTTTAATGAAGATTTTTTGAAAAATGTAACCTATATTAAAAAGTGGTTCAATTGATTCTGCTCGTTATTCTAATCAAACTATTTTCAGGTTTTGCGTATTTGACGTTACACCTTGTATAAAAATCTCGTATCATAGTGTTTGTTATCGAAGTCCTCCGAAACCTTTAGCTCTGAGAATAAGCAGTAGACTACTGTAAAAAAAAAAAAATATGGCAAACAACGATTGCCTGGTCAGCTAGTAATTATATAAAAATCTCGTATGTTTGTTATCGAACTCCTCAGGAGCACTTGACCAATTTTTATGTTTTTTTTTTTGTGTATTTTTTGGTAGGTCGGAGAATTGGTTCACTATTAAGTTTTTTTTTATTTATATGGTAAATCAGCTACATCCGGTTAGTCTGGGAGCCGACCCCAACATTGTTAAAAAACGGCTAGGTTAAATTATCAGCAATCATTTAGTACTCAAATAACCTAATCCCCACCATTATTTCCCCACAGATCAAACCGCGACAAACGTAAAGAAGCAGCAGTCCACCTGCAGCGAATGGAAGAAGAGATGAAGCAAGCGGAGCAGAAGATGGCAGAAGAGAGGAAGAAGCGTGAAGAAGACGTTCCAGTCAAGCAGGAGGTGGCCACTCCTGGCCTCAACACTCCGCGTCGCACACCACACAGACTTGGCCTGTGAGGAATACTTGTGTATTGTTTATTTTTAAATCATTAAATAGAGGATTTTTTCAATATTGTTTTTTTATTATTTTGTCTAAATAGCATATTATTTCGAATTTCACTAAACTTGTATACCTGGTATCAGATTCTATTCGTGGAATAAAATTGACGTCAGATAGTTTTAGTATGGAAAAACTCAAAAATTCAAAATGCCTATCAAATATTCAAAATAGTGATTTAATAAAATATATATCACGTCGCCAACACGTCGGGTTTCCCGGTTTAGTGAACAGCGTGTCTTGTGACACTAAGACTCTTCCAGCTGTATCCATTATTTTCTGTTTTGATTTTCCTTTTGACCAGATAGCCTGTCCAACAATTCGAATGTCATCAGAATCTGTCAATCTTTCCTCCTGTCTGTTTCTTGAGTACTAAGACCAATACAATGTAGTTCGGTGAAATTCGCCCTAATTAGCAGAGCATGAAGTTAGCAACAAAAACCTGTCAAATAAAAAAACAACGATTTTTAAAACAAAACTTTATTCAAAATCATCGTCTTCATTTCATTACAGAAAAGGGATACAAGTAATGGCGGGCACACATTATTGCGGGCACACTATTGAGTGCATGCCCTATTCCATTTGACAGCATGTTAAAACTAACCTTTATATCAAACTTTTACTTGTAACTTCGTCCGTATGACTGCCGGTTATCGCGGATGCAGACGAAGTTGCGAATGAATAAGTAGCCTGCATTTATCGTTTCTTGAGGATCAATCTTAGTATTTCCCCACGTTAAAAAAAAAAAAAGTATGTATCATATTTCATTAAAATCAATTCAGTAATTTAACATAATTGCGCTTTACGCTTCCACGGTTAACCGTGAAAGCGTTACAAACTCACTTCCGCAATTATTATAATATTAAGTTGGAAGTATGGAATATGGTACAGTACGATTCAAACTTAATGGCGGCTCTGAACACGAGGCGAGTGGCTGCGCAGTAACAATTTCACGTGACAGCGGAGGGTGTGGGGCGGGGTACTGCGCAGCCAACAGCTCACTTCACAGCCGCCATTAAGTTTGAATCGAACTGTATCTTGTCTTTATTGCAAGCCGTTTCAATTTCTTATCGTTCGAATCTAGCCATCGTTTACTATTTGTAAAAAAGAGATCAAAAAGAAGTTTCGATAAATACTGTCTAAAAAAAATTGCTCAATTTAATTTTTCTTTCGCGGAACTAAAAAGTATTTCGGACAATGACTCATCACTATGTCCTTATAGTCGCCCTCCCGTCTCGTTCACACAGGCGCTGCACCATTGAGAATACAGATGGTCACCAGTCATTGTCCAAAATTCATCTCCTGCTTCACGACTGCCCTTATCAATTATCAATAAGGATGTAAGACACCATTTATCAATAATTTCCAAGACACAACTTAATAAAAAAAAAAACATTTTAATTTGGCTCTGAAAACACCTTATTTAATTTAATTAGATTAATTTTCAATGAACGGTAAAGTATGATTTTAAGTTGCTTTGAATCTTGTTTTGAAATCTAAATATACTTATAGAAAGGTTTAGTTAGTTAAATAAAGGTAAACAATCATTTAATCTGCATGTAAAAATTCTCAAACAAGCAGTATGTATTGCTTGTATATTACAAAAATGCAAAACAATGAATCAGGGCAGGATTTGTACAAAAAAATAAAGATGTTTAGAGAAGTTGAAATTCTAATTCTTATACTCTTGGGTACATATAGAGTATCTTCAGGCATTTACAATATTTTTAAAACCCCGCAAAAAAAAAGTGAATACTTTAATGAAAAGCTCATTATTTCAGAACGAAACGGCGGGTGACAGTAACAGTACCACTGACAGGCGCCGTTTCGCAGTTCTTACACTGGAATTGCATCGTTTTATAGGAAATATTGTCACAAATAATGATTATTTTTTCCACACACTTGTCATTGTCACACCATTTGCCTGCCAATTTGATAGATCCAATAATGTCACTTGTCACTTTCTTTTTCTATAAACACAAAATGGGGCAATAAGATGAAACGAAAAAGTGTTATTTTCATTTCGAAATATTTTAATTATGCGGGGTTTTAAGAATATGGTAAGTATACCAATCTACTCTTGGTAAAATATTCTCCACATTGAAAAATATTTTAAACCCTCTAAAGATGTTTATTGTTTTCATACAAATGAATGTATGGATCTCGCCGAGGTTTGCAAGAAATATCAGAATTTTAACAAGCACATTAGAATGAAAAGACGTCTCTAGTTTGTTTACCTTTATTTAACTACCTAAATCAATAAAGTACTCCAGTACTCCATTGATTCTGTGTCAACTCAATTGACTTCAATTGAGTTGGCACAGAAGTGACGTTACAGCAGCGTATTTCCATACCTAATATATAGTGGTTTTGATTGGTGGTAACTACCCCCCTTCTTCTCCAATCTTTCACTAAAGTATTAAGTGACTCCCAGACAGACGCGGCCTGCGGTGGCGGCCAGTAGTATTCGCTTGCAATTAAAGTAAGTCTGTAAACACGTTACCTGCGAGCGCCTGATCGCAACCGCATTTCCCTCTCGGCCGCGTGTACGTACCTCTTTGAAAAATGATGCAAAATACGGAAACATTGGTGCTAATTCTGAATAATATATAAAATCTAGTTTCATCAATTTTCAGTTTTGGATATAATGTCCAGTATTCTCCATCTTGCTGCCGATGTTGATTGATTTCATAAATCCACACTTCTCTATGCATTGTACTTGACACTATACTGACTACTATATGTTTAAATAATCGTTTTTTTTTATTGGTACCTCCTTTTCTACTCTTATGAAAGGGCTAATAAGAGTAACAAGACTTCGTTACGGTTATCGACTGACGTCCGATTGTAGCCCAAACACCACAGCTAATGGCGCTCCAGGCCGCCACTGTGACCGCAGTGGTTTGTTGTTTTAGCGGCTGGAGCCGCGGCCCGCGGTAGGCCGCCACGGCAAGCCGCCTCTGTCCGGGTGCCACTATAGCTTTACATTGCTTTCTAAAATCCAGTACACTTATCCGTACTATATTTAAAATTTACGTCTTGACGATATCTTCATAAAATACAATTTGTGGGCAGCTAGAAACAATGGTAGTTTAATAATTTCTACATTGAGATCTATGAAAGGAAGATTAAGACCGATTTTACGTTACCGGGTCCATATTTTACAATAAAGCACAGTCCTAAATCTCGATTTAAAAGACTTTGAATCGGAATTAAATTAAATTAAATTTATTCTAATTTGAAATGTATTTCATTAAAATGTAATTAAATCTAGATTAATTTTGAATCTTTTGTTTAGGGGCTATAATTTTTGTAAGAACATGACATGTCAACCCCGTTATTTGTCAATTTAAATGGCGGTTTATGACTGGGCAATTATCCGAAATGGCTATCCCTGTAAAATTTCGTGAAAATTATTAGTGTGTACTAAGATTATAAAACAAAAGGCAGATAGATCGCGCGGAACACTGAGAGTGAAGCCAAAAAAGCAAATACAAATTCAAAAGCGAATACCTACAATCTCGTGATTGTATTCGCTTTTGAATTTGCACTTGTATTTTTATTTGTTTTTTTACGATGAGGCGTTTCGTGCTATACTGACTCCGTGTCAGTACAGCACAAAACGCGTTGTACTCGCTTTTCAATGTGTATTTGCTTTTTTGGCTTCACTTTCATGTTCCGCGCGGTTTATCTGCCTTTTGTTTCATAATGTGAGTGTGTAGGTACTATAGCGAACTTTTCCGCCAGCTCAGTTAAAAAAAAATCCCTCGGCGCCTGCGAAGTCAACGGGGCGGGCTAGAGAGCGCTTCCATCTTTTGAGTGCAAAGCAAAAATGAACTTAGTGGTGATCAGGCGGGTGTGTCCACGATAGTACATGTGTATAATATGCATTTAGAAAAGTCACCAATCGCTAAAAAAATAGGCAATCATTTTACTTGTAACTTAATAAAGTTGTGCGTTTAACGAAAATATAATACAATATTTATATCCGTGAAGTTAAAAATTGAATTTGCCTACATAATTAGAAAGGCCACCGCCGATGAAAAATAGATACAAATTATAATTAATTAATATGTAAGTAATTTTTATTCTAAAATTTGCCTGTATCTATCATCTAAACCTGGCAATATTAATGCATGTTTCAATTAACTATTTCCAATATTGTTTAATAGTAATAAAAGATATATCTGTGTTTTATTTAATGTATTTTATTTATTCTAACGGAACACAATCAAAATCAGTTCTATAACGTTTGAACTTACATTCAGGCGTGATTTTATAATTTATATTATATATATTTACCATTATAAAGAAGTTATATACACACGGAATTCTCTAATCAAAATCATAAGAAAAATAATCTTTGATTTTCAATTATTTATTTCGCAAAATATTTAATTCCAATGTCTTAAAATATGGCATCAGTCGGAGAAAAATTACTAAAATGGTAGAAAATTCAGAGCCTCTTTAGAATCAATCTTTTAACACCCCGTCGTTTTTGCGTCGGGGGTTAAAATAATGTCACTAAATAGGCAAATTATATTTTTTTATGTCGGATTAATGACATTTACTGTTCATCTCGAATGTCGATGGTACCGTATAGGTACGTAAGCAGTGGAGGTTTGACCTTCTGCTGTTTTGGCCCGACAATAGATGGATTTTGTTTTATTAAGGCTAAAATAGACTGAACCAAATACCGATATAGCCACTAAAATACATAATTTCAAGACACGACTTCTCTAAAAATACACTTTATTTTTGCCCTGATATCCTAATTAATTTTCATTTAGCTTTAATTTGGTTTGCTTGCAAAGTTAATTGAGTTGTCACCATACAAACTTATGGGGAATGGCGTTTTGACAGTAATACAAATTATGTCAATTGTTTGGAGGTGTTTACTACACCCGTATCGGATGAATCTATTCGACACAGAAACACCGACTGACACCAAATCAAAATAATAAGACTAAGTTTTAACACACCTAATTAGTGACAAAAAGAGTCTACTCGATTCACTTAAACTAGGCGCATCGCGTGAAAATATTATTGCAAGAGAGTATTATTGATTGTAATAACATACAAAATAATGCAATTTACACAAGCTTAAGGCGAGTTGAACGGCTAACCTAGTCTAAGTAAACAAGTAGTAAATGTCTTAACAATTAAAAACTGGCGAGTGTTGCCAGAAAAAAAAGAAAAAAATATCGAACAACCTTCAATGTTTAATCACAAAAATATATATAAAATAATTTTCATACAATCGTCAATAGTTCTGTTCATTTAAAAATAATATGATTACTGTAGCGACTACGGTACATTTTACAATAACACTAAACTTCAAGTAGTACGTCATCACTTTGGAAGGACTCGTAATTATGACGTCACAACGATTATGTCATCTACATTACATTTATTTACCGTTAAGGCCGGGCGCCCAATGTGATTTTAAGCCACGGTGACTTTTTGTCACCAAGTCGAGTACTATGAAGATGTATGGGAAGGGGGCCACTATGGTGACGTGACAGCACTGCGTGACGTTACGCAACCTATACAGTAGGTGACAGTGACAAAAAGTCACCCTGACAATAAATCACAATTGGCGGCTAGTCTAATATTTGACTAAAAATATATTTTCAGTAATTTGCTCTACTAAACACCAAGACTGGCTGCAGTCGCGGTCATTTCTATGGAGGGTAGATCAAGTAACAGTTCCGAAACCGCCAAAATGGCGAATGCGATGGCGATAGTTGTTGACGAATTATGCAGAGTTAGAAAATTAATACCCGGTCGCGATTGTAGCACCACCCTTAAGGCTCTCCCACACATGCGCGTTATTATCGGTCGATAATACCGGATCCGTTTTTGCGATAATGCGTCCCGATTGCACAAATATCGCAATAACGCAACCGATATTTGTTTTCAGTACATTTTGTACTAGAGGATGGCTACGAAGTTACACACAGCTGCGATAATAACTAACTACTAACTGCAATCGGGACGCATTATTGCCGATAATAACGCAACCGATATTGTCGGCCGATAATAACGCACCTGTGGGGGAGAGACTATTTATCAATTTTAACGGACACTTTTTCATACACAGAGATAGCGCTCTTCTCTACCCTCCATAGTCATATCACGTACGATAAAACAGTCAATATTCAGTACGGGATTTCAAAAACAACCTCTATACTGAATATCGTGTCGTATCACTCTCACGTTTTATAACCGCGCCTGTCACTTAAGGGGCTATTAAACGACTTTTACAGATTTTAAACTGACAATCACGGCAAAATGTGCAGTGTAAATGATTTGAAAAAAATATATGTTAAACTAGAACATTCTCTTAATCATTTAGTAAGTGAAAATTTTTAATTATATTCATATTATATAGTTTAATTAACACGTGAAGTTGTGTCTGACGCGGACAAAACATTGACAATCACACAAAATCTACCAGGTATAAATAAACGAAACTTACACCATCTTACAGACAATTTTATTATCTATCTTTTAGTATACGCCTTTTTTTTAATTTTGAAAGTATACTACTTTTATTTAATTTTTTCGACTAAATTGAGAGTTTTGGACGCAGACTGCGTCCATTCTGCATCAGTTCTGCGTCCAAAACTCTCTCTCTCGTCCAAAAAAAAGGCGTATACTAAAAGATAGATAATAAAATTGTCTGTAAGATAGTGTAAGTTTCGTTTAATTATACCTGGTAGATTTTGTGTGATTGTCAATGTTTTGTCCGCGTCAGACACAACTTCACGAGTTAATTAAACTATTTAATATAAACTTAATCAAAAATATTCACTTTCTATATGATTAAGAGAAGGTTCTAGTTTAACATATATTTTTTTCAAATCATTTACACTGCACATTTTGACGTGATTGTCAGTTTAAAATCTGTAAAAGACGTTTAATAGCCCCTTAAGTTGGCATTTAAACATATAAGCGTAATGTAGACGCACCGTTAGATCAATTTAAGTTTAACTAAGTAATCGATCTAGTTAGGCACTAACTATTCTACTAATCCCTTTGATTATCATCATGTGACCATCCCGCAATCCTTTGGGTAATTCAGTTGTTTATTTGGAGTTATGTCAAACGAAAATTTATTTATTTCAGTCCTCAGAGACATAGACCTTTTCTAAAAGACACAACACGATATTGGTTAGGAGTTATAACATAAAGGGGTAAAATTATTTGTTTGTTTGTAGCAGGTTATGTCAGGATGAACTGGTCCAATAACTAGAAATCTTTCACTGACAGAAAGCGTCACTGTTGCTAAGTACCTTAAGCTATGCACGCGGACAAAGTCGAGGCAGAAGGTAAAGCAAAAGTGGCCTAATTCCAGGGGCGGATCTATATATGGGCTTTTTGGGCTGCAAGCCAGGGCCCCAGCCCCTATTGAAGACAATGGACAATATTATGAAAATAAAAAAGAGAGCTATCGTAAAGATTATTATCGAAAACAATTTTTTTTTTTTGACAAACTGGCAATTAGTTGATTCATTAAGCAGGGCCCCGGGGCCCCACAAATTCAAGGTCCGCCCCTGTCTAATTCGATGTATCGTTATTATGTTTCTCTAATTATGCCTATTTTTATACATTCCAGATTGATTGATTCTTTGTGATTATTCGTTTTTTTTTGTCATAGTCAATTAAAAAACGGGTTAAGATTTTAACCCTAGTGTAGTAACAAAATTAAAATGTAATTAATGATTGACCGAATGCTGTCGGAAATCCGAGTTAAGGTTTTTGAAGAGTATTAGGAAAATAAGCATGGGCAAGAGCAATGGCATCTGTAATCACCTTCGATCTTCTATCTTCCATTTAAACACACGAATTCAAAATGGCAGCCGAACAAAAGAGCTTATCACGCCATTTCACTCTAACAGTATGACGAGCGGTAGAGATGACATTTATAAGGAATGCTCCCTGTCAAATTAGATAGAATGTAGATGGTGCTGAGTGTTTGTTATTTTCATTTGGCGGCCAATGAAGGTCCTTGCTGAAAACTTTGTCGCGAGGTGTCTTGTCGCCGATTGGTTATTTTGTCTGTTGGAAATCATTCGACGCCCTCTTACGGCAAAGCTTTCAGCGAGGAACCCCTTAATAATTAAAGTTATTGCTTTATCCCCAGGATAATTCGTAGTAGCGATCTATAGGGAGGGCCTATGTTTAGCGGTGAACAATTTTGGCTTATGAAACCAAGATTTAAAAGCATTTGTGTATAAAAATATTTTCATTGTATCAATAAATTGGTGTTTTTTCACAAGGGTACCATTAATTTGTGACAGTCACAGTTTTGATCAAAGGTTTAATTTTAGCCTTTGTTAGTGACAGCCAAAATGTCTTTTTCAGCATTTGCCGACATTTTAAACACTACACTGTACGAACAGCATTTAAAGTGCTAAGACGCTGTTTTCAAGCACATTTTACATTGAAAATTGTCCGCGAAAATTTCAAACTGTCATGACCAGCCTTCCACGATAAACAACCGAAATACCCTCAAGTACATTCAACAATTATTCAAAGCTACATTGAGCCCATTTTTCTCAATATACCTTTTTCTCGCTTCGGCGATCATTTGAGCTTTCTTCTCTTGGAAACTGAGTTGCCTTTCCTTTGCACTCTTGGGGAAGACCCCGGTGGGTGTGGGGATGACGTAGCGTGGTTGTGGAGGGAAAGCGGAGCCCGACGACGTGGAGGCCCGGGGTTCCGTCACCGGCTCGGCTTCCGGGGTGTACGGACTCACTCCCTCGAGGAAATTCGTTATTGTTACGTCTACGCTGCGGGTCATGGCTATTGGAAGAAGAAAGAAATAAGTAGTCAAACAAGTGTTGCAAATAAAGAAGACACGTTTGCGTTGGTCCCAAAAAAAGAGGACCAGTTATGTTATCTATGGTTGACGTAAAAGACGAACTAGGGATTCCCCAACACCAAAAGACCTCATGGTAACAGCATGTCAAATGTTGGCAACAAATGTAATATTTATATTTTCTGAACATTTAGTTAAAGGGACCTGTACGCAAAATACGCGCTGAGACGTGGAGTTGCGGACACCAGCCCGTCATACTACTACTAGTTAAAGGGACGAATTGATGCCTTAAATATCAGTCAAATTGAATAAAAAATCTTGATACTTTTCAGTAAACAAAAACATCTTGATACTTTCAAGCAGAAAAAAATCTTGGTACTTTAAAAAAAAAAACAATTTTTGTGACAGTTTCCAGAATGTGTGACTCAATTTTTAGATGCCGTTAAGTCTCGTATTGTCTCTTTCAGTTTATGTCAAAGTGACAGTGACAAGTATCAAGATCGTACTGTCACTGTCACTATGACATAAAGTGATAGAGACAGTACGAGACTTAACAGCATTTTAACCCTTCCCTGTCCTTAAACTATTGTGTCTACTTGACGCACAGTGAACGTATTAAAAATGAGTAGCGTTCGAGTATTTGGCCAATGGTATAGCAGATGATATCTCACCCAAGTCCCTCCGTATGTCAGCCAGCGGTACCCGGGGCAGCACCTCCTTGACCTGCAGCGCCAGGCGCGTGACGTCACCGATGAGGTCACCGGGCGCGTCGCGGCGACGAGTAGCCACGCGGCGACCTGGACGCAGCTCCTCCCATTTAAACTCCGTTTTCTCAATCTGAGGGAATGACATGAAAAAAAAAATCATTAATTGTTGTTGTTTTTTGCTGTTTGTGTATGTGAGTTTGTATGTTTGTAAACGCACCCACAACACAGGACTAATTCCTAGTGCGGGGCAATGTTTAAAAAAAAAGATTAGTAAAAAAAATAAAAATTAGAATTTTACACCTTGTGAAAAACTTGACCTCCAAACTAAGTAAAATTTTTACTATAGAGGACATAAGGCGCTCTCATATACAACGACTAAAGATTCAATAATACGGTACAGGGAAGCATGCAAGTGTATACCCTTGCATGCTTCCTTTACCGTTTCGGTAAGATGCTCTGCTGGTTCTGCTGCTGCGGCTGCAGAAAACCTCAACAGGCGAAAGTATAGTATCCTAAGCGATAACTTTATTTTCGAGCCGTTTGGGGTACCCTTAGGTCGTGGGGTCCGAGTACAGAGTATCTTGTGTGTGAAATTCGATGAGTAAGTGTAGAGGTTTGTGGGAGTGTGCGTGTGAGTTTGGGTGATGTGCGGTGTGTGTGAAAAATGTGACAGTTGCTTAGTTTATGCGGGTGTCAGTAAAAGATTTGACTATCTTCACAATTTAGGTTCATTGGCCACTTGTGGCCAATGAACAATGAATGAAAGTTTTATTTTGTCTGGTAAGGGGTCATCCATAAAGTACGTCACAATAATTTCCTGATTTTTTGACCCCTCCCCCGTCCTTGTCACAGTTGGTCACTTTTGTGAGACCCCCCTCCCTAGTGTGATGTCACATATTTTGTCATGTTAACAGCAATGTAGCAGCAATTCTTTGAGGACGAATCTTTGCGAAATGTGACGTCACGTAACATAGGACCCCTCCCACCCCTTGTCACATAATGTCACACTTTGTCGACCCCCTCCCCCCCTGTCAACATGTGACGTACTTTATGGATGGTCCCTAAGTTGGAATATATGTAATTTTTTTTTATTAATTTGACTATACAAAAATATGATCTTTATTGGCATTTTTTTTTGTGTAAAAAACGTCATGTTGTCTAAAATTCCTTTATCGCTGGAAATATTGTTGTTTATAAGGTAATGGAGGCTCGATTCCGATGCATAATCAGTCAATAATAATGATTATATTTAGCCAATCATGTTCTGATAACAGATTACATTGAATAGGTTTTTTGAAACCTAGAGATGATAAGATTGAAAAACAATATTTGTCGATTGTAACTGGAAGAATAGAATGAATAGAATAGTTTGGGAGAATTTAACACCTAGACCGGACCCTATTGCTTATTGTGTTCGTATGAATCCCTTCAGGATGTCGTGGTACTCCCTGCTGGATAACGGACGAGGCTCTGGCGACCGAGCAATGGCAGTATACTCATACACCTGGTTGGGTAACCAACTGGATAAGGCCCAGAGATTTATTTGAACCCCTAAAAGGTTGGTGGGCAACGGAAAACCACTGCACTAAATTTTCCCTAGTCTGTCTGTCGGTTAAACATACATAAATATGGAAACGTCAAAATGAAAAGGGGCCCGAGTACCCGTCTTTTAATCTTTTGAACACCACGTGAAGAAGCAAAATAATGTGTCTTTGGCGTCAAGCTACGAATCTCTATACGTAATTCCATAGAGTAGTCTCAGATTATGAAACAAAAGGCAGATAGACAGCGCGGAACACTGCGAGTGAAGCCACCAAAGCAAATACAAATTCAAAAACGAATACCTACCATCTTGTGATTGTATTCGCTTTTAAATTTTTATTTGTATTAGTATTTGTTGTTTTAACGATGCTTTGCTTCGTGCTGTACTGACTCGTGTCGGTACAGCGCGAAGCAAATTGTAGGTATTCGGTTTTTAATTTGTATTCGCTTTTGTGGCTTCACTTTCAGTTCCGCACGGTCTATCTGCCTTTGGTTTTATAATCTGAAAGAGTAGTAATTCGTCTGTCATGTAGTCGTGATCGTGGCGTGGTGGGCACATTTTGGTTTGTCATCTATACATGACTAAAGGTTAAATAAAAGTTGAGCATTATTTTAATTAGTTTAAGTGTAATCTGTGGAGAACATTGTGGGTGTGGGTAGCATAATTGTTAAAATGAAATATTCCGATATTATGATATTGTTTCTTATTGTGCTACTGTTTGTTTATCTTTAAATAAATAAAATAACAATAACATTACCTGCAGCGCGTCAGCTATCCTGTCGGTGACGTGCTGAGCCAGCAGCTCGTGTGTTGTTGTGTTGTATGTTATGTAGTGTGTTGTGTGGTATATGTTATTCGTCTGTCATGTAGTCGCTATCGTACCTGCAGCGCGTCAGCTATCCTGTCGGTGACGTGCTGAGCCAGCAGCTCGTGTGTTGTTGTGTTGTATGTTATGTAGTGTGTTGTGTGGTATATGTTATTCGTCTGTCATGTAGTCGCTATCGTACCTGCAGCGCGTCAGCTATCCTGTCGGTGACGTGCTGAGCCAGCAGCTCGTGTGTTGTTGTGTTGTATGTTATGTAGTGTGTTGTGTGGTATATGTTATTCGTCTGTCATGTAGTCGCTATCGTACCTGCAGCGCGTCAGCTATCCTGTCGGTGACGTGCTGAGCCAGCAGCTCGTGTGTTGTTGTGTTGTATGTTATGTAGTGTGTTGTGTGGTATATGTTATTCGTCTGTCATGTAGTCGCTATCGTACCTGCAGCGCGTCAGCTATCCTGTCGGTGACGTGCTGAGCCAGCAGCTCGTCGTCGTCGTCGTCCCGGAGCGCGGGCGGCAGCAGGCGCAGCGTGAACACCGTGACGGGCGTCCACAGGAACCACAGCGCGTCCGACCACGGGAACACGCTGCGCGAGTCGCCCGCGCGGTGCACCGTCACGTGCGTGAACATGCGCTCCACGCCTGGGGGGAGGGGGGGCATTTATTATTACGGGGCTATTAAACGACTTTTACAGATTTTAAACTGACAATCACGTCAAAATGTGTAGTGTAAATAATTTGAAAAAAATATATGTGAAACTAGAACATTCTCTTAATCATTTAGTATGTGAATATTTTTGATTATATTCATATTAAATAGTTTAATTAACACGTGAAGTTGTGTCTGACGCGGACAAAACATTGACGATCACACAAAATCTACCAGGTATAATTAAACGAAAGTTACACCATCTTACAGACAATTTTATTGTCTATCTTTTAGTAAACGCCTTTTTTTAACTTAAAGAATACTATCTTTTATTTATTTTTTTCGACTAAACTTTGAGAGTTTTGGACGCAGCGCATACGATTCTCTGGTCGCTCAAGGTCGCCGGCGCATATCGTCGCCTTAAGGTGTTTCTCACCCGATCCATTCGCTTGACATCTATTATGCTACGCAGATCTTGAGTTTGGACTTCATAATAGGTGTCAAGCGAATGGATCGCGTGGGAAACACCACCCTGCGCTCCATAACTCAAGAGGGTGATGTTGCAGAAAAAACAGCCAGGCTGAAGTGGGAGTGGGCTGGCCACGTTGCGCGAATGTATCCGGAGAGATGGGCAAAGATGGTCTTCACTGGACCTGAAGGAGGACATCGCCGTCTAGATCGACCGAAACGAAGGTGGTGTGACGATCTGACCATATTTGCCCCGGCAAATATGGGTAGAGACCGCACAATATCGGGAAGTTTGGAAGGAGAAATGGGAGGCTAAGGAGTTCGTGGCTAAATAAAATCTGTACGGATCGATCGGTAACGGTTAAACCAAGCTTGCTGCGGCCGGTGCGTTGATGGCATACCGAGATTCCTCTGTCTCGGAAAACACGTACAAGCCGTTGATCTCGGCTGTCATTCGTAAATCATTGACAGTTATTGTTGGTAGTCAGTAACCAGAAAGTCTGACAACCAGTCTTAGCAAGGGGTATCCTGTTACTCAATAACTGGGTTGTGGAGATCAGGGGGCCAAGTCTGCTATTTTTATAATTTCGTCATTCCAACACGATCCCATTGTCATTTTGCTAAAAGTTCGTAATCTGCTAAATTCATAATGGTCGATCATTGGTCGGTCGAATTAAAAGCAATGACTGCACAATGACGTTCTAATGGTAGGTCACTGATCAAAGGAACTGTCAAATTTTTTGCAGATTACCGCCTAAGTCAGTCATTCAGTTGTCATTTTGTACGAGATTACCATTCTATATCATTTCTTTCAATGGCGTGTCAGTGGTTGACCATTAAAAAATCATAATGACGCCATTATATTAGTAGATTACCAAACTTGTCAAAATCAACAATTATGAAATCAATGATAGACCATTCTGACATTATTGTAATTGCAGACTTGAGGCCCAGATAGACAGTCGTTTCATGTAAAACACTGGTATTCAGCTGCATCCGGTTAGACTGGAAGCTGACCCCAACAAAGTTGGGAACAGGCTAGGCAGATCATGGAAGTTTGATGATTATGTGTAAATTGACAGAAATATGACGATGATTTTAGATGGTGGCGGAAAAAATCATGGCAACTTGGAGCTATGTATACCCTGTTCACAATAAGATTAAGACTTTAAAACAAACCTTTTTTACAGTCCCTTCAACCGATTTTGACTTGTATTCAGTAGGCTTAAGGATGACATTAGAGGCAAAAAAGTGGTTACAACAACAACAACTGTTTACTGCAGCTGCCATTTGTCATGCCACCAACGCAATATAAATCAAAATCGGTTGAACGGACTGTAAAAAAGGTTTTTGTAAATGTCTAATCTTATTGTAAATGGAGTATAGATGTCTAAATGTGAGTGTGAGAGATGACGTATGCGAAAGACGTAAGACTGAGATGCTATTTAAAAATTACTATTCAGCAATAACAGTTCAATGTACAGTCACCAAAAGATATGAGTCGGACATAGTTGAAGTTTATTTAGAAACCGAAGTGTTTGAATAAAATAAAATAAGTTCAAATCCAACTCTTAGAATATTTCAAATTAATTCCGAGTTTTAAATATCCAAAATCATTACAATTACTTCCTCTAATTAACTGGATAAACTTCACAGACCCGACAAGGCCAGTTAAAAAAAAAAACTTTCTTTGTACTCCGTCACTATACATGTAAATACTTACTAATAGCGACAGGCTGCACCCTGTTCCCGAGCTGGAAGGGCCAGTCAGTGAACTTGAGCAATCCCTTGCCGTTGGTAGGACCTCCCTCAGGCTGTAACAACACTGGCTTGCTGGGACACTCTGCGAAGTGTTGCCTGTAACAAATAATAATTACATTTTATTGATTATGTCATGACGCCCTAGAGGTTAAGGCGGGCGCTTCTCATGCATGAGGTTCCGGGAAAGTACAGTCACGAGCAAAAACATATAAACACTTGGTCTCATTCTAAACAGATTTTCTCCTAAACTACTGATTGAAATGTACTAATGTAATGCCAACAAATGTAATGCGAACGATGTTAATTACGAATGTTAATTACCTAGATAACGCAAGAGCAACTACTTTGCGTGCCTAGTTTCGTGCCTAGCTTACGTACAAAAATCGTAAGTAAAAAAAATAAAGTAAACGTTTCCTTCCATCGGTAAGTCATTTTGTGATTAATATTATGCGTAATTAATTAAAAAAACCAATTATTTTTAATCTAATACCCTCAGTAATACCTGGTAATACCAAATATAAGAAAAACATTACATTGTGCCGTCATAATAGGTAGTCAAAAAATGGCACGCTTGGTTTTCATACAGATCGTGATACTTTTGCGTTATCTAGGGTTTATCTATATCTGTGGTTGAGATAGTTATTTCACGACAAAATTGCTTTTGAATTTTGTAATCTGTTTACATATTTATGCTCGTGACTGTACCAGTGACTTTTTCAATGCACTTTCTAAGTTCATCTTGGACATGACTGACATCGGTGAAGGAAAAACATCGTGAGGAAACCTGCACTTGTAATTATTATAAGTCTTAAGAGCGCCCATCCCCATTGAAAGAACTTCAACGCAAACGTGATTGAAAAATTTTTTGTTTCAACCAACGCCAATTTCGAAAACAAACGAGTGAGTGAGAACGCGATTACATCACAGGAAAATTGGCGCGTGGAAATTTCACAAAACTTGTTCCAGGACATACGTGTTTTTGAAAAATTTAGGAGACCATTAAGAGACCATTACATGTGCAAGGTTTGTATGAAGCTATTTTTTTACTTTTTCAATCTATGAGTGCATTATGAACGGCCAAAGTTCAGATAAAATTGTGCAAAAAAGCTGATTTTCGGACGTGTTTACTGAATTTGTTTGTCAAAAAAGTTTATTTTTGGCTTCATACAAACCAAAATTTAAACCACAAGATACCTGTGTATTAAAAATATTTGGGAAATAATTTGTTATAACGCCGTAATCGTGTACGAGCGTTTGTATGGGAAATATGACGGGATGGGCGCTCTTAAATTGCCAATCCGCCTCGTGCCTTCTTTGTATGAAAAGAGGCCTTTGCCCGGCGCGGCGCACACAAGGCCGAATTACAAATTTAGGATGACAATAATATAATTTTGCGATGTCTAGAAACTTAAAAAAACTACTTTGTTTAACTTCTTCGATAAACGAACAATAGGATCATAAAACAATAAAGGTCACTAAAGTAATACAAAAGCCTGCGTAGGCGCGCTATGTGGCCGTTTACTATTTACTACTATTTTTTTTGTACGTTTACTATTTTTTTTACTTACGATTTTTTATCGTAAGTTAGGCACGAAAATAGGCACGCGAAGTAGTTGCTCTTGCGTTATCTAGGTCTATCTATATCTGTGGTTACGCCCGAAAGCTTGACGGAGTAACTAAGTTTGTTTTGTGCCGCAGTGCTTAAAAATTGAGGGTTTTTAACATGGATATTGAAGCGTCAAGTCTTTACTCTAATTATTGTTGTTTATTTGTCATTTTTTTTCATAAATCGAGGAGTAATTTAGCTATTCGTGGAAGACAAATTTTATACTTAAATCTTTTAGATTTACTTGAGTTTATAGACATTAAAAAAAGTTCCACATAGTTCCATTATATTTTATACTTCTTTAGAAACTACAACTAGTGAGGATTCAAACCCAGCAAAGAACTGGTCCCCGTATCGCCCCCTTTGATAAATTGACCCCTTTATTTCCAGGTAGTCGCATTGATCCCGTTTCTGTTCTTTCTTTCATATCTTTGTAGCGAAGAGGTCGAAAACAGAGACAATGAAGACTCTGATAATTATGTGGATGGCGATGATCATAGGTACCATAGAACTTAATTTAAGGACCTTTTTGACTTTCATATCTTTGTAGCGAAGAGGTCGAAAGTCTCTGATAATTATGTGGATGGCGATGATCATAGGTACCATAGAACTTAATTTAAGGACCTTTTTGTGTAAAACTTAAAATAAAACTTTTTTTTTTTTTTGTTTGTATCATCTCAAAATTTAATTTCACCTTCTAACACTTAAAACACATAATTACCAAGTCAGAAAGTAAATAAAAACCTAAACTTGAATTTTGTCATCGTAAATTGGCAATTTACGATTATGACAATTTAAAAAAGTTTAGGTCCGGCCGGCCTTGTGTGCGGCGGTGGGAAAATAATAGGATGGTATTATTATAGGTATTGCTGTTTTGTTGCTGGTTTGAGGACTTTTGGCTGAAAGGTGTCGTACTGTCCTATATCGACGTTTCCGAGGCCGGTTACGCGACACTGTACGCAGCGAAACACGACGCCGGCGACGTGAAGTGTATACTTACGTTTAGTTGATAAGGTTTTTTTTTATATGTATCAGTTTATGGTTGTTTAAGATTATTTGTGTATTTTATTTATGGGCCTCAGTTGCCTGACAATAAAATTCGTTATTATTTTTTCCATTTATTATTCCTCATCATCATTTCAGCCGAAAGACGTCCACTGCTGGACATAGGCCTCCCCCAAAGGGGGTTTTGCCATAATCGCCACGCTTGGCAGGCGGGTTGGCGATCGCAGTATGGTTGTTACAAAATTCTCTGGTAAGTCCCTTAGTCGCCTCTTACGACACCCACGGGAAGGTATGGGATGGTGCTGTTCTTTACGTCCGACACCATACGGACAATTATTACTCCTATATACACCTAATTTACATTTTTAAATATTAATAAAAAAAATAAGGAATAGTAGCCCACCGTTATCGGGAACAGGGTTATTATTATTATTTAAAATAGTCTTACCGAATACTAGTGAATACCACTATTTTACATGGAGCGACTGCCTGCCTGACCTCCACAACCCAGTAACTGGGTAACACGATACCCCATCGTAAGACTGGTTGTCAAACTTTCTGGCTTCTGACTACCCATAACGACTGTCAAAGATCTACAAATGACAGCCGGGACCGACAGCTTTACATGCTTTCCGGGGCACGGAGGGGTCCCGATACGAAACGGATGGTCACCCATCCACAGACCGACCGCGGCAAGCGTAGCTTAACCACGATCGAAGGATACGTACGGTTATTAGTGAGCCACCTCACATTTGTTAACTATGCTATTAATTAAAGATAAGCAATATCAACAACACTTTTATGAAAATACACAATAGTTGAATGACCATTTAATGAGTTTGAACGTTGTTGATGTCTAGTTTTATATCTTGTAAAAATTAAAAATATTCTTTGCTACATACACAATTTAATATATCGAAAAAAAAATTGCAACTGAAGAACTTACTTTCTTATAAACTGCGCTGCATTCCTTATGCCAAGAGTTGATGCAAAAAATGGCGGAACTTTCCATTTTCTGAGCTGTAAAACAAAACAGACATGATATTAGTCCATAGTTATGGAGTTTCTGAAATACTGACGGAGATATATCTCACAAAAGCTAACAAAAACATATTTTTTAACTTTGCTTTTGAAGTTCAATGCAAATTAGTGATATGTCATCTTGTCTTAACGACCTACAAAGAGGGTAATGACCGTAAATATATACCTCTTACACTCACACTAGTGAAATTGTTGCTTTACGACTAACTTTAGGCCATATCTGTGTATGTGTGTGTATATGAGGTCTGGTTGTTTGTGAGTTTCTAAACAGGATGAAATTAAATTCATTAGCAAGATTTTAAGGAGTGACCACGAACCTGAACAAGTTTCATTACGGAGCCAACTCAAACAGCGCGAAAAAAAAACAGCTGTTCCATACAGAAGTGCAATAGGTACTCGGCCAAAATGTATGGAACAGCTGTTTTTTTTTTCGAGCTGTTTGAGTTGACACCATAATTAGTTTTTTTATTTAAATAATGAAAGTTGTTCAATACCTTGGTCTGAGTCACTCCTTAAAATTTTGCTAATGAATTCAATTTCATCCTGTATTTGTATACACACCCATGATACTGAAAAAACTCCAGTTTGAGGCAATGTTTTATTTTTAAGAGTAAGAGTAAGAATAAGTCGGTGGCAATACAAAACAACAAACACAAAGGCACCGCCACCGACTTCCGAAAGTAAAGTAATGTGTGTTCTGTGCTAAAGTTATTTATCACTTTTTAGTTTTTAAAGGCAGTTTTCTTTTTTTTGAAAAAGCTTTTTTTAACGAATAAAAATGCTCCAAAGTAAAAATTTCTCCATATAAACTAAATAATAATAATAATTTATTCACATAAAAAAATACACAAGACCTATGAAGTCCCTGACTTCTGAGCTAGGTTCAAAGACCTGTGTTACAGGAGTCAGTGTCCTATCCCAATAACTGTCACGAACGCAAAAAAAAGAAAAAAAAAAAGATGGCATGTGTTTATAAAAATGTTCAGTGTTTTACAATAATTTATGTGTGGATGTGAGTATGATGTTCAGTCAGCAAAAGAGATAGGTATGCAGATATAGTTCAAGTATACATAGAAACCGATGGATGTTTTTGATTAAAATAAAATAAATTTAATAGAGAATAAACATTTCAATGATTTAAAACCTCCATCGGTTTCTAAGTAAACTTCAACCATTTCCGATGACCTGCAAACCTATGCGTTTTGCTGACTGTACATTTATTACATTACGTTCTTAAATACTCACATACAAATACAATCAAACACGCAAAAACTACCTGTAGCCATACAAATATGTGTTCAGTGCGGGAATCGAACTCGAGACACACAGAGCAGCAGCCCATCGGTCGTCAAATATACTTATACTAATATCATAAAGCTGAAGAGTTTGTTTGTTTGTTTGTTTGTTTGAACGAGCTAATCTCCGGTACGTTTGGAAAAATGATTTCGTTTATTGGAATCTACATGATCCTTGAGTGCTATAGGCTATTTTACACAGATATAGATAGACCCTAGATAACGCAAGTATCACGATCTGTATGAAAAGTAAGCGTGCCATTTTTTGACTACCTATTATGACGTCACAATGTTTTGTTTTTCTTAAATTTGGTATTACCAGGTATTACTGAGGGTATTAGATTAAAAATAATTGTTTTTTTAAATTAATTACGCATAATATTAATCACAAAATGACTTACTGATGGAAGGAAACGTTTACTTTATTTTTTTACTTATGATTTTTGTACGGAAGCTAGGCACGAAACTAGCCACGCGAAGTAGTTGCTCTTGCGTTATCTAGGTCTATCTATATCTGTGACATACTAATATCATAAAGCTGAAGAGTTTGTTTGAACGAGCTAATCTCCGGTACGTTTGGAAAAAATATTTCGTTTATTCGAAGCTACATGATCATTGAGTGCTATAGGCTATTTTATCATTAAAAATATAGGTATCCTTAAGAAAGTTCAAGCCGACAAAGACACAGGCAAAGGCTAGTTCAATTTTGTTTATCTGAACTACAGTTACCGGCACGGTAAGTTGGCCAGAGATTTTGTAGTGGTGGAAGTTCGCGCACGCAGAATTTCATACATTTTACATGCGCGGACTTCCCCCACTACAAAATCTCTGGCCATCTTACGTGCCGGTAATTATAACAACGAGTCGGACTCGCGACACGAAGGGTTGCGCACCATTATCTATACAATACAACATGAGACATTGAGCAAAAAAACGGCAAAAAAATCACGTTATTTGTATGGGACAGAAAAAAAAAATATAAATTAATATTTAAGGGGGCCCCTTAAACATTAATTTTATTGTTTTTAGTATTTTTTGTTACAGCGGCAACAAAAATACATAATCTGTGAAAATTTCAACTGTCTATAACGGTTCATGAGGTACAACCTGGTGACAGACAGCCAGACAGACGGACAGTGGAGTCTTAGTAATAGGGTCCCGTTTTTGACCCGTTTTTCAATAATATTTGTATGCACTAGAGACACTCCCCGGCTTCGCACTGGTAGCAAAGCTTAGCCATCTACATAGCTCCAAGTTGCCATGATATTTTCCGCCACCATCTAAAACCATCGTCATTTCTTTTTTTTTTTTTTTATATATTGATATAGGCTTGCGTTTGACCGCAACTCACCTGATCTTAAGTGATGATGCGGCCTAAGGTGGAGCACGCTTGCCTAGAATAAACCGGTTCACTCGTGCCTTGAAGATACCCAGATTACATGTATCGGGGAATAGAGAGGCGGGCAGTGAATTCCACAGACTGGCAGTTCGCACAATAAATGTGGAAGTAAAGCGCTTGGTTCGAGACCGTGGAACTTCAACCGTATAGCGGTGACGCTTCGCCGTATCCCTGCTCGTCCAGTAATGGAATGGGGATGGGGGAATTAAGTTGTGCAATTCCAAAGCACACTCTCCGAAATGTACCCGATAAAAGACCGATAGGCTGGCAATCTCAGTCAATTTACAGAAAACCTAAACAAATTATACACCTAAACCTTCCTCATGAATCACTCTGACTATTAGTGTAAACCGCATGAAAATACGTTCAGTAGTTTTTGAGTTTATCGTGAACAGACAGACAGGCGCGGTGGTGGACTTTGTTTTATAATATGTCGTGATAGAAGTTGAATGACCTAGGCTTAGATTACTGTGTATTTTAATGTATTGCAAAGAGCATTAAAAGTGCGTGACGTGATAATATTAAGAGGTGCTTATTATATCGTAGTCATGAAAAGGATGCTTATCATTTATAAAATTAATGTATAATTTTTATTATGTTGTCATGACTGTGCATTTTTTTTATGATAGTGACTTGTTTTTTTCCTAGCCTAGGAGTTAGCCTGGTAACAGATTTTTGACGTAGTTTATGACGTTTGCTTGAGCAGTTCTTGCACAGAATTTTAAACTTTATTTATGATGCATTTCAGTTCATCATCATCAGCCGGAAGAGAAATAAAAATATTCTTTTTGGTATTCACCTGTATCCAGTTAGACTGAAAGCCGACCCCATATAGTTGGAAAAAGGCTAGGCAGATGATGATTTATGTAAATGCATACTTGTTACCGCTGCAAATACTTTTTTATCTAATACCTTTAAACGAGCAATTCTTGTAAATATGTATATATATTTAATCTGAATCTCGGAAACGGCTCCAACGATTTTCATGAAATTTTGTATGCAGGGCGATAAATCGATCTAGCTAGGTTTTATGTTTAAAAAACACGAAAGAAACAATTCGCCCAGGGCCTCAAATCTGCTATTACAATAGTGTCAGAATGGTGATGATGGTGGTGGTGGTGGTGGTGGTGGTGATGGTGATGGTGATGGTGATGGTGGTGGTGGTGGTGTGGTGGTGGTGGAGTGGTGATTTCACAATTGTTGATTTTGACAAATTTGGTAATCTACTAATAAAATGGCGTCATTATGACTTTCCAATGGTCAACCACTGACACGCCATTGAAAGAAATGATATAGAATGGTAATCTCGTAAAAAATTACAATTGAATGACTGTCTTAGGCGGTAATCTGCTAAAATTTTGACAGTTCCTTTGATCAGTGACCTACCATTAGAACGCCATTGTGCAGTCATTCACTTTTAATTCGACCGACGAATGATCGACTATTATGAATTTAGCAGATTACGAACTTTTAGCAAAATGACAATGGGATCGTGTTGGAATGACGAAATTATAAAAATAGCAGACTTGGCCCCCTGGTACTTACAACACACCCTGACACTGAGCTTGCATATTGTACAAAATCTAAGAAAATTTTAATTTAGCGGGCAGCTCTGGCGTATTCCTCTTAAACAAATGGTATTTGAAGTCAAATCCGTTCCTAACTAAAGTCTTCTACCCACAGATATAGATAGACTAGATAACGCAAGAGCCACTACTTCGCGTGCCTATTTTCGTGCCTAACTTACGATAAAAAATCGTAAGTAAAAAAATAAAGTAAACGTTTCCTTCCATCGCTAAGCCATTTAGTGATTAATATTATGCGTAATTAATTTTAAAAACAATAATTTTTAATCGAATGCCCTCACTAATACCTGGGAATACCAAATTTAGGAAAAACAAAACATTCGTATTATATTGTGACGTCCAAAAAATGGCACGCTTGGTTTTCATACAGATCGTGATACTTGCGTTATCTAGGTCTATCTATATCTGTGCTTCTACCTATAAAACTACCTACATGCCAAAATTACGCTTCATAGTATCAAGTTGTTTTAAAAATTACGGGTCCAGTAAGTGAGTGAATGTCCTTTTGCTTTTAGGTATAAAGATTTTATCAGAACGGATTGCAGGCAGATGACTGGCCATCTGGTCCGTCATACCATGCGTTAAACTGGTTTAAAAAGTAGGACGCCAGTACGTAGTGTTTTGTTTCGCATATATCTTTAGTGAGAAGAGTATTTTGGTTGTTACCGTTTCGTAAATGCTTGTTACTATAATAATATATATGTCGTATCCGGTCAATAGTATGAACGTGAAACGACGAATCGCAAGCGCGGCATTATCGACAACACGTGATCAACCACCACCATTTTGGCGCGCTTCTACAGAGTCGTGATGTTTTCAGCCGACAGCGAGGAAGACATTCAGAATCCAGTGTCTGATCGCAACGGAGCTAATACGTCCCGAAACCTGTACTTACGATTCGTTGTGTTAAAGTGTAGACCAGTGCCGATACTTTTGAAAATGTTAGTGCTAAATTGTGGTTTTAATAAATGCCGTGTATTGTACCCTATACCCAGTGTGTTTGCATTGCACGAAACCCATATTCTGCCCACATGATGACTGAATCTAACGGACTAAATCCTGCCTGATCCGACATTATATAAAATGTTAGTTCAATATATGGTGTACACACACATAGCTTTAAAACTGGCCAATCCATCATTCATAATGCGTTAAAACAAAACGGACCCCTTAGAAGTCCGTAGCATGTGTATCAGGGGTCCGTAGGTCAGTTAACTCGCAACATATTTATTAGGAAAAGGCTTGTTTTCTTTTCCTAAAAAAGTTTTTTCAAAAAAAAGAAAACCGCCTTCAAAAACTAAAAGTGATAAATAACTTTAGCACAGAACACACATTACTTTACTTTCGGAAGTCGGTGGCGGTGGCTTTGTGTTTGTTGTTTTGTATTTGTACACCTACCCTACAACTACCCTACACCTACCCTACACCTACCCTACACCTACCCTACACCTACCCTACACCTACCCTACACCTACCCTACACCTACCCTACACCTACCCTACACCTACCCTACACCTACCCTACACCTACCCTACACCTACCCTACACCTACCCTACACCTACCCTACACCTACCCTACACCTACCCTACACCTACCCTACACCTACCCTACACCTACCCTACACCTACCCTACACCTACCCTACACCTACCCTATCTTTCAAGTTGGATCAAACTGCACACTGTGTACAAATTTCATTAAAATCGCTTCAGTAGTTTAGGAGTCCATCGCGGACAAACATCGTGACAGGAGATTTATATATATTAGAATATATATAAGAAGATTATACTCACACTTATAGTACCAAGCACATGGGATGCAGCGAGCGAGTCTAAACACGACACGTAGTTGGCTACCATGACGCTACAGCGCGGGTCGCGCGTACCCTTCACTTTCACATAAACACCTGAAAAGAAAAAATCAATACATTATATGATAAAACAAAAAAAAAAAATTCCAAGACATATTTAGCATCTGCCAGTCTTCCAGTCGTTGGCCGTGTGGTGCAGGCCGCGAATAGTACCACCCCATTTCTACCCGTGGGCACAGTATAAATACATATTAGTACTACCGTACCGTAGCGAAACGCTCCGCCCCTCTTCGAAACACTGCTCCTCACCTCTTCTCGCGTGAAACGTGCTCTCGGAACTACACACACGCACGTATTTGTACAGTCTGTTATTTTGGTAGTAGTATAGGCAATTACATCGTTTCGTTTATATGGAATGTCGTGGGTGTGCCGTAGAAGGCTACAGAGGGATTTTAACCAGAGGATTTTTTTTTTTATTTTTTTATTTGGGACAAGCCCGCCACACTATTCCCTAACCACTGTAACTCCTGTAAGCCAGAATCAACAGTGGCGACCACCAGAAAAGCGCCAGAGCAATGACGCTCGACGAGTCCCAGAGAAACGATTCAACTGTCTTGGATCCCGCAACGAAATTAATCAGAAAAGAACAGCGGAGGAGTAAGAAAAACATATTTTTCACTTTTAACCAGAGGATGGGTAGCAGAGTCCTTCTTAGTACTATAACACCAACTGGGATCGCCAACATGCATTAGCCAACCATGACGATTCCGGGTGAACTCCCGCCTTGGGGAAGACCTATGCCCAGCAGTGGGCGTCTAAAGGTTGACATGATGATGAGTCTAACCAGATGCAGCTGAATACCAATGTATTATTAATAGCTAGCTTTTGCCAGTGACTGCGGTCGCGTAAATGTCGGTTATTATCGCGGATGCAAGCGAAGACGCGAAATAAAGTTTTCATCATGTGCAGTACTTATGATATATTTGAGTTCCCCAAGGACGAAGTCGCAGGCCAGAAGTTAGTATAATTAGTAATTACCTATTTAAAAAAATTACTTGTTGATATTGCCAACACAAAAAATGGTAGGTAAATATTTCTATCTAAGGTCTAAGGGCGGGTTGTTTCAAATAGTCGGTTAACGTTACATATGGATGGTTAAAAGTTACTATGACGTGAGATGTTTAACGTACCTACGTTAAATGTATTTATGTCATGACATAAAAATCCATCAGTTAAACTTATTAAAAAAGAGATTCCATAATATCTTGATGTTTGAAGTAGCTGTTTGACAACACAAAATTACGTTGACTGGTTGGTTATGGTAACTTTTTGACGTATGATTTTGTGAAACAACCCATTTTTTTTTATTTGACGATAGTTAGCGCCATTTTTTACTATTACCGGTCAGTCATGTATAATTGAAGCAACCCGCCCTAATAAGTCCCATCAAAAAGAGGAACATTATAAGCTGGCTATGTGGATATATATTCATTAGTTTTACATACATACAAATAAATAAAATTGAAGTGTCTGTTTGTAATGTCCAAATAACAGCTTTATACTAAATGCATATGAAAGTAAGTATGGTACCTATCCCAAAAAAACAATTTAAAATTTTTTTGTCTGTCTAAAAAAAAAAAAAAGAAATAAAAGCTTTTATTTGACACTAAAAATACATGTTCCAGTCCAGTCGTAATTAGTTTACACAAGAATGTATTTCCACGAATCTGATCCTAACGCCCAAACTAGGCCTGGACCTGTATCTTGGGGGTCAGCGTTCAGCCATGGGCTCAATTTTATTGTTGATCAACAATATTACAACATCTGTCTGTTTGTTCCGGCTAATCTCTGAAACGGCTGAACCGATTTTGATGGGACTTTCACTGGCAGATAGCTGATGTTATAAGGAGTAACTTAGGCTACTTCTATTTTAGAAAAAAATAGGGTTCCCTACAAAAAAATTAAAACCCCGCAAATCCATGAAAAAATAATTAAACCCCTGCTGACAACCGACAATTACGCGGACGAAGTCGCGGGCATCAGCTAGTTATAAATAAGTATGTAAGTAAATCTAGGTACACGAAAGTATGGTTAAGCAAGTCCTAGGTTGACCTGTGAGATGCTAATTCGACAAAAAAGATGTCTAGTTACAGTTCATTTTATCCAGGTTTCAATGCATAAACGGAACAGGAAACAAAATTTAAAAATATTGTGGTTCTCACACCATTACACGGGGCCATACAATGGAAGTTGTTAATTAATTGAATTGATAGCATGTGTAGTCTAAACAAAAAAGGTGATCAGTATTTTTACAATTGGCAATTAAAATAGTCATTACAATGTTATGACAATCAGCTTAAGGAAAACCAGTCATGTAAAAATAGACTATACAAAGTGTATTAGAATGAAAACAGCTAGTTTAGATGAAAAATAATGAAAACGCCTCTTGTACTAAAGTCGTTGCCTAGCCTTTTGCCATGGGGTTAGTTCCAGTCTAACCGGATGCAGCTGAATGACCAGTGACCAGTGTTTTACATGGAGCAACTGCCTGACTGACCTCCACAACCCTGTAACTGGGTAACACAATACCCCATATTAAGACTGGTTGTCAGATTTTCTGGCTTCTGACTACTCATAACTACTGTCAAAGATCTACAAATGACAGCAGGGACCAATGGTTTAACGTGGTTATCGAGACACAGAGGGTATAATGAATGTTCAACCATCCACGAACGACCGCGGAAAGGGCAGCTTAACAATGCGGGATCTGTACGGCTTTTACTTAGCCATGAGCCCCTGTGCTAATAGATGTTCATATTGAAATGAAAAGCTCTTAATTCAACCTCTGCTAAATTTCATACCAACAGTAATTGTTTAGTAATACAATTTAAATACTAGTTTTAATATGACCATTCTTACCAAATGTCCAGCAGGCCAGGGTTGATAGCATTTGCCTCACTGCTGATTTATTTGGCAATATAATTGATGCAATCCATAATATCAATGCCAAAAATACTCTGAATATCAACAATAATATACCAAACGGCAGATATAGAAGGAACTGAAGGACATTGTCTCCACTAAATCTGAAAAAGAATGAAAAAATTCATAGGCATTAAGGGTTTTGGAAAACCTCCTATATTAGTAAGAGGAATAAGAGAATAGTTAGCGATAATCATGTACCAAACTGACTTGATCATAATTTACTATTTTATTAGATTAAAAAACAAGTTCTCAATTAAACCAAAATGTATTTTTAAGTTTAGGTAATTGTCCCACAGGAACCAAAGTTTTGTCCACTTGAAACTCAAGTGGATAAAAGACAGTCTCCTAAATTCTAACAATCCAGAAAGATGATTTTTAACATGATGCAAAAATGCATGATGAAAAAATTGACTTCAAAATCTAAACTCAAAAAGTTCAGATTTTCAAGTAAATTTTTTGGATTGTTAGAATTTAGGAGACTGTCTTTTGTCCACTTGAGTTTCAAATATTTTCACCCCTGTATTTCAAAAAGGGTAGGCAGAGGTGTATCAGTTCTCCCACCTTTCCCCAGTTGGAAGCCTAGAAATATCTTTACTGGTTTATGATTGAGGAATTGTATATTTTTTGCTAATAAACAAACATACGCTGACCCTTGTTGAAGTGTTACTTATATACAACTAACGACCTACCCCGGCTTCACATAGGTGCAATGTAGTATGACTATAGTCAAAGTCAAAGTCAAAATCAAATCATTTATTTCAATTAGACCATTCTATGGCACTTTTGAACATCAAATATATATATATTCAAATATTTATATATATACATATAACTTCCGCTTGAATCACTCTACCTATTGATGAAAACCATATCAAAATCCGTTGTGTAGTTTAAAAGATCTAAGCGGACAGACCGTGGGAGCAACTTTAGTTTATGTGGTGATCACATGTTTGTGATTTATTATGTATGTACTTTTGTATGTACTTTTTTCTTCAAATAATGGTTGAAATTTAAATAATAGTAACAAGTATTGTGAGTAAGAATATATTTATATTTTGGATTATACAAAATACTCACAATTTAAAGTCATGTTTCATATTTTTTTAGGTATTCTATCAATTCAATAAATAATGATGATTGGCATAAATAAAAGATGTAAACAAATTATTTTAAAACTACCGATCCGACCCGGCTTCGCCTTCCTCGATACATGGACTATCCAACACAAAAAGATTTATTCAATTCGAACCAGTAGATCCTGAGATTAGCGCGTTCAACCAAACAAACAAACAAACTCTTCAGCTTTATAATATTAGTATACATGACCCATTTGACTTGACTGACCTATGGTTGGCACTGAATTGTACTTATAATAATTATTAAGTATGTTTTTTCTCAGATGATGTGTCATGTTATTTCGGGAATCTAATAACAAAGAAATTGATATACATTGCCAGATCACTGCTACAAAATTAAAAATAAACAATATGTATTGACTCCTATCCGCATTTTGACAAAGTAATAATAATCCACACACATTGTACAGATTAGAATATTATTACAATAAATTCTTAGGTCATGGTCAAATGCAGTCTGCTCCCTTCCTGCCATTATTTGCTTTCAATGCTGACAGGAAATCAGTTCAAGTGTTACTAAACATTCTATTAGCACATATTCCAGGACTACACCGTATGCCAATCATTGGATAAAGATTGGATGTGTAAACATTGCTAAAGTTTACGTTAACATTTGACTTGCAATTTCCTTAAATAACGACTATCAGCTTTACATAAACTACAATAAACGGTTACGTCATGATTTTGCTCCACATGCTTGCTGGGATCAAAACAAAATGTAATTGTAAATTGTATGTATTACATAGAAAGTATAAAGCAAACTTTCCCTTGAAAAATTAGCAAACACGTAGGTATGCGATAATAAAATGCACATTATACCTTTCGTCGTTCATCAATTTGTCCACTGTTATAGCCATAGTTGTTTGAGTAGTGAAAACAAACTACTTTTTTGCTTCCTGTGCTATTTTTGACTGCATAAAATTAAAAATTTCGAACTTTTCTCCAATATCGTGATGTGTATCTACGACATGGACCATAGACTACATTAGAAATTTTTGACAGCTCAGCATTGCGGTCACTAAAGAACTGTCAACTCAAAGAGTAAAGTGTCAACTCATAGACAGACTCAAATGAGGGTCATACACCCTACAAGTGAAAGCCGATTTCAGATGGCGCCACCACTGTACGAATCTTTGTCATTGAGTGAGACGACTTTGGATGTCTTATTTGCGTTGATTTCTTGACAATTTTCTGCTTAAAAACATGCACGAAACATGTATTCCACTTGGAAAATGTCTGAGTTAAAAGAAGAGTTAAAAAAAAGAGGTGCCTCTTTACGTGGAAGGAAAGCAAACAGAGTTGCCAAGTTGGAAGGATAGTTGTGTTTCCTTAATTAATCTTTTACAGTTTTTTGGCGTTAAAACTTGTTTTATGGTATACTGAATGCTTACTGATAGTCTAGTGTATGATAACATTGTATTATTCTAATAGTACAATATTTTATTAAAAAGTTTGAGGTTATATTATAAGTCTGGATGATGTTAAATAAAAGTACCTATCCTTTTATCCTTTTACAATCTACTAAGTTTCTCATCTCGAGGAAACCGGTGGCATCCAGTTTCGTTACAATTTGGTACGCAACATCTAGGCATTTCCTCAATAATGATGAAATCAATAGGAAACTTTTATACAAAACTGCTTTGATATTGGTCTTTGCGCTACTAGCGGCACTTTGACAGTTGTCGGCCCCATTGAACCTGAAAAAGACGAATCCGTCTACTCAAGTCGAGTTGGGCCGTCAGAAGCATAAACTGGCAATGCCGTTAAAGACGTCACGTGTTCTTCCTCATAATAAAAAGGTTGTGAAAGAGGCCCCAAGAAGCTTAGTAGTAAGAAGTGGAGGCAACACTCTAAATACCGAAGTGGAGACGACTGTGGGCGGATGCTCTCTTTCTGAATGCTTATAGAAGAACGAGACAGTGATATGTGTTTTCTTATGTATGCACTCAGAAAGAGAGCTTCTGCTCACAGTTGTCTTCACTTGGGTATCTAGAGTCTTGCCTCCACTTTTATCTATAAGCTTCTTGAGAGCCCTGATTCTTTCAAACATTCTCTTTATTTTGTTACTTCTACACAGCAACTCTTCAAACAACCACTCGTTTATTTTTAGTCTGTGGTGAAGCATTGACATTGAAATGAAAAGAAATGTCAAAGTCCTAAGAAATTGACAATTTGATTTGACGTCGTACGTCAAATGGTCAAATTCACAGATAGATGACAAGAGTTTGTGGTGGGTGGTTGGTGGTTTTGTCATTTTGTGTCATCGAAAAACAAATATCTCGAAACCATACGAACAAAGAATCAGGGTTACAATTTTATGTGTGATCTTTAACGTCGTAATTTAAAGTAATGTTATTGTGTTACAATATTGAAACAGCATCTACATAGGCGAAGGTAAAGTGGTTTATTCCAAAAGTAAATTAATGTCTTTATATCACCTGACCTTTGTTTATCGACGAAAATTATTATAGAATCAATAACAATGGAGAGTATCACGTCTCCGGAGGAAACGACTTGTTCAGAAGGGGAAGATGAACCAGGAATAGCGGCAGGCAACGAGATGAACCATGGAAACCAAAACCATCAAGGTACTTCCCCCCAACGATCTGCGTCCTTCAACGAGCTCACTCAGATGGAAGAGAAAATGCGACGTAAGCTACAGTTTTTCTTTATGAATCCGATCGAGAAATGGAAGGCCAAACGGAAGTTTCCATACAAATTCGTTGTACAGGTGATAAAGATTGTTCTAGTTACGTTCCAACTGTGTTTGTTTGCACACAACAGATATAATCACGTCAACTACACGTGGGACAATCGTATCACGTTTTCTCACCTTTTTCTCCTTGGCTGGGACTCAACAAGAGAGATTAATGCTTATCCGCCTGGCGCTGGACCTCTTGCCGTTTACAAAATAGAAGAATTTTACAACACACTAGACTATGCATATGAAGGATACTCAAATGTTCTAACTAGTGCAATCGGACCATACTCATATAACGATGAGAATAATAATAAACCTCCTCCGGTATTTTGCCAGTTCAATTACAAACAAGGCATAATTAATGGATTCAATGAGAGTTATGAATTCAACGCGGAAATAGTTGAGACCTGCGTAAATTTTACAAAAAAGAATGATGAAATATTTCATTCTCAATCATTCATCAAAGATGCTGGTTTAAATATAACTTTTGCATCATTGGTGCGAGCAAAATTAATGTTTTCATTAAAAACAATTAACTTCAGAGCAGCTGGGCCTATCACACCGCCAGACTGCTACAGGTTCGATATAGAAGTTGTTTTTGACAATGAGGACCATGATGGACAAATGTCCCTCTATTTGGAGGCAGAACCGTACAAGTTGGCTTGCAAAGGAGACACTGCGTATGTTACGGATAACAAAATTGACCAAGTTCTTAGAAGTATACTGAACATTCTTGTAATCATGATATGTGCAATATCTTTTATTTTGTGCAGTAGAGCCATTTACAGAGCTCAGTTATTGAAGGAACTTACAGTACAGTTCTTCAAGCGAGCTTATGATAAAAACTTGAGCATGGATGGTAGATTGGAATTTCTTAATATCTGGTACATCATGATCATAGTAAATGACATTCTTATCATCATGGGATCCGCAATAAAGGAACAGATTGAACGAAACCAGTTTACAAATGACCAATGGAATGTTTGCTCCCTGTTCCTGGGAACTGGAAACCTACTCGTCTGGTTTGGAGTTCTGAGATATCTTGGATTTTTCAAGACATACAACGTAGTTATACTGACATTGAAAAAAGCTGCTCCTAAGATCTTCAGGTTCTCAATCTGTGCTCTGCTAATATATGCAGGCTTCATGTTCTGCGGTTGGCTAATCCTTGGACCGTACCACATGAAGTTCAGATCATTAGCAACAACCTCGGAATGTCTCTTCTCATTGATAAACGGTGATGACATGTTTGCGACATTCTCCATCATGTCGAAGAAATCCCCAATGCTTTGGTGGTTCAGCCGTGTGTACTTGTATTCGTTCATAAGTTTGTACATTTACGTAGTGCTCAGTTTATTCATATCAGTAATTATGGATGCTTACGATACAATTAAGCAGTACTATAAGGATGGTTTCCCTAAGAGTGATTTGCATCAGTTCATAGGTGAAGCTAATATAGAGGAGGTTTCTTCAGGCCTTTACAGAACTCATAGTTCAACATCTTTAAATGCTGTTATGAACTCTCTCTTCTGTTGTAATTTTTACAGAAGTGCATATTCTAAGATAGGCGGAGGAAGTTCGAGCTTAAACCTTTTGTAGATATTTGATTTAATGGTGTAAACAAACTATGCTGTAAATATTTAATCAGTTCATAATTATCATGAGAGCATGTTAGATAAATAATAGATATTTTATCTGTTTCACAATTATGATAGGCAGCTAAGTTATAGCAGCATAGGCCTTATTTATATCGTGATACAGTTTATTATTGTATATTATGTTTAACAATAGAATCATGGGTGTAGCCAGGTGTGATTGTTAGTGCCCTATTTTTTTCAGGGACATAATTAAGTGCCATCGAGGTTTTATTTTGCTCTTAAAACTTTTAAATGCATTATATTCAATAAAAAAAAAATCACAACACCCAGAAAAAAAAAGTGAATCACCTTATCAATTGTCTATTAAAATCTGTCACCATTTTTTGGTAGTAACTACTTATTAGAAAATATATTCTCACTATGTTAGATCACAGTAGGTAATACGTAAAAAATGTAGTAAGTATAAATCGAAAAGCACAAATTCACATTTTTTATGGCTCTACACAAGCTTAATTTTTGTTTACCAGAGAACTAAAAAGAGGTCATAGTCTGTGGCGGTCTTAGGGAGTGGCAAGTAATTTTCCAAGGCCTCGAACAACGACGAATATCGTTTAGGGATTTATGTACTAAAGCGTCATCAGCCGGTTCCAGCCTTCAGGCATTCAAATTCAAAAAGGGGGGTCCCTTTTCAAAGGAATTTGAATGCCTGAAGGGTACCCAATTGAAGTCGCCGACTGTACCTTAGTTCAGCGTCAATATACTTTGCCCTCTTTACGTGGGTGGAGGCTAGGTATTTTTCTTTAATAGGTAGCCTATGCTGTCCCACTTCTTGGCAAAGGCCTCCCCCAAGTTTTCCCAGGAAGTTTTGTCCAGCGCCACCTCGAACTAGCCCTAATGGTACGCGTCCAGGTCATCTCGCCATCTCTTTCTAGGCCGTCCTCGGCGACGGACGCCGCCTATTAGGTTTTTTAACTTTTATAAATCTTCTACTCAATTTAAAACTCAACATTAATTTATTTATAACTTTTGCATTTGTTGTGCTCTGTTTTGTTAGAACTAGGTACACAGGTACCTAAGTACTTTCGATTCCCATACATAGCAAAACGGACAATACAAGGGTCTCCCAAAAATCTGCCGCCTGGAGCTTTGCAACGGGTAAGACCGCCTCTGGTCATAGTAAGTACTCTTTTTTTTCTGGGAAACTAAAAATACGCTTTAACTGACACCTCATAAAATCAGACTCACTTATTATAAGATCACTACATTACATCTTAACATAGTGCATCCATTAGGAGTATCTAGAATTATAATAGTAGTTCTTAATAGTTATATTACCTATGTTTTAACTGTGAGTAAAAGTTATACTTAACATTAGTTTTTATCCCCATGTTACCTAGCTCACCAAAGATTTACCAAACATACTCAAATGAAATAAAAAAGTATAGGTAATTAAATAAAATCGTGGGTGTTTATCAAGTATTGGCATTGCCCGGTTATTTATAAATTAATTTTGGTCCTAAGTTCCGCTGGGCACTGTAAATACTAATTTTAGTCGAAAATCTGTTAAAATGTCACGTTTTGTGTGAATATATGTATATTTTAGTACTGAGTGTATAAATGTAACGAATACATTATTTTTTTAATAAGAACAACAGTTGTTTTGATCATATTTCACCACAATCAGGACTTTGCATTGTGTAATGCATTGCAATAGGTAGGTACTCAATTCGAGGCCGCATCGCATCGCTTGCTCTCAGATTACTGAATATCATGTCGCACGGAGCTACCAGTACATTACTTGCTTGTTAAGTTAAACCTGAAAATTGTAGAGATGAAAACAAGCAGTGGATTGTAAATATTACAATGTATCGATCCGTAACAAGTCGTGGTACCTACCCACCTACTAAGAAACTTAATTACTTTGTCATAAAATTTTAATGTTTTGTTTGCTTATTCTAAGCAAAATCCTATTTGCATGCTGCTTTGGTGCCGCAGTAGGTAGGTACATGATAATTATATATTCTTATCATCGACAGATGTTCATTGTATGTCCGAACATAGGTGTACCTACGTTTTGCATAATGTTCCAATTATAGTGTAGTGCGCGGCCAGCCGAACTCAAAATGACGTTCACTTAGCTTTTTGGTATAATAAAATTGTTAGTAGTAAGTAGTATGATGGCCTGGTGTCCGCAACTCCACGTCTCAGCTCTCAGCGCGTATTTTGCGTACAATTCTACAGTATTATTGATACTAAACAAAATAAAATTCACAAAAAATACCCGAGCAAAGTTCTATTGTTAACGCCTTACAAAAAGGCAATTGCAACATGTAGTCGCACCTTAAAAAAAAGAATAATCTCACGCCAAATACATTACAGTCACGGTGGCCATTCTCAATGGACGAAAGATATATAGTACACAAGGTAAGCGTACAAACACAGGAACACTCCCTCTCCCTCTCTCATGGTCCCATGAGATGGCAATCTGAGACGACCGCGGAGAGATCAGAGTAATCGACACAAGACCAAACGGCTTTACGTGCTTTCCGAGGCATTAGAGTATCACATCATCAACTCTCCAAACTCCAGAAATTCCTAATAGAAAAAATCCAACAATGCCCGACGAATCGATTGAACTAATATTACTACGTAGTAATAATACCTCAATGGACGAATCGACGCTAGGACCTACACTCGTGTTGCAAACACACTAAAAAAATAAGACTTTCTTATTTTTCCTCCTGAGTCCCTGTGGTCATTATAACGGATAAATTATCGTATGTCATAAAGTCCGGACTTCACAGTCTCCATTTGTAATAACCGGACGTACCTACTTCCTTACACACATATTAGTTTTTCGTTTAAAAATCCGCGGTAATACACCTGATTTTGTCAACCAATGAGAATTCAAATGTTATATTTATTTATTAACACTTCAAGCACAATGTACAGAGGCGGACTTAATGCCATAGGCATTTTCTACCAGTCAACCTTTGGGTGATGCAGAGACAAGCAGTGGTAGGTGTAACAGAAACATTAATTAAATTAAGACTAAGCTAAACTACAAGGATATAAAAAAAAAATACTATAAATATATATATAAATACTATATAAATATAACATCAGACTACATATAAACTACTGTAAATAGATATTTACACGGTTATACAAATATAAAAAGACAAACAATGGAGAAAACATTACCGTTGTGATGAAACTAACAACTTCTTGTGAATGGACTCTTGAACTTTAATTTTGAACGCTAAGCGATTGGTTGCCATCCTGATTTCCTGGGGAAGTGCATTCCACAGAGAAATGGATTGCACAAAGAATGACCGGTGAATGAAGTCAGTGCGGTGAGAGGGACAATGAAGAACACGGTTTTGCGATGATCGCAGACTCCTATTATGGTTGGCACAAATGTACTGAAAGTGGGGAGCAAGGTAACTAGGGGAAGTGGGAGAAATAAGAAAAGAAAACAAGGTGGTTAGCGCCCTTTGCTCCCTACGCTGACGTATGGGCAACCACTTAAGAAGAGACCGGTGCTCGGAGACATGATCATATTTACGCAGATTGAAAACGAATCGAATGCAGTTATTTAGAAGACGGTCAAGTTTGTCGAGGAGATCGGCATTCAGGTCAAAGTAGCACACATTACCATAATCGATGATAGGAAAAATTAAGGACTTTACAAGCATTGTTTTCGTATTTGAGGATAAAAAGTTTCTCAAACGGTACAGAGCTCGCAACGAACCAGTAACCTTCTGGCTGACACGAGCGACTTGAGTATGCCACTTCGTAGTGCTGTCGATGTGCAAGCTAAGATTATTTACATTAGTGCTAAATAGAACGACCGTACCGTCGAAAAGAACTGGTGGCAAGGTTGCACTATCCAGCTTGTTCAGACTGCGAGAAATATATTATATTGTTCCTGTTTCCAATAAGCCAGCAACAAGACTGACATTTGTTCACTGCCGGCGTGGGTGGTTAAAAATGGAAGGCCGTCCGAGCAGAGGTGAGTTAATCTTTGTTTCACTTACTAATCTTTAATTAATTTGGTCTTAATGCTACATTTTAAAATTGCTAACATGTTACATTTTGTTGTTCTCACATTTTTTTATGAAAAAATAGTAAGATTTCGTGTAAACTATGCCATTAACAAAATTGTCCTTTTAAACGGAATCTCGGTTTTTACTACATCAAGAGCAATTTTGTTCGTTCTATAGTACTCGAGGCATTTATTAAGCTGGGTTCCCACAGTGCGTGATTCTGCGGATCATCACGCACAGCCCGACGCACGGTAGGCTGAAAATCAGCTCTCATAGATATAGGGATTTCAATTTGCAAGTGCCGGATTTTTTGCCGGATATTGCTTCTATTAGCTACTACTATATACAAAAATGACACCCGAGTTAATTCTGCACAAAAACGAAGGAATTATATTTTTTTTACGAAAAAATTGTATGAAGCTAGTCTGAAAAAGTTAATTATCTCGTAAACAGCAAGGAAAACCGTAATATACAATACAGATGGTTATAGTACTACTTATTTATGATTTTTTGACATATGTAATATCGGTTATCGCTGCTATTTTTTTTTTTAAATCGTCAAAATATTTTTATTTATTTTTACATATGAAACGGTTGCTTTTAGTGACTAAATTAAGAACATTGTTCATTATGAAGAATGTTATTGACCCAAATATTAAGAATATATAAAACAAGTAAAATATAAAAAAAAATAGCAAAAATAAAAAAATTAAATCAAATATTAAACATTTTCCTTTTCTCTGTCGCTGTCGGACTCCAATTCTGAGTCAGAATCCAGATTGGATATATCTAAAAACTCGAACTGACTTTCCTGAAACTGAATTAAGTCGAGAGTTTTAGCAAAAAAGCTCTGCTTTCTCTTGGCATCTAACTTAGGCCTTTGTGCACTTAGGAAAGGATCCGAAGAAACAACAAGCATATTTAAGATATCTTGATTAGAATCTTGCCTGCTTCTTTTCCGCGAATGATGTTCCCGGAACCTCCTAAATTCTTTGTTTCGAGACTCTGAGGCTTCTTCCGAAAGAGTCCCAATCGGCATAATATCATTTTTCTGTCAGCCCCGTGTATTAATAATTTATGTACGGTTGATGACATGTAGTAGTCGTACTTTTCTGCTGTTTTGCGGGCAAAAGGTTTAAATTTTATTACGTCGATCTTCTCGCCAGATGTTATCGCTTGCAAAATCACAGCAAATCTTTTATTAAGATCTTCGTCCAACCCGGTAATAGCTGCAGTTTTATTGAGAAACTCGAAAAACTTTCTTGCGGTATTTCCGTCATTGGTAGTTCCCGAGCGTTGTTTCACAATATCAATCAACAGATTGAGCTGATCTATGAATTTATTTTGAATACATTTTTTTCTGTTCTGCAACATTTCTTTGTCCTCATAACTTCTCGCTGCCCACCGCTTGAAGTCGACCCTGTACGCAGTATGTAACCGACATTCCATACAATAGATACGTGCGTGTAGGGATGACAAGCCAAATTTGTATATGTCAGCACACACAGTCTTTGATGTTACAACATCTAAGCGGTTCATTTCCGTAGGTTTTGCTAAGCACAGATAGCACGATGCATTTGATCTGACCTCAAAAAGGTACGTGCAGACTTTGGCGTCGATCATTGTCATCATTAGCTGATGAGTCACCATGTTATTATTACTACAATCTGTGGGGATAAGGGCCTGCATTTCATCATCCATTTGTCTTTTGAGACCAATGACAACTGCTTCGCTCTCCTTTACAAAAGTAAACTGAACTGGACAACAATACAAAGTTGAGCATAGTTTTGGGTTCGTCCATACAGTATTATCTCCATCTGTCAGTTTTAGTGGCACCAAGGAGGTCATGAAAATGCTTGCATCATCTTGCTCACCCTCCATTTTCTGCTTGTATCGGCTTTGGTTGGATGCACCATCAAATCCTCACTTGGATATCAGCTTTAGCTGCTTATTTTGCACATCGGCATAGTCAGAAAGACTTTGAAGGATCCTCGTCACCGTGATGTCAAGTAAAGTTTGAAGTGTAATCCTAGCCGAGGAATCCGTAACTGACACTGATTGCTTCGGAGGGTAGCAATCAAGCTTAGTTTCTTAGCTAGCGTTAGCTTTATAGTAGGATGGATAAATATCCTTATCAACTTCCCGAATAGCAGCCTCTCGCAAAGTAATATATTGCCACTTTGACAGTTTTAGTGAAAGAAGCAATCCAAGCGCTTTCTCTGGTGTAAATATGACTGTTTTCACTGGTTTGTTAAGATTTTTTTTAATTTTAACGGCTGCTTCAGGATTTTTCATCATGTATTCGATTACAGATGCGATATCCTCATGTCCAAGAAGGACATGAGGATATCGCATCTGTCATCTTTTAAACGCGCTGCAGCTGCATATGCCAATTCACTGGAGTCTTCGCCAGTATGATCATTAGATCTTCTCTTTTTCTGTTTACTTCCCAAATCTTCGAATAGTTTTCAGGACCTTTTTGTCATTGTTCCAAAGGATGATGATGGTGACGACGACGATTCTTGAGAGTCTGATTGTGCTCTTGGTATCTCATCAACAGATTGTTCTTGATTAACTAAAGTTTGCACACAACTTGGCCAATCAATATTTGCTTGCAGCCAATTTCCGTACAGTCTTCTGAAGTGATTAAGGAATCGGTTGAATTTCTGCCACCTCTGTAAAGCAGCTCGCGTGAATTTCCGACAAAATTCTTTGAGAGTTACTCGGTCTTCGGCAGAATGGCAATCCCCTATGTGGGATACAACTGCACCAAACAATACTTCATGATTAAATGAAGTACTCTCACTTTTTAGAAGAACAAACAAGTCTAAATTGGTGATCAAACTTTCCATTTTAGGGTTTTATAGTCGCAGAGCAAAAATTTAGTGTTAACAGTTACACAGTTGTGATCAATCTAAATTGTAAAGCAAAATTTTAGCTCTTTTATTGCAAAACGTCGATAATTAGTTAACTACCCTCATTAGACTTTTAAAAGATGTGCTAATGAAAATTTATAATCGTCAAAAACATTTCTTACAACTCATAACACAACTAATCATCAAATTAGCTTACTTATCAGAAATCATTATCAATCATTTAATCACCTATTCAGACTTTAGAAGACTAAATCATTGTAACTACTTCATCACTTATTTTCAGACTCACTAGAAGATTAAACAATTTGTTATTTGGTATTTTGGTTGTATGTAAAGGGTATTAAAACTCATTTTGTATTGATAAATATCTAGCTCAAACGTAGTTGTCTAAGTGTAGATTTAGGTACTATAAACCTCTGACTACTCCTTCGGGTTTATAGGGGTGATTCTATTTTATGTTACGTGTTGTTAAAAGTCTGTGTTCCTCAACTCAACACTAAAAGGAACCGTTTCATTTGTAAAAATAAATAAAAATATTTTGACGATTTAAAAAAAAAAATTGCAGTGATAACCGTTATATTACATATGTCAAAAAATCATAAATAAGTAGTACTATAACCATCTGTAAGGATATTACGGTTTTCCTAGCTGTTTACGAGATAATTAACTTTTTCATACTAGCTTCATACAAATTTGTCGTAAAAAAATTATAATTCCTTCGTTTTTGTGCAGAATAAACTCGGGTATCATTTTTGTATACAGTAGTAACTAATAGAAGCAATATCCGGCAGAAAATCCGGCACTTGCAAATTGAAATCCCTATGTCTATGAGAGCCTACCGTGCGACGACCACGGACGGCAACGCACACAGACAGGGCTCTTCCCACGGTGCGTGATTCTGCGGATCATCACGCACAGCCCGACGACCACGGACGGCAACGCACACAGACAGGGCTCTTCCCACGGTGCGTGATTCTGCGGATCATCACGCACAGCCCGACGACCACGGACGGCAACGCACACAGACAGGGCTCGGTCGCAGGTCGCTGCATCGTATGCATCAGTTTTGTTCTTATGTTATATTACCGCCTCGCGACGAATACCGGCGCACCGCCACAGACGTCCTGTGCACAGTATATCTTTACTGTGTCCTGTGCTACCACGCACGACACCCTTCCCACGGTATGTCGTGCGACCGTGGGAACCCAGCTTTAAAATGATCTACTGCTACCTACATACTCCATATTTCATAATTACCACCCTTTTTTACCACAATTTCGTGGTAAATTATAATCTGTTTTATCATTTTAGATTTGACGGAAAGACAATTGATCGACATTGTAAATCAGTCAGATTTTGAGGACATAGGTATCGGAAGACGAGGCTGATTTTGGAGACTGCGATATTGAAATCCATCAGACTTCTTCTGAATCGGAAAATGAAACTGCAGACACTCTTCACACGGAATTTGTTTCAAGAGGAATTCCAACAAGAGGAGTTCGAACGAGAGGAGTCCGCGTAAGAGTAGGTAGAGGTCGTTCACGTGGTGTACGTACTCGTGGTGGCAGTAGTGCTCGTCTTCGACAACCTGAGCAAGAGAGTGATTGGAGGAGGAGGATTTTACCGTATTAACACCCTAACTACAAGAGCCGTCTTACTTCTGTCTGTCTTAAAAAACGTTGCCTCACACTAGGGACTTGCCGCAAAACGAGAGTTCTGATGACTTATTTGATTATTACAAAGAGTATATTGATGACGAAATAATAAAAACTATTGTTGAAAAGTCAAACCAAACTGCGATAGAAAGAACTGGAAGAAGTCTAATTTGTCTAAGGAAGAATGCAAAATATATTTCGGGATTACAATGATGATGTCTTGTATTCCATTCTCCCAAATAAGGCTGTACTGGAGTTGCCAATATACCTACACTGCCAATAATTACAAGAGACCGATATTTTTTGTTGAGAAATTCTATCAAAGTTGTATTCATTAATGACATTACGCAGGAGATGAAAAAAGTAGAGAAACTGTGAAAAGTGCGGCCTTTTTTTTGTCAGGGTTCTTCAAGGTTCTCAGAGTGTTATCTATTAGGGAACTTAATTGTAAATGATGCTTAATTTGAAATATATTGTTCCTTGATTTAAGCAGACTTTTTTTTTTAAATAAACATTTGAGTAAATCTTAATAAATAATTATTCATTATATTTAAGAATAATATAAAATCAAAATAACAATATTATTAAGATTTTTATCTGATTAGGTATTGAATATATTAAAAAATACTGTTCAAGTTATTTTTATAGAAATATATTTTTTTTTGGTAAAATTTGAAGTGTTTAACTTTATTTACTTATTTTGCTAGTTTAGGTACAGACGCCAGCACATCAAGCTACTACAATCTGTCAAATTTCTTTGATAGATTTTCAACTTTATTACAAAAGCGTAAGGTTCATATTTAATTGGGAAAATTTGGCAGTTAGGTATGGCTTGATGTGCTGGCGTCTGTACATCCCATAGCACCCGAAAGTCCGATAGAACGAACAATCTCCAGTTACAATGTTGTTGTATTATGATCGGAAGACCTTTTTATTGGACATTTACTACGTCAAAGCTAAATACGTCAAAAATAGTAAAAAAATAAATAAAAAAGAATATTTTGTTCTGGTAAAAATCATAATATGCAATGGTAACCCTGTAATGATAAAAAAAAATATGGCGGACTCAGGAGGCTAAAGTAGATGAATATGAAAGTAGTTTCAAAAACTATACTATAGTTCGCCGTTTCTAGTCCAACCAAAAATATTTTGTTAAATTAAAGCTTAGTAGGTAAATAATAAATAACAGAATCAATTAATTTGTGGTGGCCAAGTTTAATAGTGGCTTGCCTACAGTCGAATGATCTAATGCGAAGTGTGACAACTCACGAGTAAGGGACAGAACCGGACGGAAAAGTACCTGTTTTACCATAGAAATATGCGTAGTACATATATACATGGTTGGCGCAGTGGCTGAGCGATCGACTGCTGCGCAGCGTGTTGCGGGTTCGATTCCCGCCCAGGGTAAACATTTGTGTGATGAGCACTTGTGTTTGCCTTGTGTCTGGGTGTTGTTTATCTATATATGTATGTATTTACAAAAAAAAAATGTATTTGTGTATGTATATCAGCTGTCTGACACCCATAGTACAGGGTCTCCCTAGTTTGGGGTCAGATGGCCGTGTGTGAAAATGTCCCCACATATTATTATTATTATTATTATATATCGATGTATTTTATATTCTTACAATACCTAACTCGTAATATGTACTGTTGGTATTTTGTGGGGGCTCGTGGCTAAATAAAAGCCGTACAACCTACGTATCGATCGGTCATAAATAAGCTACGCTTGCCGCGGTAAGTCCGTGGATAGGTGACCATTCATTTCATACAGAGTTCCCTCCGTGCCTCGGAAAGCACGAAGCCGTTGGTCCCGACTGTCATTCGTAGATCTTTGACAGTCGTTAGGTATGGGTAGTCAGAAGTCAGAAAGTCTGATAACCAAGGAGTATTTTGAGTTACCCAGTAACTGGGTTATGGATAGGGTTGAATGAAAAAAATATAGTAGGTTCCAAAAATTAGGTAGGTAGATACCTTTATTTTTTTGAAGAATATTTTGTGAATTGTTGAACGCATCTGTCAGCTTGACATTCCAGAATCGTTAAAAATAGGTATTGACCACGAAGTAAGTATGTGGTATTGACGTTTTGTTTTACGCATACCTACACATTTTGAAACGAATATTATTGCTAAGAGTTTGATGCCTTTAAAATATAGTAGTTTCGCCTACTATATTTTTTTTTCAAAAATATAGTAGTCGGGCCTCTAATATAGTAGGATACTATATTATATAGTAGGGTTGGCAACCCTAGAGGAGGTCATAGGCAGTCAGTCCATGTAAAACTGGTATTCAGCTGCATCCGGTTAGACTGGAAGCCGTCCCCAATATAGTTGAGAAAGGTTTACTTTTTAACCTACTTCAAAAAGGAAGATTCTTAGTTATTTCGGCTGTATATTTTGTGTATCCTTGTATATCCTTGTTTTTACGGCGAGAAAAAATCGAATAATTGCCGGAAAAACCCTAAAAAGAGCCCTTTTCTTTTTCCCATACAAACGTTTTCTAACTAAAACGAGCTTTATTGCTATTGTATAAAGTTCATAATTACAAGCAGTCACTGTTGTTTAAACAATGTAGGTATGTTCGTAACGTCAAAGAGTCAATTTTGCACTTAGGTAGTGGTAGGTGTAGGGTAGGTGTAGGGTAGGTGTAGGGTAGGCGTAGGGTAGGTGTAGGGTAGGTGTAGGGTAGGTGTAGGGTAGGTGTAGGGTAGGTGTAGGGTAGGTGTAGGGTAGGTGTAGGGTAGGTGTAGGGTAGGTGTAGGGTAGGTGTAGGGTAGGTGTAGGGTAGGTGTAGGGTAGGTGTATGGTAGGTGTAGGGTAGGTGTAGGGTAGGTGTAGGGTAGGTGTAGGGTAGGTGTAAGGTAGGTGTAGGGTAGGTGTAGGGTAGGTGTAGGGTAGGTGTAGGGTAGGTGTAGGGTAGGTGTAGGGTAGGTGTAGGGTAGGTGTAGGGTAGGTGTAGGGTAGGTGTAGGGTAGGTGTAGGGTAGGTGTAGGGTAGGTGTAGGGTAGGTGTAGGGTAGGTGTAGGGTAGGTGTAGGGTAGGTGTAGGGTAGGTGTAGGGTAGGTGTAGGGTAGGTGTAGGGTAGGTGTAGGGTAGGTGTAGGGTAGGTGTAGGGTAGGTGTAGGGTAGGTGTAGTAAATAGGCAGGTAAGTAGGTAGATCGGGACAGGACAACGTCTGTCGGGTCAGCTAGTACTACATACTTACTCTACGTCAGTTTTCATGGTGGGAGGAAGTAATAAACAGAAGACCTTTATGGTACTTGCGCAGTGCTCGATTTAAAGGTAAGAGACCTTTAAATCGAGCGATAGTCAAACCACGGTGTGTCAAGTCTCATCTAGCCGGGTACTCATTAGCGAACCGTAACCGTAACTTGCGTGATACAGTAACCAGGTTCTAGTGTGTACGCGTGTTATTTAGGCTCGCAGTTACGTCGCCCAACCGAGCCTACTCATTTTGCGAGCTGTAACTGCACCCTTTGATTCGCAGCAAAAACCGACAATCGTCGGCTCGCTGTGAGCCGCTCGTTGCAGGCGAGCGCTGCATCGAACCTCGTACACGCTATGTTTTTGGTTACAGTAACGGTTACCGTTAGGTGCAACGTTACAGTTACAGAAATGAGTACCGGCTCGCTGCTAGCCGCTCGCGTGCCGCTCGCAGCAGGTTTGCGACCCACGTACACACTATGTTTTTTTGGTAACAGTACATGCAACGGTTACGGTTACGGCTCGCTAGTGAGTACCCGGCTTTTTACGTGGCGCGTATTGTACCTACCTACCTATATATTTTATCTACATTTTTGAAGATCTCGGCAACACTTTAGAGCAACATTTAAAATTCTTTAACATTTTCTATTATTTTGGATACACAAAATAATATCCCCCCCCCCCACCCTTATATTTCATTTACATCGTCCTTTATACACACACTGTACAAAACTACAAAACAGATATGTAACTACTTCGTTCATCATATCATACTTATCCTAATCGTACTAATATTATAAATGCGAAAGTTTGTCACTCTCTGCCCTACATGACCTCACTCCAATTCCAACTCACCTGATGTATAGTACGTGCCACAAAAGATGAGACTTGACACAGACTTGATAACTTGCGCAGTACTCGACTTAAAGGTAAATCGAGTACTGCGCAAGTCAAATCCAGTCTGTGCCAAGTCTCATCTTTCGAGGCGCGTACTATACATGATGATGCGGCCTAAAGTATTCCGTATTCCTTTCAGTTTTTCACAGTAATATATCACTTTTTACACGCTTTTTATGTTTGTATGTTTGTTTGTAACCGACTTCTTTGGGCGCGATTTTGACCCACTTTAAACGGCCAGATTTCGTTCAAACTTTGTAGATTTATCGAGGACCGATGACAATACACTAATTTGATAAAATTATTCCATTTTTCAATTTGCTAAAAAGTAAAAAATAAATAGTTAATAGTTTAAAAAAACTAAAAACACGCTTTTTATAGAAAACCAAACTAAACAATAGAAAATAAATTTAAATTAAGAAAAGTGTTAGAAATTTCAATAAATATAAATTAATAATAGTGTGAATAAAAAAAAAAATTTTTATTTAAAAAAAAGCGTGGGGTGCATGGTGTCAATAGTTATAAATATTTTATTGACAGATATGAGTAGAGTGATTATCATTTTGATAATATCTTTAAAAGCACCCCACGCTTTTTTTAAAATAAAATAATTATTATTTTTTTCACACTATTATTAATTTATATTTATTGAAATTTTTAACACTTTTCTTAATTTAAATTTATTAAAATTTATTTTCTATTTTTTTGTTTGGTTTTCTATAAAAAGCGTGTTTTTAGTTTTTTTAAACTATTATTTATATGTCAGGATATTGAACAAATAAATAAAGTAAATATTTTTCACATTTATTATCACTATAAAACTTATTTCTAGTAACAATATATACAATCACTTTATTCTTGCAATATGCGAGACACAGATCGAGTGTTAACGCAAATTTCTGAATCTATTGACCTTTTCAAAACTTAAGTAGGTTTTAGGAACATTTTTAAATAATAATTAATTATTTAAAAATTATTATAATGAAGTACTACACTAGTGCCCAATTACTGGCCTGCATTATGGCAATTGCGCTGGCGTAGGCTAGTGCACTTTAGGTATATTAAATATATTTATTCCGGCGCAATTGAAAATATTTAAAGAATTTCTTTCTTTTTTTTAGCCAATATTTAAAAGCATTCATTAAAATCACTTACATCTAAATAAATCTGATCTAAATATTTCATTCTGAATAATTTGTTTTGTCTTTTTTTACTCTTTAAACCTTTTCTGATGTCATTTTTGAGCAAAGATTTACAATAAAACTGTTTATTTTTATTTCTTTAAATAAAAAATAAATAAAATAATAAATATTTTAACAAATATAATCTCGCAAAACCTGCGCTTAATTTGACAATAAAATTGTATTATATAAATAACTTTACATTAGCAAATAGGTACATTTATTTCATATAATAATATCAACATTATGGCATTTAGATATGAGAGACGTTTGTAATGAAGTAAAGTCGTCAAGTTTAGGTCCGAGCCAAAGGTTCCGTAGCAAATTCACTAATATTATTTAAAGTACTTAGATACATATATAGTCCCTTTCTCTATATAAAGAGGCAACTGGGTCTCTGATAATTACATAGGCAATATCTATATTCTGCAGAAAATAATTTTGTTAAGCACAAAACAAATCTAGAAAGAAAAACTCTGCAAATCAATTCTTTCTTAAAGAATATGTTAAGATATCTCTCGAAATGAAGCGATTAAAAGTACTAGTTACTTCTCAATTGTTTCAATGTTAACAAAATTATCTTGTGCTTACTAGAGCCACTACAAATTGCAAGGTACATAATTTACTCGACTGACAAGATAGAAAGTTTTTCACTTTTCGAATGTAACCTTAGAGTCATTGCACTGTAGGAGTTTTCAATTCACCACCACCAGTCTAGATATTACGACAATATACATAGGTACTGTATGTTCACATTACAGTAAATAGTTACAAAACTGGATTTTTGTATAAACCTTTTTTTCTTAGGGACTAAGATACGTAGTGGACCTCTGTGGTACGATACATATTTAAAACCACTTAACTATTCAGCCTAAATATTAAAACTATTATTGTTACCATGTTAATCGCGATAAAATTCCACCTGGGAAATTCGTTCTACCTACAATTGAATTTATAACAATATAATGCACCTATAAAAATTCATACAAGCTGCCTCAGTGACTGGATATTATCATAAATTCAATAACAAATTTAAATAAATAGTTTACAGCGCAGCGTAAAACCTACAACGGTACATCTAGTAGATACATCGTAATTCTTTGGTTCTATAAAATTATAATATTGCTTATACCGAAGCACTGTGCTGTGACACCAAATAAACTTCTATAGTGTAAGTCTCAGTACAAAAATACTATGTGATGTCTGTCAGTCTGTTTGTGCGGCTTATTTCTTCTCTTCGGGTCTCTGTAGTGGTTCCGCACCCAGCATGACTTGGATCTCATCGACACTTTTGCCTTTCGTTTCGGGGACGATAAAGAAGATGAATATAAAACCTAGAAGCATGATGCCAGCGAACAGCCAGAACACCTGACCCGCGCCTATCGCGGCATTGAGAGAGTTGAAAGTACTGGTGACCGTGAAACTGAGGAGCCAGTTCAATGTCCCGGCTGTGGACCCAACGAAGGCCTTGATGTCGATCCGGCAGAGTTCGCCAGCCATCATCCAGGGAATAGGACCGAAACCGATAGAGAACGCAATGATGAACAGAGAGAGGGACACGAGGGGCAGCCAAGCGATAGCGATAACCAGATCTGCGTCACTTCCATGAGTCTGCTGAAGGAAGAAGTACACTCCCAAGGCAGTGGAACACAAGCACATGATCAACGCAGAGAGCAGTAACAGGATACGCCTGCCAAGTTTGTCCACAACCAAACTAGAGATAAAAGTGGCCACAACCTGGATAACTCCAATAATGATGGTCGAAACTGTCGCAGGGATTGTGGCACCAGCATCTTCGAAAATCTGCGAAGCGTTGAAGATCACGGCATTGATACCAGACAGCTGTTGGAACAACATCAGAGCGTAGCAAATAAGGAGGGCTTTCAAAGCGGTCTTCTGCTTAAGAGCGGAGATGTAAGACACCTTGTTCCTTTTAGATTCTTCGTTTTTGAATTTCAAGTTGTCCAGTTCGTGGTCAACATCGTAACTCTGGCCGCGAAGTCTGATCAAAGCTTCTCTTGCCTCGTCGTTTCTGCCTTTCACTACCAAGAAGCTGGGACTTTCGGGCATGAAGAAGAATACTATGCCGAAGATGATGGGAATGCAAGTACAGAGGATGTTGAAGACAAACACTGATGCGTAACCACCTACAACGTACGCGAACAGGATACCAATGGTAATCATCAGTTGGAAGTAGCTTCCCAAGGTTCCTCTGATAGAGTCTTGGGCTATTTCGCTGGTGTACGCAGGTGCTGTGACGCAAAAGGCTCCTCCGGCGACACCAGTGATGAATCTACCAGCTATGAGCATGCCGACACTGGTTCCGAAGGTAATCAGCAACCAGCCAAGAGTGAATGGTAAGACGAGGAGCAACATGGTCTTTTTACGTCCTATGATGTCCATGACCAGGCCGATAGGAAAGCATATGAAGGCAGCTCCGAGGTTGATGATGGAGGCGATCCAGTCGCCTTGGGTTTGTGATACTTCGAAGTCGTAGTCGTTGGTGCTATTTTCGCCAGTCGCAGTTAGTTTGACCATCACGGGGGCTGACCAACCCAGCATAGAACCGGCGGCTAGCGCTCCCAATGTTGCTAGAAAGAGAAAAAAGACTAATGAGTACCGTTTTGAACATAGATTATAATACATTAATAACATCAAGCCTTTATTCTTCAAAGGGATAGGCAGTGGTCTCTAATGTTAAGTCCCATATAAGAATCGCTATACACAAGCGAGTTTCATAGGTTGTATTGAAAATGCCGAAGTTATAGGCCAACCCACTTAGAGCCCCGAAGACCACAGACTTTCTATTAGCTGATAGTTTGGTCGGTTTCTTAATCAGCATGAAGATGTATGCAAGTGCACACATTTTTACGATTCGGTATCAGTTAATAAAAAAGTATGATGGACTACACGATTGCTTTCAAACTGAACTCACTCACCACCAACCCGACTGAAGTGTGCGCGCTAGCTATCCAACACAACCCAACTATCGGCAGATAGAAAGTGTGGTCTGTGGAGGCTCTGTGTATAGCGATCCTAATAGGAGCGATTCTATTACCACTAATCGTGCACCAAAGACTGGGTTGCATCCTTGCATCTTATCCTAACCTAATGAACAAACTCAATAACAGTTTGCCCAACCTGAGTATTGGAGCCAGAACCTCACGCTTAGCAGTCGCATTTGTGACCAACTAAACCAGCGAGGCAGCTAAAACATGAATGGTGATTTCTGACCTTAAAGAAAAATCATCGAGGGGGATGCGCTAGGGCAACCCGCGAAATGCAAATTTTCATGTTTTTTGCAATTTACAGCTCAGTTTCAGGATGCATTTACAGAATTATAATAATTAAACCGTGTGGTGCCGGCTGCGAATAGCACCAGCCCACTTCTACCCGTGGGTGTCGTAGAAGGCGACAGAGGAATATTGACCAAAGGATGGGGAGCGTCGTCCTTCTGAGTACCATGACACCTACTGCGATTGCCTGGCCAATGCATGCTGCATTGGCCAGGCATGGCGATTACGGCTGAACTCCCCTTGGGGGGAGACCTATGTCCAGCAGTGGGCACCTAAAGGATGACATGATGATGATGATGAATAATTGAAAACTCTTAAAGGTTATTATATTTTCATATAATAGGCACATTTACGAGCTTTTCTAACTTGTAGGGTTGTGTCTTGTTGTGTGTGGATGATTTTAATTATTATTATTTTGTCTTAAGAATATTTGAATTTTGCGGGCTAAGGGTGTTATTACACCAATCGATCGATTGGATGATTGGTGAGATTGGTGTGGTAGCTTTGGCTGATCGACGGATACCTACCATTCGACTAACTAATCGATCGATTGCCAGTCGAAGGCATCGGTCGACGTTGATCGATTAATCTCCGGCTATAATCCATCACTAATAATAATCAAGCAGTTTGATCGACGTCGACTAATCCATTCTACCATCGATCGATGCCGTCGATCGACGATCGATCGCTTGGTCTGGTAACACCCTAACCCTTTCACCTTTAGTTAAAAATATACTATTTAAAACGGATGTATAAATCGCCAACATATGCAAGACCTTACACGAGTATAATAACACCTGTCAGTAATTAGCATTGCTATAATTGCTAGTGCTAACAGGTAAATATGGAATGACGCAGTACAGACTAGGAACTACTTGGTCTAGCGACTTGTGTTGTGATGATTTTCAGGGTTCCGTGCCTTAAGGGGCTATTAAACGACTTTTACAGATTTTAAACTGACAATCACGTCAAAATGTGCAGTGTCAGCAAAACGGCAAAAAATCACGTTTGTTGTATGGGAGCCCCCATACAACATACGTGATTTTTTGCCGTTTTGTCTGCGTCCAAAACTTTCAAAATTTAGTCGAAAAAATTAAATAAAAGTAGTATTCTTTCAAAATGAATAAAAAGGCGTATACTAAAAGATAGATAATAAAATTGTCTGTAAGATAGTGTAAGTTTCGGATAATTATACCTGGTAGATTTTGTGTGATTGTCAATGTTTTGTCCGCGTCAGACACAACTTCACGAGTTAATTAAACTATTTAATATGAACTTAATCAAAAATATTCACTTTCTATATGATTAAGAGAATGTTCTAGTTTAACATATATTTTTTTCAAATCATTTACACTGCACATTTTGACGTGATTGTCAGTTTAAAATCTGTAAAAGTCGTTTAATAGCCCCTTAAAAGAAACTTGTGATAGACTGACAAGAAGTGGTTTTTAGGGTTCCGTACCTCAAAAGGAAAAAACGGACCTTTATTCTGCGCCACCTCGAACCAACCCTGATGATCATCTCACAATACCTTCCCGGCCATCCTTGACCATCCAAAAAAAATATTGCAATGATTGCAATCTTGATGAAGAACATGTTATTATCAAGCAAGTAATGTATATGTACCTGCTAGAGCTGCAAGGTATTGAGGCAGCTTGCGTCCGGAGTCTCCTCGCGGCTCCACCAGCTCCGCTTGCGATACTCCCATGTCTGTCATCGTGCCGTTGCCCTCTGGACGCTGAAAATAAAAGAGAAGTTATGGTTTAAATCATGTCATTTATGATGAAGGATTTCAATACCTTTAAGTCTCACATAGTTTAAAGTTGTGCATGTTTCGTTAACTTTTCTTTATCCGGTACCTTAAAGCCGTACGAAACGAATGGTCATCCTTAAACTATGCCGTGTATGGGTAACCATCCAATTTATATCGAGACGTCTTCGTTATTCAGAAAGCACGAAAAGCTCTTGGTCCTGGCTGTCATTCGTAGATCATTGATAGTCTTTATGGACAGTGAGAATCCAGAAAACCTGGCAACCAGTCTTACTAAGGGCTATCAAGTTACGCAGTATCTGGGTTGTGGTCAGATAGGCAGTCACTCTATACAAAACACTGGTATTCAGCTGCATCTGGTTAGACTGGAAGCCAACCTCAACATAGTTAGGAATGGCTATCCAGATGACGATCTTCTTTATCCTACTAGTCTTTCCTGTAGACTTTAGAGGTATGAGGAACAGGGTGGAAAGGTCCTCTTCCTCTATTGAAAAGGGAGGATCTTATGACCAGACGGGTGTTGTGTCTGGTGGGCTACTGCACGCTTTCTTTTCTGTATGACCTGTGGTAGGTCAACCTAGGGAGGTTGTACTCTGCCGGAGTTGCGCAAGTATTGTCAGTACCTGTGACCCCCGGCGTAAGTGTGAGATGGAACACCGGGGTGGATTATAGTCAGTAAGAGTCAGACAGTTGTCCGCCCCAGGGCAGAGGACATAAGTAAAAGGGGGGTTGTGCTGCTGTTTAAATAAAACCTTCCTGTGGAGCCTTTATTAGTTATGGCACAAGTATTATTACTTAATAAGTGAGTTGGTAATTAGTGCAACAATGATAAGTATTTAAGATCATCAAATTTTAGGTAAACTTGTGTAATAAACGTTATGTTCATTAAATATTTTAAAAGTTTTCTTCAGTTGTCTTATCATACATTTCATCAATCAGGTTTGAAATAATGTTTAATGATTGAAATCATTAAGATTTTGATCTTTAATAATGACATATTTTATTGTCATTGGATCAATCAGAATGTCTGTTCTGTATCAATCTCCCTCAGTGAGCTCCAAGAGAAGTGAGTTGTCAACCATGCCATTGCTAGGGATTGACAAAGCACTACAATCATAATCAATATTTACTTAATTATTCCTGCTAATTGTGTAATAGTGGACAGTTTGCCAGATGTAGGTCCCAGGTTCGGACAGCTGATTGGATAAGAATTGTAGACATTTCAAAGGAAGACAGAGATGGAGATATCCAAAATGAATAGTGCCATACTGTTCGCACCACTTAATTATATGGGTCCAGAATAATTGTGTAGTAAGCTTCCATACTATGATTTTACCCACACATATTTAAAACTGTTAAGACATTATACTTGAATTTCACTTGGAATGTTAATTATAGTTCTTTGTATTTGTATGTGTATGGTGTGTGTTTAATCAACACAATGTAAATTGTTTTATGAATGAATAAATGAAAATTTTACTAGATACAAACCTACTACAGAAAAAGCATGTATTACCTACTTGCTTGTCATGATAAATTGTACTAAGTGGCACATAAAAAATATACCAAGGTATTTTGTTTTTATAACTTTGATAAGAAAGAAGTAGGTATGTACATTTAATATCTCTCAACAGAATTTCCATCAAAGCGGACAATCTCAATGAAGATTAGCCACGGATGTAGAAGATATTATAGTGCAGAAATGTGTACATAAACACAAGTGCACACCCTCTTTCCTTGATCTCATAGACTCTGACAATTGGACTTGTCCGGGAAGAGATTGGTGCTTTCTGAGACATGATGAAGACGGTGGTGTGTCACTCACACACCCCTATCTTCTAAACTTCAGGCTGCTACTAAGAAATTCCTAATGCACCAACCCAATAACAATGTCTGATCTAGGAATCGAACCTAGAACCTCATGCTCAGTAATCACACTTGTGACCATGAAGCCATAATAAACACATAACAAAAGGGGTACTTTGAAGTAGAAATTAAATATTATTGAAATGAGAAATCGCCCGCATAACTGCGCCAAACCTTGTCAATAACCTTATACTTAATGTTATTTATAGCTAGATAATTGGAAAATTAGATGGTGACGATATCGAAAGTTGGTACATGTAACTAGGTAGGCAGATGTAATAATATTATTTTATTATTGAAAAGGAGGTCATAATTTTGTGTAAAACGCAATAAGTAAAAGTATAGTTTATAATTGAATGGAAACTACGGAACAGATCAGAAAATCGTGTCCGAAAACAACAAAAAAATACAAATTACCTCAGCTCGAAAGCTATTTATTACTCCAGAGGCGGGAATTGCTGCTAGCAATGGTTCTCTCTCCGGATCGCTACCTCTACATCTATATAATGAAGACCTCATTTTGGACGGAATTAGTTTATTATTGAACACTAACACTACCACTTTTAAAGCCTTTACACGAAATAATGTGTTTGTTTGTTTTGTTTACTGATTTTACGCACGGAAACTCTTTACAAAACAGCTGACGTATTACATTGACACTTGGCAGACTATTTGACATTTGATATCAGTGTTGCAAGATTAATAAGTACAGATAAAATATAGTTTTATGATGATATATATTCTTTATCAAAAAATATTTCGATTCATCCAACGTCGTATTTTTATTGTGTAACTTATTCAATGGAATTCTTTATTCTTATTAATGCGTAAATCTAAACTTTACCGCCTCACGAAATAGTAAGGCAACATAATTGTACTTTTATAACAGATTGCTCTTTACAAAGTTGTAGGCGTTCTATATCTTCTTAAGCATTGAAAATTAATTGAAAGTTCTAAGTGATTAGTGTTGCGATACGCCTAATGCTCGTTAATCATAACCCGTCGTAACTTAATGACTAAGCTTTTACAAGCGGTAGACATAACAAACATCATTTATTTATTTCTAGGTGTGCCGTTATCATTTAAACACTTTTTATACTAGAAGTAGGTAGACACGTATTAACGAGTCTGTTTAAAGCCACTGCATTTAATGAGCATAATAAATCATGTGGAAAAGGACGTTGTCAGTTTTAAGCCCAGTCTCTATCTCGGTATCAATGATATTATAATAAACAGATATGTTATGAGCGCCCAATTTTGAAGATTCAAAAACGTCCTAATTGGGACGTATTGCCTTTAGTCTGCGTCACGCATGGCGACGAGTGATCTCTGGTAAGAGTATTATTGTTCTGTGCGAGTGATACGCTTTGTTAAAGCAGCAAAAAAAATAAAAAAAATGCTATTTTGTGTATTTAGAAAGTGCACCAATTATGATACCAAATTTAATAAAGCACAAGGGATCTCATACCACATGTTACTACGCAATATACATCGATTTATTTATATATTTCAATTATTTTCCTAATATTCTTATATTTGGAGGTTAGAAAAAAGAAAGAAATGGAAATAAATTTTTTCACCTGAGTAAGACAAGGACGCGTTCACTCCGGACATAGAATAAAAGTACAGATGCGATATCGTAGGCAGTAAAGTCATTGTTTACATGTTTACCCACAGTTCTGTTTTCCTTTTTTCTAACCTTGTAATATTTAATCATTTTGTTTTATTTAATCATTTATATACTTAATTAGAAATTAAACAATGTGACAACAGATATTTTTTATTCTTCTTTAGGCTTCAAAAATGGATCGCATTTGTTCATAAACAAAAATAAATATTTACTACTTAGAGTAGAAAATATTTATTTTGTAATAAAATTCATTTCTTTAATCATTTCATATATATTCTATTATACCTTTAGTCCTGTTTATTAGTTGTTATAGGTACAAACCGCGCGTATAAATGTACTCGTGGTTTGTACCGTCTGTCTCGTTAAGTTTGTTAGTCTATGATGCCAAGACGCGGTGATTGGTGGCCAGGATAATTTCTGTTTACATTCACGCGCAATTGACAACACTAACTGTCTCTTTTTTTCTTGTTGGTTTTTTCAAGCCATCCCTGTTCAACATTTTGACTTGTAGTGAGTTGTAAAATGAATGAAAAGTGTGTATGTGTGCAGCCGCTGCTGCGCGGAACACTTTTTTCGGTTGTTTTGTGAGTGTATAACATATCTGTTTATTAGAATATCATTGCTCGGTATCTAATAATTCATTATTTTCATAAATTATGAGTACTTTAAGTATTTCCTGTACCAAGAACAACTGACACTAATGAATTTATGTAGCCCACTGTTTCCAGTGTCTGCATCGACATCCGGTCTTCATTTGGCGGTCAATAAATTAATTGGTCAATATTATGGCAATTCGATTCTGAATTCAAAACATAAAAAAATACTGCGCATGACAGGTGCACGACCGTACTTGACATTGACATTGCATTCCACCCTTGACTCGCGTTCAATTAGAATAATTGAAACCGGAAAATAAATTAAGATTGGTAAAATGTTGCATGCAAAGACATAATATAGGACAGGTACAGGTAGTCTGTATTAAGGGTAATGTGTGTTCCATCTATTATTTACAGGCACATGATACATTTCAACTTTGTTTCTACTAGGATGGCTACATTTGCAACGCATCTGCAACATATTATCTGCAATGACTATGACTCTGGTATCTATTGCAAGATATGGGCTTGATCGCCACATAACGAAAATAAAAAAAAAAAATAGGGAACGAGCCTTACTCATTACTTCGTGAGCTAGGCACAAATCAGTACCTAGCTACTATTGAGAATTTCATAATGAAAAATCTAATAACACTTTGGCCGACCTAAGGCTAAGAATGAATCGCAGGGTCTCCTACTGAGTTGTCAATACAAACAAGAAGACTGTCCGGTATCTAAAATATTATCTCCCTGCTCACAATAAGATTAGACATTTACTCAAACCTTTTTTACAGTCCGTTCAACCGATTTTGACTTCTATTGCGTTGGAGGCATGACAAATGGCAACTGCAGTAAACAGTTGTTATTGTAACCACTTTCTTGCCTCTAATGTCATCCTTAAGCCTATGGAATAGAAGTCAAAATCGGTTGAAGGGACTGTAAAAAAGGTTTGTGTATAAGTCTAATCTTATTGTGAACAGGGTATAGGTACTAATAGAATAAAGTGGAATAGTTTGTTTTATTTATCTTCGGAACTAGGTACTGGGTACTGGTTGGAGTCTGGAAATTCTTTCGCTAATGGGCTTCCCATTACTTGACTTTCACGGGGTTAAAGTTGCGAATATCACGCTAAAGTTTGTTGCCATAACTTCCTACTACCTACTAAAAATCTCTAGTTTACAGTACGAAAATGCAAATATTGTTAGATTTGTTAGATCCATAATACTAGAGAATTGCACTCAGTACCTACCTATCTATTACGAGCTGGAAATGTCAGGCTATCAACGCACATTTTGACATTTTGAAAATGTTAGTAGGTTTATGCATTAGAAGATCATGTGATGTCAAACGACAAAATTAGTATCTTTGCTGGACGTCAATAAGTACCGTAGGTACCTAGTTAACTAGTCACAGAGCAATTTCGTGACAATAACTAGTACTTTGTGTGACTTTGTTCCGATGTAAGTGCTTACGACTCAAATAATAAGGATGACTAATCTTGTTTTAGCAAATTATACCGTTGTCAACATGCCTAGACGGCAAAAAGTTGAAAAATATTGTTTTACGTTGACCTTCGCAACTTAACATCTAAAGAATTCACTTCCTTCAAAAGACGTGTCTATCTTTAGGTAGGTATAACATAACTTATATGATCGACAGAACAACGTCACAGACAAATTTTGAGAAAAGATTTCAACTAGGTACCTATGCTTTAATTATAATATGTAAGTAGGTAGGTATGGCAACTCTGGGATCTGTCCGTCTTTGAATAAATTCTCGATTTTCTATCTTAAACGCCTTATTCACCATCCATCTTGCTGTACGTCCCGCCAAGGTCATGCACGATGCACGATGCAAAACGACCGTGAATAAGCTTGCTGTACGTCAATAATTATTATTAATTGTTTTTTTTCACGGTACTTTTGATGTATGACCTTGGCGGAACGTACAGCAAGAAGGATGGTGAATAAGGCGCATTAAGGCGACGATATACGCCGGCGACCATGAGCGACCAGAGAATCGTATGCGCTGCGTCCAAAACTCTCAAAGTTTAGTCGAAAAAAATAAAATAAAAGATAGTATTAAAAAAAACCCTTAAAAAAAAGGCGTATACTAAAAGATAGATAATAAAATTGTCTGTAAGATGGTGTAAGTTTCGTTTAATTATACCTGGTAGATTTTGTGTGATTGTCAATGTTTTGTCCGCGTCAGACACAACTTCACGAGTTAATTAAGTAAACTATTTAATATGAATATAATCAAAAATATTCACATACTAAATTATTAAGAGAATGTTCTAGTTTTAACATAATAGATTTTTTCCAAATCATTTACACTACACATTTTGACGTGATTATCAATTTAAAATCTGTAAAAGTCGTTAAATAGCCCCTTAAGTATGAGCAACCAGCCAACCATGTTTTCTTCTACCATTCCGTCCTGTCACTCGTCATGCTGTCACTGACTCCCTTTTCTTTCATAAATATAATTCTTCACACAATTCATCCATCTTTTCTTTGGACTTCTTCTTCCTCTCCATCCATCCACATGATCATACGATATCATTCATATTTCATAACAGGTCTGAGCTTCTTTCTTATATCTATGGGTCTGAGCATGCGTCATTGCTATAATTGAATTATCAAAATCCTATTTATAATATGCAAATATTGTATGTTTTGTCAACACATATATATATCATTTAATTTAATATCAGTTAGAGATAGGTTTTATAACCACGTTGGGTGCCAGATAGGTAGTGCCTACTCAGTTATTTAGGTATAACAACGAACAGATAGCTAGATTGTAATACAATATGCGATGTTTACGCGATTTTGTTATGAAAATCCTTCATTCGTGGAATGAACGAGAATTTATGCAATGTAGGAATGGATATTCTATATGGTATTTAAAAAAATTAAAGCAAATTACTTTTTCATCCCACCATCTCGGAAAGAGTATTTTTAATCTTCAATATCTGAGTGGAAAAGCCGTTTTTATTCTCTAGAGGATAAAGTAAATTTATCTTCAATATCTGAGTGGAAAAGCCGTTTTTATTCTCTAGAGGATAAAGTAAATTGAATTTAGAACATCGTGTGCACTAAGTTTGTGAATTAAAAAAAAAAATTAAACCTATTTACTGCTACCTCTATGGTGCCGAATATATCATACAACTTTTTTTTAATTTGTTAAAAACTCAGACTTTGTAAACGTTTTTTTTTTGCATTTAGTCATTTCCTCGCTGAGGTGGAATGAAAAGTTACGTGTTGCACTCGAGTGCAAAGATTTTTCACCTCGTGCTCTTTTGATTCCCTCGCTAACGCTCAGGATTCTAATTTTGAATCACTCGCTGCGCTCGTGATTCAATTTTAGAATCCTTCGCTTGCTCGGTCATCAAAATTGAACACGCGGTTAAAAAGCAACTTTGCACTCTTGTATAACAAATAACTATTAACACTGGACATCTGACAATCTCATTCACCGTCGAGGTCGTCTGCGGCGAAGGTGTGAAGATCTAATCGAGCGCACAAGATCATAGAAAGAATCGTGGCGAGATCCATACATTCATTTGTATAAAAAAAACATTTAGAGGGCTTAAAATATTTTCCAATGTGCAGAATACATTGCCAGGAGTTTAGACAAAACCTCCGCATTTTTTTAAACCAGCGCATAATTTAAATATTTCAAAATGAAAATAACACATTTCGTTTCACCTCGTTGCCCAATTAATGTTTAAAAAAAATGTGATAAACGACATTAATGGATCTATCAAAATGGCAGACAAGTGATGTGACAAGTGTGTGGAAAAAATAATCATTATTTGTGACATTATTTCCCATAAAACGATGCAATTTCAGCTGTTGGCTATCAGTGTCACTGTTACTGTCAAACGTCGTTTCGTTCTGAAATAATGAGCTTTTCGTTAAACTATTCACTTTAATATCCATTTTTATGCGGGGGTTTAAAAATATTGTAAATGCCTGAAGATACTCTTTAGGTACCCGAGAGTATAAGAATGAGAATTTCAACAACATCTTTATTTTTTTTTGTACAAATGCTGCCATCTGTCTTTGAAAGAAGAAAGGGAAGGCATTTCTCCAGCAATAGGACACAACATTAAAAAAATAACCTTTTTGCTATTACTTTAAAGCAGAATTTTATTTTAAAGGGATAGCGGATAAAGTCCCCACCTCATAAAATATTTTGGGATTCTTTATCTCCATATTATCACCCTATCGTACTCAGCTGTGAGATTAGGTAGGTGTTTACCTACTTAATCTAACAATGACCGCTGCAATAAATAAATGGTCATCAGTTTTCAGTAATCTAGGGCTATAAAAGACTGAATTTATTGCCCTTGATTAGGTACTGAAAAACTTGTTCCTGCCTATATCGGAAACTCTACTCAACTGTTTCTTCAGAATACCTACCTACTTAAGAGCGGCTAACCCTTCATATAATTTCCATCCAAACGCTCGTGATTATGGCGTTATAATAAAAATGTTCCTCCAGGTATTTTGAACATCTTTTTTATAGAAACGTAGCTAGGTATAAACCACAAGATATATCTTGTGGTTTATGTAACTATCTAGGTTTCTATAAAAATGAATTCAGCAAAGACGTCTGAAAATCAGTTTTTTTGAAGTTTCCATTTTGAAGTTTATTGAAATATAGGGTTGTTCCACTGCGCTCCAGGAATGCGTTCCATTGCGCTCCAAGTTTTTATTACCTACCTATTTTATTTAAAAAAATATAAGTACCAAGTAGAGTCGTAATAAATGGCAAACCATAAGTTGTTTGTTGCAAAATGTGTTGCTTTGGCGCATTTGCCTTATGAATTCATGATGTAACTGATGGCAGAAGCACCACAAAGTGAAAATATTTCCAAGTTTAATGATTACTTTGATGGTCAATGGGAATTTACATATACAGAAAATTAAAATTGTTGGGGAGTTGTTCGGTGTCTTCACACTGAACAAATAACTTAGTAGAATGTAAAAATATTGCTAGAATGATGTGACGTGGTGATTGACTGAATAAACATATTTGATATACTTTATTTTCATTTTTTTATGAAATTTGTATAATATTTCTTGCTAAACCATTTATTTTGTTGCTGACTCTAACTACTAAAATTTCTTGGAACGCGGTGGAGCTAAAATATTTTCTAAAAATTCTTGAAGCGCAGTGGAACAACCTTAAATATGAATCATTATAGCGAGGGTGTTAGGTATTCTTTCTCACTCTCTCTTTCTTGACAGATTTTTAGACATGGGTATTTAGTTGGGAAAAGGCTAAGCAGATGAGAATGATGATGATGCTTAAGAGGAAACACAAACAATAATATAATTCAATTTTGGAACTGGTGAGATTTGATTCACACTAACGAATTCAGTTCCTTCTTCGTTACAAAAGTAGTCAATACAAGTTAAAAATTTTACTAAAATATCTCTGAGTAAGTAGATACCTACTTAGTAAGCACTTCATATTTTCAAAATTATGATGATCTATCAAAACATTTCTAGCAGTGTGTCAACAAAACGCATGACATGCAGCCAAATACATGAACTGCTCCTTTTTTGAAGTCGGTAGGTCATAAAAGATATCTACATACGCTAAGTAGAAAAAAAACAGCACTTTGGAGATAAACTGTATACCTAGCACCTACCTATCTATTGAAATGAGCAAAATTATGTACGCTCGCTTATCTCCTAAAATATTTATTGGTGATAATGATTATAATAAAATAGATCGGTAATTAGGCTGTCATGTCATGTCACATAGGTAAAAAGGTAGGTACTTGTAAGTGGAGGTAGGGGGTACAACATGCGTACTCATACAAAGGTAGAAATAAAAATAGCTACAGTTCGATTCAAACTTAAGAGCGCCCAACCCGTCATATTTCCCATACAAACGCTCGTACGCGATTACGGCGTTATAACAATTTATTTTCCAAATATTTTTAACACACAGGTATGTTGTCGTTTAAATCTAGGTTTGTATGAAGCTAATAATAAACTTTTTTGAGAAACAAATTCAGTAAACACGTCCGAAAATCAGCTTTTTTTGCACCATTTTAACTGAACTTTGGCCGTTCATAATGCACTCAAACATTGAAAAAGTAAAAAAACACGTTCATAGAAACCTTGCACATGTAATGGAGATTCTAAATTACAAATATTTTTACCAAAAACTTGTAATTTCCGCGCGCCAATTTTCCTGTGATGTTATCGCGTTCTCACTCACTCGTTTGTTATCGAGCTTAGCGTTGGTTGAAACAAAAAAAAATTCAATCACGCTCGCGCTGAAGTTCGTTCGATGGGGATGGGCGCTCTTAATGGCATTTCAGAGATTCTCAAACAAAAACCAGTGAGAACCATCACTACATTATAAAACGGTACCCCGCCGCGTCTGTCTGTCCCATCCCAACGTATGCTTAGATCTTTAAAACTCCGCAACGAATTTTGATGTGGGTTTTTTTTATAGTTAGAGCGATTCAAGAGAATCGTTTTAGTATATAATTTGTCAAGCGGGCGAAGTCGCGGATATCAGCTAGTAGTAGGTACCTACTAGATAATGAGAGGGCATGAAAACCAATTATTTTGCTAATCCACTTACTTCAAGTAGCAAAAAACATGATTAGTGATGTCTAAGCATTTTTTCTTCAAAGCTAATATCTACGTATTGTGAAGATTGTTTAAACGCGCTAAGCTCCGGAACTGCTGCTCCGATTCTGAAAATACTTTCGTTAATAGGAAGCCACGTTATACATGAGTGCTACAGGCTTACAGCTATACTTACTATTTTATTATTTAAAAAAATGGCATTGGTTCGAAAATTCACGAGGGTGAATTTTTAGGCATTTACACACAGACACAGTTACAGACGTACAAGATAAAGATGAATGGGCAAAATGCGTTCATGAAGGTACCTTAGAACTCCTTCTCTAGGAAGAGAACAATGTAAAATCACTGCCTAAGTACATTGTTAAGACTTGGTATTGTCGCCAACATCTGAATTGATTGCAAAACATCCATCGATACGTACATAGGTACCATACTTAGTTTCATAATGTGTCACTGATATCTCTCAAAAATTCGGGCTTAGCTACAAGATAAGGCTAAGAGAAGAGCAAATACTTCAGCTTATGTAAGTATTTAGTGTTTAAAAAAAAAACGTGTCAGGGATAAACCTTATCTTTAAAAAAAAACATGCCAAATATAAATTCAAAGACAAAAAGACAGGTAAACAAAGCCGATTTAAAAAGAAACACTGCTATTCCATCATTTCCATACGTTTTGAACTTTTGTATGCAACAGTTATATTATTAAGTATTTATTTTTTAAACGCGTCGATGTCCTTCCATGCATTCGTTTAGAAATAAATAACCACAAATGGTTTTAATTCACTCCATAATCAAATGAAAAATAATTCTCACTATTTTCACACAATACACCCATTTTTGAAAAGTGTCTCAATGAAATTCTGTAGTGCTAATATGCCACCAAAAAAAAAACACAAAATTTTTATTCATTCGATAAGTGCCATAAAAATGCATCTAAATTTTAAATTTTCAAATTTCGCGCGTAATTTGACGAAAGCGCCTCTTACTGGACGCCATATTGCTCAGCGTAAATGACGTCAATTCGTTTTGTATCAAATGAGCTCATATTAAATATGATAATTGTGTATAATTTTGTAAATAATTAAAAGCATATTTTGTAATAGATGTAATAATGAAAAAAATACGTTGGTTACGAAAATAATAAAAGTACAAAGCCTATATTACGCCAATCGGTTGACTGACAGTTGACAATTTTTTGTTTACACAGCCGTACGGCGTAATAACATGTCAATCACGATGTTTTATAACAGATTAAAAATACTGAAAACTTTGAATTGAATTTAAAAATTTGTTTTGTTATTTTATGAACTAAAACTTACATTTTCCGACAGCTTTATGCCTAAACTGTCTCAATAACATATTTATAGATTTTTTCACGTATAGAGTAAAATACCCTATTGCATTCACTGCCGAAAAAGGCAGTTATTTAAAATAATGGGCACATTCTAATATTAATAACACAGCTAGTAAAGGGAAGAGTAATGAAGAAAGTTATCAATGTCAAGGTCAAAGTAAAATTATATTAAAAGACAATTACGAATCATTTACAAAAACAAAAGCATTGAATCTTGTTGCCCCTTCCAAACAGTAAAGAAGAAAGAAGATATAGGTTATAAATAGGTAAGAAGATAGGTACCGTATTGAAAAATCCTGGAGGATAACTTGGTCGATAACTTGAAGATCTCCCAGCAGCACTGGCAACTGAGGTCACAGTATTTGCAAGAATTGCTCCTGTCACTACAGCAGGTCCCAAAACTGGTAAACCCAATAATGTAAAAGACCCAAAACCAGAACCAAACATTTTATTTTATTGAGAGTAAACAACTGAATCACTAGTACTTTGTTTTACATGTACAAAATGATCTTGACATGTTTTTCGAGTGGGGTGTTAGTGAAAATATTATCTTGAGGAGAAAAATCTTTGAGATAATGATTGTGATATCTTCAGATCAATAAGAGACCAAATAGTGATCAGATGTAGATAGTTTTTGATAGGGATTTAGAAATCATGCAATGTATTCGGAAAACATTTTAAAATTAAAAGTTATTTAAATCATCTTTCCTGCTCACCTCACCTTATGTTTTGCATTGATGTAAAGATGGTGAGCAAATCGCAAATGATTCACACCTAAACTAAGTTTGTAAATCTTTTCACATTGTGACATTATTAAAGAGAAAACGTTTCACTGAAGTTTGGAGTCAGATCAGATATTCGTCAAGATTTAAGGGCAGAGAAGACTTTTAAGGGTCCTCTTTGGAGATGACAGATAATTGAAAGCGTAATACAGCGGTGAATGCATATATGCGAATACCATACCCCCGGCATTCGTATAGGCGCATTAATCTCCGGAATTACTGATGATAGAATTCTGAAAATTCTAATAGGAATCTACTACCTTTAAGCCCAAGTGCGTTGCTTAATGTCATTAAAAAAATTGAAAAAAAGTCGGGGAAAAAATCTGGTCTATAGCATTAAACGTGGAGTATAGTTACATTAAGGGCCTCAAGTCTGCTATTACAATAGTGTCAGAATGGTCTATCATTGATTTATTATTTGTTGATTTTGATAAGTTTGGTAATCTACTAATATAATGGCGTCATTATGACTTTCCAATGGTCAACCAGTGACACGCCATTAAAAGAAATGTAAGAGTGGCAATCTCGTCCAAAATGACAACTGAATGACTGACTTAGGCGGTAATCTGCTAAAATTTTGACAGTTCCTTTGATCAGTGACCTACCATTAGAATGTCATTGTGCAGTCATTACTTTTAATTCGACCGACCAATGATCGACCATTACGAATTTAGAAATGACGAAATTATAAAAATAGCAGACTTGGCCCCCAGGAGTACCTACGTAAAGTCAGTTGAACATTTTTCGTAGTTTGTCAAAAAACACTTTTTTATTGTTTTTGTACATTTGATTTGCCTGTTTTCATTATTGTGACAGTGTCCAACTATCGTTATCACCCAATGACATCGATATTCTCATATAATTTAAAAAACTAGGTACATTATACTTGATGCAACGCCCCCTGGCGTTGTCTGTCTGTATATTCACCTTCGTCTATAAATTGATGTGAAGATAACGTTTCTTCCGTTTTAATAATAGCGAGATTCTTGTCAGTATGTTCTACATTTTGATTGTGTCCTGTTCTTGTTTTATTGTTTAAAATAAACCGGTAATCATTGAATTTATTCATTAATTTTTAAGGTATTTTATTGAAACTTATTAGGTAGCTAATTACTACGTTATTAAAATTAGAATATGGCCATTATTTTGAATAACGGCCTTTTTCGGCAGTGAATGCAATTGTGTGAAAATAGTGAGAATTATTTTTCATTTGAATATTGAGTGAATTAAAACCATTTGTGGTTATTTTTTTTTTTAAACGAACGCGTTGAATTTTATGTCGTTTAAAAAATAAATACTTAATAATATAACTGTTGCATAAAAAAGATAAGGTGTTTATCCCTGGCACGTAATGTAAGATTTTTTGAAAATTTCAGTCAGAAAATTAAATAAAATAGATATTATAGGACTCTCTACGTTGAGTAGATAGACAGAAATAATCAGAGGATGACATGATCTCCAACAATTCATAAATAATAAAGAAAAAAGAACCGAAAAAAAATTCACCACAGAGTGCCAAACTACTTTTATAAGAATTAAAAAGAGAACCTTAGCTAAAACTTTGTTTTAAAGGAGTTGTTTCAAAATGTATGGAGCCTGGGCCCAGTCCTTGTACACCATACTTAATAATAGGGAAACACATTTTAAATAGTTCTCAACTGTCCAATTAATTTAAAATAGCTTTGTGAGCAGGTAAAACACAAGAAATTGCACTTGAAATTGCAACACACAACAAAAGCAGTCATGGCGGTAAGCTGTCATTTTGATTGATTAATGACGTTTGACATTTATAATTCTGATTTTCTGCGTCGATTTGTGGATAGGATCTGCATAACAGATGGGAAAGAAACGGTATTAAATCCAAAAAAACGAAAGGGAGGTTGTTATAAAGTACTCTAGAAACTAGAAACAAAACGAAACGAAAGTGACTGAAGTGAGACTGTTGTGACACTGACAGCTGACAGTTCTCTTTCTATGATCAATGGTCGATCTATGGTTTATAGAGTAGCTAAATCTGAGTGACGCCATGTTGAAAATCCATAAAAATGATTGTTAAATTATCAATTTACTACCATAACAGTATACATTTAAATGAATTATCTGTATTTTTCCCGGATTCTACGGATTTTTCTCTTTTTTTTGAAGTGGAGTACATAGACTGGGCCCAGTATGAAACATGTCCTTTCGAACATTAAAGTCGTTAACAACAAGGAAAACTAATTAAAAGGTTTCAAGGGAAAACTAGATAAGTAGTTACGATCTTGTCAATGAAGAAGACATTATTAACTTGCTAATTACATTAGGAAGTGTCGTCTACATACTATAAAAAGTAGTAGGCAATGTAACTCCATTTGCATAAACGTCAAAAGTGATGGTAATAAAGGAATTTTATTTGTTGTCTGTACTTCTGTAGGTTAGGTACAAGTGTGGTATTCGACCTTTCTCAATATCCGTTTCCGCACGGATGTATGCAAGTAGAATATTATGCATGTCCGTATGTGCACGTGAAATGTGAAGTTTTTTTGAAGTTTCCTTTTCATAGACAACAATAGATGTTTTGATTTTTTATTTGGTATATATTTCTTAAATAAGTTAATATACAACTCCTGGTTTAACGGTCAACGACAAAAATACCTATTCAATACTGTAGGAAACGCGAAATGACTGTAAAATCAAGATAAAATAAACTTACCTACTAGGTTTCAAAAATGCTGAAAAGCTATTTTGATGATATCTTTATAAAAGTAACAGTGTTAATCAATTTTATTCGCTGACCGTACCTTCTTGCTAAATTGGTAGTATTTATTCCAATACCTTCAGATAACACAGATCATCCGTCATCAAGGAATTACTACTTTTTCAACCGCTTACCAGCAATGAATGGCAGCCATTTTGTATCTTTAGAGATGTTTTTATTTTGTAACTAGCTTTTGCCCTTTGTTATAATAAATTACTTAGGGATATCCTCAGACCAATACTATTTTATTATTTTTTACCAATAAGTACAATACGCGCTTGCGTAGTACTCGATTTGAAGGTCTCTTACCTTTAAATCGACTACTGCGCAAGTCAAACCACGTGTTGTGTCAAGTCCAGTCAAGTCTCATCTTTCGTGGCGCGTATTGTACTTTATTATTATTCAGAAAATAAATTACAGAATATGACCAGTAGTAGTTCTGGAGATGAGAAACGAACATAAACTCAACATTAATTTATAAATGAATAATTGGGAAGGAGGTGAACAAGCAGCATAACAAGTTTTTAACTGAAAACAGCGCAATTTTGAACAGGAAAAAATGCAAATTGGGCATAATCATACCTACTTACTGTGATTTTGATGTAGTTTTATTTTGTTTTGTTTGAAACGAGATTTAAACAAAAATAAGTTTATGTAGGTAGGTACACACAGCTCCAGAGAAATCTCACCCTCTCCGGCTAAGATTTCTTACCCTCTCCGGCTAAGATTTCTTACCCGCTCCGGGTGAGATTTCTCTGGAGCTGTGTGTACCATAAAGTGGTACCAATCCATTTTTTTATGGGTCAAGCCTGCTATACTATTTCTAAACCTCTGCAACTCCTAAAAGCCAGAATCAACAGTGGCGACCACCAGAAAAGAGCCGAGGCAACGAAGTTCGAAAATTCCCGGAGAAACATTAAAACTGTCTTGGATCCTGCAACGAAAATCAGAAAAGAACAGCGGAGGAGTAAGAAAAGAATCTGCTTGACAGCAAGGGACAGAACAAAACTAGACCAAAAGGCACAGAGGGACGTTTCCAACGGAGGAAGCCCAACCCAATTGCCAAGCACCACGGATTATAATTAACATTATTTAACGGGTCCGAAAATGTGCGGTGTTAAAAGCAGCTGTTGTTGTAACCTTATAAATAGCGCGTAAAAAGTAAAACCTGTTAATGTTAAAGATAATTTCAAATCAATTTGAATTATTGTAAGTACACTAACCATACGAGATTTAACCGTAGACTGAACTGTTTAGGTGCTAATAAGTTCAAATTATTGTTAACCTAATCCAAATAATAATAATAAATATAATACGGAACATTTCACACACGGTCATGGTGACCCCAAACAAGGCAGACCCTGTACTATGGGTGTCAGACAGCTGATGTCATATACAAATATAGAAATAAATACTTTTATAGATAAACAACAACCAGACATAAGGCAAACACAAGTGCTCATCACACAAATGTTTACCCTAGGCGGGATTCGAACCCGCAACACGCTGCGCAGCAGTCAATCGCTCAGCCACCATGTCGTCAAATAATAATAGGGTATTTTACCAAAAAAACCGAATTAGTCTCAAAAAATCTTAGACACGTGTTTTTTCTTTTTTCACGTAAACAAAAAATGAAGACGATACGGTGCGTCGAAAACTCGTGTGACGTCACTATGTCAGTACACTTTTACTGGCGAAGTGACGTCACAAACCCCCACTCATGATCTTTGACGCGTTTTATCTTCGTCAGTTTTTTTTGATTTGATAAAACAAAAAATACGTATCAAATATTTTTCGATAATCTAACTGACAAACTAATTAGATTTATTTGGCAAAATACCCTATTACTAAACCGAGTATCTATAATTGAAAACTGCCTAGGTTAGACCTACCTGGTACCTAACTAAATAAATATCGGCGACTATTATTGTGTACGATAACATAAATTGCTTTCCGATTTCATTTATTATTTAAATAAATCCATAAAAATCTATAATAATAAAAATATCGTTCATTTGCTTAATAATAAATATAAAATGGTGGTATAAAAAATAAAAGGCACAAACATGTTTAGCACAGTTGTAAGATGCCCAGGTCACAGATTAACTAATAGTTGCCCAGGTACCTACCCAGCATGCAAAATTTTAGGGTTCTTAGATCTATAAATTATTTTCAATTACATATACAAATTCAGAGAGTATTTCTCTGATTGTAACAGAATAGACATACTGGTCATTCCTGCTAATTTCACATAATATAACTGGTAAATTCCGCTTATAACCGGTCATCTTCCCCAATCAATTTCTGGTGACTTTTTCGTTACTTTAGGTTGATATAACATAGTGATTGTAAACAGATAGGTAAATTTTATCATTTGCCATATCGTATTGAATCTACCTAAGATAACTTCACAATCCTGCAAATTGTAGCCTATCGAACTATCTTTATAATCCTATCGTCGTAAATGACGTTATACAGATAAAAATATGTACATAGGTACCTATAATATACAGTATTTATTTATGTTTCTAGTATGTTCGTACATTGCCCTCTATGACCGCAGAGTCACAGACGTAAACAGATGGCTACAAATGGTATACAATAATGACCGTTCGATTCATACTGTTGAAACAATACTCTTTTATTAAAAAAATAATCTTTTTCTTTCATAGTCCATGTTATCATTTTCAACCGACTTCAAAAAAGGAAGAGGTTATCAATTCGTATGTATTATTATTTTTTTTGTTACCTGAGAGCTTTGGACTGGGTGAACCGATTTTGATGATTATTTTTTTATTTGAAAGCTGGTGCTTCCCGTGTGGTCCCATTTTAATTTGTGTGTGGTCCAGTTCTGACAATGGCATCCATGAGAAAACCGTATAAGTCTTAAATTTGCATTAAGTATGTGCGCTATTTGTTACGCGGTTTCTCCGGTTACTGTAACCCGATTTTGAAAGGGGTGGTCCCATATAAATTTTATCGAAATTGATTCAGCACTTTTTGAAAAATTCAACAAATACCCAAAAAATTAACGTTTTAGTTTCTTCAATCTTTGGAGTAGTTAACTTTCAATCTCTTCTTAATAGATTTGGATGAGAAGGAGGTACTAAAAAGCGGAAAATAGAAAAGCTTTTTACAAAAAAGACAACCGCCTTCAAAAACTAAAAAGTGAAAAATAAGAATAGGAAAACAGGTCATTTCAAAATTCGAAGTCAACGAGCTAAGCATTTGTTCACGGAGACAGCCAGTCAGAAAGTTGAAGCTCGTCGTTTTTGTTTTAAAAGGAAATTAAGGCATAGGTAGGTTCTTAAATGCCTCATACGCATATGAACAAATGTATAAAAAGTACCGTTATCAAGCCTTTAATCTTTCTTTTGACACATATACTCAGTAGGCATAATTACGATAAATTATCTAGGTAGGTAATTAATATCTACCTAGATTATAATAAATAACATTAATGACATGCGGTCGTGTAAACAACAACGAAGGTTTTGTTAATAAAATTAACTTGACTTATAATACTGGTTGTCATTCGTATATCTTTGACAGTCGTTATGGGTAGTCAGAAGCTAGAAAGTCTGACAACCAGTCTTACCAAGGGGTGTAACCTAGTCACTGGGTTGTGTTATTGTGTAGGTCACTTCATGTAGGCCATTAAAACTTTTAAGTTCCATTAAAACTTTTAAATGAAATAAATCCTTAACAAAGATTGATTTCAATTCCAAGCACATCCATCACAATAAATAATTCTAGAAAATTAACAGATCTTATTACCTGAATTGATTCAAGCATGCAATGTTTCAATAAATATTTAATTACTACTGTTTTTTATACTTCTTTGCAAGGGCAAAGGGCAGCATTAACAAAGAAGGTAGGTACTCGAACCTAATAATAAACGATCAGAAATCAAAACCTACTATCAAAACCTTGGATAAAGGATAGGCAGATGGGACTATACTGATACTATCTCTTTAGAGGTTTGGGGAACAGGATGAAAAATTCCTCATCCTCGATTGACATGGGAGGATCGCCCTACCTGACATACCTACACCTACGTATGCAACAAATGAAAGTAGTCAGCCGTGTGGTGCACCACCCTAGAAATGGGGTGGTGCTAGGTTTCCCGTGGGTGTCGAAGAAAGCGACAGAGGGATATTGACCAGAGGATGGGCAGCAGCGTCCTTCTGAGTACTATGACACCTACTGCGATTACCAACATGAATCAGCCAAGCATGGCGATTACGGTTGAACTCCCCCTTGGGGGTGGCCTATGCCCAGCAGTGCACGTCTAAAGGTTGATTATGAAACAAATGAAAGAGGTCCACACAAAATATTACAAAATCTGAGACACAACACACGGCACACCACTATAAAATGCAGATAGTTTAGTTGGAACTAAATATCAAGCTCATCATAATACTAATGATGAATATTTAAAGGAACTGGCCGAACATTCCCTTGACCTATTAAATTTTAACCTTGATGTGAAAGAAATCGGACAACATTGAATAGCTTATCGTTCTAAGAGAAATGGGTCAAAGTGAATCATCTTAAGACGTCTACGCCTGTATTGGGATGTTTATTTAAATGCCTGCTACCCGATTGCCAATCGCATTCTCGACAAAGGCGACTAAATTAAAGTCTCCCACCACACTGAGTTATTTATTTATTTATTAATACTTCATGACAAAGGTACAAAGGCGGACTTAATACCTTAGGCATTCTCTACCAGTAAACCAAGGGTGGTGAAGAGATATCATGATAACATTCACGCGTCATATTCGTGAACGGGCGCTGTCAGTAGAGATTGGTCAACTCTTAACTGCCATGGCTTTTATCTTGATTCTTTTTCTTAATGCATTGTTTTGGTCTTTACCTACATTGTTTTCACATATAGAAGCAACGTCAATAATGTAGGTAATCAGTGTTTCGTAAAAACTTGATTTAAAAGAGTGTCCGTGGAGTTTCTTGCTCGTTCTTTTCCATAGAGACCTACGCTACGTTTTGGAACGAGCAACTAGCTTCATTTTTCTGACTAACTAACTGACTCTTTGACAATTCCAAAGTGCCTGTAAATGGTTTAATTGAAATAAATGCTTTGACTTTGACTTTGACATGGCAGGAGCATGGCAGCATGGGAGAATGGTAGCATGGCATGGATGGAGTTTAAATGTATGTTTGGACTCTACTGTATGGATTTTCATATGGTTTTCATAAATAGGAAGAGGAATTACCGAGAAAAAGATTACTACTAATGTAGAGACTCGACGAAGTCGCAGGCAAAAGCTAGTTACCAATAAAGGTTAATGCCTAGTATTGTGCTTAAAAAATCGTCGATGTCCGATAGAGGACATTTTATTATTTAATTGTTGTTAATTTCCAACACAACGAACTTTAAAACGGTTTCCTCCAATCGTTTTCAATTAACAATTTATTGTCAATAAAACCAAGTGTAAACGTGGGATTTATAGCGAGCTATCTAGGTTTTGCCTGCGACTTCGTCCGCGTGAATGGCGGTTCTCACGGATGCAGACGAAGTCGCGAATTTAAAAGTAGCCTATGTCATTTCTGGGGACTAAGGCTTAGTCTGTACCAAATTTAATTAACATCGGTTCAGCAGTTTAGCCGTAATAGCTTAACAAACAAATTCACTTTCACATTTATAATATTACTAGCACTTTCTCCGCAACTTCGTCTGCATTTATTTTCTCAAGGATCCCAATTTTTTTTTAAATACAGTCTATGTTACTCAAGGATAATGTAGCTTTCTAAAGGTCAAAGAATTTTTGAAATCGGACCAGTAGTTTTTAAGTTTATTCGTTACAAACATACAAAATTACAAATCTTTTCTCTTTATAATATTAGTTTAAATGGATTCACACAGGAATGCGGACGCTGTTCGATTGCAATTTACTATTTTATGTAAGAGAAAATCATCATTATCAGAGTCGTGTCTAACTTCTGTTCAACGACCGATGTTAAGACAGAAAGAAAATGTTTGTGTTAGGTAAAGTGTCTACCTACCCGTAATACTTATTGGACCAAGTCTGGCTATTATTAGTATTATAAAGCTGAAGAGTTTGTTTGTTTATTCCGGAACTAGGTACTACACTGATTCAGTTTTTTTTTACGCTAACAGTAACTAGGTACGTTATTCCTGGGTGGTAATGTGGTATATATAGGCCATATTCTACTGTCGAAAAAAGGGATCCGTAAGCACAGGGACGGATCTAAATAAGGGCTTTTTGGGCTGCAGCCCAGGGCCCCGTGAAAATATAGGGCCGCAGTCCCTATTGAAAACAATGGACAATATTATGAATATTATATTCTTATACAAAAGAAAGCTATCGTAAACATCATATTGAAAACAGTTTTATTTACAAAATGGCAATTAATTGATTCATTAAGCAGGGGCCCAATTAGTATTAGCCCTGGGCCCCACAAACTCACCCCCTACGTAAGCAAGCGAAGTCATGAACAAAAGCTATTTATATTAATAAAACTTAAAGCAGGTTGTTTAAATCAAGTGTACCAAATTTAATCCATGACCTAGGGTGTAATGAACTTAACCTTTTCCGTGAACGGTCAAAGAACTGTAAACGAGTAGGTAGGCTGTTTTACTTCAATATAAAACTAATAAACACGAACGAAGTTTTTTATAGGGCACGTTATAAAGATTGCTATTGAAGTATTTATGTTTTTAGAAATATTATATGCCTGAATAGGTCATTGTACGTAAGGTAACACGACAATTTACAAAACGCGACATCCCAAACTTATGACATCACTAAAAAAAAATCATCTCATCCGTTTCATGGTACCATAATATTGTATTGTCATCGGTTTTACATACATTTGCAAAATTTCAAATCGATGCGACCATAAGAAGTTGGTTAAATTCGACTTCTAAGATTTTTTACATAGTGTACTTGGCTAGTCTTTATTGCGTCTGGACGCCGTGTGACCGATATTCAGTCGGAAGAATAGTATTATGTGGTTAGTTACAGGTGAAGCTTATAAGAGCGTGTTACTAAAAACGCTTCTAACACCAAAACAAAGGACTTTTTTTCAAAGATACACGAAAAAAGATACTACATAGGTACCTACCTACAAAGTGATCATAACATTTTATAGACGTGATAGTCCGGATGGAGTGTGGCGCGTTGCTTGTTGACCAAACGTGTAAATTATTGTAAACATCAACAGAATTGTTTTGCATTGCGGCACAGCAGTGCAATTCTGTAAGAATTCACTCGCGAATTCGAATCCTATCTCATTTCCGATTTCACTTACTTGAAGTGAAAAGTATTTGGTATTCGCTTAAATAGGAATAGTTATAGGTAGGTTTTTGTTTCTTTATTGTACGTGTAAATAAATTAGGGAATTAAAAAATAAAAAAAAAAGTTTCGCTTAAATAGTGACGAAATAATAGTTCGCTGCACCTATGCCAGCACTTAGTAGCGCCAGCGTAGTTTTCATCGAGTTACAGACAGACACACAGACACCCAGACACAGGGTTACAGACTACCTAAAACAGTTTTCACTGCGGAATCAGGAGTGAGAACTGGAGTGAGTTCTTACAGAATAACATAGCAGATACTCCATTACACTATCGTAAGGTCTTTGCCAAAAGCCTTACTATTAAAAGAAAAAGATGGTCTAAGAAAGGAAATGGCCTAGTTTTGTGGAAAAAATAATATGTTTGTATTCGGATGCTAGGGGCTATAACCTCAGACCAATAAAAAACATTTTTATTGGTCTGAGCTCTAACAATTGTAAGGAAACTAAGTCTGAAATTACTAACACGCATTGGATAGTGATGATTATAGCTCGGGCGATGCCCTGAAGTGGAATAAAGGACAATGCCAGAAACTCTATAGAACTTTGCCCCACTCAATAAAAGTCATGTGCAATATGTAGCATCTTACTGTTTATTTATTGCTGATAACTAAACATTAGTCTTAGTGACTGTAGAACTTACGATTTCCGTTTAAATCTAAAAACAATAATGACATTGATTATAGGTTAAATTGTATTTTAGGTAAAATGAGTTTGTATTTTGTGGGTAGGTATTTCGTAATCCGCAAGTTCTAAAGCGAAACAATTTAGTATAGAAAGGATCTATATTCATTACAATTATTTTAATTAATTTACTTTTTCTGTACATGTGTTACTTTTTCTGTACATGGGTGGGGCAGGATCTGGCATTGTCATTTAGTCTAGTAGGTATTATCACTACATATTATAAAACACATAGTCTCCCGCCGCGTCTATCTATCCGTCTGTTCGCGATAAACTCAAAAACGTCTGAACGGATTATTTAACGTTCGATCGCTACCTATCAACAACCCACTTTGAATCACCATTTATGTGAAACATAACATACCCAGTTTCTTAGCAACAGAAGATTACTTATCTATCTGAAGAACTCGTAAATTCCTTATCAACTGTTAAGAAGATAAACGTAATATTTAATCTGCGTGCCAGATCAAGTGGTTTTCATGAAGAGGTTTATTTGACTTCAGTCAATTCTTTGAAATATCACGAGGTAAGTATTTTTATCTTGAAATTTTAGTAGATAGAGGAGCATCGTTTTTAGGTCTTATATAAGCACTATATTGCAGTTGACATGCAAAAGAGGTGAGCTCAGGGGAAGTACCTAGTCAGGATTGCACGGTAATAAAAAAAATAGATTCGGGTGTAATATGCATTTACAGAATTATAATAATAAAAAAAATCAAGTTAACATTATCCGTAAACGTCATATTTTCATTAAATAGGCACATTTAGAATTATGCTAACGTGGAAAGTTATTTTGATGACTTTCATTATTATAATTGTCTAGACACATATTTGTTATTTCCGCGTTTATGTTGTTTATATTACCATACAACTGGGCTGTATGCTCTATTTTCACTTACTACGGTAATTTACGAGCTTTTCAACTTAGAGAGTATGATGATGATTTTAATTATTATTTTCTGTTAATGCATATTTATTGTTACTCCCGCGAATATTTGAACATAAGAATATTTGAATTTCGCGGGTTACCTGGCGGAAAAAAACCGACTGTTTCTTTTTGTCATATTTCAAAGTTTTTCTCTTACTTATTAAAAGTTACCCGTGGTCATGAGTTGCCTGCCAAGATACACAGTGAATTAAGTCTTGAATTGATTGAGTGTCCTGAATTGAGGAACGCTAAAGAAGCGACGGCTTATGGTTTCTGTGAAGCTGAAAGAAATTAGGTACAGAAACGAGGTCGTATGGAAATGAAGGCTGAGTGCCGAACCCAGATAAATAAATTGGGATCCGATAGAATGAAGCCGAGACCTAGAAGCCATGTAGATTACGATTTACATGATTAGTTACCGTTCTACTTCCTACTACAAGTGTAATAAACTCGAAAATTGAGCGTGAATGAATTGATGGCCATATTATGTTTGTTAATCTTTCACCTTAAACAGCTGAACAAAATTAGCGAAATTTTTGCACACATATAAATATTGATCTAACTTTATTTTTATTTTTTTTATTTTTTTTTCTCTTTATTTAAATTAGGGACTTTTGTATGACAATACATGGCAGTCCCATCGTACCTTTTCACAAGACTACAACAGGGAAAAACAAACTAAGTATCTAGCTAAAATAATAAACTAAGTAGATATAAAACGTAAACTAACAAATCTAAACAATCTTTTAGCGGCATCTGACGTTGGATTTGACAAAATTTCGTAAAACAATTTGTTTTAGTTAACTGTAGATCATCTATTAACATTTCTCTATCGACTTGAAACTGCACACATTCCGTCAACAAATGTACGACATCTTCCACAGTTCCACATACCTCGCAGTTTGGAGAGCTGCACTTTTTCAGAAGGAAACCATTGATCTAACTTAAAGGTGAAAGCGCTAAGGTCATAGAAATATTTCTTATATCTATAGCTAGACATGTAGTGCTGGCCGCGAATAGCACCACCCCTTAGCTACCCGTGGGTAACGTAGAAGGCGACAGAGGGGATATTGATCAGAGGATGGGCAGCAGCGTCCTTCTGAGTACCATTACCTACACCTGCTGCGATCGCCAACACGCATCGGCCATGCATGGCGATTAAGGCTGAACGTTGGGGAACCCGATGCCCAGTAGTGGTGATGATGATAGCTAGGGTAGCCCGCAAAATTAAAATATTCTTTCGTTTTTTTGCAGTTTTCAGTCCAGTATCTATGCGGGAGTATCAAATAATCATGTGTTTAGACTAGGTATTATAATTATTAAAATCATCACGAGTAGCTCTCTCCTAATCCGTATGTGTGCCTATATATTGAAAATATATATTATGACTTATGGATTATGTTAACTTGGAAAGTCAAGTAGATGATTTTAATTCAGAATATTTTTATCCCGTATTTTGTGCCCGTGGGATAATTTAGGAGTCTACGCAGGCGGAATTCGCAAGCAGAAGCTGGCTATAGTACCTAAGTAATAAATTATCTTAACAAATAGTCATAAATAAAATACGTCCTAACAATAAATAAAGATATAAATGCAATATTGTACCTTTGAACAGACTGGATTAAGTCAAAACAAAAGACATACGTAGGTATCCTATCGTGTACCAATAAAGGCTATCGCGCATTTCTTATCTCAGTCATACGTATTTTAGTTGTAATAATCTGGTTAAAGCCTTGCTAATTATTGTATACTTAAAATAAATTCAGTCACAAGGATATTCTGATTTAATTAAGTAGGTCATTTTGATTGAATTATTTTTATGAATTATTACTTATTTTATTTATTGTATTTTTTTTGTATAATTGATTCCTCTTCCGATCATTAGTAGGGACCTACCTGTTACCATCTCACATATCGATTATCAGAAGTCTACCTTAGACTACCTAATTATATTTTTATTAATCTGTCCTTGACCCTTGATAAATGGTTTTGATAATTATCTGAATTTTTACATAATAGAGGTGATATTATTTTTTCAGTACCTACTTAAGTTTATTTACAGTTTTGGTGTACCAAAATGATCTCGATTTTTTTTTATAAATTTAATCTCATCTAAAGAGCTAGTGCTTTTAAATTAAAAGACGGAGAATTTCAACATCTGAGGAGTGAGGTGCCGAAAAAAAAAATGAGTAAGTAGGTTTCTCAGTTATTATGTACATATGGCATGTTATGTATCAAAACACCCTTGATGACATATCGTAATCCTAATATTTGTTAAAGATTAGATTTACAAAGCACAAGTACCATTACGACGGGTTTATTATTTAACAATTATTGTCCATTCAAGACTTTGCATTAAAAATAAATATACATTCATTCAAAAAACAATAATGTTATCTGTGATTCATAAAACTGAATTATTTATAAACTTCATTGTGAGACTGAAATAGTGGGTACTTTCCATTTAAAAGAAAATTTGCCCGCGATTCGTGTTCGAGTACAGAAAGGTTTCAGTATTTTTCCAAGACGTTGTACACTTTTAAGTTTTGATTCTACTAGTGTCAAATTAATTCCAAATCGTACCTTTAGTAATATTAAATGAAAAACAAAACTTACCTATTAATACAATCGAAGAAAGATAAAACAAAACAGCGTTGCTTGCGGGCACAATATTTACAATTCCAATTTCAAAATAAACCGCCAAAATACTCGTTTACTCCCGCGTGTTTTTTTTACCGAACTAATGACAGAGATTATTTTCGATAATTTTTTTTCACGCACGCGTAAACATGTCAACGGCCTATTTTTCTGAATATCGGCACGGCACTGACAGCGCTGGTGTGGGACTCAGCACGTCAACTCGACTAGCTGCATTTACAGGAAATATGCGAATATATTATATGTACGATTCTGACGCATGCGTTCTACCACTATGCGAGGTTTAGCCGTCGGTTTCACCCGAAGTTTTTGTTTACATTCACACTTTCCATAGCAGAGTCGGCATTTCACATAATATTATGCTTACTGTAATAGAAATCGGTTTTACGTAGTCGTAAACATGGAAAAATAATAAAAGGTTTATTTTATTGCCTGACTATACGAATTCTCTGAAGCCGGATTGTTTCAGTGACCTTAAAGGTTATGTGGTACCACGAAATTATGGTTTCCCCATATAAGGCAGGTATTCGAAAATAATTCAGTGATACATTTGCTGCTACATTATGTACCGACAAAGTGTCATAGGAATTTTTGTTTTTACTGTAATATTAACTATAAAAAGTGGCCTATTCAGTGCGTCACCCATTAATTGTACTGAGCCGACAAATAACCTGGTGCCACCCTCAATCAAAGTTCAGTAATAATTACATTTCGTTGTATTTTGACCCGGCAAAAACATGATTTACCTAGGGATACTTTAATTCTATGACATTATTCTGTGCCCAGACCTAAGTTTAGGCCACAGAAATTCATATGTGTACCAAATTTCAACTTAAGGCGACGATATAAGTACGCCGGTGACATTGAGCGACCAGAGAATCGTATGCGCTGCGTCCAAAGACTAATTATTATTCTCTTTGGCTGCGTCCAAATCTCTCAGTTTAGTCGAAAAATTAAATAAAAAAATATTATTCTTTCACTTAAAAAAAAGGCGTATACTTAAAGATAGATAATAAAATTGTCTGTAAGATAGTAAAAAGTTTCGTTTAAATATTCCTGATAGATTTTGTGTGATTATCAATGTTTTGTCCGCGTCAGACACAACTTCACGATTTAATTAAACTATTTTATATGAACTTAATCAAAAATATTCACACATTAAATAATTAAGAAATTGTTCTTGTTTAACATACTTACATTTTTTTTCAAATCATTTACACGACACATTTTGACGTGATTATCATTTTAAAATCTGCTTAAGTCGCTTATTAGCGCCTTAACCGGTTCAGTGGATTCGAAGCAAATTGGCTGTGACAGATGGACACAGAGTGGTCATTATGGGATCCATTTTTCATTCGGACGTACGGAATCTTAAAAATTAGATAAGAAACGTATAACGGCATAGCACGGCTAAGGTCACTTTGGTTGAAGCCTAGTACATTTCCTTCAGAGACACGCGTACCTATTATCGATATATATAAAATAATTTACGAGATAAGCCATGTAGGTAGCGATATCTTTAAAATATTTATCGAAACAAATCAACATAATCAGCAGTTAATTACTAATTGTGATATGCAGAAGATTTTATGTAGTTGTTTTTTATAGCATTTTCCGGACAAGCGCGCTTATTCCTTCCTGACTGTAATATTTAATTAAGGACGAAGAATACATTATCATGAAACCAGAATATAATGGTAAAGTGCCTTTAATTTATTTGAGGGTTTAGTGGCGAAGGAAATCGCGACCGGTGGATGGGTCAACATCGATGTCATACGACCCCGGAAAGCACGTAAAGCCGGTTTTTCCCGGTTGTCATTCGTCGATCTTTGACAGACGTTATGGGTAGTCAGAAGCATTACACTTGGCTACTGAATTCAGTAAAGTGTAATCGCATTCACAAATAAGTAAGTAGTAGTATAGTAAGTAGTAACCTTGTAGTAATTGAATTCAGTAGCGACTGAATTTAGTCGACTTATTTAGCCAAGTGTAATAACGGCTTTACAACTAGTCTTATCGACTATCGAGGGGTATCTGATATTTTTTTATTTTATTTTTGTTTAATTTAGATGTTGTGCAACCTATGGTGTTAACCGTGCTAACAGTACACATTCATATTAGGATACCTACTACAGAATTTTTGAATTTGTGTCTTTGTTTTACTTTCTCAACCTAGTAATAACAATAATATTGTTTTATGTAACTATAAATTACACTAGGTTAAGTTGAATCGATAGTCATTTAACAGCTAGCTATTCTGTTTTATTAATTTTGCCCCTTTAAAATGGTAGTTTCGAAAGGAGAATAATTAGGTAACAGGCTCATTAAAAAAAATGTTTACAAGTTTTGTATAGTTCAAGTAAGTATCTACCTGGGTACCTACCGAAATTGTATAGAAATGGTTATTGTAAGATAATCAACGAAGTGACAGAGGTAGATTTTATCTAGATTTTATCTACTCTTGAAGAAATGTTACCCAATAACTGTTGTTGTTACAACCGTAAGATTTGACAGTTGACACACCCTTTTCGATAATCGAACTACCTACATATTACTGCTAAATATTTGCAGTAGACTGGTTAGTAGGTCAATGACATCACAGATAGCAATATTAAGAAATGAATAGAAGTGAAGGAAAAATAAATAAAACTCTTTAATGGGAAAAATTAAGGCCCTAACTCCTGTGCTAGGTAAAGTATCTACCTATATTACAGGAGCCAGTATCTTCACCCAATTACATGAGCCGAGTTTTATGCAAAAATAATCCATTTATCTCGACTATAAAATGGAAATCATTTTTTTTTTACACTATTATTGACGTATTTATCTATTAATATTATTAAGTGAAATTTATTTATTTGATATACATATTATATAAAAACATAACTAATACATACAAAGCTTAAAAATAAAATAAAAAATATATATATTATGTACAATGGAGGGCGCACAGGGCATCTAAAAACTCGTCCGCATCGCTCACGATGGGACAAGTGCTCAGAAGGCTAGCAGGCGCATTACCACGTTGAATGGCAATGCTAATTCTTTAGCCCAAGAAAAGGCCAGCCCTCTGGTCACGTGAAGAGTCGACCAGCAGCTTAGAAATGTCTTTAAAAACAAGGTGAGCACTCGGACCCCATGGCTCTAGTGTTTCAACCCCAAACGGCTCAAACATATAACTTCCTAAGGTTGTTATATTTACGCCGTTTGAGGTTTTCCGCACCTGCAGCAGCCGCCCCAGCACAACACGACGTGCTAGGAAGATGGGATGGCGCAAGGGTGTCGACATAAGTTGCATCCCACACCAAAGGTCTACCCAACTTCCACGGCATTATGGTCATTCCATCTGGTCTCTTACCATCGTCACGTTATTAAGTAAGTATTTATTAATCAGTAAAAGTCGTACAAATCGATCGGTCTAGGCTAAGCTACGCTTGCCGCGGTCGGTCTGTGGATGGGTGACCAGTGACCAATGTGACCATCCCTTTCATACCGAGTTTCCTCCGTGCCTCGGAAAGCACGTAAAGCCGTTGGTCCAGGCTGTCATTCGTAGATCTTTGGTAGTCGTTATGGGTAGGCGCAGTGGTCAGGCGATGACACGCAGTGCAACTGCGTGTTCGGGTTCCATTCCCGCACGGAACAAATATTTGTATGGCCTTCTGGTTCTGGCTGTTTGTGTGAGTTTATAATAGTCGTTAAAATGTACTATAATTATAATGTGTAATATTTTCTTCCAATATTCATTTTCCTTATAATTAATAAATAAGTACCTACCTGTAAATGCAAGCTAGTACCTATGTACCTAGCTACCGGAACAAACAGTAGGTACTTAGTTAGGGGTACTTAGATAGTTTTACGAGCAGCATTGTCAACCGCTTTTATGATCTATTCATATTTATTAACTTCCGATTAGTTTTCAATCTATTATAGAAAAGGGTTAAGTATTATCACATTTGAAATAGGCTACATAGAAGCCAGTTTAACTTGAGCCATTGTTAAAGTTAAGCGTGGCTTACATAACATCGGTCAATTTGTATCGTTAAGATTTTTGTGTCAAGAAAATAAGTATAAAAACAAATATATTGTTTTATATTATATGAGTAATTTTAAATAGCAAAGCTTAAGATTACCAATTGGCTGCTAAAAATACTAAGTGTTGGTTGATCGAAGCTTTTGGCTATTATGCTCTTCTGTAAAAGAATTCACTGCAGTGCTCACTTTCGATTCTGTGGTGAAAACTGTATTAGGTATTCTGTAATATACTCAATGAAAACTACACTAGCGCCACTAAGTGAGAACCTAGTTGAAGCGAACTATTTTTAACCGACTTAAAAAAAAAGAGGTTCTCAGTTCGACCCGTATGTTTGTGTGTATGTATGTTTGTCCGCGATTATCTCCCGTTTGGCAGAACCGATTTTGATGCGGTTTTCAGAAAAGTGTTTTTTACATTCTGGAGAAGGTTTTAGCATACAACAAACAGAATTTTATTCAGCGCTTTTTGAAAAAAAAAACAACAAAACCCGAGAAGACGTTTTCGTTTCTTCCATCTTTCCATCTTTGGAGGACTTTCAATCTCTGTTTTAACAGTGTTGCCGTTCCTTAATGCATTTGGGTGATAAGGAAGCACTAAAAAGTGTAAAATAAAAACATTTTTTAAAAAGAGAACCGCCTTCAAAAAAATATCTAAAGAGTGACAAATAACTTTAGTTTTATTTACTTGGCTCTGTTCTGTTTGTTGTTTTGTATTGCCACCGACTTCCAAAACTAAAGTCATGTGTGTTCTGTGCTAAAGTTATTTATCACTTTTTAGTTCTTTTTTTGAAGGCGGTTCTCTTTTTTCAAAAAAGGTTTTACATATACAAATCGCCGTGAAAACGTAACAGACAGACAAAATTAACTACTTTCGCACTTATAATATTAGTATGTGTGTATTTCTACACAAATGTACTGAAAATAAATAAAAGACAGATAATGTAAACCTGTCATCATGATAGAACAATAACAACAATAGGGTATTTTACTCTATACGAGAAAAAATCTATAAATATGTTATTGAGACAGTTTAGGCATAAAGCAGTCGGAAAATTTAAGTTTCAGTTCATAAAATAACAAAACAAATTTTTAAATTCAATTTAAAGTTTTCAGTATTTTTAATCTGTTGTAAAACACCGTGAAATAGTAGCAGCTATGTTATTACGCCATACGGCTGTGTAAACAAAAAATTGACAACTGTCAGTCAACCGATTGGCGTAACATAGGCTTTGTACTTTTATTATTTTCGTAACCAATGTATTTTTTTCTTACACCTATTACAAAATATACTTTTAATTATTTTAATTATTAATTATCATATTTAATATGAGCTCATTTGATACAAAACGAACTGACGTCATTTACGCTGAGCAATATGGTGTCCAGTAAGAGGCGTTTTCGCCAAACTATGCGCGAAATTTGAAAATTGAAAATTTAGATTAATTTTTATAGCACTTATCGATTGAATAAAAATCGTGTTTTTTTTTTGTGGCATATTAGCACTACAGAATTTCATTGAGACACTTTCCAAAAATGGGTGTAATACCCTATTGGTAAACTGTTGCAATTGGGTACTTGACACCAAGAAGCTTATAGACAAAAGTGGAGGCAACACTCTAAATACCTAAGTGAAGCCAACTGTGGGCAGACGCTCTCTTTCTGAATGCATACATAAGATAAAGAAAACACATATCACTGTCTCGTTCTTATGTACGCATTCAGAAAGAGAGCATCAGCCCACAGTTGGTTTCAAGCTTTTGTTCTAAGTGTTGGCTCCATTTATACCTATATCTTCATGCTTGACACCACCAATCAATTGACATACTTTTAAGAGCTGTCAAAACGAGATTCCTCCATAGATTTTGTATGACAATAGCGGCCTGTGACGTCACTTATTTACTAACTCAATTGACTAAGTTCTATGAATTGATTTTAAAGCAACTTAAAATCAAATTTTACAGTTAATTGAAAATTAATCGGGTTTTCGGGGCTAAAATAAAGTGTATTTTAAGATAAGTTGTATTTTTGAATTATTGGTTAATGGTGTCAACAACCCAATTTCAACAGTGCCAGTGGCACAAATTTTTGATGTAAACCTCCCTTTATAGTGATTGCTGTGTTTTTGCTTCCGTGCGACATAATGCATGTATTGCACAAATGCATTTACGTAGGCATACACACAGAAAGTATACATATGTTTATTTGGGCCGCCAGCGGCCAGTGCCACATGTTTTGTAAGTTATTATGTATGTATATCGCTGTTCCATACTAATATATTGGAACACTATCAATGCAATGCAATTTGCAGTTATTTGTTAACGTTATACGAAGCTAACCCAACTGTTCTCATTCGACAATAATGAAAATAATATGTAATATAATAATATGTGGGGGACATTTTCACACACGGCCATCTGACCCCAAACTAGGGAGACCCTGTACTATGGGTGTCAGACAGCTGATATACATACACAAATACATTTTTTTTTTGTAATTACATACATATTGTATATACATATTACATACATATAGATAAACAACACCCAGACACAAGGCAAACACAAGTGCTCATCACACAAATGTTTACCCTGGGCGGGAATCGAACCCGCAACACGCTGCGCAGCAGTCGATCGCTCAGCCACTGCGTCAACCGTGTCGTCAACTAAAAAATAAAACTATAGGGGTCCTAACAGGTCACTAATGGGGTATTTATTTTTTATTTTTTACTGTCTAATTTAAATAAATAATTAACTTTAAATATCGACTCTATAAGTGGAACAATTAAATTGTAATCAAATTGGTCGGGTCATGTCTGTCCCCCGATGTAACAAAATTTCTGCTGAAAATATTAGGTAAGCTTTCCAAACGTCATCTTCCATTCCATCCGAAAATTATTATGATTATCTTTATTTTCCTTAGCGTGTCAAGAGTGTAGAGAGTGTGTAAGAGTGTATTGATATTTTCCAAAGTGTAAAAATTTGAAAATGGATAATTGTTTTTTTTTTTTGATTGATTCTTATTTTTGCATATTCAGAATTTTCCATTTTTATTTATTTTACACATTCTCATTGTTACATGTTCCTTGTTATTCCATATTCTAGAACTAGAGTAGATCTATGACTAGAACTGAGAATTCTCAGTTCTTGCCCAACATAGGTTAACTCAGCTACGAGCCTGGCGTCGCGGCGTCGTCAGAACTAGTGTCTATCAATTCCTGAAGCGTTTAAACATCTAAGAACACAGGACATGATCATCTTAACTAATATTATTAAGAGCTAAAGTAGGTAGTGGAAGTGCTGAACCGATTACAAAATAGATTTCACTGATAGCACGTCACTCTATTGCCGAGTGCCATAATTTTTTTTATGGTACCCACACCTGACTTCTACGCGGACGAAGTCGCGGGAGCGAGCTAGTCATTAATACCAGTGGAAACAGCTGTTTCAGTGTCGATTACCTACAGCAAATTCATAAGAATACTATCTTTTGATAAGTCAATGTTTTAATAAACGTTTCTATTTTATCTAACATTCCATTTGTATCATTTTAAACGTGACAATAAAGATAAATATTTGGCCCTGGATTTATGAAGGGTTTAATTTTTTATATGCAGTTTTAGTGAGCTGCATAGATAACGATTTAATTCAAATAGAAGCAAAACAACTGTAACAGAAATAAACGACTTTCAAAACTATCAAAGGCCAATATTACTACGAGCAATGATATTTAATATAACATCATTGACTACGAGTAATTAAAAATTATCAAAATATAGTCGAAATATCATCTCAGTGACAATCAATGTCAAAGTCTTGTCAAAAATGTAGGTAAATAGAGACTTTTTGACAGTTTCACAGACGTTCCAGACTTGTAGATAAATATATACGTTTTTGACAAACGTTTTTTTCAGACAGATTATCCTTTTGATTTTGATCCTAATTGTCAGGAAAAGGTTTGTATGAAAGAAGATTTTTAAAAAAGAAAATGTCGGTGGATGTTGTTTCTGTATGAAACAACAAAAAAAAGAACAACACACACACAACACATTAGTAAAAGAGCACAGAACATTAGTAAAAGAGCTGTGCAAAGCCGGGCCGAATCGCTAGTGAAAATAAAAAAACAAATAGGTAGAAGCAATGATATTCTAATAAAAATATCATTGGGTACAAGCTTCAATATCAGGAACAACATATCACCAATAATTCCTTTGTTACTCTAATTTTCCGAAGGGCGCTGGCAATCCGATCTAAAAATAGAAAAAAATTACGATACGAACCCTACAATAAACCTTGGACCAAATTACCCATAAAACCAACATTATCCTCAAAAGATATGGTCCTGCCCTTATTTTGGGACCAATATTTGCCAAATTCACATCAATTGACTGACCAATATTTGTAGAGGCTTGTTTACTAAAACCTGCAGGTGCGGTTTCAAATTTTACTAACTGACTCATTGGTTTCAATGACAAACTCTAATGTAGTTTAGATAATTGGTAGTTCTAATGTTTTTACCCCACCCAAACTAGTACCTTTTTCACAATCGTTTGCCCAAAATTCTTGGTCCTGATTCATCGTTTAGCCTAAATTTGAGGACCTTGAGGCGTTTAAGATACCAAAGTAAGTAGATACTATATTAATATATTTATTATAAGTATACAGGATGAAATTGAATTCATTAGCAAAGATGAAATTGAATAAATTACAATTGGACCAGTAGTTCATGAGATAAGTGCGTCCAAACAAACAATAAAACTTTTCAGCTTTAATGCATAATATAATATACAGGGTGAAATTGAATTCATTAGCAAATTTTTAAAGCGTGACTCAGACCACGCATCTGAACAACTTTCATTATGGGGCCCACTCAAACAAACAAAAATATCAGCTGTTTCATACAGAAGTGCAATAGCCAAAATGTATTCTCTTTGGCCAAAATGTATGGAACAGCTGTTTCTTTTTTCGCGCTGTTTGAGTTGGTCCCATAATGAAAGTTGTTCAGGTTCGTGGTCTGAGTCACTCCTTAAAAATTTGCTAATGAATTAAATTTCATCCTGTATATTATATTATGCATTAAAGCTGAAAAGTTTTATTGTTTGTTTGGACGCACTTATCTCATGAACTACTGGTCCAATTCTAAAAATTCCTTCACCAATTGGAAGCTACTTTACCACTGAATGCTTTAGGCTATAATTTATTATCAAAACATTAGGAAAAATCACGCGATTTTAAAAAAATGGCTATAGTGCAATTCAATCTAAACTAGTTTAATACTCTCGACTGTCCGCATGAATATCGGTTCAGATTATGAAACAAAAGGCAGATAGACCGCGCGGAACACTGAGAGTGAAGCCACCAAAATCAAAAAGCGAATACATCACGAGATTGTAGATATTCGCTTTTGATTTGTATTTGGTGGCTTCACTCTCTCGGAATATCGGTTATCTGCGCAGTTTAATTTTTTATTACCACAGAACCCTAATTCTTTTTCGAAATAAAAGCCTATGCTACTCCTTATAAATCAGCTATCTGCTAGTGAAAGCCTCGTCACAATCAGACTAATAAGCAATAGACAATGTTTTGGTATAAGTGCCGTGTAAATATTCATATGCATTTAGTAAAGAGCTGTTAAGTATTTTGACATTACAAACAGTCACTTCAATTGTATTTATTTGTAAGAGTAGAATATGTAGTTAAGTATAGATGGTATAATAGAGTATAGATATTTTATGTTACCATTTTTAGGGTTCCATACCTCAAATGGAAAAAACGAAACCCTTATAGGATCACTTTGTTGTCCGTCTGTCTGTGACCCTTTATTTCGGAAACGCGTAGAGGTATCGAGTTGAAATTAAAACCATATAATTAGGTAAACGGTCCCTTGAGGCTGTGAAAAAATTTCTAAGTTAACGTGAAAAAAAGATACGGCCGTTCATATCGCAAAAAACGTACATTTCGACACTCTCAAGGGAATCAAAATTTATAGGGTACTTTCCATTGACCTAGAACTTTGAAAGGACATGTTTCATTTTGGGCCCAGTCTATGTACACCACTTCAAAAAATAGAGAAAAATCCGTAGAATTCGGGAAAAATACAGATAATTCATGTAAATGTATACTGTTGTGGTAGTAAATTGATAATAAATCAGTATTTTTATGGATTTTCAACATGGCTTCACTCAGATTTAGCTACTTTATAAACCATAGATCGACCATCGATCATAGAAAGAGAACTGTCAGCTGTCACTTCAGTCACTTTCGTCTCGTTTTGTTTCTAGTTTCTGGAGCTCTTATTAACAACCTCGTTTTCGTTTGTTGAATTTAACACCGTTTCTTTCCCATCTGTTTAACGGGCTATTCACAAATCGACGCAGAAAAACCGAAATATAAATGTCAAACGTCATTAATCAATCAAAATGACAGCTTACCGCCATGACTGCTTTTTTGTTGTGTGTTGCAATTGCAAGTGCAATTTCTTGTGTTTTACCTGCTCACAAAGCCATTTTAAAGTAATTGGACAGTTAAGAACTATTTCAAATGTGTTTTCCTATTTTTAAGTATGGTGTACAAGGACTGGGCCCAGGCTCCATACATTTTGAAACAACTCCTTTGGCAAGTAATATCGTCTTATACTATAAATACAGGGAAAAGTATTCAATCATTAAAAATATATTCTTTATTTATAATGAGCTTTTGTCCGCGATTTGGTCCGTGTAAATGTCGGTTACCGCCTCGCGGATGCAGACAAAGTCCCGGATTAAAAAGTACCCTATGTACTTTCCCAGCCTTCAAGCTATTTTCATACCAAATTTCATCAACATCGGTTCAGCCGTTTCATCGTGGAAGCGATAAGAAAGTAACTCTGTCTGTAATAATGTTAGTATGGAAGTATGGATATGTATTATGTACCTACAAATTTGTACGGAACTCTTGGTGAGCGAGTTCGACTCGCACTTGTCCGGTTTTTTCTGTAAGACTTCCTTTCTTGAAACCGTTGAATAATTGGTGCCTATTGTACCTAACAGGTGTTATTACAGCTATTGTCTCATATCTGACGCCATCTAAATTGATATTGTTTTTATATGAATCGTGGTAAACTGCCTTTGTATCAAGGACAAAAACAATAAATATTTGTATATAGCGAAAGGTGCAGCCGTAAAGAAAAATAAAAAAAAACCAATTACTTAATTGAATACATTTTTTTAATCTACGATGTCTTTAAATTGTGTTCGTTATTTGAATTGTTAAAGGAACGAGTTTTAATTAATTGGAGGTAAAACATGAAATTGATATAATTTTCATTTTAAAAGGTTTCATTATTGCTAAGTAAGTAAGTAGGTAAGTAATAAAGAACGTCATCATCTGCCAAGCCTTTTCTCAACTATGTTAGGGTTGGCTTCCAGTCTAACCTGATGCAGCTGAATACCAGTGTTTTACATGGAGCGACTGCCTGTCTGATCTCCACAACCCAGTAACTGGGTAACACGAAATCCCTTGGCAAGACAGCTTGTCAGAGATTCTGGCTTCTGACAACCCATAACGACTGTCAGAGATCTACGAATGAAAACGTGCTTTCCGAGGCACGGAGGGTATGAAATGAACGGCCACCCATCTACGGATAGACCGCGGCAAGCGTAGCTTAACCGTGACCGATCGATCCGTAAAGCTTTTCTCAGAAATAATAAAAGGTAAGTACATACCGCATAGTAGAAAGATGAGATCCTTCTCATAGACTTCAAAACCACACCGTCCACAACCATTTTGACTCAAAAAGTTTTTAACACTTTCCAAATTCAAACACAAATGAAAAAACAAAAATCACCAATAGCACAAACTAAATAACGAATTTTTCAAATTCGAAATTCAAAACGTCTTATTCCGGCCTTGCTTTTCTTGAAGGCTGACTGCGTTGCACTGATTTCGTTCAAGCATTATTCATCGTATATATCCTCTCAGGGATATCTCGTTATTTTCCTTGAGCATCAAATTTATTCGTAGCGAAGTATGTAGGTATACGCCCCAACTACTCGTACTGGTTTGGTAAGATTGGTAACCAAATTCGCCAATTATACATAACTAATTTATTAGTAGGATTGTTTTTCAAAGTTGTCACCTCAGATTATAAAACTGTTTTATAATCTGAGGTTGTCACGAAGACATTTAAAAAATAATAAAACAGGTTAAACAGGTTTTTCTCTTGTTATTCGCAATTTGGTAAAAATTTGGTGTTTATCTAAACGATTACTTATGTTGAATTTAGAATAATAATCGCATAATAGGTTTTATCAAAGACGGTGGAAATGACATTTAGGTACTACCTGACCACCGTGCACCGGTCAGATTCCTTCTTTTGTTGCCAAATTGTTTGAAATACGATATTGTAAGTACCTATACATAAATCTAAGACACAAATATTGTAAGATATTTTAGACTTTTCTCTTTCATAATAAAACTAGTAAGTAAGTAAACCTTTGAAAATCAAAGGTTACTTTAATACTAGATACGAATATCTACATAATTTACAACAAATTAACATAACATATTAAAATAGTTTTTAAGGTTTCCCCAATAACATACAATAACTTTGCTAATTTCCTTATCTCAAGTAAAGTTCAATATTTTTTTGTTTCAAATATTAAAATAAGATATTAAATATGTCAGTTTACACTGTAACATTTTTATCGTGTAAAATATTACAATTTGTGTCTACAAAATTGTTTAGTGCTTGTAAAATTATCTAAGTGCAAAAGCAAGCAGGAAAGTACCAAGTAGTTGTACGCAACTTAGAAGAACTTACAGTGGGTTTACCGAATACGTAAGAGGGCAAATCAAATATCTCTCGTAAAAGGATAATGTAAGAAATTATAACCTTTGCACTTACCTTTATCTTTAGACTCTGTCTTTATACAAGGTAAAAAATACTAAAATTGGAATATAGTGTTTAAGTAATCAAGGAAAACACAACAGCCGTTTTACGTGGTATGAGTCTTTCGGAACAGATTGCTAATTAAGGTACTTTTCAATTCTGTAAAAATCGCCTTCGGTGAATTTTACAGTAAGATGACGGCTTCCCTTATGCTCACTTCCCCGTGGGACCTTTGAACGCAATAGACCGGCTGGCTGTAGACATGTATCCTCGTATTCTTTTTTTCTCTTCTAAAACACTGAGACATTGCAGCTGCGTGAACGAATGAAGTGAATGAATTATGAATACTAGTGAAGTAATGGATTCATGAACTTTATTTCAGTACAATTGAAACAAAAGAATGTGTTACTGTTAGATCAACTGTATAGGCCAAAATTGTCATGCCTGATACCGCTATACTTAGTTGCACTTTAGAACAAAATGTAGATATAATTGCGCCATTTTCTTTGTGGGTGCACTTTCTTAGGCATTTAATTTGACCACCAATTAGTTTTTACAAAACGTTCTATGGCCTTTTAAACTACTAACTTTTGCTGGTTGGGAGGTGTAACTATTTTTTATGAAATCTTTGCATAAAGCTACAAAAAACAAAGTCGGTTCTCGCAGTCTGTCCCTATGTACGCTTCGTTCTTTTAAACTTCGCAATGGATTTTAATGCGGTTTTCAATAGACAGTGATTCAAGAGGCAGGTTTATACGTATACTTATTCATACGAGGCTGGGGCGGCTCGCTAGTAAAAAATAAAAAGGCACCGACACGGCACGGCATCGGTACGTCAAGAGATTTTCGCCTTCAGGTCGCGGCTTTGATTTCCGCACGCAATATTTGTATGGCTTAAAGGGAGTTGTTCCGATACAGAAATTCCTAGAAAGAACGAAGAAAGAAAGAAAAAAAAATGTTTGTCGACATAAACCATGTGCACACAAAAATAATAATAAAAAAATTAAATTAAAAATTTTAAAAACCCCCAACGCAAAACATAAAAGCGATTATGTAAAAAAATAATACCTTTTGTTGAGCCATCAAATGTTTGTTCGTTTAAATGGCGATATAATGTCGCGGCGGGGTACCGCATTCAAATCGGTTCACCCGTTAAAGAGCTACAGTGCCACAGACAGACACACAGACACGTCAAACTTATAACACCCCTCTTTTTCGTCGGGGGTTAAAAAGGTTATACAATAAAAAAACAGAAATAGAAAACATTATTGTGTGCCCACCGCTGCGCCAAACCGGCCCATTTCAGCATAAATGACAGACCACTTGTGCCTGACGCTGGTTTTCAACTGGACCTTTGTGAGTGTCGTAGTATGGATGTAAAACAGCTTTACTATGAAACATTAGGTGGATAAATAAATAAAAAGGAAACTGTGTAGTAAAGAGTGTGTGAGTAATAAGGTTTATATTGTACCTATGTGTACATGAAACTAACAGTCCTACAATTGAATGAAATGAGCCGTAGAGCCTGAATTGTCAGATTCACCATCTGTCAAAAAGCTGTCAAAGGCCATGCGTTTTTTAAATTAGGAAATGGAACTCCCAAACCGCCAATGCTACGTGATTCCGGGCACGGTATTTGTATTTCGGTGACGGACGGAGCGCACGCGCCTGGCATAATCATAGATTTTTCCTCGAAGATTACGCAGTTTCTAAAGGAAAATACGATATTGTTCTGTCATTACGCATTTGTTTTGATTTCCTGGAGATTCCAACCTCATAAATTAAGTCTGATTTTAACCGTTATAAAAGTTAATCAGTAATTAGTAAGCAGGATTTGTAGGTATAAGTAAATCAATATGAATGATTGTTCAATAATATTATAATGCATGCAATAGTAGTTATTTCAATCAATGAATCAAACGAATTTCAAATTATAATATTGTGTACTAATTTAATTATCAATCATTATTAACTATTCAAATAAATAAAGATTATATGTGTACCTAGATTAAGATGTCTAAGATGTTATTAAATTATTTTTATTCTCTTTCTTTCTTGTGAAAGAATCTGTAAATAAATGATAAGATATACATATTTAAATATTTAGGTAGGTATGCAAAAATAATTAAATGTAAAATTTGATTTTAATTAATTAATAAGGGGGTTGTAGGTATAAGTAAATCAATATGAATGATTGTTCAATAATAAATGCATGTGAAGGTAGGCAGGAGAAATATGTTAATAAATCAGTCTTTGCTCGACCACCGTGTTTCAATGCTGTGTCCCCGTCTCCCAACTTTACAGGAATCACTAATAATAATAAAAATAATATTAGATACGTATTCATTAATATTTATGACATTAGAAATAGGTATGTGAAATGACATCATTGTATTTTTGTCACGAGGCATCGTGAGGAACCAGTACAAAAAAAATGGCTAAACATGTTTTGATATGCATACTAATATCTTTACATAGTATAAAACAAAGTCGCTCCCGCTGTCTGTACGTTAAGATCTTTTAAACTGAGCAACGTATTTAAATTCAGCTTTCATCAATAGATAGAGTGATTCAAGAGGAAGGTTTATACGTATAGTTTGATCTACATTGCACTACGCGACGTATAGTTTGATTTATACTGCAATTTGCACCCGTGCGAAGCCGGAGCGGGTAGCTAGTGTATTATAAGTTCGAGAGTGAGTTTGTTTATTACGCTTTCACGGCGAAACTACTGAACCGATTTTGATAAACTTTGATACATAGGCCAGTACATCAAGCTACTACAATCTGTCAGATTTCTTTGATAGATTTTCAACTTTATTACAAAAGTATAAGGTTCATATTGGGAAAATTTGTCAGTATTGTCGGCTTGATGTTCTGGCATCTGTACAAACTAAGCTTGAACCCCAAGAAAATATGGGCTACTTATGTTCCGTGAGTTTGTTTACATCCGTGAGAACGACATTCACACAAAGTCGCGGGCAAAAGTTGGTTCATTATATTTTTAGAAACCCAGTTTTCAAATATACATCTGACTTCTTTTTATTATCTCTTCTAGTTATTGTTATTATCTTAGTTCAATAGAGGATACCTACTTTTAAAATGTCACAACTCACAACAAACAGGTAAAGTCTTAATATTATTTTTGTTACTTAAGGCGATGATAATGTCGCAGGCGAAATAGAACTTGTTCTACGAGTATTGTTATGTACCTCAGACCAATAAAGTATATTAGATACTCCAGATGAAACATCTTTTTGTCATAAGAGTTACAGACAGCCCACTGTGCAGAGCCTGCATGGGGGCAGATGAGACATCAGTTCATATGGTTCTGAACAACCCTGAGGTCGCTTCATACAGGGCAAAGTACTGCGACAACCCAGGTAACCTACGCGAGATTGCCAGCAACGTCAAGGCGCTACTGGCCTTTCTCGAGGAGTTGGGGTGGATTGAATGACTTAGTTCCCACGGAATCCCACCTGCTGTTAATACGTGCTGAGTCGTGAAGTAGCGGACAACGCTATACTATTGGGAAAGGGCTAGGCAGACGACGAGTACTCAAAAACTGATATTCAAGGTTAATTAAAAGCTCATGCATAACTAGAAACAAAAAAGAAAAAGAAACATATAAACGCTCGTTAATTCAGGGAGCCAAGTCTGCTATTTTTATAATTTCGTCATTCCAACACGATCCCATTGTCATTTTGCTAAAAGTTCGTAATCTGCTAAATTCATAAAGGTCGATTGGTCGGTCGAATTAAAAGCAATGACTGCACCACAATGACGTTCTAATGGTAGGTCTAGGGTTGCCAACCCTACTGTATAATATAATGTAAATATCCTAATATATTAGAGGCCCGACTACTATATTTTTGAAAAAAAGATATAGTAGGCGAAACTACTATATTTTAAAGGCATCAAACTCTTAGCAATAATATTCGTTTCAAAATGTGTAAGCGTAAAACAAAACGTCAATACCTATTTTTAACGATTCTGGAATGTCAAGTTGACACTATGCGTTCAATAATTCATAAAAAAATCTTTACAAAAATAAAGTACCTACCTAATTTTTGGAACCTACTATTTTTTTTTTTCATCTTTTCGTTATCTACTATGTTTTTATGGGTAAACATTTTAGAACTACTATATTTGACCGTCCAAGAGTTGGCAACGCTAGGTAGGTAACTGATCAAAGGAACTGTCAAAATTTTAGCAGATTACCGCCTAAGTCAGTCATTCAGTTGTCATTTTGTACGAGATTACCGTTCATATCATTTCTTTTAGTGGCGTGTCAGTGGTTGACCATTGGAAAGTCATAATGACGCCATTATATTAGTAGATTACCAAACTTGTCAAAATCAACACTTATGGAATCAATGATAGACCATTCGGACACTATTGTAATAGCAGACTTGAGGCCCTGATGCACTTTGGCCAGGCAGATTGATCATAGTCAACTCTTACGCAGACACAGTGACACAAGACTTGGGTCTTACGCATAAGGAAATAAACTGTCATTATTGAAAAAACAAGTATAGGTAGATTGTAGAAAATGAAAACGTTACACATCACATTTGCCTAGCCTTTTCCCAACTATATTGGGGTCGGCTTCCAGTCTAACCGGATGCAGCTGAATACCAGTGTTTTACATGGAGCGACTGCCTATCGGACGTCCACAACCCAGTGACTAGGTAACACGATACCCCTCGGTAAAACTGGTTGTCAGACTTTCTGCCTTCTGACTGCCCTTAACGGCTGCCAAAATCTACGGATTTACGTGCTTTCCGAGGCACGGAAGGATCTCGGTATGAAAATGGATGGTCACCCATCTACATGCCGACCGCGGCAAGCGTAGCTTAACCTTTGAAAGATCTATCTGTACGGGTTTTACTTAGCCACAACTCCACGAGCTCCTCCATTTCCAAACCATAAAAAGACACGTCGTTTTAAAATTGTATTGTTACTTACAATGTGTCATGTTGACTCATGAAGGCATTGAGTCATTAGAGTCATTATGAATGTAACAGAAATGCAATGAAAATTATGAACAATGAAATGGATGTCGAGGTATCCTACATTCAACATCACAATAGTAGGTAACAAAATAAATGGCGGAAACTTCTTACTGTAATCTGTCTGTCTTAGTTATGCATTACAATAATTGTAATTAAGCAAGCAAGCAATAAGAATAATAATAATTATTATAATGGGTTGATAAATTGCTTTGCTTAATTATCTACGAAAAATCATTTAGCGCAACTAAATCTATACAGGCTGAAGATTTAGTCACCTACACCGTTCAAGAGGCGCTGATTCGACCCAATTGATAAACCAACTTTTCGTATAAAATTAGAATCGCAAAAAAATTGCAGACGCGAGAATAAAATTTAAGCGCCTCGCAGGTTCCCATGAGTTGCGAGAACGGGATCAAACTTTCATGATTACTTTTGAAATAATAATAATAATTAATTATTTCAAATAATTAAAAGTAAATATATTAAACTGTGGAAATACCTTGAACTTTATTATTTTCACAATTTTAGTAATGGTGACAGTTGCACTAGAGAACTTGAAAAGCACTGGTTTCCCAAAGGTTGCTTAACAGCACGTGGACTCCTTAGTTAGTTACTATGCTGTAGAATACATACGGGGGTAGGGGTAGCGTAGGGTAGGGGTTAGGGGGTTAGGGGTTTAAGGAAAGTTGTTTAATATGACTGGTAGAATGACTCTCTTCGAATCTGACTCGAGAACAACTCGACCAATGTAACAGATTTTTTTTTTACGTGTTCGTAATTGTCAGGAAAGCCATAGTACGAAAGGATTCTTTTGAAAAAAAAAAAAATTGAGACGTTTAGTAAATTGCACCGATGTGCAGATGGAGCGGGTCGCTACTCAAATGTCATAAAAAGAAACGATTAATGGTTTGTAATGGATAAATAAAAAAAACTTAACCGATTATAAACACTCTTTCACCTGTATTTATTTATTTATTTATTAATAACATTTCCCTTACTATCTTTAGAGGTGTTCATCCAATGCGATAGCAGGGTCTAACTATTAATTAAAAACTAAACTAAAAACTAACAAGAACAATATTGACAATCCTAAATTACATAACACTAAACACAATAACAATCGTAACACAATCAAATATCTATCCTACCCTTATCTTAATTATAACACAAAATAAATAGTAGAAGTTTTGCTACTTCACTCAAAGGACAGGTGAACACGTCAATCTTGATATGAAGATCGTTTATAGCAATCATTGCTCGGGTTAGTGGTGCCTTGGCGAGAAGGTTGGTTCTGGCTGTCGGGATAACCAGCAGCGGCGGACGCCGTCGCCTCCACACATAGCGGCATACATGTACATTCATCATCATCAGCCGGAAGACGTCCACTGTTGAACAAAGGCTTCCCCCATAAGGAGGGGGGAAGGTTGCCATAATCCCCACGCTTGGCAGGCGTCTTAGGGATCGCCGTACACGGAAACCCCTGCAGCCCGATTTTCGGATTTTCCCTTAGTGGCCTTCTACGACACTCTCGGGATGAAAATATGGGGGGATGCTATTCTAGTCCGGACACCCCACAGGGAACATCAGTGGGCTAATTCACGTAACTAAAGAAGTGCTGTTGCAGTGCAGTAGCAGTTAAGTTTCGATCAAAACAACGCTTTTCGTACTCTCTACCGCTGTCAGACATGCTCGCATCAAGTTCGCGTCACGCGAGCGCAATAACGGCATTCTACTGTTGCACTTCTTTGGTGCGTGCTTCGGAACGCAATAAAATCTGTACTGGGGTATTATTTTAATATTATAATAACGTCTTAATCATTGAAATTTAATCGATTCCATTCGATTATTTAGTGAGTAATATTTTTTTTCTTATGTGGCTACACCATAAGTAAGTTCCGTAGCGTTTGGTTGTCGTACAGTTGACGTGCAGTTCACGCGTAGCTTACGCGCAGTTCAAAGATTACAAGAATACCGTTTGTCACTCAAATTTGAACTTAATTGCAACTGCACTACTACATGTAGTAGTAGTGCGGCGCGTCAAAAAATACGTGAATTAGCCTTCTGTACATTATCACTTATCAGTGAGTGATATGGGTAATTATTATTTTGTTATAAAAGAAATGGGATGCGTAATAAAACTCACGCGGGCGACGACGTCGCGGGTAAAGTGGTACCAAAGAAAAAAAACGAATTACGAAACAATTATCGCTAGAGATCGAACTTGACCGGGTTATTTTTCTTCTAATTCTTATCAGTAGCAAAGAAAAAACCTGAGAATAGCCTTGGAATTCTCATTCTCATGTTGTTGTCCAAGGCAGGGTTTTGTTGGAAAGGATGCTCTGTATTCTGACCATTTTTAACTCTATACTACCTATTTGTAAATAAAAGATGTTACATAAGGAAACATAGTCATGAAACGTGATAGAGCACAGCAACATAGTAGGTATTGCCTTAAAAGTTATAATTTAACAAAATAGAATCTTCTTTACATAATAATATAGTATAAAACAAAGTCGCTCCCGCTGTCTGTACGCCTATATCTTTTAAACTACGAAACGGATTTGAATGCAGTTTTCAGCAATAGATAGAGTGATTCAAGAGGAAGGTTTATACGTATACATACATCAGGCCCATGTAGGGCCCGATAGAAGCGCCCGTGAAGCTCCTTACTCTGCCATACATCCCTGCGGTCATTAGTATCTAGTACTAAAGGTTTGCACCAGTTCTTGTTCGCTAAGGAGAGCGGGGTGAGGCCCTTGTCCACTGAGATCACATCTCGGTGCATCCCCACGTCGGCTTCAAGGAAATACTCCCTGAGACTGCTCCCTGGGTCTTAGCATTAAGAAAGCCTCGACCTCCGCACTTCCGTGGGATATACAGTCTCATTACTGATGACCGTGGGTGATGCATCCGATTTGCGGTCAGCAATGTACGGACCCTCCTATCCAGGGCGTCAAGTTCCGTCTGAGTCCACTTGAGTATGCCGAGTTTGATCTATATTGCACCTGTGCGAAACCGGGGATGGTTGCTAGTTTAGCATATACTACAGAAGGTCCAGTTGAAAACCAGCGTCAGGCACAAGTGGTCTGGCATTTTATGCTGAACTGGGCCTGTTTGGCGCAGCCGTGGGGAACACAATAATGTTTTTTATTTTAGTTGTATATTTTTGTTAACCCTGTCCTGTTATTACTGTTTTTGTGTGCACATGGTCTGTGTCAATAAACATTTTTCTTTCTTTCTTATATACATATAACAATTCTTATTTATATTAAAATTATATTATTTCCGTTTCGGCAGTATGCCATCGAAACTAGTCGGACGAACCCGACGACACAGTGAGTTAATCCGTTGTTCTCAATCTATAATGTCGAACCAATATGTATGAAACTCAAACACGAAGGTGAAACTTGGAAATATTCGAGAATTCATCTAGTAAAGTCTAGATTCTACACAGACTAGTCAGTATTTCTACATCAACCAATTGTAGACGATGTAAAAAACGCAACGGCAATTGTGATACCTAATAGTTTACATAAAAAGTAGGAAACAACCTTCTTTCTTTATCTATGGAAATAATTAAATAGAAAAGTGGTTCCTGTTCTCACTTCCCGTTTGTCTACATTAAATAAAGAATGTAATTAAGATTACCTATACTCCGTTCACAATAAGATTAGACATATACACAAACCTTTTTTACAGTCCCTTCTACCGATTTTGACTTCTATTTCGTAGGCTTAAGAATGACATTAGAGGCAAAAAAGTGGTTACAATAACAACTGTTTTTTGCAGCTGCCATTTGTCATGCCACCAACGCAATAGAAGTCAAAATCGGTTGAACGGACTGTAAAAAAGGTTTGTGTATTTATGTCTAATCTTATTGTGAACGGAGTATAGCAGAAAAAAAAACTTAGTATCTCAAGTACCTACAACACAGGTCACGTAAATGTACATACTTAATATTTACATAGGACGGTCTTCCGATAAAAAGAAACCCATTGGTTTTTGTCAGAAAAAGTCTTCGAGGAGAGCTTCAGACTAAACTTCACGTAATTTTTGTTTTACTTGAAAAGAGCATGGAGTTTCTTTCTCTTTCTTCTCCATAGGAAACCTACTGTTTGAAACGACCGTATCGTACCTTTAGGATGTATGCCAGCCTATCGATCTATTATCAGGTACATTTCGGAGTGTCCTTTGGATTTGCACAACTTAATTCCCCCATCCCCATTCCATTATCGGACGAGCAGAGATACGTGGAAGCACCACCGAAAAACGGCAAATAATCACGTTTGTTGTATGGGAGCCCCTCCCTCCCTTAAATATTTATTTATTCAGTTTTTAGTATTTGTTGTTATAGAGGCAACAGAAATACCTACATCATCTGTGAAAATTTCAACTGTCTAGCTATCACGGTTCATGAGATACAGCCTGATGACAGACAGCCAGACAGACAAACGGATAATGGAGTCTTAATAATAGGGTCCCGTTCGAAAAACTATTGACAGACCCATCATTCATCATCATTTCAGCCAAAAGACGTCCACTGCTGGACATAGGCCTCCCCCAAGTGGCGCCACATTGACCGGTCCCGTGCGACTCGCATCCAGCGGATCCCCGCAACCTTTACCAGGTCATCGGTCCACCTAGTGGGAGGCCTTCCAACGCAACGTCTTCCGGTTCGCGGTCGCCACTCTAGAACTTTTCGACCCCATCGGCCATCTGTTCTGCGAGCAATGTGCCCTGCCCACTGCCACTTAAGTTTGGCAATTCTTCGGGCTACGTCGGTAACCTTGGTTCTCTTGCGGATATCCTGACAGACCCATTCCCTGACAATTCAAAAGTGCCTGTAAATGATTTGAGCTTCCATAGGCTGGTGGTTAGTTCTTACCTATCTGCCGTTGTTAGAAAACTACATCGTTTTCATTCAGATTATCATTTCTACAACTTTTCCGCAGTACATAAACATACAATCCTTTCATCGTCCATACATGTCCATGAACCAGTCCTGCCGTCGCAGCAGTGTCTATGTCAAGGTCAGCGCGCAGGCAAAGGCGCGGCGCGGGCGCATAAGTGACATCATACAACACGTTTTCATGTATTGCGCGGTAGGAATGTAGGAGGTATGTATAACAAGTACCTACCTACCTAGTAAAAATGTGATACGCACGAGACTTTAATGTTTTGACGGCAATGTTATGAGACGGTATTTAAATTTAGTATTATTTAACAATGGCTTATTCACTATATACAAATCATAAAAATAAAAATAATAAAATTATTTACAATTCTAAGAAAAAGGCAGGGAGCTCAAAGGGCATCAAAAAACTCGTCCACATCGCTGTCAACGGGACACGTGCCCAACAGGCTGGCAGCATTGCCACGTTGTATGGCAATGCTGATTCTTTGACCTAAGAATAGACCAGCCTTCGGGTCACGTGAGGAGTCGACCAGCCGCTTGGCGATGTCACGAAAAACAATATGGGCACTCGGACCCCATGGCCCTAGAGTTTCCACCCCAAACGGCTCAAATATATAGCTTCCAAGAAGGTTATATAGGTAAGGTAAGGTTGTTAGGTATTATTTGTTTAAATTAAATTGTAAAACTAAAACTACTGTTTTTTAAGGAAGTGTCATCTTCTGCCTTTTGTTTTTTAAGATTTGTTCTCTCTCGTCTCCCGTGTTTTAAAAATTGTTCATTTGTAAGAAGTGTCCCCTTCTGGTCCTCTCCAGTGTCCTCTTATAGTAATATAGTCTAACTGTTAGACAATATTACTCTGTCGCCTCTCTACTCTATCCTACTTCCCTCTTCACTACCAGTGTTTGTGTTGGACCAGGATTTACCTGAAACTAGATACCAGTAAATGCAATCTGATAATAAACTACCTGGGTTTGATTCAGAGCTAATCAAACAACAATATCGATGTGTTTGAAGAGTGAAGTTTACACTTTACTGGTGTTGGTAGGTATATTATGTGTGTGTGTCAGGCTTCTATTTATTTTCACAGCTTACCTAAGTAATTACTTGTAGTGACAATGTGACAATATGATTGATAAATAAATAGCTGAACAGAAAATGTTTGTGGGCATCACTAATTTAAGGAATGTAGAATGAAAATGTATACAGGGTGCTATCGTGAGGAATTTTAATAATTTGCTCAATGTTTTGATCGCGTTAGATTTCGCCGTAGCAGTTTTATATTCCTGACTATCTAAGAAGTCAGAATGACATTTCATATATTGCATATTAATCAACGATTAATTCGTGTTTTTAAGTGCATTTTTAATATAAACAAAAAAAAAAAAGTTAAACAAGTAAGTAAATAAGTAGTAAGTTATATACTAACTGAATTTATTTTGATATTCATTTTGTTTGAAAATTTAACTTTTTTAATTTTCTGTTTTTAATTTAATATTTAATTTTGCTATACTTCTGTGGACTATTACTACTTGAGGTTTCATTTATTGCATATAAGTGAGTTCCATATTGTATATAAAGTAAAAGTTGATTTACGAGTGATACTCGTTGTTATAGTGTATGGGTAACATAGTAATTAATTAGAATAAAATTATGAATATTATTTTTCAATTTCTTACGCAGGTGGCCGCTCGTTGTGGCGTTCTATGGGGGAGGCTTATGTTTAACAGCGGACATCTTTCGGCTGATAACGATGACGTTGACATGACGTTCATACAAAGTTCGAAAGAAGAAACGTCAGAACGAACTTCTTAGATTGTCAGGCGATTAGTCACAATTTCAACTTCGCGACAATTAATGTCAAAAAAAGTAGGTAAATTAATGCCTTCTTGATAGGTAGGTAGATATATTCGATACGAAAATAAGTAAGAGTTCTTCTAATTAAAAAAAAAATTAAAGTCGTGTTCGTTGCAAGAATAAAATAAATAAATAAAATAAATAAATAAATATCTTGGGACAACTCACACACGGTCATCTGGTCCCAAGCTAAGCAGAGCTTGTGTTATGGTAACCAGACAACTGATATACATACTTATATAATTTATAAATACATACATATTATAGATAAACACCCAGACACAGAACAAACAATCATGCTCATCACACAAAGTTTGTCCTGGGTGGGAATCGAACCCACGACCTCCGGCTTAGCAGTCAGGGTCAGTGACCACTAGACCAACAGGGAGGGAAGTGTTTACAAGTTTGTTATGAACAATATTAATTACGTAGAACCGTAACTTATGTCATCTTCGTGACGTATCGGCGTTGATTTTCTGTACTTAGTTATTATTTTGTAAATAATCAGTAAAAGTATTGGACTTTAAACTGATCACGTTATGACAGCTTACTAATAAATTAGTGTAACTTTCCTTCCTTAAGAGGCTATTAAACGTCTTTTACAGATTTTATCTGACAATCACGTCAAAATGTGCGGTGCAAATGATTTGAAAAAAATAATATTAAACTAAAACATTCTCTTAATCATTTAGTTTGTGCATATTTGTTATTATATTCATATTAAATAGTTTCATTAACTCGTGAAGTTGTGTCTGACGCGGACAAAACATTGACAATCAGACAGTCTACCAGGTATAATTAAACGAAACTTACACCATCTTACAGGCAATTTTATTATCTATCTTTTAGTATACGTCTTTTTTTAAGATAAAGAATACTACTGTTAGTATATAAGTTTCGTTTAATTATACCATCGTAACAAGTCGTTAAATAGCCCCTTAAGGGCGGGTTGCTTCAACCATCTATGGCTTTAACTATACCTACATTACTGACCGGTAATAGTCAAAAATGGCGCTAATATCGTCAAATAAAAAAAAGTCGGTTGTTTACAAAATCCTACCTACCTACGTCAAAAAGTTACTATTATCATAACCGACCAGTCAACGTACTTTTGTGTTGTCAAACAGCTACTTCAAACATCAAAATATTATGGAATCTCTTTTTGGATAACTTTAACTGACGGATTTTTATGTCACACATCTCACGTCATAGTAAGTTTTTAACCGTCCGTATGTAACGTTAACCGACTGTTTGAAACCACCCGCCCTAAGTGTCATTAGGGCAAATTACTGCAAGGATCTTACAAGCGCTATGACTAACCTATGCCCTTTTAAATCTTTTCGGGGGGAAATATGGCAGTTTGACAGTTTCTGTAATCTGCTACTCAATTCTCTTCTATAAACGGTCGCATTAAATCTGTCAATTGTCAGTCTCAATCTGTCAAAAAACTGCTCCATTAATCTAAATTTTGACGAGACTTTGACATAGATTGTCGCTGAGATGGCATTGCGAATAGATTTTGAACGATTTTTAATAATGAATTTAATTACTTACTGCCACACTCAGAGACGTCACATAATAATAATCAATCATTAACTTTAATTGACCAACATAACTTGGCACATGTCACCAACATTGAAATTTTCTCAATCTGTCATATTTTTGACTGACAGCGTTCCAATTTAGGTTAATCAATAAAAGTTAATGATTGCTTATTATTAAGTGACGTCCCTGAGTAGGTACCGTAGAGTTATGTAGAAAACAGAAATGACAAATTATCATCTTTACTACGCGATGAAAAGTTATCTGACTTAGTCAATGATATTATATTAAGCAGATATGTTATGAGCGCCCAATTTTGAAGATTCAAAAACGTCCTAATTAGGACGTATTGCCTTTAGTATGCGTCACGCATGGCGACGAGTGCTACGCTTTGATAAAGCAGCTAAGAAAATAAAAAAAAATGCTATTTTGTGTATTTAGAAAGTGTACCAATTATGATACCAAATTTAATAAAGCACAAGGGATCTCATACCACATGTAACTACTTTATTAGAATATCATTGGACTTAGTAATAAGCAAATAACTACTTATTACTGTAAATTTTATAGTTATTAACAATCATGTCTAAAATAATACTAGCTTTTTTCCGCGACTTCCCGCGTGTATTATATTTTTTTTATAATAAAATATACACTCAGAGATAACGTATTTTCAAAATCAGATAAGTAGTTCCGAAGATTGCCGTGTTCAAAAACACAAAACAAACAAACAAAATCTTCAGCTAGGTATATACTATTAGTATAGATATAATAGGTATCTACATACATTCATACAGATAAAGACTGAAGATTACTTTGCAAAGATACTTATAATTTCGATAGAAGAATGAGGAAAAATAAATAATTTATTTTATGTTAGTTGTCTGCATCAAATTAAAGTGTCAGACCACGTAATCATTGTAATTTATCACTGCATACTGAATTACACAAACTTAACCTAACTGCAGGTATTTTTTAGGGTTCCTTAAACCCCACCCAGACTGTTGTAAACAAGCCGTCCACATCGGTCTCCACCGGTGGTTTACAACAGTGTAAACACTTGTTTGCAACAAAAATTCGTTTGACCTTCAACAACCTCTGTGGACGGACGCGCGTTGTAAACCGCGTGTGGATACCGCCGTTGTAAACAAAGAGTCGATAACACACTGAGGTGGGAGCCTTGTTGTAAACCAGTGTGGACGCAAACACCAACCGTGGGCTCCACAAGCCTCCCACCAAGGCAGCCTGGCCGGGGTTTCACCCCTGTTGGAAGCTTGTTTATAACAGTCTGGCCAGGCCTTTAGGAGAAAAAACCAGTACCTTTTTTAGTACTATGATCACTTTTTGTCCGTTTCTCACATACCGGGTTCAAGATCCTGTACTGTATGTATGTACATATTTATACATACAGTACACACAAGAATTTGAATTTTGGGACAAAGTTTGATAAAGCAAAGACACATCGTAAGGCAATAAAATATTATTTAGTATTTGTTTATTATTTTACTAGGCCACTACTTCGTCTGCGTACTCTTCAAAATTAAGCAAACGTCCTATATTATACCAGGGTGCACAAAACGGGATATTCTGTTAAGCCGTTTAAGCGTAAAATAGTTACAAACATTCACCCATCCTCACAAATTTTCGGATTTTGTAAATATTACAAAATCCGATAATTTGTAGTAGGTAGGATTTCGTGTTGACTGCCCAAGAATAGGGCCTCAAGTCTGCTATTACAATAGTGTCAGAATGGTCTATCATTGATTTTCATAATGACGCCATTATATTAGTAGATTACCAAACTTGTCAGAATTAACAATTATGAAATCAATTATAGACCATTCTGACACTATTGTAATAGCAGACTTGAGGCCCAGCACTGTTGCCAGATGAATAAAACATAGTGTTCAATTTTAATGGAATTTTCTCAAATTTCATACAAGTGATAATCGTCAATTTCCTTGGACTGCCACAATAGTGTCATTCAACATTTTATCAGTCCATCATCGCACAATTAAGTTTGGCTACGAACATGAACTGTTTCTACAATAATTTTCCGCCAATCAGACCACTGTGTGAACTACAGCAAAAATGTCACTGTTCACACTGCTTCGCTAACAAAATTCTAGTTTAATTTTAAACGTGGGAATTGGAAAATAACATAAAAAAAAACGTTTAGCTACGCCGAAGATCTCGCCCAGTCTGGCCCAGAAAGAGGTGGCGAGACGAGACGACCTGGGACGCATATATGAAGACTGGTTCGAGGTTGACATTTAATATAATCAGTATTTTCTAGTTCTTACCTGGGTAGGTAAGTTTGCTTTCAAGTGGGTACTTGAAAGCAAAAATAGCATAACTGACTACCTAATTTTTACAGTTAGTAACTTAGCAAGTATATTCATACCAACAAAATACAACCTCATTTACAGAAACCTAGGACATAGATAACAATAGAGTTTTACATAACCATAAAAGTAAATAATAAACGGAAAACTACCGTTGTATCGGTAATCATGTAAATTAGTATATCTACATATTACTTATCCTACATAGTATGATGTACATCACAGGTCAGCACTATGTAAACGTTCTAAGTAATTGTTTACTTACGTAAGGAACATTTTAATAATCAAGTTATGGTGGAAAATAAGTATAGTTAAAGAACTAACCTTTCCCGCGACATTGCCCGCGTGAATTTTCTACGATACGCTATTGTTTTTGATAAAAAAAATATATTATAGTATTATTCAGGGATATCATTTGGTAACTTCATAATAGCGAAAGATTTTTTAAAATCGGACCAGTAGCTTCTAAGATTCTCAACAAACAAAAAAAAAATCTAAGTATTTTTTTTTACAATTACGTTACCAACATTGGAAGGAACTGTATGTAAACATTTTAAACTCATTATAATCACGGTAAATGGTGCATACAAAAACATCTTTACATTTAAAAACATCATTGCAAAGTGTGTTATTTTTGCACTTATGCTCGTTTTCAGTAATATTAGGCGACACCTAAATGTAATACCTTAGTTTTATTGAATTTTTAACTCTCGGCGGCAAGTCAAGCTTTGAATAATGCGCTTTAATTTAGGCATTATTATTTGTTGTCATTTGTATTGAGTTTGTATCAAAATGTATACCTACCAGCGACATCTATATTATAAATGTGTAACAAACCTTGGGTGTGATTTCGTAAGACCCCATTCTAAACTTCGAATCTGAATCCGCTGTGAGTTTCTTGATTGGCATTCTAAAAACTCGGTTGATAATTCGAATTTACACTATCGCCACCTTTGCGAGCGTGTCAGCGAGTGGAACTAAATTGACAGGGATATTTTGACAGACAAAGTATGAGATGACGTAAGAAGTGGCATTCTGTAAGGTAATTTCCCCGTCACTTCGACGCTCACTTTGCACTCGAACCCGATTCAAAGTGTCAAATATATCGAGGGAATTTTGAACCTTATGCGAAGTGAGAGTGAATAGCGATGTGAGATGCGAGTTGTTGTTTGAATTTTACAGAATCGACCTACTTGTATGGTGGTGTGAAGATAGAAAAATAAAAATAGTCTGCTTGAGTAACCGACATGGGTGTCGCCTAATGTTAGCGTTTAATGTGTTATTATTTTAAAACAATACCTCCATCATCTACATTAATTATTTTTAATTCTATAAATCTCACACTGTGTACCGGCTGCATATATCATGTTATACGTGCAGCCGGCATTCATTTTAAAATAAAAAAGGAGATAAATAATTGTGAACAAGTTGGTTGTTATGAAATCTTGTATTACGTCTTACACACTGCCTGCAAGCAAGCGCAACTCCTTTTTTTAAAACGTGCGCACATTGATGACGGTCCCTGACGAGGATGTGCGTCGCATGCGCATTCATTTTAAAAAAAGAACAAGTCAGGACGATAATAGTGGTGGGCTGAGATGTTCCCGTGGGAGTTTTATGGGTGTTTGTAATGCAAACTGCGTCATCAACTGTGGGTATCTCTCACGCATTAAAATTTCTTCGAAAAGAGGTTTACCAGTTCATGACGCTGTACGTCAAAGCCGACGCATTTATTTTAATTAAACCATTTACGGGGGGTTCCCTACGTGGTTTCGAAAGTCGATGATTCGATTTTTATTATATCGAACACGGTGTGTCGATCATTTAGTTGCACGATGTTTTATAATATTCCATCGATGCTTTATTGCTGCGATGTAACGTTTGTGCGAAAAACCCTACAGCGATTGCTCATTAGTTCTGTAATATATTAAACTAGGAATAATAAACTAGGAAATACACTTTTTTTTTAAATAAAATGAATGTACTATACCTTAACGTTTATAATAAAAATAAGATTATTAATAAAATGTCACGGACATCAAAGTCAAAGTCAAAGTCAAATCATTTCTTTCAATTAGACCATTAAAAAGGCACTTTTGAACGTCATAATAAAAAAATATAAAGTTGATTCTAGTTGCCCATTCCAAAAGGTAGTTTCGTATGGAGAAGAATGGGCAAGAAACTCCATACTTACTCTTTTTAAAAAAAATGTGTACAATATTTTGCATTTACAGTTTTATATAACTATACGTGAATACGATCAGTAAGTACTTATGCGTTTCGAACCGACATAGTATCAAACTAATAAATTACAGAACTAATGAGCAATCGCTGTATGGTTTTTCGCACAAACGTTACATCGCACCAATAAAGTATCGATGGAATAAAACATCGCATAAGTGAATGATCGACACACCGTGTTCGATATAATAAAAATCGTATCATCAACTTTCGGAACCCCGTAGGGCACCCATTTACGGGCACTTTTGAATTGTCAAAGAGTCTGTAAGTTAGTCAGAATTAGTTGCTCGTTCCAAAACGTAAGTAGGTTTCGATGGCGAGGAACGAGAAAGATACTCCACGGACACTCTTTTAAAACAAGTTTTTACGAAATACTGGTTACATTATTCTTGTTGCTTCATGTGAAAACAATGTAGGTAGAGAGCAATACCAAATATAAAAAAATATCAAGATAAAACCCATGGCAGTTAAGAGATGACAAAGGACAATGCCAGAAACTCTATAGAACTTTGCCCCACTCAATAAAAGTCATGTGCATTATGTAGCATCTTACTGTTTATTTATTGCTGATAACTAAACATTAGTCTTAGTGACTGTAGAACTTGCGGTTTCCGTCTAAATCTAAAAACAATAATGACATTGATTATAGGTTAAATTGTATTTTAGGTAAAATGAGTTTGTATTTTGTGGTTAGGTATTTCGTAATCCGCAAGTTCTAAAGAAAAACAATTTACCATAGAAAGGTTCTATATTCATTACAATTATTTTCATTAATTTACTTTTCTGTACATGGGTGGCTACTGAGAGCGCCCGTTTACAAACAGTCACGAGCAAAAACATGTAAACAGTTGGTCTCATTCTGAACTGATTTTCTCCTAAACTATTGATTGAAATGTTATGGGGTTACGCGTTAGGGTATTTTTGATCCCAAACTACTATAAAATAGGTTTTATCTATAAGTTGAAATAGTTATTTCACGAGAAAATTGCAAACATGTTTAATGATTTTTTTATTGACAAAATAAAACCAATTACCGAAGGGGCAACTAGCACTAACCATAATATCCTGAATAGAAAGGATTCGATGTTTATGGCTCCGAGCTTGCCTATAGACTTATTAAAAATCATTTTAGCTCTCAGAAACACGAAGAGTGTAGGTTATGATGGTGTTAGTACTGAGATTATTAAAACTGTCGCTGACATTGTGTGTGGTCCACTGTGTCACATAATGAACTTGTGTATTTGTGAAGGAATGTTTCCTAATGCTTTAAAAAAATCTATAGTAAAGCCATTACATAAGAAGCAAGAGAAAGACTTGATGCAAAATTACAGACCAATATCATTAATATCCATTTTCTCTAAAATATTTGAAAAATATATTTCTCGTGAACTAAGCACTTATATAGATAAAAATAATATACTTTGTAACGAGCAATACGGTTTTAGAAAAAGTAAAACAATCAATAAGGCGGTTTACGACTTTCTACACAAAATCATGATAAATATTGATAAAAATACACCCATCTGTGCAATTTACTGCGATATGACGCAGGCATTTGATCATGTTCAGCATGATATTCTATTAAAAAAGCTTGAAGCGTATGGGGTAAGGGGAAATGTGCAAAAGCTCTTACAATCATATTTACAGGACAGGAAGCAAACAACAGAAATAACGACGATTAATACGAGCACTAAACGTGAAGTAATTTTTACATCTGGAGAGCGTAACGTCAACGATGGCGTACCGCAAGGAAGCGTAATAGGACCACCGCTTTTTACCCTTTACATAAACGATTTTCCAAAATGTATAGATCACAGTATGACACTTTTTGCAGATGACAGCACGATAACCATTCCTTGTGATAATAAGCATATGTATGAAACGGATATAAATAATACTATAAACAAAGCTATTCTATGGTTACAAAATAATAACCTCAATATCAACTTAAATAAAACAGTTATAATGCATTTTAGTCAAAGACAGTTAAAATTTCCAAATTTTAAAATTAAATATAATAATAACGTAATTGACGCAGTAAATTCCACTAAGTTTTTAGGATTAACAATAGATCGTAATTTAAATTGGAAGGCTCATATAGAGGTAATTAGCAAAAAACTAAGTAACAGTGCATTCGCATTATATAAACTATCGCGGATACTTACTACTGATGCACTATTAACCGCCTATTATGGTATAGCTGAGTCCATTATCAGATACGGCATTATTTTTTGGGGACTCTCTACAGATAGAGATATCGCATTTAAAGCCCAAAAAAAATGCCTTAGATCCATATTTAAATTAAAAATGACTGATAGCTGCAAACCGTTTTTCATACGCCACAACATCTTGACCTTACCATCAATTTATATTTTTGAAATCGTGATATTTGTCAAAACAAATCCTAATCTATTTCCCCGTATGGCAGACCTGTTTCCTAGAAATAGACGTGATAACAGTCAACTCTGTCAACATAGGTCTCGGACTGCACTTATGCGCAAGAGTGTTTTTTGTATGGCTCCCATTATTTACAATAAGCTTCCCAATAGCTGGAAAGAGCTGAGCGTAGAAGCATTTAAAAGGAAAGTTAAATCTCTTTTAACTAAAAAAGCATACTATGATGTGAATGAATTTTTAAGGGAATCATTTTAAATTGACATGCTCTTTTATACTTAAATTAAAACCTAATCTGAAATGTATGGAATGTATAATGATAATATTTTGGACCTAAGTTAACGTTATATTATAATATTATTATGTTTTTTATTTTTTTTAAATAATTAAATATGTATTCCCACCTTTTTCCGATATTAATTAACTATGTAATCACTAAATCTAATTTAATTGATTTTATTATGTAAGCATTGTCAATGTACAAAAATTTTGATATTATTATTTTATGTTTGCTTTAATTTAAACTTGAAATATTAATATTTGCACACCATGTCAATATGGTAAACATGTTAGCACAACTCCATGTACCCATAACACCATGCATGCATATTTTTCGTTTATATTGTATGTACACTCATGTTTGAGCAAATAAAGGAATCTGAATCTGAATCTGAATCTGAAAATTGCTTTTGAGTTTTGCAATCTGTACTATACATATTATGCTCGTCGTGACTGTCACCATTCCGTTCAACCATTTTGAAGGGAGCTGAATGATCCAACACACGCGGCACCATCAGCGAGACATTTGAGTGAGCATGACAATGCTCTCCTCAACCGCCATGTGCGTAAGGAGTCCAACCGCCATGTCCTTTTCAACCGACTTCAAAAAGAAGGAGGCTCTCAATTCGTGCGTATGTTTTTTTTTTTACGCTATTTTATTACGCGATTTCTCCGGCAAATGTAAAGCGATTTTGAAAATTCTTTGATGGATAGGGTATGCCTCAAGGGTGGTCCCATATAAATTTTATCGAAATTGATTCAGCACTTTTTGGAGAATGACTGGCTGTCTTTATGCTTCCCTAGAGACTAAACTAGCGAATGGATTTTAACAAATGAGGTATCGGTATACGCACACTAGGTTCACTCACAGGCAGTTGTCGCTTTGTGATTCGCTCTTAAAAAGTTAAATTGTTATATGTTACTGGTGTATAGGTACCTACTTTATTGTTATTTGCGTAATTTTCAGTAGGTAAGTCTAATAATGTTTTATTATGCGTGGAAAATCCTAGTGTGGGGCAACCACTCTAGGATTGTCTCCTTTTGGCAATTAATAATTGTTATTATAACTATATTATTCTCTAGACCTCTTTTAACATGCAAGACGTGTTACATTGTTCTCACATTGTACCCTTAGATTCAACATGAATGATGTAACCTAAATTTGTAAAATTTAACTGATTTTAAAAGAGTGTTCATGGAGTTTCTTGCTCGTTCTTCTCCATAGAAACCTACTGTTTGGAACGAGCAACTAGCTTCAACTTTCTGGCTGACTGACTCTGACAATTTAAAAGTACCTGTAAATGGTTTAATTGAAATAAATGATTTTGAGTTTGAGTTTAACGTCCGTGCATTTACAAACATAAAAAGTCAAATACACAAACAGCCAGACCCGTAAAACCTGCAAGCAATAGAAATATTTGTTCCATGCGGGAATCGAACCCGAGCACGACGCAGTAGCCAATCGTTGAACCACTGCGCCAACCGTGTCGTCAGTAGGTATTAATTGTAAGCTGTGACCAGAGGTGTGATTCTGTAAGACCTCATTCTAAACTTTGAATCTGAATCCGCTTTGAGTTTCTTGATTGGCATTCTAAAAACTCGGTTGATAATTCGAATTTACACTAGCGCCACCCTTGCGAGCGTATCAGCGAGTTGAACTAAATTGACAGGGAGATTTTGACCTGTGCTGTTAAATTACCAGAATGCCACTTCTTACGAGAAGTGGCATTCTTTAAGGTAGTTTCCCCGTCACTTAGACGCTCACTTCGCACTCGAACCCGATTTAAAATGTCAAATATATCAAGGTGATTTTGAACCTTATGCGAAGTGACAGTGAATAGCGATGTGAGATGGGAGTTGTTGTTTGAATTTTACAGAATCGACTTACAGGAATAAAGAAATCATATCATCCGATGCTTATCAACCAACGCTACGAATATTCACACGGCAATGAATCTTAGAAATCAGTTTATAATTGACCTGAGCATTATCATTTTGATATCGCGTGTCTTCCATCCCATGGGAATCATTGATGAGCATATCGTGGTCACTATCTAGCACAATTTGTTACTAACGAGGCAAATGAATAATACATCTAATCTGTAGGAGAAACTCTATTATTGCACGAATATTGTGGAATTATCTCAGGATTTAAACAAAAACCAGTCAAGTAGAGAGAAGACATGCGCCCCTCCCCATACCGTAATGCAGTATCCCATTACTGACTGGCCAAGAGCAAAGTAAAAGGAAATTAGGGTATTAAAGTCCGCTGCACCTCTGAGTTTCTTGAAGACATGTAAGAGTTTTCTTAGGCGACCCACTATAGAACTGATTTGTTGGTGCCATTTAAGGTGACAGTTAATTATAACAGGTTCAACATGAATGCGCGAGTAGATATTAAAACACACGTTTCTTGTAAGAGGACCCTCTTGAATTTTTAACTTCATTTTGTTGCAGTAACAGTGTTTTATTATAAAATACTGGTATTCAGCTGCATTCGGTTAAACTGGGAGTCGACCACAACATATGTAGTTTAGAATAAGAATAAGAATATTTATTAAGCCAAGACTTAACCTAATTTACAGGGTAAACAAACAAGGGAGTTATTCTATAAAGTGGCAAGATACTAGAAAAAGTGCAACTGGGCTTAAACAAGGATAGGCTCCTGTGCTATAAGCACCAGTTTTATTCATCACCTGTTTTCGATTGCCATTTTACAGTTGAACACAATAGCATAATGTTAAAAAGAAACTAGGTTAATAACAATAATTGCCCCTATCACATATCACGGGCAAAGGCTAGATGATGATTTTGTTATAACGGCCAGTCTTACCAACTGCTATCGCGTTACCCAATCATTGGGTTTTGGATGTCAGATAGGCAGTCGCTCCATGTAAAACACTGGTATTCAGCTGCATCTGGTTAGACTGGAAGCTGTCCCCAACATAGTTGGGAGAGGCTAGACAGATGACGTAGTAATTTCTTTATTTATGTTTTTAAAACGTTGTCCCACACTAGTAATTTCTACTATGCCGTGGGTACGTTTACAAACGTTATGGAGTTTCTTGTTCATTCTTCTCCGTACGAAACTACCATTTGGAATGGGCCACTAGATTCAAATTTTACAATACGACGTTCAAAGTGCCTTTACTGGTCTAATTGAAATAAATGATTTGACTTTGACTTTGTAATATACACTTACACACACAAAAAGCTAGACCCGGAACAACTATCTGTAGGCCATACAGTTAAAAACAAAAATATGTTCCGTGCGGGAATCGAACCCGCGGCACGCGATGCAGCAGTCAATCGCTCAACATGTGCACCAAATGTGTCGTCTAATAAATAACAGCCATAGTAATACACACTACACAGTCTGTGAAAATTTCAAGTGTTTGCCGATTACGGTTCAAAAGATACAGTCCTGTGACAGACGAACGTACAAACAGATAGTGATGTCTTAGTCATAGCAATTATATCGTTTCGTTTATATGGAGTGTCACACCCACGACACTCCATATAAACGAAACGATATAATTGCCTACACTACTACCAAAATATTAGACTGTACAAATACGTGCGTGTGTGTGCGCGTCTATGTCGACGATACGGTTGGCGCAGTGGCTGAGCGATCGACTGCTGCGCAGCGTGTTGCGGGTTCGATTCCCGCCCAGGGTAAATATTTGTGTGATGAGCACTTGTATTTGCCTTGTGTCTGGGTGTTGTTTATCTATATATGTATGTATTTACAAAAAAAAATGTATTTGTGTATGTATATCAGCTGTCTGACACCCATAGTACAGGGTCTCCCTAGTTTGGGGTCAGATGGCCGTGTGTGAAAATGTCCCCACATATTATTATTATTATCATTATATTATTATTATTATTATGCGCCGCTCGAACTAAAAGCAGTTCCGACAGCACGTTCCACACGAGACGAGGTGAGGACCAGTGTTTCGGAGGGGGGCGGAGTGTGCCGCTACTGTACAGTAGTACTTATACTGTGGTCATAGTTTTGGCACCCTTCCTTTGAGCACGGAACTTTAAAAAGTTGAATGTAGAACTGTAATTAATCAACCATGCCGTGTGGTTAAATACTGTATTGTGTATGTATTTGTTTATAAACGGTTTTCATTTAGTTCTTCTTTTCAAAGTCGTTGTATTTAGTATTAGAGTATCGATATCATGACACACATTCATTAACCTACTAATGTACTTATCTAATTTATGTATTAATAAGTCGTAGTGGAAAACTGTAAAGAAAATGATCGACCATTTTTCTCTAAACATCTGGAGATATCTAAGTTAATTATATTTAAACAGTTGCCATTATGGTCATTAATGATCTAAGCCACCTAATATTATAAAACTAACTGCCACACTCAGATGCGTCACTTAATAATAATGAATAATTAACTTTAATTAACCAACATAATTTGGAACGCTGTCAGTCAAAAATATTGTTGTTGACATGTGTTAGGTTATGTTGGTCAATTAAAGTCAATGATTCATTATTATTAAGTGACGTTTCTGAGTGTGGCAGTAAAGAGTTTGTTTGTTTAAACGCGCTCATCTCCGGTACAACTGATCCGGTTCTGAATTTTTTTTCGCTACCTAATACAAAACTACTTGTTCTATTGGCAATTGTATTACCTACAATAAAAAAACCTTTTTAACGAAAAGGACAACCGCCTTCGAAAAGTAAAAAATAACTTTCAATTTGCAAGTCGCGGGCTTTCATTTTGCTTGTTGTTTTGTATTGCCACCGACTTGCGAAATGAACTTTATTTTTATTTTTGGAAGGCGGTTGTCTTTTTTCTTAAAAAGTTTTTTTTTTTGCTTTTTAGGCCTACTTCTTATCATACAAATTAATTACGAAACGGTGACACCAAAAACATTCAGTCCTACCTTAATTTTCTACCCTTAGGGGTAGAAATTTATATGGGACCATATTTGAGGTAGGTATACACTATCAATTAAAAAAGAATCATCGAAATCGGACTACACTGAAAAAAGTTTTATTTTCATAAAATTAAAACTGCCGGTACGGTTAAATTTTTATGGAACCAAATGGCAACTATTCCCCATCAAACTATAGAAGAATCACGTAAATCGGATCATAAATCTCAGCGTAATCAGTGTACATATTTTTAAAAAAATATCAATCGAATTGAGATCCTCCGTGTTTTTGAAGTCGGTTAAAAAATGAGATCCGTCCGAGAACTCAGGCGGGCGAACGCATGAGTAAATGCTAATATCTTATAAACGCCACACCATAGAACTCCTAAAGAAAGAAGCAAATAGTGGGAAGAGAACCCTCCGCGGTCCACCATCCCTCAACTTTGAATACTTGCCTCTACTAGCCGTAAACGGCAGTGGTCTCCTTGGAAAACACTGAATCGCCTGCGGACCCAAATGGGCCGCTGCAAACATAATTTTACAGTACGAGCAAGGTACCAAGTCGGAGAGCAGGTCGGTAAGGACGTTCCGTCTAGAGACATGGGAACGGGATTAGAGAGACCGCCGAAATCGCAAAACAAGTACGTTCTCCGTTTTGGTTCTGCTCAATTCCAGGCCAACACTCTCTCACGTCTTTGCCACTATACCTCCAATCAGCTCTGGACCTCTAGGCCACTTCGGCTACCAGCACAATATCATCGGAAAACAGCATACACCAGAGTGCCTCTTCCTGGATGTGACAATTACTAATCCTTTGGCTAAAATGAATACAAGCCTTTACTATTAAGTATTCTGTGGTACGAGTGTGGAACTCCTTTTTGCTGGAGGGTCCCAAATATCGGTTTACCTGCACCCTTATTGTCTGACGATGCAATAAATGTGACCACATTCTAGGGCTAGATAGTATAAAATCGCATCGCATCGACACGGAAAGAAAAAGAAATACGTATTTATACTACATATTTTTTTAATGCATAAAAATCTCGTGTCATAGTGTTTGTTATCGAATTCCTCCGAAACGGCTTCACCGATTTTTAACCGACTTCAAAAAGGAGGAGGTTATCAATTAGAATGTTTATATTTTTATTTTTTTTATGTATGTTCGGGCATAACTCTGTCATATATAGACGGACTTGCAAAATTTTTTTTTTGTTCGAAAGGGGTTTATTTCGAAAAGGTCCCATATAAATTGTATCAAAATTGGTACAGCCCTTCTTGAGAAATCAACAAATTCTCAAAAAAATTACTTAGACGACGTTTTAGTTTCTTCAATCACTGGAGGACTTACAATTTCTTTTAAGTGTGTTGCCGTTTCTTAATGGATTTGGATGTTAAGGCAACATTAAAAAGCTAAAACCAAAAAGTTTTTTCAAAAAAAAGAAAACCGCCTTCAAGAACTAAAAAGTGATAAATAACTTTAGCACAGAACACACATTACTTTACTTTCGGAAGTCGGTGGCAATACAAAACAACAAACACAAAGCCACCGCCACCGACTTCCGAAAGTAAAGTAATGTGTGTTCTGTGCTAAAGTTATTTATCACTTTTTAGTTTTTGAAGGCGGTTTTCTTTTTTTTGGAAAAACTTTTTTTATGATTTTTTTGTGTATATATTTGACTAGCGACCCAACTCGGCTTCGCATGGGCCTATAGCCTTCCTCGATAAATGGACTATCCAACACAAAAATATTTTTTCAATTCGAACCAGTAGATCCTAAGATTTGCACGTTCAACCAAACAAACAAACTCTTCAGCTTCATAATATGAGTATAGATAGGTCGCAGGATATATATTTTTTTTAATTTTTAAAGCAAAACAACATTTGCCGGGTCTGCTAGAAACAGCATAATAAAACTGAAAAGTTTGTTCTTTTGTTTGAACAACCCAATTTTTGAAACTGTTGGTCCGACTCTGAATATTCTTCCTTTAAAAGGAAGGCTACGTTATCATTGACATGAGTATTTTATTGTCAAAAAAAAAACTACTAATTCAGAGTATGCGGGCAGTAGGTACTAGACTTATACCTAAATAGCTGGAAACCGCGACTTCGTCCGCGTGATCAAAGTTATCAGCGGGGATTTAATTTGCGCAGAATCCTTATTTTTACCCGACTACGGCAAAGCCAAAGGAGGGTTATGAGTTTGACAGGCTATGTATGTATGTATGTATGTATGTATGTATGTATGTATGTATGTATGTTCATCTGTACGCTCATAGCTCCTAAACTACTTATCAGAACTGAACAAATGAGGTATCGTTAGAAGCGTCTTGATCGTCCGCTGGTTATAGGCTATATGACGTATCACCGAATCCAATGTGGCGCCCTCTGGCGGACAAAAAAACCAATATTTAAAAAAAAAATGAAGACAAGCATACCGTGTTTGGTATCATTGGAAAGGGGTTCACTAGTACATTTCAAATTTATATAATACTTAGTGGTAATTTGTCACAAATTATTGTAAAAAAAGAAAAGATTACCAAATAAAGTAAGATACGCATACCGTGTTTAGTATCATTGGAAAGGGGTTCACTAGTACCTATTAAATATATAATACTTAGCTGTGACTCCAAAATGGTTTAAATAAAAAAAATAAGTTTAAAAACTAAAACCCGACTACAACAAAAAGTGATCTAAAAAGTACGAAACAAGAAAATATTTCACACAGAAATCAAGACATAGGTACAAAATGGTCAAGGTAAGCCGTGGTTGCATGCCATTATATTCATGTTCATCGCACTCATATGGGATACAGGCATGCAACCACGGCTTACCTTGACCATTTTGTACCTATGTCTTGATTTCTGTGTGAAATATTTTCTTGTTTCGTACTTTTTAGATCACTTTTTGTTGTAGTCGGGTTTTTTAAAGAAAAGAAAGGTAGCCTAAATTACTCCATATAACATCATCTGTTTGTTCCAGCTAATCTCTGAAACGGGTAGACCGATTTTGACGGGACTTTCACTGGCATGATGAGGAGCAACAGGAAGGAGAAGGAAAGAAACAAGAAGAAGAAGAACAAGACAAGAAGGAGCAACTTAGGCTACTTTTATTTTAGAAAAAAAATAGGGATAACCCGCTGATAACCGATAATAACGCGGACGAAATCACGGGCATCAGTTAGTCTTATAATAAAAAAATAGTTGATGATTCTCAAAAGTTTATACCATGACACGAATTGATTGAATAGCTTAAACAAAATTCAAATGAAAGAATTGATCGCTCAATAATAAAAACTCAAAAAATACTTTTTATGCTTTTCCGAGCCTTTTACACCAGTGCAAAAAAGTACCAATTGAACTAGCAATCATCATAAACACGATTTTTATGGTTATGACGATAAACATAAAAAAATGGCGATAATCGCTACAAAGTGTTCTGCTACATAGTACAACATTCTAACATAATTTGTGTTAAAGTGTAACTAGTTTTACTAAAAATTTGATATCAATAGAAATGGTTACGCTTCGGTAACTCGGTTACTCACAAGGCTGAAATAATTTAATCGCTAAAGATCCTTGCGTTGCTAAAACTTTAATTAAAATTGTTACAGAATTGTTTATGGTCAGCTGAGTGATTTAAATAGAAATAGATATTTATTTTTAGTTTGTTTAAAGAAATCTGAATTTTTTTAGACTAGGTATAAATTCTTTGTAAAAACACGTTGCTTAAAATCGAAAAAATAAAACAGAATAAAATATCGTACCTCATTTTGCATCCAAACATTTTTCTCAGTCAACACAAATGCTGAATTATCATAGCAACACTTTTCCTTGTCCATTTTTCCACTTTCAAATGCCATTTAATTTAAACAGTTTCACACAAAACAGAGAATCAAATGAAATCACCAAGTGCACGTGTGTTAAAAACCTTGAACGCGATGCATTTAAGAAAGCAACTGGATCGTAAAGCGCAACATCTATTCGATACGCGATGTAGGGTTAAGAAATGCTTTCCCGCCGAAATCGCTGTCAAACTGGTTGACAGATCACTGCGCGGGAAACCGACTCGAAGTAAACTGACCGCGGCGCTGAAACGTTCTACCTAATAAATAAGAAAAAAAGAATGCACAGCCGGATTTCTGTTCAGTTGCCGAAGATGTTTAGTGTGATTCGAATCCAAATAAAATTTTCCAACGGGAAATTATTATAAAACGATTTATTTAATGACGTAGTTAAAACTAAAAGGCCTACTGTTTTTTGTACTCGTACGTAAACGCTTGTTTCAATTTGACAAGTGAATATGTAGGTAACTAAGACCGTACCGTCTACCTAATAAAATTACTAAACACGAAGCCAAAAATGGCAATATTGTTATGAGACCAAATCTAGTTTCTATTCAAACCGACCCCGACGTTCCTAATGTTTCCATTGACAGAACATAATGCAATAATGACCGATTTGTTATCACGTTACGTCATCTCATACAACTGTTCTTACGTGACCTTGAATTATATATTGCCTTTTGAAAAATACTGAAACTGCTACTTATCTATCTATAAGATTACCTAGGTACTACTTCTATTACTACTACTACAATTTTAGTAAAACCTTTTTTCTTGCATGTTTGAAAACACATGAACTGGCTGAAGACTGAATCAAAATCCCTGAACTGTCAATCAATGAAACAAAAAACATACTTGACATTAATTCAAAATTCTTATTGATATTAGGATTTTCCCAGATCCAAGGTGCAACTGAGAAGCGAAAGCCCGACATTTAGGTGCATCTTACAATTGTGTAAGACCATTGTGTTAAGGCCATTTAATCGATAGATTGTTTTGGGTTTTTTACCTCAGCAGTATTGACTGCTGAGGTAAAAAACCCAAAACAATCTATCGATTAAATGGCCTTAACTATGCCTTAACTGTCAACACTCCTAGATTTGACAATACATAGACATTTTTTGTTATTTTTGTAGAGTATCAATGGTTGGAATGAGAACTTAGGACGTTTAGTCAATGAAGGCTTCGAAAATATTTGTCATCAGTATCAAACACTTCAAAGAAGGTAAGTAAGTACCTCATATTATTTGTTTTTGATACAGAGAAATTACTTTGAAAAATGATTCAGACTATAATTAGAGTCGGTTCATTGACCATTCGAATAAGTAACTAAATAAATAGTTTGTTTCGATTTTGGAAGGATAACAATTTCATTCATTTTGAAGGTTAATCATAAGATAAATCAATCATCATCATCATCATCTTCCATGTTACTTGGGGTTGGGGCAACATGTTTTCTTTTTCTATTCTGTCCTCCCAGACTAAAAAAAAAAGAAGGACTCTAGGAAAGGAGGATTACGCCACGCATATTAAAGTGAAGCACCTAAAGTACGCCGGACCGAGACGCACACATAGATCGGTACGGTCGGTAGTCGGTACTTTCGGCGCGGAATCATTTTTTTTCTAGTCCATGACTATGATGTAAATGTGTGCGTGAGGCATGTTTGTACAAACGGTCTGGCTTGCTTAGGAGGAAACACAAGGGCCGTTTTTCCATACAAACTTAGTCCCCTGTTTCCTCCCTGGATAATGCCAGTAGATCAATTTTTTTTTTTTAAATAGCCATGGCTACTATTGGCATGTCCCTATGTTTTCCTTTTTCTCATAAATTTATTATTAAAAGAGATATGAATATTCAAAAACCTAAAAAATTGGCATGATTTTCCGCTGTGTTCAAACATTCAGAAAACAAATTTGACTTGATTATATAAAAAATAGAAAACATAGGAACACGGCAAAAGCCTTTCTTTATTTTTTAATGAAAAAAGCAGTTAAATCGGTTAAGTTTTGGAGAAGAAATCAGGGGACTACGAATCATTGATTTTGTGTACTTTTAATAGGTATTTTCGGTCAAAGCTGCAGTTGTCTCTATCGCACTCTGCGGTTCGTGTTCGGGCATCGCGCGACAGCAATAGATTTTACAAATACCTAATTTTCAATTCTCTAGCCCGTGGTATTTCCTCTTAAGGTGCTTTACTTTCGATATTCGTGGTGCATAGTCCTTTTTTTTCTAGTCCGTGTCCGTCCTATCAGCCTTCATACTATCACCGAGTCCCTTTTCATTTTTATCATAAAAAAAGAAAAATCAATCATACCTACATACGAATTTAGCAATTCCTAAAATGCAAGGACAAAGATGGTTAAAAAACTGGAACCTTTAAAATAATTACAATACCGGGTCTTTCCACATCGGAAACGACTAGCAAACGATCCGCCTCTATTACATAATCGCTTAATTGCCCGCTGTCCTTAATTACTCTTACTAAGTTACCTGATTAGCTTCGATAGGCATAATTAAAGAAGAATACTATCATAAATGTGCAAACTAGCAGAGCAGTACTAGGACTGGTTTAACTCGACCGGTCGCAGAGTGCAACGCTCGGGAAAGTAGGAATAAACCACACTGCAGAACTGTAGTGTGGTCAATGCACTGCGATTATTACAGGGACGGACTCAGGGAGGTTGTCCCTGGTCTCTACGTGAGCAGAAACCGTTATTTTTCTAAGCGACATCAGACGAGCATACGTGGACAAAAAATCTGATTCTAATTATATAAGAAAACCAAGATTTTTTATTAAAAGAAGTTTAATAAAAAAATAGTATTTTGGTAAGGTTTTGAGTTTCCTACGTGAAGGTTATCAAGATTCACGTAGGAAACTCAAAACCTACTGTATAAAGATATTAAAGAACAACATATAATATTATTAAGTATAATTAGGAAATATACAGCGAGGCCGCCGCCATCGGGGGGACAGGGAGGGGTATTTATTTTCTTCATTATTATTATTATTTGCCCCCCCCCCCCTAGGCCATCAGCTAGCGACGCTCTTGAATACAAGTTAGAAAGTAGGTAAGGATGTACCTAAAATAATAAATTATCGATGAATCTATCAAATTCGGTACAATGTCATTATGATGAATGACATTGTACCGAATTTCATTTAATAAATTAATTCTTATGCGTAGGTGCTGAGTTACTGCGTATAGGTTAATGTGGAGACTACTTAAAATGATTACTTAAAGCTGCGATAAAAGAAAGTTATCCGTTATAAAACGGTAAAACATAGCTAACGAATCCGTCTAAAGCAGGATTTAAAGTAGACAATAGAATAGATCCATGTCCTAAAAACAAGAATGTTTAGAAAATGTTTACATAAAGAATTCGCTCTATGTGCTCGGACTTTCAATGCAGAAATTGGAAAAGAATGTTGTTTGTAATGGTTTTAACACCTCCTGATCTGCCTAGCTTTTTTTCAACTATGTTGGGGTCGGCTTCTAGTCTAACCGGATGCAGCACCTAGTTGCTGGGACTACCCAGCAACTGGGTTAGTGCTGGGTCAGCAGATACATGCCAAATGCATATGCAAATGCATATATATGTGTGTTACTAGTGTAAAGGTTGCATGCATTTGGCATGTATCTGGCACCATTAAGTATATGGTTTCGATGGAACACTCTGGAAGCTTCTGGAGATGTAAGTGTTATTCAAATACATTTGAATGTAGTAGAACATAGTGGTTTATATATGACACATCGTGACTGACAGACTGCCAGGCCGTGAGATACGGGCGTTGTATTGTTAGTTTATCTGCAATAATAGCGAATGATCAAGTTACTATACGTTTGATTTCTCGTAGTTCGTTCCCGTGTAGTTGAACCTCCCACAGTAGCACGATACCACTTGATAAGACTGATTGTCATACTTTTTGGTTTCTGACTACCCGTAACGGCTATCAAAGATCTCCGAATTGCAGTCGTGACCAACGGGTTAATGGATCATGGTCACCCATCTACGGACCGACCGCGGCAAACGTAGCTTAACTATTACCTGTTCCTGTAATTGTAATTACTTATGTAAGTTTTTTGGGCACATGTAGAGTTGAATTTTGTTTTAGCACTCAACTCAGATGCCTCAGATGGTATGCTAAATATACTTATAATACCTATACTTAGGTACGCTTGAGGTAAAGTATTGAACAGTTATTACATTCGAAATATCAATACTTAGACAATTAATCATCTCTGTAATTAATGTTTTTCTGAACAAAGTAGCACAGAAAACCCAAGTAACTTAAGTTTATTTTCCTGTTCCTTCAGAAATAATAATCATGGTTAATAGAGCATGTTTTCCATTCTAAATAGTATGAGGTAAAAAAACAAAATTACTGCATTTTAGAGATTGAAAAATACTTAGCTCCTTATTTTCGGTCTTTTTATTTAACCGCTAAAATCGGGAATAATTTAGATAACTACGAAATGATTTGATAAATACCTACCAAAAGAAAGTCTTTTCGTATTTATCAAATCACCTTTATTTATTGACAAAAACAGAAGTTCTGTGATGTAATTTTAATCGTATTATAATTTGGGAAAACCGCATGATACCTTCAAATAGGTACATTTAGGTGTTTCTAGTGTGTTTCTATTTTGCCGAGTTGGAAGAAGATTCAGCTGAGCCGAAAATTAGTAAGTACTTAGTAAATATTCAAATTAACACGATCATATTCCTATACTTTTTGACGACATATTATAATATATATATATATAATATTTGACGACACGGTTGGCGCAGTGGCTGAGCGATCGACTGCTGCGCAGCGTGTTGCGGGTTCGATTCCCGCCCAGGGTAAACATTTGTGTGATGAGCACTTGTGTTTGCCTTGTGTCTGGGTGTTGTTTATCTATATATGTACGTATATACAAAAAAAAAAAAAGTATTTGTGTATGTATATCAGCTGTCTGACACCCATAGTACAGGGTCTCCCTAGTTTGGGGTCAGATGGCCGTGTGTGAAAAATGTCCCCACATATTATTATATACTTGAGGTCGCCGCAACATGTTTTCTTCTCCCATTCTGTCCCGGGCCTGTAGACAAAATCCCTTTCTGTGAGCGTTAACGCAAACGGAACAATAAAATTGTATGAAGTTGACGTTTGCTTACCAGATGTCACGTGATGTAAATATGTCAACTATATGTCAAGCATACAATTCGATTTTTCCGTTTGCGTTAACACTAATAGAAAAGGGATTTTGTCTACAGGCCCTGTTCTGTCACCTGTCATTCTATCACTGATTCCCTTTTCTAAACTAATATTACAAAGAGGAAAGATTTAGTTTGTTACGATTTAATTCAAAAACTATAATAGGTCCGATTTCAAAAATTCTGTCAGTAATCGAAAGCTATATTATCCCTGCGTAACATAGGCTATATTTATCCATGGAAAAAAATTGGGTTCCTTGAGAAAATTCACGCGGACGAAGTCGCGGGCAAAGTGATAGTCTTACATATAATACTTTTCACAATTCATTCATATTTTCTCTGGCCTTTCTCCCTCCATCCATCCTCATTTATATTAATAACTCTTTTAGTTACATATATTTCATCCCTCTTCAGAACATGCCCGTGCCAAGACAAATGATTCTGTTTTTAATACGATAACCTATAACAATTAAAAAAAAAGTCAAATAATTCCATTATTAAAATGAATTAAACAATCAACAAATATTGTAATTTTCCGAAAAACCTAATCATCTTAAAGTATCATATCAGCCAATTGGCGTCCATTGCTGAACGTAGGCCTCTCCCAGTGATCGCCAACCAACCCAATCTTGGGCAGCCCGCATTTATCCGCTACCAGCCTAAACCTATTAATGTATTATTCAAAATATCTCTGCCATGAATAATAAGAGCCCTAGTTAACTAGGTACTTTGTAAAAGTTATTCTCTAGTTTTTCCAACAAACCGCCCATAATATGCTAATTTATCAATATGTAAACAACTAGTAATTGGTCTTATAACTAAACATATAACCAGACCTAGTCCGCCCCTGTCATAACCACGGAACGGGTTGCAGGGTCTGCATTTTTCATGCAATCGCGTAGCCCCGGGCTATCGTCGTATAATGTAATTTCCATGGAAAGTAATAAGGCATACTATACGAGAAGTAAAAAATGAAAATATTATTAGTTTGTATAAAACATAATTATTTAAATTCCACCGTGTTCTCTGATTTCCAGAAAAGAAACATACCGTAGGTATAATGAGTGTCCGTTTATTCTGTAAGAAAAAAATCGAATGAATTCGAATTCTATCTCAATTCTCATTTCTCTTTATAATACGAGTACCTACTTACCAGAAATAAAAAGTATTTGGTAAAATAGATACCTACATAAAATAAATACTAGTAATTTTTTTTCATTTCACTTATTTTGTCACTCCGTGGCGCTAGCGTATTTTTTATCAAGTTACAGAATACTTACAGTTTTCATCGCGGAATCAGAAGTGAGCACTGAGTTCTTACAGAATAGCAGCTGTTATTAAAGGTGCCTACGAGGGACTCTGTAGGGTAGATTATCGGGGCGTTTCAATAGTTTCGTAATTTCGTAGACTGAATTTGTGTAGGACATCTGCGTTGGTAAATATTGCCACTCATAGTGGTGTGTTCCATTCTCTCCGACAAAAAGTTGGATACCGATTGTCAGCCAAAAACCAATCAGATCCTCCGAAAAACCAAATTAATAAAGCAGATGGATATACTTAGTTAATATAATAATAATAATAATAATATGTGGGGACATTTTCACACACGGCCATCTGACCCCAAACTAGGGAGACCCTGTACTATGGGTGTCAGACAGCTGATATACATACACAAATACATTTTTTTTTTTTGTAAATACATACATATATAGATAAACAACTCCCAGACACAAGGCAAACACAAGTGCTCATCACACAAATGTTTACCCTGGGCGGGAATCGAACCCGCAACACGCTGCGCAGCAGTCGATCGCTCAGCCACTGCGCCAACCGTGTCGCCCAATACAACATTGGTGGATTAACATAACATAACATAACATTTAATGGATTCCCATTATAATTAGGACCAGATTAGAACCATCTCATCGATCTACTCACACATCTATCGCTCTATTGATCTATACAATACATATTATGAAACTTAACTGGGCCTCAAGTCTGCTATTTCAATAGTGTCAGAATGGTCTATCATTGACTTCATAATTGTTGATTTTGACAAGTTTGGTAATCTACTAATAATATAATGGCGTCATTATGACTTTCCAATGGCCAACCACTGACACGCCGTTGAATGAAATGGTAATCTCGTACAAAATGACAACCTAATGACTGTAATCTGCTAAAATGTTGACAGTTCCTTTGATCAGTGACCTAGACCATTAGCACGTCATTGTGCAGTCATTGCTTTTAATTCATAATGATCGACCATTATGAATTTAGCAGATTACGAACTTTTAGCAAAATGATAATGGGATCGTGTTGGAATGACGAAATTATAAAAATAGCAGACTTGGCCCCACTGTTTGTTAAACACACTTATCTCCGGAACAGATTCTGAAAATTACTTCGCTAAATATAGGAAACCACGTTATCCCACGCTATATTTAATTACCAAAAAAAAAACAAAATTCACGCGGACGAAATCGCGAGCAAAAGCTAGTTTCATAATTTATAATAACATTAAAACTAGTCCAAGAGCTCAGTAATCCAACACAATAAATCTAAAGCCAGTGAAATGAACCCATTTATAATGCATTAAACAGAGCTTAACTCTTGTGTATTTGCATAATGAGATCATTTTTAACCAACATCATAAAAGGAGGAGGTTATCAATTCGGATGTTTGTATTTTTTATTTTGATTTTAGTTCGGGCATAACTCTGTCATATATAGACGGATTTGCAAAATTCTTTTTTTGTTCGAAAGGGACTTCTTCCGAAATGGTCCCGTATAAATTTTTTGGCAAAAATTGACACAAAACCCCAAAAATGATACTTAGATGACATTTTAGTTTCTTCGATCGTTGGACGACTTACAATCTCTTTTAAATGTGTCGCAACAATACAAAAAAGCGAAAAATTAAAAGTTTTTTCAAAAAAAAGAAAATCGCCAATTTTATTTTATGCTTTATGGAAGTTAAACGAAGACTTTAATATAAAGGGATGTAAGTAGTAAGTATCCAGCTTTTCCCCGCGACTTCGTTCGCATGAATGTCGGTTATCGCGGATTACAAAGCAGCCTATATTCTTTCTTGGGGTTGAAGCTTAATCTTTACTTTATAAAAATGTATCGTGTCTTCTACCAGACATCTTGTCTAAACTAATAATAAAGTGGAAAGATTTGTTTGTTTGTTGCGATTTAAAAAATACTTTCACAATTAGAATGTTACATTATGTTCCCTGAGTAACATAGGCTATATTTTGAATAGGGATCCTTGATAAAATAAACGTGGATAAAGTTGCGGGCAAAGTGCTAGATAACATGACAGAAAAAATATATAGGGCCGCAACTATATCTAAAACTACCAATAATATTCTCTTGATCGGATTTCGGTCACAGCGGCAAATCTCAATCGAAACAAGCCAAGTAGGTACGCAGAAGATATTATAGTGCACAAGTGTGTGCGCAAACACAGTGCACTCCCTCTTCCCTCACTCTCATAGTCCGGTGGGACGGCAATCCGACACGACCGGAGAGAGATCAGGTGCAGGACCAAGGGCTTTTCGTGCTTTCCGAGGCACATGGGTGTCACACAATCAACTTCCAAACTCCAGGTCGCTACTGAGATGGAAAAACCAAGTAACACTTTTTGCCTGACTTGGAAGTCAAACCCAGAACCCCAGGTACAGCAGTCGTGCCTGAGACCACGAAATCAACCGGTCTGTCAACTAGTCCTGAAACTACCAATACCTACCTACCTACCAAATTGGTAGTTTTAGGAATGGTAGCTCTCGAACCTTTGAAAAATGAAATGAACATCATAGAGGTTAAAATTGACTTTTCCGCGAAACTATAATACAATATTTAAATGTCTCGCTGGTGGTGGCGCGTGTGTTGGGTCATTCGGCTCCCTCTAAAATGGTTGAGCTGAATGGTGCTGATTCACGCGTCATGTTCGTGAACGGGCGCTGTCAGTAGAGATTGGTCAACTCTTAACTGCCATGGTTTTTATCTTGATTATTTTTTATATTTTGTATTTCTAGATTACCTTCATTGTTTTCACATATAGAAGCAACAAGAATAATGTAAGCAGTATTTTGTAAAAACCTGAGTTTAAAAGAGTGTCCGTGGAGTTTCTTGCTCGTTCTTCTCCATAGAGACCTACCTACGTTTTGGAACGAGCAACTAGCTTCAACTTTCTGTCTAACTGACCGACTCCTTGACAATTCAAAAGTGCCTGTAAATGGTTTAATTGAAATAAATGCTTTGACTTTGACTTGACTTTGAAACAGGTGTGGCCTATGCAGTGGGTTTTTCAAGTAAGGGGTAATTTACCGCGGAGAGTTCAATGACTGCATAAGGCCAAGACTGCAGACATTTTCTTTGCTGTTTATTACTTGGGCTTTTATGTGTATTTTGACAGATGATAACAGTTCGATTGGTTCAAATGAATTTAAATTGTATGTAAGAACAGAACACATGCTATCACAATATATATACTGTATCTACGGGAAAGAATGACAAATGTCAACATCAAAGTGACAGATGTCAATGTTACATAGATTGCGTTTAATTCCTAACTATACATACAATAAACACACTACATTGTATTCAAAGTCATTGGTTTTCAACCGACTTCAAAAAAAGAAGGACGTTCTCAATAAAAAACAACAATAAGAACAAAAAAAAAATGTACCTCTTTAATATATTTTGCTAAAGCCTCACTGTAGAGAATATTTAAAAGTATGTTGTTAAATTTAAGGAATACTTATAGGAATAGTTTTATATCTGTAAAGGTGAAAAAGTGTCAATATAGAATAATAATATGTTTAAAAACGGAGCTACGTCTGCCAACAAACTGCTTTGCAGTTTGGCAGAGGTAAATATAGCGTGTAACAAAAATATTTATGTGAATAAACACTATTTTCATTTTTCATTTCATTAATATTAGACACGTATTGTATATATTTTTTTGCTTTTTTTATGTTTGACCACGCATTTCTTATTTCTGTGAATCGGATCGGTCCGATTTCGATATTTTTAATTGATAGTTTAACCTTTGGCCCCATATAAATTTCATGAAAATATTCCACCCAAGGGTAGAAAATTAAGGGATAACTGAAATTTTTTGGTGTCAGTGTTTCGTAATTAATTTGTTTTATAAGAAGTTGGCACTAAAAAGCGTACAAAAAAGACAACAGCCTTCAAAAAGTAAAAAGGTACAAAACAACAAACAAAACCAAACCCGCCGACTTGCAAATTTTTTACTTTTTACTTTGTAAAAACGTTTTTTTAAGGTTACTACCTGTTACTAATATAACGCTACTACAAACGTAGGTGTCGGTTGGCCTCTTAGTAAAATTATAATCATAGCTACAATGATCCCTTTTTAGGTGTTTGGTATAAAAAAATAAGGTGATGTAAGTACCTATATCTATCTGGATCCACGGTTCCTAACCTGGGGGTAATTACCCCTGCGAACTGGTATTCTGTGGGGGTAATAAGCTGGTACTATATACATATTGGATCACAAAGATTAGACCAATAACACCGAATCTAGCTCGCCAGTGCATTTCATGCCCTAGCTGTGCATATCATTAACTGTAATAATATATTATATTCATTGGTAACATGAGAGAGGGGGGGGGGGTAATTCAGTTTCCCTAGCTAAGCCATAGGGGTGACAAGATCGAAAAGGTTAGGAACCACTGATCTAGATAGACACAATTATGATCACAATACTCAAAAATTTATAACAACGACTTACCTAACAAAATCGACTAAAGTAGAAATAGCCGCAAATAAACGTAGTAGGTACTTACTCGTAGCAACCTTAGTTACACCGGATGCTGTTCATTCCTCTGGTTAAGATGAATTGTTACTCTAAATGTAGAACTGAATATCTCTCACGATTATAGCATTGTTCTGCGATAATCATGTGATGTGCATGTTGATTGTGTAGATATAAATACAGTACGTTCCTATAAATTCAGCGTTATTAAAAGTAAATAAGTTACCCCGACCCTTGTTTGTGCCAGCCCGCGCCGCTGAGCCTGTAGCTTTTTATTCGTCCCAAAATTATGGTAATACGATCCAGCCTGTCCCTTTGCTGTCCTCCTTCAGCGACGCCCTAAGCCGAGGCTCGTACCCCACAGGGGGTGCCCTTAGCGTATAGTCGCTTAGTTTGTAAGTTATTTTGCCCTGGCTGGAGGCCCTAAAATAATATTTTTTAAGGCACCACAGGCAAGTCCGGTTAAGCAGCCGACAACCTCCTAGGTGGACCTGCGAGATTCCAATCAGACAAAAAAAGTAAATAAGTCAGAGTAGTCAAACCATTTACAGTCACTTTTGAATCGTCAAGGAGTCGGCTAGGTAGACAAAAAGTTGATGCTAGTTGCTCGTTCCAAAACGTAGGAAAAGAATAAGCAAGACGCTCCACGGTCACACTTTTCTGTAAAGATTTTACAAAATTCTGTTTACATTATTCTTGTTGCTTCTAATGTATGCTGGCATTAGGTGAAGAGCAAAAAAAACAATTAAAAAAAGATATAAGCCATGGCAGTTAAGAGATGGTCAAACTCAACTGATAGCGCCTGTTCACGAATATGACGCTTAAATCAACACCATTCAGTTGAACCATTTTGAAGGGAACCGAAAAATCCAACGCATGCGCCACCTTTCTCAAGATCTTTCAATGAGCATGACATGACATATTGATAAACAGCAAAATCTTCTGGCATTAGTGACCAAGCTTTCCATCATTCAATCTTATCGAATAATTATATTTGGAACGTTTTTTTTTTAATTTATCAATATAAATAATCATTGTGCCGCCGAGTGGTGCCGGCCGCGCACCACCCCTTACTATACTCGTGGGTATCATAGAAGACGACAGAGGGATATTGACCAGAGGATGGCCAGCAGCGTCCTTCTGAGTACCATAACACCTACTGCGATGGTCAACACGCATCGGCCAAGTTTATTTATTTATTTATTTATTTCATAAACAATTTACATTGTGTTTGAAAAGTTTTGGGATTGAACACAATACTAAAATATCATTAAATTTCATACAAAAAAAAAATACTAATAATAATAAATAATGGCTAATATTAAATACAATGTCAAGTTATTAAATTAAACAGTAAACAATTGTCATAAATACATTCAACATCATGTCTGGGTAGAATAAATAAAATTAAATTAAAACAATGTCTACAAATCGTCAATACGAATAGGAATAGGGCACCTAGAATCAATTTTTTTTTTTTTTTTCTCATTTGACGTTCAAAAGTGCCTTATAATGGTCTAATTGAAATAAATGATTTGACTTTGACTTTGAATACGGCTGAACCCCCCTTCGGGGGAGACCTATGCCCAGCAGTGGGTGCCTAAAGTTTGACATGATGATGATATTGATAAAAAATGATCATATAAACGCGAAAGTATGTGAGGATGGATCGGTAGATGGATGTTGGTATTAGCTGAAATTCGGTTTTGTGGATTATTTTAGGATATATGGCTTAATTGTGAACTCTTTAGTCTTGTGTTTGTGTGATTTTACTTCCGAAAATCTTTTTCCTGTAAAGTACCTATTCATTTGTTTTGCTGTTTTTTTTGACATGACAACATTGAATCCTTAGTCCGGCCGTGTTAATTTAATTAGCTTCTAACCCGACGTGAAGTAACAAAGAGATCCTTTTGTGCATGGCAATTGTGTGAAATCAGCATTGACGCATGTCTTCTATCAAAATCCGTTGCAGAAAGAAACTCATTGAAAAATTTGCTCATCAAGGAACGATGTGGGATAAAGTGTTATAAATCTTTCAAACATAGACTACTAGCTTTTGCCCGCGACTTCGTCCGCGTGAACATCGGTTATCGCGGATGCAGACAAAGACGTCGCGGATTAAAAAGTAGCCTGTCCCATAGCAGTCATGTCCTTCCTCAGGGTTTAAGCTATCTTCATACCAAACTTCATCAAAATCGTGAAAGCGTAACAGACAGGAGTTACTTTCACATTTATAATGTTAGTAAGGAAGTAAAAATAATAAACATTAGTACCTACCTATGAATTTAAACGCTTCTCTAACTACTAGTTGCCCAGACCTAGTTCTTGCCCAGACCAGGCTTATGATATTGTAACTTGTAATGCTTTGTACATACTATAATATATGATTTTTATGTAAGGTACAAGTGCATGTACCGTCTGAAGTTGAAAATAATGGTGCTAATAATGCTAATATACAAGAAAAAGTACCTGTTGCTAATGCACAACCACAGAATGTTAACCCAGCACCTGTTAGACGGAAAAGAGAAGTTATTGATTGTACGGAAAAGGTATCGCTAAAACCTGAAGACAAAGCAGTTTGTAGGAATTCTGTAGATAAAAACATAAAAGATTCTGAAGTACAACCGTTGTACCGCGTTTTACTTTCAAAGAACACAATACAAACAGATGAGAAAGAGATATTACAAGTACCTGAAACAAAAGAATCAGAAGCGCATCCCAGAAATCGCAAAACTAAATTAGCTGACAATGACAGTAACGGGGAAGCTCAAACACCTAAAGAAGACAAAATAGTCAAGATGCAGCAAGGTGGGTACATCGTATTCACGTAACAGAATATATTATAATTCTTGTAAATGCAAATTGTAAACAATATTCTTTTTAAAAAAGTATGTATGGAGTTTCTTGCCCATTCTTCTCCATACGAAACTACCATTTGGAATGGGCAACTAGATTCAAATTTTACAATATGACGTTCAAAAGTGCCTTTAATGGTCTAATTGAAATAAATGATTTGACTTTGACTTTGAACAGGCAATGAAGCAAGCCTAGTGGTATGCAGCACATAGCGGTAGGTTGGTAATTAAAAATCAATACTACCTCAGCTATGCATTCAAAGTAGGCAACAATAGATAATGTGTGCATGGATTTTACACAAACTAAGTAAAGCTAATATTCTAATGTATCGATGCGAAAGTGTCATCGTGTTTGATAAGTTTTCACATTGATACTGCTGAATTTGGCAGGGATAGTTTGACACAATGGAAATGAATGAGCATTATAGTTTAGGGCATAGGGTGGTAGATATATGCTTCTCAGTTCGAAATAGAGAAACCTGAAGGACTGAGAAAATACTTCTGCAAAATTTATACTATATTCTATATTCATAGATCGGTTTCCAGTCAAAACTCAAATCTATACTAATCACTACATAGTATAAAAAGTGCTTCCCGCCGTCTGTCTCTATGTACTATCGTGGACACACCCGCCTGACCACCACTAAGTTCATTTTTGCTTGCACTCAAAAGATGGAAGCGGTCCCTAGCCCCGCCCCGTTGACTTCGCAGGCGCCGAGGGATTTTTTTTTAACTGAGCTAGCGGAAAAGTCCGTGACAGTACACTAAGATCTTTAAAACTACGCAACGGATTTTAATGCTGTTTTCATCAATAGATAGACTTTTTTTTTTTAATCTTTATTTTATTAAGGGATTTCTGTACACATTTGTGACGATGTCAATCCCATCGTACTTCTAGGAACCGTAAACATCATTAACGAATTAATTCTTAACATTAGAAAAGATACAACTAAAGATTACTTATCTACTAAAAAAATGTACCTACATTTGATTAATTTTGCTGCTTCAGTGGTAGGCTTATTTAAAAGACCAATTCAATAGAAAGATTTATACGTATAGTTTGATATTGTTTTGTGATAATTTGTTGAAATATGACGGTAATTGTACACTTGAACAATTACCGTCATATTTCAACAAATTATGACAGGGTAGGCATTAACGGTGATCACCCGTTCAAAGCAGAGATGGATCGCTAGGAATTGAATTGTCAAAGAGTCAGTTAGAAAGTTGAAGTTAGTTACAATCTAATAAGATGAGGTCAGAATCACTTTGTAAGTAAGTATGTAGGTACTTAAGATACCCAATCAGCACACGGTACTACCTCATTATTATCATCATCAACCGGACGACGTCCACTTTTGAACAAAGGCGTCGTTGTGGCGATCTATGGGGGAGCCCATAGAACGCCAGAACTAGCGGCAACCTGACGCTTACATCCACCAGTTACCCGCGACCTTAACGATATCGTCGGTCCATCTGGTAGGAGGCCTACCAACGCTGCCTCTTCCGGTTCGTGGTCGCCACTCGAGAACCTTTCTTCCCCATCGGTTATCGGTTCTTCGAGCGATGTGGCCTGCCCATTGCCACTTCAACTTGCATATTCTGAGAGCTATGTCGGTGACCATAGTTCTTCGGCGAATTCCCGAAGACCCAAGACGCCTCATTATCAATCACCAATAAAATATTATTGATATTTATTTAACCTTAAGATTAAACGTAAAAGGTTCAATGATTATCCTAATCTTCAGTAAACATCTGATATCAGTGATAACCTGAGCCCTAAGTACCTTAGTTAAGATAGCGGCCTCTATTAATATTTTATCGCGTTTTCTTTTAAACCGTGGATTATTTTAATAAACAAGTCGTTAATTGTTGCAGTATCAGTTATTAATTTGTTCTCATTGGCTTTGATTTTTATTGGCTTCGTTATCAAGAAAATGCAGTACAAAATAATAGTTATTTGTTATACAAGAGTGCAAATGCAAAGTTGCTTTTTAACCGCGTGTTCAATTTTGATGACCGAGCAAGCGAAGGATTCTAAAATTGAATCACGAGCGCAGCGAGTGATTCAAAATTAGAATCCTGAGCGTTAGCGAGGGAATCAAAAGAGCACGAGGTGAAAAATCTTTGCACTCGAGTGCAACACGTAACTTTTCATTCCACCTCAACGAGGAAATGACTAAATGCAAAAAAAAAAACGTTTACAAAGTCTGAGTTTTTAACAAATTAAAAAAAAGTTGTATGATATATTCGGCACCATAGAGGTAGCAGTAAATAGGTTTAATGTTTTTTTTTAATTCACAAACTTAGTGCACACGATGTTCTAAATTCAATTTACTTTATCCTCTAGAGAATAAAAACGGCTTTTCCACTCAGATATTGAAGATAAATTTACTTTATCCTCTAGAGAATAAAAACGGCTTTTCCACTCAGATATTGAAGATTAAAAATACTCTTTCCGAGATGGTGGGATGAAAAATATATTTTCATCCCACCATCTCGGAAAGAGTATTTTTTTGCATTTAGTCATTTCCTCGCTGAGGTGCAATGAAAAGTTACGTGTTGCACTCGAGTGCAAAGATTTTTCACCTCGTGCTCTTTTGATTCCCTCGCTAACGCTCAGGATTCTAATTTTGAATCACTCGCTGCGCTCGTGATTCAATTTTAGAATCCTTCGCTTGCTCGGTCATCAAAATTGAACACGCGGTTAAAAAGCAACTTTGCACTCTTGTATAACAAATAACTAATATAGGTTTAGTTTTTTTTTGTTACTGGAAAAGGCCCGCCAGTCTATACCTAAACCACTGAAACTTCTGAATGCCAGAATCAACAGTGGCGACCACTAAAAAGCGTCGAGGCAATGAAGCTCGACGAGTCCCGGAGAAACATTACAACTGTCTTGGATCCCGCAACGAAATTAATCTGAAAGCGCGGAGGAGTGACAAAATCATATTTTCCACTTCCCTCGAAATCAAGCAGAAGACAGAACAGAACTAGGCCAATAGGCACAAAGGAACGATTACAACTGAGAAGCCCAGTAGGTCGATTCTGTAAAATTCATACAACAACTCGCATCTCACATCGCTATTCACTCTCACTTCGCATAAGGTTCAAAATGACCTTGATATATTTGACACTTTGAATCGGGTTCGAGTGCGAAGTGAGCGTCGAAGTTACGGGGAAGTTACCTTACAGAATGCCACTTCTTACGTCATCTCATACTTTATCTGTCAAAATCACCCTGTCAATTTAGTTCAACTCGCTGACACGCTCACAAGGGTGGCGCTAGTGTAAATTCGAATTTTCAACCGAGTTTTTAGAATGCCAATCAAGAAACTCACAGCGGATTCAGATTCGAGGTTTAGAATGAGGTCTTACAGAATCACACCCCAGTTGCCAAGGTTTAGGTACCGTATGTACCACAGTGCACGAATTACTAAAGTAAGTAAGTAATGGCCCAGTGGTTTAGGCGCGTTTGTAACCGGGCAGTGTGACTTGCCCTGTTTATAATTACTTACTTGTGTTCTTTGACGGGCCTGTTGGTCTAGTGGTCACTGACCCTGACTGCTAAGCCGGAGGTCGTGGGTTCGATTCCCACCCAGGACAAACTTTGTGTGATGAGCTTGATTGTTTGTTCTGTGTCTGGGTGTTTATCTATAATATGTATGTATTTATAAATTATATAAGTATGTATATCAGTTGTCTGGTTACCATAACACAAGCTCTGCTTAGCTTGGGACCAGATGACCGTGTGCGAGTTGTCCCAAGATATTTTATGTCCCAAGATATTTTTCTAAGTTTTTCTTAGACATCATTGACATCGGTGAAAGAAAACATTGTGAAGAAACCGGGGTGTATTATACTCAGATCATTTTTTATTGGTCTGAGCTCAGATTATCAAACAAAAGGCAGATAGACCCGTGCGGAACACTGCGAATGAAGCCACAAATGCAAATACAAATTCAATAACGAATACCTACAATCTCGTGATTGTATTCGCTTTTGAATTTTTATTTGTATTAGTATTAGTTTTTTTAACAATGCTTCGCTTCGTGCTGTACTGACTCGTGTCAGTACAGCGCGAAGCGAATTGTAGGTATTCGTTTTTGAATTTGTATTTGCTTTGGTGGCTTCACTCTCAGTGTTCCGCACAGTCTATCTGCCTTTTGTTTCATAATCTGAGGGTCTGAGGTATTATAAATATGAGTTTGAAATCGCCAATCTACTTTGTGCGGGCGTGGTGACCAATGCTAACGCCACCTCCATGAGAGGAGGCGTTTGTCCTGCAGTGGGTTATCAATAGGCTGGTATTATAAAACCAACACACACACAAGTTAAGTATATAGAAGTACCTATAACCCGCACCTATGCTCGTGTCAGCCCGCACCGCTGATCTTGTTGCTTTAAATTCGTCCCTAAATAATCAAGATCCAATCCAGCCTGCCCCATTGCTCTTCTCCTCCTGCGACGCCCTAACTAAGCCGAGGCTCGTACTCCACAGGAGGCGTCCTTAGCGTGTAGTCGCTTATTTTCCAAGTGTTATGCCTTGGCTGGAGGCCTTAAATTCTCTTTGAAGCACCACAGGCAAGTCCGGTTATGCCCTTATTACACTTGTCTAAATTAAGTCGACTAAATTCAGTCGCTCGCTACTGAATTCAGTTACTACTTACCTACCTACTACTTACTTACTGAATGCGATTACACTTTACTGAATTCAGTAGCGACTGAATTTAGTCGACTTAATTTAGCCAAGTGTAATCATCATCATCATCATCAGCCTGAAGACGTCCACTGTTGAACAAAGGACTCCCCCAGGGGGGGGGGGGGGGTTGCCATAATCCCCACGCTTGGCAGGCGTCTTCTGGATTTTCCCTTAGTCGCCTTCGACGACACCCTCGGGGTAAAATGGGGGGTTGATTACAGATTACGGGGGGGGGGGGGGGGTATTAAGGGCTTTAAATAGGTAGGTAAGCAGGAGACAACATCAAAAGTTAATTGATGAATAAAATTAAAGTGTAGATACCAGTGATCGATGAGTAACCTAAGTATAGGCAGGTAGGTAGGTAAGTAGGCGGCCGGTTCAATATCCGTTCCTCTTCATCAGATAAAAGCAAATTAATAATAAAAACCTCTTTGTCCCATAAATGAACAACAGGAATTTCTTATTAGAGAAAACACAAGAAATGCTATGACGTATATGTTCTGACATCACGGTAATTCCGGCTTATCTACAGTTTATCTCTCAATGATAAACTTGTAATATATATATATATTATTTTATTTGCATTTGTTTTTGATAATGTCTGTATTAATTATTGCAGATAAATATGAAAGTTTTGCTTTAATATTTCATTATTTATACGTCTTATAAATCAGGCGATGCCCGAGAATGTGACAGACACTTTCATTGCACAGTAGGTAAGCCCTTTTTAAACGTTGCCGCACACTAGGAAATCCTCTTCTATCGTGGGTGCATTTACAATAGTAGATTGTATGACAAGGGAGCAAAATAATATTTTTACGGCGAGGGCGCTATTTTGAATCCAGAGCGAAGCGAAGGACTCTAGAATAGAATCCCGAGCATAGCGAGGGATTCTAAAATAGAATCCTGAGCATAGCGAGGGATTCAAAGTACACCGCCTGAGGGAAAAATATTTTTGCTCTCGAGTCATATACTCTACTTTTCATCTCCTCCTAGATAAGCAAAATATTTCTACCGAGATTTCGTAGGTATTAAGTATTGTATTCTATTTTGATTGTTTCAGGAGTTAGTGCACTATCACTTCCAGAACTCAACGTAGAACCTTTTTTTTTGCAAAATAGAATAAAGTGTACCGATTACAAGAACAGGGACCTAAATCGCGCGCTTTTGTTTTTTCAACCGACTTCAAAAAAGGAGGAGGTTATCAATTCGTCTGTATTTTTTTTTTTTTTTTTTTTTTTTTTTTTATGTTTGTTACTTGATTTCTCGGGACTGGGTGAACCGATTTTGATGATTCTTTTTTTATTTGGAAGCCAGTGCTTCCCGTGTGGTCCCATTTTAATTTGGTCCAGTTCTGACCATGGCATCCATGAGAAAACCGTATAAGTCTTAAATTTGCATTAAGTATGTGCGCGATTTGTTACGCGATTTCTCAGGCAATCGTAAACCGATTTTGAAAATTCTTTTTTTTATAGATACGGTACGCTTCAGGGGTGGTCCCATATAAATTTTATCGAAATTGATTCAGCACTTTTTGAAAAATCAACAAATACCCAAAAATTTTACATAGACGACGTTTTAGTTTCATCAATCTTTGTAGTAGTTAACTTTCAATCTCTTCTTAATAGATTTGAATGAGAAGGAGGTACTAAAAAGCGGAAACACACATTGACTTTAGTTTCGAAATTCAGTGGCTTTGTTCTGTTTGTTGTTTTGTATTGCCACCGACTTCCGAAACTAAAGTCTATGTGTGTTCTGTGCTAAAGTTATTTTTCACTTTTTGAAGGCGGTTGTCTTTTTTGTAAAAAGCTTTTTTTTAGTTACCGCGCCTCCCCGCACCGTACAGCCAAAACTTACAGCCAGTAATTTATACAATTTGCGTTCGATTTCAATGAATGATTCATGTTCCAAATTCAAATCTCATTACTGCCCGCTAATAAGTCTAGTGGAGAAAAGAGCTACTTTGCTCCCGCTTATAGAGGAACAAATCGACACTTTTCGAATAGAAGGGATGAAAACATATAAACTCACATCACTAACACCAGGTACAACTATTTTTTGGCCATACAAATTGATACAAATATTTTTTCCGTGCGGGATTTCAACCCGCGGCACGGAGAGCAGCAGCCTATTGCTCAAGGCCTCAAGTCTGCTATTACAATAGTGTCAGAATGGTCTTTCATTGATTTCATAGTTGTTGATTTTGACAAGTTTGGTAATCTACTAATATAATGGCGTCATTATGACTTTCCAATGGTCAACCACTGACACGCCATTGACAGAAATGATATAGAATGGTATCTCGCACAAAATGACAAGGCGGTAATCTGCTAACATTTTGACAGTTCCTTTGATCAGTGACCTACCATTAGAACGTCATTGTGCAGTCATTACTTTTAATTCGACCGACCAATGATCGACCATTATGAATTTAGCAGATTACGAACTTTTAGCAAAATGACAATGGGATCGTGTTGGAATGACGAAATTGTAAAAATAGCAGAATTGGCCCCCAGACACTGCGCGTGTCGGCAATTCTAACTTATTAGCCGACACTTCACATGGCGTGTTTGTACAAATATTTTCATAGGGCGAATATTTGCACATTATACGCCAGCCATGGGAAGTGCCTGCTAATAAATTCCAATTCAAAAAACTATTGAATTTACTTTTACCCCGCGCGCTCTTTCCAGGTTCCCAGTTTCATTTTTACTTCATCATAACATCGTCCATGTATTCACGAAACTGGTCTTTCAACCGTTATGTAGCTAAGTTGCTGCAAGACCGGATTCATGACAAATATCGACTTGGTGAGTTCAATTGCAAATATTTTTGAGAATCAGGTTTTTGCGGAACGAAGATTGACTTTTGTGCATCTTTGCGTCTGCAAATGTGCATGAATCAAAGACGAAAAACTTAAAATAGAGACGGGAACAAAGCTAAGCTAAAGTACGAATTCAGTTCGAAACTTGGATTGATCCTATTTAGACATCAGTTTCACCACAAAATTATGCTGAGTGGGGTTGTCATAAAATAGAAAATCTGTAACGTATTTTGACCTTCACATTGTAGATACACCCTACACCCACACACCACTACACTTGCTCGTGGGAGTACTACACAAACAGTAGCGTTATCTCCTGACGTCACAAAACCCGTTCCCTTCAAAAATAAACCCTAATTGTAAGAATTCAAAGTCCACAATTATGTAAACATTGTATCAACAATATAGATAACGAATCACTCTTCCTGTAATCTGGCGGGGGCGCGGTCAAACCACTTCATAGGTTAACCAGATAAGAATGTACTGACAAAAGCTGTGATTTTAGCTCACAAACTGATGATAGGTAACCAAACATCACGTCATTGTTCAGAGAAGGGTTTGGCAGAAGTCTGCTGTTATTTTACAACCACTACTTTAGCTTCAGCCGGGATCCAAGACAGTTGAATCCATAGAAATAAGAAAGAAGGTTGAATTGTTTCTCCGGGACTCGTGGAGCTTTATTGCTTCGGCGCTTTTCTGAAGGTCGCCATGTTGATTCAGGCTTACAAGAGTTGTGCGATCGATGGCCCTGTATGGGGCCCCGATCTGGGCGGCAGACCTGACGGCCGGAAGCATCACCGTGCTGCGAAAGCCGCAACGAGCGATGGCCGTCAGAGTCATCAGGGGATATCGCACGATCTCCTACGAGGCGGCTTGTGCTCTGGCTGGATCCCCGCCCTGGGACCTGGAGGCGAAGGTACTCGCGTCACTGTACCGGTGGCGCGAGGGAGCGGGGGCGCGGGGCGAGCGACCAATGCAGCGACACATGGAGCTGCGTCGGTCTCAGCTTCGCGAGGTCCTGGTGGCGGAATGGCGGGACAGGCTTTCGCGCCCTACCGCCGGCCTCGCCATCATCGAGACGGTCCGGCCAGTGCTCGAGCGCTGGCTCGGGAGGAGGCTCGGCTCCCTGTCGTTTCGGGTGACGCAGGTGCTCTCGGGGCATGGTTGCTTCGGGAAGTACCTGTGTCGCATAAACAGGGAGCCGGACGCCCGGTGTCACCACTGCGTCGACTGCCGGGAGGACACCGCGCGGCATACGCTGGCGGAATGTGCCGCTTGGGAGGGGCCGCGCCGTGCCCTCGTCTCAGAAGTGGGCAGTGATCTGTCGTTGTCGGCCGTGGTCGAGTCGATGGTCGACAGCGCAGAGTCCTGGGACGCGGTGGTTTCCTTCTGCGAAAGTGTCATGTCGCAGAAAGAGGCTGCGGAAAGGGAGAGGGAGATCTCTACCTCCCACCTGGCCCGCAGCAGGCGCACCGGGCGTCGGCGGAGAGCGGACAACGCCCTCTTCCGGCCCCCCTAAATGGGTCCAGGGGCGGCAGACTCGGGGACGTCTGTCGCCCCCCACATACACCAGGACCCGAGGTGGCGGCGCGTAGTGTTCCACGCGCGTCCCTCTAAGACGTCCGGGGGGGAGTCTTAACACCTCACTCCCCCCCCTGACCCGAGAAGTGGCCCGCTGCAGCGGGCCGGCAATTGTTCAAGCCAAAAACCGTACAGTCGAACGAAAAAATATTTAAAATAATAATTAAAGATATAAAGGTAATCAAAGGGTGTTTTTTATATATATTGTTTTTTATTTTAAGTACCTATATATTTTTTCGTTAGACTGTACCTACGGTTTTTGGTTTGAACAATAGATTTTTGTTATTCATTTATGCGTGGTCCTAGTCGCCGGAAGATAAATATTAAAATTAAATGGATCCGGCAACTGGGACCGCAGTCCTAGTTGATTGCAGTCCCAGTCGCCGGAAACCTCAGGATAGAATATTAGAACCTTATTTCAGTAGGTACCTTTAAATTCCCATACCTACAAGCTGTGATTTATTTCACTGCGCATGTTTCCAGAAGTTGGAAATAATCAAGAATACGAACAACCTTTACCTACTTATATTTGGCAGTTGTTTGCCTTGAGCTCGAAGAGCTATGACGTTTTCTTCTCAATGCAAGAGATTACTTCGGTTTCCCTATTTGAATTATAACAAATTCTCCAACTCCTCACACACCTGGGCGTGTAGACAATATCCCTTTTCAGAGCGTTAACGCCAACGGAAAAATTACAATTGTATTGAGTTGACGTTTGCTTACCAGATGTCACGTGATGCAAATATGTCAACTGCATACAATTTGATTTTTCCGTTGGTGTTAACGCTAACAGAAAAGGGATTTTGTCATCACGCCCTGGGCACATAAAGGCCTATGACTGCTACCATGAGGCTTCACAGTTGAGAAGAACGAGCAAGAAACTCCACGGACACTCTTCTAAATCAAGTTTTTACAAAATACTGGTTACGTTATTCTTAAATTAAAGGCAGCCTTTGTAGAAGGCAAAACTGATGAAGAAACGCTTAAAAGGTATGTAGGTAGGTACCTACATCTTACCTACTCATTGCAATGACCTGAAAAGTCCCCGAAAATGAGACAGGTTTGAATCAGATGGAACACGGTCTGACGTCATTTATGCGTAATTGGTTACTGGACACACTTGGACCTCCGAGTAGAATGTGGTTTTTAAACGTAGTTTCACCATATTTGGTTCCTGACAATTGAACATGATGAAAATGGTGATGTGTTGTTGAAATTCTTTTATTAAGGCACAACAGAATATTAAGAAACTGATTTTTTTTACAGTTATAGGTTATTAAAAAACAACTCTTACACTAGGAATTCCTTCTGTATCGTGAGTGCGTTTACGAACATATAAACTTACATAGAATACACAAACTAGAAACTGCAAGCTTTTTCGCGCTGTGATCATGGAACTACCACAATTACTCCTAGACCCTTATTTGACATTTCGTTTTTGATAAAGTCGAAAAAAGATAATAGAAAAATGTATAAAAAGATGTGTAGATATTTCAAAATGTAGATGATGTTACCCATGTATTGTAGGTAATGATATGCATTTTAATAGCACACATCATCCAGACATTTAGTTAGGTTTTGCACTACTCGTAAGTGCAAGAGGAAACATACCTAGTGTCTCGTAATCATCAAATGCAATCTTCTAAAGACCAAAGCTACCGTGAACAGACAGTGCAAAGCTTTCTCCAAAAGTAATTTAAAATGTTTAAAACTTATGACGTTAAACAAAGTAGAGTCCGAAACGAAGCGTTCTCAAATGAAACTTTGAAAACTTCTTGAAATTCTTTATGCTCTTCCTTCAGAAAGCCCAAAAATATTGCTCTCTTCGTTCTGTTTTAAGCAGTTTTCTATACATACATCTATTGGCCAGATACTCAAACGCTACTCAATTTTAAGATACCGTTAGTTAAGTCTCGTGCTGTCAATGCCACTTTAAGTCAAAGTGACAGTGACAGTATGGGACTTAACAGCAGGAAAATTTCGAGAAAATTGTTATTTTGTGAAAAGTATACTGCATATCTACGTCCCCAGCAGTCATCAGCATGCTCTTATGACTTATGATTCGACTTCGGGATACTAAATACATATCTAAATATCTAAATTACGCTAATTGAGCGGATTTAACACTAGACTGTAAATGGAATCTTAAGTCATCAGGATTTATTGTGAATTTACTAACTAATAACATCAGCGCCGCAAAAAAACTGAAGGATCCACATTTTCTTCAACTCACAACAAAAGCATTTTTGCATAGGCAGCTTCACCCAGATAATTCTCGACATCAGAGGCATTAGGTCGGATGTGTAAAACGCATGTTTTACACATCCGACCTAATGCCTCTGATGTCGAGAATTATAGAAGCAAATTAGAAAAATCTTAATTTATACATTATAGATTGAGAAAAACAGATTAACGCACTGTAACAATACCTACTCACGTTTCGTTTAATGATAAATCTTCATTTTTCGTCATATCTATGGTATAATTTACTATCACACAAAATATCTATTACATAGGATTTCAACTTAAGTTTTTATTAAAACAGTGACCTAATAAAAAAATTATCTAAATCTTTTTCTGTGTATTTGCTTTCCCGACAAAGTGGAGTCTCCAAGAGGATGCCCTTTCATCCCCTTGGAGACAATAAAGTCAAAAGATCGACTAGAGTTTGCTGAAATGCAGTTTTGTAGGTACGGCTGAATTTATTAACCACTTGCAGGTTCTAAGAAATATTGCATCAATCAATAGATTTATTCAAAGGATGTTTATATTTTAAGGGGATTTCGCCAGTTTAGTTTAACGAAAATAATTGTTTTGAATTAGTTGGCACATTATAATTAATAAGGGGTTCCTAAATCGGTATCGATCTTCAGTTCCTATATGCCGTCTCTCGGCAGACCCATGGCCATGACCCACCTTTCATATTGCGCCGCATGCCCTGTTACCTCCACATTTGTGAGGACCTGATGACTAGGTCAGTAGATAACCTTGCCATTGCTGCATACTGGGCCAAACAATAAATTTAACAATCCTTCCAAGCAACATTTTTGCTATCGATACGCGAAGAAGATTTGAATTTGGTCATAAATTATTTCAATTTTCAATGTTATTTTTTCTGCAAATGTGACATGATAAATGATGTGTAAATATTTGATTAATTAGGTAGGTGCAGGTAGGTGGTAAATGTAAATATTCTGCTGAACATAATATTGATATTGGTACATTCTTCAGCAGCCGATGACTGCGGTAAGTCAATTTTGTATTTACACGGCTTAGAATTTAGGAGTAGAATTTAAAATGGCTAATGGTTTAATATTAAAGGAAATGCGGAAAGTGTTAAAAATCAATATAAAATAAACTCTTGGCAAGTACCTAAAATACTGAAAAGTATTAAATCGTTTTATTTTATCTTATTTAGACGATATGAACATTTAACAGTGTTAATCTACTTATGTTGCTGACCCAAGAAACTCCACACTATTTTGTTGTTAGTAACTCGCGATATCAATACAACTTATACTGTGCCAATACTCTCTTAATTAATGTTATTCAATATAAATGGTACCAAAATATTGACTAAATGGTCATAACACTACACTTTTCTATTCTATTCATCATTTCATTTATCAATCATAATTAAAATAACAAGCATAAATTAGACCTAGGGCCTACACATGGAATAAACTTATGCGGTATTTTGATGGAAAGTGCGTCAACAACACAAAATTGACACATTTAATTTATTAAATTGTACTTAATAGAGCAATTAATTTTATTTCCTATGTGTCTGTAGAATAGTGCACAATTTTATTTATTTATAGTATTTATAGGTACCTACTTCAAATTGCTAAAATTCGTCGACTAATACTTTTCAGTTTTAAAACACAAACTTTCAAACCTAGGTACTTACTTACGTAGTACGTCACTTAACTGACGAAATTCAACCTTAAGTACAACTTGCGTCACGCGACCACCCCAAAACCTTTGACCTTAACTTGACATTACATAAAAATCACTTACTTTTTTCTCCAACAGCAAGATGGTCTCCCCTGGTTCCATCACTTTTTTATTTTCCGCCATTTTCGTAATTTTCTCACAGGGAAATTATTTTAGTTATAACTCGTAATTCGTTTCGGGAATGTTTGCTAACCGGTCGCGTGGATGAATAGAGACTGTCAGTTACCCCACAGTTGACGCATGCGCGTCTGCGATTAGCTCCCGGACCCCTATTTCGCGTGGTCAGTGACAACAGCACGCGTTGTACACGGGTTCCGTTCAATTTTGTACTTTTCCAACTGGGGTTAGAGTTTAGTTTTTGTTGCGGTTTTCTGGGTTAGACGATTAATAGTACGTTCATTCATCTAAAAGTACGGCACGCTTGCGTCAGAATAATCTGATTTAAAGATACCGAAATGGTATCTTCGGTTTTACCTACTTACATTAAGTTTTGTTTAATAATTACATGCTCTACTTTTAATACTTCATCATTGTCTGCTGACATAAGCGAGTGAATGCAATCTATGAGTAATCCTATGATGAAAGATATTCGTCAGCCCTTCTACGCTTCTTCAAAATCAAATACCTAAGTAGGTATAATCTAGCACTGAGAAATCTATGCGACCTAGGCCATCTACGTACCATAATTAATTCGTTTCATCATCGTCATCATCATTTCAGCCGAAAGACGTCCACTGCTGGACATAGGCCTCCCCCAAGTCTCGCCACATTGACCGGTCGTTATTGAAATTAATTAATTAATTCGTCACTGAAATGCAATTGAATTTGTAAGCAGGCTAACCAACTACCCTCTCTTGTTCACATTTCTATTTGGAGAAAAAGTAGGACTAACTGACTGACAGTAATTTAAACTGTAGTGATATTCATTAAAAATCTGCCTCGTTAAAATTAGCTGAAGTGAATTTAACGTGAGCTGTTAATCTCTACCTTGGTAGGAGCTCTTTTTACGCTTGCAGAATAGAGCGGCTGATTGAAAAGGTAGGCAGAACAACCACATGCACCTGACCAAGAAGCCTGCCAATTTCGGCACCTAACCTTTCTCTACTGCAAGAAAAAAATATACGAACCTACTAGGTACTTGGTGGATTTTTGTTTATACTTTGAGTAATTCTAAAATTCTCTTTGAATCATCAGTAGCTATTGTGTGTGTTAATCTGAGCATATCAGAGAGCACCCGTATCAGTAGCTTATCGGGATGCCCGTTGCCATGGAAACGAGCTTCTAAATATTCCAAATATTTGTAGTTAGTACTAGAACTTGCCTAAACAAGTACAGCATTCATCAGAAATGAGTTCAAATTATCTGCCAAATTATTCTAAGACGACCCACAGACCAAATAATTTATTAATAGGAATTTATACGAAAGTTATTAAACAGACCCTAAATAGTGGTATCTACTTCTCCTTACCAAGTTTCACCAACCAACCAAGTTAACCAAGTTTCTGGATATGATGATTGTGGTAAATCACATCAAGATTTTTAACATTTTCCAGTACTTCTCACGCGGACGAAGTCGCAGGCAAAAGGTATTTAGTTAAAAAATAAATACAAATGTGGAAGGATAGAGACCGAGAGAGTGGCTAAAGAAAAGATGGATGGGTTGTCTGAAAATGATATAAAAGAAAAGTGAGTCAGTGATATCATGTCGGTTGACAGGACGGAATGAACGAAGAAAACGTGTTGCTGACGACCCCAAGTAATAACGGACAAGGGCACGAAGATGATGAGGTACCTATTAATTATTTTTAGACGTGATAACGTCTTATAAATCGAGGAACACCGGCTGCACGCACGAAAAAATGTCACGTTCCGCCTGAGCCTGAGCGTGCAAGCGAGAGCGCGGAACAAGTGATAGAGAGGCACAATCGGCCCAAGCAATAAGCTCCGCACACCTCGACGAAAGCCATTGTTATTTAAGTTATGTATCTTATGTGTTATGTTACTATCGTCCATAAACCGACTTTACAGACAACCAATTTTTGTAGAACCATTTGGTCCGACGCCGACGTTGAGCTGAACATCAATGGTTAGTTTCTGTTGGTTTGCGTGTTGGAGCCAATAAATCGTTAACCTATTAAACTATACTCCGTTCACAATAAGATTAGACATATACCCACACCTTTTTTACAGTTCGTTCAACCGATTTTGACTTATATTGCGTTGGTGGCATGACAAATGGCAGTTGCAAAAAACAGTTGTTATTATAACCACTTTTTTGCCTCTAATGTCATCCTTAAGCCTACGGAATAGAAGTCAAAATCGGTTGAAGGGACTGTAAAAAAGGTTTGTGTAAATGTCTAATTTTATTGTGAACGGAGTAAAGGCATGTTTATCCTTGCAATCGAAAAACGCAAGTGTCTGTCTAAGTAGTACCTGGTCTAAATGGTACCTAATTTATTAATGACCGCGCCCCTTACCTGGCGTTAGGACTGTATGACGTACTTATTGAACTATTGGTCCGATTCCCTTGTTCAAACCCCGGCCAGACTATTGTAAACAAGCCCTCCACATCGGTCTCCACCGGCGGTTTACAACAGTGTAAACACTTGTTTGCAACAAAAATTCGTTTGACCTTCAACAACCTCTGTGGACGGACGCGCGTTATAAACCGCGTTGTAACCAAAGAGTCGACAACACACTGAGGTCAACACACCTAACCTTTTTTTTTTTTTTTTTTTTTTTAACCTAACCTAACCTAACCATGGGCTCCACAAGCCTCCCACCAAGGTGACCCCAGATGGAAGCTTGTCGAGAAAGAGATATAAATATCTTAAAATTAATTTAGTTCGTGCACAAATTAAATTAATTTAATTTAAATCTATAATAATATTCTAAACGCGAAAGTAAGTGAGGATAGATGGATGTTTGCTGTTTGTTACTTGTTCGCGCTTAAACGGTTGAACAGACTAGCTGTTTGGCAAACAAAAAAAAAAGCATACCTATGCACTCGCGAGCAATAAATTGAAATCACTTAATCGCGCGTTGCAAAACATTTTTTTACAATTTCTATATAATAAACTATGAATTGTGGTACTTACCTATATAGGTATCATTTGAAAGGTAATTTTGTTAGCATTCAAACGATATCAAAAAGTTTTAACACTAATTTAATTTTCTAAAGGGAATGCAATGAACTATGGATTGTGGTTATTTACTCGTATTACCTTTCAAATGACCATAATTTATAGTTAATTTCGGTTTTATAACGCTAAAAAATTTCGAATGTATTTAAAGCTTAGGTTTGGTATGTACGGTCAGCAACAAAAGTCGATTGACACTTCGGGTTTTAAAATCATCGGAAATGATGGAAAATCAACATAAAATAAACTTTTAACTATGGCTTGAAATACTAAAAAGTATTGCATTGTATTATTTTGAGTCATTAGATGTTAAATGTAAATGTAACTGTGTTAATCGACTTTTGTTGCTGACCGTACATGATTACGTACTGCTGGTAAGCTAGCTGGTATTATTGCTGGGATAGTAAAGTAATACATTTGGCATGTTGTATTAAATTACTTTCACGCAGGTACCTAATTAATTTAATAATTGAGACATTTTGAATTGACTTAAAAGCTCTCTGCAGCATCTCTATTTGTTTGAACTGAATGAATTACTTACCTTGACGCTAAGTTTTAGGTAAATTTATCTACACACCGATTTTTGAAACTGACAATCTTGCCAGAATCTTTGACTACTAAAGTTAATTCTTTCTACCAATCAGAACAGAATACCAAACCATACCAGAATACCATAAATCATTAAAGATTTGGGCCGAGAACAGAGCCCAGTCGGTGTATTGTCTAAAAATCTCCCTCGGCAAAACGTAAAGTGAGCTTAAGGTGACCTTCGAGCTGAATCCCAGGCATCATGGGATAACAGCTCACCTCAAGTTCTAAAGAGAGATTTATACGAAATGGAAGCCACTCTAAAACCACAAGGGGAAAAATATTGTATTTATACACACATTTTTTTTTTTTTTACTATTAGCGCTATTAGATAGGCTTGCGTTTGATTCACCTGATCGTAAGTGATAATGCGGCCTAAGTTGGAACACGCTTGCCTAAGATGAACCGGTTCACTCGTGCCTTAAAGATACCCAGATTATACTTATCAGGGAACAGAGAGGCGGGCTGGGAATTTCACAGTCTGGCAGTTCGCACAATAAATGTGGAGTCAAAGCGCTTGGTTCGAGACCGTGGAACTTCAACCATATAGCGGTGACGCTTCGCCGTATCTCTGCTCGTCCGATGATGGAACGGGGATGGGGGAATTAAATTGTGCAATTCCAAAGCACACTCTCCGAAATGTACCCATAAAAGACCGAAAGGCTAGCAACGGTGCGGCGATGTTCAAGGCTCTGAAGCTCATCCACATTGTCTAGGGATATTTTAAGATTTTTGATAGAAAACATGTATATTTGATAATTAATATAAAAATATTCAAGACTTTTATATGATGGAAAGTTTGAAGGCTGGCTAGCACTGTCTTTACTTTTTCTGTGTACATAGACGACTTTCGTAAAGGAGTTAATTTGTACAATCGCGGAGAAAATTAAAATAGTGTACCTACCTACCAAACGTTATTTTTGAAAATGGGATAGATAGATTTAGGTTGAGTATGTTCCACAAAAAAGTTCCCAACTACAGATACGATGAAACCCAAGTGTAAATTTTCAAAAAGAAATATACCTATACAATGTGCTCTACATTGTATAGGCATATATATTTTTTTTGGGATTTTGTGTTTTTTTTTTTTGGGATTGTGTCTTTCAAAAATTATTTCAATTTACATTGTATCGTGAAACATGTTATTTAATACATCATGCGGAATCCTAAACGTATTCTATTATTGTGCGAACTGTCTATCCTATCTGCTATTTTGCGTGAGTCCGACAAGCCAATAGCGATAACCTTGTGGCATTGTATATTTATCAAGAACTGACTTGCCGACACCGTGACAGACGAATAAATCTTTGATTTATGATTTAACTAATTATGATAAATATCTGATTTATCTACTACATAAGTAACTAAAACTCAAGTTATTGCAAATCTTACATAAGATTTTCCATAACGAGCAGAGGGCTAATTCACGTACCTAATTATATGACGCGCCGATGATGTTGTATTGTAGTGCAGTTGTAGTTAAGTTCAAGTTTGAGTGTTAAACGGTATTCTTGTAATCTTTAAACTGCGCGTAAGCTGCGCGTGAACTGCACGTCAACTGTACGACAACCAAACTTACATGGTGCACATGAGAGAACAATTATTACTCACTAAATACCTAATTGAATAGAATCAATTACATTTCAATGAATATGACGTTATTATAATATTAAAATAATAATCCAGTACAGATTTTAGTACTTTTTATATAATTATATAACTGGCATTTTGAGACGTCAAACAAATAGTAGAATACCGATCATGTTGCGTTCCGAAGCACGCACCAAAGACGCGCAACAGTAAAATGCCGTTATTGCGCTCACGTGACGCGAACTTGACGCGAGCGTGTCTGACAGCGGTAGAGAATACGAAAAGCGTTGTTTTGATCGAAACTTAACTGCAACAGCACTTCTTTAGTTACGTGAATTAGCCCACAGAGAGTGTAATAATATATTAATAATACCAGCCTATTATTGTCTCTGTGTATTGTCAGAGCAAAGGCCTTCTCATACAGAGAAGACACGAGCATTGATTGCATCACGCCTGGTCAAGGCGGATGGGCGATTCCAAACTTAATTTATGTTAAGGTATAGTGCACAGATATAGATGTACCGTATATAACGCAAGTATCACGATCTGTATGAAAACCAAGCGTGCCATGTTTTGACTACCTATTATGACGGCACAATGTAATGTTTTTCTTAAATTTGGTATTACCAGGTATTACTGAGGGTATTAGATTAAAAATAATTGTTTTTTAAATTAATAACGCATAATATTAATCACAAAATTACTTACCGATGGAAGGAAACGTTTACTTTATTTTTTTTACTTACGATTTTTGTACGTAAGCTAGGCACGAAACTAGGCACGCGAAGTAGTTGCTCTTGCGTTATCTAGGTCTATCTATATCTGTGGTATAGGTACTGTTTTTCTTCATCGATATCCAGTCAATCAAACCCACAATCTCATTCATGATAGGCTGGTGCCGTAACCATTGGGCCATCATGACATCTATAAGTCGTTAGTTACACTATTTATAACTCAAGAACGGCTAAACCGATTTGGATGAAAATTGGTGGGGAGGTAGCTTAGAACTAGGATACTTTTTTAACTTTTTTTTTTTAATCGGTGTAGGGTAGGCGTAGGGTAGGTCTAGGGTTGGGTAGGTGTAGGGTAGGTATGTAGGTAGATAGGGACAGGACAACTTATGTCGCGTAGTAGTAGTATAATTATAAACAAACAATGGCCGAGTGGTTTCGGCAAATACCTACATTGCCAAGTTTGCAACTTCTTAGCTCTGCTTAATAAAGATTCGCTCGGCAATTAAAGATTTAGGTATTTAAAGATTCAATACACACCTTAGATAACCTAGGAATTTCGTTATTTAAAAAACAGCATTCGATTCAAATATGTTTATTTTACAATTAAATTACATGATAATTACTTTCGTACTGTATTGGGGCCGAATTATTTTCATAGTAGCTAACAATTTATTTACATTGCGAATAACGATAAGTTACAATCTATTGAGATGGCATTATTTATAATTAGTAATATCAGTCCACATCACAACTGTAATTGAATTAGGGTGGGTGCCGACTGGAGCGTAAGCGAACATACTAAAATCGGAAACACAACAGGACTTAGGCCTTGCAGACCAGCTGCGATTGACAATGTCTGTAGATATGTTACAGTTAGTTGGATTAGTTGTCGCAGTATAGGAACATAGTTTCTTTTAGAAAGCAGACTGCTGAGTGGCACCACGGTGCGGCAAGGCATTTTTATGTGACGAAACATAATATACCTTGCGTCATGACAATAAAGTAAAAATTTGAAACCAGTACTGAAAAGATATAGTGAAATATCATTTCATTTTGTACCTACAACGATTATTATCATTGAAATTTCAACTATAATGTCATGATTATGTGCTTTGTTACATAAAAATGCCTTGCAGTGCCGTGACGGCAGTCTACGGGCTCTAAGAATTTCTAAATTAAATCAAGTATTTTATTCATTTTTTTTTTTAATCGAATGTAATGTTCTGTGTGGCTTTCAAATCTATATCTGTGATTAATTTGTGTGTACGGTCGATTATATTTGTTCGCTTAGGTCCACACATGTAACAAGCTACGCAACGCTTTTAGCACAAGTCAGTCACTACCCTTACAATTAATATAGGAGCACACTAGTCACTCACATTTATATGTATAGCTTCAATTTATGTTATATAAGTTTAGAGAAGAACAGTTATAAATAAATTAGTAAAAATTGTTTTGGCAAATCTTGACATAGCGATGGTGAAAATATTAACGGACATTGATTAGTGTGCACCTACATTTATTTAAAATTATCATTGATATTTTATTGTTGCTTCAAAATACCTACAAATTAATCAAATCTGATTTTAATTCATTATGATTCATTGAGACACTAAAATATTTATTTTTTAATAATTTTCTGCGAGATTCTCAATTAAAATAGATAGAAAAGGATGTAATATTATAAATTCTAAATGTATAATATTTTACAGCTAGTAGTTATTTGTCTGCATTAAAACAGACTGATATAACGTTTTTACATAAATTTTATAAACATGCAAAAATTAAAATAGAAAAATAATAATTTTCTTTTATTATCTTCAATATTAATATATTTTACATTTCATAAAAGTTCAAATTAATATCTTTTGTATAATATCTAGTTAACCATTTACATAACGTGTTGTCTATTTTATTAAATAAAAAATGCCTTACAAAAACCTTTTACACTTACTATGCTCCAAACAAAATATTATATAATTAAAATGTCCAAAATAAATATCTAATTTGCAATATCCTAAAATTTCTAACCAAAACTCTACTCGTTGAACAACATAAAATGTAAATTATATATATATGCAATATATAAACATTTCATATTTGGCTAAACACCTTTAAATTTTCACCAACGTGAATGTGGCAAGATAATTACATTAAAGTTTTATTTTAAAGCTTTAAATGTCACTAAATAAACGAATAATAATAATTATACTTTTTATAAATATTATAAATATATTAGACATGCAAAGTCTATTTATAGTTTTTCTACCAGAGAGTTATATTATTCTTTTAAAGTAATTATGTCAAATTAAAAGATTTTTGTAAAATCAATTTTACCATAATGGTAACTCTGTATAGTGAACTGCTGGCACCAGCTGTTTGGCGCCAAAACAAACGTCAACCGGGCACAATGGCGGCACGCGTTATACCGAAGATAATATAGAAATAGTAAAATAAAAAGCCTATTTTGATTAAAGATTTTAACTGCGCAACGAAGTAGTTTATTAAAGCCGCTTTGTATAATCTGATCTAATTGAATATTTCATACAAATATCGTTGTTTTATTCATGCATACATGCATAACAACGACAGAATAGCGAATAAAATAATTATATTGAAAATAATTGACAAAGTTGATGAGCAGACCTAATTGTTCATAATTTTAAGGAATAAATATAATAAAGCTAATGGCGTTATTTAAAAAAAAGCAACGTCCTATGTAGGTAATATAAATGTTTCACATTGTAAAGGAAACCCAAACTTATTTACATTGACATAACTATGACATTAGCATGCAAACTCACCTATTCCTTTCATACCGTACGTCACAATACGCGGTTTTGACATAATTTATAAATTATTTACTTTTAAATTTTATTTTTAATTATTAATAATCGAAACTTTCGATACTTCTCGTAAACTATTAGGCCGGTTTACTACTCGTTGATCGTTTGTTATATTAAATTAGATAATAGTATTATTATATAATAATAGTAGGTAAGAATATGTAGTGGCGTGCAGAAAAGTGAAGTCATTACAATAATTAGCACAGATGCATGCTAATAATATTATAAATGCATACCAAGTGAGTACTGGCTAATATTACTGAAGCGATTTTGATGAAACTGGGTACCTAGTGTACCTACAGACTAAGTTGGAATTGCAAGAATGTATAAAGGCTACTTTTCAATGCGCGATTTCGCCTGCATCCGCGTCCGTATTAATTTTTCATTAATACAATATTTACTACACAAAAAAAATCTCTATGACATTTCTACCGGTAGTCGCTCCATGTAAAACACTGGTACTCAGCTGCATCTGGTTAGAATGGAAGCCGACCCCAATATAGTTGGGAAAAGGCTAGGCAGATGATGATGACATTTCTATAGCCTGACTACTCAAACGCAACTTAAATTTTAATCTTATACTGTCTCTGTCACTTCAAGGTGTACTGTAGCGACAGAAATAGTTTTAGAACATTTTACCGTAAAGGTAAATATGAGGTTCCCAAATGAATAACAGGTCAATTAATCGTAGTAGGTACTTAAGTTTTACCGCCCGCCACTACATAATTAATAATAATTATAATACAATTGACATAGACTATAATAATTAATAGTAATTATTTCATAATATTATACAATCTATGTTTTCACACCCACTGAATGTTATGAAAAAATGTTATTTTAATCAGGTCTAAAGTGCAAGTTTTGTAATGTTGAAGATGATCTGAGGAGATAAGTGTCGAGTGATGTCTTGGCGCCAATTGTTGCATGAGTCGTTATGAAAGGCACTTTCCTTCTGGCTATTCATAATTAGATAGTTTAATATAAATGTAATATTTTATCCCTTATTTTAACAGACGAAATTAGAATGAACATGTGAAAAATTGTCGTAAGCATGCATAAATTTTTCGTTCAAAAAGTCGGGTGATAACTATATTGATTTAGATAATCACGTTTCAGTTGTAAATGTTTATGTTCTAACGTGGTTATGTTGTAACATCGTTATGTTGTAACTTCGTTATGTTGTAACATGGTTATTTTGTAACATCGTTATTTTGTAACATCGTTATGTTGTAAATTCGTTTTGTTGTAACTTGGGTATGTTATAACATGTTTAAGTTGTAACAAGTGACGCAAACGTTTTATCTTTATCTTAACGCCTGATATTAAAACACATTTTAAAAATGATTTCGGATTTGCTATTTTGGCCATTCAATCTACTAATACTTGCGATTTTTTCCTGACATTTCAATTTATAACATCAGGGTCTGTTATTCATAGTTATAACTATTATAGTATACGACAAATTTTGTACACACTATAGTAAACATATTAAACACTATGAAATCGTATTGCTTCAACGCGCGTTAAGAATAATGTACAATTTCGTAATTACTAATCATATATATATAACAAATATAATAACATCCTTTTCTATCAACTTTAATTTTTATCGAAATTTAAAATTAGATCTAATTTAACCGATATTTTTTTAAGATCAGGGACTTGAAATAATTTAAAATTAAAAAATATAAATAGACAATACTTTTATACGACGTTTAAAAAGAAATATTGCAAATATCGCAGTCCAGCGAATTCGATTCGCAGTATTATTTCGAGTTGTAGTACAAAATGTTAGTTTAATATAAGTTAGGATACTTAGATAATTTTAAAGATAACTTACCTAAAGTATTGTTAAATATTTTTTTTATAGACACAGGTACGAAGATCGATAGATTTGACGGCTATACACGCTACAAATGAAATACACAACGAAAAATGGCGAAAATACTTAAAATGTAAACCATAATGACCATTATGTAATATAAATCAAACTATTTACTTGAATTTTTGTCCAATTGTAGGTGTGTTGCATAAAATATTACATGTATGTATAGCCACAGTGTTATATGAATACCATATCTGTGATACAGATAATAATATAGTTTTGACAGCGGTGTTCAAATTATTCAGAGTGAAATGCCACAAATATAACTAAAAAAGTTTTGCTAATACAACTTTTCAGATAGATGAAAGATTTTCTCTAAACCAATTAGACATGTTATTTAATATCAGCAAAATAAAATTACTTGGTTAAAGTTCAAACACAACCGTTATTCAGAATTTCAAATGACCAATTCAAATCTAATGTTTACGATATGTTTGTTACACGAACAAATAATATTTATTTACAGTGATTTTTTTAATCACAGAGTATGTCGAATAAATTCGGTGATTATAGGTACTAGCCAGTTCTAATACTCGTTCGCTGATAATCGTACTCCGAGTACTACATATTTACACTTCACTACGACCAGTCGCATGTAATTATAATAATTTCATATAAATTCGAATACACATTAAAATAAAATATTTAAAAAATCCAATTTTATAACGATCAATGAAATAATATCTAATTTTATTTTATTTACATTTCGAAATTATATAAGATATTTAGAAATAACTTATACAAACATAGTTTATAAATAAAGGACACAATGTCACAGTACAAAACGAAAATACAAATCAATCATAATTCTCTAAAAAAAAATCTTATATGAAATGATTTAGACAGTAATAAAAACCCCAGAGTCACGCGGCCATACTGAATGACAATACAGAAACGACTCCACATTACGCACACTTACAAAATTACGCGTCGTACCAAATCGTCATCCAAGGATTTTTTTAATGGCTTTGGCAGATATATTTCTCGCCAACATAACTTCGCTGACGGCGGTCATAAAATGTGCGAGTAGGACGACAATACGGGATTTCTGAAACTATACTCATGGCCAAATACTCAAACGTTACTCAATTTTAAGACGCCGATAAATCTCGTGCTGTCTCTATTCTTTTATATCAAAATGACTGTGACAGTATGAGACTTAACGACATCTTAAAATTGTGTAGCGTTTAACCTTTTGTCTAAATGACAAACCAAAATGGGGCAGCACGGACAGACAGGAATGACAGACGAATTATTAGTCTATGTGAATGGAGGCACCACTCTAAATACCTAAGTGAAACCCACTGTGGGCAGACGCTCTGTTTCTGAATGCATACATAAGATAAAGAAAACACATATCACTGTCTTATGTCTGCCCACAGTTTTTTCACTTATAAGCTTCTTGAGTAGTAATTCGTAGCTTGACGCCAAAGGCACGTTTTTGTTTTTCGACGTAGCGGTCAATAGGTTAAGTATATGACCATCAGTTTCATGTCGTCTCTCTCCCACATTTTAAAACCGCGACTGCCTCAAAAGTTGGCGTTTACACTCGTCCTTCACTTTCACCCACTCAAAATCTATAACCCAACTCTAAAGGACAACGCATCAACAATATCCCAAAAACCTTGAAAGGAAAACGACCTCCTATATCATAACCTAACAGTGACGTCATCATCGAGGGTGGTGTCTACCTCGCAGCAGGAAGCAAGCTCTTCAAAAGACATACCATCGAGGGTCAGGGAGACGGTGGAGATGCTCTTAAATAGAGCTTCTGTATCCAGGTCTTCTGGGAGTTTCGTGAGGAACTGGGCGGCGGAGATGAAGTCCATGTTTTTCAGCTCTTCTTGGTAGAGGTGGAGGACGCCTGTAAGGGGAAACAGATTTATTCAAATGTGAGACAAAAGTAATCATTATAATGAGAATGTAATACGCTTCATTAATTAATACGTTTGAGCGTGTTCCGCGTGACAGCCACTTTGACATAAAGCGAAAAAAATAGCACGAGACTTAACTTAAAATTGGGTAGCGTTTGAGTATTTGGCCATTAGTCTTATAATTAAAGGTAAAATTTTCAATAGTCGGAAACTCAAAACCATTTATTTCAAATAAACCAATTTACAGCAAATTTGTCAAGAGTCAGTCAGTCAGAAACTTGTGAGATAATGACTGGCCCAAAATTGAAACTATACCCTGTTCACAAGAAGATTAGACATAAACACAAACCTTTTTTACAGTCCCTTCAACCGATTTTGACTTCTATTCCGTAGGCTTAAGGATGACATTAGAGGCAAAAAAGTGGTTACAATAACAACTGTTTACTGCAGTTGCCATTTGTCATGCTACCAACGCAATATAAGTCAAAATCGGTTGAACGGACTGTAAAAAAGGTTTGTGTATATGTCTAATCTTATTGTGAACAGGGTATAGGAAGTAAGCATACTAAAATAACTACGTATATCTCAATGCATTTTCAAAGTTTCAGCCTTTATAAAATGACTATGTTCTGGAGACTGGGATCTGTTTTATAGGACCTCTTTTCTTTTATATATTTATATAGGTACATATATATTAGATATATTAATATCTATGTGTATTTTTGTGATTTCGTTAGCTTATATCTTTTTTTTTTACTTTTTGCTATGCACCTGCCATGTTATCTCTTCACCACCCTTGGTTGGCTGGTAGACAATGCCTAAGACATTAAGTCCGCCTTTGTACCTTAGTGCATGGAGTCTAAATAAATCTGTCTATATTGAACATTTTATAAACATTCACCGCGTCCAGTCACCATACAAATGGATCTAATTGTATTTCTTATCTCGGTAAGCGTTGGTCTGCTTGTGTGGATCTTTGAGTATTTATATAAAAACTGTAGGTATGAGTCCTGTTGCTAGAAATAAACATTTAAGCTATTGCATAGTTTTGTCGCGGGCTTTGAGCGCGGCGACCGAATCAAGAAATCCCGTAACGAAAATAAAACCTGACACCTCCCACTCCGTTTACCTTGTAGCTCGGCCGAGCGTTCGCTTAACGTGTATGTATATGGTATATTTAATCATAAGGTGGGGGGGGTAGGTATACCTATGTATATATAAAATGCTCTGCAATAGCTTTACCGCGGCGAGTAATCCGATCCAGCCTGTCCCTTTGCTGTCCCTAAAACCACAGGAAAGTCCGGTTAAGCAGCCGACAACCTCCTAGGTAGACCAGCGAGATCCGAGAGAAAAAAAAAAATGACCGCGGCAGTCCCCGAGTGCCACAGTGCTTTTCTTTTTACTGACGTACCCAGAGCAGTGTTGAAGAGGAAGGTGTCTCCGTCTCGTAGGAACACGTCCCACACGCGACACGCCGCGTCCAGGGGCATGGCCTTAGCGAACGCGGTGTACAGCCACTCCAGCAGGTACAGCTCGGGGGCCACCGTGTCGGCCAGCGCGGGCAGGTGGTGGCGCAGTAGCGTGGTGTAGGCCTTCCATAGCCGCTGGGAAATTAAAAAACATTTATGACGATAGTCTTTTAGTTTCAAAGCTACTTGAAGTTATGCTAATTTGAGAGAAAACAATAGTTTTATTTAAAAAATCGTTCAATGTTTACCCGAAGTTATTTCAAAAATTGCTACCAAAGTTGAAAACTTACCACAGTTTCTCGAATGAAAAACTAATGTCAAATTGGGAAGTTCCAATTCACAGGAGCATACAAAATGCAGCAGGAATAGTTTCAGTCACGGCTCCGGCGGTCCCACGCGACCTTGCCGTCGTAGAAGGTTTTAACGCTCACCATCACAACTTCGGCATGCTGGCCAGCCGGTTATTAGACGACAACGCGCGTGTGATGCTCCTGACCAGATATCTATTAGGCTGTTTGCACTGGTCTTCTCCCAGTTGTAAACGCCCCTTTGTGCCTAACGTTTTAGTTCTGTTCTGTCTCCTACATGATATTGCGGGAAGGGAAAATACCTTTTTTTCTTACTCTTTCGCTGTTCTTTTCTGATTAATTTCGTTGCAAGATTTAAGACAGTTGAATCGTTTTTCCGGGACACATCGAGCACCATTGCTCCGGCGATTTTCTGGTGGTCGCCACCGTTGATTCAGGTTTACCGATGTTTCAGTGGTTTGGAAATAGTATGGCGGGCCTTTTTGCTACAGTCGTGGTATAACAGAGACCTTGAACATTCAACACACCTGCATGGTAGCTCCGTCCCTGGTGAAGGCAGCTCTCAGCACAGGTCCGTCCAGCAGGTTAGCGAAGCAGACGAACGCTTGAGGCGCTTCCATGTTGAGGATCAGTACTGCTGCTATGAACGACATGCCCTGTAAGGAAACATTTCATTGTCAATCAGATGTGGCATCATCAAGCCTTAGCCTTAATTATGTTAGGATCGGCTTCCAGTCTAAGCGGATGCAGCTGAATACCAGTGTTTTACATGGAGCTACTGCCTATCTGACCTCCATAACACAGTTACTGGTACCGGTTACAGTGCCGCTTGGTAAGCCTGCTTGTCAGTCTTTCAGGGGGCCAAGTCTGCTATTTTTATAATTTTGTCATTCCAACACGATCCCATTGTCATTTTGCTAAAAGTTCGTAATCTGCTAAATTCATAATGGTTGATTGGTCGGTCGAATTAAAAGCAATGACTGCACAATGACGTTCTAATGGTAGGTCACTGATCAAAGGAACGGTCAAAATTTTTGCATATTACCGCCAAGTCAGTCATTCAGTTGTCATTTTGTACGAGATTACCATTCTATATCATTTCTTTCAACGGTGTGTCAGTGGTTGATCATTGGAAAGTCATAATGACGCCATTATATTAGTAGATTACCAAACTTGTCAAAATCAACAATTATGTAATCAATGATAGACCATTCTGACACTATTGTAATAGCAGACTTGAGGCCCATGCTTCTGACTGACTGAATGACAGCCGTGTCCGGTTTTACGTGCTTTCCGAGGAACAATAATTTAAATGTGGCAATACTGGAAAATCCAAGGTGATTGCAAATTTGATGCATTTCTTGAAAGAGGATATACTAGATCTTATTTGTAACCATGATTTTGACCCCGAAAAACCAACTGAAGTCAGAGTTAAATTCGTTTTTAGTTAACATCTCCTATCTAGTTCATAGATAACCTATTTTTGAAAATTTAGGTTCTTAGGTCAAGTAATTTTTGAGTTTTCGTGTTTTACTATTTCATCCGCGTTATAGTCTAAACAAACCCCAATGACACACCAAGGTATAATTACAAATACCGCTACACGATCATAAAGAACAGTTCAGCAAACTTTAGCATAGTTCCACTGTGGTCATAATATCATTCGCGCATTGTTATCACGTAACTATTACCAGCGAATAGTGATGCATGCGAGGAAACGCATGTACCGTTGTAATGGATTTTTTGTATCGCGAATTAAAAGTATTTGGGCTTGAGTCTGTTACTTTTAATGTTCTAATGAAGAAGGATGCTATTCGCGACACCACATGGGTTTGACAAAAGAGAGATACGGGCAACTAACTTCAACTTTTCTGACTAACTGACCGACTCCTTGACAATTCAAAAGTGCACGTAAATGGTTTAATTGAAATAAATGCTTTAACTTATTTAAACGTACCAACACCTGACACTTCACACAAACGAAACTATTTAATTACCCACACTACTACCAAAATAACAGACTGTACAAATACGTGTGTGTGTGTGTGTGTCTACGCAGTTTCGAGAGCACATTCGACGCAGGAAGAGGTGCAGAATAGTGTTTCGGAGGGACTGTATTTCAGCACAAAGTACTGTGCGGCTGCGGCGCGCCCGAGCAGAGACCACTCAGAACAAACCGCCATTTTTCGCGCACACACATTGACATTACGTTTATAGACATTCTCAAGCAGTTTCAAGCAGACTTCAGTCTCGACTGTCACGTGTTGTCAAAATGATTAAATGATGTAATCGACATTTTATGACGAACAGGAAAATTTTGTTATAAACAAATTGCAGAGTTCCAACCAGTGTCACTAAAATTTCATATTGTCACAAATAAAACCTACAGAGTCAATACAGTAGCAGCCCTAGTGAGTCTGGTAAGTTTAGGTAAATTATTTTTGAAGATGGCGGGAGCGGTCCTTCTGTAACCTTTATATTTTGTGATTTCAGTATCAACTTGCGTGTCGCTACTATGCGGTAGTACTAATATTAATACTGTGACGTACCTGTACATATCCAATATCGGGTCTATAGCACACATACGCCGCAAGCAGCTCATGCAACACATCAAAGTACGGTCCTCCTGGCTGGAAGATGCATAGATGAGGAAACGTCCTCGCAATGTCCAACTGAATCAGCTCCATGGAACATTCATCACTATAGTCTAACAGATTAGGGTTGGATTTCGAACAACACTTCTTAGGCCCTGCATCTGTAGCTTGCGACTTAAGATTTTGCTCGCTAAAGTTTCTAGGGATACCTAAGCGAGGTTTTTCTTCATCAGTTTTGATTCTGTCATCAGTTTTAGCTAAGATATCGTCTAGTTTGGCCAGTTTTTCTTTCTGTTCTGTAACTTTTTCTTTTTGACAGCTGCATTTGTCGTTTCTGTTAATTTTTAATCTTTTTCTTCGGAGCTGTGCTTCGTGAAGCCTCTGCTTGGCTCTCGCGACGTAGTCCTGGTACATGTCGTGGGTAATCTTCAGTTTGTTCTCGATGGCTAGTTGCCAGACTTTGCCGCGAACTGCAGGGGGGAGCCCACTCCACCAAAGTTCTAGAGTGCGTTTTGAGTTCTTCCTGTAAATAGAATTGGTTGAAGTTTAGGTTTCATTTTCCTGTTTTAGTTTATTTTTATTTCGAGGGTTTTCAAACTAATTTATAGGAAATAAATTTGTTATTATATGTCGTCCTCGTTATGTGTTTTAAGGATTAATAATAACCTTTTGAATTCATAACATTCAAAAGGTATCAATTTACTTGTCCATTGTTATGCACATTAAATAGAGCCACTAACAGAATTTGCATTAAAACTGAGCGATGGACATCAAATATATAGTATATGTAATATGTAAAATACTACAGCCTTCGTCAGTTGTAATAAGTCTCAATTGTATATAATAATAATAATATGTGGGGACATTTCAACACTTCACACATGGCCATCTGAACCCAAAGTAGGGACCCTGTACTATGGGTGTCAGACAGCTGATATACATCATCATCATCATTTCAGCCGAAAGACGTCCACTGCTGGACATAGGCCTCCCCAAGGGGGTGTTTTGCCATAATCGCCACGCTTGGCAGGCGGGTTGGCGATCGCAGTATGGTTGTTACAAAGGCACAGAGAACGTTGCTGCCCATTCTCTGGTGAGTCCCTTAGTCGCCTCTTACGACACCCACGGGAAGGTATGGGATGGTGCTATTCTTTACGTCCGACACCACACGGACAATATACATACTGATAAAACTGCTGATATACATAGACATACATTTAAATACATATATAGATAAACAACACCCAGACACAACAATACATTCAATTTTGATAAAGATTATTTGTTGTTCATACGAAATTAAGATTTATTACAAATGACAAAGGTTGTTATTATTTTACATACTGTCCGCATCATTGTGACACACGGGATAGCCGCGTGGGCACTTCCACTTGTTTTGTTCTATTCCGTGGTTAACAATAATTATATAGTTATGTATGTCTATTCTGTTACAGTCAACAACAAAAGTAGATGATCAAAAACAGAAATTCAATACTTATAAACGGAGTTCGCGTCAGAACTGTGTGGCGACGAAGTGATTCAAAAGTACGTATATGTGTGACAATTACATACTTTTAATAAATAAACTAGTAATAAATTATATAAATTAGTGTTAGTAAATTAGTAGGTATTGAATTTCTGATTTTGATCATCTACTTTTGCTGTTGACTGTACAAACTCCCTCGGTGAACACCTAGGTGAAGTGAGCAGTCATCTGTCCTGATGCTAGGGATTTACAAAGCACTACTATCGGATGACAGCTCACTTCACCTAGGTGTTCACCGAGGGAGTTTGTAACTGAATAGCACTGCGGTATGACATACTGAAAAAAAAATACTAGTTATTGTTATAAATAATACTTTCTGAATATACACGTTTGCATTCCAATACTTGTATTTGCCAAATAGATAAGACATAGATAACAGTTACAAATGTTACAATGATGTTGTAATTATTGATTACATTAATATGATATATTGGATTAACGTTGCGACATATCAGTAATTCATGTCAATTAATTAGCGTAATTATCCAGGAATTTCAGGCATCCGGAAATATACAGAAAATCTATACCTGCTTCATCCTGTACATATTATAAATAATTTTGTGTTTGTTCGGGCTAATACTGTAGATCGAACCCAGGATGGGCCAGGTCAACAGTCGCGCTTGAGATGGGGCAATCAAAATATGGGGCAGGATCGACAGATTGTGATAACTTCGATTGTTTGGATAATAAGGAGATGGTGACTCATTTACCAAAAGGTGGATAGCTATTTCAGTTCCTTTTAACCGACTTAAAAAAAAAAGAGTGAGAAGATTATCAAACAAAATACAAATAGACAGTGCGGAACACTGCGAGGGAAGCCACGAAAGCAAATACAAATTCAATAACGAATACCTACAATCTCGTGATTGTATTCGCTTTTGAATTTTTATTTGTATTAGTATTTGTTTTTTTTAACAATGCTACGCTTCGTGCTGTACTGACTCGTGTCAGTACAGCGCGAAGCGAATTGTAGGTATTCGTTTTTGAATTTGTATTTGCTTTTGTGGCTTCACTCGCAGTGTTCCGCACGGTCTATCTGCCTTTTGTTTCATAATCTGAGGAGGAGACATGACATTAATTACGGAAGTCGGTGGCAATTCAAAACAACAAACAGAACAAAGCCACCGACTTCCGAATCTAAAGTCATGCGTGTTCTGTGCTAAAGTTATTTATCACTTTTTAATTTTTGAAGCTGGTTCTTTTTGCAAAAAAAGGTTTTTTTGCTTATGTTAAATGGAATTAAAGGCTACGCGGTCGCCAACCGCGGCCAGACATACGTGAGCTTGGTGGTTTACAACCGTGCATACCACGAAAAACAGCATCGGTTTAGAACAGGGATGTTGCGAATATTCGCATCCGCATCCGCAAATGCGGAGCTTCCGCATCAATTTGGACATCTGCATCCGCATCCGCATCCGCGGATATGAAAAAATCTGCATCCGCAACATCCCTGGTTTAGAACAGCATTGTTGGTCGCCAGCCAAAGTCACCTCTGTCGAGGACGCGGTTTGCAATCGTGTAGTAGGCACATATAGAGCCGTTTCCTGCTTCCCTTCCATATATTCAATAGTAGGTCATCACTTCAGTCGAAAGACGTCCACTGCTGGACATAAGCCTCCACCAAAGGGGGGGGGGGGGGGTTGCCATAATCGCCACGCTTGGCAGGCGGGTTGGCGATCGCAGTATGGTTGTTACAAAGGCACAGAGAACGCTGCTGCCCATTCTCTGGTGAGTCCCTTAGTCGCCTCTTACGACATCCACGGGAAGATATGGGATGGTGCTATTCTTTACGTCTGACACCATACGGAACAATAGTAGGTACTAACGTGTTATTCCACTCCGGCAGTATATTCTGCGTCCACTCCTTGGCATGCCTCGCAAGCCTCTCCTCCAATCGCAGCGACTCCTGCATGCGAGCGTGTCTGGCAGCTGCCTCTCGTTCCACCCTCCGCCTCGCTGCCTCCACCATCCGTGCGTGCTCTGCCTTGTGGCGAAGCGCCTCTTCAGTACATTTTGCGGGTAGGTTTGATGGTCTGAAAAGAGATAGGATCGGTGAAGTTTTATTATGAATTAAGTTCTGCATGCGAGAAAGTATACCATAAAACATATGCTCTCGGAAATAGTGTAGTGTTCTAGGAGTAATAGAATTCTTGCAATCGAACCAAACGTATCGACTTGACTGATGACTTCTCATCATCTGCCTAGCCGGCTTCCAGTCTAACCGGATGCAGCTGAATACCAGTGATTGCCTTTCGGACCTCCACAACCCAGTTACTGGGTAACACAATACCCCTTGGTAAGACTGGATGTCAGACTTTCAGGCCTCTGACTACCTATAACGACTGCCAAAGATCTACGAATGACAGCCAAAACCAACGGCTTTTCGAGGCAAAGAAGGAACTCGGTTTGAAATAGATGGTCACCCATCTACAGACCCACCGCGGAAAGCGTAGCTTAATCTTGGATCGATAGATCTGTACGGCTTTTACTTAGCCACGAGCGTCTCTGGACTTTTGAGCTGACTTCTAACTAACAAAAAAACCAATGAAAAAAAAAACAAACAAACTAAATAATCGTGTTTTTTTCTACTGTTCAGGGGAACATGCGGATATTCATACAGTTCATATTACAATCATGAATTCCTAAACCCATAGCGTATAATTGGATAGATAAGAAGTTAGCCCTAACCATATGATTTACAACCCAGTTCAATTATACTTGTACAAAGTTGAGCCAATTTACTCTTTTTCTGCTAGAGCATAGATTTCAATAACATTATATCTACTCTCAGATTATGAAACATAAGGCAGATAGACCGCGCGGAACACTGAAAGTGAAGCCAAAAAAGCAAATACAAGAATACCTACAAGCTTCGTGCTGTACTGACACGAGTCACTATAGCACGAAACGCCGCATCGTTAATAAAGACAAATTAAAATACAAATACCTACAAATTCAAAAGCGAATACAATTACGAGATTCTGGGTATTCGCTTTTGAATATGTATTTAATTTGCTTTTTTGGCTTCACTCTTAGTGGAATACTGAGAGTGAAGGCAAAAAAAGGCAGATAGCCGCGGTCTATCTGCCTTTTGTTTCATAATCTGAGATTCTACTCAACTTTCATATCAATCACTAGCGACCCGACCCGGCTTCGCATGGGCCTATAGCCTTCCTCGATAAATGGACTATCCAACACAAAAATATTTTTTCAATTCGAACCAGTAGATCCTGAGATTAGCGCGTTCAACCAAACAATCTCTTCAGCTTTCTAATATTATAGTATAGATAATGTAAAACAAAGACGCTCCCGCTGTCTCTACTCTTAGATCTTTTAAACTCCGCAACTGATTTTAATGCAGTTTTCCGCAATAGATAGAGTGATTCAATAGGACGTTTAAGGGGCTATTTAACGATTTTTACAGATTTTAAACTGACAATCACGTCAAAATGTGTAGTGTAAATGATTTGAAAAAAAAAAATGTTAAACTAGAACATTCGCTTAATCATTTAGTATGTGAATATTTTTGATTAAATTCATATTAAATAGTTTAATTAACTCGTAAAGTTGTGTCTGACGCGGACAAAACATTGACAATCACACAAAATCTACCAGGTATAATTAAACGAAACTTACACTATCTTACAGACAATTTTATTATCTATCTTTTAGTATACGCCTTTTTTTAAGTTAACGAATACTATCTTTTATTTAATTTTTTCGATTAAACTTTGAGAGTTTTGGACGCAGCGCATACGATTCTCTGGTCGCTCAAGGTCGCCGGGGTATATCGTCGCCTTAAGGTGTATAATTTATTAACAATTTGTGTAAATTGATTGAAATATGACGACAATAGCCCGTGCGAATCCAGGGCGGGTCGCTAGTAAGTAATACCTATTAGTTTACATTTTGATTACCCCAGGTTTCCTCACGATGTTTTCATTCACCTATCACGATCACGATTTTCATAAAATACAACATAAAAAAATCACTAAAATCTTCGGAACGACGAAATCAAATAAGTACTTATTACAATTGATGGAAAATCCGGTTCATTGCAATCATTTATAATTATTATCTTAACAATTACATTATTATGCAGTATTATACGCAATTAGATAATACAAAGGATCGCTTCATAGTAAGGTTATTAGTAATAATAATGTGATTGAATATTCAAACCATACCGTGCAGGGTTTGCGTGCGATGCATAATGTATGGAAACGCATCTAAGATGGATGCACGCTTGTAGATCTAGGACAGGCCGAGTTACATTGTTGGATTATAATTTTGTATCTGGATTTATATTCCATTATAAAACTTGGTCCATGACTACGTTCGCATAGATTCCGAACTCTCAAAGCACCTTAGCGGGATCCTTAGGTGCTTTGTTTGAGGAAAAGATATAAAGTAATAACATCAAACTTTGTTATTAAGGATTTTCAATATAAACTTTCATCCCCTATTTTACTACCTTAGAGTTGGAATTCGTGAAAAACTGGATCCTTGTTTTGTTATGTTTAACCGTAACAGCCCTTTCACACGGCAGTCCAGTTTTTAACAGGATCCCGTTTTCTGCAGGATCCCGTTTGATGGCGAATGTGTTTATATGCTAGCGTTCACACGAGCATCCCGCATGCGGGATCCTGCAAAAAACCGATCCGGTCGAATTGTGCCGTTCGGTTTTGTCACTAGAAACTGGATCCGAAGTCCAGTAAAAAGCGGGATCCCGTTTAATCACACATATATTTCAATAGCAGTGTTCACACGGCTTCCTGCATGCGGTTTTTTGCGTAATACCATTTTGTATTTCATATTTTTCTATCTTAGGGGTTGAATTCGCGCTGTCGCAAATCCATTATAAGATGTCGTCTCTTACCTACAAACTACGTACCTTGATAATTTCAGCTTCATAGGTAAAGTCGTTTGCGAAGAAAACAAACCAAAGGCAAAAACTTTTCTTACTGTCTGTACAAATAACAAAATTTGTAAACGGGTCCAGTTGACCAATTCAAAATATGCATTAGGTCAACTGAACCTACGGGGTCACTTTGAGTGGGGTCAGTTGCCTAAAGAGCCGCGATCGAGTGACCTGTCGTTTTTCTATTCTTTTAGATTTAATCGATTCAAAAGTTTTTATCGAAGAAATTGAATTTGATACAACAGGTGCTTACATGTTATTTATGTATGATTTATGGCCTTCGATGATATTTAGCCGTAGATTTTAAAGAGTATTTTCAATACTAACAATGGTAATGTTCTCGCAATCTCTGCACCTATTGGATATAGCGGGATAAACCTCCAATCGACAATTCTCATTCCAGATGTCACAAAGATCTTTGTAAATTCTGCTCAGGATACAGATCCAAACCCAGTTTTATCTTTTTCTCTCTAAATAGACAAAGCAAGTTCTATTCGTGTAAACAACTTCAGCCTTGGCCTTTCCTCAAAATTACTATTACTTAGGAAAATGTCAGTTGAAGCCGTACATTCATCGCTCGCTACAGTCGTAAAGTTTTATGATATAGCCTTTATCACAATCAATGATACTTAGTTATGATATCTAACAACTGAATGTGTTTTGAAAATGTTGAAATATGCAATGGCGCAGAATGTACCATGACCATCTTTGCCTGAAGGTATCTTAAAAAAATAAAAGGTCCAAATGCACCTTTCGAAATTTAAATTGAACATGCCTAATTTCGCACAGCTACATGCCAAAATGCTAAAGTCATTAGCATCTTACAAGACTAACACGACTCATCGAGATTTTGCAGATGCAGATACGCCATTTCAATTTTCGAGCCTAATTAACGTTTACCTTTAAACAATGGTCACGCTAGTCTTCATCCACTAATCAGGTTAAAAATCGCAATTAAAATAGAATCTAAAAAAAATAGTAACTTGCGTGTTCCACGCTCCTTGTAATCCCAATTTTTTTTACGCATAATTACTGTACCTGCTGGCAATAACTTCAACACAAGAGATACAAAATGATTTACTTAAATGTTCACTTTGAATTAAGAAAGCGTATGCGAACAAAATAATGTTTAATTCATTATAACGCATTCCGGTAAAAGCGTCTGCACCTTTAATAATGCACGAATGACTCTGTATGCTTCGTTATGCATGCATTTCAAATCTTAAGAGTGTATTAGCTTATAAGCGCAACGCACGCATCGAATAAACCGTGGACAATTCACATAAATACGATAAATCCATAATGATTGATGAAAACAGATTTAATAGCTTTGAAACGCATGATAACAAACCCTGATGTGAAGCCGAATTGGTATGTGGAAAAGTTAATGAAAGGTACAAGTAAAGAGGCATTTAGGTTAGTAATCCGAAGACATCGTTAGGGCACCAAAGAGCTACTCGCTAAATAAGCATCATAATAATTGAAAATTGCACGCTAGAGAACTTTACTCAAGATTGCGTAGTCACACGCGAAATAAATTCCCATGTAGGTATTACAAATTGCAATTCGCTGCTGTAACCCAAACCTGAACGGAAATTCGATAGCAGTAGCGGAATATTGAAATTTTAAAATATAAATCCGCGAATGTTTGAAGAGCACTTGAAAATATTCCAGGCAACGTGAACCGGAGCGAGATGAGTGGCACAGATTAAATAAAGTTCGCCATTAGAGCGAGCCCTAGAGCGGTCACGAACGAGCAAATTGCGGAGGGCAGCTCTGTCATTACACTGGTATTTCCGCTTCTGTGCCTCTGTTGTAGTTTGAAAAAGTAAAAAGCCACCTTTGAACACGGCTTCTATAACTGTTTACTGCTATTTTCCCATAATAATGTCGAGTAAACTTAGGCTGGGGATTATATTGTTAGCAGTAAACATGGAATGAAATTAGATACTTAGCCAACAGTAAAAGCTTTCGTGTGTAATGAAACTAACATTCTTCAACCAAAGCTTAATTACCATCGCGAAAATGGCCGTTGTCCGATCGATTCTCTCTCGTATCCGTAGGGGAAGCAAAGCAATTAATAATGTTGTTTATGACTAATTTATTAGGGGCTAACGGTCCAATTTCCCCGGATGTTATGAAAATTTAGCTCAAGTGCCAACAGTGTTGCGTGAATCCTGTAATTTTCACGTTGTATAGCGAATATTAATTTGGCCATTTAAATTCATAAGTACGGACACGTAATGAGGTCGTGGGGCTAGATTTAATGGGATTATGTCAAGCTACGCTGCGTCATAAAGGAAGGATCATGAATCAGGTACTTTTAAACCACCCACTTCTTTTGAAGCAGATAATTCAACATTCTCTATTCTGCAGAGCTATTCTGTAAAAATATCTGAAGTGTGCTTGAGGTGAGTTGTCAATACCTATTGTCAGATGGGGTGAGGCCTCACTTTACCGAAATTCACTAAGGGGGAACATTTTACAAATTAAGACTTACAAAGCTCTCGCAGAAAGTTAATAATTACACCAAACTACCACAAAATAATTTAAAGAATATTATAATGAAGAGGTGGTCAAGAAAACCTAATAGATAGTTGGGTTTTTAGCTTGAGACAGCTACCATAATTTTAATTGCAATACAGTTAAATCACATCATTGTTATCTATTTAAATAACATGGCTGAGATGAACAATCGTGTGATTTTTTTTCCATAATCATAGCCTGCAAGATTCTGCAGTATCTCTTCAAAGACATGAGAGATAATATGAGTAACATTATTAATACCTCGAAACATGGAGAATGCTGATTCTTCCAAAGTACACAAAACAATCACCAAAGAATGCAACTACTTCCACATAAATACCAGCTTCTTCGAATCTTTGTTGAAAACATCCGAAGCATGTCCTGCAGTGGTATTCTGTAAAGATCTCCCTGTATGAAGTCTTCTGAACTTGTAGTGAGCTGTCCCTAGCATCAAGCGGGATGACAGCTCACTTCACCTAAATATTTATTTATCAATCTCAAAATCATTTAAAACTCAAATTATTTATTTATATAATTATACTTCATGCTCAAAGACACAAAGGCGGATAATTATTCACCGTAGAAGACTTCTACACACGGAATAGAAAAAGTGCTCACGTAGCTATCCCACGCGTGTCACAATTATGCGGAAAAACATGTAAAATATTAACAACCTTCGTTATTTGCAATAAGTCTTAACTTTGTATGAACAACAAATTCAACTTTGACGAAAATCGTATTTTTTGTTCATACAAAGTTAAGACTTATTACAACTGACAAAGGTTGTTATTATTTTACATATTTTCCGCATAATTATAACACGCGCGAGATAGTTCCACCTGGTTTTTTTTTAATTCTTCTACATAATACTACTGCTGCCTACTGAACACCATTTTAAAATGTTCAGGTATTTCCCTCTAGTTATTGTGACGCACTATCACTAATTACACCTGTTGTTCGTTATGTATTTATATGTGTTTTTCAAACGCACGGCATGTATAGAATGTCTGTTCAATATGGCGATATTAAAAGTTGATTTATTTATGGGTTCTTCCGCCTTTGAAACGTAATTTATTATTCCGTTTGGTATTGATTATTCTAATTTTAGGTATTGATTGTTTCTCGGATTGGTTTGAAAGGCCTTTATTGAGGTCCTTAGTTAACTACGTTTTAATTGCCGTTTGTCAGTAGGTATAATATACTATACTCCTGACAATCAAAGAGGTCCGATTTGACGTGACTTCTTCCGAACTTTGTATGACAGTCTACGTCATTATCATCATCATCAGCTGAAAGACTCCACTGTTGAACATAGGTCTTCCCTATAGAACGCTAGAACGAGCGGCAACCTGCGTAAGAAATTGAAAAATCAAATTCATAATCCTTATTAATTACTATGTTACCGATGTAACCCGTACACTATAACAACGAGTATTATACGTACGCATCATTTATATTAAAAAATGCACTCAAAAACACGAACTAATCGTTTATTAATATTCAAATATGATATGTCAAATCAGACTTCATTAATTATTAGGAAATAGCTTCTGTCAGCGGTTTCGTCCACTTCGTAGAAGTCAAGCAAAGCTACAATCAAACATATCCTATATGCCACTCGGCAATAGTATAAGTTTCTATCAAGCAAAGAATTGTTATCAGACCAGCAATTCCAGAGATTACCTGCTACATACAAACTTTACCTTTTTATAACTTTCATCATCAGCCGGAAGACGTCCACTTTTGGAGAAAAGTTTCCCCTGAAAGAGGGGGCGGAGGGTCTTGGGGGGGATCGCAGTGGGGTTGTTAAGTACACGGAAACCGTTGCTGCTCAACTTCCGAATTTTCCCTACTACGACACCCTCGTGATGAAATGGGTGTGTGCTATTCTGGCCCGGACACCCCACGGACATTTATAACTTAACCAACAAGATAGATCTCACCAAAAACTTAATCCATTACACGAGAATGACAAATTCTTCCAACTAGGTTTTGTCAACTTTTTTATTCAATTGACGAAAACATCCAAATGCCTATTCATAGATCAATATGAAGTTGACCATGAAAATAACTCGCAATATTTTCTCATGCCCATTAAATGTAATATTATTTGGAACCACATATCATTTACTTATATTGAATACGAAATAGAACAGGTTATGCTTACACGTGCTAATACGATTTATAAACAATGGCTTCATGTAACGCCTGACATCAATGTTGGTCACATTGAAGTCTGAGTCTTATCAGTGCTGTGCTGAGTACTAAACTGGTAGCCTTCGATTCACGTCAAGTATTTAATCTTGTTACAAGTGTTAATGTACTCTTGTATATCGATTATGCAGGAAAACATCGCAATTCATCATCTCTCTGCCCTTGTCCTGTTTTTTTTGGGGTCGTCGCAACACGTTTTCTTCAACCCGCCGACATGTGACTCTCTCTCAGCAAAAAAAAAAAACATGTGACATCCACCGACCCGCATTAGGCCCGCGTGATGTATTACGTCCCACAATATCTCAAGAGAGAGAATCTGAACCCAGAAGTGGGAAGATTATAGACTGGTAACGTTATAGATGCTTTGGAGTGATTGGAAAAGGACGGAAGGACCAAAATAATGATGGCAAAAAGGGCTTCACTTAACGCGTGACATTTAATGGAACATTGAAACAGTTTTATCAGTTTCAGCCTTCCAGTTCAATTAAGAGGAAATACCACGGGCTAGAGAATTGAAAATTAGGTATTTGTAAAATCTATTGCTGTCGCGCGATGCCCGAACACGAACCGCAGAGCGCGATAGAGACAACTGCAGCTTTGACCGAAAATACCTAGTACGAAGTACACAAAATCAATGATTCGTAGTCCCTTGATTTCTTCTCCAAAACTTAACCGATTTAACTGCTTTTTTCATTAAAAAATAAAGAAAGGCTTTTGCCGTGTTCCTATGTTTTCTATTTTTTATTTATTCAAGTCAAATTTGTTTTCTGAATGTTTGAACACAGCGGAAAATCATGCCAATTTTTTAGGTTTTTGAATATTCATATCTCTTTTAATAATAAATTTATGAGAAAAAGGAAAACATAGGGACATGCCAATAGTAGCCATGGATATTTAAAAAAAAAAAAATTGATCTACTGGCATTATCCAGGGAGGAAACAGGGGGCTAAGTTTGTATGGAAAAACGGCCCTTGTGTTTCCTCTTAATCAACTTAACTCGATTTAAAAGGCTTACGTCTTGTAGATTTACTGATGAATCATGTACCTACGTTAGAATACAGGTTAGGCATTAGTGCACCCATACGTATAACCATAAACAAACACAAACTGGTTAGGTACTCTTCCAAAGTTTTTTAAGTATTTTTTTAGTCTGTAAGGAAAAACCTAAACGAACACTTTTCTACTTAAGTCAAGTTACTTTTAGTAGAATTGCGTGTGTTGCCATTTGGTAAAACCCACTGCAATCGATTGCTGCAACATCAAGGATATCAGAGGACATTGTTCAAAAGGATATCATTATACCCAGTGCATTATAAAAACAAGGTGGATATGCTTACATCAAATAACTATTCGATAGCTGTTTTGCAGTTGGCAAAAGATCTACCCCAAATACCCATGTATAAGATGCTATAATAAAATAGCTCATGTTTGGCAGACAGGATGTAATCATTAGCAAATTAGCTAGGCTGACAGGGACACTAACTGCAAGAGTGTACCGGATGCACTTACGAGGCGTAAAGACTTCTAAATATATGTCTATAGACGACAGCAAAAATATACCAGGAAAGCTCATTTGACAACTTGTCCGCCAACAAGGACCAAATTAAATAGCTGTGTAAAACTAGCTTAAAAAAAAGTAATGATACTCCAATATGTATTAGGTACAAATAATGTGTTAGAAGCCACGCCAGCATAATTAATAGGATTAGTATATTCTGACACGCACGGAAAACGAAATCAGGCTGTTAGAACAACGACCAAAACTATTGGAGCATGTCGAGTATCGAACCACCCACATTCAAATTCCTGCCCGGTTTTTTTATTTAGATGTACACGTCAATCACAATAGCAATCGGTAAAGGTTTTTAGCACTGAACGTTGTAGCTTAAACCAAATTAAAAGTTGTATATAATAGAAAATCACACGCACAGTCTACACGCAGAATATACTGCCTTGAACTGTGAAATAATTATTTGAATAATAAAGAAATAAAACTCAATCATACTGGTCCTTCGGTACGCAAGACTGGCTTTTTATTAACTTTTAATGGAATAAAACAGTCTGAAAAGAGACCTCTTAATTCTGAAATTCGTAGTATCCATTTCGGGACAACCTTCTCTTAAGGATTCCGTATTGACAGCGCGCCCCATGTAAAATAGTCAGTTTTTATTAGTCAGTTTTTAGTCGATGAGTAATTAAAGTCGACAAAATGTTGTAGTAGGATAGGGGCACTAATAGCTATGCTTGTGTTTAGTTACGTTTTCCATGGAATAGTTAAATCACAAAATGAAACGTTATACAAAATCTCGTACATTATTTGAAAACCGTTAGGTATTGCTTTGAAAATTTTCATTGAGTATACTTCTTGACTCAAATTGTCAAGACTACTTTTATATGAAGCCCTGTCAGCTACACCCCCCTTAAGAACCAAACTGATTTCTATACAAAACCGAGGCCTAACTTGGATCGTTTCACCAATTCAGTCCAAATGTTAATTAGCCAACTGTTTCGTCCAAGCGTGACGCGAAAACGTGAAAACAGTGTATTAGGACAGGCAATGTCGGTCAGACAACACCTTTATGTGACCTCGGAAATGTCACCGAGCACCGACACGCCTATTATAGTGTGCTGATGGATCGGCAGACCCAATTTGTATGGTCTTTGTCAGGTTCCAAAAGTGGAAAGGTCGAACGAAATAGACGATTTTGTGAGTCTTGATTAAACGTACCCTCGATTATCTGAACTTTTACTACGACGTAGTAAATGAACTTACTGAAGAGTGTTGTTCAGGTTTTCATGTCAAGGAATTGATTAATGGCCGATACTGAATTTTAGAATATTAAACAGAAAGTTAAACAGACCAGCGTTTTTTCCTTATATGTATTTTTAGATTTTTGTTGAGGTGGTGGTGGTGGTGGCGGCAGAAATGTAACCAATGGATATTTTGAACGTGTATTGTCTATACTATTTCTTTCTACACTAATATTATAAAGTATGTAAGTTTTAATGTAGTAGTTGCCGTGTGGTGCCGGCCGCGAATAGCACCACCCCATTTCTAACCGTGAGTGTCGTAGAAGGCGACAGAGGGATATTGACCAGAGGATGGGCAGCATCGTCCTTCTGAGTACCATAACACCTACGGTGATCGCCAACATGCATCGGCCAAGCATGGCGATTACGGCTGAACCCTTGGGAGAGACCTATGCCCAGCAGTGGGCATTTAAAGGTTGACATGATGATGGTGAGAAAGCTACACTATTGTCGACTGTCATAGGATATATTTTACGCTATATTTTACTTCCACGCGGACAAAGACGTTAGCAGAAGCTAGTAATATTTTGTTGACCACTATTCATCAGACTTACTTGGAATTGGAAGAAGAAAGGTCAATGTTCTGTCAGATTATCATCGCAAAATGTTGATGAACTTTTTGAAGAAAGCTTTGTTATTTAAGCCGTCAATAACTCGGTTAAATTATACCACCGCAAACTTTTCAAAGGTTATCGTACTAAATACACAGGGTACACTTATTTATACTAAGTACCAAAGAGTTACTTTAATCTTTAAATAACTTGTGCGTTTATCTTATTTGTCACGAAAAGAAGAAGTACCTTCAACCGGCTAATTACACATACTGCTTCTTAAAGACTTTAATTTTTGGAAATTACTGGTATTTTTGGTGTGCCAAATTACTGTTTTTTCCGTACTGTGCTTGTGCATGGAACAATACAGGTCATGGGGTATTTAAAGTTTAGATTACAACATTTATTTATTTTTGTAAAAAAAAAATGTTGTAATTTTGACCTTCAATAACTTCGTAACCATAAGCTTTCCAGGTATGGTCCAGGCCAAAAAACTATCGCAATTATGAGTAAACATGTAAATTTCGGTTTAAAGTGTCTTTTTACATTTCGTCATTATGCTCAACCAATATTCCTGATAATAAGCACCGTGTGGTGCCGGTCGCGAATAGCACCACCCCATTTCTACCCGTGGGTGTCGTAGAAGGCGACAGGGATATTGACCAGAGGATGGGCAGCAGCGTCCTTCCGAGTACCATAACACCTACTGCGATCGCCAACATGCATCGACCAAGCATGGCGATTACGGCTGAACCCCCCTTGGGGGAGACCAATGCCCAGCAGTGGGCGTCTAAAGACTGACATGATGATGCAGCACGAATACGAACCAACAGTTGCGCAAACAAGTTTCCGTGAAATTGGTAGAACAATAACATTCATGAGTAGACTACGTCACTACGTAAACAGAAATTTCGTCGCTTCAACTGAAAGTTTTTACGATAACCAAGTCTTAGTTTGTACTTTTCATGTTCTTTGGCTTTATTAGTAAAATAATAATTCAATCAACCGTACTGCTTCTTGATTATGATTACATAGCGTGATTATTATGACAATATTCTTATGTACAGTACGCAAAGGAGATAAGTATCCATGTCGTCGGGAATAGTTGAAGATTTCTTAGAAACCAATGCGGGCTTTCAAATGAAATTTTATTAAATCATTGAACTGTTTATTCTCTATAAATTGTATTTTATTTTATTCATAAAAACCTATCGGTTCCTAAGTAAACTTCAACTGTTTCCGGCGACATGGATACTTATCTCCTTTGCGTACTGTACGTCTGCATTGTTTAATATCATATTAAGTTCTGTTTAACTTCGGGTTCATTTTGTATGTACACAGACCTAGTTAGACTTGGATACAAAGTACTTAATCCCATCAGCAATGCTATTATGTAAGAACTCACTTCTGATTCCACGCTGAAAACTTTATTAGGTTTTCTGTAAACAGATGAAAACTACGCCAGCGCCACTAAGTCAGAACATAGGTGAAGCGAACTATTTTAGCGAATACCAAATACTTTTCGCTTCAGGTAAGTGAAATCGCGAATGAAATAGGATTCGAATTCGCGGGTGATTTCTTACAGAATTGCACTGCAGCATTACGACAAGACGCGACAAATCGAATCGAACTGTTCTAACTATTGAGAATCTAACTTTATTAAGAAACGGTAAAATGTAGATGAAAAATTAAAACAACACTTACTAAGCGTTTTCTCGGATGTAAGGACCAAGAAGTTTCTACATTACTGGATGTCCAAGGATCGGTTTACACTTAAGTGGATGAATAAAGTATTTATCAAACCCAACTCACCTATCATGCTGTATAAGAGCTATGGAGCTGGCCACCAGATCTTCAAACTGCTTCTCACTTGCCGAACTGCCCTGCCTCTTATGATGATGAGGAGTATTCGCTCCTGATGACACTGGCGTTAAAGTCTTCTGTGCTTCCGAAGTTATGGTCTTCGTAGCCAGGTTTCCGCTGGATTTGCTACCAAACAGACGCCATGACACCACAGTCGATGGCGACTCGTGATTCTTTGAAGAGTTGCTCTTCCATGGAAATACTCCTCTGAAACAAAAGAAACAATTTTTAGTAAGACAGATTAGAGAACTATTTGAGGAGCTCGTGGCTAAGTAAAAACCGTAAGGATCACCAGTCGTACCAGTCGTAATAGTAATGCTATGCTTGCCGCAGTCGGCCCGTGGATGACCATTCATTTCATGCCGAGACCCCTTCATAACTCGGTAAGCACGTAAAGCCGTTGGTGCCAGCTGTCATTCGTAGACTTTTCAAAGTCGTTATAGGTAGTTAGAAGCTAGAAAATCTGGCCACCTGTCTGACCAAGGGGTACTGGTGTTACCCATTAACTGGGTTGTGGAGGCCAAATAGGCAGTCGCTTCATGTAAAACACTGGTATTCTTGATCTATTTATAGTTGTTTTAAACTTAGATAGTGCGCTACACAAGCCTTCTTTCACTTTTATTACTCACGAAGCAACCCATTGAAAGTTCCATTAAATTCTAGTGATTAATGCGAGCAGACAGACGCTTCCTTTGTGGGCTAAAGGAAGTGCATAATGGACGGTGGACACCCACTTTGATTGCGTCGCGGTCGGTAGCTAGATAACGATGACAAAATGGACGAATTAAAACTCTCTACGTGACGCTAATGGTATACTTTTGAATATAGTCGAGCATTTTTCTTGTATGTATCATTCAGGCATTATTACGTGATATTGCTACACAGATCGTGTGCTAAAACAACCACAATGTGGGTCCCGGAAAACGCCCAGCGACATCGTGGCAGGTTCAGGCGAAGATGGCGGGATGAGTGTGACGCTTACGAGAGAGATTGGTCTATATTAACTCTAAAGGAGCAAGGGAGGCCTTTGCCCTGCAGTGGGACAAAATTGACTAAAAATGAAAAATAAATTGATAAGTACACTATCTCTTAAAATAAAGTCAAAAAATAAAAAGGTTACAGAACGTTCGCTCCCGCCATCTTCAAAAATAATTACCTAAACTTGCCAGAGTCGCTAGGGCTGCTACTGTATTGTCTCTGTAGGTTTTATTTGTGACAATCTGAAATATTGACTCTGGTTGGAACTCTCTGCAATTTTTTATAACAATTTTTTTCTGTTTGTCATGAAATGTCAGTTACATCATTTATTCATTTTGACAACATGTGACAGTCGAGACTGAAGTCTGCTTGAAACTGCCTGAGAATGACTATAAACGTAATGTCAGTGTGCGTGCGAAAAATTGCGGTTTGTTCTGAGTGGTCTCTCTGCTCGGGCGCGCCGCAGCCTTACGTACTTTGTGATAAAGTCGTGAATAACGCAACACGCAGAGTTCGTAGACAAATTGAAATCAACGAGATCGGATCAGCATGCAGATGCTTGCAACACTGTTACAGTTAGCTATAGGATTTCCGCTAATGAGTGTTTTTAAACAAGATGAAAATAACTGATAGCAAATAATAGCAAAGACAGTAAATTTCACAGTTCTACGTGTACAGTTTTCCTTTCCAAAAGTTTCACTAACGTTTCTACTATTTAGTTTTGCAATTGTAGATTGCCATCTTAACTTGTCTTATGCAAAACTCTTAACTTAAACGACTGGTAGGTACTTTCCCATTCAAATTATTATGATAATAATATTATTATCATGAAAATTACGAAATTGCGTTTACTTTGACAAAAGTAAACCTTTTTAAAGTGTTTATGGTAACGACTGATAATGGTTACACTTTCTTTTAAAAATTAACGAGGGATAACCAAACTTATTTTAAATTTAATGAATTATGGTTATTAAACTTAAACTCTTAAACAGTGTTCATCAAGATTAAAAAGGGAAGTAGAAGCAACCGTTTTCATGCTACGTTGAGAATTAACGGAGAGGAAGTTGTAGATCATCTGCTTATCATTGCAAATTGTGGATGTCAATTAAGAGAAAACGATCAATTAGTGTACGTAGGATAATATTCTGATGTTACTAAATGGCGTAGTGGCTCAATGGTTTAGACATGAGAGGCGACCAAAGTGACTTTTAAAAGTCATATGTACTTTTCTTTCTAAATATACTTTGGAAATCATTGACATCGGTGAAGGAAAAGATATTGTGGAAACCTGGATTTATAATGAATGTAAATCTGAAATCGCCAATCTACCTTGAGCGAGCGTTGCGATCAATGCATGAGAAGAGGCAAAGAAGCTCTTCAATTACCTGCTTATAATGATTAAAATGCACTGTTGTACTCGGAAATATGTACTGTTTGTAGCCAGTACCAACATTTACCGTGCGACTGTGTGCCAGCTAGTACTATCCCATAATATTTATGGCTCGTAAAGCACTGTGGGATGCGTTTTAGATACACAGTGCATTGTAGAAGTTATTTAAGAGTTAGGGTTCAAAGAACCTGTTATACGTTTCAATTTCATTGGGAATGGCAATAACCATCACCTTTGCGTTGATATTATTAGTGTTAATGTTGTCACAGTTAGTGTTATTGTCACCTTCATGATCAAACAATTAAAACAAGTGCTGATACTTATAGATTACAATAACGATAAACAAAACAAATAGAAAACCACTCATGATACTGAAGAGAAAAACAAATAAGAAGTACATGAGTAATAAAATAAATAAAAGATGAGAAGAAATGAGGTTGTCATTAGCAAAGCAGGTGGACAAGACTGATATTACATAATCGGTTAAAAATACATAATCAATGACGTGACGACAATTACAATATTACACAATAAATTAGGATTCAAAAAGGTGTGTGTGAATGTCTCGATATGACAGTAAAAGGAAAAAGAAAAGCTTATAAATTGTAAGAAGATGGTTTGAAATTCAATTGTGGGTTGCCGGATAAAGGCATTTCTTACATCCGTACCTTGTAGGTATCCTTTTACTGGATTGGCTAATCCAATTGTCTACTAACAGAATTAATAATAAACGTTCACCATTTTGCTCTACATATTCTTGAGATAGGTTTTAGCCAAAGACAAACAACAAAGGAAAATGAGAACGAATTCTGATTTGCCGTAAAATCGCGAATTAGTAATGGCGGAATGAATTTCTTACAACAAAGTATACCCATAGTTGGGACTCTCACCGAGAAAGGCCAAATGTTAAAAAGAATTTATGTTTACCATTCCCTGGGTCTTTTAGGCCGTAGTGCGCATTACAAAGTAACAAAATATACGAGAATGTTTGAGAATTCAATGGTCCTTTTAACGAGAATTGGCTTTATACAAAAGCGAGCCGTCTTTTTGTGCGTATGAAAGGATCGCTTGCACAGAATTTTAAACTAGGTAGGTAGTCTGCAGTGAAATTCTGTAAAAATCCTAGCTTTTTGAGAACTGACAATCATTTATAACTTTTATTTTAAGTAGGGACACATAATAAGAAAGATGCAGACAAACAGTGTTTCTACTGACAAATTGAATGAGGGAGCAAAACTTTACAATGAAATACCAAAAGATGTGTTTGACAGTAACAGTTGATATACATATAAAAAAGCACTAGAAGAATACGTTAGAAAGAAGTACAAACACCGAATTGTCACCTATTATATGTTTCTTTGTGTAACCGTATGTGGTCACAGAGACTGTAACTACTTTTATTATTTACTTTGTATTTCTCAATATTTAAGTGAACCGTAATGTTCTTTTTGAGAAATAAATGTCTTTAAACCGAAATAGAAAGTCATAACCCGAAGCAGTACATCAAGTATGAAGAAGCACAAAAAATAAACACACAGTTACAAGATAACTAGACATATCAAGATCAACAAGCGTTCTGAGTTCTTACAATCTATCCCATTACTCGGTAAGCAGTAACAAATACAGGACGGACTGACAATACACATCAATCATCAAAACTGTCAGCGTAAACTCGAATGGAATGTCATTGTGTGATGATTCGCGGCTCTATACCTCGTTGAATTCGATACATTATTCTTTGGCATATAACATGAATTGGATCGCTTTATATGGTGATATAGGAGCTGTGGAGTGCATAGGATTTTGTATTGATTGTTACAAAAACTCTGGTTACATTACAGGTATTTTTTGTGCTTTGTGTTGGCTTGAGATTTTATATTGTATCAAGACGGTGTATTATGTGTTATTTATCAATACTTGTTCCATGTATGGAGGATTATCCAATGAGTTACACCAATTCTTTGACTTTTATCCCGATTTCTCGGATGAAAATGAACGCAAAGTTAATGTAATTAATTGTCAAGCGCTCAATAGCTGCTGTTATTAATTACCGAGTCAACCAATCACATCAACTTACGCGGGCTGACAATTTGTCATAATAATTTTTAGTTCGAGAAACTGCAGTAACTCAAACAAATGGCTTTCATTTGCCAAGTAAGTACCTAGTAGTTGAAGCAGTGAACTAAGTTTTGAGAGCAGTCGTAACTTAGTCGGAAACGGTACCAAAGAGAAAAATGACTGAAGGAAACTTAAGAACTTATGGGACGGAAAACGATAATAAGTAGTTTAGTAATACTACTTACTTACCTAACATCCTTAGTAATGGAAAAGTTGTAAATGTTATTAGATAACTAGAAACTGCTAATACAGATCACCTTCATACTATCGATCCATTTCCTACAGCAACGATGCAATCAGCTTGTTTAAATCACATGCCAAATCCATTCTATAATTGGCATATAATTAGAACTGAATAACACATAATGAATTTACAGAGCTAGTTATCCTTAATCATGCTCAACCAAAATAAACAAAACTTGAATACGCCCGTGCCCGCGCATATAACCACAAATTAAGTACTAAATCAGTTTGCAAAATGAGGAAACCAAACTGATGGAGCACAAAAAATAATTATATTCGAAGCATGAGCATGCATCAACGTCAAACACATGTGTGGCCTTCGTACAATTTGCGTAGTACATTAATATCAAATTGTTTACTACATTAATATACTAATTCAAACCTAATTACTAGGAAATAAAGTTGATGTTTCGTTGTACCTAATCGCAGGACCATGCCTCGTTTAATATCTGAGCCACATACAGCATCAGAAGGGGTCATCAAGATGTCTGTTAACATTTCATGCTTAATAAAAAAAGCTATCGTAAAACCGTGGATAATAAAATCACAGAACAGTAAGTTTACGAGCTGAGCAACAAGCATTTTATGACTTCTTGAAAATTCTTGTTAGAGCCCTTATCTTTTATTCCAGTATAAAAGTCTGTGTCTGTGGACATGTGAAAAAGAATGAGGCATCGTAAAATAAACACCATCAAAGAGATTGCGCCCTTCATTCAGGGCAAACATTGAATCACCGCAAACACACACTGACCTCGCAAGAAAGCGCTATCACATTCTACAGACTAAAGCCCACAACCAATCCGGATAAAGGGTAAAATACTTGGAAGAACACGGATTTATCTTTGAATTACAAACCTTTCACCAAACTACAGTCTCCGGTCATTTGAGAATCTCTAGAAATAGCATTGATATGTTTCGTAAGACAGTTTCTATTTTAAAGTTTGATGTAACATAATCTACACCAGCATATTAACCACTTGCGAAGATAGGTTTTGAAATATTGACCCCAAAATATGCAACATCAAAGCCAAACCTTGGGTATGCACTGTAGTAAGCTACGTTAAAGTACATAAAATCATAACGCCACAACAAAAGCTTACGCAACCATAGAAATGCGAGTTTCCTACAATTGTTTTAAAGCTAATCTGTTAGTTGTGCGGAATAAAAACAGCTGTGGTGTGCGCGCCGGTGTCGGGCGGCGCTTGGTACACCTTGGTACGAAACGTGCGCGCGCGCCGACACATTATCACGACGACCCGGCGCACTTGTTTGTCGACGAATTGAACCTAGCTTGTATGTATAGTATATGCAGGCTATTCATAAATAGTAATGAAAATTATGACCAAAACAAAAAGAACAAAGACGTCAAATGTGCTTACATTTTTGGAATGTAAAGACAAGCAGAAAAGAGTTGAAGATGAGATCATAAAGCGAAGTTAACAAATATTATCATAATCATAGGTCACCGAATTGTTGCAAATTGGTGGAACAAAAACGAAAGCGTTTAACTTCATCCCACCCAAAGACATAAATACAGTATTCAGCAAATGTGGCAATTTGCTACACAACCGCTCGTTATGACATCAATAATAACACCAAAAATAGAACCTCACATGTGTCACAGGACCAGAACGGAAACGCCACTACATTCCGAAGCAATTCCGTAAATAAAGGCGTTGTGTTTCAAGAAGTCAAGTTATCTAACCCGGCAGAGAACAACCAATTATCAAAGAAACAAGTTCTCACGAGTACCCTGTATTTAAATACAATTTGAGTTACATAATCATTAGTGATATGAAGCTTATAATATTATAAAGAGTACATTTTGATCTTGAAGACCGCATCAACAATAGGCAGAAGAAATAATTAAAATTCTTGAGAACTGTAATAAACTATACGATGTTCAGGTTTCAATTAACCTGGACTTCTAACAATCAGACTTCCACGAGTAATTTTGTAAATCAATTGAATTTACAGCGGAAGTAGACAGTAATGGAAGAATAATATGTGAGAACTTCCTTCTGTTAGCTATAGATACATTTAATTTGTTTTTCTTACTAATTGTATCTTGTTCGCTGTTTCATGTGTTTTTTTTGGCATATGTACAGTATCTATAGCGCTGGGCTTGAAAGTGAACTTATATTTGTTTAAAACTATTTAAGCTGTTAAAACATTGTTTCTGTAGAATCTAAGAAAAAAGTCTACAAAAAGAGAAAGTAAAGGCCAGGCCCAAAGGACTAAATGAGTGCATTACACAATCAAACATCTGCTTCATCTGGCTAATCGTTTGTTGATCAAAAACCCAAACAATGTTACTATTATAGGTATATTTAGGTCGGAAATGTGTACCACATGCTTATGTAGAAACACGTAACAATGACGTTAGAGCTCGCAAACAGTACGGATAACTTTAGCAAACATGCTGTGTACCGGCAAGGTTTGTTTTAATTCATATTTATCTTTCAATGCGACAATGGAAAATATGGAAACAATGGCGCTCATTATAAAACGTTGCTTTACCGACCTGTGAGTTAAATAAAAACAGGGTGTATTGGATAAAATATTTTTTTACAACTGAGCACAAGTGAAATTTTGTTCTGAAGCGTAGTCACAACCACATATTCTTATTAGCCAATATATCTCAAGTATCATTATGACTCTTTAGAAGAATCAACTGCAACGACTGCAAATAAAATAAGTGAACCTTTTATTAAAACAGGAATGGAAAACTGAACTAAATCTAAACAATTCTAAGAAAAGAGAGTCGTAAAAGGCAAATGGCTTCCAGGTTAATGTCAGCAGCGAAATGGCAACTATAGGTTACTTGCGAAATTGCAAATACCGAAGCAATTCAAGTGAAACTTCCCAATTTCTTATTAAATTGAAACTGAAGCCAATGTTCACGAGGTTTCTGATTACGGACGCAGAATTGATTGTGAGTTGGGTTAAATTGCTTTCTGTATCTCTACGCATACCAAAGCGAGAAATCCTTTTGTTGTTGAAATTTATTAGTTATTTACCTGGCATAACAAGGAATCTGCGAAGGGAAAGTAATACTTTCAAGGAATGTTAATCCAAAATGAAATGCATTCTGATTTATTCAGTTGGCTTGGAACTCCCGTTAGAAACCCACTCGAAACTAGATGCCTTAAACAGAACAGCTATAGGTCACAACAGAGTACCAGACCACGTATGAAACGCAAAAACAGCAAACGCCAATTAATTACACATATTTTTGTATAATCCTACAGCAAATAACAGGACTAATAAATCAACGTTAATCTTGAACACCCACACGCGAGCGTCTGCGAACAATCCAGACCATAATGTAAGAAATATGTAACCTCCTTAGATGTATGTGAGCAAGAATCTCACATCACATGTGGTATGTGGCGCGAGGTACGGGCTACAATTATTTGAGGTCAGGGAGCACGATGTGACCCTTAAGATACCGAGACTGGTATTATGTTTAGAATTTTTATTTAATTCAAGATTAAACTGAGCGAGTTAGTAGTCGGAATTAATGTAGTGATTACGATGTTGATGAAATAAGACTTTCTTAGCCGACAGAGAATTCTCTTTTTGTCATTTAGAAGGAGAATTACTGTCCATGTCTGCGATTAGAACTTGTCTTCAACATTAGTTGGAAATGGCATATACCTACATGATTAGTATTTACATGGGAGAGACGATTGAAATATAATTACGGATGTTGTAATTCTCAGGGTATGAGACACAATAGGAAATAGAAGTCATAACAGCAAGAAGCGAGATAGAAATTAAACAATAATCAGAAACATTATAGCTCTGCATCACAAAAACAATTTATTGAGTGCCTATTGGAGACAGAAAGCAATTTTAAAACATTACACTATGATTAAGGAAAGTAATGAGTAACATTGTTTGTGCTGTAGTATAAATTATTATAATAGTACTCGACACAATATTGAAATCAGTACGACACAACAAATGAAATGCCACACCAAAAATATCACATTCCAACCCAGGAAACAATGCCTGGGAATCGACACCTACTATCATTGAAATGTCGAAACATTCACATTTTCGGCCACAAGCACGTGCAACTGCACAATAGTCACAATTCTAATAATATCAATAGCGTATCGCAGAGGTAATTTATTCGAGCCGCGGCGGCGTACCCATCCATTGTTGCGATCGCAACATTCCATTGTGTGGTCGTGACCTTCGCATCATAGGATATTTTGTCAGATTAATGGTTGCGAGTGGGCGGTGAGCGGTGATGGACCTGTTCACTCAGTTTTTGTGTGGGATTTTTCTGGAGATTGTGAATGGCAATACTGTAAGTCGGGATTTTAAAATGTGCAACCGTAAGTTATCTTAGATAATCTCCACAATGCAATTCAACACGCCCAAGCCTATGATGATCCACATACTGTAGCTGTCGATTCAAAATATTTCTTGTTGGTACACATAACCAGGAAAGCATTTTAATTTTCGCATGCACAACACCATATTGCAAATACCATTCAAATTACCATCATCAAAATTCCTGTACGTTCCTAATTTGATTTGAAACCGTGAGTAATTTTCTGTAATTAACACGAAAAGCACGTGATATGCCTATCAACTACTTGTGTATGTGTAATTAACTAATGAAAAGATTTAAGCACTATAATTTGAAGGTCATGGGCCTAATCATTTATTTTTTCGAAAATGCTATCCGAGACTAAAAGTAAAATGACCGGGTTACCGGGAGTTTAAAATCATTAAATGCTAAAGATAAAAAGGTTAAACAAATTCAGAAAAGACCACAGCCTAACTCCGATTTCAATCTGAATGAATAAAAAGAATCAAAGCAATGCCACGACCCAGAACTGTAGATTGTCTTGAAATCCACACCGGAAGATCAAAACACAGAGGAGTAATGCAATCGGATTTCTACTAAACTAAAAGGAGCTTAGCTCTTTAAAACTTGTGTAAGTGAAATGAAAAAGGTTCCAAGCGCTCCTCCTCGGTAGTGCATTCGGTAACGTGATAGTTTTAAAACAAATTGTAACGCTCCAGTGTGCACGAATTCGATCACCGGATTGGCCTTCAATATTGCTAAATATGATATCGCCATCAGCTATCATTAGATCGTTAAGGGAAATTACATCCGCAATTTGTTCTACTATGTCGTGTGTTCACATGGTTAAAGATCTCGACATATTATTTACGTCGATATTTACAACTGGTTTGTAATTATTTTTGCCTTGACATCTCTGTAGTAAGTCCATTATCATGTCACTGTGGGGTAGCAAAAGACGACTGAAGAATCTTTGTGGAAGCAGTTGCCTCAGTTGTTGTCTCTTGCTACCTTTTCCGAAGTATCGATTTCTGACTAGATATGCTTATAACATTCATGCAACCTACATCGTCGACATACACTCGGCGTCACAAAAATCGCACCTTTTCGAAAATAAGTTTAAAACATGTCCCGCCAGTAACGAATACATTAAACCCAATTAATATTGGTATCAATTAAAAGTATGTTTAACGACCTTTAAATTAACAACAGTTAGAATTCCTAAACACAACAGATCTCATTAGCACGTAACGTTAAAAAAAATGTTGTCAAAATACGCATTACAACGGCCACTAATTGCACCTCCCTACAAGGGTATAAAACGGGCGACCCGGGTTAAATGTGGGTCATTCGCTATTCAACCTTTGAAGTGAACACACGTGAACAGCTACAGCAAGAAAAATACCCCAGAAGATGGATACCACTGCAGATGAAGCCGCTCAAGTCATTGCACTACTGCAATCAGGGATGCGGCAATGTGATGTTGCTCGGCAACTGAACTTGAGTCGTTTTGCCGTTCGACGAGTGTTCCAACGTTTCCAAGAGACTGGTGGCTATATCCGAAGACGTGGATCTGGAAGACAACGGTGCACATCCGAAAGAGACGATCGCTTCATTGTTTCGACGTCTTTACGTAATCGGTTCTCCAATGCTGTTGAGCTGCAACAACAACTGCGATCAGCTCGCAGAACTTCTGTAAGCGTCTCCACGATTAGAAGAAGAATGCGGGAGAAGAAAATTGCAGCTCATAGGGCTGCTACAGGGCCCAAATTGACTGCACAGCATAGGAGAGACCGGTTGCAATTTGCCCGTGACCATGTGGATTGGACAATAAACCAATGGAGGGCTGTGCTCTTCTCGGATGAGACGAGGGTGTGTCTTTTCTGCAACGACAGGCGTCGAAGAGTGTATAGGAGGCAAGGGGAACGATTCGCACAAGCCTGTATTCAAGAGACAGTGGAATACGGGGGTGGCTCGTGCATGTTCTGGGGCGGCATGTCAATCGACGGTAAAACGAACCTTGTGTGTGTTTCTCGGACTGGAAGTGCTCGCGGGCAAGGGTCGCTGACTGCTGCTCGGTACATAACAGAGATCTTAGAGGAGCAGGTTGTCCCTTATGCGGGTTTTGTTGGCAGTGGGTTCACGTTAATGCACGATAACGCCCGTTGTCACACCGCTTTAATTGTAAGAGACTACCTGCAAGAAGTTGGCATCCCTGTTATGCGCTGGCCGGCGCGAAGTCCAGACCTGAACCCTATTGAGCACCTTTGGGATGAACTGAAACGGCGAGTACGGGCACGAAATCCTGCCCCTACCACTCTCCAAGACCTTCAAGATGCCGTCGTTGCAGAATGGGACAACATTCCACAAGAGACTGTTGTCACATTAATAAGGTCCATGAGAGAACGCATGGAAGCAGTCATCAGGGCTAGGGGGGGTAACACTAGGTTTTAAGTTAGTTTTAAGGACTTTGTTGTAATTTTTGCTGATAAAATAAAATTTAACTTTTTAATCATTTGCATTAGCTTGCTTTTTTTTATTCCCTGGTAAACAAAAAACCAAATCCATTGATTTATTCTGAAATTTAAATAAATTGCCTTTCCAATTATACCTTATAGTCATATGTATACCATTGATTAATAGGGTTAAAATGACTTTGAAGGGAATTCTTAAAGAGGTGCGATTTTTGTGACGCCGAGTGTAGTTGTCTGCTCTATTCCTAGTCGTGATTCCACAGCATCCAATGATTATTTTGTTAAACACTTAATAATACAGCCCATGTAGGAAGCCGTTTGGCCTGGTATTCGTAAGTGATAGCGTTGTAACCATTACAACTTGCGCTATTGTAATCCTTAGATGCAATATTTTTACAGTTTTTGCCAAGTGGATGTGACTCGTCTTTCGTCTTCCAACAACATTCCATCTCAGTCTGAAGTTGAATAATATTTGCATTTTTGCGTATCACATAGATAAACCATTTTTCTGATTCTTAAAAATCATAATTTGATTTGTTTACATTTGTTTTCAAGTGCTTCAGGTTATCAGCGAAGGTCGCTAGATAGAGAATGCAACGATCCGCCTGACAGGTGCCTGTTGGCTGTTTGTGACAACAAGAACAAATACATAGTACGTATTCGTTTCTATAGTTTCGATTACTATACCTTTTGTTTCAATGAATACCGATATCCATTCAAAAACATTTTTGTAGCGGCTGTGGCATGAACAATTATTTTATTATATTCTAAACAACAATCTAGAATCCTTTTTAGAAAAAGATCATGATGCTGAACTCCAAGTTTTTATTATCAATTTGATATCACCTTCAGAGCTACAAAATGTTGGTAAACAATTGGTCTGTTCAGAAAATTCTATATTAAGACGTCCATTTATTTAGTTGTTAAATATTCATGAATTTTAAAGATGGCGGGTCGCCCCAAAGTTCACACGATGAGCGTTAACCTTCATGGTTCTGGACAGGTTCCATGACAAAGATACAATTCAATGTTTCTTCCATTACTACCTATATCATTGCTGATGGTCCTTTAAGCACTAAAGTTTATATTTGCTTACCTAAAGTTTTCTGTTCTTTTTTGTGAATATTATTGGTTTATAATTTCTTGTTGGGCCAAGAACCACATTATTCTTTTCCTCCTCGGCTATTACTCATGCGGTGTAACTAACTTTTAAATTCATCATCATCCGCGAATTACTAATTTGCTTTTCATCATTGTGATGAAAATAGATTATGAATTAAATTATTTCATTAAAAAGTTCGCCAAGGCTTCGTCCTATTTTATTCTGATGAAAGTCGAGTTTTATTGAATTTGATAATTAAAGCGCATTGTACAAACTTCATAATTTACTTAGGCTACTCTGGAACCGTTACGTAATACAATATAAGATGATGTTTATTTCTTATCGTTGATAGTTGAACCAGTCTCTGTTGATTGTTTATAAATACCAGTTCTAAAAGGAAAATGTTAATCAAGGAAATGTTTGTTAAGTTTATAGTCACAGACTCTTCTTTATCATAGCTAATATTATTTACAACATCGAAAGAGCTATTTCCTCTTTTGATTCAGCAATCATATCTGGCGTTAGATTAATTGTAAGATTTATAAGGATATATGAATAGTATTTGGCTTTTGTATTGGGTACTCCTCGATGCTTCAACTTTTACAGACAACGTCATCATTTAGGTTACCCCTCACGCGGTAAAATTCGTTCGAGGAGGACCAGCAGATGACAAAATCTCCAAAGAATAAGATGGCTTAACACCTCGTGTAGTAGTTTCGTATAGATAGCTAATCTAGACTAGACGAATCGTACGCAACAGATCGTGTCAGCCAGATTAGTACCGCTTTAGATACAGCAGATTAGGCGATTTCATTCATTTACACTATTTAATCGCTTCAAGATAATCTTGGGAATAACTTGTTTGAACTTCCTACTGATTTTCCTTGCATCGTACCTACTTGGAATCTTACCAAGTTCTCTTTAATGGATAATCTTGTGTAGGAATCTGTCTTCAAGAGGTCATAAGCCTTATAATGTATGAAACTGCGACGAAACGTGTGCTCCCATCAACCAACTATACCAAGGTTTGTAGGAATTGTAAGATAATTGTAATATGAGCAATAGCATGCACCTGACCTCTGACATCATCATCTAACTCAGGGATGTCTCATTCGAATGCGCAACTTCAACGATGACATCTCTAATGACGCGAAATATAAGTTTTAATTCAAGTAACCATTTATTCCTAGTTGCTATTTAGCTGTTCCCATAGCTCGCATTGGCATGTACTTAGTAGTTCGCCATACCATAATAGTTTAGCAACACTTTGCCCAACCTCCGGTTTCGATCAAGACGACACCGCGACGTGAACCGTGAGAAACGGCAAGGTCTGTTGCAAGAAGACGTGAGTGATGATAGTAACCAACATTACAACGTAGATGTTAACACCCTTCGTGTAAGCAAACAAGGCACACTTTACTATGAATAAACTGCAAAGGATAATATATGAGGTCTCGTTACTAATTGACGCGTTAATTCTTTCATGCCTTATGTCTAATGACAAGTTTGTTTTTCTGGAGTGTAATTAGAAGTAATTGAAAATTTTAAATTGCAATGAAGCAATTGTTTGTAGAAAATCTTCGTCAGAAAAAGTCAATGAACGTCATTATTGATTATGACGTCGATTATATGATTGCCCGTTGATTACTCTATCGATAAGATTGGCTAAATAACTGTTAATGTTATCTTTAATATTTTGTATATTTGCTGATATGCGGCTGTGTAATCTATGTCAAAATTTGGCAACTACGTCATAAATTGTTGTCATAATACATCCACGTTTTGGTTACATGTGCTTTTAGCTGTTAAATTTTTACTTAACTTCCTTTCATAAAATTTGCATAGCCTGTACCTAATTGTGTTGGGGTCGGCTTCCAGTCTAACCGGATGCAGATAAAAATGAGTGTTCCATATAGAGCGAATGCTAGTTTGACCTCTACAACTGAGTTACTGGGTAACACGATACTCCTAGATAAAACTCGTGGTCAGATTTTCTAGCTTAAGAGGAAACACAAGGGCCGTTTTTCCATACAAACTTAGTCCCCTGTTTCCTCCCTGGATAATGCCAGTGGATCAATTTTTTTTTTAAATATCCATGGCTACTATTGGCATGTCCCTATGTTTTCCTTTTTCTTATAAATTTATCATTAAAAGAGATATGAATATTCAAAAACCAAAAAAATTGGCATGATTTTCCGCTGTGTTCAAACATTCAGAAAACAAATTTGACTTGATTATATAAAAAATAGAAAACATAGGAACACGGCAAAAGCCTTTCTTTATTTTTTAATGAAAAAAGCAGTTAAATCGGTTAAGTTTCGGAGAAGAAATCAGGGGACTACGAATCATTGATTTTGTGTACTTTTAATAGGTATTTTCGGTCAAAGCTGCAGTTGTCTCTGTCGCGCTCTGCGGTTCGTGTTCGGGCATCGCGCGACAGCAATAGATTTTACAAATACCTAATTTTCAATTCTCTAGCCCGTGGTATTTCCTCTTAAAGATCTACGAATGACAGCTGGGACCAACAGTCCCAGCTGTCATTCGTAGATTTTCGCATTTACGTGCTTTCCGAGAAACGAAGGGGTTTCGGTATGCGGTTACTAAGCCTCACGACTTTATTAGTTTTCCTTTCATAAAACTATTATGATATTATATTTATAATTGCAACAACGCTGTATTGTGTCATACAAATTTACTGGAATTATCAAACATGGGACATTATCATGGCGATGATAACTATAAATTACAAGAAATATTTTTTTATGGCGGATTGCTATGACGTCTATATAATTGTTATATCACTATTGCATGATGCTGCCATAACTACATTCATTATCACTATAGAAACTTCTCATTACCAGATCATACCAAAACTGCGTACCGATATCATGAATCAAGGCCTGACATTAAAATTTTTTTTTTTTTACTTAATCTGTATTGTTGCACTATTGAGCAAAGGTCTCTCCATAGCCTACCACTCCCCAGTGGCGTGCCTAGGGGTGAAAGTTAGAGCATGCCCGATAGATTCAAGAATAAAAATCCTACATTTTTTCTCAAAATTCATCGTTCCACAAAAACACATTAAATGATTATATTATGCTCATTATCATGCATTAGTATTACGTTTAAGCAAGCGGGCGGCTTTTCGGCTTTAATGGAAGGCACGCCATTGCTACTCCCTTCCCTTTATGTTGCCTTTTCTAACCAGTCTCCCATAAACATCGACATTAAAATCTAGGGGATAAAAAACCTAGACGTGTTTGCTTTTATTATAGCTATAGCTAACAGCGAAAATATTTAAGTCCGACGATTTTCGCGGCAGTCTCGAAAATTTTCCGCCAACACGTAAGGTCCAATAAATATTTTATGAATACCGAAGCTGGGGATCTTTAATTACACGGCAGTCTTTAGACAGTTAAACTGATATCAAATGTCAAGGTTAAGGAAACTATAGCAACAAAAACCAGAATACACAAGGCGGATACTAAAGTACCTGAGATGATGTTGATGTAAGAAATACAATACGTCGTAAGATCGTTTAGTTCTATTAGAATAAACGCAGTCGACCTCCGAATAATAAATTGATAAGGAAAATAGAATATATCTGTGAGGACGGGTAAATGGACTCGCATACAATAGCGTCATAATACAAACTATAGGTAGTACCATAGATGCTTGTGTTAAAAGGTATAATGTAATCATATTTAAATATAGAATTTGACCTCCATACAGTTGCAGAAATGCTTAAAAAGAAATACTTAGTTTCCCTGAAAAAAAACACAGAATTAGAAGAGCGAGGTAAATGCTATCGATTGAGAGGCGGTAGACTGGTAGGTACTTGTTTATTTAACACACCCGTTTCTTGGAGGGGTTGGTCGTCTTCGTTCTAAACTAAGTACCTTGTAATATTCACCGCTCCTACCAGAAACTTCAAGTCACAAACGATTACAATGACGCCCGTCTCCAATTGGAACCACGTGGAGCAAAAACGTGCCGCCCATAAAGACACATCTGTGTATTAACTAGCTTTTGCCCGTGTCTTTGTCGGCGTAAATTATTCTACAGATCTTAAATCTTTTTGATAATAAAATATATAAATAGCCTATTGTAGTACTCAGGAATAACGTACGAGTAGCATTCAGCGAAAGAATTTTTAGAATTGGGCCAGCAGTTCCGTGTATGCGCGAGCAAACAAAACTCTTCAATCTTTATAATATTAGTATAGATAGCGGCAGATATATACCTATTGTTCTCAACTCATTTCCTTCAGTCAATTGACTCTAACAATAAGCACAATGATATGTAACCAGATGAACGATGAGAAGAAGGACATATATGTTTAAGCGAGGTCATATTTTAAGTCCTACATTGGTAGAATGAAATTGTCAAGGATACCACTCTTTGTAACGATGCAAAAATAATCTATGCAAAGACAAAGTTCAATAAAGTCATGTTTTTAGACAAGCAAGCATTAAAGTTACAATAAATGATGCTTTGAAATCAGAAATCCCATTGTTATGTTAGATAGAACCGCATCGATGCGATTAAAATCGTTAGGAGGGTCAGTGACAAATGCCGAATACCAGACAAGCATCCTTAACCCACATAGTACAAAAATCAGTCGTAAACCGAGTATTAACGTAAAATTTGGCAATCCATATCATAGTAGCCTTGGCTTGGCACTCCGAGGATAGACGGCCGAGACCCATTTGCGCTGGCCAATGACGCGACCCCCAGTGGTGTGAGATGAATGCGTGTCACGGGAATGAAATGTAAACAACTAACATTTGCTCTCGTGAATGGGGCACGCTTTTCCTCCGACAGGGTAAATAATGTGATGGAATGGGGGCTAGAGACAATACATTATCTGAAACTATAAAAGGTGAATTGTTCATGGATTCAGACTTTACAATAGGCCTAGACGTTGATAGTTTTGTAGAATATTGATGGGTGAACCGAGTGATTGATTTTTTGTGTAAATGATAAAGCTCTAGCTTCTTTTTTTAGTAAGACCTGAATCTGAATGACATTCCTTGTAAACCACGCGACGAACGTTATAAGTTCTTTTTTTTGTTTGCTTGAATTAAGGAATATTGTATCGTAGAAGTGAATGAATGATGGGTAATTTCGAATTGTTGTTTGGTATTGTTATTGCTTCCAATTTACCGCTATAAAAACAACATTTCTAGTGTTTTGCTACAGCTTGTGTAAAACATTAAGATTACACTAAAACATATCTGGTACTTTTTTTTGCCGAATTTAGTAAAGATGAGCGGGATGAGCTTGACGCTTACAGGATTGGTCCACACTAGCTTAGGACAAAGAGGATTGGAAAGGCAAATGAGAGGTCTTTGCTCTGCAATGGGACTACACAGGCTAAAAATTAAATAAATACAATAATAATTTATTAACGACAGGCGAAGTTTTAAGACCAAAACTGAAATACCACGACCATGTCGAAGGCTCTATAATAGACAAACACATGCATTTGACGTGCCAATAACAATAGTACTCACACAGCCTTAGCGCACATGTCCACTAGACACACACAACGTGTTAAACAAGAACAAACAAAAGTAAATAATGGAAATAAAAATATTCGACACGACACACTGTTTCCAGACAGACATAGTGACTGAAAAACAGACGGGTTATCGATATACAATAACAAAAGTTATATTTAAAAATATATAGTAACTATGTTACTTATCTGCAAGTTTGTTTTCGCTTCCGGGATGAGCAGAACTGAGAGCGATATCAATACGTGCATCGCCAACGTTAAGTTACATACCGCGGTGTAGGAACCAGTTAGCATCAAACATTACGATTGGATACGGTAAAATCGTGACTGGATGTACTCGGAGTAGCATGCCATGCACCTCGACTTTCTTACCGAGACGGTAGGAAAAGGCAGAAGTCAAATAACAGCTTAAAAATGTAACCAATGATGTTAAGTCAAGTGAAAATGCAACACGAAGCTAGTTACTACTAGATTTAAGGACAATCAATAACATGATAGTCTATAAGAAAGTACTTTCCGCACAAAATAACAAATTCAAAGAGTATTATGTACTGTAGCAGTTAAAAGATGATCGTAAACTGATATACTTAAAGAGACGTTTTTATAATAACGGCAACTCCTAATCAAGATCCATTTTAAGGTCAACAGTTCTGAAAGAAACTTCAAAAGATCTTATCCCGAGCTAACGAATGGCGAGCACCTACTTATTGGATGATTTTATCATCCCACGAACGTTATTCTTAGTGACGCCAACGTTCTGGTAAACGATAAAAATAAAATTGATTCGAGATTTAAAACCACAGACAATTTTTGTTTTTAAAATGTCTTTGTTTTTAACGTTGCAAGAAGTGAACAAGCGCAGAACCTCAATTTCAAGGAAGCAAGCTTTTTCTGATTTCCCGAATAATAACACCTGAAGAATTATTGTAGCCACTAAAGAACTAATGGTCAAATACTGAAACGCTACTCAATTTTAAGATGCCGCCGTTAAGTTTCTTACTGTCGCAGTCACTTTGACATAAAGTGATAGAAACAGCACGAGGCTTAACGTTTGAGTATTTGGCCATAAGCAACTTTAATAGAGGGCATCCTCCATGTGCCCGGTATCCACCCCCTGCTTAGTAACGTAACATGTGTAACGAATGTGTAATCAAATCATAGAATGAAACAGTTTTGAAGTCTCTCTGGTGTAATCACAGTAGCATCTAATTTTAGCACGAATTTACAAAACACATCTATTGCAGTCAAGACCTGTTACAGATAACTCTTAAAAATGATGTTTACCAACACAATTACGTAAAAGTGGAGATGTAACATCGGTCCGAACACGTGCGGTTGCGAACAATCGAAATTCGTTTTTCAAACACCACCGCAGCACGCACAATAGCAAATAATGTGTCGCAATGAATGAAAGTTGTGAAAGAATACGAGAAACCCGTTTGCGTAATACACGCAAAAATTCGACCGACAATAGACTTTTACATGGTTCATGCACATATGAGTGCAATACTCATTCTATACTCCAAATGTTTTGGGAAACGTGTTAGCATTTGTTAAAATTTGAAACAGTGTTGATTGCCAAGATTTGGAGACACATTTCGCATCACATTTTAAATTAGCTATGGTGTCACTTTGTATTAGAAGTAAGAGACGTGTAGTATGTAAAGGCAACGTAATCGACGCATGCATTTTTCTAGTTCTTTTCCATTACGAGTTGGGTAAACTCCATCACCAATTTCGGGTAATAAACGCCCGTAGCTTTTTCCAATATGCCAGTTTATCATGATTCATGAACAATGGAGACTTACAAACTCAAAATGAAGCCTACTCGTTTATTCTTAGTTCAAAAGACTCATCTGCCTCTTTTATCAAACCTCTTTTTCTGATCAACCGTTGACCAATTCTTAGCACATAAACACTGGCCATAGTCGAATCTTGTCAGATTTGGTTCGAATATGGCCGCAACTACTACTGCAATCTGATGACAACATGCTAATTCAAAGGTGCATTACCGGCCAATCGAGTCGCACGAATCGGATTAATTTAATCTCAAGGAACGATGATCTTGTTATGTAAAGATCGATCGATTTAGCGGAAAGCTGCCCTCGTTTCCTAAGTGTTGATATATGCTTCTATTTGATTTGCTGACTGCCCTGTTGGTCCCATAGTTGCAAGCGCGTCTGCTGAGCTTGAGGTCCAAGAGTTGATTCTCAGATCGGATAATATGTTATATAGTTGTCCATTGCGAATTTCTAAAGGCCTATTCAAACCTGAGCGATATTCGCTGCCCCTGTGGGTAGAGGTACATACCGCGCGGGTTTCGCTCAGGTATTTAGTATCAAGTACCGCGGCTAGAGCGACCTGAGCCATATTCGCTGCCGCTGTGGGTAGAGGTACATACCGCGCGGGAGCAGTGGCATGCATCCCGCCCCTCACAACTCAATACCGCTTAGGTCTGAACAGTAATTATTACCGCATACCCACTGGGTTTTCTCTGCCGCAGACGTTAGCGAATACCGCTTAGGTATGAATAGGCCTTTAATCCGTAGTTTGGAAGTTGACAGTGTGACCCCCGTGGCTCGCAAAGCACGTAAAGCCGTTGGTCCTGTGCCCGGTCGTGTCATTTTGCCTAACCATCAGATTATGAGAGTAAGGGAAGAGGGTGCGCACTTGTGCTTGCGTATACATTTGTGCGCTAAAATATATCTTATGTACACACGGCTACACAAATCATCCGGCATAAGCTAATGTCTCATTGTATGGAAATTCTATACGATGAGAGATTAGTTTATACTGGAAATATAGCCGTGTGTACAGTCTTTATTGAGATTAGTCATTGTATGTGACCGAAATTCGGTCGGGAGAAAATTATTTTTAATTTGTGAACTGCGTGTTACAATTTAGTTATACATTCATTAGAACGGATCTCTATTCGAAAATATCCGTACCTACTCTTAATTTCGGCCTTCGGTTCTACAGATCAAATTCTTCAGATTGGAACTGTATACTAAAAGTTGTCAATGCCGTGTGACGTAGGTGCTTTCGTCAATATGTGCTAGTATTTATACATCGAGGAGGCGAGTCGCAGTGACGTCGTACGCTTAAATAATTCTGGTATTATTGAACTGTTCCGTTGTCGTGAGTGGTCTGGATCAGACGTAATTGAAAATGTGTCATCGTGACAAGCTTTATTATGTTCCAACATGTTTGAAATCATTGGTAATATTCCTTCAATAAGTAAATGTTGCTTATTTTATTTGAATTTCACAGATTCGTTTGATGCTTTTCAAATTATGTACGTGGCGGGTGTTTTTATAACAAATCGATTTGAGAATATATTACGTGTTCAAATTTAAGAGATTATAATTTTATGGCACAATAAAATAAGCAGTTTTGTTCTGTGACCTTTACTTCATTGATAGTAATAGAGTTTAATGTCCAAAGTAATTTATTATCAATTGTTTGCATACCATATTATAGGCAGACCTATACTGCCTTTGTCTGGCTTTTAGTTTAGTAGGTCATGCATGAAAGCGGACGATATTACAGTTGATTAACCAATATTAAGGACGGTGAGCTCTTTAAAGGGCTATGACTCAATGGCTAACGTTTTCTTTAAATATTTGATTCCGTTAATATAAGGGCATACATAATTTGACCCAGTAGCGCAAGTATTGAAATACCACACAACATAATGGTGTAAAAGCTTATAAGGTACGGTGATACGGTTCGTTTACCAATTCCAAATGCTTCGTAAATGTTAAGAGGTCGTTCTAGTCATACACACGTGAGTAATATTCGGATGAGAATTCCGTAAGCAACCACTTCGAGATCAGAATGGCTCTGTATTTCTGTTGTCCGAAAAATACTGTCTGTAGATCATATTTCGACCCTCTTTCAAACACTTTATCCTAGGTACTACAATTTCTTTCATACCGATACCCTGAACTCTTTCAAACCAATTGATATTTTGTCTGATCAAAGATCAATTGCCAACAATTGCTTCAATTGAAATGTCCTCAACGACATTCACCATTACATCAGTGATACAAAAACTAATTGTCTCAATCTGGTCCACTTATCTCTATAAATAGTCAATATTCATTCATAGTTCATGCATTATTATCAATTGAATGCTTTAATTGTCACGACGTAGTATAACAATCCTTTGTTTGTGAATGTGAGACTGTTCTTTGAAGTTTGGTGATGATGACCCAAATTTGAATTTCACTACCTTTTTGGCTAAGCGATAAACAGTACTTTGTAATTACCCTTCAACGGATTAAAAGACTCTTAGAGATTTTTAAGACATTCGAAGTACCGTACGCGGTCTCAGTAAAAATATTTAAAACCGATAGTAAATCAAGTCTAGATATTGCAGATGGGTAAGAAATATTATCTGTAAGTACATGACTCAACGATTTATTTATTATTTATTTATTTATACTTCATGCACAAAGGTAAAGGTAGTAAAAGGTAAAGGTATTTCGGAAATTACAGCCAAGATTTTATATCCAGATATAAAACACAGACAGATATTTCCAATATAAAGTCCAGGCATAAATCAAGACCTATTTTTGTCGGCAGCCTCTGCTGCCAAGCGCAACCACTACCTAATTATTTGAATTTACTACACGAATTTACTACTAAAATATTTATTGATAGTTAAAGTAAAACCATAAAAACACGAGTGGTTATGTGATGGAACAATTTCCTGTCGTCTATAAAAAGCTTAAGTCATGCCAGATTAACTACGGATGGAGCTGTTCGATCACGATCAATCATTAATGTGAAACTGAACTTTCTTTCTTATGTTACTTGAGTGATATGAAGCAATGATCTATCCTCAGTATATAAGCCGGCAAATACATTGTCAGACATGAGAACCAAAGCAACAACGCATGATCATAGAATAGCTAAAAGTTTAAGCCTCTTGAGTGTCGAAGATACCGCATAAGTAGTGGTTTGACCTTAACATTTTTGGCCCAACAGTAGATTGCTGTTCATACCGCTGATACACCGTGGAAGAGGGACATCGAGATAAACTTATACCTTGGATTTAGTACATTAATCTAGACCACTCATAGCCAACACGTACATCGGTTGTTAAATAAAAAGCTTTTTACAAAAAAGACAACCGCCTTCAAAAACTAAGAAGTGAAAAATAACTTTAGCACAGAACACACATTGACTTTAGTTTCGAAATTCAGTGGCTTTGGCCATTCTGTTCGTTGTTTTGTATTGCCACCGACTTCCGAAACTAAAGTCAATGTGTGTTCTGTGCTAAAGTTATTTTTCACCTTTTAGTTTTTGAAGGCGATTTGTAAAAAGCTTTTTATTTTCCGCTTTTTAGTACCTCCTTCTCATCCAAATCTATTAAGAAGAGTATGAAAGTTAACTACTACAAAGAGTGATGAAGCTAAAACGTCAACTATGTTAAATTTTTGGGTATTTTTGGGTTGATTTTTCAAAAAGTGCTGAATCAATTTCGATAAAATTTATATGGGACCACCCCTGAAGCATACCCTATCCGTAAAAAGAAGAATTTTCAAAATCGGTTTACGTTTGCCGGAGTAATCGCGTTACAAATCGCGCACATACCTAATGTAAATTTAAGACTTATACGGTTTTCTCATGGATGCCATGGTCAGAACCGGACCAAATTAAAATGGGACCACACGGGAAGCACTAGCTTTCAAACAAAAAAGAATCATCAAAATCGGTTCACCCAGTCCAAAGAAATCAGGTAACAAACATAAAAAAAAAAAAAAAAATACATACGAATTGATAACCTCCTCCTTTTTTGAAGTCGGTTGAAAAATTAATAAGTTGTGTCCCGATGAGTCCCATTCACTGTGTATAATATCTGATTCGATTTTTACGGCAAAATATCCCAAAATATCAAACTAATCGATGTCCAGCGAAAATGTCTAAAAGGTTATCATATCCCAGAAATAGACTCCATTCAGAAAGCCATTACGTTCGATGGAATCGACGCAGGCGTTCTATTGACGTAGGCTCCAATTCTTAGATGGCCCCTTGAGGGACCCCAAGTCAATAAAATATTAATTTTCTATTAGTGGGAGTACTCTTTGGAAATATTAATAGTTTTGTTCGTATTTCTGTTGCCAAGGAGACTACCCAACATTTCCTGCTACCGTATATTGGGCCACTGATTGGTACACCGGAGTTTTATTTTGATATACATTATTAGCTTTTTTAAGGCCATAAAACCTCGTTATTGTTGCTGAGATCATAAAAGTGTAGCAAATCAATCGACAGTAAAATAACCACCTTACAATCGTGGACACTTTGTTCAAAGAACATGCATAAATCTCTCATTTTACTGCTGAATATAAAGAAAGTAAATATGCTGACTTCCGTAATTATTAAGTAACTGATGTATGTAATCGCTACTCTGGTCCGTGCAGTACTTTCACTGTACGAATTTATTAAATTTCACTGACAGATTCTCCATCGCTATTGTTGTTATGGCAAGCGTGAATCGAGCCACTGCCCCGCACCTAATACCAAGTACAGTTACGGCAACATATTTTTTTGCATTATGAATAATTTAATTTTCATTAATGCCACGATTTCGTCGAATGACAACTAGGTTGCATGTGTAGCGACATGTAATACTAAGCAGATATTGACGTAAATACATTACGGCATCATTTTGTGGAACGAATCGGCAAATCTGAATGGCATACTCAACATTGCTGTTACCATTTTGATCTATCGGTACATTGGTATGACTTTTTAGTCCATAACTCATTAATGTAGTGGACCTTTTTTGTGTTCCAATTCACTGTGACACTCAGAGATTTTAATAAACATTTCTTTCAGATGTAGCACAGAGTTTTTATGCACTCTTGTATGTATCCTTCATGAATGTCATGGATTATTACGTTCCATTTGTACACTGTGACCACACTCATCTCTAAATATAACCTCGCGGATAACGAAATAAGAGATCGTAGACACATTTAAATTAATGAACAGTCGAGCAATTTCAGAAAACTTACGATTCAATACAACGTCGTACTTTTTCAGGTAAAACGATTTAACATTTTGTCACGGACTCCAAAATATTATCGTGTAGCAATAACTTGTACTGCTCACGCGATTTGAAGACAAAGTTTGGTAATTCTATGGTAGGTACTTATCTTTTACGTAACCATGGAAGATAAGAGTCGTGTCCATCAAAAGATAAAGAAAGTAATATTTGTGGAAAGTATTAGTTGCAAAGATTATGTTGGCTATGTGAATAAGATGGAGGTTAGTCACAGGATCTGATATATGACAGTGGCTACCAATTGAAATGTGATAAGATAGCATTTTGACGTCTTAGTCATCCTAGCAATTAGTCATTCAATCCGATATACTTTACATTCACAGTCCATCTAACTCAAACCAAGGTGATGGTATGAAGGATTTAAGGGAGAAGTAATCACCGATTAACGTTATGCCCTTCCTACTAACATATTGCCCTGCTAAGCCGAGAGACGCTATCCCAAAGATACGACCTTTCAGTTTTTCATAAACCACTCAATAGTTACAACTATTTCGCATCTAGTGGTATAACCTAAATAGCGTTATCTAGCTTAGAACATTAAGAAGTCTTAATTTTTCCTTAAATTACGAAGAAATTTAGCAGCATGTCAAGTCGGTCGATTTTCTCGACTCTCTAATTGAAATAGCACTTTTTGGCTTAACAGGGCAGTATAGCACCATATGAGTTGTACCTAATAGGTTTTAAAATTGCATTGCACCATTGAAATACTAAACGTTGTGCACCATATGAATTTATATGAAGTTATACTTCAACAAATTCCTCATGGAAAAACCCTCTACCACAACTTTAAGTCATTGCTTGCGACCAATTAGGTTCACTTTGAGAATTGTGTTATAGTATTCAATATTTACTTCCTTAGGCTACAATAAGGTCCATGTGAGCGAAGCCACGGGCATAGCTGCTACTTCAATATTCCTAATTCTCCATATAATATATTCTCCTCTTCTTCATATTCCATTATTCTTTATAACAATGGTTCTAATTTTACACATTTTGCCCCCGCTGACATAACCGAATTATTTCGGTGCTGGGGATATAATAGCATTTATAATAATAAACCGGTATTATTTTTATACACTAGGCAATATAAAACCACGACGACCGCTATGTTATTCTATATTATTCAAATTCTTTGATAAAAAAATCTTGCTACACTATCTGAGTGTTTGTAAAAAACAGTCATCGACCCCTGAGCAGTCAGGTGCTCTTGCCTGTATCAATTTTATGTCATCATCGCTGTCTTCTTCGTAATATTACATTTTAAAATTTTTAATATTAAAAACCAACGCAATGTTGAGATCTATATTTAGATGTTTATGTTCGTCGACATACTTAACACCAACGCCATTCTTTTCATCGTTTATGTTTCTCACTTTTATATTTGCCCTTTGGCTCCTTGATACCACGTATAATTTTATCATTCCTGTAATTGTAGAAAATATTGTAAAAACATAATTTCGAAGAGTAAATCTGGAGTTCTTGCCCATTGTTCTCCATATGAAACTAATTTTTTTCTTATATCGTTCAAATGTACCTTTTAATGATCTAATTTAAATAACTGATTTGACTTTATTACACATATCGTCTCCGTATTCTTGCCCACCTGCTGAAACAATTAATTCTCATTCAATTTCATCTTCACCTTGTGCCTCTGAGCTATTTATAACTCTTTAGGTCGCAACCTTTGCCTTTATAGATAATAAAACCTACGCATGATCATAAGACCTGTGCAAATCACCCTGACCGTTTAACAAGTTCCTTAAAGACGACACTCCTCAAATAGACATAGGTCCAGTAAAAGGCGGTGACGTCAGTTTGCCTTTGCCTTCCTACGCAGGTGATGGTCTTGAAAAATACCAATGCATTGACATTATGTAGGCACATAATCCGGTATTTAAAGCAATAGAACAATCTTGGCGTGAAAGGCTTCGTACAACATTTTTTGCCAAATGATTGTCCTCAACAAATAGGACAGAAGATAAGTATTGGAATTACTGAAAATTCGAACACAATATATTCGGACAGTGTCCGAAACGATATTTTTTGAATGATGATTCGGACACCAATAAAAAAGCTGTTTTGTCAATCAGATTAAAAAACTTTCAACGATAAAATCTGGTTAAAAAACTGTCTTTTACAACTATAGGCTGGGCGGAAGACGGATTTCGTTCGTTGGAAGTTTTTCATCTGACTGTACAAAATAGCTTTTTTATTGGCGTCGGAATCATCAGTGAAAGAATAATAATTTCGGACACTGTGTCCGGATAAATATTATGTTGTGTCCGAATCTTCAGTAACCCAGATATTGTTTCACATAAAGAAAGTCGTCAGGTCATAAGCGCTGCCTAGCACTAAATTCAGATTACAATATAAGACCCTCGTTCACACGCTCAAATAAAAACATCAAATGACCAGACAAAGTTCAACAGTCAACAATTTATCACTCGTTACATTGTTAAGTTCTTTGAAGTCATTGTATTGTAAACTTTGTGGCACAAAGTTGACAACATAAATTAAAACAGAAGTGTGTTTTGTCAACATTTTTGTTTCTGTAAATGAACATTACTCATAGGTGGAACCTTACATGTGACATTTTGTTCTAAGTAATCATTATTGGTAACGAATCATGGTAAGTGAATGCGGAAATATATCTACGAATGTTTGCCAAAATTCAATTTCAAATAGGTAACGCGTTGATCCTGGTATTTCAGCATTTTGCTATTCGCATTTCAAAGAAAAGAAAAGCAATGTTGTTCATACTGTTCGGATGTTTATTATTACTATATCATAAACATAATACTAATCAAGCCAAAAAAAAAGAGTGATCAACAACACACAAATGAATTTAAATCTAAGATCAAAAACAACAACAGTACATTGACCTTAAATGTAAATGTTGTTTTCAAAAGTACAGACGAGTTCAACATGCTTAGTAGGCAAGCATCTACCTACTTTAATTAAGATCTATTAAATTCTATCTTGATCGTGAACGTGTTGATAAGATCTTGTTAAGTATAATTAAAAATCTTGCTGAAGAACCATTAGACGGATTTCAAACTGTTAATTAAGAATAAACAATTTGAAAACTAGCCCGTTCTAATTTTATCAAATGACAAGAAAACTACGGTATAACCAAGTCCAGAAACAGATAACAGATGAACACATTTATTGACAAAAAAATTGATTCATAATTTTTCCACAAGAAGGCACTTCCAAATTAAATTATACAAAGCTTTGCAAGAAATACAAACAAGACAATATTGTTTGTATATTTTTATTTCGATACGAGTCTATTATGCATAATAAAGTGGTAAAAGAATAACAAAATCATGAGCAAATTATTGCAAAACATCGTGATTAAACATGAGCACGTATTTGACGGGCCTGTTGGTCTAGTGGTCACTGACCCTGACTGCTAAGCCGGAGGTCGTGGGTTCGATTCCCACCCAGGACAAACTTTGTGTGATGAGCATGATTGTTTGTTCTGTGTCTGGGTGTTTATCTATAATATGTATGTATTTATAAATTATATAAGTATGTATATCAGTTGTCTGGTTACCATAACACAAGCTCTGCTTAGCTTGGGACCAGATGACCGTGTGTGAGTTGTCCCAAGATATTTATTTATTATTTATTATTAGATATTTATTTTATGTAATTAATATTAGTCTGAAATTGCCAATCCGTGGTGGATTGGTGTTCAACGCTTTTGCTTTCAATAACTTTGCTGTCATTCCAAACTTGTGATACTTTGTACCTGCTTTAATATAGTGTTTTTTATGCAAAGTAGGTACCATTGTATTCACGTATAACAAAATATAAACCAATCAAATATAAAAAAGCAAATATTGTAAACATCTTTGTTAAAAAAAGGAAGTAAGTATGGAGTGTCTGGCCCATTCTTCTCCATACAAAACAACTTTTTGGAATGGGCAACTAGAATATTTTTTTCTCATTTGACGTTCAAAAGCGCCAAAATGGTCTAATTGAAATAAATGACTTGACTTTGCCTGCAGCCTGCAGTTGGTCAATATTAGGCTGGCTGACTGGTTTATTACGCAAATGATTCACTATTATTTTGATATAAAGAAATGTCTTCTCGTGAACTCTCGACTAATCCACTTATTATATACCCTGTTCACAATAAGATTAGACATAAACACAAACCTTTTTTACACTCCCTTCAACCGATTTTGACTTCTATTCCGTAGGCCTAAGGATGACATTAGAGGCAAAAAAGTGGTTACAATAACAACTGTTTACTGCAGTTGCCATTTGTCGTGCTACCAACGCAATATAAGTCAAAATCGGTTGAACGGACTGTAAAAAAGGTTTGTGTAAATGTCTAATCTTATTGTGAACAGGGTATAGGTCCAGATTATAATATACCTAACCTACCTACCTTATTTTAAGTCTTGAGTCACTACAATTTTGACAAGCTTTTTTATTATAAAGTTATTCTGTTCCTAATTTAAAATTCAAACAGTGCACCTTTTAAAATTCTGAGAACACAGCGTATAAATAAAGCGCTTGAAAAATATTTCCTTCATGCCGTAATCAGAGTCCACAAAGGAACGATGCAGTGTAAAGCCAGCAGAATAAATAGCTGTTGAGTCACGGGAAAAGTTCACGTTGTTTTTATCATGCTTTACTTCATAAACACGGTTATGGCTATTTTTTTATCTTTCCCTTCTACAATAAGGTTTTGTTTTTTACTATGAAGGAAAACTGTCTAAGAATTAATTGAATGGGATGGGGGAATTTTACTATCCTACTATTTGTTTGTATAGATGGATAAATGAACTTTACTCTTTCACGTTGTAACATCATCATGTCAACCTTTAGACGCCCACTGCTGGGCATAGGTCTCCCCTAAGGGGGGAGAGGGGTTTCAGCCGTAATCGCCATGCTTGGCCGATACATGTTGGCAATCGCAGTAGGTGTTATGGTACTCAGAAGGACGCTGCTGCCCATCCTCTGGTCAATATCCCTCTGTTGCTTTCTACGACACCCACGAGTAGAAATGGGGTGGTGCTATTCGCTGCCGGCACCATACGGCACGTTGTAACCGCTGAACGGAAATTAAAAACAACTGTTTTTTTTTTTGATATTTTATTTATAATTTTTTTTTTTTTTTTTTAGATATTGGTCTGTGTTCCCGTAGGATAAAATATCAACTTTGACGAGAACAATGGCCCAGGCAGAAGCTAGTATATTACAAGACCTTGAGAGCACGTAATTCGTGAAGAGAATGTTTTTCTCTCTTTGTGATCACGCAATGTCATGCCAAGAACTATATTTATATCTGTGTTCATTCGAATTGTTTTCTGAATCAGTAATATTGATATTGGCTTTACATTTAGGGGAGTCTGCTCCCCTCTGGCTAGACAGGAGGGGGCCCGCCCTACCATTAGTGATGTGTGAATGATACGCAGAAAATTCCATCCATCGAAATTAGCAGTAGGTCTAGGTATTTTATCTACAAGTTTTTAAGTCGTCGCTTGACCCCTATACAATAACACAATCTGTTTAATCTAGAAAACTTATCAGTGTTTACTTTCACGAGTCAACAATAGATTAACCCAGTTCTAAATAACAATACTTAAAATTGCATTAACATTTATCTTTGACCATACAGTTCCGGTTTGCTTTAGGAAGATGACAAAATAACATCGATTCGTCAGTATTATAATTCAATATTATGCATTAAAATCTGAGTAAGAAAATAACGTCATCAAACGCATTCTTCTATGGTTGACACGACGGTAAAATTATGCCGTGGAGATGGAACAACGACCGACAGAATTCCAACGTCCAATAGGTACTGATTAGTCATTGGAAGCATAACAATGGCAGTAATTAACTTACAGTAAAAATACATGATAAAATTGTACTGACGTCAATGACTCAAGCATAAGTATAGACTTGACCAACTCGTAATAGAACATTGTCAATGATTCTTCAACCATGAAATTTCTTTCTAGTCAACCTGGTCAAAGGAAGTAGGGACAAAATGTTACGTTCAAAACAAAAAGCATGGTAATATTTCAAGTCACCGATTCGTGTTATTATTAACTTGTTGAAAGCTGGTACTTATAAGGCATCACTATTGTGAAGGAAATTAAATCGAAATCTTACATAAAATCAGTGACAAGGAATCTGTACAAATGCCGAATAAGCTCTACAGAATTGTTTTTTTTTACACAACATATTATACTATAGTAGGTATACACCAATATGTTTAAATAAAGTCTATAAGTTAATTAAAAATGATAAATAAGCTATTCAAATAATTAGATCTATGAAAACAGCACGTTCACGATTGTGAACAAAGTCACGAGAATGTTTGATAATCCCAGATATTTCAAACAATTTGTTGAAAGCCGCAATAACGTCGGCACTTTAGAAGTTGTAAAAGAAGCAAGAACAAATGATTTCTAAAAATATTTATCTCATGATTATGACTAAACAAAACACTAGACTTGGAATAACAACGCTGAGCGAATCATTTGCATACCTAATTGTCAGAAAAACAGCATTATTTAATGGCCAGCAAAATTCCAAGTAGTAATTTGACAAACATAATATTTTCATTGCTCTCTCAACTATTATAGTTCATACAAAGCGTGGAAACCGGATTTACATGCCAGCTTCGCCTAATCCAGTATATTCACGAGAAAACTTGCGTAAGGTACTACTGCGAAGTTAGTATCATCTACTCTCACTTCGAGAGCGCAAATAGTAAAGAAAATCATCAAGACACATTGTCAAGCGTCGTTACAAGTAAAAACAAACTCATGAATGAAACCTTGGTTAAACAGCTGACGCCAACTTTTTTTAATGCGACATTGCCATTTAAACTTCAAGGCGAAACGACAATACTGTAAAGACAGACGATAAACAGGTCTCCGTATTTAGCAGTTCGTTAATTTGAGGGTCTTGGAGCTAATGAGGGATGACCCGGACAACCGGTTCAATATAACAGGGCCTCAAGTCTGCTATTACAATAGTGTCAGAACGGTCTATCATTGATTTCATAATTGTTGATTTTGACAAGTTAGGTAATCTACTAATATAATGGCGTCATTATGACTTTCCAATGGTCAACCACTGACACGCCATTGAAAGAAATGATATAGAATGGTAATCTCGTACAAAATGACAACTGAATGACAGACAGTTCCTTTGATCAGTGACCTACCATTAGAACGTCATTGTGCAGTCAATGATCGACCATTATGAATTTAGCAGATTACGAACTTTTAGCAAAATGACAATGGGGATCGTGTTGGAATGACGAAATTATAAAAATAGCAGACTTGGCCCCCAGCTGTACAAACAGTTATAATTACCATATACGTTCTTATGATGGCAGAAACAAAGCTCTTTGTAGTCAGCTCTTTAAATAGGCCACGCGATTTTCTTGAGTGCCAATCTTACTTAAGATTCCGCGGGAGTAAAAAGTGGGAAGCTCTAAATCCATTTTTTTGACGTTCTTCCAAGAGCACTTATCGGGTAAGGTGCTTATTTACTTTATCTTAAATGTCGGATGTCAGCTTCCCAGAAAGCCTGTCGCCTTTTTTTCTATTTTCGCCTCGATTCAAGTATCAGGTGTCACGAGCGTCTTGTCTGCGCCATATGTTAAACGTGCGCATCCTTATGTTCACTTTGCTCCAGTGACAGATAAAGCCATTAACATGCTTTCAACCGAGTGCTAATTCGAAAACACTTTTAAAACTCGCTGGGCAATCTGAATCATCAAACGTTTGACCGAGCTGAGTGCATCTGCATGCTGTTGTTGGGAATATACGACCGCTACAATGATTCCAAAGAGCTTTAGTTAATAGCCAAGTGCACGCTTTCCATTGCAGCTTCGGAAAATAATGTTTTAATACCACGATGCGCTAAGCCAGCGATGGTAAAAGGGGTTAGTGTTGTTGCATCCAAGGTCAAGCTTCGTGGCAGTAGTTGAGACCAGGGGCACAGCGCCTTTGAAAACAGGTTTTCCCGCTCAAGTATCGGGTGTATGGAATTGACCATTGTACATTATTACGTATGCAGCAAGTTCGCTTGGTTTATGCCGTATTGTTTTTCGAACCGGATCTCGAAGGGCTTGTATTTGTTTTAGTGCTTCTTATTTTATGCTTTCTTGTTGCTTGAAAGCAGAGTGTTTTATTTACGTTGAACAAGTAAATAAGTGAACTGTATCAGCATACGATTCGTTATTAATTGTATCAACAGGACTGTTTATTGTTTATTCTCAGGTTGAGATTATACCTTTGGCCTACCTTCATTTCTTTTTTGTATACGGAGAATATGCTCTGAGTATATAGACTTTCTGAATTAAATTCTGTTGGGCTTCAGGTAACTGGTTTTAGACTGGAAGACCGTATGTGTGCTGATGGTGACCGAACCATAAACCGCAACGCGTTGTGGGAACTCAAAAAGCCGTCAAAGTTGTGTTGCGGTCGGCCTGATATTTGACCGGAATGCATTTTGCTAAAGCGACTACATAATTCACTTTACTTCATGTTTATACTTAATTTGATGCGTCATTTTAAATGCTTTCTTACTTTCTTTACATTAAAGGTTCATTTCCCTTGGGTAGTACATTTAAAATGACGTCATACAAACATTAATGTGTATGCACTCGCCATCAGAATTTAGCATCGTAGACATTTTGTGTTTGCCAGAATTCGTTGCGAACTTCTGACTTGTGGTTTTTGTGGTATTTTCTTTTTTTTTTATCAAAAACCTATCTTTAGATTTATCAGAAGATACACAATTGTGTGCAAGATACTGAGAGATACAACAAAGACATCATCAGATTTCATAACAGTCCCTCGAACGCTCCTAAATTACACAACTTCTATAGAATTCATCATTATTATAACGATTCGTATTGTTTAATCCATCTTTAACAGTAAAATGACGTCACTGTCCATTCGGTCTAAGTAGAGATTAAGCATCGGCGTTTTTACAGCGGTTAAGCGTTGCGTCATCATAGCGTAGACGACACGCACCATCAGCATTCAGTAGTTCAAAGACCCTTAATTAAAATCTCGGAGCGGGAATTAGTCCGTACCGCTAGAACGTTAGAGAGGGATGGAGAGATATTTCCGTCTTTCTCAGCGTCAAACATTGATGTTGGATAAGGGGAGCATCATGGGGGAGCATAGAAAGAGGTCGTTTTACATTCTTAACCCTGATTTATTCGAGATGGATTCGTTTTGGTTACACGTTCATGTGAGAAAATGTGTTCAATTTATCTATGTCACTTGCTAGGAATTTGAGTCAAATTAGATTACAAGAAAAAGTGGGATTCCTTTAATACTGGGAGCTTTCAATTGTGTGGTCTTGTGGGCCTTCGAATAACGTGTATCAAGCAGCCCATATCGACTATTATAATGGGCCTTGCTAAGATTATTATCTGAATCATCAAAGGCCTCACTATCGCCCTATATGTATACGCACACTCCGCAGCTCTCCGTCATAAGAAAAGCAAGAAGTTGTGAAGCCATCTGGGTGAAGTCATAAAAATTTAAATGAAGCTGACTCCACTGCGCGCTCATAACGCGATGTTTTGGGTTAGTCACATTTTTGACATGCCTAGTCTTAAACCGGTTACAAAAATTCTAAGAACACGAACAATGTTGTAGATGTAGTAGTCGTCAGAATAACAACTCCAATAAGAAATCGGAACTGTCGATCGGATATCATTCTTGAACAAGTTACCAAAATTAGCACAAAAGAATATTAACGAAACCGCGATAACCACTGCACCGCAACCTGTTAATGCCATAATTAGAAATCGGACGGTACACCGATAAATACCGGCACGTACAGCGCATGCGCCCCGATTGAATTTGCAAAACAAACAAGTCAGTACCATCAGGTGCACCGAGCATATCGCATAACCAGATGGTATTTCATTCCGATGTCAATATTATTGTGAAATCAGTGCCTTGCGCGAGATTTTCAGGTATTATAACTTTAGTTCTAGGTTAAAAGATTCAATTAGTTTCCCAGACATTCTTTGTATTTGTATTTAACGCTTCAACAACTTCCGTTTAGTCTAATATCAATAGTTCTCGTAAGCGTTGCGTCATCGTTTTCAGTACAGCTGGAGGCCACACATCGATAACACGCTTCGAAACGTTGTGCCCGTATCGCAATTATGTGTTTACTTTTAATTCCACGTATTGTTACAGATACTGTGAACTCCCTGTCATTTAATCAGTAAATGTGCATGAGCAGTGCGACCTCAGAACTAACGGTACTGGATCAAACAAACACCGGATCGAGAGAAAGCGTAGAGCATTTCCAGCGGAGTGAAAGCAACGGTCGCCAGTACAACCGTAGCGTCGCGACGATCGGACGAAAACATAACCTTAACATGTCTCTCGCAATCGCATCAGCGTTCATTCTCAGCAGTGCTGCAGCAATCTACTGGTACGTTAACAGGCATAAACCCATGAAGTACATCCTCAGTGAACTGCGATACGCGCTAGACATGCAGGGCGCAGGCGTCGGCGGCCTCATCGATGACTGGGTGAACGTATGGAGAAACAAAATTGTGTTGCCAGATGCGAAGAGAAAAATTGCGGTCGTCACCGGCGGAGCTCGCGGTATCGGATCCGAAGTTGTACGAGGATTACTAAAGTCGAATATGTTCGTAATTGCCGGTGTGAGGAAACCGGAAGCGATGAAGAAGTTAGCTGATAATATGGAGAATGGGGATAACATTGTGGCTTTTCCATTGGATTTGCAATCGATGAAATCTGTTAAAGAATTTGCAGAGAATGTGTTGGATAAATTCCCAGCTATTCACCTTCTAGTCAATAACGCTGGAATAATGTATGGAGACTATGAACTAACTGAGGATGGGTTTGAGCGCCAGTTAGCGGTCAATCATCTGGGCCACTTCTATTTGACACATTTGTTGTTGCCAGCGCTAAAAAAGGGCGGTACTATCGGAGAAGCAGCGAGGGTTGTGAACGTGACGTCATGCGCTCATTACCCTGGCAAGATATATTTTGAAGACGTCAATATGAAGGAACATTATGATACTACAGCTGCGTACATGCAAGCTAAACTGGCACAGGTAAAGAAATGTTCTACTTTTCTCAAGCAACTGTTACTAGAAACCAGTTTATGGAATCACATTATTTTTAAGAATATTTTGTTGAATTGTCATTTAAACACATTTTTATTTGTTACAGCTAATGAGTACCAGATACATAAATAAGATGTTTGAAGTAGAAGGTACTCCGGTGAAAAGCTATGCGGTTCATCCAGGAATTGTGGACACGGATCTGTTTGAAAAGACAGCTTTCAAAAAAGCTTTTCCTTGGCTCATGAAACTGTTTTTCAAGACCCCAGCCAAAGGAGCTGTTTCAGTACTCCATGCTTGTTTTGACAAAGATTTGGAGAAAAAGGGTGGATTATACATTAGTAATTGTGTAGAAGGAATTAGTAATAGTTTCTCAAAGAATTTAGATCATCAAGAGAGACTGTTTGATATGTCTTGTCAGCTAGTTGGTATTGATAAATCCGATTTTGGGAAACTGTGAGACTAGTCTCCATTTTAGTTCAAAGAACGGAAATTCCAAAACAATAGATTTTATATATTAAGTACAGTCTAAAGACTCTATTTATTATACATAATATTTAATTATAAGACTGTATATGAATAAAATTCAAAATAAATATTTTTTTTACAACAGTTGACTTGTTTTATTATAATTTTATGTAAATTTTTAAGCCTTATGTTCATGGTAACTTCTTACATGTCTCAATAAATACATAAAAAACTACTTTGTCCTAAAATTTATGTGCAATAAATTGAAAGACCTTAATACTGAGTAAGATATTGTTTTATACTTGAGTTGATTTTTATCACAGACAACACAATAGACAATAAACAAAAGAATATGAAGTAGTAAAATTTAAGATGGAGGGAAATTCTAATGGTTTCTTTAACCTGTTATTACTGATATTGTAGATAGACAATGCATGCGTTTTGTGAGTAGAATTTTACATACTTTTAGTATATGTTAGTACTGTTTTAGTACTAAGGAAATAATAAGCATCTCGTAGAAGGAAAATCTCAGTTGTTTTCCTCATAATCATTGTACCTAATATTAGCTTATTTGATTGACATTGACATTTGCAATCTACGTTTGGTGATGTTATTAACACTTTACTTGCAACAAAGTAGATAAAGGAAGGTAAATTGAAAAGAGTTCTCAAAGAGATATACCTTGAAGATGCCCATAAAGGTCCATCCATAAATAAAAGTCAATGAGAATTTTATATCAGTTCCAAAATTAAAATAATTCAAATTAAATGACCATACAACACCATTGTTCTGCGTAGTTGATTTTGAATGTTCAGAATTTAAATAATTACTTACATTTAGTAAATAATTTGAATATTTATAACTGGTGGCAATTTCTAGAGCAACTAGTTAATTTTTATTCTTCTAGCTGTTTATTAAGTAATTGGACACTAAATGCTTCCTAATGTTATGAGATAGTATTACATAAACACTATGTCAATACATAACTTAAAAGATGCATTCAAAGAATGCTGATCAGCATGTTTTGCATTAAAAATGCTAATGGCCATTAAGTTGTTTGTTGCCATGCTTAAAAACAGTTGAAGTTTTTAATGTTGGGAAAAAATAGCAGCCAGGATTTAAAACAAACTGATATTTAGCGTATTTTGAACCTTATGGCTAAACACATAAAGTTATTTTTTCTTTAGCTAATAGCTTACCTAGTATACAATTAATGTAAATAAGTACTAAATGAATAGTATGACTCATGTGGTTGTTATTGATGTGAAAATCCAAATTAATTAATAATAAACTGAAACAAGCATACCTGAGTACCTATTTATATTTTTCCATAGTTCCAATGATGAAAATTTCACACAGTTATTAAATAAACTTATTTTTATAATAATATAAAGTCTTACCTGCTGAAAAATCCAGACAACCCCTTTTTCTTCAACTTGGAGTGCTCCTCGTGAGATGTTGCATCAGGAACCTCATCATCCTTAGAGGCAGCGGACCCAAGAGAACACTCCGACAGACTTGACACTGTGCTCGAGAAAGAGCCACCATCCTTGCCTCGGTGGTGACCACTCACACTGCCCCACTGCAAAGTACTCTTAGGAGAATCACTTGTATCACTTTTCTCACAAGTTGATATGGAGAAGTTGCCCTCATCACTGAAACTGCTCTTCTTAGACAGCTTATCAACATCATCAGATGTATCCTCTACATGTTTCTCTACTTTAGGACTCACAAAATGTAACTGCTTCGTGATCGGGTTGTAAGCAAGCTGCATGTTATCCAATGCTTCACTGAGGCGCATCCCGCCTTTTTGGCACGGCGACGACGACATCGCGATTTCGAAATACGAACACTAGCGCGTTCAAAAATCACATCCATGTTTATGTACACAATATTTATTTACGAAAGCCATTATCGTTAACTTTTATCAGCCAATTAAGCACACGCGTGTTTACAATGAACAGTGGACATCGTTTAACACAAACATTACACTAACTAATTTATTCAACTGTTTTTTTGTAATATTTTGTTTTTGTTACAATCAGCTATCACAACCATTGATGAAATCAAAACAAGGATTTGTTATGAGATATTTACAATGGTGTAATCTAGTAACTGAATGAGTTAAATAATGTTTGATTTTCTAATAATTCATTTTGTTTTTAACTTATTCATTCGTTTCTATCTAAAACAAGAAATAAACACAAAGCAACACACCCATCGCCTTTTACTTTCCACTGTGAATTAACTTGACATAACGCAATGATGTTGCCAGCTCTGTGTTTAAATTCCTTGATTAGAAGTTTAGTGGAGTGTGGTCCACGTGATTTGAAACTTCTTCCAATTTATTGATTTAACTATTTTGCCTAAGAAGAAACAAACGAAGAACGCGGTAAAGAGAACGTAATGCACAATGCGTACATGCAAGTCCATTTCACTGAAATCATGATGTTTAACTTTTTGAGCGCCACAGTCGGATATAGCTGCCAAACGTAAAAGTGCCCAACACGCCACCGACGGCTTTTGCCAATAACGCTAAATGGAACATTTTTAAGTACAAAATAAAAATACTAAATGAAGTTTTCTTATTTCTATTGTTTAAAACTACATTCATGAAATATTGTATAAAGGCACAAAGATATTGTATCCATTACTTTTTCCCCTTTTTAACTTGTAGGTATTTGCGGTGAATTGTGTTTGGCGTAGAGGTCACGCGCGTACATTTATGCTCTGGTGTCAAAAAGGTTAAACGACCCTCACGTACTACATTACTTGTAGTACAGTCAACAGCAAAAGTAGATGATCAAAATCAGAAATTCAATACTAATTAACGGAGTTCGCGTCAGAACTGTGTGGCGTCGAAGTGATTCAAACGTATGTGTGTGACAATCACATACTTTTAATAAATAAACTAATAATATAATATAAGTAATAAATTATATAAATTAGTGTTAGTCAATTAGTATTGAATTTCTGATTTTGATCATCTACTTTTGCTGTTGACTGTACGTGAGGGTCGTTTGAGGTGAGGTTCGATGTTTTTACCTTAGCGATTCGTCGAACGTTGATTGTCTAGACAACAAATGTTTTGGCAAAAGAAAAGAAAAAGCTTTTGTGGTACTTAGAATCAATTTACCAATTATATTTGCAGTGAGCTAAAAGCTGGCAACATTGACTTGTTTATGAATGACGTTCAGAAACTTGTGACGCTTATTGATGATGTAAGTTCAGAAACTTGAGAAACTTCTTGCTGCAAGCATTAGAGCGAGCGTGCGCGATTTTATAGCATGTAATTAGGATCGCTACATAATAATTAATCGTTGCAATTTTTTATTGCTTTCACATGTAAATTTGTATGCCTCTCCACTGCGATAATATTATTGGAAATAAAATCTCAGCGCGCGCTTATTCGGCGTTCCGTTACAACAAAACACATTTTAGACACCTGACGCCACTATCTATCCTCGATCATGAACCATGTGGATGACCAGTGCTGAAGAATTATTCTCCGACATCCCTTTGTATTAATATTTTTGATAAGGATTTAATAAAGATGATGAGGGGGCCGTACATGGTCCTAGTCATAGCATAATATGCTCTAAGGCTATATGGACTATGTGACGGACATGTCGTGTCCGTCACATTGATCATCAGTAATTGTCCATTACTAGGTACATTACATGGTCATAGAGAGATATCAAATAGAAGATTCAAAGATACCAACTTATCTATGAAATGGCAGTTTTTGGAACTAATACTTTGTTTAAGGACGTAAGTCGTGTCTTGTTTAAACTTTTTAAAGTTCGTTCTTCGAGCATGAATTGTCTAGTTTGTTGAAGAACAGCACTACCACTTACTCCACTGGACTGTAAGTAGGCCCCTCTTTATTAAATAACAGACATCTTCAACATCTGCTGTCGAAGTCGATGAGTAAAAGTTTGTAAAAATATTGGAAATTATCATAAATTACTTAGTAGGTACAATAAAACTGCTTCAATTATGAAAATAATTTATTTCTGGTGTTTCGTTTCTACACTGAAAACATCTCAAAATACTCTGTGGTCTTTTCGATTACAACCTCGAAGGGTCAAGTGAACGAATATTGCTTCAATATGTAACTAATATTACAAAAATACATTAATTTATATACAGTAAAAATATTTACAATTACTAAGTTGCGTATAAATTAACTAAATATCAAACAACCGTGCGTTTTTGGCAATTTACTAAAATAATAAATGCCTAGCTGAAGTTTTATTTATAAAATAAATAGTGTCTCTCCGATATTGATAGAAATCCTCAACTCTTTGGTTTTTTGGATGGGCTATTGTTTACGGAACCCAGTTCTGGGAATAACTCCATGATGCACAGATCCAACAGATTGTAGACCAGCTGAAACAAAAGAAAGTTGACCAATTTAGGTAAGGTAAATAATGGCGCCAATTCCTTTGTTGATAAACTGAACTAAAATTAGACAATAGGGTATTTTACTCTATGCGAGAAAAAATCTATAAATATGTTATTGAGACAGTTTAGGCATAAAGCAGTCGGAAAATGTAAGTTTTAGTTCATAAAATAACAAAACAAATTTTTAAATTAAATTCAAAGTTTTCAGTATTTTTAATCTGTTATAAAACACCGTGAAATAGTAGCGGCCATGTTATTATGCCGTACGGCTGTGTAAACAAAAAATTGTCAACTGTCAGTCAACCGATTGGCGTAATAAAGGCTTTGTACTTTTATTATTTTCGTAACCAACGTAATTTTTTCATTATTACACCTATTACAAAATATGCTTTTAATTATTTTTAAATGATGTACAATTTTCATATTTAATATGAGCTCATTTGATACAAAACGAACTGACGTCATTTACGCTGAGCAATATGGCGTTCAGTAAGAGGCGTTTTCGTCAAACTACGCGCGAAATTTGAAAATTCCAAATTTAGGTGCATTTTTATGGCACTTATCGATTGAATAAAATTTTCGTGTTTTTTTTGGTGGCATATTAGCACTACAGAATTTTATTGAGACACTTTTCAAAAATGGGTGTAATACCCTATTGGCATCATTTACTGCCAGGCAACCGAAGAAAAGGACGGCTACAGATAAGAATTAAGTTAGTGATGTCTATAACGTTCGACATGACAACTATAAATTGTATGAACATTTAGATCAACATACATTGACAGCTCTTATTAATATTATGTCTCTTTCGTGTTTTATTGAAAACAAAGAAATATAGCCTGAAATAAGTTTAGTTAGTGCTTGGCACCAATATTGTTCGTCTCACTCGGTTGCTGCGTCACCTCAGCTGCGATATCCTTATCAGTAAGTTCTGAATTAATTAGCATGCGTGAGTCATTGTTCAATATCTGATATATAGAACATACACATTGGATTTTCCTATCCTTGAGATTAAAGATAAGGCGGTTCGAGTCAGATAGCATGGCGTCAAAGGTTACTCAAAAGTGTTCGTTAAAATGTGGTAAATAAGGGTGGCGCTACAATCGCGACCGGATAAAAATGTTCTAACTCGGCATACTTCAATCCTTCAATAATCAACAACTGCTACGTTTATACCATACCCTGTGCCTACGCTAGCGCCATTTTGGCGGGTTTTGGGTCTGTTATTTACTGCTAATATTACAAACACATTTACAACACACACCACACACACAAACTTTTCCAACACGCACACACTGTAATACACTTTTTCAACACACACACATACTTTTCCATCACATACACACAAACTTTTCCAACACACACACACTCAAACACACTTTTTCAACACACACATTCACATACACAGTTTTTCAACACACACACACACACACACATTTTCCAACACACACACACACACATTTTCCAACACACACACACACACTTACACATACTCTTTCCCTATAATAATACGCGATATTTCTCCTTACATCTACCCTCCATACGACGAACAGACTGGCAAAGCTGTAGTGTTAGTTACCTGCTTATTAAGCTGCGGCACTTGTATGATGTCTAGCGCGGCGCCGAGTGCGCGCGCGAGGCCCGGCCCCGCCGCCCCCCGCGCGGGGGACGCGGGGGGGGGCAGGCGCGCTAGCAGCTGTCGGCGCGCCAGGCGCCGCACGTCTGCGCCCGCGCGGGGACTCGGCGACCTCCTGCCGAATAACAGTCCTGGGGATAAACATGAAAGATTTAAAGTATGCATCTTTAGGCTTAGAGATATGTGGGGCATACTGAAAGTTTTTGGATCTGGCCACTTACGATATAATAATGAAAAAACAATTATGGAATTTGAAAATGGAACTCTTAGGATACCAAAGAGTTTCCATTTTCAAATTCCATAATTGTTCCATAATAGGGTATTGCACCCATTTTTGAAAAGTGTCTAAATTAAATTTTGTAGTGCTAATATGCCACCAAAAACAAAACACAAAATTTTTATTCAATCGATAACTGGCATAAAAATGCATCTAAATTTGAAATTTTCAAATTTCGCGCGTAGTTTGACGAAAACGCCTCTTACTGGACGCCATATTGCTCAGCGGCAATGACGTCAGTTCGTTTTGTATCAAATAGGGTATTACACCCATTTTTGAAAAGTGTCTCAATGAAATTCTGTAGTTCTATTATGCCACCAAAAAAATACACAAAATTTTTATTCAATCGATAAGTGCCATAAAAATGCATCAAAATTTTAAATTTTCAAATTTCGCGCTTAGTTTGACGAAAACGCCTCTTACTGGACGCCATATTGCTCAGCGTAAATGACGTCAGTTCGTTTTGTATCAAATGAGCTCATATTAAATATGATAATTGTATATCATTTAAAAATAATTAAAAGCATATTTTGTAATAGGTGTAATAATGAAAAAATTACGTTGGTTACGAAAATAATAAAAGTACAAAGCCTATATTACGCCAATCAGTTGACTGACAGTTGACAATTTTTTGTTTACACAGCCGTATGGCGTAATAACATGGCCGCTACTATTTCACGGTGTTTTATAACAGATTAAAAATACTGAAAACTATAAATTGAATTTAAAAAATTGTTTTGTTATTTTATGAACTAAAACTTACATTTTCCGACTGCTATAGCCTCGTGAGGCCGACGCGCCCTTTAAATACCCAAAATAAAGATGGCGCCTCGAACCCATAGCATTTACGGGATGAGTTCGTATTAAAGCCTACTAGCCGTTTAAATGGACATATTACGAAATCATTCATATTTTTTTTTAATTAGGCCGAAATCTTTAGCTATTTCTACCAATTTCCGGACGAAAGAATGATGAACGGATTGACGTTAGAGCTGCGTCAATCGTTCATTTTCAGTGATTCGATCATTCAAGTATTGGTTCGTGCCACGACCCGGGTCATTTCAATCGTTCGATCATTGGTTCAATACTGAATCAGTGAACCACACAAATCAAACGATTGATTGAACCAAATTACTTTAGTACAATCAACCGTTTGCTCTGCGTTTGTCTGTAACCCATTCATTCGCGCTCACTCGTTATTGGTCGGTTTTCTACAAATCTGCAACCAGATAAGTTGAAAAGGATCTGTCGATTGTGAGCGATTGGTTGAATCGTATCATTGAATGATTGGAAATGAATTATAACAATCTTAGGATCGACGATTGGTGAACCGGATCATTGAAAACGAACGATTGCAATCATCAATACTTCTACGCGACCCGGGTCAAATGATCGAATCGTTCATGATTGACACAGCTCTAATTGACGTCTATTTTGTCAAGTGACAGTTTCATGATAGATGTCAAAATAGTGTAAGTGTGCAGCGTTATGGCAGGTGTTCGTGCACGCGATGAGTAAATCCCTTTATTTTGTTGCAATCTTTTACATTTTTGTATGTATTTTTTAAATAAATTGTTTGAGAAATCATTATTGAATATAACAATTCATTAATTTCGTGTTTTCCACTAAAAAATCAAAAGATATATGATGCTAAAATAATTTGTCTATTCTAACGTACTATCGGTTTTAGTTAATATAAATATTTTTAGTTACAAATTTTGTTTTTCATCATTTCCCCTAACAAAGGGTGTGCAGGCAAAGAGTTGCTTTTGGCTTATACTTGCTGTTTTGTTTTGAAAATGAAATAAATGAAAAGAATGAAAACAAACGTGTTTTGCACTAAGTGCAATGTTCACCTGTGTTTCACCAGACACAGAAATTGTTTTAAGGATTTCCATTCCTAAAAAAAAAGGAGAAGAATAAGTCGATTTAATGTAGAGGACCATTTTTAAATTATATTTGAAAACATAATAAATAATTGTGTAACCACAATTGTAATTTGATCTCTCAAAAGGTGATTTTTGTAAAACATTTTTGTAATTTGATTTGATTTGATTAAAATTTGATTTCTGAAAAGGTGATTTTTGTAACAGTAGAGACTGATATAAAAATTATGTTGATTATTTCTAAGGAAAAGTGAAAATAAAGACATTTTGCTAAAAATATATATTATTTTATTAAAAGTCATTACAACCTACAGGTCATTTTGGCGGACAAATTATTGGCTAATTTTTTTATATAAAACGGCATGTATTTAGTATCATGACTATGCCTTAAAAGTCTCACTTCAAACCAATAACTCTAACATGTCAAATTTTTAACAACAAGTCTCGGGACTTAAGCACTATAAAAATTTTGTCCATTTAAACGGACTGTTAGGTTTTAATGCCTAGTGAACCCAAAATGTGTCTGGGTCTCACGAGGTTATGCCTAAACTGTCTCAATAACATATTTATAGATTTTTTCTCGTATAGAGTAAAATACCCTATTATGTAAAATATATGGAAATTTTACATAATTTAAAAATAATTAAAAGCATATTTTGTAATAGGTGTAATAATTAAAAAAATACGTTGGTTACGAAATAATAAAAGTACAAAGCCTATATACGCCAATTTGGTTGCCTGACAGTTGACAATTTATTGTTTACACAGCCGTAAGGCGTAATAACATGGCGGCTATTTCATGGTGTTATAAAACAGATTAAAAAACCTGAAAACTTTGAATTGAATTTAAAAAATCATTTTGTTATTTTATGAACTAAAATTAACATTTGCCGACTGCTTTTTGCCTAAACTATCTCAATAATAACTTTTCTCACATAGAGTAAAATACCCTATTGTCAGGTTTCTTTTGCTGCCACGTCCAAAAAGCAAAAACGTACAAATTACTATTCTATGGAATTATGTATAGAAGTATGTCATGTAGTCGTGACCGTGGCATGCTGGGCACATTTTAGTTTATCATCTGTTTGTGTTTGTGTCTGTTTGTTTGTCTGTCTGTTTGTATCTGTTTGTGACTTTTGTTCCATATAGGTAGTGTTAGTACACATACTGTGGTGTATTATAAGGGGGCCCAACTTGGGAACATATACTATCGAACAAAATCCTTAAAATTTACAGTTTAAGTTTACAGCTAGCGAAGATATAGACTGTAATACACACAAAAAAGAATTATCAAGTTGAGAACCTCATCCTTTTCTTTAAAGTCGGTTAAAACTAGTTACTTACCATGTCCCAGTCTAATGAGATGCGCCAGTCGCCTCTCGCTGAGCACGTTCCTCAGCGTTCTGTTCAGCAAGCAGTTGAAGGCGTCGTCCAGCAGCTGACGAGTGAGCGCGGCCAGCGAGCCGGCCACGTGGGCTATCACGCCCCGGACGTGGATCACTTTTATTACTGGAATTAAAAAGTTTACATGTCAGTCCGTGATAAGACTTGTCGTACTGTATGGATCGGAATGTTGGGCCGTGAAGAAGATGGATGAAAAAAGACTGCACGTAGCGGAGATGAGAATGTTGAGATGGATGTGTGGAGTTACCAGAATGGATAAGGTGAGAAATTAATATATTAGAGGAAGTTTGAAAGTGGCGCCAGTGACAGAAAAGTTGAAAGGGAATCGTTTGTCTTGGTATGGGCATGTGAAGAGAAGAGACGAAACTCATGTGACCAAAAGAGCTATGAATATTAGTTTGGATGGATGGAGAGGGAGAGGAAGGCCAAAGAAAAGATAAGTGGATTGTGTGAAGAATGATATGAATGAAAAGGGAGTCAGTGAAAGCATGACGTTGGACAGGACGGAATGGAAGAAGAAAACATGTTGCGCCGACCACAAGTAACATGGGATAAGGGCAGGAAAAAGAAGAAGACATGTCAGTTTATCATCTTTATTTTTTTATAAAGTCATAAAGTATAAGATAAAAAATCATTACATTAACTTGATTAAAACTTAATTGTTAATTAGCGCGTTGATCTAATCTCAGGCCATGGCATGCTAAGACAGACCCCAGAAGTCTAATAGTGTGCCTTGTTTTAATACATATTATTAACATTATTTATATTAACTTTTGTGCTTCTTCAAGACTTGTTAAAATAATTAAGTAATGTAATTTTTTTTTTTTTATTATTTCATAATTTTACTTATAATGTTATTGATTAAACTGACATTATTTATTAAATTTTGCATGCCAAAACTCAGGCAGAATGTACCTGGCTCTCTATATTTTAATAACAGCTTGATGTTCAATACCTACATTCTATGCAAATAAATGATTTGATTTGATTTTTGATTTGAAAAACTTTGTACTTAATATTAAATAAATAATAATAAATGGGACATTCCCGCCACACTATCCCCAAACCACAGCAACTTCTGAAAGTCAAAATCAACAGTGGTAACCACTAGAAAAGCGTCGAGGCAATGAAGCTCGACGAGTCCCGGAGAAACATTACAACTGTCTTGGATCCCGCAACGAAATTAATCAAAAAAGAATAATGAAGGAGTGAGAAAAACCAATTTTCACCAGAACCAAATCAAGCAGGAGACAGAACAGAACTAGATCAAAAGGACCAAAGGGATGTTTACAACTGGGGGCCAGTTGCCAAGCACCACGGGTTACAAATTAACATTTATTTAAAGCGCTTCCCTGACCAAATAACCTTGACCATACATTTCCTCTTTATCGCAGAATCGTAGCTCGCACTTTTTTTTGTTATAAAAAAAGAGAAACAATGAAATAAAATAAAACGTGAATTATAAAGATTTTTAAGTCACCTATTTATTAGTGTAATCTTCAAATTAATAGCACGTCAACTTTAGCAAAAGATACATGTTTTCAATTATTTTAGTTTTTTTTTTACAGGGAGATTTAGATGTAGGTATATAGGGTACATAAAAAAAAATAAGAACGTAGAATGTGATGATAGGATATTGAACATTAATAATATGCTTTTAGATGTAGTTTGTTTCTCTTAATTAATGAGTTAATAGCCCCTGAATAACGAAGAAAACCGCACTTTTGGTCGGGGTAGCGCCCTAATGGGTCGTAATGTTTATCATCTGCCAAGCCTTTTCTCAACTATGTAGGGTCGGCTTCTGTCTACTGAATGGGAATGCACCTGGATACCAGTGTTTCAGAAGTACTGCCTTCCTGATCTCCACAGTCCAGTTAATGGGCAACACAATATCCCTTGGTAAGAAAGAGTTGTCAGACTTTCTCGCTTCTGACAACCCATAACGACTGTCTACGAATGACAGTGGTGTCCAACAGCTTTATGTACTTTCCGAGACATCCCGCCGTGCGTCGGAAAGTACGTTTCGGTATGTAATGGAGGATTACCCATCTATGGACTAGCTTAACCTTGACCGATCGTTATGTACGGTTTTTAAGTTACACATAAGCCACCCCAAAATTACCCCCCTCCCTGTCAAAGGGGTCTGTGGAATTGTTTAAATTTTGAAAGTGGTCCGTGATAAAAAAAAATAATTAAGAAACCCTGATAGACGGTTTCAAATATTTTTCCCGTTGTCCAATTTGGAGTTAAGTTAAGTTGGAATTAAGTGACAAGTGACATTAACGGATCTATCAAACTGACAGACAATCGTTGTTTACAATAGCAGAGTTGATAAAGTACAGAGGCCAGCACAGCAAGCTACAACAATCTGTCAAATGTCTTTTATAAAAAAGATAAGGTTCATATTCAATTGGGAAAATTTTACAGTTTGGTATGGATTGATGTGCTGGCGTTTGTACATAGATTATTCATTATTTGTGACATTATTTTTCCATAAAACGATGCGATGTCAGTGTAAGACCTGCGAAACGGCGGCTGTCAGTAACAGTGATACTGACAGTCGCCGTTTCGCAGGTCTTACGTTTCGTTCTGAAATAATGAGCTTTACGTTAAACTTTTAACATCCATTTTTATTGCGCGGTTATTAAAATATTGTAAATGCCTAAAGATACTCTTTAGGTACCCAAGAATATAAGAATTAAAATTTCAACTTCTCTAAAACATCATATTTTTTTTTTGTACAAATCCTGCCATGATTCTTTCATAATTCTTTTATAGTTGTGTTTGTTATTGTCAGAACACGATTTATACTCTCCACTGAGATTGACCATTGTGACCGGAATTCGATCGGGAGAATATACATGTCGTATCCGGTCAATAGTATGAACGTAAAACGAATCGCAAGCCGCCATTATCGAGAACACGTGATCAACCACCACCATTTTGGCGCGCTTCTACAGAGTCGTGATGTTTTCAGCCGACAGCGAGGAAGACATTCAGAATCCAGTATCTACCGCATCGGAGCTAATACGTCCCGAAACTGTACTTTCGATTCGTTGTTGAAGTGAAGTGAACTATGTGTATTTTGTATATGAGTTTATTTAAATTAAGCTAGTGCTAAATTGCGGTTTTAATAAACGCCGTGTATTGTACTCTATACCCAGTGTGTTTTTATTGCACGAAACCCATATTCTGCCCACATGATGACTGAATCTAACGGAGTAAATCCTGACTGATCCGACATACAGATTAAAAATAACGTTTCACTTACAAGTATACATAAGACACTGCGTGAAGCCGACCACACTGGTCTGGTACTCAGCGTCCACACTGGCCACAACTGGTTCCACGTCAAAGTTGTTCTGGAACACACTCGCGTGTATGTTGCGCACGCGCCGCTGTCGTTTCGTTTGTACTTCCACTGTTATATCTTCGCTCATCTCTTGAGCTTCTTCCACATCACGGGCTGTGCCGTGCTTTCTGTGGATTGGTAAAATGGTGATTTCCTTGGTAAGTAAAAGGTTTATACAACTATGTATGCGTGACTACTTAATGTACTAACATTAAGATACTAGTGAGGTAAATTTGCCTTTACAGTCGAGGCTGAATTGCAGCCTGTACCGAAAGAGAGAGTGTAATAAAATAATGTATATAACACATTTGCTCGTAAAGTGTCCTTTACGAGCAAATGTGTTATATACATACGATATTGAAAATGGTGTAATAAGAGACATCTTATTACACCAATTTCAATATCGTAATGTATGTCATTACGTACTAGTGCGTTATTGTAATGTAAAACGCACGAGTTTCGTAAAACGTACAGTTTATCAAGATGCTCCGTCTAAAACGAACGGTACTTTTTTAATCTTAGCAAAGAGTTTTTATGTCAGAAAAGTGGTCAACATTTTATGAATAAAAGTAACTTTGGGAGATAAAATATAAAAAAATAAACATTTAATTCTTTAATTTAATTAATTTTGATTATCTGTAACAAAAACAAAAAATATTAATTTACTTTATTAGTAATACTGGGTGTTTTTGTGCCTTTCCCTTAAAAAAAAGCGCTGATGCGCGCGCATCGCTAATTTGTGAACAAGTAAAAATTAATACGCGCGCTTTTTCTTTTCGCTGTATTGTTTTTATTTGAATTACCTCGCAAACATGTTATAATATTTGAATTAATTCCTCGCAAATATGTTATAAAACGTCGTATGACATACGTGCGCTTTGGTAATTACAGCCTCTGCTTTCTTGTAGCCCTCGCCTGCGGCTCGGGCTAGCAATATCGCCTCAGCTGTAATTTTCAACTTACCGCACTTATATCATAATGTACTATTACGCATTTCATATGATTATCAACACACTTAAGAGAAGACATTGATATAAATTCATTCATACGAATAAAAAACACAATTTAATTTCATGAGTGACGTTCACACAATAAAATAAATAAATATGTAATTCAATTTTTATTTCTCATCACAAATGTGCAGGTAAGTATAGAAAGTGCGAAAAAAAGGAAATATATATCCGTATAATTTACTATCAAATTCCTTTTATTCATAACTCCAATAGTTCATTAATAAAATAAGTTCATTAGTAAAACTGAGAGACTGGATCCGGAAGAAGTCATTGAATAACTGTACAGGTTACAGGTTACAATATCTTGTCTACTAAGGTGTAAACAATGACACTTTCCAAGTGACCAGTAAAGGTGGAGGTAAAAAGAAACAGGTTGCCGATGTAAAAACGTGCCACAAAATGAATATATTTTTTTAAAATTTAATAACTATTAAAGATGTGCAAGAATTTTAGTGTTATTAATTAACATATTATATTTGAATTATTCATAAAATATAAAAAAATACATTACGACACTAGTGTTGTAATGTAATGTAAAAAACACGAGTACGTAAAACGCAGCAACGCGAGCAAATTTGTTGAAATGATATTTCCGATTGTCTTATTTCAATTATGAATAACTAAAACTAGAAGTAAATACAACAGAGAACATACTCACAAAGCCTGATACCGCTCAATATCCGAAGACACCAGTAAATTCCTCAAAAATGTCTCCAGATGCTGCCCCTTCTCTTTCCGTAACTTATGAGCCACACTCTGGTATATATTGCCCAGGTCACTGCTCGTAGCGTTCAAGGTAGTCGCCTGGATGACGATGGAGAAGTCACCGTCTTCCGTGAGGAATATGCGGAGAAGCTCACTCGTCTGGAGAAGACTCTTCTGTAGGAGTCTTTGGAGAAAGTCTTCGTATTTATAGCGGAGAGTTTCTAGGGGACTGTTGTCTCTGGAATTTGATAAATAAGTGATTTTTCAAATATTTTTTTAAAGATACGTGCGTTTATGTGAAAGGAAATGTGATTGATTGCTGTGAATCGACTGTCGCGTCGACTGTCACGAGTGTCAGGCTCTAGTATCGCGAGTGTCACGAGTGTCAAGCTCTAATGTCGCGTCGACTGTCACGAGTGTTAGACTCGAATGTCAAGAGTGTCACACTCGACTATTAAGAAATTAATATTATAAATGCAAAAGTGAGTTCCCTTGTTACGCTTTCACGGCTATCACGACATCCGCGATAACCGACATTCACGCAGACAAAGTCATCGGCAAAAGCTAGTTTTTAATAAAGCTTACCTTCTGGAGGGTAGTGTGAGGTCTAGAAGCATCCTATCGCCATGGAACTCATGCAGCTTGCTCCTCAGCAGATGGAAGTCATGTTCGCTTAGTTTGTAATAAAGCTTACCTTCTGGAGGGTAGTGTGAGGTCTAGAAGCATCCTATCGCCATGGAACTCATGCAGCTTGCTCCTCAGCAGATGGAAGTCATGTTCGCTCCTCTCCACACTCCATAGAGAAGCTCCCGAGCCGGCCTCCACGCGGTGCACTGTGAGGGTGAACACGCGGACTGTGCCGCGACGGGGCGGGGCTTGCTATGGAAACAAGATGGTAGAATGGAATTGTTAGTATTGTATGTAAAGCGAGCGAGCTGAGCGACGCAGTGGAACGGAGCGAGCGAGTAATGTGGAGCGGAGTTGTGGATTGTATACATTAGACAACATATAAGAAACCATACATATGTAGTTTCATTATTTTATAAAAAACATATAAATTGAGCGTTTTGCCCGAAAACTAAGAAAAGCGATGATTGTGCAGAGCTAGGCCGAGTTCACGCGACGAGTAATTTGCGGGCTGTCGCAATAGCCCGCGGTATTTTTCCGCTTCCCCGCTTCCCAGTTTGTTGTTTTTTTAACCTAGTTAGCAAATGCCAGTCCACTAAAAGCGGAGCAAAGATTTTATGCAATTCCAGTGGTTAATATTAGCACGTCTCCGTTTCCCTTCTCTCATCCCTACTCCAGTGGACAGGCAGCCTAACACGGCTTCGACACAGCAAATAATATTCCATTCACAGCCTTCAATCGTGTGCGTTGGAATATTTTTTATAATGATAAACAAGGTGATGGCAAGCGGCGCGTTGGCAACTAACGGTTGGATATTCCGAGGTGATTCCAGCTGGACCTTTGCCGTGTCGGTCATAGATGTGCTGAGCAATGACCACTACTAAAAACAATATTTATGATCGTGACACCCGAATTTTCTAAAACGTCTTTTTATTGTTGAAATATTTTTTTTTTTAGCTTACCTTCTCGTCAAAAAACACTGACTTTATCTATATTAAAAAATAAAATTATGTACATGTGGATTTTTAACTATTTTACACAATAAAATGCCTGAGACAGCATGAAACTTTGCAACAGACTAAATCGAGCATTGCATTTATGATTTGAACCGTTTCAAGGTAAAATCGAAAAAGCTGATTACGCAATATTTTCGACCAAATACAAGAAGAAATAAAAATATCATGTCTTCTTCTTCTGTAAAATTAAAATAAAAAGCACACGAAGTAATTAACGAACGAATATTCTGCTATATTCCTTCGTCTGTCCAGAAGCCAAATATTGGTCGCATGTCATTATAATAAATAAATAATAAAAATGTTTATTTCATCAACTAATATGTAAAAACAATTAAGTTCGGAGTCACCTTTTAAGCAAAGATTTGATGTATTAGGTAGTTCCGCTCCTTGTTTAACTATTGTGTCTCCTACTTGACAGCTGAGCTCATATCATAATAAAAGTTCCCTTTTTGTTACGTTTTTCACTATCAAGCACAGAACCTAAAAAATACGCCTTCAATCAAAATACTCACCAACTTAGTCTCAACATTAGTAAGCACGACTTTGTAAGTACTCAAATCGTGTCCCTTCGCCGCGTCTTCAACAGCAAGGTTATCTAAATACTTCAGTATATCCATGTTATCACCGCCTTCACCTTCCGACTCGTCACAGTTCGTGTAGCAGTCGAGAACTTGTCCGTCTATTGTCTGTGGTTTTAGAGCACCTTTTAGACGGTGGCCTAGTTTTAAGGCTGTGTTTAGAAGTTTGTCTTGCGGTCTGGAAAAATAATGAAAAATGGTTTATTGGAACTGTGTGGCTATGGTTTAATAGATTCTATGTCTATCTGTGAAGGTTCGCAATGAATAATGCCAAATATTATTAGTCTTTTAGCCTATTTAAAATGTAAATTATTAAATTAAATAATATCTTGAAAATGCTAGATTGCCAGCGTGTCTTTACAATACATTTTTCCGCGATATTTTCAAAGGAAAATTGTTGAATGATAAATTTTAAAGTCGATTGTACAGACGCCAGCACTTAAAGCTATACCAAACTGTCAAAATTTCTCAATTGAACATGAACCTTATTATTTTGTAGCAACGTTGAAAATCTATCAAATAAACTTGACAGATTGTTGTAGCTTGATGTGTTGGCGTCTGTACAAGGGACAAAAATGTTGTGAATTTAGACATTTTGTTGCTTTCTAAACAAATAAAGATAATTATAATCTATTCTACGCATTTCAGATACTAACATGAACCATTTGGTTGTCAAAATTAATTCACTGAAAAGTCTGTTTTGCAGGTAAACACGGCAGTACGATTTGCCCTCAGTACTACTATCGATTCAATAAGTTGAACTTAAAAAAAAAGGGTTTTGTTTTGAAATAATTAAAAAAATATGCATCAACTAGAAAGCGTGAGAACCAGTAGTTACCCACTAGACATGAGGTAGGTAGGTAGTGTGTGTGATTCGTAAATGTTCAGAGCAAAATAAGCTATCGCGCGTTCGTGCTGTATTTCTATTGGTTCGAGGCCGCTTTTGAGTTTTGTTTTTCACAATTCTAAATCTGCCGTTTTTTAATATTTTATTGTTATTCTCTTATAAATCGATTGTACTATCAAGACAAAATCATTTCACTTCGGGAAAACAACCATTAACATTTCAGCGTATATACTAATATTATACAAAGCGAAAGTAACTCTGTCTGTCAGTTACATAATAAGACGAAACGGATTTTAAAGAAATTTCGTACAAACTAAGCTGAACTACAAGAAAGGATATAGGCTACTTTGTATTCCACGACTTTGTCTACACCCGCGATAACCGACATTGATACGGACGAAGTCCCGGGAAAAAGCTAGTATCGAAATAAGCAAATAAGTGTACTCACTTTTTAACCATCTGTTTCTGATACCCCGTAGGTAATCTGCTCCCAATAAGCAATGTGTAAAACTGTAAACAATTAAACCAGCTTTAATTTTATTGATCATAAAGGCAATACTAACAATGAAAGAAAAAAAAAACTGTTATATTAATTAATAATTACCTCTTCGCTGTGTAAAAACTTGGGCAGCCATAATTTTTCTAATACTGCGTGTGATTGTCTTGCAGCCTGATACAGCGCTCGACTGGTTTGAAATCTGGAATGGAAATTATTAAACTTTTGTGAATCATCATCTGCCTAGCCATTTCCCAACTACATTGAGGTCGGCTTCCAGTCTAACCGGATGCAGCTGAATACCAGTGTTTTACATGGAGCGACTGCCTATCTGACCTTCACAACCCAGTTACTGGGTAACATAATACTCCTTGGTAAGACTGGTTGTCAGGCTTTCTGGCTTCTGACTACCCTTAACGACTGTCAAAGATCTACGAATGACTGTCAACAGACGGCTTTACGTGCTTTCCGAGGCACGGAGGAACTCGGTACGAAATGGGTGGTCACCCATTCATAGACCGACCGCGGCAAGCGTAGCTTAACTTTTGATTGATCGATCTGTATGGCATTTACTTAGCCACGAGTTCCTCCATTGCTATTATAATTTAGTAAGCAATAATAATAAACAAATGAGTGCAAAGGTCATCCATCATTTTCCTGCCCTTGTCAAATGTTAATTGGACGGCGTAACATGTTGTCTTTCTCTCCATCCATCCACACTTATATTCATGTCTTTTAGTCATAAGTGTTTCATCCCTTCTCTTCACATGCCCGTACCAAGACAAACGATTTCCTTTCAACTTTTCTGTCACTGGCACCACTTTCAAACTTCCTCTAATAACTCCACACATCCATCTCAATATTCTCATCTCCGCTACATGCGTGAGTGCCACGAGAATTGATGTGTAAACATATGAGTGAAACTTGTGGTGACGTCATCTGACGCTTACGCGTGTGACGCTCGAAGTCTCAGCTACAGCCCGACCGCTTATCTGACGTTTCTGAGGTAGCTGCGCAGTACAGGAGGGGTGACAGAATATGCAAGTTGAAGTGTCCATGGGCAGGCCACATCGCTCGAAGAACCGAAATCCGATGTGGAAGAGAGGTTCTCTCGTGGCGACCACGAACCGGAAGACGCAGCGTTGGTAGTCCTCCCACCAGATGATCCGACGACATCGTCAAGGTCGCGGGTAACCGGTGGATGCAAGCGGCAGGTTGCAAGAGTTGTGGCGTTCTATGGGGGAGGTCTTTGTTCAACAGTTTACATCTTCCGATGATGATGATGAAACAGTTTTAGTAGAACTCACTTGTTGATACTACTGTCCTGCTGCAACAGAGCCTGTAACTCGTCAGCCAACTCGCCGAAGATGGGCAGCGGGTGTCCCACGGACAGGTATGTGGTATACATCGCGCGAGCTTCGCGCTGTAGAGACTCCTCTTCAGAACTGTTAAGGTCAGGGTTCAGGATTCTCGTTTGAAATGATTCTGGAAACAATAATGTAGGTAAGTGTCTAGTTTTTATTCAGAGTCAAAGTCAAAGCATTTACATTTCAATGAAACCATTAACATTTCAATTAAACCATTACCTATTTCAATTAAACCTTTAGCAGGCACTTTTGCATTGTCAATGGAGTTGGTTAGTTAGTCAGAAAGTTGAAGCTCCGCTCGTTCCAAAACGTAGGTAGATCTCAATGGAGAAGAACGAGAAAGAAACTCCACGGACACTTTTTAAATATAATTTATCATATCATATAGTACAGTGGACGTCTTCTGGGTGATGATGATGATTTTGATGAACATAAAGTAAGCACTTTCCAGCGTAAAGCACAGGTTCAACCTAATTCAGATGAATATGAAACTGTTCTATTTTAAATGGTATGATGTATAATATTGACTTTTTGTTAAACACACGATTATTAAACGATACATTCCTGGACTTATAAATTGAGCCTAAATCCATTTATTTACTTTCTTAATTGAACTTTTTTAATTGGACTTTTCAATTCGGAACTGCATTTTTCTTTACTTATCATTTGCTTGATGTTTTGAAATCAGCACAAACATTGCTACTTCAGCAGTTTTTATTGGACTAATTGAAACAAATAATGTAAACTCCAACTGCAACTTATTTATGTAGGATCTTATAATACTTACTAATATCGATATAAAAGTTCAGTAAGTGTAGATGGCTGGTGGTTTTCATGTACTGCATAAACGCGTATAGACGCTCCTGTTCGCTGATGACCAAGTCGAGTTCTACTCGCAGTAGCTTGCAGCGTTGGCTGTAGATCGATTCTGTTTGACGGACGAATGTTTCTAGAAATTCTACCTGGAGGAGAAATTAAAAAGAGGTCAAATTAGGTCAGGTAAGGTTAGGTCTTAGGTTTGAAATAGTAATTAAGTAAATAATTAAGAAAACTAACATAACTATTACTTAAATAATATTGTTACTAACACAGAAACACTAACACAACTATGGACTTTAGTCTGAAATAAAGGTTAATTTATTTTATTGTTTATTTAAATTTATCAATTGTCATAAAAGCGTGTTGACCGCACTAAATAAGCTCGTGGAAGCCAACCCGGACTGAGATATATTCGAAAATAATTTCGCCAATATTTAATGGTTATGTGCCTGCAAAATTTAATTGTTCTTATTACTTCATGTTTTATGTTATTATAAACCATGATTTATGTAATTGGTCTTGTAAGCCGTGTAAATCATATAAATAAAACTTTTATTTAAACATTAAATATGGCGAAAGCAATTGCTGTAAAGTTGCATCTTCAGTGCGATTTCACATAATATTTTATCAATAAAAATAAAAAAACTTAGAATAAGGAATGGATTGGCTTTGCCCATAATTTGACAAGAGGTTAATAAAAAAAATACCATCCAAATCGGTCCATTTGTTCGGTAGGTAAGATGCAGTAGACATATTGAAGTAGCCGTTAAAGGACAATGCCAGAAACTCTATAGAACTTTGCCCCACTCAATAAAAGTCATGTGCAATATGTAGCATCTTACTGTTTATTTATTGCTGATAACTAAACATTAGTCTTAGTGACTGTAGAACTTGCGGTTTCCGTTTAAATCGAAAAACAATAATGACATTGATTATAGGTTAAATTGTATTTTAGGTAAAATGAGTTTATATTTTGTGGGTAGGTATTTCGTAATCCGCAAGTTCTAAAGAAAAACAATATACTATAGAAAGGTTCTATATTCATTACAATTATTTTCATTAATTTACTTTTCTGTACATGTGTTACTTTTTCTGTACATGGGTGGGGCAGGATCTGGCATTGTCATTTGTAGCCCTGAAGTATAAAAAGGGGTACCATTTATACTTCAGGGGTTTAAAAATCACAAACAATTTACCTTATAATTAGGTGTGGAGGGCAACTGCGCCATAGTTTCATCTCCAGTAGCTAGTATGATAAGCGTGTTCAGTATATACGGATCAGCTAACACATCGGTTAGTGACAACAACACCCAGCCAGCGAATATCTCTCTTATTAATACGCGGAACACACTGGAACAAAGAAACTTGGATTTTATTTACTTGATTTAAGAATAGGGTATTTTACTCTATACGAGAAAAAATCTATAAATATGTTATTGAGACAGTTTAGGCATAAAGAAGTCGGAAAATGTAAGTTTCAGTTCATAAAATAACAAAACAATTTTTTTAATTCAATTCAATGTTTTCAGTATTTTTAATCTGTTATAAAACACCGTGAAATAGTAGCGGCCATGTTATTACGCCGTACGGCTATGTAAACAAAAAATTGTCAACTGTCAGTCAACCGATTGGCGTATAGGCTTTGTATTTTTATTATTTTCATAACCAACGCAATTTTTTCATTATTACACATATTACAAATATGCTTTTAATTATTTTTAAATGATATACAATTATCATATTTAATATGAGCTCATTTGATACAAAACAAACTGACGTCATTTACGCTGAGCAATATGGCGTCCAGTAAGAGGCGTTTTCGTCAAAGTACGCGCGAAATTTGAAAATTTAAAATTTAGATGCATTTTTATGGCACTTATCGATTGAATAAAAATTTTGTGTTTTTTTTGGTGGCATATTAGCACTACAGAATTTTATTGAGACACTTTTCAAAAATGGGTGTAATACCCTATTAGGCATTTCTTAGATCTTTTAAACTACACAACAGTTTTTAATGCAGTTTTCATCAATAGATAGATTGATTCAAGAGGTAGGTTTATACGTATAGTTTAATCTACATTGCACCCGTGCGAAGCCGGGGCGGGTCGCTAGTTTAACCAATAATTTAACCTATTGCCCGCCACGTCAGAAAAACAAAAACGTGCCCTCGGGGCTACGAATTACTACTCTATGGAAGTAAGTTTCTAAACGTATTACCATAGAGTTGTAATTCGTATGTCATGTAGTCGTGATCGTGGCGTGCTGGGCACATTTTAGAGTTTACCATTTATACATGACTCTGGCGGTTAAAGACACAAATAAAAATTACACTTTATTTTCGTCCCGAAAACGTCCCGCAAATACGTTACGTAACCACAGCATATTGCCATACAATTTAAATGGGGAGAAATCGCATTTTCTACAGCTCATATAAAGTATGTCAGTTTATTAGTATTATGTATACCCGTATAAAAAGATTAAATTAAATGTGTCACGTCATCGTTAGGGTGTCACCAGACCAATCGATCGATGGTAGAATGGATTAGTGGACGTCGATCGAGCTGCTTGATTAGCCGCGCCGCGCGCTTCACATCATCACCTGCTGCCCGCCCGCGCCCCGCGTAGTGTTGGGTAGGACACGACTTAAAAAAGAGTTTTGTAAGAGTAGCCTCTTTTTGCTCTGAGCCGGTACAATGTCCTACTTCAAATGAGGCGAGGCGTACTGAGGCTTAGTGATACATTTGAAGGTTTGAAGCATAGTCCTTAGTTTGAAGTACTCGGTACAAATATGACATTTGATGTGCAAGTGACTTTTGTACTACACTTGGTGTTTTTTTCTCAAAATAGTCATGTTGTTATTTAATCTTTGGTAATTTGGTAATAGAAAATAAACTTTATGTTTACTGTGCTAAAGGTCATTTTGCATTAACCAAATAATGTGAACATTCGTGCAAATACGCCAAAAATGTCTCGAGTCGCGGTTACGTTACATCCATTTTAGACTGACGTGCTATTGTAGCATATGTCTCGCTCCGTCTCCCTCTTACGCTGTAGTTTACGTACCTAGAGTAACGAGTACGCGACTACCACGACATAAAATATGAAGTAGTACAATTTTAAATGTTGTACCGCTCTTACATTTTGACGTCATGTACGGGACAAATGTACCGCCTCTTGTATGTCCTACTCAACATTAGCCCCGCGCGCTAACTACCTGGCCTGCTTGTGTTTATGTGTCTTCTGCGTTTGCGTCTCCGTAATAATAGTACGAGCAACATCGAACTGGCCAACACGTCCTCTTGTAACTACATTTCGAAAGAAACTGATGGATTCAAAGTCAAAGTCAAAGTCAAAATGTTTATTGCGAACTAAGTGTACAATGTCGGTGTTATATTATTATGTTAGTACTTTTGACTTAGTAGCCTTTTACAAGCATTGCAATTTTCCATCATTTATTAACATGCATTAAACATTACTAAGAAATACCTACTTAAATATTTTCATTTATGTTAGTATAATTAAATTGAACAATTATAGTTACATATGTCAAGATTAAGATGTCAGTAATAATAAATTCAATACAGTCAATTCAATTCAGTAATATTAATGTCATACTTTTCAGGTAGTAGGTACAAATTTTGATTGAGATTTTGTATAAAGTTAAATAGAATTAAATCTTATCATTTGTATAGGCCAGATCGCCACGTTTGTACATGAGAGAATTTCGTTATTTTGAGCTAGACTCGAGATATTCTTTTACAGAGTAAAAACAATTCTGGATTAGGTATAAATTTAGCCTTTTTTGGAATATTGTTATTGATTTTTCAGTTTTAAACATGTTAGGCAACTTATTATATATTTTTATTGCCATAAAATATGGGCTTTCACTCAACATTTTAATTCTTGAGGATGGAGCGCATAACCTCTTTTTATGGCGAGTGTTGACGTTGTGCGTATCTTCTATTTTTGTGAACTTATTGATATTTTTAAAAACAAATATGCAAATATCAAGTATGTATATGGACGGCAGAGTTAAAATCTGGAATTTTATAAAGTATGGTTTGCAGCTCTCCGTGTTATTTATTTGGGCTAGAATTCTTATACACTTCTTTTGTATTATGAATAGTTCATCTACGTTAACACTATTCCCCCATAACATGACGCCATATCGCATCCATGAGTATGCGTATGCGTAGTAAGCAGCTATAGCTGTTTGTGTGTTAGTACTTTGTTTAATTTGAAAAAGAGCATAAGAGAATCTGGAGAGTTTTGTTTTTATATGTTCTATGTGTGACTTCCAGTTAATGTGTGTGTCAATATTTATGCCAAGTAGACTAAATGTGTTAACTTCTTCTATTTGCATGTTTCTGTATGTTGTTTTTAAATTGAGAGGTGGTTTTTTGTATGACCTAAATTGTATTATTTTCGTTTTATTACTATTAATTTCCAGGTTGTGGATCTGGAGCCATGTATCTACAGTTTGGAGTGTATTTTGTATCTGTAAACTAGGGTTATTTACATTTTCACATTTGATTATTATCGAAATATCGTCTGCAAATAATACTGGCAAAGCGTTTTCTTTATCTAATGCTTTGGGAAGGTCATTGATATAAATTAAAAATAGTGGGCATCCTAACACACTTCCTTGTGGGATCGAGCAAGTAATTTGTTTTACTTGTGATCGTATGGTTTTGGTCTCATTTTTGTCATGGTCGTAGTTTTCAATTTGTACTATTTGCGTTCTATTTTGCAGATACGATTTGAACCACGAATAAGCTGGTCCTCGTACGCCGCAACCATATAACTTCGTGAGCAAGATGTCATGAAGGACCTTGTCGTATGCTTTTGTCATGTCTAGTAGTAGCCCGATTACATATTGTTTGTCATTTATATGTTGTAGCGCTTGTTGAACGTATTTATATACTGCTGATGTTGTTGATCTACATTTTCTAAACCCATTTTGTGCATCGTCAAGAATATTAAACTTTTCTAAGAAATCATATAGCTGATTGCACATAGCTTTTTCAAATATTTTGGAAAAGGTTGGTAGCAGAGCTATAGGTCTATAATTGCTTGGGACGTGCTTGTCACCTTTTTTATGCACTGGTTTTACCAAAGCTACTTTAAGTGCGTCTGGAAATTGACCGTCTTGGAAGCTTTGATTGATTAAGAGCATTAGAGGAGTGGAAAGTTCTATTGCGCATTGCTTTAATAAAAATGGTGGAATGTCATCGATGCCGCAGCTATATTTATTTTTAATTGACCTTATTATATTGAGTATTTCTTTTTGGTCTACCGGGTGTACATACATCGAACAAGTAGAGGGGCTGACCACGGATTTGCCAATGTTATTAGTCGAATTAGTTGTTTGATTTAGGCCTACCGTTGCAAAGAATTCGTTAAATCTATTGGATATATTGAACGGGCATTTTACTTCTTCATTATCTATATTCAGTGATATATTTTCACGTCTATTTATTTTTATCTTCCCTGTTTTTGCGTTAATTATATTCCACATTGTTTTTACTTTATTGTCAGATTTTTGCATTTGTTTAATATATGTTAGTTTCTTGGATTTTCTAATAGTCAATTTTAATATTTTGCTAAATAGTTTATAGTGCTTTTTTATAACACAACTTTTGCTTTCATTAAAAATAGTTCTTAACACTCTTTTATGTTCACATGATTTTTTGAGGCCTTTAGTAAGCCATCCTTTTTTTGGTTTGCCTTTTATTCTAATTTTTTTCAATGGAATATATTTATTTAGATTATGTTTTATAATTGTAATGAAGGATTCGTAATTTGTGTGTACATTATCATTTTTATTTAGTTTAACCTCCCAATTTTCTGATTTCAGTGAATTTTTAAAACGTTCGACGTTATTTTTTGTAAATAATCTTTTTTCGGTATACCAAGTTTTACTATTGTTATTTGATAAATAGTCTACATTTAACTGAACATTTATTGCCTTATGATCCGATAATCCATAATCTTTGACAGTCGCTTTATCTATGAGCGGTGGATAGTTTGTAAAGAGTAGGTCAATGCAAGTGGATGTTGTCTTGGTTGTTCGTGTTGGTTCGCGGATTATTTGTTTCAAGTTATATGTTTTCATAAAATTTAAAAACTCCATGGTCTGTTTACTTTTTTTATACACGTTTATGTTAAAGTCTCCTCCTATTATTAAGTGTTTATGCGATTTTTTTGTATTTAATTTATGTAAAACTTTCCCTAATTGTTGAAGAAATGTATCAATATGACGATCTGCTCTATAAAGTCCTATAAAAGTACAGTTTAGTTTGGGAACGTCAATAGCACTAAATTCTATAACATACTCCTTTGAGTGATTTACAATGTCTATTCGTTCAATAAAATCTAATTAGATTATAGCCGGGGTTAATCGATCGACGTCGAACGTTGCCATCAACCGGCAATCGGTCGATTGGTTCTATGTTCTATGTTAGGGGGGTTCGGTTTCCGCACTTAGTCCTTAAAATGGACCATTGTACGTGAGCCATAGCGGCCGGTTACTCCAACCAGCCCACCTCCCTCCAGAAGCAGATCAATCTTCCCAGTCTTCTCAGTGCGTCCGCAAGGGAGTTTGGCGTTCCAAGGGTCTCCCTGCGGATCTGGGTGACGCCAGTGCACTCAAGGAGCACATGCGCCACCGTTTCCTCCGCCTCCATGCAGGCCCTGCACAGAGGACTATCAGTGATACCTAGTGTGTGAAAGTGCTTATTCAATGAGCAGTGTCCGGTGATGGTCCCCGCCACCAGTCGCAGGCTGTCTCTGTCCAGGTGCAGAAGGCGCTTGGTCAGCTTTGTATCCAGGGATGGCATAGCCTCCTTGGACTGCCTGCACCCTGGTGTCGAGGTCCACCATTTCTCCGCTTGTGTTTGTGTGTAATCTCTTAACCAACTTCTCAACTGATTGAACGTCGGTCGATTGGTTAGTCGAACGGTATCCGTCGATCAGCTAAAGCACCAATCAATTAACGTCGATCGATGTCGACCGATCGATTGGTGTAAGAACACCCTTAGGCAGCATCAATATTGGATACAATCATTTTACAAAGTTACACTATTAAAAATAAATATTCGTAAAGGAATCTGATTGTATTTTTGGAGATTATGAATCTGACCGATAATTTTGAATTCCATGCGTATCTTTTCGAGGGTGCAAGAACTCTGTTGGTGATACTCAGAGGTTTTATGAAATAAAATAGCGGACTGTAAAATAGGTTGGTTCGTATATTGAACATTAAGGACGCGCGCTTCTTGGTCCGTAGATTTTTGGAATATGGTCAGCGGCCCGTCGTCCCCCCCCCCCCGCTCGCCGCTGCCCCGCTCCCGTAGTTGCAATGGCGGGCGGTGTTACGTTTTGTCTCCAACAACTCTAAATAATTTTACTACGGGAGCTACTCGGAAACTTTCTTTTTTCGTTAGCCTATACTGTCCTATTGCTGGCCAAAGGCCTTCAGCAAGTCCTTCCAGAAACTTTATTTCCGCACTATCTCAAACCAGCGTCAGCGTCAACCAGCGTGGTATGCGTCCGATCATCTCCGAAATATAAAAAGAAAAAAATCTTTTCCCTACAACACGGGATTTAGGTCCCTTTTTAAAGGATTTTCATATTCCAGTAACTGGGTTGTGGAGGTCCGATAGGCAGTCGCTCCATGTAAAACACTGGTATTCAGCTGCATCCGGTTAGACAGGGAGCCGACCCCAATATTTTTAGGAAAAGGGTAGGCAGATGATGATATTCATGACTGCCTACTTTCACCCCCTAAAATACATGCATTGAATAAAAAGTCTACCTGTTTGTTGCTCAGAATAGCGCATTCTGATTTCCAATGCTAAGTGTATTGCAAATTAGAATACGCATATTAGCAACATACTGTTAAATAGTGTTAATTTAAACGTCGTAAAAGTATCACATGTTTGCTAATCAACCTCGGTAACAAGTGGTACGGACTAATACCATTAACCTTTGCACCTGGCTATGTTTACAAAAACTAAACTAGAACGACAATATACATTTATCCATACTATAAATTTGAAAGTCCGATTTTGATGAAATTTTGTACAGATTAAAATTGAACCCTAACCCGTCGTCCTAGGTGAACGACAAACGCGGTAATGAAACACGACGCGAAAATGTCAAATAGTCGTTGTGTGTACTTGTGGTCTACGTTGTCGCCTAACGCAATTACCTATTCTGTCTCCAATTTTGACATACTGGTAATAGAAAAACCTATCTGTATGTGGTTATAGTGTCCCAATTATTTGTTAGAGAGTAAGAAATCTTACCGGCACACGATATCTATCGATGAGAGGGTCTGTGGCTTACTACGGTTAACTATTTGTATGAAAAAGCCAAAGTATGTGTCCCAATGACGTGATGACAATTATTTGTTTGATAGGGTGGACTTCGAAAGCTTGCTGTGACGAATTACTGAATTTCGAACGTTTGATCTCGATGTTCATCGATCAGAATCATTCAGTAGCAATCGGTGGGTACTATTTATAATTATGCAGAAGCATAAGGGTATGTCGCGCCTAATCCATTGTTATTGGCTGATTTTGCAGCAAAACAAAATGTGGGCATTGATATAAATAGGTAAAAGGTAGTCTACAATTTATTTGAAGTTTTTTTATTACATACCGTTATGCTAATTCATATGAAATTGTACTTACCGATTGCTACTAAAACTGAATGATTCTGATCGATGAACATCGAGATCAAACGTTCGAAATTCAGTAATTCGTCACAGCAAGCTTTCGAAGTTCAGTACATCGCGATGATGAACATTCTCAATAAAGTAATTCGTTATAGCAAGTTTTCGAAGTTCCGTACATCGCGGTTATGAACATTCTTAATTATATAATTCATCATAGCGTACTTTCTAACTCACGTAAATCATACTTTTAAACTTTATGAATACAGTACATCGATATTTTAAACTTCGAAGTTCAGTATGACAGTCATCAAAATCACACTTTCAACCCACAGCTTCAAGGTATATTATACGCCCCGTGACATTGAAGAAAAAAAAACAGTCTTTATCAATACTCACGGATTCTGCAACTCATTATTCTTCAATAAATACGGCATGATAGCGTTAGTGATACACCTCAAGTACTTCAGCTCCGCGTTTCTATTGGCCGCCGCCGGATGCAGCGCCATTTTGGAATCTAAGGACCCGCCCGGACGTGACGCACATACTGAGTAGTGACGTAACGCACACGGAATTAAACGTGACGTTATAAAACGGGCATAGTTTATCTGCAAAAGAAGATTATTTTCTTAGAAGGTACAGTCACCAAAAGAGGTAAGTAATCAGGGTGGTCATATATAGTTGAAGTTTACTGTTTATGTTAGCGAGCCTTTAACGCACGTAGCGCATGCAAAGGTATATACAGCCATAATAGGGGGTAATTAAAGTTGAATTATAAAATTTTAAACAAATTTGCGTAAAAAGAAATTGGATGTTAGGCCATCAAATTGTAAATTTCACTATTTCACTAAACCAGTTTAGGGATTTGATCAAATCACTAACTTCATTCAGTTATTATTGTACTTAGGAACTGCCGAGATTTGATCATTGGTACTTTCCCTGCGACATACATAACCACAAGGCTCCCAGGTCCAGAACAAAAACATGATCGTATTGGGAAGAACATATTGTAACTTTCGATTTTTTTAAGTGTCTTTTTACATCCATTGGATGTCCATAGTCAAAGTCAAATCATTTATTTCAATTAGACCATTAAAAGGCTCTTTTGAACGGCATATGAGAAAGTTTAATTCTAGTTGCCCCTTCGAAAGGTAGTTTTGTATGGAGAATAATGGGTAAGAAACTCCATACTTACTCTTGTAAAAAACTTGTTTACAATATTACAGAAATTATATAATTATTATTATACATGAATACGATGTATGTAGGTACAAAACGGTCAACGTATCTTGGCGCGTCTGAAGTTAGCTGTTTGGCTGCGCAATGGAACTTTTAGGAACGAAATTGTCTACTGCGCAGCTAATCGGCTAACTTCAGACGCGCCAAGATACGTTGACCGTACTGTACCTTGCATAAAAAATACCACATCAAAGTATGTACAAATTATTACAAGTTAGTAGGTAGGTATTACAAGGTAGTAAGGAATGACAGCGAAGTTATGTACATAGATACATAGTGTACACATATTTACAAATATTGTCACAGTACCTTACGGCCGACGTATCTTGGCTGTCCTGAAGTTAGCTGTTTGGCTGCGCAACAGATCTTTTAGGAACGAAATTGTCTATTGCGCAACTAATCGGCTAACTTCAGTACCGCAGGATACGTCGGCCGTACTATAGACGACCACTCCTAATGTTAGTGTATGTGTGTTCATACCTTAACAGCTCTCTGCAGCAGGCAAGCAGAAGCGTATCTAAGCTGGTAACGCAACTCATCCACAAAGAAGGGCTGTAGCGTCACCTTACTGTACCACGTGTTTATGAACTGATCCAATATCGAGTTGTAGAACTGTAACGGAAAGAGTAATCTTTATGAGTTGTGTGGTTTTTTGAATTTATGTAATTTTTAGGGTTCCGTACCTCAAAAGGAAAAAACGGAACCCATATAGGTTCACTTTGTTGTCCGTCCGTCTGTCTGTCTGTCAAGAATTTTTATCTCGGGAACGCGTGGAGGTATCGAGTTGAAATTAAACAATATACTCAAGGGTACGGTCCCTTGATGCTATAAAAAAATTAACCCTCTATGTTAACGTGAAAAAAAGATACTGCCGTTTATGTCGCAAAAAACGCATTTATAATATTAAATAGATTAAAGTATGGATAGTAGGTATGGATTAGTATAGAAGTATGGATGTACCTACAAATATGTACGGAACCCTCGGTGGGCGAGTCCGAATCGCACTTGTTCTTTTTTTTGTAAAGGGAACGTGTGGAAACTTTTCCTGAGTTTATTTAAGTGATTGGTTAAGCTAAGTTAGAGATGGGTGACCACCAATTTTATACCGAGCTACGGAGGGGTCTCCGTGCCTCGGAAAGCATGTACAGTCGTTGGTCCCGGTTGTCATTTGTAGATCTTTGACAGTGGTTATAGGTAGTTAGAAGCCAGAAAGTCTCAGAACCAGTTTTACCAAAAGGTATCGTGTTACCCAGGTCAGACAGGCAGTCGCTCCATGTGTAACACTGGTATTCAGCTGCATCCAGTTAGACTGATTGACTGAAATCGACCCAGAGTTGGGAAAAAGGCTAACCAGATGATAATGGTTCTGTCATACCAACAACCCACTACAAAATTTCTCCCATTATTCAATTTTACGTTCGTTCTTTATTTATTTAGGTACTAGCTGTAGTACGCGTGAATATTTTGACCGATCAATTTAAAAAAAAATATATATATAGCTTAGCACTCAGGGATAAAGGTCCGATAAGATCCGATAAGGTCCGAAGGTAAGATTTTCAGAATCGGGCTAGTAGTTGCGTAGATTAGCGCGTTCAAACTAACAAATACACTCTTCAGCTTTAGTATACAAGATGATTTTTTATGCACGCACCAAATTTCTCAGGGTGATAGTACCCATGAAATTGAATAACTTTCTCCAAAAAACATGGGTCGAAATATTAAAAAAAAAATCGGACTTCCCATACAAAATCAATAGTCAGCTGATCGATTTTGTATGGGAAGTCCGATTTTTTTTTTAATATTTCGACCCATGTTTTTTGGAGAAAGTTATTCAATTTCATGGGTACTATCACCCTGAGAAATTTGGTGCGTGCATAAAAAATCATCTTGTATATATTGTTCGGCTCCATAGCAAGGTTTTGCAAGTTCCGATCCAGCCTTTGCTGTCCTCCCCAACGGCGCCCTAAGCCGAGGACCTTAGCGTGTAGTCGCTTATCATTTTGCCCTGGCTGAATACCTTAAAATCTCTTTAAGGCACACAGGAAAATCCGGTTAAGCAGCAGGCAACTTCCTAGGTTGACCAGCAAGATTAGAAAAAAAGCAGGATTTTGCCCCATACTTCTTAATGTTTTTCTAGCACTATTTATGGTCGGATCTAAATCTGCATGTAAATTGAACCGTAAATTCAAGAAGGCAAAACTCATAAATCTAGAATAAGTACTCACTCTTAAATATATCAAACAATATTTTTCCGGTTAGCATATTATGCACGGTGATTAGTTCCACAGATATAATTAAAACGCTTGCAACATAATAGTCACCGTTTATGTACTTTAAGATAGGGCAGGATTATCCTTTTAGATTAAGCAACTGCCTAGGAGCCCCTAATGAGCCAGGGGCCCTGTTCACCGAGAAAAAATAATAATATATAATTAACTGTGGTACTGTGTAAGAGGTCAATCGTCGAATCCGACTCGGCTGGGCAGCGTTCGGGAAGTTGCGTGGTATCTTCTCGTCCAACTTACCGCAGTGTCTCAAGACGAAAGTCTATGACCAGTGTGTGTTGCCAGTGACTACATACGGGACCGAAACGTGGTCGCTCACAATGGGCCTCATCAGAAGGCTTAAAGTCACCCAAAGGGCAATGGAGAGGGCTATGCTCGGAGTTTCCTTGCGTGATAAAATCAGAAATGAGGATATCCGCAAGAGAACCAAAGTTACCGACGTAGCCCGAAGAATTGCCAAACTTAAGTGGCAGTGGGCAGGGCACATTGCTCGCAGAACAGATGGCCGATGGGGTCGAAAAGTTCTGGAGTGGCGACCATGAACCGGAAGACGTTGCGTTGGAAGGCCTCCCACTAGGTGGACCGATGACCTGGTAAAGGTTGCGGGGATCCGCTGGATGCGAGTCGCACGGGACCGGTCAATGTGGCGCCACTTGGGGGAGGCCTATGTCCAGCAGTGGACGTCTTTCGGCTGAAATGATGATGATGATGATGAACTGTGGTACAATATATGTATTTTAGGAAGTTAAAAAAGGGCCCTGACAATTGGCCGATATGGTAAATCCGGCCCTGCATTTAGAGTTCATCAAGACCATAAATTGGGTTTAGTCCGCCAAAAAGAACCACCACGTAAAAATGTATCCCAATTTTCGAAGTATGTTGTAATTGTTATGATTTTAGTTATTTTAATCCTACAAATCTTATAAATACGAAAGTTTGTGAGCATATATATTATGGATGTTGATATTCATTCACGCTTAAACGGCTTAACGTAATTCACTGAAATTTGGTACCCACTATACATATTGGTCTAGCTCGAGGGGGCTCGTGGCTAAGTAAAAGTCGTACGGATCGGATAGGTCATGGTTAAGCTTGCAGCGGTCGGTCTGTGGATGGGTGACCATCCCTTTCATACCAAGTTCCCTTTGTGCCCCGGAAAGCACGTAAAGCCGTTGGTCCCGGCTGTCATTTTTAAATCTTGGACAGTCGTAATGGGTAGCCAGAAACCAGCAAGTCCGACAACGAGTCTTACTAAGGGGTATCGTGTTACCCAGTAACTGGGTTGTGGGGGGTCAGATATGCAGTCGCTGCATGTTAAACACTGGTATTCAGCTGTATCCAGTTAGACTGGAAGCCGAGCCTAACCCAGTTCGCTAGGCAGAATGGTAACAGAGAGCAATTTCATATTTCGTTGAATAGCTTTCCAATAATTGCATTCAACAAGCAATAATTATCGAGTAGCTCCGTGTAGTTTTATAGTCATTTATTATTTTAAAAGTTATAGTATTATCAAACTATGTATGTAGGCACAGACACAAGCACATCAAACCAAACCAATTTTCCCTATTGAATATGAACCTTATTCTTTTGTGATAGAGTTGAAAATGTATCAAAGAAATTTGACAGAAGCTTGATGTGCTGGCCTCTGTACCTACTGAAATTTTGCCATGAAAAAAATTGCATGCTGATTTTATTTTTCAAAGCATAATCATTATATTCATTTGCATATTTATATGTCTGTAGATTTTGCATATGAACAATGCAATAAAAACAAGTTTCGTAATATTATGGTCCTATTATAAAAACTCAATGATGACGTTTCAAGGTGAATGAGGAAATTATGGCAGAATTGTATGCGTAAGCGCAGTGGGTTATTCTAAATATGCGCTGCCTAGTGACGTGGGTAGAACGTTACGAGTACTCCTGTTAACCTGCTCCTGACTACAAGACCGCTCATTGTCTCTCAAAGATTACCAAGCCACAGAGCAAAAAACAAAATTAAAAAAAACAACCGGTCAAGTGCGAGTCGACTCGCCCACCCCCACCCACCCATACGATTATGACCGCGCCTAAATAATTACTAATTGATTACATACTTTATTAAAAAAAACTAGGTATATGTTTTATGATTTAAATACAAATGTATAGTTTTCAGACTTTTCCCCGTACTTGTAGTACATATACGACGATATTACGATTTTTCAACTTAGAAGTTTGATTTTTTCACAGCTTCAAGGGACCGTAGACTTCAGTATATGGTATTTATTTCAACTCGATACCTCCATGCGTTCCCGAGATAAAGGGTCTTGACAGACAGATAGACCGACAGACGGACAACAAAATGATCCTATAAGGGTTCAGTATTTTCCTTTTGAGGTACGGAACCCTAAAAATTAAGTTATTTTAAAAAGACGCGTTTTTTTGGTTTTTTTATTGTGACTGTTTTAGAATGATTTTTAATGTTTTTTATCAATTATTGTCGTTTACTTTTTCATAACTATCCACAGATACTTACAGAGAAAATAATTTTATAAGTACCTACCTACATTACATCAAACTTGATGTAATTTTATGAATTTTAAATTAACGCTAGCGAAGCCGCGGGCTAAAGCTAGTTACAATATAAAATAGGTTAAGAGGGAGGTTATAAGAAGTGCACTGTCGCATTAGGTATAAACCTGTAAGGATAGATGTAACATGGAAAAATAAATAAATAAATAAAAATAAATAATTAATAACAAAAATAAATAAGACTATTAGTGAAAAGCGCGTTTGTCGTCTAGTCCAGAAGGCCTTTCCTTTACTAAAAACTCTTTTTAAAAAAAAAAACAACCACTTTCAAAATCTAAAAAGTGATAAATAACTTAAGCACAGAACACACATTTATCACTTTTTAGTTTTTGAAGGCGGTAAAAAAAAGAGTTTATTTTCGGCTTTTTAGCATCGACCTAAAATCCAAATCCATTAAGAAATGGCGACACAGTTAAATCAGAGATTGAAAGTTCTGCTTTTTTCAAAAAGCGCTGAATCAATTTCCAAAAAATTTATATGGGACCATTTCGGAATAAACCCCTTTCGAACAATAAAATCATTTTGCAAATCCATCTATACATGACGGAGTTCTGCCTGAACATACATAAAAAAAATACAAACATCCGAATTGATAACGTCCTCCTTTTTGAAGTCGGTTAAAAAGGTTCAAAGTCTACTCGCATTTACATGTCAGCGTCAATCAATATAAATAACTTGTAAATTAAAGGCATTTATGACAAACAAATTGGAATGCGACCGTCATTAAAATTACGAGAATGACTCCTCAGATGTTTCTCGCAATCCTGACCTACATAGCACGGTTGGCGCAGTGGTTGAGCGATTGACCGCTGTGCTGCGTGTCTCGGGTTCGCCGCATGGAACAAATATTCGTATGGCCTACAGATAGTTGTTCCGGGTGTGGATGGCTGTTTGTGTGTGAGTTTATAATATGTTTGACGCACCCACAACACATTATATTATAACCTTTTTTTTTATATCGAGCAAAAAAGCGGCCTTAAATGTTTATTTTATTGTGTTTTTATTTAGTATTTTTAGGGTTCCGTACCACAAAAGGAAAAAACGGAACCCTTATAGGATCATTTTGTTGTCCGTCTGTCTGTCAAGACCCTTTATCTCGGGAACGCGTGGAGGTATCGAGTTGAAATTAAAACCATATACTCAAGTCTACGGTCCCTTGATGCTGAAAAAAAATCAAATCTCTGTGTTACCGTGAAAAAAAGATAGGTACGGCCGTTTATGTCGCAAAAAACGCATTTATAATATTAAGATGATTAAAGTATGGATTAGTATAGAAGTATGGATATGTACCTACGTACATATTTATGTACGGAACCCTCGGTTGGCGAGTCCGACTCGCACTTGTCCGGTTTTATTTTATAGCGGCAACAGATACATTATGGTACGCAATAAAGAATTGAGAATTGAGAAATACATCATCTGTGAAAATTTCAACTGTCTAGCTATCACGGTTCATGAGATACAGTCTGGTGACTGACAGCCAGACGGACAATGGAGTCTCAGTAATAGGGCCCCGTTTTTACCCTCCGGGTACGGAACCCTAAAAAAGAAAAACATCAGCCACTCAACGCGCTTTTAGACGTTTCTGGCTTCTTTGACCTACCCTTGGGCACCATTCGGTCATAACCTTTCTCCCCCTCCCACACCCTCCTCCTACTCAATTATGCGTCGAAAAATGTTGATAGGCTTCTTTTGTTTTTTATGCGGCGGGCAAAAGAAAGTCATGACAAACATCGGATCGATCTCATTAAAACATAGATTGCTTTGAATTGTTATCATGACAAATGGCGTTCATCAATACTATCAAAGGATAATGGCTATGCGGATTCAAATTAAGAGTACGCGTTTTAAACGCCGCGTTTAAAACGCACACACTCTGCGATTTTAAATGACACGATTATTTTATTGCAGCAAATGTTACATAACATATCTATATTCATACTAGGTGACTCGGCAAACATTGTTTTGCTATATAAAAAAATACCCTACGACCTATTCTTAGACCTACTGAATATGCACACTGTCAATCAAGCCGATTCGGAGCACTTTTGTTACAAACACTGTGACACGAGAATTTTATATATTAGATAATAAAACTGAAGAGTTTGTTTGCTTGTTTGTTTACGTTCAAACAAACAAGCCAACTATTCAGTAACCCCGGAATTACTGGTCGATTCTGAAAAGTCTTTTTTTTCTTCGAAATTATAAGTTGCGTTATCGCTGACTGTTACAGGTTACATTTTATTATCCAAAAATTAGGGATCCTAAATTAAAATCACACAAACGAAGTCGCAGGGAAATTGCTAGTGAATCTATATGAAGGTAAAGCCGGCAAAAAATAGGAACGAAAGTCTCCTAAAAAACTATTTCAAAATCGTACTCGCTCTATTACAAAGAGCGGACCTTTGTTCTATTATGATAAGTATCCTAAGCAAGTATTCGTAACTAGCTTCTGCCCGCGACTTCGTCCGTGTGGAAATAAAGTATACCATAAATAAAACATAGCCGACGACGCTCAACAACAGTGTGGCTTTCCTTTCTATCAGTAAAGGATTTTTTGTATTAAATTGGACTCCATGGATAGTTCCAAATATCTCTTATAAACAAAAACAAAATTGCATCATCATCTACCTAGCCTTTTCCCAACTATATTATTATTATTATTCATTTATTTCGGACAGAATCCATATAATGTGTTTAGACCGGCTTGCAGCAATACTTTAAGTCTCGATTTAAAATAAAATAAACTCGACTTAAGCTTAAACATCGCTTAACGGCTTGCACATCATCGATTTAGCGTAAATCTCGATTTAAACAACTGTCAAAGTTAAACTGGCATCTTGGACGGTTTAAACTTGTTAAATCTCGATTTTAACGATTTACTTACATTAACGTTTATTTACTTCTCTCTGTTTATTTGTGAAAATGGATTTATCTATACATAGTGATGATGATTTGTTATTGGACGATGATGAAGAAATCGTGGAATATTTAGAAACTCCATTTTTTTGTCGACGAATCTTTATTGGAAGTGATTTATTTAACACATTACGCGCGCGATGACGAATTTTTGAAACGGTTCCGTTTAAGTAAACAGAGTGCGATGTTCCTCCTCGATAAAATTATACATAATTTTTCAAGTGATTTTAATAGGTGAGATGTTGAGTGTTTACTAGGTACATTTTGATAAACGCAAGACTAGCGACTAACCTAAAAATGACAACCGCTGTTACTTATAATTCTTGTCTTTTTTAGCAACAGAATTGGTGTATCCCCGATGAACCAACTACTATGTACGTTGAGATATTATGCTACTGGTAGTCAATTAACTGCTTGCGGCGATGTTATTGGAGCTCATGAGTCGACCGCCTGTAGAATATTACATCGAGTAACACATGCCATTGCCTCTTTATATTCAGAGTTTATTAATATGCCTGTCTCTGCACATGAACAAAACAGTGTTGTGTCAACATTTTATAATATTGCGAAATTTCCCCGTGTAATTGGTGCTATAGATTGCACACACATAAAAATTTTATCTCCAGGTAAGTTTCACAAAAACATTTCCTCTGGTTTTTTTTCCAATGTCTATGTAGGTACAAATAACTGTGTTACTATAATAATATGTAATATCATTTCTCTTTTCTGTAGGTGGTGATCATGCAGAAATATATAGGAATCGAAAGGGCTATTTTTCTATAAATACCCAGTGCATATGCTCGGCTAATCTACTTTTTCTAGATGTAGTAGCCCGTTGGCATGGTTCAGTACATGATGCCAACATCTGGGACAATTGTGCACAAAAAAGAAACTTTGTACAAGTAAGTACATATTTCAAACACCAGGCATCTTACATATTTTTTTTAAATAGGTAATAGTTGTTTTTAGTATTAAACTGTATTTACAACACCAAAAGTAATTTATTATAAAGTAATTTTGAATAATTTAATCAATGACACTACCTACATTGTCTCTTCTTTCTCAGGGAGTTTACAATGACAAGTTGTTGGTTGGGGATAGTGGTTATGCCCAGACCAAATACATGATGACACCCCTGCCTGAAAATGCTCCTAGTACTAGAGGTGAAAAATTATATCAGGAGTCCCAAATAAGAACAAGAAATGTAATAGAGCGAACATTTGGGATTTGGAAAAGAAGATTCCCTATTCTTTCAAAGGGAATCAATGTTAAGTTACAAAGAGTACCAGGTAAAACTATAAAAAATCCTTTCATATTCCTTGTCTACATCATATAGGGAACATCTGTATCTACCTCTCAATAGATAATTTTTAATATTATGTTATCTTAACAAAATGTTAATATTTATACTTTGTAGAGGTGTCAGTACTGACATGATTTTTTATAATTACAGGAATTATTATTGCTACTGCAGTTCTACATAATATTGCTATTCTACAAAAAGACTCTGTACCACCTGATGATGAAGAAGTACCTAATATTTCTGAAATGTTAACAAACACTGTTACTATGCCTAGGAGTATAACTGGGAACATTGAAAGAACTATACTAATTAATAACTATTTTGCACGATTGTGAGCCTAATGAATACTGGTAATGATGTAAATAAAATGAAATTATGTGTGTAATTCAATTTTTTTTATTTTTTATCAAATCTAATTCTAATTTATATTTTTGTTGGAGAAATTCCAACTCCATCTCATTTTTCCTTTTTTCGAACTGTAGTTTTTCATTTGCTAATTCTAATAATATTTTCTGATGCTCTATTAATATTTTCTGATGCTCCATCTGATACTCAGTCAGTGTTTTCTGAGCTTTCACCAAATCCTTCTTGTCCTCTGCCAGTTCATGGAATGATTGAGACACATTTTGCTTTTTCTTTCCTATAAAGAAAATGGTAATATATAGATATATGTCTAATTACAAAAAATAATAAGGTCACAAAATATACAACAGTAGTTTTACCTTTTTTTAATGATTCCAGACTTGGATCAACCTTTTTTTTCATTAAATTCAGCCTTTTGTGATCTCCACTCCTATTCAAATCATGACCTGGGGTGCAGCCTGAAATAAAAAATAAAAATGTATTCAATAAATAGCAGATATTCCATCTGCTATTAAAAAAATGTTCTAACAGTGCATTCTCAATTAATTCATTTAATAGGGCCAACAACTTCGACAAAGAGGCAACCTAAGAAATCCAAGCTACATATTGTTAAGGAACGTGGCCTGGGAAAGCCTCGCTCCAAGTGAACTGACAACTTAGGAAACATCACAGGATGCCACTGAATGTAAGAGGTTTAAGACTGTGTGGCTATCTATGTGAAAAGCCTATGCCCAGGCAGTGGACTTCTAGTGGCTAAGATTATGAACATTGACAAAGAATCTTACCATTTTCTATCTGTGGTGAACTTTTCTGAATATAGGTCAATTCAATCGGTAGTAAAGTATCAGTTGATGCAGATGTTTGCTGCTCTTTCATGAAATCTGCATCTCCATCATATATAGTGAAAAGTCCTTCTAGAGAAGGACCAATTAATGTTTTGACCTTGTCAATGATGGGATCACTGCCGCTGCATGAAGGTTGTGGAGGTGGGCCTCCTCCTAAAAGTAAATATAATTTTAATAAATGTTCTATAAATAAATACTGGTGTATGTACTTACTACTAACTACGGTAACAATAATTATAATAACTGGCAGGGTTTGCCTCCAAATGCATACACGTGATGTATTGGGTGGCAAATTTGGACAGGTGTATGTCATCTCACACATTATATATCATACACGCCCACTACAAGGCAGTTGGTCAGTGGGTTATCTTAGAGGTTTTGTTCTTGGAGCCATGATTCTGTGAATGTACACACATAATAATAGTATTTTATTATTAATACAGTATCCTGTTTACCTGTACGATTAATTTCTTTTTTGTGTAAAGCTTCATCTTTCCTTGCTTCCTTCACTAACTGCTCGAAGGTATTTTGGCAGTCCAAACTACTGGCCTCGGTTGCTTGAGCTACTCGGTCCCAGTCCTTCCCATGTTCTTCTATGGCATTCAGTAGCAGTGGTGCTAAAACAAGTATAAAATATAATCATTGTTTTCTTTTATCGGTGGGCATGAACTTACAATGAAATACAACTGAAATAATTATCTTACCTCTGATTGCCATTTTTTCGTTGGAGTGCATTTTTTTCACTTTAATTTTTTGGTTTTTGTAACACGCTAATAAATTATCAGCGGTTCTAGGTGAGAAATTCGTTTGAGAGTTATACTCTTCAGCTAAACTTTGCCAAGCCATTTGCTTATCTTTTGTTGTAGCCCCGTCTGTTCTTTTATTTTCAATGACAGGGTATTTTTCGACAAGCTTTAATAGATGCATAACTTCGGCCGTGGTAAAATTAGGTGCCCTCGATCTCTTCATCATTATACAAACAATACAGTAAAATAACACAAAAAATAAACTCAGAAAAATAACACGCAAGGCAATGGACGCACAAAAATAATCGCAAGAGTTGAATAATAGAGCTTCAAACAAAACTGACACTTTGACAAGTCAAATGACGCTTCTTTCTACGTAATATTGGGTTGCCATCAAGTTGACATAGATTTTCCATTGAAAACGGAACGTAAAGAATGAATGGCGACCGAATGATATGTTAAATCTCGATTTAGTTAAATCGAACGTAATGTTATGATGTGCAAGATAACCTTAATGAGATTTAAGTTAAGTTGAGATTAGGGATAAGTCTACGTTTAATAAATTCGAGATTTTTCAAATTTTGCTGCAAGTGGCCCAGGCCGGCTTGCAGCAATACTTTAAGTCTCGATTTAAAATAAAATAAACTCGACTTAAGCTTAAACATCGCTTAACGGCTTGCACATCATCGATTTAGCGTAAATCTCGATTTAAACAACTGTCAAAGTTAAACTGGCATCTTGGACGGTTTAAACTTGTTAAATCTCGATTTTAACGATTTACTTACATTAACGTTTATTTACTTCTCTCTGTTTATTTGTGAAAATGGATTTATCTATACATAGTGATGATGATTTGTTATTGGACGATGATGAAGAAATCGTGGAATATTTAGAAACTCCATTTTTTTGTCGACGAATCTTTATTGGAAGTGATTTATTTAACACATTACGCGCGCGATGACGAATTTTTGAAACGGTTCCGTTTAAGTAAACAGAGTGCGATGTTCCTCCTCGATAAAATTATACATAATTTTTCAAGTGATTTTAATAGGTGAGATGTTGAGTGTTTACTAGGTACATTTTGATAAACGCAAGACTAGCGACTAACCTAAAAATGACAACCGCTGTTACTTATAATTCTTGTCTTTTTTAGCAACAGAATTGGTGTATCCCCGATGAACCAACTACTATGTACGTTGAGATATTATGCTACTGGTAGTCAATTAACTGCTTGCGGCGATGTTATTGGAGCTCATGAGTCGACCGCCTGTAGAATATTACATCGAGTAACACATGCCATTGCCTCTTTATATTCAGAGTTTATTAATATGCCTGTCTCTGCACATGAACAAAACAGTGTTGTGTCAACATTTTATAATATTGCGAAATTTCCCCGTGTAATTGGTGCTATAGATTGCACACACATAAAAATTTTATCTCCAGGTAAGTTTCACAAAAACATTTCCTCTGGTTTTTTTTCCAATGTCTATGTAGGTACAAATAACTGTGTTACTATAATAATATGTAATATCATTTCTCTTTTCTGTAGGTGGTGATCATGCAGAAATATATAGGAATCGAAAGGGCTATTTTTCTATAAATACCCAGTGCATATGCTCGGCTAATCTACTTTTTCTAGATGTAGTAGCCCGTTGGCATGGTTCAGTACATGATGCCAACATCTGGGACAATTGTGCACAAAAAAGAAACTTTGTACAAGTAAGTACATATTTCAAACACCAGGCATCTTACATATTTTTTTTAAATAGGTAATAGTTGTTTTTAGTATTAAACTGTATTTACAACACCAAAAGTAATTTATTATAAAGTAATTTTGAATAATTTAATCAATGACACTACCTACATTGTCTCTTCTTTCTCAGGGAGTTTACAATGACAAGTTGTTGGTTGGGGATAGTGGTTATGCCCAGACCAAATACATGATGACACCCCTGCCTGAAAATGCTCCTAGTACTAGAGGTGAAAAATTATATCAGGAGTCCCAAATAAGAACAAGAAATGTAATAGAGCGAACATTTGGGATTTGGAAAAGAAGATTCCCTATTCTTTCAAAGGGAATCAATGTTAAGTTACAAAGAGTACCAGGTAAAACTATAAAAAATCCTTTCATATTCCTTGTCTACATCATATAGGGAACATCTGTATCTACCTCTCAATAGATAATTTTTAATATTATGTTATCTTAACAAAATGTTAATATTTATACTTTGTAGAGGTGTCAGTACTGACATGATTTTTTATAATTACAGGAATTATTATTGCTACTGCAGTTCTACATAATATTGCTATTCTACAAAAAGACTCTGTACCACCTGATGATGAAGAAGTAAGTACCTAATATTTCTGAAATGTTAACAAACACTGTTACTATGCCTAGGAGTATAACTGGGAACATTGAAAGAACTATACTAATTAATAACTATTTTGCACGATTGTGAGCCTAATGAATACTGGTAATGATGTAAATAAAATGAAATTATGTGTGTAATTCAATTTTTTTTATTTTTTATCAAATCTAATTCTAATTTATATTTTTGTTGGAGAAATTCCAACTCCATCTCATTTTTCCTTTTTTCGAACTGTAGTTTTTCATTTGCTAATTCTAATAATATTTTCTGATGCTCTATTAATATTTTCTGATGCTCCATCTGATACTCAGTCAGTGTTTTCTGAGCTTTCACCAAATCCTTCTTGTCCTCTGCCAGTTCATGGAATGATTGAGACACATTTTGCTTTTTCTTTCCTATAAAGAAAATGGTAATATATAGATATATGTCTAATTACAAAAAATAATAAGGTCACAAAATATACAACAGTAGTTTTACCTTTTTTTAATGATTCCAGACTTGGATCAACCTTTTTTTTCATTAAATTCAGCCTTTTGTGATCTCCACTCCTATTCAAATCATGACCTGGGGTGCAGCCTGAAATAAAAAATAAAAATGTATTCAATAAATAGCAGATATTCCATCTGCTATTAAAAAAATGTTCTAACAGTGCATTCTCAATTAATTCATTTAATAGGGCCAACAACTTCGACAAAGAGGCAACCTAAGAAATCCAAGCTACATATTGTTAAGGAACGTGGCCTGGGAAAGCCTCGCTCCAAGTGAACTGACAACTTAGGAAACATCACAGGATGCCACTGAATGTAAGAGGTTTAAGACTGTGTGGCTATCTATGTGAAAAGCCTATGCCCAGGCAGTGGACTTCTAGTGGCTAAGATTATGAACATTGACAAAGAATCTTACCATTTTCTATCTGTGGTGAACTTTTCTGAATATAGGTCAATTCAATCGGTAGTAAAGTATCAGTTGATGCAGATGTTTGCTGCTCTTTCATGAAATCTGCATCTCCATCATATATAGTGAAAAGTCCTTCTAGAGAAGGACCAATTAATGTTTTGACCTTGTCAATGATGGGATCACTGCCGCTGCATGAAGGTTGTGGAGGTGGGCCTCCTCCTAAAAGTAAATATAATTTTAATAAATGTTCTATAAATAAATACTGGTGTATGTACTTACTACTAACTACGGTAACAATAATTATAATAACTGGCAGGGTTTGCCTCCAAATGCATACACGTGATGTATTGGGTGGCAAATTTGGACAGGTGTATGTCATCTCACACATTATATATCATACACGCCCACTACAAGGCAGTTGGTCAGTGGGTTATCTTAGAGGTTTTGTTCTTGGAGCCATGATTCTGTGAATGTACACACATAATAATAGTATTTTATTATTAATACAGTATCCTGTTTACCTGTACGATTAATTTCTTTTTTGTGTAAAGCTTCATCTTTCCTTGCTTCCTTCACTAACTGCTCGAAGGTATTTTGGCAGTCCAAACTACTGGCCTCGGTTGCTTGAGCTACTCGGTCCCAGTCCTTCCCATGTTCTTCTATGGCATTCAGTAGCAGTGGTGCTAAAACAAGTATAAAATATAATCATTGTTTTCTTTTATCGGTGGGCATGAACTTACAATGAAATACAACTGAAATAATTATCTTACCTCTGATTGCCATTTTTTCGTTGGAGTGCATTTTTTTCACTTTAATTTTTTGGTTTTTGTAACACGCTAATAAATTATCAGCGGTTCTAGGTGAGAAATTCGTTTGAGAGTTATACTCTTCAGCTAAACTTTGCCAAGCCATTTGCTTATCTTTTGTTGTAGCCCCGTCTGTTCTTTTATTTTCAATGACAGGGTATTTTTCGACAAGCTTTAATAGATGCATAACTTCGGCCGTGGTAAAATTAGGTGCCCTCGATCTCTTCATCATTATACAAACAATACAGTAAAATAACACAAAAAATAAACTCAGAAAAATAACACGCAAGGCAATGGACGCACAAAAATAATCGCAAGAGTTGAATAATAGAGCTTCAAACAAAACTGACACTTTGACAAGTCAAATGACGCTTCTTTCTACGTAATATTGGGTTGCCATCAAGTTGACATAGATTTTCCATTGAAAACGGAACGTAAAGAATGAATGGCGACCGAATGATATGTTAAATCTCGATTTAGTTAAATCGAACGTAATGTTATGATGTGCAAGATAACCTTAATGAGATTTAAGTTAAGTTGAGATTAGGGATAAGTCTACGTTTAATAAATTCGAGATTTTTCAAATTTTGCTGCAAGTGGCCCTAGTAACAATTCTCTTAAATCTAATATTGGGGTCGGCTTCCAATCTAACCGGATGCAGCTGAATACCAGTGTTTTACATGGAGCGACTGCCTATCGGACCTCCCACAACCCAGTTACTGGGTAACACGATACCCCTTGGTAAGACTGGTTGTCAGACTTTCTGGCTTCTAACTATCCATAACGACTGCCAAAGATCTACAAATGATAGCAGAGGCGGGGAGGGACGTGCTTTCCGAGGCACGGAAGGAACTCGGTATGAAAGGAATGGTCACCCATCCACAGACCGACCGCGGCTAGCGTAGCTTAACCTTTGACCGATCGATACGTACGGCTTTAACTTAGCCACGAGCTAAAAAAATTGCATATTGTAGATAAAATGAAACACAAATTAATGTATGAACTGTTCAGTTCCCATTTAGAATAGGAGGTGATCTCACATGCTCACAATATCACATGTTTTGGTTTAGTGTCAGCCATTGTTTAAGATATTTATTTTTCTTTAGATGTAGCTTAACCTTGGCTGGTTTACATTATGTTACTTAATACTGTCTGTTCTTTTTGTATTTTACTCAAACTAGCTTGCATGGATACAATTATGTGAATCATTACATTTAAAATTAATTGGCGCAGTTGCTGGGCGATTGCAGTCTTAGCTACGCTGCGAGTTTCACGTTCGATTCCCACACGGAACAAAGATTTGTATGACTTATATTACAAGAGATAGCCGTACTTTTAGTAACTATCGCTAGGCAGCCTCAAATAGTATTTGGTGGGTGTAGGCTTGTAGGGCCCTCCACTCGTGAGAAATTTGACGGTCTGCCCGCATGTGGATGGCCAACTGAAACTGACGATATATGGTCGTTTAAAGACGTGTTTATAGTTACCGAAAATTAACACTAAATAGGAAGGCTGAAACTAATACGGCATTATTTTTTTATACATGTAGTTTGTGGACTAGCTACACGAAGCGAACCGTCAGCGCCCTGCGAGTCCAATATAACAATGTTTTCACGTTGCTGATGGGATTGCCTCGCTACTGCCATGCGTCAGTGATGTTTGCTGAAGCTCAAGTGGACGGCTTTCACGCCATTATACGGAAGCAGCATTGCTGATGCGAAGGGTGAGGGGGCAGTCCCGACAACTATCTGAGTGTAGTTGCGGAATACATCTATAGTCCTATTGGGAGGCATTGTATAAAATGCATATAGAGTAGGCTTGCGTCACACCTCGGACACTTCATACAAAACTTGCAAAATAATTACCTATTACTACTACAAAACCAAATGACGTCTGTACACGTGCAAATGTGTGCGTGAATTTTAGTAGGGTTGAATCAGTTGGATGTCGTGGCGTACAAAATGGCGCGAAAAGTGCAGCGCTTTGCGTCGGGTGAACCGAACGACGACAGAACTACCCGAACGTTTCGAGCATTATTATGAAGTGATCTTGTCCGAGCGTTCAATTATTTATTTCTTAAAGAAATAAAATAAATGATATTTGATTTTGAATACTCGGAATTGTAATGACATAAAAGTAATATTATAATATTTATTATGTAAAGAGGTTTATTTATTCATCAATAATGGTAAATTAAGGTACCTACCTACCTAATTACAAAATATGGAATTCACGATCGCCCCGTACCATTACGCGGCAACGCAATTTTTTTTTTTTCATTTATTTCGGAACCAGTCCATGTCCATACATGTTAAGTTCAAAAGTATTAAAAATAAAAATTAAGAATTAATTAAAATATTACAATAATAATAATTACAATGGGGCGACGCGACAAGGTTAGTGCGTATTTTTTTTTTTTTAATTTCCTTTTTGCGGCTGTGGTATCACTGCGACCATTAGTTGGTCTATTGTGATCGCCGCTTGTATTGGTTAGAGATCGCCGCCAAACCCTGCAGCTGTTATGAACTGCAGGATCTGCTTTGGGGCGATCTCCATTAGTTCATCCGGGCTTAACAGGTATTTGCCCAGATGATTGTTGCGTTTGTGCATTAGTGCTCCGCATTCCCCCAGAAGGTGAAGTGGCGTTTCATCAGCCTCAATACAGCGTCTGCAGGTTTGCGTAGCACTTAACCCCAGGTGGAACATGTGCTTGTTTAAGCAACAATGTCCTGTAGTGGCTCTAGCTACAATGCGCAAGTTGTTCCTACTGAGTGCTAGGACTTGGTTACTAAGCCTTCTGTCGTAGGCTTTGATAAGTGCTTTCGAGTGTAACATGCCCGGAGACTCCTTCCATAACTTTCTGGAAGCTTCGAGGCATGCTTTAATCAGGGTGCTCTGAGCTAGGCTTTTCGGTATACCACAGAAGGGCTCCGGACCCTGTTGCGTGATATGCGCCCCCGCCCTTGCAAGCTCATCGGCACGTTCATTGCCAATAATGCCTGCATGCCCAGGCACCAATCTTAATACTACTCTATTCTTATTGCCTAGAGAGTTGAGTTTAGCCATGCATTCCTCTACCAGTTTCGATGAGACTAAATTCGAGTCCAGCGCTAGTAGAGCAGCTTGGCTATCTGAATTAATGTGTATGGTTAGGTTGACGTATTGCCTTTGCAGATTTATTTCCGCACATTCTAGGATGGCGTACACCTCTGCTTGGAAAATGGAGGCGTACTGTCCCAGGTTTACACTTTTGCTGAACCTTGGCCGCACTCCATTTATCCCACAACCTACTTTGGATCCTATTTTGGAACCGTCCGTGTACCAGATCATGCAGCCTGCCACCTGAGGTGGCTGACTTTTGGTCCAGTAGTCCCTTGAAGGAATTTCCACGGAATATCGCTTCTCAAATACATGCCGCACTAGCATGACATCAGTTGTCATGCCGAGAACACAACATGCCGAGGTTAGTGCGTAGGGTACTACTTTTCAATTCCAAGAATGAATAGAACGTGAAAGAAAGAGACATAAGTACATAACTAAGACAATAAAGAGAGAGAGAGAGCAATATTAATAGCTGGTAATGTTGGTATGTTATTATTACGGAAGTTTTAATTGTATTATTATAAAACGACGAAAACTTGGAAAATAAATGAATCATCGAGATTAAAACTAATAAATAAAACTTAAAACAAAATAAATCGCAAAATTGTGTGTTTGTGTCAGCAGTACCTACAGCGCTGCAGTTCTTACGATTTTGAGCGCCCTGGCTAAAGAGTCGGCGGTTAGCCCCTCTCCAGCGGGGTGAGGGTGCGGTATCTGATATAGCGCGGGGAAGGGAGTGTCCCTTCTGTACGTAGTACTATTAAGTATTCTGTGCTTGCGTGTAAGGTACTAACATAGCTTCAAGTCATCTCGATGTACTACTTACACTCTATGGACCGAAAAGTCAGAAATATTATGTTTCGAAAAAAAAATTGAAATATGAAATTAGTAGTACCTGTGTAAACAGCATAAAAGCTGGACATATTCATCAGCAAATTTACTAGATATGGCCGTTTAAAGACGTATTATGGGTACCAAACATAAACAATAAAAGGTTGAAACTAGTACTGGTTTATGATATGAGTAGTACCTATGTGAACAGTATAAAAACGGACGATATTAGATATTATTACGACTTTATTAATATAATACTATTTTGAATTTGTTTTTTAATCCCACTTTTTTTTTTCATTAGCCCTGTGTGTCCCACAGCTGGGCATAGGCCTCCCCCAAGTCTTTCCAGATATTCTTTTCTTGCGCCGCCACCAACCAGCCCTCGCAGTACGCGTCTAGATCATCTCGCCACCTCTTCCTGGGCCGTCCTCGGCGACGCCGACCATCTTCAGGCACTCATTGCGTGGAGACCTTTGCCCAGCGGTCACTGTGCATGCGACTGACGTGACCCGCTCAATCCTATTTGAGCCGGGCAGCCTTTTTGGTCACGTCTATGAATGCTGTTTTGAAGCTGCGCTCCATTGCTCTTTGGCACACTCCCAGGCGGAACACGCACTGGACCAGCGTGGTGGGCTATGGTCCTAACCCCGCTCCCACCACAGACGACAATCCCACTTTATGCTTTTAAAAATATGTAAGTATGTTATGACTAGAACCTCATAGTATGAAATCAAAGGTCTCTCTCATGATAATCTGTTCCGTGAAAATACCGTGCGCCCAGAAAAAAAATTATACTCACATCTTCTATGGCCTGATCCAATTGTTTGTGTATCTGAAGTCCTACCCAGGGTTCCGAAGATAAGCTCGAGTCATGTCTCTCGCAATCCTTTGAACCACAGGTCTCACAACCCTGAAAATGCAAGATATAATCACCAACAAGGGACATTTTTGTTTACACTTTCATGGTTTTATAGAACTAATGCAGTAATCATTATAGATCATAAGTAAGCGTGCTCCACACAGGCCGCATTATCACTTAAGATCAGGGGGCCAAGTCTGCTATTTTTATAATTTCGTCATTCCAACACGATCCCATTGTCATTTTGCTAAAAGTTCGTAATCTGCTAAATCCATAATGGTCGATCATTGGTCGGTCAATAGTCTCGTAATAGAATTGTGTTATAATGACATTCAGTCAGTCAACAAATTTGAACATTTTTTCATGCCAGATTTCATTTATATATATTTTTACGTATTATTTAAAAGTATTATAAGCAATCTGAAGTAGTAAGAAGTTCGTATACTATGTCAATCATTAATTTGTCATTATGTACGAGATTACCATTCTAAATCATTTCTTTCAATGGAGTGTCATTGTTTGACCATTGGAAAGTCATAATGACGCCATCATATTAGTAGATTACCAAACTTGTCAAAATCAACAATTATGAAATCAATGATAGACCATTCTGACACTATTGTAATAGCAGACTTGAGGCCCTGGTGAGTTGCGGTTGCGACCGAAGGCAAGCCGATTGAAATATTAAAAAGAAATTGTGGGATAGACCAAGGTCGTCATCATCATCTGCCTAGCCTTGTCCCAACTATGTAGGCGTGGGTCACTTCCAGTCTAACCGGATGCAGCTGAATACCAGTGATTTACATGGAGCGACTGACTACCGGACCTCCACAACCCAGTTACTGGGTCACACAATAACCCTTGGTAAGATTGATTGTCAGATTTTCTGGCTTCTGACTACCCTTAACGACTGCCAAAGATCTACGAATGACAGCCGGGACCAACGGCTTTTACGTGCTTTCCGGGGCTCGGAGGGAACTCGGTACCTATGAAAATGGATGGTCACCCATCCACAGACTGACCGCGGCAAGCGTAACTTAACAGACCATGGTGTAATAGTAAAAATAATGTACAAGGACATGCCCTGCATTGTTAGGTTCCTATTTCTGAAGCCCTGACCTGGTAGCTTGGACCTGGTTCCCAACACTGGAAGATGTATTTTTTATTTATGATCTTGTTTGTTATACTATTTATGTAATATGTAATTTATTATATACACAAATAAAGAAATGCAATAATAATACGTAATGGCAATCATAATAGATGTTACTTATTCAATTACAAATCAGAGTTGAGATGATATTCTTAGTCATCACAACAAAAACAATTTGGGAAAAAATTATGATTCATGCTTTCCTACCATTTACAAGAAACTGACAAGTATTTCCTTGTTTATGTTAAACTCTATCAGAACTTATATATAATTTTGTGCAATCAGCATTAGCTACACAACATAAAAAGTAGGTAAGTAACCAACATTTCAATTGTCATCATCTGCTTTGTTGCAGTTGGCTTCTAGTCTAACTGGATGTAGTGGAATACCAGTGTTTCACATGGAGCTGCTGCTTGTCACACCTCCATAACCCAGTGACTGGGTAACACAATACTCTTTGATAAGACAGGTTGTCAGTCTCTCTGGCTTCTGACTACCCATATGTAGTGTAAGAGGTCTAACTGTAGAGTCTCTTACAGGTACCGGTGAGGATTCTAATATGATTACTTGGAATTAAACGCACTTCGCTTATTACTGCTTTGTAATCAAGATAATCAAATGTGTGCCCGTAAATGGGTCAGGCCAAGAACTATCCTTCTGTCATATATAAAACAATACAAATCTACGATTTGAACTTATCCTAACTATTTTCTTTTTTTTTTTCCTTTTTTTGCTCCCTACGGTATAGCGAATCACCCTTCGCCGATGGTACGGTTCGCCAAAATCACTTTTAGTCGATGGTTGGTCCCACGAATAAATCCATCGCCAATGGAACTGTTCGCCGAAAACATCGTTCATCGATGGTCACTTCAGCTACAACAGCTTTTACCGATGGAACGGGTGGCCGAAATACTTCAAACATAAATAAGTTTGGAGTATTTCGTCCACCCGATAGAACTATTTATCGGCGAAGGATTTATTCGTGGAACCAACCGTCGACTAAGAGTGATTTCGGCGAACCGTACCATCGGCGAACGGTGATTCGCCGATGTCAAACGCAAGCAGTATAGCGATACCGTAGGGACATCGCTTGCGTTTGACCGCAACTCACCTGATCTTAAATGATGATGCGGTCTAAGGTGGAGCACGCTTGCCTAGGATAAACCGGTTCACTCATGCCTTGAATCGAGGTAGCATCTTGTGATTATATGTATCGTGGAATAGAGAGGCGGGCACTGAATTGCACAGTCTGACAGTTCGCACAATAAATGTGGAAGCAAAACACTTGGTTCGAGACCGTGGAACTTGACTTGAATGTGACGCTTCGCCGTATCCCTGCCGTCAGGTGATGGAATGGGGATGGGCGAATTAAGGAGAAGGATGCAGAGTGTTTAGCCATAGACAATAAAGTTAATGGCTTCTGCATGCTAAATGCATGTAACCTTTACAACCAACTGTAGGGCCTCTTACAGTACTGTCAAACATCTGAATTATGTGTTCTGATGACTAATTAAGTGTCATCTCAACTCAGATTTGTTCTTCAATGAGTAACAAGCCTGTCTGTTTTGTGCCAAGGCAGATAAGAATTTCAAGTAATTAACAATTATCTAATCTACAACAATAGATATTCGTATAATTAAAAATCCAGGAGTTTTTTATACAATACAAGGCTTATTAATTACCTTATGATCTATCTATTGTTGCGTCATACAGTAATTTTAGTTTGTGCAGAATAAACTAGTTAAAGCCTACATAGTATATTTTTTAAATCTAGGCTAATATTATAATGGGAAAATATCTATTTGTTTGTAATGGATAAAGTCAAAAAATACTAAACCAATCTTAAAAATGATTTCAACAATAGAAAGCTTAATATTATCAGCAAGTAACCTAGGCTAAAGGACATGTTTCATATTGGGCCCAGTCTATGTACACCACTTCAAAAAAAAAGAGAAAAATCCTTAGAATCCGGGAAAAATACAGATAATTCAATGTATACTGTTGTGGTAGTAAATTGATATTTAACAATTATTTTTATGGGTTTTCAACATGACGTCACTCAGATTTAGCTACTCTATAAACCATAGATCGACCATTGATCATAGAAAGAGAACTGTCAGCTGTCAGTGTTACAACAGTGACACTTTCGTCCGTATGTTCTGTGCTTTCGTTTCGTTTTGTTTCTAGTTTTTGGAGTTCTTTTTAACAATCTTCTATTCGTTTTTTTTTAATTCAACACCGTTTCTTTCCCATCTGTTTACCTGGTTGTCCACAAATCGACGTACAAAATCAGAATTATAAATGTCAAACGTCATTAATCAATCAAAATATCAATCAAAATGACAGCTTATCGCCATGACTATTTTTTAGTTATGTGTTGCAATTTCAAGTGCAATTCCGTGTGTTTTTCCTGCTCAAAAAGCCATTTTAAAGTAATTGGAGAGTTGAGAACTATTTATAATGTGTTTCCCTATTTGTAAGCACGGTGTACAAGGACTGGGCCCAGGCTCCATACATTTTGAAACAACTCCTTTGACCATAAAAATATTAGGGATCTATAAGAAAATTTGCACTTACAAAATTGTGGGCAAATTGCTAATTAAATAATAATGACAAACTGATTACTATATTCTTAGGCATCTGAAAGTAATGATTACTAATAATATTTTCCTTTAAATGATGACTCAGTGCCAGCTAATTATATTTGGAGCCTCATGCAATTAGCTAATAGGCAGCACATTCACTTCTTGTACTTAGGGCACAGAAACTAGTCAAACAATTTATAATGTGACTGTTAAAATTAAAGCATCAGATAAGATCTATTTCATCAATGTTATTACATTCTTGTGCTTATCAATTATCTACTCATACTATGAAAATAAAAGATTTGAATAAAATTGAGTGTATGATCTGAGAAAGCTGTAATGTAACTGGTTTCATGTCCTACCTTTACACTCATTACTTTATGCATTAGAAAACGGTCTAACAAGATAAGACGGATGTTTACTTTAAGCAATAAAAAATATTATGTTGGCAACAAAGTCTCACAAAAAAACCACCATCTGAAGGTAATTAATTGATTACTCGGAATAATTGCCTTTACAATAATTGCTTATCAAATGGATAAAATAGGGAGGCGTACATGACCTCAATAGCGAAATAACGAGTTTTCTATTGCAAGTAAACAATAAACAAAGAAAGTATGCCAACTCACTCTGACTTTAGTGACTCCTTCATCTTTGTACGTCTCACTGACGAAATGGCACTTTAATTTATCAATGTAATCGTGTATAATATTCGAGTTGAGTCCGTAATAACAAGCCAGACATCCCAACACATAGCTAAATGCTATAGTGGCAAAGTGAAATCTGTAAGAAAACGCCATCGTTTAGGGAAATACCACTCACAAACCACACAAATAAGTAGTTATTTAATTATGCTACCTGTAAAAATATAAAACTGCAATCGCCGTGCATAGAATACCCAAGTAAATAATATAATTTTTATTATGAAATTTCTCTGCAAGCTTCGTTTGACATCTTTCACTCATGGCTAAGCGAACAATGACATTTGTTGTGACGTTACGTTATATATAGGTATTAGGTAGTGCTGTCATGTCAAGTTTGACGGCTAAATGTTGTTACCATCATTTAGGTAGGTATCATCTATGAATATAAAGTTATTTCCAGAAACCAGAAAAATTGCCTTCAGCGGCTTCAGCAGCGCCGCCTATATAGTATTAGACTATTGGAGACTGTGTATAAAGTGTCTTTTTCTTTCTTTCTTTTATGTAATTCTAAAAATAATTTAAAAAATCATAAAACCTCCTCTGCAAGTACTATAATTATAAATGCTCCTCTGCCTCGAGTGTCCAACTGTCAACAGCTGATAATTAATCATGCAGGGTTGCCATTTTTAGCAGGATCTTGCTTTTTTAAGCATTTTTAAGAGTAAAATTTAAGCTACAGCAGGATATTTAGCATTATCGTAAAATTTTGCATATTTTAACATTTTTTAAGCGCATATTCATATCCGATCTGCATACATCGCGTGTTGTAATAAAAATGAATCCGCAGTACCAGCCAACTCAACCTAGTGCTCTAAAATATGAAGAACAACCAGTGATTTCCACAGTGTCAGTATCAGATAAAATACCGAACTTTTGGCCGGAAAATCCACGTCTTTGGTTTATGCAAGTAGAAGCGATTTTAGCACCGCAAAAAACGTCTGACTTAAACAGACATTATATGGTGGTAGGAAAACTCAGCAAGGATGTTGTCCAGCAAATAGCAGACATTTTGGCAAATCCCCCAGAAACCGGAAAATTTGAAGTCTTAAAAAAACGCCTACTGCAGATTTATGAAGAATCTGAAACAAAACAAGTACAAAAATTAGAGTCAGAAATGGAACTAGGAGACCAGAAACCTAGTCAGCTATTGAGAAAAATGAAAGAATTAGCAAGAGAAAAAATAAAGGACGAAACATTAAAAATATTATGGCAAAGTCACTTACCGTCGGCAGTCCAAGCAGTACTTACCGTCACGTCTACGAAGGACCTGGAAGAAATGGCAATTATAGCAGACAAGATCATGGAGACTAACCAGTCCGCGCAGGTCAGTGAAGTAGCGCGTGCTGATGCGAGGTCCACGAACCAGTTCGACGTAGCAACCATCATGGCAGAGATAGCTAAGATCAACCTGAAAATAAATGAAATGGATAGAGGAAGAGAAAGATACAGAGGCAGAGGTGGACGTAGAAACTTCTCACGTAGCCGCTCAAGGTCAAGACCACGCAGGACATCCGAGAATTCCGATTGGCTGTGTTCGTATCACTGGAGGTACGGACAAAGGGCGAAGAAGTGTGGCGACCCGTGCAACTGGAAAACCAAGAACTCACCACCGAAGTCGGAAAACTAGCAGAACTGCAACCGGTGGCGGGAAGTTTGACAGTTAAGGATCACCGCCTAATATTAAGTGATAGAAAACTTAACATTACATTTTTAATAGATTCAGGAGCAAGTATTTCTGTTTTACCTAAAGCGTTAGTCAAGAAAAAAAGCGAATTAGATTTAAATTCTGATTTTAAACTATTTGCTGCAAATGGTACAGAAATTAAAACTTATGGAACAAAAACATTAACATTAGACTTAAATTTAAGGAGACCTTTCAAATGGACTTTCGTTGTTTGTGAAGTAAAGCAACCAATACTAGGTGTAGATTTTCTAAATCATTTTATGTTAATTGTAGATATTAATGATCGTTTGAAAGATAGGATTACTAATTTGGCAGTACGTGGAACGGTCGCAAGCCAATGTGAACCAGCGATGAAGACTGAAGAAAATCTTCCTGCGCCCGTTCAACATGCTATCGATGCAGATCAACTACTGACCGTAAGTAAGTACCTACATAAAGTCGATTTAAGTAAAAAAAAAAAACCGACCAAGTGTGAGGGTTCTGTACAATGCCAAAGTTTCAATTGATAGAATTCTTATAGGTTTTCATGTAATCTACAAGCAAAAACCTATATTTTGTATTTTTTTCAAAATTTTAGGCTCGATAGTTTGGGAGATCAGGGGGAGAATAGTAAATGTTCGTCTTCTTTCGTGAATAAAATCAAAACTCTTTATTTTACAATAATAACAAAAATATATTTGAGATCCTCATAACGAGCCCTGATAGATGACACAGTAAGGTTTGCAAAACTTCTTTTGTTTAATTTCCTAACTTGCCCCTCGAAAATGACCCTTATTTTAATAAAATATTTATTTACTTAGCACATCTGTGTTTGAGTCATAGGATTACACCATCCTACCAAATTTCACCTGATTTGGTCCAGTACATTCGGAGCAAATTGGCTGTGACAGACAGACAGACAGACGCACGAGTGATCCTATAAGAGTTCCGTTTTTTTATTTTGTACGAAACCCTAATAATGAAACTGACAAAGATATCTTATAATACACTAGCGACCCGGCCCGGCTTTGCATGGGCCTATAGCCTTCGTCGATAAATGGACTATCCAACACAAAAATAATTTTTCAATTCGAACCAGTAGATCCTGAAATTAGCGCGTTCAACCAAACAAACAAACTCTTCAGCTTTATAATATTAGTATAGATTGTTTTAGTGTTTAATAAATTTCCGTTTGCCTTGTGTTCATAAATAATATGAAATGTAAACTCAAAACTTGATTTAATCTTCCAAAATTATGTTTCAGAATAAATCACCCGAGTATACACCGCGGACTTTGAAGAGAAAATGGAAGAAAGAACAAGAAACATCGGAGAAGCGCAAAAAGTTAAAAGCACTTCGAGAGAAAACTCGGAGACTAATAAAAAAAGTGGCAAATTTAGAAAATATCTTAACGCACTTAAAATCAAAACTACTTCTTACATCCGAGGATTGTGAATTGTTCGCAATTGTTACCCCACAAGATTGACAATTTATGCTTTTGAAGTTATCACGTTTAACGGCGGTTTCATCGTTAGGAAGTTAGAAAAATTATCAAATGTGAGGATTGTCTTGTTGCTCTCGTTACCGATTAATATATGGGAATTATTGAAAAGAGAGATAAAGGAGGTCTTATTTATCCCTCTAAAGATGTTGTAACAATATGCGAAACTGCCGAAAAAATATTTCGTCACCGTTCGCACCAGGGTTAATCATTTTACAGTGAAAAATTAATCCCTAAATTGGTGTTCACGTGTTTCAAAGCATGCTCTGATAATCATTTTAATTCTCAACCTTTTATAGGTAATCATAGAAGCCTTTTGATTAAAGCAATTGCAATGTATTACTTTGAACCACGCAACCAAACCACATTTTGCACCACAGCAAAGAATAAGAAATGTGCATACAAAATTAGTGCTGTTTCAAGGGCAATAAAACCAATTTTGAAGTTAACCTATGGTGTAACTTGTTTGTCCCCGCCTGCAATATTAATATTCTACAGATTTTAACTTGTTTTGTCTTTTCAGTTGTGTTTTTGCAGTCGGGTGTTTTGGTTTTAAATAATTTATTTTATTAAAATGTTTTTTAATTTCTGTAATGTTTTTTTTTTGCATTTCTCATTAAAAATATTTTATTTAAAAAATAATTGAAGACATAGTATGGTGCCAATAATCCGCCATTTCGATTTTTCAAGAGTTTTGTGGATCCAGTGACACTCGCACCATCAAGACAGGTCAAAAACTTGACCCTCAAAAATATGTTTTACTTAGCAATGAAAGTAGTTCTTTATTGAAATCGGGTGATAATTTTTTTTTTTCACTTTTCTTGCTCAAAAAGTCCGTCATTCTAGCGTACCAGAGCGGGGATAAAAGGTCACGGCGCGAAGTCTTTAGATTTTTTTTTCTAAAATTGAATTGGTGAACGTAATTTGTTTTCTTGCAACCGTAGTGAACATTCGGGGTAAAATGACCTTGAAGCGGGTAACCCTAAAGATTTAGGTACCTTGATTTTCTGTCCCTTACAGCGACACGCTGAGCGCTGGTCTAGTGTTCTATTCTATGTCTATGTTTGTTTTCCACTTTGGTTATCCCGTCTTAAGGGTGACGATAAAAATGCTTACTGCAAAGCATGTAACACAAGCGGGGTACCGCCTAATTATGTCAGTCCCTTAATTTCATTCACTGTCTATTAATTTACCAGCATTTCCGACCAATTTGCTTCGATATTATCAAATTTTTGTTGCTAACCTAGTTGTTAATCTTGTTGCAAATCTAGTTACCATCAGTTCGCTATTTTAGCTATTTAGTTATTGCTTTAAACTTAGCGGTACCCCGCCGCGACATTATAGCGCCATTTCAACGAACAAACATTTGATGGCTCAACAAAAGATATTATTTTTTACTTTTTAAATAATTGCTTTTATGTTTTGCGTTGGGGGTTTTTTAAATTTTAAATTTAATTTTTTAGCAGGATTTACCCAAAAAATTGGAAGGAACAGCGAAAAAAAATGGTAACACATTCATGTATGTATGTCAAATGTCAATTGGACAATTGGTTGTTGTCATTGTCAGGTCTGTCAGAAAAAATAAAATTTGTTCTTCATAACCTCGCTTAATCGCTTTTTCCATTCATTGTTTTGATTTGAAGTGAAGTTCACTAATAAACTATATGAATCTCCTTGAATAATTCGTTGCTGATGGATTTCAGTCTTAGATTTTCATCTTAAAAAATAATTTGTAAGTATTGTTAGTGCTTAGGTACTTAAAACTGTCCGACGTCGGCATGTCGGCGTTTGAAGAATCTTTATTTTTTGTTGTATAGATTACTGACAGACACTGATTAACTTGGACCCAACGATATCCCGTCATGGGTTTGAAGGGTTTGCTTGCGGTTTGTTGGTATACACTTCATTGTAGTCATGAAAAAAAAAAAATTGGATTTTTAAGACAATTCTGGCTGGGCCCTTTGGCATATGGAGTAGTAGAGCAGTACCAATGACCAGTGACCATAACACTCCAATTTCTTTCCTTTCTTCACATACGTAGTTGTTCGCGACGATAGCCCGCGGTGGAGATGAATATGAATAAGGAACTATATATAAATTAAATGCAGTGGACTGTATAACTTGTGTATTGATATGAACCATGCAAACTAGTAAAAATGCTAATAAGAAAATAAGATTCGCGAGCGCAGCCGTGCGTAAGTGCGTGCAACAGCTGACTGATGGTGACAGACGCGGTCTCAAGTTCTCAACACTAGTCCTCCCCCCAGCCACCTCTTTATTATGTTCTATTAATCTATTGCTTGGGTGTCATAACACTATCATAAGTTCCATTTGATTTGAGAGATAGATCTTGTGTCTTGACCCCAGATACAATGTAAACAAAAATGAATCACCTCGGTTATCATGTTGACATTAAAATTTATTTATCCAGTTAGTAAGAGTATTTCAGAGTAACTATATTCAACCCATTCCGCACAGACTGACAGACTGCTCACTGTTGATTAAAAAAGCCAAAATAAAACTAGTAAACAGTCTTTTAATGTTTTCTCTGTTATATTATGTTTTTCAGGACAAAATGGCATTCCAAAGATGTTTTCTGCGACTCTCAAAAGAATACATGTCGAGGAGTTGCCTTCTGCAGTCAAATATCAAGCAAGCATATTGTGTACTACACTACCAGTACAGTAGCAATGCATCCCGGCTGTTCACAGATAGACATGAGTGGATTGAGGTGAACAAAGAAATTGGAACCGTCGGTATCAGCGAATATGCACAAGACTCTCTTGGAGACATTGTTTTTGCACAATTACCCGAACCAGGATCAATAGTCCAGGAAGGCCATGAATGTGGAGCCCTCGAAAGCGTCAAGGCAGCCAGTGAAATATATTCCCCTGTCACTGGTATAATTACTGAAAAAAATGTTGACGTTGAGAATAAACCAAGTCTAATAAACACTAACCATTATGACAAAGGGTGGTTATTTAAATTGGAGTTGACAAAGCCTGCTGAGCTGGAATCTTTGATGACTGAAGAACAGTATCAGACATTTGTTAAAACTGATGCGGATAAAGAGAAACGAGAATTAGAAAAGGAAGATAAATAATTTTATATAGTAAAATGTCTTAATTTTGTTTTATTTATTAGTTGTTATAGAGAATAATAAAGTGTTATGTTAACTTGTTATTATTTTTATGAATCATTTGTAAACATATTACAGTGAGGATACATAGCAACAATATGCTAGAAGTTTCTCTTTCCTATGAACACTGAAATAAATTACAACTAGGGCAGGCATTCTTGATATAAGTACAGTAATTCTTAAAATTTTCATCCATACTTCGCCAAAATAAGCTATATTTTTCGCCATTTTATTTTGGCCCCATAGTAAATGATGCGTAGAATGATTCCTTTTCAGTTTTCAGTTGAAACAACAAATAAGCTTGGATTATATTCTGCCATACAATAACCTTTAAAACTTAAAACCAAGAACAAAAACAATTGAAGTATTGTGCGTTATCATTTTTATTCGTGCATTCTTAATTACAAAAATCAATCGGTAACACAAATTACTAGGTACCTACTTTGGCATCGATCACACACAATGGTTAGTGCAATTTATATTTTATCACAATACTATTATATTATTTTGTACGCCGAAAAGTAACATAATTATCACGAAAATTCCAAAATGATCACAATAAATATTGTACAGAAGATATGACGAAATTATTGTAACATTATTTACTTCTTCATGTGACGAGAGGATTGGTCTTTTCTTGGGCCAAAGAATTAGCATTGCCAAACAATGTGGTAGATAATGCTGCTAATCTTTTGGGCATTTGTCCCAGTGAGAGTGATGCGGACGAGTTTTTTTGATGCCCTATGAGCTCCCCCTCCCCTATTTGTACATAATATTTCTTATAATTTCTGTATAGTGTATATATTCCATTAATGTGTAAATATTGCAAAGAAAATAATCACTTAACTATGTACCATTTCAAAGGGTTTCATTAAATTAACGTCAAAATACATATTCCGTTAAGTATATAAACGTAAATGGTCAAGTTCACTTAAAATTACACATCAAAACACTAATAATAAATGCTGTAATGTCTACTCACATAAAAATAATACGTAACTGGTGCTCTATTTCAATAAAAATAAAAAATAATTATCTCAAAAAGACCACACATTTCTTTTGTGTGAATGTACTATCGCGGACCTTTTCCGCCTGCTCAGTTAATTTTTTTTTCCCTTGGCGCCTGCGAAGTCAACGGGGCGGGGTAGAGAGCGCTTCCATCTTTTGAGTGCAAGCAAAAATGAACTTAGTGGTGGTCAGGCGTGTGTGTCCACGATAGTACATAAAATTATATCAGCTGTCTGACACCCATTACAGGGTCTCCCTAGTTTGGGGTCAGATGGCCGTGTGTGAAAATGTCCCCACATATTATTATTATTATTAATTAAGTTTAAAAATGCGTACACATCTATATAATTATGAAAAACATTTTTTTATTTATATTGAACATCATTTAGGTAATTCATGTGTTGTGGGCTTTGGGTACCACTAAATACAATGCGAGTTGAGCTTTTATTAATGTTATATCTTATGACTAGAGATGTACGTAAATTTTATCTAAGTATCAATATTTCATTAGTGTGGACAAGTTCAAAACTAACTAGGTAATTCCTAAACAGCCCAATTTCCACTTATTGTATATACTAATTCTCGATAATATGACTATGTGTCCTTGGCATACTTAATTGTAAATATTTACTGACTTAGGTCTGATTTTTCATCACATAATTCTTAATTAAGAAAAAAATATGGCGGTTTAACAGCTTTTGTGTGGAAAACGTTTCAAACTGTCATAATATTTAGGTATTCTTCAGATAAAAGTTATCTTAATATTGAAAAATCAGCCCTTAAGGCAATTTCTCCAACATTAATACCTGGTATAAGTATGGAAAAAAAATGACGTCTGACAGTTATTGTATAGAAAACTGTCAAAAACAACTGTTAAAAACTGGTGGAATAACCTTATAGTGTAATAGTGGCCCTTACAGGTAGGTAGGTACTTGGTTTTATTGATTTTAAAATCTGAACAATTAAATGTATCTATTTAAGTATTCCTAATCTGTAAACATTTTGGAGATTTTATAGCTTTTCAAGATACATTATCATTTTGAACTTGTCCGCACAATATGTAGATGTTGATATAATAATATCATTAGTAATAATTAGCAAAAAGCATTTAAAAATCCCTGATTAAACAATAATACTTCTATTCTAATAAGCTTAATACAAAAAGTAGAATACCAATAATTTACATGTGCAACATTTTTTCAATCAAGGATTGGTTTGTCCATAGTCACATAACTTTTAGTTGAAAAACAAATATAATAATGACAGTTTGATAGCGTTTGACAGTTTGTAATTTTGTATAGAAGATAATTATGTTAAACTGCCATATTTATTTTTCAAATACATACTATCTGACAAACGAAAAATCAATCCTAAAATTAGCAGTGCAAATAAAAATATCACTTTAAAAACAGTCGTTGTGAAGGACTTTTTTACGACTCGTACATATAAAAAAGATTGCCTATTCATTATATTTTTTTAAATTATAAACTCAGATGTAATCTGTGGGAAAAGAACTATCAAAAATATTAGTAAAAAAAATACAGAGTGATTAAAGATTATGCAGAACAGAGAAAGCTTGAATATATTAGACTTTTGTTTAGACAAGAAAAACTGATTTTCAAGTTAGAATCAAATTAATCAACCTGTATACCAGCTTTAGCTACTACCATAGAGTTCTCTAAAATAGATTTTAATAGTTTAACATCAAAGACATAGAATAACGTTGCCTATTTGAACAGTAGTCAATAGAAATATAAAGTAATAATACATATTTATATTGTAACATCATAGTATAGAATAAAGTGTAAGTAAAAAAAAGATTATTCCGTGTAAACTCAACGCCAAGACTAGTGGCAGTGACAGACAGTGTGAGCGAGACGACACGATTCGCCGATTGATTGAGATGTAGTTTTCAGAAAGACGTAGGTACTAAATATTCGTCGTCCTCCTCGCACTTATGACCGTGACTGTCCCAATAAGTTCTGGCGTTTAACACTGAGTGAAACTGGATAGACTTTTAAAGAAGTACTTTAGCTTTCTCATAAAAAATATTTATTTACTGTTTAGAAGGGCAATTAAAATAATGATTTTAATCGTGATTTATTATTGTATAGTTGTGGAGCCTAGAATAGTATACTTGCAAGTCTTAAATGGCCAATCCACCTTGAGCAAGAGTGGTGATCAATGTTGCTGCTTTCTTTGTAGGAGAAGAGACCTTTGCCCAGCAGTGGGACTAAAAAGGCAGGTATTTGTTTGCAAACGATCATGGCAGAATTTGTACAAAAAAAATAAAGATGTTTAGAGAAGTTGAAATTCAAATTTTTCTACTCTTGGGTACTTAAAGAGTGACTTCATGCATTTACAATATTTTTAAAACCACGCAATAAAAATGGATGTTAAAAGTAAATAGTTTAACGAAAAGCTCATTATTTCAGAACGTAACGCCGTTTCGTAAGTCTTACACTGAAATTGCATAATTTTATAGGAAATTACAAATAATGATTAATCAATGTACTTTTTCAACTCTGTCATGTCATGTCACTTGTCACTTTATTTTTTTTATAAATACAAAAAAGGCAACAAGATGAAACAAAAAACCATAATTTTAATTTCGAAATATTTTAATTATGCTGGGGTTTAAAAATATGGTAAGTATACCAATCTACTCCTGGTAATGTTTTCTTCACATTGGAAAATATTTTAAACCGTCTAAATTACTTATTTTTTTCATACAAATGAATGTATGGATCTCGCCATGATTCTTTATTATTATCATTATTATGTAAAAAAACTACAGAGAAAGATTTTTTTGCCGATTATTTTGACTTGTACTTAGCTTATCCATCATTACCCAGTTCTCTGACACTCAACTCTCAAAACGATTAAAATTCCTCCATAGGATCCAGCGTTACTATGCAAAGTTTTGAACAAATCTTTTTATTTTACATCCTTATCCCGTCTTACATTTCTATACAATTAATTGTTTCTTTACGATCAACATTCAAGGTACACTAAGTGGTCACAAACGGAAGTCTATGGCTTCCATAAACAAACAGGACTTCAGGACCAGAGTACTAAAGCCTCCTTTCACATTGAACTTACTACCTACATTCTTCATGGATTATTTTTGCTACCCATCCAATTTCTCCAATTCGGGGTAGGTGGTTTCATAGTCATATACCATTTTACGTTAAAAGGTTTATCTAGGGAGAGAGTAACAGTTATTTGGAGTACCTTAGATTGTGTATTGTAGGTAAACGTGCACGGTTTAACGCATGGCTGGTCATTGATGGCGACCATCTTGATCGGCGGCTGGTTGAGTACTGATATCTTGTTAAGGGAAGGTACTCCGTATCCCCACCATTGCACATTGCTTCGTATTTCTGTGTTGTTTAGGTTGAATTCTATGTGGCTGTACTTTTGTTCTTCGTAGGTGTCTGGAAAAGAATATAAGTAGTTTTGATATTTGCGATGGGATGAATAAATGTTTTTTCTAGAGTAGAATAACGTTGATAGTAGCTCCAAATCAAAATATTAAATGGGATTAGAAACAGGACGACATAGCGTCGAAAATTGTGTGCATGATACGAAGAAATTTTCATTAATACATTGATAATGGACTGAACTACAACAGGTATACAGTTGAAAATTGCTTAATTGTGTGCAAGGTTACAAAAACAGAATAGAAAAAACAAGTGGAAGTGCCCACACGTTTATCCCGCGCATGTCATAATTATGCGGAAAACGTTTAAAATAATAACTACCTTCGTAAGTTGTAATAAGTTTTAAATTTGTATGAACATCAAATTCTACTTTGACGAAAAGCTTACCTATTTGTTAAAAGAAGATTGTCAAAACAATAATGTTATGCTGTTTACCTTTTGAAAGACCACTAGTTCAACAAAGCGAAAAAGTGCCCTCGGCAAGCTAACTTATATACAACGTGTACCGGAAAAGTGGGTATACATCCGAAGGAGGTCAATGTACTCGTGAAACTGAACAACATTCAACAGAAAAAAAGTCGAAAAAAGAAATTTTAGATTCCAGTCTCTATACAAATTGTAAGGCGGCAAGTTCAAATTTTGTATGAAGTTTTTTTTTTTTTTAATTTCGATTTTTTTTTCTGTTGAATGTGGTTCAGTTTCACGAGTACATTGACCTCCATTCGGATGTATACCCCCTTTCCGGTACAGCCTGTATAACAATGGAATTAAGTATTGAAGTCTGTCATGTACTCGTGACCGTGGCGCTGGGCACATTTTGGTATGTCATCTATACATGACCGTGGCGGTTGAAAGGTTATTTGGTGTTTGAAAACTTCCTCTGCAGATTTTCTTCACCACATCTGTGGTAGATTTGTGATGTGCTACGGCTCCTTTGAAAAAATAATTATACAAATCATAAAAATAACTCACTCAAACTATCACCATCATCCCAGTACAGTTCTCCTTTGGCTTGATTGTCTCTGTCGGGCACCACTAGCAGCTGTAGCGGTGAGCTGCGAGTGTTGGTCGTGGTCACCGGGCCTTGGAGCGGGGGCTCTTGCATGGGAATGATACCACCGCCCTGTAGGGAGAAATTGAGAATGATTCAATGATAATAACAATATTTTTATTTTATTTGGAAAACTTACAAAGAATAGAAAGATACAAAAAATAAATTAAGGCCGTTCACAGTCACAACAGTTCATAGTCTGGCACTTCGCACAATAAATGTGGAATCAAAGCGCTTGGTTCGTGACCGTGGAACTTCAACCATATAGCGGTGATGCTTCACCGTATCTCTGCTCGTTCGATGTTGGAATGGGGATGGGGGAATAAAGTTTTGCAATTCCTAAGCACACTCTCCGAAATGTACCCGACAAAAGAATTATAGGCTGGCAACGGTGCTGCCATGTTCATACCTGTATCGATCAACTGTATTTTTTTACACAGGGAGGGGCAGTTGCAAATATAATAACTTAGTTTACAAGTTTTATTTATTGTACAGTGAAGAGCTCGTGGAGCTTTAGACCGTTCTTATTACAATCGTCGTAGGTTTAAGACTGTCACACTTCATGCTTTTGACCGTATTTAAAATTCACTTTACCCTTGCCTTATATAGAGTATGACACACTTTAGAACGCCATCAACTGAGGAACTACTGTACGAAACCTCACCTTAACCGACACAGTCTCATTGTCAGTGAGCTCGTAAGACTTGTCGCTGGCTAGGAACTGTCCGTCCAGCACGTTGTACCAGCTCTGCGGGCCGGGGAACTCCGCGCGGGTCACTACGGCGCCCTGCTCCAGTATGGGCGACACCATCACGTAGGGGCCCACCATGAACTGGCTGTCTATGTCGTGGAGGTTGTTCTGCTCTGGTGCTCTGGGAAGGGAATGATGGATGTTATTCTAAACTTGTAGTATAAGACGATATTACTTGCCAAATTCCATAGTTCTAGGTCCACGGAAACAAATTTTGATTCCCTTGAGTGTCGAAATATTTTTTATTTATCTTTCTTTTTTTATTGAATAACCTTTTTAGTTATTGAATTTATTAATTGACACAAGTATATGTACTAAAACTAGTTTGTAAGTTGTTTAGGTTATTACTAACAATAATGGATTGTACTTATCTGACCAATAAATGCATTATTATTATCATTATTTTTTGTTTTCTACCACATATATTATATACTTATCCACTTGTTGTTGGTTTTGTTATAGAAAATGTTTGGTAATGTGCGTCATTTTCTCGTGAATAAATGGTTTTTCTTTCTTTCTTTTTATTATTATTTTTGTATGCTAATACATGGTCTGTGTTAATAAACATTTTTATTTCGTCTTTCTTTCAAATATACGTTTTTTTTTTGCGGCGTAAAGGGCTGTATCTTTTTTTAAGTTAACTATGAGCACTATTATATAACTATGAGCATTATGAATAGCCAAAGTTCAGAAAAAAATTATGCACAAATGCTGATTTCCAGACGTGTTTACTGACATTGTTTGGAGGAAAATTTGTTACAACGCCGTAATCAAGTACGTACGTATGGGAACTATGACGGGTTGGCCGCCCTTATTACATGTTGGTAACCGAACGCAACAACAGGCGACGTGCGCCACCCACGCGGCATCGTCGTCGGGAGCCACGAGCTTGCTCGGACACCACCGCGACGGACGACACTCTCAAACTTTAGTCACATTTAGTGTCTAAACACACTATGCCGAAGTTACGCGACCGAAGTTCAGCACAATAGGGTATTTTACTCTACACGAGAAAAAATCTATAAATATGTTATTGAGACAGTTTAGGCATAAAGCAGTCGGAAAATGTAAGTTTTAGTTCATAAAATAACAAAACAATTTTTTAAATTCAATTCAAAGTTTTCAGTATTTTTAATCTGTTATAAAACACCGTGAAATTGTAACGGCCATGCTATTACGCCGTACGGCTGTGTAAACAAAAATTGTCAACTGTTAGTCAACCGATTGGCGTAATATAGGCTTTGTACTTTTATTATTTTCGTAACCAACGTAATTTTTTTCATTATTACACCTGTTACAAAATATGCTTTTAATTATTTTTAAATTATATACAATTTTCATATTTAATATGAGCTCATTTGATACAAAACGAACTGACGTCATTTACGCTGAGCAATATGGCGTCCAGTAAGAGGCGTTTTCGTCAAACTACGCGCGAAATTAGAAAATTTAATATTTAGATGCATTTTTATGGCACATAACGATTGAATACAAATTTTGTGTATTTTTTTGGTGGCATATTAGCACTACAGAATTTCATTGAGACACTTTTCAAAAATGGGTGTAATACCCTATTACGCCTGCAATGCTATTTAAATTACTGACGACACACTATGCCGAAATTACGTCGTGTCATAGCGTACAGTCTAACTTCGGTCGGGCGAAGTTCAGCGGCAACTTATTCTGTGAGCACACATTAATAACAAGATCACTTTGTTTTGCGTCTGTCTGTCCAACTGTGTAGATAACACGACACGACGCCACGACAGCGCTCGAGACACTGAATACACACACAAAGTTGCGGAACTGAATTTCTGCCGCGTAAGTTCGGCACTTATGGTGTGTCATATCAGCCGAATACGTCGGAACGTAAAATCAGCTGCCGAACTTAGATCGGGTAACTTCGGCATAGTGTGTTTAGACACTTATGTTTGTCCGGGACAGTTGTAATATTTGAATTTAAACGGCAATACATCGAGCCTATTTTATTATACAGACCACTTTTCATTTATCTCCAACGAGCATATCACACAATACGTGATATTTTAACTTAGGTTGGTATTAAGAAACTTACTCAAAGAACAGCGGCCTGACGACGGTCTCTCCGTACACATGCGCTCTCCAGAACAGCGTGTAGTAGTAGGGCAGCAGCGAGTAGCGCAGGCGCAGCGCGGAGCGACTGGCCTCCACCACCTCGGGGCCCAGCGACACTGGGTCTTGGGGCTGGGAGACAGAAACAAGGTAGGTATTCAATCAATTGTGTGAGTAAAGTATCTATTGTATTAATTGCAGTTTGTCTTATTTTTTACTAGTTTTTGCTTGTGACTTAGTACGCATGAATGTGTTTATAAAATATAATCTTCCTTTCTAGATAATTCCTCTTTCTATTACTGAAAACCATATCTAAATCCGTACATTCGTTTCTGATATAAACCGAACAAAGATTTCTAACCGCGGCGGAGGACTCTAATTTATAATAAGTAAAAAATCGACTATTCACTTCTCTATCACTAGTTAGGGAAGTGAATAGTCGATTTTTCAATAGTTATATAAAGCTGTCATATTCATTACTCTGATTCCAAATTCGATCGATTTTTTAATTGGAAATAACTGTATCGCTCATAACTCTTAATAGTATATTCAGTTCGAAAATTTTACTCATTTTCAATACTATATACGCCAGCTTTGATTGCCCTCCTTTTTATAAATTGTACATAATGATATCAATATTGCGAAATTCATTCGCGTGAATTTTGTTACAGATCCATTTTTTATTTCAATAAAATATAGCCTGTTGCACTCAGGAGTAATGTAGCTTTGTATTAGCGAAAGAATTTTCAGAATTGGACTAGCAGTTCCAGAGATTAACCCGGACGAACACAAACTCACTTTAATTTATGGTAACTAGTGAAGTTTTGTGTATAATTATTTAGTTGGTTTCAAATTATGCTTGTCGTATTAAAATTCAATCAAAATGCTATAGGATAAGATCGTACTTCAAATTCGAAAATCTACTTGTTTTGAATTGCCATAAACCGTGGCAATGCTGCCAGCCTGTCAAAAGTCAAAGTCAATTCAATGAGACCATTAAAAGGCACTTTTGAACATTACTTATATAAGAAAATTTGAATCTAGTCCCTATAGTGCCTGTTGGGCACGTGTCCCGTTGACATCGATGTGGACGAGTGTTTTGATACCCTTTGAGTTACCCCCTCCCTTTTTCTTGGAATTGTGCAGATGCCAGCATATCATATCAAGCCATACCCAACTGTCAAAGTTTCCCAATCGAATTTGAACCTTATTCTATTGGAATAAAGTTCAAGATCTATCAAAGAAATTTGACAGATTGTGGTAGCTTGATGTGCGGGCTTCTATACCTCTAACCTGGTAGAGGTTAGAGGTATAGAGGCCAGCACTTGTCAAATCTCTATATATTATCGCTGAAATGGGACTGCGACAATTTTTTTTTTTTTTTTAATTACAGGAATTGGCCTTCAGATCTCTTAAGTACTACCATCGCAGTCATCATCTTCTGCTAAGCCTTTTCCCAACTATGTTGGGTTCGATTTTCAGTCTAACTTGGACATAATATTATTATTTTTAAGATTTATACAGTTCAGTACAGTACAGTAGTAGTACAGTTTTATTTACTTCTTTAACAAGTAAAAATATACTTGAATCGAATACTTCAGATTGTAGGCCTACTGCAGATAGTTAAAAGAGCTCACCTTAGAAGAGTCCGAGTTATGGTTCCTGGCGAAAGGATAGAACGCTCCGAGCTGCATCCATCGCTTGCACAGCTCCACAGTGGTGTCACCCCGGAAGCCGCAGATGTCCGCGCCCATCATAGGGATACCGAAAATACTGAAGCTTAGCAGATCTAGCAAAAAAAAAATTGTATAGTAATTAGCTTCTGCCCCTGAAGTATGCTAAACATAAAGAGATATAAACAGAACAGAATAAAAAACACGGCAATTAGAAAAACCACAAAAATAGAAAATGTCACATACACAATACGGAAAAACAAATGGAGATGGACAGGGCATTCTGTAAGAGGATCTGGGAGCAAATCTGTCATAAATTGGTATCCCATAAACAGCAAAAGAAATCGCGGCGGCCAATTCAAAAAATGGGAAGACGACATAAAGGCCGTAGCAGGAAAAGAGTGGTCAAGAATTGCCAGGGAAAGGAACGATTGGAAGAAGCTGGAAGAGGCTTATGCCAAAAAAGGGCAAACGGATACGATTGTCGATGAAGTATAATTAAGTTAGATATAAGAAAAACTGTTAAAACTATCCGAAATAAAGGCTATTATTATTAGCTTCTGCCCCGTGGGGTGTCCGGGCCAGAATAGCACCCCCCCATTTCATCCCGAGGGTGTCGTCGAAGGCGACTAAGGGAAAATCCGGAAGTCGGACAGCAGCGGCTTCTGTGTACTTAACAACTTCACTGCGATCCCCAAGACGCCAGCCAAGCGTGGGGATTATGGCAACGCCCCCTTTATTGGGGAGGCCTTTGTTCAACAGTGGACGTCTTCAGGCTGATGATGATGATGAATTAGCTACCGTTCGTAGCGACTAACGGTGAGTTGCCCGAAACCAACATTTTATCATTAAACGAACCGTGAGAACGCGAACGTGAAAGGTGGCCGTATGCCATCGAAACTAGTCTGACGAATCCGACAACACAGTGAGTTAATCCATTATTCTTAATCTACAGGGAAATTGAAAAAATACCCAAAACCTCTTAATCTGGACTTGCCAGCACCCTGAATAACATTTGTTCCACGACTTTGACCTCAACTAAATAACGTAGCCAAAAACAATTTATTTGAAGTCTGTAAAACGTACGTATACAACGCGCGCGCGCACCCATATGATAGCGAATGATGTGGATAGTAGGTAGGCTAATGTACAGGCACAGCTAATTGCAGGCCTTTCGTCGGCCGTATCAGAATAAAATATTATGCAAAATTGGGTATTTTTTCAATTACCCTTTATAATGAAATCAACATTAGTAATAACATCTACTGCAATCGTCAACATGCATCGGCCAAGCAATGCAATTACGGCTTAACCCCCCGTTGCAGGAGACCTATGCCCAGCAGTGGGCGTCTAAAGGTTGACATGATGAACGCACTTCGTATTGCCTCGGTTCTATTGAGGTCAGCCGTATGTCGTTGTCAATTACAAGCATTTCTTTTACATTATATAAATGGCTATATGCGACAGCAATTACAAATTCATAACAATACTCGTTGATGGGCTCGTTTGAACTTTGGACCAAGGAAAAGAAAAACAAGTGGAAGTACTGCAGTTATCCCGCGTATGGCACCATTATGCGGAAAATATGTAAAATAATATATTATGTGTTCCGTTTGACGTCCGAAGTCCATTACGAGAGAGTGCACGCTTCTTTCCATGTCCAGCTGCTAGATGTCCTTACTTTTCCACCTCGTAATCGAGCCACCAGCGCCCCCCAACGTCATACCTTTGAACTACTTTCAAAAACCGCATACAAGCCGCCATGATGAAGTGTTAGGCCATTGTTGCGTCGTTTTCCGAACTGTGCGCACTGTTAGATTGTCAGTTACCTATCTCGAATAAAACTTTCAAGACTAAAGTAGAAAGTTCATTCGAATAATATTTAAACTTAAATTAATTTTCCGTCTCGTGTGATCGCCGTTTCGTTTCGCTGTTTATATTTAAAAAATGGACGATGAAACTATCGCGCCAAACGATACTTCGCGGAAAAGGACGCGGAGTTCGACTTCTTCATCGTCATCGAAAGGAGGTGATACGGTGTCAACGGAAAGCGATGTGGGAGATCCAGCGCCTCGCAAACGCCCTCGCCAGGTACGCGAGCGCTCCCTCTCGCAAGATTCCGAACTGGATCGCAGGTTTGAGCTACTATCCCAGCAGTTGGTGAGTCATGTCAATAATGTTTTAACAAATTACATGATAGCAAATAGTGCTCCATTAGCACAAAGTCTACCCACCACGCAAAATAATATTGGCACCGCGTTACCGTCAACATGGACTGTTCCTACCCACAATTTACAAGAAAATTTCTTACGTCCGCCGCAGCTTACCCCTTGTTGGGAAAATATTGCAAATTTAGACGTTTCCGTTAAGGAACCTAGTGTACCTAAAGCGAATTCAGAACGTGTCACGAAAATAGCAGAAATGCAGAGGTTCGACTCCCCGGATTTTAATGCTGTACGTTACATGGAAGTACAGAAAAAATATGTAGCTTTTCCTAGTTTTGTCGAATTGAAAGTGAACGAAGAATTGCGGTGTTTTGAAGATCCATTTTCACCATTAAGATGGTTTCAAATGGAACGCAGTTTTGCGGCGTTATCTAATGCTTTCCTAACTCAAAACGAGCACGTAAACGCGGCATTACAGAAGCTAATTGATTGGTCTGCTCATTCGAGCGCCCAATTATCTTCAACTACCCTCTTTGAAAAACTAAAAGAGTTGTTTGGTGCTGAGTCATCTTATAAAACAGTATCATGATATTCTCCAAATTATTTGCGGTAAACGAGCAAGGTCATAGAGACTCGGCGCCGATCGTTATCAAAGAATGTTAAAAGTAAATACATACGCGACGACATAGAAAAAATTCCACCGTCAATCGAATATATATTCAATCCTCAAAATTTATCGCACTACCTTCAAAAAATTGGGGGTATAGAAAAACAGTATAATAATGCTGGAACTAGTCGTCCGATATCTTTAGAGCCTTCAACGTCTTTTCGAGATAATACTTTTCGTTCGCGACAAAACAAACCGAAGCGAAACGACAAAAAAGACAACAGACGAAATCACGATTTCTCTTCAAAAAAGAAGGGGGGGCGAAAAGATAAAAACGGAAGGCGAGCAGGTCAGAAGCAGAAATGACTATTTAATACCGAGTTTTTGGGGCGGCTGTCTTCAACATTATTTAGAAATATGGAATCTTTTCGACCTTCCAAAAACTATTTTAAAAATGATATCGGGAGCTCGTATCCCCTTCAATCAGGCACCGCCCTTAATTCTACCCACTTCGGACCACCTGTCAAAATTTCAAACCCCTGTTTCGGAAAAAATGACACTAGAAATTCGCAAGATGATTCAAGAACGAGTGTTAGAGCCTGCTCCTTCGACCCCATCGTTCATTTGCCCCCTTTTCGTGATCACAAAGAACAATGGCAAAACTCGAGTGATATTCAACTTGAAAGCACTAAATGTATACATGGAGCCGAAGCATTTCCCTCTTTTCCATCATCATCAAATGCCTTCGTTTCTACAACAAGGCGACTGGATGATCAAGCTGGACCTCAGCCAGGCCTATTATCACCTCGCAATATACACAAAACACAGGCGCTTTTTACGCATCAGCTACGGTGGTCAACTTCTGCAGATGACATGTCTACCATTCGGCCTAGCTGCTGCCCCCAGAATGTTTGCCACTATTACAAACTGGACTGCAGAATACCTTCGCACAAAAGGTCTGCGCCTCGTCGTGTATTTAGACGACTATTTATTAGTCCACCAGAACAAGGAAGTACTCAGCACACACCTAAACATAGCTGTACGTTTCCTGTCCAGTCTGGTGTGTGAATCACGAGAAATCGATCACCAGGCCAACGAGGTCGATCGAATATCTCGGCATCAATTGGGACACCCAAACAAACCGCAAGTCCCTACCACCAGAGAAGATAAGAAAAACTCGACAGATCCTCTCGACCAGACTCGCAGCAGGCAGTTGGACCCTCAAGCAGGCGCAATGTCTCTTAGGGCTTCTCAACTTTGCGTCTTTCATCACCCACCGGGGAAGGATGCATTGCCGTGCGCTGCAATGTCACATCAAAGTACTGCGTCAAAATCCTCTCAGAGCAGTACAGCTGACACAAGACGTTCGCCTAGAACTCGAGTGGTGGATGGAGAATGTGAGTCAAAAGACAGCAATTCACACAGATGTGCTACCCACAAACTTTGTCATCACGGACGCTTCCGACATTATGTGGGGTGCCCTGGTCAACAACAACAGGGTACAAGGTGCATGGCAACCCGACCAGAAAAAATGGCATTGCAATCTCAAAGAAATGTATGCTGTGGTGGCTGTGTTGTCGAAGGAATCCACAGCCCTCCGGGACTCCAGGATCATTCTACAGACCGACAACAAGACAGTGGTCTTGTACATTATGAAGGAAGGCGGCACGAAATCACGCCGATTGATGGAATTGACGCGAGAACTATTGACTGTGATAGACGACCTCAATGTTGTACTGATCCCTCACCACCTACCAGGGGTCTACAACACCGAAGCCGACCACTTGTCGCGAAATCGCGCCGGCAGCGAGTGGCACCTGCAGGTGGCAGCAACTTCAAAAATATTTCAGACTTGGGGAAAACCGGACATAGTCTTGTTCGCGTCACAAACCGCACACGTCGTAATAAATTATGTTTCTCTAGATTGCTCAGACTCCAACGCCTGTTATCACGACGCGTTCAGCAGATACTGGCGATACGACCTCGCATGGGTGTTCCCACCGCCAGCGTTGCTTCCACGAGTTCTTCACCACCTAAACTCGGCATCAGGTCGGTACATAATAGTAGCACCCAAGTGGAAGAAACCCTTTTGGCGGCCAGACCTGAAGAATCGATCCTTGGCACGGCCGCTGAAGATCAGGGACCTGAAGAAGACCTTGGTGGACACGGTGATCGGCCTACCACCAGCTCATGTCAACGATCTGCAGCTGGAAGCCTGGCTCATTTTGGCTGGGACACCATGACAAGCGATGGGTCTCCACGAAAGAGAGATCTTCTTTTATCTTGCTGGCGACCTTCAACTCTTAAAACTTACACACCTATTTGGGGTAAGTGGTCTTTGTGGTGTAGTCAAAATAATGTAAATTTCCGCACACCAAATCCGACAGATGTTGCGAAATATCTAGCATATCTATATCTTGATCAAAAGTTAGCTTACAGAACTATTCTTGTGCACAAGTCCGTTATCGCATCTATTTGTGAAACTGCCTTAAATATTAGAATTTCTTCTAGTCACATTGTTAAGCACATTTTAAAAGCAATTTCAATTGCAAAGCCGTTACCACCTAAGGTGCCCACATGGGACGCCAAGGAATTAATTACTTATTTAGAAGATAATACTCCTTGTATCAGTAGTTTGTATGAGGTGTCTAAGCGAACAGCGACTATTTTGTTATTATGTTCTGGACGTCGTGTACACGACTTATCCCTTTTGCATATTGATCAGTTTGTAGATAATGGGGATTCCATAACTTTACATCCAGCTTTCGGGTCAAAGACAGATAGCGCGACTTTCCAGCAATCCAGTTGGGTTTTGTTGGCATCCCAAGATCAAAATACAAATCCATTATATTGGCTCCGCACGTTGAAAGATGTATCAAAGGAAAGACGGGGTTCATTAACAAATTTGTTCATAACTACTAGAGATCCCGTTAGAGCAGCCACACCAACTATAATCGGTGGTTGGGTAAAACGTGTTTTATCTGATGCTGGAATACAAGCCTCTCCAGGTAGTTTTAGATCAGCAGTCTCATCATTAAATTGGCTAGAAAACTATCCTATAAATGACATATTATCTAAGGCAAACTGGAGGCATGAATCAACTTTCAGAAAATTTTACCGTAAAGAAATCAGACCTAGTAACGAAATGTCCTCGGTGCATTCGTTATCTAGATTTTTTCAAGTCCCCAATTGACTTTACGTTACCGATTTTTAAAATCTAATTGATTCAGGTTAAAATTACTCATGAAGATATTGCACGATTCTTACTTATTTATGTTTTCTGTTAATATAATTATACTGCCAATGCGTAAATGGCTAGATTTTTATTCATAATATTTTGAAACCTGTGTATTTAGAGGTACCTAAGTTATAAAATGATGAATAAAAATAATATTGGTTTATTCACATTGTTGCTTTTCTTTCATACAATCCACCAGGAGATAACAAACATATCTCTCATAATGGACTTCGGACGTCAAACGGAACACATAATATAAAAATTTTACCTTCAAATAAAATTTGTATTATGTTTCCTAAGACGTCCGAAGTCCAGGTAAGGTCTTCCTGGTGCATACCTTCCTACTTTTGCATCATTATGAGCCGAACAATGGCCTAACACTTCATCATGGCGGCTTGTATGCGGTTTTTGAAAGTAGTTCACAGGTATGACGTTGGGGGGCGCTGGTGGCGCGATTACGAGGTGGAAAAGTAAGGACATCTAGCAGCTGGACATGGAAAGAAGCGTGCACTCTCTCGTAATGGACTTCGGACGTCTTAGGAAACATAATACAAATTTTATTTGAAGGTAAAATTTTTATATTTTTTTTCATTAAACGAAACGTGAGCACAACACAGTGAGTTAATCTGTTTTTCTCAATCTATATGTGTAATAATAACAATCTTCGTTAGTTGTGATAAGTCTTAATTTTGTATGAACAATAAATACGGTTTTCGACAAAATTGAATTTATTGTTCGTAGAAAATTAAGACTTATTACAACTGGTAAAGGTTGTTCAACTTATTTTTCTATTCCGTGGTTTAAACAATGGCCAAATAATGGAAAATAAGTTACTTCTTTCTTAGTCTGGTTAGGCGACGCCGCCGTTTTACAGACACCATTGAGTGGAAACCCTTTCGTTCCCTCTCGGTATGGTTCTTGAAAAGTGTGCCTAGAAGGACTTGGGGTCTTTGCCCAGCAGTGGGACAGTGGGCGAAAGAAAAAAAAATCTTACCTGGAACACTCATCTTCATGTCATGCCAGTCACTAGCGATGTCTCCGCTCCAGTGTCCTGAGAACTTGCCGATACCAACGAATGTGGCCCGCGTGATAATGAACGGACGTTTTCCTCGGATCTCTGCTAACGAACTGTTGGAAAAGGATAACTTATGTTAAATGAAAAAAATTATAGTAAGTACTCTATTTTTGTTTACAAACAGCTGCGTCAAACATCAGGACTCTCTTTTGTTTTCGTCTGTAATCTAGTTTATCTAATGATAATACAAATAGTGTACCAAGAAAGAAAAACTATTTTAAAACACAAAAAGTAAATAAGTCTGCGTGATTTCCAGCAGTTTTAGAGTGTTATTACACTAATCGATCCATCGTCGATCGACGCCATCAATCGACATCGATCGATTGGTGTGGTAGCTTTGGTTGATCGACGGCAACCGTTCCACTAACCAATCGATCGATTGCCCGTCGATGGCATCGGTCGACGTTGATCGATTAACCCCAGCTATAATCGATCAGTAATAATAATCAAGCAACTCGATCGACGTCGACTAATCCATTCTACTATTTCGATGCCGTCGATCGACGATAGATCGATTGGTCTAGTAACACCCTTAGGCCTCTGCCTCGAATATTGCGAGCAGTGGGGCGGGGCGGGCAACGCAGACCCGTTCTCGAAACGAGCGGGCAGCAGATCGCGCGGCACTATAGCGGCGTAGTGTTGTGTTCGTGGTATGTGTCGTCGAGATATTTGTTTTTAACGAAATGTTCGAACAAAGGCGACAACATCTTTTTAACCGACTTCAAAAAGGAGGAGGTTATCAATTCGAACGTTAATATTTTTTTTTATTTTTTTATGTATGTTCGGGCATAACTATGTCGGATATAGACGGATTTGCAAAATTCTTCCTTTTTAGTTCGAAAGGGTCCCATATAAATTTTACCAAAATTGATACAGCCCTTTTTGAGAAAATCAACAAATTCCCAAAAAAATTACTTAGACGACGTTTTAGTTTCTTCAATCTTTGGAGGACTTACAATCTCTTTTAAGTGTGTCGTCTCTTTTAATGGATTTGGATGTTAAGGCAACACTAAAAAGCTCAAAAATAAAAAGTTTTTTCAAAAAAAAAAGAAAACCGCCTTCAAAAACTTAAAAGTGATAAATAACCTTAGCACAGAACACATAATTATTACTTTCGGAAGTCGGTGGCAATACAAAACCACAAACACAAAGCCACCGCCACCGACTTCCGAAAGTAATATGTGTTCTGTGCTAAGGTTATTTATCACTTTTTAGTTTTTGAAGGCGGTTTTCTTTTTTTTGAAAAAACTTTTTGAATCAAAGAATCATGGCAGGATTGGTACTAAAAGATAAAGATGTTTAGAGAAGTTGTAATTCTAACTCTTATACTCTTGGGTACCTAAAGAGTATCTTCCGGCATTTACAATATTTTTAAAACCCCGCAAAAAAAAAGTGAATAGTTTAACGAAAAGCTCATTATTTTAGAACGAAACGGCGACTGACGACGAGTGACACTAACAGTCGCCGTTTCGCAGATTTTACACTGAAATTGCACCATTTTAAGGGAAAAAATGTCACAAATAATGATTATTTCTTTCCACACACTTGTCACATAATTTGTCTGCTAATTTGGTAGATCCACCAAATAACATCGCTTGCCACTTTCTTTTTTTTTTTTAAACAAAATGGGCATCGAAATCAAACGAAAAAGTGTTATTTTGATTTCGTAATATTTTAATTATGCGGGGGTTTAAAAATATGGTAAGTATATCAATCTACTCTTGGTAATGTGTTCTTTACATTGAAAATATTTTAAACCCTCTAAATTATTTTTTATTGTTCATACAAATGAATGTATGAATCTCGCCATAATTCTTTACTTCCTAACGCTATAAATAAATTGCACAACACTGCTATGCAGACGCGCGAGCGGTCACCGCATGACTGGAGCCACCGCTCGTTGCCCGCCCCTCGCTGCTGTGTTCGAGGGCTGGTCCAATTGATTTTACGCATTAGATCCTGCCGCTGCCGCGCCGCCGCCGCCCCGCTGCCCGCTATACCCTGATCACAATAAGATTAGACATAAACACAAACCTTTTTTACAGTCCCTTCAACCGTATTTGACTTCTATTCCGTAGGCTTAAGAATGACATTAGAGGCAAAAAAGTGGTTACAATAACAACTGTTTACTGCAGTTGTCATTTGTCAGGCTACCAACGCAATATAAGTCAAAATCGGTTGAAGGGACTGTAAAAAAGGTTTGAGTAAATGTCTAATCTTATTGTGAACAGGGTATAGATTCGAGGCAGAGGCCTTAGAGATTAGCCGGAACAAATATACCACTTTTGTTCCAGCTAATCAACAACAACAACAATTTTTTTCTCACACAAACAATTGACAAAAAATTGTTTTACTTGTTAAAGTACCTACCGTATACACTTTCATATGCATTTATAATAGTAAAGAGTTGTTATATTGACATTCCAAACAGATACTTCCATTATATTTATTTGCACGTATAGAACAGGGTTTCTTAAAGTGGGGGTGGTGGAGTGTATCAGGGGTCCGCAATAGTTTACACACAACTTATCAATACGAAATTGTGGAGTAAACTGCACTTCTTAGCCAAGCTACAAACTCGAAATTAGGCTTGTTTTCTTTTCCTAAAATACTGTTCGATAGGGGTCCGTAGAAGTATTTAAATTGTGAAAGTAGTCCGTGACTACAAAGTTAAAGAAACACTGGTGTATTATCCTGCCTGTTGGAGTATTTACGGCTCACCAACACCACATCATGCACACAATCGCACTATACAACCGCTCCAGTCAAGCGCCATATAGCAACTGCCACGCGACGCCAGCGCACCAGACGACCATCACTTCAGTCAATACACTACAGGCCGGGCCAGACTGTTACAAACAAGTTTCCAACAGAAGTCACCTTGGTGGGAGGCTTGTGGAGCCCACGGTTGGTGTTTGCGTTCACACTGGTGTTGGAAACACCAACAAAAACATAATACGTCATAAAAATAAAGGTAGCTATTTTAATTATAAACTGGTAACATTACATTGTTCCCTTCACTTTCATAAATTGTATAGCTCTCTCTCTCTCTCTCTCTCTCTCTCGAACTTTATGTACGGCAAGGCCGATGTGTTTCCGTGTGTTAAAATTAATAAAAGTTGTGAAGTGATAAAAACGTGTATTTCATATTTGCCGATATCGCCACCACGCCTACCACCCTATCTACCATTAGAATGAAAACAGTCCACATTCCCTACAACTGGTTCACAACAAGGCTCCCACCTCAGTGTGTTGTCGACTCTTTGTTTACAACGGCGGTATCCACACGCGGTTTACAACGCACGTCCGTCCACAGAGGTTGTTGAAGGTCAAACGAATTTTTGTTGCAAACAAGTGTTTACACTGTTGTAAACCGCCGGTGAAGACAGATGTGGAGGGCTTGTTTATTTTATTTTATTTATTTATTTATTTATTTATTAACCAACTTGAATTAACAGTCAAAGACCACACAAACAAGTTATCGGTCCGTAAAAAGTAAAAGTAAATCATAACAAATACATAAACAAAATCTGAATACAAAATAAAATAGACGGAAATTAACAATAAAGAGACATTAGAATTGTAAGGAAATTATCAATAAATTATCAAAATAAACAATTACATTAAATCAAAAGTAGAACAAAAATAAATAATTATATAAAATCAAATAGATAAATTAGGAATTAACAATTACTCAAAAGAGATAGTACTAGAGGCAGCAATGGACTCCAGGTAACGTGTAGTTTACAACAGTCTGGCCGGGGTTTACATCTGGTATTTATTTATTTATTTTATTTTAGTAATTTTAGGAAAACTTACAGCTAACATGTACAGTAGTTAAATAGTTAATAACATAACTAAGGCCAATTACAAGTTTTCACAGATAAACAAGTAGACAAATATATAATTTTAAAAGTAGTAGACAGATTTAGAGACAGAAGGTATATTATTGGCTTGAGACAGAAAAAGTAACGACTATTTTATGTTATCAAAGAAATAACACTAATGTAAATATTAGTGTTAAAAAGATCGATATCAACATCCTGGCAAGTCGAATCGTACATACGACTCGCTCTAATCATAAATGAGTTTTGTCTATAGTTCGATCTTGTCACTGGTGTATACAACAGACGAGGTTGCTATGGTTGCGAGGTTGGTAGGAAAGAAATGTACTCACAAGTAAGTAGCGATAGCCTCGTTGAGCGAGTACAAATTGTGCACGTCGTAGTGTTGGCCCGCGTAGTGCCGGGCGTCCATGCACAGTGTGTGTGTGCACAGCTGAGCATCACTAGTGTGGGGCATGTAGGGGAGGTGTTCAGGAGCACAGGTACCTACTGCGGTGCCGTCGCGGAAGTTTGAGGGCTCGTTCATGTCCTGCAATTTATTTTTAATCGACTTCAAAAAAAAAGGGAGGAGGTTCTCAGTTCGACCCGTATGTTTGTATGTATGTATGTTTGTCCGCGATTATCTCCCGTTTGGCTGAACCGATTTTGATGCGGTTTTCAGAAAAGTGTTTGTTACATTCTGGAGAAGGTTTTAGTATACAATAAATATGCTGCGCTTTTTGGAAAAATCAACATATTCCATAAAAATATACGTAGAAGACGTTTTCGGTTCTTCGTTTCATCTTTTTTAGAGGACTTTTAATCTATGTTTTAACTGTGTTGCCGTTTCTCAATGGATTTAGGTGGTAAGGAGAAACTAAAAAGTGGAAAATAAAAACTTTTAACAAAGGCTTTGTTCTGTTTGTTGTTTTGTATTGCCACCGACTTCCAAAAACAAAGTCATGTGTGCGAAAGTTATTTATCACATTTTAGTTTTTGAAGGCGGTTCTCTTTATTGTAAAAAGTTTTTTAACCTTTTAAAGAGCTCCAACGCACGGGTGCCCTTTACGCAAAAAACATTTAATTCAATTAAACCATTTACAGTCGCTTTTGAATTGTCAAAGGAGTCGGTCAGTTAGTTAGATAGTTAAAGCTAAAACGTAGGTAGGTCTCTTTGGAGAAGAACGAACAAAACTCCATGGACACTCTTTTAAATCAACGCCAAGTCACAATTCACCGCAAATATCCAAATAAACATAGCGAAATAACTAATGGATATATCTTTGTGCCTTATTACATTATTTCATTAATGTAGTTTTAAATAACTGACGACACGGTTGGCGCAGTGGCTGAGCGATCGACTGCTGCGCAACGTGTTGCGGGTTCGATTCCCGCCCAGGGTAAATATTTGTGTGATGAGCACTTGTGTCTGCCATGTGTCTGGGTGTTGTTTATCTATATATGTATGTATTTAAAATGTATTTGTGTATGTATATCAGCTGTCTGACACCCATAGTACAGGGTCTCCCTAGTTTGGGGGTCAGATGGCCGTGTGTGAAAATGTCCCCACATATATAAAAAAAAAAATATATTAGGAAGGAAAACGTAATTTAGTATATTTATTTTGTACTTAAAAATGTTCCGTGTAACGTTTACTTGTCGGTTAAACTAACTATTAGAAGGGGCCACTAGATTCAATTTTTCTTTAACTTTTTTAAAGATAAATGTGATGAAAAATGTCATCCCTGTGGTGATCTATGGTCATATTATGAATCTATGGCAACAATAATTATAATCATAATAATAAAATGTTTATTAGTACATTCACATTTAAATATACAAGTACACAGTTTCGACGTCGATGTCTTTTCCACGGTGTATTTCTCGGATAAGATATCTACCAATGAGAAAATCAGGCCTTACACAACTAACTACTTACAATCCACGCTCCGTCATAAGGGACAGCTTTGTGGAAGTTGCTCATCATCTCAAGCCAGTAGCTGCTGGAGTTGGGATGAGTGAAGTCTGGGAATACAGTATACCCAGCGTTCCATACCTGGGAAACAAAGTTACGCAAGGAATTAACCAAAATGCAACTGAAATAGGGTTGAAAATGGCTAAATTGCGTGTAATATAAATTAAAGTCGCGCGGAATTATAAACAAGTATTAAATTTAAAACTCTATTTATGATGTATTTTAGATTATTATCAATTAATCAATGAAAGTTACTCGAGGTTATTGAGTTGATGCAGAATTTTTGACAGTATTCTTCCTCATTGGTACAGTTTTGGTTTTAGGCAAAAAGAACTGACGGACACCAGAGGGCCAATTTCCATATATTGCAAAAGAGCATGTAATAGTCGCAATCGAAATGTCATCTTAGTGACAATCAATATCAAAAATTTTGATAAATTAAAGGAATGCAACGTAAGTTTTTTGTTTGAACTAAACATTAAAAAAGTAACCTCTAACTCGGCATTATGTCCAGATTTATGCGAACATAAATGTATGGATCAGCAAATTTTTTACGCCATTTCAGGGTTGGTTCCATAGTAAAAGTTGTTCATAAGGATGAGTACTGACGTAAGCATATTCCACAAAATATTATCCCAAATAGTACCGGAGCGAAGGCTCTGTTCAAATGGATAGCCCAAATATTGTAGGTTAATTTGTTGTAATCTATTTGGGATGGGATTGGAATACGCTGTGCGTAAAAGTCCCTAAAAAAAATGCAGAATAAAAAAAACGACGAGTGAAATAACCCCTTTTAAGTTGTTTACAGCGATGGTGTCACTATAATAGAGAAAATGTAGCGATATCTATCGCACCGAACTAAAACTGACGTATTATATACATACCGATACCAAAGTGATATTAGCATAAATACAAAATTCCCACAACAATCGTCGGGCAGTAGCCCACCAAACAACACTCTTCTGGTTGGAGGATCCTTCCTTTTCAATGAAGGATGACAAACTTTCAACTCTATTCCTCATACCTCTAGAAAGATATTTCTAGAATGCTATTTTCAACTTACCTGTCCAATAAGTATTTGATTGGAGGAGTTTTTAACAAATATGTCCATCTCCACTCCGCGGTCGTACGGTGGGTAAGTGCCTGGTTTTTCTGATGCGCCTACTCCAGGATCTGAAACAAATCGCTTTCACTTGAGTGCATACAGCAGTGCTATTTTGTAAAAAATATCCCTAGGTGAATTTAGGTAAACGGATGAAGTGATCTTTCCGGCAGGGTGTCAAAGAACATTGATATATGCAAAAATATTTATTAAGTTTCATTTTCGATTATAGCGAGTCCTGAGTTCCATCGTCAGAGGAGGCCTAGAATTTCTGATGATAAGAAATTGATAAATTATGTTTTTTGAAAGACATTAATTTAGAAAGTCGTTAGCGACGTAAATATAAAATTTTGCAACAATATAGATTTTTTTGCATGTATTTTCTTTAGTTTTAAATTTGCTTTTAATTTTTACCTGTACCTGAATTCACAATTAACATATTTTAATTTTTTTTTTGTTTACACAGTGTCTTTACCTTTAAGTAATATTTGTTACACTGTTAAAATTTTAAACACATGTGATTTTGGGGATCCCCGATACACATAATTTTTCAATTCCTAATCTACTTTGGCATAACTTTAAATGGTATAATAATACTTTTATATAATTTTATTTGGCACACTGTTATGGTTGACAGAACTATCATTTGAACTACATTTTAAGGTCTATTTTTCAGTCGCATAACGTTGTAAGGCATATTATTAATTTTTCTAACAGTAAATCAACATTATTGAAAGTTATATGTTTGAGCCGTTTGGGGTTGAAACACTAGGGCCATGGGGCCCATATTTTATTATGCTCACCTTGTTTTAGGGACATTGCTATGCGGCTGGTCGACTCTTCACGTAACCAGAGGGCTGGTCTTTTCTTGGGCCAAAGAATTAGCATTGCCATTCAACGTGGTAATGCTGCAAGCCTTTTGGGCACTTGTCCCATAGAGAGCGACGCGGACGAGTTTTTTGATGCCCTATGAGCCCTTTATTATACATATTCTGTTTATAAGCTTTGTATATATTATATTTAATTCGGTTAAGTCTTTGACAGTAATAAACATATACGTATCAAGAGGTGTGACGGGATGTAGACCCACATTTTGTTCTTTTAATGTTCAAGACGTTATTATCTTTATGCGGCTATCACTGCGACTAGATCTGATCTATTGTGATCGCCGCTTGTGTTAGTTAGAGATCGCCACTAAACCCTGCAGCTGTGATGAACTGCAGGATTTGCTTTGGGGCAACTTCCATTAATTCATCCGGGCTTAACAGTTAATTGCCCAGGTGATTGTTGCGCTTGTGAATTAGTGCTCCGCATTCCCCCAGAAGATGAAGTGGCGTTTCATCAGCCTTCTTACCCACCAGCAATGGCCTGTAGTGCCTCTAGCCACAATGCGCAAGTTGATCCTACTGAGTGCTAGAACTTGGTTACTTAGTCTTAGTTTCAAGAAGTTAGTTTAATCAATTATAACTAATTAAATAGTGAAAACACTCACCAATAATAATCATATAGTGCATGCCCTCCGCATGCACCTCCTTCACAAACTCGGGCAAGCCGGCGAACCGTTGGGAGTCGTATGTGAAATCGTTGTGATCATGCATGTAGTCTATATCGTTCCATTGTACGTCCTGAAGGATGATAGATTCAAAGCATTTAATCCAATTACACAATTTATTAGCAACCAATTGACTTACTATTTATAGATTTCAAAGGTATATATTATATATCCTATCCTATCCTACTAATATTATAAATGTGAAAGTTTGTGAAGATGTTTGGATGTTTGTTACTCAATCACGCGTAAAGCCCGTCACATACGTAGCTATAATATATTGAAAACTATTAACACAATACAAAATATAATATATTATTATATTATAATATAGCTACGTATGTGACAGGCTTGAACCGTTGAACAGATTTTCATGAAAATTGGCACATAGGTAGACCATTTCCTGGATAGGATAGAAACACATAGGATAATTTTTATCCCGGTAATGTGTTTGTGTTCCCTTGGGATAATCGTTCTTTTTACGCGGGCAAAGCCGCGGGCAGAAGCTAGTTAAGTGATAAAAATCATATCTCGCGTCATAGTGTTTGTTATCGAACTCCTCCGAAATAGCTTAACCGATTTTTTTTTTGATGAGAATAGGTGTTTTTTATATATATGGCAAAACAACGTTTGCCGGGTCATCTAGTTTACCTATAAAATGCACTTACAAATGGTATTCCAGCATCCCTATTTGATTTCCACACTTCCCTGGTAGCATTCACCGTGTTGTAGTTGAATCTGAAATATTGCAATAATCTTAATAGCAGACTGATTACACGGAAAAAAGAGGACAAGAAGACTATAATAAACTAGCAACCTGCCCCGCCTGGGCATGGGTCTTCTTCTTTTCGAATCGATGGTTTTCCTTTATGCTAGACTACTTGGGCCCAGTAGGTAGCCACATTTATCGCAGCATCAGTGGCGTCAGGATCACCGCACTCACACTGGGTGTCGGTGGGATCTATTATCCCCCATTTTGCTAGATTGTGTTTGCAGCGGCCTACCTGGGTGCGCAGTCTATTGAGCGCATGGGTGTAATGTAGATACTAATGTGGTGGGGGGAGGTATTTGCCCAGAAGTGCGACAGTAAAGACTATTAAAAAAAAGTTGTAAAAAATATATCTTGATTTAATATAAGAGTAAGTCACTACATAACGCCCCTCCAAAGACCGTCAAGGGCGATATAAGTCAGGAAATCTAACGCAACGTCTTGACCTGACTTTTATTTTAAGCTTCTGGGTTGTTAAGGATTGTGTTAATGGTTTTCAATAATAGCATAACTTACAAAAATGGTTCTTACCTGCAAAGATGGAATCCAAGCGACCAATACGGAGGCATAAACGGTCTTCCCGCGAGCTCAGTGTACTGTGCGACTACGTCCTTGGGAGAAGGTCCCAGAAACACGAACAGGTTTAGTATACCGCCTGTAGTTCTATATGTAATGCCGGGGGTCGGTTGTAACACTACATCTGTAAAGTATTTATACTATTATTATAAAGGGGTGAGTTTGTTTGGTTCAAATGGGATGGGGCGGGTCATTCCAGTCGCATGCACAGTGACCGCTGGGCAAAGGTATCCACGCAATGGGTGCCTGAAGATGGTCGGCGTCGCCGAGGCCGGCCCAGGAAGAGGTGGCGAGGTAACCTAGACGCGTACAGCGAGGGCTGGTTCGAGGCGGCGCAAGAAAAGAATACCTGGAAAGGACTTTGCCCAGCAGTGGGATACAACGGGATAATAATAAAAAAAAACTTAAAGTCTTGTCTTAAAGTACTAATCAGAAGCTAATCATTTATACAGAAACTTGTGGCAGAAGAAGGCAGTTTTTATAAGAGTAATACGCCAATTGTTTAACAAGTTTCATAAGATCGGGGTGCATTTGTAACACTACATCTGTAAAAATATTTAAATGGATAGATAGGCAGATAATACATTTATTTGGTGCACACAAAGGACATATTACAACACAAAAAAAATACAAATGAAATAAGGACTAGACAAAGTGCGGTGTGCATCTCAAGGTTGCACCAAATGGGAGTCCAGCTCAGCATGTGTCAGCCAAATATACCTGACGCTGATATTCGGCTGAATCCCTGCACGCGTCGTGCAGATGAGATATATTGGTGTTTACAGGTGTTGTGGCAAAGTTTTATGCGCGGACTAAAGTGTTGTTAGTATACCCGCAATGTGCTGTAAATATTATTATAAAGAGGAAAGATTTTGTTTGTGAGAGGTAATCTTTGGTAGTACTGGTTAGAAGCTAATAATGTATAGAGAAACTAGTGGTCACCGAAGAAGTAGACAGTTTTTAAAAGAACTTATTAGACAATTGGCGTATTAATCAAAGATCAAAGAATTATAATGGCTCTGGTACATGCAGCAGTGACGATATCATTTTGTTGTTTTTTACTGTTTGACGAAATCATAGCATTCATTAACGAGATGCGGTGAAATACCGATATCTCATAAACAAATAATTTTAAAGGGTGTAAAACTTTACAAATATGCTATACTCATTTAAAATAATTTATTCAAAATAATACGTAATTCAAAACCTTGTACAAAATTTCGACATGATTTTCATATTAAGATTAAGTTACATGACGGTACAGTCCGTGAGGCGTAAGCTGAGCTTTGCATTTGTGTGAGTGATCTCCAAAAAACAAGAGAAAAAGCAGTATAAACCGGTTTAAGCCAAGCAAGGGACGCGCCGCGCTCTAGGCCGACGTCACACCTACACTATATATGTACACTCACACAAATGCAAACCTCAGCTTACGCCTCGCGGGCAGTAACTGACTAACCACAAGCATAGTTATGTGCCCTTATCCTATCGGCAAAATTTCATTGATTTGAATTGTTCATTGACCAAAATATGATTACAGCCCGACCGCTTAACTGAGACCGTTCCTGAGGTAGCTGCGCGGTGCGGGAGGGGTGTGGTGACGTGATGCGAAAACTGACTGATACGTCAACTTGTGACAACTGTCACCCCTCCAGCACCGTGCAGCTACCTCTGTTTTAGTTAAGTGGTCGGACTATAGTTGAAGGTCGAGGTTCGAAGGTGATTCCGGCCGTGCCGTTACGGCTAGGGTGTGCTTCAGTTCTAACCTATGATAACATGAGAGCCGGGATCAACGGCTTTATGTGCTTTCCTAGACACTGGGAATCTCGGGTATGTAATGGATGGTCACCTATTCACGGACCGACGCGACGGCAACAAGCGTAACTTAACCCTACAATTATATACATCTACAAATAACTACAAGGTGTATATTTACAAGTGTACCATACCCATAGCGTTAGAATTGAGCAGAAGCATCCCGTGACTCTTGCCGTCATGTTCCACGGCCAGGTACAGAGGCTGGGAGCCGTACAGATTCACCTAGAGGCAGGACAGTGGGAACGTTATAACTATGAGTTTGGTGTAAAGACTTTACACAAGCTAAACACAGTAAGCCTTTGTACAAATATGAACCTTATTAGTTTAAAATTAATGTTCATATTCGTACAAAGCGCTAAGAATTTAGGTTAGGTGTCAATTTCACCTTAAATGTGCTTACCAAATCAGCTACCTAGAAAATAAGCTATAATCTAATATCAAACGTTGGGTAAGCGCCATCGCAACGAGCGGAGCGGAGTGCCGCAGCGGATTTTTCGAGGTCAGTCTCCAACATCTACATACCTTAATCGTTTCGATTGGATAAGAATTGATAAATTTGAAATCCTCTGCCGTCCCGTCCACCGATTTGCACTGTCCCTAATAGATAATTTTATAGTCCTAAATACCAATAATTAAAGATCGGAGGATAGAAAAGCAATTTCAACATAAAGATAAGCCGACATTCGGTAAGTATCTTTCCAGTACCCACTCCCTTGAAATCGAGACATGGAATCACTGCCTTGCAGTAGAAACAGGCATAGTATGGTGGTAGTAGTTTCCAAGACAAGCTCCGGCCCCGGCCGTCACACCGGTGTGACACCTGCGTCAAGCGACTTTGTTCTATTTGTCTGTGCGTATTTTTTGTCTGGGGTCTGAAGGTTAGATCTTGACCCTCGTGTGTACCTTGGGTGATAATATAATTTTATCCTGACCGTATTTCGGTCACGGTGGCTAATGAGTGCGCAAACACAGGTGGCCCCCCCCTCCCTCTTCCCTAACTCTCATAGTCCGATTGGACGGCAATATGACACGACGGGCGCAGAACCAACGGCAACGAGCTTTTCGAGGCACGGGGGTATGCTTCACCAACTTCCCCCGAGCTGCTACTGAGAATAATTCTTATTAAACGAGAATTCTATCTTCTACAATCTATGTACCCCTTCAGTAGGCGCTCTATCTCTATTGAAGATAGCAAAAGTATTCCAGTTGACGTCATTCATGAATCGGGACCTCTTCTCGCCGAGTCCAAACAGGTGGCTGGTCGGTAGGACTGCTGATATTTGGAGGAACTTGTCTGACAAGATCAGACCGCCAATGTCCTGGGTGTTAACACTGGAAATGGTAAATAAAATGAAAAAGTGTTTTTTTTTTTTATGTTAGTCACCGAGTTGCAAGTCAAAGCATTTATTTCAATTAAACCATTTACAGGCACTTTTGAATTGTGAAGGAGTCGGTCAGTTAAGTCAGAAAGTTGAAGCTAGTTGCTTGTCTTAAAATGTAGGTAGGTCTCTATGGAGAAGAACGAGCAAGAAACTCCACGGACACTCTATTGCAGTATGCGCACTTTTTGATTTATTGTAAAGCATAAATATTTATAACACTAAAATGGCGCACGTATGGTGCGAGGCACCGCGTAAGCAAAACATGTACAGTTTGAGACTGTACAAGGTTAATTAAAGTAATCGGTTTTTTTTTCGATGTAATTAAAGTAAAATAGAAAAGCAATTACATATAAAGACACTAAGAAAAAACTTACATAGTAACATTGTCAGAGTTCCTGATGATTTTAAACCCGATAAGCGAACCATCTACTTGTACCCTGTACTTCTTCTTCGATAGCGGTTTAGACACCATCGCTATTTCTGGCTGCATCGGCTCAAATCTTTTATGTTCGGCGTCGTATATCTGTAAGTTTGGGGCAAGAAACTTTTTTTATTCCAATAGGCTTGCGTTTGGCCGCAAATCACCTGATCTTAAGTGATGATGCGGCCTAAGGTGGAGCACGCTTGCCTAGATAAACCGGTTCACTCGTGCATTGAAGATACCCAGATCATATTTATCGGGCCCTGTTCCCCGATAAATATAATCTGGGTATCTTCAAGGCGTGCAGTGAATTCCACAGTCTGGCAGTTCGCAATATCTAAATGTGGAAGCAAAGCGCTTGGTTCGAGACCGTGGACCTACAACCATGTAGCGGTGACTAGTAATGGCAATTATTGGGGTTTCGCTATAATTTCACAAGCATGAAAAGAATTCGCAAATCTTAGCATGCTAATTGCTAATGTTATGCTTTTATGATGATAATTGCCGAACGGGACGAGTCGGTTTACTAAGTTAGAACTTTATCGGCTAAGTTGCGTTTACATGGCTCCATTAATGTATAATGCCCTAGCGAAAACTATTACTCAACTATTCTTTAAAGAAAATGTGCTTAATTAAGAAAGTGGTTGTTGTATAAATCTTTTCTCAACACACTTGCTCATAAAGTGGCTCTAATTTCACCGCAATTAGGCACATAATGACTTGTACGTTTTTAATAAATAAAACTTTCAATCAAATATAACTTTTGTTTTCTCTGTAATAAAGAAAACTTTGAATTCCCCATTTTGTACGTGGCTAGAACGCTATCCGCGAAAAGACAAAAAAAGAAACCTCATTCTTTTAGTCTATGGCCGATCGCCATTATTTGATGCGCGCGCATAGGAAAACTGATTAATTTTTCCCGCCATTGCGACTATTCACAACTTGTTTATACTGTTGAAAATATTTTTTTAGTATTATTTTCTTCACAAGTGTGTTGAAAAACGTCGTATGATACACGTGTGTATTGATGATTACCGTCCTCGGCTCTCTTAAGACCCTCACCTAACGGCTCGGGTCTCAATGGCGCCTCAACGGTAATCACCAACATTACACACTAGTACCATAATGTACTATTATTCAATTAATGAGTTCTTTCAAAAAAAATCGTGCAAATTTAATACATATAACCTTGCGTCAAAGTATAGACAGTTATTGATAAGTATGATATATGATTTATATTGTATTATGTGCATTTTATAATTTGTTATGTTTATTAATATTATATTATATTGTATTTGCATGCCGCTGTGTCTGCGAAACTTGCTGAACTAAATATTTTAAATCACCTTATGTACCGTGTTTCTGGCAAATAAAGACATTCATTCATTCGTCGGCTAAAAAGCTAGGAACACTAACAATATTTTTTTATACCTTAATCTGCAACGCATCATCTGACAGATACTTGAAGTCCATCCGAACTACTTCAAAATCCCCAGGGTAGCCGGAAGGTCGGACCTTTTCCATGTACACGTTCATACCGTGTTTGTCCTCCGTCATATTGAGAAACCGGAACGAGTCGAAGTGAGATGGGTAGTAGCAGTATGGAACTCCTTGAGTGTCTGATGATTTCCAACAGCAACCTGGAATGGAGGTTTGGACTCAGATGTGGACAAAATAACGGTATTAGAGTACCTAAGCGGGAGCAGCCTTTTACAGTTGTGGCGTTCATTTGAAGAAAATGTTACATTCGAGTCGGCTTCCAAGTCTAACTGGATGCAGCTGAATACCAGTGTTTTACATGGAGCCACTGCCAGTCTGACCTCCACAACCCAGAACCTGGGTCACGGAATTTAAAGAAAATTGTATATGAACTGTAATCTTATATAAAAATCTTCTGTGCGTGTGTATGAAAGTGAACTCCTCCTAAACGGCGGGATCGATTTTGCTGAATTTGTTAGTGTGTGTTCCAGTGAATTCGAGAATGGTTTAGATTCACAATTGGACCCGGTAGGTGGCGCTGCAGTCGAGTTGTAGAACTTCTTAAATGTATTGTCACTCTGGTACTAGGAGCGCATAACTGTCACCCTGGTACTAGGAGCGCATAAGCGCTAACTCGAGAACGGCATGGTGGCTTATCGCAGTAAAGAGGTATTTTAATTAATTGGTAGGTTGATAGGGTAGGTAGGTAGGTAGGTAGGTAGGTAGGTAGGTAGGTAGGTAGGTAGGTAGGTAGGTAGGTAGGTAGGTAGGTAGGTAGGTAGGTAGGTAGGTAGGTAGGTAGGTAGGTAGGTAGGTAGGTAGGTAGGTAGGTAGGTAGGTAGGGTAGGTATGTAGGTAGGAAGGTAGGTGGGGTAGGGTAGGACAGACCTAGATTTTTGTAAGGATTTTCAGGGAAGGACAACGTCTGCCGGGCCCGCTAGTTATATTGTAATAGTGAAAGTGTTTATTTGTTAGTTTACGTTTACGTGTGAGTGCGATGCCCCTGACCAGACAATGGCCCACTTACTAAAGTGCCCCTACACCTTAGAAGATATTCAAAACGCCACTAACGCCGCGATAGATGTGGTTACCTACTGGATCCAAGTAGTCTAACAAAAAAACCCTCGATTCGATATTTACGGTAATGTTATTTCATACAAACGAATCCTAAATTAAAAGACATTAACAAAACCGTGATCTTTTTTTTTATATTTTTTAAATCGCATAAAACTTTTTTTCGAAAATGTTCTCAACTTTCTCTTTAGACTTATGTATCTTTAGTATATATGTATTAAGTTTAATTAAAATCGGTTATTTAATTTCTGAGATTATGGTTGGAGGAAAGTGAAAAAATATTTTTTTTTCTTACTCCTCTGCTGTTCTTTTCAGATTAATTTCGTTGCGGGATCCAAGACAGTTGTAATGTTTCTCCGGGACTCGTCGAGCTTCATTGCATGGTTGCTTTTCTGGTTTATGAAGTTTGTATAAAATATCGACTAATGTGAAATAGCTTCTGCTTCTTTTCGAAACGTTTTTTTTTTGTTAGGCTATTGGGCCCAGTACGTAGAAACTTCTGTCGCAGCATTAGTGGCGTTTTTAATGGAATCTGAGGTGCAAATGTATTGAAATAGCTAGAAAAGGATATCAACCTTAACATTGTAACTGTATACAATGTTCGAAGAATGCAACGAGAACGTCAATTAAACATGCGATTGTATTGCGGTTAACAAAACAAGTATTATGTAATTTAAAAAACATTAACTTGAAGAGGATATTACTCATTACCGTAATACATAATACATGAGTGTGGAAATCTGTTCCAGTAAGTAAGGTCAACCACGAAAACAATTTTGTGGGCATTAGGAGCAAGGTAACTATTTCCTTCTCTTGTCTCTAAGACCTACTGGCACCTAAAACTTTCGCAGTTAATTGCTAACACATGGTTACAAAATGTCATACATAATGGCCTATATAAGCAACCAACTCAGAGTTACAAGATAACCCTGACTGGAGCAAGCTAGCCTAAGTAGTATAAACCAAGGTCTTTGTATTAGCTAAGTTTATCTTAGTTACTGGATGTATTCTGATCTTTTTTTCGAATCGATGGTACAGACGCCAGCACATCAAGTCATACCAAACTGTCAAATTTTTCCAATTGAATATGAACCTTACTCATTTGTAAAAAATGTTGAAAACGTATCAAAGATTGTTGCAGCTTGATGTTCTGGCCTCTGTACCCAGTTAATTCTTTTTTTTACCCTATTTAAAAACGTTGGAGGTTCTCAATTCGGTTGTAATTTTTTATTCATCATCATTTCAGCCGAAAGACGTCCACTGCTGGACATAAGCCTCCCCCAAGGGGGGGTTTTGCCATAATCGCCACGCTTGGCAGGCGGGTTGGCGATCGCAGTATGGTTGTTACAAATGCACAGAGAACGCTGCTGCCCATTCTCTGGTATGTCCCTTAGTCGCCTCTTACGACACCCACGGGAAGATATGGGATGGTGCTATTCTTTACGTCCGACACCATACGGACAATTTTTTTATATTTATTTTTTATTTACCGACTTCAAAAAAAAGGAAAAGTTTTTCTTTTTATAAGTTTGACCACGCGTAACTTTTGACAGTGTTTTCCGATTTAGGAAATTATAATGGATAAGACATGCCTCAAGGTTGGTCCCATATATTCCACTTCTAAAGGTGGAAAATTAAGGGATGACTTAATTCGTTTGGTGTTACCGTTTCGTAATTAATTTGGATGATAAGAAATATGCACTAAAAGCGAAATATAAAGTACTTTGGCCCAGTATTTAGCCACGTTTATCGCAGCTTCAGTGGCATTTTAAATGACCTCTAAAGTGCAACTGTAAGGACACTTTAGAAACTGTAATTAATGGGCTATTGTCTGGTCCGGAGTACCGCACTTACATTAATGCTATCCCGTATCATCAAAACTTCATGATTTTTTTGTATGTGTATCAATATTTTCAACTGTATGAATAGTAGCGAATTCCACAATTATTAAAAAAAAAATTGGTTGTCTGTAAAGTCGGTTTACTGACGATAGTTGAACGTGAATCATGCCGATTGTGCTTCTTTGTCGCTCATTCCGCACTCTCGCTTGCACTTCAAGCCTTACATGGAACGCCTCAGAGCGGCGTTATGGTAACGCCGCATGAGTCATGTTTTTTCGTGCGTGCAGCCGGCTCTATCGAATTATAAGACGTTGACACGTCAAAAAAAATTAAACCTACCTCGTTTAACACAGTCCTTTTCATTAGCAGCGCCTTGTGGGAAGCAATCAAACTTCATAATCTCCTCGACCTTCGAGCACATATCTTGCTGAACTTCCACCGTCCTCTCAGGGTACACATTCTTCTTGTTCAGTTCTGTCTTCTTTCTCTCCGTAGCATTACTCTTGTTCTTAGTACTTAGGTTGTTGTGGTCGTGGTATCGGTATTCCGGTGCTTGTTGAATTGGGAACTGTAAATTAACAAAGTCATGGTAAATATTATGTTAGTCTACTGAATTGTCAAGGCATTTAGCTCCAATATTCTGACTAACTGACCGTATAGTTAGTAAGTTGGAGCTAGTTGCCTGTTCTAAAACAACTTTGGAGAAAAATGGTCAAAAATTTCTATGGACACTCTTTTCAATCATTCTCCTATAAAGAATTCTAATTAAATTATTCTTGTTGTATGTGATTATAATGTACGTGAAGAATAATACATAGTATGTTAATTAACGAAATGCGTTCCCTTTAACCTGTTAATACTACATCGTCTAGATATAAAAAAAAAAAAACAAAAAAAAAACGAAAAAAAAAAACAAATGAAAATAAAACTGTTTTTATTTTTTAAATATCATACAACACTGTACATTTTTGATTTTTTTATTATACTTATATAAATCTGTCAATGGTGCAGATTAACGAGTTTAAGGGAACACACTTTGTTATTTAACTTACTGTATTTTTGTACTGTGGGCACAGAATACTTAATAGTACTACGTACAGAAGGGACACTCCCTTCCCCGCGCTATATCAGATACCGCACCCTCACCCCGCTGGAGAGGGGCTAACCGCCGACTCTTTAGCCAGGGCGCTCAAAATCGTAAGAACTGCAGCGCTGTAGGTACTGCTGACACAAACACACAATTTTGCGATTTATTTTGTTTTAAGTTTTATTTATTAGTTTTAATCTCGATGATTCATTTATTTTCCAAGTTTTCGTCGTTTTATAATAATACAATTAAAACTTCCGTAATAATAACATACCAACATTACCAGCTATTAATATTGCTCCCTCTCTTTATTGTCTTAGTTATGTACTTATGTCTCTTTCTTTCACGTTCTATTCATTCTTGGAATTGAAAAGTAGTACCCTACGCACTAACCTTGTCGCGTCGCTCCATTGTAATTATTATTATTGTAATATTTTAATTAATTCTTAATTTTTATTTTTAATACTTTTGAACTTAACATGTATGGACATGGACTGGTTCCGAAAAAAAAGGAAAAAAATAATAATTGCGTTGCCGCGTAATGGTACGGGGCGATCGTGAATTCCATATTTTGTAATTAGGTAGGTAGGTACCTTAATTTACCATTATTGATGAATAAATAAACCTCTTTACATAATAAATATTATAATATTACTTTTATGTCATTACAATTCCGAGTGTTCAAAATCAAATATCATTTATTTTATTTCTTTAAGAAATAAATAATTGAAAGCTCGGACAAGATCACTTCATAATAATGCTCGAAACGTTCGGGTAGTTTCGTCGTCGTTCTGTTCACCCGACGCTAAGCGCTGCACTTTTCGCGCCATTTTGTACGCCACGACATCCAACTGATTCAACCGTACTAAAATTCACGCACGCATTTGCACGTGTACAGACGTCATTTGGTTTTGTAGTATTAATAGGTAATTATTTTGCAAGTTTTGTATGAAGTGTCCGAGGTGTGCTGTGGGTAAAAGGTTCGCTAATATACAATCATCATCATCATCATTATCAGCCGGAAGACGTCCACTGTTGAACTAGAAACCCATAAAACGCCACGACGAGCGGAAACCTGCCCCTTGCATCCACCGGTTACGCTACTAGTACTATTAAGTATTCTGTGCCGCTACCTAAGGGTGTTACTACACCAATCGATTGATCCATCGATCGATGCCATCAGTCGACATCGGTCGACGTTGATCGATTGCCGGTCGACGTCGATCGATTAACCCCGGCTATATTCCATCGGTTTCTTTCGAAATGTATTACATATTAATGTACACAAGAGAACGCGTTATTGTTGGCCAGTACGATGTTGCTCGTACAGTCAACAGCAAAAGTAGATAATCAAAATCAGAAATTCAATACTAATTAACGGAGTTCGCGTCAGAACTGTGTGGCGTCGAAGTGATTCAAAAGTATGTGATACACCTACTTTTGAATCACTTCGACGCCACACAGTTCTACATACTTTTGAATCACTTCGACGCCACACAGTTCTGACGCGAACTCCGTTAATTAGTATTGAATTTCTGATTTTGATTATCTACTTTTGCTGTTGACTGTACTATTATTACGGAGACGCAAGCGCGCGGGGCGCGGGCGGGCAGCAGGTGATAATGGGGAGCGCACGGCGCGCGGCGCGGCTAATCAAGCTCGATCGACGTCGACTAATTCATTCTACCATCGATCGATGCCGTCGATCGACGATCGATCGATTGGTCTGGTATAAACTATCGATCGACGTCGACTGATCCATTCTACCATCGATCGATGCCGTCGAACGACGATCGATCGATTGGTCTGGTATAAACTATCGATCGACGTCAACTGATCCATTCTACCATCGATCGATGCCGTCGATCGACGATCGATCGATTGGTCTGGTAACACCCTTAACAAAGTCGTCGGTCCATCTGGTGGGAGGCCTACCAACGCTAATATACAATAACAACATTGAATTACCTTTTCATATGGCATTGGAGACAGTGGTTTCTTGATGGTATCAGGGTGAGTTCTCTCCCATAATTTTCTGTAATTAGTGAAAAACATTAATATTATAAAATTTCATTGACATTAAAATGACAAAGACAGACAGCTTTATAATCTCTTCGAAATACAATACTATCGATCGATTTGAATAATATGACATACGACACGGTTGGCGCAGTGGTTGAGCGATTGACTGCTGCGCTGCGTGTTGCGGGTTCGATTCCCGCGCGGAACAAATATTTGTATAGCCTACAGACAGTTGTTCCGGGTCTGGCTGTTTGTGTATGTGAGTTTATATGTTTGTAAACGCACTCACGACACAGGAGAAATTCCTAGAAACTAACTTAAAAAAACTTAACTTAAAAAAAGAAAAGAAAGAAAGAAGAATATCAATTGATCACAAGTCAAGGACTCTAGAGTGGGCAAGTGTTGCTATGCACTCATATTTACCTGTAATGCTCTTCACCCCAAGTCCCACCAACAGCGCCCCCTACGGCCCACCACGCGCCCACGCAGAGCGCGCAGACGAGAGCCACGCCCAACATGCCTGAGCCTAGCCCGGGCAAGTGTTCCCAGGCGCGTTGAAATATGTTACGGCGCTCTGAAAAGCGCTGGTATCTGAAAAAACAAAAAAGAATTTATTTCTATAATATACAACAATGTTTTATGTCTTTGTATTGCCGGTCATCAAATTGGTTAGAAGTACCGCTACTCTTAACTGACTTGATGGGTTTTGATGCTGTTTCATGATTCCAAAATCATTTAACAACGACTTAAGAAAGGCTTGATTGATAGGGCAAATTTTTATTGGTGTGTTGGTCAATTGTCAGGAAAAGGTTAGTATGAAAATTTTTTTTGGAAAATCAACCGAAATGTTGGTGGACATTTTTGTATAAAAATATCAATAAATAATGTGGCAATTAAATAATTGCACCCGTGCGAAGCCAGGACAGGTCACTATTTATGAATAAATGTATTTTAGTACTGATTAATTAAAACACTCACTTTTCCATAATTTACACTACACAATTAACAAAGGGTTCCTAACACAAGTTTATTGAACCACAGTATTAGGTACACTGTGAAGCTATTTATATTAATTTGATATTAGACAATTTATTGTACTATCAAAGTTCATGTTTACTGAGCAAGTGAAATGGATGATTAATCATAAAACAAAGACTGCTCTTTCACTTTGAACCTTCTACTAGTTACTTAAGTCATGTTTTAATTGTGAGTCATTTGTCCATTGTGTTTTTTGAATGTAGTTTTTTTTATTATATGGTGGGTTCATTATTTTAATGGAATTTATAATCAGTAATGAGTGTGGATTGGCTGATTCACAGTTGTTAATTATTTGCTTATTTGTAATATAAACTTTTATAGTTATTTTTCTTTATAGCTGAAGTGGGCCCAAGTCAATTAGACCTTTGTCAACAGGTGAACCAACAACAAATGATATATTTTATTGTTATTGAAATAATAGAATTTATTTATTTTCATTGTTAATTAATATAGATTAAGCCTGTCAGTTTAACCAAAGCAGCACAGGCGGTTGCAGCCAGAGATGTCAGAGAGCATAATATTAAAATTGTCTCAGACAGTGCATCCGTACTTCAAGCTCTACAAAGCAACACTATAACCTCTGTCCTCATACTGGAGTGTCATAATACACTCCAGTCCATTGCAAACACAAACAGAGTAACTCTGCAATGGATAAAAGGACACAGCAACTCTCTGGGTAATGACGCAGCCGACGAACTAGCCAAAAGGGGTTCAAAGACGACGGTATTTGGCCCGGAACCACTACTGCCTATACCCCTGGCACAAATCAGAACATGGCTGCGCTTTACAACAGAAGATAACCACCAAACAGAATGGAGAAACAGCGTAGGATGCAGGCAAACGAAGAATGCTGTTCCGGCGGCTTCGAAAAAGCTTGCCCGCAACCTTACAAGACTGAACAGGGACCAAATCCGTAAAGTACTAGGTACGATAACCGGACACTGTCCCTTAAACAAACACCTATACACCATAGGTGTGACAGATAGCCCTCTGTGCAGGGGATGCATGGAGGCGGAAGAAACGCCACAGCACGTGCTCATGGAGTGCAGGAGCGTGGCGGATCAACGGGCACAGATTCTCCGGTCTCCAGCATCACTTTCGGAAGTCTGCAGCGACCTGAAAAGGCTGCTCGCCTTCTGGGATGAGCTGGGATGGCTGGAGTAAGAGGAAAGACAGTGTTTCACGTACAATGGCCCAATCAAGTGGCTAAGTGCGGAAAAAGGCCCCGACAAACTAACTAACTAACTAACTAAGCCTGTCAGTTCATTGCAACTAAAAAGTATGTTTTAAATTATTACAGCTTTCACTTACTTTTAAACTGATTGTTCACTTACTTTTAAGTTGTTGTTGTTGTTGAAGTATATAACAACAGACTATCACAAGGCAAATTAAAATAAAGAAGACCCTGCCTCGTATTTGAAACTCCTCTATAATATGAAATATGTTTGTTATTTCAAGAAAATCAATACTATGAAGACACAGCAATAGCACAGTTAAAATTAATGACAATAAGCATAACTTAGATAATGGTTGTTTAGATAATAAAACATTAATATTATCGTGAATCAAGTTCTATTGGGTTTTTTCCATAAGAAACTATTCAATACAAATAGCAATAGACATAGGTATAGTCAACAGCAAAAGTAGATGATCAAAATCAGAAATTCAATACTAATGAACGGAGTTCGCTTCAGAACTGTGTGGCGTCGAAGTGGTTCAAAAGTATGTGTGTGACAATCACATACTTTTAATAAAAAAAACTAGTAATAAATTATTTAAATTAGTGTTAGTAAATTAGTATTGAATTTCTGATTTTGATCATCTACTTTTGCTGTTGACTGTACCTGGATTATCTAACTAAACTAGCAAAATGCTTTCAGATACTAAAGGCATGATGTTAAGGATTAATTTCATTTTTATGATTACTGTCGAATGGCATAGACAGCCATGAAGGGCTAAGAAAACCAGTACAGATTTATCAGTCATGGTTAAACTACGCTTGCCGAGGTCGGTCCATGGATGGGTGATCATCCATCCATCCTGGCTATCATTCGTAGATCTTTGACAGATGTTATGGATAGTCAGAAGCTAGAAAGTTGGACATCCAGTCGTACCAAGGGGTATTGTGATACCCTGCAACCAGGTTATGGAGATCAGATAGCGAATCCCTCCCTGTAAAACACTGGTGCTAAAAGTGGTGGTGGAAAAGGCTAGGAGGATGATGACTGCCGAAAGACATTCACTGCTGGACATAGCATTATGCTACATAACCCCGTCCTGCCTTTGTACATGTGTGATGTGTCCAACATGAGGTGTGTAAGCATTTATTTCTAACTATTGGTACACAATTTAGATTAAGGATTTAGACTATGTGTAATATTTCCCCAAGTAAATATCAGTCACGGTAGTTAAGCTCAATCGAAGCTAGCCAAGTTTGCTGGTGATATTAGTGCACAAGTGTGTGCTCAAATAAACACAGATGCATTCCCTCTTCCCTCACGCTCATAGTCCGAAGGCAATGACCGGGGAGAGATCAACCCCAGGACCAATGGCTTAACTTGCTCTCTGAGTCATGGGGGTGTCACATCCAACCTCCCAACTCCAGGATACTACTAATAAATTCCTAAGGGAAAACCTAATGACACTTTTTGCCTGACTTGGGTATCAAACCCAGGATCATAGCAATTGGACCTTCGACTACAAGACTGGGAAGTCAAAATGATAATGCCAGATCCTGCCCCACCCATGTACAGAAAAGTAAATTAATGAAAATAATAGGGTATTACACCCATTTTTAAAAAGTGTCTCAATGTAATTCTGTAGTGCTAATATGCCACCAAAAAAAAACACGAATTTTTTATTCAATCGATAAGTGCCATAGAACGGCATCTAAATTTTTAATTTTCAAATTTCGCGCGTATTTTGACGAAAACGCCTCTTACTGGACGCCATTTTGCTCAGCGTAAATGACGTCAGTTCGTTTTGTATCAAATGAGCTCATATTAAATATGATAATTGTATATCATTAAATAATAATTAAAAGTATATTTTGTTATAGGTGTAATAATGATAAAATTACGTTGGTTACGAAAATAATAATAGTACAAAGCCTATAGCCCCTAAGCCCCTAGTACGCCAATCGGTTGACTGACAGTTGACAATTTTTTGTTTACACAGCCGTATGGCGTAATAACATGGCCACTACTATTTCACGGTGTTTTATAACAGATTAAAAATACTGAAAACTTTGAATTGAATTTAAAATTTGTTTTGTTATTTTATGAACTAAAACTTACATTTTCCGACTGCTTTATGCCTAAACTGTCTCAATAACATATTTATAGATTTTTTCTCGTATAGAGTAAAATACCCTATTGTAATGAATATAGAACCTTTCTATAGTAAGTTGTTTTTCTTTAGAACTTGCGGATTACGAAATACCTACCCACAAAATACAAACTCATTTCACCTAAAATATAATTTAACATATAATCAATGACATTATTGTTTTTAGATTTAAACGGAAACTGCAAGTTCTACAGTCACTAAGACTAATGTTTAGTTATCAGCAATAAATAAACAGTAAGATGCTACATATTGCACATGACTTTTATTGAGTGGGGCAAAGTTCTATAGAGTTTCTGGCATTGTCCTTTGTTGTGTACCTGCTATGTAGCATCAGACATGAACTGCAACAATAAGTTGTAAGATTTCTACAGCATAATGTTGAGATGAAAGCATAATCTTTGTAATAAAACTAGAGTTAGGACCACATGTTGGTCCCAATGTGTGGATTAAGAAAATAGAGTAGGCCCAAACATTCACCCCAACATTGTTAGTTGGCTGACTTGTGTCGGTTTCATCAAGAAAATACAGGCCAACGTTTGTGATATTGAGTTCATACGTTTGGCATTTGCACAGCTGTATTGCTGTGATGTGTGTATAATTCAGTGTTATCATAGAAGTATTTATATAAACATTAGTATGTACATAATTTAAACTTACTAACTTGCCCCGACTAAGCAGGTTTATGGGCTGGCTACTTTTGGAAATTGAAATTGTATTGTCAACAAGTTATGACAAGTTAATTTTCACTTTATAGTTTTGAAGTAATAAATGATTTGATTTAAGTTAGTTGTTTATATTGTTAAAAGGAAATCATTTTTTTTCAATTTAGTACCTACTTTTAAATCATCCAAATCCAATAAGGGCGGGTTGCTTCAACTAACCATTACTGACCGGTAATAGTCATAAATGGCGCTAACTATCGTCAAATAATAAAAATGGGTTGCTTCACAAAATCATATGTCAAAAAGTTACTAGTACCATAACCGACCAGTCAACGTAATTTTGTGTAGTCAAACAGCTACTTCAAACGTCGGAATGTCTTTTTGAATAACTTTAACTTTAATGTCATGAAACAACCCGTTACATTTAACGTACGTTAAACATCATCAGTCATAGTAACTTTTTAACCGTCCATATGTAACGTTAACCGACTGTTTGAAACAACCTGCCCTAAGAAACACTGACACAAAACAACCTAACCAGCATAACTATTGTCTTTTTTCTTCTACAATCAGCACTGCGATTGTACGTACAGAAATTTCTGCATCAGACATCCTCACAATGGTTCTGCCATAACTGAACTAACATAGGAAGCAACATGTAGACAAAAGGCACAAAATTCAGACCAATGGACAAACATATGGGAAAATTCGGTCAGTGGGTAGTCTTGGTTACCTATGCTCTCTGGAACCAGATTCTCCTTCATTCCTCGGCTTAGGAATGACACCACTGAACAGCGGGGCTTTACCCGCCTTAGCATTATTATATCGCCCAAATGGGGCGAATGAATTCGACAATTTCTTCTTAAAAGTAACACCCTTGGGTCCATTTAGTGAAGTCTCCGTTTGTCTTTCAGCAGTTCTCGAACTCTCGCCTTCGGTTTCAGCCAATTTCTTATCACCCTCGTAACAAAGACGATAGTTTATGTTATCATTTAAAGTCAACAAATCCGTTTTCGAACCAGGAGATTTATCACAAAAGTCCTCAAAAGACACAATCTCGTAATCCTCGTCATCTTCATGTAATAATTCGGGTGATTTATACGGAATCTTTGGCATTTTTCTTTCTTCTAAAAGCGACACATAGGATCCATGAATCTAATTTTGGAACCTTGTAAATAAAACGACAATTGAACTTTCTAAATATGGCTAGAGCATAAAGTCACTTATATTTTCATAATAATCAGTTTGAATTATTATGTACAACAAAGGCGTTATTTATTAAAATTCGTTATCTATCCGTTTGTTGTTGTTGAAGGAAGATTCATTAAATGTCAGTATGTCACTATGTCAGACTGTCAGGCAGGTTAACTGGCTAACGTATAGCCCATTCTGCCTATTTTGTTAGTTCATTCAATTTTGAATGAAAAATTGATCCCTCATAAAAAGAGTGATAAGACACGAAACACACGTCTTATTACAACTTATCATGATGGGCAAAGTACCTGGCAAGCGAGGTGTCGGTCGCAGGAGAAAATCTTGGAGGAACCTACGAGAGTGGACTGGTATCTCGAGCGCCGCGGAGCTATTCCACCTCGCGAAAAAAAAGGAAAAATATGCAAAGCTGACTGCCAACCTTCGTAGATCGGAGAGGCACTAGAAGAAGAAGATAAAAAGAGAAAAATAATAAGTACTTAGGTTAAAATTTCCGAAAAAAGGCCGTTCTTAACATAACTGTACTACATGTCTGTGTGTACTACTGTGAGTTTTGTGACACAATGGCTGACAATGGCTACGTGGTTACAGTAAACTCAATTGTTAATATAACAGCAGCAGCAAGCAGCGAGCCGACACACGACCGGATTTAGGGTATATGTCTGTGATTTAGGGTAGGGTAACAGGAGCTCACCCACAAGATAGACAGACCTTATTAAATCGACGATAAAGTGTTCCCTGATCGAGTGTACAAGCAGTGCCGCGAACAGAGAGAGATGGAGAAGTCTCGCAAAAGCCGCAACCAAGCTCTCAGACGATCCATGACCACGATTACTCCGTCAGGAGTATACGACTGAGAAGAAGAACAGGAGCTCTTATCCATTGAATCTCTAGTATCCATTGAAGGGGAAAAAAGTTTTTTTCGTTTGTTTCATATATTTTACGAGGCCTCCACTTCTTGGTTACCTCAGGGCCTCTACAACTTTAAATTTGACCCATACATACAAATTGTAATATTTTATTTTAATTGTTATTAGATAATAACGTCATTAGAAATGTGTATAGAAATGTGTTTAATACTGAACATAACGCTTATAAGAAACGGTTAATTGTATTTGCAACCCATTTTATAAACATTTTATTTTATTTTCTACGGTGAGGGTATTTCGAAAATTTGGAGTAACTTACGACATGCTAAAATTTAGGCAGATGCGTGGACAACATGGTGGACTGTTGATATCTAAGTTTCTTTTTAATTTGTAAGTTTTTAATATTAGTAACGAATGAAGTAAATTGATAACGATGGATTGGAAGAACGCAAAGATTCTACTCGCGTCTACAGCGACTATGGTCGTCGCAACCCATATAGTAAAAAAAGCTTATAAGTATTTCTTCGAGTCAAGAAAGACTGCTCAACATGAGAGTCCCAGTGAAAACACATGTAACGAAGTGTTAAGTATTAAAAACCGTGAAATAAATGATGTAATACTATTCTCAGACGATGTGGTTCGACATACAATAAGATTACCACCAAACAAGGACATAACTATATGTGAAAGTAGAGAGCTGAACTGCTTCAAATTAATTAAATACATAAAATCAGCACGTGAGACCCTCGACGTATGTATGTATTTGATAACAAGTAGCGAAATAGCAGAACATATAATACGGCTGGGACAGAAACATGTTTTAGTGAGAATAGTTGTTGACAGTGATATGGCTCTCACACCTCCATCGCAAATTAAAAAGTTAAACGAATATAGTGAGTATAATTCCACTGTTGCTTGGTGCAGTCAAAATAAGTTCAAAGTAGCATTGATACTTCTACTCACACTTTTGATACTTGTACTGTCTACTAGAACATGACTATGAATATATATTTTTCAGACAGCAACCAATTCATGTTTTTTTCAGGTTTCATCCAAGTGCAGACAAACAAGAAAACAATCTTGATGCACCATAAGTTTTGTATTATTGACGGGCCAAAAGCCATTAAACGGAAGAATTTGTTAAAAGCACACGCGGAGAAGTTAAACGTTCATGCACAGTTTACCAAAAATATGAAACAAGCACCAAAGAACAAGCAAATTAAAGGTTTCGTTATGTCTGGTTCATTGAACTGGTCCACCCAGGCTATGGTTTCAAATCATGAAAGTGTTATCGTTACATCTCATCAGAATATAGTTGGAAAGTTCGAAAAAGAATTCGAAAGTTTATGGGTGGAAAATGAACCGGTAACTCTTGAACTTCGTGTAACTAGTTATGTTATTGGAAAATATTTTTATCATTGAAAGATGTTTTTATTTTATTTTGCAGGCCTTAATGACGACGACATGATGATCATAATTATTTTCACTACAGTACTAAAGCATAATACTGTGATAGTAATTATATTACAGTAAGTAACTGGTTTTTATAATTTTCTTGGACGTTCATTTTACAGGGAATTTCCCTGTTTTATTCACACGGTTCGTTCATTTTCAGAATCTTTTTATAAGAGCGTATCATTTTTTTTTCTTAAAGTTTTTGTAATATGTCATCAAAGACACGATATAGGTATAATTAATTTTTAAACAATTTTCATTTTGTTCTCAAAGATTTCAATATTTGGACGGTCCTCTATGGTTCTGTATTCGTTTTCATTTCCCGTTCCTCATAGATGACAGATGATGAACCATAGACAAGCCCATGTGCACTTCAATTTCGATCGATCATATGTTTTCTTTGTGTAGTTTTTTCAGCCGCTGTAATTCGAATTGGTTATAAAGTTCACGTGTTATATTGGCTGTAAACCCTTAATAATTGGCTCGTTGTGTTATATTGATGCTCATTAGGCCTGTCTAGTGTACGAATATATAAAATTTCGAGACTAAATTACGTGGTGCATATTAGGTGCACTTAGATGTGCACGTGCTTGCATTTTTCAGGCTAATTGTAAAGTTTCAGTTTAAAAGTGTGCTGCAAGGTGACCTTAGAATCATAAGAGCTATCTTATTTACGCGAGCGCCCCCGCCCAGGCCCAGTTTTTCGGTCTATCGTTTAAAAAACGTGTGTACAAAAGTGTGAAATAAGTTTGAAATCTTAGGTTGGAAATACTTTGGTTGTTTTATTATAAACCAGTGTCGTCATGAATTCCACATCCTGGATTAGTATTCTGTTGGATGAAGTGTTTGTGGTATGTATTACAAAATAATTTGGTTTATAAATGGACTGAAATAGAGAAATAAACAAGTTAAAATTTGAAGGACATTCTAGAAAGGTCATAATGTTTTTATTTTTAATCTTGTATTTATACCATTTACATTTATTAGGCCAGCTTAACTTACAATACCTCATAGGCCCAAAAATACAGTAGGAATGTAGGCAAATCAATATTACTTAAAAACTTTATTTTTCTTATATTATTTTTATTTGTTTTCAATACAACCAAAACAGATTTGTTTGTCAAAATCTGTGTCTTTTAATTTAATAATATTTATGAAAAGTATAATATTTTTTCAGACATGTGCTACTGCCACATAGGCAATATTTTTCTTGTCATCTTCTAAATGCAATCAATCAATAAATTAATTTATACCATGTATCTACTTGAAAGTTACTTTTCTTAGCAGCTAAGTATTTAATTTTATGAATAAATCTTAGGTCTAAAAAAAATACAAAAAAAAAATCTGTGAAGCATCTTAGTATAGTCTTTTCGCATGCAGTAAAAGTGCATAATGTAACACAAAACTCCATTAGAAAATTTACTAATCAAATCTTGGCTAAAGTTGATATTTGAGGATAAAAACAATATTATAATGTAAATTCACAATCACAGCAAACTTAATTTTAAAAAAATCAAAAGAGTGTAAGTATGCAAAAACTATTTAGTTCAGCTGATATTTATTCAATTAACATGGGAATATTATTGAGAAGACATCTCTTTGACGACACGGTTGGCTCAGTGGCTGAGCGATCGACTGCTGCGCAGCGTGTTGCGGGTTCGATTCCCGCTCAGGGTAAACATTTGTGTGATGAGCACTTGTGTTTGCCTTGTGTCTGGGTGTTGTTTATCTATATATGTATGTATTTACAAAAAAAAAAAAAATATATCAGCTAATAATATATATCAGCTGTCTGACACCCATAGTACAGGGTCTCCCTAGTTTGGGGTTGGATGGCCATGTGTGAAAATGTCCCCACATATTATTATTATTATTATTATTATCTAGTCAAGGGAATGTAATACATAATACTTTGACAATAGTGTTTTGTCATTACCAGTGCTGTGTTGTTTATTGTCTTATATTTTTTGCTTTACACTTGATTTTATTCAATTGTACAGCAAAGAAGGGGTGGAAGAGGTGAAATTAGCATCAGTCATCTCACCACACAAAATCCGAAGCAAAATGTTTTTTTCTTTTTTTTCTTTGCATTTTACATCTTCTCTTGATATAATAGCATTGTTATAATAACTACATTATTGACTCATTGTGTGAATTAATCATTATCATAATTATTATGTAGTAGTAGTTATTAGCTTTGGATGTAGCCGGTAATCTTTGGAACTACCTACTGATCTGATTTAAAAATCTTTCACGAATAGAAAGTTACACTGTTGTTGAGTATCATTGGATTTGATTTCCACCCAGAGAGAGCCCGCAGGCATAATCTATTATTCAATGAACTCTTTAGAAGACATTATGAAAATGAAATTTAAATGTAAAAGGATTGTTTTGGTTTCCCCGTCAAGGTAGATACCTTATATTTGAAAGTTTTGTTTTTCAACTCAAAGTCCAAGACCAAGGATACTGAGATGAGGAGTGAATTACCGTGAATAACAAACCACCCCCGTGAGGTTGAGTCATGTTTAGGAAATTATCAGGTTTTGTCTTGAGAATATGAAATATAATAACTAGATTGTAATGTTATTAGCTAGACTACATTGACAATAGATTCTTATAACTAGGTTGGTTCATTTTTTCTGAGATTGTGTTTATGTTACATCAGAAAGATAGTTCTCCTTTTAGTGAAGTCCATTGTTCATTAAACATTAATTAGGTACATTGCCATATTTTTATATCAAGTTAGTTTGAATTATTTATAATAAGCAGCAAAAAAATAAGCATTATGAAATGTAATATTATTTTTATTTTGCATCTGGGAAGTCAGAATTTACATAAAGAACTATTTCCGTAAGTACAAATCAATTTGTATGAAAATTTTATGTATTTTTCTTTTTGTTTCAGATAAATACACCAAAAATGAAATACCACATGTGCCAGTGTCAAAAATGTGTTAAAAGTAATTTTATTGTGAACAACTGTAACAAAAATTGTGCAAACGACCAAAATGTAACGTGAAAAATAATATTTTTATTGAAACGTGTGAAAGTCAACAGTTTTCCGAATGTTGTGTTTATAAAGTGCACATTGGATGCAGTGTTCTTCGCTAGATGGCGCTGTTTGGATTTTTGCTAAGCAAGTGAGATACTTGTTCGGCCACTCCACGCTAGATGGCGTTTATGGTGAGTTTTCAAGTCTTCTTGTATTACAAAGTTTATCACTAGATGTCGCTGATCTACTACAGCGCCATCTAGTGGCGAGTAGCGGGTACTAATTTAGTTTCGTTAAGATGTAGATGGCGCTACTGGTATCAAATAAATTATAAACCTGAAGTTTTCAACTATCATTGTTACAATGGTAACCGTATCTACTTGTAAGTTAATAAATATGAAAAGGGAAGATGTTTAGGTTTTTTAATAGAAAAAACAATGTATATAAAAAACCCGATTATGCTAAGATTAGGAAGAACTTGCCAGATTTTCCGAATTAAGAATTTTTACAAGCATTTTTTGGATTCCTATCCTAGTTTGTCCATTTCCAGTCGATCGATGATTATGATAATTTTTTAAAAGTATTAAAATACACAAATAAATTATTTTAAGTCATCTTAAACAGTCTGTAGTTACCTACTAATTATTAAGTTTTCTCATTACTTAATCATTTGAAACCTCTAGAATACCAAACCACTCTTTAAACTATGAAACTCAAACGCGCATGACGAACTCAATTATTGAAAGAAGCTTCAAATTTTGACGTCATTAATCCGTTTAACACTTTCAACGGTCAAGGACAGTCTAGCTCGTACCCGTGTGTAATGTTGTGAAATAGGTAACAGGTTATGCAATTCGAATAGTAAATTTGAATAAACCAACCTTGAACCTCGCCGTACCGAAGACAGAAACTACTTGGAATTCGGTTTTCGGAATTTGAATGTTTGAATGCCATTGGCTTCCATTGAGTTTTAGAACGCATCGCTATTTAATATTCCTTTCTTCACGTTAATTTGAATACACAGACATGAGTCTGGCCCCGCCAAGTACATTTAAACTATTAATTAGGGCCACTAATATTGTTCAAGTGAAATTTCTTAATAGATGGGGGTATTAGGATTTTTTTGTAACGAAAAAACGTTACGGCCGCGTGGAGGGGGTAGTCGTTTTTCCACTTGTCCGTTGCCATTCATTTTTCCACTTGTCCGTTGTGATTCGTTTTTTCACTTGTCTGTTGAAGTTTTACTAATACTATGTGTCCCAGTCAAGAAGCTTATAGATAAAAAGTGGAGGCAACACTTTAAATACCTAAGTGAAACCAACTGCGGGCAGATGCTCTCTTTCTGAATGCGTACATAAGAACGAGACAGTCAGACAGACATAAAACAGACAGACAGACATAAGATAAAGAAAACACATGCATTCAGAAAGAGAGCGTCTGCCCACAGTTGGTTTCAATTAGGTGTTCAGTGTTGCCTCCACTTTTACCTATAAGATTCTTGGTCTCAGCACGCCTTCGTTTCATTTTTTTTTTATCGGGGCGTTCCGTGTCGAGAATGGAAAGAATGATAGGTAGGTACCTCATTTATATAAATCTAGGCCGCAGGGCGCAGCAAGGTACCTATTTCATAGGTACTTCTACTCGTAAAATATAACTTAATTTACCTTCCTCTGTAGCAGTCGGGTAATAACATTGACGTTTTGTATCTTAGTGATTTCATTAGTTCCACTTTTAGCCACCGCGTCGGCGCGGCGCTATACTTTTCTCTGTATGGTTGGTATAGTGGGGAATAAATATTTAATTCTTCTACTTCTAAAGTAATAATTTGATTTACCATTTATTTATTATTCAAATCAAACGTACATTAATTATACTACATAACTAATATTATTTGATCATTATTTTTGTGTTTTATTTGTATAACAAATTTGGGGTTTGTGTTATTAAATTGATACGTACCTATCCTACGACTTCAGTAATTAAATACTTAATGTCTGCTAGATACTTAGAATATATTCTAATTCCCAGTACATTGACACAAATAACACTGTTTTTAATAAACACGGAGTAACGTTATTCTAAACTTAAACTTCGAAAAATTAATGGTGAACCTAGTGAGTGAGGTTTTCAAGTGAAGTGGTTGGTAGTTGGTAGTCCTCTAGTTTCCATTCAAAGGTTTTCTATGAAAAGCATAGTTAATATATTCAAGTGTGGTGGAAGTCAGTTAGCAACTCGTTTCCTGTGCTAAAGGGAACAGCACAGATAGAGCAACGATTTGTTGGAGCAGTTTTTATTGATTGATAATGAACTAAATTCATCGTAGATAAGGTTGAAAATTATTATGCCGCGCAGAATTATAGTTTATCTTGCACACAATTTGTATAATTTGTGATGCATTATTTGATTTCTACAATAATATTAGCAGCACTTTACCCGCGACTTTGCTCGCGTAATTTTGATTACCGATCCCTATTTTTTGCTAATAAATTATATTTTAGTACACTCGGTGTTAACGTAGATTCCAATTGGCGAAAGACTCGCCAATTGGAATCAGAGTCGTATTAGGAGTTACGGAGATTGGCGCGTTTAAACAAACTCTTAAGCTTTATAATATTAGTATAGAAATATAGATAACTGAAGTGTTGTTTTTTCGGTTTTCTTTAGATTAGTAACTCACTAATCTCCGTAATACTGATCTGGTTCTAAAAATTTTACCGTTTTAAGAAACCTACTTTATCCTCAAGTGCCATAGACTATATCCATAAATGCGAAAGTAACTCTGTCTGTACCGCTTTCACGATGAAACGGCTGAACCGATTTTGATGAGATTTGGTATGAAGATAGTTTGAACCCTGGGGAAGTACATGAGCTACTTTTTAATCTGCGACTTCGTCTGCATCTACGATAACCGACAATCACGCGGACGAAGTCGCGTCAAAAGCCATACTTCTATACTAATCCAAACTTTAATGTACTTATAAATATTATAAATGCGTTTTTGCGACATAAACGGCCGTATCTTTTTGTCACGTTAACATAGAGGGTTGATTTTTTTACAGCATCAAGGGACCGTAGACATAGTATGTGATTTTAATTTCAACTCGATACCTCCACGCGTTCCCGAGATTAAGGGTCTTGACAGACAGACAGACGGACAACAAAGTGATCCTATAAGGGTTCTGTTTTTTCCTTTTGAGATATGGAACCCTAATTAGGTATGTCGCGGGCAAAAGGTAGTCTATTAATAAATTAAAACGGCTACTCTGTATGCACGAAACGAAAGTCGAAAGGACATAGCGTTCTAAAATAATTAATTATACTATACGCGTCACATTTTACCATTTACGTCTTGTTCTTCGAATATGTCCGTCCATAATACTTATATTACTTAATGTCAGCGCATTGTATCCGTGTTATTTATAACTTATGGGGACTTCGATTTCGCGTAACTTGATTTACATTATTGTATTGAGATGCTTACGCAATCACTTTCTGGAAAATGGTGAAGTTCCAAGGCTTTTAACATTTCAAACGGTGTTTATGTGATTCTAGTTATTTAACTTACGTCTGTAAGTCGGTTACTAATCTATACTAATATTATAAATGCGAAAGTAACTCTGTCTGTTAAGGTTGCTCTCTCGAAAAAAGCTTGAAAGAAGCATGCAGATGGAGCAACTTTTCGTCGGCATTTACAGAGAAATTACATCTGAAAAAAATTGTTAGTAATCTACATGATATGATACGTTATTTGGTTTAGCCATAATTTTTCTATCGGTCTCACATAATAAGAAAAAAAAATGTCAAATTATCTCCAAATCATTGAGATGAAACCATTTTACTCCTTAATTTCTTATCAAAAGAGTATAAAAAAAATATCTACTGCTTTGCAATACAAAAGAAAATGATTTGATTTTGTTATTTTTACAAATATGTATTATTTTTATTAAAATAAATTAAAAATGCGATTAAAGACTGTGTCTACGTCACCCCCGCACTCGTCCACAAATTCAGTGCGGGCCAAATGCTCAAGGTTATTGGCATGTATACAAGCCTTAAGCTTTCACGATGAAACGACTCAATGTTTGGTAAGAAGATAGCTTGAATTCTGGGGAAGGACAAAAGTTATATGTCTGTATCCGCGATAACCGACATTCACGCGGACGAAGTCGCGGGCAGAAGGTAGTATATTATAATAAAACTGAAAAGATTGTTAGTTTTTTAACCGACTTCAAAAAAAGACGATCCGTATGTTTGTATGTATGTATGTTTGTCCGCGATTATCTCCCGTTTGACTGAACCGATTTTGATGCGGGTTTCAGAAAAGTGTTTGTTACATTCTGGAGAAGGTTTTAGTGTACAACAAACAGAAATGTATTCAGTGCTTTTTGACAAAAACAACAAAAGCCGAGAAGACGTTTTGGTTTCTTCCATCTTTCCATCTTTGGAGGACTTTCAATCTCTGTTTTAACTGTGTTGCCGGTTCTTAATGGCTTTGGGGGGTAAGGAGGCACTAAAAAGTGAAAAATAAAAACTTTTTTGAAAAAAGAGAACCGACTTCACACAGACAGAATGATAGGCCAAAGTTGTCGGAAACGCTGGAGTGACGACTTAGAGACTTTCACTGGTGATTGTTCAGAGACGGCAACACGTAAGGAGGAGTGGAAGCCTATGAGACTTTTATTTATTTATTTATACTTTATGCACAAAGGTACAAAGGCGGACTTAATGCCTTAGGCATTCTCTACCAGTCAACCACTTAAGCTGGAGTGACGACTTAGAGACTTTCACTGGTGATTGTTCAGAGACGGCAACACGTAAGGAGGAGTGGAAGCCTATGAGACTTTTATTTATTTATTTATACTTTATGCACAAAGGTACAAAGGCGGACTTAATGCCTTAGGCATTCTCTACCAGTCAACCACTTAACAGTGGGACAGCAAGGTCGAAAAAATTTAATTCAATTATTGAGAGATTTTGGGTTGATTCGTTTTGGCGGAACTAAGCTTAAATATTCTATTTATTTATCTCCCGTGTATAGTAATAAAACAGTAGTAAAACTACCGAGCAATCCCATCCAAAAGTAGGTTTAATACCTACTTTGAATAATAAATTCGGTGTGCAAGTGCACTATAAATAATTCATAAATCTCACGTACTTTATGAACTGCTAAAAGAACATGTTATCTGCCATCTTACGAGTGCCACATTTCCACTGTTGTCAGAGAATACAAACTGCTTAATTTATTAGTTTTATTTAGTCCTTTTTGGGACATTTTGACCCGTGCACCGTGTTAGGATGTACACACATTGCAAGTGTGGCGATGGCGATTTTGTTTTATGATCGCATCTAGATATCTATTCTATATATGTATATAAAAGACAAAAGTGATTGACCGATGTATCAACGCAAAGGCCAAACCCTTAAGGCTAGACAGTTGAAATTTCGTACACGTTTTCCTCATATGACGAAGGCATCCACTAAGGAAGGATTTTTCAAAATTCAACCCCCAAGGGGGTGAAATAGGGGATAAAAGTTAGTATGAAACATTTTATATTCCTTATTATCTACCTCATTATCTACCTACCTAGGTAGGTAGGTAGGTATAGGTAGGGTAGGGTAGGTAGGTAGGTAGGTAGATAGGGACAGGACAACGTCTGTAGGGTCAGCTAGTTAGATATAAAACAATGTTGCGGGTCCCTGAATTAAATAAATATAAATATAGTCTGCCTAGCCTTTTCCCAAGTGTGTTGAGGTCGACTTCCAGTCTAACCGGATCCAGTTGAATACCGGTGTTAAACATGAAGCGCTAGCCTATCTGACCTCCACCACCCAAATACTTATCGAAAAAAAAAAAGAAAACCGCCTTCAAAAACTAAAAAGTGATAAATAACTTTAGCACAGAACACACATTACTTTACTTTCGGAAGTCGGTGGCGGTGGCTTTGAGTTTGTTGTTTTGTATTGCCACCGACTTCCGAAAGTAAAGTAATGTGTGTTCTGTGCTAAAGTTATTGATCACTTTTTAGTATTTGAAGGCGGTTTTCTTTTTTTTTGAAAAAAACTTTATTTTTCGCTTTTTAGTGTTGCCTTAACATCCAAATCCATTAAAAAACGGCGACACACTTAAAAGAGATTGTAAATCCTCCAAAGATTGAAGAAACTAAAACGTCGTCTAAGTATTTTTTTTGGGATTTTCTCAAAAAGGGCTAGATAAATTTTGGTAAAATTTATATGGAATAAACCCCTTTCGAACAAAAAAAGAATTTTGCAAATCCGTCTATATATGACAGAGTTATGCCCGAACATACATAAAAAAAAAATATATACAAACATTCAAATTGATAACCTCCTCCTTTTTGAAGTCGGTTAAAAATACATAATTAAAAAAATTGGTTGTTTGTAAAGTCGGTTTACGGACGATAGTTTTACGTGATAACGTCATAAAGAAACATAATGGCTAACATAAATATAACATAAGCAAATAATGGCTTACGTCGAGGTGGGCGGAGCTTATTGCTTGGGCCGATCGTGCCTCTCTATCGCTTGTTCCGCGCTCTCGCTTGCACGCTCAGGCTCAGGCGGAACGTGACACTTTTTCGTGTGTGCAGCAGTGTTCATCGATTTATAAGACGTTATCACGTCAAAAAAATACAGGTGCAACTACATAATTTCATAGATAAGCCTTATTGTTACAACAGCATTCTTATTATCCTTTTGCATAGTTATACTGGTCCCAATTACTAAGTAAGTGTCGTGTAGTTTCTACGACACCAAAACCAATCAGAGTACCTACCTACATTTTTAAAAACGTTAATTTTGTATAGTCTAATAATAGTGACATCAAACGAAAGTTCGATGATCTTATAACCGTGCAGTGTGTTCAGTTAGAAAGTTGCCAACGCCGAGTGTGGGACGAAACTTCCCTATGTTTATAAAAGCGTGCGCTTTAAAAATAGTATTCGTTTCGCTTTCTGTCGCTTAGCTACCGGTGTATTTGCGTCCTAATCCCCAGCCGTGTGACTCACGTAACGCTTAACATTTAAAATGTTTTTATATTTACAAACAAAGCTAGTGAAGGGTTAACAGCACCGGATGTTTTGTCCAGATATGGAATATAACGCTTCCAAAGGAAGTGGACAAAATAAAAGGGTGAATCGGAACTTATAATCGATACCTATAATCGTATAGTCAATCCGGGCATACGATTATAGTGTTGTTGACTTTTTGATTACTTCAATGTTGTAGGCACCTACTTGTAAAGTCGTGACTCAAGGTGGCGCCATTTTCTCATACAATTATGAGTATTGTTGTCTTACAAGGAGTTCTTGTTACGCCTCTTATTGGAATAAATTGGTAGTCGGAAATGTCTGACGTAGACCGTTGAGAATTCTCAATAGATTTCGATGGCGTCCGGCTGTAGATTTTCATTTGATGTCATTTCGCTGTCAAATAAGCCGAATCCGTCCAATTCAATATTAAGGGGACTGTGTTTGTAACTGTAGGACCGATAGTACGCTCGAAACAAAAGTATTCTAGTTGTGTTTTGGTCGATAAGTAATCATCTAAACTTGATGAAATTCTGTACATAGAATAAAGGTCTTAATATCTTAGCCTTTGGTTAGTCAGTTTCTTGTTATATAGGTAGTTGACATTAATTTCAAAATAACACACAATTATCTGAATTAAAATCTCATACTTTCGAGATTGAAAATTATAACTTACTTAAGTATAATTTTAAGTAGGTAAGTTAAGTTAACTTAAGTTAGTAAGTTACCTTTTCGAGTTTCTATCGACAAATTTTCATGGAATTAAATTATTCATTGCCCAAAATAAAATTTCACTGAATTAAATACTTTTTATTTAATTAACACGCTGTCGCACGTTGACAGACCTTTTAATTAATTGACTGAGTATTTATAAAGATTCTTCCTATAACTGCCTAGTTTACCTATCAAAGACGATGATAGATATTGTCCCCGATGTATAATCTAGACGTGAAATTGCTATCGTAACCATAATTCGTAAGAAAAACGATTTTTGCAATAACAGATAATAAATCACTTTTAGGAATAAAATTATCGGATATTTGCACATTAATTTTACGCACTGTTTAGTGTAACTCTTGCAAGTTCAACGGGTCATGCGCAAGCGCAAGCTGCGAAGCGGTAATGACGTTGAAACATCATCAATCTTCTATAACTACCCTCTTAATTAATGTGGGTGTCTTGGTTCAGGTAACACTTTAAAAGTGATCATTTAATGGGTATATCTGCAGGTAGATGTTTTGTTTAAGTTCAGTGTCATTGCAGGTCTGTTTTTGCATGGAAAAAAGTTAAGAAGGTTCTTGTGTTTTTTTTATGAAGTCCTGACTAATAGTTACTACCTACTTTCTACGTATGTTATATTGTGTATCAGCCTGGGTTCTTTGTAAAACACTATTAATTTAAAATTAGCAAGACTTTATTCAGTTCATGATTTTTTTATACACTTTTTTTTTCGTTAAGTACACCAGTTAAATTATTGGGTATTTAATTCACTTTCATCACTTTTATTCACTGTATAGCTGTTTGATTTCCATATTGAGTTACATGTATTGAATTAAAAATTAAATAGTATATTTATTTACTTAAACTTTTCCCAGTCGTACTACCTAAGTTGTTGGTTTCTTGAAATATCTCGAGTTCTATAAGATTTTTTATTGCTATTAATTCTTCTTCTTCTATGCGTGTCGATGACAAACACGGATGTATCATGTGTGTGTATGTATGTGAGTGTGTATATGTGCGAGTGTGTATGTGTGTGTTGTTTCTTGTCAGATTCCTTGTTACAATACAAGCGATTCAATATGTATGTGAGTGTGTATACGTGCGAGTGTGTATATGTGCGAGTTTGTATGTGTGTGTTGTGTTGGTTCTTGTCAGATTCCTTGTTACAATACAAGCGATTCAATATGTATGTGAGTGTGTATACGTGCGAGTGTGTATATGTGCGAGTTTGTATGTGTGTGTTGTGTTGGTTCTTGTCAGATTCCTTGTTACAATACAAGCGATTCAATATGTATGTGAGTGTGTATACGTGCGAGTGTGTATATGTGCGAGTTTGCATGTGTGTGTTGTGTTGGTTCTTGTCAGATTCCTTGTTACAATACAAGCGATTAATTAAAAATCTATCATTATCCTCCTAGATAATGCTAGATTTTTAATTGATAGCTTGTATTGTCCGTACCGTCGTATTGTTTCATTCTGTAATCAATCTATCTACACAGAATTTGAATATTCCTTGCCCTAAAGTTATCCAATTACGGAACCTCGTGTAAGATACTGTTCCACTGATAATAATATGTTTTGGAACGCAATGTTTTTGTTTGTGTTTGTTTTGAAGACATGTTGGTGTATCCTTGTTGCGAAGTTACGACACATGTTGCTTCTGCTTTACTTAGAGAATATCTTTGAGATTGAAGGGAGTGGTAGAATAACAAGCAAATGTATGAAACAGACAATATACACCAGCTTTCGCCCGCGACTTCGTCCCCGTAAATTTTCGTTCGGAACCGTCGATGTAAGTCAAGATATACGATACGATATTATGTCACTCTGCAATAATGTAGCTTTCTGTTTGTTTAGATTGAATAGGTATTAACTGCCAGAGAAAACCTCTAGCACACAAACAGTTTTTTAAATACCCCTTTATACTCAATAGTTTAGAATGATGTAGTTTGGTTTTATAAATTATAAACCGTTGTAAATACTAATTCTATTTGTCAATGCTTATTATTCTTATCACCTCTAAAATGCTACACACATCAGACAAAGGCCAAAAGTATAAACAATAATGTCTGTCTGTCCATAAGCTAGGTTCGTGTGTCATACCAACCTAATAGTATTACTAGTAACAATTACAAATCCTAAGGATTAAATGTAGCATAGACACGCAACCGAACCATAGCGCCTCAAATAACTCCAGTAATCTATAATTTCTATTCTATTATTCTAAAGAGGTAACTAATATCATACGATATCAAAAATTATTTCACAAATAGGAAGATACCTTATCCCGGAATGCTGAAACCTACCCATAGTCTTACTAATATTCTAAATGCGGAAGTAACTCTGTCTGTGTGTCTGTTACGTTTTCACGATGAAATGAGTGAACCGATTTTAATGAAATTTGGTATTAAGATAGCTTGACACTTTGGGGAAGGTCCCCTAGGCTTTTTAATCCACGATAACCGTCATTCACGCGGACGAAGTCGCGGGCAAAAGTTAGTTGTCTATATTTGTTACAAAAAAATGAGGAGCTGTAAGAAATTCATGCGGGCACTGTCGTGGGCAAAGCTAGTATAATATTATAAAGACCTAAGTAATAGAAGCTATCAAATCGAACAATTGCCAAAACTTTTGTGCACATCCACTCACAATAAACTTTATTACGTCTGAACGTATATGATAATAGACTTAGTTGTTTAAATGGTTGCATATTATTCACTCGTATATGTAATTTACGAGCAATTTGCAAAAGTGCTAGTTTACGACGCTCTTAAAGGGACATTATGTCGGGGTCGTGTTTATGCTGTAGACAGGCTAAGCTGCGAAGGGGACCAGGCACTGATTGTGGTTACCAGTACTAGTACTGGCCGTAAATTGTGATTATCAAAGACGCTTTACATCTGGCAACATTATGAATAGCTATTCAAATTTGGAACCGAATTTATTTGAGTTCCGAATGTCATAAAAAAGGCGCCAGAATAACTGCCACAGAGAAGTGTCTGTTTAACTCTAAAAAAATGGCATTCTTGTTAATGAAACTTTTTTTTTTAAATAAAGTCAGCATATTCTGATGTAAAAATGTCGTGTAATGCGAGTAAAATTAATTTTCGCGGTGGCTATCATAAATTAATTAATTAAATATTTTTTACACGCAAGTTGTTTCGCGCGAATATGATGACATGCTCTGTTCCGCTACTGACTCTGCTATGCTGTGTTCATTACATACAAGAAATTATATTTTTTGGTTTTATTCAAACTCATTCTGAGAACAAATTATCCCGCACACAGAGCGATATCGAATAAACTCCGCCATTTTTTTTTTTGCGCTTATATCAGGTTTGGAAATAGAAGTTAATTATAAGGTGAGCGTATTATCATACAGATGATGTTATTATAACTTTTCACGGGTTATAATAGGCTGATGTTAACGCGCCGGTTGGTACAGCCTCAGGGCGATGCAGCTTCCCAAACTTTGAATGAGCTCCTCCGCTCCGCATGGCAACGGGATTAGAAACGCTCCAAATTCTCATTGTCAATACACGAATAATTGAATTTTACCTTCTTCCATAACTTTGGCATCACCTGCATTTAGTCTATGTGAAAAAATGGATCCCCATATATTTGGCGTCTCGTTACTCAATGTCTTGTGCCTTTGTATGTTCAAGACTATTGTCTGATGCCAATTTTGCCGCGAGCAACTCCAGTTCTGTATTAAGCAATTAAGCCCTTATTTATAGTGGGACAATATTGATTTACGACCGTTCTGTTTTGGCGGTTACGACGTTTCGTACTTGTTGACTACGACGTCTTCCCGCCAGGTGCGACTGGTACTTTTTTCCTTGACAGCATTGTGGACGGTTTCGTTTCAAACTACAATGGATGCGAGATTTGCACAAAAACGCGGCGTAAAAAGGGGGGTTGTGAAAAAAACTCTATGGTTATGCAGAATGTCCAAACGTTAGTTCGTTGGACTGTAGTCGCGTGCCGTGATTCTTATATATATTTGCGTTATAGTTTTTTTGCATTGGTCCCAGGTGACGAACGCACCTTGACGCAGTATCCGCGATTCGCATTTTCATATTCGTAACATGATATTGACCTATAGGTACTTAGATCTCATTTTGTGAGCTGCTGATATATGAGTACGGCCGCTAAAAATTGTACAAATGGAGATTTTTTTTTGTCTTTCTCAAATAAAAAAGAATACAAATTTTCTTTTTTAATATTATGATTTGTCATAAGTGTTTGTAGTTAGCACGATTAATATAGCCATACATAATTTATAGTTGGAAGTTCATTTCGGTTTCCTGAGTGAGTTACATACTTTTTTCTATCGTAGTAATTTTACATTTCATACAAAATTCGTGTGTCCCACTACGGCATTTCACAGTATTAAGTAAGAAATATGTACTTAATTGACAGTTAATCGCTTAATTTTTGCGATAGTTAGCTTTTCCTATAAATTATCTATGTTCTTTTGAATTAATGAATACAAATAAAGTTTTTTAAAGTATTAAAAAACAATTTTAAAAATATGTCTCTCATTTCTGTCCCGAATGTTACTTCACGTATGTTACCATTTATCTGTAAAACTAACGAGAATCCAACTCCTTTAAAACCTTTTTTAAGTAATGGCAACACCGCATTACTAGTTGGCCAACCGTTCGTAAAAAACCGCCATATTTTTTTCACCACACGTAAACTTCTAGTCGGTGGGCACATTTGTCTCAGGAGATTTTTATGTTTTTAAGAGCTGATATGTAAGGTATGAAAGCAAGTTTACTGTATTATGTGAACAGCATGTGTAGATAGACTGTTGGTCAAACAATTAAAGCTATACGGCGCCTTCTACCTTCAAAACTCCCATCAATACAATTATTTTAAATTATGTCTACATTATTTTTGATTCACGAATGATACCGTGTGTTACTGTGTGGGTTACGTAACATTCGTGATCTATTGTTAAGTTAAGTGTACCTACACTATATAAATTAATTGATTAGCTCGTTTTTGTCAATATGATAGGTAATTTAAATTGTTGATTAGATTTTATAAATCATCTTTTTTTATTGCTGAGGAATAAAGATATTGTTCTGTACTTAACACAATATCTAAATATACGTTAGTTTTATCAAAATAGTTATTAATCAGAAGATAGTTCATGCAAATGTATTAGAATTTTGTTATTTAAAATGCCAAAATAAAAGGCTGTTTCTCGTTTATGTGAGTTTTTAAAATTATTTAACAGGATAACTCTGCAAATTATTATAAAATATTAAAAAAAAAATTTAGGACAATATTTTCATGCATCGTGTACCTAAGAAAAACTAAAATGGGATATTTACACTCATCATTAAAACAACTTTTACTACAGGTCAAATCCCGAATTCATGAAAAAAAATCAGTTGACCCATACATTTTTTTAAACTACTTCAACATCTTGATTATCTGCAGGTTTTATTTCATGATTTCAGGGTTGGACATATTGTAAAAGTTGTTCATATTGATGAGTGCAATAATTTGTTTTCAGGTTTTCAATTAATTTCGATTTACGATTGTATATTTTGGTATTATTATAATAAAAAATATAAAGCTCCTAATTTGAAACTTTTGTTAAATTTAAATCTTAAAAAATATTAATTGATAAATAAAATGTAAATAATACCAACTTACCTATTATTTTCACAATTTAGTAAGTACCTACAACGTTAGTTTTTGTTGATACTATATCCTTACATTCATGACAGGGGTACTCATACTCATCACTAAGAACATCTTTTAATATTGAACCAACCCTGTAAAAGTTGTTACAATGACCCCTTTTAAGGTTTAGTGTCAACAAAAACAAATGTTTTATAAGTTTTCGAATTGTCAAAATAACCATTAAAGAATTAGGAATTTCTCTCACGTGAACCCTAGGCTTTACAAATTTCACGTGTGTTACCTTCATTCACGTATGTTACCGTGTGTTACCAATTCACGACTGTTATTGTACAATTTTTGGCGGCCATACTCATATACTGTAAAATGTTAGACATTTATATCAACAGCAATTAGAACTTCTTTTCAGTAAAATTCTTTAAAACATCCATCTATTTTCGTAACCAACAATCAGTCACTAAAAACGATGCGTATTCCAAAGTTCGTTGCCACGAAATCACAAGATTAATGTGTGTTATTCTTCTTTCTCTAACACTGCTTGACACAAGAGGCTCTAAAAATACTAAAATTGATTAGTGGCCTATGCGGCTACACGCTTTGAGTTTTATCTTCGTGTTCACCATGTCAAGATTGCACCAAGTTACTTAAACGTGTGGGAGTATATTTTTAGTTCCGTCGTCGCCGTTACAGCATAACAAAATTGACACAGCCTGTCAATCGGTTTGATACTCCCCAACAATGGTTCCCGCGCTTTTACGGGATGAATGATTGAACAAATGAATGGGTCGCTGCGGGCGGTTGATGACTGACTTTGTACTCGTGTGTATGACTAAATTAAATAAATATTTTATTGTACTGTGTGATTTTGAATGATGTGGTTCGTAAAAAGTCTTGTTTTTATTTGTTGTGGTTTAGTAAAAGGTTACTGATGGGTTTTTGATTGGGTGGCTTTTGAATGATGATAGAATTTCGCGAAGAATATTAATAGTGTTACTTAAATACAAAAAGCTGTAATATCATAAACGTAAAAAAAGTACACTTATAAAGTTAAAGTCATCATGAGAAGTAGGAAGTGCAGCGCTCGTCTTAAACTATAAAAAATGTACTAATCACGACCACTGGCGCCAGATCTCGATAACGCTGCATCGCAAATTCAGATAAAAAATAATTAATTTTAAGTACCTAATTGCGGTGAATTATGTCAGGATTTCCATAACAAGCCTGTGTTCGTGCATTAAAATGTTATTTTCTATTCAAATGCACATACTGGCGAATGCATAAGTACCTGAATCTAAATGTAACATTTAGCATATATCATATAATTTGCTTTATTACTATGTGGCAACAACTGCCGCTGGTGAAAAAAAAAGTTTAACCATGCAAGTTCCTTCTGAACAGCGAATCCTACTTCCTACTTTCCTACTGATCATCTTTTTATCCTGTTCTTGTGTTCCGTGGGATAATTTAGGACATTAGGTTTAATTCTGAAGATAACGCAGACGACATTTCACATGTAGTCCATGTGTTTTTCTCTATTAATAAAATTATCTTTTTTCCACGAATGTTCCTTCGTTGCAATTTATCTATTACTAGCACTACGCCCGTGTCGCGTAAATTTTCTCAAATTTAATTTTTTTTAGATAATGCAATACAGCCTATAAGCACTCAGGCATAAAGTAGCTTCTTATTTTTGAAATATTTTTTAAAATTGGATAAGAAGTTTCGGAGATTACAAACTTACAAACTAATTTTACCTCTTTATAATATTAGTATAGAAGTATAGATGAAATTACATTTTTTATCTAATGTAGGTATGTCTTTGTAATTCGCCTTAAGTTCAAAAGCATACAAAGTAAGGAATCCAGAACATATTTTTCCTCACAATATGCCTCCTCTGGAATGCAAGTCCGTTACTTTATTGATGCCAGTGCGCGATCTTTGAATATTTGAGTCGTACCGCCTGCATGCGCACGCGCGGCCTCTTAAACAATTCGTGTTGTAATCCAACATCTTTTTAACACTGTAATGTATCCGAGGAAAAACTGTGTAATTGCACATTGCGAAATATCTCCTCGTCTATTATTAGTTTTTGTTGATACAGTTTCTAAGAAACCGGTCGGCTGCCTCAAAATCATCTGGATGTAAACATTGCAGGAGTAATTACCTAATTAACATTGGAGTACTTACCTACTAGTAGTTCTGCGTGCGTGAGTTTTTTAACCTATTCGATATACTTGCTTACCTGCCTGCCTGCCTGCCTGCCTGCCGGCCTGCTTAACTGCCTCGTTGGTTTCATGGTTGCAAGCGCGATTTGTCCGTGTGGTGTCGGACGTAAAGAATAGCACCATCCCATATCTTTCCGTGGGTGTCGTAAGAGGCGACTAAGGGACTTACCAGAGAATGGGAGGAGCGTTTTCTGTGCCTTTGTAACAACCATACTGCGATCGCCAACCCGCCTGCCAAGCGTGGCGATTATGGCAAAACCCCCACTTGGGGAGGCCTATGTCCAGCAGTGGACGTCTTTCGGCTGAAATGATGATGATGTTGATGAAGCGCGACTGCTGAGCGTGCAGTCCTGGGTTCGATTCCCAGGTCGGGCAAAATGTTATTGGGTTTTTCTATCAAGAATTTCTCAGTGACAGCCCGGAGTTTGGAAGTATGCGGTGTAAGGGCTCCCACACAAAACCACAATACGATGCCGCATCGCAGGAACTAGTGAGGCGGCGATTCGCAGATATTTGCGATGCGTTGCGAATTCGCGGTTTTGTGTGGGATCCCTTACACCCCCCTGCCTCGGGCAGCACGTAAAGCCGTTGGTCCTGCGCCTGATCTCTCTCCGGTCGTGTCGGATTGCCGTCCCATCAGACTATGAGAGTGAGGGAAGAGGTAGTGCACCTGTGTTAGCGCACACACTTGTGCACTATAATATCTTCTGCGTACTTGGCTGATCTCCATTGAGATTGGCCGATTGGCCGCCATGACCGAAATTCGTTCGGAAGATTACACTAACATACTTAATTTAATGAAACCATTAAGAGGAAGGAAGAGGAGGAGAGAGATGAAACATGTAAGCTATATGAATCTACCAAAAGTGTGTTTCGTATGGAGAAGAATGGGCACAAAACTATACTTCAAATCGGATCTTGTTAACGTAAACGTTGTCGATTTGTGTATGAAATAATCATGTTTCCCATTGTTGTCACTAGACTGCGCAATTTCAGTTGCAATACAAATTCAGATTTACCTAACACGATAGAAATATGTATAGTACTCTGGGCACTCTATTCAACTTACGCTAACGGTTTTACCAATTTTATAGAAAGCCGTAAGGAGGTTCTCAATTCCTCTGTGTTTGTTTTTGTATATTTGTTACGCGATTTCTCCGGCAAATGTAAAGCGATTTTGAAAATTCTTGATGATGATTCTTGATGGATAGGGTATGCCTCAAGGGTGGTCCCATATAAAGTTTATCGAAATTGATTCAGCACTTTTTGAAAAAATCGACAGTAAGCAAAAAAATATACATGGATGATGTTGTAATGTTCTCACCTTGTAGTTTCAATCTCTATTTTGACTGTGTTGCCATTTCTTAATGGATCTCGATGATAAGAAGTACTAAAAAGCGAAAAATAAAAAAACTTTTTTACAAAAAAGACAACCGCCTTCAAACTAAAGTTATTTTTAACTAAAGTTATTTTGAAGGCGGTTGTCTTTTTTGTATAAAAGCTTTTTAAATATCGAACAGTGTCCACACTAGCTAGAGGGGAGAGATAATCTATAAAATAAAAAACAATCAGTAGACTCTAAACTGGCGAGGGATAAAAATAACGTTTTACAAAATTGCCAGATTTTTTTCCACATTTCGTCTCCCCATTTTGTTTGAACAGGCCCCTTTACTAAGAGCGTTTTGTAAAAGTACCGATTCTACGGATATTAAACCTATTTTTGGGGTGGGGTCGTCTTTGCAATGTTTTATAGTGTCTAGACTAATTCTCTAAGTTGTTACTTGGAAGTTGGACGAAGTATTTCAGGTCTTAAAAGTCTTAAAACTTTGTTAATCGACAAACATTAATTTATACATTCCGATAACCGTCTTAAGTGGGCTATTAAAAAACATGTCATATAATAGGTACCTAACTTAGTACTTACCTACTTAATGTTAGCGATAAAGTTCATTCATTAATCACGGATTGTTTGTGTGGAATTGACAACATTTCAAAACTGACACGACCTTAAAACAAAAATACCATTTTTTTTATTTTCGTATCCTGAGTCCAAATATATATTTTTTATATCTTTTTATTTCTTCATTTTTGAAAAAAAAATAGTAAAACCAAAAAGCATGTGATGACGTCACATATACGGTGGAATGAGGTAGTTTACCTTTGCATAAGCATTTCAATGGCTTATATGAAAACATTAACGTCAAATAAGACACACGTCAATGTCACATAATTATATGAAGTCTAATAATAATGATGATAGTTTTTTGACGGGTCACAGTAAACCAAAGGATAAAACGCTATTCCACCGTAAGCGTCATTTGGCGCTTACGTCTTTTTAGAATACACATAATTTCAAAGTTAAAATTATGAATGAAAAGTACATCATTTTGTAAAACGGAAAAATACGGGTGCCCTAGATTTGTATTTACTTTTATATAATGTAATAATACAAGTAGGTTAAAAATATGAAATGTTGTCAATTCAACATTGACTTTTCCGACTCTATTAGGTTTCTTTTTTAAATCACCGGATGGCTAAGAATCCGGGATCACCAGAAGGCTAATTTTGCTAATTAAAAACATTAAATTTAGAAGTATTGTTGACAGATTAAAACTGATATTGAATAAATGTATGAATGAATGCGAACGTTCCTTAAAATTAGTAGAATTGCCACTTGACGTGAACCTATTTTAAAATGGCCGTAAAACAACTATTTTTTTTTTTACTTTCATTAATACGATCATGTTTAAAAACGTGTTCAATGTAAGTTCAGATTCTACGCTAAAAATATAGCTCACAAAATGCAACCAACGAAAAAGTAGCTACAATTTAAACACTTCAAACATAACGTCTTTATTTAACAAATAAAAACGTCTCAATGTTTCAGCACATTAAGTTTGCGTGTGCGCACACTATGTTAGCATTTGTACGTTACTCTTACGGGATATTACAGGGAGTCGGCTCGTGTTAACTCAAATATGTATGTAACTAACTAGTATGTGTATTAAATATTAATGGGAGATCGTTAGCTCACACGCGACCGCGTCTAGCCGGGAAGTAGGTTGTAAAGTCGCTTTTTATGGACTGAATAAAATCTGACTCTAGTAGTCGGCCCCTCTTTGCAATATGGCCGACTCTAGGGTGACAACTGGTTTTCGATGCCGGACAATCGACTGGTAAATAACGTATCAGGGATTTAGGCAAAGACTATATTCTCTTTGGATTTATGTGACGACAAAATTTCATTTTTATTTTATTTTTCTGACTTTTGTGACAAACGTGATTCACATAATTTTGTAATAAATAAAGTAGAAAATACAAGGCCTTGATCGTCGGATGTTGTTTTTAAAATAAACGCATATTTTTATATAGCGTTGGGAAAACCTCAGGATACTGGCCTAGTCTAAAATTAATGCTTAATCAGTAAGTGTTTGTACCTATCTACATGAAGGGAAATTCCCGTTACCAATATTTCGGTTAAATTTTCCTCTAGGGAAAAAATGTAAAGTTCTCTGTAGATGGTTTTGACGCTCATGCAAATTATTATTAACTGGCTTCTACCCGCAAATCTTTCCGCGTGGATTATATTATGGATTTAATTATTTTTTTTATGAAATTTAGTAGATTACTATTAGAAATAAAAAAATTGGATGAGTAGTTTCGGATACTACCCGCTACATCCAAACATTACCTGTTTTTAGTATTAGTGTAAAGTTTTGATGTGTAGATATTTACAGAAGAGATAATATTAATCTATTCGTAATTGACACCCCTTTTGAGTTTTAGAGATATTACTTCTTTCTTGTAGATTCGATTATTGAATAGTCGAATTCTCGCATGTAAACCTAACCCATTCATATCGTCTACAATACCTTCTTAAAAAGTCTCGTACCCAATCTTTTAAATTGTAAGTAGGTAAATAGTACGCAAAAAAATGCTAGGTAAGTACTTATCTAGGAATTGATTTTTCAAGATATATAAACTTTTTCTTTACACGTCATTTTAATTTTAAATCCACAAAATAGTACCTACTTAAGTTCTACTTAGTACTATTGTCAGTTTCAAGTACTTACCTTGCTAACATGCACTGGCAAGATGCCTCTATTATGATGCCATGTTTAATGAATCTACAAGCCTTATTTTTTGCTGCAATTGTATTATTTCGCATTCGCAATTTATTATCGTGTCGGTGGCCAGACCGTGTGAGGTCTACCTTAAAACTCAATGACTATATTTTTAGTTCTCTATCGAATTTAACAGAAATGTGTTAATAAACTCGGGCGCAGCGCGGCACGTGCAATCACCGAGACGTTAGTGATGTGATGAACTCTTACAAATGATTTGCATAATCGATTAATCCACTATTATACATATCTGAATAGTCATTATCGATTTATCATATTAAGATACTTCATTTTATTTAACGATTGTTGATTCGGTTGTTTATAGTTTATTTTAATGTTTTAATCCAATAGCGGTTTAATGCCTCCGGTTCTAGATAATATTATATGTGCAGACTTAATAAGTTTTTTCTGCCGTGCTTTATTCCTTAATTTATTACTTAATTGAAGGAAATTTTATAAGTTTTAATATCTCTGGTATCACACTGACCATTTTGTTACCTTTAATCTAATCAATAATTAAAATACTAACCACACTTCTTAGTATTTTTTACCGAGCGTCAGTTACAGTAATATGACCTGTACAAGTAATTAATCAAAACATTACGAGTAACTTAATAATCCATTATGAGTTAACATTAGTCATCATATCAGCCCATCCCTAGATGTCTGGCAGCAACTTCGCGCCTAAATTTGAAATGAGAACGCGTGAGAAAACGCTCGCGGCTCGTCTTGAATTACTACGACGTTCGGAATTTGAATGAACGGCTCTTAAAAAAAAGAAACTTAAAAACGAGGTTTTTGCTTATTGTAGGTCCAACTGTACAAGTGAGTACTTTCTAGCTGCTCTGTGACAAGGAAAAACTACAATTTATTTACTTTGTAAATCAATTGCCAGACGTGTAACAACATGTCAAGAGACATAGAAGTGCGTGTGCGGTCAGCCTAAAGCCGGGTCCAGACGGGTGCAACGTGTAACGTAATCCACCGTGTAATGTAACACGAATTCTAAGTGTGGACGGCACTACGAGCATTACATGTAACGCTCCACACGTAGAATTCGTGTTACATTACACGGTGGATTACATTACACGTTACACCCGTCTGGATCCGGCTTTACACGTTGCACCCGTCTGGACCCGGCTTAACCGACTCATGTGTCGACGAACTGTTCTTAGCACGCTAGACGGATGTTGTAAGCGGTAAAAAATAAATTGTGATAATTTTAGCAAAGAGGTTTGATTAGGAAATTCTGGCACGCATCCAATAAGTAAATAATAAAACTAAGTAAGTGCACAAATACAATTCTATTTGACGTCCAATTGTTACTAAGTTTATGGAAGAATACGGTATAATTCCTAATCAAGTGTTCTGTTAATAATTTGCAAGTAAATGCAACCGAATTTCAACTCTCATAGTGGTTCTATGAGAGTTGAAATTCGGTTGCATTTACTTGCAAATTATTAACAGAACACTTGATCTTTGAAAAGAGATAAGTATCCATGTCGCCGGGAATAGTTGAAGTTTACTTGGAAACCAATGCAGGCTTTCAATTGAACCAAAAAAAAAACAAAAAAACAAATCAAATCAAAAAAAAAAAAAAAAAAAGCAAATCATTGAACTGTTTATTCTCTATTAATTGTATTTTATTTTATTCATAAACACCCATCGGTTTCCAAGTTAACTTAAACTATTCCCGTCGACATGGATACTTATCTCTTTTGGTGACCGTACATAAATAACCCGTTTCATCAAAATACTTACACCTTTAAAATTAACTTCAACAACGAAATCGCTATTAATAAAACTTATTTGAAGCTGTTATGACACAAATCATTGCGTATAAAAAAAGTAAAATCGTATCTAATCCCCTTATTTATCCGTATGAGGGACGCTTTGTTTTTTTTACCATCAAATTGCGCCATAGAATCGGAACACGTGCTGTCTTGAAGAAATTACGGGTTCTGGAGACGTGTACGATATAGTTTAGTTAGATATGGACTGGGGTGTGTTGTGGGTACGGTGGCCATGCGTTCTGGGGATATATGTGGGATACACGCATATATTGAATCTAATTATTAGATGAAGAGATTTAAATAGAAGTCTTTATTTCTAAAGTGTTGATTTACTCATGTTTAGAAGTCTCTGATTGAACTTATATTGAATTGAATTAAGTACTTACACTTGACAAGCTAGATGATAATGAAATTTACTCATTGAGTCAAAGCAGTAGGTACAGTTGTATGAGTCTTGTTTTGTTCGAAAAATACTAGCAAGTCACAGTCGCGTTTAAAATTATCACCTGAATGTACTTATGAGTACATTCAATGTCCTCTTTGCGGTTTGCGGCATGTAACTAACAAGAGAATTACTTGCAGACCCGTCTCATTTTCACCCTTAAATAATAACAATTTAATCGTCATATTTATGACAAAACTTGCTTTAATCATAACCCTTCCCCTTACAAGTCTTAAATTTTTACGACAGTCCTCTTTGTTGAGTGATTGTCGAAATTAGCGTTTGTAGCGGCACAGTCCACGGTAATGGGATCGTTTGGTCACATTATACATGAGCAGGCAGCGCCGGGTGCGGCAGATGGCTCGCCTCAGACGTTCCCTTTTCAATTGCCCATCTCTACCAAGCAACCATTTTTTTGCCCCCTGAACTGATTGTGATCACTACTATTGTAACTTCTATTGTGCTACACGCCATTGTTACGGTGAAATTCTTAGGTTCTCCGCTTTTCTAAGGCATATTGCAAATTTTCTTTTTCTATGAATTCTATGAATCTGTGGGAACCATTTTGCAATTTGGGATTAGGATTGCGAGTAATGCAGGTACTTATGTGTTGGGATGGCGATCGTGAGATGTCGATTACAGCATTGATTTTGATGTATTGTGTTACAGTTAAAAGCTCCCGTTTTGCGCTAATGTTGGTGATATTGTAAGGGTACATATAATTTAAAAAATTGGGGCTTGTTCGTTATTATTTATTCAGGAGTTGCTCTAATATTGATTTATTGAATGACTGTTGGAATAAATAATCGTTTTCGCTGTTATGTTTACACGCCGAAGCGAAAATCGCTTAGATAGTTTATGGAATAAAGCACCGAGTTATGCCCAAAGATACTGTTTACTTAAGTTACTATCCTTATTCCTACACTCTTATCTACCACAACATTATTTTAGTGGTCCAACGCTAAATATTACAAATTCGTCGCTTCTATTTTTCTTCAAAGGGACTCCTACCCTTTCAATATTCATCGGCAGCCCTCCTGGTGCCTCAAGTGTCTGAGATAAACACTCAAGAATCAAGTGGGGCCTACTTGTGCCAGTTCGCAGCAAAAACTTGGTGCTTCTTGTACTACATTTTTATAGCTTCTATTCTAAACTGTCGGTAGTAAAAACGCCCTTTCAACGTCTGTGTTCAACAATTTATATCGAACAAACGGATCACGTAGCGACAATCACGTGTGTTCATGTCTTAAAATTCTGTGACCCTTCAATGCCTCCATTTGGCCCTGTTTAAGTCTTACAAGATTTACTCTAAATTCGTTATTGGGCATCGAAGAATCTATTGGAACCTGATAGGTAAATGTAAATGGAGTTCAAAACTTCGAGTCAGTGGATAGTTCGCGTGAGTTTTCTTACGAGTCTCTTAGGGCTCCAGGGATAACGTAGATTCCTGTTAATTTCGAAAGAATCGAAGCAGTGTTCCCGAGATTAGGAAATCCAAACAAAACAACAAACAATCTCTTCAGCTTTATAATTTTAAGTATCGATTAAATGAACTAGTGCTGCATTTTATTATATTGATGCTGTCGCACAAGGGAAATAACTATATTTCCCCTGTGTGACAGGCAATGTACTGGACGAGGTAAAAGGGCTGTCAAGTCTATAAACAGAAACTGTCTAGATATTTCTTTATATTTCTTGTTCCCTCGGGCATGACTATTTCCCAGATGTCTTGAAATGTCGAATGTCCGCGTTCATTTCATAGAAAGCCCCAATTTCCACCCATTACATACAAAAGCACCGCCCAAATGTCCAAATTGAGTTATAAATCTTGCGAAACGTCTTCATTTTAAATTCGCCAGTTGTCCATATTGTGCCTAACAAAATTAGCGGGCACTTTTTAGTCCCCACCGTCGGATTCGAGTCACGTATGGACAGTTAAGGCGCATCTAGCATTCGGGGGCTGGGTTTAATCTCGGAGGAATGTCGGACGCTCATAACAACGCCAGTTCTGAGTTATGGACCGATAAACGCGCCGGATTTGAATACTACGCGACGAGACGGCGTCAACCCCTTCCTGATGAAGTACATGCCTAGATGGGATCCTTCCGGAGACTCCAAATTAGGAAGTCGCTGTAGTCTAGTCAGATATTCAGCACGGCTATTTGCATTCGCTCCTACGTTCAGACATTCCTTTTTAAATTAATGTTATTATTTTATTTGAATTTGAATTTTTTGTTGTTAAAGTCTAGCTTATCTATTGCATTTTCTTCTAAAGAGATTTGGTGTTCATTTCCTAACAGTTTCACGAAAAAGCTTTCATAGGATACGTTCAGACATTCCTTTTTAAATTAATGTTATTATTTTATTTGAATTTGACTTTTTTGTTGTTAAAGTCTAGCTTATCTATTGCATTTTCTTCTAAAGAGATTTGGTGTTCATTTCCTAACAGTTTCACGAAAAAGCTTTCATAGGATTGATTTGCCGAAAATGTTAATTGCTTTTTCAAAAACATTTCCAGATCCATGACTTTTTTTGTACGGCGGAATACCTACACTAAAATATATTTTAGGAATGAACGACGACAACTTTAACGGCTAAACTACTTGACCGATTTTAGCGAAATTTGGTACAGACTACGTTTATACCCCAAGAAAGGACATAGGCATATACGTTCTTCTCCATAAAGACCTACCCTACGTTTTGGAACGAGCAACTAGCTTCAACTTTCTGACTAACTAACCGACTCTTTGACTATTCAAAAGTGCCTGTAAATGGTTTAATTGAAATAAATGCAAAGTCAAAGCATTTATTTCAATTAAACCATTTGCAGGCACTTTTCTTTTTCTTTTTGATTTTGACGTTTTGTTCCTCGACGATTCACGCGGACGAAGTCGCGGGCAAAAGCTTGTATCTATTCTATTTCTGAGCAGTCTGACTTGCGGATTATTGACAATAGAGGCACCATGGTCACGTAGTTACTTGGCTATGAAAATGTTTGTTGGTGTCAAACTAACCGCGGTTGGACCAAATGCGCCGTTCGAGCGTCAGTGAACGCTTGGTTGGATGATGTATGAGCAATTATGTTTTACCGTAGATAAATTTTAATTCTTTCTCGAGCTTCTTTTTAGTAAACTAGGTAGACCGTAGTACGTTCAATTTTACGCCACTTTTTGTTAAAAATTCAGCTGATTTAATGCGTCGTAAACATTTTGAGACAATCCGTTTTCATGTTCAATTTTACACTGAAATTGTGCAATAAATTATTTTTTATAAGCAGGTACAATTTTTTTTTTAACAGGAATTCTTTTTTTTGTGTTTCTTGTTCTTTAACTTGAGGAATTCTTCTTAAAGTTGTGACATTCGACGTAATTGTCGGACATCATATTCAAAGAAATCTTTTGTGCTATTATTAATATTGTGGATAAAATGTTCCTCATTCATATAGGCTGTTCTTATAATGGCTAGCAATTCTCATCTGAATGAATTGCTTAACATCAGGCCGTATTTTAACTTTTATGGCAATATGTAATGTTAGTTGTCTATATTTGTTTTTTCGTTATTGAAGTACTAAGACCTTAATTGCTTGTTTGTCATCTGTTATTCTGTGACTTATTTCAGTTTCCCCTCTGTTTTATTGGATTAAGTGCTCTTAATACAGAACGGAATTGCAAACAGCACTTTTCACCTTCAGCCCCCCTTCTTTCAAGGACTAAGGGTATTCTAAATCTTTCATATTATTGTGCAATAAACAATATTTTCGTCTAGACTGTATAGATATATCAGAGGTCTAGGTATAGGGGATTCAAATTTAATGGCGTTGTCTGCCTTTATGTGTTTTGTTTTATAACTTATTTTCAAGCTACAATTGCTTCTCATGTCGTGGGGGATGCACTAACGTTATTTATATACCTAACTCCTTAATGGCTGCCTCGTATGTGTTCCGGAAATTACTGGACGTAGACAGATTTATTGCTATGGTAATTCCGTTTTCAATTTAGCACTAAAACTATTATAATGCGAATGGTAACATTTCGTGTAGTTATTGCCCCGTTAACAGGCCATAACATAACGTTCTGAATCTGAACGGTCGAATCTTAAATTCCACATCTATTTTTAGCGTTCTCCTCTCTAAACCCAAGGTCTGCTGGGATATGAATGAATGTGACAGATTATTATCGATCGTGAACGTACCGGGCCGGTCGATCAGGCTTATCTAATTTTCGGAGCAAATATTGGCTCGGCGCATACCGAGAATTTGGACACACTAAAACGTTGTGCGGAGGGAGGCAAACCTTTAATATTTAAAAGGGTGCAGGATTGGATACGGTATGGAAGGGAAGTTGTGTTTAATTAATGCGTATTTTGAGCTCTGGTTAATAATATCGAGACGATTTGTTTTGGTTTTGTGCAAAAACATGATTGTGCATAAGTGTACAAAGGAAGCGTACACTTTGCGTGTAAATAATGGTTATCAGTGCAGACCTTTTAATATATTATTAATAGTTACATTTGTTTTTAGTGTGATTTTGCGTAGTGTTTAGCATCGCTTTGGTACTTAACGAGCGGCCCGAGTGCGATTTTTTTTTTCGATTTTCTTTCTTACAAACCTTGTCCTAGCAATGCCGATAACACAACAAAGAATAAATTATCAAACTCAAACTCATTTATTTCAATTAAACCATTTACAGGTACTTTGAATTATCAGAGTCAGTCAGTTAGAAAGTTGAAGCTAGTTGCTTGTTCCAAACAGTAGGGTTCTATGGAGAAGAACGAGCAAGAAACTCCATGAACACTCTTTTAAAATCAATAATATTTCACAAATTTAGGTTACATCATTCATGTTGAATCTAAGGGTACAACGTGAGAACAATGTAACAAGTCTTGCATGTTAAAAGAGGTCTAGAGAAAAATATACACTTGGGAGCAAATAAATCGAGCCACTTCCTTTTTCACGCATTATGGTAATTATTTTTGGTATTAAGGAACGCATCGATTCGAAACATATATCGCCTAAAAGGGTATTTAATAACCTTTACAATGAGGGTAGTTAGTTGTCAAAATTTCATTTTTATTAAAGTTTAAAGGGTAGAATAAAATTATCGCATTTAATTTGCTTATGACATTTTTATTGTACTCTGTTAAGAAAAGATTAAATTTGAGGTTTTTGTTAATCATACCCATATTACTTGTTATTGTTGTCTTTATCTGTGTCTGTGTAATCAAAATAACCTGATAAAATGGATACTACACCGACGGAAGCTGCCCAAGTTGTAGCTTTACTTGAGGTTGGACACGGACAACGTGAAGTGGCACGCAGACTTCATTTGAGTCGTTCAAAGGTACAGCGGGTATACCGCAGGTATCTGGAGGCTGGTGCTTTTGTTCGGCGACCTGGAACTGGCCGACCACGGGCAACAACAGAACGTGACGACCGCTTTATTGCAACCAATTCGTTGCGCGACCGTGGACTTAATGCTGTTCAGCTACAGCAAGCGTTACGTGACGTTCGAGGAGTCGCAATCAGTAGGTGGACAGTGAGACGAAGACTAAAAGAACGAAATTTAACATCACACAAACCAGCAACTGGCCCAAAATTGACTGTAGCTCATCGCCGATCTCGCTTGGAGTTTGCTCGAGAACACATTAATTGGACGTTAGAAGACTGGAGGTCAGTTTTGTTTTCTGACGAGTCAAGAATCTGTCTTTTTAGCAATGACGGGAGAAACCGAGTGTATAGACGTCCTGGTGAAAGATTTGCCCAATGTTGCATTCGAGAAACGGTGAGTTTTGGTGGTGGTTCTTGTATGGTGTGGGGAGGAATTTCTCTAGACGGAAAAACGGAACTTGTCTTCGTCGACCCCGCCAACGATGGCAGTGGTAGACGTGGATTAACAGCTGACCGATACATAACTGACATTCTTGAAAACCACGTAATGCCGTATGCTGGTTTTGTCGGAGAAAATTTCTTGTTTATGCATGACAATGCGAGACCTCATACCGCGCAGATCGTTACGGAATACTTGTCTGCGATCGGGATTCAACAAATGGTATGGCCAGCACGAAGTCCCGATTTGAACCCGATCGAACACCTATGGGACGAGCTAAAACGGAGAGTCCGAGCCAGGGTTCCCGCTGTTTCATCCATTCCCGAGCTTAAAGTCGCTGTGCTTGAAGAGTGGGAGAACATACCACAATATGTCATCGTAACGCTGATCAGATCGATGACTAATAGGCTACAAGAATGTATCAGGGCCCGGGGGGGTAATACCAGTTATTAAGAATATTTTTTTTGCAATAATTTTGTTTTTTATTGTTTTTATGGACTGTTTTAGCCCTACTAAATTTTCTATCAAAATTACCATTTTTCTTGCAGAGCCAATAATTTATCATTCAATAAGGTTATTATTCAATAATTTACCCTCATTGTAAAGGTTATTAACTAAACTTTTAGGCGATATATAGTTCGAATTGATACGTTCCATATTACCAAAAATATTTACCATTTTACGTGAAAAAAGGTAGTGGCTCGATTTATTTGCTCCCAAGTGTAGTTATAATGACAATTCAAACGAAAGTTTAAAATAACCGAGGCAGCAAGAGATGACCAGTCCCAACTGACGGCGTCCGTTCACAAACATGACGCATGGATCGGCACCATTTAGCTCAACCATTTTGAAAGGAACCGAATGATCCAACACATGCGCCACCGTCAGCGAGACATTCAAGTGAGCATGACTCTCAACCACCAGGGCATATTCAAGTCAATGAGAGGTATACCTATCCAATTTGCATAAATTGAATTACCATCAATGTAAAAATACGGTGAAAATGTGGCTGATGGATCAATCATACGATGAAACAGAAGAATTGCTTCTCACCCAATCCTAAGCAACTTCAGACACATTATATACGCCTCATGTCCTCACATCACACACACATTCACGCACATACTCACTCACACACACACTCACTCACACATACACACACACACACACACTCACGCGCGCACACACATTTCTCTTCTATTATACTTATCCTAATGTAAATTGTTTGTTAATTGTAATTAGTTAATAAGTCTATTATTAGGTATATTGTTAGTTTTTGGAATCACTGATTCCCAAGTCACAGGCTATAAACCTAGTTTGGGAGCCAGAAGATATATTTGTTCTCACATTAAGTACCAAATAAAAATTATTATTATATTATTATTATTATTAATTTGGTGCAGTCATTTGAAAGTTATGCGCGTACAGACATTTCGGCGACTTTGTTTAATACTTTGAAGGAAGTATTGTGTATGTAATAAAGTAATATACAGGTTGACAGCTTTGTACATCCCTCAGGCGGCCGTGCACTTTTTAAAAAAGCGTCTTTTGTCAATGAAATGGAGCCTTTATCCAGCTTTTCTGTATCATCGATTTACAAAAACCTTATTAATTTTGTTTGTCCGCGCATCCCGACTGTTCGGAGTTTCGGACATATTGTTTGGTTATCGGTTCCGATATTCTACCGATAGCCACTACCTGCCGCTTTACCTGACCGCTTGCGTACATTTTGTCTGGTCGTTCTTCGAAAAGCGATGTAACAAACATTTAAAGGAATCCGCCATAATGTAAACTTTCCGTGTTTTTTTGCTTTGAAGAAAGCATATTGCTTGTCTATTGTTACCTGAAATTGGGTACGTGACAAATTCTGGAATTTATTAATATTTTTTTGCTTCTCTATATTGTTTTTTAATTTTTTTTCTGTCTGTTTAAATTTTGCAAAAACTATTTTATCAACACGTCACTAACAACTTTATGAGCTTCTTTTTTAACCGACTTCAAAGAAAAAGGACGTTTATATTTATACGGGACGACTACTGAGACATATTATCGGAATAGATTCAACACTTTGTACAAAAAATAATAAATAGTAAAAAAAAAATTACGTAGCTAAGCTTTTGGCTTCAGCAAAAGTTTTGAAAAGGACTTTCAATGTCTGTTTTAAATGTGTTGCCGTTTCGTAATGGATTTAGATGATAAGGTAACTAAAAAGCGAAAAGTAAAAAGCTTTCAAAAACTGAAAATCTTTAGCAGAGAACACATATTTTCGGAAGTCGGTGGCAATACAAAACAACAAACAAAACAAAAGCCGCCGATTTCCAAAACAAAAGCCAAATGTGTTCTGTGCTAAAGTTATTTATCACTTTTTAGTTTTTTGAAAGCGGTTGTCATTTTCGTAAAAAAGATTTTTTTAAATTATTTTTTCTAATTAGAGACTTAACTGATAATCGTAAAGAGCATACATCAACTCGCCCCCAGCAACGATGTCTAACGAACAGACAAGCTTCGGAAAACATGCATGTAGCAGACACGGATACCTCTATATACACGTCATACACAATTACTCGAGGTTTATGATCTGTACACTGTAGCTTTGTAACGTCGGCCCGTCAAAATAAACACGCAACGCCATACATCCACTGATTTGATAACTGCAACGATGCAACGTTAAACTGAGTACGTTGATCGTAAAACGAACCCCAGTACAATGTTATTAAACGTATTGCCTGTTTTATTGAAGTATATTAAATTGGTATTGACATGACATTGTTTTATTGGTATTTTGGTGGGTGACGTGAACGGGTATTTAGTTGTTATGGGCAATTAGCTGAAAAATATCCGGTTTTATTGAATGGTATCGAATTTTTGATCTCCAAAGGTTTTCTGACAACCTAAGAAGTCGGATAGAAGTCGGATTAGACATATAAGATTTGAATATTCCTCAACGATTAATTCGTGTGTTTAAATTCATTTTTTTTCAGTATAAAGCCCGTCACAGACGTAGCAAGGCATATTACGATATATGTATTTCAGACGCCGCTATCCTACTTCCTACTAGGTAATATTATAAATGTGAAAGTTTGTGAAGATGTTTGGATGTTTGTTACTCCATCACGCGTAAACCGTTGAACAGATTTACATGAAAATTGGCACATAGGTAGACCATTTCCTGGATTAACACATAGGATACTTTTTATCCCGGTAATGTGTTCCCTTGGGATAATCGTTCTTTTCACGCGGGCGACGCCGCGGGCAGAAGCTAGTAATATATATTTTTACTGCGTCACCAAAATATGTGGACAGATATAACAAGGCATATTAATATATATATTTCAAAAATGTGACACAAACAACGATCGCAGACGTATTATGGGCGAAAATATATTATTATATTATAGCTATGTATGTGACGGGCTTAAAGTTAAACTTGATGTTTACGAATAATACTCGTTGTTATAGTAGTGTATGGGTAGTTATGGGGTAATTAATTAGGATTATGAATTTGATTATTCACTTTCTTACGCAGGTTGCCGCCCGTTGTGGCGTTCTATAGGGAGGCCTATGTTCAACAGTGGACGTCTTTCGGTTGATGATGATGTAGTCTTTCATATTTTATTTTATTTACACTTCATGCACAAAGGTACAAAGGCGGACTTAATGCCTTAGGCATTCTCTACCAGTCAACTCAGGGTGGTGAAGAGATAACACGGCAGGTGCATATAAAAAATATAACAAAATAGGTAAAGTACAAACAAAACTATATAACTAATAAAATATATACCTATATAAATATATTTATGTATATATATATAATTATATCATAAGAAAAGTAAAGACGAAATATAAAGTTCGTAAAAAGAAACGTCAAATCGGACTTCTTAAATTGTCAGGAGATTAGTCTTCTCAAAATAATTTTGGACCTGAAGCGTATTGTGTAAACATCTCTCTTCGTAAATTTAGGTGATGTGAGATTGAGGTGAGCTGTCCTTTTACAAGTGCTAAACATAAACGGTTACCTCAAAATCATCATCATCTACCTAGCCTTTTCCCAACTACATTGGGGTCGGCTTCCTTTCTAACCAGATGCAGCTGAATACCAGTGTTTTACCTACATGGAGCGACTGCCTATCTGACCTCCACAACCCAGTAACTGGATAACATGATTCCCCTTGGTAGTAGGACTTGTTGCCAGAGTTTCTGCATCAGGCGACCTATAACGACCTAAAGATCTATGAATGATAGCCGGGACCAACGGCTATTCGTGCTGTCCGAGGCACGCAGGAGTCTCCGTATGAAATGGATGGTAACCCATCCACGGACCGACCGCGGCGAGCGTAGCTTAACCATCATCCCCAATCGATCCGTATTCCGTACAGCGTTTACTTAGCTACGAGCTCGAGCTTGCTTAGCACGAGATTACCTCAAAACTCATTTTAAATACCTAAATTCATCAAGGGATATTCGGAAAAATAACAGTTTTTTAAAGTCAAAAGTCAAATCATTTATTTCAATAAGACCATTATGAGACACTTTTGAACGTCAAATAAGAAAATATTGATTCTAGTTGTCTTAGAGATATTACTTAGCAGTAAGAAAGTATGCACTAAACCGGGTTTTGCTTTTTTGTGACGTCTAGAATTTCATTTTGGTTTGATACTAAGTGACTTTAGATGTTATTCGAAAAAACTAAGTAACTTTTTACCAGAATAATTATAATTGTAAAAAGCAATTTGATCCTGAATTCAATGACGTGCACTTTATCTTATGCCACTAAGTACCTAAGTAGTTCTTTCCCGCACCAAAGATAAACACATCAAATAATTGAAGTAGAACAGAAAACTTAAAAAAAAAACTGGCCAAGTGCGAGTCGGGCTCGCGCACGAAGGGTTCCGTACCATTATCTATACAACATTAGACATCGAACAAAAAATCGGCAAGAAATCACGTTTGTTGTATGGGAGCCCTACTTAAATATGTATTTTATTGTTTTTAGTTTTTGTTGTTATAGCGCCAACAGAAATAGATAATCTGTGAAAATTTTAACTGTTTAGCTATCACGGTTCATGAGATACAGCCTGGTGACAGACAGCCATACAGACGGACAGTGGAGTCTTAGTAATAGGGTTCCGTTTTTACCCTTTGGGTACAGAACACGCACACGAACGTTTCATAGAAAAATTCTCCACAAAGGTCAGCGGTCTCTTTGGTGGCGTTTTATAGTATCGTTAACCTTTCTTTATCAATTTTATGACGTCAGTGTGTTCCGGCAGTTATGGGCACGCATCGCCAACCCTGTGGCTGCAGGTGCGCCGTGATCCTCGTGATGTCCGTTTGAAGTTTTTTTGAATGATGGGTATCACTATCTTTTAGTGGTTTTTTTTTGTCGGCGGTAAGAGAGGGTTGAATTCTGGTGCGATTTTGGTGACGTTAATTCGATCTTCTTTTGTAATTTTTGCAGTATTTAATATTGGGAATAAATATAATTACCACCAAAAAATACCAAAAAAGTATACTAAATACCAAATGTAGTAAATGATCACCAAATCTTAGTGTGCAAAATAACCAAAATCTTTTTGAACCTTATGACCCCCTAAGGCAGATCCGACATGGTTAGGTTAGAACTGTGACCCCCTACGCCAGAACCAAATCGCTTTTTTACAGTCAAACTCATACATTTCTACAATACTTTAGGAAACACAATTTTGTTGATCATTTACTATTTTTGGTTTTATATTTACTATTTTTGTTGATAATTTACTAGATCTCTTTAATATTTATTTCGAAGAGTTTAAAAATGAAATGTTTTTGAAAGGATCGTCGTACCCTTTTCCGGTTTCTGGGAACTAATAACCCAAATTAACAAAAAGTTATCCTTCTCGAAGTCGGAAGACTCACTTGGAATGTTAAACAGACGATATAATGTAATCCACAGTATTCTTTCATATCTCAAGCAGAAAGGTAGTACTGATAGTAACAATCCGATTGATTATTCAGCGGGTTTACCTGTACTTACTATATTAATAAAATGTTATATACTATGCGAAAGCGAGTTTGCCTATTTGTTTGTTTACACTTTCACGGATAAGCTACTAAACCGATTTAAATGAAATTTTGTACAGCCTAAGCTTGCGCCTCAAGAAATGATATATGGATAAGAATTATTTATTGCGTAACTGTGTACAATGAGATCTTGTAATAAAGCATAATAGTTTTAAGATCAACAGGCTACCCCATGTCGGTTAAACAATATTTAACAAAGATAGCAAATTAAATAGTGTTAGGTACATCCATAATTTTTACGTTCATTATTTTTTGTCACAAAACTCATGCAAATTATTAGTATAAACATTATTTTTTTTAAATTTGGTTTTAAACAAGTTTCCATTTAATTTAATTTTAAAACATGAAAAATTATAAGTATAAATCCATTTAGTAGATTACAAAAAGCTTACTGTTTGTAATCCCACAGAGCGTGAAGCTGACATGGATATTTGCAATTTCGTACATTAAAAATCAAATGTGCATCGCGATGTATGTAATAAGTTAAACAAAGTTGTCTGCGCATTAAAGAAAGTCCATAGTCCGTGGCCCGACCCGCTAGACCGTGAACAGAGTAATATTTTGAATAAATTACAATTTCCCATCGTAAAGGAGGTATGAATAGAAATTAAGTGTTTTTATTGGCTGCACCTCTGTTAGGCTGCGTTTCCACCAAAGATGTGTAGCGAGCAGGGGCGTAGCTACCGCCGTATCAGCCCTATCAATGATACGGGGCCCCCGGGCTGCAGGGGCCCCAACGTGTGTAAGGAAAATTTCATAAAATGTTACCCACAATCTCACTCAAACTTAGGTCGTTCGCTTCGAGCAATTCATTGTAAGTAATTATTTATTTGCCTTTTTTTTGTGTAAACAGGAGCCAAGCTGCTGACGCTGACGCTTGAACCTTTTGCTTCCGGTATTATAGTTCTGTGTATGAACTACTACAAGCTGTAATACTGGAAACAAGAAACTTTATTCTATTCTAATCAAAGTATCTAGGTACAGTAAATTATTTTATACAAAAAGATACATCGCTTTTGGGCTTCGCCGTATCGGGCAGAAGGGCCCCCGACAAATTTTGGGCATCACGACAGGGCCATTCTAGGGCAAGCAACGCCACTGTTAGCGAGGGATGTGTGTGGAACTAACCTATTACAGCGCTAGCTAAAACGCCTTATTCACCGTCTATTTTTGCTGTACGTCCCGCTAAGGTCATACACGATGCACGATGCAAAAGTACCGTGAAAAAAAACAATTAATAATAATTATTGACGTACAGCAAGCTTATTCACGGTCGTGCATCGTGCATGACCTTGGTGGGACGTACAGCAAGATTGATGGTGAATATGGCGCATTAGTAGAAGTTATGACAATGGAGCTTTATCTTTGGTCATTATTACACATATCCCTCGCTACGCAACCTTGCACATCTCTGGTGGAAACGCAGCCTTATACGTGTTTTGAAATTATTTTCGAGTGCTTGCTGTTATCTTTTTAATAGTCCTTCGACCTTGTAATGACTTTTATGAGGCATTTAGGTTCTATGCTAGAGATCACACATATAAAGGAAAATATAAAGCGCACTTAAACTCATATTGCCGTGTCATATTATAAATAGAAATAAGTTGATACATTTTATCGTAACGCTACATAGTCCCGACTATTAAGGGTTAAGCCTTGCATTTGTTATGAGAAAGCGCTTAAAGTGCTATAAGTAATTAAAACTCGTCTTTTTTACTGTTTAAAGTTTAAAACTAGCACTTCGCCCGCGTAAATTTTCTTATGGATTCCTACATTTTGATAATAAATTATTGCTTGTTACTCGCTGAATGTAGCAGGTATAATTTTATTATTTGGAAGAAATAAATATGGCACTTTTTACTTGTAAGAAATTTAACAAGCTGTCCGTTATGCGGTCACAATAGCTAAACAATCGTAATCCATATTATTCATATTTAAAAGGCGAAAGTAACTATCTGTTAAGTTTTCACGGTGCAGCAGCTGAACCGATTTTGATGAAATTTGATATAAAAATAGCCTGAACCCTGGGGAAGGACATAGGCTACGTACATACTTTTTAATCTGCGATTTCGTCTGCATCCGCGATAACCGACATCCGCGCGGACGAAGTCGCGGGCAAAAAAAACCAGTGAGTCATATTATTATGTGTCTTTGGACAGGGAAATGGTAATATGACATTATAGTTGATTACGTTTTCTTTTTTTCACATATTATAAACATTATAAATATTAACGGTCACTTTAAGCTACTAAAAACACTCTCCAGGAGACGGTTAAACTATCAAGCGAAATAAATTGCAATACAATGCGCCCCATCTTAAATGCACCAAAGAATTTATGATAGCAAACCAAGCGATAAACTCAAAAATAAATTGGGTGTCGCCATAATACTGCGTTACATAAACCCGTTCACTATTATTCGAATATAGAACGTATGGGGGGCAAACGGGAGGAACGATTCCTTCGAATTTATTGTTCGCGCGCCGTTTTCGCGTCGTATTCAAAAGAGTTATTGGTTATTGTCGATGGGCACGTTATTGTTCGACTTTAGAGGGGGGCGCTCGGCTCCGTATGTTATCTTTTTCGAAATGGCAATAAATTTTAAATGAATCGCCGTGTGATTGCGATCGTTGAAGTGGTTATCGTTTCGAGAATGTTCTTTTGTATGGCGGCTGATGTAGCCGACGCCTTTTATTGGTGTACACTGGGCCTTAATCGACTGTTATGTTTCGTATAGCTTTAATTAAGAACTAAAAGCGGTGTGTTGTGGTGAAGAACGTAGGTGATCTTTCTGTGTTATTAACTTTTGTTGCTTCATAATGTTTGAGATACGACTTGAAAGTGTATAATTTTTTTTACTCTTTTTACCTTCAGATTGTGATGTAAAAAAGCTTTATTTTAATTAGGTAGGTGAGTATGTACATAATTGCACGCAATATTTTAGATCTGTATACTTGACCATAAGTTTCGTTAAAAGTGAAAGTTCTACCAGCGACTGTATTAACAGACTTGTTAGGATTAGAAACAATCTGCTTTCGATTTGTCGATGAAACTTAATCTAAACTAATTAACCAAGAGAAAAGAATTGATTTTTTATATGTGAATATGTTTGTTTACTATGGATAAACTCAAAAAATACTTGACCGATTTTAATTATTATTATATCAATATGAAGCTACGGTATCCCTGAGTGTAATATTAAAGTTAGTTCTTTAATAAATTATTGCAGCGTCTTTAAATATTTTAGGTAGGTACTGAATTATATCGTGAAACCTATTCCATAATGTCTTCAATACTAGTACTGTACCTAGTAGTTCACTTGTCCGCAAGTACCTATTATGGCCAGCACTCATTGCCCTTAGTTGACACGTACAATTTGCGCGGGAAGAATACCAGCTGCGACTGTTTCCGGCATTCCATCTAATGTAAATCATTTTAAATACCAATTCCGGTTGAATTTAAATGGAGGATATTGCAGTTTAGTTTTGAACTATGAATACGCTTCATGCTTTTTGGTTAACGTGTTTTTTTTTTAAGAATATTTTTATTTAAGGCCGATAAAAAGATGGATGGATTGTGTGAAAAATGAATGATATGGGTGGGTGGTATAGGTATATGGGAGACCACATATATAATTATGTATGTGTAGTTTATAGATAGATAAAACATTTATACGATGCACACAAAAGACTCATTAGAACACAAAAAATACAAATCAAATGAGGATTAGAACAAAGTGCGGTGTGCGTCTCAAGGTTGCACCAAATGGGAGTCCAGCTCAGCATGTGTCAGGCAAGTATACCTGACGCTGATATTCTGCTGAATCCCTGCAGTGACATACGGACGTCGAGCATATGAGATATATTAGCGTTATCTAATATATAAAATTCTCGTGTCACAGTTTTCGTTCCCGTACTCCTCCGAAACGGCTTGACCGATTCTGATGAAATTTTGTGTGCATATTGGGTAGGTCTGAGAATCGGCCAACATCTATTTTTCATCCCCATTTTTCACCCCCTTTTCATCCCCAGTAGGTAGATCGGGACAGGACAACGTCTGTCGGGTCAGCTAGTAATATATATATTTTTGGTTATTATATTTTGATTATTTTGGTTTATATATTTTTAACTTTTTAAATGATTACTTCTTGTTATGCACCCGCCATGTTCTGCTCCTCATGTCATCTCTTCACCACTCTTGGTTGACTGGTAGAGAATGCCTAAGGGATTCAGTCCGCCTTTGTGCATGAAGTATAAATAAATAAATAAGGAAAAGGTCAGTGATATCGTGATTATTGATAGCCACAGTATGTAAGAAGAAAACGTATTGCGCCGACGCTAAGTAACATCGCACGCGCGCGCGCGCGCTCACCAGTTGGCGCCACTGTCGAAGTGTCGAGTAAGGTCCGAAAGTTTGTTATTACGAGCGTGAAAACATATCGTGAAAACGCGTGAAATCATATTTAATACCTTAAAATCGTACCGCAAAAATATCGATCATGCCGTAGTGTTTCGCAGTCCCGTTTTATTCGGAATATAAGGAGGACTTAAGTTTCCGAAAGATAAAACTATCAAAGCACTGACATTCATTGAGGCTATAACTCATACTTGACGTAATAAATCTCAAGTATTGCAAAATATTCACAACATTATTCTAATTAGAAATAGACCCGCGTAGCCTACCCACAAACAGTGACATTTCGTCGATGAGCGTGCAATTCCGTGTAACAAAAATTTTTAAATACCGCGAAAGTACACTTTCGCTGATTTAACATAAGGTCGAAATTTGCGGTATTTAAAAATGTTAGTTCCGCGGAATTGCACGCTCAACGACGATTTGACGTTTCGGAGACCTCACGCTACACTAGCGCCTCTAGCGGCGCATTCATACGCGATAACCCTCATTGCAGGAATATCATGAAACCCTCGTTGCTAAGTAAAAGCTATACGGACCTGTTGATTATGAATAAGCTACGCTTACCGCGGTCTACCCAGGGATGGGTGACCACATCCATTTCATACCGAGACCCCTTCCTGCCTCGGAAAGCACGTAAAGCTGTTGGTCCCGGCTGTCATTCGTAGATCTTTGACTGTCGATATGGATATGCAACACTATTCGTAAATCAATGCAGCTCCTGGACTACGTATATCGTCCTTATTGTAATAATTAATAGAATGTCTAATAGTTTTGGTGTTAATGGTAATAATTTAAAACACTTCAGATATGTAATATAATGCAAGAAAATAATAATAGTTGTATGTCATTATTGGCAAAGCATAGCGCACTGTTTAAATATTTAAGATCTTTTATGTATATATATACCTATGTTTAACAAACAAATAAACTATTCTATTCTATTCTACGTCGTGAAGCAGTTCCGGGTAGTCAGAAGCCAATAAGTCTGACAAACAGTCTTACCCAGTTACTGGGTTGTGGAGGTCAGACAGTCACTGGCTCCATGTAAAACACTGGTATTCAGCTGCATCTGGCTAGAGTGGAAGCCGACCCCAACTTATTTGGGAAACGGCTAGACTGATGTGGTAAAGTCGTAGAATTTTCTGATAGTCAGTGCAATAGTGGCTTCGAAATATCTATACTCCATTTACAATAGCATTAGACAGAAGTTAAAAAAGGTTCTTTCTAATGCACATTTACAAAATGTGCATTAAAAAGAACCTTCGCTACACAAGTACATTAAACCTGTTAAAGTCACGATGAAAACCGAATTTATTATAATCTATTTTTACAGTAGCTGTCGCGCGTATTTGTAATAATTTTAATAATTTATCTTCTAAAATTATGTGGCTTTCATTTAGTTGTATATTTAATTCCAATTTAAAATTACAGTGTCAATGCTAAAAACCTAACAGAAGTAGGGATGAGCATTACCCGGAACGTTATTCGTTTCGCTGTAATTCTATCAAATTTAGATTCTTACCTAATCTTTAAAAGACTTTTATTCTGTTTATATTATTTTACGTCCATATTTAGTACTATCTTAGATCTATTTATCAAAATTATGTTAATATGTTTTATTAAAATTGTTTTAACTTATTTTTGAAATAAAATGTTTTGTGTTCCTACTTCTATGAGCCGCTTTTTTCTAATGCTATTATAAATGGAGTATAGTACTGACGCTGTTGTCATAATTTCTTTTAACGTCTTACTTACATTCATAAAGGTAAATGCCAAGGAAAAAATTTCGCGTTTCTCGCTTTCCAATAACTTATGTCAATGTACCCTTGTGTGTATACCTTTTTCCCTATTTTGCTTGCTATAATTTGGAGGGTAACCTATTATGATTATTGAAGAATTGAAACTTAAGTAATTTAATATTTTATTGACACAGACGGGGGAACAATGGCGTCCATATTGCTGACCAGCTGTCATGGCATTGATTTAAAAATTAAAATACCAATTTATTTCATTCATCACTCCCAGTGGATCATGAACTCCATTTTGAAGTGTTGTAACTCGATGTGCTCATTCGATTCTTACAATCGATAAACAGCTGACAATCAAACCCCTTCTATTACAGTCGTAATCTACATACAAATGTTCTAACAGTCGAGTATTCCGATAAATTTTACAAACACCAGTAACCAGGGGCGTGCACAGAGTTTTTAGACAGGGTAGGCAGAAAAAAATAGGTATGCAGGGTCGACAGATATAGTTAAAGTTTACTTAGAAACCGATGGATGTTTTTGAATAAAATAAAATAAAATTAATAGAGAATAAACATTTCAATGATTTAATTAAACATTCGAAAACATCCATCGGTTTCTAAGTCAACTTCAACCATTTCCGTCTTTCCGATGACCTGCATACCTATCTCTTTTGATGACTGTACCTAAGTGATTTGCCACCTCAAATGATTCCTAGATTGACTGAATTTATAGACATCAATTAGTTTTTTTGCTGCCGTAGAAAAAATATGAATAGGACTGTATCGATGTAATGCCTCGTTTCAGGCGATTATATTATTTGAAAATAGTAGGAAAGGTAAACAGAACAACCGCTGTATAGGTACTCAAGCGTCAGGCCCGCGTCACAGAGTAGGTAGGTATGTACCTCCTCCTAAAGCATCACACGAACAGATGTGTTCAATTTTTTTTAATCGATTTTATGATAGAAACTCAAAACAGGGTTAAAAATAATATGCGTAGAAGAAAAACGTTTTGCAATCTACTAAACAAGGAACAATTAGGTACTTACCTAATGTGTTTTTTTACCAATAAAATAATCTCAAGTTCACAACTTACTAGAAGTAGGTATTACAAGCACCTACCCTTTTCCCTTTCATGTGATGATGAGGTGATTATCTATCATAATATTGAGTACCGAAACCTAAACAAAATGTAGGCATTTTATTCGGGTTCGGTTCTACAACAAAATCTCGCGAATCTTCTACCTACTTTAATTGATGTAATAAAACAGAACTGTACCAACCTCTTACGACCTAATCGCATGGTTTGTTTGTATTGATTGAAATCTAGCGGCTATCCTCGATCAGTGTTTTTTCACCGAAGCCAAAAGAAAGTTTTGAAAAGGAATCATTTTTTAAGTATTGTCTGTACCTACATAACTACACAACAAACTTTCACAGTGAAGTTATTCCATTTTACACACTAGTAACAACGTTGAAATAATATAAAAATGCATTCACAAAACCATGAAACAAACCAAAACAAAAAAAATGGCGACTCAGAATAATTCACGTATATTTTTGTACCAACACAATTGTCGTATTCCGTCGTGTAAACTCGTGTAGTAAAATCTAAAATGTTAAAAAGACAATGTCTTCAGTTCGCGTTGTGTGCGTGAGTTGTGACATTGTGTGTCATGTACGAATAGAAAATGCACACGCGTGCTACGAGCCTGTCACGAGGCACACATCCAAACAAAATATAATAATCTAGGCACAAATATTTTGTGTCTCTCCCGTAGGATCCTAGCGGCGCTAGTGCAGCGCGAAGCGATCGAAATGCGCGGACTAAGGCGCGAACGTATCGATGAGACTTCGTGTTACCACCGTTACGCGACAGATGGAGCTGATTTAAGATTTTTTTATTAATTGAGAGTAATTACTCGTGTATAAAATATTAGAGATATCAAAATAAATTAAAACAAGATAATAAATATTTATCTGAGTTGTAGGGTAGGCAATGTCTATGTGACTGTATGAACCGCACGCCACTGCCAGTAACGGACCATAACTAACGTTATACTTCATCAAACATTATGTTGTTTTAATTAACATATATTCAATATCATGTTATTGTTTTTTTATCAACATGGCCGCGGTAGTGCGTGTCCGATTCCAATAAACAATAATATAAATAGTAAATAAAATACGCACGTGTTTGTGATTTTTATAGTATTTTTGTTTGTAGATGTGTGCTTGATAGTAAATATCGTAGGTTGGAAATACATGGGGAAATTAATCCTGATTATTTCATGTGTTGATATTAGCTTTCGATATTCTTAAATGTAATGTTAGTGGTGCGTGTATCATGTTCCACGATAATCGAGTTAGTTAGTCCCGGTAATAAATCAAACCGATAATTTATTAGGTCAAAGTATAAACAGGAAACATTCAGTTTTCGACGTTCAATTGTTTGTTTTTCTTCCGTGGAAACAAAACTTACTGTGGAGTAATGTTTTGGTCATGCCATACGTAGAATGAAGTCTTATTTCTACAAGGCGTGAAAACGAATAAGTAGAAACAAACTTGAAATATTTTTTTGTAATCCTACCATTGTAGTTCCTATTCTACTACTAAGTATTAACTGGAAAGTTTGTAAGAATGGATGAATAGAGGCTTGTGCTTGTTACTCTTTCACGCTCAAACAGTTTATCAGAATTAGCTCAACTTTAACACACATATGTATACATTCATCTATATAACTTAAATGTGACTAAGCAGGACAAATCTGCGGGGCAAACTGTGGGCACAGGTAACATAGAACTGGTGTCCTGAGACAGACGGGGTCGCGACAGGCCACGAAGGAGATGGCGGGACGAACTGGACGAATTCCTCCAAAACTGGATGGATAAAGCTCAGGATCGGGATAGATGAAAGGCATGGAGAGAGGGACAGAAAGATAACAAAAAGAAAAAAAATAAAAAAATAGCGGGCCCTGAGTTGTCCTGCCATGAAAAGAAGCGCCACATTCAACTGACTAATTAGCAGACACAATAGTAAAACAATTGATGCCGGACTCCTTGAGGCTTTTGCACAGATGGAGGGTATGTTATTCTTTTTAGCTAGGCAATAAAAAGTACCTCCCAAAGTTATTTAATGTTGTCAATTGTTCAGCAAATCAAATTTGGTGACATACCGACAGCAGCGCCACCTACCGGGTGCAATTTTGTTTTCAAACTATCCGGGAACCTATTGAAACATACACACTTAAATTTCATCCAAATCTGTACGACCGTTTAAGAGGAGTTAGGTGACAAACACACGTACAGAACAGTGGCGCGCCTAGGGGTCCAGGTTAGAACAAGCCCGATAGACATTTTACGATTAAGAGAAAATGGGCAAATCATGTAATGATTAGCTCATGTTATGCTGATTAGGCTGATATGACGATGATGATGATAATGATGCTGATTAGTGCAAGCCGGGCTTTTCGGCTTGTATGAAGGTCCCGCCACTGGTACAGAAGAATTGGGACAGTTTAGCGTCTACCCAAACGAAGTCATAGGCACTATAGTTATATAATTCTACATAGAGGAAGTATGTCACCAAAACATTTCCATAGATAACGAAAGTATATTCACGTTAGCAACCAACGTAAAAACTGTATAATTACAGCACACTTTCATCAATGACACGGAATTCGAAACATCCGCCGCGTCCCGTCGTCGTGAAACGTTTGCGCAGCGAATTAATTCAATAATTTGTATTATACTCAGCTTTTGCTAAGACGAATATCATCAAGTTGGTATTCCGCATTCCTAGAGATTGGCTCTATAAAGATTCAGTTAATAGTCCACATTTCATCCCACGTGCTGCTCGGTTAAGGCCAAGCTGCCTGGGAGTTTTGACCATATCATTTATTTAAGTATAGGAGAATGATATGAATGAGAAGGGAGGCGGTGTTGTCTTGACTGTTGACAGAACGAATGAAAGAAGTTTCTTACTCGTTCTCCTCCATAGAGACCTACGCTACGTTTTGGAACGAGCAACTAGGTTCATTTTTCTGACTAACTGACTCTTTGACAATTCAAAAGTGCTTGTAATGGTTTAATAGAAATAAATGCTTTGACTTTGACTTTGAAGAAAACGTGTTGTGCCGACCCCAAGTAAAATGGGATAAGGGCAGAAGGATGTTGATGACTTATTGACTGTAGATTTGCTTTTGCGCGGTTTTGTGAAAAAGGGAAAAAAGACATTTATCTAGACAGGAACCCTACATATTAAGTATTTTGATCCCAGCATAGTCGAGTGAAAATCCACATGGATCTTGTTATAACTGTTCAGATGTAAGTAATCAAGTACCTACCTAGTATTTACTAACTTTTGCCCACGAATTGTCCACGTGAATTTTCTTAGAGATCCCTATTTTTCTGTAATAAAATATAACCTTTAACCCTCAGGAATAACGTCGCTTCGTATTACCGAAACAAATTTCAAAATTAGACCAGTTGTTTCGGAGATTTACGCGTTTAAACAACAAAAAGAAACCGTATCGGTCTAATGTCCATAACAATGATCTTACTAAACGTATTGCAATTAAGTGCAGCAGATATTTAGCCATCATTTAGTTTCAATTAAATGAGAATTACCAAGTGTTTTGGTAGTATCTAAGGGCGGGTTGCTTAAACTATACTGACGGGTAACAGTCAAAAATGGTACGAACTACTATCGTCAAATCAAAAAAATGGGTTGTTTCACAAAATCGTACGTCAAAAAGTTACTATTACCATAACCGACCAGTCAACGTAAGTTTGTGTTGTCAAACAGCTACGTCAAACATCAAAATGTAATAAAAAAAAAAAAAAAAAAATATCTTGGGACAACTCACACACGGTCATCTAACCCAAGCTAAGCAGAGCTTGTGTTATGGTAACCAGACAACTGATATACATACTTATATAATTTATAAATACATACATATTATAGATAAACACCCAGACACAGAACAAACAATCATGCTCATCACACAAAGTTTGTCCTGGGTGGGAATCGAACCCACGACCTCCGGCTTAGCAGTCAGGGGAATGGAATCTCTTATAGAATAACTTTGACTGACGGATTTTTATGTCATGAAACAACCCGTTACATTTAACGTACGTTAAACATTTCACGTCATACCGTCCGTATGTAACGTTAACCGATTGTTTGAAACAGCCCGCCTTAAGTGCCATGATTTAAATCACTTAAATAGATAGGTACAATCAAATGTTTATTGAACAAATGCAATGCTATCAACATGCTTTGAATAATTAGACTGTGTAGAAGCAAACTGTTCGTACTTTCAGTTACACGTGATTTGATTAGCAAAGTTGTAGTAGGTAATGAAAAACGGAACTATTATAGGATCACTCCGTATGTCCGTCAGTGACAGCCGCTTTCCTTCGAATCTACTGCTGAAATTAAATTTTCGTTAGGTTAAGTTTAAGGAATTTAATGTTGGTTACATAAGTTGAAATTTGGTATACATATAATTTTTTGTGACCTAAACACGGACGCATTATAACGTAAATAAATAAACTATGAACATGGGGTTCATTATTGGGGGCAAAGGCTATTTAAAATAAGTTTTGCAAATAGAACCGTTTGACATATATCTAATGAAAGAGCTAGTTTTCAATTTTTTTATTGTATTAATTAAAAGTACATAAAAAAGTATTAAAAAAAACTGAATGAGATAAATCTAATCTTTTTTTTTCTTTTTGTGTAGCATTATGTTCACAATTAAGTAGTGTTCTGTTAAAAAATCTCGTATAATTTTAGTTTCGTAACCAACAAACAAAATATTTACTAATATTTAAATAAGCTTACGCTGGATTAGTGCTCAAACAGCGTCTAGTTTTCCGTAACCTTTAACCCAGACTACGGAAGCCACAGAAATACTGACGATTTTCGACATAACCCAGAAACTAAAAGAAAATAATTACTAATTTGTCGCCACTCGGTACTTAAACTACTACTACACTTACACACACACACCACACACACACACCACACACAAACACTACACACACACACACACACACTGTACTTTTGTTTTATATTTTTTTATTTTTCCATTCATACCAATTCGTAATTATTTCCATTAATTCTTTGTTCTTTTTTTTATAACTACATTTCTTTTTGTATGTATTGTTGTCTACTAAGTGCAATTCACGGCAACAAAAAAACCTTTTTAATTCTATTTACCAAAATTTAAAGTGCTACTCAATAATCGTAACACGTGTACATAACTTAAACGCAAAGACAGTCCTTTAGCAATCTAGTAACCGCCATTGCAGCTTCCCCTTAACCAGTGTAACATGTAATTGGGCCAGGATGTCGGGAATAACCGGCTGATTCATACAATCTCGTGACTACGCCCACCGGCGGTACACTTTCAGTACAATGTGAACATAGACTCAGCTGATAGACAGAAACTAGTTCGTTTTTGCTCATCCTTTGTCGATTTTTACGGTTCCGTACCTCAAAAGGAAAAAACGGAACCCTTATAGGATCACTTTGTTGTCCGTCTGTCTGTCTGTCTGTCAAGACTCTTTATCTCGGGAACGCGTGGAGGTATCGAGTTGAAATTAAAACCATATACTCAAGTCTACGTTCCCTTGATGCTATAAAAAAATTTAATACGGCCGTATAAGTCGCAAAAAACGCATTTATAATATTAAGTAGATTATAGTATGGATAGTAGGTATGGATTAGTATAGAAGTTTGGACATGTACCTACAAATATGTACGGAACTCTCGGTGGGCGAGTCCGACTCGCACTTGTCCGGTTTTTTACTTGTTTCGGAAAGCACGTAAAGCCGTTGTTCCCGGCGGTCATTCGTAGATCTTCGACATTTATGAGTAGTCAGAAACCAGCATGTTTGACAACCCGTCTTACCAAGGAGTATCGTTTTACTTAGGCTAAAGGTATTTATCTATGGGTCTATGTTACATGAAAATAAATGATTTTATTATGATTAATGTTAAAAGGCCAGAAAATAATTCTGGCCAACTCATTCTGGCCAATTCATTCAAAATTCGTCAAGTAAGTAAACTTCATGATTAAACAGTATTTAATCATGAAGTTTCAAGGTCAGCGAAAAGTTCCTTAAGTTTCTGTTATTGTATAAACAAAGGCTTCGCGTTTATTTTGGTTTTACTTGATCTGCATGCTAAGCTTTCCAAGTTTATTAATTAATATTTTAATTTCCCACGGCCTGTAATAGTTTTTTTTTGTATGATATACGAAACGACACAACCCATAAAAACCGACCTTTACCTTCGAGAATTAGCTATTTAATTTTAATGAGGAAAGAAGGAAATCGTAAACACTTGATATGCTAACTAGTAAGGGGCAAACAAAATGTTGTAAGAATACAAAAAGGGTCACATTATAACGACAGGTGACACATTGGGTCTCTTCTTACCCTAAAAAAAGTCACGTTACACCACTATTTTTGCAGGAATTTAAGAAACCTGACGGTACGGACGTCTAGGGATTTTAATGTAATGCAGCACACCTAAGGTCATGATTTTATAGTTGAAATTTCAACGACAATAATTGTTGAAGCTACAAAATCACAATCGTAGTACGTGTTTGAAATTTCAACTATAATGTCATGATGAAAAGGTATAATTATTATGTTTAGTCCGTGTGGTGTCGGACGTAAAGAATAGCACCATCCCATATCTTCCCGTGGGTGTCGTAAGAGGCGACTAAGGGACTCGCCAGAGAAAAAGACAAAATCACAATCGTAGTACGTGTTTGAAATTTCAACTATAATGTCATGATGAAAAGGTATAATTATTATGTTTAGTCCGTGTGGTGTCGGACGTAAAGAATAGCACCATCCCATATCTTCCCGTGGGTGTCGTAAGAGGCGACTAAGGGACTCACCAGAGAATAGGCAGCAGCGTTCTCTGTGCCTTTGTAACAACCATACTGCGATCGCCAACCCGCCTGCCAAGCGTGGCGATTATGGCAAAGCCCGCCCCCTTGGGGAGGCCTATGTCCAGCAGTGGACGTCTTTGGGCTGATGATGAAATGATGATTATGTTTCGTCACATAAAAATACGTCGCCGTGCCGTGTCGCCATTCTACATATGCCCTAAAGACTACGTACAAAAAATACGTTCCTTGTAGGGGGCCGCACCTTAATTTTAACTTAATTTTATTTTTATTACTAGTTGTAGTGGTTGTCATTCGTAGATCTTTAACAGTCATTAAGGTAGTCTGCTAGTCGGTAGGAAAATCTGATAACTAGTCTTACCAAGGTGTATCGTGTTAAACAGTGACTGGGTTGTGGAGGTCAGAGCGGCAGTCGCTCCATGTAAAACATTGGTATTCAGCTGCATTGGTAAGACTGGAAGCCGACCCCAACATAGTTGGGAAAAGGCTGGGCAGATTATAATGTTGGTATAGCGGCCATAGTTAATAATTAAAAGACTCGGCCGTAATGGGTACACACTGTGAAAATTTCAAATGTGTACCCATTACGGCTCAAAAATTTTAGCCTTGTGGCAGATAGGCAGAGAGACATACAGCCGAGTCTTAGTAATAGGGTCCTGTTTAAACAGTTTTTGTCTACGGAATCCTAAAAGGTATTTTTAAGCAGACAAAACAGCGGAAACATTTCTCGATTGCCACTACTAAAAATGTATTTAAAACATCTGTTACTACGCTGCCGTAGCTACTGTCGACTCGACTTACTACGCCGTAACCAGTTCCTTCTTGTAAAATATTGCGGTTTTTTTCCGCCATTCGTACGACACTCATATACATAATATAAATTATCCACCCAGACGACATTTCGTACTTTTAATTCCAACATTATTTTCTTTATAAAAATGAATGGGATTCACAAATTGCGAATTTCAATGCCACACGATTCTATTTAGGTTGCACGTGCCAATTTCTTAGGTTTATTCCTCAAGGTTGTTAGATAAGTGAGTGTATATAGGTTAGTAGGCTTGTCGGAAGATATCGTATTGTGTGCGCTGGGAAGCTATTGGTTTTGATTACAGTAGCCTTTGTGTGCCCTGAGCGTTGTGGGCTGATTGGAGAAGACGCCTATCGGGCGATAACGTGATAGGACGTTTGTTTAGGTTGCTAGACGAGTCTAGAAGTTTTAATGAAATATATGTATACTAAAAGTTGAAAATATGTGGAGGTTTCCTTAAAAGGATATATACATGACGTTTTGACATATTTTCATTGTTTTATTTTATATGTATAGGTATATATAAGTATTTGTTTTTCGTTTTTGCATTATTTTTGTACTCATTATACTTCTTTTATCTGTAATGTTAGCGTAATTGGCTCATAATAGCCGTGTTAGCATTAAAAAAAAAAATACCTTCTAGTTGTGTAACGGACGTGTGGGGGGAACCTGTCAAATACAGAGTGATTTTTTGTTTCACTGCCGATGTTTCAGTGATTTATTGTTCCTTATTATTTTTTTTTTATATTTATGAGTAATTTTTAACTCTCAAGTGTTCTTTAATAAAATGTTTATTTTCAGGAATTGATAGGCTCACATGATAAAAACACCTTCGAAAAGGGGGTAATTAGTTGATGACGCTGTTAGCACCTACGTCTTATTTACTTTTACCATTTACACATCAATAAACACATGTCGTAGTAACTTAGAATTCGGCTTACAACACGAGGAAGCGTTTTAAGAATTACTTACTAATATAAATATTTACAAGGTGTACATAACAAAAATATTCCACGAATAGTTTCACCTTCCTTTGACTAATAAAAAATAAAGTATTCAGAGACATATTTCCTTAAGGCGCTAACAAGCGACTTCCACAGATTTTAGTTTAAAATCATTTACACGACACATTTTGACGTGATTGTCAACTTGACGTGATTGTCAGTTGACAATCACGTCAAAATGTGTCGTGTAAATGATTTGAAAAAAATATATGTTAAACTAGAACATTTTCTTAATCATTTAGTATGTGAATATCTTTGATTAAGTTCATATTAAATAGTTTAATTAACTCGTGAAGTTGTGTCTGACGCGGATAAAACATTGATAATCACAAAAAATCTACCAGGTATATTTAATAGAAACTTTCACTATCTTAGACAGTCAGACAATTTTATTATCTGATCTATCTTTTAGAATACGCCTTTTCATAAGTTAAAGAATACTCTTTCTTTTATTTAATTTTTTCGACTAAACTTTGAGAGTTTTGGACGCAGCGCATACGATTCCCTGGTCGCTCAAGCTCGCCGGCGTATATCGTCGCCTTAATACTTAGAAAGACAGGGTCTTGCATATTTGCTATTCTACTGATGTTTAGATATTAGTTATCCTGCTATCGGGGAAATCCTTTGAGAACGTAAATGCATACATTATCATCATCTATACGCTACTTACCTATTACATTATACATATAAATGAGATTATCATTCACATTTATCATTTTATAAACTAATGATATTACTATTGCGAATATAATGTAACTTTTCTGCTTCATCTCTGGTAAACAGGTGATAGACGCCACGAGATAAAACTGCGTAGGTACTTACCCTTAACAACCTTTTTGCTGTTTCACTGTAAAAGTAGGTGTATTTAGGGTTAGGTGAAGGCGAAAACGATCGTCAAACCAAAAGTAAAACCAAAGTACGTCTATGCCGCTGGACACATAGAAAAGACATAAGACGAGGACGGGGCGCGGACATAATATATGTCTCTTCCGCGTCCAGTCATACAAAATATATAGAAACGTCGGGGCGCAAAGCATATAGAAAAGACAGGGCGCGGACACGACGCTTACTCGTCTGCGCCCTATTGTAAAAACATAGAAAGGACGGGGCACGGACGCGAGCGGACGAGAACGGGGGTGCGTGCGTGGTGGAGCGCGGGTGTAGGTAATCGCGTGGTGCAAGGGTCACTGTCACACACATCTACCTGCGTAATCTCTAGTGACGCCCAGCGTTACGTCCGTGCCTCGTCTTTTCTACGTGTTTTAAAAAGTCACAACGGCGCCCCATCTGCGCCTTGCCTGCGCCCCGTCGTCGTCTTATGTCTTTTTTTTCTGTGTGTCCAGCGCCTTAGACGCATTTTATGGCAACGTACCTGGGACGTTTCTGCTATTATAACCGTCTATAAGTGGCGTTGATCACTTCATCATCACCATGTCAATCTTTAGACGCCCACTGCTGGGCATAGGTCTCCCCCAAGGACGGCCGTAATCGCCATGCTTGGCCGATGCATTTTGGCGATCACAGTAGGTGTTATGGTACTCAGAAGGACGCTGCTGCCTATTCTCTGGTCAATATCCCTCTGTCACCCACGGGTAAAAATAGGGTGGTGCTATTACTGCGTTGATCACTTACCTACCTATTGTTTATGTGCCGGACAAAGACTTCTTCTCCATTCCTTTCATCGGTCTCTATTTGGAGAACGTTTTGCCAATCGTCAAGAAAGCAGTCCCAAATGCTCCCGCCATGTTCGACGCGGTCTACCCCGTCTCGCTGTTTTGGAATCCAACAACGTAAAAAAAGCTATATATTGGGAAAAAAAAAACGAAAACAACACACACACAAACACACACACACACCACACCACCCATACCCACACCACACCACACCACACCTTTCACATAATGTGTAACAATACTCACGTTTCGTTTAATGGTAAAAAAAAACTATTTTCACCATTGGAAAATACTGCGGAAAGCGTGTCTAGGGCTCATGTAGCTGCTGCGATAATAATAAAAACATTCTGCGTCACCAAACGATACGGAATTCGCACAAAATCAGGTGGGACGTTGCTGATATAAATATATGTAAAAAAAGATTTCCCGGTTCCACTAAAGACGAAAGAATTATTATGTAAATTGAGCGAATCAGCTGCTTTTTTGCCCACGCGCGTTGTAAAATCGAAAGAAATGGGTTAATAGTCTTAATACAGTTGCAAGCCTTGATTTAGTAACCGAGGGTCTACCCACTTTCTTGCAGAATACCATTCTTTCTTCCATTTCCATAACGACAACCTTATACTCGTACTCAACTTGTAGACCAGTGGAAAATGGGGCCTTTTTGTTACATAGGAATTTCCTTCAAATTCGCGCCACAGCAATTGATTCTTGTCCCGAATTCCTTCTTCTCTTTCTTCTTCTTCTGTTGATCTTTACATTTCATTGCCGCATTTGGAAACTCATCTCTTGGTTTGAATATACTTCACTGCTCCATTGAAAATGTGACTCAGATTTTGCAACGTTACTCGCAAAGTTATCAGCTTCCAAACCAGTGATTAACTATTTCAAAACCCCAGTTAAAAAACAGACACCTAACCGCATCCGAGAATGCTGCCCCGCTCCATGCGTTCAAAGGTAAACGGTATACGTCTATAAATAAATTGACAATCATATAATGTGGTGCATTCTTCCGTGTGCCAAGATATGTACGCGACGCCGACAGCTCGAAATAGAGCTTGATTCACTGCGTACTATTGTGTAATAGGCATCCACTTTCCTTATGCAGGCTTGTTAGGAAATACTAGGTTACCTTTTTTAGATCCTAGGATTTAAAAGTATTTTATTAACGGACTTCAAAAAGGAGGAGGTTATCAATTCGGTTTTTTATATATATTTTCTTTTTATGTATGTTCGGGCATAATTCTGTCATATATAGACGGATCTGCAAAAATTATTTTTTTGTTCGAAAGGGGTTTATTCCGAAATGCAAAATATATCCAGCCTTTTTTGAGAAAATCAACAAAATCCCAAAAGAAATACTTAGGTGACGTTTCAGTTTCTTCAATCTTTGGAGGACTTACAATCTCTTTTAAGTGTGTCGCCGTTTAGTTTATTTAGAGGTTAAGGCAATACTAAAAAGCAAAAGATAAAAAGTTTTTTCAAAAAAAAGAAAACCGCCTTTGAAAACTTAAAAGTGATAAATATTTTTAGCACAGAACACACTTACTTTACTTTCGGAAGTCGGTGGCAATACAAAACAACAAACACAAAGCCCCGCCACCGACTTCCGAAAGTAAAGTACTTAAGTGTGTTCTGTATTTTTTTTTTTTTACTAAAGTTATTTCTCAGTTTTTAGTTTTATAGGCGGTTTTCTTTTTTTTGAAAACACTTTTGGCATTAAAGCTCATTATGGCTTGCGAATATTCTAATGTTTTCTGTCATATAATTCTAGGGTAAAGGGAAAGTTTCGCTTGGGCGTAGGTCCTGTATCCATAACGCCTTTTGTAAGGGTTAAAAGGTGCGCTCTTCAATACAAAATTCTATATTGTTGGAAAAAAAAGTATACATGCTTTAAATAAAAAGTATGCTGGTTGTTTAGATACATTATTAGTTCAGCCATGTTTGGTTATTAATAATTGCGTAAACATATTTAAATGTCAAAATTTCAGAAACAACGAAATTCTTCATTACAATACTTACATACGTCTTGGTATTCCTTTGATATTTCTTAAAACCTATTTTACTTACGGAAACGTATAAAAAAAAAACTAATTCTACCGCACAAAGAACAAATACGTATTTGGTTTGATCTTGATACGCCATGTCCGCCTTAGCAGTATTTTTGTAACATTAAAACTATTTGCTACGTAACTAAAATGCTAAGTAATAATTTGAAATGAGATGTGCATGAATATTTTGGCATTGAAGTAAAGAGTGCAAATGTCAGTGAACTGGCAGCCGTAGGGCGTAGGCGATCCAACCTAGTTCACTACATGTTCCGCCTAGCAACGGGGTTTTCTCCACAAACATTAGTATTTTCTGAAATCTTTTCTTCAAGACTAAAGAAAAGTAAGCGTTATGACTAGTTTTTAAAACATTTTCTTTGTGTTCTTAATGCATTCTTTGGTATTGGTTTATCAAATGACCCATTTAGTTAAATTCCGAGACCTATGTAAAGGTTTTTCTAGACTGTTTTTAAACGACCTCAAAAAAGGAGGTTCTCAGTTCGACCCGTATGTTTGTATGTATGTATGTTTGTCCGCAATTATCTCCCGTTTGGCTGAACCGATTTTGATGCGGTTTTTAGAAAAGGGTTTGATACATTCTTGAGAAGGTTATAGTATATACAACAAACAGAAAAATAAATCAACGCTTTAAAAAAAAAAAAAACAAAAACCGAGAAGATGTTTTCGTATCTTCCATCTTTTCTATCTTTGGAGGACTTTCAATTTCTGTTTTGACTTTGTTGCCGTTTCTTTCTGGATTTGTGTGATAAGGAGGCACTAAAGAGTGAAAAATTAAATCTTTTTTGAAAAAAGAGAACTCCCTTCAAAAACTAAAAAGTGATAGATAACTTTAGCACAGATCATGCATGACTTTATTTTCGGAAGTCAGTGACAATACAAAACAACAAACAGAACAAAGCCACCGACTTCCGAAACTAGTTATGTGTGATCTGTGGGGTGTGAACTTGGCGCCCGACTTTAAAAATTTTTTTTTTTTTAAATTCGGGCGCCAAGTTCACACAGGCTGTTCTGTGCTAAAGTTATTTATCACTTTTTAGTTTTTTAACGCGTTTCTCTTTTTTCAAAAAAGTTTTTTGAGGTAACCCTTGGTCGTGGATTGGAATGTTTTTTAGTCTTACTGGAGTTCAATGCATGCGAGGTCATCACCATCTTATCTTCTTGCCCTTATTCCATGTTAATTGGGGTCGGCGCAAAATGTTTTCTTTTTCTATTCCATCCTGTCAATATCACTGACTCTCTACTCTTTTATATCATTCTTCTCACAGTCCATCCAATTTCCAAGGTCAAACATCCATTTTGCCCTTTTGATCCCATTTAAAACAACTTTTTACTAGCACGGACCAATGAACCCAAGAAGAGTGTTAAAAAAAAATTCGGACACTTACAGAATTCCTTTTACATAAATATACATGAAGACGCAACACAAGTACTTAGGGATACGCCCTACAACAATACCATTTGCTAATTACTTAGTTAATATTCAACCGGTGATTTTCCTCGTCCATTGTAAATTATACCGGGTCTCATGTAATTAACGATGTTACCTGTACTGTCACACCGTATTCTGTACCACGTGACCGGTGCAATAGCTGCATTGTATCGGTGACCCGGCACCCTATTGCGATATCACCAGATACCGAGTTTAGGTCAAGATTGTTTAAATTGTCGCGTTCAAAAGTTGGTGTGGAATATTTTATTGTGGAGTAGGTAATAAATTCATCATCATCATTTCAACCTTTAGACGGCCACTGCTGGGCTTTAACTCTGCCTAGGGGGGTTCAGCCATGATAGGCCGATGCATGTTGACGGTCGCAGTAGGTGTTATGGTACTCAGAAGGACGCTGCTGCCCATCTTCTGGTCAATATCCCTCTGTCGCCTTTTAAGACACCCACGGGTAGAGATGGGGTTGTGCTATTCGCGGCCGGCACCACACGGTTAATAAATTAGTAGGAATAAAATAATGTTGCTAATCCAGACAGAAGTTTATGAGGTGAAATATATTGTCATTGTAGCTTACAAATTCAAGAGATACACGCATCACTTGCATGACACATTAACACTTTCCTACATCTCCTACTCTGTCATCTTGTTAATGCTTCTTGCATTTTGAAATTTCGCTTTTGTATTTCATGTGTTTTATATATTTTCTTGCTGCTTTTAACAGAGATGAAACTGTTGTCACGTTTATGAATGCATTTGCACAATTTCCAGCTGTTCTAAATCCAGTGTAGCGTATGTTAAAATGAATGGTGATATGCGAATGTAAATGTTGTTGCTACGCGGCATTTATCTCGCTTCAGACATCAGCGATAGATATAGTCGCGGATAGCGTAGTAGGTGCCCTACATGGTTGCGTCATACGGTCGTAGGCGCCGCTTGCGCGCGCGCATCTCGGTCACTGTGCCACGCGCTCACGCACCTAGTCACGCGCACACAGATTCACACCAGATTACACATTTTTACAAAGATTTTACATGTGTTTACAGATAATAGCGGGCTTTTTTATTTCTTTGTATTTATAACATTTTTATCGTTCAACATTACTTTTGCAAATACATTGTGTCAGTTCTTCCTCGTTATCACTCACAAGTCACAAGGTCGCGCAGTGACTTTATTAACTACATATTATTTGCTTTTTAATTTAAGCATTTTAGCTGAAATCTATGTTGTGGCCTCTGGAATTGGCATTCTCGTCTGTTACAAAATATTTTCGTTAATCAACTCAAAACCATCTCTATTTTCGGTAGTACCTGCTTCACTTCACTTCTGTCTATTCCATGTCTTTTCCTGTTATCGTAGCACGAAGTTTTGTATCAGTCTGCCCCGATCGTTTACTTTTGATCTTATTTGCCAAGTTATCTCTTCAATTGGTTGCAATTGAATTTCGTCCCAGTATTATGAGATAACTATTTTACAACCTGACAAAAGATTCATAGGTATAGTCGTATAAAGTTTAGTGTTTATTTATTGGTACATGTAACTGAAAGATTTTAGTTTTCTTTATATTTTGAATGTCACTTTCATTACGTGTTAATGTTTGTTGCAATGCAATTTTACACACCTTACAATGACGAGGTGACACTGTAGATTTCCATGTATTTTTATACTAGGAAACGTAGATTTTATTGGCGATAATATAGATTGGAGTGAAGCCAGTGCTATGTATTTTCCGATTTCAAAAAAATCTAATGTATTGCGTTTTGTTGCAATAACGCATACATCATCTGTATTGCTGATGAATTACAGATTTTTCTAGAGAAGTTTCAGCCAGTTTGGTTTTAGAAACTAGAGAATTTCCATCAGTCTCTGTCAAACATGCACACTGCCCAATGCACTTAACTATAATTATAATTAATTACGGTACATGTTTAATAGTTCTGACCGAATTTTAGCTACGGCGACCAATCTCAATGGAGCCTAGCCAAGTATATACTTGGCGTACCTATGCAGGCAAACACAGGTGAACTCCCTCTTCCCTCACTCTCATAGTCAGATCAGAGACCGGAGAGAGATCAGGTGCAGTACCAACGGCTTTACGTGCTTTCCGAGGCACAGGAATATCACACCACTAAATCCGGGCTGCGGTCTTCTGGGCAGCTGGGATCCTCTGCTGTTCTTTCTTTTCTTTCTTTCTTTCTTTGCGGGATCTAAGACAGTCGAATCGTTTCTCTAAAACTCGACGGGCTTCATTGCCTTGGCAATTACTTTCTGGTGGTCGCCATTGTTGATTCTGGCTTACAGGATTTGCAGTGGTTCGGGGATGGTGTGGCGGGCTTGTCTAAGTCCAGGCTGCTGCTCAGAAATGCTTAGCAGGAAAATACAATAATACATTGCCAGACCTTCGAATTGAACCCACACTCAGCAATCGCGTTTGCGACCATGATACAAACGAGGCAGTCTTAAACATATTTAAATAGTCTTCTGAATCTTGAGTCACATAATTTTTTGAAAGAGTGACGTAAATAATTTCCGCATTTCATACTTGGTTGATATATATAGCGTCTTTGGTAAATTTCACGGATAGACCGTGGGTCAATATAGCTATTAGATGGCGCTGTGTCCGCCATTACAGAGCGCCAAGAAGGGAGCGGTGTATAGTGACCATGGTTCTAATGTATTGGGAATGACTTGCTGTCGAATATTTTATGTTCAACTTGTGGCGAATTTGGAACACGTACACATATGAAGGTAAGGTTAGAAAGGACTGATGAATATCGTTATATTGGTTACTAGGTATTGCCCGCGAATTCGATCGCGGAATTTTCTTACGAATCACTGCTGGTTTTTGATGATAAAATAAAATATTTATTTATTTATTAAAACTTTACGCACAAAATGTAAAAAACACTGTACAAAGGCGGACTTAATGCCTTGGGCATTTTCTACCAGTCTACCTTAGGGTGATGCAGAGACAAAACATGGTACAAGAATAAAATATAATAAACAATATATATATAAATATATAAAAGAGTAGAGGGAGCTGAAAATACCTGATGGAGAAACACAACGAATCAATTGTGGGACGAGTCTGCCGACACTTCTTATGCAACTACTCGCGAGTGCTCGCGAAATATCCGTATAGAATTTTACCCTGTTCAATCAAACAACTGTTTAGCTTTTTAATATTGTAGTAATAAAAAGCTAAATAGTTGTTCGTTTGAACAGGTAATATAATATTACTTAATTATGAAATTGTTAAAAAAGAAGCATTAGATAAAGCCTAAACCGGATTGTCCAAGATTTTAGGTACTTAAAAACACAGATTTTCTTAATTTCCATTCATTTTTAAGGGTCCAATTCTCGCTGTACAATAATTTTACAATGTGACTACAGAATTGAATAATTCTAGAACCTATATGTATCTAAAATTATACCATGTTTGCATACAAAAGCAGCAAGACATAAGAATAGATAAATTATACGATCTTAACCGTCCATTTGCAGTTTGACTTTCCAGTAACCTATGTTGTGTTGACGTGAATGTTAATTATGTCTTTGCTTAGAAGACCAGACGCTGTGTCATCTAGCCACGTTTTCTAATATACCTTTTGAATGACGTCTGCTACTGTTTTTATTTTAGATCTAGATTCAAGTATTTGTGGGTATTTTTGGTGCTTTTGGTATTTCCCAGTTTTGTTCATCTGTGACAGAGGTACATGGTGTAGTTTTAAAACATTGTCCTCCATAAATATGTTTTTACCTCGGATACGTTGAATTTTGACAAAATTCTCAGCTTCAATAATAAAATCTTATATATAAAATTCTCGTGTCACAATGTTCGTTCCCGTACTCCTCCGAAACGGCTTGACCGATTCTGATGAAATTTTGTGTACATATTGGGTAGGTCTGAGAATCGGCCAACATCTATTTTTCATCCCCATAAATGTTAAGGGTTAGGGTAGGGTAGGTGTAGGGTAGGTGTAGGGTAGGTGTAGGGTAGGTGTAGGGTAGGTGTAGGGTAGGGTAGGTGTAGGGTAGGTGTAGGGTAGGTGTAGGTAAATAGGCAGGTAAGTAGGTAGATCGGGACAGGACAACGTCTGTCGGGTCAGCTAGTAGAATATAAAAGTTAGAAAGTAGGTACAGGTTACAGATGTTTAGTTTACAATGATCCTTAACTAAGGCATGAAAGCAATTGTAGCTACGATAATAAAGACTTATTTAATCTCTTATTAACACATTCAATCAAATCAGTGTAAGTTTACCATGTCAAGATGATATTCTGTAAATATTTTGAAATAGATAATACAATACCTAATGTCAACTTTAATAAAATGAGATAATAAATTCGTCAAGTTCGAAGTAAATACAGTTAAATTAAAAATGTAAATGATTTAATATAAGTCAGGAATACAGAGACACTGAATAGGCACTGTAATTCAGTCTGAAACATCATTAAAAAGGTTGTGATGAAAAACAACGGGTCCATTTTTACAATTTTATTACCGGTATTGACTCCCCTAAAATCCCTATTTCGTAATGGTCACCCTTGGGTAGGGCGGGAGATAACACGACCAATTTGCAGATCTAATATCCGTGGTCCCAAATTATACTCGACCACGGAAAAAGGCCACCATGAGTGATCCATATGGGCCGTCTTTATGACGTGTTGTGAATTCCCTTGCTTTTATATTAATATAGTTAATAGAGAAAAATGGCGTCCTTACTGACTTATCGTTGTGATGAGATGATATTAATTTGTGGTATTGTGTGGGTTTGAATGTAGTGTTTTTGTCTTCTTTCTGGGTGGTCACATATGTCTGGGTTGAAGTCTATAGTGGGCTGTTTATTTTTGTATAGGAGGCGGCAGATTCGCGATTCCGTATCGTCATGCCAATTTGCAAATATTTTAAAGACAAGACGTCTTAAAATATTGTTGCTTTTTTTCCTAGCCTGACAGCGTTTATGATATATGCATTTCATTTGAATTCTAAATCTTTTTAGTGAAATTCCTATCAATATAACCGCTTATACGTATTGTACTAAAGCTAGTTCAACCATGATTTTTCGGATGTGCAAGCACTCTAATAATCATAATCGGAAATGTTTTGTGTAGGTTTCGAAACGATGGTAGATTGATGCCGTTTCATTTTATATGGGCGTATCAACTGGTTCAATGCTGCCTACGGGAGAGATCCCACTCACTTTCGATGTCGAAGGTACAGCTACGAACTCGAAAGTGTGTAGGTTTGGCACCAAAGATTTATGTGAGAGAGAAATGAACAACATCGAAAAGCAATAGGAAATAATACTTACAGATCTTCCAAGTGCTTATTTCTGTTCTCTGATTTCTGGTCAAATAATAAAAAAAAAGAGAAGAGAATAAAGAGTAGTTAATAAGTAGAATCAATTCAATTGATGGTATCTCTACTAAGGCCTAGGCGGATCCCAGAATGAAGGTCTTTACTTAGCAGTGAATTAAAAAAAAAAACAAAACACTGTTATGTAAGAAAAAACGATTAAGAAATAGGTTAAAACACATTCATTCCCTAACTTTCATGTCTAAAATGGAATGCCGTCTCTACTAGGGCCTAGGCCCTAGGCGGATCCCAGAATGAAGGTCTTTACTTAGCAGTGAATGGAAAAAAATAAAACACTGTTATGTAAGAAAAAACGATTAACAAATAGGTTAAAACACGTTCATTCCCTAACTTTCATGTCAAAATGAAATACCAACTTCTAAACATCCTTGTTAAAAGTAAAATATCTTTTGACAAAATGTTATATTTTGAACCAATAACAAGTTCCAATATAATCTGTATATCTGTATCATATCGTCCGAACCCCCACTGTCATTAGCAGTCGATACCAAGATACCTCCTACTGATAAATCTACTACAAATTGCTTCATGTCATCGATAATACCCTTTAGTTAATGGTCGGAGACGTACACTAAATTGTGCTTAGAAAATATTTCTTCGACTGGTACCTATGTCTGTCTTTTATATTAAATGTTTTTGTATAGAATTGGAATTGTGCTTCGTTTTTGGTTTATTTTTTAGTCTCTTCTCATTGTGGGTCTGTTATTGTAGTTCAAATTGCTTAGTTGATATATTATATTTGTTCAATCATTATTCCAATATACTTTATACCCCAGCATCATCTGCCTAGCCTTTTGCCAAATATGTTGGGTTTGGCTTTCAGTCTTACTGGATGCAGCTGAATACCAGTGTCTTACATGAAGCGACTGCCTATCTGACCTCTACAACCGTCTGGTTGATTCGTGGATTTAAACGAATGTCAACTATTTCTATTGAAATTATGTACGTAATGTTCTAGATTGTTGTAAGACTAGGTAGATGATGATGACATTCGTGTAAATCCACCAAACATAAGTTCTGCTAGCCACTCACATATTCTCCGTACTTGGTAACTTACTTTGGCCTCGATAACACATTGGCTTCCTATTAGTTGAATAGCATAGCATCAAATTTTCTTATATGTACTATCGTGGTCACACTCGACTGACCACCACTAAGTTCATTTTCGCTTGCACTCAAAAAATGGAAACGCTTTCTACCCCGCCCCGTTGACTTCGCAGGCGCCAAGGGATTTTTTTTTTAACTGAGCAGGCGGGAAAGTCCGCGATAGTACATATTGTTAGTTATCCGGATCACGAATTCTGCTTACTTGCACACTTCAAAACTGTCCAACTGACGTAAGGACATCGATGTCTATGTCATGAAAAATTAATTATGGATTAACAAGTAGGTATATATGCGATCAGCAATGAACAATTGTCATATGTACGATGTACTTATTAGATATTTGCTTACCTTCATGGTAGATTATAAGAGTTTTCAGGTGACTGTCTCAGTGAGTCATTTGTTTCATGTAAATGATCAGCAATTTTGGAAATCTTACACCCATTTTTTCGGGTGGGTAACCCGGGTCACATGTCACCTTATTTTATTTTTCGGGGTGGAGTGGTATTATTGTTTTCAATCTGCCTTTCTCCATCTCATTTTTGAGGACTTAACGGTCTCTTGAGTATATTTGAAGCTTTAAGTTGCGTTGGAATTTGAATGCTCGTGCTAACCTGTACAGGAGGTCTAGGCCAATCGATCGATCGTCGATTGATGGTAGAATGGATTAGTCGACATCGATCGATAGTTTCTACTAGACCAACCGATCGATTGTCGATCGACGATAGATCGATGGTAGAATTTATTAGTCGATGTCGATCGAGCTGCTTGATTATTATTACTGATGGATTATAGCTGGGGTTAATCGATCAACGGTGACCGATGCCATCGACAGGCAATCGATCGATTGGTTAGTGGAACGGTATCCGTCGATCAGCCAAAGCTACCACACCAATCGATAACGTCGATCGATCGATTGGTTAGTGGAACGGTATCCGTCGATCAGCCAAAGCTTTCACACCAATCGATCAACGTCGATCGATGTCGCTTGATGGCATCTGGTGTTCTAACACCCTAACTTACCTGAGTCTCACTCCTCTTCTCTAACCAGACACTGGTATCACTGGATTCGAATATCAGTTGTTTCTTGGTTATACTGTAATCTTTTATTGTTTTTTATAGTAATAATTTCAATTTGCCAAGGAAATACTTACTAGAAATGTGTGTAGCCATTCTAAACGTGTTGCCCAGAGTTCCCCTGCATAAAATCGTGATGGCATAGTCTTGTATTAGTTTATCTCGTCCCCCTTTTATTTCTAAACATTTTTACGATAACCCACATTATTAACCATGCTAGTTTTACTACGATTACATCATACAAATTGCAGTCAAGTGGAACACCAGATTTTATAGTTATGTCAATGATTTCAGTTTTATGTCTGGTTCCATTACGATTCAGGCCCGCATTGAGCAAAAATGCGGCCGAAGGACATCGGTTTTAAATACACACTGTTTTACTAATCTGTCTAATTATAATTACTCAGAATACGTTCGCCGTGGTGCGGTGATACTGACGCACAGTTCTTGTGATATGCAAGTCATACGGTTTGCATTAGATTTGCATATAGATAACTTTGGTAAATAATAATAATAATAATAATAGTAGAAGTAACAGCAGAATTCAGTAGGGACATTAACATGCAATTTGGTTTAGACAAATGTAAAACACTTCACATTGTAAAGGGCAAAGTACGACCGGGCGACTATGTAGTAAATGACACGGACACTATAACAGCAATGGAGCCGACTGATTTATACAAATATTTAGGGTACACTCAGTTGAAAGGAATAGACCATGTAAGAATTAAAAATACAATAACAACAGAGTACAAGAAAAGACTTAACGCCATCTGTAAAACCCAACTCTCGAGTAAACATCTCATTAAAGCCATAAATACTTTCGCTATCCCTGTACTGACGTATTCATTCGGAGTTATAAAATGGACTAAAACAGACACTGAACAATTAGAACGAACTACACGCACTACACTCACGAAACATAACCACCTACACCCTAAATCTGCCATAGAAAGACTCACCATCAAACGGCAACATGGAGGCAGAGGCCTAATAGATATCCAGCACCTATGGCGAAAACAAGTTAGTCGGCTAAAAACATTCTTCCACACAAAATCTCGCACTAGCGATATACATAAAGCCATAGTCACAAACGATCTCAACTACACACCACTTAACCTACACGAGCAGACAGATACACCAAACAACCGACGACCGACAGAATCAAAAAATTGAAGACTGGAAGAAGAAAGTACTTCACGGACGACATCCTCATGACCTAGAGCAACCCCACATAAACACAGTAGCATCAAATAAGTGGCTCAAAATAGGTATTTTATTCCCCGAAACTGAAGGATTTATTATAGCCATCCAAGACCAGATCATTAACACTAAAGGAAGGAACTACAGAAAATATATAATCAAAGATCCTACAGTAACCAATGATAAATGCCGGAAATGTCACATTCAACCGGAAACGATACAACACATTACAGGCGCATGCACTACACTTACACAGACAGACTACACTCACAGACACAATCAGGTAGCCAACATCGTTCATCAAAAACTGGCACTCAAATACGCACTCATACAAAACACCAACACACCTTACTACAATTATACTCCACAAACAATCTTAGAAAATACCACACATAAACTCTACTTCGACCGCGCTATACTAACCGACAGAACCATCCATTATAATAGACCGGATATAACCCTACAGGATAAAATAAATAAAGTTACTTACCTGATAGACATTGCAGTCCACAACACACACAACATACAGAAAACAATCACTGAAAAAATAAGTAAATACACAGAGCTGAAGGAGGAAGTTACTAGAATCTGGCGGCAAGAAAAAGTATACGTAGTCCCAATAGTCCTTTCCACCACAGGCGTTATTCCAAATCACCTTCTCCATAGCCTGAAATTATTAGATCTTAAAGAAACCCTCTATGTAACCCTACAAAAAGCTGCAATATTAAACACTTGCAGAATAGTCAGAAAGTTCATGCAGATAGAAGAACACGAAATAAATCCTCATCACAATACACCATCATGAACACACAATCTACACACCACACGCTACATTTTCTTGGCTTTGGCCCGTAAATGTAGCTAATACCAGCCTCGAGCTGAGAAGAACAAACAACACACCTAAATAATAATAATATGTGGGGACATTTTCACACACGGCCATCTGACCCCAAACTAGGGAGACCCTGTACTATGGGTGTCAGACAGCTGATATACATACACAAATTTTTTATTTTTTTTGTATATACATACATGATGGTTACTTTTTATATTTTTGGTCCTAGATCTTTATCATTTTTAGCATGGCTGTAATTTTGAGGATATATTGACGTGTGGTGCCGGTCGCGGATAGCGCCACTCCATTTCTACGTGTAGGTGTGGTAGAAAGTCACATGGATGCGTTTTTCTGACTACCATTTCACCTACTGCAATCGCCAACATGCATCGGCCAAGTATGGCGATTACGGCTGAACTCCCCGTTCGGGAAGAGCCATGAGCAGTCGGGCGTCTAAAGGTTGACATGATGATGATGATTGATCATCATAATTTTGTGTTCAAATATATCGTTAAAAATGCTACTTCGTACTAAGTACACTACACCACATTAGAAATGTGTGGAATAGTTGTATTTTCTCATAGAGTTAGTCCTCTAATAAAAGTTAATCATATTCATGAGGACGTGAGTATGCAAGTGAATTTCCCTAGATGTAAAGTTGTGACATTCGACCTAATATTTTAGTCTTAGGAACCTATTATGTAATATATTGCCGAACACTCGTCTCTCTGTCCAAGTCATCTCAAAAATCCAAAATAATTATTTAAAAATCGACAATGATTGTCAAAAAAGAATGATTGAAGCAAATAAAATCTTTTTGTTTTTCTTTTTTGAAAAACGTTACCCCCCCACACTAGGAATTTCTCCTGTATCGTGGGTGCGGTTACAAACATATAAGCTCACATACACAAACAGCCAGACCCGGAACAACTACCTGTAGGCCATACAAAAAGAATCATGACGAGATCCATACATTCATTCGTATGAACAAATAAAAATAATTTAGAGGGTTAAAATATTTTCCAATGTGGAGAATACATTACCAGGAGTAGGATGATATACTTACCACATTTTTAAATCCACGCATAATTAAAAATTTTCAAAATGAAAATTACAGTTATTCGTATCGTCTTGTTGCCCTTTTTGTATTTATACAAAATTAAAGTGACAAGTGACATAATCGGATCTATCAAACTGACAAACTAGTGACGTGAATCGTTGTTTACAATGGCGGAGTTGAAAAAGTACAATGATTTATCATTTATCATTATTTGTGACATTATTTCTCATAAAATGATCCAATTTCAGTGTAAGACCTGCGAAACAGCGTTTCGTTCTGAAATAATGAACTTTTCGTTAAACTATTTACTCTTGACATCCATTTTTATTGCGGGATTTTAAAAATATTGTTAATGTCTGGAGACACTCTTTAGGTGCCCAAGAGTGTAAGAATTAGAATTTGAACTTCTCTAAACATCTTTGTTATTTGTGTAAAAATCTTGCCATGATCCTTTGCTCAAAACAGCGCAGCGTCCAATCGGTTACCCACTGCGCCAATCAAGGGCGTAGCCAAGGGGGGCCAGGTAGGGGCAGTTGCCCCCCCCCCCCCCTAGAGATTCCAAAAGCTGCATGTGCCTTTGACCGTATTTCAAATTCATACTTTTGTTATCCACCATATATCAACTTGCCAGCCCCCCCCCCCCCTAGGCCATCAGCTGGCGAGTACTGGCGACGCTCTTGGCGCCAATCGTATCATCAAAATCACTCTTATTACCACCCAAACCGATCATATTCATATTTTTTTCCACGAAATAAACGCTTTAACAACTTTAAACATCCTGAAATTCCTGATTCGCAAAACATCCGTTATGGCTTAACATAATATCCGGAATTCCGAACTTAAAGCTTTATACCTATCCCGTTACACTTTATCTGGTCTTCAGAACTTGGTGTAACTTGTCCATGAAAGTTTTCTAATGCGTATTTTCTGGGGACTCGAAATTGTTCCCAGAAGTTTCTATTGTTATTTAACTTTCTGTTAAAAGGTTTTTGAACGGTTAGCGGTGATTTAAGTAATGAAGATAATGTTTTTCTGGTTACTTGCCTTTCGATATTTTATATAAGTAGATACATAAGGAACTTGAGAGTTTAAAATTACTTAAAGACTGAGGTCCTAGAGTCGCGAAGAAATCTGAATTTAGCATTGTTGAAATTTGAGCATCGATTAACGAATATGTCTGTAAGAAGGTGGTACTGGCTTCAAAGCTGGGCTCTTTTCAGGTATCAGATATAAAAGGTACTTTATGCACTTACGTTCAAATGTGACGGGTTATCATCCATTTCTTACCGAAACCCCTTCGTGCCTCGGTAAGCACGTAAAGCTGTTGGTCTCGGCTGTTATTCGTAGATCTTTGACAGTCATTATGGGTAGGCAGATGCCAGAAAGTCTGACACCCTTATCCAGGAGTATCGTGTTACCGAGTAACTTATAGATTGTGCTGGTCTGACTGGCAGTCGGACCATCTAAAACACTGGTATTCAGTTCTACCTGTGAGACTGGAAACCGACGCCTACACAGTTGGGAAAATCTGTGAAAAAGGCACTTGATTGTCAGTGGACTCGGTTCAAAATTGACGCTGTTCAGTAAATATGATTAGTTCAAAACATGCTTTTAAATAATGTAATAAATGTACCATAAAGGACGATATTAAAGGGTATAAATATAATGATCACCAAAAAGTACTTTAGGATCTTAACCAAAAAAATATACTAAATTATACCAAATGTACTAAATAGTCACCAAATCTTAGTGTGCAAAATAACCAAAATCTTTTTGACCCCCCTGGGGCGGATCCGACATGGTTAGGTTAGAACTGTGACCCTCTGCGCACGAGGCGAGCGAGCGGAGCCAGAATCAAATCGCTTTTTACAGTCAAACTCATACATTTCTACAATACTTTAGGAAACACCATTTTGGTGACCATTTACTGTTTTTGGTTTTATTTTATTTACTATTATTGGTGACCATTTAGTAGATCTGGAGGTTCGTTAAACATAAGCCGATATTAAATTCAATAAACACCCTTACACATACTTGAAAAAAGTAAATGACCCAACCCCAAATGTCTGCGCCATAATGCAGTTATGAGTCCCCAACGATGTCACATACTTGGTAACTGTAAGGGGACGTTAGACCCCCTAAATGGGAATGGGACAGTTAATTGTCCAACAAGCATCCGGTCTAGACTTTTGAGGCACTTTGGGACATTCAAGTGGACGTAAACTTGGTCCCCTGTTGCCGTCTGTCCTTCCCTACTACTTCTGGTAATTAATGTATTTTTTCTTAAGTAATTAGTGTACCTACTCAGTTTTAATGATGTGTTTCTTTTTGTTACAGGGTGAGTACAACCACAAGATTTCGGAAGTTCAGTGTCAACTTGATTAGGTATTATATTATAAAGAACAATTTAGAGTAAAAAATAAAGTTTGACTCAACGTAGATCTTTCTGGCTTCTAGAATAAACATGGGATTTCTTTGATAGGTTCACAAAATTGCGACCTAGACTAGAGTGTATTAGTTTCGCCTGTCAAATTTACTGCAACGAATATTATTATTAAAAATTATACTTACTTGCGACGGTAACTTAAATAGATTGATGACCCCAATCTCTTTTAGTGCAAATGCTAATAACTTGTTACAATTGACAGGTTTATAACCTGTAAATAAATGATGATTCGTCCATTACCGTTAGCGGGAATATATCTAAAATTAGAGTACCTATTAACATACAACTTATCATTGAGTCATTGTATGGATATAGGCTCGGTCAAATGCAGAGTGCATTCACACTTCACGGAAAATCTATTAAGACACTGAAAACAGTCAAAGTATTTATTTATTAGATTTCTGTTGATAATAGGTCTTACAGATGGTTTCCAGAAACTCTAAAATCTACCATTTAGGAAATACATAAAAATAGCAATAGCAACAGTTAGAAAACTGTCACTGTCAGAAAGCACAAAAAGCAGGATGACGCAATGATTGATTTACCTAAAAATAAGTTGTAAACATTATCCAAGAAAATAAAAACAGTCAAGCATTATTGTTTATTAATTTTGACAACATACGTTCTATCACATACGTTTAATATGAATTTTGTTGTTGAACGGTCATTTTAAAAAGTTGTTTTGCCATGTTCGGTGTATCGAAAATTTTGAATAAAAATATTTGGAAAACAACAGAAATATGTTCAAGTATTTTACACTGCTTAAATTTGGCTTCAAAAATGTCTGAAATAAGCCTATTTGGAATATGTGGGTGTCGTCAGCGTCTTAATGAGACCAATTACAATATTTTACCTCACTCGCATACTTGCATGGGAAAATCCAGTTCAGAGATACAGCCTGCATTCTATGTTATAATTATGTAAATTAAATAAGGTCATGAAGTTTTATATATTTGTTTACATTCACCTTAATATGTCTGAATATTTATATTTATTGTCTGCTTTAACAGAATTATTCGAAAAGACATTAGTCGATGTCAGTGTGAAATATAACAGAAGCTGTTACGATATCGTTTGTATCGACTTTCAGAGAGTGAGACGGTTAGTTTATTTATGTTTTGAGCGTAAATTTTACTATCACTGAATTTATATCCAATGTTTTACGGTGCGCAAGGTTCAAAGCATACGCTAAATATATACAAGTATTACTATCTCCGTTCACATCACATTGTCAGTAACGACGGCATCCTATGATTTACTTGGATCTTCACTATTCTTAGATACGGCACAAGGTATTAACTCACGCGGTAGTATTTAACTAAGTCGTAAAATAAATATGTCTTTCGTATATATGACTAGTTCTTGTTTTAGCAGTGGCACAGGGTTAAAGCTGTTGCCATTGGTTTCAATTAATGTGTATTTATTTATTGCCAATGCCGTAAATAACGTTAATGGCTACTTAAGTGTAGGTCAACGTAGGCGGTGATGTGTTTATAAAAGTGTCTTAAGTACCTAGTGACACTGGTTTGACCACAGTCCATGGGAAATATTATGTAGTAGCATTTGACCGCACCTTCGTCCGCGTTTTAAAATCACGCTCGTTTTAGGCCCAGACACCACCAAAGCGGAGAGGAGAGGCGATGTCTCCAACAACCAATCGGCTCGCGTTATTTTAGCTTCAACGCAATACAGTGTCCCATTGGTTGTTTACTAGTTAAGTCATCTCCTCTCCTCTCCGCTTCGGTGGACTCCGGGCCTTACACCGAAAGATGTCTATCGCTATACCGTGCTGTTTCGCGATGATCAGGGATGCCTCGTGCCGGCTTGCGATGTCAAGCGGTACAGTAATGTCGGTTATTGCGAATGCGGATTAAAAAGTAAAGCTTATATTCTTATACCAACTCTCAAACTATTGTCTAGCAGTTATTGGAGTAGAAGAAAATTAAAATTACATTGGAATTACAACAGTACTCAAATTTAAAACAAATTCCAGCATAATAAAGACAAGAATGTTAAGACAAAGACAAAAACGCGAATAAAAAATATAACCGACTAGGTTTTGCCCGCGACTTCGTCCGTGTGAATGTCGGTTATCGCAGATGCAGACGAAGTCGCGGATTAAAATCTTTTCAAACTTATTCAGAGCTAATAAAACATAACAATGTTATTTCAAGCTTCAACAAAGTGATGGCGTTATGGATACTATAAAAGACAAAAAGGCAAATAGTAAATTTATTGATTCTGCAGTACCTATTATTTACATACCTACCTAATTATTACTTAGGTATGTAAATAATAACCTACAGTTCAACAGCTACAAAGCCAAGGATTTACACATTACAAATGCATAGCCTATGTTTTTCCCCAGGGTTCAAGCTATATTCATGCCAAATTTCATCAAAATCGGTTCAGCCGTTTCATCGTGAAAGCGTAACAGACAGAGTTATTTTCGCATTTTTAATATTAAAGTATATATTTAAGTATAGAGTATGGATATCCATTCTTGGTATTCAAGCTTAGTCTAACAAATTTCATCAAAATCGGTTCAGCCGTTTCATCGTGAAAGCGTAACAGACAGAGTTATTTTCGCATTTTTAATATTAAAGTATATATTTAAGTATAGAGTATGGATATCCCTTCTTGGTATTCAAGCTTAGTCTAACAAATTGCATCAAAATCGGTTCTGTAGTCTAGCCGTGAAAGCGAAACAAATAAACTCACTTTCGCATTTATATTATTAGTATGGATGTATGACGACACCAAACACCCGGAAAATTGCCAGTATAAAGATTTCAGATAGCAACAGTATAGTAAATATTTTGAAACTTTTCACACAGCTATTCCAAACAATCATTTAAGATAAAACGATTGACCTAGTTCCCTCTACAATTTCTTTTTTGCGAAGCTTTTCCGAATAAATTTTATCGGCGAAACAAAATGAGAGAAATATTGTATGTTCTGCAGACAAGCGATTTGTCAGTAGTGTGGGAATATTATCAAAAGACGATAACCAGAGCAATAGTGCGTCGGTTACGAAATCCTCATATTGCTCCGTTCGTTATATCAACACACAGTTGCTTTACGGTTAGTTAGTGTACAATTTATAAAAAAATCGTAAACAAAAGATCTATTTTTCGTCTTGAAACAATATTTCAATCCGTCGCTTTTAGCTCTTCACTTGAAATCTACGATCAGGCCTTGACATGCAACTGTTCAGTGCAAAGCAAAATTAACGGTACACCCGTCTTCAATCTTATTTCTGGCGGGTGATGACTCATATTTCCTTGTTTTTACGATGATAGAATAGGATAGTTATAACCCAAGTTTTGTGGAGCTAGTACAAATCATTCATGAAATGTGTTGAACTGTTTGATTTACAAGCGTTTGCCGTTTGTTTACTCGCCATTATTGCGTTCCAAGGTGTATTTGGATTGGATTTTTACGCACACAGGATATTGTGGGTAGTTACAAAAATGTTTAAGTTCATCTTTTATAATGAAACGATTTTTCCGAGGCATTTTCTTAGAATTACTACTTACTAGAAGAATTACTTCTTTGAAATATTGCATCACATGTAGGATACGTCTTTGTGAATGCTAACTTAAGAATTAAAATTCCTATAAGCAATAGGTATCCATTGTATCTATCCAAAAGCCTATTTAAGAACACACCATTACTATGCTGATTTGTATGTATAGCGGCCATTTAATTGAAGCTATTCTCATGATCGAGTCAATTTAACCCCTGAAATACTTGCTGACCATGCATCCGATCCTTATAATACCATAACTGATCCCTTTACCGGTCAAACTACACCCTGTTGATTCACCAACGGGTTAAATGTGGATGAACACATAGAAAATGGCTTACGTCCGGGAAAATTTGCAAACTGTACCCTCGTAACGTAATCCCGAGATGTTTATATGTATAGTTTTGAGTTTGGATGTTCAAATGGACAGTCGGGTTTGGGGAATTTGGTTTCGTTTTGTGTTGATTTCCATGGTGATATTATTTAACTTTCTGGATGTTGTACTCAGGCTCACTCGCGACAGTATTTAAAAGTTATTGGAAGTTTAGCTGCCCATGTTAATTTATGATTTATTTATTTATTATGTACACCTTCAAACTCTCTCTTATTTACCTTACATAACTAACTGCAAGTAATAGAACTCTTGTGAATTCACTTAAAGTACACGAAAAAGCATCTAGTCTCTTGTGAACTAGGTTCACAATGCGAATACCTTAGTCTTCAGTACTATTCCACTATCACCTCTTTTGACTAACGTGGCTTAAGTTGCTCTTCTTGAAGGAGGTCGTCCGGGGAACTTTGCAGTTTGAATTTACCATCGTGGTGAAAGAATTTATCAGCTAGACTCTGCGTTACCGAGTGCTAACTGTCCAGGGTGCGCCAGATGTTTGGAATCGCAATACGATTTAGTAGTCCGAGGAAGTACTACCATCATACCTATTTCTACCCTAAAGTAACTTGGCGTTGTTCCAGTTTGAAGGGTAAGGGTGCTGGTGTGAATAGACCCACATAAGACATTTCATTTGCGTTCGAAAGCCTCCCACAAGATGGACCGACAACATTGTCAAGGTTGCGGGTAACCGGTGGATGCAAGCGGCAGGTTGCCAATCGTTGTGGCGTTCTATGGGGGAGGCCTTTGTTGAACAGTGGACGTCTTCCTGGTGATGATGATGATGATGAAGACATTTCAATCTCTGGGATGGTAACACATCTGCGATGCCCCTGGTATATCTAGAGGCGGCGGTAATAGCAAAAGCCAAATATAAAAAAACTGCCACCACTTTTATGTTACAAGGAAATCATACAAAATTCTAGATAACAAATCTGCTTGCACGGTTACCGCAAAATACATGACCAGTGTCTTAAATAAAGCGGATCTTGGCAAAGGGCCGTCCCATGAGTATGAATAAGTCAAAGTAAGCGTGTGTCCTTTGCAGTGAAAGTAGCAATTTGTTACCTAGCGTCAGTGAAGCTGGATTCTTGGCAGACCAGCTGTTATTCCAGCAACGATTTCTGGCTATCATTGCTCTTAGGTCATTGTGCATGTTCAGAATTAATCGCCGGATCCACGTGTTTTGTTTTACTATTGGACGTTAGTGATGAAATTACGATGTAGTGATAAATGTTTTGTTTATCCCTAAACAGTCTTCCATTGTTTCAGTCTAATTTCTCTTTGTTTAGGGTTGGCCATTGTTATTCATTTGACTTACCCCAGCTGCTTCTTGAACTAAAAATTCATGTGGCGACTGGTTATTCAACAACCAGTAGCTCGATATTTTGTCAGTTTTCACAATAATTTTGCATTGATTGCGCGTTAAATCCAGGCGAAAAACCAGGGTTTAGAATTATTATTATTACCTATGTCAACCTTTAGACGCCCACTGCTGGGTTTGGTCTCCCCAAGGGGGGTTCAGCCGTAATCGCCATGCTCGGCCGATGCATGTTCCGATTGCAGTAGGTACTCAGGAGGACGCTGCTACCCATCCTCTGGTCATTATCCCTCTGTCGCCTTCTACGACATCAACGAGTAAAAATGGAGTGATGCTACTCCCGGCCGGCACCACACGTCTGATTTAAGTTCTATTACTTTTATCTTTCTTCTATTACTTCTATTGTTTTTTCCTAAAGATGAAATGCACAGATCCTTATTCGCATACTAGCTTATACTCGCGGCTCCGTCCGCGTGGACTTCAAAAAGTCCTTAATTATTCCACGGGAAACAAAAACGGAATGAAAATATTCCTATGTGTTAAGCTAGATCAATATCTGTATGTGTGCCAAATTTCAGCTTATTTTGTTCAACCGTTTAAGTATGATAGAGTAACAAACAACCATCCATTCTCACTAACTTTCGCGTTTATGATATTAGTATGATATGACACATTTATTTCCAGATACTCAAACTCTACTCAATTTTAAGATGCCGTTAAGTGTTGTTCTCGTGTTGTCTCTATCACTTTACCGGACGAGCAGGGATATGGCGAAGCGTCACCGCTATACGGTTGAAGTTCCACGATCTCGAACCAAGCGCGTGCTTCCACATTTATTGAGCTAACTGCCAGACTGTGGAATTCACTGCCCGCCTCTCTATTCCCCGATACATATAATCTGGGTATCTTCAAGGCACAAGTGAACCGTTTTATCTTAGGCAAGCGTGCTCCACCTTAGGCCGTATCATCACTTAAGATCAGGTGAGTTGCGGCCAAACGCAAGCCTATAACAATATAAAAAAAAATCTCAAAGCGACTGTGACAGTACTAGATTTAAAGGCATCTTAAAATTGAGTAGAGTTTCAGTAATTGGCCATTAGCGACTTATCCAGTGCTAGGAATATTCATAGACTATGATTGCTTACCATCAAAATAAAACAAAAAAAAACAGAAGATTTTCCCCCTTTCTAAAAAACATACTTCCAAAAGTAAATCAACTTGAAGCCAACATCAAGTGACATTTACTCCAACAAATGGTTTGTTGGAGTAAATGTCAAGGCCCACATTTTCCTCAATTCACACCAAATTGGCAGGCGATCGTTCCAAACAGTACAAATCGCCATTTGTCTCCCACAAACATGGGACTGATTCTATTCATCCAATTGCGACGGTGTAAACACGGTGTTGACCCTGATGAATAAGTTAACTTTTGATTTTAAACCACCACGGGATCTCATGAAACATGCAGGCTTTGTTTTCCCTTCATGCGTTTCGTATTGTGTGGGGTTATCAATATTTGATTTAAACTTTCCAGGGCTTTTTGGTGGATGGTAAAGATTAGATTACGGGTTACATTTTCAGGTGGATTGATCCATTGACTTCGTGAAAATCATTGATATTTGATATTTTTAGTATTACTAACCGACTGTTAATAAAGAGATCAATTATTTTAATTAAAAAAAACCGGTCAAGTGCGAGTTGAACTCGCGTGGAGAGGGTTCCGTACGACGCTAATTGATAGATTTTTTATAGGTTTTCCTGTAATCTGCAATGAACTAGATTTTTTTTATTTTTGGCTCAATACTTTCGGAGATCGGGTGGGGGGGGGGGGGGAATTGTCAATTTTCGTCTTCTTTCATAAATAAAATCAAAACTATTTATTTTACAATAATAACAGAAATATATTTTAGATCCTCATAACGAGCCCTTTCATTTCATATGACACAGTAAGGTTTGCACAACTTTTTTTTTAATATCCTAATTTGTCCCCCGAAAATGACCCTTCTTTTAAAAAACATTTATTTACTTTACACATCTGTGTTTGGGTCATAGGATTACACCATCCTACCAAATTTCACCTGATTTGGGCCAGTAGATTCGGAGCAAATTGGTTGTGACAGACGGACGCACAGACAGACGCACGAGTGATCCTATAAGGGTTCAGTTTTTTTTTGTACGGAACCCTAAAAAGAATAAAAACTAGTCGCAATCAATAAAAAATCTGGTCAAAAATGTAGCTTAAATAGAGGCTTTTGTTAAAACACCTAGATGTTTGACCTGTCCTGTGTGTGACCTAAAGTGACCTGTCATTCGTCCCGACGCTAGGGATTTACAAAGCACTTCAATCGGATGACAGCTCACTTCACCTAGGTGTTCACCGAGGGAGATTGTAACAGACAGAATAGACACACTGGTCTACATATTTTGTTATCGTCCACTTATAACCTTTGTTTCATTAAACTGACCACAAAGGTTCATATTAAAAACAATAGTCTAAATAAGAACCAAAACCACAGTGACGAACGCAGTCGCAGGAAAATTGTCTACTTCCTTATAAAGTACCACAGCTTAAGTACAATAAGTAGATGAGTTACACATTCCTCCCGATATAGTCACACGCGAGTATCGGTTTTGTTTATAATAAAACAAGCTGTTTTCCGTGGGTTTTCTTGCATCCTAGGGAAACTTTTATATATCTATGTATACACGCAGTAATTTTAGTGGTTATTTTCCCGAAGCGAAATGATTTTGCCTTGGTAGTAGAATCGATTAATAAAAATATATATATATATATATATACTAACGCTAGATACCGTGTTTGAACGAGCTAATTTTCGGAACTACAGGTCTCAAATTTTATGCAGTTGACATTTATATCACGTGACATCTGGTAAGCAAACGTCAACTTCATAAAATTTGATTATTCCGTTGGCGTTAAGGCTAACAGAAAGGGATTTTGTCTACACGCCCTGGATCGATTATGAAATTCTTCCACTAATAGGAAGCTACGTTTTTCCTGGGTCCAGGTAATACTTAATTTTCAAAAAATATTTGGTAGATACGAGTATAAGTAAGAAAATTCATGCGCGGGTCTTAGATTATGAAACAAAAGACAGATAGACCGCGCGGAACACTGAGAGTGAAGCCAAAAAAGCAAATACAAATTCAAAAGCGAATACCTACAATCTCGTGATTGTATTCGCTTTTGAATTTGTATTTGTATTTTATTTGTTTTTATTAACGATACGGCGTTTCGTGTTATAGTGAATCGTGTCAGTACAGCACGAAGCACGTTGTAACTTTCAAATAACAAGCAACTCTTATTAGTACTTAAACTTTTTTAGGTTATCTGTGAGTATTGTGAGTAATAGCTGACTCAAGTTTAAGGATTTTAAATAAGTATTTGATTTGTGTGAAAATTATGAGTTAATTTTATGTAAGTTGGCACCTTTTGTTTAAGTTTACATCCGATATTACTTTGTTGTATTTTTTTTACGGTCATTGTTTAATTACTTCATGGGTGTTGAAATATGTCCGGCTTTAAACAAGCATAATTTCTCAAATTAATGAGGGTTTTCCTCCAAAAATGCTAAACTATCTTGCAAAAGATGTTATAAATACTCTTCATGAATGTTTAAATAATAAATTAACCCAATAAAACCACAGATTTATTTGGCTTCCATATCAACAGCTGAAGTTGTTTAACATAAATAACGATGATAATCTTTTAAAACACGTAATTACTGTCCGTTGTGTATTATGAAGACGTCGCAAATAAATAAACATAATATTTTAATGACGATTTAGAAATCATTGTAACAAATGCTCATACGCAACCGACGATTATTCATGATTGTCATTAAAAAGTTTACAATCGTAATATCGGGCTTGACAATGGTTGGCGGCGGTTCACACAGGCTGTTTTGTTTAGTTTTCACGCGTGGCGGACTCCTACAAATTGCGGCAGATTGTCGCGTAGTGTGGTGGGGTCTCATTAATCATTGTAAATGTCGGGAAAATGGTATAATGGTTGCTAAATCCACTACTTATCGGAGGACGGTTTGTCGGCGGCTGCTCTAGTTTGGTGTGGTACAAGGAGTGAGAGCCAGCGTTTGTACACTGCAAGTCGTGTCTGTGAAAGGGTAACATAATCAGTAAATCGTTGCTTAGAGGAACTTGAACTTGCTTAACCTAAACTGCTCGTATTGTGTTCGGTTAAAACGAAGTTTTAAGCAATGTCTAGTTAGACGAGAGATTATCTTCATTCACCTATTCCTATCAAGTTTGTAGTACTTATGTAAATTATGTTATCTGTACTTATATAATAAATCTGAAGTTTGTTTATTTGTTGGACGCGGTAATCTTCATATGATTTCGGTTATAGGAAGCCATGTTATCCTTGATTGCTATAGGCTATATTTTATTGTAAAAAAATTAGGGATGTATAAGATATAATTCACGCGAGCCTAGTCACGGGCAGTTGCTAGTTCTGTATAACTACACTACCTAGTGCTGATTACTAAGCCAAGATTATGTCACATAAATACATTAATTTAAGTACCAATATGGGTGTATTAGTAAAACAATTACATCATCTTATATGAATTCTTAGATAATACAAAGTGGCATATAGTAATAGTAGGCAATAAAAACTTGATACATTACCGTTTATAAATGATCTGTCAGATAATGTGGACATAGGTCGGCAAAAACATTGCGTGGGATTTGCAATTACCTACATAATAATATAATAATATAAATTATGGATACAAAGAATCAATCTGAAGATGTTGTAGAAGGAGAATATAATGTTTTAAAGGACAGATGCCATTTACTACACGATTGTCCCAAAAAAACCTTTTGATTGGTAACTTATGTAAATACAGCCAGGTTAGGAATTTTGAACACTTTCCTCCTTCTTACGTCAGTATGAGATCTTACGTATCAAGAACAATTTCCTGTCTCGTGATTAAAGATGTCCATTATTTGTTGATGAGAGAGTGTCAAGATAAAAGAGAGGCAATTTTTTGTCTATTTAAATCAATGTACGTTTATTTAAAAGTATTATAGCTGCTTCTTGGTCGGACGCAGCTTAAAACGAGTTTTAGTTTAATCTAAAGATGTATAAATAGTTTGTAAGATGTAACACTAAATAAGGATTCAATAAAACTTACATATCCGAAGGATATAAATTTCCTAAATTAAATAAAACCAAATCCGCTATCTCCCACCCTTTGTATCACACACCATCATTCTTTATTCCAGTTGCGACCCTCAAAAGAGGACCAGTGACAAATGATGTACAATATTGGAAAAAAGCACCCCAACCATTGTTGCCATTATCGAATATAACTTGTTTGTTCTTTAATAGTTTAACGGTTATTTTTGCACACGAATACAAAGATTGCAGATACTGCTTTCGTATTCGCCGCCTTTTTAATAGAGGCCATATATTTTGGCACTGCTATGTAAATGTTTGCAGACTTGATTAGATTTGTGTTTATCGTCTTCTAAGTATTATTTTATTTATGTTGTTGTTGTGTATGTTGTAATTTTTTAATGAAAAGTTAAAGGTATAATCTTTACATAGTATGAAACAAAATCGTTCCCGCTGTCTGTATCTTTTAAACTATACAACAGATTTTAATGTAGTTTTCAGCAATAGATAGAGTGATTCAAGAGGAATGTTTGTACGTATAGTTTGAGCTAATTCGTGCAAAGAAGGGTCGCTAGTTAAAGATATTTCAGTCTAAACAGATTAGCATGATTAGCGTAGAGGCTGAGCGATAGGTACGATACGCATCTTGGGTTCGATTCACGCACGGTACAAATATTTGTATGTCATAAAGTTAGCCTGACATAGTTGTTTGCGTATGTGAGTTTATATGTTTGTAAACTAACTATACCTACAGGAGTATTTCGTAGTGTGGGACAACATAAAAAATAAACTTAAGTACGGTAGTCATTTTTCCGTCTCGTACATAATATTTAATATTTTATTAGAATAAAATATACACTTTTTTTAGTTTATATAATTAATGTGCGTCACTTTCTCGTGAATAAATTGTTTTTCTTTTTTTCTTTCTTTCTAAGTATATAAATCTTTTCAGCTTCTCTCTTGGACTTCTTGGGTAATCGCATTTGTAATCTGGTAATCGTGGAGAGGATTTTGTGTACGAAACAAAGTTTAATCCCTCGCGTATGTGGTTTTAAAGCAATGTTTTGGCACTAATTGTATTCTCTATTTAATCCGCTACGGGTCGTTGGCCATGTTTAATAAAACCTACGTAAATAAAGAATCTATGAATCAACTGTTTTCATATTCATTGTGTGAAGAAAATTGCGATTCGTTCCATTTAAATTCTATTAATGTTATGAATTGATATTTTAAAACCCATTTACATTATATTTTAAGTCTGAATGGGCTATTATATCTTTTTTCTCACACGTTCAAATAAATATACATTAACTAGCTTCTGGCCGCCATTTCGTCTGTGTAGGTTTTAGAATTCAGAAGTAAGCCTACCATATCCTACAGGAACACTAAAACGGTAAATGGTGTAGTCTATGTGTAAAGCTAGATCAATATCTATATGTATGCCAAATTACAGCTTACTCCGTTTAGCCGTTTAAGCGTGAAAGAGTAACAGACATCCATATATTATCTTTACATTCTTTCGTATTTATAATATTAGTAGGATAGTAGGATTAGTAGGATAGTAGGATTAGTAGGATAGTAGGATTAGTAGGATATACGATAGACAACGATAATTTTGGATGCAGAAAGGAATGGCTTTTGGCAGTGGGATACCTATAGCTACGTAAAATGGGCTAATAAAATAATATACATGGTGTAAGTAATTGAAAAACCCGAAAACAGGACGTAGTACAGTCGAACAAGGTAATTGGTTTACAGACAAAAATATTCATCTTTCTACTACATTAACGATTTGTTCATTTATTTAATTTTTTTATCTTTAGTACGTAAGTACAAGGTACCAAGGATATCTACGTGCTCGAGTAAGAAAATTTAATAAATTAAAATATTGTGAGTATAGTAGAAAGATGAATATTCTTGCCTGTAAGCCAATTAGCTTGTTCGACTGTTACATCATTATGAACAACTTTTGAGTATGAGACCAACCCTAAAAATCATAAAAAATTAAGCTGATCCGTACATTTTGTCGAGCTGCGTGAATATAATTAAATGTATGTATGAGCAGATTTTTGTTATAATTGACTTAAGAACAGGTTAGTTGCGGCCAAATGCAAACCTATTACAATATAAAAAAGAAAAAAATAATAACCATAACAACACCATACTAAAAGATTTTCATAATACGTTCAAAGACTCTTTTTTAGTTTATCAGAATGGCTCTGGACATCATGTCTGGCGAGTGATTTATGTGTATTTTAAGTTAAGTGAAATTAAGTTAAGCTAAGCATAGCATAAGCATAGTATTATTGAGGCAGCGACTTTCATTTTGATTTTCTTTTTATTTTTTTTTACACTTTTCTTGCTCTTCTTTTAACCTTTTGTTAAATCGTGGACAATGGTGTGGGTTACATGTTTGTTAATTCTTAATTAAGTATTTCTTTGTTTTTTTTCTGCATGTAACTGTTTTTTGTCCCTAATAAATAAAATAAAAATAATAATTTAATTACACCTGGTATACGATATGAGACTTTTTAATTTCCAATCCATAGACAAAAACAAAGTTTGTTTTCAAAGTACCCTAAAAACTACAAATCGTATAAAGTAGTTCGGCCGTGACAATTTTATAGTATGGCTGGAAACTAGTGAAGTTTTATTATTAAAACCGTTGCTTCCGGTTCATTATATTTGATTTAAACATGACAAAACACTCTTGATATAAACAAATACTAGGATTGTTCAAAAGGTCAGGCGTAACTAGGATTGCCAACCCTACTATATAATATAGTATCCTACTATATTAGAGGCCCGACTACTATATTTTTGAAAAAAAGATATAGTAGGCGAAGCTACTATATTTTAAAGGCATCAAACTCTTAGCAATAATATTCGTTACAAAATGTGTAAGCATAAAACAAAACGTCAATACCTATTTTTAACTATTCTGAAATGTCAAGTTGACAGATGCGTTCAATAATTCACATAATATTCTTCAAAAAAATAAAGTACCTACCTAATTTTTGGAACCTACTATTTTTTTTTCACCTTATCGTTATCTACTATATTTTTATGGGTAACAATTTTAGAACTTCTATATTTGACCAATAAAGAGTTGGCAACCCTAGGCGTGACTTGTGTGCACGCGCTTGTCCAGATGTATCAACGTGAAGAAAGCAAAAGAAGTTTGTAGGTATAGGATATCATCACGTCAACTTTTAGACGCCCACTGCGGGGCATAGGTCCCCCTCAACGGGGGGTTCAACCGTAATCGCCATACTTGGGCGATGCTTGTTGGCGATCGCATTAGCTGTTATGGTAATCAGAAGGACGCTGCCCATTCCCTGGTCAATATCCCTCTGTCGCCTTCTACGACATCAACGAGTAGAAATGGAGTGATGCTACTCCCGGCCGGCACCACACGTCGGATTTTAGTTACAGCCTAGGTCTCCCAAAGTGATAATGCGAATAGAAATCTTCGTCGCTGTTCGGCAACGGTCGTATTCCCCGAGCGTCGACAGACGATATGTATATAGAGTGGTTAAGTGCATTTTCTTCATTCATAATTTAGTAGAATTATGTGTTTTGTGCAAAAAGAGATAAATATTGATCGAATTAGCGATGATCTGCATGCGCATTATTAATTTGGGAATACTGTATATTACTTTTGTTTTTTCCTAAAGGTGAATTGAACAGATCCTTATTGACATACTAGCTTATACTTCTACGACACCCACGGGGAGAGTTGGGGTAGTGCTATTTGCGACCGGCATCGCACGACTTAAAACAAAAGTACCTATGTAAAATATAGAGTAGCTAGTATCCACACTTAAGGCGACGATATACGCCGGCGACCTTGAGCGACCAGAGAATCGTATGCGCTTTGTCCAAAACTCTCAAACTTATACTGTGAATATAATTAAAAATATTCACATACAAAAATATATGTTAAACTAAAACATTCTTTTAATCATTTAGATTAAAAGAATGTTTTAGTTTAACATATATTTTTTTCAAATCATTTACACTACACATTTTGACGTGATTGTCAGTTTAAAATCTGCAAAAGTCGCTTGTTAGCGCCTTAAGAGTACATCAAAAACAATCAAAACGTTACTGAACTTAGTTGAACGAACAAAAAACCAACTTTTTTTTAAAGATGCATTCACCGAATTCTTTTTGTAGTTTTGTTTAGAAGCCGAAATGAATTTTCTATGAGAACTTTTGTGTCCCTCACTGTCGTACCGAAAGACCGACACTATTACCATATATATTGTCCCTTTGGTTTTGTGATTAATAGTCGTGTTTCTTGCTGTGCAAGCTTGACGGGGAACTGTTTTTGAAAATATGTATGGCAGCTATTTGTTTATGCAGTTTTTGACATCATTAGGTGAAGTAACCACTTCGATTACTACTGCTTCTGTTTTGCCTGGACCCGTAATATCCATGGTAAGATGTACAGAGGATGTTGTATTTAACAATATGTCTTTCATTTTCATAGTTGGACCAGAAAATCTATTTATCTCAGTAGAAACAATTGAAAAGTCATCTGCCTAGCCTTTAGACTGGAAGCCGACCCCAATATAGTTGGGAAAAGGCTAGGCAGATGATGATGTAGGGGTCGGCTTCCAGTCTAACCGAATGCAGCTGAATACCAGTGTTTAACATGCAGCGACTGCATATCTGACCCCCCCACAACCCAGTTACTGGGTAAGACGATGCCTCTTGGTTAGACTGATTGTCAGGCTTTCTGGCTTCCGACTTCCAATAACGACTGCCAATGACAGTCGGCTTTACGTGCTTTCCGAGTCACGGAGAGAACTTTGTATGGAATGGATGGTCACCCATCCACAGACCGACCGTGGCAAGCGTAGCTTCTTAACCTTTAAACGATCGATCTTTACGGCTTTTACTTAGCCACAAGCTCTTAGTAGAAACAATTAAAACAGAGGACGCAAATTCCCCAATTGTCAACTCTAAACTCGATGAAAGCAATATCAGAAAAGCTACAATAAACCTTATTTAAAATGATACTCATTTTTAATTGTCGCCATTTACATTTACGTGTAGAGCCGTCAAATATAATTTAAAAGTGTTATCTCACATCTTACCCCCAGCCCCTACATAATGATATGTTAGGAATATGAACCCACATTTTGCGGTCGCATGCAACGAACACACGTTGCCAATTTTGTCATAAGGGTCCTGACTCATATAATAATTGCGCCGGCATAAATGATTTTAATGATGTCAAAATTGTGTTGAGTGATAAGGCTAACAATGAAGATGGTATCGTTTTAGGGCCGGTGTGCGATATGTTTTTGCGATGGTGTAATTTGAATGGTAGAACGCCTACCTTATGGCGTTAGCATGGTATTCCAAGTGGAACATCAAATTCATGTCGGACATTTACTGTGTCAGGCTTATCGCTCAAACTACTCTTAAGATTTTGATAATCATGATGTTCTCTACTTAAGGTGATCCGCGAATATTATTATTATAATTATTTCTACGTTTTTTTGCAATTTTCAACTCTGTCCAGAATAATAATAATAATAATATGTGGGGACATTTCACGCAAGGCCATCTGACCCCAAACTAGGGAGACCCTGTACTATGGGTGCCAGACAGCTGATATACATACACAAATACATTTTAAATACATACATATATATAGATAAACAACACCCAGACACAAGGCAAACACAAGTGCTCATCACACAAATATTTACCTTGGGCGGGAATTGAACCCGCACTGTCGCTCAGCCACTGCGCCAACCGTGTCGTCAATAATTCTAAAATGTGCCTATCCAATGATATTATGACGTTAACGGATTATGGAGAGTAATGTAGATGATTATTATTATTGTCTAAATACAATTGTCTAGTTACTATCGTCTACATAGGCTGTCCCCAACTATGCTGGGGTTGGCTTCCAGTTCAATCGGGTGCAGCTGAATACCAGTGTTTTACATGGAGTGACTGCCTGTCTAACCTGCACAGCTCAGTTACTGAGTAACCCGATAAGACTGATTGTCAGACTTTCTGGCAAGACCCACAAATGATAACCGGGACCAACGACTTTACGTTGCGTTCGGAGGCACGGAGGTCTCGGTACATACCACCAACCAGATACCGAGCTGAAAATGTCAAAAATCGTAAGAATATTCGTATTTGTCGGACCACCGTAGTCAGTTTTATCGAAGAGTTAACTGTAATAATTCTACGCGTAAATCCATTGGCGGCACACTCGTATAAACATAAAAGGTTGTTTACGATTGTGTCTTCATAGATAAATAACATTTCGACACTAGTATGGCTGTCATTGTGACCGGCATAGGAACCGGCTCCCTTAGTTTATTTATACAATTTGCGCGGGAGATAAGCGTTTGACACTGTTTTCTTTCATTCCCTATTACTGGGGAAAATGTAGGTCAATGCGTGTTTACAATGCTCCTTTAGATTTCTTCTTCTATCGTTATCTTGGGCTTGAGTTGGTTTTCCGACTGATAATTCTCTAGTTTGCTTTTCTTTGTGTTTATCTATGAATCATTCATTGTTCTTATGTCTATTATAACATTTCGCTTACGTATCTTGGGTATTATCTTTGATGACACTTCATGTATCAAAATGCTTCAAACTAACTGTCACATGACATATGTTAGAATCTTAGCACTTTAAATGTTCTCAGACTCAGATGATTTTGACGCCTATGTTTTTGGCATGTCAGGATTTAATTACTTTCCTAGTATAAATTGTAGTTTTTTGGGAACTTGCAAAGAAATGTTTTGTCAATCAGGACTTGCTGATTGTTATAACTCCGTCTAGAACCGTCCGTTTTTAAATCATTTCTACTCTAAGATATTGTACTACAGTTAGCATCTGTTGTAGTGGTTCCAGTGCACGATCGCTTGATTGATTGGCTTCATCATCACCTCTATCTTAGAAATAAAACAGTTACATTAACTAAATATTCATTCTGCATTCATTAATAACAGCTAAACCATTTCCCAACTTCCCATATGAATTTCTAATTCACTTCCTGTTATATTCTCTCAGAATTTTAATAAGATTACACATGCCTTATTTAGACACGTGATAGTCAGCTTTACCCATTATGAAATCAACTGTCTCTAATAAAATCTGTAGAAAAACATCGTTCCGTCTTCCTACGAGGCTTAAAACTAAGAGCTTGTTCATTAACCGTTGATTTTATGGGTTGTGAGAGTATTTAAGTTCATAGTTAATGTAGCCATGCGGGTAGTTCAATACACATTTTAATCCTATACTTTGTAAACAAAGAAACGTCGCAGTCAATTGAAATTCTCGAATCCTGTTCCAATACGGGATCATTCCAAATAGAATGAGTGGACGGTTATTATTATTAAGTCATTAATATACACAGTAACGTATGTCTGTAATATGGTACCCGCATAGTGCGCACGCGTCTCTAATGAATTTTGGAATCGGACCCCATATTGTATTTTTTTTTTCTGACGTTTAGAATTGACTGTGTGTGGGCACGTTTTGGGCCACAGATTAACAGTTGTTGCTATTCTATTGAATTTTTTGCTTAGTGTGAATAGGAATTTCTATAAAGCTCTTTAATTTAATTTTAAATTAAGTATTATTCTGGACGTTTATATTTCGAATGTTGTTCTACCAAGTTCCCAATGATTTATGTCGTATTTTTAAAATTAATGAAAACGTTAACTGCTTTTAAAAGAGGAAATTATGCTTCCGTAAATTCGTTCGTTAATTTAATTTATAATTGACGTTTATTTTACGTTGATGGTGTTTATTCTATCATTATTTAACATAAATTGACATAATATATATTCTGAAATGTGTGTTTCAAAGTAGACATGAATGAGTTCCCACTTCGAATCCATTCAATATTATTTTTATCGCCTTCTAAAACCCACTGAGAGTATTTCTAAAACGATACATTTCTTATAACAGACATTTATATCTTTTTTATTTCAACCATGGGGAATTTATGCCCCTCATGGGAATCACTCAACGGGATCGTGCCAAAATGTTCCCTGACGTATGTAAACAGACCCAAAATTAAAAAAAAGTTAAACCGGAAACTGTAGTGCCGGTGTCAACACAGTCCTTCTGCGAAACTGCAATTAGCCAGAGCCTACAATAAAAAAAGTTTGGCTTAAGTAAATAATCGTTGTAAAATAAAAACACCCATAAAAGGTTTACCGCTTCTGGCAACATCATGTTTATTTCATTTTCAACTTACAGTTTATGTAACTAAGTTTGTTTTAAAACGAATAGAGATTTATAATCAGAGTCGCTTACTGTTATAATATGATGTCAATTTAATTTCAAAGTTGCTTGACTTAAATTAGGTTTATTTAACTTTATTTGTTTTGTATTCAAGCTTTAGATTTCTAGGAAACCGCTTAAAAGCACTTTTGCAAGATAGAAAATGAGAAAGTAATTTAAATCGATTCCGTTAAAGCATTTACTGTTTTTTAAATGGTAACAAGTTACAGTTAAGTAATGTACCGTTTTTCGTAACAAACTTCCATTATCACGAATCCAAACACGTTTATCGAGCGCCATACCAAAGCGTTATGAATTGCCAACATGGAGTTACAAAATTCAAATACTAACATCACTTTTTGTCATTCTCACATTCTTGTCTGATAAGGCCGTACGTAAAGTTTCCATTGCGTCCGCTGACGAAACGATGAAATGTCGCGACCTCCCATAGCTGTTATCTTGAACGATAGCGTTATGTGACAACGACCGATAACTGCCAGCCACTCGTGTCTTCATCACGATTTATGATTTTTAACGGTCCAACTCTAGGCGCCTTCCTCAAGTTTTGGAAGACACAAAAACTGTCTAGGTTTTTGTGACACTGAAATTCGATTTGTCTGGCCTGTGTTTTGTTATGGAGACGTGCTAGAAAGTAAACCGTTCAGCAGTTTCTTCTGCTATAAATTAAATGGTTGTCAAATATAATTGAACGTTACCGTTATTTTCGCACTTCAAAGCTATGTCTAAAACAACCGCAATGTTAGTCCCGGAAAACGTCCAGCGACATCGTGGTAGACCTAGGCGAAGAGGGAGGGAAAAACTTGACGCTTATTGGACAGAGAGGGTTAGCAAGGAGAAAGTGAGACCTTTGGCCTGCATTGGGACAATATAGGCTGAAAATAAAAAATAAATATAAAAATAAAAGCTGTCTATTTCTTTATACAAACAGAATTGTTGGTATTATAGATGTTCAGGATATGACGTTGTTAAACCTACCCAAACATCATCATCATCATTTTAGCCGAAAAACGACCACTGCTGGACATAGGCCTCCCCCAAGAAATGGGAGGTTTTGCCATAATCGCCACGCTTGGCAGGCGGGTTGGCGATCGCAGTATGGTTGTTACAAATACACAGAGAACGCTGCTGCCCATTCTCCCAAACACCCATGCCATTACCCAAACATAGTATGACATAATAAAAATGTATAAAATTCGTTCATCGTCAGACGCATAGCTGTAATAAACGCTATGCATGACTTATTCAATGCTGTTACTGCCTTATATGACGTATGAGGGGTGCTTTATGTAGGTACCATTTGCGTGATTGACTTAGAGATAAAACAGAAAATTATGAGGCTCGGTGGCGTTCTGTAACAACCAATAAATTTATACTGTTTCTAATTTAGAAATGGATACAGGAACTTTAGTATGGCCGCTCAGTGGTCGATTGACTTCTAGTGAGAACGGTCGCGTCACACACGCTCATGCACAAGTCCGCGCTCGTGCAAAAGTGTTGACGCAGCAGCCTATTCCGACGCGTTTTGACGACACGGTCGTCGCGATGACCTACATTCCACCGTAAGTGAATCATGTATAATTGTGCAAATAAATGGTAAGTTATAGTTTTTAAAATTATAACTTGTACTCAATTATGGCCTCACCAAACAAAGTAGTCCTCGTAACTGAGCTCGAGCATCAGTTGTTCACTCGGTTCAAAGAGGAACAGAATGAGCGCATACAACTGCAACAGCTAGTAAAAGACCTCAGTAGTCAGATAGAAGCGCTACAACATCAACTGAAAGTCATTCAGGAGCAAAAGAATGTTACCTCAGAGAGGGAACATTCAACGATCGATAAACCTCAGAAGGCAGTCGAATATGGGACTGACGAAGAGGAACTTGCCAGAGAAACAGAGTGGGTACGGCAAAAAAGTAGGAAAAAAAGGAAGTTAAACGCTTCACTGTCTCCTCTTTCTCAGGGAGGAATCTTGAATGAATCTCAGGCCAGTACAAAGCCCGAGAAAACCAAAGAAAAAAGAGTACCGCAACCTCCACCAGTCATAGTCGAAAATATTAAGAACTACCAGCAGTTCTACGACCTTCTTTTGACTAGCTTAAATAGAGATTCATTCATGGTAAAAATGATGAACGGAGATACCGTCAAAATAAATGCCAAGGACGAAGACTCATATAGAGGGATAACCAAATTATTGTTGCAAAACAACTGTCTCTGGCACTCGTATGAGAATAAGCAAGACAGACCGATAAGGGTAATGGCCAAAAATCTGCATTCGTCATGTTTGCCGAACAGAATAGTCGAAGACCTAAATGCTAAAGGCTATAAAATCCAGGAAGCGGTAAACAAATTAAGTTGGAGGACTAAGGAACCTCTAAACATGTTTATGTTATCATTCCAAAAAGATGAAGACATAAACCATATCTATGATATTAAGACCATACTAGGTTGTAAGGTAGATGTACAGCCTTTAAAAACATCTAAATTAATCCCACAGTGCAAAAGATGTCAAGCATATGGCCATACCCAAAAATATTGCTCAAAGGAACCTAGGTGTGTGAAGTGCACTGGTAAACACCTCACAAAGGACTGCACAAAGTCGTTAGCTACAAAACCTAAATGTGTTCACTGTGGCGAACCCCACCCGGCTAATTATAGAGGGTGTATAGTAGCTAAAGAACTGCAAAATTTAAAAAATAAAGCTTCCAAAAAAAAGGTAACCACACCTAACATCCTGGCCTCTGGTGCTGAGAGACAACAACCGTTACGTTCTACTCACCAAAAGGTTACAAATAGTGTGTCTTACGCGCAAATAACAAAAGCATCGCAGCCACAGTCACAGCCTCCGGTGCCCATCAAGTCTGGAAACACAACTACAGATGAAAATATCAGTAAGATTTTGGACATGTTAACCTCCTTTGACCAAAGGTTGAGGAACATAGAAAATACACAACCATCTATTTATTCTAAACAAAAATGACTAACACACTAAAAATTATGACGTGGAATGCAAACGGACTCCTAAAGCACCAAAACGAGTTGCAGGCAGTCTTATCAACAGAGCAAATTGATGTGTGTCTCATATCAGAATCCCACTTTACGAGAGAAACCTTTACTCATATAAAAGGCTATAAAATATATCATGCACTGCATCCCAACAACACTGCGAGTGGAGGAAGTGCCATCATTATTAAAGAGAATATCTACCATTATTTAGAACACAAATGCGAAGAACAATCTGTACAAACTGTAGCCGTTGTGGTCAGAACCAAACTTCATGATATTACCATAGCAGCTATATACATTCCACCTAAGTATGCGCTAAAAACAGAGCAGTACAAAAATATATTGAAAGTTCTTGGTAACACATTCATATTAGGAGGTGATTTTAATGCTAAGAATACACATTGGGGGTCTAGACTAACTAACACCAAGGGCAAAGAATTGCTATGTGCTATCAGAGAAATCAAGTGCAATGTGATTTCAACAGGGAAACCCACTTACTGGCCTACCGATATTCGAAGAAAACCAGATCTGATTGACTTCTTCATTTACAAGAATCTGTCAGCTCCATACCTTAATATAGAAGAAGGATATGATATGCATTCCGATCATTCACCTATTATATTAACTCTAAGCGAGAAAATAATACAAAAAGAGAGCAATCCAAGTCTAGTAAACAAAAACACGGACTGGGAGAGCTTTCAATTTGATTTAAACAATAGTATAAACCTGAAAGTACCACTCAAAAACAAACAGCAGGTAGATGAAGAAGTAGCAAAATTCATTACCGACATACAAAGCTGCGCCTGGCAAAATACACCTGACATGAAAAGAAAAGTTGCAACGCACAGATATCCTGTAGAAATAAGAAATCTTATAGCCATAAAGCGAGTCCAGAGACAAAGGTGGCAACAATTTAGATATCCGCCTGATAAAACATTGCTAAATAAACTCACAAAAAGATTAAGTAGAGCAATTCAGGAATTTCATGATGATACCACAAATGCTTACCTTAGTCAACTTTCAAGTAATGGTACATCAGATTACTCGCTATGGAAAGCCACTAAAAGCCTAAATAAGCCCATTACTCACATTCCCCCTATTCAAAAAATAGATGGCATATGGGCCACAAGTAATGAACAGAAAGCCACTGTATTTGCAGACCATTTGGAACAAATTTTTCAAACGAACAATGAGGAAAGCTCCGAAAACATAGCATTGGATACGACTTACTATGATGACTTGGAAATAAAACTCGTCACCCCAAAAGAAGTTAACAGCATGATCAAAAATTTAACCAATAAGAAATCGCCTGGATACGACCTGATCACTGGCGAACTGCTCCAAAATCTCCCACGTAAAGCCATAGTAAAACTAACAACCCTCATCAATGCCACATTTCGACTAAAACATGTGCCTAATATGTGGAAAGTTGCTGAAGTTATCATGATCCCTAAGCCAGGAAAACCACCTCGTGAAGTAACATCATATAGACCCATATCACTCTTACCAATCATAGCGAAATTATTTGAAAAACTGCTACTCAGGCGTTTAAAACCTATAATAGAAGACAGAGAACTGATTCCTAATTACCAATTCGGTTTTAGAGAAAAACATTCTACAATAGACCAAATTCACAGAATTACCAATATTATTGAAAAAGCATTAGAAGAAAAGAAAGTTTGTTCTACAGTGTTTCTAGATGTAGCGCAGGCGTTTGATAAGGTGTGGCATAGAGGCCTTATATATAAACTAGGTAAAATGCTCCCAAGACAATTTGTGGACATTTTAGAATCCTATTTAACAGAGAGGACATTTAGAGTGAGACATGAGGATGCCTATTCAGATATCAAACAAATAAAAGCTGGAGTACCACAGGGAAGTGTTCTTGGGCCTATCCTGTACCTACTGTATACCTGCGATATCCCTGAAACTAAAAACAGCATCATTGCTACCTTTGCAGATGACACGGCTATCATGGCTACAGGTGTCACTCATAAAGAAGCAGTGGAGAAGGTACAAATTGCCATCAATGCCATCACCGATTGGACGAAAAAATGGCGAATCAAATTAAATGAGTCAAAATCCACTCATATAGATTTCACAAACCAAAGACCTAATCATACACCGGTATACATTAACAGTCGTGTTATACCATATGAAAATACGGCAAAATACTTGGGCATGACGCTAGATGCAAAACTTCGCTGGAAGGCTCACGTCAAAAAGAAACGCCAAGCGTTAGACCTACGCTACAAAAATATGTACTGGCTACTTGGCAGACATTCTACTTTGTCAGAGTACAACAAAGTGCTTTTATACAAGCAAGTACTCATGCCTGTATGGACATACGGCATTCAACTTTGGGGCTGTACAAAACGAACTAACGTTGAAATCATTCAAAGATTCCAAAATAAGGTACTTCGGAGTATAGTAAATGCTCCTTGGTACGTTAGAAACGATGACATCCACCGAGATCTAGGAGTGGACCTAGTTACTGTAGTTATAAAAAACCTCGCAGAAGCACATGAACGAAGGCTTCTCCAACATGTGAATGTCGAAGCTATCCAGCTCCTTGACACCACAGACATAGTAAGAAGACTCAAGAGAACTAAGCCCTTTGAGTTAGTTTAGTGAAGTGAGTGTTACGTAGTGCAGTGAGTGCTACTCTTAAAGAACACAAGAACAAAGTGTCTTTCCATCATAATAGAGACAATAAGAAAAGTGCCAATGGACACATTCTTAACCATGTAAGATTTTAGCAAATTAAGTTAAATTTAAATTACTTATTAGCCTCAAGGTCTAGATTGTAATTGTTATGAGTAACCGTTTAATTACGAGTACATAATAAATGAAAAAAAAAAAAAAAAAAAAAAGTATGGCCGCTATCTTTTTGTAACAAGTCTGCCTTTTACTGGATTAGTGTTTTAGTACGAGTGGTCTATCAGGGTTTGCATATTTCGCTCACGCCCCAGGAGTCTGGCTTCATTATTGGCTGTAATAACTGGCCTAAGCCTTGTCCAGATGCCACGCTTTTACCGGTTCTAGTGTTCTCATATTCTTCATGTTGTGAGCTAAAGGATAATGTAAGCACGCCAAAACCTTGAGAGGCTTCGTAATTTTCTTTCAAGTTCTAAAAACTTATTCCCTTCATTTGCATAATAAGCCATCTAGAACATTGACTATAAGTAATTGAATAAGAAAATATGTATTAGGCAGACGGGCTGTAGCTTCAGCTTACGTAATTGTTTGGTAATGGGTACAACTTACGGGAATTATTAAATTTTCCAATTTTGAGAGTTCTCGCAAGAAATCTATAAAAGTATTTCATCCAGAGAATGTCCCAAGTCCCAAGGCATTATTAAATGTGAATTTCTTCAACAGAATTACGAAGATTTAGACTACAAATTCGATTCTTTGAATCGATTTCATTTGGGATTTTCTAGTCTCCGCTTCAATTCTCTGGACTGCCGAAAATGTGTGAACGTAAATACGTGACACGTAAATACTTCAAAAGATGACGAGATGATTTCCTATTATTAACCGATTTAAAAAAAAAGGAGATTATCAGGTAGGAATATATGCATGTATGTATGTATGTATGCATGCATGCATGTATGTATGTATGTTTGTCCGCGATTATCTCCCGTTTGGCTGAACCGATTTTAATGCGGTTTTCAGAAAAGTGTTTGTAACATTCTGGAGAAGGTTTTAGTATACAACAAACAGAATTTTTTTCAGCGCTTTTAAAAAAAAAACAACAAAATCGTGAAGACGTTTTCGTTTCTTCCATCCTTCCATCTTTGGAGGACTTTCAATCTCTGTTTTAACTGTGTTGCCGTTACTTAATGGATTTGGGTGATAATGAGGCACTGAAAAGTGGAAAATAAAAACTTTTTTGAAAAAAGAGAACCGCCTTCAATAAAAAACTAAAAAGTGATAAATAACTTTAGCAAAGAACACACATGAATTTAGTTTCGGAAGTCGGTGGCAATACAAACCAACAAACAGAACAAAGGCACCGACTTCCGAAACTAAATTCATGTGTGTTCTGTGCTAAAGTTATTTATCACTTAGTTTTCTTCTTGAAGGCGGTTCTCTTTTTTCAAAAAAGTTTTTAACATCACAGTAAAAAGTTCTCAATAAAATGAGACAAGATTTGCAATCGAATCGCTGACGACATAGCAGACAATTCCATGTTTCAACCCAAGAGTAATGAAGTTGATAAGCAGTTAGAAGTACAGCTTATAACGTCACCAAAGAATAAACAGTGAGACTTCGAATTGGGTACTTATCTTTAATTGTAAAACATGTCTGGTACGTAATCCTTGGTTCACACAGGACTCGCAATGTGTATGAGGTCTAACGAGCGAAACATTTGACGAGCGATGAATACTACAAGACCAGCGAACAAGCTGTCATTTATTAACGGAATCGACCTGGCGTTCTAAAGCGAGGGGCCAAATTTATGTTCAGCTTCCTTTCGACGGAAGAGTAATCACGATAAAGCAAAGAGATTTACATTGAACCTCTTTAGAATAAACCGACCATGTTGTATGAGACCTTTGATCTCTTAAATCTGCTAAATGAACAGGTTTGTCTGAAGTTGTCGGGTCGATGCCAAGGACAACAGGCAATGTCACTTCTATTTGCCTTTGGGCTGAGGGAGTTTAATAAACTAAATACTCGCATTACTAAATGGAGTGCGGCTTTTGCTACGTGAAAGACGTTATTAATTAATATGTCTGCTGTTTTCTAGACATAAAACAAACAAAAACAGTGATTCGCGTGTGTAACGTTGTGGTTGAAGTATGATTTTAGACAAAATCAAAATTTACATTTAATTTGATTTGCTGCTTTATTACTCTAATTAAGTACTTAATGTTGTTGTGTACTTCAGAACACAGTGCACAAATATGGAAATATTCTGGACACCTACAAAAAAGCCCTCCATAAAAGGCAGTGAGTAATACCAGTGGGTGGATACGCGATGTATTTGACCGGAGTTTGACGTCATCTCTAAATTGCCACAACAAAGACAATATCAGAATCCGGTCCATTGAAAACAATATTTAAATGTTTCGCATGGAAACGAACGTTGTACTTAAATACAACGTGAACTTGACATGAATCCGTTGCCACGATCATCTGACATATGTATTGATGCCTCGTTACATAGTCATGTTCCCACAACTCCCGGCTCACTGCATTTGATTGACCTTTAGGCTGTTTGTACACTGTATAATAATGCACATAAAACTGTCAATAGAAATGTAATCATTTACTGTTTGGGCGCAATATCAATGATCATTCAATTGTCGAGGTCTGAGGAGATAACTAGTCTTAAACTGAGTTGAACCTTGAACATCTTCTTATCGTCAATGTTTATTATAAATTAAATATTGATATGCAAGTCACTAGTTTCTAAGTTTAACTATTACAAAATATTTTACATTGTTGTGCAACAAAACTATTGTTTTTAAAGCGTCTCTAGTTAGGAGCAATCACATCGTCAAAATAATTCGTTGATGACATTGACTACTGCGTCTAGTGACAAGATGATGATGCATTGTTTTCAAATATAGAAGCAACAAGAATAATGTAAAACTTGATTAAAAAGAGTGGCCGTACTTCCTTGCTCGTTCTACTCCAATAGAGATCTAATTACGGTTTAGAACCTTTCATAACTTAAGTACCGACTCCTTGACAATTCAAAAGTGCCTGTAATTGGCTTAGAAAATTATTACCAAACGCATACTAAGTTATTTAGAACCTTTTCGGTTATTTTGCAGACTACTAAAAGGAAATTGGCGTGTAAAACATGTGTTGACTCCGTGCGTCAATGCGTGAATATTTCGCCACCACAAAACGTTTTCCTTTTAAAATGCTAATAATATTCAAGCTCAAACGGACGAACTTTGTAACGATGATGGAGATTTTTGCCACAGATAAAACTGAGATTAATACGAACAGCGCCTGGAGCTTCACGTATATGTTTTAGTTTGCAACTAAGTCGGCCATTTGCAATTTTGTAACCACTAGGATGGTGGGATAACTGCAGCTCGACCGTCATAAAGCTGACCTTCATTAATGGTGCCTTATCTTCTCCATACTTTATTGTCATGGTGCACCTAAACATTGTATTATATTGCCTACGTTAATATTTATTACGTAAATTATTGTGTTTTGTTTTACAGTGTTTTGTTTTGTGTTACAGCAAGATATTTCTGGTTGCGATGTTACTATTTGATTTTGAAATGATTCTATTTCTGTGGTGTTTTAGTATAAAAAATGTTTTCCTTTCAAATCATCTATACTATATAATCTATATTATTATAACGAGGAAAGATTTGTACTTTTGTATGTTTGTAACGGATAAACTCGAAAACTAGTGGTCTGCGTTCAAAAAATCTTTCACTATTAGATTGCTACACTATCCTTGAGTTACGTAGGTTATATTTATCAATTAAAAAAAATAGGGATCCTTGAGAAAATTCACTCAGACGAAGTCGGGGGTAAAGTGCTAGTTTTTAAAAATACGGTCTTCTGTTTATGAACATCTATAAATAAATTTTAAAACCCAATTGAATATGCTATTATACGCGATTTGTTTACACATTTTGCTCATTGAGATTCACGTTTTTATAAATAAGAATTTTAGTATCGTTTTTATATTTCTTGCTACCTAGGATTAATATTTTCATGCAAAAATAGAAATACAAATAAACTTACTGAAATATTTTCTTTTCGCCTCAAGTCTAGCCAAGTCGCCATCCAAATCCACTTTAGGCGCAATTTTCTCACGCTAATTTCAGCCACGCGAGCTTTGCCAAACTGTTTTTGTCTAGTTTTCTGAGAAAGTTCACTGCACTGGGGTGCCCTCTGCGTAGAAAATTAGATTTTTCAACTTTACATTATAAATAAAGTGTCGGTTCGTGCCTCCACCGCCGTTAGGTGTTTTCGGGGATTGTCTGTTATTACACTTTGCATGCAACTGACGAGGTTTTTTTTTTTTTGTATTTTATCGTCTGTTGTTTTTAATTACGAAACTTGGAATTTAGGGTGAAGCATAGAATAGATTAGGTTTGTTGATAATTATATTGGTTTTGTTTTAGAAGTTTTTGTAATTAGAATTTGTGTTATGGTCGCATTTATTTAATACATTTTCTGCATCTTGGCGCGTACCCTGTTTTGCCTCTGCATCACCCTAAGGAAGACTGGTAAAAAATGCCCAAGGCATTATGTTCGCCTTGTTACTGAATTTTTTTACATTAAATAAATAAATAATATTATCACTAACAATATAAAATACACCAAACTGTTTTTGTGTAGATTTATTAAATTAATTCAAAATACTCAGACGATCCTCCAATATGACAAAGCATCTTAAGATAAATGATATTGTGATCATCGAAACGCAAAAAAAAAATAAAAATTATACAAGCTCTTAACCCTAAAAAGCACAAGTCTAACACTTAAAAGCTTAGTAGCCACGTAACCGTAAAAGACCGCATTCGGCTAAAAATCTCGCCGCATTCTGCATTGCAGCTGTGGGTGGTTGGGCCGCTGCAAAATTGTTGTTTATGCGCCACCAGAGCCACCCCGCGGCCATTACTGAAATTATATCACGATGCATTACCGATGCGATGTTGTTTACTGAATCGGTTACTATTGGTACTTTGGACCAAATATTTTTATAGGTTTAGACTGCAGTTGCATTTTAGGGTTATATGGGTTTAGAAATTTTCGATTGCTTTTGCAGCAAAATTGAAGTGTTTAATTTCTTTACTTAAATTAGTATTGATTTTGAGGATTAACTGGTGATAGGTTTCTAAAATATATGAAGGTATATGTTCATGTTTATGATAAAGTTGGAATATACAAAACGTAACAAGCAGGATAGACATACACAAATAATATTTGTGTATCGCATCATCAGATTCGATGTCTATGACGTAAGAGGACACACCTAATGACTACACACACATGCTAATGACGCATATATATGTGTTTGTGTGCATACATTACAAAAATTCTAACAAAGGTCGTTACACTCTTTTGATATTAGATAAAGTTTTATCGTACTTTACACTATTAGTGATGCCATATTTTTTGTTTGTATTGCTATGCTAATGAGCCTTACTTAAAATTATAATTTCCATAGTAATTATTTATTTTTAATTAGCATTAAATCCTCACGTCCATTTATGTCCAATTAAGTCTTTAAAACCATGTCACACTTGACGGAAACCTGCGTTACGAAGTACGTTCATCTGAGAACACAAATTGAACAGGTCTGTGAAAAGGTTAATTGCATTTTAAACTTTAACTAATTAATTTAAAGCTGAATTTTGCATGTAATGCCTCGTCACAAATTGTACTAGTAGGTGTTACTGTGCACTTGATGTTTGCCCATCACTTGAGCTTTGATTTCGTCATTATCCTACTGGTGTAAGTTGACCTATTATTCCACATAAAAATGTTTATGTTTTGCTTAAGTTACGCGTGTCAGGTTGTACTGGTGTTCAAATACGTGGAAACTTCATCCATCCATCATGTCGGCATGAAACTGTGTGAACGGATTATGTGAAGATAACGTATCGGTCGCTTACCGAACGAAATTTAAATGAACGATATTTATTATTTCTTTTTTCGAATTTTCAATATTGTAATTTGCATTGGCTTTTTTTCGTTCGAAATATAAATATTTGGTTTTATAAATGATTTCCTGTGGTTAACTAAATAAGAAACAACGATACAAAATAAACATTTTTCTTCAACATTCTTTATTTAAATAAAGGTGCTATCATATTTATACTTTTTATAATCTTTATATTCACAGGTTTCTATAATTAATATAATGAGTGATTAAAATAAACGGGCAAGCTATTATTTTAATGTAGGATAATAAACAATTGTCACTTATGAATAGTTATGAGTATTTTTTGGAATAAATTGTTGAACGAGGAATGTTCCCGTGGTTACGGTCTTCGAAACCAGAATTCCGAGTTTTTAATTACGCGTTTTGAATATTAAATTAGGGTATATTGTATTACATTTATCATTGGTTTTACTTCCATTATTGTTATCCATACTAATATTATAAATGAGTGAGTTTGTTTGTTTGCGCTTTCACAGCTAAACTACTCAGCCGATTTTGATGAAATTTAGTACAGACAAAGGTTGAACCCCAAGAAAGGATACACCCCAAGAAAGGATACTAGGGGACTATTTAAATATATTTTTTTCACATGCACCTGCCATGTTATCTCTTCATCATCCTTGGTTGACTGGTAGAGAATGCCTAAGGCGTTAAGTCCGCCTTTGTACCTTTGTGCACGAAGTGTAAATAAATAAATAAATCTATACAAATAAATAAAATTGAAGTGTCTGTTTGTAATGTCCAATTAACAGCTTTAAACTAAATGCATATGAAAGTAAGTATGGTACCTATACCAAAAAATAAATTTTTAAAATTTTTGTCTGTCTGTCTTTCTGTCTGTTTGTTCCGGCTAATCTCTGAAACGGCTGAACCGATTTTGATGGGGCTTTCACTGGCAGATAGCTGATGTTATAAGGAGTAACTTTTATTTAAGAAAAAAATAGGGTTCCGTACAAAAAAATTAAAACCCCGCAAATCCATGCAAAAATAATTAAACCCCTGCTGACAACCGACAATTACGCGGACGACAGCGCGGGCATCAGCTAGTAATAAATAAATAAGGGATGGAGGCTAGTTTTTGATCAGCGACTTCGTCTGCATCCGCGATAAGCGACATTCCCGCGTGCTGATTCTTTGAACGATTATATTCTTGTTTCTATAGCTCTTAATTGTACTATTTAAACAGATGAAAATGGAATATACAGCATAATCCCTGGTCATAGCTGAGCTTACTTATATATATTTTCGACTAGCTGCTGCCCGCGACTTCGTTCCCGGTGTTTACTTGCGAGAGCCATTAGACCTCCTTAATTCTGCCCTGTCGCAAAATCCTTTCTTAGCGGACGTCCACTAACTATAAACTACCTTCCTGCCAAATTTCATCTTTATACGTCAAGCGGTTTTCGATCATTCGTGATTAGTGAGTGAGTGACCTTTCGCTTTTATATTCCTACTATCTTAGATTATGAAAAAAAAGGCAGATAGACCGCGCTGTACACTGAGAGTGAAGTCAAAAAAGCAAATACAAATTCAAAAGCGAATACCTACACTCTCGTGATTGTATTCGCTTTTTAATTTGTATTTTAGTTTGTTTTTTTAACGTTGCGGCGTTTCTTGATGTACTGACTCGTTTCAGTACAGCATGAAGCGCGTTTTTTGGCTTCACTCTCAGTGTTGCGCGCGGTCTATCTGCCTTTTGTTTCATAATCTGAGCATAGGATATGTAAAAATGAATACACTTACTGCCGTCTTTGATGTTTCAGACATAAGCTAGTAATCTCTTAAACCCAAACATTCTTGTTTTGTCTACAGCATTCAGCAACGGTTGCCAACACGATAAGCAACATTAACTATCCGTAATCGATCGGTAATATTCCATTTGGTTGTTTCAGATTCATTCGAGTTCAGTGGCCGATATACTTCCTGATGATAACATGTGAGTTTTTAACATACATTTCTGTCGTATCGACAGTTTTTTTTGGCGACAATCTGTTGCTATATGCGGCTAGCATTATTTATAGATTAGCGATTGCTGTCGTCTGTTGAAAGTTTTGTGTACTATGCCTATTATTGTTTGGTTGGCTGACCTGTTACAGTTTGGAAAGAGTTCAGTGCTCCTGTCTTTTCTGGTTTTCTAATTGGTTGTACAACGCTTGCTATTTAAAATATTTACTCGCAAACGACTATAAAGTGACTTTCATCTCTTTAATTGGTGATCGTATCAGCACAAAACTTTCATGCTGTGCTTTGCTGTCACAGACCTTTTTTTATTAGCCTGTTGTGTCTTACTGCTGGACAAAGGCCGCCCCCGAGTCCTGCCAGGTATTCTTTTCTTGCGCCGCCATGAACCAGCTCTCGCATTATGCGTCTAGGTCATCTCGCTACCTCTTCCTGGGCCGGCCTCGACGACCCCGACCATCTCCAGGCACCCATTGCGTGGAGACCTTTGCCCAGCGGTCACTGCATGCGGCTGACGTGTCCTGCCCAATCCCATTTGAACTGGGCACCCTTTTTGGTCACGTCTGTGATCTCTGTTTTGGACCACAGCGTGGTGTTTCGTATTTTGTCTGTTTTTTTTTACCCCCGAATGCTGCGCTCCGTTGCTCTTTGGCACTCTCCAAGGCGGGACTTTTGAGACTTGGTGAGCGACTGGGTGTGAGCACCATAGGTTAGGATAGCCAGGATACACATATGGATGAGCTTTCGCTTCAGCGAGATCGATAAAACGCCCTTCATTGGCGTCTTCATGGACCAGTAGCTTTTTCAGGCGTTTTCGATTCGGCAATCGATTTTCCTGTCTGTTTTCGAAAGAAACTAGCTGGCCCAAGTAGATATACCTACTCATTGACATAGTTTATTTCCTTCCCATCTACCTTGACCCTACCATTAGTATTGTTGGTCATGATTTTAGCCTTGGACCGATTCATCACGAGTCCCACCTTGAGCCTAAATTGCCGATTGGGAAACTGCCATTATCATTTGCACTGGTTATTGCAGTTTGTTGTTATAGCTCTAACGCTTAACTGAGACCGTTCTTGAGGTAGTTGGACGGGTGACAGTTGTCACAAGTTGACATATCAGTGAGCACTCGCATCACGTCATAACAGCCCTCCCGCACTTCACTCAGCTACTTCAGCAACAGTCTCAATTAAGCGGTCGGGCTGTAGTAGCAGACAGGATTGCTGATCATAATGCTGATGTGATTTCTTCACCTCATTCTACCTACAAGGCCGACAAAAATAATGTAAAGAGAATTTTGTAAAATCTTTATTGAAAAGAGTGTCTGTGGAGTTTCTTGCTTGTTCTTCTCCATCTAGACCTACCTGCGCTTTGGAATGGGGAACTAGCTTTAACTTTCTGACTAACTAACCGAATTCTTGACAGTTCCAAAGTGCCTGTAAATGCTTTGATTTTGGTTTTGACTTTCGAACAGCAACGTCTACTGTTCGCCCTGTTTGTTTTCATTCATAATGATCATAATATTTAAACACAATATGTTTCATTATACTAACCCTTTTCCGTATCAACTTACTAGTGGAGCCAGTCGAGTGTAATCTGTAATTTGTTCGTAAATTCTATGGTAGAGGTTGAAAAAAAATGTAATTAGTTCATCCGTCCGAGACTGAAACTGTATTTGTGTCTAAAACTTGGCTGTCATCAAGTTCTTGGTGGGCTTGTTAACTGAACCGATGCAAGCTCAGGGTTTGTGATTCACTGTCACTGACGTCGAACAGGCGCGTGCGCCGAATGACGCTTGCGCGTCTGGCTAACGTCTATCTAGATAAAACGCTAATAGGTACTTTAATTAGTGTGTTCTTTTTTCGATAAATGTGAGTTTTTTTTTTCATTTAGTTTTTTTATTGACTTTCAAAGTCAAAAGTCCTAAAAATATCCTTAGGGAACATAAAATCGGAATAAAATAAAAATTGACCTATGTATTAAGATCAATCCTTTTTTTTTTGTTCCGGGGTGGAAAATCCTCATGGATGTCCTCTGCCCTGGGGCGGGCGGAGGGGTCTGTCAGACTTTTACTGACTAAAAACAACCCCGGTGTTCCATCTCACGCCTACGTCGGGGGTCGCGGGAACTGGAGATACTTCCGCAACCCCCGACTGGTGCGGGCCACTTTTCGGGTCAGGGGGGGAGCGAGGTGTAAGACTCCCCCCCGGAAGTCTAAAGGTGCGTACGGATTAGAGGCAGCCTCGCCACGCACGGCTCGTGAAGGCACGCCTCGGGCTGAAGCGCGTACGCACTTGAGGCAACAGAGCGAGCCGTGCGTGCCTCAGGCGAGGCTGCCTCTAATCCGTACGCACCTTAAGAGGGGTTTTTCTTTTCTTCTTTCCTCACAAAATTTCGCGTCTATAATAGTTGTAGGCTCAGATTATATGAAACAAAAGGCAGATAGATCGCGCGAAATACTGAGAGTGAAGCCACTGAAGCAAATACAAATTCAAAAACGAATACCTACAATCTCGTGATTGTATTCGCTTTTGAATTTGTATTAGTATTTTTTAACGATGCGGCGTTTCGTGCTATACTGACTCGTATCAGTACAGCACGAAGCGCGTTGTAAATATTCGATTTTGAATTATTATTATTATATTTGCTTTTTTGGATTCACTCTCAGTGTTTCGCGCGGTCTATCTGCCTTTTGTTTCATAATCTGAGGTTGTAGGATTCAACATTTTATGCTATTGGTCGGGAAATGAAACTTTTCTTTCAAGGGCTGTTTGGGACCTGTCTTTGTTATAGGAGTCTTGATCATCCCGCCATCTTCGCCTGAGCCTGATAGAGAGATGGAAGGTGAGTAGAATGACCTTTGCCTTGCTGTGGGAAAATACAACCAGAAAAAAAAAACCTTCCAAATTTCTTTGATAGATTTTAAAAAGTTTAGGGTTCATATTCAATTGTTTTTTTTTTAGAGTTTGGTATGACTTGGTGTGCTGGCGTCTGTGTTTGTAGGTAAAATGTTTACAAATTAAAATTCAGGAGTATTATTTTTTTTAAACATTCATACGTTTTTAGAAACATGATGGATGCCAACTGCGATATGTGAATTTGGCCAAAATATTTAAGTCGCCATTCTTAAAATAATTCTTTGTTTTGTTCTCATATCTAAACAACAAACATCATCTGCCTACCGTTTTCTCAACTAATTTGCGGTCGGCTTCCAGTCTAACCGGATTCAGCTGAATACCAGTGTTTTACATGGAACGACTTTAAGGCGCAGTATGGCGGGTTTGTCCCATAAGCTCGCCATACTATTTCAAATCACTGCAACTCCTGTAAGACCAATCGATCGATCGTCGATCGACGATAGATCGATGGTAAAATTGGTAAGACTGGTTGTCAGACTTTCTGGCTTCTGACTACTCATAACGACTGCCAAGGATCTACCAACGGGAGACTAATGGCTTACGTGCTTCCCGAGCACACGGAGGGGTCTCGGTATGAATTGGATGGTCACCCATCCACGGACCGACCGCGGTAAGCATAGCTTAACCATGAATATGGAACTAAAACAGTAAATAGTCATGTAAGTGCCGTGGGAAACATAATATGGGGACACATGCTAAAATCATAGTCTGGGTGTTAATTTCCGCTTGAGATAAGGCAATATCTAAACTATGAATAGTTGAGGGATAAAGTTACCAACACGTTTCTATGCGACTATCTGACAACTTGTTACTATGAAAACTCCATTAATGTTCTTCTTTATTGGATTTTGATTAAAGTAACTGGTAGTTAAGTACGGGATTGAACAGTGATTTAAATCAAAGTCTAATCATTTGTTTCGATTAGACCATTAAAGGGCACTTTTGTACGTTATATAAGAAAATTGGATTCTAGTTGCCTCTTTTAAAAGGTTATCATCATATGCAGAAGAAAGGAAAATATGCTCCATACTTACTCTTTAAAAAAATAGTGTCGACAATATTTTGCATAATTACAGGAATTTTATAATTTGACCCCGATTGAACGTTTCGAAGAAATTGCTCTTCGATGATATCGTGTTATTCGAGTATTCAAATGGTGATTCCATTTGAATACTCGAATAACACTTTTGTTTGAAATATAAGTATTTTTATATGTTTTTGATGCTGGCACTTCACATGGGCTTATGTTTAACGAACCTCCAGATCTACTAAATGATCACCAATAATAGTAAATAAAATAAAATCAAAAATAGTAAATGGTCACCAAAATGGTGTTTCCTAAAGTATTGCAGAAATGTATGAGTTTGACTGTTAAAAGCGATTTGATTCTGGCACTCGGCGGCCGCTGCCGCGGCACGCTCGCTCTACTCGCTCGCCTCATGCGTAGGGGTCACAGTTCTAACCTAACCTAACCATGTCGGATCCGCCCCAGGGGGGTCAAAAAGATTTTGGTTATTTTGCACACTAAGATTTGGTGACCATTTAGTACATTTGGTATAATTTAGTATATTCTTTTGGTAAGGGAGCTTAAGATCCTGAAGTATTTTTTGATGATCTTTATATTTATACCCAAGAATATATAATATATTGCACAAATACGCCATGTGAAGCATGGCGTATTTGTGCAAATATTCCCCTTATTTGGAAAATAAAAAATCATTTTTATTTCAATAATTCATAAGGTAAATTTTGTATTATCCAAATAAGGCGAATATTTGTACAAATACGCCATGTGTAGTGCCAGCATAAGACACTGGCAACGATATTCTAGACTACATTTGATATACATAAAACCCACATTCATAGGTTCTTACAAATATCACAATAAAAAGTCTTGTAGATGATTTAAATTAAACAACTAATTTAAAACAATGGTGTCCTTATTATACCTTCTAGATGCTTTATCTCCCTATCCCTTTTTTTAAATGCTGAAACTAAATTAAGGCATTTTTGAAACTCTGAATGTCTATATTGATTTTTTGTACGTCAATATACGTAGTATATTTATAAATATTTCATATGTATCAAACTCATCATCAAATGCATTATAGTACTCTTTCTCCACCCCCATACCAAAGTCTTTACTAACCATGTAACCACTTAAAAGTCTGCTAAATTCTAACCTACCACAGTTACAAAATACCTTCACGTAAATTCCACAAAATTAATTGGCATTATTGCCTTTTTTCTCAATAATAATAGTCCGATGGTATCTGGCTCCGTTATCTCGACTTGCCATAAATCAGACGGGGCTGCAAATTTAGCCTTTCGCAGAATTACCCATTGTGGTGCATGATGGATGACCACCGTGGGGCAGAATGGCGCAGAGTGGGGCTACAGGGAACTTTAGCTGGGTTTACCATGAACACCTAATCAAGTTGTTTGTGCTTGTTTTCTGGTTGACTCTTAGTTTTGTGTAGGGCTGGCGTAATAGGTGTAGTCAAAATTTTAATTTTTGTTTTGAAGTCTATTTGTCTGACAAGGATTTGTTCACTATCTATACTAATATAAAAATGCGAAAGTAAATGACAATGCCAGATCCTGCCCCACCCATGTACAGAAAAAGTAAATTAATTAAAATAATTGTAATGAATATAGAACCTTTCTATACTAAATTGTTTTTCTTTAGAACTTGCGGATTACGAAATACCTACCCACAAAATACAAACTCATTTTACCTAAAATACAATTTAACCTATAATCAATGTCATTATTGTTTTTAGATTTATACGGAAACCGCAAGTTCTACAGTCACTAAGACTAATGTTTAGTTATCAGCAATAAATAAACAGTAAGATGCTACATATTGCACATGACTTTTATTGAGTGGGGCAAAGTTCTATAGAGTTTCTGGCATTGTCCTTTGTTTGTTACGTTCTCACGGCTGAGCTAATGAACCGATTTTAATGAAATGTGGTACAGGCTAAGCTTAAAACCCGAAAAAAAGGCTATAGGCTACTTTTGATCCGCGACTTCGTCTGTTTCCGCTACAACCGACATTCACCCTAACGAAGTTGCGGGCAAAAGCTACTTAATTAATTTATAATTATTTAATAATGGGCACAAACATGGCCGGAGTTCTATCCTAACAGAATCGGTTCTTGGCACAAAACCTGCTCGCGTGATAAGGTGACCATAAGCGACCTATAATATAATATAATATGTGGGGACATTTTCACACACGGCCATCTGACCCCAAACTAGGGAGACCCTGTACTATGGGTGTCAGACAGCTGATATACATACACAAATACATTTTTTTTTTCCGTAAATACATACATATATAGATAAACAACACCCAGACACAGGGCAAACACAAATGCTCATCACACAAATGTTTACCCTGGGCGGGAATCGAACCCGCAACACGCTGCGCAGCAGTCGATCGCTCAGCCACTGCGCCAACCGTGAAGCCCGTGACCTATGAAGCTCACCTACCAAGCCTTTTCCCAAACATGTTTGGCTCGGCTTCAAGATTTACATGGAGCAACTGCCAGTCAGACCTCCACAGCAACCCAGTTACGTGACTTATGACACTATATCGTACATTATCGAGTCAAATATGAATGACGCTGACCCAACAGACGTTGTCCTTTCCCTATCTACCTACCTACCAACTTACCTACCTATCCTACCAATCTACCTACCTACCTACCTACCCACCTACCCTACCCTACCCTACCCTACCTGTACCTACCTACCTAGATAGGTAGGTAATATAGAATGTCATTGTAATGCAAATATATCCAAGAAATATAAAAAGTTTCATACGAACTTTTATCCTATATTTCACCCCCTTGGGGGTTGAATTTTGAAAAATCCTTAGTGGATGCCTTCGTCATATGAGGAATACGTGAACGAAATTTCAATTTTCTAGCCTTAAGGGTTTGGCCTGTGCGTTGATACATCAGTCAATCACTTTTGCCTTTTGTAGGTATATATAGATAGAACGAAAACACACAAACCTAACTGCCTTACCCGCCCTTCCTCTTCACACTACTGCTAAAAAGTCAAACAATGCAGCAGATTGTATCTCTAGTCACACCCTATGCAGCGTGCCGTACCTAGCTGTGTGGCGGATAACGGCCACTCGGCTAGGTGGCTAATAGCCGCGACATGACACCGCCGCACGTACTCCTTTGTGATCGTGCCAATACATAAGGGCTGTTATGTTATGCTATCGAGGGTTGAATGTTCAGTTTTTTTTCAGCAAGTGGGTTAACGGGGGCGTTTAGATTTTGCTCTTGTTGCTTTTCTGTAAAATTGGGTATCTTTTGCTAGGTTGCCTTCTGGTTTTACATAATGAGACTAATGTTGTAGCTCCTTTTTCAATAACCGGTCTAGGGTTTACTGATCGATAGCAATTTAGTGATATTCCTGCCTAGTTTTATTAACATGACTATTGACTTAAGTTATTCAACATGTCTGTGGAGTCTCTTGCTCGTTCTTCTCCATAGAGACCTACGTTTTGGAACGAGCAACTTCCTTCAACTTTCCGACTAACTGACCGGCTCTGTGACAATTCAAAAGTGCCTGTAATTGACATAAATGCTTTGACTTTACTAGAACAGAAGCAGATAATTTTACAAAACAAAGTGGAATACCTTGTTTTGTTAAACTTTCTGCTAGCAGCTGGCTTACTAGAAACTGAGGGTCCAACTAATACCAGCTTATAGTTACGCCAAAAGTGCCAGCACATAATCTCTCAACAATTTAATTAATTAAGTCAAACTATCTAATTGAATATGCCCAAATGTGTTACATTACCATTCATCCAAAACAGGACAATGCACGACCAAGCGCTAAATATCCTAAATTACAGTTATTTCGAAAAATCGTTTGGGCAAGACTAAATCAGTTCGTGATTATGTTAGATATTTTACCGTAGGTACATGTATTGTGAAGCCGCAGTTATCCGAACCGTGGCTAGGTGCGGCATGCATACAGCATAGGGTGGGGCAGAGATACGTATCAGATGCATTGTTTCCCTTTAGAACTGTCACTTAGGGGTAGCACTAACGGTTTTTGCGATATGTGTGCGAAATTTTAGCAATATGGCCGCTTTACATGGTGGGTACTAAAATTCTTGCATTGTGTTATTACTATCGTATTCACTTCTTCTACTTAAATTGTCATATGAACCTACTTATTCCCAGGAGTTGACAGCAAAATTACGTGACTACATTATTACCTTCCGCTGACCTCTCTCCTAGTAACATGAAGCGTTGTGTCATCATTAAGTATTTCTAAAACATCATTGTCAGCACTATCGTTGGTACCTTATTTTTCCATGACAAGGTAATGAATAATGTATTCATTGATGATATGAAAGCTTATTGCTTATTGCTCGTAGCTCACCCGCCTTCCAAGAATTCCTCGCGTCATCGCCCACTGTTTAATTCCTATGTTTCCATTGATTGGTGATGGGAGAATTACGCCGTGACTGTGAACAAATTATAATATTACATCGATTTTGTTTGTTTATTATCGTTATTGATCGGAGTTTGTCAGTGTTGATAAATTGGTTAGGCACTAATGGCTTTTATAGACTTGGTATTAGAAACGAAGTTCGTTGTACGGATTCCGAGTCATTTAACAATTAGAATTCTATATTCTAAGCCCCATTTATCTCATCTGGTCGACGTCCGCAGGTCAAGCAAAATATCAGCGTCACATATATTTGCCTGACACATGCTGAATTGGACTCCCATTTGGTGCAACCTTGAGACGCACACCGCACTTCGTCTAATCTTTATTTGATTTGAAACGGTGTTGTGATATTATGTCTTTTGTGTGCACTAAATATATGTTTTATCTATCTATCTATTTGCCTCATCCTCCATTAAAATGGGAGAATCTTCCGACCATACGGGTGCTATAACTGGTGGGCTACTGCTTGAGGGTTGTTGTGAGGATTTTGTTTAATATTCTAATGCCACGGAGAACTGTGATATCGCTATGTAGCATATCAAAGTTCTCCGTGTTGTCGCCAAACCCCTGTTTAGGGGCTTGCATATTGCTTATCAATATTTCAAACATATTGGCAAAACACTTATTATTCCCCGCATATCGATGGCTGATTGTGTTCCACCATATGACGTTTATTTGATGATATATTGCACCATGAAATCATATGCCGGCAGCCCTATTACAATTTACTTGAAGTACTTACAATTTTCCCCTTGTTCACTTTGTCGTGTGTGAATGGAAATGCGATCTCCTTCGATGGGGTGAATAAATTCCATACATCTTTGGCCAACGTACTTTTAACGGTTCCCTAAGTATTATTGCGTGTTTTTGTTATGAAAATGATGTGTATGAGTTATTTTTCTGGGTAAGTATTGAATTGTTCAGTGGGCTAAGTTTTTTTTTTGTTGAAATATAATTGAGGCTTCCACTAGTTTCATGGGGTTCTTTATGGTTTTTTTATTTATTTACGTGAGTGACTTGAAAATATAAAAAGGTTAAAGTCAGGGATATTTGCCTAACACATGCTGAACTGGACTCCCATTTGGTGCAACCTTGAACCGCACACCGCACTTTCTCTAATCCTTATTTGATTTGAATTGTTTGTGTTCTGATATCTTTTGTGTACACCGAATAAATGTTTCATCCATCTATCTGTCTAAAGTAGTTCTTTAATCAATGGTAAATACGTGAATCTAGTTCGATTCATAATTTTGTGTTGTAATATCCTGCTTACTGTACTTAGTGAGAAATTTTATCTGTAGTGTCCATATCTCCAGATTGACATCAAATAAGGAACGCCTACGGCACTTACGCTATCCTTGTTCATTAAAGGGACATCAAATCATCATATACATTAGTATCTATACGTAACTCATCTACTTTAATCTCAAGCATGTGATGACCCCGCTCGATGAACTAACACGCAGATAAAAATGTTTCCCCACCGGCCAGTACAACATTTTATTTATTTACAAATGCCGTACCGCCCGTAGTAAAAACATCGTAAACATTCTTGCGTGTCTATTGTTAAAGAAATAGCACTGTTTTTACGTCTGTGCACGGAAACGAACACTCGTATCCATTAATATGTAAGATTTTGCTTGGCTATAAATCTGGTAAGCCGATATCTAGGCGATCTATAAACACTTGTTCAGTGAAGCACGTACTTTTGACAACTGAACTCTACTGATCTCGCATAGCTTTGTTTTTGTTACACGTTTTCTTGTCTACGTCTGCGGTATAATTAAGATTATGTACGTGCAGTGCGGTAATCTTGTTGTATTATTCAGCAACATCCATGCGAGCTTCAGTCTGAATCGGAATATTATTGAAATCTAATTTTTTAAAGTCGTTATTTTGTATAGAAAAAGTAATTGGTTTCTGGCGTTTGTTCGGAACAGTTTCTTTCAGTTTTTCATCGTCTAGGAAGAGTAGTTTTAGGCGTGAAATACCATTAACGTAACGACGCATGGCAACCGTAGTAACTTTATCGGTATTTACAAATACACCTACATTGTTACCGTACTATAAAATAAGTTTGTAAATGTGTTTGAAACTAGCTTAGAAATACTAGAACAATACTAGAGAGGACGGGTTGAAACAACGCGTACGTTGTGTTGGTCGTAATTGAGATCTTGAATGACAACTTATTTGCTTTACTTCACACACATTCTTGCTCATCTTATTTAATAATGATACCAGCCTATAATTGTCCTACTGCCGGGTAAAGGCACACCCTCGACACTCCATAGAAACGAAACGATATAAATGGCCTACACTACTACTAAAATATCAGACTGTACAGATACGTGCGCGTACGCGCCGCTCGAACAAAAACCGCAGTTCCCAGAGCAGTCGTTCGACGCGGGGAGAGGTGAGGAACGGTTTCAGAGGGAGGCGGAGCGTGTCGCTACTGTACGGTAGTACTAATATTTATACTGTGAAGGTCTCTTCTCATAGAGAAGGCATGAGCATTGGTCACTACGTTTTCTCAAGGTGGATTGGCGATTTCAGACTTACTTATATTAATTTAATTATAAGTTCAGGTTTCCTCATGATATTTTCCTTCACCGATGTTTGATGAATAGGGTATTACACCCATTTTTGAAAAGTGTCTCAATGAAATTCTGTAGTGCTAATATGCCACCAAAAAAACTCAAAATTTTTATTCAATCGATAAGTGCCATAAAAATGCATCTAAATTTTAAATTTTCAAATTTCGCGCGTAGTTTGATGAAAACGCCTCTTACTGGACGCCATATTGCTCAGCGTAAATGACGTCAGTTCGTTTTGTATCAAATGAGCTCATATTAAATATGAAAATTTGTATATCATTTAAAAATAATTAAAAGCATATTTTGTAGTAGGTGTAATAATGAAAAAATCACGTTGGTTACGAAAATAACAAAAGTACAAAGCCTATATTACGCCAATCGGTTGACTGACAGTTGACAATTTTTTGTTTACACAGCCTTATGGCGTAATAACATGGCCGCTACTATTTCACGGTGTTTTAGAACAGATTAAAAATACTGAAAACTTTGAATTGAATTAAAAAAATTGTTTTGTTATTTTATGAGCTAAAACTTACATTTTCCGACTGCTTTATGCCTAAACTGTACAAACAATAACATGCGCTGCCTAAACAATAACATATTTATAGATTTTTTCTCGTATAGAGTAAAATACCCTATTATCATCAACCAATCACAGTCGCTTACGCTCATTTGACAATTTCGTCTCCCGCCTTTTTTACCGTTTGGTATGTAATTACACTCTGTCCACTAGCTTAATCGTTTTTTGACAGCTGCAACTAGTGAACAATATTTATGATTTTTCTAAAAACTGATACGCATAAGTAACTGTATTATAATGCCTGTAAGAGGTCATAAATAAGATAATCCAACAAAATAAGGCAGTTTATATATTTATTTTATAACGCAATTTCAAGTTAACTTAAGGTAATCGGGAATAATTTCATTCTAAGGCAGCTGTCAAAAAACCAATAACCCAATGGACAAGGTATATGATGATGCAACCGGGCTGTAGTGTGCGAGCGGCAATGGAACAATACGGCGTCACTACGTAGTACCTTATAGTTATTCTTTGCTTCCACGTTCATTCCGGTCGTACTACGGACCGTTTTGTTGTAGTATATAGGTCGTATGTATGCCAATCAGTAAACTGCAGGCTACCTTGTAATTTACGTGCAGATATTTACAGCCTACTGTTATTACGGCCGGAGTTATATTGTTGGCAGTTATAGTAGTAGGCATGTTTTGAAGGAATATTTTTAATGGCTTCTTGCATTCCTATGTCATATTTTATGAGTGCTGATTACGGTTCTATGGAGTTGAATTTAGGTCGTTTAGTTTGTTATCAGGAAAGAGATAAAGGCATGGTGTGTTGTTTTAAAGTTGAATCCCGTCTAGGGTGATACCTGAGATTATGAAACAAAAGGCAGATAGAACGCGCGGAACACTGAGAGTGAAGTCAAAAAAGCAAATACAAATTCAAAAGCGAATATCTACAATCTCGTGATTGTATTCGCTTTTGAATTTGTATTTGTATTAGTATTTGTTGTTTTAACGATGCTTCGCTTCGTGCTGCACTGACTTGTGTCAGCACAGCGCGAAGCGAATTGTAGGTATTCGCTTTTGAATTTGTATTTGCTTTTTTGGCTTCACTCTCAGTGTTCCGCGCGGTCTATCTGCCTTTTGTTTCATAATCTGAGGGTAATACATTAAGCTTCAGGATTAGATATTGTAAATGTCAGTTAAACTAAAGAAAATTAAAATAACATTTGGATTACAACAATAATAAAATTTAAAACAATTGGTTCCAACATCCATACTAGTATTGTAAATGCGAAAGTAAGTCTGTAAAAGCTGGTAATAAAGCTAGTAGTAAGCTAGTTATATTTCTTCCTCATTCACATCTATTACATAATATTATGCTGTTCTAATCTAAGATTCAGAAAATCAAGCCTTTCCAACTATGTTAGGGTGATATGCAGTTGAATACAAGAGGCCACTGCCTGTCGGACCTTTATAACCCATTTACTGAGTAACTCGATACCCCTTGGTAAAACTGCTTGTCAGACTTTTCGGAATCTGACAACCCTTAAGAGCGTTTACGCCGTCCATGCGCTGTTTAGATCAAAAAACTGTACTTTTGAAACCTGTTAATACCATCAACCACTTACTTTACAGATATGTTAATTACCAAAAAAACTTTAGGGAATTTCGTTGTCTCAATAGTTACTAAAGAAAACATTTCGATTAATTGATTATTTGTACATTCTATCAAGCTAACTTAACAGAGGTTTTCTAAATTTCTCTTTAAGCGTCAGTTTCGAAGCCTAAAATATATAAAACCGCAAACAGACCTAATTAGCAAAAACATTTTACCAATTGCAAAGTTGCTTCAGAAAATAGTTTGTTAAAAAGATTTTATGATTTAGGTATCAAAGAGAGGTAGGGGGGGGGGGGGGTGAGGTAGATATTTAATAATAAATTAAAATTCAAACAATGTGAAATATGAAGAAATTAAAATGCTTTTTTCACCGATATAACTTACTTAATTTAATACAATATTAGCTTAATATAATAGAAGAACATCTTCTGTAAAACATACACTTCAAAATTTCAACTAATTTGTAGTTATTATTTTTCTATAAATATTTAAAATCAACTACAAAATCGCTGCGCGCGATCATTTCAAATTACCCAACCTTGATGATGCGCGCTAGACGTAAACGCTCTTAATAACTGTCAGCTTTGCGTGCTTCCCGAGACACGGAGGTGTCACTTTATGAAATGGATCGTCACCCATCTACGGACCGACTGCAGCAAGCGTATCTTGACCAAGACCGATCGATCCGGACGGTTTTTAAGTAGCCACGAGTTTCTCTCTCTCTCTTAAGTTTTTCTCCCCTTGTGGGTCTTTTAATTTGTTTTTGTTTGTCTGTTCAGAAAAAGAGAGAAACAAATGAAGGCATTAAAATATTTTAATGACTAGTACAGTATGAATAAATGAATGGTTAATATCCTTGATGCATAAGGTCCCTAGTTCGATGCCGTGCTAACAGTAGGGGAGGGGATCATGATTTATATCTGCAACGAGCTTTGGTGGATGGTGGCAATTTCTTTTTTTATCCTACCTTCTTAAAGGTCAACGTGCACTGGATTTCCGTCATTCTTGCATGCTCGCGTGCGTGTGAGTACATTTTATTTTTGTTTAACGAATGAAAATGTCAATGGTAAATTGAATTGTCCTTTTTATAAATTTTCGGTTACGTTCAAAAAGGAGTTCTAAATGTTTTTGAAAATATTTTATAAGATATAGTACAGATACGTAAAATACAAAGTGTATGATTATACACCATGTATTTTACCTATCTGTCGATGAAGTACCTTTTGAGAACAGGTAGATAACATCACTCGTTTTCCTAGACATTGCAATAAGGAAAACCAGACACAATTCATTTAGCTATAAAATTATAACTATAGCGAGCAATACCGACTCAGACATAGTTGTAATTTTTTACCTCCCTATAAAATAAATACCGAACGTTTAAGCACTGGCCAGTAAATATCATTGTAGCTGCAGATTAGTTATTGTAAAATAAATCCTTTTCTTTTATACCTCATACATGACAAACCCAGACGGGTTTGTCCCCTGTTGGTTCCCTGGCAAAGCATCGAACAAAATATTGAAAGACAGCCAGTTCCTGTAATGAACAATGTTCAAAATCTCAAAAATTTTGGTAAATTATAGGTATTTTTGACAGGCTGTTAAGAATGCAAACAATTGTTAAAAAACAGAAATTGCACCTCTGATAAATTTTTCTTTTTTTGTTGCTCAGACCATGAATGACTTACCTCGCCAGACAGCCAGTGTAATAAAAGTAAAGTAGGTACTTCCTGACGTGGCTACTTGATATGAAGTGTGTCCGAAGTTGATGGTATCGGTACCTTTTGTAGAACTTGGAAAATTTCTTTGTTTTCATCACCAATTCATAGTTTTGTGGTGATCGTGCCTTATCTGTTCTGAGGTTATGGCATTTGTAGATATGTGAGATATCTCCGCGTCTGTTGTAAATAAAGAATAGTTTGTTTGTTATTGTGATTGTTTACTCTTGTAATATAACTTTAAGCTCTTAGAACATTCACACTTACTTAAATCATTTATTGCATTTCACTATGTTTTCGTGTTCGAAGTTTGACACTGCCTCTTTGACTTGACGAGCATTCGCCTGTATTAAAATTTCAGATTCGATTTTAAGCAATTAGTTGATTAGGATTTCGGACACAACACGTTTAAATACAAGTGATGCGCATTATGTTACAAGTTGTATCAGAATTTTACACATTGTATCATCAAGTTGCGCACTGTAATGCTCGGTTCTCCTCCCTCACTGATGAAATGCTCGACTCTGTAACGTTACATTACAGGTGAATGCTGCAAGTGAGCAAGTCAAGAACCTTAAAAGTTTGTAGAATTGCCTCCAGAGCTGCTGCATATAGGTCACCTATTCAAATTTAGGTGTCATGCGTGAAATGAAGACGTTAATTTAAACGAATATTACAGAAGAAACTAAACTCTTGATCTTGGCAATTGTATCAAAGTTCATAATCATAATAAACACACTACGTGCCTAATTAAAACAATCCACAGATGTATTTACATTTCTCGCATGTGTGCGTACAGTTACCGCTCAGTATTCGTTGCCCTCAACATTAAGTTCTAAAAATAATCGGAATAAATTTGTTTAACTTACATAATATGTTATTAAGTATGATTCTTCAACTATTAAAAGGCATCGGCATCGTTCGTAATTCCAGGTTTGTGGAGATGTACTAGCGTTAAGTTTAATTGTCGAAATAATTGAACAATTATGAAGGAAACCGAGTGTAGGGGCTCCGTATATTTCGCACATTATCTTCCAAGATTTGATCTACAATGTTATTCAACCCGCATTTGAGATTTATCTATCTACAGGCCACGGCAACTGTGTAAAAAGATTCCAAACAATATTTCTTCAATTAATTACGTCCATGTTTCCTTGTTTTGTTAGATATAATTAACTTGCACCAACTAATTAATCCATTAAGACGGTAAATCCCGGCTTTAATAAAAGTCTTCGGATTGCAAAGGCTTCCGCATTTACCCGCGAACCCCTAAAAATATTCGGCTCCAGTACAAAGGGCGCACAAATTGTCATAATTGAAAGTTAACGTGCGTTAACTGACATAATTACATGAATTGTTTATAATTAAATGCGTTACTTTTTTTCACTAAAACAAGCACCGAATTATACAAAATTACTAGTTGTAATGCCTTCAGAACTTATCATTATGTCCGTTCTATGTTCCAGGAAATTGTTCCTGGAAAAACTTATTATCGTGCTTTTAAAAAAGCACACGAATATGTACCTTACTTGCTTGACGTTAAGGATGATAGAAATACAATCTTAGATTAATGTGCAGCAACTTTGACCAGAAATTAATTTCTAAACAAAATTATATTGCTCGTCCTTAACGATATTGGGTTCAAAATTGAGTCTAAACGCTGTGAAAATAAGGTTGCGGTTCTTAATTTGTGTGGCAATAAATGTCTTGATCGACGGGTCAATTACCTAAGGGCACGCGTACACTAATACAAACAAACAGAACAGTATAAATATGTGTACGAGCAATAATTGATGTATGAATGATCGAAACTCACTGAATCGGTCATTATAGAACCGTTGGGTGGTCACTATAGTTTTTTTATTTACTTTTTTATAAACATTTGGAAAACAGACAATAATTGCTTACACCTTACTCCGTCCGTAATTGTTTGTAATGAAAGGAAACGTGTATATGAATGGGGTAATGATCTTAATTTGTAAGGTGGAGTATGTTTTTTGATAATGACAGAAAGGCTGAGTTACCTGTATTATTATGATGAATATGAACACGAATGTTTTTTATTTTTTAATCTAGGCTGTACTGTCCCTCGCCTGTTATAAATAACTTATTTTAGCTAGCTGGGGTATGGACAAGATAATACTATCCTCATGATCCGAAAGACGTCCACTGTTGAACATAGGCCTCTCCCATAGAACGCCATAACGAGCGGCGACCTTGTTGATGTCGTCGGTCCATCTGTTGGGAGAGAATACTATAGTGTGTTATTATTATTTCATGTATATGCATACAAATGAGATTCTTAAATATTTATATAAAAAAATCGTAGTTCACTGGTATCGGGAACAGGGTCCAAGTTACGGCGGTCAGAGCTCCAGAGAGTGAAACCTCTTGACAATGCGGGCCGTGTCCAGAAGTACTGCCTTCTGAATCAAGCCCTTGATCCAACCGCCTAACGAAAGCCTCCTTGGATGATAGTCGAGGCTATTGGCTATATGAACCTGAATTTTCCCAATGAAAGGGCAAATCTTCTTCAAAAGTCTTCCTATTCTCGTTCCATTTTTCTCTATTTAGGGATGTTTTGGACTTGGTCTTTTGAAGTCTAGTTCATAAGCCATCTCCAACTTAGACTGCCGCGTTGCGCCACACTGTAGAGTATACAGGCTGTTTAATATTCATTTTTATTAAAATTTCGAATATTTATCTAATAATGCAATAAGTACTTTCACCACACATTAAACTTATCAGTAAACAAAAAAAAATCTTTTAATTAATCGGCAGCATAGCAACAGGCGCACCTGCCGCTGATTTACAACTCACAAAAACACAAATCAGCAACAAAAAAGAATTTTAACCATCGCAGGACCTACATTAAAAAGCCATCGGTAGGGATATTAACAAATGTTTAGGAGTTTTAAGGGCTCATTACGAAGCGGGAAGTGGGGTGAGTAGGAAGGTTGAATGTGAGATAAACATCAACCACAGACACCTGTCCAAATGTCTGTCGAAAAAATATAACTCAGTGTCATCCACAAAGGACAATAATGTAGTGTAGACTTATCATTTTGACTTTCAACACGAATTATAAGATTGTATACGAAAGGTGTATACAGAAAGTATATTATTGACATGCACGCACGTCGTGCGTATTTTTAGATTGCACATTGCAATTTTATCTGATAGCTTCAAGTTGAAACGACGAAAGGACACGAAGGACATTGCTCTATAGAAAATAAGTAAATAGATTAAGGACAGATGTTAAAGGAGATACACTCTTAACATCAAACGTCTTACAAACAGTTATCAATGGACTCCTAGATGTAAATATGACTTCAATGCTATCTGTGCAGTATTCAGAATGTTTGCATCACTAATAATATGACCTAGTTTAAAAACGTTTAAACGTCCTGAAATGCAAATACGTTTGACCAAATTCCTACCACTTTTACATTTACACCTACGAAATACCTAGCTTCGAAAGACAAAAGTATAATATTAAACCACACTTTATTAACATTAGACGTCTCGAAAACTTGACACCTCAAAGATATGTTAAACCCGCAAGGATTAAAAGTACAAAAGACTTAACCGCACCAAAATAAGTTAACAAAAATGAAGACGGGGATTGGCTAAAACTGTTGAAACCAAATTTTCTAGACGTCTGCAAAGTTTTATCTAATTATCAATTGTAATAAGTTCGCGTTATACCGGGTGGCATTGTATTTGTTTCATTATCGTCTTCACTATTCAGGTTTACGGCGAGAAGGGGAGGTTACCTTCACGAATTGAACTGTTCCAACAACGTGTCTATATTTACTTCCAAATGTAATATCCTCGGAGATCCGAGAGTTCCTAGTTCAAACAACGTTAAAACTATTTATTCATTAGCAAATATATGTTATTATCTCTATTCAATTTAAAATGATATTCTATAATACCAATACAGTTCAGCAATAAATCATAAAACCCACCACTAATGAAAGGGTATTCGATTAAATTGTGCATTAGATACTCATCAATTTCTAACTTTGAAATCGTCCAAAATTGCCCAACACCGGATGCGAATCAATCCTTCAATTATAAACATTAATTCGATATCGAGTCCCCAAGAAATGAAGTCCAAACACAAAGCGATAAAATTACTCGTAACAAGGAAACATGGAGCAGGTGTTGGCAATTACCGATAGATACAGATGTGGGATGAAACAAAGCTCCACATTATACCGGACCACCTTACCAACACCTTTACATTTCGAACGGACCAGCTGCCATCATTAAAAAGGGAAGTGTCATAAATGACGCCTCGGATAATGTTTGTTTTACAATGGCCAATGACAAGACAATAGTTGGAACTTTCCTACATAATATTATTACATAAAAGAATGAGTTCTGCTAACATACCACCCATAGATTCCGATTCATGAGCGCAAGTACCATAAAAGGCTCCGTCACAATGGATTCCGTTCATCTTTTGTTGCCGAGGGTGGCTGGTGAAATGGTCGCGTCTTCCCGGTAAGAGGATTCGTTTTTGTTGTTACTGATGAATAAATTTTTATTTACCTCGGGGAACAATGTCAGCGCCGACGAACCTCATCTGAGAGATGCCTCCGGTGTATTCTCTCAATTGTTTTTCAAGTACCAACAGTTTAAATGACCTTTTTTACGATAATTACTCAAGAACTATGGTTTTCCATGTGGCAACAAATTGGCTGGCAATAAAAGCCGTTCGGTTGAATATTTTTAGTGTTTGAGCGAATAGTATTGAGTACACAAGAGGAACACAACAAAGACACGCAACTTCGTATTCTCATAAATCCATATCAATTCCAAGGAATTTAAAAATAAACAATATTGCACCAACAGCTAATAGGAACGAGTTCCCTCAATCTGATACCGCATTCGCGCCAAATTTTTTTCCGTACAAAAAATGTGAGGGCTTAAGGTAGGCGCCAAAAAGCCGCCAGTTCTCAGAACGAGAATGAATGAAAAAAGCCATAAACTAAAGTTGCGCCTCACCGACAAACGGCTTCACGTGCCGATGCACCAAAGAGCAAAACCCTCCGATGCTTAACAATTTAACGATAAACGAAGAATTGGCCTGTTTTTTTTTGTGTGCCTTATCTGTGCGTTTGAGTGAATCAGTGTGGCGATTAGAAACTCTTTAATTACGGGGATGTCATGTTGCTTTGATGTTTGATTGCTTGGTTGGAAATAAAGAATTCGCAAAGACATGAAAGAGGGAGATAATCTGATAGCGGTCAGGCTGCTTTGCCTATTTAAAAAGGAACTGGTGTTAAGATTCAGGCTCCTCATTGTCGCACAACAAAAGTTTGCGACAGATTGCAGCATAATCTTTATTTTCCTTTATGTTGTACGAAATATTATCTCTAATACACAATGCTGCTGTATACAAAACATCTATCGAAAGTTCCGGAAATAACGCATCAATATCAAAACAAGTTTCGAAACAATTTACGTCGTTATTATGTAGTCCACAATCTATTACATTCCCGGACAGTTGGGATCCGTTCTCATCTTCATCACATCATCCGGGCTCTCCTTTGGGAAGTCTAAGATCATTTCCTTTGTGGTCTACCGCGACGTCTCACGGTGTCTTGGGAATCCTTCTGTGGTTACTTATAAACTAGAGGGTTTATTATAACTATTGTTCTTATTGCTTTGTCGGTAAGCTTGGGGTTATACTGAAAGCGGGTTGCTTAATATTTGATTTTTCTTTCTTTTCCTTATTTAAAATACGGCGGAGGTGGACGGTGCGGGATTTGATATCCCGCCGTAATATATCATTGATTAAGGCTGGGTATAAATTGACAGCTTGTTCCAAAATCGGTAAAATGGAATCAATCATGTAGCTAGACCAATACGAACTTTATCACAGTAACTTTACTTATATGCGAAGAATTCATCATAAAAAAATTGCCAGTAGAACCGCATCCAAAATTAAAAATCAAACCCCGCTTACAATGTAGCCTCTGCTGAAAAATTCTAATCTAATCTTCCTGCAAACTTGGTCCTTACCCTCCCATATTAAATTGGCTTTGTTCACATCGTTTGTACAACTTTCGAGCGCGTCGTTTTTATTTATATTCGTTCATTACTTTGATTAATAACTTGCGAGTGTTAAACAAATTTCGACAGGATTCTTTGATTGAAAATTGATGGCCAAATAATTGCATGGTGCAGAAATGAAGTACGAATTTTTGGTAACCTATGCACCTGTATATCATTTATACAAGTCAATCAGCGGCACCATACAAGGTTTCGATAATTACCGTAATATCATTATTAACCGATTTTGCGAAAGTAAAAAGCTTATTGAAGCTTTCTCCTGATGTGTTCATTACGAATACTGCTCTTTTGACGTTTTTAACGCAGGTATGTTCAACATTTTTAAAAGTATTTATTTCAAGTGGTTCAGTATTTATTATATTCACTCAAACTGTTATTGTATTGCGTTCACTTTTCTACCAATTTATTTTGAATATCACCCAATTTCGAACATTACGCTCTCATATTTATTTACATAATTTCGGCCTCCGATTGTTATCCGCTCATCCCCCAAAAATATTTCTGTGAACGAAAAAATAACTTTTTAAAAACGATTATTCTACTGGTATAAAATCGCGTGCCTTTTTTACTCAGCGTTGGAACAATAAGATGATTAGCAACCCTTAGGCTGCTCGCTCCCTTTTTAAACGATAGAATTACTTCTCGGAACTTTGTTACGATGTTTTGATAGCCGAGGTCGTTATACGCTCAGAAATCTTACGTTTCAGCGCTCGCGATTTTTCGCTTAAGTTTTTTTTATTGGGCCTATTAGTGGTAATTTAAAGTTAAGTTACAATTTTTGCAATTTCATAGCTTAAGTTTCAAACAACTTTTTGTCTACCGTGAGTAATTTATGCTGTAATGCGGCATCGTTGAAGATCATATTAAAGACTAGCGACCCGCCCCGGCTTCGCACGGGTGCAATGCTGATACTAAATTAAATACACTACAGAAAAACTATGAACGTTGTATATAAAAACATACCGGCCCGCTCCGACTTTGCACGGGCATAAAATATATATGCCTATGTCACTCAATGAAAACATGATTAAAATCGATCCAGTATTTTTGATTCATTCATTGCTGCCCTTGGCCTGCACGCATTAAATTTGGAGTAAAACAATTCCTCTTTCCCTATACTTACTATGAAGATTTCCTGCTATCTTTGGAATATCTAAATTCATACAATTTTTATTACATTACACATTTTTACTTATTTACTTTTTACATTTTTACCTAGGTATTTATTTTATTTTTACAACAATTAATATATTACAGGATGTCTTTATACACAACGTTCACAGCTTTCTTGTCATTAGACAATACAAACATGTTTTCTCTTGAGGTTACTCTTGAAAGAGCGACATACAGTTGGCCATGTGAAAAACAGTCAACGCTCAAATCTAAGCCTGCAACGTTGAAGGTTTGACCTTGCGATTTATTAATGGTCATTGCAAAAGATGTCTTTACCGGAAACTGTAAACGTTTAAATTGGAAGGGTAAATCCGATGGTATCAGAGGGATTCGGGGAATCAATACATCTTCTCCGGTACCACATCCTGTGAGTATTGTGCACTCTATTATGAAAGTTTTCAGTGATTTTATCAGCAAACGCGTGCCATTGCAAAGTTTAGGTGGATTCAGGTTTCTTAATAAAATAACAGGACAACCTACTTTCAACACCATTTTGTGAGGAGGGAGTCCAGACGGGTTCAAAGAGTTTAGAAACTCTGTAGGAAAATGAACAGCTTCTTCCAAATCGAGAACAGTATCCACCGAGTAGTATATTTTCGTCGGCGCATCAATCTTTGAAAGAATCAAGTTATTTACCTTATCTACTTGTTCATTAGTTGGTGACAGAATCGCTCTTTCTTTAAACCAAGATATTGTCTTGTAACTTAAGTCATCAATGTCAGGATAGACTTTGTTGACTAACTCTTGGATGTTGTCTATCAAAACACAAAGGTTTTCAAGGTTAATCCTTCCCTCACTTTGTGTTAATTCTCCATTGCCAACTTTTAGCAGCATCTCTGGAAATAGCCTGTTCTCACGTGAAGATGACGAAACCCTCATATTAGTTTTAAGCTCTAATTTATTGACATGTGGCCAAAGGTTTGATCTTTTTAGGGAAGCATTTATTTCGTCAGCACGTGTTCCTCGAGTCACAACTGGTAGGATTTGTCGAAAATCTCCTGAAAACAGAATTGTACATCCACCCATAGGTGAATTTTTGTTGCGCAAATCTCGCATTGTCCTATCCAGTGCTTCCACAGACGACTTGTTTGACATGGTAGCTTCGTCCCAGACTATTAATGAGCAGTCACGCATCAATTTTCCTGTATTGCTCTGTTTAGAAACACTACAGACGCTGATATTGTCATCGGTGGCGATTTTCAGCGGGAGCTTGAATGTAGAGTGTGCGGTTCGACCTCCTTCTAAAAGCGTAGCGGCAATGCCGGATGACGCAACAGCTAACGCAATTTTTCCGGTAGATCTCACTTTTTTTAAAAGCAGATTGATTAAAAATGTTTTTCCTGTACCTCCTGGGGCATCAAGGAAAAACAATTTCCCTTCATTGTTATCAATTGTTGATAGTAATGCAGTGAATACTTTTTTCTGATCGATGTTTAATCGTGGCTCATCTTGAGCTATATTTTGTAAAAGTCTTGTTTGATCGTATGATATTTCTCTTGTGTATTCGGCACTGTTAGTTAAATCTGAGTTAGTAGTATTAGCTGGCATCGGCAGCCCAAAATCCTTGATCGATTTACCCGAAAGTAATTGCAGTACTTTATTCAATTCAAATAATGCTTCGTCAAATATGTGTTGATCATATTGTATGTCATCTGAGTTTAACTCTCGCCGTCGTCGATTCAGAATATCACTGGCCATGTTTTCTTGAAATTTATTCCATAGATTAACAGAATCAGTTACTTGACAAAACGCTACTATAACAGCAAATAAATATCTTAATGATGTAGCTGAACTACAAACAGCTGCTTCTGATAATGTATTTTCCCAGTGAGAATCATCTTCCAAGAGCCCCATAGTTTTGCATGCTGCTTGATAAGTATTGTAAACAACACCTTGTACAGTTCTTAGGCGTGCAAAGGTTGTCGGGCCTTTTACAATATGCAGTAACATTCTCAGATAAAAGCATTCACTGTTGTTGGGATGAATCGTGTAGACTCTGCCAAGAGCATCCGTTTTTTTTACTCCGGGGAAACCATCAACCGCAGTACCTTGTTTTCGCCGTTGAAAAGTTTTAGAACTCTGGTTCCATGTATAGTAACTTGGAACTCTGTCATATGTCAGTGTTTTCGCGAAATCATCTTGAGCACATAACTTGAAAAATGCTGTCAATGTTGTATCCCGCGGATTATTAACAACTTCTTGTATATTGTTCTCCATGAAATATACCCTTTGTCCATTTTCTAAATGAACTGCAAGGTGGACAATTGTGGGAGCCCGGTTGTGCACTTCGAATGATAATATCCTCCATACAGCTTCAGAGCTGCAGATGTAACGTCCAGACTGATATTTTTCCACTTCATTTTGTGATTGTATGCTGAAAGTGGCTTGATCACTACCTTTATTAATGTACTTAGTAACATATTGGATTGACTTTATCGAATTGCACAACTCTACGTTGATGTGGGCATCAAAAATTTTCAAAAGGAGCCGATTATAGGGAACGATCCATCGGTTATCAATATCACGGTTTCGGACGGTAGCACTTTTCCCGCCTTGTTCTGGCGATCGTCGACGATATTTGGGATATCCGTCATCGCTAGTGATTGTTTGAGTTTGGAATGACTTCGGAAATTTTTTGCTGCATTTAGAATCTCGCATACATGGAGAATTCGGATTTAAAGTCCCGCAAGGGCCGTGTACCATATTTTTCTTTACGATTTCGTACAGGATAGGATCTTCATCTTTATCCGGCAACTCAGCTGAAATGACTTTGTCAATTTGGTTTGGTCTAATTTTGTTCACTAACCACACCAGCAGGTGCACATGTGGCAACCCACGTTTTTGCCATTCTATTGTGTACATATGACAGCGCGGGGGACCGAATATATGAGACTTGTTAATGAGGTGCAGGAGTTTCTGTACTTTCAAATGGAAGACTCTGTTAACTATATCATATCTGTCTTGTGGATTTAAATTAGTGTTAATATTTTCTTTAATTTCCGGCCAATTTGGGTTACATGTTGCAGTTATAAATAAATCAGGTTTGCCGTAATTTCTGACGTAAGTCATGGCGTCTTGCGATTTTTCGTGTAAATATCGAGGTCCACCTGTGAATGATGAAGGTAGTATAACTAACTGACCAATGCCGTTGACATGTTCATTCGCCTGTAACGCATCCTGAAGATGAACGTAATTTTCGGCTCTCAAATTAGTTTGATTATTACGGATGTAGGCCAATCTCTCAGATTCAATTTTCGCATATTGATCGACCAAGTATTGGTTTGTTAACATTCCATATCTAAGCAAAGTGTTGAAATTGTTACGTCTTGTCATTATACGGTAGCAATAGTAGTTCATACATGACACTGTTTTACGCAGAGGTGTTCCACCGATTGGATCAACTTGAGAAATATTAATGGCATAACCATTTTCTCCACGACATAGCATCAAAGGATATTGTAAGCTGTCATAAGATCTGTGTAACTCTGAAATTTTTTGCAAATTATCATCACGACTATGCAATACAATATCTCTTTTGTCAAATTGCTGTCCAGCTATCACCACTGCTACCTCACTCGTAGAAGGCGCGTTATATCGTCCTCTGTGTTCTCCAACAGGAACTTTATTTGCATGGATTACGACATTAAAGTCAGGAGTATCTGCTGGAATACTCTCAATCGCAGTTTTGAAAGACTGTATATAGTAATTATGAGAATGTAACATATCTTGCAGAGATCTAATTAAATCTCTATCAATTGGTTGTGCAACACTTGAACACCGCGTAGATGCTTGTGTGTCTGGATCTGCAATAAAATATATTTGCAGAAATTTGTGATCATCGGGTCGAAGTGGTAGCAAGCTCCCAGCTAAGTGGTACACTTGCCCTTGAATTTTAAATGTAGGCATGAACCCACGCTCAACGACTTGCTTACTCTTAAAAGAGGTCATTTGAAATGCGTTATTATAACGGCGTATATTGCGCATGAATTGTTTGGATTTCTGATGATCACCCGTAAGAAGAGAGTGAAGTGGTTCAGGTGGAGGGAGAATTTCTTCTAATTTGACTTTTCCTTGTAAGCAACACATGCCTTTTGATTCGTCCTTGAATTTCAATGCCAAGCAATATTCACATACTACTGACATAGTACCTATTGATACTATACGATCGTCCTTGTAAGAAATCGAAGGATCGTAATTCATGGCAGAATTTTCTTTATTTACCCATGAATTAGTAACTCGTGCTGATGATTCTCTGGCTCTCTGTATTCGATGTCTATCCCTATCTCGACTGCGGCGAACCTCACGCTCTACTGAAGATTCTCTCTCTCTATCAGCTCTATATCTATCCCTAAGCTGACTGAGTCGAGCCTCACGCTCTACTGACGATTCTCTATCTCTCTGAACCGAATGCCTATCTCGATCCCGGCTGCGGCGAACCTCACGCTCTATTGAAGATTCTCTCTCTCTCTCAGCTCTATATCTATCCCTAAGCTGACTGAGTCGAGCTTCACGTTCTGTTGACGATTCTTCATCTCTTTGTGAACGTACTCTTCTAGCATTCACTGAACTACGACCTATGTTCGAACGACGACGTCTTCCAGACATGACTTTATAATTTCTGAACAAAGTTGACTCAGTTCTAGACTTATGTATGATTACCTACCTATGAACAAATTGCCATATTATTGGTACCTATGTGCCGCAGTAAAAAACATCTAAATACTTACCATTTAGACACAAATGATAATCAACAATCATAAAAAACAAAAGATATTTATTCTATTCTTTTCTTTTTTTTTACTGAAATAACTTAAACTACGATTTTAATGAAATCAACTTAAAATACGATTTTAATTAAATTAAAAACACCTAAAAAATAATTTGCCATGCGTGTGACTAAAAACAAAAGATAATCTACAATCATGAAGAACAAAAGATAGCTATATTCTATTAAGTTTTTTTTCTGAACTTACTTAAGATTTTTGAAAATAATTTCCTTATTATTAAATTAATTGATTATTATTTATCGTAACTTATAATTATTAACTGATACGTTGTCGCGCTGAAAAGCACGTTTTTATCAAGTACTGTTATTTTCCTCGCTAGAGAGCTCCGATAATAAACGCGTCCGATTGCTGCTAAATTCAAAGTGCTATAGGGAGAACCGCGGCCTCCGACGCGCTATTTATAGGCATGCCTCCCCGCACTGCCCCGTCCGACCGGTACCGCCCGCCGCAAACGCAAATTTTAAATTTGTAATATCTCCGAAAATATTTGTTTAATTTACATGCTGTAAGGAACCATATTGATCTATATTAATTGCACACTGTATTTAAGGTACTTAATTCGATAAGGATTAATGCCGTATTGCTTAAAATTGCTTCGTAAATAAGCCATTTTTTCACGTAAAAAGTAAACAATAAAAATTGTTAATGTGGGTTATCCCTAAAAGATAAACATATACCATTGCGGACTTTTTTGTAGACCTTTTTATGGTGTACAATACTGTAGTACATTAATTTGATCTAACTCGTAGGGTTTAGGCAGCGTTTTTGCTAAATTGCTAAATAAGCCCAAAAAAATAGGTTAATTTACGACATCACGTTAGAAACCTCTAAAATTAGCAATGTTGCCTTAGTATATGATGCATGTATTATACATATAAACCTTCCTCTTGAATCACTCTATCTATTGGAAAAAACCGCATCAAAATCCTTTGCGTAGTTTTAAAGATTTAAGCGCACATAGGGATATAGGGACAGAAAAGGCGACTTTGTTTTATACTATGTAGTGATTAGAGAATCATTGGGAAATATTCGAGTTCTTTTTTTAATGTATAATGTTGTCACGTGTCATATTTCGGAATAGAAGCGGGCCGTTGACACACACTCTGGCTATGCGGTAATAATGCTCCAAATTGACAGCAACATATTTCATTGCCAATGCAAAGGTCGGTCGTTCACTGTCTACGTTCTCGTTTGGATCGTGTCAAGGTGAAGTTGGGTTGCATTAATTAACTAATACATCTGAGAGGCCTCTTGCACAGATTAGGAGTCGAGCGGTCTGAAGGTTAATATGACAATTTAACAAGCAATGCGCGGAATTGGTTCGGGATCAATTAGATGGTTTCACGATGATTGGGGTCGATTGCTTAGACATTTGTGAAGGGTTAATGATACTTGTTGATTCAAATGAACTGAGAAAGGTGGGAAAGCTTTTCGAGGATGAAAATGTTATTGCAAATGGGACTTTGTCCTTTATCAACGCAGTACAAGGTGATATACCAGATGAATATGAAGGAAATTATCTGAAAACTTAAAATAATTATTTTGAATAGAATCAGTTATTCGCTCTCTGTGACACTCTAGCAAACAAAGTTGTCAATGTGAACCCGGATGACATTTCAAGCGAAGTTATGCCTGTACAGTTAGTTAATCTCAATATCTTATATTACTGTTCTAACTTATCTTTGATTGCATTCTCTAATTCGAAATACAAAGCAATTATGTAATGAACAAGTTATGATAATACGAAAGTTATTAGGGTCATCCATGATATGGCTGACATCGAAGAGAAAGGCGGTGCGTATGACATGGTTCTAATTGTGAAATGTTCTGTGAATGTTACTTGTTACTCTGGTCATGATTCATGGTGAATTGAGATTGTCATTTCCTTGTGACTATTGAGGGCTTTCTTCCTTGAGGTTGAACTTTAACTATTATCTCTACTGACTTCAGTGGCGATAAAGTTCAGAATAGACTTGCTCTTTTACTCCTCACTGTTTCCATTAGATATATCACAGGATATTTCACAGCTGAAGAAACAGCATTCTGTAAATGGCAAATAGTTTACTTTGCTTTGTATTTATTGTGAAATAAGGACGCTTATTACATGCTAATATTGATATAGTCATATTTGTCTAATTTTTTAATGAATGGAGTATAGATTGTCATTATCCAGTAATACAGACTATAGTCTAAATCAAGTCATTCTAAATGTTTATCCAGTCTCCGAGTTTAGATTAATATGTCTAGCGATGGACTGGATTTCTTAGATGGATGGATCGTCTATTTCGGCAGCGTACAATACGCTGCCGAAATAGACGATCCATAGAAGATCCATTTCGCCGATGGCCTAGAAACCAGTGAACTTCTGCGAAAAAATCGAACACATTCCAAAACTAGTACTGTGGTGAATGTCTATCCACTCTCTGAGTTTAGCTTGACTCAACTTCTTTATTAGAAGATTCTAGCGATGGACTTCTTTACCCTGCCATAAATAGGAGATCCATTTCGCCGATGGCCTAAATATCTGTAAAGTCTTGCCATAAAATCCAAAAAAAGTTGACCTCTTTATTAATTACTGTCTTCAGTCAAGCTATAGTTCACGTCACACCAACACATATCAAACCGTCTATGAACTACTGAACCTCCAAGATGAATGGCCTACATCGTAAATCAACTCCAGAAAATCCTCGTATAACTCCTCCCGTCTTAAAATTGATTCAAACGTATTCCCCCGCCGACAATGATTTACGCTGCTTCCGCAAGCTCGGGTTACGATAGGATGACATAACTTTCTACACCATATATGTCATGTGTAGAGACATTGTAGCGGTGTCTATTACGGTGTGAGCGGAGGGTGTCGTGTGTCCAGAAATATCTGGCTATTTAGCGGTGGACGCGTTTACACCGACGTGTAATACTGAGAGTTCAGTCACCCGAGATTTGTGCAGTTTATGGATGGACGAGTCCATGACTGTTCTTTACTGGTAATCATAAATATTTAACGAGTTGTTGAAGAAAATTCATAATTTCAAAAAATAACCTTTATTTTCCGAGTTTGACTTTAATTTCGAAATAGGAAAATGTTTTAATAACCAATAGAATTCTGAAAAGTAAAACCGTTTCCATTTACAATAATGACTTTAAGAATCGTTTGTTTACTCTTTGCGGCTTCTTTCTTCTTTGCTGCTAAAACAAAGATGAATTTGATCAAAAACTTTTCGCCTTTGTTCTTGTAAACAATTGTTTTTTTTGCATTTAACTTTTAGTGTAAAGACGTAGCTGTATAATTTTGAAAGCGTAGCATTGTAAGTATTTTATTACGACTATTTTATTGTATCTCTTAAGTGTTTTTTTTTTATCTTTTGTTTAATATTCCATTATAATTATGCATTTACTACAGTTTTTAGTTTAATGTCAGTTCGGTGTAACAGTGGAGCACGTTAGTCGTTTAGGCGCGCCGGTTCCTATGTACTTTTTGTCCCGGGGACAATTCTAAATCGGGCCGGGTCGTTGCCGGTCTAATTCCGTACTATCCACGCCGCCCATACTATATACTACTGTGGACTTCCTATTGCGTAATGCCGATACAATTGATAGTGTTTAGCGAATATCAGACACAGTGCACGCTCCGATGCCGCGACACAGCATGCACTGTGCACGTTACGTTACGAAACGTTCCTCTTGTTGGAAAGTGGCATTAGTCATCTTGATAGACAGAAGTGGATGTTAATATTAGAGGATGTGGGTGTGTTTATCTGACGTGTGATAGCTGTTTTTGTAGCACAGATTTCGAGATTAGATTCGGCATGTAATTGTGACGATAAAACCGGGAGTGTCGCTTCCCGCTGGATCCGACCGCGTGAATACAAATTAAATATAATGTAGGATGTCACCAGTGGACAACCATTACGCGTTTTGAATGTTGTTTTATGGTACTTTTGTGAATGGGACACGTTCAACGCTTGAATTATTAAAGAGTAATTAAAACACAATGGCGTGAATGGTAATTTATGAACACAATCGAACCAACATCGAAAAAGAAACTGAATTTAAAGACGTCTTTATCAGCTACATTAACGCTTTGACAGACAGAGTGTAATCTAAATCGAGCTAAAGTGCAACAACATGTTATAAATGCTACTAAAGTTTCCATTAACTTAATTCCTTTGTGCCCACAATAGATATCTGTAGCCACTCGAACCGTATCGAGACTAGAATAGTTGACAAGGAATGCCGGTCGGCCATGTTGGTTGGCGCACGCGCCGTTGAGCGCCAGCTAATTAATACATGCCCTTCCAACTCTTCATTAGCGCGCAGACGCGTTTTTGCTGAGATCGGTGCGCAAGCGCAGGTTTTTCGCATCCGCGCGTGCTGTGCGGGAAATGAACGCAGTCACACATAGGAAATGAAGTGATAGAACCAATTGCAATTACAAATGTAGAAAATTGTAATTCAACTGTTTTTATCACTTTATACAATTAGACCATTAAAAGGCACTTTTGAACGTTGTATAAAAAAAATGATTCTAGTTGCCCCTTTCAAAAGATAGTTTCGTATGGAGAAGAATGGGCAAGAAACTACATACTTACTCTTAAAAAAAAATTGTACAATATTTAGATTAGGTAAGGTAAAAAGTTATCTTTTTGTCCTAAACTTTTTTGCAAGCTTTTTGGTTTACATAATATTTTTTGTTAATAGTCGTCGCTTCCATTTGAGAATTCTACAAATCCTCTCACACATTAGAAGTTAATATCAATAAATCATAAAACTAAACTATAAATTCGCGTAGTGTGAAACTACTCTGTAATTAAAATTGTATGATCAGTTTAATTACGATCGTGTCTCTCGTGGGGTTTATAGCTACCTTTAAATTACCACTATCATAAACTTTAGTTTTTGCTACACTTATATTATGAAGAAGTAAAATTTATAAGTTTGTATGTAGGGAGTTATCTCCAACACTGCTAATTCAATTTAAAAAAATATTTTACTAATGGAAAGTAACACTTTTGTCTAGCTCAAAAGGCTTTGTGTAATGGAAAAATATAACTGGCCTTCCAAACGGAAAAAATCGCGGGCAGAAGCTTAGTCTAAACTAATATTATAAAGAAGTAAAATGTGTAAGTTTTCATGTAGGAGGTAATATCCCAAACTGCTCATCCGATTTCAAAAATTCTTTCATTGATGGAAAGCTTCACTTTTGCTGAGTGCCATTTGTGGTTTTATGGTGTATTTTACTTCAACGTGGACAAAGACGCGAGCAGAAGATGATCGCTAATAAGGACTCCTATTATGATGGTGTGCTGCCTGCCTTACAGATCGAAGGGTCATGGTTAAGCTACGCTTGCCTTGGATGGACCATCCATTTCATACCGAGACCTCTCCGTGCCTCGGAAAGCACGTAAAGCTGTTGGTCCCGGCTGTCATTCGTAGATCTTTGACAGTCGTTATAGATAGTCAGAAGCAAGAAAGTCTTACAACCAGTCTTACCAAAGGTTATCGTGTTGCCCAGTTACTGGGTTGTGGAGATCAGACAGGCAGTCGCTCCATGTAATACACTGGTATTCAGCTGCATCAGGTTAGGCTGGAAGCCGACCCCAACATAATTGGCAATAGGCTAGGGAGATGGTATTTCACGATTCCCTCTACTAATGCTATTATTGTTTTATACATTTCGGACATACCTTACCACTGGCCATGCCACTTGTGGTACGGTGGGTCTAAAACAATAGGTACCAGTCACCTAACCTAACACAAATGATTCACCAACAATGGAGGGGATCTGGCGCTCGGCGACCGCTTCCGCGGCACCATTCCTCCAGTGGTATGGTGGGTTCGCACACGTTTTATGTATGGTTATGATATTTTGTTTTGTTATTGTTTCCGGTTTTCGAGTACGCCGGCGGTTAATCTTTATGTTCTATTTTATTGTGGTCTTGTTTTTACGTGTAGGTATGGTTTTTTAAGGTTTTTGGGAAAACCTCGAATATAAAATTATCGTGTATGTGATCGAGGTGCAAAGTTTGTGAGGCGAAACTTATGGTCACGCCTTTTTAATGGTTTTTAATTAAACTTTATTTGATCGTTGACTTGTGGTTTTTCATTGTGACCATTGGAGTCTTAATACACTACATAGGCAGGTACAATTATTAACCCTCTTGACTTTTCAAGAGGGTTAAGGAGGGTCTTGTATTTTTTGAGGTTATTTGGTAGATGACACCTCCAATCAATTGACATACTTTCTGCTGTCAAAACTCGATTCCCCGTTGATTTTGTAAGGTTTTTTGTAAGACGTCTTGACGACTGGAAAACTTGACGATTTGGCAACTTAATTGACTAACTACTAATTAACTATCAATATAGTTAATTAGTAGTTAGATTAGACTTAAATGATTCAAAGCAACGGAAAACCAAATTTTACAGTAAATTAAAAAAGAAAACGAGTTTTCAGGGCTATAATGTATTTTTAAGAAGTTCTGTCTCGGAATTATGAGTTAATGGTGTCATCTATGTACCCAATTGTTATGATATAGGATTTTTAACTGTTCTAAACATACGATTGCATAAAACTTTTATTAATGGAGAGTAATGTAACACATTTGACATATTAAATTAGTTTTACCTAATGAATTTGATAATTAAGAGATTGTAGATGGGCACATTTTGGCAGAATATGTTTAAGTCTAAACCGCATTAGATTCTTCGTGCTATGTTTCTCCACGTAAACTTGAAAGCTTTCGGTAGATGACTTTCAATTCCATCTAAAATGTTTACACAGACTTCTTCAACATTACACTTAGACAAAATACGAAATGTTTTCAAATATTCGGAAGCAAAACTCAGTGAATGACAAAATACGAAATGTTTTCAAATATTCGGAAGCAAAACTCAGTGAATTCATATTTTTTACTCTAACTAGCTGATGCCCGCGACTTCGTCCGCGTGATATTCGGTTATCACTGAAGTTTTAATTTTTTTTTACCGAACACTATTTCTTTTTTCATATATAAGTAGGTAGTATTCCTTAGGTTACTCCTCATAACATCAGCCGTTTCAAGAGATAAGCCGGAATAAACAGACAGTCGGACAGATGGACAACAATTTTAAAAACTGTTTTTTTTTAAATTACCGTATATACTTTCAAACAAACACTTCTATTTTATTTATTTGTATATAGATGTAAAGATCTTGGTTAATTTGAGTTTTGTTGCAAAAAGTTTGCCACGTGTAAACTTGGCTATCAAAGCGGTGGCATTGACCTTTCAGATTGATCCGATAGATATCGGACGGACAATAAGGCAGAAATAAGAGCTTAACATCGGCCAGGGGCGCCACACACTCGGACGAAACATTAAATAAGTTACACAAGTAACATTGTCATAAAAACTTTGAAGGACATTTAGACGATGGGTGTTTTGATCGGACTCCCCGTTTACTTACATGTTTAGTACCCCTGAAGATATAGCTCCTAAGTATCAAAGTATTGTTTAAGTTCGTTTGTGAGTTGTTAATAAAGATAGGTTTATGATAACATCGTAAGTTATGTACTTAACTCTTTATAGCCGCTTTTAGTCTGGACTTAGAAATAAAATGATTGAGGTGGAACGTGTAATAAAATGGAATGGTTTTTGTTCAAATACCTAAGACTTTAGTAAAAATTACCGTCTGGCTACTGCTTTTTTTTCAGTGTGACTGACCTATCCCAAATCAAAGGTCTCTTACCAAAGTCATAGACATGTGAAAGAACTACCAATCATAAATTTGTAACAGACACACACGCGTCTTATACAGGGCTTTCACTACAAGAATGATAGACATTTCCAATTCGTCAAATTAATTAATATTATATATCGTTCTTTTGCGACAAGAATGACACAACTCAAAAACTGAGATTTCTCAAAATCTGTTTTATGTGTTGTGTTTGTAAAAAGGTTTGTTGAGAAAACTTGAATGGTTGCTATTCAAGTTTTCTCTACAAACCTTTTATTAATAGCCAATGACCATAAAAATATTTTTATCATACTTAAAAAAATGCTCTTATGTAAAATCTTACATTTAGAGTTATGTCATTATTGTTGCAATCAAGCGATTATCTATTCTTTGTTTTCGTATCACCAGCTGTAGATCTAGCTGCTTAGCCTAGCTAGACTGAAAATACGACTGTCGCATAGTATTTTGGTTTAATTTATTTTATACGGCACTGTCTTTAGCTCGCAACTTCGTCCGCGTGATTTATTTACGGACACCAATTTCTTTTTTATAGTAAGCTATTCTTGCCTGTAGCACTCACAGATGACGTAGCTTCTTATTAGTGAAATAATTTACAAAATCAAAGTACTAGTTCCGAAGACTAGCATTATTAATAATCAAGGATCCGTACAAGACAAAACACGCGGACAAAGTGCCTAGTATCATTATAGATTAGTATGTTGTTTTATTGGCTCAGTCGCATAAAGCCTACTCCACAAAATGTCTATAGGTCGCAAATTGTTCCCTTTTTCAGAATGTATCTTTCGCAAAATGTCCCTTTCGCAAAATGTCGTTTTCGCAAAATATCCCTCGTTTACAATTCTTCGATATCAGTAAAATTTTGCAATCTGTTTTCAAAAACTACAGATAATAAAAGGTTTTCAAAAATCTGAACAAAAGCTGGCAATTTTTTACTGATACCGAAGAATTGGAATAATGGGACATTTTACGAAAGGGACATTTTGCGAAAGATACATTCTGAGAAAGAGACACTTTGCGACCTATAGCCATTTTGCGAAAGGGACACTTTGCGACCTATAGACATTTTGCGAAGTAGGCATTTTGCGACTAAACCGTTTTATTGCCAGATCAATTGAAAGATATCAAATAAATGATCGTAGCCAGCCCTAGTAACGGGGAAAATGCAAAAACACGACGGGCGGTCAGATGATACGATGTCTCTGTTGTTTGGCTCCTGCATCCGCTTGTCCGAACTCCGGACTGTCCGGACCTCCATTAAGAGCAGAATGTATTGTAAGATAATAATGACAGACCTCTTTAGATGTGAGAGTCAATATTGTTTGAGGACGCCGCTGTGGGGATCAGGTTTTAGTGCATTTCCATAATCTTGTATGATGTTGGAGGAGGCCCAGGGGAGCGTGATTGGCTAGGTAGTTTGTTTTTATTTGTAATGTATACAAGCTACAAACTAATATAAAAATCGGCTTTTCGAATGACGGGTACCTACCGATTTTCATGAATATTTCAATATTATTGCGAAACTCTTGGGTATAACTAAAGTAATTCCGTCTAGTGTATCATTAAGTCATATGTACCTTTCTGGGTTGTAGGTACCTACGTTATTATAAACCAATAAAAAAAATGGAATTTGTACAGTCAACAGCAAAAGTAGATGATCAAAATCAAAAATTCAATACTTATTTACTAACACTAATTTATATAATTTATTACTAGTTTATTTATTAAAAGTATGTAATTGTCACACACATACTTTTGAATCACTTCGACGCCACACAGTTCTGATGTGAACTCTGTTCTTTAGTATTGAATTTTTTATTTTGATCATCTACTTTTGCTGTTGACTGTACCTAATTGGAAACTCAATCGGACAGTCTTTAAGTGTCAAGGCTGTCAATAAATAAGGCTACAGGTAACTAATCATGTAAGTCGGAATTAATGATTGTTATTAGGCGCCATGTAACGTTTCGTAATTGTAGCCATTATATTTTGCTGTAAATCTTAACTGCAAAATGCACAAGCATTTCTTATCATCATCATCATTTCAGCCGAAAGACGTCCTCTGCTGGACATAGGCCTACCCTAGGCCAAGAAATGGGGGGTTTTGCCATAATCGCCACGCTTGGCAGGCGGGTTGGCGATCGCAGTATGGTTGTTACAAAAGCACAGAGAACGCTGCTGCCCATTCTCTGGTGAGTCCTTTAGTCGCCTCTTACGACACCCACGGGAAGATATGGGATGGTGTTATTCTTTACGTCCGACACCGTAAGGATGCATTTCTTATACCTACATGTAATTTGCGCCTTAAGTAACGTGGGATAAGGGTAGGAAGATGATGACAAGAAACACAGGGTGTTATACATCAACGAAATGTGAAATTTCAATTCATAGGTATGTTAAGTTTATCTTAGGGTGTTACCAGACCAATCGATCGATCGTCGATCGACGGCATCGATCGAGCTGCTTGATTATTACATATTAGTAATGGATTATAGCCGGAGTTAATCGATCAACGTCGACCGATGCCATCGACTGGCAATCAATCGATTAGTTAGTCGAACGGTATCCGTCGATCAGTCAAAGCTACCACACCAATCGATCAACGTCGATCGATGTCGACCGATGGCATCGATCGATGTCAACCGATGGCATCGATCGATGATCGAACGATTGGTGTGGTAACACCCTTAAACTTCACTGACAATAGTGAAGAAGATGGTCTTTCTCTGTGTTAGGGCTTGAACACAAAGCGATGCGACGTCGCATCGATCACATCTGATGCTACCACTTCACATGGCGTATTTGTGCAAATATTCGCCGGATAATACAAAATAGACTTTATTTCAATAACGATGTGGTACACTTTGTATTATCCAACTCCAAGTAAGGCGAATATTTGTACAAATACGCCATGTGAAGTGCCGAGAGAGAGCTCTTGGCCCGTCGCGTCGTAACATACTATTACTCAGCAGATTTCTGCGGTGCGACGTCGCATCACAGTTTTGTATACAAGGCCTAAGAAGACGCCCCTTTGCTCTGCAGTAGGACAATAATAGGCCTGTACAGTCGAACAAGCTAATTGGTTTACAGGCAAAAATATTCATCTTTCAACTACACTCACAATATTTTGTTTTATTCCATTTTCTTACCTCGAGCATGTAGGTGTCCCTGGTACCTACGCACTAAAAGATTAAAAAAAAATTGTTAGTGTAGTAGAAAGATGAAAAAAAAACTTGAGAGGTGTCAAGGGACACCCGGATGGAACGAAGTTCCTTTCGATTAATTAGTGAAGGAATTGTAATAAAATTTTATTACAATTCCTTCACTAATTAATGTGATGCGTTAAAGTGAATTTAAGTGGCTTTAAGCCAGGGCAAAAAAAAAGCGAGGAATGAAAAGTTATTATGGCTGCTTACATTGTAAGTAAGTAATTTTAAAGATTAACATTTTCTAACATGTTAGTACAATGCGTAGTTATTTAGATAGAAAGACCAATAAATTATTTCTGCGCCATCTATTGGCCGTTCGTAATTCGATCTCGAAGAGCACAGTTGCGCCAATAACGTTAATAGATGGCTCTTAAATCAAATATACAAAAGTGTCGTGACAACTTTTCGTAAGAATTTTTTCCGTCTAGCCCCCTTTCACAACGCGCGATAAGGAACTTCGTTCCAATATTTTTGCCTGTATACCAATTAGCTTATTCGACTGTACTATTACTATGAAATTATCAAAATAATGCACGTTTCCTGTACTAGGCGCACACAAAGGAGGTCGCTACATCCAGCCAGCTAGACTAGTCACACTCCTACATAGTTCAAGCGAGTTAGTCATAACTTCCGACATATCAAACACTTCACTAGGAAGTTAGTTTCCGTCCTCTTCAAACATATATACAACGCGAACTTTAACGCCATTCATATAGAGGACAAAATTGAATACAAAAGCACAATGATCGCTTACACAAACTTAATTATTACTGTTCTCAATTGAATTCGAACCTATTCACGCAGTGTACAAGTTACATTAGGGTAGCCTATGGCGGCAAATACAATTTTGTGTGCCAGTAACATTTGGCTTACCATAATGAGTGTTTTATGGCGTGTGCAATGGACGTGGGTAGACTGACACCAAGCGGTCAAGGTCACTCCGACGTCCGTCGTCCTGTGAAGGTTACGCCTCTGGCCGAGACCTTTGTCCTTGGAAGTTCTGGGAAAAATGGACTGTTTCCTTTTAGTTCGGTAGATTTTTGGTAAATGTGCAACTGAGAATTATGGGTCCTCTTGATGGTAATGTGTTGTGGTTTCTGGAATTGTTGTGTAGTCAAGTGTAGTGAGTCATTATGGTACAAGTTTTTGAGATGCTTCTAAAGCTATGTTTAAAAACGGTATTGCCGTATTCCTACAGACGTAGGGTCAGCGCAAAAAGACTAGCAATACAGGGATTCCCACGACTTTGCCACATGGAGAGAAAGTACCTACCTAAATTACTGTAGATAGAAAAATACTGAATGAAGACTTCATTTTTATTTTAAAAGCAATACGAACAGCTTAAAAAAAAATTCACCGGGTATCGAACACAAAATTGAAAAAAAAACATGTAATTTTACCGTACATTGTACTTACAGATCGAAAGGCTCGATCATATACTTACACTAGCTGACCCGACAGACGTTGTCCTGTCCCGATCTACCTACTGGGGATGAAAAGGGGGTGAAAAATGGGGATGAAAAATAGATGTTGGCCGATTCTCAGACCTACCCAATATGCACACAAAATTTCATCAGAATCGGTCAAGCCGTTTCGGAGGAGTACGGGAACGAACAAACATCATAGCAAGCAACATAAGTTGAAAGAGTTTACCTAGATGATGCAGTATCGCATAATGAGCCAACATCAGACGTTCTATTTAACTTTTCAAATCTTTACGTCTGTGTTAGTTCGCGATAATCTCCTTTTATTCATAATTCAATCAGTATTTTTTTTTATCTCCCATTTTATACCTATACAGTATTGAATGATAATTGATAATTTTCTTTATTGTTATTTTTGGTTGTTTATTTCTTTTTGTATGAATAATAACATCTAATTTTTAAAAAAAGGTACGGCAAATATGTTACTTAAAGCCGTTTTTTTGTGCATGTGGTGTTTCACACCCTTTAATTAATTGTTGCACTTGTAAATGTTACCATAGTCATTAAGTTAGAAATGTTTATGTGTAAACAATTGTTGATTAACCTAAAAATAAATAAATAAATAAACTCTACTGATCCAATTCTAAAAATTCTTTCGCCTATTAATAGCTACGTTATCCCTGAGTGCTATAGGCTATATTTTATTATCAAAATTAAACGGTTTCCTTAAAAAAAAACACGCGATCGAAGTCATGGGCAAAGGCTAGTATCATATAAATCTAATAAATTATTATCAACTATTGACAACAGAGAACTAAATCATTACGTTACGAACAACGTTTATGAATGAACCCACACACAATGCAGCGCCACCAAGTTTCAGTACATAATTAATGTTTAAAGTTATCAGTGCACCATATAATTACGAGAACAAACCTATATTTTAATATCGCGTTATAATTTGCAGGCAATTTTGTCGTCACAATATGGACGCCATTGATAAACATCAGTGAAACATGATGATACTATTATGTCTTTATTGCACAACACGCTATAGAAAACTCACTGAGATATTATCTCATACGAGTAGATGTCGTATGAATGCTATCTGCTACATAATCTATGCAAGCATGTCGGTTTACTGGGTTTTTAGACTTTTAGAACATGGCCAAGACACTATTCTCAACCACTGTAATTTCTGGAAGTCAGAATCGACAAAGGCAATGAAGCTTGACGAGTCCTAGAAAAACGATTCAACTGTTTCAATAATAATAATAACGTTTAATTCAGACTATCTATACTAATATTATAAAGCTGAAGAGTTTGTTTGTTTGGTTGAACGCGCTAATCTCAGGATCTACTGGTTCGAATTGAAAAATTCTTTATGTAGTCCATTTATCGAGAAAAACTGTAGGTCCATGCGAAGCCGGGTCGGGTCGCTAGTTAGTTTATAAGTGGTTAGTAATACAAACATACCTTACAAACTAGTGTTAGTAAAACATACAAAAACACAAAGCATACAGCACAGGAACACAAGCCTACGCCAAGCCCAGGATGCGACCACCTGCAGTATGTAGCCGCATCCAGTGCCACCACAACGGCGAGTCCCAGCGGTCTACAAACACGCTCAGGATACTATTCGAGCTGACGCGCATGCGCACCAGCAATGAGGCACACCGCTTTCACATGGTGGCATGAAAGCCGTCTACGCTTTTCTCCGCAAACATTGCTGAAGCGCTGCAATGGCGCGGCAGCCCGAACAGCACCCTAAAACAGACTGCAGGTGTAAAACGACTGGCAGTAGGCTTTAAACAGTGTCACCTTAACCTGATCAGTACACCATGCAAATCAACCACTAACGACGCCAAACCAACAACCAAATCACCAACGAAACCAGCAACGAAATTAATCAGAGTAGAACAGCGGAGGAGTCAGTAGAAAACATTTCCACTTTCTTTCATATTAAGCAGAGAAGACAGAACAGAACTACGCCAATAGGCACTATATTTTAGGGTTGGAAGCCGAATGAATAAGTCTAGGGCAGGTTATTCATCATAATATCACACCCGTGACACTCCATAGAAACGAAACGATATAATTGCCTACACTACTACTACACAGATACGTTCGTGTGTGTGCGTGTCTACGCGCCGCTCGCTCGAACAAAAACGCAGTCTTACGCAGTTCTCAGAGTAGTCGTTCGACGCGGGGAGAGGTGAGGAACGGTTTCAGAGGGAGGCGGAGTGTGTCGCTACTGTACGGTAGTACTCATATTTATACTGTGATAATATCATCTTAAGGTACTTTTGGCCGGCTTCTGGCGGATTTGCTATGGTCTAGTCTAGCTGATTAAAACTAATGGTGGCTTTAAGTAGTAAGGCCGTATGTTCTTTGAGGATGTCTTCTTTATGGGACTCTGATTATTTTCATTTTTTTTTTTTATTCAAAAGTAACAACAAACAACCTCTTACAACATAAAATATTGAAATTGTAGCCCATAACGCTGTAACCAGATAAGCTAGAAAATACTTAGAGAAAATAGAAACACTATGTGATAAATACCGACTTAGTATACAATTTACAGTCAACTGTTGTGATTAAAAAGTTATTCGGGATAGATACGACCATTATAAAAAAGTTTACATGAAAATAGTTAATTCTAAGGTGACAAAGACGAGATCTTCTTATGTATAAAACTTTTAAACTAAGTATAGAGTAAACATGCAAAAATTTCTAAATGTTCAAAAGTTCTATTGTACTCTGGTCATTGGCTAGAGAAAGGTGGCTAGGCTAAGAAATCTTCGCTTTTTTTAAATAGAATACAATATTATGTTTGCTACGTTATTAGATCCACCATTTCTAACAAACAAGCCAATGTGTAACCCGCATTTTGACCCTCGAGAGCTTAAATGAAACCTCCAAAGACGAGAAGACCGACAATAGTTTACGCAACCACTAATTGCCTAATCAGTTCATTCAACTTTGCGCGGGAAACGAAGCAGCTGCTAATTATACGGTGTTCCATTATTACCAGATTAGCAAACGATCCAAAAATACGAAGAAGCCCCTTTTAGCATCGAAGTTTTATCATAATGTTAGTGGTTCCCCCAAGAATAATAACTTAAACCTGAACAGTCATTTATTTTAAAAAATCGTTTCTTCATAACCCTTCCGGGGCATTGTCCCGTACTAAATTGATGATAGCAATAAGCTATCACAAAACACACCACTTTAATTCCGTGTAAAGGAATCCATCAATCTATTTTCACCGACGGCCTTGGTCATGAAAAACGTTAGTAGCTTCTGTAGGATCGATAGCTATTATGAATACGGTTATTATGGCACTATATCGATCTCATGGGGTTCAAGGTAGGTCGTACTCGCCTCCTCCGTGTTTTTTCTACTTATTTCTTTTTGAGTAATGATCGCTTTCTTCGTTCGTAAAAAAATACACGCGAGATTTCGTCGTCCGGAAAATCTTCAAATTTTTCAAGTTTTTGATGAATTTCTTATAAGCCTTTTGTCGTTTAGCTGCGGCTGGGTGTGCTCACTCATCAAGATTGCTATTTAGATATACTTTGAAGCGTTTTGATGGACATTCGTAGAATGTTTTATTCAGTACTATCCGGGATAGGATTTGATTTGATGGTTCTCGTAGGCGATGGTTGGAATAACATTGTATTGTTTTGTGTTGATTGTTTATAAATTCTATTCTCTTCAGAATTTCTCGACGTTTGATCCTTAGAAGTTCTCACAGAACTAATATTCGTAAGACTTTCCCAGAAGTATAAAATCAGTGGTCAACCCCGCTTTTAAACATTCAGATCCGAAAAAGAATCTCAAATAAAAATTGTCTGTTTCGTATTTTGAAGATTTTAGAGATATTGTTTCGGTTTCGTTACATACTTTGTTTAAGGGTGTATGTCTACTAATGTAGGTAGGTACTGATAAATTATCTACTGCAGCTATGAAATAACTGCTGTAGATAAGTTAATAATCTCGAAATAAAAATTATTCAATTATACTTTAAATTGATTTAACATACTTACCACTCAATAAATGATCTTGGGCTGACTGATTACTTAAATTGTATATTTTTATTATGACTTTATGTCATTATAACATATAAGTCATCATCATCATCATTTCAGCAGAAAGACGTCCACTGCTGGAGTGCTGGACATAGGCCTCTCTCAAATGTCGCCACATTGACCGGTCCCGTGCAACTCGCATCCAGTGGAACATATAAGTACCTAACTTTTACATCCGTGTTCACAACAAATACTAGATTTGCATTAAGTATATTTGTCTCTCAATAACCACAATTTCTGGAAAGTCCTACATCGGTGCCATTTAATATTTTTACATGTCTACGTATCTAATAATTCTTTAAGTACACTTGACCTTGCTGAGTTCATTGGCAGAACTAATAGGTAGGTACTTTACACGTTGGTGGTACTAAGGCCATCTTAGTTCAGCGACACTAAGACGAAATGTGACGAAGGATGACTTATGTCACGAAGGGAATTTCACAGCGAATTCTTAGCAAAATTCCTACATGAGCAAGAAATTCCTTGGCAGATTGAAGGTGAACCAAAACAGGGCTTACGTCATGTTGATAGTGGTATAGAGTTTTAAGAAATCCATGAACTTCTTGTGTGGATTTTGGCAAAGCATTCGATATGGATGCATACATATGTAATTTATAGAAAACTATTGCACCAGACAGGAACTATTCTGTTTCAATGAGTAATCTAAGCTTCATCTGCATAATTTAAGATGGCTGGTGAACTTTGGTTTGAGAAAATGATTTTTTCTTCTAAAAATCGCTGCCAGTTTTATGCAAATAGAGAAAATTGTGAAGTCATACTTTTAATACTTTCATTCCACGAACCGAGCATTAATAAACATAGAAAAAAATTATAGACACATAGCCAAATTATCATGTGCTTTCATTTCTTCAGGTTTAGCCAGCTCAATAGTAACTTGCATCTCCTCTTAATTCCACTAGCTCGTCATCACTCCACAAAGTTATTAGTAAAACATTAACTCAATCAAACGGCTTTCCATTATACCCAGAACCATATTACGTAATGTCAAAAACCATTATTTCGTTCCGGTTGCTAATCCATCGCGTTATTACGAGAAAATCCATCAAAAACGATCGTTTCTTCCGAAAGCGCCGGTTTATCGCGTCGGATGCCTTGCCAACTGTTCATCATGACGGTTCAAGGTCGGCCATGTCAAAACATTCAGCTGATGTAAGTACTAGCGATCCTCCAAGATAGATATTATAAATGCGAAATTTTTTATGAGATTGTGGGCCGAATATGATGGAGTTTAAGAACATGACGCACTTGACAATATCATGCATATAGGTATATGATGCCAAGTTATTTATTTGTTGTCACTGCTGAGAAAATATTCAATTTTCCGGAATAGAAGTATACGCTTCGTGCAATCCCAGGATACATTTGATCTCCGTACCAAATCGTATCCAAGTCCGTTCAGCCAATACGGCTTACCGGATTACTGCGTATCATAAAAATGGATGCCAAAAATATCTAAATAGTGCAGTTGTGCCGAGGGCAACGAATCTGCTCTCAAAAGCTTGTTACGATTGCTTAATGCATTTGGAATTTGCTCTAGTAGGTATGTTATGTATTCCGCTCGTGTCTTTTTGGTGATATTTCAAAGATATCACATGAGTCTAAAATAACAATTGTTCTTCTCCGTCGTACATTGCATTTTTAGAGAAGCTTTTGCTCTAGGAATTGCTTAATGGAGACGTAATGTAAAGCGAAAATCCCATCGTGAGCTCATCGCGAATGGCTTTAATCGCAGGATGGAAACATGAGCGTCATTTTATATTTAATAATAATGCATTCCGTTGCGAACAGTGTACTGGGCGGTGGTGGAGTTTCCTCTCAGAGTATGTCTCTACTTGTTGAATGTTAAATATTGTCGTCATGAGTCTGTCTGTCAGTGCACGTGTTCTCAGGTTCAAGGGCGGTTTGCCGGTCGTTACACTTCGCTTTTTGCGCGTTTGCGTAACTATAACTCCCCAGACACATAGATTGATGACTAAAGCATGTAAACATGACATTGTCGCTGTGACATGTTCGGAACGAATCTTGGCATCCGGCTCGCCTGCAGACCGATACTCGTGATTACATTATTATTTATTATGTTTTGTGTTCATGGAGAATTAGTCTCACGTGATTTTGTCAGATTTGTAATTTCAACTTGTTGATTTTACTTGTTTTATTATCTTTCATGGACTTTTTTCTAGGTAGACTTTTATTTTTCTGTTAGTCTATTTTTTGTCCCACTGCTGGGCCAAAGCCTCTCTTTTCGTCTTCTAAACTTATTTATTTTGAGCGGCCTCTGGCCATAGCATAGGCAGACCTTATATGAACGTAATTCATTCAAAATCATTCGTATTAAAATAACGTAAAAACGTGATTTTTCAGCACAACAAGTTCTCACAATATAACTGCACTAATCTATTGCTGTATTAACGGACTGATTGATGTCTTACTTACGATTCAATTACTTATACATGTGTAGCAACTAGATAAACGGGGACGTAACTAGGTAGCCTATGTTTAATTCAATATATTGCCGACTCCATAGAGACATTAACTTTCTAAAACGACCAATAAAATCTTTATAAACGTCTTATTTTTCCGTTCACACATAATAATCGTGTAATTGTTTACATGGAACGGGTATTCAACGTCAAATGATTTACTTAACTTTTAGTGAGTGAGTACGTTCGTCGCATTATTTCGTCTATGTAGCTCGACGACTACAGCGTTTGTTATGTAGAATAAATATGCAATTTGTTTGTCCGCGTGTTTGTTCGCACCTACGTTCCCGGCGCCCCCTGCTGGATACGACAATGTTTATTTACCACACAAACATGAACATCAGCGGCTCCCGAATCAAATCGACTCTTGTAACCAGTTCCCGTGGTCTCGTAACGTCGACATCCCAAAAAGAGAAATATAGATGGACGTGCTCTAATTTGAAAAACACAGAAGCATCTCTGTTATTATGTCTTTCACACCTTTTTGTAAAAGGATTCTCTAACTAGACAAACTGTTTTAAGTCTCGATTAGGATATGAAAGACGTCTCTGGTTTTAGCACCTTCAGCGCCTTGTATTTCTAGTAGCTGTGTGTATTCTGATTAGTATCGTCAAATTTATGTTCATTATATTCTGTTCTTCAAGGTTGTACTATGCAAAATTTATTTAGAATATAAATCAGTCCGAAGTACCTACACCTCATATTTATGGACTCTCCAATATAAAATACTTAAAAAAAAACATCTTGATCAAGAAAAATAATCTTGTAAATCCACTCACACCTTGATTTACATTCGATGACATAGCATTTTGTTGAAACATAAAATTCTGACACGTAAAGTTTAAACGCTTCTGCATATTTGGTGACGGAGTGGTCCAAACCTCGGGGACTGTGGGCGTGTGAATCATTCAACTACTAGAAGTACTTGTCAAGGTCGTCTTTAGACCTACGCGGCAATCAAAATTTTATGGTGCCTCCTAGTCGCCCGTGTCTCTCTAAATATAGTTAATGGTCATGGTGAGCGAGGCCTTTTTAGGGGTTTTCTTTGTCCGTCATGTTAATATTGTTTGTTTTGCAATTGGTTGCGAAAGTTACGTTTTGAAGTCTGTGTAATCTGGATGAGAGTTCATTTTGATCCTGGCATAGATTTTCAAGGGTCTAATTGCTGCATTGCACCGACGAGCGTTGTTAGTCTGTCAAGTGAGTAGGAAAGTATTATTTAAGTAATAGGTGCCATGAAACACTACAGCACTATCATAAGGTATTCAGCAATAAAATAGCCTCAAGTAAGTGAAAAAATACAAGAAATAAACATACTTAAAGTACCTCTTTATAATATAACTAAGTCCTACTGTGTGGGTTCTAAATATATGGTTGGCGCCTCCACATAACAAATAGTTATTTTAAGTAAGATAAATTGCCTACATTAGCCAAATATGTTTAGTATAACTAATTCTCTAGCCGCGCATTAACGATTTCCTGCGATAAGGAATCTTAGTCCATACAGTTTCGGTTGACAAAAACCGAATACCGACATACATGCAAAAATCCAAGATCACATCATCATTCATGAATGCAGACCAACTGTTCGTTTGCAAATGAATCATAACTCGGCTGCTTGATGCCTACATCCTTTCTGCGAACTCGAGACTTTAACATCCGTACCGTTTTGTTTTGTATAGACTAGAGTCAGGGTTCAGAGGTCGGCAAGTAGTGTATCTATTTCCAATGCTTGCAGAGCCATGCCTGCGGAAGCAAGGGTCATCGGTTCAAATCGGTTTACGAAAACTATGCCGACGACCGAATTCGGTCGAAATTAAATTAGAAGGCGTTGTGTCACGAATTATGATCTTGATTGTATGATGTATGAACAGCGGTTACCAATTGATATTTAATTACATGTCTGTAATTATTCGTCTTGGTACGTTAACCTTTCTACTAAATTGGATATTAACCCTGAGAAAACAGTTAAGGCTGAACTGTATCTTGAAAAAACTTCACAGGGCTGTCTTGGCATTTCGACAGATACCTAGTAGCCTGTAATAAGACTGTGATAAGAATGTATTAAAACGTGTGGAGCCGGCCACGAATAGCACCACTCCATTTCTACCCGTGGGTGTCGTAGAAGGCAACAGAGGGATATTGACCAGAGGATGGACAGCAGCGTCCTTCTGAGTAACATAACACCTACTGCGATCGCCAACATGTATCGGCCAAACATGGCGATAACGACTGATTCCTTTCTTGGCGGAGACCTATGCCCAGTAGTGGGCGTCTAAAGGTCGACATGATGATGATGATGATGATGAGGAATATATTCATAGATGGATCACAATCTGAAAAGTTTTAAGATCACATAAAAAACCCCAATAAATACTTATTGGACATTGTAAAACAACAAAGCACAAAACCAATTCCGCCTTCACAAAAAAAAGACAAAATCAGCTGTTCAACCGAGCAGGAAGAAATACCTTTCATTTCGTCGAGTCTTTCCGACTCTTTCCTGATAAATTAATTAAATGGCCAGTTTACCCTCGGACGGCCATGACCCCCTGACTTCCGTACCGCTTTACAATCGCATTTTTCCTTCAACTTCAAAGACTAATGTATCAGTAATTGGCACTGGTAGGCAATTCTTTTTTTTCTGTCTAATCGCTATTGAGATCTTGAAGTTCAGTTCAGTAATTACTCTATTTGTATAGTTAACCCGGTTAGAGTTGATTTTGATGTGTCCTTCCCACGAAATAGAAAAAAACAAGTGGAAGCAGCTATCACGCGTGTGTCACAATTATGCGGCAAATATGTAAAATAATAACAGCCTTTGTCAGTTGTAATAAGTCTTAATTTTGTTTGAACAACAAAATGAGCTTTTTTGTCAAAGTTGAATTTGTTGTTCATACAAAATCCTTACCTATTGCAACTGACGAAGGCTGTGTTATAAAAAAAAAATCTTCATTTGTTTTTTCTATTCCGTGTTCGTGGATGAGCAAGAATGCTTACTTTCCTAGTTCTTAAGTTGGTAAATGGAAGGAATTTCGGAACTGGCAGGGTTAAGTAGAAGAATTCAAGGTGGTTTAATTTTGTGACTATATATAATTAATTTTATGCTTCTTGTCGTTGTTTGGAGCAGTGTTCTCGTTGTCATCATCCAACCCTGTTAGCCTAACATAGTCTTGATCTAAAGTACGTAATCAATCATCGAGGTATGCGCGGTCATAATCGTATGGGTGCCTAAATCACGGAATTTGAACGGAACCCTCGATGGGTGAGTCCGACTCGCACTTGTCCGGTTTGCCTTATATCAAATCTGTTAGGGTCGGCTTTCAGTATCATCATCATCATCATCATTTCAGCCGAAAGACGTCCACTGCTGGACATAGGCCTCCCCCAAGGGGGGATTTCCAATATATGCAGCACTAATTAGGCATCCATCATTCATCATTTTATGCAACTTCATTTATTTTCAAGGGTTGTTGATAATTTAATTAGTTTTAGTTTCTAATTAATATATATCTAATTTTAATTTTTTTGACGTGATAACGTCTTATAAATCGATGAACACCGGGTGCACACACGAAAAAGTGTCACGTTCCGCCTGAGCCTGAGCGTGCAAGCGAGAGCGCGGAACAAGCGATAGAGAGGCACGAACTGATTTTATTTAAGACTTGTAACGATGGAGACTTTACCAGCAGTGATAAGTATTCTCCCTGGGTGAATTTAAATGAAGAGAATAAAGCGAGCTAGACACTATTCCCAGTCTAATATGTTGGGGTCGGCTTCCAGTATAACCGGATGCAGCTAAATACTCGTGTTTTAAATGGAGCGACTGCCTATCTGACCTTCACAACCCAGTTACTAGGTAACACTATACCCCTTGGTAAGACTGGTAAGCAGTGTTCTCGTTGTAAAAAAGTTATACCATATCAATTCATTTTCGTAGAACAAATTTATCCCTGGATTTGCTGACTGAATTATCAATAAGCAATGACATCAGGTTACGAGTAACAATTTGCCACATTAATCTTTCGTACAAGAAAACGGAGGTTAATGTGTTAGCGACAGATCAGCAGTGCTATTCCGTTACAGTCTCCCTCGGTGAACACCTAGGTGAAGTGAGCTGTCATCCGATTGTAGTGCTTTGTAAACCCCTAGCGTCGGGACGGATGACAGCTCACTTCACCTAGGTGTTCATCGAGCGAGACTGTAACAGAATAGACATACAGGTGTCGCAAGCTTGCGTATGCGCATGACCAAAGCCCAGAATCTAAAATTTTGACACACCTTAAGGAAAAACTTGCACGTCTACCTAAGTTCTAAAGTCCATCTTAATTTTTAAAATATTTTCCTCCTAATGTACAAACGCCAGCACATCAAGCCATAGCGAACTGTCAAATTTTCCCAATTGAATATGAACCTTATTTATTTCGAAATAAGGTGGAAAATATATCAAAGATTTTTGACAGATTGTTTTAGCTTGATTTGCTGGCGTCTGTACCAAATCCAAGAGGACCACCTAAGATGTCAATCTAAACATATTTAATCTTATATTTTCCTGTATGATTAGTTTTCCATGAAACAAAATTAATATGCAGCCGTTTGGCGACCAACGCTGAGTCATAGGCTAGCCATTCATGCTTGCGCGGGCGCATAGTTGTGACTCAATAAATAACACTTGTTCGTTGATACTAATTGATACCAATAATTGAGTTATTTTTAACTATGATAAGATTGTATGACACATTTTGTTAGTGTTAATTTATTAATTAAAACTTGTCTTGGGTTTCAGCTCGGGTTAGTCTTAAATTGCCAATAAATTGAACTTTATTGCTTCTCCTTACTTTGCATGTGTATGGTGTTATATTACTTACATAAGGGTGTTACCAGACCAATCGATCGATCGTCGGTCGATGGCATCGGTCGATGTTAGAATCGATTAGTCGACGTCGATCGATAGTTTCTACCAGACCAACCGATCAATTGTCGATCGACGATAGATCGATGGTAGAATTTACTAGTCGACGTCGATCGAGTTGCTTGATTATTTTAACTGATTGATTATAATCAATCCATCGATCAGCCAAAGCTACCACACCAATCAACGTCGATCAATGTCGAATGATGGCATCGATCTTCGATCGATCGATTGGTGTAGTGAGAGCCTAACAGAGAGCTAACTGAGAGCTTGTTTGTATGTTTGAACGCGCTCGTCTCCGAAACTACTGGTTCAATTCTGAAAATTCTAATAGGAAGCTACATTATCCCTGAGTGCTTTAGGTTATATCTAATAATATTATAATCTCGTGTTATAGTTTTTGCTATCGAACTCTTCAGAAACGGCTTGACCGATTTTTTTGTTTTTTTTTTAATGTTTTTTTATTGTTTTTTTTTAATTAATATGGCAAAACAATGTTTGCCAGGACAGCTAGTTTTGCTATAAAATAATAAAGATCCTTACGAAGCAGATGATGCCGCGTGCGTACGCTGGTTATAGCATATGTGGTCATGATTGACCAATCAGTTACTTAGTTGCATGGATAATAGTAGTAAATTTAAATTATCAGCATGCAAGGTTGTGTGCTATGGGATATTTTTATTGACTCCGCGTAGTTCTAGTCATCGACTAAAATAAGCGCCATTCTTATCTTGCATTCCTGCGGTCTATTCTGTAAAAATCTCCCTCAGTGGATTTTGGTGAAGTGAAAATGAAATGAGCTGTCATTTCACCAATTATCTTGCATTTCTGCGGTCTACTTATTCTGTAAAAATCTGCCTCAGTGGATTTTGGTGAAGTGAAAATGAAGTGAGCTGTTATTCACCAGTATGTCTATTCTGTTACAATCTCCCTCGGTGAAGTGAGCTGTCATCTGTCCCGATGCTAGGGCAATAGCTGTCATCCGTCCGTCTGCTTTGTATTGACAAAGCAGATGGACGGATGACAGCTCACTTCACCTTAATGTTCACCGAGGGAGAGATTGTAATAGAATAGATATACAGATGCTAGGGTTTGACAGATCGATGAAATAATGGCGACTAACAGAAAAGCAACGACGAAGCAATAAAGCTCGCCAAGTCCTTGAGGTAAATTAAATAAAAGAACAGCGGAGGAGTAAGAAAAGATAACAGAGCTTAGATAAGATAAGAGAGGATAAGAGGAGCTTGTGGCTAAGTTAAATCCGTACAAATCGATCGATCAAAAGTAGCTTGCCGCGGTCGGTCTGTGGATGGGTGACCATCCATTTTATACCGAGTTCCCACCGTGCCTAAAAAAGCAAGTAAAGCCGTTGGTCCTGGCTGTCTTTTGCAGATCTTTGGCGGTCGTTAAGAGTAGTCAGAAGCCAGAAAGTCTGACAACCACTCTTATCTTACCAAGGGGTATCGTGTTACCCAGTAGGTATCTGGGTTGTGGAGGTCTGATGCAGTGACTCCATGTAAAACGCTGGTATTCAGCTGCATCCGGTTAGACTGGAAGCCGACTCCAACATGTTGGGAAAAGGCTGGGGAGATGATAGAGGAGTAAAAAAAAGCATATTTTCCTAGTTGCTTTCAGGAGTTGCAGTGTTTTAGGTATTAGTACTACTGTACAGTAGCGACACGCCCCGCCTCCTGCCGAAACACTGTTCCTCACCTCTTCCCGCGTCGAAACTGCTCTCGAAACTACTTTTAGTTCTCTCGGGGCGTAAACACGCACACACACGCACGTAATTGTACAGGTCTGTTATTTTGGTTGTAGTGTAGGTAATTAAATCATTTCGTTTGTATGGAGTGACGAATGTGTGGTGGCGGGTTACCTCGTTTTATTCTCTTCATTTAAATTCACCCACGAAGAATACCACTGCTGGTTAAGTCTCCATCGTGACAAGTCTTAAATGAAACCAGTATTATCATCAACCCTCAAAATATAAATGAAGTTGTATAAAATTTTGAATGATGCCTAATTAGTGCTAACTAGTTATGTTGCTAGGTTCTTAAAAGTTCGCTTAGTTTGTACTTACCTGCGGCTTCATCTGTCGTATTTGAGAGCCATTTATTTGGTAAGAATTTTAAAGTAAAAGTTAATAATATTTTAATGATATAGTTTGCTATTCAGAAGTAAGTTATTCCTATGATAGAGATTTAATTTCAATAATACAGTATCTTCTATATCTAAATTCCTTTGATCTGAGCATCCTAAAATGAAAAATCGACTTATAGCAAATTAGAATTTATTAACGTAATTTATTTATATGAGCATCAAAATGTATTTTAGAAGTTTTTTGTATTATCATGCGTTTCTTTAGTAATAATAGGTACCTATAAAGAGAAAAAAAATATTGTTTGTTTGTAATTAATAAACTTCAAAAATATTTAAACAATTTTAATAATTTCATCACCAAAGTTGTATTGTCAAAGAGTAACATAGGCTATATTCTATACAATAAAAATGAATCGTTGTTCGTTAGTCTCGCTAAAACTCGAGAACGGCTGAACCGATTTAGCTAATTTTGGTCTTGAAATAGTTGTGGAAATCCAGGGAAGGTTTATACGGTGAGAAAATTGAAAAATCGATTGACAGGACGACGTCTGTCAGGTCTAAAACTAGCTACCGCCCGCGGCTTCGTCCGTGTGAATTTCCTCAAGGATCTCTTATTTTTTCAATTGATGAGTATAGCCTATCTTACTCATAGATAACGTAGCATTCTAATGGTGAAAGAATGTTTGAAATCAGACCAGTAGTTTTTGTGTTTATTAGTTACAAATATACCAAAAAACAAATCTCTCCTCCTTATAATATTAGTGTTGAAGTGTATATGGTGATAATTAGGGATCCCGAAGACAATTTACGCAGACGAAATCGCGGACAAAATGCTAGTCACATAATATTTGATAAACCCAGTTTGGACATGATAATAAATTGGACGTGTGTGTATATTACCGATTAGTAATTCTGCAGATCAATGATCGCTCATTTTTTATTATTATTTTTTTGGCACTAGCTCCAGTATATCGACATCGCCGTCTATAAAAGGATCGTGTGTTGTCTTGCAATCATTTTTATATTATGTACCTCTTAATTGCTCGTATGGATTTTATATCTATACAGCGTGAGAACCGTCGTTGATGGCATTTCTGTTTATTATTTTACGACTATGTTTTATGAGCGTTGCAACGATATAAGCCTGGAGTTTCATTAAATTGAACGTTCCTATGATTATAGTTATCGGTAGTGTGGTTGTCTATAATTGTTACCTGCGACTTGTGGGGCTTGCGGTGTAACTCTTGGACTACATGTTTTTATTATGATGAAGTTTTGATCGTCCTTTTAGGGTGTTACTACACTTCGATCGATGCCATCGGTCGACATCGATCGACGTTGATCGATTGGTGTGGTAGCTTTTACTGATCGACGGATGCCGTTCGACTAACTAATTGATCGATTGTCGGTCGATGGCATCGGTCGACGTTGATCGATTAATTTCGGCTATAATCAATCACTAATAATGATCAAGCAGCTCGATCGACATCGACTAATCCATTATACCATCGATCGATCGCCGATCGACAATCGATCGATTGGTTTCGTAGAAACTATCGATCGACGTCGAGTAATCCATTCTACCATCGATCGATGTCGTCGATCGATGATCGATCGATTGGTCTGGTAACACCCTTACCTACTGTTTGTTTTTGTTTTGTTCTTTTGCGTCTGGAAGATAATTATTATTATATTTAGCCTGTACTGTCCCACTGCAGGGCAAAGGTCTCCTTCCATTCCTTCCATCGGACTCGAGTATTCGCTGTCTTGCCAATCCTTAACCTTTCGAATGTCTTATGTTACACAGTCCGACATAAGTAGCGGAGGTTTGACCTTCACATTTTTCGCCCGACAGTCGTCGAGTTAAGGAAGCCATCTAAGTCGTCCCGCCGCCATCTAAGTCGTCCCGCCGCCATCTCTTTCGTGGTCTACCGCGGCCCGTCTCGCTATTTCAGGGCACCAATTTTGGGATTTACGGGCCCATAGGTCGTTGGGCATGCGGCAGACATGTCCAGCCCAGTCCCATTTAAGCCAGCCTTTTAAGCCACGTCAACAATCTGTGTTTTGGAGCGAAGCAGTGCAATTCTGTAAGAATTCACCCGCGAATTCGAATCCTATCTCATTTCCGATTTCACTCACCTGAAGTGAAAAGTATTTAGTATTCGCTAAAATAGTGACGTAATAATAGTTCGCTTCACCTATGTTTTCACTCAGTGGCGCTAGCGTAGTTTTTATCGAGTTACAGAATACCTAAAACAGTTTTCACCGCGGAATCAGAAGTGAAAACTGGAGTGAGTTCTTACAGAATAACATAGCAGTATGGTGTTTCGAACGCGGTCGGTTAATTTAACACCAAGTATGCTGCGCTTCATAGCACATTGGCAAATTTTTAGTCTTTGGAAGTTCGATAAAGACCAAGTCTGTGCTCCATAGGTCGAAGAGTGTCATAAAGAGAATGCTTTTTTTTTTTGCTTAGTTCCAGAAACCTTCTTTCTAAATCGGTCCTTTCCACTCAGTCCTTTTTCATATACAGAAAAGTACGTTAAAAAGCCAGTGTAAACTAGTTTATCCATCGGCAATGATGACCGGCATCAAGTTTGTACAAACACAGCTAGTTATATCGTCACGCTACGGGGGCAAGGCGGTGAACTGTAGACGCGCTGCATTGTAAAAAATATGGTCATCTACGAACTCTATGGTAGGATAATGGTTCTTTTCCTTAGCAAGAGACTGAATTTGTCAATAGCGTATTACACCCATTTTTGAAAAGTGTCTCAATGAAATTCTGTAGTGCTAATATGCCACCAAAAAAAAACACCAAATTTTTATTCAATCGATAAGTGCCATAAAAATGCATTTAAATTTTAAATTTTCAAATTGCGCGCGTTTTTTGACGAAAACGCTTCTAACTGGATGCCATATTGCTCAGCGTAAATGACGTCAGTTCGTTTTGTATCAAATGAGCTCATATTAAATATGATAATTGTATATAATTTAAAAATAATTAAAATCATATTTTGTAATAGGTGTAATAATGAAAAAATTACGTTGGTTACGAAAATAATAAAAGTACAAAGCCTGTATTACGCCAATCGGTTGACTGACAGTTGACGTTTTTTTGTTTACACAGCCGTACGGCGTAATAACATGGCCGCTACTATTTCACGGTGTTTTATAACAGATTAAAAATACTGAAAACTTTGAATTGAATTTAAAAAATTGTTTTGTTATTTTATGAACTAAAACTTACATTTTCCGACTGCTTAATGCCTGAACTGTCTCAATAACATATTTGTAGATTTTTTCTCGTATAGAGTAAAATACCCTATTGTTTTTTATCTTAAAGGTATTTTTTTTATCGTTTGTTATCTGAAAAAATGTTATACAAACATTAAAGAACGTACTCGTATAACATACCAACACAAACCATCGCGCGTTTAACAGCGGTTTGTTAGACTCGGCAACTTGGTGCCATAGCATAACTTAAATGAACCGTTTATATACCTATCCATTTAAAAAGACACTGTCTAGATCGCATTGCGGTTTAAAATGCAAAATGAATGAATGTCCTTTTAGCTCTCTTGAGGAGTTCTTTTCATTCATTGCATTACCTATAGATATCCAAGCTTGGCAAATTCGGCTTCGCCTTTATGTATATCTTCAGCATTAAGAATAATGCTTTTGTAAGAGATGTAAAAACATCTCATATACACTACTGCTGCTGTACTTGACACTATTCAAACAATCTGTCTGCAGTAATGATTTTAGTAATTCTTTTATCTTTCTTTTTTTTTACTACAGATCCACCGTACCTAGCGAACATATCAACAATACATTATTTTAATACTGGTTGAAGAAATCATAGCGTCAATAAAAGCTATTGTATATTATCATTTTTTGCCCTTATTCCTTCTACTTGGGGTCGGCGCAACATGTTGTCTTCTTCAATTCCGTCTTGTCAACCGTCATGCTTTCATTGACTCTCTGTTCATTCATATCATTCTTTACACAATCCATTCATCTTTTCTTTGGCCTTCCTCTCCCTCTCCATCCATCCAAATTAATATGTTATTGAAAGTTAAAAAAAGTTAGTGTATATACCGGGTGTTTTACTCTCAATATACGGAACTCTAAAACGCCGACACTTCATTATCCCTTAATTTGAAATCATGTTTGTTTTTGGTTACAGATGAGGTTGACGGCGGCCCCTTGATAACACCCATGGTGAGTAATGTTTTTATTACAATTTGTCCGTTTATTTACCTTTCTGTGTCCGTTTTATCTTCGTTCATCTAATGTATGTGGGTGATGTAATGAGGAGTAGCTAGTGCAAATTGAGTAGGGCTTATTTCTACCAAGATGTTTGTTATAGGCTGCGTTGCTTGATAAATTCATCGATCACGGTGGTAGATTTTTTTTCTTGTTCTCGAGTACAAATGGTTAGCAATTAAATTGAGACTGCTATATCATTCTCAGTATTTTCAATGATACCCATTATTTTCATTCGTATTTCCTTCAAGCAAATCAAAGGTTCATATTATGTACTGTTAAAATCTCTTTTTCCTGTTCTCACCGATATTTCTTTTCCGAGAATTTGTACGGAGTTTTTGTGCTTGGTTTAAACTTCAAATTGAAGTTTATTTTCGCTAAAAGCGCCGCGAAATGGCTGGCGACAAATTTATATTGGCAATTAAATAACAGTTGTTGATTCATTCACGGTTTTGAGTTTGACGCCTCGGCGTTCGTGTGGAGTGGCTTTGTTGGTGTTTTTAAACGGTTTCGGGAAATTGGAAAGGTATTTAGTAATGCAGAAGGAGCGATGATCAAAGAATTGAATTTGCAGTTTCTGTAATGATTGACAGTTATTTGTTGTCAATCCTTTCACGTTCAGCAATGTTAATCCTCCTCTTCTCGTACATAGAAGCTACAAGCATTGATTATATTAATTTATTTTTAATTAGTGAATGTTTTGGATTTCTCTTCACTAACATTGTTTTCACAAATAGAAGCAACAAGAATAATGTAACCAGGATTTTGTAAAAACTTGTTTATAAAGAGTGTCCGTGGAATTTCTTGCTCGGTCTTTAGAGACCTACCTTACGTTTTGGAACGAGCAACTAGCTCCAACTTTGACACTTTAACAATTCAAAAGTACCTGTCAATGGTTTAATTAAAGTAAATGCTTTAACTTTGACACTACGCTTGTGCAAGGTCGATTAGCGAAGCTTTCCTCCACCGATGTCAGTGATGTCCAAGATAAACTTTGAAAGTACATATGAATAGGGTATTACACCCAGTTTTGAAAAGTATCTCAATTAAATTCTGTGGTGCTAATATACCACAACAAAAAATACGAAATTATTATTCAATCGATAAGTGCCATAAAAGACATCTAAAGGACAATGCCAGAAACTCTATAGAACTTTGCCCCACTCAATAAAAGTCATGTGCAATATGTAGCATCTGACTGTTTATTTATTGCTGATAACTAAACAGTAGTCTTAGTGACTGTAGAACTTGCGGTTTCCGTTTAAATCTAAAAACAATAATGACATTGAATAAAGATTAAATTGTATTTTAGGTAAAATGAGTTTGTATATTGTGGGCAGGTATTTCGTAATCCGCAAGTTCTAAAGAAAAACAATTTACTATAGAAAGGTTATATATTCATTACAATTATTTTCATTAAATTACTTTTTCTGTACATGGGTGGGGCAGGATCTGGCATTTTCATTTTACATTTTCAAATTTTGCGCGTAACAGTGGCGTGCCTTCCATTAAAGCCCAAAAGCCGGGCTTACTATCAATAAGTGATACTGATTGCATGAAAATGAGTATAATAATTATAATAATGGTTTTTATTCTTAAATCTGTCAGGCTTGCCCTAATTTTGACCCCTAGGCACGCCACTGGCGCGTAGTTTGACGAAAACGCCTCGTAGTGGACGCCATATTGGTCTGTGGAAATGACGTCAGTTTGCTTTGTAGTTAAATTCGCTGATAATTTGTATGATTATTGTATATAATTTAAAAATATTGATTAGAATGTTTTGTAATAGGTGTAACAATTACAACATTACGTTAGTTACGAAAATAATAAAACCCTTTAAGCGCTATAAGCGCCAATTGGTTGACTGACAGTTGACACTTTTTTGTTTACACAGCCATACGACGTAATAATATGGCGGCTACTATTTCATGGTCTTATAAGAAAGATAAAAAAAACTGAAAACTTAAAAATTGAATTTTAACATTTATTTTGTTATTTTATGAACTAAAACTAACATTTTCCGACTGCTTTTTGCCTAAACTATCTCAATAATATATTGATAGATGTTTGCCCATATAGAGTAAACTACCCTATTGCAGCAAATGCTTGTAAAAGGATTGTTTTATCAATGACTAGCGACATCTTGAACAATTATCGTCATATTTTAACAAATTAACACAATACAATATCAAACTATACGTATTATCCTTCATCTTGATTCGCTCTATCTATTGATGAAAACCGCATTGTAATCCGTTGCGAAGTTTAAAAGCTCATAAAATCGTTTCTCGCTTCTAGGTCTGTTCCACTGATATGGCAGACCTAGACGGCGCGAAACGACTTTGTTTTATACTATGTAAAGATCTGCAATAATTCTAAACCAAACTTATGATTTCCTCATCTTTCTTTTAGATAGACATTATATTGTTCTGGTCATAATAAAAAATCCTAAACTTTTCTTCACGAATTCTTAGTAATCCATTCTCGTTGTCAATTCCTTTTGCGCTTTCAGTCGTTGGAATGAACGCTTTGGAATCGATCTAACTAGTGAAGGGGTCCCATTTATTGCAATTAACTATTTTTGTAAGTATAGATAATTGTTCAGTATTTCGCAGTAACGTTAGAATGTTCGGTATTTCACTTTGTTAGGTATTATTGTTATCTCTGCTAAGTTCGATGTTTTGTGATTTTTGTTGTTTGTGTCATGTTTCCTACATTTCTCTCTCTTTATTATTTATATCGTTTTCTCTGCCATTGGCTTTAAAACCCATATATTTTACTTGTAAGATACACTACCTCAAAATTGTATTTGCTACATTTAAGTTGCAAAGTTCCTTTTAGGGCTTAAAATGACTTAGAGAACAAGTTCCAACATCCTCAGGATCCAGTTCCATTGAAACGATTTCATTTATTTTCATGTTTTGTTCTGCGCCATTCTTATGACTGGGTCTCAAAATCTGTACGATTACCTCAGTCCATTGTTATTTGCCAAGGTGGGAGTCTAAAGGGTTCACATGTACCATTTTATTGCTCGTCTTTATCTCAATTGAACAGCAAATAAACGTAAAGACAGTGTGTGGGTAGATTTAGAACAACTGCCCAATGTTTAGAGGGCGAAACGGGAGGTTTATCGCTGTCTCAATTATATTTACGTTCGACGACACACATTGCCAGCATTAACTGACCTCTCATTATTCTTAAAGCCTTTACAATCCGAGATCAGCTTACACTGGGCATGTGAACCTTGATACGTCGTCGTGTGTACGTCTATTCGATCTTTGTAAGTGATCTGGGAGGAATGGTATAATGTCTGTGAATCATTTTGCTGCTGACTTAACAACTTACTTCAATGGGTTATAAAACGTGAATCTTGATTACACTTACAGTAGATAAATTAGATATCCGATATTGCTAGTGTGTTGTTGCTGTTTTATTGACATATCGTCACGGCTGCGGTTCTCGGGCTAACGGGAAACCATGAGTCAGCATTGTACGCTCCCAGACACCGATGTCCAGTTCTCTTCGTACGGTATTAAGTATCCAATCGAAGAATGAACAATAAATTATCTATTGGAAAATAAAACCTAAACTGAATGTTATAAGAACTATGTAAATAAATGTTGAAGCTGTACACTAAGTGTGCAATAAGTTGTATACTTCACACACCGATCTCCATTTTATAATTTACATCTAAACTCGTCACGGAATCCTCAGAAATCCCTTCTCATGATTGGTTTATCACAAAGTCGGCACTCGTACCGATAACCCTGGTTTCCTCGAAGGGCGACCCTCGATAACTGGCGATAACAATGTAAATAGATAGCGACATTTGGTGAATGAATCCCAACAACCCAGAGGATGTCACTTCATAAATATGTATCTACTTTTGTAGCGTTTTCTATCTATATTAAGGTTTTTTGGTCGATAGGTTTATGTGATTTGTTCGGTTAAAGGTAAGCAGTGATTTGTAATGTAACAGTGTTTGGAACATTATGATTATTGGACGTTTTGACAATTATATTATTTGGTCTCCTTCTATTCGAATCGATGGTTTTTCTTTTTGTTAGACTACTTGGGCCCAGTAGGTAGCCACATTTATCGCAGCGTTAATGGCGTTTTAATTATTCTCTAAGGTGCGGGTGTAGGGGCACTTTGGGTACTGTATTAAGTGGGCTATTGTTTGGTCGGGATCACCGCACTCACAATAGACATTGTTTGGTATTTTACAGAGCTGAGTTTTGATTGCCCAGTAGTTTACGCGCCATTTCATGCAAGAGGGAAAATCCGGCATTCCGACCAAGTACAAATGTACTTTTTCAGTTCATATGTACTTTCAAAGTGCATCTTGGACATCCTGGAGGTCGGTGCAGCCTGTGGACTAATTACACCCAGCCGGCCATCAGCGCCCTACGAGTGCAATATAGTAATGGTTTTAGGATGCTGTTGGGGTTGCCCCGTTTCTGCAGTGCATCTGCTATGTTCGCGCACAGTCACGTTGATGGCTTCCATGCCATCATTAGACAGAAATCTGCCTCATTGCTCTGCAGAGTACGGGCGAGCCCCATCTCCATCCTGAAAATCATAGCTGGGAGATACGACTGTTCGATAGTACATAGTATTATTAAGAGATGTATATCTCAGAATAATCTTGTCGCAAAGTCATAATATTAAGCTTTACTAACATAGTCGTAAGATTTTTGTTTACTAATCCACTATGGATGTTACTTGTCCAAAATAAAGGTTTTTTTTAAGGCTTGTATACATGCCAATAACCTTGAGCATTTGGCCTGCACTGAATTTGTGGACGAGTGCGGGCGTGATGGGCAGTCTTTAATCGGACGCATTTTTTATTTATTGTAATAAAAATAATACATATTTGCTAAAAGTAACAAAACCAAATCATTTTCCTTTGTATTGCATAGCAGTAGATATTTTTTTTATACTCTTTTGATAAGAAATTAAGGAGTAAAATGGTTTCATCTCAATGATTTGGAGGTGATTTGACATTTTTTTTTCTTATTATGTGAAACCGATAGAAAAATGTTGGCTAAACCAAATTACGTATCATATCATGTAGATTACTAACATTTTTTTTCAGATGTAATTTCTCTGTAAATGCAGACGAAAAGTTGCTTCATCTGCATGCTTCTTTCAAGCTTTTTTCGAGAGAGCAGCCTTAAGGAAACCTGGACTTATTAATATAAGTCTGGAATCGTCAATCCGCCTTGACCAAACATGGTACTCAATCTCTCTCTCAATCAAATCAATCATGTCTTCTCTATATGAGAAGAGTCTTTTGCCATGCATCATCTTCTTAGCCTTTTCCCAACTACATTGAGGTCGGCTTCCAGTGTCACCATGTCAACGCCCACACCCACTGCTGGGCATAGGTTTCCCCCAAGGGGAGTTCAGCCGTAATCGCCATTCTTGGCCGATGCATGTTGGCGATCGCAATAGTTGTTATGGTACTCAGAAGGACGCTGCTGCCCATCCTCTGGTCAATATCTCTCTGTCGCCTTCTACGACACCCACGGATAGAAATGGGGTGGTGCTATTCGCGACCGGCACACGGCTTCCAGTGTAACCGAATGCAACCAACAACAACAACAAACAACATGGAGTGACTGCCAGTCTAACCTCCACAACCCAGTAACTGGGTAACACGATACATCTAGACAAGACTGGTTATCAGACTTTCCAAAGTCAAAGCATTTATTTCAATTAAACCATTTACAGGCACTTTTGAATTGTCAAGGAGTCAGAGAGTTGAAGCTAGTTGCTCGTTCCAAAACGTAGGTAGGTCTCTATGGAGAAGAACGAGCAAGAAACTCCACGGACACTCTTTTAAATCAAGTTTTTTACAAAGTCTGGTTACATGATTTCCGGCTCCTGACTACCCATAACGTCTGTCAAAGATAGGCCTTTGCCTTGCAGCGGGACAATAATAGACCAGTATTTTTGTAGGGTACCCCCGTGGGGTGTCCGGGCTAGGATAGCACCCCTCCCCCCCATTTCATCCCGAGGGTGTCGTCGAAAGCGACTAAGGGAAAATCCGGAAGTCTGACAGCAGCGTCTTCCGAGTTCTTAACAACTTCACTGCGATCCCCAAGACGCTTGCCAAGCGTGGGGATTATGGCACCCCCCCCCCTCTTATGGGGGAGGCCTTTGTTCAACAGTGGACGTCTTCAGGCTGGTATTGATGAATTTCTAGTCGTCTCAAGAGTTTCGCTCTAGTTAGAATATTTAGTACTTTGCTCGCGACATCGTACGCGTGAATTTTCTCAAGGAACCCTAATTTATTGATAATGTAATATAGCCTTTAGCACTTAGATATAACGTAGCTCCCTATTGGTGAAAGATTTTTTAAAATCGAATGAGTAGTTTCGGAGATTACCTCCTACATACATACTTACAAAAAAAAAATCCTCTTCATAATGTTAGTTCATAGATTTCACTAACAGACGGTCCTTAAAAATTCAATAGGCTCTTGGATAGTATGGTTCAAAGTTTATGAATTCATAATCATCTATTAGTATCCTCCGAATGTATGATGTTATGGTCGTTACTATAACAATAGGTTCCTATCCCTTGACCCTTTAGAAACCAAAGGTTAACCGTACGTTAGGTATGTGTATCTTAGAATAATTATCCTCTGCAGCAACGGGATCTCCTGCGGTTCAAATGCGAGTTATGCGAGTAGAATTTGTTATGAGAGTAGCAACAATGTATGAAGAGTAAAGGTCGTAGTAATAAGTTACCTATATGTTCACTCAAATGGCTTTTCTTCCTTTCATAGCAGATGAATTAAACTAGGATATTTTATGGTTATGATTTCGTGGAGCTCGTGGTTAAGTTAAAGCTGTACAGATCGAACGGTCAGAGGTTAAGCTACGCTAGCCGCGGTCGGTCTGTGAATGGGTGACCATCCCTTTCATACCGAGTTCCCTCCGTGCCTCGGAAAGCACGTAAAGCCGTTGGTCCCGGCTGTCATTTGTAGATCTTTGGCAGTCGTTATGGGAAGTCAGAACCCAGAAAGTCTGACAACCAGTCATACCAAGGGGTGTCGTGTTACCCAGTTCCTGGGTTGTGGAGGTCCGAAAGGCAGTCGCTCCGTGTAAAACACTGGTATTTAGCTGCATCCGGTTAGACTGGAAGACGACCCCAATATAGTTGGGAAAAGGCTAGGCAGATAATGATTTTATGGTTATGATTTCGTGATTGTAGCTTCAGTTCATCATCATCATCATCATTTCAGCCTAAAAACTTCCACTGCTGGAAATAGGCCTCCCCAAGGGGGGGTTTTGCCATAATCGCCACGCTTGGCAGGCTTGGTTGTTACAAAGGCACAGAGAACGCTGCTGCCCATTCTCTGGTAAGTCCCTTAGCTTCAGTTAGGTACTTTTATTAGCTCAAATACTTCATAGTTGTATTTTACCGCATCCAATTGCAAACCTCCCTGTAACGTTCAATCCAAATCACTTCAACCTCATCATCTACCTTAGATAGTGTCTGTAACCTGACGTGTTCCCACCTTTTTTTATCAATCATAACATTGGCCCTTTCCTCGGTTTCTATAACAGCATCGTCATCCGTATTTTTTCTTTTTGTTCGTCATTACACTCTGTCGCTTGGTCCCAAATAAATTAAAAAGTCATCACAGTTCTCCAGTTTTTGTTTATGCTCCTCGTAATCAGTACCAGGTGATATGGTTTTTTTTTGTACAAGACAAAACTAGTCGTTTTCTCTCAACAGATAACAGATTGTGTTGCGTGATTGTAATTATGGATGATTAGGTACAAATGGGCGGTCGTTGTGGGCAATGATAAATACATTAACTGTTTACATTTTTTTATGTCAGTCTGGGGTTAATTAAGGAGATGTGATTCGAGTGCCATCCTTTCTTTCTGAATGAGGTAAACTCTTTAGCTCCCAGATAAAAGTAGGGAGTCCTTTTTCCAGTTACAGGTAAATCGTCATCATCTGCGTACCCTTGTTTCATGTTAAGTAGTAGTAGTTAGTCAACTGATCCCACACGAACTGATCCCGTAGGGTTAGTTGACCTAATGCTTATTTTGAATTGGTCAACTGGACCCTTTCACAAATTTTGTGATTTGTACAGGCAGTAAGAAATGTTTTTGTCATTATTAACTATCACAAAAACATCCGCAGACCGTGATGGCCATGATGACCTAGTGAGACCTAGCTTCATGCACGAGGACAACCTCATCGATTTCCTCCATTCTCCATTCCTTCCTCCATTCATTTTTTCTTCCATTCTGTCCTGTCAACTGTCTCCCTTTTCTTCTTTCATAACATTCTTCACACAATCTATCCATCTTTTTCTTGACCTCCTTCTTTCTCTCCATCCATCTACATTTACATTTAAAACTCTTCTTCGCCTCCACACAAAAATACAATCATAAAATATTTATCTTTCAAATACAATTTTTATATCGGTTTTCGCGGAATTTTGGTGAATCATATTGATAAGCCTGTTTAGTACAGTCCGCGGCTGATAATTGGATTGCGGTAGCGATAAAGGCGTGACCTCTGACTATTTAGTTCCTCGAAAACTTACAACGTAATTGCGTAACACACTCTAATCATAATTTCGTGGATTGATTGTTCAAAGATGTTAAATCTATTCATTTTGCATTGATAATAAATTGAGCACCATCCCATATCTTCCCATGGGTGTCGTAAGAGGCGACTAAGGGACTTACCAGAGAATGGGCAGCAGCGTTCTCTGTGCCTTTGTAACAACCATACTGCGTTCGCCAACCCGCCTGCCAAGCGTGGCGATTATGGCAAACCCCCCACTTGGGGAGGCCTATGTCCAGCAGTGGACGTCTTTAGGCTGAAATGATGATGATGAATAAATTGATTGTCGTTGGTAATGAGCTATGCAATTTTAGGGTCTTCCATTTTTAAATAAGATCTGACACTCAACATAATATTATATGCCTAGCTTTTTCCCAATCATTCGGTCGGTTCATTCGGCTCCCTTCAAAATGGTTAAGCTGAATGGTGCTGATTCACGCGTCATGTTCGTGAACGGGCGCTGTCAGTAGAGATTGGTCAGCTCTTATCTGCACTGGACTTTATCTTGCTTCTTTTTTGTGTTTTGTATTGTTAGATTACCTTCATAGTTTTCACATATAGAAGCACCAAGAATCATGTAACCAGTACTTTGTAAAAAACTTAATTTAAAAGAGTTTCCGTGGAGTTTCTTGCTCGTTCTTCTCATAGAGACCTACATACGTTTTGGAACGAGCAACTAGCTTCAACTCTCTGACTAACTGTCTGACTCCTTGACAATTCAAAAGTGCCTGTAAATGGTTTAATTGAACTAAATGCTTTCACTTTGACTTTGAATCCCAACTATGTTGCTTCGAGTCTAACCAAATGCATGTATTTTACTTGGTGCCTCCCAATCCAGTTACTGATTCACACGGAACCCCTTGTTAAGACTGGTCGTCAGACATTCAGGCTTCTGGCTACCCGTCACGACTGTCAAAGATCTACGAATGACATCCGGGGGACCTACAACTTCAAGTACGTCTTCTTCTTTTCGAATCGATGGTTTTCCTTAATGCTAGACTACTTGGGCCCAGTCGGTAGCCACATTTATCGCAGCATCAGTGGCGTTTTTAATGTCATCTAAGGTGCAGGTGTAGGGGCACTTTGGTCACTGTAGTAAGTACCTAGGCCATTGTCTGGCCCAAAACATAAAAAACGTAAAATAGGATTTGTTCACGTTAACTCATCATGTCAACCTTCAGACGCCCACTGCTGGGCATAGGTCTCTCCCAAAGGAGGGGGTGTAGCCGTAATCGCCATGCTTGACCGATGCATGTTGGCGATCGCAGTAGGTGTTATTTTACTCGGAAAGACGCTGCTGCCTATCTTCTGGTCAATATCCCTCTGTCGCTTTCTACGACACCCACGGGTAGAAAACAGGTGGTACTATTCGGGACCGGCACCACACGGCTGACGTTTTAGAATTTTCACGGTCACTCACGTTTTAGAATTTATTGTCAATTTTCTACGTGATTAGTGCTAAATTGAAGACATATTTTTAGTTACAAACCATTTACACTATTCAGGGTACGTAAGTCGTTTCGTGATCGAACACCGAGATAAGGCAGACTTTGGAACTCAATAAAAACTGTAGTATCTTTATCAAAATAACAGCTGTGTTGTGAATGACTCATATCATTATGAACCAGCCGAAAATCCATGTTATTCACAGGTTGTGACGTCAGAGTTTTTGGAAATTAGCTGTTAGCTGAGCCACCTACGCCTGTTTACTAAAATATTAGTGCGTATGTTAGTCATCCGATGAAAACCCAGGCTATGTTTTATGAATACTACGATTGATTTAATGAAAAAGTTTAAGTTGCTTCATCTGCATGCTTCTTTCAAGCTTTTTTCGAGAGAGCAGCCTTAACGCGACGATATACGACTTTTACAGATTTTAAACTGACAATCACGTCAAAATGTACAGTGTAAATGATTTGAAAAAAATACATGTTAAACTAGAACATTCTCTTAATCACTTAGTAGGTGAATATTTTTAATTATATTCATATTATATAGTTTAATTAATACGTGAAGTTGTGTCTGACGCGGACAAAACATTGACAATCACACAAAATCTACCAGGTATAATTAAACGAAACTTACACCAACTTACAGACAATTTTATTATCTATCTTTTAGTATACGCCTTTTTTTAATTTTGAAAGAATACTACTTTTATTTAATTTTTTCGACTAAACTTTGAGAGTTTTGGACGCAAAACTGATGCAGAACGGACGCAGTCTGCGTCCAAAACTTTCAAAATTTAGTCGAAACAATTAAATAAAAGTAGTATTCTTTCAAAATTAAAAAAAAAAGGCGTATACTAAAAGATAGATAATAAAATTGTCTGTAAGTTGGTGTAAGTTTCGTTTAATTATACCTGGTAGATTTTGTGTGATTGTCAATGTTTTGTCCGCGTCAGACACAACTTCACGTATTAATTAAACTATATAATATGAATATAATTAAAAATATTCACCTACTAAGTGATTAAGAGAATGTTCTAGTTTAACTTATATTTTTTTCAAATCATTTACACTGCACATTTTGACGTGATTGTCAGTTTAAAATCTGTAAAAGTCGGTTAATAGCCCCTTAAGAGCAACGCTTTAAACGGTATTCCCGACAACAGGAACAATACAAACTCAGACTAGACATAATTACTTTGGTCAATAAGTTACTAACCTATGAAATCTTGTTGGTTGTTAGTTTCTCGTCAAATACCTTGGTTTCACAATGATATTGATTTAAAAATCTCATAAAATTTGAATTACGTATCAGTTTAAGAATCTGCTTGATTATTATTACTGATGGATTACCTATAGCTGGGGTTAATCGATCAGCGTCGACCGATGCCTTCGACTGGCAATCGATCGAATGGTTAGTGGAACGGTATCCGTCGATCAGCCAAAGCTAATCGACATCGCGATCGATCGTTTGGTGTAGTAACACCCTAATAAAAATTGCCTAAATATTGCCTCCATAAAACATCAGCTATCTGCCAGAGAAAGTCCTGTCAAATAGCCACACAGACAGCATTTTTTTTATTTATGTACCGTATATACTTTCATATGCCTTTAGTAAAAAGCTGTTATGACACTGCAATTTTATAAAAAGTTAACCCCCTGTCTATCAAAGCATTTACAATACAAATCAGTTTATTCCTCAAAAAAATCAATCCCGACATCTATAAAATCGCGGTTTTCAATAAGATCAACAAGTCTTTTTCACAGTAACCCTACGCTAGTCTTCTTCGCAATACTTTTTTTTTTTTGCCACCATAAAACCGCATACCAATTTCCACTGCCGAAGATTATACTTGCGGCCTGACATTTACTTTTAGTCTTTTAGAATCCATTTTTTTCCAATTATAGCTTATATTTTACGGGATGTGACCTTAACCCGGGTGATGCCGCGTTATTATCTTGCTATGGAGTTTATTATGACATTTACAACGAGAAAATAATAAATGATACGGTTCATTCTTGTTAGGGTTCCGTATCCAAAGAGTGGCAAACGGAAGCCTAGATTCCGTTCTGTTGAACAGTAACAGGTAGCCACTTTTTACAGACTGTGAATGAATTAATGAATGAATGATATATTTATTTGCAAGAATATAGGTATCCAACATAGGTCTTAAGATTAGGAAAGTTTCACTATATTCGGCATTTCTGCCGTACAAATATTTAGATTTTTCATTAGCATGCATGATTTATAACATGTAGTAATTAGCAATACTTAACATAAAAATACTAATAATAATGTCAAAATTTATATTTGTTACAATGCAATTAACAAAATTAAATGCGATTCTATTCATTTAAAATAATAATTTATATAAAAACTAACGATTAACAATAATGGTGTCATGTCATTAACAAAAAAAAAATAGCAAGAATAATAAGATGTCAATAATTAGATGTCATAATTATAGTAATAAGTATCTAAGTTTTACATTTTACACTCAATGTATCAATGTAATCAATGCAATCAAGTGTATTACAATGGCCGTCATAACTTCAAATACTATGGTTGAGCTAACTAAATGGTCATGTTCGTGAACGGGCGCCGTCAGTTGAGACTGGTCATCTCTAAGCTGCGTTGGTTAATTAATTTTTTTGGTTGACTTGTTGATGAGGATTGTTTTTAAACCTGTCTTAACGTGCACAACTTTTAAATTTTTCTCACATTTGTAGTCCGTAGATTCAACATTAATTATTTAACCTTTTGTAATATGTATTCTATTGATTTTCTCCATAGAAACCTACTGTTTGAAACGAGCTCCTTACTAGCATCAATTTTCTGACTGACTCTTTAACAATTCAAATCAAAAAGTGCCTTATTAATGGTTTAAGTTTCACTAAAAATAAAATAAAATCCCCATCCTTAAACGTTTTGTATTAGTCTTAAATTTTGTACGATGATGCGGAACCTTTTTCTGCAAGTCCGACTCGCTCTTAGCCAGTTTATTTATCGTCAAGTTATTGATTAAAGGATACTCGATGAAGGATATTGTTTATTTGGTTCTGGAGCCATCGAAAGTGGAACATGAATGGTCTTTTTTATTTATTGTGGTTCGTTTTCCTGTGCCACGAACTCGTGTAGCAGATGTTGTCAGACACAAAGAACATATCGTCGCATGTTGACTTTTACTTTAGCTTGTGATGCTATCGCGGTTGGCTTTATTATTATTATTTTCAGTACTAGCTGACTCCCGCGACTTCGGCCGCGCGATTTTCGGTTCTCAGCGGGATTTTTTTTTTTGTTTTAGCGCGGATCCCTAATTTTTATTTTAGAAAAAATTATGAGTATATCGGTCCAGCCGTTTCAGAGATTAGTCGGAACAAACAGACGAAAACTTAAAAAATGTTTTTTTTTTGTAAATATAAGTAGGCACCGATATAAAAAAGCTAATAAGCTGTTTTTTTGACACTACAAACAGACACTTCAATATTATTTATTTATATAGATAGCTTTTTAGATAGCTAGCTGACCCGAGAGACGTCGTCCTGTCATTTGTTTCTTTTTTTAATTTTCTTACCGTTTAAACCTTCTCTGGACTTCCACAATTATTTCAAGACCAAAATTAGCCAAGCCTTTCCAGTCGTTCTCGAGCTTTAGCGAGACTGACGGACAACGATTCATTTACATTATTATATAGATAAAAGTACCAATAACAACCACCATTATAGACCTAACACCAGAAACTTGCTCTTGATCACACAATAGTTCCTTTACGGCATACGTACGCCTGTCCTGCAAAAATAGAAACAAATGATAAAACCATCCTAAAATAGTGCCTCCATTACATTCCTACACAGCCTCCTATCGCGTCTGAAGCGTGTGATATATGGTTATATTTGTCTGCGTGTGCGCAAGGTCGACGCGGCATCTGCTGTACCGGCCCGACCGGACGCCGGCTGTGCTCAACTCATGCAACGTTTACATGACGGTGGTTAAAATAATTATACGCATATGCAAATAATTGCCATGGTCTGAGCTTGAAGGTTTTACTTGCCTATGAACTAAAATGACATCCACTGGATAATTGGACTCTCATGCTGCAAATACTGTTTGATACAAAGCAAGAATACCGAGTAATACCGAGTTTCCCTCCGTGCCTCGGAAAGCACTTAAAGTCGTGTGCCTCGGCTGTCATTCGTAGATCTTTGGCAGTCGTTAGGGGTAGTCAGAAGCCAGAAACTCTGACAGCCAGTTTCACCAAGGGGAATCGTGTTACCCAGTAACTGGGTTGTGGAGATCCGATAGGCAGTCGCTCCATGTAAAACACTGGTATTCAGCTGTATCAGGTTAGACTGGAAGCCGACCCCTATATATTTGGGAAAAGGCTAGGCAGATGAAAGAATATACCCACGGCATATAAAAACTGGTCATTGTTATGATAAACCAAAAACTGGTACTGCACTCTCCATTTAAAGAACAGTAGCTTTATGTAAAGCTAACTTTGACAATAATATTGAACAAAAAACCGGAATAAAAAAGTAGGAAGTGTCAATGACTTCTCTACCATTGCATTGCATATTCATGTCAAATACTTGGCATCCGACAAATACCTTACTGTAGGTCATTTCACTTATCTCATACCTGTTACAAGAGGTACGCTACATTATTTATAGCTAAAACAACTGGTTGCCAAGGCAGTAACGGCTCACTGCGACGCTGGCCATCAATCAAAGTTATCACCGAGCCATGTTTGTGCAAATATTTCAACCGGAGCAGTCAGCTAGAGACTAATGAGCCGTCATACAAATAGATAATAGACGAATGATGCCTGGATGATGAGCCAACTGATCCTAGAATAAGGTCAATCAGGTCAATCTTTTCATGACCCGTCAAAATGCGATTGCACCATAGAGTTTGTAGGGCAATATGCTGCTACGACGTCACTTCTGTGCTAACTCAATGGACTTGCTATTTTTAGATTTCAAAGCTACTAAAAATCGAATTTTACAGTTAATTCATTGAAAATCAATATTATTTCCAGGGCTGAAGTGTCTCTTAGGGTGTTACCAGACCAATCGATCGACGTCGACTGGCAATCGATCGATTTGTTAGTCGACCGGTATCCGTCGATCAATTAAAGCTACCACATCAATCAATCAACGTCGATCGATGTGGGATCGATCCTATATGGGTTCCGTATAAAAAAAAACGGAACCCATATAGGATCACTCGTGCTTCTGTTGGTCCGTCCGTCTGTTACAGCCAATTTGCTCCGAATCTACTGGACCAAATCAGGTGGTAATTTGGTAGGATTATGTAATCCTATGAACCAAACACAGATGTGCTAAGTAAATTTTTTTTTTTGGGGGACAAATTAGGAAATTAAAAAAAAAAGTTTTGCGAACCTTACTGTGTCATATCAAATGAAAGGACTCGTTATGAGGATCTCAAATATACGTAAATTGACCATTCCCCCCCTGAGCCTAAAATAAAAAAATCAAAATATAGTTCATTGCTTGTAGTTTACAGGAAAACCTATAAGAATTCTATCAATTAACATTGTACGGAACCCTCTCCACGCGAGTTCTACTCGCACTTAGCCGGTTTTTTAGAGAAGTCGTGTCTTGTAATTATTGTTTCAATTGTGTCTACATCTGCATTCTATGCTATGGTTACGTCTTGTAGTCAATGATTCGAGTTCAGTGCTGAAGCTACGAGTATTTCTGAAACGCGATACGTGCTCGTTCCAAGTATGAAGCCAATAAATTCCGCGTCATATAAGTCGGAGCTTAGCGCGCGCGACGCGACGCTGCGTGCGAACCGGGTCACCGAGGACTCTGACTCACGTCGCGTCCCCAGTCCTCTACCTTGTACCGCAGGGGTGATTGCTCTCCCAGTCGCCGCTATGCATCCGACACTTTTGTCCCACAACTACGCAAAAAATACATGCACAATGCAGGTGCGCTAAATCAACATTCATTGTGCAAATTACAGGGACCAAGAAGCAATGTCCAAAGTAAAAGAGAAATTCTAGAAATCCGTCCCATTCAAACAATAATTCATACATTTTGCCATCTCTGGGTGACGCTTTTGAATGCAGCTGCATTATTCGAGAGATATGAAAACAAAATCTCGCGTCCTCACAGTCGGATGGACGCATTGATCGCTGAACAAGTTCGAACACGCTTTTGTGAATGTAGAAAGGCGCGATTTTCTCCGGTGCATATCGCTAAAGCGTCGCGTTTAAGTTTGTACCCATAAATCAGAAGTTTACGTTTTGACGGAGCCACCGCAGGTATCATCTCGTCGAGACTGCATTGTGAGCGTGGCGCGATTGTTCCATTTCATTCACCTGCGATTTGTCCGGCCCTTATTAGCCCGTCTTCCTCGCGTCCTGTAGACGTCGCCGCATCATCTCTGCCACGTTCGACATTACAATTTGGTATCTGTCATTTTCGTGATACGATCGAGTCTCGCGTGTCACGTCGCCAGCGTTAGACCGGATGGGAAGCCGAGATGCTGTAATTTGGCCGCACAATACCGCGCAATAATAATCGCAGCCGTTCGTAATTGCGACGACATCCGTTGTACGAGATGTACATACATGTGTACTCCGTGTGAAAGTTCGAAAGGGCCACTCGTTACCGGACCGAGTTGTGTTATCAGAACCTGTTTTACGCATTTTAGATATATCGGCTTTCTTTACCGCCTCGACACTCGAGTTAACTCGTGCACCGACAATTTTATTGCTTTTAAATTGACAAGAACTTTTTGTGTGATCGTGTTCGTTTACTTAATAAGGGATTAGACGTCGTTTCACACCTAATACGGATAAAAAAACAATGTGTCATGGTGACAATGGAGGTCCTACCACAACATACGGTTGATTTGGTCCGACCGGAGCGATTAATGCTTTTGTCGGTTTTTAGGAGCGGAAGTTCCATTGTCGCGGCTGTCGTGTGGTCACTGTCGGATTTGATTTGTGTGCGTGTTTTGACAATCGGTGTTAGATAAATGCTGTTCTCACCATTGATTTACTTTTCGTCCGGTTCGAGAGCAAATGAGGTTTTCACTAACGCAATCATGTATGTGAAAGGGCTCTTTCTAAAAGTTGTTTAGGCAAACCCAGGTAGTTGGAAGGATTTTTATGAAAACAAAAAATCAATTGTGAACGAATCTCTGTTCGATAAGATCTGTTTCCGACTGTCCACATGCTCTTCAACAGATAAATGTAACATGGGGGTTACATTTTGTAATGTTATCGATAAAAAATATTTTACTTTCGTTGTAGGCGTGGGACCCGAAGGATTGATTTAAAAAAACCGGATATCCTCTAGAGTTCAGTATTAATGTATACTTAACGTATAATGTTATGGAAATAATACCCTTTATCCTTTTAATTCAATGGGATTAAAAGATACTGTATAATTCGTATAATCTACCTTTTTTATTTGGTGCACCCTTCTTTAGGGGTTCTCAATTTTCATATTATTGAATTATAAAGGGTAAAAATATTTTTGTTTAAGTTTTTTTTTGTATCTCTGAAAACAGGTAACGGAAGTAACACAGACAATTCGCACTTTTTTTTAAAATATGCTTGGGTTTCTCTGTGTGTGCTTTTAAGGGAGAAAACTTGGAATATCACAAGTTCCTTTATTAACTTAATTAAATAACTAGCACTTTGCCCGCGACTTCGTCCTCGTTTATTTTCTCAAGGATCTCTATTTTTTTTTTTTTCAAAATATAGCCATGTTACTCAGGAATAATGTAGCATTCTACTGGTGAACGAATTTTTAAAATCGGACCAGTAGTTTTTGATGTAAATCGTAACAAACAAACAAATGACACGACGACACGGTTGGCGCAGTGGCTGAGCCATCGACTGCTGCGCAGCGTGTTGCGGGTTCGATTCCCGCCCAGGGTAAACATTTATGTGATGAGCACTTGTCTTTGGCTTGTGTCTGGGTGTTGTTTATCTATATATGTATGTATTAAAAAAAAAAAAATGTATTTGTGTATGTATATCAGCTGTCTGACACCCATAGTACAGGGTCTCCCTAGTTTGGGATCAGATGGCCGTGTGTGAAAATGTCCCCACATATTATTATTATTATTATTATTATTTAAATGTTTCCTCTTTATAATATTAGTTTAGATGTACTAGCTTTTGCACGTGATTTTGGTTATGAATTCCGAATTTTTAGGGTGTTACCAATCGATCGATCGTCGATCGACGGCATCGATCGATGATAGAAAGGATTCAGTCGACGTCGATCGACAGTTTCTACCAGACCAATCGATCGATCGTTGGTAGAATGGATTAGTCGACGTCGATCTAACTACTTGATTATTATTACTGATGGATTATAGCCTTTGTTAATCGATCATCGTCTACCGGTGCCATCGATCGGCAATCGATCGATTAGTTAGTCGAACGATATCTGTCGATCAGCCAAAGCTACCACACAAATCGATCAACGTCGATCGATGTTCGATTGGTGTAGGTGTACCCTTAGATAGTAAAATATTTAGCACTCAGCTTTCTATTAGCGAAAGAATCGACAAAATCGGACCAGTAGTATTTCTAGAGATTAGTCCAAACAAACAAACTCAATTATTATTTTTATTATGGAATGAGTGCTTCATCACTGATGAAGCACTCATTCCATACCACAATTTTTGACCTCTAAGTACATCACAATCAATGTAAAACTACCTGACATTCATCAACACCAAATCAATTGTCATCATCCGTTACTCAACAAACATGATTCAGAAGATGGACCCACTATTGCTCCAGTGTCCATCACAGAACCGTAAAAAAAACGAATAAGCCTTCATAAAACTATAAAAACTATTAAGTAACTATACATCTATCTATCTACGTCTCGATTTAGATGAAAGATTCAATCACGATGCGAGACGGTTCGTGGAAGCTGGGCTTTTTTTTTCGCTAAAGTTCAATAGTTTTTGGGGTTTCGTACGGAGTTTATTGAATCGGTTGTAATCGGATGTCTCGCGTCAGGTCTTTTCGTTTGGTTATTTTTTTCTTTGAGATTTTTACTGGTGATAGTTTTTATTCATTTCAAAGTTGTTAAAGCTGTACTTAACGACTTTAAAATGAATAAAAACTTAATTTAGAAGGATGTAGCTATCAATTAAAAGAATAAAAAAAATAACTGATAACTACATCTTACTAATAAAGTCGTTGGATTAATAGACCATTTGAAAGTTTTACAAGCGCTACTAAAATTCCCCCTGATTTTTATAAAGTCCGCGGATGCATTTTCTTCACCCTAATTAACGTCTCTTGTATTTTAATTCGAAACAAAGTCCCAATTAAATTCTGAGCATACCAATAATTCTTTGGAACGACTTCGTAAATGTCGTTGAATATTCAAATTCTAATTACGGAACCCGTCGGGTTCTCGGTTTCTGGCTTAGCACATTTTTTCCTTAGCCACCAATCACTCGGGAGTCGTGAGCTGAGTTTTTTCAACGAGACCCGTTAGTGACCTGCACCCTACCCCCCTCCATCACGTTTAACTACAAAAATGAATAGTTCACACTACATCTATCTCCTATTAAGGAAACATCTTCGAGTTAACACGTACAGATACAGCGTTGGACGTCGAACTTTACAATACCTCCGTTCCGATGGCTACATTTTCTTGTTCGTATACTTTTATGAATGTATAAAGTGCTAAGTGATTTTTTTTAAGGTTCGAAGAGATTTATTTGGTTTTTTCGGACCACCTCGCAGATGACAGTTTGATGATTAAGGGTGGCACAGACGAGCATGTGTTGTGAATGAAACGTTTCTTTTGGGCGCAAATTGGGGTAGTGTGTCGTGGGAATGATTTTTTTTCTAATTTTAACTAAATATTCTTCTTCAATGAAGATTGTACGGGAGAAAGTAATTTGTCTGATTACCATTTAGCTGACATGAAGTCGGACCAAGGTATTAAATACCATTTATTTGGAAACAATTATCATTTCACTTTGAAATCCGTTTTCACAAAATCCAATTATTAATGGAATTTAAATGAGTGCTAAACTTAAAATTGAAAGGTGTAAGTAGTTATCAGTAGCTTATATAAAAAGGGAAACTTCAAGGATGTAGACTGAAGTCATCAATGTCATAATTAACTAAAAAAAATTGATCGTAACTATTAATGGAATTTTCAAAAAATCAAAAAGATCTTTTTCGGCATGGTAACTTGCGATTCAATTTTTTTATACTTAAACTTTTTCACTTTTAGTGTTAAATTAACACGGCCTTAATATTTTCGATTCAGTTAAGATTTTACGTATCTTGTTACGATTTACGTTGAACATGTCAAAAATGTTTACGATAACAACTGTTGAATCACTTTATATTGTTCGTAAATAAGTAGTAATTGACTTGTTCTCTTATTGTTGAAAGTATTATATCTTCTATAATATAAAAATGAATCGCAAAATGTGTTGGTAAGCGCATAACTCAACAACGCCTGGACCAATTTGGCCAATTCTTTTTTTAAAATGTTCGTTGAAGTTCAAAGATGGTTTTTACGGCGAGAAAAATTCGAATAATTGCCGGAAAAACCCTAAAAACAGCCCTTTTCTTTTTCCCATACAAACGTTTTCTAACTAAAACGAGCTTTATTGCTATTGTATAAAGTTCATATTGAATTACAAGCAGTCACTGTTGTTTAAACAATGTAGGTATGTTCCTAACGTCAAAGAGTCAATTTTGCAGGTGTAGGGTAGGTGTAGGGTAGGTGTAGGGTAGGTGTAGGGTAGGTGTAGGGTAGGTGTAGGGTAGGTGTAGGGTAGGTGTAGGGTAGGTGTAGGGTAGGTGTAGGGTAGGTGTAGGGTAGGTGTAGGGTAGGTGTAGGGTAGGTGTAGGGTAGGTGTAGGGTAGGTGTAGGGTAGGTGTAGGGTAGGTGTAGGGTAGGTGTAGGGTAGGTGTAGGGTAGGTGTAGGGTAGGTGTAGGGTAGGTGTAGGGTAGGTGTAGGGTAGGTGTAGGTAAATAGGCAGGTAAGTAGGGTAGATCGGGACAGGACAACGTCTGTCGGGTCAGCTAGTTGAACATAATTTAAAATATTTATTTTTAAATGACGAAAGTGAAAGTCGTACTGATCGAACGGGCATGGCTAAGCTACGCTTGCCGCGGTCTCTTCGTAGATGGGTGACCATTCATTTCATCCCGAGTCCCCTCCGTGTCTCACTATAGTGTCCAAATTGCATGATACATGTTAATTGGCTACCTACTGGGCTCAAGTAGTCTTATCTAAAAGAATTTAAAATGAAGAAGAAGTTTAGTTAGTTTAGTCAAAATGATAAATTATAAAATCACAAAATAATGTGTGTTGTGTTGTTATGTTGTGTTGTGTGTTGTTATTATGTTGTTTAAATTATAAAATGACAAAAGTACTGCATACATATTTGTGTTAAAAACAGCTACAATTATGTGTGAACCAACAATAAAAACTAACATAAAATTAATTAAACATTAATTAATCACACACGTCTTTAAAATAAACATGTTGGACAAAATTGACTTATTATAGGTATAAAAAAGGAATATAATAATAATGTCCACAATGCGCGATGTATTATTCGGATCATGGCTGCGTGACGTTCACTGTCTACACAGAATAGATAGATACAGAAAGTCAGCTCCAGACAACAAACGAAACCAGGCGCACGCACACAGACGCATACGTACGGAAATACAGTCGCGAGTGCGCTTGCACCAAGTATGTTCTTTTTTTTTTGCTTTAATTAAAACGGTTAAGACCACTTACAATAATTAAAGACAGAGATGCAGGTTATGGAACTCCGTGACCGTAATGGAAAATATCGGATGTCTGCAATAAAAATACATCCGTAACCAAATTGATATAAAAGTTCAGAATTATGTGTTTCGGATATTTTCGGAGACTTCTTCGTTATGAGTAGTCATCAACATCATTACCTATTTGTATTCTCGTTTTACAATACCCTAACAATCCAATATCTGTAAAAGTATCGGATTATTTCAAAATAATTTCATATCTCTTACAGTATCTGAAACCAGTATAATATTATTCGTATGTCCGTATCCAGATCCCAAAATTTATCGTTATCTATGTGTGCGTGAATTTTCGCTAGTAGCACGAAGCTATGTCAGCTTCGAATAGCTTAAAGGCGCTAATTCGATTTAGCGCAACTCAAAATCTAAACGATTGCTAGAACAGCGTAGCAGCATTGACACACACTAGTACAATACGACGGTCTGTTTGTGTGCATCAGAAAAAAAAATATGCACGAAATAAGCACGAATCATTGAAATTGATCGGCAAAAGACAGCGCGCGATGTTTTACGGTGCTTTTTAAAATAATTGTCTAAAATAAATGAGCTCTTATAACGGACTGAAAAATATTCTGTATATTAAGCATAACATTTACTTGCATAAAATAAATATATCAGTTATGTTTTTATTCAAATACTGGTGAAAAAAAATTGTTAAAGTGAACCGATTTTCTACTTTTTCAACATTGTTTTTTAATACATAATAGTAATATTTTCGTAATTTTTGCTCTGTAGCTGTCTTTATGACTGTATATACTGTTGGAAAAATACATAAAACAAAATATTTTGGCATATTGTAATGGACAACCATTACAATATGCCAAAATATTTTGTTTTTTTTTTTCGTATTCGTCCTGAAAGTTAACTCTGACGTCTATTTTCGCACAAAACGATATGAAAGAATTGTCTTCGCTTTAAAAAACCATAATTAAAAATTATACTTTTACTCTGTAGCTGTCTAAATCAAGACTTAATCTTTCTAAAACTGTAAATTGTCTTTAAATAATCTGCTCACATAATTACGATATTGCTCTGGGCAAAAGGCGAAAACATGAAGTTTTCGTCACGAATCGAATACGCGCTCTTAACAGAATAGATACACCAGAATGTTCTGGTATATCTATTCTGTGCTGTTGGTGCCGGTTAAGTAGGTATTATGTGTTTGCGGCCCTTGTTAGTGATGTATAAGAGGATACTGCACTTAATTGAGTCGTCGCCGTGATGTAGTGTTTGATAGAAGTGAACGGCGTGTAATGGTGGGTACTCTGTAGCGTCATTTTCATGAGTTTTTTTTTCTCATCTAGAATTTTCTCGACCCGATTACGGTTCAGTCTTACCTGATGCTGCCATTAACAGTGGTGTAGTGTTAAAATCAGAATAACCCCTTCAATAATTGGATGACATCTCATTTTATCCAAAGTTTAGGGAGATTTGTATAGTCGGGTTCAGTCAACTGTACACAATCCAATTGCAATTGCAACTGCTAGTAAATTACTTGAAGCTTAGCTATTGTTACTTATTAGGTCACTAGCAGTCACTAGCATCCTTCTAAATATTTTGCTTACGCAAGTTTTGTAACACTTCCGAGCGTATCACATTCTTTATCATGTTGGCGAAACACTTTTCTCACGTAATACATTTTCATGTAATGTTGGCACACGGGTTTTATCTATCCTTTCCTTCCCCCCTATTACGCCTACATGCAACAGAGAGAGAAGGGAGCAGCGCGGCCGCGTCCAATGACGCGAGCTTACTGCGTGGACAGGAACGCCGCCATGTTTACTTAAAATCACTTCAAGTGATAATTTCAACCGCGGCCTCTCCGAAGTTCTTCCAGAACGTTTTGTCAGCGCCATCTGGAACTAGCCCCTTTGGTACGCGTCTAGGTCATCTCGCTACCTCTTTCTGGGCCCTCCTCGGTAACGTCGTCCAATTTCGGACACCTATTGCATGGACTCTTGCCTAGCGGTGCAATGTACAGTACGGTCAACGTAACTTGGCGCGTCTGAAGTTAGCCGATTAGCTGCGCAGTAGACAATTTCGTTCCTAAAAGTTCCATTGCGCAGCCAAACAGCTAACTTCAGACGCGCCAAGTTACGTTGACCGTATTGTAAATACGGCTGACGTGACCCGCCCAATCCCATTTAAGTCTGGCAAGTCTTAAAATGAGGTCGAATCGATTATTTCAATGTAGACAAGATAATATTGCAATCTGTTGAGTTAACCAGTCGTACAAGGAAAACGGTTAGTCGAAGGTTTAGTACGCGGAAGGTCGACTGAAGATAATAAGTGATTAGTTTATGAACAACTTAATGATCGTTCACACTGTTGGAATTGTTGACCGTTTTGTTTGTTTTAATAACTAATTACGCTATCTGTTATTGTGGATTGATTGATTGATTCATTCATATGGAGTTTGTAATTAAAAGTGTTAGCGTACTCTTACAGATACGAATCATACTAATAGATGTTGTATTGACTTCCTGTTAAATATACGTTAAGTTCCTGTTGAATATAAGTGTATCTGAAATGAATATTGAAATACTGACTTCCGGTTGTCAAAATCATGCACCTTTCTGTAGAAATGGTGGCAAGAGGCCAGTGTCGGCTGGAACGTTGAGTAGAGTGGTCGATTGTTATTATTGTGTGCTAATTATTGTAAAATGATATTGAAATTATTAATATATAATATTGCTACGAAGTGATTTGTGTTTTAATCTGCAAGTAGAAAATACCTGCTGAAATAAGGACGCTTGAAGTCGATGCGTCCTTATAAAAGGGATTTATGTATGTTGAGTTCTTTAAGATTCCAATAAGCTTAATTAAATCAACTTATATGTTACTTACTTTTGTAATATACTTAGTTATACACAGAGGTATGGAACGGAGTATTCTGGGCATAAAACTTCAAGACTGGGTTAGGATACTGCCATCCGTTCCATTATAAAAATAATTGAAGTCATTAAGAAACCTGTCACGCTGAAGTGGAATTGGATTGGACACATCTGCCGCATGTCGATCGATCATTGGGCCAAACGCGTGACCCCATGGGTACCTTTACATGTCAAGCGACATCGCAGGCCTAGACGGACGTGGAATTATGATCTAGACTCTTTTGACAAAGACTAGTCCCAAATAGGCCTTGAAAGAGAGAAAAGGAAGGAGAGTAAAGAGGCCTTTGCCTTGCGGTGGAACAATGCAGGCTAAATTAGGACCTGATATCGCTTATTACGGTTTGAGGTAGCGCAGGAAAAGAATACCCACTGCTGCAGCTGCAGTACATTACAGGATATTAATAAAAAAGACAACTGCCTTCAAAAACCAAAAAGTGAAAAATAACGTTAGCACAGAACACACACACACTTTAGCAAAACTTTGGCAAAACAAAACAACAAATAGAACAGCCAAGCCACCGACTTCCGAAACTAAAGTCGTGTGTGTTCTGTGCTTAAGTTATTTTTCACTTTTTTGTACAAAAGCTTTTTATTTTCCTCTTTTTTGTACCTCCTTCTCATCCAAATCCATTAAGAAACGGCAACACAGTTAAAACAGAGAATGAAAGTACTCCAAAGATTGAAGAAACTAAAACTTATAATTTGTTTGGGTTTTTGTTAATCTTTCAAAAAGTGCTGAATCAATTTCGATAAAATTTATATAGGGTGACTGGTAATTAGTGTACGATACTTAAACACGTGATTGTGTTCATGATAACAAACAACTTTCCCGAAGAAAAAATGTTTTTTGTACTGGTTCACTTATATCACAATAACGCAACAGCCGTATGAAATTCACGCGCGCGCACGCCTGTGACCTAAAGTGAACCAGTACAAAAAAAAACTTTTCTTCGGGAAAGTGGTTTGTTATCATGAACACAATCACGTGTTTAAGTATCGTACACTAATTACCAGTCACCTTATATAGTACCACACCGCTGAGACATACTCTATTCATAAAAAAAAGAATTTTTAAAATCCGTTTACATTTGGCGAAGAAATCGCGTAACAAATACACAAAATAAAAAAAAACATCCAGTCGAATTGAGAACCTCCTTCTTTTTGAAGTCGGTTGAAAAAGGAACCCGACTTATAAAATAAATCATTATAGATGAACTATGTCAACACAATTCCCTTCTTGACAACAACAACTAACCTCTACAAATCGAATCTTCGAGTAAATACTTACAATCTACCAAGTAAAATCACAGTTTCTAATCTGCACAGAATCTAGTCGGCGAGCCGAACGTACACCCAGTCGCTGTTATCAGCTCCACAATGCGACGATAACGCCGCACTGCGCATTCATGCCGCCTCACTGACTCCTCGACTATAATATTTAAGGCTCCCGGCGGACTGCGCGGTACATTTTTTATTATTTCGGATTTTAGCGCATTGCAATCCTGAACCGAATATTTAAATGTTTGAGGAATGATTTTGGATGGCGTTTAAAAATACCTAAGAGATATGACTTGTATGTATTGATCGTCCTTTTGTCGTCATTTCAATTTATTAAGGTTCTTCTTTCATGTAGAATCCTCCCTTCTCGTTGTTGATTATAATCTATTTGTTCACTAATTAGTATTTCAGCTCGCTGAGTAGCTCGTGGCTAAGTTAAAGCCGCACAGATCGATCGGTCAAAGGTTAAGCTACGCTAGCCGCGGTCGGTCTGTGGATGGGTGACCATCCCTTTCATACCGAGCTCCCACCGGAAAGCACGTAAAGCCGTTGGTCCCGGCTGTCAATTGTAGATCTTTGGCTGTCATTATGGGTAGTCGGAAGCCAGAAAGTCTGACAACCAGTCTTACGAAGGGGTATAGTGTTACCCAGTAACTGCAGGTTGTGGAGGTCCGATAGGCAGGCGCTCCATGTAAAACACTGGTATTCAGCTGCATCCGGTTAGACTGGAAGCCGACCACAATATAGTTGGGAAGAGGCTAGGCAGGTGATGTTCACTGGTTAGTATTTAATAGCACAGGCTCACTCCAGTTGGTGTCCCGGTTAGCTTCACGTCATCTTCCCGCCGTTCTTCTCCGTGACAGTTGGCCGATGTCACAGCAACCGTACCACCACTGTGTACATGAGACAATGCATATATCTATTTCCATAGATACTCTACATTCTATACATCTATCAGTGACCATCTGCGTATCTATAAATATACTTATTCTCAACAAAACTACAGTTACAGTTACATTAAAGTTTACCCCACTATGAAAGCCAAATGTCGCTAATTCTCTCATTCACTCCCGGATTTTGCGACAGGGCCGAATTAGGAGGGTCTTTAACTTTCACGTGGACAAAGTCGCGAGAAAAAGGTAATTTTTATACAAATCATATTTGCCGTCGGTTGTGCAGTCTCTATTATTTTGCTTGTTCTATTATTATTGGTCGTCATTGATTGCTTATTTACTTGTATGGTCATTAGAACAATAATGAAGGCTAATCGGAAATATCACTGATAGTGGATCGGAATGTCAGTTGCGCCAATTAACCAGAATCATAATTTATAATGGCGCTACATTAATTATCAATTGAATTATTTATTTATACATCACTAAGATCGATAAAAACGTCGTGAGTATTTAAACTATATAAGTCGTATGAAGTCGCCAATCCGCATGGAGCAGGAATATTGATTAGTGCTCGTAGAAGCTTTTGAGTGAGACAGTCATCATCATCATCATCATTTCAGCCGAAAGACGTCCACTGCTGGACATAGGCCTCCCCCAAGTGTCGCCACATTGACCGGTCCCGTGCGACTCGCATCCAGCGGATCCCCGCAACCTTTACCAGGTCATCGGTCCACCAAGTGGGAGGCCTTCCAACGCAACGTCTTCCGGTTCGCGGTCGCCACTCCAGAACTTTTCGGCCCCATCGGTCATCCGTTCTGCGAGCAATGTGCCCTGCCCATTGCCACTTAAGTTTGGCAATTCTTCGGGCTACGTCGGTAACCTTGGTTCTCTTAAGTCAGAGAGTAAAATGCACTATTGCTGTAAACCACAGTAGACTAAGAAGGAGACGGCGAGACGACTTGGACCTTTTCCTTGAGGATTACCAAGGTGTAGTGCAAAATCGAGACCGATGTATGGGATAGAGGGAAGTCTTCGTCTAGCAGTGGGACTGTACCGACTAATTATAATAATAATTGCTGTAATGTATGTTGAGAATGTAAAAGAATATATCGTCGTAGCGCCTGCAAAATCCGCTATGGATAAAAATTCAACTTTTCATTAGAAACAAAAAACAGCTTTTTTCTCAAACTGTTAATGACCGTTTTTTACCAAAATTACGTAGCTGATTTTGCTATCTTCTTAACCAAATGAGTTTTTAGGAAACGGATTTTACTAGGCGCACGTGGCTTGAGAAATACTATGAAGTAGCAACAAAAACCGATTTCGAATAAAAAAATACATAGCGGATTTTGCAGGCGCAGTTTTCCGCAACAATGTTTAATTCCAAATTAACTAATAAATAGTTAATTTGGATGTACGGGATTATTAGCAATAAACTATCTACATTTTTGCGAAAACCGCATCTGCCGTCGACTGCTCCCCAAACAGGGTGGTGTCACCACGTTGCCAGCAGGTTGCTAACCGCAAACCTCGGTGACGTTTCACTACGACCGACCAGACTAATTGAACAATATTGTATAGTCAAAATGTTATTCCTGTTCCTTATCAACCAGCATCCGTTGATCATAGGCACCGCTTTGTAATTCTGCCTATACTATCAGGAAGTTTGATAGTAGATATGTTTCCAGTGAATTCGACCACACACAGCTTTTGATAAGAAGTAAGTTTGGGACGTATTTGATTTTTGTACGGTCAGCAACAAATATCGATTAACACTGTTACATTTTCATGTCATCAATTCTAAATTGAGGTAAAATAATACGATGTAATAATTATCAGTATTTCTGGTCAAGAGTTTATTTTATCTTATTTTTCTATTCTTTCTATATTTCCTTTTATATTGTGCTCAATATTTATGATTTTACAATCTGAATTGTTAATCGACTTAAGTTGCTGACCGTATAAGCGTGGGATGAAGGCCGCATGCGGGCACCGCACTCTGATTATGTTTACAGTGTCTAATTTAAACCGTATGAAGGTTAGTAACTGTTTGAGCAAGACGAAGCCAGTCTTCAACCATCATCATTTGCCTATCGTTTTCCCCACTATATTAGGGTCGGCTTCCAGTCTTTCGGAATGCAGCTGAATACCAGGGTTTTACATGGAGCGAGTGCCAGTCTGACCGCAACAAACCAGTTACGACATAACACGAAACCTTTATTTTTAATGTTATCGTGGGGAAATCCTCATGAACTATCCCCCGTCCGGGTAGAACGGGGGGGTGTGCCGGATTCCTATCGGCTCAAAACCACCTCGGTGTTCCTCGACTGACCTATAGGCGGGGGTACGGGATTCGCTCGCGTATCCACCACGCGCCAGGCTATGACCCACCAATAACACGATACCCCTAGTAAGACTGGTTGTCAGTCTTTCTGGAATGACAGCCAAGGCCAACGGCTTTACGTGCTTTCCGAGGCACAGAGCGGTCACCATGCCATGCCAAGTCTTCAACCGTGAAAACGATTAAAAGTAGTTATGTCGAATGCCACTAATCTTTGCAAATCAATTAACATCAACGTTCCATAACATCACAAAATATAGAGGGTACAGAAGGACCGCTCCCGTCAGCTTTAAAAATAATTACCAAAATTTGCCAGACTCACTAGGGCTGCTACTGCATTGACTTTGTAGGTTTTATTTGTGACAATATGAAATTTTATTGACACTGGTTGGAACTCTTTGCATTTTTTTTATAACATTTTTTTCCGTTCGTCGTGAAATGTCAATGTCTCTCATTTATTCATTTAGACAAAACGTGACAGTCTAGACTGACGTCTGCTTGAGGTTGCCTATAAACATAATGTCAATGTGTGCGTGAGTAAAATGGCGGTTTGTTCTGAGTGGTCTCTCTGCCCGGGCGCGCCGCAGCCTTACGTACTTTGTGATAACATTCAAAAGTGGCAAAACATTACAAAACATGACATCAGTGTAGCAAACTACAGTAACACAAGGTACAGAGACCTCAGGGCAGCGCACTAGCCAATTAGCGAACACTTGACAAACAAAATATCGTAAAGTCAGTCAAGCGAACTGCTCACATCAACCAATCGGTGACGTAACTAGGGTTGCCAACCCTACTATATAATATAGTATCCTACTATATTAGGGGCACGACTACTATATTTTTGACAAAAAGGTATCAAACTCTAGTAAAAATATTCGTTTTAAAATGTGTAAGCGTAAAACAAAACGTCAATATCTATTTTTAACGATTCTGGAATGTCAAGTTTGCAGATGCGTTCAATAATTCACAAAATATGTATTCTTCAAAAAAATAAAGTACGTACCTAATTTTTGGAACCTACTATTTTTTTTTTACCTTTACTATATTCTTATAGGTAAAAATGTTATAACTACCATATTTGACCGACGAAGATTTGACAACCCTAGACGTAACCCAACACAGCTATTTCCACAAATTTAATCACTGTTATCTAGATTGACTTGTTCTTACACGTCAAACTTGCATAAAACTGCCTATGAAAGATGGCGTGATATGCCGCGCTGATGTCTCGAGCTGTTATAAAGGGCGGCAGTTTTCACGAACATCTTAAACGTACCATGTTTTACACATTGTTATGTCTCCTCATCACGTTTGCTCCTTCGTAGTCGACTTGACGCTTCCTATTGGAACAGGTTTATATTGTTCTTGTGGGTAGGTACCATTGTTTATTAACATTCCTAACGGGGACTCAAGTCTAGCGACTGCTAGCTATCTCTTGAAATAGACTAATGCACGTTTGCAGTAAACTTCGAAGTTTACACTTTAATAGTTCTGGTTGCTGCTCCAAGTTTAGGAATGAGTCTTAAAGCAGTATTTTGATACCGATACTAGCTTTCGCCTGCGACTTATAAATATTGGCATATCCTAGAACATTCCTCTTTCTACTGGTGAAACCTAATGGAAATTCGTAGGTACATGAGTTTCTGAACAAACACAAACTTCTCTTTTTTTCAGACTAATTTCAGAAACTAAACTAAAGTGCGTGGTGAGGGACTGATAATATGTAATGATTCACAAAGAAATAATCACACTGAAATAATGTGGCTTCTACAAGTTGTTCCCTAAACTCGTTTGAATGATGGCCTCGCATATATCGTTTAGAGCCAACGACTTAATAGTATGTCATGCCTCTTCAATTGTCATATATTTGTTCACAATGCTAACGGATATTATTAGTGCAGCAAGTAGGGCGAACAGTGTTTGATAGAAAGGACAATTTTCAATATTGTTTTTATGACGACTGGCGTCTGACAAAGGTGTATTGTATCGCTTCTGGGTCTAGTTTGCGGTCAAACGATAATACTTGTAGTTTTATTTTATAGCTACAGATGTTTTCAGTAGTGTACGTATTGAATTCGTTAACAGAATATGACTGTCATGTTTAGGTTTAGAGAATCTCAAATTGCAGAAGTTTACCAGGACTGAATGATGTATCCGGAAAGTAGAAAGAAGAAACAAACGAACTCTCTTATATGATTTAGACCTTGGTAGTTAAATATTGTTACTTCCTGGACTCAAAGAGTCTGCTCCAGATCTTGAGAGTAAACAGTATTGTATATCTTATCAAGAATGAGCTATTACCCTTTGTGTATTAAATTTAAAATTGTATGTGACATGCATATCATATCATTCATTTCCAATATCTGATATTTCATGTTTTTATGTGACAGAATCTTAACTTTATTACATCCCAATTCCTACTTATTCTGGAACCATAGTGGCCATGAATATAAAATTGAATCTCCATAATAATCTTTTAACCCATTCGACTGCTTGAAGCGAAACAAATTAAACGTTTATATAATCAACGTGTATGATTTAAATCGATTTTGGTTTTCATGTTATTTTTAATGGTACAGGCATTTTACTCTGTTACTGTGGGTAGTTATACGTTAATACCATCGGTTCGTCGAGGCCACAGTAAATCTGAAAATTCTTGTGTGTTGGCAGACGTTTAATGATCGGAACTTCCAATATTTGTATTGGAGCTTGCCCTGTGGACATTAGAATTAATAGGCTGTCTATGGACGTGGGTGTAATACTGTAATCGAGCAAACGAGGGTTATTTTAGCTGAATGAATACAAAGTTGAAGGTCCGTCTCAATGTTTCGACATAATGCTGTGGAAAACAGGTTTTCATGAATATCATAGTGATAATATTATACTGATGGCAGTTGAAACATGTTCTCAGCTGGACAAAAGCATCTACAATAGATATCCTGAACGATCGGCTCGGCTCAGGTGGTTCGGTGAAAGAACAGAGCCGATTCTGTGTAATATTATAATCAAATGGTATCCGTTCCTCGTCATATCGGTATTTGTTGTCACAGTCATACTTGAGACAATCATACATTCTAAGATATTCGTTCCAGATGACACCACAAAACGGTACCTAGGATAAGGAAATTCCATCACAACATTTCCATGGTTTTTCGTGAGAAATTATTAAATAGCCGCTTGTAACTAAGGATTGGATAAAAACAGTGCGAACTAAGTGCTTATCTTTCCGCACAATTTGTGGCTATAATGGAGGGAAATGCAAAAACTTGACGTCGGTAAACGGCGGCCCGACAACCCATCATTATTCATGCACTATTGCAATTTTAAGACCTTCGGACTTGACATGAATATGTAATGTTGCGCCATTCTCCCATGGGTGTTGGGAGAAAGTACTGTGTCTGATGGGATCTGGGATCTTTTTACACTTCTTTCAACTTTGATCTTATCGCATTTTTTAACATTGTTCTAGGGTATTTGAATCTGTCTATCATTTATTAAAGCTAAATACTTACCAGGTTATTAACAATAGGCGTGCTCGTTGACTGTTCTTTTATAGGATAATATTCCTTCAATACATTTTTGCATGAAACTTACTATTTTTTCTAAACAGACACTGCAGTATCTAAGTAAATGTTGTGCACGTCTTCAGTCTACTAAAATGTTAATATCCTCGTTTGTGACGTGTTTTTTTAATAAATTAATAAATATTAATGTTAAATGATTTTCCGTTACTTACTTCTTGATAAGCATCATCATCCCCTGTCTATTATCAGTTTTTATTCAGCCCCCTTTCTAGCTACATCATCGATCACGCTATACGCTTCTTCTTATAGCTAACTATATTCATAACTATCCATATTTTCAGTATGATGACTTGCTACGAAATTATATCTTCGGTAGACTTGGAGATCTGTGTAAATTGGGAACTTATTATTGACTAACGACCTGACCTTGCTTCGCATGGGCCTATAGCCTTCCTCGATAAATGGACTATCCAACACAAAAAGAATTTTTCAATTCGATCCAGTAGCTCCTGAGATTAGCGCTTTCTACCAAACAAACAAACTCTTTAGCATTATATTTTTTTTTCTTTTTTTTTTTTGCCTTGTGTCTGGGTGTTGTTTATCTATATATGTATGTATGAAAAAAAAATGTATTTGTATATGTATATCAGCTGCCTGACACCCAAAGTACAGGGTCTCCCTAGTTTGGGGTCAGATGGCCGTGTGTGAATGTCCCAACATATTATTATTATTATTACTATTACTGTTTGGAACAAGCAACTAACTGCAACTTTCTGACTGACTGACTGACTGACTGACTGACTGACAATTCAAATATACCTGTAAATGGTTTATTTGAAATAATTGATTCTGAGTTTGAGATTGACTGCTATTTACATCTTACATCATATGAAGTCAGATCTATTGAATAGTATAGCTCTATAGTACATAAAATCCTTGATTTTTTAATGTTTTCTTTACAAGCACATATCAGTTAGTTGTATGATAATGATCGCGTATCTTTGTCATCGCGCCCTGCGCTTGCGCAACCTCTGTGATTACGGGTTATTGAATGTAGGCCGATGTGTTGGTGACCTTATGTTGTTTTCATTGATTACTATGTTTAACGAATAATTAAAGATATATTATGGAACTGTTGTAATTTTCCGTAAACATGGTAAACTTTTAAGAGTGAGGTACAAGTAAAGAGGATGATAAGAGAAAAGATGAGTGGATTGTGTGAAAGATGATTTAGCTAGAATGGGAGTGAAAACGGGAGTGGATTGTGTGAAAGATGATTTAGCTAGAATGGGAGTGAAAACGGGGGAAAAGATGAGTGGATTGTGTGAAAGATGATTTAGCTAGAATGGGAGTGAAAACGAGGGAAAAGATGAGTGGATTGTGTGAAAGATGATTTAGCTAGAATGGGAGTGAAAACGAGGGAAAAGATGAGTGGATTGTGTGAAAGATGATTTAGCTAGAATGGGAGTGAAAACGAGGGAAAAGATGAGTGGATTGTGTGAAAGATAATATAGCTAGAATGGGAGTGAAAACGAGGGTGATGGCTAATAGAAGAATGACAAAGACGTAGATACCGCATTGATCCCAACTTAATTTGATAAGAGAAGGGGAAGACTATCCTCATATTGATGTTGCAAGAGACAGATGTCGCCTTCCAAGTTTTCTGCGAAGTATTTTTCTGACTGTTCCTCGTGTCCTGTTGAATTATGATTTTTATCAGCAAATCTTGGTTAACGCTTCTCGTACGGTACAGATGCAGTAATAGTGTTAATACCTTTTGATTACTGCATAGTTACGGAATGACAAACACGTGGTTATAGGTCTAGTTAGTATTAATTATGAAAATAAACTTTTAGCTAGCTAGCAATCGGAAAATGTTCATTATGCATTTGCCAAACCTATTCAAGATGACATATCTTCGTCAAACATAAAAGTAATAATACTAGCCTATCATTGCCTTACTACAGGGCAAAAACATCTTCTCATACCTACAGGAAAGGCATTAATTAGTATTGGACACAACGGTCACTTCTTCAGTCATGTCTGAGAAAAACGACAGACAAAAAGTAAGCATTAAATATCGAATCAGAAATTGCGTTTTCCTCAACCGCTCTCCATAAAACTGCAACATAGAGTATAAAAAATCGACCCAACAAAAATGAGTTAGCAACTCGAACAACTTCATCGGGGAGCCGTCTAACCACTACATAAACAATCGATTAAACTGAAACCAGCAGTCGATGGTACAACTTCACAACTGTCGAGCCTGCCTGCAGCCATTAACTGCACCGAGCGCTAAACTTAATCACTATCTATAAATAGACATGTCTGACTCGGCAGACGTGACACTACACGCTCAACAGATACAAACGTCCTATCTACAAACTTTTTCACAAACGATACTCAACCTTATCTCGATTACATAGAGTTGGCAGTGAACTGGCTGCGCTCGATTGTAAAATATAAAATAAAGTTTTCATAGGAGAGACGTTGCTACGCGATTGTGAATCGATGGCAAACGTTACAAGGTCGGGTTTACGTTGTTGGGGAAGTCTGGTGCTCGGATACGTAGGCTGCAAGTTAGGTCGGAAAATGAAGCGCCGTTTATAGTACTCATTATAGTACTATCGTAGTATTGTGTGTGTGTGTGTGTGGCGGCGGGTGTATGACGCGTGTGAGCGGTGCAATCCGCTGCAGCGGTTGCTAGTGTGCGTGCGTTGCTTATACTCTGTGAATGGAGATTGTATTTATGTTTCCCAGTCTGAGGTCGAGCTGTGGTTTTATTGATTTTTTTTTTCATTACGCCCCGCGTCGGATGCAAGGGGATGGGAAAATAGTAATGGAGTAGTACTGGCTTGTCAGTTTGACGTATACTTTTTTATTACGGTTGTATTAGTGGAGGGAAAATGGAGTTTAGAGAATGAATCGCGTTTGTGTGTGTATACGGTTAGTATGTGTTCGTGATGCATTAGTATTTGGAGCAGACGGAGTTTCGCGAAGTTGTTTAATGAGTCCTAGTTTATGAACAAACGGAGATCGTTAATGTTTTAGGATTTTGGCTGCACTTTCCGGTACATACTGACTTTGAGAGAGTTATTTAGTGTTGTCTGGTGTATGCCGTGGAAAAAAACCATTGTGATTTATGAAGTGCATTTTTTCCCCTTTTTAAAAATCCATCCGTACTAGTTTTTAGAAACTCGAAAATGGTGTTGGTTTGGCACGCTTTCACAGTTAAACTATAGACTTTATTCAATAAAATTTTACATACAATATTTACACGTTTAATAAAAAAGAAAAACCTTTAACTATTAAACAAAAAACTTTCCGTGATCCAAGAGCTGAGTTTTAGCTCAGGCAGAGGTTAAGCATTGCCATCCAACGTGGCAATGCAGCCAGCCTCTTGGGCTTTCCAGATGACGGCGATGTGGAGGAATTTTTTGATGCCTTATCGTATTGGTTTTTCTTGTTTTATAGTTATAAGGAACTACAGAATCGATTTTAATGAATTTTGGCACAAATAAAACTTGAACTTTAAAGAAAGGGTATACTTTTTAAACCGTCATTCACGCGAACGAAGTCGCGGGCAAAGCTAGTAGTAAAAAAAATATTGTACAATATTTTTAAATATACATATTTTTGCTATTTACAGGTACTTACCAAACGCCGCCACACACCACTTGCAGCAACGGTAAATATAATAAATAATTAATTATCCTCGTTACACGTTACATACACACACCATATATAATCAGTAATTATTAAGTAACACAATAGTATCACGTTCAATAATCGTGATAATAGTAATCCGCATATTATTGTAAACCTCAATTAATCTATATGACGCAGGGAAATAGTACAATTAGGGAACTTATCAAATCACTAAGGGATTCGGTCGAATCACTAAGGGATTTGGTCAAATCACTGCAGATGATACAATAACAAATCTGTTGGATCATTTCCCTGAAGAAAGTTAGTGATTTGATCATATCCCTAAATAGTTACAGTAAAATATTGGAATAAACAAGTCTGGACTCGCATAGCTCTATCATATTTTGAAAATCTCTAATTTTCTTCAAGGAAATGATATAACAGAGTTGTTATTGTATCATCTCTTTCTGATTTTACTAAATCCCTGAGGGACTTGATCAAATCCCAAATTGTACCATTCCCTGAGACATAATATGCTCTTATACTTACAATATTTAATTTAAAAAATCCCCATCACACACAGGTATCTCTTATTTCATGGTTACTATCTTTTTCTAATATCATTGAAGTAAAGGAATACCAAATTTCGATCGATGTTCACATCCAGTCATCAACTAGAAAAGCGCTGATAATCTTCAAACGGCTGATCAGATTTTCTGTAATCATAGCTAAGAAAACCCGATCAAGTCGCTTTTCAAATTAAAAAAAAACTAAACCAAAATCGGTTCAGCCATTCGGGCGCTCCGGTACTACAGACAGTACATTTGTAATACCCCTCAGTTTTTGTCGGCCATGAAAAATGGCATCGAAGGATGCTAAATATTCCATATAGGCCTGGCCAGTCTATCTACAGTTAATATATATTTATTTATTTTTATTAGGATCTCCAACAAAAGATATACACTAAACATTAGAACATATTGATTATTTTGTAGGTGTACTCCTTCAATTGGGTTGTTAACCAATAATGGTGTCCATTAACCAATAATTCCAAAATACTACTTATCTTAAAATACATTTTATTTTAGCCCCGAAAACCCGATTAATTTTCAATTACTGTAAATTTCGATTTTTAGTTGCTTTAAAATCAATTACTAGTTAGTCAATTGAGTTGGTAAATTAGTGACGTCATAAGCCGCTATTGTCATACAAAATCTAAGGAGGAATCTCGTTTTGACAGCTCTAAAAAAGTATGTCAATTGATTAGTGGTGTCAAGTACCCAATTATAGGAGACCACAGCATGCACAATAAGATCTACAACTAAACTAACAAATTAAATAGCCTACTAACAAAATGAATTTCGAAGAACAAGAACAACCATATAAATCTTTATAAAATACAAATCTACGAACGTAACGAACGGTTACGGTACGGTTGTAACGAACAAACTCAAAAACTACTGGTCCGATTTCAAAAATTCTTTCAACATTAGAATGCTACATTATCCCTGAGTAACATAGGCTATTTATCAATTGAAAAAATTAGGGATCCTTGAGAAAATTCGCGCGGGCGAGTCCGCGGGCAAAGACCTAGTAAGCTATAAGTAATCACGCTATTTGCTTTGGTAAAGAAAGAAAGAAAGAAAGAAAGAAAAAGCATTTATTAGCCCGCACAGGACGAAACACACAAATAACAACAAGGTTTAAGTATTATTACAAAATAAAAAATAAGAAAACAATCGGTCCTGTACGATGCCAAAAGGCCCCTATCTCAGCATTGTGCTGTAACATTTAAAAACGTCACAGCGCTGATATTCTGATAGGGCCCAAAGTGATGCCACGGTCATATACGGATATAATAAAAAATAAAGTGTAAATGAATAAACAAATATAAATACATGTAAAAAAGTAAATTAGAGAAAACAGTAAATAAAAAATAATAATGGTAGATAAGTAATGATGTATACCCATCGTGAACGAAGCCGTGGGCACGCACAACTAGTCAGTATTAAAACAACGACTATTACAAAAATAATTAAATTAATTTTTATTAAGTACTCGCTTTATAGGTGGCCTTAGTAACGCCACATTTGACGTGTTTGATTAAATTAGTCACCATGTATTTTATTTCATTTTCTTGGCCGTAACGAAAGTTTATAATAAAAATAAAAGTATTGAATTGATAAATTATTGATTTTTATTTGCGTTGGTAGGGCCCACCAGATAAACCGACGACATCGTCAAGGTCGCGGGTAACTGGTGGATGCAAGCGGTAGGTTGCCACTCGTGGCGTTCTAAGGGGGCGGCCTATGTTCAACAGTGGACGTCTTTCGGTTGATGATGATGATTGAATTGATGTTTTTAATCGTATTTTAATGGCATTTCTAAGTCGATCAAGTCAGAAAAGTCCAGATGACGAAATAAATTGTTCTCATTATTTTTTCATCAAAAATATTATGCTATTATGTACTCTTATGGCCACGACTTGAATCTGAATGTCGGTTATTGGCGGAGTTTAACTTCTTTTTTTAAAAGGTAAAGGTAGGCTATGTTACTCCTTACAATCAGCTTTCTGCCAGTGACAGTCCCGTCAAAAACGGACCAGCCGCTTCGGAGATTAGCGGAAACAAACAGACAGACGGACATATGACGACTCATAATTTGGCAAATTATGATAGGACTTATAATTAATGTAAGCGTGTTGATCAATGCTCTTGCCTTTTTTATATGTATTAAGTGTTAGGCATAATATATTATGATAACAATGATAAAGAAAGACGGTCTATGCCAAGATGTAATCATAATCAATCTGATCATCCATCAACATACATACATCTGCTTAAAGGTGTTACTACACCAATCGATCGATCATCGATCGATGCCATCAGTCGACATCGGTCGACGTTGATCGATTGGTGTGGTAGCTTTGGCTGTTCGACGAATACCGTTCGACTAACTAATCGATCGATTGCCGGTCGATGGTATCGGTCGACGTTGATCGATTAACTCCGGCTATAATGCATCACTAATAATAATCAAGCACCTCGATCGACATCGACTAATCCATCCCACCATCGATCGATGCCGTCGATCGACAGTCGATCGATTGGTCTGGTAACACCCTGACAGATTTTTTCTTGAAATACTTACCTACTATTTTTGGCGATGGTCACAAAATTGCATAATCATTCTTCTTTTCACGGTATAATAATCAAGGTACTTATTTGTTAATATAATACTAGTAGTACGTACGTATAAATCTTCCTCTTGAGTCACTCTATCTATTGATGAAAAATGCATTAAAATCCGTTGCGTAGTTTAAAAGATATAGGCATACAGACAGCGAATGCAAAGAATGAAGAACAGTATGTAAAGAAGTACAGGCTAATTCCAAAAAGTAATTAAAAGTTTTACCTAATAAGACTGCACACAGTATTTATTTATTTATTTATTACATTTGGGAAAACAAACAGTAGTATATTAAGAATAAATAGTGTTGTCTTAAAATTAAACTTAACAAATATACTACCCACAACATTTTCCACAGATTACTATAATAAAAACAACAAGCTGTTAGCAAACGTTTAACTGTAGCAGGGCTAACTTAATGAAAAAGAATAAATTTAAAAGGAGAATAAGCAATATTTTATAAAATATCAAATATAAAATTTAAACAAAAAACAAAAAAGAAAAAAAACAAAATAAAAAATCATGCGTGATATATCATAAAGGTCCTTAGCTAATTAATATTGGTGCCTATACTGTATAAAATCTATGGAGCCTTCTGCCGATCCTTTAGAATTTTTAAATTTATTTTTGCTTAAGAATAATATGTCAACTGCACCAAAGCGCGTATTGTATGTGTCGACTAAGCGATACAATATTCATTATTAATCCTAACAAAAACCCCACGATTGACACGTACCTATCCTAAAAATAAATCTTTTTAATCTTATCGACCAATGAGCTGTCCAGCGCATGCAATTATCGATAATTTTCTCCGGCCTTCAATTTTGTCGATGTGGTCCCCGTTTATCGATAGATAACAGTATCGATAAAAGAGGCCGCAGTAGCCTCAGTTAAACAATTATTCATGTAGGTACTTACTACAATTAAACTTATTTTTACCAGTAAATGGTGCTAATTCTGTTGGGTACAAGCTAAACTCATTTTAAACGATTTATATCTCTTTCTCCCCAAAAAAACAAGAAAGAGACAGATATGAATAAGAGCTGTTTAAGTTAATCTCATGTTCATACAATTTACAACATTTCATATTTTTAACTTGTATTATTACGTTATATAAAAGTAAATACAAATTAAGGGCACCCGTATTTTTTCGTTTTTCAAAATTATGTACTTTTCATTCATAATTTTAACTTTGAAATTAGGTGTATTCTAAAAAGACGTAAGCGCCATATGACGTCATACTTACGGTGGAATAGCGTTTTATCCTTTGCTTTACTGTGACCCGTCAAAAAACTATTATCATTATTATTAGACTTCATATAATATGTGACATTGACGTGTCTTATTTGACGTTAATGTTTTCATATAAACCATTGAAACGATTATGCAAAGGTAAACTATCCCATTCCACCGTATATGTGACGTCATCACATGCTTTTTAGTTTTACTTGTTTTTCTCAAAAATGAAGATATAAAAAAATATAAAAAATATATATTTGTACTCAGAATACGAAAATAAAGAAATGGTATTTTTGTTTTAAGGTCGTGTCAGTTTTGAAATGTTGTCAATTATACCTATCAGTTGTCATTTCTGAACGTATTTATTGATTGAAAACACGGCGAGTCGGCGAAACTAATTTGACATCTCTTACTTAGTTCTTATCTGTAGCCGTCCTTTTCTTCAGCTGCCTGGCAGTAAGAGATGACAATTGTCTAACTTTAGTTCAGTTTGTGAATAAGGGAATCGGCGCCAATGTAAAACAATTTACAGTTTAACGGACTACGATCTACGAATGAATCATTCGGTTACAAGAATCTATTTGCGTAACACTTTTTCTATTACATAGTTTCAATGTTCCATTAGATCTTAATTTCATGGTTTTAACGATGAAAGGGCCAATAAGTGGACAAGAAAACAGCTTTATAGACAAGATCTTGCAGATAAATAAGGAAAACGGAGCCATCTTGCCATGATGGAGCACATTTTTTAAGTCAAAACAGGTACCTACAATGTTTAAATACTTTACAATTGCACAACGTTATGACAGAAGTTTAAAACCGAGACTTGTTTAGTCCATGACTCGCTCTCGTCATTTGTTTTTTTTTTATAGCACTATCATTAGAACTTCACTGACTTTGACAGTATTACCACAGATTAACTAATAGTTCCTTTGGGTATTACATACAAAACGTAGTGTAGTCATGTCTTGGTTTCGAAAGACACCGAGTATTATTTTTAAATTAAGGTTTAAAGAGATAGTTTTTAAATTATGACATCTGAATTTAAGATTTCAGATGTCAGATATGATTATTCTGTTTATTATATACAAAATATATGGGTGCATAACGACGCATCTTCCGACAGTGGTCGGCCCCCCCTATTGCCCCCTAATAAGACCATGATAGCCTTGTATAGTACACGTAATCACTACATAGTCAGATAATGTATGTTACATAAGACCTGAAACACGTGTAACGGTGGATTTTTAGCACTAATGATAAAAGTGATAAGAAATACTTAAATAAATGTTTCGTAAAATACGATATCTGCAATGGGATGTTGCTGACTTCGGCTGATAACAGTAGTGTGCAAGGACAAAATTTACGTAATTTTGAAAAGTTAAATATTAATACGTCAGAAATTAATTTTATAATCGTTTTAAGAAACTTATCTATGTTATAGGTAATTTTTAATAGGCAATCGTTATAATGTTGTCTTCATTTTTGAAAAAGATAAAAGGTAAGAACAGTATGTCTATTCTGTTACAATTTCCGTCGGTGAATACCTAGGTGAAGTGAGCTGTCATCCGTCCCGGTGCTAGGGATACAAAGCAGACGGACGGATGACAGCTCACTTCATCTAGGTGTTCACCTAGGGAGATTGTAACAGAAGTTTTTTGTTTTATAAAAATGAAATAGGTACTTGTAATGGCTCTTTAGTCGACTGATCCCACTCGAACTGATCCCGTAAGTTCAGTTAACCTAATGCATATTTTGAATTGGTCAACTGGACCCGTTCACAAATTTTGTAATTTCTACAAGCAGGAAGAAAAGTTTTTATCATTATTATCACAAAAACATTCGCAGACCGTGATGGCCGTGATGGTCCAGTGGTCAAGTCACCCGCCTCATACATGAGGTTGTGGGTTCTATACCGGGCCAGGCAATGTGACATTTTAAATTCATATGTACCTACTTTCTAAGATTATCTTGGACATCACTGACACCGGTTAAGTATGAGAGGAAACCTAAACTTATCATTAATCGCCAATCTACCTTGTGCAATCGTGGCGATTCATGCTCGTGCCTTCTCTGCAAGAGAAGAGGCCGTAGGCTTGCAGTGGGACAGTTATAGGCTGATATTATTGTGATTAAAAAGTGTGATCTGAAGTTATCCCAAGCGGTTCTTTAAATCATTGGCCCCTTTTCATTGATAACTGTCTCAGATTTATTCTAATCCAATAACTAAATTGAGATGCATGCTTGAGTATTGTCCCAGAACAAATGCAGAGGTTAAAGTGTGACTAAAAGTGCACAAAGTGAATTGAACTTGAACAGTTCACATATTTACATTGGATTCCAGTGTTTAAAATAAGAATTATTGGCTTCACACTCGCCCGAACACGTTCTGAAAGGTTTTATATAAGCATTGTAAGCGATTTGTTCAGCTGCGCCGTTCAGTTGCCACGGTAAATTCACCTATTGTTTCTACAATGAAATCCACTCAATGTATGAATGTGTGTCAACGGGTCAGCTTCCATGGATTATAATTAAAACTACAATTGTGCAATGACGTCAAGTAAACATATATATATACACTTTTATGTGGACATCTCCTAAAATTACGCTATCAATTTTCGTCACACGTGATTCGCGTAATTTTCGCATTATTCCTTGTAACGGTCGGTTTTCACTGTTCATTCATTCGAATACGAAAAAATGCGCCATGTTGACGAAATTCCTGTAAGTGACGCTATTTCACTGCAATTGCTTTGATATGCAGCAGGAAACATTTTAAATTGTAACAAAGACATTATTTTGTTCGTTAATTGTTGCGTGTTTTAACGACATCGAGTTTTCAGAAAAACCTAAATAGTTATATTTTATTTTTAATTCTACTTCAGTTTTAAATGTCAATTGATGTAGTTCTCACAGACAAAATAAATACATTAAATGATAAGTAGGTACACATTCATTAAAACATAAAATGAATAAATTGCTCAGACAAAATATACGCAATGCATACCTATATAAGTTTCAGTATAGCTTGTAGATATAAAATTACAATTAAACTGTCTGGCAATTTTGGCATACGATAGTTATGTAGAAATAGAATGAATGGATAATATAACTAAATAATATAATACAACATCAAGAAGGAAAAGGAATCTTCTATGTGAAATAACTGGCATACTTAGCTAATTTATTAACAATGAAATAGCTCATTTGACAAATACTTGGTAGCCAGAAAATAATTCTATTGAACTGGGACACGAGACACGACCTACAATGACGTAATATGTTAGTATTGATAAAAATAATCACAGCTAATATGTTTATTTTTTTATCTAAACAAACTCTGTGGAATATTTTGCTGTGGCTGACTTTGTCAAGCCCAGAATAAATAATATTATAAATATTAAAGTTTTCTGATGTTGGCAACACATGTTATTAAAATTACAAAATTTTGTCATTTAAAAATGGAAGTTACAGAGAAGAGACAATCAATCAAACGTTTTGTTTCTTTACTAATTAAATGGGAATGACGGTTCCCACTGTCTATAAAGTCGATGAATTTTTAATAGTCAATAGATTCACATTACCGGTCCCTTCTACAATGCTAATTTACACTAATTATTATTGACCATCCGTTAATAAAGTTTACCTTACCACGATTATAAGAATGATAACGACATTCCCATGCTTCTACCAACACAGTATTCAAGAGAAGATTCATAGAATTACCATACAGATAAAATCGGAAGTATTTATTACGGTACCAGCTATACTATTTATAAATATTATCGACTATTGAGGGCACATGCGATAATCAGTCTAACTCAATGGGAGCCGTAATCAGGGAAAGGGATATTCTGGGCAAGCTTTCTGTATCAAAACCAAAGTTCATGACACCCTCCATGTAACTTAACTCAAGGAAGATAAGTCCTTGGTAAGCTGGACGCAGTAGCAAATTAGTGTGATCCCTAGCTTTGTATAAACCCATATAGTGCAGGGGTCAGGTTAGTTTGGAGGCAATGTAGGATTAAGAAACGGGGTAAATAGTCAAGATTACGACGGGGCGTGGGCGAAATCGAGGCCATGACGAAACTCTGATTGATAACGTTCCACTATACGTATTCTGATAAACGTTTCTTGTTGCTATGCGAGAATACGTGTCTTCAGGTTTTTTGTTCATTGTATTCTTATGTTAAAATAGGACGCATGAAACACAGGCAGTGGGTGGACTTTCTGTAGGATATGTTAAAAGTGTTTGTTTCTTGCTGGAAAATACGATGACGGCTCGCCATTACAAAGACTGCATCAGCTTACAATAAACATCACTAATTTACTCACAACGGATACTAAAAATTCTTGCCCCGAATTATCAAATCGGAACTTTCGGGTTTTGTATTATTTCGTATAAACAGAACAAGGCCGCCGCAGTCTTCCTCGATCTATAAAAATACTTAATTTCTTTTTTATAGCCGGTTTACATAAATTGTCATGAATGAAGTGGTTTCAAATCGCCCAGAAAGAAGTTTTCCATACGTGTCAGTGGCTTCCCGCCATCTATTTCTGGGGCCAAATCATCAGTTCTAAATAATGTTACTCACGTCTTTGGCGGAAACGTGACAACCAGCGTCTACTGACACTGAAATCATGTCTATAAATTATATCTTAAGCAGTTAACTCGAACGTTAATGTTCTAACAAATTGACTGAAAGAAAAAGTTATTTTTATAGGCTACGATCGAAGTAGACTGCTGTCTGTCTACGATATAACTGCCTTTACAAATACCGACGTAAGGAGATTTACAAAATATTAAGCAACAGATTGTTTTAAATCAATATAATTCTGACCAGTTCTTGCAACTACACCATATCAACTATAAAAAAAGAATGTCAACTGGTGTCGTTGATCACAAAATGAGCCATTCAATATATTCTTTAGGCCATTCACTCGTTTCGGGGTGCAGTTATTGATCCAAAAAGTTGACTAAACGCTGACTCACTCGGTCTATATTAATCTTTCTTCACCCCTTTCTGGATTTATTACTGGATTCGTCACAGCGTAATAAAACCAATTTAAAATGGCAATGCATTTCTCTGTATAGCAAAACTTTTTGCTATTCCACTTAACAATGCAACATGGATTATTAAATTTAATAGCTTGTGAGTCTTGTGACACGTCATCATTTTCGTTTGAAGTGTGATGGTTTGAAGTGAAGACGTATTTTCAGTGACTTAACAGATTTGCATCTTCATTTTAATTGACTGCATTTGTTATGAGATTACCTATTTTCCTTTCGTCGTGTGTTGCAGATGTCTTTGCTTTATAAACATGGTCTCAGAGGACCTCATTATTATTGACTTTCGGATCTTTGTCAACTAGTTATGGGGTACTGTGTTAAGTGCTACAACAAAATTCCTAGTGATATATTACAACTAAGTGAAACAAAATTTAAATCATATATTAAAAGTACACTCTGTAAAAAAGCTTATTATAATCTAGAGGACTATATTCAAGATAAGAATGCTTGGAAACATGCTGGTCTAGCTCCATAGGACGATCGACAGTCTAGACAAAATCGAACCGATTGCTAATTTAAAATACCTAATTTCATACTTAGTATAAATATGTACATATATATATTTGACTCTTTTTTTATACACTGCTCAGGCTCACATACTGATCCATTGTTTGTTAAAATATAAGGAGTGGTCGTCTACTGTTTCAACATTAATTGTAATATGTAATATGTGAACACTGTGTATCTATGTACATATAACTTAGTCTGTCATTCCTTAATCTGTGATACTTTGTACACACTTTCAAATACCTAGTGTTTTTATGCTAGGTACATCGTATTCACGTATAATTATATAATTCCTGTAAATGCAAATATTGTTAACATCGTTTTTAAAAGAGTAAGTATGGAGTTTCTTGCCCATTCTTCTCCATACAAAACTACCTTTTGGAATGGGCACCTAGAATCAATTTTTTTTTTCTCATTTGACGTTCAAAAGTGCCTTATAATGGTCTAATTGAAATAAATGATTTGACTTTGACTTTGACTTTGACTTTGACTTTATTGTGCATTCCATATTGAGTTACATGAGTGAAACGTCACTTTTAGTGTAATCCTCTTGGGATCTTATTTTCTTATTGATTTCATTATTTTCATATTTCTGCTCTATTTTATGTTATAACCATTTTTTCGAATACCATTTCTCATTCTTTTATGTAGTTTTTATTATTCTTTTTCCTTTTTGTGTACGTTCATTTCTACAGTTTACTATTCTAGTTTCTAAATAAGTTAAAAATTCTTGTTTCAGATCTAACGCGCCTTGCCCGAAGCTGAGACTTTTTGTTCCATCTAGCGTTTAGTTTATTACAGTCCACCACTATATTGGACTCTTTATGTTAGAATCATATAGTTTACATTATTGTTTCATTCTACAAAATCCTAGTTTCATCTGGAATATTACGAAACGTGCAGTCAACACTCATCACTGGGCTTGATATGTTGTTGCTATCCACTTTAATACGTGATAGTGCTTCACTGCTGTTTCGTGTATTCTTAGGAAGTATTGATTCATAACATGTTGCAGTCCAATATTGTTAAGCAAACCGTAGTATATTTACCATCTGTTATGGTAAAGTCCCGGAGGAAAACGCAAAAATGCTCCTCTAGTTTATAAGTTTTATGACTTTGAAACAATTTGTGTGATCTTTATTACGTTTTTCCGTTTTCCTTCGCGATCCTCACAGTTCGCGCATTGTTTTATTGTTCAATTATATGTATTTGTGTTGTCTATACGCGTTTTGAATTATATTGACTAACAAATACTAAACAGTTCTAACGCATGACTCCTTATTTTTTTTACGATATCAACTCGCGAGTATGCATGACGTCAAATAATCTTTTTAATATTTAATTAAGTATTTAAGTTAGAAACGTTTTTGTTACATATTTAGACAACCTGCTACACTGACATGTTATTATTATATTTTAAATTATTTGATTGTTTAAATGTATTGATTGTGTTTACTTCAACAATTTGTTAATTTTATTGGAATCAATCATAATTATTAGATCAATCTTATGCAGTTGTTCGCCCTGCTCCTTAAAACTTGATTTTAGGTTAAATTCTGATCACTTAAATTCGAGTTTTAGTTCTTGCATGGCAATACCCGGGGTTGCTTTCTAGTTTTTTTATTTAGAAAAATTTGATTATGCAATCTGTTAATTACATCAATCAGTCGATTTTTTAATATGAAAGTTATTGTTTTTATATGTATTGATTTTAAATTGAATTTTAATAAACGTTTCGGCATGAATGTTGGTTTCATTGAACTTCCATGTGGCGTCTGTTCCCACAGTCATTTCACATGTCTTGTGAACGTTGAATGGCACGTTTGGAGGTCGTACATTAAGTCATTTTTCAATTAATCCAATGTCATCAGGACGACGCGACCTCTGCACCGAACCGGCTAAGTACCTATGTTCGGTATACAATTCCTTTACGATAATAAACTTTATAGGTATGATATTAATGATGAATTCCTCTTCTGTACACATACGAGGTCAATATAGACTTAAAGTCAATTTGTACAGTTGTTTCCTTACTATGGTGAACCTTCTAAAGACAACTTGAATAATGAGTACGAGATCGTGGAAAAGTTGAATGTTGCCACGGGAAATGTCCGTGCAGTGCTCAGTAGATCAGTGGCTGGAAGTATTTCTGTACTAAATAGGTCACATTTGCTGTGTCAGTAGCACACAGCCACAGCTGATTTACTCCGTGTTTATGTCTAAACCAAATAGTTTGTAATATATGTTTGTATTGTTGCTATCCAAGTGCTTAAATTGCAGGTGTTAAATGAATTCTACGTATTTATAAGACTCAGTCAGTACAATCGTACTCTGACCCGTTTTATTTCGTGTGCCGAAATAAATCTTCTATGTTTTGATGGAGTTTATGATTTATAAGTTTGACGCGTGCATTTTTAGTTTTATTACTGTCATGGGATTTGAAGGAAATATTAACTGCTCAAGGTATGTTGAAATTTATTTCGGGCATCATGGAGAGATTATGGGATCTTGAGACACACATTCAGGGATGGTTTATTGCAGTAGCAAATAAGGTGGACGCAGTGGATCGTGTAACTGGACTAATTAAATAGCTTGAGAGTAGTTGTCGTCACGGTTGGCGCAGTGGTTGAGCGATCGACTGCTGCGCTGCGTGTCGCGGGTTCGATTCCCGCACGGAACAAATATTTGTATGGCCTACAGATAGTTGTACCGGGTCTGGCTGTTTGTGTATGTGAGTTTATATGTTTGTAAACACACCCACGACACAGGAGTAATTCCTAATGTGGGGCAACGTTTTTCAATAGAAAAAAAAAAAAACAGACGACGATCGGCAATGCTATTCTGTTACAATCTACCTCGGTGAACACCTAGGTGAAGTGAGCTGTCATCCGATTGTAGTGCTTTGTAAATCCCTAGCATCGGGACAGATCACCTAGACCTTACCTAGACGCCTTCACCTAGACGTTCACTGTAACAGAATAGACATACAGCAATGGTATTCTGTAATAACTTGTGTGAATTCGGGTAAAATCTACTATTATTTAGACACAATTCTCGACCTGAGACGCATAAGGTCGAATTTCGAGATCAGAGCAAAATAACTTTAATAGTCAGCTGAAACCAGTATCTCGCGCTCTTTCTAAGCATATAAGAATCATAATTCTATCTCTTTTTGTTCTGATATTATACAAATGCATAAGGTCGAATCTGTCGTTTTTTTAATTTATATCGTGGAATAAGGCTTGTTATCAACTACAGTTTTTTTTTTCTTTTCGCTCTCCTCTAAACTTGTGAAATTCCATATCAGACCTAATGAGTCTCAGGTCGAGAATTATTTAGCTAGGTACTGGTGCCAATTCTGTGGCGACGAGCTTTACTTGATTTAAGCTACTTATATCTCTTTCTATCCAATCAAACAAGAAAGAGACCGATATTAATAAGAGCTGTCAATTTAAGTTGATTTAAAATGTTTATACAATTATAGTTTTCATTTCAGAACGTATTGATTAAAAACACGGCGAAGTTCAAGGAAAAAACTAATTTGACATCTCTAACTTAGTTCTTCTCTGTCGCCGTCCTTTTCATCACCTGCCTGGTAGTAAGAGACGCTAGTTCTCTAATTTAAGTTTAGATTGTGAACTAGGGAATCGGCACCACTAGCTTTTGCCCGCGACTTTGTCCGCGTAAATGACGGTTATCGCGGATGCAGACGAAGTCACGGATTAAAAAGTAGCCTTTGTCCTTCCTTGGGGTTTAAGCTATCTTCATACGGTCAACTGCTGTAACATTGCCTACGTACTCAACATTGCCTACATTCTAAAAAGTTAAATTATTGCCGCTGAGAAATGTTTTTGCTGTGTATGGTATTACTAAAAGCAAGTCGGCTATCTATTTGGCAAAAAATCTTTTCCCAGTGGCAATAATTCAACTTTTTAGAATGTAGGCAATGTCACAGCAGTTGACGTACCAAATTCATTAAAATCGGTTCAGCCGTTTTGTCATGAAAACGTAACGGAGTTACTTTCACAATAATCATAATATTAAATTATAATTTATATTGGGATAGTCAGCAAATATTTTCACGTACACAAAATTATTTGCATATTCAGACAACGCACTTGATTACATTATGTTTCATGCTAATGCACTCAAACGAAAAGCAATAACAACTTCCAACGTCGATGTGTCAGCATTTCAAAACCAATTGCAAGTAGGCTGTTAAAAGTGTTTGTTTCAATTACAACAATGCAAAACGAGTAAGAGATTGCTTAATAAGCGCTTAGCACTACATATTTTGTTTAATAGGCCTTAATAAACAACAGAACATCCACCCGAACAAAGTCCAAATCGAAAAACAACAGCAATTTAAAAATGGATTCAAAAACATTGAATGCTCTAGATGTCTCACAAAAATTCCACAAATATGATTTGTTATCGGATATACAAAACACTATTTTAATATTATAAATGCAAAAGTAACTCTGTAAAACAGCTTGAATCCTGGGGAAGGACATAGGGCGCATAGGACATTGCTGATGGTGCTGATTCACGCGTCATGTTCGTGAACGGGCGCTGTCAGTAGAGATTGGTCAGCTCTTATGGACTTTATCTTGCTTCTTTTATATGTTTTGTATTGCTAGATTACCTTCATAGATTTTACATATAGAAGCAACAAGAATCATGTAACCATTACTTTGTAAAAAACTTGATTTAAAAGAGTGTCCGTGGAGTTTCTTGCTCGTTCTTCTCCATAGAGACCTACCTACGTTTTGGAACGAGCAACTAGCTTCAACTTTCTGACTAACTAACCGACACCTTGACAATTCAAAAGTGCATGTAAATGGTTTAATTGAAATAAATGCTTTGACTTAATACGCATTTTAATCCGCGACTTCGTCTGCATCCGCGATAACCGACATTCACGCGGACGAAGTCGCGGGCAAAAGCTAGTGATTGAATATTCTAAAATCAGTATCAAAGAAAATATAATGGCTGAAAAATGTTAACGAAGCTGCTAATGTAACGAGTGAAAATTAATTCGTCCGTGTTTATCTCGGATCGGATCTTATCGGTCCCATCTTCGGACGATGACCGCGGCGTCTAGTCTTAAAAGATACGAGAAAGATCTTGGAAGTCAATGACTAATCTTTAGAGTGATGTCTTAGTAGATATGTAAGACTTTTTATCCACCTTATTAAGGTGTCAGACAGTGAGATATGTTAATTGAAATATATAATTTGAGCAATAACGTTACAGTTTTTATTTTCTTTTGGTGGGTTCAAGTTTGTTATAGTAGTGTTCTGATTAGCAATCGTGCAGTCAGTTCTTTGCACCGTGATTTGGCGTTGTGCTTGTTTCTTTTTGAACTGGTTTTTTTTTACCAGCGTAATCGAAATAAACGCAACTTTTTTGCTGTACGATTTTAGTAACAGCATGCTCGTAAAATTAACTGTCTTACGATAGTAAGCTTCCATTCTTCCATTGCATATCACTCCAGAGGTTGTTGGACAACACTAATTGGATCTGAAATGAAGCTATTTATTTTATAAATTCGTGTTGTGTTTTCTATTAACTTGATGTAAAATTTTAGGCATCGCTGTTTGCTTCAAACTGTATTAATATTTTCATAGGTATTGAGGACAAAACTTATTTATGGTAGGCAAGGAAAACAGGACAAAATGAAGCAGTATCAGGACAAGTATGCATTGATACTTAGGAGCGTTTACACTGCACAATACCTCATAAAAACTTAGAAGTCCAATTCTTTTTTATTTGTTTATTTAGGGACTTTTGTCATCAACAACGTAATAAAAAAACAATCTTAAACGTGGTAGATCATACCTATAGCATTTTAGCTTTGGATGTAAGTACTCGTATATCCAAAATACTTTGGTTTATACCTCCAAAGTTTGATCATCTCATGGGAAAAGCAAGCTCTCCAAATTGTGAAATATTTAAGTTAGTAGATAATAGATGATATGTCGATGGACTGTGCCCAGAATCAATCTCAAATCTTGTATATTAAGAAACTTATTTTAGTTAAACTTTATAAAGATTCAAAGAGAGCGTAAGAAAGTCTTTTTAGAAAACGCCCACATTAGCTTCAAAACTTTTTTATTTTAATGTTCTTTACTAATTATTTGTATCTTGCGTATACAAACCAAGTTTAATTAGAACATGTTCGTTTATTTCCAAGATTTTGTACTTGCAAGTTTGTTTGAGATACCATACGGTGTAAACGTTCTTAATAACACAACTTAACGCTACAGAACGTGAAATTGCAGGAAGTAATCCCACTAATTACGGCAACAACCAGCGGATCACTGTTATTACGTAAACTTTACGACATGTCACCAGCGAACCACACCCTCTAGGAAAGATTTCGACAAACTGGTCGGTTATTTTTCGAAGTGACATTTCGTACCGTTGCATTATGGTCGTCGAAAGTTTAATGCCGATAAATAAAAGTTGTCTCACTAGTGACTTTCATGCTTACGAAATTTGCTCACTTAATTGGGTTGCCTGTCAGTTATGGAATGTTAGGTTTTGGTCCAGTGGTTTGCGAGGCGATGATTTGACGGTGCTATAATTTTTGTTCCAATTAAGAGATTATGATTTGGAATTAGGGTAAACATATGTGAGCTGGAAACTTGTTGAATTTTTAAGCCACATAGATAAATAGATAGAATATACGATATACTCTTTTTACTAGAAACCTAAACTGGAGTAAAGATTTGATTGTTTCTATGTTTGTTTATTTAAACTCAAAAATACTTAACCGATTTTAAAATTCTTTCACCTATAGAAAGCTACATTATCAGCTAGTAAAATGGACTTGATTTAAGAAGAATACCTATACGAAATCTACGCGGACGCAGGAAAAGTGCAATATTAAGGAATAAAGTCACATGTCTTTATCTACAACTTGGAATAAGTAAAACTGCATCAGTACGACCTTCACGTCATCTCTTCTATAGCATATCTTCCCAGACATTACCACCCTTACCATCGGAACACAGGTCCCGGCAATCTTGTGATGTGTTTTTTCCACAAGATAAATGTACTTACGATTTAACGATTGCATTGTAATGTTCAGGCCAACGTCTATATTAAGTTACTGCTTTTATTTAAAAAAAAAACATATTATTACTGCTTTTGTTATGGACCGAGATGTCGAAATTATTTTGGCTATTAAAAACAGGTACCTAGTGCTTTTCGAAAAGATGGAGGTCGCTGGAACCGCAATGCAGATGGACTATATGAGAAGAATAAGTCAAATGCATTTGAAAATTGGATGTAAAATAGTTCGTAAGCTGTGAAATAGCTATTCCCACTCAGTTGTGATTTATCTGCATGCAGCTGTAATGCAGGTAGACCGGTAGACATCATTATCTGATAATTCCAAGACGCAGCTTGTCTATTTTAGTCCTGAAAACCCGATTAATTTAGTAATTTAATGTAAAATTCGATTTTTAGTCACTTTGAAATCAAGAAATAATTATTTAAGTGAGGTAACAAATAAGTGAAGTCACCGCACCCTATTGTCAAAAAGACTATGAAAGAATCACGTTTTGACAGCTTATAAAAAGTATGTCAAAATTTTGGTGGTGAATGCCTACACCTGCAATATCTCGACGTTGATGGTTATAGCAGTAGGTAGTATACTGATAGCTTGACCAGCAGTTACAGATTGTAGAGTGATGCTGTGGTTAGATTCCACTCTACCTGGGCCTCAAGTCAATTACAATAGTGTCAGAATGGTCTATCATTGATTTCATAATTGTTGATTTTGACAAGTTTGGTAATCTACTAATATAATGGCGTCATTATGACTTTCCAATGGTCAACTACTGACACGCCATTGATAGAAATGATATACTTTAGAATGGTAATTTTGTACAAAATGACAACTGAATGACTGACTTAGGCGGTAATCTGCTAAAATTTTGACAGTTTCTTTGATCAGTGACCCACCATTAGAACGGCATTATGCAGTCATTGTTTATAATTCGACCGACCAATGATCGACCATTATGAATTTAGCAGGTTACAAACTTTAGCAAAATGACAATGGGATCGTGTGGGAATGACGAAATTAAAAATACCAGACTTGGCCACCTGGTTGATTGATAAACTCAAACTCAAAACCATTTATTTCTAACAAACCATTTACTAGTACTTTTGAATTGTCAAAGAGTCAGTCAGTCAAAAAATTCGTGGAGGAGCTCATGGCTAAGTAAACACTGTACAGATCGATCGGTCAAAGGTTAAGCTACGCTTGCCGCGGTCGGTCTGTGGATGGGTGACCATCCATTTCGTACCAAGTTCCCTCCGTGCCTCGGAAAGCGCGTACAGCCGTTGGTCCCGGCTGTCATTCGTAGATCTTTGATAATTGGTAGTCTCCAGTCTTACCAAGGGATATCGTGTACCCTGTAACTGGGTTGTGGAAGTCCGATAGGCAGTCGCTCCATGTAAAACACTGGTATTCAGCTGCATCTGGTTAGACTGGAAGCCGACCCCAACATAGTTGAGAAAAGGCTTGGATGATGATGATGAAGTTAGTCAAAAAGTTGAAGCTAGTTGCTCGTGCACAAAAAAAAGCCAAGTGCGAGTCGCGCTCGCCCATGAAGGGTTCCGTAGCAGCAGCCAGCAAGTAACATAATATAAAAGTTCTTGTAGTTCGTTGTAACTTTTATCGATGTTTTAATAGTAAATTGCGGTTTAGGATTTGTGACGTATTAAAAAAAAACTACTTGCTAGATCTCGTTCAAACCAATTTTCGGTGGAAGTTTACATGGTAATGTACGTCACATATATTTTTTTGTTTTATCATTCTCTTATTTTAGAAGTTACAGGGGGGGGGGGACACATTTTACCACTTTGGAAGTGTCTCTCGCGCAAACTATTCAATTTAGAAAAAAATGATATTAGAAACCTCAATATCATTTTTGCAGACCTATTCATAGACACCGCGAACGTATGGGTTTGATGAAAAAAAAAATAGTTTCAGTTCTAAGTATGGGGAACCCCCAAAATTTATTGTTTTTTTTTCTATTTTTGAGTTAAAATCTTAATGCGGTTCACAGAATACATCTACTTACCAAGTTTCAACAGTATAGTTCTTATAGTTTCGGGAAAAAGTGGCTGTGACATACGGACGGACAGACAGACAGACATGACGAATCTATAAGGGTTCCGTTTTTTGCCATTTGGCTACGGAACCCTAAAAACTGTCCGACTTAAAATTAGGCACATCCATCTACAGGGGGGCATGACATGATAATGATGGTAAGCATTGCAACACTGGAAAACCAAAAAAAAAATTATGCAACCTCTTTGTGCTATAATTTACAACTTTTCACTGTGAGACTAACCTTCAATCAAGGTGTCAATTAAGATAAGCGTTTTGGTGAAGTGAACACCAGTTGCTTCGCTTTTTCATCCCTGTGTCGCAAACTGTGATTATGGTTTAAGACTCAGATTATGAAACAAAAGGCAGATAGACCGCGCGGAACACTGAGAGTGAAGCCAAAAAAACAAATACAAATTCAAAACCGAATACCAACAACGCGCTTCGTGCTGTACTGGCACAAGTCACTATAGGACGAAACGCCGCATTGTTTATAAAAATAAATAAAAATACAAATGGAAATTAAAAAACTAATACAATCACGAGATTGTAGGTATTCGCTTTTGAGTTTGTATTTGCTTTTTTGGCTTCGCTCTCAGTGTTCCACGCGGTCTATCTGCCTTTTGTTTTATAACCTGAGGTTTAAGACTAATTAGTGTTTTAATCCTTTGACTTGATTCGCTTTATGACGACACGGTTGGCGCAGTAGCTGAGCGATCGATTGCTGCGCAGCGTGTTGCAGGTTCGATTCCCGCCCAGGGTAAACATTTGTGTGATGAGCACTTGTGTTTGCCTTGTGTCTGGGTGTTGGTTATCGATATATGTATGTATTAAAAAAAAAATGTATTTGTGTATGTATATCAGCTGTCTGACACCCATAGTACAGGGTCTCCCTAGTTTGGGGTCAGATGGCCGTGTGTGAAAATGTCCCCACATGTTTATTTTTATTAATTTATTTTGTGTTTGTATTTTTATTTGTTTTTTAATGATGCGGCGTTTCGTGCTATTCTGACTCGTGTCAGTACAGCACGAAGCGCGTTGTAGGTATTCGCTTTTGAATTTGTCTTTGCTTTTTCGGCTTCACTCTCAGTGTTCCGCGCGGTCTATCTACCTTTTGTTTCATAATCTGAGACTGTGGCGGTCAAAAGCTTAAGATATCAAGTAGCAGCACTCCTTGATCACAGATTAAAAATAAATCAAACAAATTATTTTGAAACACAAACCTTTTTACATAACGACTGTATTAGCTTAAAAATGCACTTATTTACATGAAATCAGCTCTTGTTAATACAAAGGTTGTGAAGAACATGATACCTGTACAATTACAAGCTACAATTACGATTTGTTGGCAAATAATGTTAAACATTGATATAAAAGGTATTTTGTTACTTATTGTAAACATTTTATCTTTTATAGGTATTATTGTTGATTTCTAGAATATTATAGTTATGAGAAAAGCGAATATTACCCAAACTTAAATAAACTTAGTTTACCTAGGATGTTACCGCACTTAGCCTCTTGATTGACTAACCAATCCAATTGTGCGTGTCCCATCATACCTTCTTCTTACTCCAGCAAAGTTAATAAGTGTTAATCTAAACACTTATATAAACCTAAAAAAAACTTTTATTTTATTTGATGTAAACATTTGTGTGATGAGCACTTGTGTTTGCCTTGTGTCTGGGTGTTGTTTATCTATATATGTATGTATTTACAAAAAAAAAATGTATTTGTGTATGTATATCAGCTGTCTGACACCCATAGTACAGGGTCTCCCTAGTTTGGGGTCAGATGGCCGTGTGTGAAAATGTCCCCACATATTATTATTATTATTATTTGTTTGTTGTCCCTAATAAAAAATAAACTAAACACTTTTTTTATGGTAATTTATTATTTAACCTGCATTCGCTTATAAAACATATTTAAACACTTATGAATTAATAGTATTAATTAATTGATTATGTTTGTAATTGTGTAAATATCCTATCGCCTCGGTACATGGTAGCTGAGACTTCGAGTGTCAGACGTGTAAGGCATAAACGTCAGATGATGTCACAGTAAGACTTGTTGTTGTACGCGAAACTGGTAGTAATTCGAACTTATCCCATGCCCATCATTTCTCATGAGTACCTTGGCACTCACACCCGTTTTTTAATCGACTGCCTGAAATGTGAATTAAATTTTATATTAAATTTATTTTTAATTAGAATGTTTTGGATTTCTCTTCACTTACATTGTTTTCACATATAGAAGCAACAAGAATAATGTGACTAGGATTTTGTAAAAGCTTGATTAAAAAGAGTGTCCGTGGAGTTTCTTGCTCGTTCTTCTCCATAGAGACCTACCCTACGTTTTGGAACGAGCAACTAGCTTCAACTTTATGACTAACTAACTGACTCTTTGATTATTCAAAAGTGCCTGCAAATGGTTTAATTGAAATAAATGCTTTGACTTTGAATTATTTCACAATTGATCTGGGACAACCTCAAATAGTCCACTTGACACCCCAGGGAGCCATAGAAAACAGAAGCCCAGCAATTTACAAAAACAAACAATTGAAAATACATTACATATTAAAGCAGACACTGGTCTCAAAGCTTTATTGAGACATGACAGACTATAGTGCAGGAGAAAGTGCACCCGTCATGTAGACAAAGCGTGCAAATAATTATATCGCGTAGCTATGATTGGATGAGAGGTTGATAAGGGATCATGACAGTTGCTATTAGTGTCAGAGAGACAATGGCCAGATTAGTTACTATGGTAGATAATATAGAAATGCTGAATCAAATAAAAATGGTCCTATTTGTAAGTTGGTTCGTCGGTAAGAATTGGGTACCAGTTTTGGACAAATTTTTAATCGTCAGATAACTTATATCCGAACAATAAATATGGTGGTTCGACATTATTTTCTATATGGAAGCTGTCGAACTTTTATTCGTCAGATAAAAGTTATCTGCCATTTCAATGGATTCAACAAGTGAACAGAAGAGAATAGTATATCTTTAAATATAAAATTCTTCTATGCGTGTGTATGTCACTGAACTCCTCCTGAACGGCTGGAACGATTTTGATGTTTTTTTTTGTGTTTTCCAGTGGAGAAATGTTCGAGAATGGTTTAGATTCAGATTTGGACCAGGTAGGTGGCGCTGTAGCCGGGTTTTTTTTTATTTTTAGGGCAGGACAACGTCTGCCAGGCCCGCTTGTATCTGTATAAATATATCTACAACTCATAAAGTAGGTAAAAATAACAATTGAAAAAAAAGTACGTACTTAAATAAATAAATATGGACTCAGTTGTTCTATGAACTTCTAAAACAATACAAGTACAAAATAACGCAAAGGTGACGTTAATGTTAAGAAAATTTACATTCCAAAGTAAACATGATCATTGTATTAAACTGCGCTTGAGTAAATACAATTAATTTTATTTTATTGCTACAAGTAATTACATATTTATCGTTTGGAAACTTGAACACCGACATCATGCATGTCTGAACATGATTAATTATGCTCTGATAAAAGTAGGTACTAAGAACTGCCTGGGCTGACCTCAGATGTGTCTAATGCTTAGCCTTCACATTAAATGCAGCCTTGAGTTTAGATTAGAAGTCTAGAACTCAGACTTCTAAGAAATGTCTACCTAAGCCCCCTAAATCTGGTTTTCTTAAGTGCCGACAGGCGTATCAGTCTGGGTTTATACTTATTTTGTTTGTATTATCTGTTCTATCGTTGCGAAATTCAGCTAAGCTCATTAAGATTTTTATACCAATATTTGATCTTGATTGCCAAATGGTTAAAAGTAGCGCCTAAAAATGACCATTTTTCAAACTATATGTGTTTTTAGGAAACCTGAAAAGGAAAAACGGAACCTTTATAGGGCTACTTTGTTGTCCGCTGTCTGTCTGTCTGTCAAGACCCTTTATTTCGGGAACGCGTAAAGGTATCGAGTGAGAATTAAAACTATATACTTAGGTCCACGGTCTCTTGAAGCTATGAAAAGATTAAACTTCTAAGTTAACGTGAAAAAAAAAATATGGCAGTTTATGTCGCAAAAAACGTACATTTCGACACTCTTATGGTAATCACAATTTATAGGGTCCTTTCCGTTGACCTAGAACTATGAAATTTGGCAAGTAATATCGTCTAATACTATAAATACAGGGAAAAGTCTGAAAACTATATTTGTAATGAAATTATAAAAATATATTCTTTATTTATGACGAGCTTTTGTTCGCGATTTCGTCCGTGTGAATGTCGGTTATCGCGAATGCAGACGAAGTCCCGCATTAAAAAGTACTCTATGTACTTTCCCATGGTTCAAGCCATTTTCATACCAAACTTCATCAAAATCGGTTCAGCCGTTTCATCCTGGAAGCGAAACAGACAGAGTTACTTTCTCATTTAAAATATTAGTATGGATATGTAGTACGGGTACGGAACCCTCGGTGAGCGAGTCCGACTCGCATTTGTCCGGTTTTTAAGTTTATCTTGGACATCACTGAGTTTCTTGCTCGTTCTTCTCCATAGAGACCTACCAACTAGCTTCATTTTTCTGACTAACCAACTGACTCTTTGACAATTCAAAAGTGCCTGTAAATGGTTTAATTGAAATAAATGCTTTGACTTTGACTGACATCGGTGAAGAGAATCATCGTAAGGAACCCGTACTTAAAATTTAAGTCTGAAATCGCCAATCCACCTTGAGCGCACGATCAATGCTCGTACCTTCTCTGTACGAGAAGAGGTCTTTACCCTGCAGTGGGACACTAGGTTTTACTACAGTGAAACCTGGTTAAGGGCGCGATATTCGATTTAGCGCAACTCAAAATCAAAACGATTGCTAGAACGGCGTAGCAGCATTGACACACACTAGTACAATACAATGGTTTGTTTGTGTGCATCAGAAAAAAAAATACGCACGAAATAAGCACTATTCATTGAAATTGATCGGCAAATGACAGCGCGCGATATTTTACAGTGCTTTTTAAAATAATTGTCTAAAATAAATGAGTTCGTATAACGGACTGAAAAATGTTCTGTATATTGTATTAAGCATAACCTTTATTTTCATAAAATAAATAAGTATATCAGTTATGTTTTTATTCAAATACTGGTGAAAAAAAATGGTCAAAGTGAACCAATTTTGTGCATTTTCAACATTGTTTTTTAATACATAATAGTAATATTTTCGTAATTTTGGTAGTACATTTTAAGACCGCATATCCTGTTGGAAAAACGCATAAAACATAATATTTTGGCATACTGTAATGATTGTATTCGTCCTGAAAGTTAACTCTGACGTCTATTTTCGTAAAACGCTATGAAAGGATTGTCTTCGCTTTAAAAAACCATAATTAAAAATTATACTTTTACTCTGTAGTTCACTAAAACAAGACTTAATCTTTCTAAAACTGTAATTGTCTTTAAAATAATCTGCTCACATCATTACCTACGATATTGCTCTGGGCAAAACGCAAAAAAAATGAAGTTTTCGTCACGAATCGAATACACGCTCTTGAATGTGTGAGAAACCTCTGTTTTTGGCAATTACAATGAGATCCCGACACTTTTGCTCTGTTACTGAGAATTTTCAAACCATGATAACTGAGATTAGATTTCATAGATTTTTTTAATGTTTACCTCTATAATTGGGACTTCGTAGCTCGTTTAAGTGAGACAATTTATCAAGTTTGGACAAGTGATGACACTCTTGTTTACAAACAGTCTAATTTCTTCCATTTATATTTATAATATATAAAAATATAAATGGTACATTTCGACGTCTCATACAACTGTCATGTTAATCTACCTATTTGGGAAACACTGGGTAAATGAAAAGTCTCTATAAGTGATAAAAAAATCTATGTCCCTTGAGATCACAATTAAACAGGGCCTCAAGTCTGCTATTACAATAGTGTCAGAATGGTCTATCATTGATTTCATAATTGTTGTTTTTGACAAGTTTGGTAATCTACTAGTATAATGGCGTCATTATGACTTTCCATTGGTCAACCACTGACACGCCATTGAAAGAAATGATATAGAATGGCTAAAATTTTGACAGTTCCATTGATCAGTGACCTACCATTAGAACGACATTCTGCAGTCAATGATCGACCATTATGAATTTAGCAGACTACGAACCTTTAGCAAAATGACGATGGGATCGTGTTGGAATGATGAAATTATAAAAATAGCAGACTTGGCCCCTGGTTTCACTCCTATAAAAATGTTTCGTTAGAAGATTTTTTGCAAGTCTCAAGAATAAAGATTTGGGTACGACAGGTGACACGCTGGCTGACTCATCGACATTAAAGTATATTCTACCAGGAAACCCGAACTTCAAGGAGTCATGTTCAACTTCTGCGGTTCGTTTTTGCGAATGACGTCACTGAACTATCCCAGACCACGTCATACAGCGACAGTTCCTAAAACAGCGTCATCATTGGACTGACGTAGGTACCAGGCTTTCAGGATCGCATGACCATGTCAACAATCCAAACATTCTCCGACCTTCCTCCAGCCAAGAATAGCGATCTTTTGAACGATCCAGCGTGCAAGTAAATGGTCTTGTTATCTGTGCCGCGTATGGTAATCAATCTCATGAGTGGAGCGATGCAGCGAGGTCGTTGACTCTAGCACCCGTCCGAAATTCTGATCAGGTGGTATGTCGGGTGAATTATCGCGAGTGGATGATAAGTAAGTAGATGGGAATTGCAGGTTAATACTATATCTATATTGCTATTATCATGTGCCTGCCTTTCCCAAGTATATTAGGCTCGGCTTCCAGTCTTACCGGATGCAGCTGAGTACCAGTGTTCTACATGGAGCGACTGCCTATCGGACCTCCACAACCCAGTTACTGGGTAAAACGATACCCCTTGGTAAGACTGGTTGTCAAACTTTCTGGCTTCTGACTATACCCATAACGACTGCCAAAGATCTACAAATGACAGCCGGGACCAACGGCTTTACTTGCTTTCCGAGGTACGCAGGAAACTGTATGAAAGGGATGGTCGCCCATCCACAGACCGACCGCGGTTAGCGTAGCTGAAGGCGCTAACAAGCGACTTTTGCAGATTTTAAACTGACAATCACGTTAAAATGTGAAGAGTAAATGATTTGAAAAAAAAAATGTTGAACTAGAACATTCTCTTAATCATTTAGTATGAGAATATTTTTGATTAAGTTCATATTAAATAGTTTAATTAAATCGTGAAGTTGTGTCTGACGCGGTCAAAACATTGATAATCACACAAAATCTACCAGGAATATTTAAACTAAACTTTAACTATCTTACAGACAATTTTATTATCTATCTTTTAGTATACGCCTTTTTTTTAAGTTAAAGAATACTATCTTTTATTTAATTTTTTTGACTAAACTCTAAGAGTTTTGGACGCAGCGCCCAGAGAATCGTATATTCTCTGGTCGCTCAAGGTCGCCGGCGTATATCGTCGCCTTAACCTTTGACCAATTGATCTGTACTGCTTTAACTTAGCCACGATCTATATTGCTTTACCTACTAATATTATAAAGAGGTACATAAAGTTGTTTGTTGGTATGAGGTGATCTGTGAGAGTAGATATACTCGGCAATAACCGAGTGTCTTATGATATTGTTCTAAGGTATAGTTGACTTTTTCAAGACAAAGTCGCGGGCAGAAACTAGTCTAAACTAATATTATCAAAATAAAATAATCGAGTTTTTGGAAGTTTGTTGGTAATTGATCTAAACTCAAACAATACTAGACCGATTTTCAAAATTCTTTTTCATTTACGGTTAGGAAGCTACGGTATCCCTGAATGCTATAGGCTATATTTTATTGTCAAAAAATTAGTTGATCCGAAAGAAAATTCATGCGGGTGAAGTCGCCTGCACAGTGCTAGTCTATTATAGTTTGGCAGACATATTTATGCACCCATTTTTTAAAAATGTCTTAATTAAATTCTGTAGTGCTAATAAGCCACAAAAAAAAACAAAATGTTTATTCAGTCGATAAGTGCCATAAAAATACATCTAAATTTTAAATTTTCAAAATTTCGCGCGTAGTTTGACGAAAACGCCTTGTAGTGGACGCCATATTGCTCTGCGGAAATGACGTCAGTTCGCTGTGTCACAAATGCGCTGCTATTATACAATGATAGTTATATTATAGAATATAATTTAAAAATAATAAAAATAATATTTTGTGATAAGTGTAATACTTCAAAAATTACGTTGGTTACGAAAACAATAAAAGAACAAAGCCTATATACGCCAATCGGTTGACTGATAGTTGTCAATTTTTTGTTTATACAGCCGTATGGCGTAATAACATGGCGGTTAATATTTCATGGTGTTATAAATTAAAAAAAAATATTTTGTTATTTTATGAACTAACATTTCCTAACTGTTTTTTGCCTAAACTATCTCAATAATATATTTATAGATTTTTTCTCATTCAGAGTAAAATACCCTATTGTTTATGGTTTTACTCACGTGTATGCTTCGGGATTATGACCACGCCACATGTCCCTATCCATGTCAGGTCAGAGAAGGAACTGTTTAAATCAGAATATAATCAGGTAACCCCGGATACATCCAAGAAAATCTATTTTCTTCCATTTGTCAGTCAGTTGAGAAACTTGAGTGTGATTCTACCAAAGTAGACTAAATAATAAATGGAAAACTTGTGTAGTTTTTGTGAACACAGAATATGTGTTTAATATGCGAGAACTTCTACTGAGCTAAACACGCTTTTGTGCTCTGCCGCACTCCTCTGTAGAATGTTTTTAAAAGCTGTTACCAAGCTCACTGGACGTTTCAAAATACTACGAAAAACATTTTTTAAATAGCACGCAAATGTATGCTTTGGAAATGGCGATACAATAATGCATCCTCAGAAGTGATCCACATGCCAACTGGTATTAAAAAAACAGTTATAGACACTTCAATCGCATTCAAATCACAAATACATTCAATCACAATCAGACCGACTTATTAATAGGAAAAAACCCATTGTCTGCCCAGCTCATGAATGAAACTGGCCAACATTCGATCACCACTTATTCCCATCGATCAAGAACTGACTCACCAGTCATAAATACTGCCGATTTGTACACGGACATGCAACAACTAGATACGGCTAACTTTACAGTTTTTTGCACACTAATATGGTTTGATTGACAACGCCAGATGGTGAAAACTTACCATTTTTGGGTAGAAGAAAATACGACGGTAAAAATATATATATTACAATACACAGACATATACAACTAACTTTTGCCCGCGACTTCGTCCGCGTGGATGTCGTGGCAGACTTATAGAAAGAAAAGAAAGAAAGAAAAACCATTTATTCACGAGATAGTGACGCACATTACAAAATAGTTTGTGCTGTATAGGTAGGTATATTATATTACTCTGTGAACAAGACCTAAAACTACAACAAATAGATACATATTATGCCACATTTGTTGTACGAACTGCCACACTGTGGGATTTACTGCCCGCCTCTCTATTCCCCTATAAGTATAATTTGGATATCTTCTAGGCATGAGTGAACCGGTTTATTCTAGGCAAGCGGGCTCCACCTTAGGCCGCATCATCACTTAAGATCAGGGCCTCAAGTCTGCTATTACAATAGTGTCAGAATGGTCTATCATTGATTTCATAATTGTTGATTTTGACAAGTTTGGTAATCTACTAATATAATGGCGTCATTATAACTTTCCAATGGTCAACCACTGACACACCATTAAAAGAAATGATATAGAATGGTAATCTTGTACAAAATGACAACTGAATGACTGACTTAGGCGGTAATCTGCTAAAATTTTGACAGTTCCTTTGATCAGTGACCTACCATTAGAACGTCATTGTGCAGTCAATGATCGACCATTATGAATTTAGCAGATTACGAACTTTTAGCAAAATGACAATGGAATCGTGTTGGAATGACGAAATTATAAAAGCAGCAGACTTGGCCCCCAGGTGAGTTGCGGCCTAACGCTAGCCTAAAAGAATATTAAAAAAAATGCCTTTGTCTTCCCCATGGTTCAAACTGTCTTCATACCAATTTTTATCAAAATCGGTTCAGTTCAGCCGTTTCATCGTGTAAGCATAACAGACAGACTTACTTTCGCATTTATAATATAAGTAGGGATTTATTGTTTACGTCGTCGACTGGTGAAGCTCTCATCGATCGTCGTCAAGTCTACTTAGGTGATGCTTTCTCTTGGCGGCGTACAAAGCTTTAATTATCGTGCTTTCCTCTGGTAAGTATTTACTAAGCTGTCTCATTAAACAAGTCTACGAGAAGACATTGTTTGTTTAAAGGTCAATGTTTGTTCTCAGTGGACATCTGAGACGGGAGACCTTGTGCCGTTTGAAATGGTTTAACATGAAAGACTTGTTTTTTTTTTAAATTGCGTCAATATAACGATGTGATTATATCCATACAGGAATATGAGACTGCTGCACATCTGCAAAACCTCTGGAGTGCAGTGGGCCGTCGTCAGCTTGTTACCCATTCAATGATAAAAAAAAAGCGGCCAAGTGCGAGTCGGACTCGCCCATGAAGGGTTCCGTAGCAGCAAGTAACATAATACTTATAAAAGTTCTTGTAGTTCTTTGTAACTTTGATCGATGTTTTAATAGTAAATGGCGGTTTTTACGATTTATGACGTATTAAAAAAAAACTACTTACTAGATCTCGTTCAAACCAATTTTCGGTGGAAGTTTACATGGTAATGTACATCATATATTTTTTTTTAGTTTTATCATTCTCTTATTTTAGAAGTTACGCCCCCCCCCCCCCCCTGGGGGGGACACATTTTACCACTTTAGAAGTGTCTCTCGCGCAAACTATTCAGTTTAGAAAAAAAATAATATAAGAAACCTCAACCCCAAAATGTATTGTTATTTTTCTATTTTAGTGTGAAAATCTTAATGCGGTTCACAGAATACATCTGCTTACCAAGGTTCAACAGTATAGTTCTTATAGTTTTGGAAAAAAGTGGCTGTGACATACGGACGGACCGTTTTTTGCCATTTGGCTACGGAACCCTAAAAAGAGATTATAGTATTATTACAAAAGGTAAATAAAAATCTATTATGGAAAATGAAATTAAACAAATTTGTCGTGATGTGTTCGATATAATTTGTTATCGGAAGTAGGATTGGTCTACTTAAATGTAATTTATTGTGCTTCCCAAAAAGGTTATCAGATTTGGTTTTGCTACTTTGCAAATGATAGCGACCTTGAGTGGACAGATAGTTTTAGACTTTGACTTCAATTTGTCAATGAGCAAAGCGAAGTTCATCAGGTTATCAATTTTACGCGCATAATTCTAGGTTCCTGGCCTACTGTATTAGATAATTGGCGATTTATCTACTGCTCTTTAATAGCCATTTAGAGATGCGTTAATTTATCATCTGGATATATCAGATAAGTTGGTTAGGGGGCACACTTTTATCTTCAAAAAGTTTGACCGACTTAACTCTAAATATCCTTCTTCCAATGACATTAGGTTACGTTTTATACAAGCTTATTTTTTCAGAAACATGAAAAGCAAATTTTTTGCAAAGAAATGTTTGGAGTAGCAATTTTTTTTGTGGTTTCAGCATTGCTCCCATAGTAAAAGTTGTTCATAATGATGATTACAAAAACTCCCTTTTCAGGTTTTGTTAAACGAAATGTAAAGTTGTATACTTAGATCAGCAGTATTTTTTTTCCCGAACCACGATACTGTGGCGCAAATTGTTATATGCTGTACAATGACGGCTCTGACCCCCTATAAATATATTCTGGGTATCTTCAAGGCACGATGTGAACAAGTTCACCCTAGGCAAGCGTGCTCCACCTTAGGCCGCAGATCAGGTGAGTGGCGGTCAAACACAAGCCTATCAGAATATAAAAAAAAATGGTTTCTTTCAATGAATCAATCTCTATTTACATTTATTGTTCTATTCATTTATTTATTTCAGACATATTTCTAATTCATATTTTTCCATACGCTAAGATTATAAAACTATTTTAAATTAAATTCTGAACTGATAAAAACAAAATAAAATTGTTATTAATTAAATTAAAAATTTTCATTTCATTAAACAAGATTTATTAAAATTGTCAGAAAATTACAAAAAAAAATGTCAGAGTTGTATTGTATTTCATACATAATTCTAGTCCCTCGTGTCATACTCATACAATTAAATTATAAACTATTTTAAATTCTAAAACCGATAAAAACCCATAATAAAATTGTACATCATAGCTCCTTCTAACTCAATCACATCTGTGTTTCGGTGAATGAATGTAGAATATTCGGTTAATCGTCCGTGTCGATCGAGTGCTCTAATTGGGCTTCAGATCGATGCGTGTGGAAAACAATGAGCCTCGATTAGCGTACAGAATGTCGAGCTTGTGGCCGCCAAAGTTATGGGCCGTACGAGATGTGGAGATTTCGCAGGTAATTTACGCATTATTATTAGTTAGCTTTCGGTTTATTCGTGTGGTTCTTTAACATGCGTTAGAAGTGAGAACCGTCCCATAGGGTGTTGAATCATTGCACTTGACTGCTTAGTAAAGAGTGACCCTAAAAGGTACACAATAGCAAAAGGGTAATTTTGTGTGTATTGTTACCAAAACTGACTTCAGACACTATTTAAAAATAATCTCCTTCCGACTGAATTTCGGTCATGGTGGCCAAACTTAAAGTTAAAGTTAAAACTTAGCTAGTTTCTAAGTAGGTATGATAAATTGCACAAGTGTATCCACAAACACAGGTCTGTGCACTCCCTCTTCTCTTATTATCAATGGTCCTTAAGTAGTTGGTCCTAAGGGACCTCCTTAGGACCAACTACTTAAGGCACGTGATTTCTAAAGTCACCGGGGTGTCCACCACCAACATCTAAACTCCGAGCTGCTATTGAGAAATTCCTAATGGAATAATCTAATAACACTTTGCCTGACCTAGAAATCGCGCTTACGACCTATAGACTAACGGAGCAGTCACAAACTAATTATCTTGCTGACCGCTCAATTCCTCTTCCTTCTAAAAGCAAGGGGCTCCAACATGCCCTACGTATAAAAATACTTTTATAGCTGCTTCGGGTGGCAGCGAAAATTGAGAACCGCTGCCCCCCCTGCTCTGAATGCAACATTTATTAGCCTAACTAACATATTGGCTTCAACATCATCCAATTGCACGGATCTGTCTCGACCCTCACCAGCACTAGTACCCTTCAAAGGTCGCACCACATAGTAAAATCACGAGGTAACTGTCATCAAGTGAAAAAATAAACTTCAAAAAACTGTGTGGAACCAAACTCCCTTGCGGACGGACGCCCTGAGTAGACGTCTCTCTGGAGAGAGGTGGGCTGGTTGGAATAATCGGCCGCTATGGCTCACATACAGTGGTTCATTTTTAAAGGGCTAAGTGCGGAAACCAATCCCGCCTAACATAGAAAACTGTGTGGTAGACCCTGGCGAAGATGACGGGATAATCTTGAAGCTTACAGGAGGAATTGATCCACGCTAGCTCCAGACAGGGAGGGTTGGAAAGGAGAAAGGTAGGCCTTTGGCCTGCAGTAGGACAATACAGCCCGAAAATAGTAATAATAAATAGGTAATAACTGCGTCAGTAAATCTGTTGCCCGTATAGAACCTAGACACCTAACTCTCGATCTCGCTGTCCAAATCTAGGTGGGCTTTCCAAACCTTTCACTGCGATTGGTACCAAATGTTTCTGAGATCTCCCTCTATTATCGACCAACATTCTGACTGTGGAACTTTAGTAAGTTGAACTGATGATGATGATTCTGGCAGGAAAATAACATTGTTTAGCTAGTTTTCCTTTTTCAAGATTATCTCGTCCATAATGGTGATCCAAAAAGTGGTCTTTTCACAATCACTGATCTCTTCTAGACCAATTTAGAATGCACACATATTATTTGTATCTTGTCTCAGAAACTATCGTTTAGTAGTATCTTTCTTTGGACATATCTCGGAAACCGATGAACCAATTTCATTTAAACTTTCCTGCTATGACTGGACCAGATTCATGTTACGTGCAAAAAATATGTATCAATATCGACCCAGTATTTCATTATTTATATTCTCTTGTTCTCCTTCTAAGAATATTAGAACCGGTTAGACGACAGAATGCGTCAGTGAAGCTTTTAGTCAGTTGAACGTTACAATTCTAGCTTATGAAATTAAGTTTCACTTGCATTACTCATATGTATGTTATCTTATCAAATGTCATTTGTTTTTTATTGGTTTGTTTGCTAATAGCTGGAGGTGAAAGGATTGGTAAACATATGACTAACGGAGCTGCTGGTTCATCGATATCTTGGCTAATTTGAACTGAATGCAGAAATGCAATATTAGTTGACCAATACATTGTATTATGACTGTGAATTGTGTTTGCCTTGTGTCTGGTCGTTGTTTATCTATATGCGTATCTGTTTATGTATTTGTGTATGTATATCAGCTGTCAAACACCCTTATGGGTCTGCCTAGTTTGGGGTCAGATGGCCGTGTGTGAAATGTCCCCACATATTATTATTATTAATTGTGTTGACTATGAAGTAGACTGCACCCAATGAACTGTACTGATAACGCGTTCCATACAAAACGTTGTTTTGTCATGTTTTGGTCGATAAGTAACTAGAAGGGCTCGTGGCTAAGTCGAAAAAACGGATCGGTCAAGGTCAAGCTACACTTGTAGCGGTCGGTCTGAGGATGGGTGACCATCCCTCCGTGTCTTGGAAAGCACGTAAAGCTGTTGGTCCCGGCTGTCATTCGTAGATCTTTGAGTTGAGTCGTTATGAGTAGTCAGAAGCCAGACATTTGAATAAAACACTGGGATTCAGGTGGATCCAGTTAATCATAATCATAATAATCATAATCATTTATTCATTTGTTAGGATGGAAGCCGACCCCAATATAGTTGGGAAAGGGCTGGGCTGTTGAAGTAACTAAACTGGATGTTTTGTAGATAGGATATGGGCACTCTGCTCTCTTATTATTCTGTTCTACTTGTCCAGACAGTAATACCTGAATTAATCTTAACCGTTCACAATTCAGCCATTCACTTATTACATGACACTTGACATTTTTAGTGCATTAATTTATTACTTTTAATTTTATCAGCTTTAATTTAAATAGAAGACAGTAAAACGTACACACCTACAAACATTTTAGTTTATACGACCTGAGAATTTTAATTGGCGTGGCTATAAGTTTAAAACTAGATTGATTAACAGTTTTAGAGAAATTCTAAAGTTATATTTTCTTGTATAAATTACTAAAGAAAGAAAGTGAAATAGAATCTAGTAAATAATCTAGTTCATATGATTAAACTCTATGAATATCTATGGTTATTCATAACAAAAAGTTTATCCTGAGTAAATAACAACTGTAATATTTTTAATAGACATGGCTATGATATGTATGAATGAAAAAAAAAGCCATCTATTTTGACGTCAGTATTGCATAAATAAAAGTACATCCCTAAGGGTTACTACAAAAGGATAACTTAAACCTGTGCTAGCAAACTTATAATCTACTAGCTTTTGCCCGCGATTTCGTCCGCGTGAACGTCGGTTATCGCGGATGCAGACAAAATTGGGGATTAAAAAGTAGCCTATGTCCTTCCTCAGGGTTCAAACTATCTTCATACCAAATTTCATCAAAATCAGTTCAGCCGTTTCATCGTGAAAGCGTAACAGAGTTACTTTTTCATTTATAAATGATATCATTCTTCCTCCTCGTGGCGAAGTTAAAAAGTAGTCATAAATATGAACAACTTATTCATTATTATCATCATCAGTCTGAAGACATCCACTGTTGAACAAAGGCTTCTCCCATAAAGAGGGGGGGGGGGGGCATAATCCCAACGCTTGGCAGGCGTCTTGAGGATCGCAGTGAAGTGGTTAAGTACACGGAAACCGCTGCTGCTCGACTTCCAGATTTTCCCTTAGTAGAGTAGTAGTAGTAGAAAATGCCCTCGGGCTATTCTAGCCCGGACACCTTATTAAAGGACAATAAATCCCTAAAAGACCGGCTGTGAATTTAAAAATCAGCCTGTATTTGATAGACTCCCACAAGTCCATTACATAACTAGAAAGTCTACCCTTTTAAGGAAACCCCCACATATTCTCAAATCTAAATATCAACAACAAACTTCTAATGCGGAACAATTGAGTGAGAGTAGATCGCCTACAGATCATTGTTGTTGCGCCGGAGTGAGTCTGTTAGTCACTTTCCATAGCAACTGGTTGTACAAGCAAACTAAGCGCCTGCGCACTGTAACTAAGGTTGCCAACTCTTTGACGGTCAAATATAGTAGTTCTAAAATTTTTACCCATAAAAATATAGTAGATTAAGATGAAAAAAAAATTGTAGGTTCCAAAAATTAATAATAATAATATGTGGGGACATTTTCACACACGGCCATCTGACCCCAAACTAGGGAGACCCTGTACTATGGGTGTCAGACAGCTGATATACATACACAAATACTTTTTTTTTTTTTTTGGAAATATCTACATATATAGATAAACAACACCCAGACACAAGGCAAACACAAGTGCTCATCACACAAATGTTTACCCTGGGCGGGAATCGAACCCGCAACACGCTGCGCAGCAGTCGATCGCTCGAGCCGCTGCGTCAACCGTGTCGTCAATTAGGTAGGTACTTTATTTTTTTGAAGAATATTTTATGAATTATTGAACGCATCTGTCAACTTGACATTCCAGAATCGTTAAAAATGGGTATTGACGTTTTGTTTTACGCTTACACATTTTGAAACGAATATTATTGCTAAGAGTTTGATGGCTTTAAAATATAGTAGTTTCGCCTACTATATCTTTTTTTCAAAAATATAGTAGGTAGTCGGGCCTCTAATATAGTAGGATACTATATTATATAGTAGGGTTGGCAACCCTAACTGTAACCAATCAGGAATTTTAACGCTGTACTATTACTTATAAGTCCATTTATTATACAGATTTTAGGGTGACTATGAGATAATATGTAAGAGAAAGTTTGTTGGGAAGAATGTTTGTTGAAAAAATCTGGAGTTTGTGCTTGTTGGTGGTCGGATGGGAGACGTTGTGGAACCCATTGATTGTCAGAATGACGGGGCAAGTTGTTCCAAATATATACTTTGTTGTGGCAATAATTATTCCATACCAAGTCTGGTCTGCCTTATTATTTATCCTTTATTTCAGGCAACTAAGGCCCATAAAACACAATACAAGTATAAAAATAATAACTATAAACTAATAAATATTTGAAACAATTAACCGAAGTGACGGCGTTGTGTTACGCTGTGGGGTGTCGCGTAGTTGACTGCGAAAACGCCGATACAGCACACCTTTCGGCCAAAACTCTTTCTTGGAGGTCACCGAATGTTGAGTCGGAACGAGCACCACAAACTACTTGAAATTGGTGTTATTGGTGTTAGAATAATGTTTTGAATCCATTGTAAAAGTTTGTATTATGATACACATGCACCGTTTATTAAAAAAAACTGACTGACGACTGTTATTAGAAGACATTAGGGGGCAATTCTACTAACCTATAGGATCGATCATATCACACAGTACTCAAATAGTAGTAATAATAGTAGCCAAATACTCGAACGCTAGGTACTGTAACGTTTATGCTACACTTGCACCTTTACGAACTATTGTAGGACTACGCTACGTTAAATGAAAGGTACGAATAACTTGTAGAAGATTATATTAATAAGATTAACGAGAGGTAAGATTTACACGACCTTCGCTCTTAGTCGAGCCGTCGGTCTCTCTGACATAACATGTCATCGTATAAAAGCTATATTCTACATAATTCAAATATATTTCCAGCAGGTTCTAACCATAAACTAAATAGTTATGGCTTCATTACATAAAGCCTTTCTGCTGGGCAAGTCTCTACAGTACTCAATTATCTCTCTCAGTCTCTCATAAAGTTAGCTCCTGGTTCGTGTACTATTGTTTACTATTGTACTATTGCATTGAGTACATAATTTGTGTAGAGAAAAATAAATGTTTTATATTATTATTATTAATTATAAGATGCCGTCAAAAGTATGGTGCTGTCTCTATCACTTTATGTCAAAGTGAGTGCGACAAGACTTAACGGCATTTTAAAATTGAGCAGCGTTTGAGTATTTGGCCATTAATCTGTCAAAAATGCTTTAATTTACTTACACTTTTTGGCATTGTTTGTCGCTAAAATTAAATTGTGACTAGATTTTTAACATTTTTAATTACCTACTTGAATTAAAAATGTTAAAATGCTAGAAAGAGAACCAAGGTTACCGACGTAGCCCGAAAAATTGCCAAACTTAAGTGGCAGTGGGCAGGGCACATTGCTTCCAGAACAGATGGCCGATGGGGCCGAAAACTTCTGGAGTGGCGACCGAGAACCGGAAGACGTTGCGTTGGAAGGCCTCCCACTAGGTGGACCGATGACCTGGTAAAGGTTGCGGGAATCAGCTGGATGCGAGTCGCACGGGACCGGTCAATGTGGCGACACTTGGGGGAGGCCTATGTCCAGCAGTGGACGTCTTTCGACTGAAATGATGATGATGATGATGATGAATTACTAGAATTGACCTACAGGACGCTGTAGCCCTTCTAACAAAATGGCCGCCAAGACTAAATTGAATGATTGTCTGGTTGTGGTTTCATTCATCGTTATTTATTACCCTACTTCACTAAGTGATTTATGCTCTACTTCATTCTCGACTCATGAAATCCTAGGAAGAAAAGTGGTTGCTATAGTAACTACGCTATTTGATAAGGTATTGTATTGAAAAGGGATTATTGTGTGTTCCACGGATCGTATTTAATAAAGGATCTCCATGGCAGAGAAGAGATCCTATCTGCTAGTCTGCAGAATCCAGTCGTGGCTGCCACGCATTCTGCAGATAGAAAATAAGTTTAGGAAAACTGTATCCCTGCAGTTTTCCTAAACTTATTTTTTATGCTTAAACGTCTGAGCGAAATTAGCTGAAATTTTACTCACATTGCTATTGGTTCAGCTATTGATAGGATAATTTATTTTTGTGTTACTGTGGAATTATATAAGTATATACATATTTGGCTTAATTCTGAAGTTCATCATCATCATCATCATTTCAGCCGAAAGACATCCACTGCTGGACATAGGCCTCCCCCAAGGGGGGGTTTTGCCATAATCGCCACGCTTGGCAGGCGGGTTGGCGATCGCAGTATGGTTGTTACAAATGCACAGAGAACGCTGCTGCCCATTCTCTGGTACGTCCCTTAGCCGCCTCTTACGACACCCACGGGAAGATATGGGATGGTGTTATTCTTTACGTCCGACACCATACGGACATCTTCAGAACTTAGATAAAACTATAGGCCGAAGTTAGTAATAACATAAGTTTTTAAAGTCAATACCCCCAATATATCAAAGTCAGACAACCCCGCTTCACACCAAAGCAATACATAAACGATATTTACGACTAATTGGCCATAAATCATTATCCAATCACAGTATAAAAAAACACAATTACGTGTATGATACATTTAAGATCACTAACAAACGTATTGACGTAGCAACAAGTCATGATATACCGCCATTTTATATTACATTGACTCGCTAATCGGAAAATTACCGAGAAAGTAACAGTATGTGTGAGTGTAGGTACACGTCGCGTCGACGCGTAGGTGCGCCCGCGCAGAGAAATGTGGACGAAACAAGAGCTCTAATCAATATGTAGATTCGTACAGAAGTTCTACTGTTTACATCTGGGGTACAAAGGTTAATTATACATTCACTTAGCGGTACTAGGTACCAGATTGTATTGTAATTATTGTTACTAATCACCTATAGGAGGACTAGTGTAGACTAGAATATGGCTAATCCTAACAACGAGGGAATACCACGCTTAATGTAGGTAAATTGTTGATTGAAAGTCTAACCTTGGTTATTATAAGGGTCTACCTACTATTTGCAAATAAATAAGCCCCGGTTTCTACAAAAACGGAGACGAGAGAATAAATGTCATACAGTATCATATTTTTACCCGACTACGGCAAAGCCAAAGGAGGGTTATGATTTTGACAGGCTATGTATGTATGTATGTATGTATGTATGTATGTATGTATGTATGTATGTTCATCTGTTCGCTCATAGCTGCTAAACCACTTATCAGAACTGAACAAATCAGGTATCGTTAGAAGCGTCTTGATTGTCCACTGGTTATAGGCTATATGACGTATCACCGAATCCAATGTGGCGCCCTCTAGCGGACAAAAAAACCAAGATTTAAAAAAAAAATGAAGACAAGCATACCGTGTTTGGTATCATTGGAAAGGGGTTCACTAGTACCATTCAAATATATTATATTTAGTTGTGACTTGTCACAAATTATTTAAAAAAAGGAAAGATTACCAAATAAATTAAGATACGCATACCGTGTTTAGTATCATTAGAAAGGGGTTCACTAGTACCTTTTAAATATATAATACTTAGCTGTGACTCCGAAATGGTTTAAATAAAAAAAATAAGTTTAAAAACTAAAACCCGACTACAACAAAAAGTGATCTAAAAAGTACGAAACAAGAAAATATTTCACACAGAAATCAAGACATAGGTACAAAATGGTCAAGGTAAGCCGTGGTTGCATGCCATTATAATTCATGTTCATCGCACTCTTATGGGATACAGGCATGCAACCACGGCTTACCTTGACCATTTTGTACCTATGTCTTGATTTCTGTGTGAAATATTTTCTTGTTTCGTACTTTTTAGATCACTTTTTGTTGTAGTCGGGTTTTAGTTTTTAAACTTTTTTTTTTTTTCTTCAGGAGATGTCTCCTATCTTCTCCGCTTTGGTGAAAACCGGGCCTATGGTTGACACCCCACCAAACCAAAGTGGAGCCGGGTTCGGGAAAATTATCCAAAAGAGTCCCGGAATTCAAACGGCTCTGCTTCTCTCTCTCAACAGTTATAAGGGGATATTGTTTGTTGTGCTTTGAAAATGCGCAACTTAATTCCTCCATCCCTATTTCATCATAGTACGTGCTGATAAACGGCTAAGCGTCACCGCTATGTGGTTGAAGTTCCATGGTCTCGAACCAAGCGCTTTGCTTCCACATTTTTTGTGCGAACTGCCAGACTGTGGAATTAACTGCCCGCCTCTCTGTTCCCGGGTAAATATTCCCTATAGGTAATCTGGGACTGTGGGTATCTTCAAGTTACGAGTGACGGATAAGCCAGTCATCCTAGGTCCTAGGCAAGCGTGCTCCACCTTAGACCGGATCATCACTTAAGAAGGTGAGTTGCGCTATTGATTAATTTTTGCCTATCCGTGTTGATACATCTGTAGCCGTTGTAAGGAATAGCACTTCTGCATTTTCTTATTTTGTGTCGATTGCTAATGTGCTTTTGATCAGTGGGTGGGTATTTTAACATTTTCTTGATTGACGTTGGTTGACTTTATTTACTTTATATTTCGGGGGCAACGGTCGCGTTTTGGCAGATGTGTGATGTAGTAATCATACTGTGTATTTATGTTTTAAAGACTTGATTATATGCTTGTTTCTTAGTGGTTTACACAAAACTGCTTGGAAAAATATGCAAATCATTCTGTCCCTCAAAACTTTTTCTACTGAACTGAGTAATTTCTCAATCCAACTTCTGATTACGTTGTATTGAAAATGCAAAATCGATTTCGTCGACTCGCTTATGTAGAGTGACCCTAATCTAGACTCCATAGTGCATATACTATGGACACAGTATAAATATAGGTACTACTATACAGTAGCAATACGCCCCGCCTCCCTCCGAAACACTGTTCCTCACTTCTTTCCGCGTCGAACCTGCTCTCAAAACTTTTAGTTCATGCGGCGCGTATACACTCACACACACACGCACGTATTAGTACAGTCTGTTATTTTGGTTGTAGTGTAGGTAATTAAATCGTTTCGTTTTAATGGAGTGATGCAAGTGTGCTATGCAGATTAATCAGCGAAATTAAGAAGTAGTTAAAATAATCTAAAGTAGTGTTTTCAAGAACATAAGTGGAAAAACTGTAATAAAATAATATACTACATACATAGTCAATCGTAATTCTTCTTTTCGCTTTGTTATCGTCGGGTAAGGAAGGTAGTAATCAAAAAGCTTTTTATTACGCAGTCACAGGATAGCTAGTCCCAAATTGTTGTACCTACATATTTTTTTTATGTTCGTGTCCCCTTTGTGTCTTCGTAATTAGCAAGCTTATCAGATGACTGGAGATGTCAGGTACCTCCGTATAGTCGTCACTCCATGGGTTTTGTGAAGCCACTTTGATCTTTTTACGGTTTTGAGGGAAACTTCCAGAAGGACATTTTAAGCTCGAATGATGTTCCTTCCGGGGACAACCCAAAATAATCAAATGACCCAGAGTATGTTTTGAGAGATTTTAGTTGGACTTATGGCGAGAAGTATCGCCAAGACTAGATGCCACGGGAATCAATCGACATTTAGAACCAGACAGCATGGGTGAGAAACTTTTAATATTAACATTTCTCAGATGTTCTTGGAGCTTCCCCGCGGGGTCCTGGAGACTGCATTCGATTTTGAAACATCAATTGATCATAAAATAAACAAATGAAGAACGCCTGCTACTACAACCTAATATAAAAATTCAGTTGGTTCAGCCTCGGGTATCTATGGTTCAGCCTTTAGCCAGTTAAGTACATTGTTGCTTTTCAGGACACTAGTACCTAGAGATACCAATGAAAATTTCTCAAACTGAAATATAATAATAATATGTGGGGACATTTCACACACGGCCATCTGATCCCAAACTAGGGAGACCCTGTACTATGGGTGTCAGACCGCTGATATACATACACAAATACATTTTAAATACATACATAAATAGATAAACAACACCCAGACACGAGGCAAACAAATCATTTACAGGCACTTTTGAATTGTCAAGGAGTCAGTCAGTCTTAAAGATAAGCAAGCAAGTCTTAAAGTTAAAGCAAGTTGCTTGTTTTAAAAAGTGTGTTCTTATGGAGAAGAACGAGAAAGAAACTCCATGGATACTCTTCTAAAATAAATAATATTACAAATATTATTTGGCTACAATGTATATTATCTCAGCTAACTAATATATCAACAGATCAATCTGATTTTAATAGAGACCCTGTGATTAAAAAGATGAAATATCCATGACACGACTAAATCGTGTCAAAAACATATTTACCGGAATCTACCGAATATACCGGAGAGATAACTCCTTAAAATCATAATCGTCATACTCTGACTGCATCTTGCAAATATAATTTATTATCCAAAACTATAAAATATATTTAGGTAAACAAAGTGACACTATCGCGTCAGGCAAATGATGTAACTCTAACTAAAAAGTTAATGATCCATTGACAGAATGTCTTAATATAGCTCTTCGTAAAGTTGATATATTCGTCATTATCAAATATCTTCATTCATCTTTGACGAAGTGGTCTCATAATATTGTTCCCAAACATTCTTCTCTGACTCAACAGCTGATCGCAACAAGGATGTCTAGTCAGCCATTTTGAATCTTGATTTGGATTGAATCTAAAGGCAAACTAAATTTAAGGCTTTTCTAGAACATTTTCAGAGTTGCCTATGGCTAGAAAGCGAATAATTGAATGTGTATTTACCTAAAGTTCAAAGTAAAATTCATATCTATACTAATATTATAAAGCTGAAGAGTTTGTTTGTTTGTTTGGTTGAACGCGCTAATCTCAGGAACTACTGGTCCGAATTGAATCATTATTTTTGTGTTGGATAGTCCATTTATCGAGGAAGACTATAGGCCCATGCGAAGCCGGGTCGGGTTGCTAGTTTTGCTATAAAAGTATTGATAAGACTTCTAGAAATGATTGAATAGCAAAAAAATAATTCGGTCCTTTCGTCCAAAATTCGTCCATACCATAATAAGCTAAAACCTGAAGTTTAAGTAAACTCCCGAATACCCGAACCTTGGCTTTAATCCAGGTTTTTTTTTAATTATCTGTTGCGTTTGGTAGCAACTCAGCATAAGGTAGAGCTCGCTTGCCTAGGATTTTATTAATGACATCGTTTTCTCAAAACAAAAGAAGACATAGATCGTGTTCGATCTCAATAGATAACTACTCACTGCAAAGTATAACGATGATCAATCCTTTGTACCCTTTTAAATACGCTCCTAAGTGTTCGAAGCACTTCTGCTCAGTAAACATTAGTACTTTTTATACGAAATCGTTCTCGAATCTAGAATTATATCGTTGTAATAAGTGCTGAGGTCCAATGCTCCCGATAGCCTGTATTACCTATTCAAATAACAGACGATTCATCATTAACAAGAAATGGACAGCAAAAAATTTCGTAGGAATAGTCCGTGCGCAAAGAACTGGTTCCGTCAGCTGTTTGAAGGTTTTGATTGGAACAATATACTGCTATTTTTTCTGTATAGTTATATTGAATTTGGTCGTGAATTAATTAATTATAAAGTAGGTACCTAATTTCGGTCTATAAAAATGTCTTCAGCAATTAGACCAAAACGTGGGTTTTAACTGTTTTGTCTGTCATTATCTACCTAGGCTTTTCCCATCTATATTGGGAACGGCTTTCAGTCTCACCTGATGCAGTTGAATAACAGTGTTTTACATGGAGCGACTGTCGGTCTGATTTACAACCCAATGACTGGGTAAGACTGGTTGTCAGACTTTCTGGCTTCTGACTACCTAAAACGACTGCCAAAGATCAACGAATGACAGCCGCAACCAACGGCTTCGTCTGTACAAATTCAAAATCGAAGTCGACAAATTCTTTTCAGCTCTTGTAATTCTGTATTTGTATCACGTTTTTCCAAAAAAAAAACACAAGTTAAAACTAGCGACGGTTGCTTCTTTTTCTGCAAATTGTAAAGTCAACTGAAATGGGTTTCTCGACGCTTGTAGGCAAGGAGCCAAAGTTTTGTTTTTGCCTGCGCAATAAATTCTACATTTAAGACATGCACACGGCGACATTTTGTGCAATTTGGTCTCGCGTTTGTTTTTGGACTTGCAGCTGAACAGAGAAAAGCTTAGTCAGTTGCTCTTATCTTATCTTAAATTTAACGCTCATTAATTCGCAAGTGAATTGATGCTTACTCATAATTTTAATTGAAAGAGCATTTTTAAACCAAACTTTTATTAAAAGCATTTGGCAAAACAAAAACGAGCCTATGCACGATATGGCTGCTGTAAGCTATTGAGGAGTAGGGTGGTTGCAGGTGGCTCTGGCAGCTCAGATCAGGTCTAGCTTACCACAATATTGCATTGTCATTAAGTTTATGCAAGAATACCAAATTTCACCCAATTCGGGCTAAGCGAACTGATGCAAAATTCTGTTTTAAATTTTGACCCAAACAAACATTGCAAGTAAAATAAAAGCTTGTGAAATCGTTAAAATTTCTTCAACATAACACTTCACAATTATTACATTAGTAAGTACCGTACTACATTTACGTAATCAACAACGTATAGACGGCAAAATTTGGACAAGAATTCGGAAGGATCGACAAAAAGTTTTTATGCTACGGTTCCGTTCCAATTGAACTCTAAAAAAGAAAATATAACTCAATGTATCAGTGTGGGAGTGTGGTTCCTTGAACTGTTCTAAATGACACATTAAACTAACACTAATCAATACTCTATCACGTAGAAAATAAGGTTGATATTCGTGGAGCATGACGACGGCCACCTGCGCGTCATGGGTCTGCCTTACTAATTTCAGTTCCACCAGCAAATGTTATAAGCTTCATCTAGATTTTTTTGTATTATTATGAGATTAGATCTGTATTTCTTATTATTGTGGACGAGTTAGCGTGCCGTTTCGTTTATTGTTAGATATTAAATAGTAAGTCCTATAAATTGCTAGATCTTGCTTGTAATGTAATCGGTAAACACTATATATTTGTTCGAGGTAGTAACCGTATTCGGTTCTAGACTTTTTATTAGTTAACTATGCTTTGCAGTTTATCTTAGACTTGAACAAGATCGGTGAAGGAAAACATCGTGAGGAAACCTGGACTTATCTATACTATAATCCTACTAATATTATAAATGCGAAAGTTTGTGAAGATGTTTGGATGTTTGTTACTCAATCACGCATAAACCGTTGAACAGATTTGCATGAAAATTGGCACATAGATAGAGCATTTCCTGGATTAAAATATAGGATACTTTTTATCCCGGTAACATGTTCCCTTGGGATAATCGTTCTTTTCACGCGGGCGAAGCCGCGGGCAGAAGCTAGTATCACATAAAACAAAGTCCCCCGCCGCGTCTGTCTGTCTATATGTATGTCTAGATCTTTAAAACTACGCAACGGATTTTGATGCGGATTTCATAGGGTTCCGTAGCCTAATGGCAAAAAACGGAACCCTTATGGATTCGTCATGTCTGTCTGTCTGTCTGTCCGTCCATACATCTACATACATATAAAAAGTGACTGTGACATACGTCACAGCCACTTTTTTCCGAAACTATAAGAACTATACTGTTAAAACTTGGTAAGTAGATGTATTATGTGAACCGCATTAAGATTTTCACAGACAGATAGAACAAAAAACAATACATTTTGGGGGTTATATTTCACACACGTCCATCTGACCCCAAACTAGGGAGACCTGGGTGAGGTGGGTGGGTGTCAGCCAGCTGATGTACATACACAAATACATTTTAAATACATACATATATGGATAAACAACACCTAGACACAAGGCAAACACAAGTGCTCATCACACAAATATTTACCCTGGGCGGGGTTTGAATCCGCAACACACTGCGCAGCAGTCAATCGCTCAACCACTGCGCCAGACGTGTCGTCAAAGATAAGGTGTCAAAAACTAATACCACATATAGGAATAGGTATTCGTGACTTGGCACCAAGGGTACATCTTTGCTTTTTTGGCGTGGCGGTGTCAAAAGGCTAATGACCGGTGGACTAATTCACGTAACTAAAAAATTGCTGTTGCAGTGCAGTTGCAGTTAAGTTTCGATCAAAACAACGCTTTTCGTATTCTCTACCGCTGTCAGACACGCTCGCGTCAAGTTCGCGTCACGCGAGGGCAATGACGGCATTCTGCCGTCGCGCGTTTTTGGTGCGTGCTTTGGAACGCAACATGATCGGTATTCTACTATTCGTTTGACGTCTCATAATGACTGTTAAAAAGCACTAAAATCTGTTTTGGGGTATTATTTTAATATTATAATGTCACATTCGTTGAAATGTTATTGATTTTAATTGATTATTTAGTGAGTAATATTTTTTCTCTCATGTGGCTACACCATAAGTAAGTTTGGTAGAGTTCGGTTGTCGTACAGTTGACGTGCAGTTCACGCGCAGCTTACGCGCAGTTCAAAGATTACAAGAATACCGTTAATCACTCAAACTTGAACTTAACTGCAACTGCACTACAACTTCATCGGCGCGTTATAAAATTACGTAAATTAGCCCAGTATTGTAAAATGCCCTTACCAGTACCAGTAATACAGTCATAAATCTGAACCCTTAGATAAAACAACACTCCACAATTTTACCCAAACGAGGTATCTCTCAATCTGGTCCAGTTTTCAGCGTCATCACGGCTTGTAATCGAATATGGGAGTGGTAGCAGCGGTGCCTGTGGCGGTCCGTCAAAATTAGCCTTCGTTAAATAAGACCGTGTCGGACGGGGCGGCGCGGGCGCAAACTGGTCTGAATATTATGTAGGTGGAAGAAGTTATTGTTTGTCTGTTCGTTGTTTGTGCAGAAACTGTGGATAAAGTCAGGATGTGGATTATTTTAGTGCTTGCTAAGGCCTTTTTATTCTGTGAATATACTGAATGAATATCTTGTTAAATTTCATATCACATAATTCGATTACTAACAGATTTTCTGTCATTAATTTTGCCCTGACTGCAGTTAACGTCTAAGAAATTTGTAGACCTGACCTGACCTGTCTGATCTGTGTCTGTCTGTGTGAGTGTGTGTCTGTGTGAGTGTGTGTCTGTGTCTGACTGTAGTTAACGTCTAAGAAATCTGTAGACCTGACCTGACCTGTCTGATCTGTGTCTGTGTCTGTAGTCTGTCTGTGTGTGTGTCTGTGTCTGACTGTGTCTGTGTCTGTAGTCTGGCTGACTGTGTCTGTCTGTGTCTGTGTGTCTGATCTGTCTGTGTGTGTCTGTCTGTGTATGTGTGTGTGTCTGTAATGGGTAGTACATTTTGTAAAGTTACACGGTACACATTTTTAACCTCTTGTCTTTCACAGTTACGTCATCATCATCATCTATCTAGCCCTTTTCAAACTATGTTGGGGTCGGCTTCCAGTCTAACCGGATGCACCTGGATACCAGTGTTTTACATGGAGCGACTGCCTATCGGACCTGCACAATTCAGTTACTGCAGTTACTGGGTAACACGATACCGCTTGATAAGACTGGTTGTCAGACTTTCTAACTTCTGACTACCCTTAACGACGGCTAAACATCTACAAATGCCAGCCGGGACCAATGCCTTAACGTGCTTTCCAGAAGCTTTTTAGAACACGGAGTGTACAACTAAGAAGTAAGTATATATACTTACTTTCCATAACTCTCATGGAAAAAATAGTAGCAGTGGTTTCCCGTTGCCTTCTGCTCCAGTACTTTTAAAGGTTATTTGGACCTTAAGGCTGCTGTAGCTTCATCTACTCTAGGTAGGTAATTCTACTGCCCCTTATTCGGCCAGTCTTTTTGATGATATTATTGCCTCTAGGCTTATGGTAGCCGTGAAAGGTAATTGACAGGCCTGTTGCTCGGCATTGTTGCTTGTTTAGCACCACCCGGAGGACACGTGTAGGGTGGCCTAGAAAAGGTCGTAACTCCTACGGACGCAAGCAACTCCATCCTCCATTCTCCAACGTATAGTATAGATAACAAACCAAAATACGCCCTAATGACTAATTCACAGACTGTTGTACGGAATAGAGTAGTAAGTCGTAGCTTCACGTCGAGGGCACGGTTTTGCTTTTTTAATGTGGCAGACAAAAGATTAGTTCTTAGTACACCACTGTTTGTTCTTCCTATCAAAATAAACTGGTGCTACCTCCGTCGTAACAAGAGATAACATGACCAAAGATTTGGTGATCAGTAACGGGGTAACCGGGTGTAAAGAAATTATAGGGTCATCAGCCGAGACTTGCCAATTTCAAAGGAAAGGAGGGCTATGTGTTTTACCGGATATCCTGGATCATATATGCCGACGACAACCGCCATGTTGACTTCCCCAGATCTAATAATTCAAATCCTTTGATTGCTCATTTTGCTTAGCGCTAATTAATTCGGGTAGGTATACTCGTCTGGCCTCAGCAAGATATTTAGATTCCTTTTTTAAATGTAAAAAGAAATCTTTAACATTCAATCATCTTTATGGCTTTTTTTTGGAGTTATTTGGAGTATATGATAAAATTTTTGGTTTTTGCTGTATATTTTTTTTAAATTCGTCTAGTGCCTAATGATTTCTACCTAATAGGCTATTTTTTACATATTACCCATATGTCAAACTTAAAAAAAATTGTAAACGTTATAAATAAAATTTTAATCTGAAATTACAGGGTATTGGCAATTTAAATTGATTTATTCGATTATTAGCTACATATAATAAATTATTTTTATAAATCTATTTTAAGCATGAAATACTTAGCTTTTTGCCTAACCCCTTCAATTTATATATTGAGTTATTGGTTAGGCAAAAAGCACACATATTCAAGGTATTATGTAACGAAGTAAAACACTAAAAAATCTTTAGCCAATTATCGAAGTTGCGCGAGTGAAATGGCGGCAAAAACTTGTATAATAAGCATTTTGTCTGCTCAATTACCGATGCGATTCGTTTACCTTTTAAATTGGACCACTTTGAAATTATCGAATTATTAATACTTAGGTATTATTAGATACTTATATCAGCATACAAAAGAAACAACGGTTTTATTTGTACAATTTAGTAGGATGCTCTTTTTTTTTTCAGATGTTTATTTGTTTGTTCCTTTGTTTTGATTTCAAGGCTAAATTACGAAACCGATTTTGATGAAATTTGACACAGACTTAGCTTGAACCCTGAGAAAGGACATAGGGTACTTTTTAATCTGCGACTATGTCTGCATTTGCAATAATCGACATTCAAGAGGACGAAGTCGCGGGCAACAGTTATTGCAAAAGGTAGTGTTATTTGTAATAATATTCGTCCGTGTTATATTAATTCAATACAAAAGTTTCCATTTACATCACCTATAAAACTATAACATTACAACAATTCCACAAACACCACGAAATATGAAGCCAAAAAATTTGCTAGAACGCAAAACGAACGGAAACAAAGTATCAAAGTATTGAAAATTAAACAAAAATCCGCACTTTTACAAGCCGCGTGCGCAATACGACACTCTGTACGTACCTACCTACTTATACGTAGTAGTCGCATTGTCCAAATACTCGCCCCGGTTATTGACCCCGACCGTGGGCCTAAAAACTGGTACCTGTTGCTTTTCAGAAACTTTAAAGCACCCACGTCAAGTCGGCGTGTGAACTGATTCCACATTGTTCTCGACTGTACCTATATGGATACATAATAAGGATGCCTAAATGAAACTATAAGACTGGCCGTGACTATCCGTGCCTGTACATCATCAGTAATTGAAATGAGCTATTGATAGATTCGGGTTCTCTCATATCGGAATTGCACGAGAAGAAAGGCTTTTTTTGTTAGACATTAATAATGTTGTCCGTGTGGTGTCGGACGTAAAGAATAGCACTATTCCATATCTTCCCGTGGGTGTGCTAAGAGGCGACTAAGGGACTTACCAGAGAATGGGCAGCAGCGTTCTCTGAGCCTTTGTAACAACCATACTGCGATCGCCAACCCGCCTGCCAAGCGTGGCGATTATGGCAAAATCCCCCTTCGGGAGGCCTATGTCCAGCAGTGGACGTCATTCGGCTGAAATGATGATGATGATAAATAATGAATAACTTACCTACTTAGTTCTACAGATTTAGAGCGTTTATAGGAAACAAAAAAAGATATTGGTGCCAATTCTGTTGTGCACGAGCTAAATTAATTTTAACCTATTTATATCTCTTTCTCTCCAATAAAACAAGAAAGAGACATATATTAATAAAAGCTGTCAATTTAAGTTCATCTAAAATGTTCATACAATTATAGTTCAGTAATTTCAGAACGTATTGATTAAAAACACGGCGAAGTTCAAGGTAAAAACTAATTTGACATCTCTAACTTAGTCCTTGTCTGTCTCCGTCCTTTTCTTTAGCTGCCTGGTAGAAAGGGAGACAATTGTCTAATTTTAGTTTAGTCTGTGATCAAGGGAATCGGCACCAGTACCTAAGTATTTAGTCAAAAACCAGAAAGTCGAGTCAACCAGTCTTACCAAGGGGTATCTTGTTACCCAGTATCTGGGTTGTGGAGGTCAGACAGGCAGTCGCTCCATGTATGATACTGGTATTCAGCTGCATCCAGTTAAACTGGAAGCCGACCCCAATATTGTTGGGAAAAGACTACACAGATAAGTAAAGTAGTAAAGTAAAGTAAATTCTTTATTTTCTCTTCCACAAATAAAAATTACAAAACACAACATAATATGTAGACACCAAATTCCAACTAATAATAAAAGGAACTGAACTTACACAACATTGAGAATTTGAGCAAGGTGTTACAAAGGTGAGAATATTTTATTCGCGGGAGACTGGTGCCTAAACTAAGCCGAAGCCTGTATTGTAAGTAACTATGTACTCTTGTTCTTCAGATTTAGGGGCTTAAGGGGCTATTAAACGACTTTTACAGATTTTAAACTGACTATCACGTCAAAATGTGCAGTGTAAATGATTTGAAAAAAATATATGTAAAACTAGATCATTCTCTTAATCATTTAGTAAGTGAATACTTTTGATTAAGTTCATATTAAATAGTTTATTTAACTCGTAAAGTTGTGTCTGACGCGTACAATACACTGACAATCACACAAAATCTACCAGGTATAATTAAACGAAACTTACACCATCTTACAGACAATTTTATTATCTATCTTTTAGTATACGCCTTATTTTTTAATTTTGAAAGAATACTACTTTTATTTAATTTTTTCAACCAAATTTTGAGTTTTGGACGCAATCTGCGTCCGTTCTGCATCAGTTCTGCGTCCAAAACTCTCAAAGTTTAGTCGAAAAAAGATAATAAAATTGTCTGTAAGATGGTGTAAGTTTCGTTTAATTATACCTGGTAGATTTTGTGTGATTGTCAATGTTATGTCCGCGTCAGATACAACTTCACGTGTTAATTTAACCATATAATATAAATATAATTAAAAATATTCACTTACTAAATGATTAAGAGAATGTTCTAGTTTAACATATTTTTTTTTCAAATCATTTACACTGCACATTTTGACGTGATTGTCAGTTTAAAATCTGTAAAAGTCGTTTAATAGCCCCTTAAACCGACAGTGCGTGCCATACGAAAGTAGTTCGACGACACGGCGTAGTGGTTGAGCGGTTGGGTGGTGCGTGTTGCGGGTTCGATTCCCGGACGGAACAAATATTTATAAGGCAGACAAACAGTCAGACCCGGAACAGTCACCTGTAGGGGTAGTTGTTCCGGGTCTGGCTGTTTGTGTAAGGAAGTGTTAAATACATTTATTTACATTTTTATTTATTTTACTATTTTATGTACACACAGTAGACAACACAGGAACAGAACACGCACATGATTACATTTTTACATTTTTTACTTTTTAATTTTTTTTACATTTGGACGTGTATGGTATTGCCTGATCAGTATAATATCAATTAAAAAAAAAAATTAGCCATTTATTGTTCCGTGGGGAGGCCTATGTTCAACAGTGGACGTCTTTCGGATTATGATGATGATGAAGATGATGACTGTCCCATAATTCATGTAATTTAATTCAATTGTCTACCATGCGCTGTCAATCGTAAATTAAAAATATTTTCATTGGCGTAATCATTTATTTTTCGCATAACAGTCAAATTATTTATTTTAATTGGAAGCATTAAAATTCACTTTTGAACTTTATTTAAAAAAAAGGAATTCAACCTAGTTGCTACTTCTAAAATATAGTTTCGTGAGGAGAAGAATGGGCAAGAAAACTAAACTGTTAATTACTATTAAAAAAGAAAAAAAGTTTTACAATAATTCGTATAGATATATAACGTATCAAAAAAAAAGATACTTATCGTTTTTAATATTGTATACCATTCTATCGCATTCCACGTCCTACCGAATTAAATTAAATAAATAACAAAGCTATCAGCCGCGATTCTGTATGCAATATACCCATTTATATATTTCCTTGTAAGAGTCATGTGGCGGAAAACCACTAGGTTTAAAGGTATATAAGTACCAGTATAGTATATAATATATACATATCTATAACGGTCACACAAAGATATGAATGTTATGAGGAAAAACTATCGTAAAAACAATGGATTCTTAATGAAACTTTAGTCTGCCCTTAGAGTCACTTTGTCATATAGACAGGAAATGCATTTAAACCTTTTTGCTGTCAACTTCTTGGTTCTCGAAACTGGGGGAAAAAAATCGACAATACATTATAATACAAATATTTTGGTTTGTCTTTCTGGGAAATTAATTAATCAGTTAATGACGCTTTAGTAAGTAGTTACTTTACTGTCTTCTCTAAATAATATAATAATAATTTCATTTAATCAGACAACAAAGATCCATTGGGTTAGTAATAATAGACTTAACCTATGTTAGTACTTAATTAATAACACAGACAGTGTACAGGTAACAAGTGACCTTACCAACGGGCTGTCATGTCTCCCGGCTATAGCCGGCTATAGCTATAGCTCGTAGAATGCTACTGGGGCTGCCACGGAGCCTGTTTAGCAGCGAGGCCGCTTTCTTACGCCGTACAGCATTGAAACAGTCGGTACGTGCCTCAGCGAACATAGATGACGCGCTACAGTACCGAGGCAGCCGCAGCAGCACTCTAAATGCGTTGTTATACTGGATCCGCAGAGCATTGTAGGCCTTTTGGGTGTAGCTGAGCCACAGGCTCCCCGAGTACAGTGACATGCAATACGCTTTATACAGCGTTATTTTGACCGCGGCTACGCGGTACATAGTATAAACACAAAATATAGAGGGTACGGAAGGACCGCTCCCGCCATCTTTAAAAATAATTACCTAAACTTGCCAAACTCACTAGGGCTGCTACTGCATTGACTTTGTAGGTTTCATTTGTGACAATTTGAAATTTTATTGACACTGGTTGGAACTCTTTGCATTTTTTTATAACAATTTTTTCCGTTCGTCATTAAATGTCAATGTCTCTTATTTATTCATTTAGACAAAACGTGACAGTCGAGACTGATGTCTGCTTGAAACTGCTCGAGATTGCCTATAAACGTAATGTCAATGAGTGCGTGAGTAAAATGGCGGTTTGTTCTGAGTGGTCTCTCTGCTCGGGCGCGCCGCAGCCTTACGTAGTTAGTGATATAAAAAAAGCTTTTTACAAAAAAGACAACCGCCTTCGAAAACTAAAAAGTGAAAAATAACTTTAGCACAGAACACACATTGACTTTAGTTTCGAAATTCAGTGGCTTTGTTCTGTTTGTTGTTTTGTATTGCCACCGACTTCCGAAACTAAAGTCAATGTGTGTTCTGTGCTAAAGTTATTTTTCACTTTTTAGTTTTTGAAGGCGGTTGTCTTTTTTGTGAAAAGCTTGTTATTTTCCGCTTTTTAGTACCTCCTTCTCATCCAAATCTATTAAGAAGAGATTGAAAGTTAACTACTACAAAGATTGATGAAACTAAAACGTCTTCTATGTAATTTTTTTGGGAATTTGTTGATTTTTCAAAAAGTGCTGAATCAATTTCGATAAAATTTATATGGGACCACCCCTGAAGCATACCCATATCCATAAAAAAAAAAATTTTCAAAATCAGTTTACGTTTGCCGGAGAAATCGCGTAACAAATCGCGCACATACTTAATGCAAATTTAAGACATAAACGGTTTTCTCATGGATGCCATTGTCAGAACTGAACCAAATTAAAATGGGACCAAACGGGAAGCACTAGCTTTGAAATAAAAAAAAGAATCATCTAAATCGGTTCACCCAGTCCGAAGAAATCAGGTAACAAACATAAAAAAAAAATACAGAAGAATTGATAACCTCCTCCTTTTTTGACGTCGGTTGAAAAGTCGCTTGCCACCGTCTGTCACTATGTACGCTTATATCTTTTAAACTACGAAACAGATTTAAATAATTTAATAAATTTAGTTAATTTGTTAAAATAAGACGAAAACTCGACATTAGTATTTACATTGGACCCGTGCGAAGACGTAAAAAATAACTCACGTCAATATCTACAATATTGAAGATATATATCACGAAGTTTAACACATTTCTCTATGACAAAACGTGTTAACAGACATACAGACATTGACAGAATCTCCAATATATCTTGGACTCACATGACAGAGCTGTGTGTTAAGAAAACGTCAAGAATATCCCAAATTCTGTACTTTAAAATTGGTTCCCTATTTTGTCAAGTGCCAAATTATATTGGCCAATATGAAGAGAATTTTAAAATTGTTAAAACAAGACAGTTTACAGACTCTGTTGATTGACAATATATTTCTGTAGGTCTAATGGGATACGTATATAATAATGGGATCAATGAAATCTTGGCTGGACACGAGTTTAGCTAATTTTGTTTGTCAAACGTGAGTACGTAAATAGATTCGGAAAGGGCTTGTCTAGACGATTTTAAATAGTTTTGTTGAGGTAATGGCTAGGAGACTTGAGATTCTTGAAATGATGCTCAACGAGTTTTCCGTCATAACAAGTGACAAACAGCGTTCGTTTTGCATCTTGGATTACTCCACGAATTTGTATTTAGAAAAAGGCGGCTCATGGTGTAATCGTACCGAATGAAACCGTCTATCTAAACGAACATCTTTTGCGAAATAATGGAAAAATATATACCGTTTCATACATTGTTTCTCAAACTCAAACTCAAAATCTTTTATTTCAATTAAACCATTTACAGGTACTTTTGAATTGTCAGAGTCAGTCAGTCAGAAAGTTGAAGCTAGTTGCTCGTTCCAAACAGTAGGTTTCTATGGAGAAAAACGAGCAAGAAACTCCATGAACTCTCTTTTAAAATCAGTAATATTTTACAAACAAATTGTCAACGTCATCATCCTTGTATCATCTAATTGCCGTCCACTGCTGAACGTAGGCCTCCCCCAGAGATCGCCTACCAACCCGGTCTACGGCAGCCCGCATCCATCCGCTGCTATCCACCTTCTTCAAATCGTCGGTATATCGTGCCGCAGGGCGTCCCACACTACGCTTGCCTAAACGTGGCATTCGAGAAGTCTCGGTAAATATCTTTAAATCGCCGATCCCACAATCTCTTAAGACAAGGGTCTTTAACCAATGCATCCTACCCGTAATGACTTACAGACCCAAAACTTGGACACTTACCGTAGGCCTGGTTCACAAATTCAAGGTTGCTCAGCTTGCTATGGAGAGAGCGATGCTCGGGGTTTCTCTGGTGGATAGAATTCGCTATGAAGTCATTCGCCAGAGAACTAAAGTCACAGATATTGCGCGTCGAATCAGCACGTTGAAGTGGAAGTAGGCCGACCATGTATGTAGAACAGACGTAGATGGAGATGAAGCAGACACGCTTTAGAGTCGAGATTTTGATTGTATTGTAACGCTTTTCTGAACAGCTGATATTCTTTTTCACATTACAGAGTTAGTAAATGTGGTTCGTATTTTTGAGGACTTTCTCCTCTTGACAGATCTGCACTGGTTTAGAGTCAGTCTGTATAATAAACAAAACGATGAAGAAAATTAGGGCTATTGCAGAAATTTTCGGACGTGGTTCAATTTGACTAAGGGCGGATTGGACTAAATGCCATGTTAGACCAAAGTAACTAACTAACCCTTGAATAATTTTACTCATTGGTCTTACTCTCAGATAACTTCGTTTATGTTTTTTCACAAGCGTAGAGTAGCCAGTACTAGGTGAGGCTCTTGCGTTGATGAATTAATGATGAATGACATGTGTAAGCCAACTAAAATAGAAATACAATTGTTTTGAAAGCGGAACGCAAGATTTTATGTCTACATAATTTTGTCGGTTTATAATAATAATAATAATGTGGACTCCGCGATCATTGTGCCGATAGTTGTTACAGCCAATGGCTTAATTGCCAAGAGCCTCGACCAACATCTAAGGAGGCTCACGGCCCGCATAGTCAGGAGGTTTCTCTCTCTGGAGCCCTGACCGCCGAGACCCTGTTCCCGATACCGGTGGGCTACTATTTTTTTATATTTTTAAATGTTTTTTTTTTTATTAATATTTAAAAATGTAAATTATGTGTATTTAAAATAAATAAATGAGAATAATAATAATAATTCGTTTATTTCAGAAAACTGGTTCCATAGACAATAAATAATAATAATAATTCATTACAACATTATCACATACAAATTATAAATTATAAAAGTTAGAATTTAATTACAATCACAATAAATAGATGGGATAATTACACAATAAAAATTATATCACATAGGTAATGTTATCAACTGGCAAATTCACACAAGTTGTCATTGTCGCGGACGCTATTATGTAAGTATATTAATCTCTAACTTGTATACTCGATGCATTTTGACGGATAGACAGTTATTTCGGCATTACTTGGAACGAAAAATTCTCTAACTCTAGAGTAATGGTGATTGTATTCCCAGGATAAGAATCCGCTCTAAAACAGTTATATAGGAGAGCCCTTTTGTCAGGTGACTTCCTAGTGATTCACTGTATATTTCGGTTTTGTCCCACAAAGAGCATTGTCCCGAGTTCCTGTGCTCGTCATGTCGTTAGCTACGCGGATTAGGAAATGCTTTGAGTAGGAACACGAAAACTGTGGAGCGGTTAAAACAATTACGTGGAAATGTTTTTAACACTGTGGAGTTATGATTACAGGAGTGCCAAGGAAAATGGAGGAGTCTTATTTCTTTGTTGAGGTATGATATGGGAATATGGGAATATGATATGGGTATGACGTGGAATGTATAAAATGTGCAAACTTTTATTCAATGCCACGAAACCTGATACTTTTCGAACTATGTTGCCGCGAACCGCAGAGAGATTGTCCGACAGATTAGTTAGAAGTTCAATTCTAATCAATTAAGGCGCTAACAAGCGACTTTTACAGATTTTTTTATGACAATCACGTCAAAATGTGTAGTGTCAATGATTTGAAAAAAGTATATGTTAAACTAGAACATTGTCTTTATCATTTAATATGTGAATATTTTTGATTAAGTTCATATTAAATAGTTTAATTAACTCGTGAAGTTGTGTCTGACGCGTACAAAACTTTGATAATCACACAAAATTTACCAGGTATATTTGAATGAAACTTTTACTATCTAACAGACAATTTTACTATCTATCTTTTAGTATACGCCTTTTTTTAAGTTAAAGAATACCTACTATTTTTTATTATTTTTTTTCGACTTACTTTGAGAGTTTTGGACGCAGCGCATACGATTCTCTGTTCGCTGAAGGTCGCCGGCGCATATCGTCGCCTTAATTAATAGAAATGTAGCTGTCTAAGGTATAAACATAATACAATTATTGTAATATTATAATTTATAACATTGAGATTGTACTACCCACGCCAATGAATGCGCCAGGGCTCATTAAGGAAAAGGCCAAAGGTACTGTATTGTTTGTGTTACAAAGTTTTACTAGTACTTGTTAACTTTGCCTATTATGTATTTACATAGTACGTATTTGTTTAAATACAACTAAGGATTATTTGATTAAATTATGTTGAGCAATAGAAGAACCTTGTAAGTTCCGTGGATTTTACTAGGGAAATTTTAAAATATAAAAACAAGAAATATTTAGAAAGAAGTGGGGCAGTAATTTGTCCTTTGACATAATTGTACTGACATTATGTCAATTAAACAATAGAAATATGCCAAACTGACCAAATTTAACTGACTTTTCAAAATTCAACTTACATCATTTGTCGCCATTTCATATTTCCCGTCAGAATTGTATCTTTTACAAAAGTTTTCTTACCGACTAAGCACTTTTCACAATAGTATATTGTGCAAAGCAATAAATGAGAATAGAGAATATTGAGTACAATTTCCATTCTTCAATATTTCTTAACCATTAAACCTGACTTGTTAATGAACAATATATCCCAAGTCGCTACTGCCAGTGGTGGTACCATACAACTAAAGTAGTAGCCACCCACGGCTGGCTGCGGGTGAAAGAACTCGCTACTTCCCACCGATTCCCAGCTCTGATCTCATCTAGGACTTGGACACGAGATGTTAAAGCTCCAGAATTATCACTCTGTCATAGATTGGAGAGTTACCGTGGATTGAATTTGCATTAAACGGTATCAAAAGAATGCAGCAGGCCACATCGCTCGAAGAACCGATAACCGATGGGGAAGAAAGGTTCTCGAGTGGCGACCACGAACCAGAAGACGTAGTGTTGGTAGGCCTCCCACCAGATGGACCGACGACATTGTCAAGGTCGCCGGTGACCGGTAAATGCAAGCGACAGGTTGCCGCTCGTTCTGGCATTCTATGGAAGAGGCTTTTTGTTCATCAATGGACGTCTTTCGGTTGATGATGATGATGATGATGAACGGAATAAAAAAATATGTCTGGCAAGTGACTAACGGAATAAGGTGATCAGATTATTCAGTATCCTTGATTAGCGACAGGATGTTTCCATCATTCTTCTATCTTGTAACTTGTAAGTCCTAATCTACAGCTGGATAAAATGCGTTTTAGCAAGTCACGCTAAACTGTGCATCCGGGTGTCTTAATTGCGCGCATAGCACTTGTGTACAGGCAAAACTTTTCGGATACTTCAAGGAGTGAAAGTACTGATGAATAAGAAATACTTTTACTATTAGACCAATTCTGAAATATGTAAGAACAATAAGCTGTTACGGTATGTGACATTTTGGAGAGTGTGCTTTGGAATAGCACAACTTAATTAATGGGGATCCCGATCATCGGACGAGCAGAGATACAGCGAAGCGTCACCGCTATAAGTATGGTTGAAGTTCCACGGTCTCGAATCATGGATTGAATTTAGATTGGATTGGATTGGATTGGATTGGATTGGATTGGATTGGATTGGATTGGATTGGATGGGATTGGATTGGATTGGATGGGATTGGATTGGATTGGATTGGATTGGATTGGATTGGATTGGATTGGATTGGATTGGATTGGATTGGATTGGATTGGATTGGATTGGATTGGATTGGATTGGATTGGATTGGATTGGATGGGATTGGATTGGAACGTCCTACGTCGTATTGTGTCGTATTCCCGGATAAGTATAATCTAGGTATCTTCAAGGCACGAGTGAACCGGTCATCCTAGGCAAGCGTGTTTCACTTTAGGCCGCATCATCACTTTAAGATCAGGTGAGTTGCGGTCAAACGCCAACCTGAACCTTCCCCCCCCCTTCATCCCCTGAAAAATGTCCAATATACTCAACGACTGTCAGGCAAAAATGTGAAGGTCAAACTTCCGCTACTATGCACCTGTGCGGTGCATTTGACATTCGGATGAGCCTGTATGTTGTAATTTTGTTAAAAGTGATGATCTGTCAACTTCGTTTCCTTTTTTTATACTCGTGTTAGTTAACCTTCTGTTATTCTAACTGCATGACTCTTACACTATTTCTGGTTAAGGAGTTTTTGGAAATACTTCAGTTGTAACGTTTAAACTGTAGTATTGTGTGCCAAAAATGTTCTATTTTCTACTTAATCTTTGAGTCAGCTGCTCATTTAGCTAGGAAGTCATCAATCTTACTGATGTAGTGTGATTGTATGTATATCATCAACCTCTAATGTTAATGAGCCATTGAGATTCTAAGAGGTATTAGTGTCAATTTACACTTCATAGTGTGGGTTGTGATCTAGAACGGATATTTTTTTGGAAGGTGATTGTATCGACAGTTAATATTGGTATTTGGTTTTATTGAATGATACCTAAACATTGGTTTAGGTATCATTCAATAAAACCAAATACGTAGGTGTAAGAAAAACTACAAACTAATATTGATTAGTTTGTAGTTTTTTCTTATTGCTACGTTGTTATTTTCTGATTCATTTCGTTGCGGGGTCCAAGACATTTGAATCGTTGCTTACATACTCGTCGAGCTTTATTGCCTCGGCGCTTTTCTGGTAATCTCCGTTTTTGAGGGAGTTGCAGTGATGGCGAACAGAGGGACAGGCTAGTTCAAAAAGAAATCGTTGTCTTGCAATACATAAACCTGAACCTATCAGCCAAAAAGTTTTAAAGAATGCCATAGAAGACCGCTGATTCATTGTAATCGACTGGTATAGTCCAATATACCTACAGGAGGCCTACGTTCAGCAGTAGACGGTAATAGGCTGAAAAGATGGTGATGATATTCCAATATACCATCGGACTATTACCACTCGGTAAATGGTTTGACAATAGTAAAAAGTTTTAACCAAAACCTAGCGAAACTATCCTATTGAATCAAGAATCAGATGCAGAAGGCGGTCTTCTTGGATACGGCACGCATTGTGAGGAGGTTCGTCATGCTAGATCCCTAACCACTATCAGGTTGGATCTTACCACCTATGCTGCGGGTGAAGAATTAATCAAAAATGAGAAAGCAACTAACTCTCTCTGTTACGCTTCCACAATGAAACGGCTGAACCAAATTTGATGAAATTTGGTATGAAAATAGCTTGAACCCTGGGAAAGCACATAGGGTACTTTTTTATCCGGGACTTCGTCTTCATCCGCGATAACCGACATTCACACGGATCAAATCGCGGACAAAAGCTCATTATAAATAAAGAATATATTTTTAATGATTTAATTACAAATGTATAGTTTTCAGATTTTTCCCTGTATTTATACTTAGTATAAGACGATAATACTTGCCAAATTTCATAGTTCTAGGTCAACAGAAAGTAAGTACCTTATATTTTGATTCCCTTGAGTGTCGAAATGTACGTTTTTTGCGAGATTAAACGGCCGTATCTTTTTTTCACGTTAACTTAGAAGTTTGATTTTTTCGCTGCTTCAAGGGACCGTGAATTTAAGTAAATGGTTTTAATTTCAACTCGATACCTATATGCGTTCCCGAGATAAAGGGTCTTGACAGACAGACAGACAGACAGACGGACAACAAAGTGATCCTATAAGGGTTCCGTTTTTTCCTTTTGAGGTACCTACGGAACCCTAAAAATAACACACACACACACACACACACACACTGAACACACATACCTACTGAATATCTTTTGATTGGTAATAAACCGAGCGATATTAGATCACATTTTAGCTTTAAAGATTGCCTAGTGACAGCGTGCATACCTATCTGTCAGTCAAGTTATTAACCTTAAAATTGGCACGGACTCATAACCAGCTGATTTCATTCAACAGACATTTCTCTTTTACGCCAATCATAAAAACAACCTGACCACACTATAAAACCCAAATATTGACTCAGTAATAAAAACATAATTTTAATTGTGCTTTCTCCTCTCGAATCGATATGATATCGCTCAACTCTTTAAGCAGCCGGAACATATCGCGTTATATTCCATTATCTTGTATATTTTATTCTATCATTACACTCATCATTTATAGTAATTAATGCATGGCAATCGGCAAAAAAAGCTTTCGATCACACCGAACGGTATTTCGAATTCACGCCAATCATGGCTGATGCAAAACGACCAGTTTTTAAACCGGACACTGAGATGTACTGTCATCTCTTTCACACGCCGAAAAGCATGACGGAGAAAGGTAGATTTTTACGAGTCGAAAGTTTTTGCTCAATACTTGAGTACGTAAAGGCGCTGGAATGCAATATTCAGTTGAATATAAAAATAAAGTGGCCCGGATTGTGGCGATCCTATCGGACCAGTGCGGCGGGCCAATTATTTGATCCGACTCTGCTGCCATGGCAACCGACGCTTGTTTTAACGCAAACGCCAATCGATTTTTCGGTCATTAAATAAGTTAGTGGCATACTTTTTATGAAATGGTCATAAAATTGAGCGTTACGTGATACCTGGGGAATTTAGGCTATCATACCTTTTGTTGTTATGTAACTATTTAATAGAGCTTTTGTACAATAGAAGAAGAAAAAAAGATTTTTGCAAAAAATATTTCCAGTCTATGTTAAATCCTTCAAACTAAAACCTCTTTTGTTCACACTAAAACAAACACAAACGTTGTATTCTAAACCACAGCATTCAACACGTAATCTACAGCGTGTGTACATTGTAACATAAATTGAATAGTTTTCAATAGCAAGTGCATGGAACTGATGAACCGGAGAGAAAGCGTGGCGGGGGGTGATAAAAAGCTCAGCCACTATGTACAGACAGAGAAAAAACGCAAAAAATATATATTCATTACGCTGCCTGTGAGTCTGTGAGACATGCCGACGGTAGCGTCAGAAGAAATGGGAAAGGTGAAAAAATCTCATTTTATTCTTCTTTTTTCTGATACTCATCTAATAAACCTCTTTTTTTATTAATATATACAATATATACATATTTATGGGTATTATGGTATATTTAAATAAGTATATGATATTCCAGAATATAATTACTAATGTGTAGTTTATATCTTTTAACTTTTTAATTAGGTATTACTTTTAGCTATACACCTGCCATGTTATCTTCACCACCCTTGGTTGACTGGTAGAGAATGCCTAAGACATTAAGTCCGCCTTTATACCTTTATGCATGAAGTATAAATAAATAAATACTGAATTTATCGCAGAAAAAAGCCATCGCGGGTAAAAGTTTCTGAAAGGAATTAGGGTAAGCCTTTGCCCAGCACTGGGTCAGCGTGGGCTGGTAGACAAAAAAACGTTGTACTATTACATAACGGTGCTAACTGTATCACACGCTTGTTCAGATTACAAGTGTCATTTCGATTGCATTTGATAATCCACATCCTTGTTCTTGTTATCAAACTAGATAAGTTTATCGGCCATTTGGCATTTGCTGCAATATTGTCTAGATATAGTCTGTCATGTCATGTTTAGAAAATGGCCACAGATGCACTTTTACAAAAGTCCCTTTTAAATTAGAATTCACCTAAACGATTCTATTTCTTTAGGTATTCGTTTCACTATTTCAACACGAAGTTAAATTTGGTTCTAAAATCTTAATACTTAGAATTATAACTTCTGTCCGTGGGGTGTCCGGGCTAGAATAGCACCCCCCAATTCCATCCCGAGGGTGTCGTCGAAGGCGACTAAGGGAAAATCCGGAAGTCGGGCAGCAGCGGCTTCCGTATACTTAACAACTTCACTGCGATCCCCAAGACGCCTGCCAAGCGTGGGGATTTTGACAAATCAGTGGACGTCTTCTGGCTGATGATGATGATGATGATGAATTCGATGACTAATCTTTCACTTCAGCTAGAAGAGTCAAAACCCTTCTGGTATTGTAAAGTAATATATATATTTATACAGACATGAACACAAGTTTTTCATATATTTATCTCGCACTCTCTCACAGTTGCATTATCTAGTAAATAGAAAATAGAAATTTAATAATAACACATTGTACTTACAACTACTGTTATGTTTCAAATCATAGGCGAGGACGCTGGCCTGGCACCCTAAACACAAGTTAAATCTTACACTGGGTGCCAGAGTTCATCTAAAACACTGTTTTTTCCTTAGTTGTAATGCTACATAGTGTTTATATAATGTATTTTTTGTACTACTGAAGTAAATAAAAACTTTTTATTATATTATTTATTATGTTAAAAATTAAATGTAAACTTTTGTGCTGTCGCTACAACTCGGCTGGCCAGTGGCCAGTGGAGCAAAGCGCGTGGCTGTAGTCCTCCGCAGGAAGTTGATTTTTACGTAATTATATTTTTTTTTGTCTCCATCAAAACACACCTTCATAAGCACTTCACATAGTAAGTAGTGGGCGCTCTCTTGAGTTTCTGTGAACTGTTCCACTGTTATATGGCGTACTATTGACGGTTTTTTAACCGGCTTAAAAACAAGGAGGTTCTCAGTTCGACCCGTATGTTTGTATGTATGTATGTTTGTCCGCGATTATCTCCCGTTGGGCTGAACTGATTTTGATGCGGTTTTCAAAAAAGTGTTTGTTACATACTGGAGAAGGTTTTAGTATACAACAAACAGAAATTTATTCAGTACTTTTTGGAAAATTCAACAAAAACCAGGAAAACGTTTTCGTTTCTTTCATCTTTCCTTTCAACTGACTTTCAATCTCTGTTTTAATTGTGTTGCCGTTTCTTAATGGATTTGGGTGATAAGGAGGCACTAAAAACTGGTAAATAAAAACTTTTTTGAGAAAAGACAACCGCCTTCAAAAACTAAAAAGTGATAAATAACTTAACCACTTCCGAAATTAAAGTCATGTGTGTTCTGTGCTAAAGTTATTTATTACTTTTTAGTTTATAAAGGCGGTTCTCTTTTTTCAAAAAAGTTTTTTATACTAATATTTTAACCGCAACTCACCTGATCTTAAGTGACGATGCGGCCTAAGTTGGAACACGCTTGCCTAGGATGAACCGGTTCACTCGTGCCTTGAAGATACCCAGATTATACTTCTCACGGAAAAGAGAGGTGGGCAGTGAATTCCGTAGTCTGGCTGTTCGCACAATAAATGGTGAATCAAAGCGCTTGGTTCGACACCGTGAAACTTCAACCATCTAGCGATGACGCTTCGCCGTGTCTCTGCTCGTAAGATGATGGAATGGGGATGGGGGAATTAAATTGTGCAATGCCAAAGCACATTCTCCGATATGTACCCGTTAAAAGACCGATAGGCTAGCAACGGTGCGGCAATGTTCATGACTCTAGAGTTTAGGCTTAACCAAAGACTAATTCTCTTTGGGCTTAACTAGGGAGTCGTTGTCAGCAAGCATATTTAAGTCTAACCACAACACTACTTCTAAACCGAAGTGTGACCTAATTTAATCTTTTTTTTCTCCTCACAAAGAACCGTACAACGAATGTCACAGGCATCATGCCGACCAGTCATGTGTGATGCCGATACCATCGATTTCTGTCAAACATCTGGTCGAGATAACATCTCGTAATAAATAGACGTAGTTGCTATAGTATAAGGACCCCGGTTTTTTTTTATACTTACAGTACCAGTACAACCTGAGCTTGAAGTTCTATCCACCTCTGTCATATTCTTAATTTTGCCTTTTGACATGTGACAAGAACTTTTCTATGAAAAATCAATTCTATGTCTTAATCTAAAGGTTTATTATTCTTTAATTAATACATAAGCAATGGCCGATAGGACCTCTGGCTCGTGTTGTGCTATGTAATATGTGACAGTTCTATAAGTAATATGTCAAAAAAAAATGGCAGATCTACAAAGGCGCGTGCGACAAAAAACTGAGTAGATGGTAAGATTTTTTTTTTTGTAATCCGATAGTTTGATGGATTGCTATCAGATTGGACAATGGTCAGTACTCAGTACATCTATTTATTCGTAGGACAGTTTGTTTCATATTATTTAAATTTATATGATATAATAATAATAATATGTAAGGACATTTTACACACGGCCATCTGACCCAAACTAGGGAGACCCTGTACTATGGGTGTTAGACAGCTGATATACATACACAAATACATTTTAAATACATACATTTATAGATAAACAACACCCAGACACAAGGCAAACACAAGTGCTCGTCACACAAATTTTACCCTGGGCGGGAATCGAACCCGTAACACGCTGCGCAGCAGTCGATCGCTCAGCCACTGCGCCAACCGTGTCGTCATTGTTGTTGGTACATACAATTTGGGAACTATCAGACTTAGATTCAAAGCTCACTTTACTTAAATAACCAAGTCGTGAATGTTCCATTGATTTTCAGTATAAAGTGAATTCGTTTCTTTAGAAATCAGGCCAAGAATTCGCTTGTGACTGACCAATTGAGAACAAAAATCGTGATTTTGCATTAACACCTTCCAGGATATAAGGTCATGACCGTACCTACTTGTTGGGTTTGTTTTAGCTGTACCGACTTTCCATTTTATTGACTATTAAACAAGCTGTAATAATATTGTAATACTAGTTGATGCCTGCGACTTCGACCTTATAATTGTCGGGTATCAGCAGGGCCCTCCTGTCAAGCGTGGCAATTATGGTAAAACCACCCCCCCCCCCCTTTGGGGGAGGCCTATGTCCAGTAGTGGACGTATTTCGGCTGAAATGAGTGTGAGCAGGGCTTTATTTTTTTATGCGCGTAACACATTTTTTTTTCTAAAATAGAAATAGCCAAAGTTAATCCTTATAACATTAGCTATCTGCCAGTGAAAGTCCCGTCGAAAACGGTTCAGCCGTTTCAGAGATTAGCCAGAACAAAAAAACAGGCAGCAAAAATTTTCTAAAATATTTTTTTTTTAAAGTTCTTTTATAAATATGCGTTTAGTAAAAAGCTGTTATTTTACAAACAGACACTTCCATTTTATTTACTTGTATAAATCGATCGTGTTAAGCTTTTTATTTTGATATTTAAATAAATTGTTATTTTGAAATTACAAACAGACACTTCCATTTTATTTATTTGTATAAATCGATCGTGTTAAGCTTTTCATTTTGATATTTAAATATATACTGAATAGGTACTTACCGAGATTTTTCGTTCAGTAATCAGTGAAAACTTGTAAATACGTCTTCGATTTTGTATTTTTCACGAGCACTATTTAGACGTTAGTTTCGCGCATAAAATATAATAAATACTAATTTGTGATATCATTTGCATATTACTAACGAGTTTTATGGAGGTTTGGCATGAAGGATATAGGTACCTACCTACTTAATTACTTCTTAAATCATGGAAACGTCGAAATAGACTTCATTATGCGAAACACCGCTATTTGTTTTAGGGGGAGAATACAAAGTGTGAAGTCAAGTTTAATTACTTTTCTTGAGTGTATGCCTTCACGTCTCTAAGCATGTTTAGCAAACAATTTAGAATTCAATTGATTTTCCTTTAAAATACAACTTAATCCTGTATTCTGGACAAAATATGACCAATCATCATCTGCCTAGCCTTTTCGGCTTCCAGTCTAACCAGATACTGCTGAATACCAGTGTTTTACATGGAGCGACTGCCTATCTGACTTCTACAACCCAGTTATTGCGTAACATGGTACACCTTGGTAAGACTCGTTGTCAGACTCTCTGGCTTCTGACTATCAGCAACGGCTGTCAATCAACGAAAGACATTCAGGACCAACTGCTTTACATGCTTTCCGACGCACGGGAAAAATGTATAATCAAGCACCCGCTTTAAAATAAAAATAATCCAAGTAGGTAATTATTACTATGCAAAATTTTCAGCATAGCGTAAACAATAAACAGTTTTTCTATTTAAAGGTCTTCACACTGACAGAACACGCTAATTTTGTGAGCATTTTTTTCATCCTAATTTAAGTATGCAATAACGAAAATTCATTAAGCAAAAGAAGCGGCGCCGTGTAAAAACTGTTCTAACCTTTAAAGTTGCCGAGTGTTTACCGACTATGAAATTAAAATGCTAAAGTATGGTAACAGGGAGGTTATTACCATACGGATTAGCTAACAGGAAATTGTATGTTCACAGTCACGCCAACAACCTTCTTTGGATAAGCAGACGTTTTTGTTGTAAGACCCTCCACGTTAAAATACTAGTAGATGTCATTTGACCAATGGAGCGCAAAGAAGAGATATATTGACGTAAATGCCATTGGATTAATAAAAAGTTATGTAAATTATATAATCGACACACTTGAGAGAAGAACCGCGGTTAAGGCGGTTTTTTCGACGCTTGCATTTTTCTTTACACACGCAGGATTGCTCTGCCTGCGTGAAACCACTGAAAAATTCCAAGTATCATTAAATAAAAACTTTAACATGACGTGGAGCAAAAGTTTTAAAATGACTAAGAAAGTACTGCACTAAAAAGCAACAGATATAAACAAAAGCGTGGACGGCTTTGAAAATATCTAGTAATAAGATATTTGACAAACAGTATGTGTAGGTACCATGTATTGTACACACATACATACATTTACAAACACGGTGTATTACATACATTTGCAAACTTTCAAATCGATACGACATTTAGAAGTTGGTTAAATTCAACTTCTAAGATTTTTTACATAGTTCGTTACAGGTGAAGCTTAAAAAGCTTGTTAAAAATAAAAAATTAAACACAAGAAACTACAACCGCTCTGGAGGGTGGAGACAAGAATATATTCTTGTCCACATCTATGCGTTCGTCTACTCTCTTATTTTCTAACGAAAAATCAGCTGACTATGGTCATGATTCACCTGTGCTGTGCTGTTAACTGACATTGTTTAAATTCTTCTTCTATCATCATACGCTTTCATTTAAAGCTAGGTGTACGACAACACAATCAAAATCTATGAAATATTTTTTTTTTCATATATCAGGTTTGGTTCCATTATAAAAGCACAGTATAAGTATTAGTACTACTGTACAGTAGCGATACGCTCCGCCCCCCTCCGAAACACTGTTCCTCACCTCTTCTCGCGTGGAACGTGCTTTCGGAACTGCTTTTAGTTCGAGCGGCGCGTAGACACGCACACACACGCACGTTTTTGTACAGTCTGTTATTTTGGTAGTCGTGTAGGCAATTATATCGTTTCGTTTATATGGAGTGTCGTGGGTGTGATAAAAGTTCCTATTCATGAGTTTTGATGCCCTGAAAGATGCGCAATGGTTTAAAGGACAATATAATTAAGTATATATCATATCAATAAACAATACACCTACCCAAAATATTCTTAGTTGCGATTTTCCGCATCGAATCTAAGATTTGCTTAAAGGTAAAGCTTTAAAATCCAATTTATATGCAAATTGTTAACAAATCCTGTAATTATACAAAATAAAACGTGTTTCGCTTGTCCTACTTTGACGAATTCTGGGAAATATTTATTTAATAGGTGCCTTGAAAACAATACCTAAAGATTATCAAACGTAATAGTTAATCAAATGGTGTTCGGACCAGTCGTAAGTTTTAACGATGTTCGAGATATTTCACGCCTTCCTACCCAACAATCGACACTTCAACTTCAGATTTTCTACAGATACGTAGGTACAGAAGATGTAAATAAATGTTGATGAAAATCAACCACTATTTTTATTAAAATAACTTTCCAGTACACACATTATGTTTCATTTCCAACACTCAAACTAGTTACGCTATATTGAGACCCAGTATTGGTCATAAAGACTTTTCTTGGCTTGAATCCTGGGCAAAGACATAGGACACATACTTTTTAATCTGCGATTTCTTCTGCGTCTATGATAACCAACATTTATGCGGGCCAAGTCGCGGGCAAAAGCTTGTTAATAATAAACTTGTTATACATTACGACATAGGTCGCTTGTATCTGGGGTCTCTAGAACAAGACAATCTTAGATCAAGAGTATTCTGCCAAGTTGCAGTAGTTCACGCAGATTCAAGGATCATCAATCAGTCGTCACCTGCTTGCTCAAACAGCTGGCCAGTCTCAAGTGTCCCGTAACCTGCCTAAAACATTAAATCAAAATAAATTGATCATGTTACAGAGAGTTCTAAACACACCGCTAACAGCTCTATTTATCATTACTCGACTTACATTGACGAAGGAGTTTAAACTTAACCACCCACGCAGACAATGTCAACTTCGTCACGTTTAAAATAAGGTTGATTTTAGCGTGTAGGAGATTGATTTTTTATCTGCGAAATGCAGTGCCGATCAAAAAGATATAAATATTGTAAAGAATCTAGATACACCGTTAGTAATTCTAGAACAGGTTTCGTTGATGGAATCTGGCAGCGTTTGGATCCGGAAACGAAGATCGTGACCAAATGAATATTTTTTTTTGGTTGTGTAGTTATTGTTGGATGTTTGAGTGTCTGAGGAGTTAACGATTGGACTTCACGGTCTTAATGTTTTATCTGGTTTATTCATTTCTGTATTAATAAATATAAGAAACTTGCGGGCTTGGCAGACGTTGTCCTGCCCTTGAAATAAAAAAAATCCTACAACTCGACTGCAGCGCCACCTACCGGGTTCAATTACATTCTCGAATCCACTGGAACGCACTAAATTTCTTTTATCCGAATCAGTCTAGCCGTTTAGGAGGAGTTCACTTTCATACACACGCACAGAAGATTTTTATATAAGATTACAATTTAAAATCATAATTTGCCTTTCCCCATGTATGTTGAGGTCGGCTTTCAGTCTAACCGGATGTAATAGAACACCAGTGTTTTACATGGAGCGACTGCCTATCTGACCTCCACAAGCCAGTCCAGTTGCTGGGTAATACATACGATACCCCTTGGAACCAGTCCTACTGGTTCGTTCCGGCTGATCTCTAAAACGGCTGGACCGATTTTGACGGGACTTACCTACACTGGTGGGGTTGCCATTCGTCCCGATATATCGGAACTGTCACCGTCATTGGGGCCTAGGTCCCGACGTCCCGACAAAGCACTATTACGTCCCGTTTTTTCGCGCGGTCACGGCAATTCAAACACGCGCGCCAATTTCTACTCGTCCGAACTATTTTAACACTGAAGAGAGACCACCTAAAATAATTTCTGTTTTTTTTAAAAGCCCGATTAGTGAAATTTATTTCCTATTTCTGCAAAAAATAAATGATTTATCTTTCAAACTGGCCATCATTTGCAACTAACTGTAATATTTTGGGTCTTGTCATCAAAAATCATTAAAATTTTGCTAGAATAAAAATTGTTACTCTTCGTTTAAGACAAGTTCGGTTCAAATGGTTATGTATAGTCTATACTAGCTCCGCATTACGGTTTTGCGTCGATCTGCCAAACACCCTGTATATATTTTTCTTTTTGCGTCCCGACACGATGCTTGCCAAATATGGCAACCCTATACACTGGTTAGGTACTTTTATTAGGCACCCATAGTACAGGGTCTCCCTAGTTTGGGTTCAGATGGCCATGTGGGAAATGTCCCCACATATTATTATTTTAGAAAAAAAATAGGGTACCGCGCAAAAAAAAAAAGAAACCTTGCTGATAAGTCAATCACGCGGACGAAGTCGCGGACATCGGCTTGTTGTTAATAAAATCTTTCACTATGATATCAAGGCAGTGGAGAATTCCGGTCTTGTTTTGCTGTTGCTAAAGGCAGAACAATTTTTCAATAGGGTATTACACCCATTTTTGAAAAGTGTCTCAATGAAATTCTGTAGTGCTAATATGCCACCAAAAAAAACTCAACATTTTTATTCAATCGTTAAGTGCCATAAAAATGTATCTAAATTTTAAATTTTCATATTTCGCGCGTAATTTGACGAAAACGCCTCTTACTGCACGCCATATTGCTCAGCGTAAATGACGTCAGTTCGTTTTGTATCAAATGAGCTCATATTAAATATGATAATTGTATATCATTTAAAAATAATTAAAAGCATATTTTGTAATAGGTGTAATAATTAAAAATTTACGTTGGTTACTAAAATAATAAAAGAACAAAGCCTTTATTACGCCAATCGGTTGACTGACAGTTGACAATTTTTTGTTTACACAGCCGTACGGCGTAATAACATGGCCGCTACGATTTCACGGTGTTTTATAACAGATTAAAAGTACTGAAAACTTTAAATTGAATTTAAAAATTTGTTTTGTTATTTTATGAACTAAAACTTACATTTTCCGACTGCTTTATGCCTAAACCGTCTTAATAACATATTTATAGATTTTTTCTCGTATAGAGTAAAATACCCTATTCCATTTTAATAGTATTTTTGCTCAAACAAAGCTAGAGCTCATCTGCACAAAACACGAAGCTAATAAATACTATTTGTAACAAGACTAACATCCAAATGTACAGAGGCCAGCACATCAAGCTACAACAATCTGTCAAATTTCTGTGATAGATTTTCAACTTTATGACAAAAGGATAAGGTTCATATTCAATTGGGAAAAGTTGACAGTTTGGTATGGCATGAGGTGCTGGCGCCTGTACAAACAACTACAATATTCTTGCCAAAACATTTTTCATCTTCAACGGTAAACCTTCAAGGAAACAGTAAGGTTCTAAAAACTAATCTAAGGAGGATTTATGTAGGTGCTCCAAAGAATAAATAAAACAAATGATATGTTTAAAAATCGATACACGCGCGGAATATTAGTAGAATGTATTTCTATACCATTACATGCGATCTATTGCGACAAAGTTCTCAGAAACAGCATATTGGGGTAATTCTAGGATTATAAGTTCACTAGATTCTGCCCGCCACTTCATCCGTATGGACTTCAAATATATCATAAAACAACCTCATAACCTAGAGGTCTAAATGAGGGCAAGTCCGATAGATACAAGAATAAAAATACTATTTTTACACGCTTTTTATTAGCTTCACCTGTATGTTTGTATGTTTGTTTGTAACCGACTTCTTTGGGCGCGATTTTGACCCACTTTAAACGGCCAGATTTCGTTCAAACTTTGTAGATTTATCGAGGACCGATGACAATACACTAATTTGATAAAATTATTCCATTTTTGAAACTAAAAAGTAAAAAATAAATAATAGTTTAAAAAAACTAAAAACACGCTTTTTATAGAAAACCAAACTAAAAAATAGAAAATAAATTTTAATAAATTTAAATTAAGAAAAGTGTTAAAAATTTCAATAAATATAAATTAATAATAGTGTGAATAAAATAAAATATATTTTATTTTAAAAAAAGCGTGGGGTGCATGGTGTCAATAGTTATAAATATTTTATTGACAGATATGAGTAGAGTGATTATCATTTTGATAATATCTTAAAAAGTACCCCACGCTTTTTTTTAATTTTTTTTTTTTTTTTTCAGTTTAACCCGGTGTTTGGTAGTTGGCGGTGTAACACCCCCGTGCCTCGGAAAGCACGTAAAGCAACGGCTTTACGTGCTTTGCGTCAGATTGTCGTCCCACCAGACTATGAGAGTGAGGGAAGAGGGAGTGCACCTGTGTTTGCGCACACACTTGTGTACTATAATATCTTCTGCGTACTTGGCTGATCTCCATTGAGATTGGCCGCCGTGACCGAAATCCGGTCGGATTACATTACTTAACAAGCCGGGCTTTTCGGCTTTAATAAAAGGCACGCCATTACCTATGATACTCGGCAATAGTGTAGCTTTGTAACAGTGAAAGAATCTCCGTAATGGGAATAGTATTTCCAGAGATTACCCCCTACATCCAAACTGATATACGTGTAAACTTTACCTCTTTATAATATTTACAAGTTTCTGCTCGCGACTACGTCCGCATGAATGTCGGTTATCGTGGATGCAGACGAAGTCGCGGATTAAAAATAGCTTATGTCCTTCCCCAGTGTTCCCCAGGGAAAATAGTTAGAACTATTTTCACACCTAATTTCATCAAATTCGCTTCAACCGTTTCATCGTGATAGCGCAACAGACAGAGTTAGTTTGGTTTGAATAGTATGAATTAGTGTGGATTGGATGGATGGAATTTTAGCTTCGATATTGTGTTCAATCTATATTAATATGTATGTTTTTTGTTTGCATGAAGTAGGTACTTACTGTCTGGAAGTACCTACTGAGCCCATGACAAAATTCTTTTACTGATAGAGTGGCGTAAGTTTTATGGTATAGGTAGGTACTTGATTTTGATTTCCTCATGGATGAAGTCTCGGTAAGAAGCTTGTTTGGAATACATGTTTAGTATGTCTTTCGTAGTTTTACTTTTATATAAAAGAGAACTTGGAATGGTTAAAACTTTGAATGAGATGAATTTAAAAATTAGTCTATATTTTTATTTAGACCAGCCAAGATATTATGTACTTTTATTAGAGTTGCGTTTAAAGAAACCATAATTATCACTTTTTTTGGAAACTATTTTAAAAGCATTAACTTGACAAGGCATATGTGTCTATGTTACGCCTCAAGTAGTCGTACACAACAAAATATTAAGAGCGTGTATTCGATTCGTGACGAAAACTTCATGTTTTTGCGTTTTGCCCAGAGCAATATCGTAATGATGTGAGCAGATTACTTAAAGACAATTACAGTTTTAAGAAAGATTAAGTCTTGATTCAAACAGCTACAGAGTAAAAGTAAAATTTTTAATTATGGTTTTTTAAAGCGAAGACAATCCTTTCATAGCGTTTTACGAAAATAGACGTCAGAGTTAACTTTCAGGACGAATACAACCATTACAGTACGCTAAAATATTATGTTTTATGCATTTTTTCAACAGGATAGACAGTCTTAAAGTCAGACACAGAGCCAAAATTACGAAAATATTACTATTATGTATTAAGAAACTATTTTGAAAAAGTACAAAATCAGTTCACTTCGTCAATTTTTTTTCACCAGTACTTGAATAAAAACATAACTGATATATTTATTTTATGAAAATAAAGGTAATGTTTAATATACAAAAATATTTTTTAGTCCGTTATACGAACTCATTTATTTTTGACAATTATTTTAAGAAGCCCTGTAAAACATCGCGCGCTGTCGTTTGCCGATCTATTTCAATGATTCGTGCTTATTTCGTGCGTATTTCTTTTTCTGATGCACACAAACCGACCATTGTGTTGTACAGTCAAACAAGCTAATTGGTTTACAGGCAAAAATATTCATGTTTCTACTACACTCACAATATTTAATTTTATTTCATTTTCTTATCTCGAGCACGTAGGTATCCCTGGTACCTACGTAATAAAGATAATAAAATAAAATAAGTAAATAAAATATTAGAGTAGTAGAAAGATGAATATTTTTGCCTGTAAACCAATTAGCTTGTTCGACTGTACTAGTGTGTGTCAATGTTGCCACGCCATCCTAGCAATCATTTAGATTTTGAGTTGCGCTAAATCGAATACGCGCCCTTAAACACAACCATCAATTCGAAAAGTTGAAGAATAAGACGCCTCGATGAAGCTTTACCATTATTTTGCTGCGAATCTCACCAACCTTTGATTCAAACTTGCTTGGTCCAAAGGGCACGCCGAATAACGCGAATTTATCACAGTAAATCATCTCCACACATCATTATATCTCCAAAAAGGCAATTCAGAGCAACACAATTTTCGTCTTTCACAGCAATTTTAAAACAAAACTGTAACTGTTAATTTGCTTACTCTTCTGAGAGCTTATCAGCAAATTATAGTTCACAGCCTGGACCTGCATCCCAGCATCTCTGTTAGTATTACCGATGGCGGATCATTCAAAGAGTTTTTTCGCTCCGATATTTTTTTCTGACAAAAAATCTGGACAGCTTTTTCGTCGGACGAAATAATATGGGACTAATGGAGTACCTGCGGGTTTGGGTAGGGGGCAGTACACACACACATAACTGATGTGTTACTTTGATTAAAATATTATGACAGTTCATCCGGACCGGTATTTTGGGTAATTCCTTTTTGTCGTACTTTTTATTGCGAATTCCGCGGTTTTAGACTGGTATTTTATACCTACGTTTTAGTCATAATAAAGATTTGTATTGCAGGAAACTTAAGGTTACATCTTTGCTGAGCTTTTCTATGTTCTCTTATAGTTTTAGCCAACTCTTCATTTATAACCATTTCTGTTTAAAAGCAATTACGAATTTAATTATGACTGTTGTGGTTAGCAGTTATTTAACAGCACACCACAAAGAACACATCAAAATCTGTTATTAATATTAAAACTGCGCCAACGTTCAATAATAAATTAACAGTCAAAAACGTTGACCAAAACCGCAGCCCACAAGCCGACCGCAAACAAAACGGAATCAATGAAAACAGAATAACTAAACCAATATCTAAATAACTTAATTGGTTAGTCGTGCAAAGTGCATAACTGTTATGTAGTAAAAAATATGGTGCATGTGAACACCGTGGTAACTCTTTATTACAGTGCAAAAGCGAGTAAAAAGTTGCCTTGTGGCCGAAGGGAACTCATTAAGCTAATATAAACGAAACGACGGCCGAATGCCGCCGAACTTCGTGGAAATGCAACGGGGTACAGACTATCGCAAGCCAGTGGGATAAAGAGAGTTGATGTGGAAATTGGCGATAAAAACTTCTGTAAAAGGATGAACAATACTACTTGTCATCATCATGAACCGCAAGAGGTCCACTGTTGAACAAGGGCCTCCCCCATAGGAGGGGGGTAGGGTTGCCATAATCCCCACGCTTGGCAGCCGTCTTGGGGATCGCAGTGACGTTGTTAACACACGAAAGCCGCTGCTGCCCGACTTCCGGATTTTCCCTTAGTCGCCTTCTACGACGCCCTCGGGATGAAATGGGTGGGTGCTATTCTGGTCTGGACTCCCCACGGGACCATCATCATCATATCAACTTAGACTGCTGACCATAGGTCTCTCCCAAGGTTTTCCAAAGGAACCGGCAAGCCCGCCACGCTAATCCCGAACCACTGCAACCACTCTTTAAAGCCAGAATCATCAGAAAAGCGTCGAGGCAGTGAACCTCGACGCTAACCCTGTGTCTTCCGGTGCTCACTTTAGGACCTTTATTCCGCATCGTTCGACATCTACGACGAGATTCTTTAAACAATATAGAAAAACAATAATATGGGGTCCCCACCTTTGCCATATACTTTTGGAACCATTGGGTGGTATTTGGTTTGGTAACTAGAAAATTGCCACATTTCTTCACAAATCCTGAACATAAAACTGCAATGTTTTAAAGAAATAATGAATTCTCCTTTAGCAGTGCTATTCTAGAATCTCCCTTGCTGATATGAGCTGTAGGTGAGCTATCATTCCACCGATACTAGAGATCTTTACGAAATAGCATTGTAGGTGTGAGAGTCATAAAAAACCACCTTACACTCTGTCTTATCTCACTGTTAAACTTACACTGTGCCATTATCCCACTACAGTGCGGTGGTACTCCAGATTTATAACCCGACAAAATTAAATCAACTTATAACGTATGTTGTGCCCATATCTCTATTGACAAACACGTTTCGGCGGTGAACAAATTGACAAGTTTATCCGGATATATCGAGGAGGACATTAAAAGCACTGCCGGTGATATACGACCGGAGATTTTTGATTTATTCGGGCTATATTCGTGAATGCGTCTTAGGGTCGCGCCTTGGGTCCCGTGTCAACAGGAATTTGGATTGAATGATACAGTTACATATTTATCAGTAAGTTGCCTTTAATACTAGTAATAAATACGATAACAGATTCCTAAAGTGAAAGAAAACATTTTTGATTGTGTAAAATTTTCTGGCTATTTTTATTTGTTTGACAAAAATCTCTCAATCTCGGTTTGTGGCCGTTTTTGACGACGGGAAATAAACGACTAGTGATCGCAAACATGTGATGAACTGGTAACAGTAATCCTGCAACAGATGTGCACAGCATTCTATAGTTTTAGTAATTCTCATGGGAAAACCAGAAATAATATAGTACTTAAAACATTTACACACTAGGGACCTCAGACACAGCTAGCATTAAACTTACAGATTTTATGACGAGAATAACACTTCCATCTTAGACGAGGACAAAGACAGACGTAAAATCTCGCACCTTTCCCACGGAACCCTTGAACACAGCTCTGTCCTGGCAGTTCCTTAACGATTTCCATCATTGGACAAGTCGGTGATCCAATTAATAATAAAAATGGTGAGGGCAAAAACAACGTTACGATGTGCGATTTTGGAGCCGAAATCAGCCCAAATACCACAGCCTCCGGCGACTGGGGTCAACGCTCGGGAACTGGTTCAGAATTATTTGCCCAAAAAAGCCCTTGATCGTGGGACGCCGAGGGTTAGACGGCACAGCCAGATTTTTGCAAGTTCCTTAACATTCTTGCGTTATACTCTTTCATAGTATATGTTACCCGACCTGTTTGCGTTCCGAGAAATCAGTCGCTTTTGATTTTGGTTTATGGTGATGTGGTATTTAAATGCCCTTAAGGAGAAAGGAATTATTTAATACAGTTCAGTTACAATTTACTTTTAAATTGCCCAAATGAGTCGGGTGTTTTTAATCACTGCGTACGTTATAATAAAAGCTTCAGTCCGCGTCTGTCTGTTTGGATTAATATCAGAAATTATTAAGTTGAATGGTGGACTCTTGAAAAGGCTTTTTGTACAGGTTTTAGTGATTAATTCCTCTCAAAAGACTGCCGATTTTTGTTTTATAATTTGATCAATAATTACACATTTTGTAAGTCAACCTGTACAGACTTTAGCTGAAGTATGTAAGTAGTTAAAACCATGTCCCACGAATTTTTTGCAGCATTTGCCCGTTTGACAAGATGCTTATCATCTAGCGATTAATAAATATACGTTACTTACCCACACAGGTCATGTTCCATATAAACTTAATTATGCCAAAATGTGCTAATCCACAATCTGTCTATCCATACCTCCATACAATACTAATATTATAAATGCGAAAGTAACTGTCTGTTACGCTTTTTGATATTTGGTATGAAGATAGCTTAAGCCCTGGGGAAGGAGACAGGCTACTTTTTAATCCACGACTTGGTCTGCATCCGGGATAACCGGCATTCACACGGACGAAGTCGCGGGCAAAAGCTAGTAATTAAATAAAATCTTTTGTTTAAAATAGATTTAGGGCGGGTTGCTTTAACTAACCATTAGTAATAGGAAAAAATGGCCCTAACAATCGTCAAATCAAAAAAATGGGTTGTTTCACAAAATCGTACGTCAAATAGTTACTATTACCATAACCGACCAGTCATCGTAATTTTGTGTTGTCAAACAGTTACTTCAAACATCAAAATATTATGGAATCTCTTTTTGAAAAACTTTAAGTGACGGATTTTTATGTCATGAAACAACCCGTTACATTTAACGTACGTTAAACATCGCACGTCATAGTAACTTTTTAACCGTCCGTATGTAACGTTAACCGACTGTTTGAAACAACCCGCCCTTAATGGTCTAAAATCATTGCAATTGGTTAAAAAATGAGAGATATTTTAAAGTTAGTTCGTTCGTTTTGACAACCCCTCATATATTCCACTAAATTCCACCACATTACCAGTATTACCACCTTGGCAACCTCAGTACCACCCAGAGCGTTTACCAAATTATCCGGCAACCATCAACGGAGATTATAAATGATATAATTACGACTTCAACATTAAAATGTCGTGAGCAGACCAGTAACGTGTTACAAGATGATTTTATTGCAGAAAGGAGGGACTCAGATGGTTAAGAATAATATTTTTGTACTGTTGAGATCAAATTCTTGAGGTTAATTTTGTCGATAATGTTTTATTTTAAGATGATTGGTTTAGATCTGTTATCGATGCTTTGGTGGTTTAAAACAGGTTTTTAAATTCATATTACACATGGTTTTCTATTCCATGTTGACAATCGGTCATCTTTTGTTGAAGTAAATATTTACTACTAGCAAATAGGTACTCAGCAGTAGTGTAGCTTATCACAGTTCGATTCAAACTTAATGGCGGCTGTGAAGTGAGCGGTTGGCTGCGCAGTACCCCGCCCCTTACCCCCGGTGTCACGTGAAATTTTTATTGCGCAGCCACTCGCCTCGTGTTCAGAGCCGCCATTAAGTTTAAATCTTACTGTATCAAATAATGAATGTTTGTAATCGAGGCAAAACTTTCAGAGATCCTCCTCTTACAAAAACAATTCTGGTCGTATATATATATTTTTTTCTGTATCTTTGAAAACGCACAACTTTTTTCAGTGTAGTCCGATTTCAAAGATTCTTTTTTATTTGATAGTGTATACCTCAAAGTTGGTCCCATATAAATTTCATAAAAATATTTCACCCCTAAGGGTGGAAAACTAAGGGACGACAAAAATTTTTTGGTGTCACCGTTTCGTAATTAATTTGTATGATAAGAAGCAGGCACTGAAAAGTGTAAAAAAACTTTATTACAAAATAAGACAACCGCCTTCAGAAAGTAAAACATAACTTTAATTTCGCAAAAAAACCAAACCCGACTTGAATTCATAGTTATTTCTTACATTTGTAAAAATGTTTTTAATATTAGTAAAGAAAGACAAGATAAATCTTCCGATTAAAAAGTTTAGTAACTAGTAAACAACAGGCAAAACGTTTTAAAGGTCGGAACTTTACTGCATCTAGCTGTCTTTATGGTCGAAGGAAAGCGTGTGATAATCACAAATAATGGTTTTAGTAATATCCTGGTGAACTATAAAAACAGGCCGCCTTTCTTGAACGTTAGTGGGAAGTACCTTGTAAAGTGGGTAACCTGAAAATTAAAGTTAGGTACTCATAGTAAGTCCGCATACCTTCTTTACAACCTAATCTTTTATCTATCCTACCTAACAGCCATACAAAAATGACTCTGAGATCTTATAAAGATCTGTGAATTAAGTAGTTTTACGATAACAGCTTTGCAAATTAATGCTTAGCGAATAATTACTGCAACTATGGAAGCCGAGTATGTACACCTTGCTTAATAACAACTTTACATTGTATTTTATGTAAGACACTTGCTAACTTACACTTGCTTGAAAAGTTTACAAACCCATCTGCTGATCACCTAAATTCCAAAGATGGTTTTAAGAGAATAGATCCGCATATAGTCTGTAGTAAAACTATGAAAACGTGACTTTCTTTTGCATTTGTAATAGAAATAGAGAAATCATTTATTTGCCATTATGTAGGTAAACAGAATGATGGTCATTTTAAGGGGAGTCCCGGTACATTTTACCTTACGGCATGCAAAATTATTTAACACACTATATCTAGAATATAAAGTAATACAGTAAGAAACAAAATTAACATTCTATTAGGCTATTGAGCAACATTATCATTATTATTTTACTATATTATACAAGAACATCTGTAATTAGGTATATTTGCCACAACAATTATTAAATTATAATTAGATATTACAAATGTCGAGGTCGACTTCAAGTCTAACCGAATGCAGCTGAATACCAGTGTTTTACATGGAGCGACTATCGGACCTCCACTACCCAGTTACTGGGTAATACGATACCCCTTGGTAAGACTATAATATAATATGTGGGGACATTTCACACACGGCCCGGAGACCCTGTACTATGGGTGTTAGACAGCTGATATACAAACACAAATACATTTTAAATACATATATATATAGATAAACAACACCCAAACACAAGGCAAACACAAGTGCTCATCACACAAATATATGCCCTGGGCGGGAATCGAACCCGCAACACGCTGCGCAGCAGTCGATCGCTCAACCACTGCGCCAACCGTGTCGTCAAAACTATATGCCTACCCATCTGCCTACCCATAACGACTGCCAAAGATCTACTAATGACAGCTGGGACCAACGGCTTTTCGTACCCTCCGAGGGACGGAGGGAACTCGGAATGAAATGGATGATCATTCATCCACAGACCGACTGCGGCAAGGGTTGCTTAACCTTTGACCTGTACGGCTTTTACTTGGTCCGCATTTGTAATAGGTATAAAGGTACAAGTAAGGTTTGGCATTACATACTTACTAATAAAATTCAGCTGCTCCATATAAAATTGCCGATCACAACATTGTTGGTAAAAGGTCAAGTAAAAAACCTACCAGTTCAACGATCGCAACTGTATTATATGGACCAGTACGAATTAATAAGTGCCAAAGGTTCTTACAATGTTGTCTTTAAACTAGGGCTATTGCAATTCCCTACTGGACTTCAGCTTATACCAAATACCTACTAAAACACCTGGTGTCCCGCCTAAAGCATATCACACATAATACCACGGATCCGACACAGCAAATAGCTTGCCATATAAGTTACACCTTTAAATCGTGTACGTTTAAACAACTTTTAAAATGACAAGATAAAAAGGTGGAGGAGGCTCCGATACAGCAAATAATTTGCCATTTGAATTAGGGCTCTAAATGATGTGCGTCAAAATAACTTTTATAATGACAAGATTAAAAAGTTGATGACTGCGGAGTGGAGTTGGAGCGATGCTATAAAATTGAGCGATACCCATTATGCATCCTGTCTATTGAAATCCGATCCAGCCTGTCCCTTTGCTGCCGTCCCCCAGCGATGCCCTAAGCCAAGGTTGGTACCCCACATGGGGTGCCCTTAGCGTGTAGTTGCTTGGCGTATAAGTGTTTTGCCCTGCCTGGAGGCCTTAAATTTACTTTTAAGGCACCACAGGAAAGTCCAGTTAAGCTGCCGACAACCTGCACGTTGACCAGCAAGATGCAATTCCGAAAATATGCATCCAGTCTCTCGCAGACGTCCTTCTAAGATCATCAATCCATCCAGCGGCATATCTTCTGCAATGTCTGTTGATTCACTTTCTTCACTCGAGATCTCCTTTGCTCCAAAGACCATTGGTTCTACAACAGACATGGCCAGCCGATTACCGGCGTCAACCCTCCCAAAGTCAAAATTTCTACGATGTTCAGATCTTACCTTTAGCTACCTGTTCAAAATTCAAAGGGGAGCCCCACAATCTGTACGAGTAATGGATCGTCTACGGGCTGTCATGGTGCATGCTGGTAGGATAATAAACCATGCTGGTATAAGGAAACACTTGGAATCATATTTATGGAAATTAGGCATACTTTTAGCAAGGGGGGAAAACTTTTTACCGTACACTATCCGACATTTTTCGTAAAAATATCAACAAAGTGATACATAGGGGTTCCTGTATTGCTTAAATTATTTTTTCCTATTTACTAGAAAGAACCGTTCTACTAAATAAATTGGTTTACATCGTAGTATATACCAAAGGAAGGAAGGCCTCTCACTAGGTGGACCGATGACTTGGTAAAGGTTGCGGGGATCCGCTGGATGTGAGTCGCACGAGACCGGTCAATGTGGCGACACGCGGGGAAGGCCTAGTCCAGCAGTGGACGTCTTTCGGCTGAAATGATGATGATGATATACCAAAGACGTAGTTACCTACAGTTTATTTAACATTTAGCAAGTATAATATCAACATCTGTCTAGCCATGTTCCAACTATGTTGGGGTCGACTTCCAGTCTAGCCACATGCTGAATAAGTACCTCCACAACAAAGTTACTGGGTAACACGAAACCCCTTTCGTTAGACTTTCTGACTTCTGACCACCCATAGCTACTGTCAAAGATCAACGGTTTTACATGCTTTCCGAGACCCGGAGTGGTCTCGATACGAAATGGACCTACCCACGGAACGACTTCGCCAAACATGGCCACGAGAAAGCAGACTGTATTCTTAGCAAGTAAAATATATACTATCGATTATTTACTTATAGCTTTTAGTAAATAGAGTGGATTGCATGGCGTGTAAGGGAGCGCGGCCACAAACCGCAGCGGGTAGAAGTACGCGTGAGAAACTAGTTCTTGCGTACGCGCAGCCTGCACTGATATGGTGATATGATAGCGTTTCCTCATTGGTCTGTGTTGTTGTGATATGGGTTTTAATTTTAGTGTATAGAAGATTTACGAAAGGTCCCAAATATGGAGAAAAAATAAAGGACGTAGTGTCGTTAAAGTCGTTTGTGAAGTAATTTCGATCGTATTTTCATCGTAATGGACTCCAAAATGGTCCATTTTATTAAAATTCACGTTGAAATATTGAAATGTTATTATAATTTATAAGGCCTTTAAATTCAAGTAACGACACCTAACATTAAATTCTTAATTTATAGGTATACATTTACTTTTATCATTTTTTTGGATCGTGTAAATTGAAAAGTCGAAAATTTAATCGATAAATTGTAGAAATCATGCCAAAACAATAATAGTTTCAGAAATCTCGGTAACATACGAATGTTATTGATATTGTACAAAAACGATCAACATCTTATCTGATATTGGATATTGAAAAGTCACTTCTATATTGCACAAATTATAATTTACGCGCCAACAAAACGCGAATTGGTAAAAATAATTTCAAAATGTCGATATCAAAAATCGACAACCCTAAAATAAAATTCGGTATTAAAATTTCACCTGTCGACGTCAAAAAGGGTAATAAGTAGGTACCTATGTAGGTACCGTGTTCATATGGATATCGATTTCCGAACCTGTTCCAGATTTTGCATCAATGGGCGACTTCGGCGCGAAGAACTGCTTCGCCACTGATTTCGAACGTAAATTTCTTTTGCATTAAACACGTTATTAAAAAGCAATGTAAGTACAGAGTAGTTTTGGTTTATGTAAACAGAGGTGGAACAGAATTAATAGTATTTCTTTTGCGTTAAAGTTAAGGTAATGACCTGAAATATGTTCAAATACAAAAAGCATGTTTAAGAAAATCTTCAAGGCTGTAATTATAATAATATATTATACGAATTGTTACTTTTTGCAAGTGACATTATGGCACATAATATTATTCTACGCCCCTCATCTTTTATCCTTTAAAACGGAGTATGTACTACAGTCAATTTTTTTTCAAACTACATAATAAATAATGAACAAAATTGCTCTTCTTAAAATAAAAATGCATCTGTGAAACACTACTCTGGTGCCCCGAGGACCATCTCATTTGATCTGGAGCGCGTTTTGTACTTTTTGCAAAGGTTCCTGCAAGTTTGGGCAGTCACTTCCAGCGGGGGTCGGGCCGCCATGACAACGAAGATGTATGGTGTGTTGAAGTGATTTGCACCTTTGTTAGGTCATAATGTATTTTTGTATGCAATGTTTGTGTTTATTTTCATTATAACTATAAGTAGCACTGAACGATTTTCAAAACTTTTCGTAAGATATTTAGAGCTTTAAAAAATAATTTAGACAATTTACAAATTTTTGTACACCATATTGATCTAGGACGGAATTCTAGTAACTTATAGGAATGTATGTACGCTTTCTAATCTAAGTCTGTCAAAAAAGGCCATCCCCATTTTTTACAAGATTTCGACATTGATTGTCACTGTGACAAGATTGCGACTAACTTAAAACGTTTTTATTACGATAATTGGCTTTGTGGTCAACGTTTAGTTGCGTTATTTTTGTATATTCCAATAGGCTTGCGTTTGGCCGCAACTCACCTGATCTTAAGTGATGATGCGGCTTAAGGTGAAGCACTAGTAGTCTGTAGTACGACATTAAATTGCCCCTTTGATCATCAACATCATATCAGCTTATTGCCGTTCACTGCTGAACGTAGGCCTCCCCCAGAGATCACCAGCCAACCCGGTCTTGGGCAGCTCGCATCCATCCGCTGCCAGCCACCTTCTTAAAATCGTCGTTCCATCGTGCCCCAGGGCGTCCCACACTACACTTGCCCAAACGCGGTCTCCACTCTAAAGCGTGTCTGCTCCATCTACCGTCTGCAGACATGGCCGGCCCACTTCCACTTCAGCGTGCTAAATCGACTCGCAACGTCGGTGACTTTAGTTCTCTGGCGAATGACTCCATTGCGAATTCTATCCACCAGAGAAACCCCTAGCATCGCTCTCTCCATGGCACGTTGAGCAACTTTGAATTTGATGCTTGTGATTTTTATTTCAATGAAACCTTTAAGCAGAAGTAATTTCCTGCCGCATCCAGTACCACATCTCCGTGTCCCCCGCCACCTACATTATACACTTTGCAATTTTGTGGTGCACGTAATTGCATAGCGTTTTCGACTCAAATTTTTATGTTAAGTAGTTAATGTTTTCTTAAAATAATGAGTAGTTCGTCGTAATTGGACGGCAGCGGTGGAGCGGGGCGTAGGGGAAATCGGCTGATTATTATCGTAAGTCTTACGCTTTGGTATGTGGCATCCTTATGTACTGTTACGTTGTTTTTCCAGAAATATGAAGTTCAGTAATTATGTAGGTGTGGGGAGAGATCATGGTTAAGCTATGTTTTCCGCGGACAATCCATGGATGGTGACCATGTACTTTATACCAGACCCTTCCGTGCCTCGGAAAGCACCTAAAGCCGTTGGGCCCGGCCGTCATTCGAAGATCTTTGACAATCGTTACGGGTAGTCAGAAGCCAGAAAGACAACCGGTCTTCGTGTTACCCAATAACTGGGTTGTAGAGGTCAGACAGGCAGTCAATCTATGTAAAACACTGGTATTCAGCTGCATCCGGTTAGACCGGAAGCCGATCCCAATATATTAGGAAAAGGCTAGGCAGAACCCATTTAAATGTTGGTATATCAACTGGAAGTTAAACACTTACAAATTAACTCAATTTATCAACCTTTTTTAAAAAAACCATAAAACAATTTGTTTGCACTTTCATAACCTCTAATTTTTGCCGGTAGCACAGACATGAGTTGTAGTATTGCCATATTGTAGAAAAAGGATTCTACTGTTACTAGAAGAAAAAATAAATTCAATCAAATCTTTTATTTCAAAAATTCTAAATAGCCCCTGAGTCTCAAAAAAGCCCCACTTTACGGTACGTTGTTTTTCCGAAAAAAAAATGATGATATTATGTAGTCATCAGTCACATGCGCGTTGTCGATCCTACAAAAACTTAATATTCCTAAATAGGTAGGTAATTTTTTCCACCCAATCAGTAGCCCCGATTATCGATTTATCAAACAAAAACCTCTCGATCGTTCTTAATGTATTTCTTGTGATATTAAAAGGAGTAATTAATAAAGCAAATAAATCTCCTTAATCGAGTTGAAAAAGTCGATTCGGACAGCCTTGTCCGATTACAGACTGGACTGGAATGCGATCGAGTTTCCTTTTTTTTGCAATTAGCACACTTCGTTGGCATACAAAAATTTTAAGACGACGTTTGTTTTTTTTTTATTATCAAAATATGTATTACTACTTCTTGCATCTGATGAAGTGCTTCGATATGGTGTAAGAAAATAAATCAATTCAACTAAAATCTTTACTAATATTATAAAGCTGAAGAGTTTGTTTGGTTGAACGCGCTAATCTCAGGATCTACTGGTTCGAATTGAAAAAATATTTTTATGTTGGCCCATGCGAAGCCGGCTCGGTCGCTAGTTATTAATATTCCAAATGCGTAAGTAAGTATTGTTTGTTACCAAACCACTAAATTGACCAAATCCCTTAGGGATTTAGTCAAATTCCTAGTTGTACTAATAATTATATTTGCTATATTTTTGGCTTCCAAAAAAAATGCTTTACCCATTTGCACAATAAGTATTTTTACTCTGCACATTACTTAAGTATTTTTGTATGAGTGAGTAACCTTAGGCATAGCTCATAAATAATGCCTACACTTAAACTTTGGTCTAAATAATGTTGCACAGACATCTACCTACGTACCAACCCACATATACTATGTCTCATTACAATTATCAACGTCCTCCCATGAACCTACCAGTAAATCATTGACTTCTTTTTAATCAGTACAATCAATAAATTATTTCTTGAGTAGATAGTACCTTTAAGTGATTATAAATATCACATATTCGAAATTTTCGCCTCGTTGCTATTCTTAAAGTTACGATTAAAAACTTGCTTTCATAAACAGCCCAAAAACGTCCACTGCTGGACATAGGCCTCCCCAAGGGTTTGCCATAATCGCCACGCTTGGCAGGCGGATTGGCGATCGCAGTATGGTTGTTACAAAGGCACACAGAACGCTGCTGCCCATTCTCTGGTGAGTCCCTCAGTCGCCTCTTACGACACCCACGGGAAGATATGGGATGGTGCTATTCTTTACGTCCGACACCACACGGACGCCACTAAACTTGCCTTCATGATGAAGAAAACCACTTCGCTCATTTGTGAAGGATGTGGGGTCGCTGAAGACTTTTATTAAAGGAGTGTGGCAGATATGATGTCTTCAAGAAATAATTTTATAGTGCCCTTGAATTTAACAAACAGAAAACAGAACAGACGTCAGTATTTCATCAAATGTTATCCCAGCCAGATAGTACCGAAGCGAAGATTCTTTTCTATTGTATGGTCCAAATATTGTAGGTTAATTTGTGGTAATGTATTTGAATAAGGGATTTAATGGGACTGGCTTTCGCTGTGCTTAAAAGTCCCTAAAATAAATTCAGAATAAAAAAATATGATAAAAATTATAGTTCTGTTTAGTTTATACAAAAATGTATTGTCATCGATTTCCAAGTCTTATGCAAAGTTTCAAGTCAATAGGTCAACAGAAACATGAATTAAAACAAGTAATAGTATTTAACCCAAACGAACTTACCTACAAATCAAACAAAAGCTTGTGACACACGCATGACGTGTCGGCTCCTTTAATCCCAGTTATAATAAAAAAAACCTCAGCACGTAAAAACCCACATAACAAGCTTTTTCGAGGAGTGTCAAAATATCAGAGGAAATGCCCTTTTCGTGTTTCGTTTTAATTCGAAGGGGCAATAACTATTGCCTCGGATAATTGCCCGCCATCAAAAAATACCGTACGCACACTCATTTCCTTAATTTTTCAAATAATTTGCACTTATACAAAAGTGTCGATTAAGCAATTTAATATTCAATTATGCTGATTGTTATAATAATAAAAATGGTTCGTAATTTACATGTCAGATGTCAATCATTGGTCGAAATATACTCAGGTTTGATGTAAATTATCTGGTCTCACGTGGGAAGTAAAATGCATATGAATATTTAAATATTTTATCACGATCTCCTCCATTATTCAATGAATAAATATTAAACTTTCACTTGCACTTTTATGTCTTAATTTTTTTGATAAATGTAATCATTCGGGGTTCGTGAAGAAAAGTGGTGGAAGAGGGTTAATCTACAAGATTTATCAATGAAATAAAATGCTAAGTATAATAATGACATTATATTTGTAGTGAAACGAAACGTCATCTATCAAAAGGTACAATTTGTATGGGTCGCGGTAACGAGTAGGTAATGAGCATGTTGATAAATATTATATTAAATATCGAAGAACGCATAAAAGCTGTTTAATTTTTCTCCATCTTGGTTGCAAATCTTCTACTATCTAGCGTTAGCGCAGCAGGCATTTTATACTCAATATGGGCCATTTCCTTATAACTTATATGAGTCTGAAATCGCCAATCCGCTTGAGCAAGCGTGGTGATTAATGTATGAGCATTGATTCTTATTCTTTCTTCTCTGTATGAGAAGAGACCTTTGTCCTGCAGTGGGACTATTATTGTTGTTGTTGTATTGTATGGGCCATTGCTTCTGATATTTCTTCATTCTCTTTTGCCATCTTGTCTAATCTCTGCAATCCTACCTTCGCTGGACGTTTCATTTTCAGTACAGAGCATTGCAAAAGTATAAGGTTCATATTCAATAGGGTATTACACCCATTTTTGAAAAGTGTCTCAATAAAATTCTGTAGTGCTAATATGCCACCAAAAGAAACTCAAAATTTGTATTCAATCGATAAGTGCCATAAAAATGCATCTAAATTTGAAATTTTCAAATTTCGCGCGTAGTTTGACGAAAACGCTTCTTACTGGAGGCCATATTGCTCAGCGTAAATGACGTCAGTTCGTTTTGTATCAAATGAGGTCATATTAAATATGATAATTGTATATCATTTAAAAATAATTAAAAGCATATTTTGTAATAGGTGTAATAATGAAAAAATTACGTTGGTTAATAAAAGTACAAAGCCTATATTACGCCAATCGGTTGACTGACAGTTGACAATTTTTTGTTTACACAGCCGTATGGCGTAATAACATGGCCGCTACTATTTCACGGTGTTTTTTTTCAGATTAATAATACTGAAAACTTTGAATTGAATTTAAAAATTTGTTTTGTTATTTTATGAACTAAAACTTACATTTTCCGACTGCTTTATGCCTAAACTGTCTCAATAAAATATTTATAGATTTTTTCTCGTATAGAGTAAAATACCCTATTGGGAAAATTCGACAGTTTGGGATAGCTACATTTTGTTGGTACGAAAATTTTTCATCGAAAGCTCAAAAAATGCAGATCAAGGTTACTTAAAGATAAGTACTTCAGAAGGCCAATACACAAACCACTATAAATAACAATGAAATAAGAAAGTAACAGTACTCTGTAATGCCGCACACAGCACGACATTACGTCAAGAGAAACACAAACAGAATGACAATAATATTATAATTGATAGATTCAAAATAGGAATGCGTAATCAATCGTCATGCGGAATGTATGCGTTTTCCTCTCTAAGTACTATTGCTTGCGATTATTTTGTATAGCCTGAATAATTATTTAAGTAACAAAGTTTATTTCCTGAAACAAAATAATATGAATATTTGGTTGACACATCCCGTCATCCAAGAGCTGGTTTTTACCTCGGTCAGATGTTAAGCATTGCCATCCAATGTGGCAATGCCAGTCTCTTGGGTACATTCCCAGATGACGGCGATATGAAATATTTTTTTTGTGCCTTTTAGTTTTATAGGATCCATAGTATAGGTTTTCTTTTTAGGGTTCCGTACCCAAAGCACACCTCGGACACTTCATACAAAACTTGCAAAATAATTACCTATTACTACTACAAAACCAAATGACGTCTGTACACGTGCAAATGTGTGCGTGAATTTTAGTAGGGTTGAATCAGTTGGATGTCGTGGCGTACAAAATGGCGCGAAAAGTGCAGCGCTTTGCGTCGGGTGAACCGAACGACGACGGAACTACCCGAACGTTTCGAGCATTATTATGAAGTGATCTTGTCCGAGCGTTCAATTATTTATTTCTTAAAGAAATAAAATAAATTATATTTGATTTTGAATACTCGGATTTGTAATGACACAAAAGTAATATTATAATATTTATTATGTAAAGAGGTTTATTTATTCATCAATAATGGTAAATTAAGGTACCTACCTAATTACAAAATATGGAATTCACGATCGCCCCGTACCATTACGCGGCAACGCAAATTTTTTTTTTTTCATTTATTTCGGAACCAGTCCATGTCCATACATGTTAAGTTCAAAAGTATTAAAAATAAAAAATAAGAATTAATTAAAATATTACAATAATAATAATTACAATGGGGCGACGCGACAAGGTTAGTGCGTAGGGTACTACTTTTCAATTCCAAGAATGAATAGAACGTGAAAGAAAGGGACATAAGTACATAACTAAGACAATAAAGAGAGAGAGCAATATTAATAGCTGGTAATGTTGGTATGTTATTATTACGGAAGTTTTAATTGTATTATTATAAAACGACGAAAACTTGGAAAATAAATTAATCATCAGTCAGATGTCAATCATTGGTCGAAATATACTCAGGTTTGATGTAAATTATCTGGTCTCACGTGGGAAGTAAAATGCATATGAATATTTAAATATTTTATCACGATCTCCTCCATTATTCAATAAATAAGTATTAAACTTTCACTTGCACTTTTATGTCTTAATTTTTTTGATAAATGTAATCATTCGGGGTTCGTGAAGAAAAGTGGTGGAAGAGGGTTAATCTACAAGATTTATCAATGAAATGAAATGCTAAGTATAATAATAACATTATATTTGCAGTGAAACGAAACATCATCTGTCAAATGGTACATTATCTATGGGTCGCAGTAACAAATAGGTAATGAGCATGGTTGATAAATATTATATTAAATATCGAAGAACGCTTTAATTTTTTTCCATCTTGGTTGCAAATCTTATAAGGTATGTAGCGTTAGCGTCGCTGGCATTTTATACTCAATATGGGCCATTTCCTTATAACTTATATGAGTCTGAAATCGCCAATCCGCTTGAGCAAGCGTGGTGATTAATGTATGAGCATTGATTCTTCTTCTTTCTTCTCTGTATGAGAAGAGACCTTTGTCCTGCAGTGGGACTATTATTGTTGTTGTTGTATTGTATGGGCCATTGCTTCTGATATTTCTTTATTCTCTTTTGCAATCTTGTCTAATCTCTGCAATCCTACCTTCGCTGGACGTTTCATTTTCAGTACAGAGCATTGCAAAAGTATAAGGTTCATATTCAATAGGGTATTACACCCATTTTTGAAAAGTGTCTCAATGAAATTCTGTAGTGCTAATATGCCACCAAAAGAAACTCAAAATTTGTATTCAATCGATAAGTGCCATAAAAATGCATCTAAATTTGAAATTTTCAAATTTCGCGCGTAGTTTGACGAAAACGCTTCTTACTGGAGGCCATATTGCTCAGCGTAAATGACGTCAGTTCGTTTTGTATCAAATGAGGTCATATTAAATATGATAATTGTATATCATTTAAAAATAATTAAAAGCATATTTTGTAATAGGTGTAATAATGAAAAAATTACGTTGGTTAATAAAAGTACAAAGCCTATATTACGCCAATCGGTTGACTGACAGTTGACAATTTTTTGTTTACACAGCCGTATGGCGTAATAACATGGCCGCTACTATTTCACGGTGTTTTTTTTCAGATTAATAATACTGAAAACTTTGAATTGAATTTAAAAATTTGTTTTGTTATTTTATGAACTAAAACTTACATTTTCCGACTGCTTTATGCCTAAACTGTCTCAATAAAATATTTATAGATTTTTTCTCGTATAGAGTAAAATACCCTATTGGGAAAATTCGACAGTTTGGGATAGCTACATTTTGTTGGTACGAAAATTTTTCATCGAAAGCTCAAAAAATGCAGATCAAGGTTACTTAAAGATAAGTACTTCAGAAGGCCAATACACAAACCACTATAAATAACAATGAAATAAGAAAGTAACAGTACTCTGTAATGCCGCACACAGCACGACATTACGTCAAGAGAAACACAAACAGAATGACAATAATATTATAATTGATAGATTCAAAATAGGAATGCGTAATCAATCGTCATGCGGAATGTATGCGTTTTCCTCTCTAAGTACTATTGCTTGCGATTATTTTGTATAGCCTGAATAATTATTTAAGTAACAAAGTTTATTTCCTGAAACAAAATAATATGAATATTTGGTTGACACATCCCGTCATCCAAGAGCTGGTTTTTACCTCGGTCAGATGTTAAGCATTGCCATCCAATGTGGCAATGCCAGTCTCTTGGGTACATTCCCAGATGACGGCGATATGAAATATTTTTTTTGTGCCTTTTAGTTTTATAGGATCCATAGTATAGGTTTTCTTTTTAGGGTTCCGTACCCAAAGCACACCTCGGACACTTCATACAAAACTTGCAAAATAATTACCTATTACTACTACAAAACCAAATGACGTCTGTACACGTGCAAATGTGTGCGTGAATTTTAGTAGGGTTGAATCAGTTGGATGTCGTGGCGTACAAAATGGCGCGAAAAGTGCAGCGCTTTGCGTCGGGTGAACCGAACGACGACGGAACTACCCGAACGTTTCGAGCATTATTATGAAGTGATCTTGTCCGAGCGTTCAATTATTTATTTCTTAAAGAAATAAAATAAATTATATTTGATTTTGAATACTCGGATTTGTAATGACACAAAAGTAATATTATAATATTTATTATGTAAAGAGGTTTATTTATTCATCAATAATGGTAAATTAAGGTACCTACCTAATTACAAAATATGGAATTCACGATCGCCCCGTACCATTACGCGGCAACGCAATTTTTTTTTTTTTCATTTATTTCGGAACCAGTCCATGTCCATACATGTTAAGTTCAAAAGTATTAAAAATAAAAAATAAGAATTAATTAAAATATTACAATAATAATAATTACAATGGGGCGACGCGACAAGGTTAGTGCGTAGGGTACTACTTTTCAATTCCAAGAATGAATAGAACGTGAAAGAAAGGGACATAAGTACATAACTAAGACAATAAAGAGAGAGAGCAATATTAATAGCTGGTAATGTTGGTATGTTATTATTACGGAAGTTTTAATTGTATTATTATAAAACGACGAAAACTTGGAAAATAAATGAATCATCGAGATTAAAACTAATAAATAAAACTTAAAACAAAATAAATCGCAAAATTGTGTGTTTGTGTCAGCAGTACCTACAGCGCTCCAGTTCTTACGATTTTGAGCGCCCTGGCTAAAGAGTCGGCGGTTAGCCCCTCCGGTGCGGGGTCGAGGGTGCGGTATCTGATATAGCGCGGGGAAGGGAGTGTCCCTTCTGTACGTAGTACTATTAAGTATTCTGTGCCCAAAGGGTAAAAACGGGACCCTATTACTAAGACTTCACTGTCCGTCTGGCAGTCTGTCACCAGGCTGTATCTCATGAACCGTGATAGCTAGACAGTTGAAATTTTCTGTTGGCGCTATAACAACAAGTACTAAAAACAGAATAAAATAAATATTTAAGCTGTTGTGTATAACAACAAATACTTACCACCAGAATAAAATAAACATTTAAGGGTCACTCCCATACAACAAACTAAATGTTTTAATATAGTGTCTAATGTTGTAAATATTGGCTGTTATAACACATATCGTTTCGACCGTAAAACTGAAGCCATTTTTAAACGATTTCGTGATTCTAAAACTTAGTTGCACAACCCAGGTGGTCACTGCCCTTTCGATGACATAATCTCTAATCTTCACCTATGACACCCACCGGCAGTGGTATGTCGTCAACTGTCAAAAATTCACGGCTATGAATAGAGCTCCTTTCCATTCCGAGAAACAGAAACACAACACTTCTATTCATAGTCAAGACCACCGTGATGTGAAATGAAAACTTTTTGCAGCGTCCAAAGAGAATAGAATCCAATTAAACGATTTGACGTTATTTAAAACCAACTTATCTATGGTACGTATCTTAACGGTTAGTTTTTGTCTTAGATATATTAACTGTAACACATAACTAGTCCATTTGACAGATTGGCGACGAACGCCCCAAGCTAAACGTGAGCTTAAACACGTGAATAGGCCGAAATTCTTTAAGTAATTTACTTAACCCTTATCATCATCAATTTAGGCACTATTGTTCTTTGATCGAACTGCAGAATAAACTTGGTCAAACTTTCCTAGGGCCAGTTTACAGTGATCTTTAATTTGCACAGCTGGTAAAGGGAGTAGGGGTCAAGATATGTTGGTAATGGATAGTAAGTGATAATATACGCCCATCCCTAAATCGGATGTTCGGCTTAATCACATTGGTTTTGTTTTACGATCGGTCGTGAACTGTTGCGACTAATCGCTTTGTGAATGTGTTGGGGGCGATAGACCGTGGTGTATATTATTCTTTATTTTCTTACATTTATTTGCATCTAAGTATCTCTTCTAGTTCAGTGTGCTGTACTGGTGCTGCTGCTGCGGCTGCAGAAGACCTCAAACGGCGAAAGTATAGTAGCCTTGGTGTTAACTTTAATTTCGAGCCGTTTTGGGTTGAAACCCTCGGGTCGTGGGGTCCGAGTGCTCATCTTCTTTTTAAGGAAATGTCCAAAAGGTTGGTTGACACTTCCCGTGATCCAAGAGCTGGTTTTCAGCTTGGTCTTTGCCATTCAACGTGGCAATGCCGCCAGTCTCTTGGACACAGTTCCAGATGACGGCGATGTGGAGGAATTTTGATGCCTCATTGTGTATTTTTTTTTAGTTTAATAGTTCTAGGTTTTCTTTATATTATTTGTGTAAATATTGTTTAAACTTATAAATAATAAAGTTACTAAATTAAAAAAAAAGTAAAGAAAAAATACGAATTAATAAAAAATAGAAAAAGCAAGTCGAAATTACGAGAAAATACATGTTTAATTAATTAAGTAGGTAATGTGGGTATGCAGTAAGTAACAGTTATGGCTCAGACCATACCCATAAATATCTTAGAATTCATGCAAACCTAGTACTTTGTACTTTTCATGGGTAGTTCCACTGCGCTCCAAAACCCATTGTTCTCATAATTTTAATGTTCATACATTGATTCCACTGCCGCTCCAAGAATTTTTAGCAATAAAATATTTCAATATTTTAGTTCCACCACGCTCCAATAAATTTTGAGTAGAGTTAGCAAAAAATGTAGCATTGTTTCAGATTTAAGAATGTTTCAAGTAAAATAAATACCTAAGTATGATTCCATAATTTAATACGTTTCACTTTTTGTTTGAAGTATACCTGCTTGACTATACTCGAGGACAAGTGTGATCTTCTATAAACAAGTCTCTTTTGCATTAAGTCTTGACGTAACGAAACTATGTTGGGGGGGAATGATTCATAATTCTAGGTATGTAGGTAACTATCTTATACTGTCTTTCCTTAACTTGTAATACTTTGTTCATGCTATAAATATTTTTAAGCAAGGTCCAGCGCATTCAGGTATAATTATATAATTCCTGTAAATGCAAAATATTATAAACTTTTTTTTGAAGAGTAAGTATGGAGTTTCTTACCCATTCTACTCCATACGAAACTACCTTTTGGAAGAAACTAGAATAACATTTTCTTATATGACGTTCAAAAGTAATAACGGTCTCATTGAAATAAATTATTTGACTTTGACTTTGAATTTGACAACAATAAATTATTTTCACCTCCTAAAAACCAGCTGCATTCGTTCGTCTATATTTCTCATCTGATTACCTTTCTGAAATACTAAAACAAACTACAAAGTTTCGTAACACTAAGACAATATCTCATTACGTTTCGAAGTACAAGTATCTAGTACATTGAGCACTAAGTATGCTTATGAAACCCTAAGAGGCCGAAATTGACAACATCGAGAGTTGATGTCGAAAACGAAACTTAGTGGTCGACTCGTTCAGACTGATCGAAGTGCTAAGGTAACTTGGCCACTGAGAAAGGCAAAGAAAGAAGGTTCAATTTGGTAAACGGCTGCAGAAAACCTCAAACGGCGAAAGTATAGTATCCTAAGCGATAACTTTATTATCGAGCCGTTTGGGGTTGAAACCCTCGGGTCGTGGGGTCCAAGTGCTCATCTACTTTTTAAAGAAATTTCCAAAAGGTTGGTTGACACTTCCCGTGATCCAAGGGCTGGTTTTTACCTCGGACAGAGGTTAAGCAATGCCATCCAACGTGGCAATGCCGCCAGTCTCTTGGGCACATTCCCAGTTGACGACGATGTGGGGGAATTTTTTGATGCCTTATTGTCTTAGCTTTTTTGTTTTTGTTTTAATAGTTATAGGTTTTCCTTTTTTATTTTTTCGTGTAAATTTGGTAAAGAAAAAATCTTAGGCTTAGGCTAGGCTCAGGAAACTTATTTCTTACTACCCAAATGCATTTGAGCATTTGGGTAGTAAGAAATAAGTTTCACTATGTGTACAAGACTGTATGTGCTGTGGTGTGTTGTGTGGTGTTTAGGGCAGGGCAGTACACGGACTATACATTAATAAGCAAAATGATGCATTTTCCGAATACTTATATTTCGTGCTGGCTGAATAACGAAAACGGAGGCAGGAGAATCGATGAGGTTTTCCTTTTTTTAAGCAGTGGCGACTACCAAAATATCGCCGATGCAAAGAAGACGAAGAAGAAGAAAAACTAGGCACTAAAAAGCGAAAAAAAAAAATTTTTAACAAAAAAGACAACCGCACTTTTTTCGCTTTTTAGTGTCTACTTCTATATCATACAAATTAATTACGAAAAAGTGACTTCAAAAAAATTCAACCATCCCTTAATTTTCTACCCTTAGGGGTAGAATATTTTCTTGAAATTTATATGGGACCAAATTTGAGGTATACACTATAAATAATCATCGAAATTGAATTACACTGACAAAAGTTAGGCGGGGTCAAATATAAAAAAAAAAAACAAAAAAAATCATAAAAATGTAAACTACTGGGCCAAACTGTTAAATTTTTATGGGACCAATTGGCAACTATTCCGCATCAAACTAAAGAAGAATCACATAAACCAGATCATAAATCTCAGCGTAATCGGTGTACCTACATACCTACATTAAAAAAATACCAATCGAATTGAGAACCTCCTCCATTTTGAAGTCGGTTAAAAATAATTAAACTGTTTTGGATATGGATCCCGCAACGAATTTCGTAAGAAAATAATAGCAGGAAAGAAAGAAAAAACAGCATTTTCCATATAACCTACGCGAAATTCAGTTTTTACTTACTCCTTCGCCACATGCACAAATGCTTATATTTGACCTGTGTTGCGACAAAATTAACACTGCTAGCTTACAGATTGACATAACTTCGTTGACGGTTTTCAGTAGCACAAACACAGTCCAATAACACCTAATAAAACAAGTGGTTAACCTTCTGCCCCTTCCTACCCATATAACCCAGCTCGTTATCGGTTCATAGTTCGGTGGATAATAATTGCGATAGTTACCACTTTACCACACCGACACCGGCCTAACGAGATAATGACTGACTCCAACAAGTTTAGACTACATCATTCTTACATTTATTGGAGATTGGCTGTGGAGGGTTTAGGCTTGATTTATTGTTTCAAGCTTATAATATGTTGTTTTATGATTTATGTGAAGGCCATCTCTGATTATTCTGTAATACGGGATGTGTGTGTGTGTGGGATAATTATGTCAACTCTACGCATGCTAATAGCAAAACAATTGTTCGAAAATGACTTTTATAAATACACATGCATCAGTGCACGGTTTCTAGGGGTACCTGTTTAAAGTTTAGCTTTAACATACAACATTTAAATGTTGTTTTAGAAAAAAAATTAAAGATATTTGGAGTTTTGACAATATCTGATGAAGAGGTCTCAAATTTTGAAGACCTCGTTAGGGTAGTTGCGAGACGTGCGTAGCACAGCTTCTGACGTCCTTTTTGTGATTTTGGTCTCAGTCAAAGATTTATTTGCAAATAAATGTGGTTAGAATAGTTCGTACGATGGTAAGTAGTGTATTAGTAGCTTAACATATTTAATCATAACATGCAAATTTTTGGTATACAATAGATTATTTAAATGTAAACTTAAGGAATTATTTTATAGTACAGAAGGAATTCGCAATTTACCACCTGCATAAAGCCCTTCTGAAGCGGACCATGGAGGTAACCAGGGATCTTGTTATAAACTTGAATACAATAGGATAGCAACTTCGCCTATAAAATGTAGTTCCGTTTTCATTCTATTTATTTATTAAAACTTTATGCACAAAATGTAATAAAACACTGTACAAAGGCGGACTTAATGCCTTAGGCATTTTCTACCAGTCTACCTTAGGGTGATGCAGAGACAAAACACGGTAGGTACAAAGGCGCAGAAATTAAAAAAAATGTATATTATAATAGATACATATAAACATACATACAAACAATATATATATATACATATAAAAGAATAGAGGGAGCTGAAAATACACTGATGGAGAAACACAACAAATCAATTGTGGGACGAGTCTGCCAACTTCTTATGCAAGTGTTCGCAAAATGTAAACCGACTGGTGGTCGTCCTGATATTTTGAATGAGCGCATTCCAAAGGAAAACCGCCTGGACAGGAAAAGAAGATTTAAGAAAACCAGAGCGGTGAGAAGGACATCGTAGGAGACGATTATTGGAGGAACGAAGATTCTTGCTGTGCGCAGAGCATAAATATTGAAAGTGAGAAGTCAAGTAAGAAAAATTCTATTATGATGTCTTGTTTTGGACTCGTGCTTGCTTGCTCAACCTCATTTTAAGCTCCCTTCAAGGAGATTATCTTAAAACAGACCTATTGTATACTCGCTTCCCTCTTCGCTTTCCTAAGAAATGCTCCCTAATTCCGGAACTATTTCAGTGGCATCATTCAGTCATTACCTATACCCAAAGTAGGTCTTCCACCACTATAAATACACAATCACGTGGTTTGCCTATTAACCGTTGTCTGTTAGTCTGCGCGTCAGTTACCAACCTATAGAAAGTGGTCATTGTATTCATGCCAGTTGCCAATTGGCATCAAGCCGTCTATTTCTTAGAAATGGTAACCTAGTGACGTCATCTTTATTGCCTAGTATGGTGTTGGTATTGCCAAAAGTGTATCTATTGTTGTGTGATCATGATAGGTATAGTCTAGGATTTATTTGAGGAAATTTAGGCTTTGCTTAGTGTTCTGGTTAATTTATTTTGAAATTTTGGTTTTGGATTATTTTTACCGGCCGATGACCCGAAGAAGGCAGCCGGTGATGGCTGGGTGCGGGAGGCAGAGGACTGGGAAAAATGGTGTGTCATGGAGGAGGTTTATGTCCAACAGTGGACCTTTAGTAAGGTGACGTGATGTGTGATGATTATTTTTAGAGACATTTTTTTTCTTTTTGCTACAATCATGATAAAACTTACTGTTCTTGAGATTCACGGTCTACTTGGTGGTTTTAAACAATGAAATCCTTTTTACAGTCTAATAAACTTAACAAGGCGTCTATGAAAAACTTATTAGAAACATTTCTTCTTTCATTTCTTCTTTCATTTTTTCTTAACGGCTGAAAATTATTGTCTATTTTTAGGGTACCGTTCCTCAAAAGGAAATAAACGGAACCCTTATAGGATCTTTATCCGTTTGTCTGTCTGTCTGCCAAGACTCTCTTTTGAGGAACTCTACGGAAAAGAACGAGCAAGAAACTTCAGATAGAAGGTGGGTGCATAGACACTGAAGATCGGTGTCATTTGAGAACCCCCACCTAGATAGATGGATAATAATATGTGAGGACATAATAATAATATGTGGGGACATTTTTCACACACGGCCATCTGACCCCAAACTAGGGAGACCCTGTACTATGGGTGTCAGACAGCTGATATACATACACAAATACATTTTTTTTTGTAAATACATACATATATAGATAGACAACATCCAGACACAAGGCAAACACAAGAGCTCATCACACAAATGTTTACCCTGGGCGGGAATCGAACCCGCAACACGCTGCGCAGCAGTCGATCGCTCAGCCACTGCGCCAACCGTGTCGTCACCGGATAAAACATTTATTTAGGGCACACAAAAGACCAAAAAATCAAATCAAATAAGGATTAGACAAAGTGCGGTGTACGTCTCAAGGTTGCACCAAATTGGTGTCCAGTTCAGCATGTGTCAGGCAAATATACCTGACGCTGATATTCTTCTGAATCCCTGCAGTGACATACGCACGTCGAGCAGATGAGATAGATCGGTGTTGACAGGTGTTGTGGCAAAGTTTAATGGGAAGTTCTGTCAGAGTACCCGCAATTCAAATCATAATATACTCAACAATATAGTTTTCCACCTGAAGATCCTTGAATATAAAGGTTTAAATAAGATACTGATGTGATTGAAATACTTACGTTTCAATCATTGCGACATTAACAACTTTTTTGGCCATTCTAAAATTAGTTTTGGCTCAAATACGAGACCAGTTCACTTGTATAAAGAGTTTAATTCTGAATGTATGACTAAATGAGTGACGCAATTAAATTTAAGACTTTCAAGACTGTCGACGTCTATCATTCTATTAAATCCGATTTAGAATTTAAGATTGATGTGAATAAATCGTGCAAGATGTTTGTTACGCATATTATGTACAGACGCCAGCACATCAAGGTACTACAATCTGTCACATTTCTTTAATCGATTTTCAACTTTATGGTTAAAGAATAAGGTTCAAGATTGATTAGGAAAATGTGACAGTTTCGGGTAGGTTGACCTGCTGGCGTCTGTACTAGCCCATGACTTTGTCTGCGTAAAATTGAGAATCAAACAAAAGTCCTATATTATCTCAGGAGACCATAAGCCCTACTTAATTGATCTCATTTGCGGCTGGTAGGAATATGGCGTTGTAGGCACGGATATCGTGGTCTTACAACGGGATAAAATCCTTTGTTTTAAGTTAGATCAATATCTATAGGTGTGCCAAAGGATCATGGCGAGATTCATACATTCATTTGTGTAAAAAAAAAGTAATTTAGAGGGTTTAAAATATTTTCCAATGTGAAGAATACATTACCAGGAGTAGATTGATATACCTACTTAGCATATTTTTAAACATATTACGAAATGAAAATAACACTTTTTCGTTTCATCTCGATGCCCATTTTGTGTTTATAAAAAAAAGAAACTGACAAGCGATGTTAACGGATCCATAAAATGGGCAGACAAGTGATGTGACAAGTGTGTGGAAAAAAATAAGCATTATTTTTTATATTATTTCCCATAAAACGATACAATTTCAATGTAAGAACTGCGAAATGCGAAAACTGAAATAATGAGCTTTTCGTTAAACTATTAACTTAAAAATATTGTAAATGCCTGAAGATTAGGTACCCAAGAATATAAGAATTTGAATTTCAACTTCTCTAAACATCTTCATTTTTTTGTACAAATCCTGCCATTATTCTTTCAGCTAATTCTATGCAGCCGTTTAAGCGTGAAAGAGTATTAAACATCCATCCATTCTTACAAACTTCGTTGTCATTCCCAACCTGACTTAATAGTTTAGTTTGGTTTTCCATCTGATGTCATGCACTAGAAGTTTTTCAAGTACCAACTTCTGTTCTACTTGTATCATCGCCAAAGATCCTACATTACGGTACACAAATGCCGTTTTCTTCACCTCCTTGATCTGCCGGTCTAGGCCGTGAACATCTCCCTCAGTAAACTTAGATGAAGTGAGCATGAAGGTTGGCGCTCGTTGTAGCGTTCTATGGGAGAGGCCCATTTTCAACAGTGGACCTCTTTCGGCTGATGATGAAATGATGAGGCATGAAGTGCGTTAACAGGAACGCGCGCGGCGCGGCGGTTGCGTGTTAGCAGGAATGACAGCTCATCTGCAGCTAATTTCACCGAGAAAGATTTTTTGTAGAATAGCTCTGCTGATGCAAGGGATTCATAGCTAACTTCATCATAATTTATCGAGGAATAGCTTTTGCTTGCAGCTTTGCTTACGGGATGTTTTTTACGGTTTGATAGGAAAATATAATTTGCAACAAGCCGGGAACCCGAATTTATATACCAGATATACATTTTTGTATGTAGTTTATATTTTTGTAAGTTTATCTCTTTTTATTTTATTTTATTTTATATGCACCTTCCATATTATCTCTTCATCACCCTTAGTTGACTGGTAGAGAATGCCTAAAGAAATAAGTCCGCCTTTGTACCTTTGTGCATGAAGTATAAATAAAAAATAAATAATAAACGGACACAAACTTAACTTTAATTTATAATTTTTTGAAATTATAGTGCCGCCTGCCTTTCGTATTGAATAGTGGCCTTTATGGAAAACGCTCTATAGACTGCGCTACTCAGGTACTGCCGCTGCAAACACAACCTACCAAAATGGGGGAGTATAGATCCCACCGACACCCAGTGTGAGTGCAGTGATCCTGACCAGACAATGGCCCACTTACTACAGTGTCCAAAGTGCCTCTACACCTGCCGCTTCGAGGATATTAAAAACGCCACTAGTGCTGCGATAAATGTGGCAACCTACTGGTTCCAAGTGGTTTAATTACAAAAGATGGTTTTTCTTTAAACCAGGTTTAAACCATCGAGCCTATTATAGACAACTGCCTGTTTTATATTAAAAACTTTATCAGAGTCAGAATGAGGTTCGAAATACAAAAAATGGCTCAATGGTTTAAACCTGGTTTAAAGAGAAAACTTCTTTTTAATAAGACTAGACTGAAGTAGTCTAACAAAAAGAAAAACCATCGATCTAAAAAGAAGAAGTGATGATAGTGAAGATTTTTACAAAACAGCACTATTGTACTATCTTGACGAAGATTCTTTATCATTATTACCGTTAGCCCTAGACATAACAACCACATTAACAAAATAACACAAAACAAGACAATATCAAAGAAAAAGTCTTAAACACTTGGACAGCCTCAGCATCTATTTCAACGACACAGTATTAGCTTTCGCCACATTTTAAAACGAGCGAAGTCGCCGACTTTTCTAGTGTCGCACGTCGGGTCAGTGACCTGGAAATGGAAAAAGAACTATTTGGCATCCGTTTGAGTCGATGTTACGTGACGTTTCTTTCATGTTGCTTTTAGGGATCCGTGGAATGTAACGGTTTTCATGAAAGCAGCTGTTGTCTGAAGACATGGTAATGAGTAGTAACTGGTTGCTTAAGTGCACTTTTTGGAGGTGTATCTCGACAGTTTGATTTCTCATTGTTGAGTATTTCAGTAGAGGACCTTTGGCTACATACATTTAGGTTAATGATCTACCTGACCAATGATCCTAAACCTAAATGCTATGTAGCTACAGCATACTTAAACTTATAAAGCTAGATTTTATTGATTTCTCTTACTTATTTCAAATTTTTCGACAGTAAAAGTATAAATTAAAAAAAAAAAAAAATCGGATGTGTAGTTTCGAAGATTAGCTCCTATGTCCAAACTTACAAACTTACCTGTTTATAATAGTGTAGATAAATGCAGGTCCAAAAGATCGATTCTGTGTTACTTACATGAAAGTAACTTCATGTTCATAATTACTTGCAAAGAAAGCGACACATGCGATTTAGTACCGAGAATGACACTAATATTCATAAAATAAGAAGCTCTTGTACGGAACTCATCATACAACAGACATCTCACTCTTACCCATTTATTTTTACTTACAAACTGGAAGTTGGATGTGTTATTTGAGAACGTTGGCAGCCTGATTGATCGTAGACGTTTTGAAATAAAATATTCTGAATATATCTACCGTTTTATGAATGAAAACTATTAACGATTTGGTTGAAAGAAAACTATTTAGTTGTGCCTAGAAATCTGAGAAGTTAGGCCACACTTTTGGCCTAGTATTCGTAATGTATTTTATGTGTAATGTATAATTACAAAACTTTTTTGTTCCAAGAAATACATTTTCTTTGAGAATTATTCGAGTGTAACTGTGAATTGACTGTTTAGAGATTTCTACAAAGGTCGTGTTTTCTGCAAATAAATTATCCAAATCTTAACAAAGTAATATATGTTTGTTGAAGCATCCCACAATAACTACCGAATAAATTTTGGTCAAATTTTGCAAAAATATTCTGTACTGGTCTGGTCAGTCAATAGGCTATACATTATACTACTGTAAGACTGTTTGTCAGACATTTGGCCTTCTGACTACCCGTTACGACTGTCAAAAAAATCTATTTCTCAACTTCATTAGCTAACGGAGTATTCTGGGCATAAAACTTCAAGACCGGGTTAGGAATACTACCATCCATTCCATCACGAAAATAACTGACGTCATTAGGAAAGCTGTCACGCTGAAGTAGAATTGGGCTGGTCACATCTGCCGCTTGTCAGACGATCATTGGGCCAAACGCTTGCCTAATGGGTCCCTTTACATGGCAAGCGACATCGCGGCAGGCCCAGGCGAAAGTGGCGGGATGATCTGGACTCTTTTGACAAAGACTGGTCTGAAAGAGCCCTTGACAGAGAAAAATGGAAGGAGAATAGAGAGGCCTTTGCCCTGGAGTGGGAAAATACAGGCTGAAAAAAAAATCTTCAATAAATAGCCAAAATTGTTCACGCACTTCATCCAGGTTGACGCATCTTTGCTAACTTCATTTTCACATAACTAATTATCATCTATATTATCTTACGCAACGTTTTCATGTACGTCATTTGAGATGGCAGACTTAGTAGTGACGCTTGATAAGCCATTACCCTCTTCTTGTGATTCTTTAGAGGAGGTTAATGGCCTAGGTCTTCTTCAAGGCCCTTTTGTGTTTGCTCTGTCTTCCGATTCATCATGTGTTGCGGGTTATAAAGGTCGGTGGCACCAGGCTTTTTAGTTGGGTAATGGGTCCAGGGGCGGCAGACTCGGGGACGTCTGTCGCCCCCACATACATCAGGACCCGAGGCGACGGTGCGTAGTGTTCCACGCGCGCCCCTCTTAGACGTCCGGGGGAGAGTCCAACACCTCTTTCCGCCCCCTGACCCGAGAAGTGACCGACACAGGCGGGCCGGCACCAGTCGGGGGTTGCGGAAGTATCTCCGGTTCCCGCGACTCCCGACGTAGGCGTGAGATGGAACACCGGAGTGGATTTTAGTCAGTAAGAGTCTGACAGAACCCTCCGCCCGACCCAGGGCGGAGGACATCCATTTCCACATCGGAACAAAAAAAAAAGGTAGCAGGCTAAAAAAAACGACTAAACATAGACGGCACCAATTAATACTGGACCATGAATTTACCATCGGTTATCACCACGCTTAGCAAATAAATACGGGGTTCATCATCTGCCAAGCCTTTTCCCAACTATATTGGGGTCGGCTTCGTATCTATCCGTATGAAGCTGAATACCAGTGTTTTTCATGGAGCAACTGCCTATCGGACCTCCATGACCCAGCTAGGTAACACGATACCCTTTGATAAAACTTGTTGCTGCAGACTTTTTAGCTTCTGACTACACATAACGACTACTAAAGATCTACGAATGACAACCGGGACCAACGGTTTTACATTTTTCAAGTCACAAATTAGGAAATGTTATTTTTTTTACATTGATTACTCTCTTAATTTCCCCTAAACCAGCTTTAAGATATGAAAGAAAGAAAAGAAAGAAAAATCATTGATTGGCCCGCACAAGACAAACACACAAAAATAACAAGTATGAATTGTAAAATAAATAAAAAATAAACGAAATTGGTCCTGTACTAGGCCAAAAGGCTCCTATCTCAGCATGGTGCTGTAACATTAAAAAAAAACGTCACAGCGCTGATATTCTGAAAGGGCCCATAATACCGACAGGTAAACAAAAAACAGGGTTTACTTATGTGTGATTATTAAAGTCATACAAAGCATACATAGCAAACATACCTACTGATGCAAAACCACACAAACATTTTGTTTCAACGTGCGAATCGCAACTGCAGACTTCAAGAACACAACCTTTTTTGCATACATTCCGCAATGAATATCTTTCTTCCAAGAATTTTCACTCAAACGCAAAATACTCATTGACAAGGCCTTCAAAAAGCCATGTCTTCACGTTGTGCAACAAAATGTATGAGTGATTGCGACTTACCGGCCGGTCGGCAAATGAAGCCCATTCATTATGCAGATAGACAGTCTTACTTTTATTTGCCATAACTAAGTGAGAAGGAATAGCATCCTGTGTAGAATGCGACAGCAAATTAAGTGTGCGATTAATTTGTCGCAATGTGGTTATTGATTTATTACCTACTAGTTGATCAAGAATGTAGCAATGTATGAATATTTTAGTATTATATTTACGAAAACCATTAAAAAAATAATAATTTGCTGTTCCAAATGTACGGATTGGCGGATATTTTTTGCGTCCTATAGTAAATGTTGTCCACAATAAGAACAATGATCACTTTTCTGGTTTCTAATAAGCAATAAGGCATGTAAAAGTAGCATTTTAAAATCTATTTCAGCAATAATGTTTTTTTTTTAAGATTGATAATATAGATATGTACTTTAACTAGCTCGTGGCTAAGTTAAAGCCGTACAGATCGATCGGTCAAAGGTTAAGCTACGCTAGCCGCGGTCGGTCTGTGGATGGGTGACCATCCCTTTCATACCGAGTTCCCTCCGTGCCTCGGAAAGCACGTAAAGCCGTTGGTCCCGGCTGTCAATTCTAGATCTTTGCCAGTCGTTACGGGTAGTCAGAAGCCAGAAAGTCTGACAACCAGTCTTACCAAGGGGTACCGTGTTACCCAGTAACTGGGTTCTGGAGGTCCGATAGGCAGTCGCTCCATATAAAACACTGGTATTCAGCTGCATCCGGTTAGACTGGAAGCCGACCCCAATATAATTGGGAAAAGGCTAGGCAGATGATAAATATAGATATGTACTAGAAATTAACCCACTTCGTTGATATTTAAGTAAATAGATATTAATATTATAAATGTTTTTTGTTGTTTTGTTACGTTTTACTGCTAAAGTACACAACTAATTTTGATCAAATGACAATGCCAGATCCTGCCCCACCCATGTACAGAAAAAGTAACCCATGTACAGAAAAGTAAATTAATGAAAATAATTGTAATGAATATAGAACCTTTCTATACTAAATTGTTTTTCTTTAGAACTTGCAGATTACGAAATACCTACCCACAAAATACAAACGCATTTTGCCTAAAATACAATTTTACCTATAATCAATGTCATTATTGTTTTTAGATTTAAACGGAAACCGCAAGTACTACAGTCACTAAGACTAATGTGTAGTTATCAGCAATAAATAAACAGTAAGATGCTACATATTGCACATGACTTTTATTGAGTGGGGCAAAGTTCTATAGAGTTTCTGGCATTGTCCTTTGTTACAGAGCCTAATGTCCAAGAAAGGATATGTACGCTACTTTTTAATTCGCGACTAAATCTGCTACCGCGATAACCGACATTCAAGCGGACGAAGTCGCTACAAAAGCTTGTATAAAATATTTTTACAAAAAAGAAACCATTTATTTTAATACATCACACACTAATGATAATAAAGAGTGTTGATCATGGAGTTTCTTGCTCGTTCTTCTCCATAGAAACCTACTGTTTGGAACGAGCAACTAGCTTCAACTTTCTGACTGACTGACTCTGACAATTCAAAAGTACCTGTAAATAGTAATGAATAAATGATTTTGAGTTTGGGTTTGGAGTTTAATAACAAAAGGCATAGCTACTGTAACATTGCCCACACGCATCTTAATTCTTCAAAATCATTAAAAACGAGTCTGTCTTTCAAGAAAATATCAACAAAGAAAAAAACGTTTTGAACATTCGCCTAGTGTGTCAAGAATGCATTCTCAACTAAAATGACAAAACAACAACCAATATTTTTAGCCTACGTTTCATCAGAAGCTTGTTGTCCTAAAATATTTAGGTTAAACGGATAATTTTTAAATGTAGACAACTATACTTGTCTCCATTCATCTTCTTTAGAATTTTTTTGTTTGTTTGCTTTTTTAAATATTTTGTTGCATTTTTTGGGTTGTAAAAAAAATGAAAATTAGTAATCATAAAGACTACTAATTCAAGGTTTTTGACGAGTTTATCCAAAAATTTGCATGGATTTTTTTATATGATTTTCTTTTTCTTCCCGTGATCCAAGAGCTGGTTTTTACCTTGGTCAGAGATTAAGCATTTGCCGTTCATCAGCATCCGTGGCAATGCTGCCAGTCTCTTGGGTACAGTCCCAGTTGACGGCGATGCATCGTGCTTTATTATATTAGGTTTTATTTTAGTTTAATACTTTAGGTTTTCTTTTTTTATTATTCTTGTAAATATTGTACATACTTAAAAACAATAAATAATTATTTTGTTGGTAAAATAAATAACCCTGAGATCACTTTTATCTTATATATACTTTTATATATAAAAATTAACATTTTTAAATATGTAGAAGAAGTTAAAAAAAATTGTGTTAAAATATTAAAAATGAAAAATCAGAAAAGGACGACTACCTAGACCACATTTTCGTTAAATTGACAAAAAAAAAGGATTTTTTAATCAAAAACATGGGTACTTAAATAAATTAATAATTTAATTTCCACAAACATTTTATGCTGACCGTCCCCAGTTGTAATGTGTGGGAAAACCGCGCAGGCGTCATCGCTAATTTAGTGCAAACATGCAGATGCGCTCGCGTCGTTTTGCTCCAACCGTCCTGTTTGTTTCGGTGGTACATTTGTACGACTACCCACATTCTGCGTTATGCAACCCATCCGGTACAAGTGTGGCTTAATTGTCTGCATGATGATTTGTGGCCGCATCTTGTTTGATACATGTATTTGATGTTTTTTGGTATAAGATACTTAATTGTTGTTTTGTTTGCTTCAGAATAAGAAGAGGGAAAATATGAATACCGTTTTCATTTGAAGCGTTTCCTGTCTACAACTAATAAGCAAGTAGCTAAATTGTTTTTTTTTTTTACCCGTGATACTCGTACGCTTGACCACTATCTCACCTGATGGGAAGTAATGATACGGTCTAAGATGGAGACGCTTGCCTAGAAGTAACCTATTCACTCTTGACTTAAAGACTCCCAGGTTGTAGCTATTATGAAACACAGACTCAGGCAGGGAGTTCCACTCCTTAGCAGTACGCACAATAAATGTGTATTGTGTTCCCAAATCGTTATGTGCGTATTGAAAATTAATCTTTACATTTTGAAAATATGTGTGCCTTTGTGTTGTTTTGTTTTGAATATATGTTTGCAGCTTATGGTTAAGTTAAAATCGTATGTATCGGTCAATCATGGTTAAGCCACGCTTGCTGCGGTCAGTTCTTGGATGGGTGACCATCCATTTTATTCCGAGGTCCCTCTGTGCCTCGGAAAGCATGTAAAGCCGTTGCTCCCGGCTGCAATTCGTAGATCTTTGACAATCGTTATGGGATATTCAGAAGCCTGAAAGTCTGATAACCAGTCTTACCAAGAGGTATCGTGTTACCCAGTAACTAGGTTGTGGAGGTAATGTAACCAGTATTTTGTAAAGACTTGATTTAAAAGAGTGTCCGTGGAGTTTCTTGCTCGTTCTTCTCCATGACTAATCAGCCAACTTGACAATTCTACGAGTAATAGGCTATTTTACCAAAAAAATCTAATTAGTCCATCAGTTAGATTATCGAAAAATATTGGATACGTATTTTTTGTTTTATTAAATCAATAAAAACTGACAAAGATAAAACGCATCAAAGATCATGAGTAGGGGTTTGTGACGTCACTTCGCCAGTAAAAGTGTACTGACATAGTGATGTCACACGAGTTTTCGACGCACTGTATCGTCTTCATTTTTTGTTTACGTGAAAAAAGAAAAACACGTGTACAATATTTTTTGGAAATTATCTGACAGACTAATTAGATTTTTTTGGTAACATTCCCTACTACCCTACCCTATTGAAATAAATGCTTTGATCTTGACTTTGAACTTTCTTTTTTAATGATTAGTCCTTCTAACTCTCATTTTAATTACAAACGTTTTTTTACCTTATCTATAATAAGGTTACTTTTGCTTTCATCAACCGTCGTACCAGACATATTAATTTCAACAAACAATAACCATGTTAATCTCCAAAATCACGAGGTAAACGCAAACACCATTAAAGTTTAACTTGACAGTCTCTCGGAAGACTCCAACGTTGTTCAAGTATCACTTTACTTAACTCCAACTTGACTAGACAGTACAAATAACTTATTTAGTTGCACAAAGCTGCCGCTCTGCCATTCAGTTAAGACTGCTATTGTGTTAGTTTGTCAATTAAAATTTGTATTGTTGCTCATTCAGACGGGTAGTCTGGGGTGGTGTTTGAGAAAAATGGATTTTGTTGGTGAAAGCGCCAGTGAAGCCCGCGAAATTCAAATAGTTCAAATTTTTTGCAATTTTCAGCTCAGCATCTGGTTAAGCCATAAGTCACTTATTTCTTAACAAAATGCATTGTGTAGAAAATAAAAGTTAAATACAAACATTTAAAATAACTCAAAATTCATCATCATCATTTCAGCTGAAAGACGTCCACTGATGGACATAGGTCTCCCCCAAAATGGGGGGTTTTGCCATAATCGCCACGCTTGGCGGGTTTGCGATCGCAGTATGGTTGTTACAAAGGTACAGAGAACGCTGCTGCCCATTCTCTGGTGAGTCCCTTAGACGCCTCTTACGACACCCACGGGAAGATATGGGATGGTGCTATTCTTTACCTCCACGGACTAATTGTCTGTAAGATGGTGTAAGTTTCGTTTAATTATACCTGGTAGATTTTGTGTGATTGTCAATGTTTTGTCCGCGACAGACACAACTTCACGTGTTAATTAAACTATATAATATGAATATAATTACAAATATTCACTTACTAAATGATTAAGAGAATGTTCTAGTTTAACATATATTTTTTTCAAATTATTTACACTGCACATTTTGACGTGATTGTCAGTTTAAAACTTGTAAAAGTCGTTAAATAGCCCCTTAACGTGTTACAAACACACAGACTAGGTAATTTAGAAGAATATCTAATCAATTAGGCTATAAATGACTTTTATTAACTTGATATTTAATTTTCATCACAATGCGCTATGGAACGACAAATTGTACTATGAAACACTATCTTGATACAACCTGAAAAAAAAAGAAATTGACCCAATCCTACGACCGTTAACCAAGCGAATCTCAAACTTGGAATCTAACTAGAAATCTCCGCCATCAACGTTCCATATTTAAAAGGGTTCGATCTTCAAAGGTAAGATAATAAATCAAATTTTGTACTCCCGCCGTTCCCTAAGGATCGTAGTGCAACGATCTTACGTCACGCATTGCGTGTGAGTCGTCCTTTACAACGTTTACTACTTGCTATAAATAGGGATGCGAATTTAATATCGATACTTCTGTTACGATGCTTTGAAAATGTTGTACTTTAATCTTTTTATAGATGACAGTTAAGTTCTATTATAACGATTATGAATTCTCCAAAGTATTCGCTGAGTTTCTTCTTCGCAAATTGCCAAATTCCTGCTATAAATGTAAATTAGGCTTTAGACTTAGACAAAAAGTGATTCCGATTAGGCATTTCTTGATACAAAATAATATTGTCTAACAAGTCCGCTTTACTGTTGACATGACTCTTGCAACCATATTCTCATTGTTGAAGTGTTGTGTCTGCTAATTAGGCAATTGAGCTCATATTTATGCTCTTAATAATTACAATATCGACACGGTTGGCGCAGTAGCTGAATGAGTACCTGATGCGCTGCGTGTTACGGGTTCGATTCCCGCATGAAACAAATATTTGTACAGCCTACAAAAAGTCATTCCGGGTCTGGTTTTTTGTATATATGCGAGTTTATGTTTGTAATGGCACCTACAATACAGAATAAATTCCTTGTGTAGAGCAACGTTTTTATTTAAAAAGAAAGAAATAAGAATATCGATACTTTTCATTCGATTGCCATCCCTAGCTATAAAACCCTGTGACATTACTCCGTAGTACGTACATGTAAGGGGTGTTTAACACGGGATGATGGTACATAATGCTTGGATATAAGTTCATTTGAAACAAACTGATCGGCGCACGCGACTTTTGGCGTTTAATGATTGCAATTATAATGCTTTCTACTGTAATGTGGGTATGAAATGTATTAAAGTCAGTAATTTCCACTTTTCGTATTTTAGGGTTCTCCGCTGTCTTTCTATTTGCCTGACCGCCCGTTCGTCACAAGGCTCTATTTAAAAAATCGTAATAAGTAGACACTTGATTTTTTTTCAGTGTGTATAACTATGACTATAAATATACGAAAAATATAACAAATAATAAAAATAAAATAAAATTGAAAATTACAAAAATACATACATTAAATGTGTTTTTTGTATAATAATAATAATAATAAATTTCGTTTATTTTCTCCCTTAAAACATATTATTTACAATTTAAGTTAGTATGTTGTGTAAATTTAAGTTAGTGTGTTATGTATGTTAATGTATGTTGAATACCTACATTTATTCGCAACATAACCGAATTAAATATATACAAAGCTTAAAAATAATAATATTATGAACAATTTCAAGAAAAAGAGGAGAGAGGTGAGGTCATTCGGCATCAAAAAACTCCTCCACATCGCTGTCAACGAGACACGTACCCAACAGGCTGGCAGCATTGCCACGTTGTATGGCAATGCTGATTCTTTGGCCCAAGAATAGACCAGCCTTCGGGTCACTTGCTGAGTCGACGAGATACCTGGCGAGATGTCCCGCAAAACGAGATGAACAAGTATATATAAACCTTTTTATATGTAGTGTTAAATATTGTACGCTAGTACAGAACCTTTCCTGCGCGGGTCCAACTCGCGAGGTTTCAAATAAAAGATTTTTCCCAAATCTTAACTTTGAATCTCAAAACCTCAAGGTTATCCGTTTACACGCGTTACTAATCGTAGATAGTATAAAACTACGAACAACGATCTGTTGTTTATCTCATACATTTTTGCGCACGAATCAGAAAGCTGAACTCTATAGGTACTGTATATAAATTTAATATTTATATTTACATTTATAATTACTTTGTTGATAAAGGTTATCACCAGTATGTTGTCGAGGTCATGATTCAGGAAATGGTTGGACTTATCACTAATTATTACGTCTCATTAACATTTTGACGGTTTTTCGGATATTTTCTTTTAATTTGGTCATTATGGAGAGATTTGTTACGTGATTGTCACGAAGAGGTGGTAATATGGAGTCTTTACAAAATTCCCATGGTTACATTTTAATGTTTAACCATAGATTCTCTAACCAAAGGCAGTGACGACACGGTTGGCGCAGTGGCTAAGCGAAGCTGCACTGCGTGTCGCGGGTTCGATTCCCGCACGGACCTACAGATAGTTGTTCCGGGTCTGGCTGTTTGTGTATGTGAGTTTAAATGTTTGTAAACGCACCCACGAGACATGAGAAATTCCAAGTGCCCACACGCAACTTTAAAAAAAGAAGATGAAAGAAGAAAGAATGAAAGAAATACTGTCATTTTATTTAAAAAAAAAACATTTTATTTCAGTCATATTATTATCATACATTTCACCCATAGCAAGTAAGTACATGTCATAAATAATAATTATTACAATACAATGTACAAAATTTTAAATTTAAATTACATTAATTATTTATGGTCTACTATAGCTTTTGCCCGCGACTTTGTCCGCGTGAATGTCGGTTATCGCGGATTAATAAGGAGCCTATGTACTTCCCCAGGGTTTAAGCTATCTTCATACCAAAATTCATTAAAATCGGTTCAGTCGTTTCATCGTGTAAGCGTAACAGACAGAGTTACTTTCGCATTTATAATATTAAATTAAAGTAAGTATGGAAAATATGGATATGACAACCGGGACAGTTAGTATCTACTAATAATACGCAGTTTACTTTAGTTTACTTGGTGTATTGAGAATTATTCAGTTATATTATTACATTTTATATTCTTAAGTTCGATCTGACAGCCCACACGACAGACGTCAAGTCCTTCTGATTCTAAAAGAGAACTTCTGTAAAATTCAAAAAACAACTCGCATCTCACATCGCTATTCACTCTCACTTCGCATAAGGTTCAAAATGACCTTGATATATTATTTGACACTGAATCGGGTTCGAGTGCGAAGTGAGCGTCGAAGTGACGGGGAAATTACCTTACAGAATGCCACTTCTTACGTCATCTCATACTTTATCTGTCAAAATCTACCTGTCAATTTAGTTCAACTCGCTGACACGCTCGCTCGCCGAGTTTTTAGAATGTCAATCAAGAAACTCACAGCGGATTCAGATTCGAAGTTTAGAATGAGGTCTTACAGAATCACACCCCTTATAATCACAACCATCATCTTCTTAATACTAATCTTCATTTTCTTGTCCTTATCCCATGTTACTTGTGGTCGGCAAAACATGTTTTCTTCTTCCATTCCATCCTGTCAACCGTCGTGCTGTCAGTGCTGTCACTGATTCCCTTTTCATTCATATCGTTCTTCACTCTATCTATCCATCTTCTCTTTGACTTTCCTCTCCCTCTCCGTCCATCCACAGTAATATTATATATATGCACGCCAAACTTCGGACGGATTTCTCCAAACCTGGAGGGAGAAGCACAGGATCGGAATAGATGAAAGTTATGGAGGGAAGCCCAGGAGTGGGAAAGAATAGGCTAACAAAACAATTGGTTGTCTGTAAAGTCGGTTTACGGACGATAGTTTTACGTGATAACGCCATAATTAAACATAATGGCTAACATATATAACATAAGCAAATAATGGCTTCCGTCGAGGTGGGTGTAGCTTATTGCTTGGGCCGATCGTGCCTCTCTATCGCTTGTTCCACTCTCTCGCTTGCACGCTCAGGCTCAGGCGGAACGTGACACTTTTTCGTGCGTGCAGCCGGTGTGCATCGATTTAAAAGACGTTATCACGTCAAAAAGCTAAATTTCAGGTAATCCAGTTCAAACGTTAAAGAGTTACCGAACATAACCAACCGCCAACATGCAATGGCTAAGTATGGCGATCACGGCTGAACCCCCCTTGGGGGAGACCTATGCCACAGTATAAGTATTAGTACTACCGTAGAGTAGCGACACGCTCCGCCTCCCTCTGAAACCGTTCCTCACCTCTCCCCGCGTCGAACGACTAGCTCTGGAAATTGCGTTTTTGTTCGCGCGGTCTGTATAGTCTATTATTTTAGTATTAGTGTAACAAATTATATCGTTCGTTTTTATGGAGTGCCGCGGGTGTGCCTATGCTGTGTATGTCTAAAGGTTGACATGATGACGATGACGGTCCATCCAAAATCCTATTCTCAAAAACTTTCGCCTCTAAAAAAGTTGTAGGATTAACAGTGACCCTTCCAAATATTTGCTTAAACCGTTACTCAACCATTTCACAATAGAAACTTATGAAAGTTTACACTCAACAAAAGCACGACACAGATTTTCAGTTTTGAGTGATTCCTTCACAAATATTTGTCAAACATTATACCTACATAAATCTAACTAGGTTAATCACATTTTATGATAAGATAAGTCACCGCCTACTGTAATATCAACTTTATATCAAATACGATAAGGTAGGTAATTCTTTAGTGGATTATATCTTTTTATTTATACATGAAGTAGAATAGTAAATAGTAAATAAACTAATTGAGGATTAGTATCGTGTGAGAAATGAAAGTAACTATGAAGAAGCTGATTATGTTACAATGTAAGAGAATTGAACTTTAGAAGCTTCCAGGCTCAGATTATGAAACAAAAGGCAGATAGACCACGCAGAATACTGAGAGTGAAGCCAAAAAAGCAAATACAAATTCAAAAGCGAATACCTACAACTACAAATAGAAATTTAAAAGCGAATACAATCACGAGATTTCGATTTTGTTTTATAATCTGGGGATCACAATATAATTACCAATTTAGGGGAGAACGCTAACTTCTGCAACACGGGAAATCTTTTTTACCTGTAACCTATGTTTGTGCCTACTTAAGAAATTATTATTATTAGTACCATTATTATATAACACCTATTGTGATCGCCAACATGCATCGGCCAAGCATAGCGAGATCGCCAACATGCATCGGCCAAGCATAGCGAGATCGCCAACATGCATCGGCCAAGCATAGCGAGATCGCCAACATGCATCGGCCAAGCAAAGCGAGATCGCCAACATGCATCGGCCAAGCATAGCGAGATCGCCAACATGCATCGGCCAAGCAAAGCGAGATCGCCAACATGCATCGGCCAAGCATAGCGATTTCGGCTTTAAACCTATGACCAGCAGAGGCGTCTAAAGATTGACATGATGATAATAATGATGATCTTTATTAGTAGTAGTGAAAAATATTCAGAACAGTGGCGGGACCTTCATACAACCCGAAAAGCCGGGCTTGCATATCAGCATCACATCATCATCAGCCCCAGAAGACGTCCACTGTTTAACAAAGGCCATAATCCCCACGCTTGGCAGGCGTCTTGGGGATCGTAGTGAAGTTAGAAATTAAGTATACGGAAGCCGCTGCTGCTCGACTCCCGGTTTTTCTTAGTCGCGTTCGACGACACCCTCGGAATGAAATGGGGGGGTGCTATTCTAGCCCGGACGCCCCACGGGTAGCATATCTGCATAACAGCATAACATGAGCTAATTATTAACTAAGCAAATTTCTGATTTTTTCTTACTTAATCATAAAAAAGCTGTTGGGCTTGCCCTAACCTTGACCCCTAGGCACGCCACTGATTCAGAATCGGAACAGCAGTTTCGTAGAGAAGCGCGTTTAAACAAAAAAAGGCGAACAAACTCATCAGTTTTATAATATTAGATTTAAATAATCAACCCAGGTGACTGATTTGATTATCTTCTAACAAATTGTTGTAGGTCTTCCTTCATTTAACAAGGCCAGTAATACCGTATCTGATAATGATACGTCAGCTTACAACCAAGGTTCTTATAATCCCGTAGTGGATCGAAGGTTTCCCGTCTATCAATATGTTTATACAGGCTGTCAAAAATATGGTGGTAATATTTGCTGAAATAACCCGTTTGATACCGTGAATTAAAAATTTATTTTCTGTTTGTGTCAAATTATGTATTTAATTTCATACTTATTGCCAAACTTAAGTGGCAGTGGGCAGGGCACATTGCTCGCAGAACGGATGGCCGATGGGGCCAAAAAGCTCTAGTGGCGACCGCGAACCGGAAGACGTTGCGTTGGAAGGCCTCCCACTAGGTGGACCGATGACCTCGGCCCTGCATACTCTCGAGCAGTGCCCTGCCTAGGAGGCGCAGCGACGTGTTCTGGTGGCTGAAATTGGAGAAAAAAAAAAAAAGGTGGACCGATGACCTGGTAAACGTTGCGGGGATCCGCTGGATGCGAGTCGCACCGGACCGGTCAATGTGACGACACTTGGGGTAGGCCTATGTCCAGCAGTGGACGTCTTTCGGCTAAAATAATAATAATAATATGTAATAATGAACGGGAATAATTGAAATAATCGAAAAAAATCCCGTTCGTACACACTGCCGATCGAAACTTCTTTTTTCCCGATCGTCAACAGTGTTGACGACGGGGTGTTACCGATCGGGAATATTTGGTAATTTGTAGTTTGGCGCCGAGGGCACGTGTTTGCTTTTTAGACGTGGCAGTCAAAAGGTTATTGTTCTGCTTGGTCTCTTGATGTTACCTTTTTATCATCATCATACCAGCCTATTGCCGTCCACTGCTGAGCGTAAGCATCCCTCAGAGGCGATCTCTGAGGGATGCTTACGCCAACCAACCAACCAACCAGGTCTTGGGCAGCCCTCATCCATCCGCTGCCAGCGACCTTCTTCAAATCGTTAACCCACTCTACGCTTGCCCTGACGCGGTCTCCACTCTATTTATGTTTTAAAATGTACTTGTCGAGTGTAACTTTTTTTTTTTTTTTTTTTTTCTATTGATAGGCATACGTTTGACCACTATCTCACCTGATGGGAAGCGATGATGCGGTCTAAGATGGATGATGGTCTTTAATTTATATTAGACTAATTTGATCACATTAAGGCAATGATATACGCCGGCGACCTTGAGCGACCAGAGAATCGTATGCGCTGTGTCCAAAACTCTCAAAGTTTAGTCGAAATAATTAAATAAAAGATAGTATTCTTTAACTTAAAAAAGGCGCATACTAAAAGATAGATAATAAAACTGTCCGGTAAGTTTCGTTTAATTATACCTGGTAGATTTGTGTGATTGTCAATGTTTTGTCCGCGTCAGACACAACTTCACGAGGTAATTAAACTATTTAATATGAATATAATCAAAAATATTCACATACTAAATGATTAAGAGAATGTTCTAGTTTAACATATATTTTTTTCATATAATTTACACTACACATTTTGACGTGATTGTCAGTTTAAAATCTGTAAAAGTCGTTAATAGCCCCTTAACTGTCTCCGTAGATAGCCGAGATAGGATTTAATATTGTATTTATCATTACCATTCCGTTCTGTCTTTCACTGACTCCCTTTTCTTTCATATCGTTCTTCACTTAATTCATCCATCTTTTTTTTGGCCTTCCTCTTTGGTATGATTTATATTTATTACTCTTTTAGTCCCATGCGTTTCATCCCTCCTCTTCACATGGCCATATTTATTTATTTGTTTGCCAACAATTGTTTACACATACCTACGTATATTTTAATATATATATAATAAAACACCATGTATATTATTACCTAAAGTTTGATAGCAGGCTTAAAAGTTATTCAGAATTAAAAAATGAGTTATATAAACTGACAGAAGATAATATTTTTATTAGATTTCTAATATCTACTGTGTTAAGTTTATTGCGCAGTAGCCATAGATAAATCTATCAGCTGTTAATAAAATAGTATAATGTTTATATTATATTATAAAAATGTCACATTATGTATGTTTACACAACATTTAGATAGTCGATGAGCTTCATATAATTTAATCTATATAATGACGCTATAATATATCAGTAAACCGTAACTTGGGCCTCCCAGTAACCTCGAGAAAAAATAGTCTACACATCGGTCACATTTTAGTAGGTAACGTACTTACACAGTGATATAATTTATTGTAAGTGACTTTGACAGCTATGAATGACACAAAGTTTACTTTGCGCTTAGTATTTAATTTGTCTTTTACTCCTCAATAGCAGGCACTTTCTATAGTCATTCTAAAATCAACTTAGTTTATGCTAATGAAAACTTGCATCAATTACTTGCTTTTAATTTATTTATTTTTGTGAAATGATGTTTGCAATCTTACTGATTGCTCTGGATCAAACACTATTTTTTTTAATGTTAGGATAATCTAAGGATTCCATATTGGTAAAAAAAGAAAGGTAAAATGGGGTACCTAATACCATGTCTTACAGGTGTGACAGCCCTAGGTCCCACGCTGATACCATCAATAAATAGCTCATAATAATAAATACATTGAATTTCATTCAGATAACAGTATCCTCACGGATTAGCAAATAGTTCTGTTATCAGTAATACTGGCGCCGCGTTTCTTTGACAGAAATCGCGCCAACGTAATCACATACCTTGGGTATGCATATCCGTATAATAAAAGTTTCATATCTTCTTGTTACCGTGCCCTACTGAAAATAGGCGTAGTCATTGTCGTAACGGAAAATTTAACATGCCTAGCAAATATATTGGTAATTTTATAAAATTAAATTTTGTTCTCATCAACGTTATACTTGAATTGTTGTACATTTTGAACAAGCAATTAATATGAAAGCTTATGAATTATGAATATTATGATTTTATGAACAACTTAATACAGGTGAACTTTGAAATACGAAAGAAAAACTCAGCTGTTTCTTACAACACGATGAAAGTGTTTAATGAATAAATACATTTTTACAAAAAAGTCAACCGCCTCCAAAAACTGAAATGTAAAAAATAAGTTTAAATTCGCAAGGCTTTGGTTTTGTTTATTGCTTTGTATTGCCACCGATTTCGAATTTAAAGTTATTTTAGGTACGGTAAAGTTTTTGAAGACGGTTGTCATTTTTGTAAAAATTTGTTAGTTTTCGCTTTTTAGTGCTTAGTTCTAATCATACAAATTAATTACGAAATGCTGACACCAAAAAAAAACAATTTTATGTCAAATATTTTAATGAAATTTATATATGGCACCAACTTTGGGTACTTAACTTATACACTATCAATTTAAAAAAGTCAGGACAGTAGATTTTTTGGACACCTCTTGTTAGAAGGAGCGGTCCGTAATCCAGCATATGGGCCCAGCACGGGTTGGTGGAGGTCACATATTATCACCAAATTTTAGTTTTGGGATTTGCTGATAGCTACAGCCTGGGAGTCTTTAAGTCAAGAGTGAATAGGTTACTTCTAGGCAAGCGTGCTCCATCTTAGACCGCATCATCGCTTCCCATCAGTTGAGATAGCGGTAAAATGTATGCTAAAATAAAGAAAAAAGATTTTACAAAAAAAAAAGAAAACCGGCTTCAAAAACTAAAAAGTGATAAATAACTTTAGCACAGAACACACTTTACTTTCGGAAGTCGGTGGCGGTGGCTTTGTGTTTGTTGTTTTGTATTGCCACCGACTTCCGAAAGTAAAGTAATGTGTGTTCTGTGCTAAAGTTATTTATCACTTTTTAGTTTTTGAAGCCAGTTTTCTTTTTTTTGAACAATCTTTTTATTTTAAGAAACGGCGACACACTAAAAAGAGTCCTCCAAAGATAGAAGAAACTAAAACGTCATCTAAGTATTTTTTTTGGGATTTTAATGGTTTTCTCAAAAAGGGCTGGATCAATTTTGGTAAAATTTATATGGGACCATTTCGGAACCCCTTTCGAACAAAAAAAGAAATTTGCAAATCCGTCTGCCCGAAAATACATAAAAAAAATATAAAAACATCCGAATTGATAACCTCCTCCTTTTTGAAGTCGGTTAAAAAAAACTGTTTCCTCGCAATGTGCTCCTACACCATTTGGAGAGCAGTGGTGGTATTGGTTTTTGTACTTTGTTATTAAGAATAAAAATTCTTAATCACTAATTACGATCTCATTTCAGCCGAAAGACGTCCACTGCTGGACATAGGCCTACTCCAAGTGGGGGTTTTGCCATAATCGCCACGCTTGGCAGGTGGGTTGGCGATCGCAGTATGGATGTTACAAATGCACAGAGAACGCTGCTGCCCATTCTCTGGTACGTCCCTTAGTCGCCTCTTACGACACCCACGGGAAGATTTTTTTATTACGATCTAGCTAAGTCTAATAAGCAATTTAACTCTAACGTTACGCGATAGATTATGAAATAACTAAAATTAGTGTCCATTTAGACTTTTACTTTACTTTACTTTTTAAGTCTGTAGCACTTTCTTAGTCTGATATAATTTATGGAAACACTATGTTCATGTGTTATATGTACCTATAGCACAATACGTACTATTCAAAGTGGTAAAATAAAGGAAAAAATACCATATTACCCGATTTGGGAATCGAACCCAACACCCCACGCTCAGCAGTCGCGCTTGCGACAACTAGAACGACAAATACCTACCTACGCTAATTTAATAATGTATTAATACAACAAAAAAATCATTAGGATTAACGCGAGTATATCATTGTTATCAGGTGCGCCGGCGCCGCGAAGCCGCGTGCGTTATCGTGATTTCCTAGATATAGAGTACACGTGCTCAGAATGATCGCTTATCAACGTATACAGGTGTGTCTATGTGTGTGTTTCGCTGTTAGTGCGTTAGAATGCAATGGATTGACTTGGGACACAAAATACGTTAGGCTGCGGCGTGCTTGAAGTGTTAATAAATAAATAAATAAATAAAAAAAAGTCACTTTTGAACGTAATATACAAAAAAAGGATTTTTTGAATCTAGTTACCTCTTCCAAAACTACGTTTCTCTCTACGTTTTAAAATTTGGAACTTGACACCAGTCAATTGATATACTATTTATGAACTGTCTTATCGGCGTTTCCCTATACATTTGAATGGTCATAGTTAAATGTGTCGTCACTTTTGTTGCTAACTTACTATTTAATGATTTCAAAGCAACTTAAAATCGATTTGAAAATTAATTGGGTTTTCAGGGATAATATAAAGTGATGTTTTTCCAGAAGGTGTATCTTAGATTTGTGAATTAATGGTGTCATGTAAACAATTATTATTTTAAGAAAAATTGTTCACTTCATTTTACTATTTTGTATTATTATAGGTTCCTTTTGAGAGTGGAGACAAAGTACGTAAGGCTGCAGCGCGCCCGAGCAGAGAGACCACTCAGAACAAACCGCCATTTTACTCACGCACACATTGACATTACGTTTACAGGCAATCTCAAGCAGTTTCTAGCAGACATCAGTCTTGACTGTCACGTTTTGTCCAAATGAAATAAATGACATTTCGTGACGGACGGAAAAAAATTGATTTAAAAAAAATGCAACGAGTTCCAACCAGTGTCAATAAAATTTCATATTGTCACAAATAAAACCTACAGAGTCAATACAGTAGCAGCCCTAGTGAGTCTGGCAAGTTTAGGTAATTATTTGTGAAGATGGCGGGAGCGGTCCTTCTGTACCCTTCATATTTTGTTTTGTGCTTGGGAGTTGTTGTTTAACGTCCGAAGAACAAAACAATTGTTTCTTTCAGGTTCGAATCCGCCCAGGGCAAACATTTGTGTGATGAGCACTTGTGTTTGCCTTGTGTCTGATTGATGTTTATATACGTGTCTATTTACATACTTCTGTGTGTATGTATATCAGCTGTTTGACACCCATTAGTACAGGGTCTGCCTAGTTTCTGGTCAGATGTCCGTGTGTGTGATGTCTTCGTATTTATTATTATTTCTTTTATTTTGCTCTAGCTTTTACTCGCAAAATCGTTTACATGAAATTTATTACGAATCCTCAAATTTATTTGTTAATAAATTATAGCCTATGGCCTTCCTAGATAATTCCTCTTTCTATTTTTAACCATATGAAAAACCGTACAGTAATTTCTAAGATTAGCCGAAACGAATACAGATTCGCCTGTGTCGTTCCCGCGTCGCCTTCATCCAGCGGCTTCCCGCGGCTCGGACCTGGATCGTCGGTCCACCTTGGGGGTTGTCTGTCGACACTGCGTCTACCGGGGAACAGCTGCTACTCCAAGACTTTTGTGCCCCATCAGTCATCGGCTCTACGGGCAATGTGCCCAGCCCACTGCCACTTAAGGGCGCGTATTCGATTTAGCGCAACTCAAAATCTAAACGATTGCTAGAACAGCGTAGCAGCATTGGACACACACTAGTACAATACAATGGTCTGTTTGTGTGCATCAGAAAAAAAATACGCACGAAATAAGCACGAATCATTGAAATTGATCGGCAAACGACAGCGCGCGATGTTTTACAGTGCTTTTTATTAAAATAATTGTCTAAAATAAATGAATTCGTATATAACGGACTGAACAATATTCAGTATATTAAGCCTTTATTACCTTTATTTTGATAAAATAAATAGGTATATCAGTTATGTTTTTATTCCAATCTTTTTCAACATTGTTTTTTAATACATAATAGTAATATTTTCGTAATTTTGGCTCTGTAGTAGACTTTAAGACTGTATATCCTGTTGGAAAAACGTATAAAACATAATATTTGGGCATACTGTAATAGTTGTATTCGTCCAGGGGGCCATGTCTGCTATTTTTATAATTTCGTCATTCCAACACGATCCCATTGTCATTTTGCTAAAAGTTCGTAATCTGCTAAATTCATAATGGTCGATCATTGGTCGGTCGAATTAAAAGCAATGACTGCACAATGACGTTCTAATGGCATGTCACTGATCAAAGGAACTGTCAAAATTTTAGCAGATTACCGCCTAAGTCAGTCATTCATTTGTCATTTTGTACGAGATTAGTATTCTGTATCATTTCTTTCAATGACGTGGTTGACCAGTGTCAAAGTCAAAGTCAAAGTCAAATCATTTATTTCAATTAGACCATTATAAGGCACTTTTGAACGTCAAATGAGAAAAAAAAAATTGATTCTAGGTGCCCATTCCAAAAGGTAGTTTTGTATGGAGAAGAATGGGCAAGAAACTCCATACTTACTCTTTTAAAAACGATGTTAACAATATTTGCATTTACAGGAATTATATAATTATACGTGAATACGATGTACCTTGCATAAAAACACTAGGTATTTGAAAGTGTGTACAAAGTATCACAGATTAAGGAATGACAGACTAAGTTATATGTACATAGATACACAGTGTTCACATATTACATATTACAATTAATGTTGAAACAGTAGACGACCACTCCTTATATTTTAACAAACAATGAATCAGTATGTGAGCCTGAGCAGTGTATAAAAAAAGAGTCAAATATATATATGTACATATTTATACTAAGTATGAAATTAGGTATTTTAAATTAGCAATCGGTTCGATTTTGTCTAGACTGTCGATCGTCCTATGGAGCTAGACCAGCATGTTTCCAAGCATTCTTATCTTGAATATAGTCCTCTAGATTATAATAAGCTTTTTTACAGAGTGTACTTTTAATATATGATTTAAATTTTGTTTCACTTAGTTGTAATATATCACTAGGAATTTTGTTGTAGCACTTAACACAGTACCCCATAAAAGATGTATGGACTTTAGACAATCTAAAATATGGTTGAGCTATTTTGTCCTTGTTTCTAGTATTAAAGTCATGTCTATCACTTACTTTATTAAACATATGTAAGTTTTTTCTTACATACATAATATTTATTTTTATTTAGTGGAAAGTCATAATGACGCCATTATATTAGTAGATTACTAAACTTGTCAAAATCAAACATTATGAAATCAATGATAGACCATTCTGACACTATTACAATAGCAGACTTGAGGCCCTGAAATTTTACTCTGACGTCTATTTTCGTAAAACGCAATAAAAGGATCAATCTTCGCTTTAAAAAACCATAATTAAAAATTATACTTTTACTCTGTAGTTCTTTAAATCAAGACTTAATCTTTCTCAAAACTGTAATTGTCTTTAAATAATCTGTTCACATCATTACGATATTACTCTGAGCAAAATGCGAAAACATGAAGTTTTCGTCACGAATCGAATACACGCTCTTAAGCTTGGCCATTCTTTTTACTACGTCGGTGACTCTGGTTCTAAAAACATCTATATCGTGCATGAATTCATATAATCCTCTATGATTTTACATTTAATTTTGCGTTAGTAGACTGTAAAAACTTAACATCGTTTTAATTACCTACTTTTGTTAATTACTTCGTCGCAAAGACGAACGTTGAACAAGTAAAAAATACGTTTAAGTAGGTACAATTACTTACATAGTAGTCGAAGAATGTATCAATGAACCACTTAGAGCTCCATTCACCCTGATACGGTACTGGTTTTAACATTTATTAATTTCGCTATTACATTGTATGAAACTACTGTATGTCGCCAGTCTAACAAGAGGAAGTTGACAATAATCCTTTATTTACTCTAGCATTAAAGTCGACATTTAACATACATTTTTGATAAAAACTGGCATTCTTCTCGCTTTATTTAAACATCCTAAAATAACGTACTAAATATCTATGAAGGTTGAATCATTTCAATGCCAAGAAGTACTTAGGTACTGTAGAGACACTGGCTGGTTTCGAGAAATACAACCTTTTTAAGGTTTCGTACCCAGAGGGTAAAAACGGGACTCTATTACTAAGACTCCACTGTCAGCTAGACAGTTGAAATGTTGATAGATGATGTATTTCTGTTGCTGCTATAACAAAAAATACTAATAACAGAATAAAATAAATATTTAATAAATATTAAATATTTATATTATATATATAATATTTTTGACAAAAAGTCACGTTTGTTGTATAGGCCCCTGGCTGACCTGACCCTGACTTTTTGCTTGTGACCACATTCCGGTACCGGTAAGGACTCGTCAAGTTGAGCATACAGTACCTACCTGTCTACTCAGCATTGTAAACGAACTGATAATAATGATTTTCTAATTATTAACTAATGTTTATTAGTGTTATAGTTTCAAATTGGCTGAGCGCCAAGTTGTTCGGCGCAATCTGTACGAACATGACAGAAAATCATGAATTACTGAGCAACCAGTGTATGTTGGCAGGTGGCGGGTAAAGGAACAATATTGTAAATGTACTAGATTTGACAGATCAGTTGTATTTTCCCTTTGCAACTAGCGCCACCGCTAACGGTCAAGAGCTGTTGGTCAGTTGTAGGTGTGATACTTGGAAACTGTGTGAACCAGTCAGAGTTTCTTAGGACATTCGATATTCAAAGAATTTTTTTATTTACTGTTTGGTCACAGATTTATTTATTTATTTACACTTCATGCACAAAGGTACAAAGGCGGACTTAATGCCTTAGGCATTCTCTACCAGTCAACAGCCAGGGTGGTGAAGAGATAACGCGGCAGGTGCATATAAAAAATATACTTAACAAAATAGGTAAAGTACTTAAGCAAAAATTTATAACTAATAAAATATATACCTATATAAACATATTTATGTATATATATATACATATATATGGATATCATAAGAAAAGTAGACGTTTATACTTTTTACGTGTTCTTCTATGGAACTCGTAGTTGTAGTTTATCGCTTTGGCCTTGAATTGGTCAAAACAAAATGTTATTATAATCAGCCTGAATTTTCCTACTACAGGGAAAACTGGCAGAGTCCTCCTGCCACATTATTTCCAAAGCACTGCAACTTCTGAAACTCAGAATCAACAGTGGCGACCACTAGAAAAGCGTCGAGACACTGAAGCTCGACGAGTCCCGGAGAAACATTACAACTGTCTTGGATCCCGCAACGAAATTAATCAGAAAAGAACAGCGGAGGAGTAAGAAATACACATTTTCCACTTCCCTCCAAATCAAGCAGGAGACAGAACAGAACTAAAGGACGTTTACAACGAGGGATGTTTTGGCAAAGGCCACACTTCCTAAAAACAATAGCTCTGTGAATGCGGCAACTCAATATTGTAGTGTGTGTAAAACAAATTGCAAGGAGGCTAGTGTACGTGAACATTTTTTAGTGAAAAACATTTTTGAAAAAAGAGAAGAGCGCCTTCAAAAAAATACTATAAAGTGATAAATAACTTTAGCACAGAACACACATGAAAAAGGAGGTTATCAGTTCGACCCGTATGTTTGTATGTATGTATGTTTGTCCGCGATTATCTCCCGTTTGGCTGAACCGATTTTGATGCGGTTTTCAGAAAAGTGTTTGTTACATTCTGGACAAGGTTTTATTATACATCAGAAACAAAGTCGGTGGCTTTGTTCTGTTTGTTGTTTTGTATTGCCACCGACTTCCGAAACTAAAGTCATGTGTGTTCTGTGCTAAAGTTATTTATCACTTTTTAGTTCTTTTTTGGAGGCGGTTCTTTTTTCAAAAAAGTTTTTATTTTTCACTTTTTAGTGCCTCCTTATCACCCAAATCCATTAAGGAACGGCAACACAGTTAAAACCGAGATTGAAAGTTCTCCAAAGATGGAAAGATGGATGAAACGAAAATGTCTTCTCGGTTTTTGTTCTTATACTCGAAAAATGCTGAATATATTTCGGTTTGTTGTATAATAAAACCTTCTCCAGAATGTAACAAACACTTTTCTGAAAACCGCATCAAAATCGGTTCAGCCAAACGGGAGATAATCGCGGACAAACATACATACATACAAACATACGGGTCGAACTGACAATCTCCTTTTTTTTAAGTCGGTTAAAAATACTCTGTACCTCTGTACCTGACACATTGCTTGGAGACAGGTTGCCGCACATGGTTGCTAGGAGACAGGCTCGAATACCCAGCGAATTTTCACTAGGTATTTGACGTGTTGGTTACCTCATTTGACAAGTACGTCGGCGGTATTTAGTCGTGGAACGCGGTGACCTAATAATATTCTCCAGTCTAAATAGAATAGTCTAAAGTTATAACTTTGGCGTTCAATATTTCCGGAACCAAAAGATATAGAACAACAACCACTTTTATACAATGCTGAACTGTATTGATTTCCAAACAACACATTCGATAAGGGATGTGTTACAAACGCTTCCTTTTAATTCAATACAAGCTGCATCAACAACATACAACTGGCGCCAACACCATCAAGGAAAACTCACATAGACATATCGACACACCTATCGCAATTCCACAAAACATTATCAAATCGCAAATCGATAAAACGGCAATTATATCGAGCATTCACTATCGTTCTCAGAATCGAATGTAACGTCTTGTTGATGCGATTCGGTTTTATCGTTCGCGGAAAATCGTCGGCAAACAGAATGCATTGCGCGATTTTTCTGTTGACAGTCGCAACTAGAATGACGTCAATTTAGGTTTAATTTGCGGAAATTCCAAATTTAAATGTAGAATGTTTTTTTTGGTTATGGTTGTGCAGTAATAATAATAATTTTAATAATAATATGTGGGTACATTTCGGACACGGCCATCTAACGCCAATGTCCTGTCTCAGACAGCTGATATACATAAATAGATACGCATATAGATAAACAACAACACAACGCAAATTCAAGTACCTACTACATCACACAAATGTTTACCCTGGGCGGGTTTCGAACTCGCAACACGCTGCGCAACAGTCAATCGCTCAACCACTGCGCCAACCGTGTCGTCAAATAATGTTGCAGTTTTTTTTTGTAGCCTATAGCCACACCTGCGTCACTCCATTCAAACGAAACGATTTCCTTACCTACACTACAACCAAAATAACAAATTGTACAAATACGTGCGTGTGTGAGCGTGACTACGCACCGCGAGAAGTAAAAGCAGTTTCGAGAGCAGGTTCGAAGCGGGAACAGTATTTTGGAGGGAGGCGGGGCGGGGGGGAGGTTGATATAGCACTCAGTGATAACGTAGTTTCCTATCAGCGAAAGAATTTCCAGAATCGAACTAGTTAGTTGTTTCAAAGATAAACGCGACCAAACAGAAATCCAACAAATAATTCACTTCGGTTTTATAATAATAATAATAATAATAATCGTTTATTGCAGGCAAGAACCCATATACAAAAATAAATGAAATAAATATAAAATACAAATTTAAAAAAATAAAACTTACAGGTATGTAGAGGTACCCATAGTCTTATTGCTAACGTCAGAGGCCTTAAATAGCCTAATGTCATTTTTTGTTCTCATTCTGGTGAACAGAAATCCAGTAAGTAAATATAGGCGCGTATAAATTGCCCGCTACAGCTCTTAAAATTCCGTTACTGGAATGTCTCAAACGTTGCCAAAAAGACGCGACTCTTGACCTAATGATTGCGTAAAAATCCGGGACCCTCGCTTCGGTAAACATGCTCGAAGCACTACAGTACCTCGGTAGCTTCATAAGAGTTCTGTAGGCATCATTGTACTGAACCCTTAATGTGCTATACATTTTTTTTGTGAAGTTGCACCAAAGTTGACAGGTGTACATCGGTAAGCAGTAAGCTTTAAACAGCGTATTTTTTACATCGTTGGTACACTTCACAAATCTGCGCGCGAGCATATTACTCCTTACTGCGAGGGCCCTACGCTCTCTTTCTATGTCGCAGTCATCCTGGAGTCTGTCTGTCAGTATGTGCCCTAAGTATTTAAATTGCTTAACGACCTTTATGGTCGCGCCATTCAAATAAACACTGGGAATATTCTCCGGACCAGCCCCAAACCTGAACACCATGGTTTCGGTTTTAAGAACGTTATATTTCAATCCGTGAGCATTTATAATACCTACTAGCGACCCGACCCGGCTTCGCATGAGCCTATAGCCTTCCTCGATAAATGTACTATCCAACACAAAAATAATTTTTCAATTCCAACCAGTAGATTCTGAGATTAACCGGTTCAACCAAACAAACAAACAAACTCTTCAGCTTTATAATATTATAAAGTATAGATTAGTATAGAAGTGCAAAATTCCCATTGTGATACCATGAAAAAGATTGGCTGAAAAGTCCTGCTGTCGAAGAACAACGTTCCTTTTCAATAATGCTGGCACTTCACATGGCGTATTTGTATAAATATTCGCCTTATTTGTATAATACAAAATGTACCATATAATTATTGAAATAAAAAGTCCATTTTGTATTATCCAAAAAGTCGAATATTTGCACAAATACGCCATGTGAAGTGCCAGCTTAAGGCGACGATATACGACTTTTACAGATTTTAAACTGACAATCACGTCAAAATGTGCAGTGTAAATGATTTGAAAAAAATATATGTTAAACTAGAACATTCTCATAATCATATAGAAAGTGAATATTTTTGATGAAGTTCATATTAAATAGTTTAATTAACTCGTGAAGTTGTGTCTCACGCGGACAAAACATTGACAATCACACAAAATCTACCAGGTATAATTATCCGAAACTTACACTATCTTACAGACAATTTTATTATCTATCTTTTAGTATACGCCTTTTTTTTAATTTTGAAAGAATACTACTTTTATTTAATTTTTTCGACTAAATTTTGAAAGTTTTGGACGCAGATTGCGTCCGTTCTGCATCAGTTTTGCGTCCAAAACCCTCAAAGTTTAGTCGAAAAAATTAAATAAAAGTAGTATTCTTTCAAAATTAAAAAAAGGCGTATACTAAAAGATAGATAATAAAATTGTCTGTAAGATGGTGTAAGTTTCGTTTAATTATACCTGGTAGATTTTGTGTGATTGTCAATGTTTTGTCCGCGTCAGACACAACTTCACGTATTAATTAAACTATATAATATGAATATAATTAAAAATATTCACTTACTAAGTGATTAAGAGAATGTTCTAGTTTAACATATATTTTTTTCAAATTATTTACGCTGCACATTTTGACGTGATTGTCAGTTTAAAATCTGTAAAAGTCGGTTAATAGCCCCTTAAGACAGCAAATCCTTCATTGTACACGGTTGACATTTACGGACTGATTGAAGAATCCCTTATTCCAGATAGGGAAGACTATTCTTAGTACTGTCTCCGTCTGTTCCACCTATACATCAATGTTCTATACGTTGGTCTATTAGTTTGATGATCGTTTGGCAACCGATGTATCCGCATGCATGATCTACGCACGCCTAAACAGTGAAACAGCGTCTTCAGGGCGTTAAACCCGAAAGCTATTTATTGTGACTCTTCTTTTGGACGCTTGGCGAAGTAATTTGGAGTGACAATATTGGTTTTTGTATTTAGACGTCCAAAATTGACTAGATTTCCCGTTACCAGACTTCGGTTATTCTAGAACTAGGTGCATTATTTATTTATGAACCTTCTTTTTAACCGACTTAAAAAAAGGAGGGTCTCAGTTCGACCCGTATGTTTGTATGTATGTATGTTTGTCCGCGATTATCTCCCGTTTGGCTGAACCGATTTTGATGCGATTTGCAGAAAAGTGTTTGTTACATTCTGGAGAAGGTTTTAGTATACAACAAACAGAAATTTATTCAGCGCTTTTAGAAAAAAACAAAACCCGAGAAGTCGTTTTCGTTTCTTCCATCTTTCCATCTTTGGAGGACTTTCAATCTCTGTTGTAACTATGTTGCCGTTTCTTAATTGATTTGTGTGGTAAGGAAACTAAAAAGTGATAAATAACTTTAGCACAGAACACACATGACTTTATTTTCGGAAGTTGGTGGCAATACAAAACAACAAACAGAACAAAGCCACCGAGTTCCGAAACTAAAGTCATGTGTGTTCTGTGCTAAAGTTATTTATCACTTTTTAGTTTTTGAAGACGGTTGTCTTTTTTCAAAAAAGTTTTTTCTTGACTCTGTTATTAGTTATAATGAGGTAAATTGTTGTGTAAGACTGTTTGTATGTAATGAATGTAATTTGAAATGTTTTAAAATAACTTAAATTTTTGTCATTTATTCAAAAGTAGCTTTTTCCCGCGACTGCGCCGCGTAGGTGTCGGTTATCGCGGATGAAGACGAAGTCGCAAATTGAAAAGAGCCCATGTCCTTTCCTGGGGTTTAAGCTTTATTCATACCATATTTCATGAAAATCGGTTCAGCCGTTTCGTCGTGAAAGCAGAAACAGAGTTACTTTCGCATTTATAATACTAGTATGAATAAGTATGGAAGTACATATGGATTAAGCATGGATTTATTACAGTATTTTTCTACAAGCATAATTTGTATTGCATGACAATTGTATTGAATGTTTGAAATGAATTTTGTGTGCCTCAATGGCGGAACATAATAGAATTACTTGTCACTAACAAATCATCAGGGGGCCAAGTCTGCTATTTTTATAATTTCGTCATTCCAACACGATCCCTTTGCTCTGGCTATGAACACAAGGCGAGTGGCTGCGCAGTAACAACGTGACAGCGGGGGTGAGGGGCGAGGTACTGCGAAAGAAAGAAAGAAGTATAAAAGTTTATTTGAGACAGACCATGTGCACACAAAAAAAAACATAAAAAAGTATTCAATATATAACAGAAATAAATAAAAAGCATTATTTGTGTGCCCCACGGCTGCGCCAAACAGGCCCAGTTCAGCTTAAATGCCAGACCACTTGTGCCTGACGCTGGTTTTCAATTGGACCTTTGTGTGACGTAGTACGGATGTAAACCAGCTTTATTATGATATATAGGTGGATAAATAAATAAATAAAACATGTACTGCGCAGCCAACAGCTAACTTCACAGCCGCCATTAAGTTTGAATCGAACTGTAATTGATAAACGAAATATTCATTACATAAGGATCACCAAACACCAAGGTCGCGGGTAACGCTGGATGCTCTCGCGCTCGCTGTGGCGTTCTATGGGGGAGGTCTTGTTCAACAGTGGACGTCTTTCGGCTGATGATGATGATGACAAGGATCAAAAGTGTTAAAACCCGGGACACATTATTGTGGTGAGGTGGTGACGTCTTCGACACCAAACACGAGAATAATGTAAATGACAATGCCAGATCCTGCCCCACCCATGTACAGAAAAAGTAACACATGTACAGAAAAAGTAAATTAAAGAAAATAATTGTAATGAATATAGAACCTTTCTATACTAAATTGTTTTTCTTTAGCACTTGCGGATTACGAAATCCCTACCCACAAAATACAAACTCATTTTACACTAAAATACAATTTAACCTACAATCAATGTCATTATTGTTTTTAGACTTAAACGGAAACCGCAAGTTCTACAGTCATTAAGACTAATGTGTAGTTATCAGCAATAAATAAACAGTAAGATGCTACATATTGCACATGACTTTTATTGAGTGGGGCAAAGTTCTATAGAGTTTCTGGCAGTGTCCTTTGCCTATAGTAATTTAGTACATTAGATACGCAAGAGGTGACGTCATAACGTAACGTAACACCACACACCATCAGCATCATCTGCCAAGCCTTTTCCCAATATGTTGGGGTCGGCTTCCAGTCTAACCGGATGCAGCTGAATACCAGTGTTTTACATGGAACAACTACCTATGAGGCCTCCACATCTAAGTGACTGAGTAACATGATACCCCTAGTTAAGACTGGCTGTCAAACTTTCTGGCTTCTGATTCCTCATAACGGCTGCCAAAGATTACGAGTGACAGCCGGGACCAACGGCTTTACGTGCTTTCCGAGGCACGGAGGGAACTCTGTATGAAATGGATGTTCACCCATCTACAGACGGACCGCGGCAAGCTTAGCTTAGCTTTTGACCGATCGATCTGTACGGCTTTTGTTTAGTCTCGAGCTCCTCCACGACACACCACAACATAAAAATGTAAACCAATCTTTAAAGAAAAGGATATTTAATTTAAACTAAAACAAACATCGTCGACGAAACGCCCGTTTTATAGGCGTTGTTGTGAAAATATTCCTGGAACGGTTTTGGCAAACGCCTGTCTCGGTCGGTGTTGCCGCCTATGTACAGTCAGCAAAAGAGATAGGTATGCAGGTCATCGGAAATGGTTGAAGTTTACTTAGAAACCGATGGATGTTTTCGAATGAAATTTAATTAAATCATTAACGAGGACGAGTTTTTTGATGCCCTGTGAGCATTGTATATATTATGTGTTTATATTTATTTCTAAGCTTTGTATATAATAAATACTTAATTTCTTTGTAATAAAACAATAAAATTGACAGACAATTTATTAATAAAAGATTAAATCATTGATATGTTTATTCTCTATTAAATTAATCTTATTTTATTCAAAAACATCCATTGGTTTCTTTCTAAGTAAACTTTAACTATATCTGACAACCCTGCATACCTATTTCCTTTGCTGACTGTACTCTATGTGATATTTTTAATTCATGAATCAAAGCATGTTAGTAGCTGTATGCGTCGGCTGCAACTCCATGTAGAAAGGAGTGAGAGAAAAAAATGTCGTTTCCGGACGGTAAACAAATTTTTGCAACGAAAACGTGATGGGAATGACAAAATAACTTTTTTTATGTCTTAAATTTTAGGTATTCGTTGTCCCCTCGGTCTCGTCTGATACCGTCGAAGCGTTTCTGAATTGCACACACGTACTTTTTAGGGTTAGCAAACGGAGTAGCCCTTGGAATTCTCTTATTTTTCGGAGAAACTTAATTGAGGTCTTAATGTAATAATATTTTTACAACCCTTCAAGACCTGACTGCATAAACTTAGTGTTTTTAATAGGAGTGAAGCAAGAGGGTTTTGACGGGTGTGAAAATATAGCGAAGCCGAAGATTACCTTTTCTTCCTTTCTTTCCGATATTTTCGGACAATACCTGACTACTTTCCTGTTATGGAGCAATTGGTGGTCAAAGTTAGGTATTCAATTTATGTATTTCTTAAATAAAGAATAGTATTTTCTTTAAAAAAATGAGAATTCTTTAATAAACAATCCTTTCAATGTACTCGTATATTGTCTGTACAAAATAGTTTCGATTTTTCACATCTGCCTGGCGTCCAGAGACGGTTCAATTCTTTTTACAAAATCATGTTTTAAATGTTATAACTAATCTTTAAATACTCCATACTCAGTGTAGAGTCTGCCTTTTACTGCGTAAGAGGCTCATGGCTGAGTAAAATCCAAACTGATCGATCGACGACGATCTGATCAATCAGTACGGCTATCAGCCACTCACGGACTCACCGGAGACTCCCTGGGTAACTGTGATAACAAATGACCATTCATTTCATACCGAGACCCTCCGTGACGGAAAGCACGTAAACCGTTGCTCCCAGGCAGTCACTCCATGTAAAACACTGGTTTTCAGCTGCATCCGATTATACTGGAAGTCGACCCCAACATAATAGGGAAAAGGCTAGGCAGATTATGCGCTATAGATAGTGCAATCCACGAAGACGCGCCCCACTATTTTTTGGTCGAGGAGGCTGCGGGATGTGGGGAGTTTTCTCCAGGCGTATGTGTCATCGTAGTGTTCGTCCGCACTCATAGACAATACATACGTATCGATAGCACTACAACACCAGCGAATGAATGCACACTTGCACTGCAACCGATTAGGAAAAAGAGTGGGGCGCGCGGATTGCACTATCTATAATAACCTTAGATATAACGGGGATATTTCGCAGGGAAAATCAAAGCAAATGCAAATCATCGGATTCTCTTTTCTCTTCGAAATCTCTTGGTACAATTAGGGATTTGATCAAGTCCCTAATTCTACCTTTTCCCTGCCAATAGCCAATATTGGCTTAGCAAACGTAGGCTAATAGGTATTAATGCATTGTCTACACCAAAAGTATAATCCGCTAGCAATATTCGATAAGTCGCGTCGAAGTCATCAATTTTCCGTTGTCGATATGGTTTTTTCCTTGCGTTTTTATCGAAATATCTTCATCAAGGTGTGTTCCTTATATCAACAAAACTTATCGGCTTAGATTATGTAAAACAGCCATTAGATTTCGCAATATTTCGCAATACTTCGATTCAGATAGTAAATTCTACTTTTTAATCCTGTTTATACTATTATAAACGCAAATATTGCCGAATAACCCGATGACCTGAAGATGGTAACTGGTGGTGGCTGGATGGGGAAGACAGAGGAGCGGGAAAAATTGCGCATGACGCGCAATTTTGGAGAAGGCTTTTGTTCAACATTGGATCTCTAGTAAGCTGAACTGATGTGATGAAACGTGAAAGTTGGTGAGGATGAACGATCCATCCAAGATGATGGGTTGGATAGAGAATTCCTAAGGCACTAAATCCGCCTCTGTACCGTATGTTGCAAGAAGTTTAAATAAATAAATGTCTCGATGGATGTTTGTAACTCTTTCTTGCCTCGAAGACTATTTTAAGTTATGGATGTTATGATTTGAAGAATATGACTGGCAGCGGATGGAGGCGAGTTGCCTAAGACAGGGATGGTTGCCGATTCAGGGGTAGGCCTACATTCAGCAGTGGAATGGAATTAGCTGTAATATAGCACACATATAGATACTGTTCTAGCTTAGCTTAGCAAGCGTTTTTGCCATACCTATTATTGGAATCAAATGTAACAGCACACCATTTAGGACCCATTACATAATGCTAATTGTAATCCGTGATACTTGGCGACTGGACTTCCTCCCACTGGAGACAGACTGGACGTATATAACTTTATGTTCCTTTGTGCCTGTTCGCCTGGTTCTGTTCTGTCTCCTGCTTGATTTGGAGAGAAGTGGAAAATATGTTTTTCTTACTCCTCCGCTGTTCTTTTCTGATTAATTTCGTTGCGTGATCCAAGACAGTTGTTGTTTCTCCGGGACTCATCGAGCTTCATTGCCTAGAGACGCTTTTCTAGTGGTCTAGTCTAGTGGAATAGTGTGGCGAGATTGTCCCATACTGGTCTAGTTTAACACATGGGATATCTTTATCCGGTTTTAATGTTGTAAAACGCAGAAGTCGTAGGCAGAAACGATAGTTTTCCATAAAGTTTGACCTGAATGACTATTTTTATCTGGCAATCCATCTTTTAGTTTTAACACGTGAAATGACTTGTCGAACTAAATGGGGTTATTTGAAGATAATCCGGTAGCGAGACTCAGACTTGTCCATCATCAGTGTCATCTGTCGCCATAGTTACGTAAAAGACGGCTGACGTGGAATTTTTAGCGCCCATTGACAATTTTTGTGAAACGAAAATACTGCTTTTGTTTCAGTGTATTAAGGGCGGGTTGCTTCAACTAACCATTACTGACCGGTAATAGTCAAAAATGGCGCTAACTATCGTCAAATCAATAAAATGGGTTGTTTCACAAAATGATACGTCAAAAAGTTACTATTACCATAACCGACCAGTCAATGTAATTTTGTGTTGTCAAACAGCTACTTCAAACATCAAAATATTATGAAATCTCTTTTTGAATAACTTTAACTGACGGATTTTTATGTCATGAAACAAACAACCCGTTACATTTAACGTACGTTAAACGTCATCAGTCATAGTAACTTTTTAACCGTCCATATGTAATGTTAACCGACTGTTTGAAACAACCCGCCCTTAGAAGTCTCTAAAATGATGTCTAATGGGCTAATTGGTCGTCTAAAAAAGAAAGAACCAATAATAATATTTTTCTGACCGAATTTCGGTCACGGCGAAGTGTCTGTCTATTACGGCTCAATAGATGCAGTCTACTGCCAGACAGACAGACGGACAGACAATAGGCTTAGTAAAAAGGTCCCGTTGGACAAGGAACCATGAAAGATATTTGGAGGTTACGGTTTAGAATCTATACCTAGGGTAGACAGTGAGGTTAACGGACTCCTATCTTAAAATCAAGCAATGTAAATAATACGGATTACACTTCACAACATATTTATAACATTCTGCAATTCATATCGTCACGATGACAAAATATCACAACACTATCCATATTAATAAAAACTACCTTTTGGAAGGGGCAACTAGAATCAAATTTTCCTTTATGACGCTCAAAATTACCTTTTAAGGCGCTAACAAGCGACTTTTACAGATTTTAAACTGACAATCACGTCAAAATGTGAAGTGTAAATGATTTGAAATATATATATGTTAAACTAGAACATTCTCTTAATTATTTAGTATGTGAATATTTTTGGTTAAGTTCATATTAAATAGTTTAATTAAATCGTGAAGTTGTGTCTGACGCGGACAAAACATTGATAATCACACAAAATCTACCAGGAATATTTAAACGAAACTTTTACTATCTTACAGACAATTTTATTATCTTTGTTTTAGTATACGCCTTTTTTTTAAGTTACAGAATACCTACTATCTTTTATCTATTTTTTTCGACTTACTTTGAGAGTTTTGGACGCAGCGCATAGGATTCTCTGGTCGCTGAAGGTCGCCGGCGCATTTTAAATTATGGCAAACATCAGTAAACCGTCTAAGTACACCCTTGATGAAAAATGCTTAGGTTTCAGTGTCCGCGACTTCTTTCGCGTGACGTCTGTTTTCGCGGACAAAATCGCGGGCAAAAGTAGGCACTATAATAAATCAGAATCAGCAAGCTGAAGTGACAGTGGGCTGGTCACGTCTGTCGCAGGACCGACGGCCGATGGAGCAGACTTGGCCTGGAGTGAAGACCGCTAATCACACAGCACGCATGACACACAGCGTGGGACGCCCTCCAGGGCCTCAAGTCTGCTATTACAATATTGTCAGAATGGTCTATCATTGATTTTCATAATGACGCCATTATATTAGTAGATTATCAAACTTTCAAAATCAACAATTATGAAATCAATTATAGACCATTCTGACACTATTGTAATAGAAGACTTGAGGCCCAGCCCGATGGACCGATGACCTGAAGATGGTAGCCGGTGGTGGCTGGGTGCGGAAAGCAAAAGACCGGGAAAAATGGCGCGCCATGGAGGAGGCTTATGTCCAACAGTGGACCAAAAGTAAGCTGAAGTGATATTGATTACCCTATTGTCGAAGTACGAGGGTTGTTATCGAAACGATCTACAAGTACCTAAGTACCTACATACGTCGAATGATAAACAAATTATAGTAAACATTACTTCAGACGGTCATTGACTTTATAAGCACATAATGTAAGTAGATAAATAAACAATTTTCTCGACTTTCACATGATTACAGACAAAAAAAAAGAAAATGCATATTATTATTTTTTATTACTTACCAACCAACTTAGGTGTGATTGAAGTCGTACTTTTTCTAAAACTTATTTTTAAACAGCAATTTTGTTTTATTTGCCCGTGATGTCCCCCTGCTGGCAACACCCCTCACCGAGTAAAAGTCCCGTCAAAATTACCAGCTGTTTCGGAGATTAGCCGAAAGAAACAGACAGATGAAAAAAGTTTTTTTTTTATATAAGTACCTACTTTCATTGAAATTTAGTAAAAAACTGTTATTTTGATACTAAAAACAGACACTTCAAGTTTATTTATTTGTATACAAAGATTATTAAATTAAATATTACTACGAGTCTGTGTTCTTGATTTCTATGCTAAAAGTCAGTCTAACTCTAGACACTTTTTGCTATTGTCTAACCTAGTGATGGCCTCTAAACCTCATAGAGGAACTATTAATAAAATCTGTGGTTTAACAAATAAACGTACAATAATGTAACATTTTCCCGTGGGGTGTCCGGGCTAGAATAGCACCCCCCCATTTCATCCCGAGGGTATCGTCGAAGGCGACTAAGGGAAAATCCGGAAGTCGGGCAACAGCGGCTTCCGTGTACTTAAGAACCTCACTGCGATCCCCAAGACGCCTGCCAAGCGTGGTCATTATGGCAACGCCCCCCATTTATGGGGGGGGTCTTTGTTCAACAGTGGACATCTTCAGGCTGATGATGATGATTGATGAATGTAATTAAATAGGCAGTAGGTACTCACACAACCATCACTTGATGCTTTTACTATAGCTAGTTAATTTATAAAATAATTTCTCTTTCTTTAGATCATCATCACAGCTTTGAGATTTTTTAATGGATTTATAACTAAGCTTAGAATTTTCTGCAATGTCATGCTAAAATGACACTTACCTATGTTGCAAGGTATTCTTTTCCATGTGTTATTTTATTGCGCCGCCTCTAACCAGCTCTCACAGTGCGCGTCTAGGTCATCTTACCACCTCCTGGGCCGGTATCGGAGACGCCGACCATCTTCTGGTACTCATTGCGTGGATACCTTTGCCCAGCGGTCAAGATACATGCGGCTGTCGTGATCCGCCCTATCCCATTTGAGCCAGGTAGCCTTTTATCTACTTCTCTCAAAATCTACTCAAAAAATATTCAGCGTCTAGGTCATCTCACCACTCCTCCATCTTCCCGGGCCTGCCTCGGTGACACCAACCATTTTCAGGCACCTATTACTACGTGGAGACCTTTGCCTAGCGGTCAGTGTGCTGGCGTGACCCGCCCAATCCCATTTGAGCCTGATAGCCTTTTATCTACTTCTTTCAAAATCTACTCAAAAAATATTTAGCGTCTAGGTCATCTCACCACTCCTCCACCTTCTGGGACCGGCCTCGGCGACACCAAACATCTTCAGGCACGTATTGCGTGGAGACCTTTGCCTAGCGATGACTGTGCTGACGTGACCCGCCCAATACCATTTGAGTCTTGTAAGTTGCCGGTCAAAGCCTGTCGGGAGAGCGGTGAATGCTTTTTTTTTAGGGGACAAGCTCGCTACACTAATCCCAAACACTGCGACTTCTGTAAGCCAGAATCAACAGTGGCGACCACCAGAAAAGCGCCGAAGCTGTGAAGCTTGACGAGTCCCAGAAAAATTATTCAACTGTCTTGGATCCCGAAACGAAATTAATCAGAAAAGAACAGCGTAGGAGTAAGAAAAAAGGTTTGCTGAATTTTTATGCGAATCCCGCACCCCAGGCCATTGGCAGAGGTGGAACACCGCGGTGGTTTTAGCCGGTGATAATCTGGCAATGCCTCTCCGTCACCCCCACGATGAAGGAAGTTCATGAGCATTTCCAACGCGCACCAAAAAAAAAAAGAAATGTGTACTGCAACACACATCATCATCATCAGCCGGAAGACGTTCACTGAACAAAAGGCCTCCCCCGGGGGGGGGGGGGGGGGTGCCATAATCCCCACGCTTGGCAGGCGTCTTGGGGACCGCAGTGAAGTGAGTAGACAGAAGCTGCTGCTGCCCGACCTCCGGATTTTCCCTTAGTCGACTCTGACACCCTCGGGATGAAATGGGGAGGGGGTGCTATTCTAGCCCGGACTCCCCACTGGGACACACAGTAGAAGTGAAACTTCAACGGACAAGTGGAATGCTGCCGCCTCTCACCACGCGATATATCGTCTACCCCCTCCACATGGTCGTAACGCTTTTTCGTGACAGAAAAATCCTAATACTGTAACTTGTATTATATAGACGGGGGTCTATATAATACAAGTTTCAGTTCAAAAGAAAAAACCGGACAAGTGCGAGTCGGACTCGCCCACCGAGGTTTCCGTACATATTTGTAGGTACATATCCATACTTCTATACTAATCCATACTTTAATCTACTTAATAATATAATTGCGTTTTTTTGCGACATAAACGGCCGTATCTTTTTTTCACGTTAACATAGAGGGTTGATTTTTTTTACAGCATCAAGGGACCGTAGACTTGAGTATATGGTTTTAATTTCAACTCGATACCTCCACGGGTTCCCGAGATAAAGGGTCTTGACAGACAGACAGACAGACGTACAACAAAGTGATCCTATAAGGGTTCCCTTTTTTTCCTTTTGAGGTACGGAACACTAAAAAGTAGCCTTATCTACTTGAAAAAAAAATTCCACCTAAAATGGATAATTCTAAATAACAACATTGATATTTACAAGTTATATCGAGAAATCATTGTCCAGATTTGGACATTGCTAATACTTTGCAACAATGGCTGATCGAATATTCATGGGTAGGAGATGGCGGATTTCCTCCTGATTCACGTCCGTTAGCGGCTGGCATCTGTGGTGCAATGACATGGGATACGTGACCTGTACGAGCAAAATATATGAGGATTTTTTTTAATGTTGGCACTTCACTTGGTGTATTCGTGCAAATATTCGCCTTATTGAGATAATACAAAATAAACCTTATTTTTATTTAAATGAAGTCGATTTTTTATTATGCAAAAACAAGGCTAATATTTGCCCAAATACGCCAAGTGAAGTGCCAGCATAATACTTTAATGACTTGTTTATTATTTTGTTAAGATTATGTTTTAGGTATGACTTTGTTTTGGATATCTGCAGGGCTTTTAATTATCCCTAATCCGTTTCTAAAATTAAAATAACGTATCTACGAGTAACCTAAGCTATCTGTCAGTGAAAGTGACGTCAAAATCAGTCCTGCGGTTTCGGTGATTAGCCAGGACAGACAGACAAACATTTGAAAAATAGTTTTTTTCTGGTATAAGTGCCTTTTAAACATTCATATGCATTTATAATATATTTTTGTCCGTATGGTGTCGGACGTAAATAATAGCACCATCCTATATCTTCCCGTGGGTGTCGTAAGAGGCGACTAAGGGACTCACCAAAGAATGGGCAGCAGCGTTCTCTGTGCCTTTGTAACAACCATACTGCGATCGCCAACCCGCCTGCGAAGCGTGGCGATGGGTGTCGTAAGAGGCGACTAAGGGACTCACCAAAGAATGGGCAGCAGCGTTCTCTGTGCCTTTGTAACAACCATACTGCGATCGCCAACCCGCCTGCGAAGCGTGGCGATTATGGCAAAAACCCCCTCTTGGGGGAGGCCTATGTTCAGCAGTGGACGTCTTTCGGCTGAAATGATGATGATGCATTTATAAAAAAGCCTTACCTAATATATAAAATTCTCGTGTCATGAGAATCGGTCAAGCCGTTTCGATGTGATGACATGATTCTTATGTGTGTGTATATTCAGTAGATCTGAGAATAGGTCGTAGGCTATTTTTTTTAGGGCAAAATAACGTTTGCCTGGTCAGCTAATTTACGTATAAAAATCTGTCATATAATCTTGACCATCACCGTGGCAAGCTGGGTACATTTTAATTTGTCATCTATACATGACAGTGATCATTTAAAACAAGATAAAACAGCCGTTTTCTTACCTTCCTTAAGTCGCTTACCTGACCAAATAACCTTGACCATACATTTCCTCTTTGCCGCAGAATCGAAATTCGCACAATTTTTTATATATTTTTTTTGTTATAAAAAAGAGAAACCATCTTTTGAATTAAAATAAAACGTGAATTATTAAGATTTTTACGTGAATTTTTACCTATCTAATAGTGTAATCCTCAAATTAATAGCACGTCAACTTTAGCACAAGATACATGTTTTTAATTATTTTAGTCATTTTTTTTACAGGGAGAAGGAGGTGTTTATAGGGTACACAAAAATAAATAAGAACGTGGAATGTGATGATAGGATATTGAACATTAATAATATGCTTCTAGATGTAGTTTGTTTCTCTTAATTAATGAGTTAATAGCCTCTGAATAACGAAAAAAAACGCACTTTTGGTCGGGGTAGCGCCTTAACTTGAAAGCTCTTCGTATGTGAGATTACTTCACTCCATTACTTACTTGATACTTGGGTTTTCCTTTTAAATCCACCTATTGAAGTTCTCGCAGAATTCTTGTTATACAGTAAAGTGTCTTCGGAATGCTTTGACATGGTATTCTGGTTTGAAGAGGTGATAATACGTGTACCTACCTCCTTCTATGGTTTATATCCGTTGCATACTTCGGTTAGGGTGGGAGGGACTGTCGTCGGTGTAGCGAAAATGAGGTTTGAGAGATAATTATTTATTTATTTACTAGCTTTTGCCCGCGACTTCGTCCGCGTGAATGGCGGTTATCACGGATGCAGACAAAGTTGCGAATTTTAAAGTAGCCTATGTCATTTTTTGGGGTTCAAGCTATCTTTTTTCTTTCTTCTTTCTTTCTTCTATCTTCATGCCAAATTTTATCAAAATCAGTTCAGCCGTTTTTTCGTGAAAGCGTAACAGATAGTTACTTTCGCGTCATCATCATCATCGCTTTTGTAATATTATTATGAATTAGTATGGATAATATAGTAATAGTCTTAATTCAGTAATAATTTACAGTACTTATATAAGAATTCCGTAAAAAAAATAAAACAAGAGTACCTAATACAAATTACAGTGCTTATGAGGGAACTATGGGGGGGATTATGAGAATTAATTACTTACTGCCAATGTAATGAAAAATATTGACAAGTTTGCTTCGTGGCTTTCATAATTAAAACTCATAAGATTAAATTTAAAAAATGCACTAAGAAACAGCATATAATTATGTACAATTAAACAAAAAATAGGTACCAATACTATATATATATGCTAAGTATAGAAAATAATGACACAACAAATTAAAAATAAAACAAACAATAATTATAATACAAAACAAAAACTAATCGGTATTATTGTAATATATTCAATACAAAATTATAATTAAAAATGTCTTATTAGATAAGATGGCAACGGACGATAATGAAGGAAGGTGACATCGAAATGACTCAGTAAAAAGAATTATTCATTCGATACTTAACTGAAATACTTATCGATATTTACCTTAAAAATAATCGTGTGCCGGTAACTGGAATCTTCACCCGACTCCCATAAAAACAATCGCCATGGGTTGTACAACCACAAAGTATAACAGTAAACAGAAGGATTACAAAAATTCCATCGAGTTCTTGTTTTAAATTTTTAGTTGGGCATCTCTTAATTTCTTCATTGTTTTTCATATTTTCCATAAATTGGAAAACTATTATTTAATTATGCAATTGAGCTCTTATTTCCATATTGCTATGGTTCGGCCAGAATGAGCCAACCAGCAATTTTTCACTCCATACTATCCATACTAATCCATTTTTCCATACTTAATATTATAAATGCTAAAGTAACTCTGTCTGTTACGCTTTCACGGTGAAACAGCTGAACCGATTTTGATGAAATTTGGTAACCCTCGTTCAAATTTTTTTTTTTATTTTAGGTAAAAGTAGCCTATACACAGGGCATGCACATATAGACACACATAGGCCACTTTTTAATTCACGACTTCATCTGCATCCGCGATAACCGACACGCGGACAAATGCTACTTTTCAATACAATGTTATCACGCCGATGTTGTCTCCAGAGACCCTCACAGCTTATAATACGATGATTGTAAAGTGGACATTCTGTATTTCCATTTTTATGCGGTTCAACCGCATTGGCGGTGAGGTGCGAATTTTGCACAAATTATTTTAAACTCCTTGTTCTGGCACCAGCATGTTTTTGTTTAATATTACCATATTATACCCGGTATTGTAATCATGGGAAACGACGGTATCCTTGAAAACGTTTGTTTTTGGACGTGCAAAGTTTTTAAAATTACACTTTTAATTTTTACCTTTACACCGAAAACAGCAGCTGCGTAGGCACTTGCGTCGTTTGTACCTGCCAAATGTTTATTGTTTCATTACCTACTACTACGATGAAAGATTTCAACAATTGAGCGTAGTACTGCAAAAATGAGCCATACCACAATATATATTAATTAAGTCGCATCCAGCAATAGCAGTTTAATGTACATCTATGATAAGAATACCTAAGGTTTTAAAATTAATCAATGTTAAAAAAAATACATTACAAATACTTCGAAATACAGATATTATATTACTTAAATTGTATTCTAAATTACAGATATTAAGTATAATATCTAGCTCCAAAAAATGTTATCCAAATAAAGAATTATTATTAACTAATTCGTAAAATTGGGGAAATTTTAACGTGACGAATCGTTCGTAATAATTATCTTAATGAAACGACATTTTGAATAAGTTGATAATGAAAACTAAAACACATCAGAAATAGTGTTGAAATTGTATGTAAATAAATGTAATTCTATTCCGTATTGTTTTTAGTTCATCATCTGCCAAGCCTTTTCCTAACTACATTGGAGTCGGCTTCCAGTCTTATCGGATGCAGTTGCATACCACTGTTTCACATGAAGCGACTGCCTATCTGATCTCCACCATCCAGTCACTGGGTAACACGATACCCCTTGGTAAGACTGTTGGGCAGACTTTCAGACTACTGACTACCCATAACGACTGCCAAAGATTATACGATTGACAACCAGGACCAACGGCTTTACATGCTTTCTGAGATACGGAAGGGTCACGGTGTTAAATGGAGACGGTATCCCTCTACTGCTCATCATCATCATCATTTCAGCCGAAAGACGTCCACTACTGGACATAGGCCTCCCCCAAGGGGGGGATTGCCATAATCGCCACGCTTGGCAGGCGGGTTGGCGATCGCAGTAGGGTTGTTATAAATGCACAAAGAACGCTGCTGCCCATTCTCTGGTACATCCCTTAGTCGCCTCTTACGACATCCACGGGAAGATATGGGATGGTGCTATTCTTTACGTCCGACACCATACGGACAACCCTCCCCAACCCTCTACTGCTGTTTTTTGTTAATTATTAAATGATAAATGAAACGGCTCTAAGATGTTTCTACTCGGTCTATGCTCACCGTTATAGAGAAATGTGCATTAACGTTTATTCATTCTTCAAACTATTGTCTTTTAAACATCCAATACACAACAAATAATTCTTATAATCGGTTTGTATTACGATATCAACAAGCCAAGGTAACATTGCGATCGTTTCGCAACATACATCATTCATTGCGTGTTTACTTCAACACAAGCGATTGAGCGTCTTGGCTCTCCTGTAGATTAAGAACGATGGAACGAAATATAGATGGATGTAAAGTAACTGTAAATTCTCAAGTTATAATTAAACCATTTGAGATGACAACTAGACTAGGAGAACAACTAAAACAACAGCTTCCTTTCTCTTGTTCTCTAAACATGTAGATAGTTATTAGTTACTATAGATTATAATTCTAGCACACATCCGTGTCAGTGACTAGATAGGTATAAGTATTTAATTTTGTTTGTGCTGTTCGCAAGAGTTTTGAGCTTTTCTATTAGTTTTCTTGAAAAGATAATGGTTTTTAACCGACTTAAAAAATGACGGAGGTTCACAATTCGGTTGTAATTTTTTTTTATGTTTGGTACCTCAGAATTCCGTCATTTCTAAGCCGATTAGGAACATTATTTTTTTATTTAAAAGGATCCAGTTTCATATTGGTCCCACAGAAATTTCATAAAAATCAGTTCTTAAAACTGAATAAAAATGTAACATCCAAGTAAACGAAAATACCTATTTTTACTTCTTGGATGGTATGAAGTAGGCATCAAATAACGACAAAAAACTGTTTTCCGTTTCTTGAAAAAAACAGTTATGGGTAGTACTCAAAAGCCAGAAAGTCTTATCAAGTCTTACCAAGGGGTACCGTGTTACTAGGGTTGCCAACCCTACTATATAATATAGTATCCTACTATATTAGAGGCCCGACTACTATATTTTTGAAAAAAAGATATAGTAGGCGAAACTACTATATTTCAAAGGCATCAAACTCTTAGCAATAATATTCGTTTCAAAATGTGTAAGCGTAAAACAAAACGTCAATACCTATTTTTGTACAATGTCAAGTTGACACTATGCGTTCAATAATTCACAAAAAATTCTTCAAAAAAATAAAGTACCTACCTAATTTTTGGAACTTACTATTTTTTTTTTCAACTTTTCGTTACTATATTTTTATGGGTAAAAGTTTTAGAACTACTATATTTGACCGTCAAAGAGTTGGCAACCCTACGTGTTACCCAGTTTCTGGGTTTGTGGAGGTCAGACTGGCAGTCGCTCCAGGTTCAGCGCCTGGAAGCCGACCCCAAAATAGTTGGAAAAAGGCTAGGCAGATGAATAATACTGGTAACTTCCAAAGAAACTGTTGTATTACGTGTCATACTGTACACATTGATATTCTAACTATTGTACTACAATGGTCGTGCGTAAATCTTGAGGACGTCAATAGATAATTAAAACCTCTTTGTTGGAACATTCGCTGAAGTATTTCAAGATCAACTTTCAGCTGTGACCTTCTTCTGTACTATTATTTGATTTGCAATTTGCGTCTATTTGTAGTACTAGTGTGAGTCATTTCTTTAAAACCGTAGGTACAATACGGCCGACGTATCTTGGCGGTCCTGGGGTGTGATTCTGTAAGACCTCATTCTAAACTTCGAATCTGAATCCGCTGCGAGTTTCTTGATTGGCATTCTAAAAACTCGGTTGATAATTCGAATTTACACTAGCGCCACCCTTGCGAGCGTGTCAGCGAGTTGAACTAAATTGACAAGGAGATTTTGACAGATAAAGTATGAGATGACGTAAGAAGTGACATTCTGTAAGGTAATTTCCCCGTCACTTCGACGCTCACTTCGCACTCGAACCCGATTCAAAGTGTCAAATATATAGTGAGAGTGAATAGCGATGTGAGATGCGAGTTGTTGTTTGAATTTTACAGAATCGACCTACTGCTATAAAAAATGTTCTCGACCAAATTTCGATCACGGTGGCCATCTTAATTGAGATTAACCAAGTACGCGAGATATCATAGTGTATCATATTCCGTTTTTTCTTAAGATACTGCACCATAAGGCCCCCTAAGGTCATTTTAAACCTTATGCGAAGTGAGAGTGAATAGCGATGTGAGATGCGAGTTGTTGTTTGAATTTTACAGAATCGACCTACTGCTATAAAAAATGTTCTCAACCAAATTTCGATCACGGTGGCCATCTTAATTGAGATTAACCAAGTACGCGAGATATCATAGTGTATCATATTCCGTTTTTTCTTAAGATACTGCACCATAAGGGCCCCTAAGGTCATTTTAAACCTTATGCGAAGTGAGAGTGAATAGCGATGTAAGATGCAAGTTGTTGTTTGAATTTTACAGAATCGACCTACTGAAGTTAGCTGATTAGCTGCGCAGTAGACAACTTCGTTCCTAAAAGATCCATTCGCAGCCAATCGGCTAACTTCAGGACCGCCAAGATACGTTGACCGTACTGTACTCTTACTTTTGTGTTAAGATTTTTTTCTGTTTGAAATGGAGCGTTGGTCCTGCAGTTTAGCGATTGCCGTACTGCTATTATAAACGCGAAATGTTGTAAGGAATGAACGATGGATGTTACTCTTCTACTGTATTTGTATTCCTTTGGAATAACTAAACAAATAAATAAAATTACTAAATTACTCCTTATAACATCAGCTATTCGCCAGTGAAAGTCCTGTCAAAATTGGCCCAGCCGTTTCAGAGATTCGTCGAAACAAACAGACAGGCAGAATATATTTTTTAATAGGTAGCGTTACTATCGTATGCATTTAATAAAAAGCTTGTATTTTGACAGTACAAACAAACACTTAAATTTTATATATTTATATGAATTGACCAAACTATAACTGTTTTTTTTTTTCTTACTCCTCCGTTATTCTTTTTATTTTTTCGTTGCGGGATCCAAGAAGACAGAATTATTATTATTAAATTGTTTCTCCGGGACTCGCCGAGCTTCTTTTTTTTTTTTTTTTTTTTTTTCAGAAAAAGCTACACATAATTCACCAGTTGTACCTCCCACCTAGTCTTACCCAAAAGCTTAAAAGCTTCAAGTAGAATTGCCAGATGTAATTAGGTTCGCAACAAAACCTTTAAGATAATTAGTTAACATAAGTATTATCGCATTGTTTTGACCATTAACTTCAGTGGTTTAAGGTTGTGCTTACATTGACCTTTAAACTAAACGTTTATTGCCTACTTAGCGTCAATTCGCGACTTCAATTGGCACCGCCTTTCAAGTACCAAATAGGGATCAAAATTAGTACGAAAATACAATTATGTGAATGAGAACTTACAGTGGTTAACTGTTAAGGTATCCTTATACTGAACTGGAGTGTGATTCTGTAAGACCTCATTCTAAACTTCGAATCTGAATCCGCTGTGAGTTTCTTTGCTTGATTGGCATTCTAAAAACTCGGTTGATAATTCGAATTTACACTAGCGCCACCCTTGCGAGCGTGTCAGCGAGTTGAACTTAATTGATTGGGAGATTTTGACAGGTAAAGTATGAGATGACGTAAGAAGTGGCATTCTGTTTGTCTATTCTGTTACAAACTCCTTCGGTGAACACCTAGATGAAGAGAGCTGTCATCCGTCCGCACCATAATGCCCCTTGTTAACGAGACGGTTTCAACCCGGGCCGGGGCCGGGCCGGTGCCGGCTAAGCTCACTCACCAGCACGGTAGCGCCGGTGTCGTTACCAAACCTCCATAGCGTCCCATACCTAACTGACGACCGGACGTAGACACGGTTTAAAACCGTGCCTATACCCGGTGGAAAGCCGTGTCGTTAACAAGTGGCCTAACCCTCCTTGTCCAGCACCTGTTAGGGCACATTTCTGGGGAGACTGTAAAGGAGTCTCCCCTACACTTCGTTGATTCTCCTGTACCTACCTATTTGTGAAGGCGAGGCATCGGGGTCTGCCATATTGAGCAGTGCTAAGTAGTGATAAGTGCAGCGATCAAACGAACCTCGGCTCCTGTGTCATCGGGTGTCTTGGGCCGGATTTTCAGGAGTCTCAACTGTCTTAATTTTATTAGTAACAAAAACTAAGGCTGAAATATGAATGGTGGCTATACATTTCCGGATGAACCATTGCAGACAGTGGTCTACTGCTATTCTTCCACGTGTTGCGTAACACACACACAAAACAATACAACTTATTGTGTACCAATACCCACATGTATTTATCTACTGGTATGTAGTTAGTTACTTACGTCACATGAAAATTTGGCAACTAAATCAAGTCCAATCTTTTCTGCGAGTCATTGCAATTTCTACCTAAAGTCAATTGCCGAACATTTCCACCTAACACATGGAAAACCCATCATCCAATTTCATCAAGGTTTTTAAAAGAACGATTTTTTCATCGTTTAGGTGTGAGTAGGTACTTAATTAACGATATGTAAGATTTAGAAACTGAATTTAAGGGTATGGTCACACATTGGCTAATAACTGTGAGCGAAAAATCCATTTTAAGATCATTGGCTGCCATTGAAATAAAAATCCAGACTAAACTAAACTAATAATAATAAACAAAAACCTAATTTGACACTAAAACATTATTTGTAGCACATTGACCCTTTGTCAGCCGTTGGTAATACACTTAGGCGACCTGCAAACTTCACGCGCGTCGTAAATTGGATATCAATAATCGTTGTGTGAACACGTTCTGAGTGTGCAGCCCGTTTAAAGACTAATTTGAAATTGTATTCTTTAAATTGTATGTTTTTCATTTATGGTTGGCTAGGATTTGTAAATTGTGGAAGCGTCAATAGAGTGTTTAATAAAGATTTAGCAACTCGCCACGGCATCGCACAGGTGCAATTTATCACGTGGTTTTTTTTAATTTTCCTTCATACTAACTTTGTCCTGACAATCACAAATACAAGGGAAAATAAATCAGCCAAATCGATCGAAGCGTTCACAAGTGATGCTCCGTCATGCTTGTAGATATGTAGGTAGATATTATATCCAAGAAAAAAAAATGAAACTGATCAAGGAGAAAGCAAAAGAGTTCTTCTAAGCATCCATTTCACAAAATCACTATTTCCTAATATTTGCAGCAAACAAAAACTGGGTTATTTTTAACTTTAGGTACTTACAGTACTGTTTCATAACCTAGTTGCCCTTTTTTTATATAGGTATCCACACACGACTTACAGTCCGTGCCGCGAAAGATGAGACTTGACACGGACTTGATTTGACTTGCGCAGTACTCGATTTAAAGGCAAGAGACCATGGACGTAATAATAAAGAGACCTTTAAATCGAGTACTGCGCAAGTCAAATCAAGTCCGTGTCAAGTTGAGACTTGACACGGACTTGATTTGACTTAAGTATAGTGCGTGCCACGAAAGATGAGTCTTTCGTGGCACGCACTATACTTAAATATATTTTATAATACTTGATTTTCACATACAGAATGCAAAAAATACATATCATTGCGATTGCAATCGTTTGCTGCTCCATGTTAATAATCGCAAAATAAATAAATTGCTGAAGAAGCTTTTCAGTGTATTTCTTCCAAAGTAAATAGAGTTATCGAGTATCAGTTATCTACCGAATGATAGGAATTAGTTATAACTACGTTACGCAGTTAGTTCATGGTCAAAGTGGCGCTACTTAAATCCGATAACGAACCTATCGATACTGATAACAGTTATTAATAATAATAACTGCTATTGCTAACCAAACCTGTAGCAATATACAAAAATAAATAAAAAAAACCAAAGAATTTAACAATTATTCGGTATGAGTAGGTGCTGCTGTTCTGAATTTTGCACAAGCCTGATAAAAATTAAACAATATCCTTAAATCTTCAGATTATCAAATAAAAGGCAGATAGACCATGTGGAACACTGCGATTGAAGCCACAAAAGCAAATACAAATTTAATAACGAATACCTACAATCTCGTGATTGTATTCGTTTTTGAATTTTTATTTGTATTAGTATTTGTTTTTTTGTAATGCTTCGCTTTGTGCTGTGCTGACTCGTGCCAGTACAGCGCGAAGCGAATTGTAAGTATTCGTTTTTGAATTTGTATTTGCTTTTGTGGCTTCACTCTCAGTGTTCTGCACGGTCTATCTGCCTTTTGTTTCATAATCTGAGCTTATGATTTTTTTCTCTTTTTTTCAGTATTAATTCTCGTCTTTGACTTTGTTAAAGGAATATCCACAATTCTCAATTCCAAGACCTTTATAAAATTTTACACCTATTTAAGATAACGTAAAGCATTAAAACCAATTTAAATTCGTTTATGTTTATTAACAATTTTGAAGTTATAATAAAGGAGCTCCTAAGTGATCAGATCGTCACCAAACGGTTGCCAGTTAATACCACGGGAAGATTTTATTATTTTTTTATGAGGAGTCTCTCGGCTGTTACTTTGTTGCTTCGAGTAAAATACAGTGGCTGGTGGCAAAAAGTCAAAACTTTTTTACAAATGGTAATGAATAAACTCAAAAAAAAACACTTTTTTGTTAGTCTGTTGTGTCCCACTGCTGGGCGAAGGCCTCCCCGAGTCTTTCCAGGTATTCTTCTCTAGCGCCGTATCGAAACTGCAGTCGCAGTACGCGTCATAAGATATTTAACAAATTTTTGAAATTATTTTACCAATAGAAAGCTATGCTATGACGTTGATATCGATCTTTTTCACATGTGAACTAGGACTCTTTGCAATTATTTCTTTGAGAATCTAAAATAGTCAACTGTTTCAATAGTCAAGTTTATTCTGTCTACTACCATACTTTTATACCTGTTAAAACTTGTAATTTATTGGCCTTCATAATGTCATTTTACAACCGAACTATTGTGCATGATCAGCTGTAAATTTTCCATAAATTACAAAAATTAAATAAAATACGCTATATCTGAGTGCGGAAGTCGCGGAAAAGTGGAATAATTAAATTAACGTCTGTCTGGTCTGTGAACCAATTCATAATAATTTAATTGTCAAAATCAAACTACAATATTATTAGTGTTTTCTCAACCAAATCTAAGTTAAGAGCAAAGACAATGGTTTTAGGCGATTCCCATGCGCAGGCGGTTGATCCCACGGCCTCTGTCGAAGGCTAGGCCAAGTGACATACTGTCTCTATTGGCTAATTAGGGTCAAAACCGCTTAACAGTTTAGGTTTTGTCGAAGATCTCATGGGTGGGAAGTTGAATTGATTTCTTTGTTTGTGAGATTTTTTCGCGTTCAGAATTATTCTGGTACCTATTTCTGAACATGAGTTATACTGGTAACGTCTACCATAACTCTGTCTCTCTCTCTGGTTGGTCTCTCATGTCTTAGGATAGTGGTCGACATTAGAGTTGCACCTGGAGCGGATGATTTGCTTCCACCGGTTTCTGTTCAGAGCGTCAATTACAACCGTGTAGAATTAGGATGACGCGTCTTTAATTTGGTCGGTCCATCTTGTTGGTGAAAGACCGCGCGATCTTTTTCCTTCGGTATTTCTAACCAGAATAAGCTTTTCCAAATTTTCGTCGATTCTGCGCACTATGTAGCTGAAGTACGAAAGAATACGTTGTTGGCATAAGGTGGACAAGCGAGTTTTTATTCGAAACTGGGTCAGGATCGATGCAATTGTCTGCCATAACAAACTATGGTTTTACTAGATGCTTTTGGAAGTCTTTCTAATAAAATTAATGTATGAATAGACACTACCATCTTAGCTGATGTCACGCGGAAAGCTGACACGTTAAAATGGAATTGGGCAGGACACATCTGCCGTATGATGGTAAATGGGCCAACGAACCCTGGTGGTTATATAACCAGCGATATTACGGCAAACCCAGGCGGAGATACATAGCAGATGAGCTGAACTCCCTCGATTAAAACTGGCTCTAAAAGCCTAAAAGCAAAAACCTCACAGCCTTCGCCTTGCTGTGGGAAAGTTGAATCAAATAATAAATTTATTGAAAGTTCGTCTTGTCTTGCCTGCTCCAATTTCATGTTTCTTGGGTCGATATCATGTGTTCTCTTCTATTTTCCTGTATCAGCCGTCATCTTATCATTCACACCTTTCGATGTATTTCGAAGTATCATCATCATCAGCCGACAGACGTCCACTGTTAAACAAAGGCCTCCACCATAGAACGCCACAACGCCACACGACGCTTGCATCCACCGGTTACCCACGACCTTGACGATGTCGTCGGTCTATCAGTTGGGAGGCCTACTGATAGACCGACCGACACAAGCAAGACTTGACCGGCCGGTCAAGTCTTGCTTGTGTCGCGTTTCGATGCGGACGTGTTTAATTATTTTCTATATCGATTAGCGCGGCGCAAGCTGACGCTCGTAATTACCCACCATGAGTAGTAATCTCGTGGTGAATGAGCTGCTGGCGTTCCTGCAGCAGAAGCTGGATGTGATGGATGAGGTGTCTGCTATCCAGATCTGCGCAACAAACTTCAGTGAGGAAGACATAGCTGCTGCTAAGCTGTTGCTGTATAGTGTGCTAAATAAGCGCGACCAGATGGTGTCCCGCCGGCGTGACGGGACAAAGAGGAGCCTGCAGGATATCATCACGCTGTTCAAGGAGACCGACCCTGACGACGTGCCGGCGTTTGTGGCGAGGGAGCTACACAAGCTGCCTCCCGTTACCTTCGACCACGTCGACGTAACGAGCCTTCTGAAGGATATTGAGTTTCTGAAGGCTAGACTCGCGGATGTGCAAGCGAAGTTAGACGCATCCCAGAATTCCGTCGCCGATTTGCGCAAGGAAGTTACGGAATTGCGCAATAGTGTGGCGGTAACTGGGTCACCTGTAGATGCGTCATTCGAAAATGCGCGTTGCGGAGCCGGCCTCGATATTTCGTCGTCGAAATCCGCGTCAGCAGTTTCGTCGCCTGCGCGTCCGTCGTTTGCGGAGCTAGCAAAACGTCCTGCCTGCGCGCCCCGCAGCCCCGCGCCCGTCTCCGCGGCTCCTCTACGCAGCGCCGCCCGAGCCCCGAGCCCCGTCTCGCTGCCAGTGTCTGCAGCCCCGGTGAAACCTCTGCAGGGGGGTTCCGCTAACGTCACAGCGAGCGCCCCTGGCGCTGCTAGTATAAAGCCTGTGCCGGAAAAGGCGCCGAATAAGGCTGATAATGGGGATGGTTTTGTGACGGTGCAGAGGAGGAAGCGCCGATCACGGAAGATCGAGAACCGCTGCGGCAAAGCACCAACGGAGCCCGACGTAAGTCTGCGTGCCGCTAAGCCGAACACACCGGTGTATATCTCCCGCCTGCACTACACCACTAAGGCGGAGGACATCGTAGAGTACGTGCGCCGAAAGATAAAGTATACGCCGAGGGTGCAGTTACTGGAGTCGCGCCGCAACGTCAATTTCAAGGCGTTTGTGGTGCGAGTACCGAATTGTTTCCTGCCCCTCGTCATGGAAGAAGACTTTTGGCCGCAGGACGTGGTGTTCCGTCGCTTCCGCGGACAAGTGCCACAGGACAGCACACAGTCAACTTAGTGCAATTTAGTGAAGTGCTACTAACATAGTCTTAAGTCGTTTCTATTAACACAAGGTTGAAATTATAAAATATGTATGTTTAGGTTAAGGTATTTATCTATGGGCCTATGCAGCCTGAAATAAATGAATTATTATTATTATTATTTATTCTCCAACGGTTATGGGTCTTTGAGCGATGTGGCCTGCCCATTGCCACTTCAACTTGCATAGTCTAATAGTTATGACGGTGACCTTAGTTCCTCGGCGAATTTTCTCGTCCCGAAGTCTATTATGCACAAACAATTGATCAGTTACTTCAGCCTTATTTGTACTTGAGACAATGCATTTGTTTTTTGTCAGAGCCAAGTATCTATCATATTCAAAATACTACTAGTAAAAAACTTCGACATGCAACTAACAACAATCTTAGTCATCGCCATTGAAATACAAAAAACGGTTACCGATTACAATGATCATCAAAATAATTAGGTATAAGTACTAACGGGTATTCCCATACAATGTCTAGATCTAGCATCGTTGACTATGACATCGATGAGTACTGCATTTTACGAGCAGATGTACAGAAGTTAGACGATGTATGGGAAAGAGCAGAAGGCCTACTTCTAGAAATTAATGAAATACTAGCTTCTAAAAGCGACTTCGTCCGCGTCAGGTTTACCTATCATATATCGTCACTTTTGGCACTCGGCGATAAAGTAACTTTGTACCAAGTACCTTTTTTTGGACACGGACATGTACTTCTTACTGACAAAAAAGCAATCCTAACCTCTTTATAACATTAGTTAAGATTTAGATTCGCTTACTTTAGAGAACGTTGGAACTTCATTTCAAACAACAGTTCCAGTCCATACGGTATTTGTACAATATTTTTAAAAATTTAAACATGTATAAAACAGACTCATAAATCCTACTAATTAGGTTCGCTTTCGATTGATATTATCTTAATTTGTTCCCAAAAACATCAAGTCCTTTCCTTTTGTTTCCATATAGCTACTATTCTGACTTTGCATCACACAAAAAGAACATGGACAAACCGTTCTAGGTAGATCGTAAAATTTTCTATGAAATACTACTCACACCATTTTATCTTGATGTGTTTATGGAGGCTTGTTTGTTAATTTCACAGAATATCCTTTCTAAGTTTATCTATTTAGTTGCCGGTGTTAAGGAAGTCCAAATTATAATAATAACGCCCTTTAATTGTGATGACGTCACGCGAGGTGACATAATTGTCGCCATGCCAGGCCTGGCAGTAATTGCACCAATTAAATAAACTGGCTGTATCCTAAAGTTGGGTGCCTGTGAGGTCTCGGGTGCGAATAACCTATATTACTTCCTTGCGTGTCAATGCATTGTTGTATGTTGAACTAAACATATAATGAGTACTGTGTTTATTTCTATTTAATTATCGCTTAACATGTTTACAACTTTGTTCAGCTCCATTTCTTGATGTAACTGTAAGAGACACAAATTCTGCTCCGAATAATTATAAAATTCACTCGAGTTTTGAAAAGATCTTAACAGTCCAAACGTATTTATCTATGAGTCAACGAAAGTGTAGCAAAATATTAAAAGCAAATGATTTTACAAAACATAAAAAACGAAAATATCTTATTTGTGACATTATGTGTCTATTATGTACACAAAAATCATCCACATCAGCTCTCCAATCAACTTCAAAAGCTGTTAATCTTCTAAACGAGACCTCCCACAAGCAAGACCAAGAAATATAATAAAATTTAACAGAATATACCATTGTTCCTTATCAAAATTTCCATTTTAAGCCAAAATTTGTTGACGTGCTAACTGCGCTGCGACCCTAAGGTTCTTACATGCTAACAAGAAATGTCAACATATGTAAGAACAGCCTTCTATGTGACCTCGATGACAGTAGATCCCATTCGATGCTCTGTGGTTGTATGTCTATTGATGAACTTGAGTGTTATTATCTCAGCAGTCCGTACTAATGTATTTGCTGCCATTCCAGTAGTGTTAATAGGAAGTGCTGTGTTGAGATCATTTGTTATGTCTTCCGTTATGTTCCTTCTTATTGTAGGTTATGTACAAGTTTATATATCCCTTGACATTTTTTTGTTTTTTTTTGAGATTTCGTTTCGGTCTTAGGTACTCGGATAATTTTATGCTTACCTTGTTACTCGAGACAGTTGGTATGAGAAAAAAGAATAGAGGCAAGGAAATTTGAATCTATTATGTGGGTCAAGTATCTTTATAGATTCTATTAACAACAAGTCCCATGATGCCAATCAGCAGCCAGTAGATGTGATTTAACCAGCTATCCTGAAAACAAAATAACCTATATCATAGACCGTGTCATCGTTGTTAGTAAATGATTTGTAGCAGGTAACTACAGAAGTTTTAGTAAATTCATTGTAGTAAACCCGCTATCTAAAACATGTTCCGATAGGGTTTGTCATTGTAACGATCTAGTCTTATCTGATTACCTTGTTCTTACCGAAATAGGAAGTAGTAGCTGCCTAAAAGTAATCCTATATAATGTACTCATAGATATTAAAATAGTTGTGTTGCTTTTTCCAGTTTATGAAAAGACGGAATGACGAAAACGCTAGCATTGAGCAGAACATATCTTAATCTATGTAGAATGATGGAATTAGCAACGCACTCAAAAAAAAAAAGCACAATTATAATACTGACGCCAGAAAACAAAATGATTCCGTGTTACAAATCACAACAAAAGAAGCTCTGTAAGCTTAAAACGAGACTCCCAATCCGCACCCAAGAAAACATTGATAAAACAACAAAAAACAGTTTCTGAAATATGTGGACCGTAAAAAGACAAATTAATATATTCGTGGCAACAAATGCTACATTTACATAATCGCGATAGGTGTGAGAGGCCGGTGTCTGTCGGTTTGTATTTGTACAGCAGTCTGCTCATTACACAATCTTGTGCGTGAAACATTGCGATATTTAAAACGTTTTACAGCCTTTATTACAGTTATTGTGAGTTTGTAGGTACTGTTATAATTTGTATCAATTGTTCCTTTACGCTTGTTGTGTTGCCCTTTTTGCTTTTCCTTTCAATCAGCAGTTTGTTATATCTCTTTCTGATTATCAAACACATGGGAATCCTCATGCTTTAAATTCTTTCTTCGACTGTCAATCCATTTAATTGTAACAGAATTGAGACAATCATTCCATAATTATTCATCAAGCTCCAGTTTGTTATGGCTGGCTTCCCATAAATGATATTCAGACACTTTTATATAGCGTATTTGACGCCGGCCCATGCACGGAGTTCATAAAATGCACGCATTCAAACAATTGTCCGTCAAATCAGTTCATTCACTCGATATATAAAAGCAGACTTGCCGAAACAACTTCCTCTACGTGTCCGGAATCGAACCCATTGTCCAAAAGTTGAGATGATGTCCAGAATTGTGATGTTACTTGAATCGAGCCGTTTTGTGACCTGTGTTTGGATGTGGTGTCATGATGTTAGGGTTAGCCGTTATAATATCTATACAAGTAGAAATAAAATTAAAGTGTTTGTTTGGGCTTATATCTACCAAAACATCATTTTTTTAAGGAAATTCCTGTCTGCCTGCTATTCCGGCTAATCTCCGAAGCACCTAGTCCAATTTTGACGGGACTTTTTTGAAGATAGCTGATGTTATAAGAGTTTAAAAAAAAGAATGAAGGTACCGCGGAAAAGCATTAAAACCCGGCACATATCCAATTCACGCTATCGTAGCCGCAGGCATCAGTTAGTTTCGAATATATACCGTGTTCTAAAATGAAATACCTATTTATGACATCTACATCCATAGTTTAAAATATAGAAAACGTATAAATAATAATGAAACTATTATGTACAAAAGCGGGGTGGGGGTGGGAATTCATAAAGCGTCAGGTTGATCTTGTCCACATAGCTGTCTATTGGACAAATGCCTAAAAGGCTAACTTGCTAGCTTGTATAGCAATGCTTATTCTTTGGTCCAACATTAACACGCCAGCTCTCTGACCAGTCACGTAAATGAAAACTTACCATTTTACCTACCATTCACAGCCTGTGGATCAAAAGATCTCATAATTTCTACATCTCTCATTTATTTTCCTTGAACTTTCTTGGCGTGTTATGTACTTACCCGTCGAAATAAAATCTCTTTCGCTAAAACATCCCTAATTCTGCCAAAACTAACATTCAGTAGTAAAATATTATTTGGTTAGTACCAGATATCACTCTACACTATCAGCAGGATTTGACAAGCGTACACAATTTGTGCGCGTTGTTTCAAGGCAATTTGTATTTTATAGCAAAACGACACATCTTAAAGATGATTCAGTGATACAATAGGGCTGGTACTTATGTCGTATGATAAGAGAAGATGATGTAAAATCGAAATGAATAGTATTATTTGATCTGATTCTTATCATCCAAATCAATTAAGAGACGTTAACACTGAAAAGCTACAGGAAACTAGCAAAAATACGCAATTTCGTTCACTTGGGTGACATATTTTTCCAGTTATTTTAGACTATTGTGGGACCAAATTGGAAACATATACTATCGAACAAAAAAGAATGATTGAAATCGGTTCTCCGCTGGCGAAGATACGGATGGATATAGGCCTCCCCAAGGGGGGGTTTTGCCATAATCGCCACGCTTGGCAGGCGGATTGGCGATCGCAGTATGGTTGTTACAAAGGCACAGAGAACGCTGCTGCCCATTCTCTGATAAGTCCCTTAGTCGCCTCTTACGACACCCACGGGAAGATATAGGATGGTGCTATTCTTTACGTCCGACACCACACGGACAAACAGTCTTATTTGATGTGTATGCGAATTCCTGTTATAAGATATCACCACATTCATTCAAAGCTTCCAATATTTTAATTCTCGTAATTTTTCTCGTAAAACTTTTAAAATTATTTTATTTACTCTTTTGACTCTGTCTGCTATTTTGGAGCAATTAGTGTTGAATTGTAATCAACGTTATTTATTTAATTTTCATGTAGTTGTGCTGTGCTCTCATTTACATCCCTGGTTGCTACCTCACTATTCTACGAATTCACCTCACAGTCAAAAGCAAATACAACATTTATTTCTACATCAATAAAGTTACTTTTTGGTAGCCTATTATGTGTCCCAGTGCCGGGCAAAGACCTTTCCTTCCAAACCTCTTTATCTTGTTCGATTTCTGGACAGATTTCATTTTTATCTACCAATACTTCAATTCAATCAACGTTAATCGTCACATAGCAACTACTAAAATAGGTATTTGTATGACTTTTAAATCTTGATAAATGACATCGCTACTCGGTAACTTACTAACCTAATTTCGCTCAGCTGATGAACACTGGCGTGTGAGATAAAAGATAAAAGGTTGATCCACTCTGTTTGCGTCAGATTCCTAGATCAGCTTGCAAGATAATTTAATTGTTACTAATTGGCAGATTGGCTAGCAAGATGACGAGCGCGTCATTAATTTTGTTCTCGATACACGCTGCTTAGGAAGGTTTATTAGAAACTGTGGTGACTGAAGTGATTTTTTTGCAAGAATATGTTCTTTATGTTGTAGTGTCATCTTCATCTTCCTGCCCTTATGACTTATCACTTAGTATCGGCACAACACTTTTTCTTTTCCATTCTGTCCTGTCTTGTCTTTTATTATCATTTTCCACACAATCCATCCCTTTTTTTCTTCGGCCTTCCTCTTCCTCTCAATCCACATTTATATTCATAACTCTTTTGGTCACCAGTGTTCCTTTATATATTTAAAAAATTTTTTCATGTGCATTGTCTAAACTTTTCAAAAAATATATATTTTTTAAATTCTTTAACCAATGTGAAACTACGTTGTCCTTCAGTGCTTAAGGCTATAGTTTATCATCAATAAATTAGGGATCCGTTAAAAAAATTATGCGGGTGAAATCGCGGACAATTTGCAAGTATTCAATCATTTCTATTTTTGATAGCAAAGTGTTTTAAACTTTATGTAAACCAGATTTAGAGTTGTTAATGTAGCATTCTCTATTACTCCTGCTTAAAGTAGTAATTGTAGCTTTGTGAGTTTATTCTCATTCATTGACATTTAACTGACTTTAAGATCTTTACAATTCTAGATCTGCTATTTTGATTGCCCATTGGGGGCCTCCCTATCAGATAATCATTATATATTAATACGTTAACTGCCAGGTCAAAAACGTTAAAGGTAAAACCTCCACTAGCGTCGGACACACGGTGTCCCCCATGGCGTTCAAAGTGTTAATAATTGATAACAACTTCACTTGTTTCATTCTATCAACACATCACATTATTATCATTCACGTAAAAACTCAGTTCAGTTGGACGAAATATTTTATTGCCACTATCAACTCAGATAAGTACAAGGTAATAGTTTGCTTTTATCTAAGACAAAGTGATATACTATCTCTAGTTTACCAATTAGATAATAAGTGTTGGAGCTACCTTAGCAATCAATTTACGAGTACTTAACTAACCTAATTCTGTTGTTTACGAAACAATACTTTGACCTATATCTTCAGGCTCGTTTTAAATCACATTTTAGGTGCACATACGTCTATTATAATACAATTAACTTTTTTTATTGCAAATAAAGTGGATTTAACGAGTTCTGTCACACGTGTTGTAATATTTTCTACAGAAAATTTCGTCGTAACACTCCTACATCAATGGTCACGCCAACCTATTTTCAAATGGTGTAATAACAAAGTGACCTATTTTCGCGCCAGCCCTGGCAGGACAGGGCGTTCGAAAATGGCGCTTACGTTCGTCTGGGCGACGTCTGCGCAGCGCGTATTCCGTGCGCATCCAGCCTTTCCGCCGGCGGCGCGCGCAATGTCAACAAACTCAACGACTCAGCTCCGAGTGCAAGCGCAGGAATGCAACGACCACGGGCGTATGAACCATGAAATAAAAACAGAAGGTCCACAGGTACACTGCAAAACACATGTAAGTACACAGTCAACTGAGAGTCGGAGAACAATATTTTATGAGCGATTCTGATATTTAACAGCTCTAGACAGACTCCGTTCTATTTTATTCACCTTTTTACTCTTCTGGTATATGTGTATTCTTTTAAAAGCTGTTCTTCTGTATCTTCTTATTTATCTAGTGTAACGACGGTGCATTGTGCGCCTGAGTTTGTCACGGTATATGGAATATGAGTAGGATGTACCCTTTTTCGTAGTGACTTTTATTACGTCATTATACTAACGATATTATCAGGCTAATATCGTCTTGACTGCCACCATTTTGTATAGGTAATTCCTATATAGCGTCATCAATTGATTGATGATATTGACATATTGTCGAACAAATGTGACTTCAATCTTTGTATTGGGAAAATATTTGTGGTCTAACACCTATGGGTTGAAGGTGTTAAAAATGGACGTCATACCTATTATCTTAGCGACTCATGCTTATTGAAAATTGTCACTGGTTTTGAGGCCAATAGGATCCAAGATCCAATAAAATAAGTGACGTGGATAATGTTTTTACTAAAAGCTTTTTAATGTTAATGTAACTTTACATGTTTCTGCACTGTTGCCATTAATTTACGGTAGTAAAATAATGATGAAAGCGGTTTTTTTTTTGTAAGAGACCTAGATCTTGTAATTATCAAATCTATTTTTCGAAGGCTGCTAACACGTGCAATGTAAATTGTACAAAATATTATTGGAACGAAGTTCCTTATCGCGCGTTGTGAAAGGGGGCTAGACGGAAAAAATTCTTACGAAAAGTTGTCACGACATTTGACATTTCGTCATTCATTTGATTTAAGAGCCATCTATTAACGTTATTGGCGCAACTGTGCTCTTCGAGATCGAATTACGAACGGCCAATAGATGGCGCAGAAATAATTTATTGGTCTTTCTATCTAAATAACTACGCATTGTACTAACATGTTAGAAAATGTTAATCTTTAAAATTACTTACTTACAATGCAAGCAGCCATAATAACTTTTCATTCCTCGCTTTTTTTTTGCCCTGGCTTAAAGCCACTTAAATTCACTTTAACGCATCACATTAATTAGTGAAGGAATTGTAATAAAATTGTAATAAAATTCCTTCACTAATTAATCGAAAGGAACTTCGTTCCATCCGGGTGTCCCTTGACACCTCTCAAGTTTTTTATTCACATTAATTTATATTATAACATATTAAACTTAGAATAATAACGCATAGAAGGACAGTATCTATACGCTGTCAATGAAAAATTTACGCTACAATAGTAGGCTATGTATGAGTGAACGGCATGTAATTACGACCGCTGACACGCACACACACGTAAAAAAATGTTGCTGGGAAATATTTTTTTTCCCCGATTCTAGGAAAAATGATAATGTATTTGGGCATAGCACGATTGCATTTAAAAAATGTTACGTACGGATACAACAGAATTACATTATTAACGCTTTCAGTTGTTAAAATTATTCAAGGTAAAAAAATTAAATTCACAAAAAACCTGAATATCGCCAAAAAAAAAACCGCAGATCCATACAGCTACATTAATAAATAATTATTCCGAGTTTTACGAACATAAATGTATGGATCAGCTGTTGGTTTCTACCAGAATAATACAGTAGACTCCAACATTGTAATGTTCAAAATTATGGGTAATTTTTCCGTACAACACCGGCAACACTTCATTGTAATAAATTAGGTTATGAAAATTTTTATTCGGAGATCGATTTACGTAAAAGTAATAGATATAATGTTACTATTTACATGTGAAATGTAATTTTATCACATTCTTTATGTTTACCGGTTGTGCTATGACAGTATTTTACGCAACAAACCGTCATTTTAAAATATTTCTTGCGAGCTGTGTTCAACGGAGCGTGACCTTGAGCACTGACGGCTCGCTGCGACTACTAAACCATTTATGGTAAGGTATGAATACTCGTACTTTTGAAGCTCGTACTAGGTTTCTATGCGTTATCATTCTAAGATATTAAATTACATTTTTAAATATTCAAATAAAAATAAAAACATTTAAAAATATAAAAACAGTAGCCCACCAGTATTTTGAACAGGGTCCAAGCTACCGGTGGTTAGGGCTCCTGAGGGAGGAATCTCCTGACTACGCCGTGTCCAGGAGTACCGCTTTCTGTACAAACCCTTGATTCAGCTGCCCAACGAGAGCCTCCTCAGATGTTGGTCGAAGCTCTTGGAAATGATTCCATTGGCCGTAACGACTATCGGCACAATGACTGCTGAATTCACATCCCACATGTCGACAACTTCGCGAGCCAAGTCAAGATATTATTATTATTTATAATATGTTCTATTAAATAATTGATTTCATAAAAGAGCTCGTGGTTAAGTACGGATGGACAGGTCACGATGGTTAAGCTACGCTTGCCGCGGTGAGCCCTTGGATGGGTGACCATCCATTTCATACCGAGACCCCTTAGTGCCTCAGAAAGCACGTAAAGCCGTTGGCCCCGGTCGTCATTCGTAGATTTTTGACAGTCGTTATAGGTAAGCTAGAAAATCTGACAACCAGTTTACTAAGGGGTATCGGTAACCTGGCAACTAGGTTGTGGAGCTCAGATAGGCAGTCGCTCCATGTAAAACACTGGTATTCAGCTACATCTGGTTAGACTGGAAACCGAACCCAACATAGTTCGGAAGTGTTAAGGTTCGTGTGTTAGGGATGCGTGAATCAAACACCAGTGCTGAGCTAAGACTGTTTTAATGACATTGTACATCGCCTACCCACATACATTTCATTATATGGTTTTACATACACCAACAGGAAGAGGCTAGGCAGATGATGAAATTGAATTTATTTATTTATACTTCATACACAAAGGTACAAAGGCCTTCTCTACCAGGCATTCTCTACCAGTTATGTCATGTTACGTAAACAGAAAAAAAAATATAGTTAAAACATCAAATTAAAAATATTAACATAATGTAAAAAAACCCACAAGCAGCGTCTATAAATTGTAAGGCATAAAACTATTCAATTTAGATAGCTCGAGTCAGAATGTCTAAAAGAACTGGGTCTATAAAAATTGAATCAAGTTTTACAAATAATAATAAAATGTATTTCTAAGTTCAACTGTATTTGAATTTAAATATAGAAATGATGTGAGTGCAACACTAGCGTGAAAGTTGAGGGGACATTCCTTTCGAAGATTGATCAATAGATGCAAATATTCAATCAATCATTCAATCAATCATTCAATCAAGTCAGTGACCAATCTGCCTTTCTCCGTTTGAGACCGTCATTGGTTGTACTCAGAATAAATTTATTAGTTAATTCTCAAAATATTTAGTCTTTACTCTTATTATATTTGCGAACGGATGACCGTCTGTCTATTTTTCTGTATGACACGGTCCCACCGATAAACTGCTGAAAATTTTTACTCGTACTCTATGGCTCATAGAAAATGAAATAACTGAAGTTATTTAATAAAGCCTTCGCCCGTGTGAATGTTGGTTATCGCGAATGCAGACGAAGTCGCGGATTAAAAAAGATTTTTTTACAAAAAATACAACCGCCTTCAAAATCTAAAAAGTGTTAAATAACTTTAGCACAATACACACATGACTTTAGTTTTGGAAGTCGGTGGCTTTGTTCTGTTTGATGATTTGTTTTGTTTTGCCACCGACTTCCGAAACTTAAGTCATGTGTGTACTATGCCAAAGTAGTACTATTTATCACTTTTTAGATTTTGAAGGCGGTTGTCTTTTTTGTAAAAAAAGCTTATTATTTTTAGTACTTCCTTATCATCCAAATCCATAAAGAAACGGCAACACAGTCAAAACAGAGATTGAAAGTACAAGGTTGGAGAAAATTAAAACATCATCCATGTATATTTTTTTTGTAGATTTTTTCAAAAAGTGTTGTATCAATTTCGATACAATTTATATGTGACCACACTTGAGGCATTCCCTATCCATTAAAAAAAGAATTTTTAAAATCGATTTACATTTTCCGGAGAAATCGCGTAACAAATATACAAAAACATACAGACGAATTGAGAACCTCCTTCTTTTTGAAGTCGGTTGAAAAGTAGCCTATGTACCTTCTCAGGGTTCAAGTTATCGTCATACCAAATTTCATCAAAATTGGTTAAGCCGTTTCATCATGAAAGCGTAACAGAGTTACTTTCCCATTTATAATATTAAGTAAGTAAGTAAGTATGGATTAACAACTTGAGCAAAAGGGCGCTTATACAATACGTTGATAACTATAAAATTCACTAAAATAATATCCTCGTTTCACAATTTTACGCGGTTAATTTCGCCGTTAAATTAATGCAAACCTAATCATTAACTAACTGGAGACTACCCAGTAACCGTGTCACCCACATATAAAATTATAATTTTAACATCTCCACTCTCAAATAGGTACCTATTTGCATGTTTAAAAAAATTATATTTGAGCTTGGATCGGTATCACCGAGTACACTTGTACTAACAACACTGACAGTAAGTAAATCATTAATTATTTTGTTTTATTCTAACTACATTTCAATATGCCTGTATATTTTTACGATTGTATACATAATAGATTACATCATTGCCTTTTAATACATATTTTCTTTCATTTTGAAATTCTTCGTTCTAAAGTTGCAATTTAATCACCTACCTATTATAGGTAAGGATGGCGAGTGTATTGTTGCAAATAATAATTTGTTATTTTTTTTTTTTTTTTTTTTTTTATCTATTGATAGGCATGCGTTTGACCACTATCTCGCCTGATGGGAAGCGATGATGCGGTCTAAGATGGAGCACGCTTGCCTAGAAGTAACCTATTCACTCTTGACTTAAAGACTCCCAGGTTGTAGCTATCAGGAAACACAGACTCAGGCAGGGAATTCCACTCCTTAGCAGTCCGCACAATGAATGTATTCCCAAAACGTTTAGTGCGTGTGGGTGGGATGTATATATGCAAGGAATGTACCAGCAATGTACTTGAATGTACCTTTAAACGCCTTATTCACCATCTATCTTGCTGGACGTCCCGCCAAGGTCATACGCGATGCACCATGCAAAAGTACCGTGAAAAAAAATTCAGTGTGTACTTATGTACGCGCGTGAGAAGTTATACTTCTTCGAGTCACAAAATAGCAACGAAGGCAGTAAGTAGTTCAGCATGTACGTCAGAGATGGCGTTGTTTACAATTACTCCCGTGAGAATTTTGTGTGACGCTGTGCGCGCGCATCGTAAAATTTCACTCTCATCATTTTTTCATAACGCGCCTAAAGAAGTATAACTTCAAAAAAACAATTAATAATTATTATTGACGTACAGCAAGCTTATTCACGGTCGTTTTGCATCGTGCATCGTGCATGACCTTGGCGGGACGTACAGCAAGATGGATGGTGAATAAGGCGCATTAATGAAATTCAATGTACCTCCATGAAACAATGACAATTATAAAAATAAAGTGAGCCACGGACCTGACAGTTTGAATGGTGGGTGTAAACTGATAGTGCATGTAATAAATATATTTTATGGTTACCTAATATTTCAAAAAAATTGGGATCCCTTAGTACCATCACGCGAATGAAGTTAAGGGAAAATACTTTTATACATAATAGCTATTAACCATAGAGAAGCTAGAAACCATTAACTTTGTAGTTTATATGTCGGAACACTCTGTAACCTTCAAGTTAGTTTTAAACAGATCAGAACAGTAGAATTGTTTTTATATGTCATATTAGACTGACAGACGTATTATTGCTAGATTATCCCAATATGGAGTTTATTAAAAGTCTAATTATGTTTAGTTCCTAGTATTAATCTCCCGGTCCCTTGCCGGCGCCGCTTAAAGCCGTTGATCCCTGTCATTCGTAGAACTTTGACAGTCATTATGAGGGTGTTACTACACCAATCGATCGATCATCGATCGATGCCATCGGTCGACGTCGATCGACGTTGATTGATTGGTGTGGTAGCTTTAATTGATCGACGGATACCGGTCGACTAACATCGATCGATTGCCGGTCGACGTCGATCTATTAACCCCGGCTATATTCCATCAGATTCTTTCCAAATGTATTCACAAGTGGACGCGTTGGCCAGTTCAATATTGCTCGTACTATTATTACGGAGACACAAACACAGAAGACATAAACACAAGCAGGCCAGGTAGTAATTAGCGCGCGAGGCGCAGGCGGGCAGATAATGGGGAGCGGACGGCGCACGGTGCGTCTAATCAAGCAGCTCGATCGACATCGACAAATCCATTCTGCCATCGATCGATGCCGTCGATCGGCGATCGATCGATTGGTCTAATAGAAACTATCGATCGACGTCGACTAATCCATTCTGCTATCTATCCATGCCGTCGATCGATGATCGATCGATTGGTCTGGTAACACCCTGAGTAAGAAAACAGAGAATAAGAAAGCCAAAAAGTCTGACAACCAGTCTTACCAAGGGATATCGTCTTACTTAGTAACCTTGTTGTGGAACTCAGACAGGCACTCGCTCTATGTAAAACACTGGTATACAGCTACATCTGGTTAAAATGGAAGCCGAAGTTAGGTATAGTTGGAAAAAGGCTAGGCATATGATGATGACTTAGGGTGTTACCAGACCAATCGATCGATCGTCGATCGACGGCATCGATCGATGGTAGAATTTATTAGTCGACATTGATCGAGCTGCTTAATTATTATTACTGATGGATTATAGCTGGGGTTAGTCAATCAACGTCGACCGATACCATCGACCGGCAATCGATCGCTTAGTTAGTGGAACGTATCCGTCGATCAGCCAAAGCTACCACACCAATCGATCAACGACGATCGATGTCGATTTATGGCATCGATCGACGATCGATCGATTGGTGTAGTAACACCCTTACGGATTATTACATAAAAAAACTTCACATTTTTCTCTGAATTTTGCACCCAGTGCAATGTTCGATATCGTTATCTTGAGGTAGGTATTGTCAACGTTATCAATGCATCGATAAATGATAAGGTACACAAGAAGAAGTTATCGCCATTGACAGATTCAAGCGAATATGTGAATGAGTGCAATAAAATTTTGGTCAACTTTGCCAATTTTATTTTCAGCAGTAAACATTGAAAATAGGAGCACTTTATTATAAAGACTACGTTCGTCTATCAATTAAAAGAAGAATTTTATTGAAAGAAGATAATTATTTGTGTTTTTTTTGTGTGTGTTTATTTTGTTGATTTTTGCCATAGAAAAAGCGTCTTAATGTGGCAATAGGGGCCATTGACCCTTTTCTAGCGTTCTTCATTTAAATTTTCAAACAAAATTTGTTAACGTCCAAAATTTTTATTTAGAGTAAGTATCGTATTCGTAAATATATTATACAAATGAAAAACATTAAATAGTTTTTGTTTAGTTTCCTACAAAGAGATATTAAGGAAAGGGCAATGACCGCCAATACCTAGCTAAACCGCCACAACTATAGCAAAAATAAAAGCAGAATAGGCACATTTTAAAGGTCCGTGGTTAAAAACTAACCTCAATTGATTCCAGTTATCTCGAAACTAACTGTAAGATCACGCACGACACCGAACTCTAACTTGATAATTGTATTAGAACTCTCAGAAATTGCCTCCAACGTACCTCCATCTAATTTCATTGAGTTTTCGAAATCGTCCATGATTTCTGAGTCCTTGGAACTATGTAGTTTTAGCGAACTTTTGAAAATAGATAGAGGAATGGTGGCTGGCTGGAATGCAATGGTGAAATGGTGAAGGATGGATGTGGGCTGCCCAAGATCGGATTGGTTGGCGATCTCTGGGGGAGGCCTATGTTCATCAGTGAACGGCAAAAGGGTGATATGATGATGAGGTATAGGTACCTACTTTATTTAAACTACGCTACGTTTATGACACTGTTACCTACTAAAACCTACCTAACCCCAAACGCGGTCTCTTCTCTCAAAAGGAACCTACTTACTGATACAAAATAGTAAAATGAAGTGAACATAAATAAAAGTAATTGTGTACAGTATGATTCAAACTTTATGGCGGCTCTGAACACGAGTCGAGTGGTTGCGCAGTAACAATTTTACGTGTCAGCGGGAGTGAGGGGCGGGGTACTGCGCAGTCAGAAGCGCACTTCACAGCTGCCATTAAGTTTGAATCGAACTGTACTTGACACCATTAACCATTCATTAAAAATTCTAAGACACACCTTCTCGAAAAAAGAACACTTTATATTTTCCCTGAAAACCCAATTAATTTTCAAATCGATTTTAAGTTGCTTTAAAATCATTAAATAGTCAGTTAGCAACAAAAGTGACGACACATTTAACTATGACCATCCAAATCTATGGTGAAACGCCGTTTTGACAGTTCATAAAAAGTATATCAATTGACTGGTGTCAAGTAGGAATTATGGGTCTACGTTTTGGAAGAGGTAACTAGATTTAAATATTTCCTTTTTTGTAAATTACGTTCCAAAGTGACTTTTAATGATCTAATTGAAATAAATCATATGAGTCTTACCCTGTAGAGTAAGTTTTTGTTTTTTACTAACAATTGGACCTATGTAGTCAAATAAAAATGTATTATTATTATCTGTGCATATAAAAAAAATCTCATAACAGACTTCCTAGCTACCTAACTAAAAGCCACTATAATATCTTGATTCTGTTGTACTTCAATTCAACTTATCTCAGTCCACAGCCGGACAAAGGCCTCTCCCAAGTTGACATAAAACGCGGTATTCCACCGGTTTTCTAGGCCTTGTACAATAACATAAAAGTGTTAGATGCGAGTCGATTTTTGTAATGGTAATACGAGTATAGCAGTTTGGTTTAATTTAATACAACAAACACAAAAAGGCACCCATTGATCTGAATTAGCTTCCAAATTTAATTTAAATAGCATAGCGATACGGGTATTTTCAATTCTAAAATCGTTCAAATTTACGTAACGTTAACTCTTCCAATTTTAAAATCGATCGAATTTGCGTTACGGTTACTCTTCCAATTTCCAAATCGATCGAATTTAGGTAGGTACGTTACGTGTCGAACTTCCAATTTTAAAATCGTTCTTATTTACATTACGTTCATTCTTCCAATTTTAAAATCGATCGAATTTACGGTAGGTACATTTACTCCGTGGGCTGTTTCTAGACCGTATATCGTTACAATAATCACTTCTTAATTTCGACAGAAGGAAGAAGGTGGCCTATCCTTATTTACGGAATTACGGTACATAAAAAAGTATAATAAGGTAAAAGTTAGTTGCAAGCCATCCAGATTGTTCATGTACATAATTTCATTGTGTATCTTCTGTTATAATCTTAATTAAGCCGCGGTCACGGTGTATTAATACGATTAATGATAACTTCCACGTTTCCGAGCAGTTTGTTGGCTCGTTGGTTTTTAGAAGATGGCGCCACTGTCGCGACGTAAGGCGTGGGTCATAGGGACGGTTTAAACAAAAACACGAAATAAGTATTTTGCTCTTTTTTTCTAGCCTACACCGTCCGAACTGCTGGGGAAACGCCTCGCCGAAGTCCAGGCGCTTTTTTCCAAATCTAACAAATATATACTTAAACAATCATTCCAGGCGTTTGCCTTGCAGTGGGACAACATGGGCTGAAAATAAATAACAAATAATCATTCCACGGTGAACTTTGGTATTATTTAATAAAGTAAACATGACAGTAGGAAGAAACATCAATTTATTGTTTTTTTAATGTTTTGATTCTTCTGCGAAAAAGGAATAATTTCGAAAATACAAATTAAAAAAATATATTTTATAAAGTTAAATTATCATTCTACACGTGCAGCCTGTGGGCTGGCTTTACTCAAAAGTCTGACAGTGCCCTCCGAGTCCAGTTTAATAATGCGTTCAGGCTGATTGGACTGCGACGATTCTGTAGTGCATCAGGGATGTTAGCTGGACATCGCGTTGATTGCTTTCACGCTACGATGCGTAAAAGATGCGCATCCCTAGTGCGTAGAGTACGTGGCAGCGCCAACAGCATCCTTAGCATGATCGCTAGTTGGCTGGACTGCAGTTACGTCAGTCATTGCTTGCATTGCCAGTCAGCAGTGATTGTTGAGGGTACTTTGGTTTTTAACCCCCGATGCAAAAACGACGGGGTGTTATATAAGTTTGACGTGTCTGTGTGTGTGTGTGTGTGCGTGTGTGTGTGTGTGTGTGTGTGTGTGTGTGTGTGTGTGTGTGTGTGCCTGTGGCATCCTAGCTCCCGAACGGATGAACCGATTTTGATTATGATTTTTTATGTGTTACTAGCTTCTGCCTGCGGCTTCGCCCGCGTAAAAAGAACGATTATCCCAAGAGAACACATTACCGGGATAAAAAGTATCCTATGTGTTAATCCAGGAAATGGTCTACCTATGTGCCAATTTTCATCCAAATCTGTTCAGCGGTTTACGCGTGTTTGAGTAACAAACATCCAAACATCTTCACAAACTTTCACATTTATAACATTAGTAGGAAGTAGGATTCTGGGTTGTTTTAAGTATTTACTAAAACTACTTTATAAGAACATTGTTACTAACAAAGTGGACTCCAATAATAAAGTATTATTATTAACTTCCACCAATGTACACCCGCCCTAACCAGAGTGCAATGCGCGCGCGCACGCGATCCGACAATATTGAAACATCAAGAGCAGCCCTTCGGAACACTCGTTACTAGATATTTATATATCCGAGGTACGGTCAACAGCACGTCAGTAGGGAATACTAAGAAAATCGTCATTAAAACTACTAGCTAAAGACGATGTCAATGTTTGGTTACTGACCTGCGGCTGACAGTAATTGTCAACCTCGTTAAGCTGACATACCATTTACATTAATCTTTGTTATAAGCTTGGTCTATACCAAGGTATAGATGATGAGAAACCCTAAATCATTGGATAGAATCATGATTGGAATCATGTGACGCTTGGTAGTACCTATGTGTATCTACCACTAAGTTCATTTTTGCTTGCACTCAAAATACGGAAGCGCTCTCTACCCCGCCCCGTTGACTTCGCAGGCGCCAAGGGAATTTTTTTTAACTGAGCAGGCGGGAAAGTCCTCGATAGTACCTACATCATCTGCCATGTTTGTCTGCAATGTTTCTAAAGTTGATTGTAAAACCTTATTAACCTTACCTATTGCTTGTAACTAAAGTTCATCATCATCATCATGTCAACCTTTAGACGCCCACTGTTGGGCATAGGTCCCCCAAAGACCCCCACCTGTGTCGGTCCCGCGCCGCGAACTAAAGTTGGCTATGTCAAAAGAGCAAATATGTTTTAACAAAACAACAGATATTTGATGCACTATTCAAGCTCTTCTGCTGCCTAGCCTTTTACAAACTAAGTTGGGAGTCAAACCGTATGAAAGAAAGAAAGAAAGAAAACGAAAAGAAAGAAAAAGAATTTATTCGCCCCCCAGGACACACACAAAAATAACATTAAAAAATAAAAAACAAGAAAACGAAAATTGGTCCTATAAGAGGCCAAAAGGCCAATAGCAAAAAAAAAAAATGCAAATGCAGCTGAATACTAGTGTTTTACATGGAGCCACTGCCTGTCGGACCTCCACAACCCAGTTACTGGGTAACACGATACCCCTTGATAAGACTGGTTGTCAGGCTTAACAAAACTAAACTTTAGCACCTAACACACATTACTTTCGAAAGTCGATGGCGGTGGCTTTGTGTTAGTTGTTTTGTACGAGTATTGCCACCGACTTCCGAAAGTAAAGTAATGTGTGTTAGGTGCTAAAGTTATTTATCACTTTTTAGTTTTTGAAGGCGGTTTTCTTTTTTTTTGAAGAAACTTTTTATTTTTCACTTTTTAGTATTTCCTTAACATCCAAATCCATTAAGAAACGGCGACATACTTAAAAGAGACTGTAAGTCCTCCAAAGATTGAAGAAATTAAAACGTCGTCTATGTCATTTTTTTGGGATTTTGTTGATTTTCTCAAAAAGGGCTGGATCAATTTTGGTAAAATACATATGGGACCATTTCGGAATAAATCCCTTTCGATATCGGTACATAGACGGATTTTCAAAAAAAGAGTTTTGAAAATCCGTCTATGTATGACAGAGTTATGCCCAAACATACCTACATAAAAAAATACATATATAAACGTTCGAATTGATAACCTCCTCCTTTTTGAAGTCGGTTAAAAACGAAACAATTCAATCTTACTCATCTAAACCTTTATAACTCTCACTTTATTGTTCCTATTCTTTTGTTTATCTGTGTACAGCGTTATGGGCTGCAATATTGTCTTTTCGTTTTGTTTATTTATTGTTCCTATTTTTTATATTGTTGCTGTTTGTTGTACCTCTTGAATAAAAAATAAAAAAAAAATAACCGACGCATTCACTTATAAAGGGAAACTTAACAGTCTGAAATAAATAACATTGGAAAACACACAACTGTTCCAAACAAATCGCTTCAATAACTCCCGCTAATGCGTTTCTAACGTATCGGTATATGCTCCTGTCATAACTGTATCTCAAACCTGTCAAAACACAATCTTTGTATCCCTACCTTTATTACGAAACAATTAGTCAGGTTGGCTCACCGTCCTATTTTCATAAACACTAGGAAACGTTTAACGACTATTACACAATTCCGAACAGACAAAACAATCGAATCTTCTAATATTAGATCATGATTGCGAAAAAATTCCACTGTTTCATCTCTCGTTTCGACACCCATTGGTTACTTTGTACGAGTCTAAAATTATATTGGGTCTGTTGTCTACGCAATGGATGGTGTCTTTAGTGAAGATTTGTGGGTTGTGGTAGACGGTATTAAAGACATTATGGCCTAGTTGGCACCGTGTCCCCACCCACGTCTGTCGCGAGGGAATCACAGAAATTTTGTATTTGTCGCCAGCAGGAATATACTCGCGGTGTTAATGTTTATATGTGTGTTATGCCGGAATTGCAAATAACTGTGCTTTATTTAGTTGAATTTATGCGCGAAAATGAATGAAAATAAAACAAGGATTATACTTGCAATTGGATACTTGACACTTGACACCACTAATTAACTGATATACTTTCTATGAGTTGTCAAAAGGCGATTCCACCATAGATTCTCTATGGCAACTAGTTTTTCCCGCGACTTCGCCCGCGTGAAGTTTTTTACGGATCCCTAATTTTTTGATAATAAAATATAGGCCTTAGCCATACCCGCGACACTCTATAGAAACGAAACGATATAATTGCCTACACTACTACTAAAATAACAGACTGTACAGATATACAATGTGCGTGTGTGTGCGTGTCTACGCGCCGCGCGAACAAAAATGCGGTTCCCAGAGCAATCGTTCGACGCGGGGAGAGGTGAGGAACGGTTTCAGAGGGAGGCAGAGCGTGTCGCTACTGTACGGTAGTACTAATATTTATACTGTGCTATATATAGCACCTTAGGGATAATGTAGCTTCCTAATGGCAAAATATTTTATTGAAATTGGTTAAGTATTTTTGAGTTTATTCATTACAAACAAACATTTAAAAAAGAACTAATCTTTTTTCTTTATACTATTATTTTAGATTTAGAATGAATTAATTTACTGAATCGGACTCGGTTTCGGAGATTATCCCAAATGAACACAAGCTCAACTTTACCCAGACCCGGTACTTGGGACTGGACAATACCTAGGGTATTTTACCAAAAAAATCTAATTAGTTCGTCAGTTAGATTATCGAAAAATATTGGATACGTATTTTTTGTTTTATCAAATCAATAAAAACTGACGAAGATAAAATGCATCAAAGATTTATTCAATAGTGGGAGTTTGTGACGTCACTTCGCCAGTAAAAGTGTACTGACAAAGTGATGTCACACGGGTTTTCGACGCACTGTATCTGTTCATTTTTTTGTTTACGTGAAAAAAGAAAAAAACAACTGTCCAATATTTTTTGGAAATCTATCTGACGGACTAATTAGATTTTTTGGTAAAATACCCTATTAGCAATTTGTGACTACTTTTGTTAACAGGTAAGAGCCAATTACCTGTTAAGACAAATAAATAAATAAACTTTAATTTGTACAATTTGTATATGTAGTGAAAGTAAAATATGTCGTCACTATTTTGCGAATTCAATTAAATATTTATTGATTTTCAAGTAACAAACAATTGGATTTTACAGTTAATTGAAAATTGCTCAAGTTTTCAGGGTTAATGTAAAGGGGTTTTGCAGAGAAATAGTGTCTTGAAATTATGAGTTATTGGTTTCAAGTAGCCATTGCGAAAAGACTATACCCTGTCCATTGGGTTATTGGTTTTTTGACAGCTGCCTTATAATGTAATTATTCCCGAGTACCTTAAATTAACTTTACGATGTGTTATAAAATAAATATATAAACTGCCTAATCTTGTTGGATTATCTTATTTATGACCTCTTACAAACGTTATAATACAGGTATGCGTATCAGTTTTTACAAAAAACATAAATATTGTTCACTAGTTGCAACTGTCAAAAAACGATTCAACCAGTAGCACAGAATACTTAATAGTACCCTGTAGACAGAGTGTACGGTCACCAAAAGAGATAAGCATCCATGTCGCCGGAAATAGTTGAAGTTTACTTAGAAACCGATGGGTGTTTATGAATAAAATAAAATACAATTAACAGAGAATGAACAGTTCAATGATTTAATAAAATTTCATTTGAAAGCGTCCATTGGTTTCTAAGAAATCTTCATCTATTCCCGACGACATGGATACTTATCTCTTTTGGTGACTGAACATACATAGATAATCAAGACATACAACTTACAAAACAGCACACTATCATTTAAAAAATAGGCGACAAAAACAATAAAAACACGGATTGGAATTCGGAAAACTGGGTCAAAAGTTAATCCGCGTCATTAATTAGGTAATTAAAGAAGACCAAAGAGACAGCACCAATATTTTATGCTATTAATGTTTCAACGATCCAAAGGTTTACGGAATAGTAGGAAAAATGTTGAGAACTCCTGGATCTGAGATCAACAACATTAAGTGAGCTAACATGGTGATCGAGTGCGAGAAGAAATTTTTGCTAAGCATCAGGACAAGGATAGGGCTGTTAAAATAATGACATGTCTTCAACTTTCTACGAACCAAAAGTATTTGAGTGATATTCCGCAACACATTTCCCAGTTTTATTAATCGTAAGTAATAATTACAAGTATAGGTACAGTACAACTAATATTAGTACTTAATATGACCAATCTGAGCAAGCTGTTTCTTGACTAATTGTTATGAAGCTACATTATCCCTGAATGCTATAGACTCATCATCATCTGCGTATAGCCTTTTCCCAACTATATTGGGGTCGGCTTCCAGTCTAACCGGATGCAGCTGAATGCCAGTGTTTACATGGAGCGACTGCCTATCGGACCTCCATAACCCAGTTACTGGGTAACACGATACCCCTTGGTAAGACTGCAATGGTTGTCAGACTTTCTGGCTTTCGACTACCTAAGCTGTCTACACACCTAAGCCGCCCGCCGCCGCCGCCGCCGGCCCGCCGCGTGCCGGCACGAACCCGGCGGACAAGGCCTGATATTAACGGTCTTGCCGGTTCGCAACTTCGGCACTAACCCGCCGAGTTCGTGCCAGGGCAGGCTTAGGTGTGTAGACAGCTTATAACGACTGCCAAAAATCCACGAATGACAGCCGGGACCTACGGCTTTACGTGCTTTCCGAGATGAAGTGTTGGATCATTCGGTTCCCTTCAAAATATGTAGTTGAGCTAAATGGTGCCGATCCATGCGTCATGTTCGTGAACGGACGCCGTCAGTTGGGACTGGTCATCTCTTAGCTGCTATTTTAAATTTTGGTTTGAATTGTTATTATAACTATATTTTTCTCTAGACCTCTTTTAACATGCAAGACGTGTTACATTGTTCTCACATTGTACCCTTAGATTCAACATGAACGATGTAACCTAAATTTGTAAAATTTAACTGATTTTAAAAGAGTGTTCATGGAGTTTCTTGCTCGTTCTTCTCCATAGAAACCTACTGTTTGGAACGAGCAACTAGCTTCAACTTTCTGACTGACTGACTCTGACAATTCAAAAGTACCTGTAAATGGTTTAATTGAAATAAATGATTTTGAGTTTGAAGAAGTTGATGGTCACCCATCCACATACCGACCTCAGCTAGCGTAGCTTAACCTTCGACCGATCGATCTGTACGGCTGTTACTTAGCCACGAGCTCCCTCCTGCTATAGAATGCTATCGACTCATGATAGACTATATTTTATTATCAAATCATTTTGGGATCCGTAAAGTACGTAAAGTCCGTAAAGTACAAGCAAAATCTAGTACCTGATCAAAATACGTTCAAACCTCAATGGTTTAAACAAAAAGTTTCCTTATTATCGCCGCTTTATCTTTTTTCGCGGGAAATAGGTACCTATGTTGTGTATGTCTATGTTTAGAAATTTACATATACCTATTGCTTATAATACCTACTAACTTATTTTCAAATTAAGTATGTGTGCTTAAATTGGACAAATATTAAAGGTATTTATTTAAATTAAAGACGGTAAACGTAAGCATACTAAAATGCACATCGTACAAAATTAATGAAATCAGTACAAATTATACCAGTATTAAAATCAAAGAATGAATACAATAGGATTTCTGTCCAAGACTATACATTATTGTGGATAGGACATTCAAATTGATAACAAAAAATGTTCTTAAAAAATATTTATCGACTTATTGTGGTGCGAATTATACACAAATTAAAAAAAATATTAAAAAATTGTACCTGGTTTATACCTAGATAATGTTTAAAATAATTTGTGTACCTACCTAGAAAATCTAGTGACATTTCATATCAAACATGGAAAGACCACAAGATGTTTGAAAAACACAATTTATAAAATATTGTAAATTATTGAAAGATAGTAAGTAAGTACGTATTTGATTGACTAGGTACCTCTGGTACGCGAAATCGTTTTATTTTGATGACTATCTCAGTTAAGTACCTAATTGTTTTAATTTAATAATAACAAACCTTTATTTCGGACAACAAAGATCCATAGAACAAACAACATAGAACAAACTTATCACCTAGTGTTAGTAAAAATCAACCTGCGTACAAACTGCTGTATAATCGGAGAGCCGAAGCTCTCTGCAACAGTTTTCAGGATGCTGTTTTGACTGTCCCTCACTCTCCTCAGTAGCGACGCGGTTTTTACCAGCTTTTTATTAGCTTCACCTGTATGTTTGTATGTTTGTTTGTAACCGACTTCTTTGGACGCGATTTTGACCCACTTTAAACGGCCAGATTTCGTTCAAACTTTGTAGATTTATCGAGGACCGATGACAATACAATAATTTGATAAAATTATTAAAAAAAGAAAAAAAACAAAAAACATAAGTCGTTCAAAATTGGTTGCCGAAAAAACAGGCTCTATTATATACTAGGAAGGTACAGCACAAGCGTCCCTGGTAGAATAAATGTTCATAATATTTATAGATATAGATATAACCAAACTAAAAAGTAAAAATAAATAATAGTTTAAAAAAACTAAAAACACGCTTTTTATAGAAAACCAAACTAAAAAATAGAAAATAATCTTTAATAAATTGTTTTATTTTAAAAAAAGCGTGGGGTGCATGGTGTCAATAGTTATAAATATTTTATTGACAGATATGAGTAGAGTGATTATCATTTTGATAATATCTTAAAAAGCACCCCACGCTTTTTTTTAAATAAAATAATTTATTAAAGATTATTTTCTATTTTTTAGTTTGGTTTTCTATAAAAAGTGTGTTTTTAGTTTTTTTAAACTATATTTTTTTTGCGTATAATCGCATAGAAACGCAACCGATAACTAAGGATAGGTAGTATTGTATAACGCTAAAGATGCAAAGGGCACTCGCTGAGCCGTGGAGTGGTAGACGGACGTGTGACAAAACATTTTGTGAAATACATGGTACAATTGTGAAAATACTGGACTTTACATTTCCGTGAAACTCCTCCTGTACGTCGATTCTGTAAAATTCAAACAACAACTCGCATCTCACATCGCTACTCACTCTCACTTCGCATAAGGTTCAAAATTACCTTGATATATTTAACACTTTGAATCGGGTTCGAGTGCGAAGTGAGCGTCTGGGAAATTACCTTACAGAATGCCACTTCTTACGTCATCTCATACTTTATCTGTCAAAATCTCCCTGTCAATTTAGTTCTCGCTGACACGCTCGCAAGGGTGGCGCTAGTGTAAATTCGAATTATCAACCGAGTTTTTAGAATGCCAATCAAGAAACTCACAGCGGATTCAGATTCGAAGTTTAGAATGAGGTCTTACAGAATCACACCCCTGAAGCTAACCCTATATATATTAATTCAGCTATTTTCCTTAAATGTAGGCAGAGCTATGTCTTGATTAGACCAGTACAGTGGCCAGACAGAACATTTAAATATTTCCATCCAAAAACACTTCACATTTGCAAGTCGCTCTAAGTCCAAGCAATAAAGCTTAGATTCGCTCATTTTGCAAACTACCATCAATAATTTATCCCCACAGTCTATTCCCGTTTCTCCTCTAGGATTCGATGGTGGTACTAATGCACTTTGGGACCTGTCTAGTGTCTAGTGCCTGTTTATCACTCTTGTACTCTAGGCAATATTGATTTGGATCGTCAGTTTAGGTTAGAGAAAAAAAAAGAGTATGTACTCTTAAATACACGCCGATCAAAAAGGCCAGGTGCGAGTCGAATTCGGGGTTCTGTACCATTATCTATACAACATTAGACAGTATTTATTAAAACACTAGGGACCCGGCCCGGCTTTGCATGTACCTATCGCCTTCCTCGATAAAGGGACTATCCAACACAAAAAGAATTTTTCAATTTCAATTCAATTTCAGTAGATCCTGAGATTAGCGCGTTCAACTAAACAAATAAACAAACTCTTCAGCTTTATAATATTAGTATAGATTTAGTTTGTTGTTTGGGAGCCCCCCTTAAGTTTTTATTTTATTCTGTTTAAAGTATAGTTTGATGTTATAGCGGCGATAGAAATACATCATCTGTGAAAATTTCAACTGTCTAGCTATTACGGTTCATGAGATACAGGCTGGTGACAGACTGACAGTGGAGTCTTAGTAATAGGGTCCCGTTTATACCCTTTGGGTACGGAACCCTAAAATAGCATTGCAAAGCACTTTTCAAAGAGTTATTTGACGAGGTATTTAAGCATCATGTATTCTGCTGCGGAAATCCTGCAAGATTTTGCTCAGAAATAAACGCGTTGAGTTAATACTGAGACAGTAGCAAAAGCTTTCATCCTGAAAATTTACCGTCAAACAAAACTTACACGGCATCATTATTCTAAACATGTCGCAAATTATCGTGCATTCCTGACTGCAAACCAGTACGTCTACAAAGCAGATGCATGCGGAAGCATGAAGATATAGGTATAAATGGAGCCAACACTTAGAACAAAAGCTTGAAACCAACTGTGGGCTGATGCTCTCTTTCTGAATGCATACATAAGAACGACACAGTGATATGTGTTTTCTTTATCTTATGTATGCATTCAGAAAGAGAGCATCTGCCCACAGTTGGCTTCACTTAGGTATTTAGAGTATTGCCTCCACTTTTATCTATAAGCTTCTTGTGCGGAAGTAATGAACGAGTGAACGGAATGAATGAACATGACCTAGTTGTCGTGGCAACTGCGTCAACAACATACCTTAATAAAGACGTGTGTCAGTTACGTTTAAAACCACAAAGAAGTGGACTTTGTAGAACTTTGTGGACATAGATCAGTTGGTAGATAAGAAAGAACACCAAACTGTAAAATTTTCCCAATTGAATACGAATCTTATTATTTCGTAATTAAGTTGAAATTCAATAAAAAAAATTGACAGATTGTTGTAGCTTGATGTGCTGGGCTCTGTACTTCTTTTTTACTTTTTATAAGCTTTTACTTAACTTGTACTGTTCGTATGTAAGTTGTCGCTTCAAAATTTGCTAACCATTTTCGACCATTTCTAGGTATCCAATTGAACTGAAATTTTGCAAGCACCTTTAGTTCTGGTGACAATACAATATCCAATACTCAATATTGTAATAAAATTAAAATGGCCGCCGCTCCAAGATGGCGGATTACATATTTTTCCTCAATCCTCTTAATATGGATATCAAATGAAAGGGAATGGAAATGTTAGAAGAGTAAAAAACGATAAAGACAGAAAAGACAAGCAAGAACAAAAAAGTAAAAAATAAAATGAAAATAAAAAAAAAACATTTTTGAAAACAAGCCCACCACACCTACACCACCACCACACCACACCACACCTGTATAACGGACAGCGTACATCAGTGCCTCAAGCTTTTCTTTTTGGTAAAAGAAGTTTGACTTATAATAAACTGGCGACCCGCCTCGGCTTCGCGCGGGTATTATCGTCATGTTTCAACCACTTTACCTACACAAAACCTTAACAAAATACACTTAAACCTTCCTCATGAATCACTCTGTCTATCGGTGAAAAGCACATGAAAATCTGTTCAGTATTTTCAGAGTTTATCGCGAACAGACAGACCGACGCGGCGGAAGACTTTGTTTTTAACCGACTTCAAAAAGGACGAGGTTCTCAATTCGATTGTTTTTTTTATGTATGTACACCGATTACGCTGAAATATATGGTCCGATTTACGTGATTCTTCTTTAGTTTGAAGCGGAATAATTGCCATTTGGTCCCATAATTAATTTCGTAATTAATTTGTATGATAAGAAATAGGCACTAAAAAGTGAAAAAAAAATCTTTTTAACAAAAAAGACAACCGTCTTCAAAAAGTAAAAAATAACTTTCAATTCGCAAGTCGGTGGCAATACAAAACAACAAACAAAACCAAAGCCGCCGACTTGCGATTTGAAAGTAATTTTTTACTTTTTGCAGTAGGACAATAATAAGCTGGTGTTAAGATTTGTTTTTCTGTCCAATGATGAAACCACTAGAAACCACTTAGTACACTTAATACTGAAGCAATACAAACAAAAGAATATCAGCTTTACTGAAACCAGTCTCGCGTTGATAGAACCTCTTGATTTCCTTCGTTTGTTATTCCCGTGTCATATCAAAGCAAACAAAACAGAATATCTATGACAAACTCGTCTACGTTATTCCTTAATCTATGGTTCATAAACCCCTTAGTGTACACAAGTGGACACAACACAAATGTTTGTTATCTCTGCTGCTAGAGAATCAACAAAGAATTTTTACAATGCTAGCGTATTCATGTAAGTACTTGTGTATTATCAAAATAATGTTGCGACATGACACTTCGCGTTGGTTGATTTAGGTTTAGGAGGATTTTTCCATTAAATCGTTAACTTCACATAATCACTTGCATCCGAAATCTATACTTCTATCATCATCATCATTTCAGGGGGCCAAGTCTGCTATTTTTATAATTTCGTCATTCCAACACGATCCTATTGTCATTTTGCAAAAATTTCGTAATCTGCTAAATTCATAATGGTCGATCATTGGTCGGTCGAATTAAAAGCAATGACTGCACAATGACGTTCTAATAGTAGGTCACTGATCAAAGGAACTGTCAAAATTTTAGCAGATTACCGCGTAAGTCAGTCATTCAGTTGTCATTTTGTACGAGATTACCATTCTCTAACATTTCTTTCAATGGCGTGTCAGTGGTTGACCATTGGAAAGTCATAATGACGCCATTATATTAGTTGATTACCAAACTTGTCAAAATCAACAATTATGAAATCAATGATAGACCATTCTGAGACTATTGTAATAGCAGACTTGAGGCCCAGCTTAATAGAGGTCCACTGTTGAGTATAAGGTCCATGGCGCTCCATTTTTCCTAGTGCTTTGACTTCCGCATCCAGCCATCACCAACTATGCTTCAGCAGGTCATCGGTCTATCGGATTGGAGGGCGTTCCAACCTGCCGAAGCAAGACAAGTCTCCTCCATCGACCATCGGTCCTGCGACAGACGTAACCAGCCTCGTGCCATTTCAGCTTGCTGATCCTGCAAGCAATGTCGGTGCCTTTAGTTCTTTTCCAGATTTCCTCGTTTCGTATTCTATTCTATCCCTCGGAGAAACGCCAAGTCTTAGATTAGGTCACCAGGTCTCCGCGCGTCGTATATTGCGTGGAGATTTATCAATAATCTAAGCGCCAAGCATTTTATTTGGTTACTTTTACATTATATTATAAAGTTTGTATATTTGTTTGTAAGACATAAATTATGGAATTAATGGATCAATCACAAAGAAAATTTCACTGATAGAAAGTATAGTTGCGTGCTTTGTTTTATAGTACACTTGCCTTTTCCACACAGACGAAGTTGTGAGCAGAAATTAGTTTATTAATAATGGAATTAAACGCAATTTAGATTCTGATATTTGCCTGCATTCAATGGCTAAGTTTGTCATCTAGCTTTAAGAGGGCGTATCGCGAGCGGTAGTCAAGAACCATGGATTACGGGGACCGGACCGTACCTAGCGGCACGGTTCATCCAAAAGTAATCTAAATAGTGATATTCTGGTCATATTCTAGTTATTATTTGGCTGATTATTATGCTGGTTATTCTGGTCGATGACATTTTCTATGTAGATAGAATTTCCTCGTTCCCGATTCTATCGCGCAAAGAAACTCCGAGCAATGCCGAGCATAACTCTCTCCATGGCTCGCTGCGTGACTCTGAGCTTCTCTAGGAAGAAATGGGGGTGGTGCCATAGATATAAGAGATTTCTATGGGTGGTGCTATTCGCGGCTGGTACCACACGGCTCGCACGGTCGCTCCATATAAAACACTGGTATTCAGCTGTATCCGGTTAGACTGGAGTCCGACCCCACGACGTGCTGCAATGTACTATTCCGCGCGAGAGACCATGGACGCAAAATTTTTAACTCAACGTGACCGCGCTAAGATCTCTAGATTATTTAAGCCACAGACTGACGTCTGGGAGGAACTTTTATCCGAGTGGCAGTGTAGCTGGGATGATTCTAGCAAGGGCCGTCACCTTCATCAGTTCTTTCCATCCGTTCGTGAGCGGCTGGCAAGGACATGGCTGGAGGTTCAATTATAATCCGTGGTGCTTAGCAACTGGGTTTCTCCCAGTTGTAAACGTCCCTTTGTGCCTATTGGCCTAGTTCTGTTCTGTCTCCTGCTTGATTTGGAGGGAAGTGGAAAATATGTTTTTCTTACTCCTCCGCTGTTCTTTTCTGATTAATTTCGTTGCGGGATCCAAGACAGTTGAATCGTTTCTCTGGGACTTGTCGAGCTTCATTGCTCTGGCGCTTTTCTGGTGGTCGCCACTGTTGATTGTGGCTTACAGGAGTTACAGTGGTTAGGGAATAGTGTGGCGGGCTTGTCCCATTAAAAAAAAAAAAAAAAAAAAAGTCCGACCCCAACATGTAGTTGGGAAAAGGCTAGGCAGATGATGATAACATTTTGTGGATAGAATAAGGGCAGTACTAGGCTTGTGGTCAGTCAATTTCTCGTCAAATATCTTATTTTCAAAATGATTATGATTTTGAATTAGGTACGGACTGTTCTGCTATGGTTCTGCCTCATGGGTCTCGTTGTCGCCATCCTGACTGATGACCCCTGGGAATCAAACCTTTTTTCTTTTTTTTTTTTTCTTTTTTCTTTTTTTTTTTTTTATCGTGGGGAAATCCTCATGGACTATCCCCCGTCCGGGGAGGACGGGGGGAGTGTGCCGGACTCGTACCGGCTAAAATTACCACGGTGTTCCTCGACTGACCTATGGGCGGGGGTACGGGATTCGCTCGCGCATGCACCGCGCCCCCACCAGGCTATGACCCGCCAATAACGTAGGCGGGTCCCGTCGACCTCGGCGGTCTAATTGCCGCCAAACCTAGGTTGGGCAATGTGTTACTGGGTTTTTCAATTAGGAATTTCTCAGTACTAGTCCAAAGTTTGAAAGCTGGTGGTGTAGTGGGGTTACACCCCCGTGCTTAGGAAAATACGTTAAGTTATTAGTACTGCGCCTGAACTCTCTCCGGCCCTGTCGGATTGCCGTCCCGTCGAACTATGAGAGTGAGGGAAGAGGGAGTGCAGCTGTGTTTGTGGTTTGCGCACACACTTGTGCAGTATAATATCTTCAGCGTCCTTGACGAGTCTTCATTGAGATCGTGCGTGGCTGAATTCGGTCGGGAAAATTGTCATGGACTGTCAATCCATACTAGTCCATACTTTTAATATTATAAATGCAAAAGTAACTCTGTCTGTTACGCTTTCACGATAAAACGGCTGAACCGATTTTGATGAAATTTGATATGAAAATAGCTTGAACCCTGGGGAAGTACCTACTTTTTAATACGCGTCTTTGTCTGCATCCGCGATAACCGACAATCACGCAGACGAATTTAAGTCGCGGGCAATTCTAGTACAAAATATTAAGATTAAGGATTGAGATACCTACAGTAATAATTTCGGACATTTAGCACCTAAAATAATCAATTTCAGCTGACGTCAATTGAACTACCTATCATGGCAGCTTATTTCCCCTAATAATTGGACCAGATAGATAAGTAACTGATATCTTTTTTAATTCGAAGTAAAGTCGAGATATCGTAATTCATAAATCAGCTTTTAAAATTTTGCGATGCGGAAACATTGACTTACATTTACTTAGGTAATAATATTATGAGGAAAACCAAAATTCACCAATTATTTAATTAAACATTTTTATACCTCACGAAATATTACTACTGGCTACATTCAGACGACCGCGAATGTTACAGTCACATTTTTTAATATAATTTTATGTAACAACGATTTCGAGCATTCAGAGTCTTAAATGGAAAATTTTAAACCATTCAAGTGCAAGTCAAGAAGTGTTTGGACACCGACACTTCTTCTTTACAAAAAATCTACATAGTACAAAAAAACACGTTTAATAGTATTTTAGTAGTATTTTTACGTTTTATTTTTATTATTTACGAGTACTTTCCCTTCGTCTTTATTCGCGTGATTTGATTTACCGAACCCTATTTTTTTATAAAAAAAAAAATTGAGTATAATATAGTACTCGATGATAGCGTAGCTTCCAATTGGCGAAAGAATTTTCAGGACCAGAGGTGTGATTCTGTAAGACCTCATTCTAAACTTCGAATCTGAATCCGCTGTGAGTTTCTTGATTGGCGTTATAAAAACTCGGTTGATAATTCGAATTTACACTAGCGCCATCCTTGCGAGCTTGTCAGCGAGTTGATCGAAATTGACAGGCAGATTTTGACAGATAAAGTATGAGGATGACGTAAGCGAGTGCCATTCTGTAAGGTAATTTTCCCATTACTTCGACGCTCACTTCGCACTCGAACCCGATTCAAAGTGTCAAATATATCAAGGTCATTTTGAACCTTATGCGAAGTGAGAGTGAATAGCGAAATGAGATGCGAGTTGTTCTTTGAATTTTACAGAATCGACCTGCAGTAGTTCCGGAAATTAGCGCGTTCAAACATACAAAAAAAAAACCAAATTTTTTTTTGTACAGAATCATAAAAATTGAAAAATTTGAATAATTCATTTCCTTCAAAATTGACCACTTTATTATCGTCTATAGCCACTATTATCTTGCTTAACCCAATTACCTATAAATTACGAGTATTATTTTATCAATAATAAATTATCGATATGAAAGATTCTGAAATTGGGCCGACATATCGTGTGCCATATGATTGTAACATATCAGAATGTTTAGACTCTGATAAGCACTACTATTGTATAGATAATCGTCAAGGAAATACTGTGGTATCTGAAGAAGATAGTGGATGACGGAACGGTCTGCACCTGTAATTGTATCATACGACTTTTTCGCATAAATGAGGGCCCAGTTTTAATAACATTGTCTTTCCCGTGATCCAAGGGCTGGTTTTTACCTCGGACAGAGGTTAAGCATTGCCATCCAACGTGGCAATGCCGCCAGTCTCTTGGGCACATTCCCAGTTGACGACGATGTTGGGGATTTTTTTGATGCCTTATTGTCTTAGCTTTTCTTTTTGTTTTTAATAGTTATAGGTTTTCCTTTTTTATTTTTAAATGTAAATATTGTATATTGAATATAATAAAATATATAAACATTACTTTAAACATTGTCTTTATATCTATTTATTATATATTGGCACCCCGTGGGGTGTCCGAGCTAGAATAGCACCCCTTGACCCCTCCATTTCATCCCGAGGGTGTCGTCGAAGCCAACTAACGGAAAATCCGGAAGTCGGGCAGCAGCGGCTTCCGTGTGCTTAACAACTTCACTGCGATCCCCAAGACGCCTGTCAAGCGTGGGGATTATTGCAACCCCCTTGTGGGGGAGGCCTTTGTTCAGCAGGTGTACCGACCTGAAGAATGTAGCCGGTGGATGCGGTCGGCAGAGGGCCGGGAAAAATGGCGTGACATGTAGGAGGCTTATGTCCAACAGTGGACCTCTAGTAAGCTAAAATGGTAACGCGGACGAAGCCGCAAGTAAAAGCTAGTCATTCATTACTTTTCAATATTTACCGGTTAGCACCATAAACAAACGTAGGTAGAGATTTAAAAAGAACTGTTGACGTAATATAACGGCTAAAGCATGACGTGTCACAGCATTACGTAAGTCATAAGTTGACTGTATTTAATCTATGATACCGCACTCGTTTATCTGTGGACTTTTGCGAACTGGCAAATCCGCCTGATGTGTGGTTCTTTCGACTTATTTTGGTTCTGTATTTATATTAACTTGATATAACTGTTCGAAGTTTACGTTAAGGCAGTTTTTTAAAAGGCTTTTAAGTTAAACGCTATGGTAGGTATGTCTGTCAGCCACTCATAAGCTAAGATTGGAGAGATTTTTTAGAGATTGGTTTGACACCTTGACTGCTGATTTAAATAGTTTAAAGTCTGACAACACCAGTCTTACCATGAGGTATCGGGTTACCCAGTAACTGGGTTGTGAAGGTCCGATAGGCAGTCGCTCCATGTAAAACACTGGTATTCAGTTGCATCCGGTTAGACTGGAAACGGACCTCAATATAGTTGGGAAAGGCAGATGATGATGAAGAGGCTGATCAAATCTCATTCAGAAACAAGTTGTAAGAAGGTCGATTATCCAATGTAACTCTGAAAGTTAGGAATCAATAATAATTCATTGGAATGAAGTTATCAGTCTATTAAAACTTACTTATCTGTTCAGTAAGTAGAGCCTCAGGCCAGTTTGGGTGCGCCTTCGATTTCCGGCTTAAACAAATATTGTAATTTCTTATCGATCGTGTTTAAACTAATAGTTAGGTAGTTTGTTACTTTAGTAACATAGCTAGTTTTCACATACCTTCTAGTTAAAGTAAATAATCTGAAAAATAATGTATGTGTGTTAATCTACTACTTACTGTCGATTGAATTAATGTTTGTTACTAATTGTGTATGTGACCTGCCTGAAATTATAAAACTGGCACTTAATTATTTTTTACCGACTTCAAAAAACTAGAAGTCGGTATTCCGAAACTTCAATCATATGTTCTGTGCTTAAGTTATTTTTCACTTTATAGTTTTTAAAGGCGGTTGTATTATTTTTGTAAATAGTTTTTTTTTTGTTTTTATCTAGTATTTAGTTATTACCTAGTATTTACTTATTACGTTATAATGACTAACAAGATAATATGATAACGGGTTTTTAAACTTTGAAAGATAATCATTTTGTAACGCTATCATGTTTATTAATTAAACACTATAATCAGTGACAATACAAAGCTACAAACAGATTCTTGTGAAGTCCCTTATGATTAAAATCCTATGAGAGAAAGATTATTGAAATAATTATATCTACAGATATCGTACGTGGCAATCAAGGAAAATGTCGGAAAAACAAACAACTATGATTACGACTTTTCCTCCACACAAAACCGCAATTAGGATATTTTCGTTTTTATTACGTTATTTTTATTCTACCTCTTTATAATATTAGTATTAGGTTAGTATACACTTGATTTTATACGAATGTCGGTTATCGCGGATGCAGACAAAGTCGCGGATTATTATTATTATTATTTATTGTTATAGGCTTGCGTTTGGCCACAACTCACCTTAATAAGTAGCCTATGTACCTTCTTGGGGTTTAAGTTTAGTAAATACCAAATAACATCAAAATCGGTTAAGTAGTTCAGTCGTAACAAACACACAAACTCCTTACTTTCCCATTTATAATATTCGTATTGACCGGAATTAAAAAAAATATTTTATTACTAGCTTCTGCCCGCGACTTCGTACGCGGATCCTGTTGCTTATGCCAGCGACAACGGGATCGGCAAAATCGAAGATCTGAAACGTCTGAAGTCGAATTCTAAGAGCCCGGGGACGGGGAAACAACGGGATGCGCGAGACGATTCGAGACGTTCAAAAAGTACAATTTTGAATCATACCTCCGATGGCGGAAAACGTGGCGTAGTCAATCATGGGAGTATACGTAAATGCACTCCGTTCCTTATCAACCCAAGGAAGTTCGCCATGCCCTACGGCTATATCTTGAGACACATCCGATTCTTCAGATGATATCGACATTCTGTTCAGAAAATGTCGATCAGAATTCAAACGTTCGTTGCGCTCTTCTTCTGTCTCGTCATGCCGTACTCCAGCAATTCTTTTTCTCTTACGTTCTAACTGATTATGAATATTTTTGTTGTGTGCGTGTTCGGGACAATGTATGACAATCTAGATCAGCAGTTAGTCGTGCATCACGTTCATCACTCGTTTCAAAAGACCTGTCAGTAGATGTGCGAATACGCTGAGAACTCAAGCGTGATTCTGTATCGGTAAACGTTTCCGATTCGCGAGACAATGCATGTCGCTCACGATCAGGGGTTAGTCGCGCATCATATTCTTCACTGGTCTCTAGAGACCAGGATGTAGATGCGTAAATACGCTGAGAACGCAGGCGTGCTTCGCGATCTGAAGAGGTTTCCACGGAGCGAGTTGCAGCCTGTTTTTCTCGAACAGCATCAAGTCTCTCCTGACGCTCTTCGGTAGATCCTCAATCTTTTAACTCCTTTGGAAAATTGGGAAAGATTTGACCTCTTTCTAGGCATGGTTATAGGATAATATACCTGATCAATTAAAATCTAAGTGACTGCTCCCCTGCGTTACCGGGTAGGCTACCGTGTCACAAAGATAAATGGAAAAGGAAATTAAACACTCAAACTACATAAGCCCGAATGCATGTTTATTCGATAAAATAAAAAAATAAATAGGAATTTTGACCAGTAGAGTCTCAATGATATACCATCGTCATCAAAAATCAGTCCTAAACTGTTACCGCCTTTAACGAATGGAGGTACTCCCAGCTTGTGATAGCTTTACAGTGAAATTAGTGATAGCTTTGATTTCCACATCAGATGTTTCTGATCTTCGATTTTTATAAGTCAACAGGAAATGCCCATCAGACCGAACAACTTTTGCTGAGACGAAATTCTTATATGTGTTATGGTGTAGCTGGGCTCTTGGAGTTCCACATCAGGTGTTCCAGATCTTCAAATTTATTCTCTCAGCAGAAAATGCTCATCACGTGGACCAATTTTTGCTATGGTACCATTTTGGTATCTCTTATAGTTTAGCTGGTCTGTTGCGGTTCTGCATCAGATGTTCAAGTTTCCAAGATAAATTATAGTCTATATGTTGCCCAGACTTAATACCTACACAACAAAAAAAAAAAATTAAAATCCGTCCAGCAGACGCAGACGGGAGGGTGTGCCGGACTCCTACCGGCTAAAACCACCACGGTGTTCCTCGACTGACCTATGGGCGGGGGTACGGGATTCGCTCGCGCATGCACCGCGCCCCCGCCAGGCTATGATCCGCCTACATGGCGGATCCCGTCGACCTCGGCGGTCTGAACGCCGCCGAATCCTCTAGTGTGGCGCGCTCGTAACACGGCGCGCCGCCTGCATCTGCCTCACGGGCCTGCATCTGGTCGGGTGGTGGACTGCCCCTAAGTCGACCACCCGGTCCTGCTGTGCCTACGACGCAGCTGACGCAGCTGTATATTTCGCGGCTGCATTACACCACGAAGATTGAGGAAGTCGTGGAGTATTTGGGGGTGAAGACCGACTGGACTCTGAGGGTTGAAGCGTTGGAATCGCGACATAACATCAACTTTAAGTCGTTCATGGTACGAGTTCCGACCCAACATTTACAGACCTTTTTGAAGGAGGACTTTTGGCCGAAAGGTGTCGTAAATCGACGTTTCCGAGGACGGTTACGCGACACCAAGCAGCGGAACACGACGCTGACAACGTAAAGTGTATACTTACGTTTAGTTGATAAAGTTTTTTTTTTGTATGTATTAGTTTATGGTTGTTTAAGATTAAAGTATTTGTGTATTTTTTCTATGGGCCTCAGTTGCCTGACAATAAAATTTATTATTATTATTATTAAATGTTTTTAATTTTAATTACCAAAAATTCTCCATTTTTTTGTCGGTAATTTATAAATTGTATAAATTGAGGTGCTCATGGCGAAGTAAAAGCCGGACAGATCAGTCGGTCTCAGGTTAAGCTACGCTTGCCGCGGTCGGTCTGTGGATGGGTGACCATCCATGTCATATCGAGTTCCCTCCGTGCCTCGGAAAGCACGTAAAGCCGTTGGTCCCGACTGCCTTTCATAGATCTTTGGCAGTCGTTGTGAGTAGTCAGAAGCCAGAAAGTCTGACAACCAGTCTTACCAAGGGGTATCGTGTTACCCAGTGACTGGGCTGTAGAGGTCCGATAGGCAGTCGCTTCATGTATAACACTGGTATTCAGCTGCGTCCGATTAGACTGGAAGCCGACCCCAACATATTTGGGAAAAGGCTTGGCAAAAAAAAATTGATTGCTGAGCTGTTGATTCTGACTTTCAGAAGCTACAGTGGGTGGGAATAGTATGGCGGGCAGGTCCAAATTAAAAAATAAATAAATAATAGAACAGCTGGTTCAGTACGAATAAGACATACGCCGTCGACCTTGAGCGACCAGAGAATCGTATGCGCTGTGTCCAAAACTCTCAAAGTTTAGTCGAAAAAATTAAATAAAAAATAGTATTATTTAACATAAAAAAGGCGTATACTAAAAGATAGATAATAAAATTGTCTGTAAGATAGTAAAAGTTTCGTTTAAATATTCCTGGTAGATTTTGTGTGATTATCAATGTTTTGTCCGCGTCAGACACAACTTCACGATTTAATTAAACTATTTAATATGAACTTAATCAAAAATATTCACATACTCAAATGTTCTAATTTAATATATATTTTTTTCAAATCATTTACACTACACATTTAGACGTGATTGTCAGTTTAAAATGTTCAAAAGTCGCTTGTTAGCGCCTTAATAAATGATTTTTATTGGCACGGCGCAGTGTTTAGATAAGCCGGGTTTTTTCACATGAAATCGATTAGCCTTAATACATAGTCGGTATGTGTAATAAGTAGTGTAATTATTTAGGATTTAAGACAAACTTTATCTGCGATCAACGACGATAATACACTACTTTATCGTAACTTACAGTTAGGGCAAATATTTCGACAAATAATGTAAGTTCTTTTTAACCGACTTCAAAAAGGAGGAGGTTCTCAATTCGGTTGATTATTTTTTATGTATGTACATCGATTACTCCGAGATTTATGATCCGATTTAGGTGATTCTTCTTTAGTTTGATGCGGAATTGTTGCCATTTGGTCCCATAAAAATTTAACATGATTTTTTTAGTGTCGCCGTTAAATTTTAACAAAAAAGACAACCGCCTTTAAAAAGTATAAAATAACTTTCAATTCGCAAGTCGGTGGCAATGCAAAACAACAAGCAAAACCAAAGCCGCCAAAGACTTGCGAATTGAAAGCTATTTTATACTTTTTGAAGGCGGTTGTCTTTTTACGTTTACTCGTATTACTGATGCACCGAAGTAAACTGACAGGTTCTAGCTGTCACTTATTTGACATGGTATTTTTAATTGTCTAATTTAAAAAAACTGGCCAAGTGCGAGTCGGACTCGCGCACGAAGGGTTCCGTACCATTATCTATACAACATAAGACTACGAGCAAAAATACGGCAAAAATCACGTTTGTTGTATGGGGGGTTCCCATATTTTTGCCTTTAAATATTTATGTTATTCTGTTTTTAGTTATTTTATTTGTTATTATAGCGGCAACAGAAATATATCATCTGTGAAAATTTCAACTGTCTAGCTGTCACGGTTCATGAGATACAGCCTGGTGACAGACAGACAGACGGACAGACAGCGAAGTCTTAGCTCAGTTTAGCTTAGTCTTTATAGTACTTACCTAATTATTATTATAGTTTAGTTAGTTTAATTCGTAAAAGCTATACAATAAATATTTACTATTAATAAATGTAAAGTCTAAAATACAATATGTCATCATTTCAGCCGAAAGACGTCCACTGCTGGACATAGGCCTCCCCCAAGGGGGGGTTTTGCCATAATCGCCACGCTTGGCAGGCGGGTTGGCGATCGCAGTATGGTTGTTACAAATGCACAGAGAACGCTGCTGCCCATTCTCTGGTACGTCCCTTAGTCGCCTCTTACGACACCCACGGGAAGATATGGGATGGTGCTATTCTTTACGTCCGACACCATACGGACGAAATACAAATACAATATGTAAATACAACTATTTTACGCAGTATTAACTGCGAGTATAGGTACACTACATTATCATTTAGTAATTCATGGTAAAAACGCGGTAGCATTGATAGGCCCTTAAATTACGAATGAATTAACAAAATAACTACCTACGTAATTAAAAGATAATATAACAATACGGTCAACGTAACTTGGCGCGTCTGAAGTTAGCTGTTTGGCTGCGCAATGGAACTTTTAGGAACGAAATTGTCTACTGCGCAGCTAATCGGCTAACTTCAGACGCGGAAAGTTACGTTGACCGTACTGTACATAGTATAGATATTATTACACTGAGGATGAAGTTCATTCATAAAACAAGATGACACTGTCAAAACTGATGACATTCACGTACGCGTGTGATCCAGAAATAAAATTAGTCAGTGATAAGGGCGGAAACACACAAGGTCGTAGGGCCGTATCGTGTTCGACAGTGAGATCAAGGCCTTGCGAATAATTCTATTTTCCTGGTTACATGACCCTTTTTATATTATAAAATAAGTTATGCTACGCTCGACGCGTTCGGTCTGTGGATGGGTTCTACGGATGAATCAATTTCATACCGGTACCCTTCCGAGCCTCGGAAAGCACGTAAAGCCGTTGGTTAGAATAGAATAGAATAGAATAGAATAGTTTATTTGTTTGTTAAACATAGGTATATATTTAAAAAAGATCTTAAACATTTAAATAGTGCGCTATGCTTTGCCAATAATGACATACAACTATTATTATTTTCTTGCATTATATTACATATCTTTACAATTATAATTAGCTAAGGTAGAACGAAGTGTTTTAAATTATTACCATTAACACCAAAACTATTAGACATTCTATTAATTATTACATTAAGGACAATATTACATTATTATAAGCATTATTACATTAAGATAATTATTATATTTAGATATACATGTTTGATAATTATTACATTTCAGATTAATTATTAATTCATAAATAAAAAAATGATCATCAAGTAATGATACAGTACATTGATTAATTATTTTAAATTAGAAGATTACTTTCTAATGCAAAAAACAACAAGATATATTACAAAGATTTGTCATTAAGGAACTCATCAAGAGAGTAATAACATTTTTTATTCAATAACCCGTTAAGTGATTTTTTGAATTTATATTTTGGCAAGCATTTTATTTCCTCGGGTATTTTATTGTAAATTTGGGGAGCAATTCCGAAGAAACTCTTTTTCATTAAGGCAGTTTTACATTTCATAAGGCTCAAACTACCATGCATGCATGCATGCTGTCATTCGTAGATCTTTGACCGATGTTGTGGGTAGTCAGGAGTTAGAAAGTCTCTGAACCTGTTTTGCCAAGGGGTATCATGTTACGCAGTTACTGGGTTGTGGATGTCTGAAAGGCAGACGCTCCATGTAAAACACTAGCGTTCTGCTGAGTCTGGTTAGACTGGAAACCGATTCCAACATCGTTGAGAAAAGGCTAGGCAAATTGTGGCAAACCCGTGAGTAGTACCCATACTGGGTACTACTCACGGGTAATGTACGAAAGCGACCTTCCCGCATGGCAACTAAGTGAAAAAAGGTAAGTAAGTACCTGAACTTACTTACCTTTCCGTGTCCGTGTGGTGTCGGACGTAAAGAATAGCACCATCCCGTATCTTCCCGTGGGTGTCGTGAGAGGCGGCTAAGGGACTCACCAGAGAATGGGCAGCAGCGTTCTCTGTGCATTTATAACAACCATACTGCGATCGCCAACCCGCCTGCCAAGCGTGGCGATTATGGCAAAACCCCCCCTTGAGGGAGGCCTGTGTCCAGCAGTGGACGTCTTTCGGCTGAAATGAAATGAAGTACCTGAACCTTAGCGCATCACTGGCTTTAAATTAATTGATTATTTTCTTATATTATCGTTATCTTCTATACTTACCGTACAACCAATTATCTACATTTAACTCAGAGCAATCATCAATAAAGTAGTTTTCTATCTGTGAAATATTTTTTGTTATTCGAACAGCACGTTTCCAGATATTACCTATATGTGGAAGCTTGTATCTATATGTGGAAGCTTGTAATTAGCAACTGTCAATAGTTATTTCTTGTTACTATTTACGTGTATTAGTCTGTAAGCTTTCCTAAAATTGTAAAAAAAAAATAAATAAATAAAATAAAATAAAATAAAATATTACTTCTTACAAACAACAAAACAAAAAACCTTTCTCTTCACTCTCTTCATCAGCCGGAAAACGTCCACTGTTGAACAAAGGCCTCCCCAGGGGGGGGGGGGGGGATTGCCGTAATTCCCACGCTTGGCAGTCGTCTTGGGGATCGCAGTGAAGTACACGGAAGCCGCTGCTGCCTCGGGATGAAATTGGGGAGTGCTATTCTAGCACGGACACCCCACGCGCAAAAAAGAAAATCCTTTACCTCTTTATAATTTACTAGCACATTGCCCGCGACTTCGTCCGCGTGAATTTTCTCAAGGATCTCTAATTTTTTCAATTGATAAATGTAGCCTATGTTACTCAGGGATAATGTAGCATTCACTCGTTAATTAATTTTTGAAATTGGACCAGTACTTTTTGAGTTCATTCGTTACAAACATACAAATATTTCCTCTTTATAATATTAGTGTAGATAATTAAAGAGTTTATTATTTGAGTCCTTCTTCTGTTCTTTTGTTTTATTTTATACTACGGAATTTAAGCATCCTACTCAATGATATATATCATTGATCCTACTTCAAGAATGAATGTTAATGATCTTTTCTATTATTGAATCACACTCCTCTAAAGGTCATTAAATCTGCCTGTTAACTTTTAATTGGTGCTCAAATTAATAATAAGTAGGAACCTAGGAACCTAGTTATTTATTTATAACGGGAGATTTGAGGTTCCCACTTATTTACATAAGTGCCTTCGCATTCTCCCTGCAAATAATTGAAATAATAACCAATAATACTTAGCTAGCTTCTAGTTGTTAAAATTTTAAAATAATACACGAGTAGGTAAATTTTCCCAATAAACTCAATTCTTAATAATATATGCAGGTATATATTTTGCTATTAATTAACCACAGACCACAGTAACTGGTTAACTGGCCTTTAGGTACAAATTAACCAAACATCTTATCAGTTATAAAGATTACGTCTTGTAAGTGACACACATTGTTAGGCGTTAGCATTATTAAAAAACATTTCTACTAAAGGTAGGTAGGTATGTACAGTCTATTCATTTTCACTTGTCTAATTTGCCGCCAAACAGTCTGACATTTCATCGAAGTACAATTGTCTATTCCTTTTCTAACAAACACTTTTACTGCGAATTTGTTTTTGGCATCTTTTTTGTTTTTGCTCTAAATTGTCTTTAGTATGTTATTTATAGCTTCATTATTTTGTTATGGCCAGCAATTAAAGTATTTAAAAAAAATCGTCGTCCTAAGAATTTTATGACTTACTTAATTCTATTGTTTATTGTTATTTTTGGACTTTTCAGACAATAAACTAGACTAGAACTGTTTTGCTTATCTTTGGAAACTATGATTTGTTGATCCAGAAGAAAGTTAAGTAGTTAGGTACATACGTATACCAGTCAAAAACACTTTTATGAAGAGAAATAGCCATTGTTTTTTTTATAAGCTTTAGTTAGAAGCTTTTATTATTTGACAAGAATTGAAAGTTCAAGTAAAGTACAGTCAACAGCAAAAGTAGATGATCAAAAATATGTGTGTGACAATCACATAATTTTGAATCACTTCGACGCCACACAGTTCTGACGCGAACTCCGTTCATTAGTATTGAATTTCTGATTTTGATTATCTACTTTTGCTGTTGACTGTACCTACATATACCTAATAGTAACGCCTGTAAGCATTGAAAGTCGTAAGTGGTACTATAATTATTTCATTGAAAATTTGAATGTTCAATAAGGTTAGTTAGTTAACAATTCCTAATTTAGGAATCCTTAAAATAAAATTCGTTTTAAATCATGAATTAATTAGGTATATTTCGTCAAAAACATCTCATTAATATCGTCAAATCAACTGTTTGCTCATTATTATTAAAGGATAATATTATTAAAATAATACAAAACATTTGCAAGGTTTTAATTAAGCTTAACGGAATCTTGGTTAGTACCTATGTCGAAATAAGTTTTCCTCAACGACAAAACGGTTTTTATGGTCATTTTTAATAATCCCATTGTTTCCTGCAGTGTTAAAAATAAACACGTAATTTGTTTATGCAGAAGTACTCACTAATTAATCCATTAAGAAAGTTTATAAAACTAAATAACAAGTTTATCGAGAGCGGAAAGGTGTTTAAACCATAGAAATGTGAGAACAAAAAACAAAACCTTTTTTTTATTTCTCCGAAGGTTGGGTTTGTAATACTTTATGGTAGGTAGGTATTGTCAATACAAAACGCCAGGAAAATTGTAACAAAGGCGGGTTAATCCACACATTTTGTTTAATTTTATTTTGTTCTGGTAAATCTTAGTTTTTGTTCATCGTTAGAATTCTTTTTAACAAAGAGTAAGTACAAGTTTGCTTCTTTTTAATTTTAGTGTTTAATGATGATAATTAGGTACTAATATGTTTGTGACTTTGTGAGGCTTGTGTTGACCTGTACAATATTCTTTTAATAAAACCGTATTTTCCTTGAAGTTAACTTAAAATAACACTTCCTCTTCACTATATAACTAGAATATTGCAATAAGTACCTATTATCATTGTATGATAAGTAAATTCAATTAAATAATCATACGATAAGCAGTTACGTTGCAGATAATAATTTTCTAAACCTTGCCTCACCTCTAAACGATCCTAAAATCGATTAAGTTATTAACACAAGGAAGTGTTAGGCTCCAAATTAGCGATAATCTAAAAAGTTATAATTCCATAATTTAACACTTTTTATAATTCCATATATTTTAATATGTTTATCTTTTTTGTTATGTACTAACATAACTAAAACACAAAGAGGATTTAACTCTTGTCTAGCATTCATTATATTTTATTTTTTATTTTTAGGAATAATCAGTTACGGTATTGGAAATAAACAAAAAAGTATTGTAACCCTCCATTTGCCGCTAAACATTCTCGCACTTTTGAACATTTTTTAAATTGCGAATAGGTTTCAATAAATTGTACTCTTTCATGTTTGCGAATTGGTAAATACTTATTTAGACCAACTTTCATATTACGATGCAAGTGCACTTTGAACTGTCTAGTACCTATTTATTATGTAATTAATAATAGTAAACCAGTGTAAGTTTCTGACGTACTTTACCTGATCGTACAGAAATTGCAGCTGCGAACACCGGAGTCGTTTATAAAGGCACCGATATTTGTAATTTAAGATATCTATCCTGTCACATAGTGTTATCGTGGGAATAAGCGCAAGGTGTATTTTTGTATGTCCCGAAACTTGAAGGGCTTAAAACGGAAATATTGATTTAATATTCTTACAAATAACAAGTTTGTAAGTGAGGTTTATCTACCTGTAGAAGTAGGGGAGTTAGAACTACTGTTAGACAATTCCTTTTTTTTATTTTTACGTTGTAATTTTTCTAGTTATTAATGTGATATTCAATGTTCGTTTCATTAAGCAAACTATAAAAAGTACATAGATATACCAATAAACTTGTTATTTTTATAACAATTAGGTACATTATGTATACAATTTTGAATGAAAATAGCTTGAACCCTGGGGAAGGACATAGGCTACTTTTTAATCCGCGATAACCGACATTCACGCGGACGAAGTCGCAGGCAAGAACTACATAGTTATCTATGTTTACATTTTATTATTATTTAAAGTCAATTGTAACAAATAAATAAATCTTCACTTACGCTTGAGTGATCTACGACTGCACATCACGAATATGCATTAGGGATAATGTTTGACCAAATAAAAAGGGGATTAACGACACTTTCTATCATAATGAGGATAATCTCTCTTACTGTTGTGACAAATAGCCCGTTACCACCACCCTGCGCGTACGCACAACGCATGAAACTGTTTATTGGGGATGACATGTCCATTGTATCAAGTATTTTGTATTTTTAATGACATGTGACAAGAAGGAATAATCTTGTTTTTTGTACTTAAGTACCTATATTTAATGTCACTTCTCTTTGACTGGTCTGGTATGTGTTGCGTGTTGTTTATTAGTAATTAACAACATTGGACACCTGAAGGAGGACATCGCCGCCAAAGCCGACCGCGACGACGGTGGTGTGACGATCTGTCCATATTTGCGGGACAAACGTGGACAGAGATCGCATAAGATCAAGAAATTGGACACCTTTCCTAAGCAGTGGGTCACAAAAAACAGGCTATCTAAAAAAAAACAACATTGTACTTAATATGATTTGTCCAAGTGATTTAATTCTCATTAATTTTAATTACACAGTACATAGGTACTATATTATGCAGCGCAATGTAATTAATAATTATGCTGTTCCCCCTATGAGGCGTAGTACTTAAATGAACTTAGGTATTATTAAAAATCATTTACTTATATATTTACGAAAAAGTGATTTCTACGGTCGCGGTTCCCGTTTTAGGTAGGACTACGAGATACCTACTTTAAATGTTTAAATGACCTAAAACCACACAAAGTGGGTGTGTTAAATAGGTACATCACAATTTTAATATTTTTACAATAAATAAATTATTATTATAATATATTTTTATAGCTCATCATTCAAACATGATTCAAACGTTACCTAAAATCATCAAACAACATGTTATGCGTAATTAAGTTCAACCCTAATGCATTCAGAAATAGCTTGCAGCTAGTTAATAAACCGTTTGAATCTAACCTGCCGTACACTTTGATCACTGGGACAGTTTCACTTGTCAAAATAATGAAGTGACATGTCGTAAAAACGTGACAGTTACCGACCGTAGACAAATGAGTTTGACTGAGGCCCGGATTATATCGGGTTTTGATGTTACCCCTTTCAAATTCCGCATTCAAAGGGTTAAAAATGTTAAAATCTATTCCGAGTATCATAGAGCGCAGATTTGAATATTTTTTTCATTTGTGCGAGGGAAATTGTAAAATTGTGGGTTAAGTGGCATTGTTTGACAACCCTTGCTAGCTTACGTTCGGAAATACACGTTCTATACTTCCTGCTTATCTATTTTTTACACGTAAAGGGATGAATGAATGTGAAATTAATTGAAGGGATGTACGTGTAAAGGGTTTCAGTTATTGGGGCGAACTTGATCTGATTTTTTTATATGTTTTTTTTTAAGTTTATTCAGGAAGCCATTTAAATTAGTAAGATTAATTTCGTAACGGTTGCAAAATGTATATTATTATGCTGTTTGTCTTTATAGGCAAACTATAACGATAAAAGCAATTGTTTTTGCTGCTTTCAATTGGACATAAATTGATCAATTAATAATTTATTAATTACACGCACGTTCACTTTTACTTATGTCCGTACCTAGTACCTACTACCTACCTAACTAGTTACAAGCCGATCGAGAAATATATAAAATCAAATAAAATTCAATTCCCACTGCATGTTATAGTGTAATTCATAAAAGAAATGGAAAGGATACATTTTATTAGTCTTTAGTTCACAATCGTAAGGATTGCAAAGTCGATGCGGATTTTTATTTGTACGGGAATGCAACGCCAGGAATGCGGGGTCGACGAACTCTGTTGCGGGAACATGGGGTTGGTTCTGCGGGATTACTTATTTGTTCCCAACCTTACGTATAATAACAATGCGAACAACAAAACGTATTCACATCACAACCCTTGTTAGTGGAACGGAACCCTAGATTTATTTTTCAAAACTTCGAAATTTTGACCCGATGCGCTGGCCGTTCTGACAAGCGTCATGCCAATATGATGACAATTACCTACCTACCTACTATTTTTTTGTTGCTACGTTGGAAAAAGATTGTTAATAAGTATTTAATTTACACATTATTCAATTGTACACGTATATTCAGGTGGTAGGTATGAATAAAATTGTCACCACAGTGCCAATTTTAGTGATAATTTTATGTAGGTACCTAATTAACTCGGACAACGGTTTTCCTTGTAGAGTAGGTATTATATGTTCCTATATGTACCTAACAGTTAAGTACTTAGGTACTTAACTATTAGACACGGATATGTTAAGATGAAATAGACTTACTTATTTAAATAAAAAAGGTACAGTCTACCAGCTTCTACTCACTACCTAATTCTATTCTCGGCCATTTATTAAATAGTAGGTACATAACTATAATATTACCTAGGTACCTAAGTCAACAATAATGAATATAAGTTTAGACTTATTCATAATTTATATTGTTGACTTGAATTAGGTTGTGAATGTAGGTAGACCGTACCTTTTTTATTTAAGAGTAGGTAGGTAAGTTTATTTCATCTTAATAAATCCGTGTCTTAATCCTGTATTTCTGTTGAAAGATTTTGGTAAGTTTTCTTGTATGCGTAGGTACCTAGGTACCTACGCATTTTTTATTCCAAATTTTATATTGCTACATTTGCTGCCTTCGGGGTCATAAAATTTATAAAAGGTAACTATACTACGCAGAAATGAGAATAGTACATATGTAAGTAGGTATAGGTACAAACAAAAACCTATAAAAAGGCTCGTTCATACAACGATCTGGGGTTAAGACCTTCATCTCGGTTAAGGTTCGTACACCTGTAGTTACAGCTGCGGGACCGCACAAACGCTAATTGTTTGCTGGGTAGACAGACGTCCAGTACTTAAATAATACGCGGCAATTCATCAGGATCGCTCAGGTATTTCTGTTCGCGCCATAATCCACCGCCTTTGGAATGTTGACCGTCTGGCTTCGATATCTGCAGCTGCTAAAAAACAAAGCGACACAATCTCCTCGCAGCAAGGCCGGCCGCCGAGTGCCGAGTGAGGTTTATAGCGAGTGCGTGCGAGCCGAGCCGATATCTAGCCGGCCGGTGTTTCGCCTCCTCGATACGATATTCAACTCGACGCGCCAAGCACACACTCGCAAAACAGTACCACACACACACATCCCTACTTTCGTGTTCTTTGAATGCCGCTGCGCTGATTTCCTTCTTCGAGCGACCCCTCCACCCTCCACCCCCCGAGACAATCGCGGTTACCGAAATTCTTCTGAGAAATTCCTTTAAATTCAACGCATTTATCCAGAAATTGTTGTCATTCACACTCTTGGGTAGGTTTAGCCTGCGTTTAGATAATATCCAACTTGGAAATGTGCGTATTTTCAGAGAATTTCGTGAATGACATCGAATTAGCCGGGACGCGGCGGCAGGCGGGGGGGGGCGCCGCGGCACCGCGCCGCTCGCGAACGCCGGCGGCCGGCGGCGGCGGCGACGACCGCTAGTCGCTACTCGCAGCGCGGTTCGTACAATACGTTCATCTAGCTTGTAGTCGTGTCCACGGCGCCCATCGAATCGCACGCGCGGCTCTCCTTAGAACCGGCCGGCTCCCGAATAATGTTTCAGTGTTTGACAAACTCAATCGGAGGTCTCGGAAGAAGTATCGTATTTAATAATTTACACTGTATAACCGATCGCATATTCTCAGTGAGTGTTACGCAGTGTGTACGGAAAAAACTTTGTCGAAGATTCTGAAGAATCTTGTGTAAAATTGTGTAATACACCGGCCGCGGCCGGATTGCGTTTTGCACAAAACTTTTTGGTGAGTGTTTGATTGAATATGATAATTAAGATAGGACATCTACTGAGTAGTGTTATATTAAATTTCGAATTATAAGTGCGGGTACTAAGTAAATACTTGTGCGCGCGGGGCGTTGCCGGCTAACTCCGACCTATAGGTACTATAGGTTTAATGAGTTTTTCTGCGAATTGGCAGCGCCCAATTTCTTTACCATATTGTTGGGGCAAAGTTACTTACAATAAGGACGTAGTGGGGTAGTAGGGAATTGTGTAGTTTTTTTAAGAATCTTTTTGTGAGACTAAAAAAGTAAGTAGGTATATTTATACAGCTTTGAAGGTAGGTACTTACTTCGTTTTTGCGAAACGAAATAAGTTTTATTGATAATTTAAGATTTTTTGAAGATTAGTGTTTTTTACGGTAGACTTTTGACTGACAATATTTTATCATTCATTACCTAGTTAATTACACCTACCTACATAAAAAGTACTTGTATCTTCTTAAAATTATTATGAATACGAAATAAAAGTGTGATAATTTAGTTACTTCTACCTACATAATACCTGTGTAGATAACACAAGTACATACATAATAGGTACTTACCTACCTAATGATAAAGTTTTTGATACATTGCTTTCATTGTGCAATATTTATGAAATATATTTCATAAATATTGCAAGCTAACATTGCAAGATAATTGCCAAAGTACCTATTTCACAACTGGATAAAAAAGCAAAAATTAATTATTTTGGTAATTTTATTTGGGATAATTACTTGTGTAAGATTTCATTAGTTTACCGTTATTTTAGAAAGGATATTAACAAAAGTCGATGAATATTATGTGCCAAACATTTTATTACACAAGCCGAGAAATAGGTAGAAGGAGGAAAAGAACGTGGTTTTAGTCCAGAAAAAAGCAAACCCACTCTTCTTGATTATTTACAAATGTAATTGTACAATCATTTAAATAATTAATAAGTCAAATATAAAAAAGCTATCGGCATTGTCAAACTATATGTAAGTACCTACTTAAAAATCATTAAAAATGCTAACGAAATTTTAAACATACCTACCATTTATCCTTAATTTAAATACATAAATGACCAATTAATAATAATTAACTGTAACTACTAGGTAATTTAATAGTATTCTTAAGTAAAATAATGATAACTCCTTTTTTACTTACCATATTTTGATAATGATACACTTAGAAAAAGTATTTCCTCAATAAGAAAAATAAAATGAAATAAATGCTAGTTGTAATTAATAAATAACTATAGGTATGTCGTGCATTGCATTGGCGCAAATTAGCGGGAAAACGACTCGTTGATTTGCGTTATTATTAGTAAACACTCATTTCGCGCCATTCTGCGCTTGTAAACAAAAACAGTTTTACGGAAATCTTTACCTGGTACGATGCACGCAAAAACTTGGCGGGATTAGTGATGCGACCGCTCTATTTCAGGTAAAGAGAGGCAGGGAAAAGAACGTCGCGGGGGTGTAGTGAGGACAATGACTAATTGTGTTTTTTTTTTAAGTGGGACAGGGCCCAAGGCCAATGTACTCTTTAAAATTGTTCGATCTCGTATCCAGACTTCAGTCTGGTTTCTGGCACCGCAGTGAACACTTCCCCCTTACCGACAGGTAGCTTGTGTCGCTGTGCCGTGTCGATTCGCGATTGTTTGTAAATAAAAAGGGGTTATTAGCCTTCGGTACTTAAACATTTTAAATTATTTTAGTTTTATAAAATAAATACTTTTTAATTTTTGGAATAAAACAAAATAGTGCATTAAGTTCCTACTTATGTGATTTGTGGAGTTGTGCAAATTATTGGAATACAATATAGGTAATACCTACCTACAGCATCAGTTTTTTCATGAGGTACTAAGTTGTTTCAGTGTGAAATATCTTGCATATAAATACTTAATTGTTTAATGAAGCAATAATAATTTAATAATTTTAGGTGGACTTAGCTTTTTTTTTCACACATGCAAAAAAAAACTTACTCAACATCTTAATTAAATTTGAAATCACTCAAGTGTATTTGTAATACCTAACTATACTCCATTTATAATAGCATTAGAAAAAAGAGGCTCATAGAAGCAGGAATGCAAAACATTTATTTCAAAGATAAGTTAAAACAAAACTTATTTTAACATAATTTTTATAAATAGATCTTAGATAGTACTAAATATGGGCGTTTAATAATATAAACAGAATAAAAGCTTTTTAAAGATTAGGTAACATTTTAAATTTGGTAGAATTACAGTGAAACGAATAACGTTCCAGGTATTGTTCATCCCTGCTTCTGTTAGGTTTTTAGCATTGACACTGTAATTTTAAATTGGAATTAAATAAACAACTAAATGAAAGTCACATAGTTTTAGAAGACAAATTATTAGAATAGTTACAATTACGCGCGACAGCTGCTGTAAAAATAGATTATAACAAATTCGGTGTGTACGTAACTTTAGCATGTTTATTGTACTTTTGTTACAGTGTGCATTAAAAAGAACCTTTTTTAACTTCTGTCTAATGCTATTGTAAATGGAGTATAGTAAATTATTCTTCGTAAAGTTAATAGTTTATTTTTCATTGTTCCAGACTGCGTGCGTTGTAGCCATCGCGCGCATCTTCCCTGTGATAAGAGGGTCCTGTGATATCGACGAGTTCGACTTAGCTTTAAAACTAGTTAGTCTTTAGAAATATAGAATTAAAAATGTCGCCACCGTTCGATTCGTTCGTTCAGTTTGACATGTGGGAAGCCTTGGACGAGGATTCCCTGAGGTTGACGCAAACGTCCGAATTTTGGACTCAAGTTCAATATGAAGCAGATAGATTGGATCTAGTCCCTCCCGCCAACTATTCGGATCCGCTTCAAGACAGTGATGAAGACTGGAGGATAATAGACGCCCCAGAAGAACCACACAAAGATAACATAGTACACCATGATTGTATGTGGGCAGGCTCTTGTGTCGATTCAGTACATCCAGGCAACACATTTGTCCCGACTGATCCAATAACAACACCGACTACACCGGGACAGAGTCTGCTTCGACGAGATATGTCACCGTCAAGACCAGAAACTCCACCTTCAATAGACGGCGATGAACCACCACAATTCCGTCATTCAGTCGATGTTGCTGGCACAGCTCTTCGCCTCTTGAGAGACTCTGCTGTGGTAGCAGCCGATCATTCGTACACATTGGCCAGGCGGCACTTAGACTACCTCGGCGTGCAAACACCCTCTGACTCATGTGAATCAGGTTAGTACTCTTTATTTACTGTATTTTTGTACTCATCTAGTTAATTATTTTCGTCACTTCTGAACTAGGTACGTGAAATGCGTGCTCGACTTTCGGGAAAACCGCAAATCTAAACTGACGGTTTTGAAGTTAAGTTTCCAAACGATCGTTTAAATATCTTCGTAAAGTGTTGTCGCTTTGATTTGAAATTCAAATGGATGATATTAGGGCCTCTTTGGCTTATTGGGAAGCCGCTGATACCGGTGACCATCGGTGACCTTAATAATGAATTCGAAGTGTATTTTTTTTTTGTTTCTTACATTTATTATACAACGATTTACCTACCTATATTTTTGTACGTTGCGAATTTAAATGACTTCAATTATTAACTGACAATCTTTAAGCTGTTCATTGAATTTCATCAAAGGTTCAATATACCGAATGAAAAATAAAATACGAAGTTAACCTACCTACTTACGATCGGATTTAGGTCTCAATAAGCCGGTTTTCTTGCTAAGTCATAAGATGTTTCTCAAAGTATTCGTCAAGTTGGGTTGACCGGGAATGTCGTGAGGACGCAGGCGCTGACTGCGAGCGCGGGAAACTGCGCATATCGACCGTCATCCCGCGTCCCCCGCCGCGTCTAGACGCACCCGCTTTTCCGCTCTTCCGGAACCTTCGCCTATTGCGACCTTGAACGCCTCAACCTTCCTTAATGTCAGATTGCGCAATGTTAATACCAGGCTTCTCATCTCCTGGGATGGACATGGTTAATTAGAATGCGTATTAAAGTTGTATGCAAACTAAGTAAAAGGTCTCGCCAAGGTGTCACGGGCTTAGACGGAACTAAGGTCACAAGTACATCGACCGAGACGCTCCGACCTTGATGCATCCTCCAATTGCAACCGGCGCTTCCCGCCGCCGGCGGCGGCGGCAGGGTTATCATCCTCTTGTATTCATTAAAAGATGAATTCGGTCTACTTACGAGAAGTTCATCCAAGTTTATTTGTTCATCTGTTGATGCATTTTTGCCCCTCTAAATCGAGATTCTAGCTAGATCGAACCGGATCGTAAAGACCGAAGAATACCTATTTAAAACGGTACTTTCACTTAGAAGATTTATATCCGTTAAGAATTATTCTGTTAGATATTGCTCTCTCATTGCTCTGATTGGAATTTTATTGTTGTAATGGAAAATTAAATGCTCATGACTTGTCATAATGCTTGTGCAGTTGAGCCGTGACATGGCGTGCGACCTCAAATAGACACCACCGATTGTATGAAACTACAATGTTTATTAACATAGGTAGTAGCAATTTAGTTATCGTTGATGATAGTGGGTAAGGTCGCGATGGGCATGTGTTTGAATTCGAGCGGCAGCGATCGTTTGTTTACATTCTAACTTGTTGCGCAGCTTTTAGTTGAAAAATTAAGGTCTTGTCCGAAATCGTAATTTAATTTAAAACTAGCTAAGAACAAAAACGAATTGAACGAGGTGCCCGGCTGCCTCGCACTCGTGTCTAGTCCGTTACTTGTGTAAGAATGCAGTGGAATGAAATGGAATCTCATTGAAGTGGAGCTTGCGCGGCTTGCCGGACCGGTTTGAAACGCGGTACTCCCAAGCCCAGCTTGGCCGGATGACAATTTGATAGACAGCGTCTCAATAATCGTGATCGAACATCAGTCGGCGAGCGCCTCTATCAGATAAATAACATATTTAAAGTACCTATGTACTTTACTATCATAATTTTATTAGCATCAGTGATCGCTGAAAAAGAAAAACTATTTAAATTCACGTCTTGTTGGAATCGACAAAAAACTACTTAAGTCACATCACTAGCGAGCGAGTCGCGAAGAATTTACAACGCATGCGCGGTTTTATCGCTCCGTACGCCACGCAGCTAACCGTACACCCAGCGCTCGTACTTGTCACATTTTCGCGCCAATTTAGTTCGTAAATCGTGGTAATATTTAAAATACCTACATTCCACACTTCAAACTTTTCGTAGGTTGGTATTACATTCGTTTTCAATCCTGAAACTTTCGCTTTTTGTGAGCTACAAGACTCAGATATTATTGTGTGTATCTATCTAGCTACCTATGTATATATTATTATATCTTGTCGAGATAGCAAAGTTTAAACAGCGCTGTAATTTTGACCTGATGCTACTATCTTGACTTGACAGATTGCACACTCTTGATTAATGGTCTTTACTCAAATGTAGGCCACTAGTTTAACTATGAATTGTAAGTTCCTTTAAGGGGCAATTTAGGGCACAAAGATCCGGTTAGTTCGACGCCCTAAACATTTTAGTATCAATCAGTGAGCCAAGGCTACGAACTAGTTTCTAATCTAAGAGGCTGTGTAATGTTCTATGTGCACATAAATGTATTTTTATATTTACGATACATTTTTTGAAAATGTTATCCTTTCAGTATTTAATAACTTTCTGATTAGACCGCGATCAAAATATTGTTATTTTGATCACTCTGTATTATAGTGATGGCCGTCGTTGGAAAGATCTGTCAAATTTTCGCGCCATTTTTATTTCAAGCCTGTCATCGTTATTATCAGAAATTGGTTCAGGTGCAATGTTGTATTACCGTGTTTCCATAGTCTTATTTAAAGAAACATTAATCGTGTCGTCAAGCGTAATAATAATAACTCAAAAGGCCTCGAATGCGTAGTAAAGCAATTTGCGCGGTTAATACTAAACATAAATACACATACCTACATATAACTCCACTTTTAATTCTATTCAGTAACTTGACAGTTCAAAGAATAATAATGATACCATACTAAAACTATTAGTGATGGGGGTAGTGAACGATTTTACGTAAAGAACGAATGATAGAAATAATTTAAATGTTCGTATAGTAAGATCAATTTATGAACAATTTATAATTATTAAAATAATTTCCTTTCTTTTTTTTTTTTTACGTTTTTTACTTTTGTCATTTGAATTCTTAGTGTAAAGATATAGATGTGTGTGATGTGTTTGTATAGATTTTTAATAGTGTAATATAGTGTTTTCAAGAAAAGTTTTAAAATTTCAAGTAAAATGTTTGCATATAAGTACATTATTTAAGTTCATTCAATCTCGTTCATTCTTACACCACCTCACTACCTTTTTTTTTGTCAATTTCTGGTATCCCTTCAACTGTCAATACTGAATAGAATTAAAAGTCGAATTTAATTTCAAGACACAGTTATACCTTCAAGTTCTTCACGCTGTGGTAATTGGATGGCATCCGCAACTGTACCTACCTCCTGGGCTGCCAGTTGACTGGGACACCGAAAGCGCTCAGTCCGCATTCCAGGCCAACCCAACTACCCTATCATTGATTAATTTGAAATAGGAATTTGCGCGCGAATTTGCATTCTCTTAGGCAGAAGGCATTCAGAGAAATGCCTATAAAATACTTTTAAATCAATGTTCTAGTTCTGCCTGCATGTCTACGAACTTTACCAAGTGATAGTTGACACTACACTGGCCTAAATAGTATAGCCGGTAGTTAAGCAGATATTTAGTGTAACCTAGCCTTGCGCCGCCTAGTCACCGAGCCTGGCCCACATTTGATCTCAGTAAGTTAGCTTAAGTACTTGCTTGTATGATTTATATTCTATACCGATGTTAAATCAACTTCAGTGACAGTCAGCATGTACTAATACAAGAATGTCATAAGTACTTACCTGTCTAATTAATTTTAATCGTACTAACTTTGTAATGTTTCATTTTGATTGCCAATAAATACGCAATGAAAAGCAACGTAGTTCTCGATTTAAATCCGCGCGAAATAACAACAACATGTACCTATCTAAAATAGCACTCATGATAAGAGATTTAGAAAGTCAAGTCCAAGCTACCTACTTCAATTAAAAGTACATTAACAGCTATTTAAGAAGGTAAACAAACAAATCAAGTGGCCGTTTCACGCTTCACCGATCGTGAAAGATAGAGAAAGTTTTTTTTTGTTTGTAAATATTTCGGTGCGATTGTGCGAATCGCATCACTAGGCCAGTAGGGCAGTGTAACGAAAAAATATTAAATAGCACTTTATCAAGCAGCGATAAAGTAATTTTACTGGTCGATCGGCATGCATGTACATACGTAGTGGAAAAGACCTTGGGTCTTATCGCCACAGAATATGCACTTAGATATTTAAACAATCGGTATGAATGTGTTGATACGCTCACATCGCGATCGTACCGCCCGCCATCTTGGCCTCCGCGCGACCGTCGCATTATCAATGCCGATAACAATAGTACTTATTACAACGTGACACCCTAACATAAATTTGTATTGTCTTATCACGAAAAAAAACTAAAGCCACGCTGACGACTGATAAACGACATCGCAACAAGATAACTTTTTTATTACTGTTTGATCTCATAACATTGCAAAATATTTAAATGAGGAATGTTGTATTACATTTGCTTAGTCGAGCGCGTACGAAGTCCGGTTTCCCGACTCGCACAGGCCGCTGCGCCACAAAATCGCGAACGCTTATCGAGTCGCGAAAATGACCCCTAAAATGTATGCTGATAACACCATGACAGTCACAGATAATATCATATAGTATCAACTATATAAAATAATTCTTAAGATTCTGTCAAAGTCAAAGCATTTATTTCAATTTAGTAAACCATTTACAGGCACTTTTGAATTGTCAAGGAGTTGGTCAGTTAGTCAGAAAGTTGAAGCTAGTTACTCGTTCCAAAACGTAGGTAGGTCTCTATGAAGAAGAACGAGCGAGAAACTCCACGGACACTCTTTTAAAATCAAGTTTTTACAAAGTAGCGCAGTAAAATTAATTAATCACAGGTATCAATTGCGTACTTTGCCAAATTCGTCACAATGAATATCGCCTCGTCATCCTAATATGGTAAACGTACTCATTACAATTAATATCGCTTACAATTTAAGGGTGTCTTTCGTTCGGTGACAAGTGGTGACCACAGCTGAGAACGGTGTTTGTGTGGGTTCGGCCTGGCACATCAGTAAGTAATAATTACGATCCGGTTTCTTATTCGGTCGCTTAGATGGGCGTGGTGGATGCCCAGCAACACGTACTACTTACAAATGACGTAATAAACTGCCTATTTGAATGTTGAACACTAAGGAAGTGTCGTCTATATAGCTTTTGTATAACTTATTGTTGCTAGAATCTCTGTTATGACATCTTAATACGTTTTAGTTATTTTGGTCGTAAATCATTTCTTGTTGTACCTATTGTATCCTTCTTAGTGACGTCTGACAGGTCAAAGTTCACCAACTATTTGTTTTATTGCCTTCCTATATGTGTTAAAGTCGTACAATCAAATTATAATTATTTAAGAACATGTATAAATGACAGTAAAGAGATCATATGTGCCCCAGCCGGTGCCCGACCTACCCATGTTGCGCAGTATGTGCAATTTAGTTGCATAGACTATAGCTATAAAGTAAGCCAAGAATAAAAATTGATTAAAACTTTTTTCGTCGCGTAGAAAGTTTTTAATCACAGTTTCACGCCCATGGTTCATGTACTTTAATTCGCTTAGGAATTCGCATGTTTAATGTTAATGAGCCTTCAAACACATATGTCTCATTAATTGGGTAATAAAAAAATGGTTGCGTCACATTTTTGTACGCATATGTACCGTCCATGAACTTCCGCCGGTGCGAACACCACTCAAGGTCATCGGTTGATGGTGGATCGATGCGCCATACGATAAATTACGAACCGTCTATTTTAACCCACTACGAGTGGTTACCAGTAAACCAGATGACCGAGTTTTCTTAGGTTGCGTAACGCTACAGAAATAGTGGTAATCTGTCTGTATATACTATATATTGATACCAAACGCGCTTATCAGTCGGTTATCAGTGATAGTAGCGTACGATTTTCGTTTTGTAGGTAGGTAAGGTACTTATGTGTAGTTTGTATTCTTTAATGAGTACTTTTTGTTTGTTATTTCTCCCGCGTTTCTTCTACGATGTTTGATTAAAATTCACACAACACATTATTTTACGTTTGATAAGCTTGACGTGTACCTATGTAATTAGGTTTAAAGTTCAGTGGGAATTTTGAAGCAATATTTGTAACTTGAGTAACAAACTTGGTACCAAACTGCAGGTACCTATGTCTTACATAAGTACTTGTTCTTACTTAGCATCTACCTTACTTCAGTCATAAAGAGATAACATTATGTATACAGGCTGCGCCGATTTTAAAATGTCGCTAATAATAAGTAGGTAGGCATCTACCTACTAGGTAATACCTTTAAAATTACATTTACAGTGTACCTTCCAAGGTCGTTACACTCTGTTAGGATTATCATTTTATCATGGCGACAAAATCGCTTCAGATTAAGTAAATAGGAAAATTTATGATAACACCTAATATCGAAATTCGCGACTACTAAACTGCGACTTAAATAAACGGTTAAGTCCGTAGCTTCCATCGCATTACATTGAAAAAAGGTTTTATTTATTTTTTAATTAGGCCGACATAACGAGCAGGCTGTATATAAGATGGCGTGCGCCGCGTGCGCGTCACGATAATTTTTAATTATCGTGCTCAAATGCCAGTGAACTTGGCCTCAAGTCGTGGCCAGCGGAGCGTGGCCCCCGCGTCTCCAGGTCATACTTGCTTGACGACACCATTGTGGATTGCATTCCGTTTTCTAACGTACAGAAAGACTTGTTTATTTTGACAGCTGCGCTCGCGTGTATCTTTCTTAATTTTCGATTTTTATTGCGTCCCGAAATTAATGGCTAATGATTACATCATATCAATATCTTCACGTATGAGAAATGTTGTTAAATCTCCACAATTTTCCAACTACAACATAAAATAAACGGATGTTTTCTCTTCCTTCATTTATCACCCACAAGTCACAACTCCAAACTTGACAATGGATTGAGAATTAAGTTTAATACCGACAAGAAACGTGAAGCTGACAGAGTTACAGGGAAAATGTTCGGAACGTTTTATGGTCGGGGAAACGTTGTACCGGTTTAACATAACTGTCTACAAAGATCGCCAGTGATTAATAAGCTAGTCTGTTAAGTCTGTTGATCTATGACTCATTGTTTTCTCACGCTAAGGCTTAGCCTACCTAGAATTTGTGACTAATCAGGCACGCTGCAAGTACCTACGTAGATTCAGCGTTCATTGTTTATCTTCGACATTAAAAATTCTGCAGTTTTGATTAAAGTACGACATCTAGCTATATCTAGACATCGAAATATATGGGCAAGTAGGTATAAGAGAGAGCTGGCGATTTTTTACCCCACAGCTCAGATACCGGTCGGTCGGGCGAACAATAAAAAGCGGATTATCTCTGGTATAAAATTGGAACGGCGGCGGATCTGAGAATCGCGTCTCGAGTGATGGAGATATAATAGATATGCACTAGACCGGATCTGGCAGGCGGCGCACCGCGACAATACCGGCCGTATCGCCTTACACGCAGACCTGAAACAAATACCGGGCGACCGTTAATCGCGTTGGCGCCACGGAGAAAATCGTCACGTGAAAATTGACTCCCGCACAATAGCTGCCTACGCCTAATGTCAACGCTATTTTCTTTACGCCTCTCACCCTGCGGTATTGCCTTTCGATTACACTCTATCTGTATTTGGTTTCACTAACTAATTTTGACACTTAGGGTCTTCTATATTTAATAGGTAACACTCGGACTATACCGTCCGTTAAATGCGATTAACGCGCTTCGGGAATACCCCTCCAAAACTGTCTCCAAACATGGCGCTAGAAGCGCTAGTCGTACTGTACATTTTAATAATCAGGGTGTGTCTATGTGGTTCGATATAGCGCCAGCAATCTTACCCACGCCTAGATTTAGACGTAAGCGTGGCGTGTTTGACGACAGGCGCCGATCCTCGAATTAGATCTACGCGTAAGCGATAAGCGGCCGCGTAACTATGCGGAAACGTAGTAAAAAGATCGCGTTCGTGTATAAATTTATCGTCGCGCCGTTCGATAAATGTGTCTGATGCGGAATTTTTTTTCGCGCAATGCTGCGTAATTTAATGAACCTATTTAGTCGCGTCCCTGACTCGCCGTTTCGTAATCGAATCGGCCAGCTGCCCACGTAACTTGTTTCTATTTCTAGTGCTTAAGCACTGGAGATTAAACGGAAACTCTCGTCCTTGTTGGGGACGTAAATAGCACTGCAAGCAACACGTTTGAGCACGGAGCCGGTAACCTTTAATCACAATGAACCGCTGACATAATTATTTGTTGGTGTAACCGGATAGCGCGGACGAACGATTCCGCGAAACATGCACTACGGCGTAAACACGATACGGACAAACGTCCACATCCGCACTTAGATGCAATGCAATGCGATCGTGAAATGGACGCCTGCACCTACATAGCTCATTCATAGAAGTCGACAATGCACTCTCAGCACGATATCGCTGCATTGCTGCACAGGACGGAATTTAGGCCGTTTCCGCAATGGCAATAAACGTTCTTAATAAGTACTCTAACATTATAAATAACTAAGTTAGCCATAGATTTAAGGCAGGGATATCCTGTTCATTTGGGAGCCGTATTGCCCTATGGTTGCGGTTCTAGAAAAGACAGGTACATTATATCAGAGACGATCCGTGTTGAGGCGGTCTGGATAGACGCTATGCAACCCCGTACGTCTCTTACATTAGAAATACCAAACGCAATGTAACGTGATCGATAGTGCGGCTTACCGAACCGGTCCGGTTGCGGCTGGTATGTCAGTCAGAACGTATAAGCCGGTCGGCCGTCGTTATCGTGCAACTCTCACGTGACAGTTAATTTCGATCGATGTTTTGTTAAATGGTAGCGGCGGAGGCCGGAAAGCGTGTCCACCGCTCGGTAATCCGGACTCCATTGAGTGCGGACGTTGCGGCAGCGCGCCGCGCACGCGCTCTCGTTTTGGCGCGAATGGCGCGCCGTGACGTCAGGCGTCTGGATCGATGGCGGCAGACGCTGCGGTAGTACGCCGGGGTCGACGCCCTCCCCCCCTCGCCGTACGCCGCCCCCACCCCCTCCCGCGCACCTGACCACTGCAGTCGCATCTCCCAGACTAGATCTAACCCCCTGCGATCGTATACAGATGTGGCTACGACAATCGACGCCCGCCTTTTATGGTGATGTGAGCGTAATGAACGGTATGAATGGAAGTATGCGAGCAATGAAACGGCAAATGCGGGCGGGAATCTGATAAACAATTCTTGTGATCAATTCTTTTAATTATGCGACATTATGTTACAACGGATTCTCCATTGTTACAGAGGAGGAAATCGACGTGGTCTCAGTCGGTACCCAGCAACCATTGCCGACGACGCAGACGCACATCCGCGCGGACTCGCTACCGCGCGTGCCGTCAGCCCAAGAGCGCCAGAACATACAGCGGACAGTGGAGACTGCCATCACTCCCCGTTCCCCGCGCCCGGCCGCCAGGAAGCGGCTGGTGCCGCCGCCCAGCATAGCGGCCGCGTCGCGTCGTCGGGCTCGCGGGCCTGGCCGACGTGGACGCCGATCCAACACTGACACAGACTCTGAGGCCGAATCGCCCGAGATAGAACGCCGCTCCATACACAACGACATGGAGAGACTTCGGCGCATAGGTCTCAAAAACCTTTTTGATGAGCTCAAGAAGCAAATCCCGGCTACGAGAGACAAGGAGCGCGCGCCGAAAGTGGTGATACTGAGAGAAGCGGCCGCGCTGTGCAGAAAGCTTAGCCAAGAAGACCTCGAGAGGGAAAAGTTGAAGAAGAAACAACACCAACTTGTGACGAAGTTGAAAAAGCTACGCACGATGCTTTCGGCGCGCTACCGCTCGTACTGAGCGCGCCGCACTACCTGACTGGTAATCGATTTGTTCCGACCGAGGAACTATGGAGTCTACTCGACTGGACACTTATGGACTGGTAACTTTTTATGTAAGTCGCTTCTGAACGCTCTAGTGAACGTTAGAACCGTTTATTCAACACGCGGTGGCGCAATGAAGCCCCCGTCCGTTTGGTACCTCCCTCGCAGTTTTGATTGCAAAAATTTTAAGCGATATCTTCAGTCGAGTCGGCAGTTGGGAGTTTGTTATATTTCAATGAAAATTCAGCTTTTACGGCTTACTCTGCTTCTGGCAATGTCTCGAGAGTAATCTAGTTATGAAACAATAACCGCAGGTTTGTTTTGCTCAAAACGATATTTTGCAGTGCCAAAGTGAGCCTTAAAACTGTTGACTTCAAATTCTAGGTCTTCAGTAAAATATCTTAATAGTGTCAGACTGCTTTGGGAACTAGTAGACTGGTTTTACCTCTAAAATGTTTTTTGGATTTATCATAAAAGTATACATAGTTGAAATAGCACATTACAGATTTACTCCTTGTTGACAGATCGAAAATGATATGACATTTGTTAAAATATTGTTTCGAGACGTTAAATGAAGATTTCTTACTGGACCTTCCATTAAATAGTTAAGTATTGCGATGTCGCATTTTTTAAAGGAGCAAAAGCATGAATTTGTCATTGCTGTAAATATGAACGGAGTGCAGGTAGTTAAAAGCTTTGTCAGAGGTGGTCAAGCGCTTGTGAGCAGATTGGAGATGTATGGCCACTTATATGTTTTCGGCCCGATTTGCAGGATTTTTCAATTTTAACCTCTGACTCGCGAGAGCGGGGGTTAGTGAAGTGATACATCAATTACTATTACTTTTAATTGCTTTAAGTAAACTATTATTTTAACTGCTTTAAGTAAATTGCATTTTAGGATAGCGCGCTTGTTTAATTAGTTTATTTTTTTTTGTTATTTTGTAAATTTTTAACACTTTTATTGTTTTTTTTTTTTACTTTAGTCATGCCCAATTAACTCGGTACCAATTCTCGATAATTTGGAATCGTTGAATAGATATTGGGTCAGTTTGAATCGATCTAGTTTTTATACAATAATAAAATGATTCACATACAGCTTCCATAAGAGATGTTGATGATTCATAACGATTTTATGATTAATGTGTATGTAATTTTATCATGTGAAACTCCACCGTACGATTAGCATGCGATTGTGATTTTATCGGATTTCTATCACGACTTTTCTTATTCAAAATCATATTGACTTTTCCAGGCTTTAAATCTTTTTATAACGTTTAAAATTTACATTAATTTTTCGCGTATTTTTTTACTTAAAGCTAAAATTAGATCAAAACGTTTTCCTGTTCAACAATCGCTATAGTTCTCAGAGTACGAATATTTGTTCACAACCTTTTAAACAACGGTACACTTTGAGGTTATAACATCAAACATTTATTTTAAATCTTTACTTTGATTTGTTAAAATTCTTGTGGACATAATTCGTACGTGTAGGAATTCAAAAGTCGCAAGCGCATGTTACCTGAAGGTGTACGTTCTGTTTCTTTTTACGATCATCGTGTACCTTATAATAAATTATAAACATTATTTTATTAATGTTAAGTCGTATAAAATATTGAAATAGTGAAATCAATATTTCAATCATTCGCATGTTGGGATTACAATGAAAACATACTTAAATACCATTTTCATAATGATTTATGACATTATTAAAGGCCGGTTTCACCAACTCTTAATATACACTGACCAGAATATTCAAAAATGGAATATAATTTTTATGAATTGATCTGCCAAATAAGTTAATCGGAATTTATTGGAAGCTGGTGAAACAAGCCCTAAAACAAGTTATGATGTAAATTGTATAATCTCAGTGACAGGCATCGATTCGTAAGAAAATAATAGACTGTGTATTTTGATAATAACATCAAGTCTTATAATTATACCTACCATAAAATATGGTCCGAGAAAATGGACCGATATAAAAAAAAAATAACCAAGACATAGTTCCTCATAGTACCTACTAATAGTAAATTTTGCATTTTTTCTTTATATAATATTTTTTTAATTAATGCAGGTAAGTTAGTCAAGTACTCGCAATAGTTCGTGTTAATTGAATATTTGAACCTGATCAGAAAAATAAAGTTGTTCAAAATTAAGAAAAGAGGATGGTTTTATATGCCGTTGGTACTTGGTGAGCTGCAGTTTTTTTTTATTCTACTGGTCAGGTTCAGAAAGAAGGTTGATGTCTTATCAAAACATGGTCAGCATTTCGTGAGTGTGAAGGCTTTAATTGTGTGAGGAATGTGCCTTGCTATGTTCATGTACATTATTATATATATTAGGTTTATACTCGAATTAGTTGCAAGACATATTTTTTTGTGAAGAATGTCTACGATTAGAATAGCGCTGTTCTAAGTAGTGTACATACACAAACAAGAAGAAGTTATTGATATTAAAGATGTTTATCTTATCTTCCACTAGGTGTTAAATTGTACATACAGATGTAATGGTAATACTAAGTATATTATTACTTTGATCAATCTTTTTTACTAACGAGTTTTTCCCCTAGTAATTGTTTAGTTTTGTACTGGAGAGTTACGAATCCTCGAATGATGTACCTGCATTTTTTTTGTTATTCATATCTTGACATAAATAAATAAAGATAATAATGGTTTTAGTTATCCAAAATGTAATCGGTTGCTTTGGTGATAATGACCAGTGTAATTAGACACATAAGAAAGAGTCAGTAGTTAAAAATGTTTAATAGTAAGAAATGACAGCTTTATAAAATCGGGAGACGAAAAATGAATGTTGAGAGTGTAGCACGATGCACATAATTACAAACACTATTGTGACAAGGCACATTTCCATCACTGCCAAAATGGAAAAGGAATTATTGATAATAAGTTTAGATTGAACTGTATATAGTTAAGGTCGGGTTATAAAATTATAAGTCCTGTTATATATAAAAGATTTCCTTTTATTCTTTGTATAGTATCCGTACGTTTGTAACATCTAGCCGTCGCCGGTCCAGGGCCGACCGGAGGGTGTAATTATTGTGATCGTACGGTCGAGTCCCTTTCGTATGCGCCTGCGACGGTGCGCGCGCGCCGCTACAGGGAATGCAGGGCGCAACATAGATTCCGCCTATTATTAATATTGCCCTCTGCAGTCTGTGAAGCGGCGCCCTTATGTCTAAGGACCTTTGTACTTATGTGGATAATTTTTTGGGATACTATTGTAATGCAGAGATAGATTTTTTTTTGGTTTTGTTCCTCTATGTGTATGGATACACTGATACATTGTATTGCATTGACTATACATATTAAACGCTTACGTCGGATCCGGAGAGAGCTTGGGAACAGTGGGCTAATTAATGTGATTTTTATACTTATTCGCTGTAATTTGGGATAAATAAAATCATTGTATTGTATAGTATAGATTCTGTGATTATGTACCTGTGGGGTACGTTTGGGTTTCCACAGCCCTATCTGGTCTGACTAAAAAAAAATATTTAATTGAGTTTTGATTTTTTAATCCACGCAATACCTACCCGTGTCACTATTTAATTTAAATAAACAGAGGACCTGTTTATTTAGGTTTCTGTGACTCACAACCCCGATTTAAATCATCGAACATATTCTGAATCACCTAAATAGAAATAGGTAGGTATGATTTAACTGAAACAAGGAAAACAGCCTAAAATATCTAAGAGGTGACTAATAAACTGATCGTAAAACACATAATAAAACATTACTAAGTACCTACTTACATCATACACACTCTGCACATGATGACACAAAACAGTGAACACACCTGCAAAAAAATGGAATTGGCTGGTTTATTCGGCAAAAAATAAAATGTACACAATTGAATTAAGGTGAAGTTAGCTGTTATTCCACTTGCGGTATAGTGCCAGGAAATGACAGTGATAGGTCAATTGACCTAATTCCACGTAGCTGAAGAGTTAATCTACGCGGGACAGCACAGGCATGTCATTAAAGATTGGAGAAGCTATCAAAGTTGGTGGGTAAGTCCGGCAAATCCACTCCTTGGTGCTAAAAAGACGAGTTATCAGTAGTAATAAGTAGAGCAGGTTAGGTTAGGCTTGAAATGTTAAAAAGAAATCCAATGGAATAAATTCCAAGAGTACCTACAACGAAGGTAAGTATCGGAAATATCCCAAGATCTGTTATCTACGATCTACCTAGTTAAAAAGAAATATTCGTATGATCGACAGTTACATTTCAATAAATCTTTCTAAACTTCGATATTTAAACTTGACTGGCTTTAAGATACCCATTAATTTTCCGTAAATCCTACTGTGAGTAGGGTGCGAGCATAGATTTAGGTACCTAAGAAAGATTTCTGTGGGTGCGAGTGTGAGATGACAGAACTACCTAATAACTTAATAAAAAAAAAATACATGAGGAAAGATGCTTAACGTCGTCGTATTGTAACACACCTTCGTGTTATAAGTGAAGAATTATGGCTACGAAGTACCTACCAATTCAAAGTTGAAATGTAATGGATCACACGATTATCGCCACAGGAGGCACCTAACTGGTTAAAACATACCGCCACATATTTGGATATTAATTACGATGAAGTAGATAGACCTTCAATGTGTTCTACACATAGTTTTGTGCTATCAACGTTCATTATTTCACACATATTTCACTTTTAATTAAATATTAATTAAAGATTTGTAGGTAGATATTTATTTATGGATGAATTCCTCAGGTTCGAAGCCCAGACAATCCAAAGTAGGTATTTCAAGTACCAAAGTACTAAATCCCTGATAAAACTGAACTGGAACTGCGCCCGATCCAATAATATGTCGATAAATTATTCTGCTAATACCGTCACCAGCGATTGACGTCAAAATCCTTATGCCAACATTGTTGAACTGTAGGTTACTTATCACAAAGTATCTAAGATTTAAACGTAGGTAGTAGAAAGAAGAAAGTCTAGATTGTGCAATAATAAATACATTATTGCAATGTTTTCAAAACAAACCGGTTGCATCTCATATTCATTAGAAGAAACGGTAGGTAGGTATTGTGTAGATAAACAATGTATAAACAGAAAGGTAAATAAACAATGCTATAGGTACCTACGAGTACCTACCTACTTTCCGAGTGTAAACAGATATTTCTATAAATAACAATAATCATTACGTTGGATGAGTTACACACATAATGTTTGTACCTTTGCCTTACTCACAAAATGAAGGTGTGACACTGTGACAGATGTCAAAACATTAGTGAAGTTCGCGCGAGCCGCTGTTATGATGGCTCTACGTGCAGTTATCTCTTCTAAAGTGCCTATGGTGATTATTTTAGGTGCTACAGGTACGGGAAAGACCAAATTAAGTGTGGAATTAGCTCAAAAGTTCGCGGCGGAGATCATAAGTGCAGATTCTATGCAGGTTTGTCAACATTTGTGTCAGGTTATAACCTCAAAAGGTTTAGCGCTGTTTCCTTAAAGTAGGCTTATAGAAAATGGTTAAAAAAGTGCTAAAATGTAAAAGACGGTTATATTTAGCCTGTGGAATAAATCATTTGGTTGAATTTAGCAAGTCCAATCATAGTTTTGTTATAGAGTACATTCTAACCTAAAAGTACTATTTTGATTGATACTTCTGCTTGTATCTCTGACTGATATTCTCCTTTATAAAAAAATAGAAATGTACACGTATTATGCTAAGTTTGAGCCAACAATATATTTTTTTAATGTATTCTGAATTCTTTTAGGACAGATTTTTGATTGAAGCAAGTTGTGATATAGTTACTTCAAGTTTTCTTAAATCTAAGCATCTAAACAGGGTTAAGTATCATATGTGTTTTTTTACGCTGATAGTAGGCAACATAATGATTTGTTTTTTAGAGTTATCCAAGTGCAAAAGACCTAAACGCTTTACAAATCACTTATTCCGTTGACCCTTCTGAAAATGACAGACTTGCTTTATAGACTTATAGAACCTTTAAAACCTATAAGAATCTTCTTAATTTTTATTGTCTTTACTATTTAAAAAAAGCATTGTACTTTCTCTTTGCATTCGTCAGCATCTTATTTGTTCTAAGTATGAACATGTATGATGTATGTGGACTCTATGTCCACATATATATACATGTTGCCCAACACTTGAAATTTCTCCTGTATTGTGAAGAAGTGGCGTTTACAAACATAGTAGCTAACTGTGCAATTTGCAGACACAATAGTGAAACAATAGTTGATTGAGTCAAATCCATGGTTTAATTAACGGTTGGAAGAACCATCACAATCTTTAGGAAGTCCTCATCTAGATATAAAGATAGATGTAATAGAATACTTTATTAAACATTAAAATTATAACAGTTCTTATAATACATCTTCTTCTTATATAAAAATTTTCTGTGCGTGTGTATGAAAGTGAACTCCTCTGAAACGGCTGGACCGAGCTTGCTGAATTTGTTCGTGTGTGTACTAATGAATTTGTGAATGGTTTAGATGCACAATTGGACCTGGCAGGTAGCGCTATAGTTGGGTTGCAGGGCAACGTCTACTAGACCCGATCATATAATATAATATAATAATAATATTCTTTGAAATGTAACGTAATGTAAATATGTTTTGAAACTTTCATGGTTTAATTGAAATAAATGCAAACAACCTTCGGAAATACTGAAACAACTACAATTAAATAGTCCATTTAGGGCCAAAAAAAAATTAAAATGTTATTGTGTATATTATTTTAATTTATTTAGCATAATAGTTACTTGCAAATTCATGCTTATTCAAAAGTTTTTTTTTCAACACGTGTAAGTATTGGCCCCTAAAAATACATTGCTGAACATTCTGCAAACATTTTTCCTATTTTGAAAAAGAAAAATATGTTATTTATTACAATTGGTGAACTTACTCCAGAATAAGTCATATTTCTGTGATAGGTATTTACTGTAGTCAACTTTATTCTTGGTTTATTTGTTTGTAAACATGTAAAGCCGTTGGCCTCGGCTGTCATTTGTAGATCTTTGACGTCATGATGGATAGTCAGAAGGCAGAAAGTCTGACAACCCGTCTTACTCCCTCGCCCTCGGCGTTATGGTAGCCTAACACTCCTTTCTCGTATTGCTAATATTATGGTACTGTATGGTAAGTTAAATTCTCAAATTATAAGGGAAATAGCTATTATTAAATCACTATAACACAGTAATATGAAACGGTAAAAAATGGTTCACTATAACAACAAAAAATTGGTAAAATGGTAATGGTAATAACGGTTTTGAGAACGAGGTATCTCTGGTGACATCTAACACGAATAAACTCACATTTTGGTGGACGAGCCAATGTGCATACTTACTTGGGTTAAATGCAATTATGCATTTTCGCGGAGTGTTCGGTTAACTCGAACACTCAGTAACTGGGATGAGGTGGTAGGAAGTGTGTGTGTTTAAATTATTTTGCTGGTTACTATGATGAAAGAAAATCGTATTAGACATAGTCTTATAAGATAGGTGTTATAAGATATTGGCAGATTTTTATTCTAACTAGGTACAGCATAGCATTTCATGGGATTCTTTCGAAAAATATTTTATTGCCATTAAGTAAAAAAAAATTTAGGCCTTTTTTCGACAAACATCTTCAACACATTTTTTTTTGAAGAGGCTTTTTTATCGTATTCTATCTTAGATGGGACCTTTCTAACAAGCAGTAGTTATTTGTAACATACTATACCTTGTTCACAATAAGATTAGACATTTACTCAAACCTTTTTTACAGTCCGTTCAACCGATTTTGACTTCTATTGCGTTGGTAGCATGACAAATGGCAACTGCAGTAAACAGTTGTATTGTAACCACATTTTTTTGCCTCTAAGGTCATCCTGAAGCCTACGGAATAGAAGTCAAAATCGGTTGAAGGAACTGTAAAAAAGGTTTGTGTTTATGTCTAATCTTATTGTGAACAGGGTATAAGTACATATTTTGTTCATGTTTGCATCTTCTCAATTCTTAAAAAAATGAAACATAGCCCCACTAATAATTACTCCTGTATGTGTCGTGGGTGTGTTTACAATCATATAGACTCACATACACTTCCAGTAGACCCGGATCAACTATCTGGAGGCCATACGAGTTTGAAACGGACGATGAAAGAAAAAATAGAGTAGATACTCGCAGAAAAGATCTTCCTACTATTCTGCAGGCAAAACTTAATGTTGTCAAACACTCGTCGCGTGTGCAGTCTGTCAATCTATTTAACAAATTACCAACAGAATTTAAGAATATTCAGAATGTGAACATATTTAAAAATAAACTCAGGGCTTTGTTAATCAATAAAACCTATTACAGCATTGAGGAATTTTATAATGATAAAAATCTTAAAAATTAAAAGAAATAAAATAAGTGTGCTCTTTGACTTGATATAAATGTTGCTTTTTATGCTTAATATTTCGACATTAAATGTATGTTGTGTATCAATGAGAATTTTAATTTTGGTAAATTAGTATTTTTGGTTTGGATGGACATTCTTATGTTATAATTGTTTTTGCGTTGTATCTTTTTGTGTAACTGTTACTGTGCAGATATTTCGACACAAATGTATTTTTGTTATGAAATAAATAACTTGAACTTGAATTATACAAATATTTGTTCCGTGCGGGAATCAAACCTGCGACACGCAGTGCAGCATTCGATCGCTCAGACACCGTGTCTTATGGTAAGTACGGTAAACTTAGTGCACGTAGCGACTCGCATATGGGCAATTTTAAGGAGAGACATTCTATCATAACTGTAGACACAGACTGGCGTCGCCAAGAGCGGGTAGGTAGGGGCAGTTGCCCCCCCTAAAGATTCCAAAAGCTTCGTGAGCCTTTGACTGTATTTAAAATTCATACTTTTCTTATCCAAAATATATTAACTTGCCCCCTCCCCTAAGCCATCAGCTGGCTGCGCTATTGGACACAGACTAAAGTCACATTTTTTTCTTCACTCCACTTTTTAGCCTCCACTTTTGTCGATGGCAGTCTATGTTGAGTCAGCGTTGAACTTAGCCTCGAGTTTGCCGCTATCTGTACTGTCTCATCATTATCATCAGCCGGAACACGTTCACTGTTGGACAAAGGCCTCCCCCAAGGTAAGGGGGGGAGAGGTTGCCATAATCTCCACACTTGGCGCCTCGTCTTCGGGATCGCAGTGAGCTTTTTTTTTATTATCAAATAAGCTTGCATTTGTCCGCAATTCACCTAATCTTAAGTGATGATGCGGCCTAAATTGGAACACGCTTGCCTAGGATGAACCGCTTCACTCGTGCCTTGAAGATACTCAGATTATAATCAGGGAACAGAGGCGGGCAGCGAATTGTTGTTAACTACACGGAAGCTGCTGCTGCCCGACTTCCGGGTTTTCCCTTAGTCGCCTTCTAATCGCCTCGAAATGCCTATGTGCCTATAACCTAGTACCTATAACCTAGTGCCTATTAACTCCTAATGCCGGGGCTCCTAAACACAGGACAAGATCACACACGATCACAGGTGTCCAAATGTTTGAGGAACACAGTACAACATTTGCAATTCAGACTACTATTGGCATTCTACTTCCTACTATTATTTCAACACGAATTTGGATGTATGGATGGTAGGGTGGATTACTCGTCCAAAACGGCTGAATGGAATTAGGTGAAAGAATCATGGCGAGATTCATACATTCATTTGTATGAAAAAAAAGTAATTTAGAGTGTTTAAAATATTTTCCAATGTGAAGGATACATTACCAGGAGTAGATTGATGTACTTAGCATATTTTTAGACCCTCACATAATTAAAATATTACGAAATGAAAATAACACTTTTTCGTTGCGGGCCTGTTGGTCTAGTGGTCACTGACCCTGACTGCTAAGCCGGAGGTCGTGGGTTCGATTCCCACCCAGGACAAACTTTGTGTGATGAGCATGATTGTTTGTTCTGTGTCTGGGTGTTTATCTATAATATGTATGTATTTATAAATTATATAAGTATGTATATCAGTTGTCTGGTTACCATAACACAAGCTCTGCTTAGCTTGGGACCAGATGACCGTGTGTGAGTTGTCCCAAGATATTTATTATTTTTTATTTTATTTATAACGATGCCTATTTTAGGTTTATAAAATAAAAGTGACAAGCGATGTTAACGGATCTATAAAATTAGAAGTCAAGTGATGTGACAAGTGTGTGGAAAAAAATATCATTATTTCCCATATAACGATACAATTTCAGTGTAAGAACTGCGAAACGGCGTCTGTTAGTGTCACTGTTACTGTCAGTCGCCGTTTCGTTCTGAAATAATGAGGTTTTCGTTAAATTATTAACTTTTTTTGCGGGGTTTTAAAAATATTGTAAATGCCTGAAGATACTCTTTAGGTACCCAAGAGTATAAGAATAAGAATTTCAACTTCTCTAAACATCTTATTTTTTTTGTACAAATCCTGCCATGATTCTTTGGCACACATATAAATATTCATCTGGCTTAACACAGGATTCTTTTATCTCGGTTTTGGTTTTCCTGGGATAAATTGGCTTTAGATCTGAAGTTTACTCATAGGAAGTCGCGGCCAGAAGCTCGTCTTCTACTAATTAATAAAAACAAAGATACGGTACAAAACAGAACTGTAGAGTGGGCGATAGACGCATGACGATGCAGGTCACGCAGGTTTATCTGCCTAAGTACGCGAATTTTAACAGTGAAACTTGGACGAAATTGTTCGCCATCCTTTTAGTATGTACTTGTACTCTCTCCCTAGTACGTCTATCGCTCAGTCTGAACTACCCATAACTGACCCGGTGACCATTCTTTACAACTTCGCGATGCTTTAAATGTTTGTGCTCTCTCTCTAGTACGTCTATCGCTCAGTCTGAACTACCCATAACTGACCCGGTAACCATTCTTTACAACGTCGCGATGCTTTAAATATTTGTGCTCTCTCCCTAGTACGTCTATCGCTCAGACTGAACTTTCCATAACTGACCCGCTAACCACACTTTACAACTTTGCGATGCTTTAAATATTTGTGCTCTCTCCCTAGTACGTCTATCGCTCAGTCTGAATTACCCATAACTGACCCGGTAACCATACTTTACAACTTCGCGATGCTGTAAATATTTGTGCTCTCTCTCTAGTACGTCTATCGCTCAGTCTGAACTACCCATAACTGACCCGGTAACCTTATACTTTACAACTGAACTTTTACAGCAACTACAAAAAAAAAACAATACAAAATGTATTTCGTGTGACTTCAAAGTTACTTCGAAATTGCATGTAATTATTGCGGTTCAGCTTTAGAACAAATGGCAGAGTAAAAAATGTCAGTCTAACAATGGGGCGTACCCTGTGAATCATTCACCGGTCACTATCCTCCTATTATTTATAATGTTGCTAGATAAAAAATTTTTTGATTTGTGGACAGATATGTGGAATGGTTCGCCTGAGGCAGTATTAATTTTCGAATGGCTGAAACGGCTGCCGGTCGCTAAAAAGTTAGCGGTTGGCAACACTGCAGATTTATTTTCTTTTTGCACCTGGAGTAGCGTTTATATCCGGGATTTTTTTGTAGGTGTTTTTAGAGGTTTTTTATATCTATTGGAATTAAAAAAATCTAGTTAGAATCACACGTCCATATTGGTTTAAGATAATAGAAAATACAAAATAATGTTATTTACTAACTCAATCATGTTCATTGAAGATTCGAAAGATAAATATGTTTGACTTGCTCTCGTACTGTCCAGTTCTCTCTGGTCTTGTCCTTTTCTCGCGCTCTTCCCGTTCTGTCCAGTGGCCCTGTTAGCTTTAAGGCGCTAACAAGCGACTTTTGCAGATTTTAAACTGACAATCACGTCAAAATGTGTAGTGTAAATGATTTGAAAAAAAAAAATGTATGTTAAACTAGAACATTCTTTTAATCATTTAGTATGTGAATATTTTTGATTAAGTTCATATTAAATAGTTTAATTAAATCGTGAAGTTGTGTCTGACGCGGACAAAACATTGATAATCACACAAAATCTGCCAGGAATATTTAAACGAAACTTTTACTATCTTACAGACAATTTTATTATCTATCTATTTTTTAAGTTAAAGCATACTGCCTTTTATTTAATTTTTTCGACTAAACTTTGAGAATTTTGGACGTAGCGCATACGATTCTCTGGTCGCTCAAGTCGCTGGCGTATATCGTCGCCTTAAACCGATGAACGAGAGAGTCGTAATTTTGCAAAAACACGCGTAAAAGGGTGAATTTGCTTTATTTACTCAATCAACGAAATCTTGAGTTATTCTTCTAGTTAAATCTTATAGTTATTTATTATGTTTGGACTGTAGAAATTACTTCTCATTGTGACATTATCATTTTTGCTTTCATTTAGTAACTAATCATCTTGCTAATAGTTTTGACATACTTGCCTATGTGACTATTTGAATGTATAGTTATTTATTATTTATTGACTGTAGAAATTACTCCTTATGTGACATTATCATTTTTGCTCTCATTTAGTAACTGATCATCATGCTATTAATTTTGACCTAAATAATTTGTGTTATCCTCGCGCATGATTAATATTTTTTATTGCTTATTTCGCATGTAACCATATTTGTACGCCTCTTGGCATAACATAGCGACCCTATGAACTTTAATTTAAGAACAGTATTTACTACCTATGTTACACAAATAAAAATGATTTGATTTGAGTCATAATAGCCATGTCAGGTAAAAAAATTGCCAAAGTGGTACTTAGATTTTCATAACTTATGGTGGGGGCACTACATAATTTTGCCGAGTTATGTGTGGCAGTTAGGTTTTGCCTTCAGGCACTAAATTCATTAGACTTTCGACTACCAGCTAACTTTATGACTGCGATCAGACCTAAATGTCGCAGTAATTATGTTTGACATAATTAGTAGGACGGTTTGAGGTACCTAGTAAAACACTATACTGGTTTCTAGCATTATTTTGAAAGCTATGGCGTAAAATTGTTCTAATAGTATAGTTGATTTAATAGGTCAATAGCCCCCCCCCCCCCCCCCCCGCCCCGTCCTACCTATATTATTTAAAAAACCTTTGTGACAGACGGACAAAAAGTGATCTTAGAAGATTCCTACTGTACAGAAATAATCATAAAAGAATGGTACAAAAAAAATCGGTAGAACTTACTCTTAGATAGAACATCATCACTTCAGGTCCAGTGCTGGACATAAACCTCTTCCTCTTTTACCGGTCCCTTGCCTTCCGCATCTAACCACAGATAAAAATCCTAAATACCCTTGTTTTATACCTACATTTTAAGATAAAGCGTGAACCAGAGATATGCGGTTAGGTCTATTTTTACTCCCCCATTTTAATTTCAGGCTTCATTAACTCATAAACTTGTTAAATTATTGCTAAAGCTTCTCTGTTGCCGACAATTTCGTTATTTCTAAGAATTTCTTAATGTCTTTTTTGTTTAATCGCTAATTATTATAGAACATTGGGTTTAATTGAACACAAAATCTAAGAATATTAGATTAGCTTAGTTAAGATTTTGAAAAAGTAAAGTTAGTTACTACTTACAAAAGTGTCAAGAATTTTGTAAACAGTTACTAATGCTATCATTGGGACCATTAATCAACAGTGAATGATGTCAACTTTTAGACGCCCACTGCTGCCCCCCCCCCAAAGGGGGGGTTCAGCTGTAATCGCCATGCTTGGCCGATGCATGTTGGCGATCACAGTAGATGTTATGGTAAGTACTCAGAAGGACGCTGCTGCCCATCCTCTCTAGTCTTCTACTACACCCATGGGTAGAAAGGGGGTGATGGTATTAGCGACCGGCACCACACAGCACTACTAAAGGCACCGACGTTGCGCATCGAATTAGCACACTGAAGTGGAAGTGGGCCGGCCATGTCTGCAGACGGTAGATGGAGCAGACACGCTCTAGAGTGGAGACCACGTTTGGGCAAGCGTAGTGTGGGGCGCCCTGCGGCACGATGGACCGACTATTTAAAGAAGGTGGCTAGCAGCGGATAATGAGGTTTGCCCAAGACTGGGTTGGTTGGCGATCTCTGGGGGAGGCCTACGTTCAGCAGTGGACGGCAATAGGCTTGTATGATAATGATGACCACATGGCACCAACACTGAATACCTAATACATTATTATTTTATCAGTTATTATTACGTACGTTTGTGGTTCCACCCACGGTCTCGAACCAAGCGCTTTGATTCCACACTACCAGACTGTTGAATTCACTGCCCGCCTCTCTGTTCTCTGATAAGTATAATCTGGGTATCTTCAAAGCACGAGTGAATCAGTCTTTAAGTAAATCGGTTCATCTTAGGCAAGCGTGTTCCAATCTTAGGCCGCATCATCACTTAACATCAGGTGAGTTGCGGTCATACGCAAGTCAATATAAAAGGTCCCATGTCAAATCTGTCTTTAAAAATCAGGGGAGAAGATACGCTTAGAAAAAGGGAGACAAGTCTAGTTACTTTTAGGACCTCACGTATGCTCAATCTGTCAAGAATGCGTCTATTTTACCTACATTTTTGACAAGAATTTGGTACTAGATTTCCTATGGATACCTTATGGAATTCACAAGACGCTTGGATAATCATTAAGGGCTAAATTAATATAAATGAGCCTTATCTGTCTAAGAGTGGGTTTTATCACAATAGGTCAATGAGCATGAATCGGCATCGACCTCACGGCGAACAATCTGCACCCTCCTTTTGGCCTATTGTACTCCTTGCATTCATGCCTCAATCGGTTAGTTCATTCGTTTATAACGATCTGTTGTATATGTGTGCGTGGCTGCGTCCATGTTTTAAGTGTTCGCCTTACTACGAATAAACCAGTGTGTCTTTAGCAAGCATTTGTTTCACTCCTGTCTGTCACACAGATTTAACACGATCAAAATATAATCCGAATTTATTTTAGGTTTGATGGCTAGGCAGATGGTGATTCATCTGCCTAGCCTTTCCCCAACTACATATGTTGGGGTCGACTTCCAGTCTAACCGGATGCAGCTGAATACCAATGTTTTACATGGAGCGACTGCCTAACGGACCTCCATAACCCGGTTATTTTTTAACACGATACCCCGCCAGAAGCCAGAAAGCGGACTGGTTGTCATACTTTCTGGCTTCTGATTACCCATGACGACTACCTGTCTACGAATGACAGCCGGGACCAACGGCATTACGTACTTTCCGAGACACGGCAGAAACTCGGTATGAAATGGATGGTCACCCATGTACAGTCCGACCGCGGCAAGCGTAGCTTAACCTTTACCGATCGATCTGTCCGGCTTGTGCTTAGCCACAATAAAAAATGAGAATTGATGTGTGAATATGTGAGCTCGTATCAGTACCAGTCTCACGCACACACGAACATCAAGTCTTACGGTGGCGTCATCTGACGGTTACGCCTTACGCGTCTGACGATCGAAGTCTCAACTGACCCCTACCTTGTACGGATTTAGTTCAACACATCTGTCAAGTCTTTCGCCAAGTTGAAGCCCCGATATCACTGAGTACTATAGCACACCCACGACACTCCATATAAACGATACGATACGAACGATATAATTGCCTACACTACTACCAAAATAACAGACTGTACAAATACGTGCGTGTCTGTGCGTGTCTACGCGTCGCTCGAACTAAAAGCAGTTCCGAGAGCACGTTCCACGCGAGAAGAGGTGAGGAACAGTGTGTCGGAGGGGGGCGGAGCATGTCGCTGCTGTACGGTAGCACTAATACTTAGGCTATGCGCGCACTGGGAGTATTAATGGTTGCGAATAATAATCGTCAATCTGTGAACAACAAAAATGTACTACAATCCGCGTACTGCGAAAATAAATCGTTTTGCGATTTTCCCTTTGTTTCAATCGACTTCATATCGCATTTTTAAAATCGCATCGATTTAAATTCGCAGTTCGCGCATAGCCTTATACTGATATAGGATAGGATATAGGCTATGCGCGTACTGCGAATTTTAATCGTTGCGAATAATAATCGTCAATCTGTGAAAAACAGAAATGTACTACAATCCGCGCACTAAAAAAATAAATCGTTAGCGATTTTACCTTTATTTCAATCGATTTCATTCCGCAATTTTTAAATGGCAACGATTAAAATTCGCAGTGCGCGCATAGTCTTAAGCTATATTTTATAGTAAAAAAAAAAATAGGGATGAATAAGAAAAATCACGTGACTGAACGAAGTCACGGGGAAACCTATAATAAATGTAGTTTTACTTTAGAAAAGCCGTAGGTCCCGGCTGTCATTCATAGATCTTTGACAGAGTTATGGGTAGTCAGAAGGCAGAAAGTCTGACAACCAGTCTTACCCAGGAATATCGTGTTACTCAGTAACTGGGTTTTGGAGGTCAGATAGGCAGTCGCTCAAAACACTAGTATTCAACTACATCCAGTTAGACAGGAACCGACTCTAATATATTTAAGAAAAGGCTAGGGAGATGATGAGTTTACTTGAGAAAATCTAAAAGGTACTAAAGGAAAATACCGCAGTATACCTACTTGAAGTTTGTTTCATTCCTAAAATAAATAAAAATTATAGGTTTTAGAAAGGGAATAAATAAAATTACCACCAAAAAATACTTTTGAATACCAAATGTAGTAAATGATCACCAAATAACCAAAATCTTTTTGACCCTTCAGTCCCCCCTGGGGCGGATCCGACATGGTTAGGTTAGATTAGAACTGTGACCCCCTACTGCCAGAACCAAATCGCTTTTTACAGTCAAAGTCATAAAATTTTGGTGATCATTTACTATTTTTTTGGTGAGCATTTACTATTTTTGGTTTTATTTTATTCACTATTTATAGTGATCGGTTGTACGTTGTTTCATAGCTAATAGTTTTGTAGAATTTCGTTTCACATACAATTTTTCTAATAATTTCGTTTCATAGAATAATCAATACGCAGAATACTTACTTTCAAGATTTTTAAATCATTGATTTTTGTTTCACATAAAGTTTATTGTTAGAATAATCATATCATAGAATAACAAATCAAATATTCTTTATTCTTATATTTTTTATTTAATATAAAACTTATTCCCAAGAATGGGAGTCTCAGTTCTAACCAAACCTACTGCGCGTGCGTGCAAGCAACCATGCAGCGTGCAGCAAGTATGCAGCATGCAAGCAAGCTAGCAGCGTGCAAGCAAGCATGCAGTGTGCAAGCAAGCATGCAGCGCGCAAGCAAGCAGGCAGCTTGCAAGCAAGCATGCATCATTCAAGCAAGCATGCAACATGCAGCAGGCATAGTTTCTGTCACGGCTCCGGCGTTGCGGGGCTCCGGCGGTCCCACGCGAGCTTATCGTCGCAGATGGTATTCACGCTCACCACCGGCCAGCCTCAGCCGCGGCGGCGTGCGTTAAAACCACCTGCTCCTCAGTTCGCGGGCCGCCTCGCCCCTCCACGCCTACGCAGATTTAAATTACACTCTAGGCGTAGCGCAGACAAGACTACGTGGAGTCGGTTTCGCAGCGATTCGTTTCTGTCATTAACTTTGGTAGCACAACATATTGACTTTTTAAGACAACATTTGTGTTATTGTCTATTTATATCTATACATTTTCGTTGAAATAAATTCCATGGAAAAATACAACAAACGAACAATATTCGTTAAGAAATAATTCTACTGATTGATAAGTTTGTTAAACAAAATAATGTGATTAAAAATTCATTGAATTGTGTTCCTGAGAAATATTTTTCACTGAAGTAAATAGTCTTTGAAATAATAATAGTCGTAATAAAAATACGAGGACCAAATATTATGTGAAACATTTTCTGGGAAACGAAATTCTATGAAATTTCTGTCTGCGAAACAAGGGGACACCATAGTGATCATTTACTAGATCAGGAGGTTTGTTAAACATTATAAGCGTTTTAGAAATGGCAGATTGAATAAAGAAAAAACTGTAAAACTTGCCGCGTTTTTATAAAATTTTGCGTATCGCATTACTTGTCAAAATGGTGGTAGGTAATGTCCAAAGACATCATCATCAACCCCAGGGTCTACCCTGGGGTTAATGACCTCAGATAGCAATATTTATGAATTAGTAATTAGAATTTGGCAAGTCACGCTAATAGTGCCTACCTACAGAATGATAATACGCGCCATTATGCAAATTTTAACATGCCAACAATTATTTACGAAAGTTCAAAGATTCTAAGGGTTTTCTTTAATGAAATGAATATTGTTAAATCTAAACATTTTACATAATTAGGTATATTGCTATTGTTTCCCTTGTTAAAAGACGATTAAGAATAAATTAATATTTGAATGGTATTTTGTTAGAGGTGTAATTTTAATAACTTTTGACCCTTTAAAGGGTTATTGAACTCATTATTATGAACAACTATCACAATGGGACCTAAACAGAAATCACAAAAATTCTGCTACTCCATAGATTTTGCTGAGTTAAGTTCTCAAGGCTGTGTGGTGCCGGCCGCGAATACCATCACACCATTTCTACCCGTGGGTATCGTAGAAGGCGACAGAGGGATATTGACCCAAGAAAGGGCAGCAGCGTCCTGCTGAGTACCATAACACCTACTGCGATCGCCAACATGCATCGGCCAAACATGGCGATACGGCTGAACGCCCCCTTGGGGGAGACCAGGGGAATGGTTGATATGATGATGAAGTTCTCAAGTGAACATAAATGTATGGAGCAGGTTTTTTGAGCCATTTCAGGTTCGTCCCGTAATAAAAGTTGATTACATTGATGAACTCAATGACACTTTTAAATTTTTGAGTTATTTACACCTTGTATAGCGGTTTTTTTTATCTGCCTGTATAGGTGTCAATCTATACAAATAAATAAAATAGTTATATAACTTCACTGTGTCGGGTAGCCTTCGATGAGGTCACTATCTCTATAGTATATGCAAAGATTTCAGAAAAGAACAAACTGCTTAGCATTTTTCAACCGACTTCAAAAAGAAGGAGGTTCTCAATTGACAGAAAACAAAAAAATATACATGGATAATGTTTTAACGTTCTCCAACCTTGCACTTTCAATCTCTGTTTTGACTGTGTTGCCGTTTCTTAACGGGTTTGGTCGATAAGGAGGTACTAAAAAGCGAAAAATAAAAAGAACAAAGCCACCGATTTCCGAAACTAAAGTCATGTGTGTTCTGTGCTAAAGTCATTTATCACTTTTTAGATTTCGAAGGCGGATGTCTTTTTTGTAAAAAAGCTTTTTTTGTGTGTTTGTATCGAATAAACTCAACAATACTGATCCAATTTCTAAAATTATTTTGCCATTAGAATGCTACTTTATCCCTGAGTAACATAGGCTATATTTTATTATTGAAAAAATAGGGATCCTTAAGGAAAAAATCGCGTTGTAGTCGTAGGGAAAGTGCTAGTAAAAATATTGGTATAAGAAGCGTTATTGACAATTTGAGATCGTTACTAATAGTTAGTATAAATGCCCCCGAGATAAATGAACACAGTAGACCTGCGTAGCATACGGATTAGTCTTCATTGAGTTATAACTTGATTTAATCGAGTAACCTTCGCATAGGTCGATGGCATTGTAGTATATGTGCAGACTTCAGATTATTTTAAATATGCACAAAATTTCAACTTCATTGCTTCGTTTCGTTTGTTGTTTTCTTTTTTTTAACGTAATATTTTCTAAGTACCTTAGATAGTTAAACCTTTATATTCAACTCTAATTATTATTTTAATTTTAAGTCTGTTTTAAGTTTTTATTGAAATTGTATTTTTTTTAATTATTAGGCATGTTTTGTTATTTTATAGCTATGGACCCTGGTCTGAAAAAAAAAAAATAGTAATTGGATGTGTAGGGGCTAGTATTGGTGCTAAAGCAGTACAGTGAAAAATGTTTTACCTGAAATACTTATTTAATTTAGACAGCCAACTGAAGAACTTTATTTCCTTACTAAAACTTGCTGCACAAGCGTACACAAACAAAGTTATAAATGTTCTTAATTTATGGGCATAGTATCCATTGTAGTATATGTAAGATTTTCCTTCACCGATACAGAGTTGAGGACTGTTCGTAAAAAAGTTATTACTTTTAATAAGAAAGGTTTATGACGTTGATATTTCATTCGATTCGGTTCATGAAATACTTTTATTGATGGCGAAATTCCGTTCAGATAGATTTGCAGAAGTTGAAGACCATTTTTAGGGTATAACTAAGATTCTACTGTCTGTCCGTCCTTCTGTCACTTTGCTGTATCTTTTCACACGTCATAGGCAGATATTGTCATCTTCACAGACTGTATAGTATACCTATATCACTATGGTCGCTCTACAACAAGTAATAAAAATAAAGTAAAAAAACCGGACAAGTGCGAGTCGGACTCGCCCACCGAGGGTTCCGTACATATTTGTAGGTACATATCCATACTTCTATACGAATCCATACTTTAATCTACTTAATATTATAAATTAATGCGTTTTTTGCGACATAAACGGCCGTATCTTTTTTTCACGTTAACATAGAGGGTTGATTTTTTTTACAGCATCAAGGGACCGTAGACTTGAGTATATGGTTTTAATTTCAACTCGATACATCCACGCGTTCCCGAGATAAAGGGTCTTGACAGACAGACAGACAGACAGACAGACAGACCGACAGACAGACGGACAACAAAGTGATCCTATAAGGGTTCCGTATTTTCCTTTTGAGGTGCGGAACCCTAAAAAAATGAAAGTTGTAATTATGTGTTGAATATTTTACGGCAATACGGAACTTTTCTTGTGTGCGTCCGACTCGCACTTGACGATTTTGGTATTGTTGCGTTGATTTTATGTTCAGACACTCGTCTGAATATAATGGAATGTTGGAATTATAAAGCTCATCATCGTTGTGCTTCTATACCCTGTTCACAATAAGATTAGACATAAACACGACACGGTTGGCGCAGTGGCTGACCGATCGACTGCTGCGCAGCGTGTTGCGGGTTCGATTCCCGCCCAGGGTAAACATTTGTGTGATGAGCACTTGTGTTTGCCTTGTGTCTGGGTGTTGTTTATCTATATATGTATGTATTTACAAAAAAAAAAAAAAAATTGTGTATGTATATCAGCTGTCTAACACCCATAGTACAGGGTCTCCCTAGTTTGGGGTCAGATGGCTGTGTGTGAAAATGTCCCCACATATTATATTACAAACCTTTTTTACAGTCCCTTCAACCGATTTTGACTTCTATTGCATAGGCTTAAGGATGACATTAGAGGCAAAAAAAAGGTTACAATAACAACTGTTTACTGCAGTTGCCATTTGTCATGCTACCAACGCAATATAAGTCAAAATCGGTTGAACGGACTGTAAAAAAGGTTTGTGTAAAAGTCTAATCTTATTGTGAACAGGGTATAGGTGAAGTGACACTTCTCTTCAATAATTGGAGTATCTTAGACCGACAACGCACTTGCGGTTGACCGCAATGTGGCACGCTGTTGCGACAGGCCGCAGCGGCACGCCGTATTCCGGCTAACCGCATCATCTCCATTCTATTGCGGTCCGCCGCATGTCGTACTCAATTACAAGCATTTCTTTTGTATTACACTTCTGGACACATCTATTGGCCCACCTTGTATTTTCAGTTTCGTTTGGTCCTAGCTAAAATTGTATAATAGGTCGAGCAAAAAGTTTTTATGCAGTTTTGAAAATGGCACATTCACAATTTCATTCAATAGTCTTTTTTTGAATTTCGAACACAGAATTTAAAGAAACAAAAGACAATTTGGAGCCTGTTTCTTGATATCAAACAATCGAATACTAAGAAAACTTGGTTTTATTGGTTTACTTGGATTTAATTCTTGAAAAAGTGATTGATATCTTTGGTTTTGCAACAAACATTACTTATTCTTAACATTAAGGTGAGGTTCTATCAATAATCTATGGATACTTCACCTGAAGTCGCCGCCCAAGCTGTGGCACTTATTCAGGCCGGACACAGCCAAAGAAACGTGAGTGCTCAACTTAATTTAAGTCGATCTGCGGTCCGAAATGTTTATCGGAGGTACCTAGAGACTGGCGGCTTTGTTCGTCGCCAAGGAAGGCCACGATCTCGGGTCACAACTGAAAGGCAGGATCGATTCATCGTGACGACCAGCTTGAGAAATCGTCACCTTACCTCCATTGAGATACAAAACCAACTTCGCGACTTCCACGGAGTATCTGTGAGCGCTCGAACTGTTCGGAGAAGGTTAAAAGAACGCGATATGGTACCACACAAGCCAGCTAATGGGCCCAAACTAACGCGAGCCCACCGAACAGCGCGCCTTCATTTCGCACGCAGCCATTTAAATTGGACACAGCAAGATTGGAGCCGTGTACTCTTTTCTGATGAGTCTAAAATTGTGTTACATGGCAATGATGGAAGGAAGAAGGTCTACCGACGTAAGGGAGAGCGTTTCGCACAATGCTGCTTTGAAGAGAGGGTTGCTTATGGCGGTGGCTCATGGACTGTCTGGGACGGTATATCCGCGAGCGGCAAAACTCAACTTGAGGTTGTTACAGGACCACGGCTGCCAACATTAAATGCTGAAAGGTACATTCGTGAGTGCTTAGAACCTCACGTGATACCATACGCGGACTATTTGGGCCCAAATTTCCTTTTTATGCATGAAAATGCAAGAGCCCATGCGGCCGGCATCGTCAGGGAATATCTTCGGGATGTGAACATCACAGTTATGGACTGGCCAGCCAGAAGCCCAGACATGAACCCCATTGAGCACATGTGGGACGAGCTAAAAAGACGTGTTAGGGCTCGTCAGCCAGTTGCCCAGACGATGCAGGAGTTGAAAACTGCCATAGAAGAGGAATGGGAGATGATCCCTCAAAATTTCATAGAGCGGTTGATAAACTCTATGCCTAATCGTATGAGAGCTGTGGTAGATGCCCATGGAGGCAACACGCGTTATTAAATTAAACCTTTATTTGATAAAACATGTTTTTTATTCAAAAATCAATTGCCTTTAACAAGGCGCATATCCGACTTGTTAGGCGTAGCTCCATGTCGTATGGTATTCTGAATTCAAATTTAAAACAATACGATCGAAAAAGATGGTAAAATGTATCAGGTTTAAAACTGCATCAACAGTTTTTGTTCAATCTAGCAATCATATTCCGGTAGGGGCCATCGAAACCTAAACTCTAAGGTGGGCCAATAGATGTGTCCAGAAGTGTATATTGATGGGACAGCAAATACAAATTCATAACAATAGATGTGCGGCCTCCCGCAGCTCAAAGACAACCTGAGCAGTTTACGACTGGCGCGAGTTAGGGTGTTACTACACCAATCGATCGATCATCGATCGATGCCATCGGTCGACATCGATCGACGTTGATCGATTGGTGTGGTAGCTTTGGCTGATCGACGGATACCGTTCAACTAACTAATCGATCGATTGCCAGTCGATGGAATCGGTCGACGTTGATCGATTAACTCAGGCTTTACTAATAATAATCAAGCAGCTCGATCGACATCGCCTAATCTATTCTACAGCTCAAATGTCTCGCTGATGGTGGCGTCTGGGTTGGATCATTCGGTTCCCTTCAAAATGGTTGAGCTAAGTGGTGCTGATCCGCGCTTCATGTTCGTGAACGGGCGCTGTCAGTTGAGATTGGTCGTCTCTTAACTGCCATGGCTTTTATATTAATTTATTTTTAATTAGAATGTTTGGATTTCTCTTCACTTACATTGTTTTCACATATAGAAGCAACAAGAATAAAGTAACCAGGATTTTGTAAAAGCTTGATTGAAAAGAGTGTCCGTGGAGTTTCTTGCTCGTTCTTCTCCATAGAGACCTACCCTACGTTTTGGAACGAGCAACTAGCTTCAACTTTCTGACTAACTAACTGACTCTTTGACTATTCAAAAGTGCCTGCAAATGGTTTAATAGAAATAAATGCTTTGACTTTGACTTTGACTGCTATCGATCGATTGGTCTGGTAGAAACTATCGATCAACGTCGACTAATCCATTCTACCATCGATCGATGCCGTCGATCGACGATCGATCGATTGGTGTGGTAATACCCTTAGAGGCTTAGTGCGTTGATATGATGCGGTTTCATATAAAAATTAAAATTCGTTTAGGTCTTAGAATGACAAAATCTGAATAATACTTGATTCATCTTCTCAACAGAATTAGGTACATTTTCGGTGCACGTCTAACACGCGCCATATATTATTTAGTTACATTTGGGGACAATAACTTCGTGAGACAATGTTTAAACAACCATGGATTACTTCTCAATTTACGTCGGGCACAAAATTGTCACATTAGCGTTATATTGCCACTTTTGTGTAAGTACAGTAGTACAAATAGTAATACAATGTACTCTTTGTGTCCCTGTTAATTTTAAGGTACTCCTTCACTTAGAGCATTCTCCTGTAATGCAACGTTACAGAGTGTGAAAGGAGAACCGAGCATTACAGTGCGCAACCTGTAATTCAAATTCGAAATTCAAATTCTTTAATTCAGACAAACGTCCACAGTGTTAGTATAACAAAATTACTTAAAAACTAGTGTCAGTAATTTAAAAAGGGTATATATCCTCAGCTGGTGTGGATCCTTACCCAGTGGCGCAGCAAGGGGGAGTCCCACCGATCTCGAAACACGCTCAGGAGACCATTAGTGGCGGCGCGCAACCGGCCGGCCATGGGTGCGGTCCTTTTTCTTATTATGGCGTAAAAATCATCCGTGCGCGCCTCCGCAAACATACCGGACGGACTACAGCGCCACGACAGCCCCAACAGTATCCTGAACGCGTTATTGTATTGGACACGCAGATCGCTGTATGTCTCTGTGTAAAACTGGTCCAAAGAGGAAAAAAAAAAAAAATGCAAAATGATAAATGATAATGATAAATGTTACAGATTTGAGCATTACATTGGTGAGGGAAGAGAACCGAGCATTACAATGCGCTAACTTGGTGATGCCTGCTGACTGACTGATCAATGTGTAGTATTTTGATACAGCTTGTAACATCAATGCGCACCACTTGTAATTGGGCGTGTCGTGTCAGAATCAACTCAATGCTCAACATCGAATCTAATGTTTACATTACAAGCGATTGCTCGTCAAGTCAGGGAAGCAGTACTGAAATGTTATGCTCAAAATCGAATCTAATGTTACATTACAAGCGAATGCTCGTCAAGTCAGGAAGGCAGTACTGTAATGTAATGCTCGAAATCGAACCTAATGTTACATTACAAGCGAATGCTCGTCAAGTCAGGACGCTGTACTGTAAATGCTCAAAATCGAATCTAATGTTACATTACAAGCGAATGCTCGTCAAGTCAGGACGCTGTACTGTAAATGCTCAAAATCGAATCTAATGTTACATTACAAGCGAATGCTCGTCAAGTCAGGGAGGCAGTACTGTAATGTAATGCTCGAAATCTAATCTCAAATGTTGTATTAGGGGGCGAATGCTCACGGTGAAAGATTTTTTTTAAGTTCAGTTCAGAGGAATACAGGATCTGAAAGAGTTAAGTTCTATCGTATGTTTTCAACCCACTATCTAACTGCAGTAGATCAAATACTTTAAGGCATTATTAAACTTGCGTTTAACTCCTGTAGTCCCCTTTAAACAACATTGTATTTCTCGATCTTATCTCAATTCAGTAACTCATGCGTGACTTTAACTTTCTTGTTATTTCAATTATTTCCCTCTAATTTCAAGCCCACATAATTTGAAGTGAAAATATTTGCAGTTTTTTTGCAACAAAAGTGATTATTTTTAATTAGGGTTCGGTGTAATCCGGGGATTATCATCAATTGCACGTGTTAGAATATAAGGTAATAAAAAGGCAACATTAAAAAGCACAATTAATAGCTCTATTATTAAATACACATACTTATATACTCAAAGAATATTATTATTTTAGAACAGAATAGTGAAATGAAAATACTTTGTTTAGGAAACATATATTTTATTGTAATATTTCAGACTCAAAATCATTTATTTCAATTCAACCTTTTACAGGTACTTTTGAATTGTCAGAGTCAGTCAGAAAGTTGAATCTAGTTGCTCGTTCCAAAGAGTAGATTTCTATGGAGAAGAACGAGCAAGAAACTCCATGAACACTCTTTTAAAATCAGTAATATTTTACAAATTTAAGTTACATCATTCATGTCATAACAACTAGGTACATATAATTTAATATTAAAATTATACATATACATAGCCTTTCATAGTTATCATCATAGTTATACTTATCTTATTATTTTCTTCGAGAGCTCCGTACCGATCAACGTTTCGATCAAAAGTGTCTTTATGAAGTCGGAACACTCGCTTTTATAAGCGGCGATAAACAAGTATGATTCATGGGAGAAGAACGATGACAAGCAAATGTGATTCATACTTATTTGCTATCCAAAGTTTAAACACACTTTATTCTATTTAAAATGATGTTATTTACTATACTTCTACTGCATTTAATCAGAAATTAATTATTACTTCATATTACAACACGAATTACATTGCTATGTATTAATTACATCGGTATAAATCTAACACGGCCATACTGACAAGTACTTCGCTCTCGAAGTACAAACACAATATTCTTATTACATAAAGGTACATTTTGTTTACATAATATCAGTAACCGTTTTCATAATCATCATGGTATAATCAATAATCAGACCTTACTGGGTAGACCAAACACCCGCAGTCAGTGAAGCTTAATCACCCGCGACCAGTGAATGTCATAATAAACCACAGTTAAGGTTTTAATCCATCCATAATAATACAATCATGTCTTAAACTAATATTAATACAATATATACTAATATAATTACAATATCAGTAATCGTCTCATAATCGTCATTGTATAATCAATAATCAGACCTTACTGGGTAGACCAAACACCCCGCAGTCAGTGAAGCTTAATCACCCGCAGCCAGTGAATGTCATAATATACCACAGTTAAGGTTTTAATCCATCCATAATAATACAATCATGTCATATATACTAATATAATTACAATATCAGTAATCGTCTCATAATCGTCATTGTATAATCAATAATCAGACCTTACTGGGTAGACCAAACACCCCGCAGTCAGTGAAGCTTAATCACCCGCAGCCAGTGAATGTCATAATATACCACAGTTAAGGTTTTAATCCATCCATAATAATACAATCATGTCATATATACTAATATAATTACCATATCAGTAATCGTCTCATAATCGTCATTGTATAATCAATAATCAGACCTTACTGGGTAGACCAAACACCCCGCAGTCAGTGAAGCTTAATCACCCGCAGCCAGTGAATGTCATAATATACCACAGTTAAGGTTTTAATCCATCCATAATAATACAATCATGTCATATATACTAATATAATTACAATATCAGTAATCGTCTCATAATCGTCATTGTATAATCAATAATCAGACCTTACTGGGTAGACCAAACACCCCGCAGTCAGTGAAGCTTAGTCAGTACTGAAATGTTATGCTCAAAATCGAATCTAATGTTACATTACAAGCGAATGCTCGTCAAGTCAGGAAGGCAGTACTGTAATGTAATGCTCGAAATCGAACCTAATGTTACATTACAAGCGAATGCTCGTCAAGTCAGGACGCTGTACTGTAAATGCTCAAAATCGAATCTAATGTTACATTACAAGCGAATGCTCGTCAAGTCAGGACGCTGTACTGTAAATGCTCAAAATCGAATCTAATGTTACATTACAAGCGAATGCTCGTCAAGTCAGGGAGGCAGTACTGTAATGTAATGCTCGAAATCTAATCTCAAATGTTGTATTAGGGGGCGAATGCTCACGGTGAAAGATTTTTTTTAAGTTCAGTTCAGAGGAATACAGGATCTGAAAGAGTTAAGTTCTATCGTATGTTTTCAACCCACTATCTAACTGCAGTAGATCAAATACTTTAAGGCATTATTAAACTTGCGTTTAACTCCTGTAGTCCCCTTTAAACAACATTGTATTTCTCGATCTTATCTCAATTCAGTAACTCATGCGTGACTTTAACTTTCTTGTTATTTCAATTATTTCCCTCTAATTTCAAGCCCACATAATTTGAAGTGAAAATATTTGCAGTTTTTTTGCAACAAAAGTGATTATTTTTAATTAGGGTTCGGTGTAATCCGGGGATTATCATCAATTGCACGCATTCTGTTCTCCCCCATGACACTTAGAATTAAAAATGTTGTTTAAGTATCCGGAAATATTTATGGAAGTAATTACAATCCCTTTGCTTTTAATATTCTTTGTCAGGTTTAATGGAGATCGTATTGAATTGCTTCAATATACGAACACAGTGGGGCACATAGTTTTTTTTTAATCTGCAATTTCATATTTTTTTCATATTAAGTAAAATAAAATCTGCTGTTTCATACATTTCGATCGTATAGGTGTTGCACTTTTGTATAGAACAGGTGTTTTTTTTTATATGAAAAAGATACCACTGTAGGGTCTAGAATCATGTTTGAAATCAATAGTTAAAGTTTGAATTACCGTATTTAGTTTTAAACTAACCTAATAAACTTAAGCTTGCTTATCTACTAAAAAAACTATTAAGTTTCGCTAGCAAAGTAGCAAAATGACTAAAGGTTATCTTATATCGTCAAAGCTATCTTTAATTGGCCCGGATTTAAAGCAGAATTAATTCTAGCAAGTTCAAAATAATCTCAGACTCACTGATTTGCCTACATAGGTACCTATTTTTAGGTCATATCGATCTCAAATTCTCAATTCACATAATTTGGCAACACCAACAGTTCTAAACAAAAGGGTTTTGTGCTAATTATTTTATGGCCGCCACACCAATTTCAACAATTAACGACCACGTTTGAACTAGATCTACAGAAAGTGAAAATTTTTGTGTAAGTAGTTTTCGTGTAATATATTTTCGTGGTGATTAATAGTCTGAATCAGAGTCTGGCGTTTACTTCCCACGAGTTTTAATATTCGAGTCAAGGACAAAAGTTTTATGGTGAATCTAATTTGAAACAATTTACAGATTAAGTATCATTACATCCTCCTAAAACTGCTTCCAAATATACCAGTTTTTACTTTTCACTGTAAACACAAACTCTAAAGTCATAACATCCGTGTCTAACCTAATTCCGATTCCTAAAACAAAAAAATGCGAAAATTTTGGCAAACCATTCACACCTTCGCTTAGCTAGAGACAAGTTACATCTGCAAATTCGCCACATACACACAATTTTCGGCAAGACGTCCGCTCGTTCGTGTTTGCATTCCGCAGAGAGTTCGACGTCTCGTCCAAGGCCACCGGCGCGGTATTTTCCGCCACCCTGTGGTGCCTCCATAGACCTACCAAGTTAAGAAACTGACCATTTGGCCGAATCCTGCGACACTTTTAGGGTCTTTTGACTAACTAGAAGATTCTCAATTGCAATTATTTGAAAGGCCACAAAAGAACAAGGGGCTTGCGAATCAATTGCGTTTCAATTCTGAAAATGTCACAAAGACTTCTATTCTATTTATGAATTTTAAATAAAGCCAGTCCTAAAACGTGTACTATGACGTCAATGTTAATTATCTGGTGTTAAAATTCCTTTTCGCAAAGATACGATCGAAAATGGCGTAACGTTACACAGCGAAAGTCTTCGCTTTTGGGGCGGTTCCAATAAAACACTGAAACATTCCTTAAATCGGTTCCACCCTTAATCTCTTCCACTGTTTCAGGCAGACGTAATATGTACGATGTATATCTCAACATAGTTTATGTTACGTTGTTCGCTCGCATTAAATAACCTGCGTAGCGTAATTCCAAGGTATTCTATTTCTGATGTTGTATTTTGACCCGTTTTCGAGTCTGCAGTACAGATATTGTGTATCGAATTGCAAATAGATTTTCTGGGAGGATCTTTGGCCGAAGTTTTCAATTGATGGACTGAATTGAATTAGACAGCCGTGTAAACACACGTGATCGTGGACATATGTATATTGTGTAGTTTGTCGACGTGCCTCCGTGTGGCCTTCAAAGGTATGGGTACCTTGGAAGGTGTTAACCTTCGTATCTACTCAGGCTTTTTATGAATGACCGTGCCTCGATACCGACGTTTTTCTCGTTGTTCTTTAATAAAATTCTATTTATTAACCGTGTCATTTTAATTGCCCTTTTTGCTCGCACGTGATTTCCGCTTCGGTTAAATGGTCGTTTCCCTCACGAAAGTTAACTAAGGAAAAAGTTCGTTTTCTAGAAGGTGCCTTAAATACAAGTCATTCTTGCTACACACGACATGAAACGGATTACTTGAAGACATTCCGTTTCATTGTACCCTTCGAATCTACTATCACTGGCAACTACAATTTCTTATAAGTATCTCCTGAAGTCTATTGTAGCCATTGCCAAATTATGCTATTCTATTTTGAGGTAACCTAATTCAATACCTTGTCTTTTAAGATCACGAAAAAGTCTAAAGAAACAAGAGGGAAAGTTAGTCCCAAACTGGATCTAAAAATATAAATCGAAAATTAATTCAGGATGCCAGAGAGCTACAAAAAAACTGTTCAAACAATAAAATCTATTCTTACGAACCTATTGAAGCGCCATTGCTACCTTATGTAATTTTAACTTTTTGACGTCATAACATGAATCTTTAACCTTCTTTATGTAAACGACCAGTCGATTTACGTCGAATTTTTGGAAAGCCGTTCCATAGGTACTATGTCTTGTCGTGACATCATGCGTACGCCCATGCATAACAGATCCTGACTCGTGATTCATCTCGTCTGTGTATTCTGTGTGCTGCACTCAGCAATTATATTTATGAAAAGTAACAGCTGTAGTGTAAATTACAATGATTGGACTCGATTAATCGTGGCCGTGACAGAAATAGACAAAATAGGCATTAGTTTCAGTACAAATGTAGATAAATGGGATTCAGATGTCGAGATTTCTATTGTGAACTATTATAGACAGGCGTCGATTGGGTATAATTTTTTGATTAGTCTCGTTTGAGGCTTTAATTTATCATTGTTCTTTTGAACTTGGGTAATTGGAGATGGCTGTAATATATGGATTTCGACTTCTATTTTTGCAATCGAGGATCAATTTAATAAATTCGTTAAGGGCGCGTATTCGATTTAGCGCAACTCAAAATCTAAACGATTGCTAGAACGGCGTAGCAGCATTGACACGCACTAGTACAATACAATGGTCTGTTTGTGTGCGTCAGAAAAAAAAATATGCACGAAGTAAGCACGAATCATTGAAATTGATCGGCAAACGACAGCGCGCGATGTTTTGCAGTGCTTTTTAAAATAATTGTCTAAAATAAATGAGTTCGTATAACGCACTGAACAATATTCTGTATATTAAACATAACCTTTATTTTCATAAAATAAATATATCAGTTATGTTTTTATTCAAATACTGGTGAAAAAAAATTGTCAAAGTGATCCGATTTTGTACTTTTTCAACATTGGGCCACTTCTCGGGACAGGGGGGGGGGGAGTGAGGTGTTAGACTCCCCCCCGGACGTCTAAGACTACGGGGGGCGCGCGTGAAACACTACGCGCCGCTACCTTGGGTCCTGCTGTACCTATGTGGGGGGCGACAGACGTCCCCGAGTCTGCCGCCCCTGGACCCATGCGTTGTCCGCCCTAAGCCAACGCCCGGTGCACCAGCTGCGGGCCGGGTGAGACGATGTGATTTCCCTCTCCCTTTCTGCATGGTGGCCGATGATCAGGCCAGTGCACAAGCCGCCTTATGAGGCGGCTTGTGCACTGGCCTGGATATCGTGCGATGGGTGAACATCCATTATATACCGAGCTCCTTTCGTGCCTCAGAAAGCACGGCTGTCATCCGTAGATCTTTGACAGTCGTTATCAGAAGCTTGTTAAGGTTAGGGTTACCGTTAGTTAGGGTCATATTTGGTAAAAGGCTAGGCCGGTGATGATGATCATTTCCAATTCTTTTATTTTTGAACATCGAATGACTGAAGATCTATCTTACAATACCTTCATTTTAGTGAGATCTTATTCACTACCTACTTCAAATGTTAACTTAAACAATAACTGATCAGACATCAGTGAGTTTAGCTTTATCTATTTATGTCTTGAATAAACTTTCGATGTTTGTACTGTCTGGCTATTATTAAACTTTGGCCAAGAGTGGGCAATGTTCATCTGTGCCAAGCGCGTCTCTGTCCAAAAAACGAGGGAATACTTTTGTTACTTATTATATATATTTATATTGTGACGTAGAAGTTTATAAACATTTATGTTTGCCAGATATTTTTTTGGTTAACGGTAAAATGTCCTAGTCATCCCAACGGTGCTTATATTGAAATGCTCCTCTGGGAGATCTCACACAACACGAATTTCTAAGCAAAAACAAAAATGGAATTACCCGCCATGTAAGGATGTTGTTAAAAGAAATTTTACGCTTACGAGGTTTGTTATATCATTGATCGTTAACACCGCAGATCTCATACAACCTTCAAGTTCAATATAATACCTATATAATACTAGCTTTTGCCCGCGATTTCGTCCGCGTGAATGTCGGTTATCGCGGAAGCAGACAGAGTCCCGGATTAAAAAGTAGCCGGATGTCCTTCCCCACGTTTCAAGCTATCTTCATAATAAATTTCATCAAAATCGGTTTCGTCAATTCAACCGTTTCGTCGTGAAAGCGTAACAGACCGATTTACTTTCCCATTTGTAATATATAAAATATACTAGCTGACCCGACAGACGTTGTCCTGTCCTTATCTACCTACTTACCTGTCTATTTACCTACACCTACCCTACACCACCCTACACCTACCCTACACCTACCCTACACCTACCCTACACCTACCCTACACCTACCCTACACCTACCCTACACCTACCCTACACCTACCCTACACCTACCCTACACCTACCCTACACCTACCCTATCTTTCGAGTTGGATCAAACTGCACACGGTGTACAAATTTCATTAAAATCGGTTCAGTAGTTTAGGAGTCCATCTCGGACAAACATCGTGACAGGAGATTTATATATATTAAGAAGATAAATAAAGTCAATAAAGTATGGATCTTGGATATTAATGAACTGATTGAGATGGAAAAAAGGAGGATGCGTGATTGTACAACAGCGGACAGACGTTGTTTAATTCTGAGTTCCCGCAATATAGACTCATTGGTACGAAACTCCGTCCATGATACACCCAACAATCTTCTCCAACACCACATTTCTAGGGCGTCTATCCTTCTGCGTTAGGGTCCACGTTTCAGTGGCGTAAATCGAATATGGGGAACACAAGTGCTCGAACCAGCCGAATTTTGGCGTTGCGGTTCCTCCAAAAGTCTTTTCCGCGTGTCCATTGCTGACCTAGCATCACCGTACGCCTCTTGACTCCGTCGACGCAACCACCATAGTCGTGATTAGGGCTCCTAGATATCTATATAAATGATTGGACCACATCACAATTCGCGATTTGCGTTATTTCTGGCGAAATATTATTCTTGCGATCGAAAATCATCAAATCAAATTATTTATTGCTGAATACAAGTAGATATAAATACATTTGACGATGTTGAGTAAATAAGCAGTTGATTATGTCCTACAAATTAAGGTATGCAAAATATTATTTTTCGGTTATTATTTTTTGTCTTATTGAGATTAATCTTGAGTCCGAAATCGAGGCTGATGTTTTCCATCTTGTAGAGTAGTTCTACCATGTGACCAGCGCTAGTAGCTAGTTTACATCGCAAACTTCCAAACTCCGGGCTTATACTGAGAAATTCCTAATGGAATAAAAAAAAGAGAACTACGGGGCCAAACTATGTAAAATTTTTATGGGACCAAATGGCAACTATCCCGCATCAAATTAAAGAAGAATCACGTAAATCGGATCATAAATATCAGAGTAATCCTTGTACAAACATAAAAAAAATACCAATCGAATTGAGAAGCTCCTTCTTATTGAAGTCGGTTCAAAACCAGGGACCTCAGCTCAGCCGTTGCGACCATAAGACCAAAAAGGCAGTCAAGTACTATACATAATCGTAGTATAACAAGATGCACATAACCATCGCTAGCAGCTGTAGCAGCTACCGTGACACAGTATGGCATAATTTCTATAAATAACATGTCAAATAATATACGTACGTCGAGTATCTGTTCATAGAATTGCCATGCTGTCATCCTTAATAGAGATATGAGATTGTGGCAATGCAGAGATGACGTAAATATGAAGGACTATGTGTTTTGTGTCCTGCCTGTGCGAAGGTCCTAATCACAGTTAAGTATAGGTAAGATACTAGTTGACCTAAAAGACGTTGTCCTGTCCAAAATATACGTAGAAATAAAAAGCTTTTTACAAAAAAGACAACCGCCTTCTAAAACTAAAAAGTGAAAAATAACTTTAGCACAGAACACACAGTGACTTTAGTTTCGAAGTTCCGTGACTTTGTTCTGTTTGTTTTCCGCTTTTTGTGCCTCCTTCTCATCCCAATCTAAGGAAGGAAGAGATTGAAAGTTAACTACTCCAAAGATTGAAGAAACGAAAACGTCGTCTATGTAAAGTTTTTGGGTATTTGTTGATTTTTTCAAAAAGTGCTGAATCAATTTCGATAAAATCTACATGGGACCACCCCTGAAGCATACCCTATTCATAATAAAGAATTTTCAAAATCGGGTTACGTTTGCCGGAGAAATCGCGTAACAAATCGCGCACATACTTAATGCAAATTTAAGACTTATACGGTTTTCTCATGAATACCATTGTCAGAACTGGACTAAATTAAAATGGGACTACACGGGAAGCACTAGCTTTCAAATAAAAAAAGAATCATCAAAATCGGTTCACCCAGTTCAAAAATACAGACGAATTGATAACCTCCTCCTTTTTTGAAGTCGGTTGAAAAGCATTTTTAGTTGTTCCCGAATTTTAAACCAGATAACCTCCTCCTTTTTTGAAGTCGGTTGAAAAGCATTTTTAGTTGTTCCCGAATTTTAAACCAACTTCAAAAAAGAAAGTTCTCAATTCGACTGTATGTTTTCTTTTTTTGCCTTTTTTTGTATCTTTGTTACGCGATTTCTCCGGCAAATGTAAATAGATTTTGAAAATTATTATCAAAATTGATTGAGCGCTTTTTGAAAACATCAACAAAAACCCAAAAAAATATACATTAACATAGATGACGTTTTAGTTTCTCCGTTTCATAATTAAGTTTTTGAACGCAGTTGTCTTTTTTTATTCAGAATATTTTGAAAATTTACCCGAAGAATGAGTTTTCCAAGTCGCTTTAGCCCTTCTAAATAAAATAGTAACGATAACGGTAAAGTACCTACCAACAAACAGCATTCAAAGTTATTTTTTTTTATACAGTTTTTTTTTTGGCTAACCCTGTCCCTCTACTAGGCAAAGATTTCCCTCCTCAGCTCGCAATAATATTTTTTCCGCGCCACCTCGAGCCAGCTAACGTCCAGGTCATGTCGCCATCTGTTTCTTGGTCATCCCTCTTCACACTAGCGTTTGTCCTGCGCAGGCGTTCGATAAACGTATGCGCAGCGCAGACAACGCGGCGCAGGCGTCGCGTTGTAGCGGCGTTTCCTCTGGGAGTCTATTGAGCGCTGCGCTAACGCGGTGCAGACGTCACACAATTGCATTGCATACAACTGCGACGCGGCGCATCCGTTGTGCACCTGCGGCGTTAACGCAGCGTATTCATTTACCTTTGCACTGATGGCGCGACAACGCGTGCCTGCACCGCGTAGTCGCATCGTCTGCTCTGCGCATACGTTCATCGAACGCCTACTCTGGACAAACGCTAGTGTGAAGGCGTTCCATTTCTTAATCAATGGTGTCATCATCTGCCGAGGCTTTTGCTAACTATATTGTGGTCGGCTTCAGTCTAATCGAATGCAGCTGGATACCAGTAATTTACAGAGATATGTACCAGTAAATAGGAATTCCCGCATAGCATTAGCACTCAAGTTTGTGCACTGAGTTACATAACCACACTGTGCCGGGTTGCCGGGTAACATTTCATCATCATCATTCATCTCTACTGGATGTACCGAAAAGGGGGTATACATCCAAAGGGAGGTCAATGTAATCGTGAAACTGAACAACATTAAAAGAAAAAAAAAAAATAGAAAAAAAAAATTTTAGACGTCTCCTCAAATTTTCTATGAAGAGTCCAAATTTTTTTATTTAATTTCGATGTTTTTCCTGTTGAATGTTGTACAGTTTCACGAGTACATGACCTCCCTTCGGATGTATACCCCCTTTCCGGTACACCCAGTAAAGTATATGTAAAGATTTCAGAAACCCAAAACGAACAAACTGCCTAGTCTTTTCTCCACTGTGTTGGGGTCGGCTTCCAGTCTAACCGGATGCAGCTGTTCAGTGCTCAGTATTTTACACGGAGTGACTGCCTATCTGACCCCCACAACCCAGTGAATGGGTAGCACGATACCCTTGGCGCACCCATGACACTCCATACAACGAGACGATACAATAGGGTTATTTTACCAAAAAAATCTAATTATGTATTATTAAATTAAATTTAGTATTTTTTTTTAAAATTAATAAAAACTGACGAAGATAAAACGCATCAAAGATCATGAGTAGGGGTTTGTGACGTCAGTTCGCCAGTAAAAGTGTACTGACATAGTGATGTCACACGGAGTTTTCGACGCACTGTATCGTCTTCATTTTTTTGTATTCGTGAAAAAAGAAAAAACACGTGTCCAATATTTTTTGGAAATCTATCTGATGGACTAATTAGATTTTTTTGGTAAAATACCCTATTCCCGATGACGTCAGAATTGCAGGAGTCTTAAAAATTTAGCTAGAACATTCTTTCTTTGAAAAGTTACCCACTACAGCTGTTATTAGGGTGTTATATTGAGAGCTGCTACAGGTCGATTCAAACTTGGCGGCTGTGTAGTGTGCTACTGACTGCGCAGTACCCCGCCCCTCACCCCCGCTGACACGTGAAATTGTTACTGCGCAGCCACTCGACTCGTGTTCAGAGCCGCCATAAACTTTGAATCAAACTATACTACAAAATACCGTAAGTAATACAGGATGTCTACATTTTTTATGCTCTTTTTCTTCATCCGTTACAGACCACAGTGTTTTTAGTGGTATGTTGCTAATCACCTTAGAGTACGTACTCTTGTGAGTCTATTGATCCAGTCGCACGTAGCTCCTTCAAAGAATCCGAGAAATCCATTAATCGAAGTTCAAGTGATCATTGAGTTGGTCCTATGTCTTTACGAGTTAAAATAATTTGCCTTTTTCAGTCTAATAAGAATGAAAATGGTCCTGCTTTATAAATACGAAAGCACAAAGTACGTAAGGCTGCGGCGCGCCCAAGCAGAGAGACCACTCAGAATAAACCGCCATTTTTCGCACGCACAAATTGACATTACGTTTATAGGCATTCTCAAGCAGTTTTAAGCAGACTTCAGTCTCGACTGTCACGTGTTGTCTAAATTAATTAATGAGATACATTGACATTTCATGACGAACAGGAAAATTTTGTTATAAAAATATGCAGAGTTCCAACCAATGGACAATAAAATTTCATATTGTCACAAATAAAACCTACAGAGTCAATACAGTAGCAGCCCTAGTGAATTTGGCAAGTTTAGGTAAATATTTTTGAAAACGGCGGGAGCGGACTTTCTGTAACCTCTATATTTTGTGACTGTTTTTTTTTTTTTTTGCAGTACCTTGACATTACAGACGTATCGTGTTATGGTTGAAAATAAACAACAAGATTTAAAAACAATTTCGTTGCAATATTTTTGTTGTTACAAGTTGTAAATACAAGTTCCTACTACGGAACCCTCGGTGCGCGAGTCCGGCCCACAATTGACCGGCTTTTTTTAAACATCTAAGTATACTTTATTATATGAAATGAGCGCACATTCTAAGATTGTGCTCGTTTTCAACCGACTTCAAAAAAGGAGGAGGTTATCAATTCGTCTGTATTTTTTTTTTTGTGTTTGTTACCTGATTTCTTTGGACTGGGTGAACCGATATTGATGATTCTTTTTTTGTTTGAAAGCTAGTGCTTCCCGTGTGGTCCCATTTTAATTTGGTCCGGTTCTGACAATGGCATCCATGAGAAAACCGTATAAGTCTTAAATTTACATTAAGTATGTGCGCGATTTGTTACGCGATTTCTCCGGCAAACGTTAACCGATTTTGAAAATTCTTTTTTTTTTTGGATAGAGTATGCTTCAGGGGTGGTCCTATCTAAATGTTATCGAAATTGATTCAGCGCTTTTTGAAAAATCAACAAATACCCAAAAATTTTACATAGACGACGTTTTAGTTTTATCAATCTTTGTAGTAGTTAACTTTCAATCTCTTCTTAATAGATTTGGATGAGAAGGAGGTACTAAAAAGTGGAAAATAAAAAGCTTTTTACAAAAAAGACAACCGCCTTCAAAAACTAAAAAGTGAAAAATAACTTTAACACAGAACACACATTGACTTTAGTTTCGGAAGTCGGTGGCAATACAAAACAACAAACAGAACAAAGCCACTGAATTTCGAAACTAAAGTCAATGTGTGTTCTGTGCTAAAGTTATTTTTCACTTTTTAGTTTTTGAAGGCGGTTGTCTTTTTTGTAAAAAGCTTTTTTTAATCGCTGATTGTATCTTTAACTTGGTTTTGTAATATCAATAGGTACTTCTAATGTCAGTTTTTTTTTACAGTTGAGATATATTGAAAAGGACCAATTTCTATTTACCGTTAGAAACGGTATTTTCACATAAGAATTTACACTTTTGACTACACGTATATGGGTACTGACCCGTAGCATTATAAATAGGTACCGTTACTATGCTTACCTATAATGTTTTGTTTGTCTAGAATTCTAGATTATTACTATGTACGGCGATCGATCCGTCATGGTTCTATGCTTGCCGCGGTCAGTTAGTGGATGGGGGACCATCCAATTCATACCAAGACCCCTCTGTGCCTCGGAAGCACGTAAAGCCGTAACCAACAAACAAATCTTTTCTCTTTAAAATATTATTATCTTATACAGGTGTAACCGAAATACTAAATTCATACCAAAGGAATGAACTGTGTATCCGGTTTACAATCTCTATACAAAATTTCGGCTCAATATCAATATTTTTTTAATGTACTTATAATATTTTTTTTATTACGATAGTTTATTACTATTACTAATTATTTAAAGAGAAAAGATTTGTTTGTTTCTTTCTTTATAATGAATAAACTCACAAAATTCTAAATCTATTTAAAAAAATATTTCACCGATAGAAAGCTACATTATCAGCGAGTAACATGTTTTACTATAGAAAAAAATATATTCGTTAGAAAATAATCATGGCAAGATCCATACATTCATTTGTATGAAAAAATAATAATAATTTAGAGGGTTTAAAATATTTTCCAATATGAAGAATACATTAGCAGGAGTAGATTGATATAATTAGCATATTTTTAAACCCCCGCATGATTAAAATATTACGAAATTAAAATAACACTATTTCGTTTCATCTCGATGTCCATTTTGTGTTTATAAAAAAAAGAAAGTGACAAGCGACGTTAACGAATCTATAAAATTGGCAGACAAGTGATGTAACAAGTGTGTGGGAAAAAATAATCATTATTTGTGTATTATTTCCCATAAAACGCGATGCAATTTCAGTGTAAGAACTGCGAAACGGCGACTGTCAATGTCACTGTTACTGTCAGTCGCCGTTTTGTTCTGAATTAATTAGCAAAGTCAAAGTCAAAGCATTTATTTCAATTAAACCATTTACAGGCACTTTTGAATTGTCAAGGAGTCGGTCAGTTAGTCAGAAAGTTGAAGCTAGTTGCTCGTTCCAAAACGTAGGTAGGTCTCTATGGAGAAGAACGAGCAAGAAACACTACGGACACTCTTTTAAATCAAGTATAACTATTTCCTTATATTTTTGCGGGGTTTTAAAAATATTGTAAATGCCTTAAGATACTCTTAAGGTGCCCAAGAATATAAAAATTAGAATTTCAACTTCTCTAAACATCTTATTTTTTTTTGTACAAATCCTGCCATGATTCTTTACGTAGACGAATCACGGGAAAAATACCATAGTAGTTCACATTCTACAAGCATCATACAATTATTTGTTACTGAATAAAACAAAAGTATATTTCAACAAAAGGGAACAAAACAATGACTGAAGGAAAAATACCGATTCCTAAACGTAAAACCGTACACACAAATGCTAATTACATTTTAATTAAATTGACAGATAGTACCTATTGTCATGCAAGCGTTGTACGCAATAATGTTGAATTAGCAACTGGTAGGATCTCTTAAGACAATAGAAACTTTAATTATGTTATACAATATAAGGTTGGTCGCCCAGCAAGTGGTGAATTTACATAATTGGATGAACATATGCGGCGACACAATTTGATTAATAGTCTTTGTATATGGTTAATGGCGCCTAGTTTTAATTGTCAGCCTTTTATATATTTTTTTAATATTCTAAGGGAGTAAATATGATGACCACTAAAAATAGATAATGATCCCAAATCTTAGGACCCTTAAGTTCCCCCTGGCGCGGATCCGACATGGTTAGGTAAGGTTAGAACTGTGACCCACTACGCACGAGGCGAGCGAGCGTGCCGCGGCAGCGGCCGCCGAGTACCGAGTGAGTAAAATGGGGTTAAATGTTGGTGATCATTTACTATTTTTGGAGGTAATTTACTATATCTGGAGGTTCGTTAAACATAAGCCATATTCTAATAGGCTTGCTTTTGACTGCAACTCACCTGATCTTAAGTCATGATGCGGTCTAAGATGGAACACGCTTGCGTAGGATGTACCGTGTCACTTGTGCCTTGAAGATACCCAGATTATACTTATCAAGGAACAGAGAGGAATTTCACAGTATGGCAGTTCACACAATAAATGTGGAACTTCAAGCATATAGCGGTGACGCTTCGTCTTAAAGTCATTATTATCCTACCTTAGCCTTTTCCCAAATATGTTGAGATCAACTGCCAGTATAACTGAAAGTAACTGAAGACTATTTAGGTATTATTTATATTTAAAGAAAAGCGTTGCCCCTTTCAAGGAATTTCTCCTGTACCGTGGGTGCGTTTACAAACATGTAAACTGTCCCCAAGACCCAGAATAACTATCTGTAGGTCATACAAATATTTGTTCCGTGCGGGAACCGAACCTGCGACACGCAGTGCAGCAGCCATTCACTCAGCCACTGCGCCAACCTAGGCGACAAATGGTATCCACAAATGTCTATGGTACCCACAAATGAGTTTTTAACCTAGCATCAAAAGGGTAGTCTCGAAAACGTCACTCTCTAATAGAACTGTATGTCTATTCTGTTACAATCTCCGTCGGTGAACACCTAGGTGAAGTGAGCGCTGTCCCGATGCTAGGGATTTACAAAGCACTACAATCAGATGACAGCTCACTTTACCTAGATGTTCACCGAGAGAGATTGTAACGAATAGCACTGCTGGTCAAGAATGCCCAGATACATGAAGTTTTACATAAGAAATGGTCTTCAATATTAATTAGCAACGACATTACAAATAATAACTGCCACAGTAACACAATTTTCAGAATAAACACATTTTCATATGGTGACAGACAAGGAACCATATGGCCAATGGTTGCTATGCACACATGTTGGAATTATCCAAATTTATTCAGTACTTGCAGTTGTAAAAATATATTAAGCAAACTCTTTTGTATAGTATTCAAACAATAAATTGTTACTAACTTTTGCTCGCGCCTTCGTTCGCCTTAATTTTCTGACGAATCTCTATTTATATCGAATAGCTTCCTATTAACTGAAGAATTTTCAAAATCGTATCAGTATTTCCGAAGATTATCGCGTTGCCAAATACAAACAAAGTCTTTAGGTTTAATATTAAAGTATTGATTACAAAGGTAGTAATATACGACAAGCCTGACATTAATTAAAGTGATACCTGGCCTAGAAGCACTGTAGCTTTTACACCAATTAACAATATATAACACGCTAAAAAACAGCTGACACGGCGCGCTTTGATACAGAGCCATAACGAAAAAAATAATACCGCGATTTGCATGCCTAATTTCGGAGTAAATTCAGTCTCACACGCCCAAAACTGGTAATATGAGATTTGATCAAATTCTTTGTATCGTCCTGCTGATTGCGACCTTCAACGTTCACAGCAGACTGTTTAACATCAAACACTAGACAAAGAGTGTGCAAAAACGTGGTACACGGGCGAAATAAAACACAACACGTACAGGTGAGTCCGAAGGCCCCCCAAAACAGTCTCTAGGTGGAATGTTCGCGATATGACATCATGTGCCACTGACCTACCGAGGCCGCCTATTAGATTACACTATTCAACGTCGTCGCTCGCGCAGCCATTGATCTTGCCATGTTCTCCACTTTTAGTGTTCTTGCATTTCAATTGGGTGATCACGTTTTCTTCTTTTTTTTTCGAACCAAACAAATAGGTACCTAGACTGTCTCGCCGCGATGAGTCTTCTGATGAATGCCCGGGAAATTATGCAATCGATGTACCTAATTTGATGTAAATAATTATTCAGTCTTTTTGTTTTTAAAACTGGTAGTAACATTGACAATGGTTAATCTTTTATACTAATTTAAAGTATTATAAAGAGTTTGGTTTTTTTTGTTTAGACGCTCTTATCTCCGGAACTGCTGGTCCGATTTTGATAATTCTTTCGCTAATATGAAGCTACGTTTTTATATTTTATCATTTGATAGGCATACGCTTGACCACTATCTCACCTGATGGGAAGCGATGTTGCGGTCTAAGATGGAGCACGCTTGCCTTGAAGTAAACCTATTTATTTATTTACACTTCATGCACAAAGACTCCCGGGTTGTACCTAGCAGGAAACACAGACTCAGGCAGGGAATTCCACTCCTTAGCAGTACGCACAATGAATGTGCTCCCAAAACTTTGTGCGTGTGGGTGGGATGTCCACCATGTACCGGTGGCGCATCGCCGTATGTCTTGTAGTCCGATGATGGAACGGGCTTGGCGGAATTAAATTATGCAAAAAAAACTTGAGAGGTGTCAAGGGACACCCGGATGGAACGAAGTTCCTTTCGATTAATTAGTGAAGGAATTGTAATAAAATTTTATTACAATTCCTTCACTAATTAATGTGATGCGTTAAAGTGAATTTAAGTGGCTTTAAGCCAGGGCAAAAAAAAAGCGAGGAATGAAAAGTTATTATGGCTGCTTAAATTGTAAGTAAGTAATTTTAAAGATTAACATTTTCTAACATGTTAGTACAATGCGTAGTTATTTAGATAGAAAGACCAATAAATTATTTCTGCGCCATCTATTGGCCGTTCGTAATTCGATCTCGAAGAGCACAGTTGCGCCAATAACGTTAATAGATGGCTCTTAAATCAAATATACAAAAGTGTCGTGACAACTTTTCGTAAGAATTTTTTCCGTCTAGCCCCCTTTCAAAACGCGCGATAAGGAACTTCGTTCCAAAAAAAAATGGGATCTTTAAGAAAAATAATAATATAATAAGCTAGTAGGTATATTGATAACGAGTGAATTGATGTACATTTTCCAGAAAGTTTTTCCGGTTTTGTTTCGAAGAAGTTGTCTTTGAATTTCTCAAACAATTCGGGTTCCGTTAAGCCATTTTAGCTTTTATTTTTTTGTGCAAATACAAACACGTATTTTCACGTTAACTTTTGTCAAAGTACAAATACGTATGTACGAGTACGTGCTAAAGTTAGTCATGTCTCGCAGTCCTTATTCAATATTGAAATTTAAATAAATAAACTTGGTTTTACAGCATCGGGTAAATTAATAAATTGCGTAGTGTTGGTGCCTAATATTTATTAGTACCTAGTATATAATATAATAGTATAATAATATTTATTAGTAGTTAGATACGTAGATGAATAATATTTAACCGGTTTCAGATACGGTTATGGATTTTAGATTTTTAAGGAATTGTAAAAACTATACTTTTACGAAGCGATAATTATTGACATTATTTCTTCTTTTTTTGGTGTTGCAATCATAGAAACTTATTGACCTCCATGCCCCATTCAAACTCTGCCCCTATCCGTTTTTTTTTTTTTTTTTTTTCGGATTGGCATCTCGCACGTCAACCTAGGAGGTTGTCGGCTGCTTAACCGGACTTTCCTGTGGTGCCTTAAAAAATATTATTTTTAGGGCCTCCAGCCAGGGCAAAATAGCTTACAAACTAAGCGACTACACGCTAAGGGCACCCCCTGTGGGGTACGAGCCTCGGCTTAGGGCGTCGCTGGGAGAGGACAGCAAAGGGACAGGCTGGATCGGATTTCCATTATTTAGGGACGAATTTAAAACTACAGGCTCAGCTGCGCGGGCTGGCACGAGCAAGAGTCGGGGAGGATGAAATGGACCACGGCAAGCGTGACTTTTATTTAGCCACCAAACCCTCCCACTATGTCACTATGTCTGTTTGTACGTTTTTATACTTATAAATATTTAAATGGTACAGCGTGGTGACAGCGTGTATGTCGAAAATACTTTAGGATGAATCTTAACGTAGTATTGCGAATACGCAGAACTTTTTGTCTATTTTATCAAATATTTATGTTTCATCTTTATTTGAAGGAGTTTTTTCATTAAATATTCAACGGCCTATGAGACTTCAAGTATATAGGAGAATAAAGTTCGTTTATAGATCTTACGACAACCCACTTTAGAAGCAACGGAGCGCGAAAGAATAAATATTAAAACTATTTGACAAATTCAACTTCTTAAATGCATATTTCAACAAAATGAAGATCACTCAAACTCAGAACTAACTACCTGGTGCCCGTGACTTCGCCCGCGTCAATTTTTTTACGGATCTCAAATGTTTTGATAAGCTAAAATAGCCTATAGCACTCAGGGATAAGCTTCCTATAAGCGAAAAAAAAAAAATACAGAATGGAACCAGTAGTTTCGGAGATTGACCTGAAAGAACTGAAATTCTAATTTATAATATGTAGTGATAAACCATTTACAGACACATATAAATAGTCAAGTCAAATCAGGCAGTCAGAAAGTTTCGGGGGAGCGGTGAATGCTTAACCCAGTAATGCCCGAATTTTTTTGTTTTACCTTTTTACTATTTTTTTTTACATCATAATGTAGAATAAAGGGTAATAAAACATAATGACAAGTTTTAGGTGCATATGTATATTGAAAGTTAGAAAAAAACAATGTGTCCACATGGACACGCTAAGCATTTGTAGTAGCAAATAGATAAACTTATACATAAATTGTTGAGAGTTCAAAATAGCCAACAATTGAAGAAAATAAAGTTATTTCATACGATACAAAGTAAAACAAGGCACACTTAACCCCACATCACATTTCATGTACCTACTCCGTTGTCCCAGCAGAAGATTTATTTTGACAGTATGGACCAAATCTACGCTTTTTTTTGTCTTCTGCACATAGTGGCTAATTTGGTCGTATCTTGAAGCATTAGCCACCGGTGAATTAGAAGCACTTGGTCTTTCTGGGCCTTTAGAAACTGTCCCGTATCTATTGTGGTATGCTAGGACAATCGCTCTTCTGAAGACTGGACTCAAGTGGCGGAATTTTCCCTCCTTCCTTATTTTTTTCTTTTTTTTTAATCTTTTTGGAAGAATTGTTTATCGGTGGATACTAGTTGAACGCCAAGAGTATTGGAGATAATAGGGACTATGGAATAATCCATCCATTTTACGATTATCACCCCATCATCTTTGCTAATCGCTGATTCGTAGTAGCCTCGTTTTTATTTCATTATATTATTTAGAGTCAATTAATCATATTTGCGCTATCTGTTTTCCCGAATAGTCCCTGTTGCTCCGAAACCCTGCTGTCTAAAGTAATTCAATAAATTGAAAACTGATCGAAATCAAACAATCTGAAACAGAATTAAAGTAATGTCAAAAAGCTATGGTAGGTGCTTAGCGTGTCCATATGGACACATCACATTCAACGTACAGAAATATAACCAATACCAAAGGCAACCTATACTTTATCGTAACCATATTATAAATCATTTATATAAGCATAACAAAACACAACTAAACACTAAAAATACAAAAATATTCAGATGAAAATGCACTTACCGCCTTTGGTTATCCATTTTTTTTTTAATTTTGAACAATAACCTATTTCAATTGAGAATATTTCCAAAATACTCTCAAATAGGGAGAAATAAATGGCAGTCACTGAAACCATTGACTATAAACAATGCAATAAAGAAACGTTTTTTTTGATCATGCAGTAAAATATTGTCACAATAATAATTTTAAAAACATTCGAATTACGTGTCCAAATGGACACGCTAGGCATTACTGGGTTAAGCGAATTCCGCACCCCCGGCCATAGGCGTAGGTGAACGCTTATGCGAATCTTGCACCCTCGGCCATAGGCAGAGGTTAATGGTATATATGCGTTTCGAAAAGGCTACAGCACCGTAGACTACATACACACTCTCAAGCAAATTATTCAAAAGACCGAGGAATATAATCAACCTCTGTGCCTTGCGTATGTGGACGAGAAAGCCTTCGACACCGTCGAGATCTGGGCTGTGCTGGACTCCATGCAGAGATGCCTCGTCGACTGCCGATACGCCGAGGTGCTGAGGTGTCTGTGTATGGAGACCGCGTTTGGGCAAGCGTACAGATAGTGCAATCCACGAAGACGCGCCCCACTATACCTCCTAACCGTTTATAGTATATGTGTGCAAGCTTCCGTCAATGTTTGAGTGTTATCGGTACACACTAATTACCTATGAGTGCACGCGCACACTACAATGAATAGACTAATCAGGACAGAGCGACACGAAAATCCGAAAATCTCGTAAACCGAATATTGGTGGGGCGCGTCTTCGTGGATTGCACTATCTATAATGTGGGACGCCCTACGGCACGATGGACCGACGATTTAAAGAAGGTGGCTGGCAGCGAATGGATTCTCAAGACCGGGTTGGTTGGTGATCTCTGGGCGAGGCTTACGTTCAGCAGTGAATGACAATAGACTGATATGATGATGATGAATGCTTATGCGAATCCCTCACTCCCGGCCATAGGCAGAGGTTAATGCTTATACGAATCCCGTATCCCCGGCCATCGGCAGAGGTTGAACACCGCGGTGGTTTAAGCTGGTAACAGTCCAACTTGCCCTTCCGTCACCCCCACGATGGAGTAAGTACATGAGGATTTCACCGTGCACCAAAAAAAGGCAGTCAGAAAGGTAAAGCTAGTTGCTCGTACCAAACAGTAGGTTTCTATGTAGAAGCTAATGCAATAACGACCCAAAATCAATTCCAAGAACTCTTTTATCGAATAATGAATACACTGACAACGTTGAAATTAACTTCAAATTCACCTGGACTAGTGTTTTTTTTTCTCAGCTCTACACAGACTGAAATTCTAGTCCATATCTTTGTTATTTTATTTCTAGACTTCAGTTTCACAGTTAGCCAGTTCAGATTCGCCTTGTGATCGTACTATTTTATTTATGGACACAGTTTTTGCCAACGATAGGACAATGACGTTCTGAGGTCATCCGATAGATCAAGCATCTATTTTGACACGTGTATAAAGTGTTTACAATTGTTTATTTCGTTCTCTTTTAGGGTACCGTAGACAAAAGGTGCTTACAGGACCAATCACTACGGCTCTGCTGTGGGTTGTAACTTTAGAACTGTAACAGGTTGGACACTTGATTTTCGTCCAACTATGTTTGGTTTGGAATTTGCACTTAATAGTGTTTCTAGAATAGCACCCATTCATTTCATCCCAAGGGTGTCGTAAGGGAAAATCCGAAAGTCGGGCAGCGGCGGCTTCCGTGTACTTAACAACTTCATTGCGATCCCCAAGGCGCCTGCCAAGCGTGGGCATTATGGCAACCCTCCACCCCTGGGGAGGTCTTTGTTCAACCGTGGACGTCTTCCGGATGATGATGAGAGTTGGAAGAAGAGTGGAGAGGCCTTTGTCCTGTAGTGGACAAATTGAGGCTGAAAATAAATTAGTAATAACTATGTCGGTCGGCTTCCAGTCTAACCGGATGCAGCTGAATACCAGTGCTTTACATGGAGCGACTGCTTGTATGACCTCCACAACCCAGTAACTGGCAAGACTGGTTGTCGCAGACTTAACAACTTGAAATCAAAAATAAAATAAAGTTCAAAATTAAAAGGAATCCAACTTGATGGATTACCTTTTCAACCGACTTCAAAAAGAAGGAGGTTCTCAATTCGTCTGTATGTTTTTTTTTAATTTATTTTTTGTTTTGTTACGCGGTTTGTCCGGCAAATGTAAAGTGATTTTGAAATTTTTTTTTTTGTGAATAGGGTATGCCTCAAGGGAGGTCCCATATAAATTTTATCGAAATTGATTGAGCACTTTTTGGAAAAATCGACAGAAAGCAAAAAAATATACATGGATGATGTTGTAATGTTCTCACCTTGTACTTTCAATCTCTGTTTTGACTGTGTTGCCATTTCTTAATGGATTTGGATGATAAGGAAGTACTAAAAAGCGAAAAATAATAAAGCTTTTTTACAAAAAAGACAACCGCCTTCAAAAACCAAAAAGTGAAAAATAACTTTGAAACAGAACACACATGACTTTAGTTTCGGAAGTCGGTGGTAATACAAAACAACAAATAGAACAGCCAAGCCACCGACTTCCTAAACTAAAGTCATGTGTGTTCTGTTTCAAAGTTATTTTTCACTTTTTGGATTTTGAAGGCGGTTGTCTTTTTTGTAAAAAAGCTTTTTGAAGTTTTCTCTATGAGTTTCGATTCATACAGACGCTCCCTATATAAACAGTGAGAACAATGTACATACGTCTATAAAGCTCAAATTAATAATAAAATGTGGGAACATTTCACACATTTCGATTGTTTTTTTTTTGTAGTGTTCTGGATTTAGGTCTACTGGACACAGTTTTTTTTTTCTTGTCTTTAAAACTCCTTTGTCAATGTTATACATACCTGTTATTTGCATGGTTACTGGAATACTGATTTGTATAAATCAATAAGAAACGTGCTTTTTTCCGCGTTTTTTAGGGTTCCGTACCTCAAAAGGAAAAAAACGGAACCCTTATAAGATCACTTTGTTGTCCGTCTGTCTGTCTGTCTGTCTGTCTGTCCGTCTGTCTGTCTTGAAATTAAAACCATATATTATACTCAGCAGTGCGATTCTGTAAGAATTCACCCGCGAATTCGAATCCTATCTCATTTCCGATTTCACTTACCTAAAGTGAAAAGTATTTGGTATTTGCTAAAATAGTAACGTAATAATAGTTCGCTTTGCCTAAGTTGGTACTCAGTGGCGCTAGCGTAGTAGTTATCGAATTACAGTATACCTAAAACAGTTTTCACCGCGGAATCAGACGTGAGAACTGGAGTGAGTTCTTACAGAATAACATAGCTGGTCCACTGTGAAAAAATCAACTAGCGGTTAAGCTATAACTGGCACCAGACTATCTCTTTGGCTGGCACACTAACCATTAGATAATGCTTAATACATGGAATTTTTAAACTTGTTTTGTGTTCCCGTGAAATAAGATTTTGGCATAATTATGAAATCTACGCAGACGAAGAAGCAGGCAAAAAAAAAAACAATAAAATAATAATAATAATATGTGGGGACATTTTTCACACACGGCCATCTGACCCCAAACTAGGGAGACCCTGTACTATGGGTGTCAGACAGCTGATATACATACACAAATACATTTTTTTTTTGTAAATACGTACATATATAGATAAACAACACCCAGACACAAGACAAACACACGTGCTCATCACACAAATGTTTACCCTGGGCGGGAATCGAACCCGCAACACGCTGCGCAGCAGTCGATCGCTCAGCCACTGCGCCAACCGTGTCGTCAACACAAAACAAACACTTACGAAACTTCAAAAAGTATAATTACCTACTCATTATACCAAGTAAAAGATAATAATTTTCTTAATTGAATACAAATAATTACATAATGATATTGATGGCCGTGGACAACGTAAAATAGCAGATGAGACATGACAATCAACGAACAAATTACACAGTATTATTTCTGAACTTGAACATCACGATCGTTAATTAAAAGATAACATCTGAGGCCAAGAAATTCATGTAAGTAACAAGTTTACCCTAAGCACAAGGAATATAGGACCAATTTACCATTTAGGGTTTATCAATTCGGAATGGTACAAAACCGGCCAAGCTGAAGTCGGAATCGCATACAAAGTGATCCGCAGCACCGTCCATTAAGGCGACGACATACGCCGGCGACCTTGAGCGACCAGTGGGCTAATTCACGTAACTAAAGAAGTGCTGATGCAGTGCAGTTGCAGTTAAGTTTCGATCAAAACAACGCTTTTCGTATTCTCTACCGCTGTCAGACACGCTCGCGTCAAGTTCGCGTCAAGTTCGCGTCACGCGAGCGCAATAACGGCATTCTACTGTTGCGCGTCTATTCGGAACGCAACATGATCGATATTCTACTATTCGTTTGACGTAAGAAAAAGCACTAAAATCTGTACTGGGGTATTATTTTAATATTAGGTATAATAACGTCATATTCATTGAAATGTAATCGATTCTATTCGATTATTTAGTGACTAATATTTTTTCTCTCATGTGGGTTACACCATAAGTAAGTTTGGTAGAGTTGTACAGTTGACGTGCAGTTTACGCGTAGCTTACGCGCAGTTCAAAGATTACAAAAATACCGTTTATCACTCAAACTTGAACTTAACTGCACTACAACTTCATCGGCGCTTCATTTAATTACGTGAATTAGCCCTCTGGGAATCGTATGCGCTGCGTCCAAAACTCTCGAAGTTTAATTGAAAAAATTAAATATAAGATAGTATTCTTTAACTATAAAAAAAAGGTATATACTAAAAGATAGATAGTAAAATTATCTGTGAGATAGTGAAAGTTTCGTTTCAATATACCGGGTAGATTTTGTGTGATTATCAATGTTTTGTCCGCGTCAGACACAACTTTACCAGTTAATATGAACTATTTAATATGAACTTAATCAAAAATATTCACATACTTAAGAGAATGTTTTAGTTTAACATATTTTTTTTCAAATCATTTACACTGCACATTTTGACGTGATTGTCAGTTTAAAATCTGTAAAAGTCGGGAAACCTCAGGGAAACGGTCTCTATTATACGGTCGGGATATACCTAGTTCCGTTTAGTCGTTAAAGCCTGTAACCTGTCCATTTTTGACAGCTGCCTTAGAATGAAATTATTCCCGATTACCTTAAGTTAACTTAAAAATGTGTTATAAAATAAATATATAAACTGCCTTATCTTGTTGGATTATCTTATTTATGACCTCTTATAGACATTATAATACTTTCACTAGTTGCAGCTGTCAAAAAACGATTAAGCCAGTGGACAGAGTGTAAAAGAGTTACCAACATCCATTCTATCCTCACATATTTTCATATTTTTAAATAGCATTTGATATTTTTGCAAGGACTTAAGTAGTCAACTACTGATGCACGATGTCTGATGAACTTGAGCTGATAGCTTGAGTAAATATTCAGATAATAAATCATTTTAATTACTCAAATTCATCTTTGGCGTAACATTTAGTTTTTCAAATGCACATGTGAGCTTAATTAGATATTCAGCTTGGGAACAGTCTCATGGATGCAGTAGCTTGTGTTGGTAATGAGAATAACATTGGGCAACATGGATGATTCCAACACATTGATATTCAAAATACCTCGATGTACTTTTTAGACTTTCACTTTTGGCAGAGTGGTCGTGGTCGTGGGGGTCTCAACCTTTGTCTGGTCGCAACCTTTGCGATTCTTTTCCACCGGTCTCTATTGGCTGCATGCACATTCTGCCACAGGGATGTTGGTGACAGATTTGATGGAGTTTGTCCATCGGGTTGGCGAACAACCACGTTTTCTCGTGGTCTTTACTCTACCCTGAATCACTAAATGATCCATGAAATCATTGCTGCGGGTAACGTGTCCAAAAAATCTGAGGACTCGTAATCGCACAAGCGACGACAGTCTTAGTTTAATATTGAGTTCTTTAAGTATTCACACGTTGGTTCGATGAGCGGTTCAGCTTATTCTGAGCATGTGTCTCCAACACCACATTTCTAGGGCGTCGTTGATATTGATTTTAAGATGATACAGTAAGTACCTTACAAATCTACTAGTATATATATATATACAAGGTGTAACGTTAAACACGCATAACCTCAGACACCCCAAATGAATTTTAATTCAATTAACCTAACTATGAAAGAAAAAAAAACATTAAAAAAAAATTAAAGGTTTTATGTGCTGTTTTAATTTTACCAAGACTCGTATTTGCATTGGAATAAGAACTATAATTATCACGCGTATGAGAAAATTTAAATTGGACGACAACCATTTGTGTTTGTTTACCTATTTTGGCAGGTTTGCGCACGTGATAGCTTGACTTATTAATAAATAGACAGGGCAACATGTATAATAAAGATTTTTTGAAAAATGTGACCTGTATTAAAAAGTGGTTCAATTGATTCTGCTCGTTATTGTAATCAAACTGTTTTCAGGTTTTGCGTATTTGACGTTACACCTTGTATATATATTTTAATATTGCTTGCGTTTGACTGTAACTCATCTGATCTTAATTGATGATGCGGCCTTAAGTGGAACACGAGTACACACATAAAAATGAATGTTTGTATGGTCCTCTATGTTTTTCTAAACGATAGATCTAATTGTAATGAAAGTTTGGTGGGTAGTTTTACGTAACGTTCCTGGAATCCGGGGACAAAAAAAAATACTAAACTAATTTTTAATCGCTGAGTGTGTTATAATCTAGTTTTCTCTTCACTGAGTAAGTATCCTTATTAAAAAAGTAAAGTAAGGGTAACCCACACTAGATATATCGAATGAAATACTTACATACATTGGAAATTTTGACTTTGTATAAATTAATAGCACTATTTCAATTATTATGTAAATGTGAGAACTATGGAGCCATTTATTCATTCAATGTGTTTGACATAAATGAGCATGACAGTTGAGAGCATTGTCATGCTCGCTCAAATGTCTCACTGATGGTGGCGTGTGGGTTAGATCATTCGGTTCCCTTCAAAATGGTTGAGCTAAGTGGTGCTGATCCGCGCGTCATGTTCGTGAACGGGCGCTGTCAGTTGAGATTGGTCATCTCTTAACTGCCATGGCTTTTATATTAATTTATTTTTAATTAGAATGTTTTGGATTTCTCTTCTCTTACATTGTTTTCACATATAGAAGCAACAAGAATAATGTAGCCTGGATTTTGTAAAAGCTTGATTGAAAAGAGTGTCCGTGGAGTTTCTTGCTCGTTCTTCTCCATAGAGACCTACCCTACGTTTTGGAACGAGCAACTAGCTTCAACTTTCTGCCTAACTAACTGACTCTTTGACTATTCAAAAGTGCCTGCAAATGGTTTAATTGAAATAAATGCTTTGACTTTTGACTTTTGACTTTTTTGACTTTTGATATAAAGTAAGTTAAGTACTAACACTATGGATTTCAGTTATCCGAACATTGAAAGTAAACAATACTAATCGTGATAAACTTTCACCTATTCCGTTCTCTAGTCAAATTATTCCTGCGGAATAGTTTCAACCGAATTTGCCTGTGTGTTGTGGTTTATGAAATTTACGTCTTAGAATAAAACATTACATACGTTTAACACAGTAGAGTACAGTCAACAGCAAAAGTAGATGATCAAAATCAGAAATTCAATACTAATGAACGGAGTTCGCGTCAGAACTGTGTGGCGTCGAAGTGATTCAAAAGTATGTGTGTGACAATCACATACTTTTAATAAATAAACTAGTAATAAATTATATAAATTAGTGTTAGTAAATTAGTATTGAATTTCTGATTTTGATCATTTACTTTTGCTGTTGACTGTACCTACGTAGCGTAGGTATCTATCTACGTCTTTACAAATTACAGGCCCATTATATTCTACTACTCCATACTCCACCACCATACTTAATACACAACCATACCTACCACCACCATACTTAATACACAACCATACCTACCACCACCACCACCACCACCATGCTTAATATACTTCATATATCTATGCTAATATTATAAAGCTGAAGAGTTTGTTTGTTTGTTTGTTTGGTTGAACGCGCTAATCTCAGGATCTAATGGTTCGAATTGAAAAATTATTTTTGTGTTGGATAGTACATTTATCGAGGAAGGCCCAGGTCGGGTCGCTAGTACTTAATATATTTAATGTACTTAATACTTAATCCATACTTACTATTTTAATATTATAAATGCAAAAGTAACTCTGTCTGTTACGCTTTCACGATGAAACGGCTGAACCGATTTTGATGAAATTTGGTATGAATATACAGCTTGAACCCCGAGAAAGGACATAGGCTACTTTTCAATAAGCGACTTCGTTTGCATCCGCTATTACCGACATTCACGCGAACGAAGTCGCGGGCAAAAGCTGGTAATATTATAAAACTGAAGAGATTGTTTGTTAGTTGGTAAGTGCTAATCTCTGAAACTAAGGGTACGATTTTGAAAATTCTTTCACTGATAGAAAGCTACATTATTGCCAATTGTCATACGATATATTTCATGCTATATATTTGACCACATGGACGAAGACGCGGACTGTAAGTAGCTAGTAAGTAGTAGTAGCTATAAAACAAAAAAATATTTTTCTGTATGTACGCGCTGATCTCCGGAATTACTGGTCCGATGCTGAAAATTCTTTTGCTAATAAAAAGCTACCTTATCTCTGAGTGCTATGGGCAATACTTTATTTTCAAAAAAATTGCGACCCATATGGAAATTAGCGCGTGCTATATGGAGAGAGCGCTGCTCGGGGTTTCCGTGGTGGATATAATTCGCAATGAAGTCATTCGCCAGAGAACTAAACTCACCGACATTGCGCGTCGAATTAGCACGCTGAAGTGGAAGTGGGCCGGCCACGTCTGCAGACGAACAAACGGTAGATGGAGCAGACACACTCTAGAGTGGAAACCACGTTTGGGCAAGCGTAGTGTGGGACGTCCTGCGTCATGATGGACCGACGATTTGAAGAAGGTGGCTGGCAGCGGACGGATGCGGGCTGACCAAGACCGAGTTGGTTGGCGATCTCTGGGGGAGGTCTACGTTCAGCAGTAGACGGCAATAGGCTGATATGAAGGAAATTCACGCAGGCAACGCCGCGGCCAAAAGCAAGTAATATTAAAACTTTCGCGTAACAAGATAATATTTTCGGTAACTCATAAATATGCAAAACGCACGTTCACCAATAAAAAACATTGTAACTTGATGTCCCAGCAAATTGTCCCAAATCTTTGGACATTTTTCCTTATAGCTTTTTTTTCGGGTGGAATTGGTTTTTATCTGCGGCCCCGGAATGTGTATGAGTAGTTTTACCAAGCGCGTGTTTAAGATGACAGGCATAAAGTTCCAAATATGGTGTGGGAAGTCTAGTAATATCTCATTTATATTTGCTGTATGTGGTTTATGTTCAAGTGGATCGTTGCTAAGTACATACCGTACAGATCGCTCGGTCTAAGGTTAAGCTACGCTTGCCGCGGTCAGTTAGTGGATGGGTGACCATCTATTTTATACCGAGACGCCGTGCCTCGGAAAGCACGTAAAGCCGTTGGTCCCGGCTGACATTCGTAGATCTTTGACAGTCGTTATAGGTAGTCAGAAGCTAGAGAGAATGACAACCAGGCTTACCAAGGGGTATCGTGTTACCCAGTAACTGGGTTGTGGAGGTCAGAAAGGTAGTCGCTCCATGTAAAACACTGGTATTTTGCTGCATCCGGTTAGACTGAATGCCGACATACTTGGGAAAAGGCTAGGCAGATGGTGATGGTTCATGTTTCATTCCGATTAATTTTGTATTCATTTTTTATTGGCCTTTCACGGCTTTTGTACTACTATTTTAGTGTTTAAATAATGGTTTTACGGTTTTAATGGGTGTGGCGTGTCATTTTTATCTTACAACAAAATGTCCTCGTTCCATTTTCATAGCGTAACACATTATATTAAATCATAAGCTAGACATTTAAATCCTTTCCATTAATTAATTCTCTTCTTGAGACTAATGACTCGCGTCCTGTTTCAGAATTTAACCGGGACCCAGATCTGGGGCATTTGTGACACAATATAGGGTGACTGGTAATTAGTGTACGATACTTAAACACGTGATTGTGTTCATGATAACAAACAACTTTCCCGAAGAAAAAATGTTTTTTGTACTGGTTCACTTTTATCACACTAACACATCAGCCGTACGAAATTCACGCGCGCGCACGCCTGTGACCTAAAGTGAACCAGTACAAAAAAAAATTTTTCTTCTGGAAAGTTGTTTGTTATCATGAACACAATCACGTGTTTAAGTATCGTACACTAATTACCAGTCACCCTATATATTTAGACATATAATATTCCGTTTATGTATTACTTTCGCAGTCGTATAACGGGTGTAAGACAAGACTCGAGGCCAATTTTTTAATTTTTTATTTTGTCCCTATGCTTTAATTTGTCTTGTATCGTAGGTGCGTTTACAAACATATAAAATCACATACAAAACTACAAAATAGCCGTATGCCGAGTGGTGCCGGGCCTCCTAGCACCTCCCCATTTCTACCCGTGGGTGTCGTAGAAGACGACAGAGGGACATTGAACAGAGAATGGGCAGCAGCATCCTTCTGAGAACCATAACACCTACTGCGATTGGCAACACGTATCGGCCAAGCATGGCGATTACGGCTGAACTCTCCCCCCCTCCCTTGGGGGAGACCTATGCCCAGCAGTGGGTCTAAAGGTTGTCATGATGATGGCGATGATGATAAAAACAGCCAGACTTGGAACAACTACCTGTAGACCATACAAATAGGTATTTGTTCCGAGCGGGAGTCGAACCCGCGACACGCAGCGCAGCAGCCAATCGCTCAGCCAATGCGTCAACCGTGTCGTCAATTCTTCCCATTACTGCGATATTTTTAGTTCAAATGGAGCCCTATTGCTCTCACTCATCCATCCTTCTGTCTCTCTTTAACAGGACTGAATCTTTTGAACCGTAATAGGTGACAACATTGACGCAGATTCAAGGGAATCTGCGTCAATGTTGTCAAGCGTCTGATGCCAATTGTCTAATTTTAGTTTTTGAACAAGGGTTCACAATTTAGACAATTGGCATCTCTTACTGCCAGGCTGCTAAAGAATAGGACGACGACAGATATGAACTAAGTTCTGGAATGTCAAATTATTTTTTCTTGAACTTCGCTTGATCTATACGTTCTGACATGACAATTATATGACAATTTTAGATCGACAACACTTATTAATATCTGTCTCTTTCTTGTTTTATTGAAGAGAAAGAGATAAATAGCTTAAAGTTGAACTCATGCACAACAAAAATCGGCACCATAGACCAAGCTTCCAAATTCGTCACTAAATTAACCGTCACAACAAAATGCGTTCTAAATTCAAAAAATTCTAAATTCAAAATCGGTCGCGAAAATCAAACCATATTAGGCTTGTCCGCTAAAACAGTTTAAACTGGAATTCCACGCTCAGTTACAACTATGTAGGTATTTGTATGAAAGTGAAAATGTTCGACTTCCCTGACCTGCTATTGTGATGTTTCGCCCATGACATGGCGGCCTTGATAGGTCAACGTTTCTCACATGGGGATTGTAAACAAAATTATGGTGTTTATGTGGGTGTATAGTATTTGGGCCATTGTTTCGTTGGTTTTTGGTGTGTTGTGGTCGATTGTGGTTGGTAGGACAGTTTTGTTCCGCTGTCGCTATTGGCTGGTTTTGGTAATGGTTTAGGTTGTAGATTAGTGTCGTTGACTCATCGGGTATTGAAGCTTTTACTTCTGCTTAAAACTGACGACTTTGTTGTATTGTAGACCAACTTATTTTCAGTGAAATAGATTCTTTTGGAAATTGACATTTAGATTTTATGATTAAATAATTTTTTTTCCGATGCTTTTTTTACCTATGCTATTAATTACCAAATATAACTTTTACGCGCGATTTCATCCCCGTAAAAGCACAAAGTACATAAGGCTGCAGCGCGCCCGAGCAGAGAGACCACTCAGAACAAACAGCCATTTTTAGCACGCACACATTGACATTACGTTTACAGGCAATCTCAAGCAGTTTCAAGCAGACTTCCGTCTCGACTGTCACGTGTTGTCAAAATAAATAAATGATGTAATTGACATTTCACGACGAACAAGAAAACTTTATTATAAAAAATTGCAAAGAGTTCCAACCAGTGTCAATAAAATTTCATATTATCACAAATAAAACCTACAGAGTCAATACAGTAGCAGCCCTAGTGAGTCTGGCAAGTTTAGGTAATTATTTTTGAAGATGGCGGGAGCGGTCCTTCTGTACCCTTTATATTTTGTGGTAAAAGTCAGGAAGTCGTGAAAGAAAAAGTAACTTATGCCCTTTCCTTTTCCTAGGCTAGTTCAAGCTTAATCTATACCAAATTTCATCAAAATCGGTTTAATAGTTTAGCCATAAGAACGTGACAAACAAACAAATAAACAGACTCACTTTCTTATAATATTACTAGCTTTTGCCCGTGACTTCGTTCGCGTGAATTTTCTTAACGGAATCCTAATTTCTGCATAATAAAATATAGCTTATAGTACTCGGTAATAACGTATCTTCCTATTGGTGAAAGAATTTTTGAAATCGGATGAGTAGTTTCGGAGATTTCCTGTTATATCCAAACTTACAAACTTTTATTTTATTATAATAGTAGTAAAGATAAAGCATGCATGAAATCGATATTAGTATTTCGACATTCAGTTGCATGTCTCCTATCGACATGACATAATATGTATTTTAGGTATATTGTGACAATAAAATAAATATGTCGCATTGCTAATCTTTATGACAATAAGGAAACGATCCTTTTAGTTTTACTGCGTAGAAACATTTTGTTTTGTTAATCAGACCTGTTTTTATTGATTTACATAGCTATAACATTTAAAATTCAATAGCCTTATCGTTATGTAGGTCCGTTTCAATTCCCTTGGAAAGGGTAAATGAAGCTTTTGAATAGTTGTCGACTGCGAGGAAATGACAATGCCAGAAACTCTATAGAACTTTGCCCCACTCAATAAAAGTCATGTGCAATATGTAGCATCTTACTGTATATTTATTGCTGATAACTAAACATTAGTTTTAGTGACTGTAGAACTTGCGGTTTCCGTTTAAATCTAAAAACAATAATGACATTGATTATATGTTAAATTGTATTTTAGGTAAAATGAGTTTGTATTTTGTGGGTAGGTATTTCGTAATCCGCTAAGTTCTAAAAAAAACAATTTACTTTAGAAAGGTTCTATATTCATTACAATTATTTTCATTAATTTACTGTTCTGTACATGGGTGGGGCAGGATCTGGCATTGTCATTTGTGTAATAATGTTTGTTCATTCATTTTCAAGGTACTTCAGGGAGGTTCTAATAACTTTTAAGAAAGTCCGGATTCTAATCTCCAACTACATTATCTCTTCACTACCCTTACTTAAGTGGTAGAGAATGAATTTAGAATTTATAATTTACTAGCTTTTGCCCGCGACTTCGTCCGCGTGAATGTCGGTTATAGTGGATGCAGACGAAGTCGGTGATTAAAAAGTAGCCTATGTCCTTCCTCAGGGTTCAAGCTATTTTCATACCAAATTTCATCAAAATCGGTTCTCCCGTTTCATCATGAAAGCGTAACAGACAGAGTTACTTTCGCATTTATAATATTAAGTATGAAAGTATGGATTTATTTATTTCCAACGTAAGTTACATTGAACTTACGTATACAACAATATAATAAAGCACCAAATAAAAAAATAAATTAGAAAAATAAAAAACCCGACTGCGTAAAAAGCGAACTTTAATTAAAAACTGAAAAGAGATAAACAAGTCCTGTAGTCTAGAATTATGTTTAATATGTTGAATAACTATACCATTGAAATAAAAACCACACCAATAGCGATTTGATCAGTCGGGACCCATTATAGGGAAGATTTGTGCTGGTCTAGATTTTAATGGGTCCCGACTGATCAAATCGCTATTGGTGTGGTTTTTATTTCAATGGTATAGTTATTCAACATATTAAACATAATTCTAGACTACTCTAGACTTGTTTATCTCTTTTCAGTTTTTATTTAAAGTTCGCGTTTTACGCAGTCGGGTTTTTCATTTTTCTAGTTTATCTTTTTATTTGAGACTTTTCAGTTATGAATAAATATTCTAAGGTACGTAAGCTGTCTATTCTGTTGCAATTCTGGTGTATCTTAACTATTACGTGTTTTTAGAGTTTCGAAGTCAACATAGAACCCTTTATAGTTTCGCCATTCCCTTCCGTCCGTGCGTCGTCGGTCCGCAGTGTAGTTTCAAAGACGGAACCCTACATTGCGCGTAGCCCACCATGCATTTGGCCGGTTTTTTTTTTTATTATTATTATATTACTAAGGCATTGTAATACCTTTTTGGAATCCTTAAAATGAGCTCTTTATTTTAATACCCACATTGCAGATATTGAAGAAAAAATAGTTTTATTACGTGATTTTTATTTTTATTTTTTAAGGATTACTGTGCTGTTATACATTTTTAGAATCCTTAAAATAAGCCCTTGAATTTGATACCCACATTATAGCTTTAGAAAAGAAACTTTTTTTTTTTACTTCAAACAATGGCAATTCCCAGCTGCCACGTTAATTTATTTTTTTCATTACCTATCTAAGAACACTTAGACTAATGAGACGAATCTAACGATACCATAAATGACATAAATCCGTTCGGTAGTTTGGAAGGTAATAAAGAATATTTTATTTTATTTTACCGGCGCGAAAAACATAGCCCTTTCCTTGCAGTCGGGGTAAAAATTCCTCCACATCGCCGCCATCTGGGAATGTGCTCAAGAGACTGGCTGCATTGCCACGTTGGATGGCAATGCTTAACCTCTGCCCTAACTAAAAACCAGGTCTAGGATCACGGGAAGTGTCAACCAACCTTTTGAAATTTCCTTAAAAAGTAGATGATCACTCGGTCCCCACGACCCGAGGGCTTAACCCCAAACGGCTCGAAAATAAAGTTATCACCAAGGATACTATACTTTCGCCGTTTGAGGTTTTTCTGCAGCCGCAGCACAGCACGCTGAACTTGGAAGATGGGCTGGCAAAAAAAGCGTCATAGTTTTTATCAGTGAATATCTCCAGTAAATATAAAAACTTGAGAGGTGGCAAGGGACACCCGGATGGAACGAAGTTCCTTTCGACAACACTTTACAACAACAACATCAATAACACAACAACAACAACGAACACAACAACAAACAACACAACACTACAACAACACACAACAACAACAACAACAACAACACAGCAACAATAAAAACAACAAACACAACAACAGCGTGCCATAACAACAACAACAATAACACAACAAACAACAACAACAATACACAACAACAACACAATAAACAACAACACAACAAACAACAAGAATATGTTGTTTCTTTGTTTGTATACCTGGTCTATCAAATTAAAATACAATAGGTAAAATTGGATGTGACGTGCTACGTCAACGATTTGTCTTTTATCAAGATTGATTTTGAGATTCTTGTTGCTTGAATTAGTCTATACCCTATATCCTTTCTTGGAATTCAAGCTTACTCTGTTGGTTGGTCGAGGCTGAAACGTTGAGATAGCTTAAGACGCCCACTGTATAGGTCTCCTCCATAGACCTCCACCTGTATCGTTCCCGCGACGCGTTCATCCAGCGCCTTCCCGCGGCTTAAACAGGGTCGTCGATCCACCTTGTCGACCTGCCGACTCTGCAAAAATGTTTTACTTTATGTTTTTTTTTTAAAATAGGTATTTGCATGACAACCAATATCAGTTTTGACTATTGTATCTGGAGGAACATTGGCTCCCTAAAACACAGGCTTTCGGCAGCAGTTCGTCATTTAATTTGCCTCTATGTATAACATTTCATTTTGTAACTGTGTACCTACTTGTATATTTAAATGTGAATGTACTAATAAACATTTATTATTATTTATTATTACTGCGTCTGCCGGTGCGCAGCCGCCACTCCAGGACCTTTGTGCCCCATCGGTCATTGGGTCTCCGGGCAATGATATGCCCTGTATGCTGTCACTTGAGCTTGGCCATTCTTTTTGCTATGTCGGAAACTCAGGTTCTCCTGCGGTTCTGCGGATATAAGTTATTATTAGTGTTTATTACAAACTGTTCACTCACAATTTCCTAAACGTTAATCGGATTATTCTGATCTGTCACTCTGCATTGTCCACTCAGGGGCACAGATCAAAAAAAAAAATTGAGTTCCGTAATCTCCTATCACTAATAGGGGGATTGATAGAAGTGAAGAAGTGTTTAGTTCGAACTGCCCCCTCGTTGCGAACAGGGGGACAGATCAATCTGATTCCGATCTGTATCCCTAGGGGGACAAATCAGGACCGATCAGAATTATTCCGTTAATCTACCTACATTCCAACAGCTTGCACATTCAACCAACTACAAAAATGAGTAGAAACTTCAAATATAAATTATTTAATGATCATAACCAATTATGTTTAATCACTGGTCCAGTATTATACGGGTGGGACCAAGGAACAGATAAATAGGGTGGGACAGTGGAATATCTTGCGTCCCTTGCCACGACTTGAATGTACAAATTAATGGGGACAATAGGAGACGCCCTGTCATGTGGGGAGCTTACTATCCACACGGGATTGATGTCTGGACATTTAAATCTATACTATAATAATAATAATAATATGTGGGGACATTTCACACACGGCCATCTGACCCCAAACTAGGGAGATCCTGTACTATGGGTGTCAGACAGCTGATATACATACACAAATACATTTTTAAATACATACATGTATAGATAAACAACACCCTAGCCATAGTAATCTATACTACCATAGTACCATACTAGCTATAGTAATCTATACTATCTAAGTATACGACACGGTTGGCGCAGTGGTTGAGCGATAGACTGCTGCGCAGCGTGTTGCGGGTTCGAATCCCGCCCAGGGTAAACATTTGTGTGATAAGCACTTGTGTTTGCCTTGTGTCTTTTTTATCAATTGATAGGCATACGTTTGACCACTATCGCACCTGATGGGAAGCGATGATGCGGTCTAAGATGGAGAACGCTTGCCTAGAAGTAACCTATTCACTCTTGACTTAAAGACTGGTGGTTGTTTAGCTACAACCTGGGAGTCTTTAAGTCAAGAGTGAATAGGTTACTTCTAAGCATATTATTATTATTATTCTAATATTATTAGGAGGTAAAATGTTTGGTTTTTGTATGTAGGGGGTAATTTGCGAAAAGTTTGAACTCGTAGAAAGGATATAGGCTATTTATTAAGGCTCTGCTCTCTCGAAAAAAGCTTGAAAGAAGCATGCAGATGAAGCAATTTTTCGTCGGTATTTACAGAGAAATTACATTTGAAAAAATTGTTAGTAATCTATATGATATGATACGTAATTTGGTTTAGCCACAATTTTTCTATCGGTATCACATAATAAGAAAAAAAAATTCAAATCACCTCCAAATCATTGAGATGAAACCATTTTACTCCTTAATTTCTTATCAAAAGAGTATAAAAAAAAATCTACTGCTTTGCAATACAAAGGAAAATGGTTTGGTTTTGTTACTTTTTACAAATATGTATTATTTTTATTACAATAAATTAAAAATGCGTCCGATTAAAGACTGCGTCTACATCACCCCCGCACTCGTCCACAAATTTAGTACGGGCCAAATGCTCAAGGTTATTGGCATGTATACAAGCCTTAAGATCTTAAATCTTACACAATAATATGAACTTTTGCGTAATTCCAAAAATATATGTTTCGTTCGTAAATCCTATAAGTACGTACGGATCCCTATTTTTACTAAGATATAACATACTAACCCTTCGCCCGCGATTTCGTCCACGTGAATTAACTCAAGGATCCCTAATTTTTTTATTGCAATATAGCAATCAGGAAAAACTTAACTTCCTCTTGGTGAAAGAATTTTTGAAATTGGATGAGCAGTTTCGGAGATTGTCCCTTACCTACATACAAACAAATTTTCCTTTTTATAATATTAGTATAGCTGGCACTAATTTTCAGAACCGGGCCAGTAACTCGTATATTACTCGTAGCGCGTTCAAACATGAAAACAAACCTACAAACAATGATTTATATGGTTAAACCGCGACCTATGGGTTAAACACACCGTCTTAAGTACAGCTTAAAGTAGCTTATTTGTCCTGATTTATCGATAAGACCTAATTTGTCATTTAACTTAGAAACTAACGATAAAATAAAAACGATTAAATAAAAATAACTCTTATCTTTACGCTCTCACTGCTATGGTGTCAGCTGAAGACGAAGCGGAACTAACCGCAACATGGAAAGATAGATGGAAAGATATAATTATTAATAATTATCACGTTGCTAGTCCATCAGCGACAAGTTAACAAGGTATATCCTTTCTTTAAGATTCTGCAGGATAAGCAGAAAGTACAGATGAAGTGATAAAGAGAGAGTGTTGGAGAGAGTCCAGAACAAATTCACGCGCCACCTGTACAGAAAACTTTATGGGGTATACCCATTTTACCCTTTGGTGTACCCCACTCTATTCATACTGGGTATGGTGGGGTACAATCAACTCGGAGTGCGACGGGAGTTTGCACTAGTGTCGTACGTGGTGAAACTGCTCCGAGGCATTGAGCACAACCCGTGGGTGCTACAGCGGTTGTACTTGTACGTGCCCGACCGCTATGTGTGGAGGCGAAGACCCCCGTCACTACTGGTCGTACCTTCAGCCAGGACCAATTTGCCGGCTAAAACCCCTCTGACTCGAGCAATTCGCACCATCAACTTGATTCATGTTGAAATGGATATATTCACATGTCATTGGAGTGAACTCGCAAAAGGACTATTGTTTACAATTTGCTACAAACAATGTTTTTTAGGATCTTGAATGTATGTACTTATTTTGTGTTTTAATTTTAATTTTGAGTGTGTGACTTGGCTATCGCCTAAGGATAGTTTTAAGGAATTTAAATAAATAAATAAATAAAATATGAGTCCCGTGGTGCTATTTGTAACAACTGACTTCAGTGCTCACTTCTGATTCCGTAGTGAAAACTCGGTGAAAACTACGCTAGCGCCAATAAGTGAGAACATAGGTGAAACGAACTATTTTTACGTAAGTAACTATTTTAGCGAATACCAAATAAAATATGTACGTTTCACTTCAGGGGGGCCCTAGCCATATTACCCAAATTGACAAACTACAATCGCTAACGCAAATAGAAAACGAATCAAATGTATGGGAATGACGACATCTCAACGATAAATCACGTGATCGAAAATAAAAAATGGATTACGACGAGGCGTTAATTATTGTAGAAAGAGAAACGATCGACTTGGCTAGGGGGCAAAGAAGTAATATCGAAAATGAGATAGGATTCGAATTTGCGGGTGATTTCTTAGGGTGTTACCAGACCAATCGGTCGATCGTCGATCGACGGCATCGATCGATGTTAGAATGGAATAGTCGACGTTGATCGATAGTTTCTACCAGACCAATCGATCGATAGTCGGTCGACGATCGATCGATGGTTGAATGAATTAGTCGACGTCGATGGAGCTGCTTGATTATTATTAGTAACGGATTATAGCCAGAGTTAATCGATCAACGTCGACCGATGTCATCGACCGGCAATCGATCGATTGGTGTAGTAACACCCTACCAGAACTGCACTGCTGAGCTGGTAATTACGCTAAATCCTATTACTATCATAAATGCGAAAGTTTAGAATGGATGAATGATTGCTCTTTCACGTTAAAACAGCTGAACAAAATAAGCTAAAATTTTGCACTTATTTAGATATTTTTATCTAGCTCAACTTAAAGGATAATTTTTTACCTATTTTCGTGTTCCCGTGGTATATATAGTCTAGGACTTTGACTTAATCTTAAAGCCTACACACACAACGCCGGGGGCAAAGGCTAGTAGTCTAAAAACCAAATATATTCAGTATCTAGTTGTGATACGTCTATAAGCGAAAGGTCATTCATTCCGTCACTGACGAAACACGATATCTCCAAAATAGCTTGACCTATGAAGCTGAAAGAATCACGGCAGGATTTGTATATAAAAAAAAATATGTTCTTATATTCTTGGGTACCTAAAGAGTATCTTCATGCATTTACAATATTTTTAAAACCCCGCAAAAAAAACGAAAAGCTCATTATTTTATAACGAAGGTGTGTAACAGTGACACTGACAGCCGCTATTTTGCAGTTTTTACTCTGAAATTGCATCGTTTTATGGGAAAAAATATCACAAATAATTATAATTTTTTTCCACACACTTGTCAAATCACTTCTCTGCCAATTTGATAGATCCGTTAACGTCGCTTGTCACTTTCTTTTTTTATAAATACTAAATGGGCATCGAGATGAAACGAAAAGGTGTTATTTTCATTCCGTAATATTTTAATTATGCGGGGGTTTAAAAATATGGTAAGTATATCAATCTACTCCTGGTCAGTCCTGGTAATGTATTCTTCACATTGGAAAATATTTTAAACCCTCAATTTTTTTTTTTTTTTATACAAATTAATGTATGGATCTCGCCATTATTCTTTGGTAGTTAGTGTCATGATTTTGTGTTCTGGAATTTTATTTATTTCGATTGGCAACACAAGCAACCGCCATGTTGTTTTAATAACGGCATGGTGGGAAAAATGAGAGACGAGCCACACACTTGGGGATCGTGAAATCAGTTCAAAAACAGCGGTCGACCAAGTAAGACCCCCGACTAATAGGCTAAAAGATTAAAGTTTGTACTAATTCTATTTAGAAGTTATACTGCTTGTATTATCGAGCTTGTAACATTTATGTGTCCATTTGATATTAGTAAAGTAATTTATCAGTATAAAAGTGGTTTTATTATATATCAGAAGTGACACGTCCAAAAGTACGCGCCCACCTTCGCTAAGACTTATTAAAAGGTATGTACTCGCTAAATAATATTTAACTTAACTGGCAGAGCTTGTGTAGTTATTTTTCATTTCCTATTATTTAGGATAATTAATTTTAAAAGTTGACAATGGCATCTTATTCAACATTGGGTCCGATGAGACTTGATCAGGGTACTCCCTGATAGTGTTGTCGAGTCTTAAGAGTGCATTATACTTTCGGCTTAAATGCGTGGGCGAGGCTACCCTTCGTCAGTATTTCTGTTGAAGTATAGTGCGCTTAAATAGTGGAGTAATATGCTAGTATTATTTTTGAGGTTGGAATGATTTTTATGCTTGGTTAAGTCGTTTCTTAAACGTTACCAGTTCAAAAGGATGCATTATGCTTTTGTCTTGAGTACATGGGCGAGGCTACTCTTCGTCAGTAATTTTGCTAAGGTATAGTGCATCTACGTGCTGGTAATTTTGATACAATATTTCATGAATTTCACACAAAGAGGTGCGCTGTGCTTCGGCTGTGATACTTGAGCGAGGCTACTCTTCGCTAGTATTTTGGGCCGAGGTATAGTGCACTTATAAGTGTCATTATCTTTCAAAAATGCATGCATTGTGGTCCCGTCAAATACTTGGTTGAGGCTACTCTTCAGCAGTGTTTGACTGGGGTTATGGTGTTGTGTTGATTGGTTGTTTGAAAAGAGACTAAGCATGAGCGTCCTGTGGTAACAATATATTGGAGTTATATAGATAAACAAGCCCTGCTAGTTTTTAAATAGACACTTGATTTTGGAGGCTATTGCCACTTGATTTTGGAGGCTATTGCCACCTGATTTTGGAGGCTATTGCCACGTGATTTTGGAGGCTATTGCCACGTGATTTTGGAGGCTATTGCCACGTGATTTTGGAGGCTATTGCCACGTGATTTTGGAGGCTATTGCCACGTGATTTTGGAGGCTATTGCCACATGATTTTGGAGGCTATTGCCACGTGATTTTGGAGGCTATTGCCACGCGATTTTGGAGGCTATTGCCACGTGATTTTGGAGGCTATTGCCACGTGATTTTGGAGGCTATTGCCACGTGATTATGAAGGCTATTGCCACGTGATTTTGAAGGCTATTGCCACGTGATTTTGGAGGCTATTGCCACGATTAAAGAGATTATGTATTTGATTCTTATATTACCATGTATTTGATTCCTTAAAATGCGTCATGTGAATCCTGGTTTAATAATTTGTAAACACTTACAGCTACTACAAGAACATTCTCCCTACACACACATCTAAAACCATCACACATAGACACACGCACACACACACACATACACATACACATATTAGACATTTCTAGACAAATGATCTTGATAATGTGAATAGAATGTGACCGGATGATATGGAACCTTTCAGCTACCATGAGTGATGCAGAGTCAGTTGATGAATCGCATACTCCTCCTCGTAGGCGTAGTAAACGCAGAGAGAAACGAAGACGATCGTCATCATCATCCACGTCCGCGTCGTCTACATCTGAAGAAAGGATTCGACGACGGTCTCGAAAACACTCGAAAGGGTTGACCACAGAGGACGTTTTGAACATCCTGACTTCCTGGAAGGCTGAACCAAGTAAGAGTACCAATTCCTTGCAAAGTAGTCAACTGTATAATGTGATACCTGAATTTGACCCGGCCAATAGGTCGCAAAGTATTGAGGCTTGGATACGGAAAGTTAATGAATGTTCACAAATTTACAGCTGGGATCAGAAGCAAACCATTCACTTCTCCCTCCAAAAACTGGTTGGACTAGCGAAGAGATGGTTTGAGTCTCTTCCTACGGTCGTATTTTCATGGAACGAGTGGCAAGCTAAATTAAAACGGGCATTTCCTAGTGAGGAAAATTATGGTAGACTGCTGGAAGAAATGCTGGCTCGTACCACTCGTGTCGATGAAGGTTTAAGAGAGTATTTTTATGATAAGTTAAATCTGTTAAACCGATGTGAAATAAAGGGGAAGAGAGCTGTTGATTGCGTTATACACGGAATCACTGATAGATCAGTTAGGAGTGGTGCACAGGCACTTAACTGCGAGGAACCTGAGGACTTGCTTAACTTTCTTTGTGCTCAACGTATTACGTACTTTTCAAACAGAGACCGGAATAGGCAGAGACCAAATTCTAGTGCTGTAACTAACAATTCTGGGACTAACGACGGTTCTATAGTCTGCTTTAATTGTCGTAACAAAGGTCATCCTTATCACAAGTGTTCAAAACCTGTAATAAAATGTAAGAAATGTAACAGAATAGGTCATGATAATGAAAACTGTAAACTGCGGCCCGTTACTGATAATTACGTCCCCAGATCCAAAGTTGATGATACTCGGAGTACCGTGGAGAAAAACACATTAAAGATCGTCGCGTTTAATGATCAAATAAGCCTTAAACCTGTCGATACCTCTAATTCTAAAACGTTAAATTCAATCACAGCATCCAATGATAAGTTTTTCAAAACCGTCTTAGTAAACAGTCGACCGTTTATAGCTTACATAGATTTTGGGAGTGAATGCAGCTTGCTTCGAGAGAGCCTTGCACTAGAACTTCAGCTAGGACAAGATTCTGGCAGTGTTCCAGTAATTAGAGGATTTGGCAATTCTTGTATTTCACCTTTGTATAAGTCAAGAGTAAACTTGATACTTGATGATATTGAGACCCAATTAGACGTTTTAGTAGTCGGTGACGAGTTCATGACAAACAGTCTATTAATAGGACAAAACTTCACGGAATTACCTTTTATTACAGTCTTAAAAGACTGTCACCAATTAGTATTTTACAGAACACCAGAAGAAAATCTCTTCCCATCTGAAATCACAGTCAAAATGTATACCTCAAAGCCCATGACGATTGTAAATACTAGTATGATACCCATCACAGTAGGGGATGCTTCTTTTTCCGGTGACGTCTTCGTCGAAGGTTATAACTCATTGGAACCTGGTAGAGAATTTCGTTTGTTGCAAGGGACTTATGGCATCTCAAATGGCACTGGAGAAATAGCCATAGCTAACTTGTCACGAACACCTCTTTTATTTAAATCTGAAACATTAATTGCGCGATCGTCACCAGTAACTGAGGCCAGGAACTGTAGGGTTAATCGTATTTCAGAAAATTCTACTCTCTCTTTAGAACCATTAGATAGGACGCATATTCAAGTCGGTGAGGATCTAATAAGTAGCGACAAGAATAGGTTGTATACGTTATTACAAAAGTATCGCGACTGCTTTGCCACCAATATGAAAGAAGTAGGTTGCGTTAAAGATTTTGAAATGAAAATAAACCTTACGGATAATAGACCTGTTGTTTACAGGCCGTATAGGTTATCATTTTCAGAACGATTGCAGGTGCGTGAAATTGTTGATGAACTATTAGATACCGACATCATACAAGAATCAAGTTCAGATTACGCAAGCCCGATACTAATGGTCCGTAAGAAATCGGGTGAGCAAAGACTTTGTGTAGATTTTAGAGCCCTTAATAACAAAACCATTAAGGACAGGTTTCCTCTTCCGCTTATTGAAGACCAGTTAATTAATTTAAGCGGCAATCAGTTTTTTACTACTTTAGATCTTGCATCTGGGTATTACCAGATTCCTATGTCTCGCGAGAGTCGGCATCTTACTGGCTTCATAACTCCTGACGGCCACTATGAATTTAAGAGAATGCCTTTTGGATTGGCCAACGCCCCCGCTGTGTTCCAGCGCATGATTAATAAAATTCTTGGTAATAAACGATTTGATTATGCACTTGCGTATTTAGACGATTTACTTATTCCTTCTGTAACTATAGAACAAGGGTTTGAGCGCTTAGAAGAAATTTTAAAATTACTTCGTGAATTCGGACTTACATTAAAATTAACGAAATGCCGGTTTTTCGATATTACGATCAGCTATTTAGGTTACGAAATCTCTGCAAAGGGAGTAAAACCCGGGGAAGCAAAAGTTTTGGCTGTCAAAGAATTCCCTTGCCCCAGTAACATTCACGAAGTCCGTCAATTTTTGGGACTAACGGGGTATTTCCGTAAGTTTATAAAAGGATATGGTGAGATAGCGCAACCACTGACCAACTTACTTAAGAAAAATGTCGCATGGCATTGGGGCAGTGATCAAAAAACTGCGTTCAGTTCCTTAAAGGAAAGCCTTTTAACCAGACAAGTTTTAGCATTGTACGATCCGCAATTAGAAACAGAGTTACATACGGATGCCAGCGCCCTAGGCATCGGGGGAATCTTGATGCAATGGCAAGCATCACCCCGCGTTCTAAAACCTGTCGCTTATTTTAGTAGACAGACCACGGTGGACGAAAAACATTTCCATTCTTACGAATTAGAGACTTTGGCCGTTGTCTGTTCGCTAAAGAAATTTAGGGTGTACTTATTAGGAGTCCCTTTTAAGGTATTTACTGATTGCGCGGCACTTAGGACAACATTGACAAAGAGAGATCTCATTCCGCGGATAGCCAGGTGGTGGTTGCAAATAAGCGAATATAACTTTGAAATTGAATACCGCCCGGGCGTTAATATGGCGCATGTAGACGCCTTAAGCAGAAACACTTGTCTTAACGCGGAAGGAGATGTTGGGTCTGTTAGTGTTCTTAATATTGAATCGGGTAATTGGCTCTTAACTCTACAAATGGGTGACCCCGAAACGTCTCGAATTATAAAAGTTCTTAAACCTGAAGCTGACCCTGAGTTGGAAGATATAAGACAAAAATATACAGTCAAAAATAATGCACTCTATCGTAAAGTTGATGACCGTTTATGTCTTGTAGTTTCGCGAAGTGCTCGTTGGCAAGTTTGTAGAGCTAACCACGATGACATCGGGCACTTAGGCTATGCAAAAACGTTAGAAAGAATAAAGAGTCAATTTTGGTTCGCAAAATTACGACGATATGTTAAGAAATATGTAGGTTCCTGCATAGAATGTGCTTATAGTAAGGATAGTGCGACTAAAAAGAAGCAGGGTCTACTTTTTCCAATAGAAAAAATTAGTATACCATTTCACACAATTCATATCGATCACTTAGGACCGTTTGTAAGAAGCAGAAATGGCAACTCTTACATACTTACGATTGTAGATGGGTTCACCAAGTATGTATTCGTCAGAGCAGTGAAAGATACGAAAACAAAGAGTACAATTAAAATCTTGGAGAATATTTTCAATGATTTTGGTACACCGGCTAGAATCATTTCGGATCGTGGCACTTCGTTCACATCAACAGCTTTCGAATCCTTCTGCAGTGACCTTGGTATAAAACATGTACTTAATGCAGTTGCTTGTCCCAGAGCAAATGGGCAAGCCGAAAGGTTTAATCAAACTATTTTAAATTCACTATCTGCTCAAAATTTAAATAAAAATGAGTGCGACTGGGATAAGTGTCTAGGCAAAGTTCAGTGGGGTATTAACAATACTGTTAATGCAACCACCCAAAAAACTGCAACAGAGGCTTTGTTCGGATTAAAAATGCGCGATAGTTTATCAAATAAGTTTAATGTTCCACAACTGTCGCAAAACGAAGATTTGTTGTCATTACGCGAGAATATTAGCGCATCTATTAAGAAAAGTCAAGAGGAACAAAAGCGTAAACATGACCTTGGTCGTACTTCTGCCCCTACGTATCAAGTTGGCGACTTAGTTAAACTAACCCGGACCAATTATAATAATGACGGTAAAAGTACAAAGCTTCTGTCAAAGTTTATAGGCCCCTATAAAATTGTAGAAGTATTGGGTAACGATAGATATAGGATAAGTGATGTACCTGGTTTTAAAAGAAAAAGGAATAATAATTATGAAAGTGTTGTATCTACAGATAGAATTAGACCCTGGATACATCTCAAGGCACTTGAGCTTGATGACAATGTGGATATTAGTTCAGATGAAGAAACTAGTAGCTAAGTATTTTCTAACAGTGTATGTATTTGTATTTGAAATGTTACGATTTTAAAATATAGTAATTATAATAATAGGTACTTGCTTACAAAACGATTTCGAATGTCATGATTTTCCTTAGCTTGACAATAGCAATCTATATATAATGTTCACGATATTTTACAGCTTCAAAGTCACAAACATTTATTCTGAGTAGCCCTGGTTCTTGTTCTAATTAAAATAATTATTTCTTAATTTTAATTCTGAACTAAAAACTCAATTCTCGATTCTTTTATTTTATTTTAATTCTGTACTTTCATAATGAATGATTTGATTTTGATTTTGAACTGATTGAACGGGTTCAGGTGGGAGTTGTGCTCCGGGAGTAGCACGTTGTCGGATGGCCGAATGTCATGATTTTGTGTTCTGGAATTTTATTTATTTCGATTGGCAACACAAGCAACCGCCATGTTGTTTTAATAACGGCATGGTGGGAAAAATGAGAGACGAGCCACACACTTGGGGATCGTGAAATCAGTTCAAAAACAGCGGTCGACCAAGTAAGACCCCCGACTAATAGGCTAAAAGATTAAAGTTTGTACTAATTCTATTTAGAAGTTATACTGCTTGTATTATCGAGCTTGTAACATTTATGTGTCCATTTGATATTAGTAAAGTAATTTATCAGTATAAAAGTGGTTTTATTATATTAGGTAGGTAGTTAATAAGTAGGAGACATCAGTTAAGAACGGATTCTGCGGTTGGACCCCTTTTTTCCACGTGGACGATGTCGCGAGCAAAGCTGAATATCTACTAAATAGATATTTTCAAAGTACAGATGCCTGAACGTGAATCCAAACTGACAAATTTTCCCAATTGAATATTAACCTTATCGTTTTGTAATAAAGTTGAAAATCTATCAAATAAATTTGACAGATTGTTGTAGCTTATTCTGCTGGCCATATATGTAAAATCATTCATCACTCTCCATTCTATTGATGAATATCCGTTGCATAGTTTAAAATATCTTAGCGTACTGAAGGACAGTAGGCGGGAAGCGAATTGTTTTACTGTAAAGATAGTATATTAGCATGGATCATGGTCCATGATCCCTGAGTGGTTTTTTTTTTTTTTTTTTTTTTTTTTTTTTTTTTTTTTCTGTTTGTCATCTCGCAGTTCAACCTGAGGGTTGGTTACTGCTTAACCGGACAATCCTGTGGTGCCTTAAAAGTGACTTTTAGGGCCTCCAGCCAGGGCAAAAACTTATAAACTAAGTGACTACGCTAAGGGCACCCCCTGCGGGGTACGAGCCTCGGCTTAGGTCCCCACTGAGAGAGGGCAGCAAAGGGACAGGCTGGATCGGGTCTCCATTAATTAGGGGCTATTTTAAAGCTAAGGGCTCAGCGACGCGGGCTGGCGCTAGCAAGGGTCGGGGGGGGGGGGCTCAAGAGGAAGGTTTATACCTACGTATAGTTTCATCTACAGCCGTGCGAAGCTGGGGCGAGTCGCTAGTAATATTATACATGCGAAAGTGAGTTTGTTTGTCTGTTACGCTTTCACTGCTAAACTACTAAACCGATTTTGTTGAAATTTGGTACAGACTAAGTTTGAACCCCAAGAAAGGATATAGGCTACTTTTTAATCCGTGATTTCGTCTGCATCCGCGATAAACAACATTAATGCAAACGAAGTCGCAAGAAAATTCTAGTCGAAACTAAAATTATAAAGAGGAAACATTTGTTTGTTTGTTACGATTTAACTTAAAAACTACTGGTCTGATATACAAAGTTCTTTCACCAATCGAATGCTACATTATCCCTGAGTAACATAGGCTATATTTATCGATTAAAAAGTTAGGAATCCTTGAGATAATTCACGCGAACGAAGTCGCGGAAACATTCTACGATCGAATATAAACCTAAACGTTTCACTACACAATTATCCCGGTAGACGAACAGAAAAATAGTTAAAACCACCACAAAGGTTCTCCAACCACCAGAATCGACCTTGAAATTTAAAAAAAAACCGGCGGCGCGTCACACGGGCTTCAATAAAACTTCTATGGCGTCGTAAACGGACGGTTTGGCCTTGTCGGGTCATTGGCACAGCCTAGGTCTTGACGTCAGTTGATTACACGCTAGGCAACTGGGCACGGCACGCTCGAAAATTTCAAGGTTAACCGTTACCGATGTAGGACGACGCTTCCCAAAAGTGTTTGATAAAACTATAGTGCTGGTGTTACCTTAAAACACTTAGGGTGTTACTACACCAATCGTTCGATCGTCGATCGATCCACTCGATCGTGTGGCGATTGGGATTGACGTTGATCGATTGGTGTGGTAGCTTTGGCTGATCGACAGATACCGTTCGACTAACCAATCGATCGATAACCGGTCGATGGCATCGATCGACGATGATCGATTAACTCCAGCTATAATCCATCAGTAATAATAATCAAGCAACTCGATCGACGTCGACTAATCCATTCTACCAACAATCGATCGTCGACCGGCAATCGATCGATTGGTCTGGTAGAAACTGTCGATCGACGTCACCTAATCTTTTCCTCCATCGATCGATGCCGTCGATGGACGGTCGATCGATTGGTCTGGTTACACCCTTACACAGTTGTGTTGAGTGGTAGAAAGCTGGGAATTTTAGTATTGTCCCACACTATAAATATCCCCTGTATTGTGGGTGGGTGTACAGACATATAAACTCACATTTGGACCCAGAACAACTAACTGTAGGTCATACAAATATTTTTTCCGTGAATCAAACCTACAACACGAACCGCCGCCCGCTGCCTATCGCTCAGCCACTGCTCTAACCGTACCGTGGCCGTAGGTTGTCGTAGTCGTGAGATAGTGTGATGTATTTTGCTTTGATTTGATTGCCAAGGTGACCTCCTTTTCCTCCATCCTCACCTATTTTCTATCTGCCAATGGTTCTCGTTCTTGTCATTCATTATTTGAACCGGATGTAAAGCAGCTAGCACAATGTTATTGCCTTTTTTCACTTGTTATTTACATGTTACTGTTTCAGTAAAGCAATATTTGGTGAGCACTTATCTATTTTGGTAAACAAAAACAATATAAATTCGAAACGTACAATTCTTCTGATGAGTGTACCTGTATTTATTTCGAAACTCAAAGTCCACGATTTTAATTTGAGCATTGCTTTGTGCCGTGTGGCGACGCGGACGGTTGCGAATAGCACCACCCGTTTTCTACCTGTGGGTGTCGTAGAAGGCGACAGAGGGATATTGGCCAGAGCAGCAGCGTCCTTCTGAGTACCATAACACTTACACTTACCACTCCCATACACTTACCATAACACGGCTGAGCCGTAATCGTCATCAGGGACGTTCCTCCCTTTGGGGGTGACCGATGCCTAGCAGTGGCCATCTAAAGGTTGACATGATTGTGCTTATCTATTATAAAAAAAACTATCATGTCCAAATTACAACTGAAGTCACCATACCAAAGAGATTTTAGTATAATTTAATGTCTTTGCACCATCCATACCCACCGTCCTTAATCCTTATATTCCTTATCTTCGGATATCTGTTACTCATTGATGTGTAGAGGAAAGTACCTGCCTATATCGCTAGGGGGATAACCAGTGAAGCCGGTAACCACATTCTTCACTTTACGACCTAGCCATATAAGACGGTATATCTCCGTCTGGGTCTGCCATAATCACTTCAAACATTTATTTAAGTAGAGAGAATCCCCATTAGTTGGTCACTTTATTTCTTACTAGATTTTGCTTGAGATTCCGTCTGCGTGAATTACCTTTCAGATGCCTTATTTTTGATGATATAATATAGCTTATAGCGCTTAGGAAAAGGCTCAGCTTTTTGCATATATTGTAGGCTTGTTTGTGTGTAAGTTACTAACATAGTTTTAAGTCATTTCGATGTTCACTATATGAACCAAAAGTCTGAAATAAATGTTAATTTGAATTTGAATAGCACTTTGCCCAACTTCGTCTGCGTGCATTTTTTCAAGAATTCCATTTTTTTTTTGTATTTTTTTGGTTTTTGTATATTTTTTCATTTGTTTTTTGTATTTTTTTTTTGCCTGTAATACTCAGGGATAACGTAGCTTCCTCCTGGTGAAAGAATATTTAAAATCGGATGAGCAGTTTAGGAGATTACCCCCTACAAACAAACTTACAAACCAATTTTACCTCCATAAAATATTAGTATAGATTGATAACTTGTCGTTATGCGTACGAGTAGGTAACTTTTATCTTAATGGTGCTTAATATTACCTACCTTGTTCTATTCCTAAACCGTAAAGTTATGGCGAATCGTTTTCCGTATTTAGATTTCACAACCACAATAATTCTGTCTGGTTCATTTGAGGCCCCCCGGAAGTCTGGCGAATACCGACAGTTGCTATTGTAGGTTAAACAGCTTAGTAGACAAAGAAGAATATGATAATGGCAGCCGGGTTTGAGAGAGGTCTTATAAAAAAGGTTTGTAGAAAAAAAATGCGCAACCTTTGCTTGTGTTAATTTGAAATACAGAGGCCAGCAAGCACATCAAGCTAAAACAATCTGTCAAAATTCTTTAATCGATTTTTAACTTTATTACAAAATATTAAAGTTCATATTCAATTGGGAAAATTTGACAGTTAGGTATGGCTTGACCTCTGTACCTAAACACGAATAGAGGGACATGAAAGGGGATGGGCAGGGCACAAAGTGATAGCACGGGAGTAGAAAGTAGTAACTAATGGCCGATGAGACGCAAAGTTCTCGAATAGAGACCACGCACCAGTAAGCGTAGCGTAGGACGTCCACCCACAAGGACCTAATAAAGACTGCAGGAAAACGCTGGATGCAAGCTGCTTTCAACCGGTCCTATTGGAAATCTATAGGGGAGGCCTATGGCCTGTAGTGGACATCCTATGGCTGATATGATGATTGTAATGATGAAACATGAATTCGAGAACAGTCATCGTCGGGCTTCATTGTTTCGACGTTTTTCTAGTGGACGCCATTGTTGATTCTGGCTTCCAAAAGGTGCAGTGGTTTTAAAATAATGTGACGGGCTTGTCCCAATACTTTAGCTAGATCAACTGATAGGCAAAAGCCTCACCTAATTCTCCTTCCAAGAACTTTTTCCCGCGCCACCTCGAATCAGCCCTTCTGGTACGTGTCCAGGATTGATAATTTCTAATCTTTTCTATTAGAACTACAGCTTACAATTTCAAGTAATCGGTCAAATATGTTTTGTACTTAACGAATTTTCAGAAACGATTGTTATCGCTAAAATCTACTTATGGCATTCAGGTAACCACTTAACTTTCGCTTGTTTGTTGGTCATTAACACTTTTGAGATTATTGTCACTTAAAACAATGTTTTCGTTGATTTGCACTATACAGCTTTTCAATTATAATGAAAGAAAGTTAACAGTTTTTAATAATAATAATCATAATATGTGGAGTATTTTTTGATAATAATAATAATATGTGGGGACATTTCACACTTGACCATCTGACCCCAAACTAGGGAGACCCTGTACTATGGGTGTCAGATAGCCGATATACATACACAAATACATTTTAAATACATACATATATAGATAAACAACACCCAAATACAAGGCAAACACATGTGCTCATCACACAAATATTTACCCTGGGCGGGAATCGAACCCGCAACACGCTGAGCAGCAGTCGATCGCTCAACCACTGCGCCAATCGTGTCGTCATCGTAACATAGTTGATTTTATAATTGACCGGGTCGTCCCTTTCCCTTTTTCTTTAAAAATAAACGTTAGGTACCCCATACTGGGAATTTCTCCTGTAAAGAAGGTAGGTACCCCGGAACAACTACCTGTAAGTAGGCCATACAAAAATTTGTTCCACTGTGCAAACCGTGCCGTGCCGTGACGTGCCGTTCTGGCCATGTTGCCGTGTCGGGTTTAGCAGTTACTTGTAGGTACTGTAGAGAGTTGCCCAGCAGGGAGGCTTTATGTAATGAAGCCATAACTATTTAGTCTATGGTTAGAACCTTCTGGATACCTTAGAATATATTTGAATGATGTAGAAGATAGTTTTTAGACTATGACATGTGATGTTAGAGTGAGACCCAGCTAAGATCAGAACTGCGGTCGTGTAAGTCTTACCTCTCGTTAATTATAATAATATAGTCTTCTGAAAGTCGTTAATACCTTTCATTTAACGTAGCGTAGATTCCTCGGTAATTCGTACTTGGTACAAGTGTAGCTCAGGTGCTACAGTACCTAGTAGATGGCTCATGGTGTGGTGCGAAGGACCACGCTAGCCTAAATGTAACACCCATTTACCTGAGACTTGAAAACAATTAGACAAAGACAGTTAAACAGGTTCTCTTCATCAAGCGAAACATGGAATTTACCTATCTTTACATGTGTGGGTGAGTAGTATAGACAGACATGTATGTACCTATTACGCTATCTGGCTCGCGCTTAGCCAGTTTTTCTATTACTACGATAAAACTATTTTTACGATTTAATATTCTTATTAAAAGTCATAGCTAGTTTGTCTTTTTTCATAATAAATCTAGATCGTTAACCTTTTTTTTAGGTTTCTTTTTTCTGTTTGTTTAATTTTATTCTCTACGTTTTAGTGTGGCCTTTACAATTGTTGCGGAATCGTCGTTCATCAGCGTATGTTTTATTCAACTTGGAAATCATCATCTGCCTAGCCTAGCCTTTTTCTAACTCTGTTGGGTCGGCTTCCAGTCTAACCAGATGCAGCTGAATACCAGTGCTTTACAAAGAGCGAATGCCTGCCTCCACAACCCAGTTACTGAGTAACACGATACCGCTTGGTAACACTCGTTTTCAAACTTTCTGACTATCCATAACGACTGCCATAAATCTACGAATGTCATCCGGGACCAACGGCTTTACGCGCTTTCCGAGGCTCGAACTCGGTGTGAAATGGATGGACACCCATCCACAGACCGACCGCGGCAAGCGCAACTTAACCTTTGACCGATCGATCTGTAGGCTTTTACTTAGCCACGAGCTTTATCCAACTTGTAAATCATGAGGTGATAAAATAATGATTGTTTAGGATCGGTATACACATTACCTATACCTAAGCCTGTCAGAACTTTCGGTACGGCTTGCCCAATACAACCTTTGAAATTATATGTTTGAACCATTTGGGGTTGAAACTCTAGGGGCCATGGGGCCCGAGTGCTCACCTTGTTTTTAGGGACATTGCTAAGCTGCTGGTCGACTCGTCACGTGACCAGAAGGCTGGCCTTTTCTTGGCCCAAAGAATTAGCAATGCCATTCAACGTGGCTAACCTTTTGGGCAGTTGTCCCATTGATAGATATTTTCTTTTTATATTTATAAGTTCTACATTGACCAGAGGATGGGCAGCAGCGTCCTTCTGAGTTCCATAACACCTACTGCGATCGCCAACATACATCGGCCAAGCATGGCGATTACGGCTGAACCCCCCCCCCCCTTGGGGGAGACAAACCTTTTGGTAACGTTGTTTTGAAAATGCCAACAGCTTATGAACATTATAACGGACTGCTATTGCCTTCACTTAGAGCCGAGTCACACCGGAATGGCAGCGGCCGGCAGCGACTGCCAGCGGCCGCGGGTGGCCTCGCCACCTTTTCAAGCGATACTGGTCTTTTAAGTATGTAAAGATGTTATGTATGTATCTGTGGCTACTCATATCCTATGGTGTGCCATCTGTCATGGGAAAATAAACGTCAGTGAAGAAGGGAATTAAGTCTTGTTTAATGATGAGTAATAACTCGAACGATAGCCACAAAAATTTATTAAAATATTTATTTGATTATAGAAAATCAATGTGCACACGCCAGAATGGCTGATGAGGATGCGTCCAGATACATACATAACAAAAGAAAGAAAGAAAGAAAAACCATTTATTCACGAGAGATTGACGCACATTACAAAATAGTTTGAAGGCAATTAGGCATTACAATGTAGATAAGTTTAAAATTATTTCACACTGAAAGTGCTCGCCGCGTCGCTACCGGCCGCTGCCATTCCAGTGTTGCCCTTCTAATTCGCGTCTTTCTTTTTCGGAATTGCCATTTTTTTGGTACTGCACCGCCGTTTGCCTAAGCTACAAGCAGTACTTTTCTATTCTTACCCTAAATTTTACTACTGCAGGACAAAGGCCTAGTCTCCTTCCATTTTTCTTTACATAGGGCTATTTGGAGCCAATCTTTATCAAAGGAGTCTAGCTCATCTCGCTATTTCCGCCTGGGCCTGCCGCGATATCGCTTGCCTTGACGGGGCCCGTTGGTTCTTTTATTTGGCCTAATGATCGTCTTGATATGCGGCAGATGTGTCCAGCCGAATTCTTATTTAGCGCGGCGGTTTTTCGAATGACATCAGCTGTTTTTGTGATGGGAGGAGTGGTTGCATTCCAAACCCGGCCTTCAAGTTAAATACCCAAATGACTCTGTTACATAGTTTTCTGGAGTGAACCTCTGCTGATTTGTCAAAGATCATGTTTGAGATCTGATCAGAATACACACGTCGGCGATTTCAGACTTAAGTATATTAATGTCGGGTATCGCGGATGCAGACAAAGTTGCAGATTAAAAAATATCTATCTCTATCTCTTTCTCCTAGGTTCAAGCTATTTTCATACCAAATTTCATCAAAATCGTTTTTATAGCCATTTCGCCGTTAAAACGTAACGGACCGCTGTTCTACTGTCACATTTATGATATTACTAAGGATGAGTCGAGGATTCTTCACTTTGTTTTCCTTCACCGATGCCAGTGATGTTCAAGATAAACTAAGAAACTACATAATTAAGTCCGCCTTTGTACCTTTGTGCATGAAGTATAAATAAAGAAATAATTGAAAAAGTTTGTAAGTCTTGTACTACCCGTGCGCGATAAGTTGGGACCTGAGTGCAGTGATGTCACAGTGAAAATAGCGACGGTACAATACAGGCGCCATCAGGGAAATGCGGGGGAAGTGGGCGGGGAAGTCGCATTCCTAGAAGGTCCCAACTTATAGCGCACGGGTAGTACTTGCCCGGTATCGGATAATTGGTGCCAAAAATCAACAATATTTGACGCATTTTTTAAAATAAAAAAATAAACTGTTTCTACGAATTCGCTCTTGTGCATGGTCCACTAGACTGATATTAGGTTGATAACCTCATTATGCAACTCGTAAAACAACTGCCTATTTCTAGCCGCTGATCTCAGGATTTGACTGCTATTAAGACTACGTGCTTGACATTTTGTCCTTCACAAAATAGTATGTGTTCTTCACCTCGGCCATCGCTCTTAACGTTAAATACATTAAACGAATTTACAGTGATGTGGCCAAGTCAATACCTACTGTTATCTAAGTATTCAGGAATAAGTTCCATTTACATCATCATCATGTCAACCTTTACACCCCCAATGCTGGGCATAGGTCTCCTCCAAGGAGGGTCAGCCCTAATTGCCATGCTTGGCCGATGCATGTTGGCGATCGCAGTAGGTGTTATGGTACTCAAAAGGACGCTGTTGCCCATCCTCTGGTCAATATCTCTCTGTCGCCATCATCCAGCCAAGCATTTTTATCAGGAATGTAATCCTCCAATTTGTAATATGCTCGGTTGCATAGTGTGCGTTTATTAAGTTGAACAATGTGGGGAGGTATTTTATTGTAACACTTTAGATCGAACCCCATGAAAGATGAATCTACCTTAGCCAGCCTGAAACCTGGTTGAACTAGTTGGTCCCTATTTCTAGTACCTACTATAGTTATGTCTATCACTTCTTTTACCAAAAAGATGCAGATTTTTTCTAGCGTACCTACAAAATGTTTTTATAAGGTTCATTATGTTAATTTCCTTAAACAGTTCCCTTAGAAAATCTCGCATACGTAGATTGTAAACGGCTCTGATTGCTCTTTTCTGCAGAATAAAAATAGGCTCTATGTTTGCAGCTCGCCCCCAAAGTAAAATACCGTAAGACATAATACTATGAAAGTAACTAAAATAGACAAGTCTCGCGGTGTCCACATCAGTAAAGTGCCGGATCTTTCTGACAGCATTTGCTGCCGAACTTAGCCGTCCTGCGAGAGATGTTAAATGCGAACCCCATTGTAGCCTTGAGTCGAGTGTGATTCCCAGAAAAACAGTTGCACCAACGAATTCCAGTTTCTCTTTATTCAATACTTTATCGCAATTACTACTTTTGACATTTGGTAAAGCAAATCTGATGCATTTAGTTTTTTTACCATTTAATACTAAGTTATTAGCTGTAAACCAATTTTTTTACATTGTTGAGATTATTAGCCCGTCTATTTATCTTAAAAATTAAAGAAGTGTCATCGGCAAATAATCGAGAATTGTCAAAGAGTCAGTCATTCAGAAAATTGAAGCTAGTTGCTCGTTCCAAACAGTTGGTTTCTATGGAGAAGAACGAGCAAGAAACTTCACGACCACTATTACTACTGTTTATCCTTCCTACTATATTAATGTAAACGCGAAACTTTATAACGGTGAATGAATAAATGTATGTTTTGCTACTCTTCCAGGGAATTAACTGAAAATTGACATATGAGATTATTAGCCTTTTAGCTTTTGTGTCGCGGGGGGGGGGGGGGGGGGATTTATAATAAACATAAATGTTTGTTTGCTTGACCTCTATGCGTTCCTAAACCATTGATCCGATTGTGATGAACTTTGGTGGGTTGTTCTGCATACTCCCGCGAAGGTTCCTGAGTCAAAAAAATACAAAACCGGGAATGAAGTCGCGGGATGCAGTTAGTTTAAAACTATAGAAAATTGGACGTTGGACATTTTGCGCCTAAACGGGCTAGCCTTTCTCAACTATGTTAGGGTCGGCCTCCAGTCTAACGAGATACTGCTTAATGCCGCTGGTGAAGAACGAGCAAGAAACTCTACAGGCATGGCTCTATTTAAAATAACGTTTTTAAAACGTTTCTAACCGTTCTTTGTACAACATTTTGTTCGGACCGAAAACGAAATGAGAAATAATGAGAATGTTTTCAAAAACCGGTTTATTCCGCAGGACGCAGCCGCACATAGTGTGCGGCGACACTTGCATGAACTTGTTAAGTTAGGTAGGGTATGTTTTCATTTCAAAATATAATTTATTACGATGCGATCGCGCATTGATTCCGATTAGGAACGTTTTATTAATCGAGAACAATTTTTTTTTTCTTTTTTAGAAACGTTATAGATAACGTTGCGTTCGGACGTAACTGAAGCAAACAGTTTCTTAGGTATTTAAGACGAAACCGTTTCGAAAAATATACCGGTATCCAAGCCCTGTCCACAGGTACTCCTTTCAATCAAGGTTTTGTTTAATTAGAAATGCTTCTCCTTAACCTTAATTTGTTTACTAAAGGATTACTATGTAACCTGCGCCATTCAGGACTAATAATATGCACTTGCTAACTTAGTAACATTATAATTTATTACACGTCGTGCCAAATTAACCGTTCGCATGCACTACACGTGCTTACTTGGGTACATTTAGGATTTTCCCGAATGCATTTTCCGCCGCAAAAGTGTGGGATGTTTTAATAAAATGTGGATAACATTCAAGTGGGCAATATTATGTTCGATACCATCTATATTGCAAGTATATTGTGCTGTAGTGTAGTTATTACGTATTGTATTACTTGTTGTTGCATTATTGATGAAGTCACCAATCTGCCCAGCCTTTTCCCAACTAAGTTGGGTTCGGATTCCAGTCTAACCAAATGCAGCTGAATACCAGTGTTTTACATGAAGCGACTGCCTATCTGACCTCCACATCCCAGTTACTGGGTAAGGGTAACACAATAACCCGTACTTTCCGAGGCCACGCACGGAGGGGTCTCGGTATGAAATCTGTGGCCACCCATCCATAAGCCGACTGCAGCAAGAGTAGCTTAACCATAACCGATCGATCCGTACTACTTCAACTTAGTCCTCATTGTTTAGTAAGTACCAGTATGTAAAACTTAAATATTATCACATAAACTAACACTTCTATGTCAGAAAATGATAATGTACAGACGTCAGCACATCCAGCCATACCAAACTATCCAGATTTCCCAATTGAATATGTACAGTCAGCAAAAGAGATAGGTATGCATGTCATCGGAAATGGAAACATCCATCGGTTTCTAAGAAAACTTTGACTATTTCTGACGACCCTGCATACCTATCTCCTTTGCAGACTGTACTTTATTCTTTTGGAATAAAGTTGAAAATCTATCAAAGAAATTTGACAGATTGCTGTACTTTGATGTGCTGACCTCTGTTCTTCTTTTTTTTCTTAGCGTGATGATGACAGTCTATGTTCAGTTGACCCAAAACTAGCGTCTATAAATGCAAGGAAAAATATGTATACCTATACTTAGCTATAAAACATTATATTCTACTTTTTCCCTATAGAACCCCAAGATTCGCAGCTTCAAATATAGAACAGAGAGGGTTAAAAATAAAATTCTATTTTTTAAAACGGCTTTTTCGTGCTGCGGAACCACTTAACCCTTCCGTTTGCCGACCGCATTATTGACCCTGGCGGTCGAAAAAGTTTGCATGTTTACGATTTTACGGACCACCTCTAACACTCAGGAAATAAGGCGCATTCGACCCCGCCCGACAAAAAGGGAGCCAGTTACGATAATATTCTAAACTCCAGCATGATTATTTTTTCCTGGTATAAAAAGTAATGTGTTTTAGCAACAAGCCTATCCATTCAAAATTTAAACTTTAACCTAAAAAAAATAAAGTCGAATTTTAATTGTGATGTGGACAAATTAGAATCTGTTACACCAAAGGATAGGGGCTTTTTGCAAATATTTGACGGCCATTTTTGTTTTTGTGCGCTTAATAAAAGTATACGCGAATGTTGCCAATTAACTTGACGATATGTCCGCTTTTTCGCGGAAGTTGTGATAGCAACTGATCGTGCGAAAGTCGTTATCAAATGAGGATTAAATGGCAACTCAAAAATAATAAGGTTTTTGATATTGAACCAATTTATGGTGTCATAATTGCCCATTTTTTAAGTCAGTCCGATAAGAACAATTCCAGTAAAGTAAACTGCAAATTATTTGTATTCATTTTATATTTGTCTGTTTCTATAAGGTGAATGTTTTGAAAGAGCTTTTAATTAAAAAGAAGGTTAATATAAAAACACTGAGTTAAAGAATTCAACAGATTATTTTTAAATTGCATCCGTTTCTCCTGATCTTATAAACCTACTAAACCAGGGTTTCTTATTTTTTTTTGTAGGACCACGAACCATTTTCACAATTTGTACAATTGCACGGATATTTTCTTTATAATATATAAATATATTCTTTGACAGGAGTGTCAAAGAATATATTTGGAAAAGAAAATATGCCTTAGCTATTTCGAGTTCGTGTCTTGGCCGAGGAATGCAGACTTTACTACACAATTTACTAATAAATATGTTGTGTATTAACTGACCTACTGCGGACCCCTGATACACTTGCTACGGACCCCACTACTACAGACACACTACTGCCACAGTATAAGTATTAGTACTACCGTACAGAAGCGACACGCTCCGCCTCCCTCTGAAACCGTTCCTCACCTCTCCCCGCGTCGAACGACTAGCTCTGGAGATTGCGTTTTGGTTCGCGCGGCGCGTAGACACGCACACCCACGCACGTATCTGTATAGTCTATTATTTTAGTATTAGTGTAGGCAATTATATCGTTTCGTTTCTATGGAGTGTCGCGGGTTTGCTACTGCTACAGAAACCCTGCACTAAATGATATCACCGATATCTGATTTATGAGCCAAAAATATACCTCAAAACACTATGTTTGTGTTTGTTAGGGCCAATCTACGAAACTACGGGTCCGATTCTGTAAATTATTTCGCAAACAGAAAGCTACATTATCCCTGAATGCTATAGGCTATTTTTATATATTCTATTAGGCTTGTGTTGAACCGTAACTCACCTGATCTTAGTGATGGTGCGGGTGGCCACTTCGTGGCTTGAAGAAAGATACCCAGATTATATTTATCGGGTACAGACAGGCGGGCAGTCAATTCCACAGTCTGACAGTTCGCATAACAAATGTAGAATCAAACCGCTTGGATCGAGACCGTGAAACTTCAACGATATAGCTGTGACGCTTTGCCGTATCGCTCGTCCGATGATGAAATGGGGACGGGGAATTTAATTGTGCAAAGCACACTCTCCGAAATGTCCCTAATAAAAGACCGATAGGCTGGCAATGATGCGACGACACCTAAGGTGGAGCAAGTTTGCTAGGATGAAACGGTTCACTCTTGCCTTGACGATACCCAGATTATATTTATTGGGGACAGACAGGCGGGCAGTCAATTCCACAGTCTGACAGTTTGCATAATAAACATGGAAGCGCTGAACTTATAATAAAAAAATACAGATCTGTAAGAAAATTCACGCGGGAAAAGTCACGGATTAAAGCAAGTCAAACCCCCAACAGCTAACAATAACCAACAATTCTAGTCACAACTTGTACCCTACGAGGCAGAAGTTTGCAGGAAACTCTTTTCACACGCTCGCTGATAAAACGGGCCGCGAACGTCCCACGCAAAAATTGAACATCCCACCCGCATTTTAGGGTTATTACACATACAATATTGTGTCATATTGGTCGCGAGTCGCAAGTGCGAGCGAACTCTGTGGTCGCATAGTGGGTTGTTATTTATATCACTACCAGAATACAATCAGGAATTATGTGTCGATTATTTGGGTAGAGTAAAAATGCAGACTACAATATATTTTGATATAATTTGATAATAAAAAATAATCATCATCTGCCTAGCTTTTCCTAACTTTATTGGGGTCGGCTTCCAGTCTAACTGGATGCAGCTAAATACCAGTGTTTTACATGGAGCGACTGCCTATCTGACCTCGACAACCCATTTATTGGGTAACACGATACCCCTAGGTAAGACTGATTGACAGTCTTTCTGGCTTCTGTCTACCCATAACGACTGCCAAAGATCTACAAATGACATGTGTGACCAACGGCTTTATGTGCTTTCCAAGGCACGGAAGGAACTCGGTATGAAAGGGATGGTCACCCATCCACAGACCGACACGGCTAGCGTAGCTTAACCTTTGACCGATCGATCTGTATGGCATAATTGTCCTACTGCACTTTTTTCCTTCACCGATGTCTGTGTTGTCCAAGATAGACTTAGAAAGTACATATGAAATTGAAAATGTCACATTGGTATTTGCTCTTAGCCGGATGTGAACCCACTACCTCGTGTATAAGGGTGTTACTACACCAATCGATCGATCGTCGATCGATGCTAACAATCGACATCGATCGACGTTGATCGATTGGTGTGGTAGCTTTGGCTGATCGACGGATACCGTTCCACTAACTAATCTATCGATTGCCGGTCGATGGCATCGGATGACGTCGATCGATTAACCCCAGGTATAATCCATTAGTAATAATTATCAAGCAGCTCGATCGACGTCGACTAATCCATTCTACCATCGATCGATGCCGTCGATCGAGGACCAAACAATTGGTCTGGTAACACCCTAAAAGGCAGACGCTTAAACCACTGAGCCATCAAGACACATTTTCAAATATTATCTAATATATAAAAATATGTAGGAGACGTCATATGCATTCTTCTCGACATCATCATTATGGTGTCGTCAGGGTGAAATGCGAGCACTAAACAAAGTCGGACCTAAGTTTCAAGCCATATTATACCGCGAACAGCCTTATCTAAAAATGTATTAAATAAATAAACAAAACTGTAATAAAAACTTGACCACACAAGGCGGACAGTCTCACAAAAGTCATTCAAGAGTTTCCTAAATCACTCAATGCCGACAGATATCTTTATACAACACTTACATGAGTACAATCAACTAATTTGTGGCAATCAAAACATAAATCATGTTTAAAAATAAAGTATTAGTCTATCAGTCCTTTGCTTTTGAGATGAGTGAACGTTCAAGAGGATGAGCATCATAATAAACTTTTTTTTTTGTAAATCTGCGTTTATATCTGATTTTTAACTAAATTGCAGTGGATTTTCAGCTGACCACAATCTACTCGCGGTTCTTCACCATTTGACTGCGTTAAATTAAGATTCGGCTTATACTTTAGAGGACATTAAAAACGCCACTGATGCCGCGATAAACTTTGCTACCCAAGTTCTCTAACACAATAAATTTGGGTCGGTGGTATGAGTTACGCCTAGTGACTCCAGTATACCACCGCCCCAAAATCAAAGTCAAAAGTCAAATCATTTATTTCAATTAGACCATTAAAACGCCCTTTTGAACGTCACATAGAAAATTTAAATCAAGTTGGCCATTCCAAATGGTAGTTTCGTATGGAGAAGAATGGGCAAGAAATTCCATACATACTCATTTTTTTTTTTTACAGGATTTGAATTGACTAGAATTATATAGTTATACGCGAAAACGATGTACTGTATAAAAACCACTATATTTTACTTTAAAAGAAGATGGAGAGGGCCCGCGACACAGCGGAGAGGACAACTTGCGAATAGTGCAGTAGAATTAGAGTGGACGGGTCTACACCAGCACCGGCAGTCGCTGCCTGCATTGATATTTAGCGCGTCCTCATCCGCAAGTTCTCGGGCCGCATGTCTATTGTTATGAATTTGTAATTGATTTCGCTTATGGCCATCAATATAATGGAAAAGAGATGCTTGTTGTTTGACATGCGGCGGGCCATAATAGAACCGAGACGATACGGTAAGCCCGAAATACGGCCTGGCGTTGCGACCAGCCTCAAGGTGACGACAAAATATAAATTATCATGTAAGACAACCCTAAAAGGAAAGTCATATGGAGTACAGTACAACCACAGATATAGATAGACCTAGAAAACGCAAGAGCAACTACTTCGCGTGCCTATTTTCGTGCCTAACTTACGATAAAAAATCGTAAGTAAAAAAAATAAAGTAAACGTTTCCTTCCATCGGTAAGTAATTTTGTGGTTAATATTATGCGTAATTAATTAAAAAAACAATTATCTTTAATCTAATACCCTCAGTAATAAGGTAATAAGGAAAAACAAAACACTTGTATTACATTGTGACGTCCAAAAATGGCACGCTTGGTTTTCATACAGATCGTGATACTTGCGTTATCTAGGTATATCTATATCTGTGAGTACAACAGAAAACTCAAGACGAATTGTAGTTACGACCCACTCATTCAGTTCTGTAGGGCGCCAAATCGAATTAGTATCTAATGGGGTGTACAAAACACAATTACACCCACAAAATAAACGCGGTTGCTCCATGTTTACTTTATTTGAGAAAATTCGTGTGAACTTCGAGCATAAAAGGTGTTTTTGCGTTAATCTTGGCTCTGGAGAACGAATGAATGAATGAATGGGTTTTGATACGGTTTTGAATTCGGAAGGTTAAAGTGTGGGCGGTTGTTTTCGTTTTTTGTTCAACAGTTCATTCAAATTTTCTCATCCATCATTTTGAGAGTGGGAAGATTTGGTCGTTTTACGCAGTTTTCGTAGTAATATTGAACTAAAGGTTTTCGGAGAAGTGGAGTTGTCCAATTTCTATTTCAGTGTTTTTTATTTTATTTTCTTTATTTATTTAGGGACATTTATAATCGCAATGCGTATGTCAGTCCCATCGTACCCTTAATACACATTGGTCATATCTGGGCCATGAACCTGAACAGACTCTTCGCATCATCGCCATTTGGTTGAGACAGGATTTTATGAAATGTGCCCACTTCTTGTCTGTTCAACCTCAAGACTCTAAACAGGTTTTTTTACACATGGTCTGTGTCAATAAACGTTTTTTCTTTCTTTCTTTTCAGGTAATTTCTCCCAGACTCTCGACTCGAACACAGTCCATCAATACTTGGTGTAAGTCTCCAAGAACTTGGTTGGCACAGTTGGCAACTTCGTTTTCCTCATCATAAACGCAAACTTATTGCATGGAATGTGTCCAGATCTGAGTCTATGAGCCGTATTTGGCATTTTTGGCCGTTAAATGGCAGAAGTGTAAAAAAGCTAATTTGGGAAATTTTACAGTAGGTACTGTAAAAATCATCCGCGAGCTGCTCGTCCCTCATCTTCACAATCTCTATTTTATACACCTGCATCCCATCTTCTTGACTTACTTTCGATTCGTGAACCTCTCCATCTAAACTTAGGGGATTTCTACTCAAAAAATCAGCTATAACATTTTCTCTGCCTGCACAGTGAACAATATCAAATTCATATGCCTGAATACATAACGGCCATCTAGCTAACCTACCACTCACGTCCTTATTTAAGCCACAGTATAAGTATTAGTACAGTCAACAGCAAAAGTAGATGATCAAAATCAGAAATTCAATACTAATTTACTAACACTAATTTATATAATTTATTACTAGTTTATTTATTAAAAGTATGTGATTGTCACACACATACTTTTGAATCACTTCGACGCCACACAGTTCTGACGCGAACTCCGTTCATTAGTATTGAATTTCTGATTTTGATCATCTACTTTTGCTGTTGACTGTACTACCGTACAGTAGCGACACGCTCCACCTCCCTCTGAAACCGTTCCTCACCTCTCCCCGCGTCGAACGACTAGCGCTGGAGACTGCGTTTTTGTTTGCTCGGCGCGTAGACACGCACACTCACGCACGTATCTGTATATAGTCTATTATTTTAATATTAGTGTAGGCAATTATATCGTTTCATTTCTATGGAGTGTCGCGGGTGTGCTTTAGCTTTCCTATCATATACAGCCTTCTGCTTTACTTGTGCCTTACCTGCTGTGGTGAAACGTGATTTAGCTGTTTTTTTATTGACTGACTGTAGGGCTTCTTACTGTACCTATTTCTGGCTATCCGGAATAGCCATATAGATCTACTGGTCATAATGGGTAAGCTACGCTTGCCGCGGTCAATCCATAGAAGGGTGACCATCCCTGTCATACCAAGACCCCTCAGTGCCTCGGAAAGCACGTAAAGCCGTTGGTCCCGGCTGTCATTCATAGATCTTTGGCAGTTATAGGTAGCCAGAAGCTAGAAAATATGATGAATATAAAATATGACAACCAGTCTTACCAAGGGGGCCAAGGGGTATCATGTTACCCAGTAACTGGGAGGTCCGACAGGCAGTGGTTCCATGTATTCAGCCGCAGCTGCAAAACACTGGTATTCAGCTGCATCCGGTTAGACTGGCAGCAGACCCCAACATACTTGGGAAAATGCTAGGCTGATGATGTTGGCTGGTGTTGTCTCAGGGAGGGTCGCTAATGTCGACATACACAGAACACCCCAACTGTTCACTGATCTTAATAATTCTCTCTTTCCATTGTTTTACTATTGTGTTTGCTTAAAGGGCGGTTAAGCTCACGGAACAGATAAATAGAGTTGTGGTGATTATTTGTATGTAATTAATAGACGTAAAATAAAATGTTTTTTATTCCTTGTTTCATTTTCCACATGACATTCATCAGATTCCATTAAAAAAAATACACAACGGTTATCGATAAAAAAATATCGGCTTTATCAAGCACTAGCGTAAATGTCAAATTTGATTCCTTTTTTGCGTGTTTGAGTGTCCAGTGCCTACGGGAACTTGGGCTAGTGGTGCAAACGAATAGCTGCTCTGAGATTTATGTGTGTGTGATTTGGTAGTGTGCAAAATATTCGTAGACATAGGATTGCGTATGTGTAGAAATTAAAATAGTGGGAGTCAAACGGCGACACTGGTTTTAAAACAAAATTGAAGCGAGGGCCTTTCCAACTCTATTTATCTGTTCCGTGGTTACGCTCATAAGCGAATCGGCACATTCGGTAAAATACATCTTTTCATAACGTTGTATTGAATGCCCAACCAAATGTGCCAGACCCGCTTACGTGTATAGCGACCGCTTATGTGTCGCCAGATCATTGCCAGCCTATCAGTCCTTAATCGGGGACATTTCGGAGAGTGTGCTTTGAAATTGTACAATTTAATTTCTCCATCCCATTCCATCATCGGACGAGCAGATATACGGCAAAGCGTCACCGCTATATGATTGAAGTCTCACAGCGATTTGATTCCACATTTATTGTGCGAACTGCCAGACTGTGGAATTCACTGCCCGCCTGTCTGTTCCCCGATAAGTACCTATAATCTGGGTATCTTCAAGGCACGAGTGGACCGGTTTATCCTAGGCAAGTGTGCTCCAACTTAGGCTGCATCATCACTTAAGATCAGGTAAGTTGCGGCCAAACGCAAGCCTAATCCATACTTAATATTATAAATGCGAAAGTAACTCTGTCTGTTACGCTTTCACGATGAAACGGCTGAACCGATTTTGATGAAATTTGGTATGAATATAGCTTGAACCCCGGGGAAAGACATAGGTTACTTTTTAATCCGCGACTTCAACTGCATCTGCGATAACCGACATTCACGCGGACGAAGTCGCGGGCAGAAGCTAGTAGAATATATATAAAAAAACTGGCCAAGTGCGAGTCGGACTCGCGCACGAAGGGTTCCGTACCCTACCATTATCTATACAACATTAGACATCGAGCAAAAAAAAAATCACGTTTGTTGTGTGGAAGCCCCCTTAAATATTTTGTATTCTGTTTTTAGTATTTGTTATTATAGCGGCAACAGAAATACATCATCTGTGAAAATTTCAACTGTTTAGCTATTACAGTTCCTGAGATACAGCCTAGTGACAGCCAGACAGACGGATAATGGAGTCTTAGTAATAGGGTCCCGTTTTTACTTTTTTTGTACGGAACCCTAAAAAAGCGACCCTGATAACAGTCAGCCAGACAGACAGACAGACGGACAGTGGAGTCTTAGTAATGGGGTCCCGTTTTTACTCTTTGGGTACGGAATCCTAAAAAGGGACCCTTAGACTTTATCCAGTCAAAACACTTTGATATTTTACACACAATTTTGCAATACTTGAGCAATATCCAGAAGTAGGTGTCCAGACACTCACACAAAATAATGTAAATGATTACTTTTGTTTTAGGGTCATTACCGTAAACTCTTCGGCCATTGTTAATATTTCACAATACAGTATGAGGTATCATCAAAATCGTCAATGAACTGTCACCTTGACATGTGTCAACTAATTCTTGTTACTGTGGGTCTGTGGAAGTAGTCACGTTGGCTATTTTAGGCATGGGTCCCATTGCTGACGAGGAAGCGATAAGCTAAAGACTATTTTCAACCGACTTCAAAAAAGGAGGAGGTTCTCAATTCGTCTGTATTTTTTTATGTTTGTTATCTCAGAACTTTCGACTGGGTGAACCGATTTTGATGATTCTTTTTTTTATTTGAAAGCTGGTGCTTCCCGTGTGGTCTAATTTGGTCCAGTTCTGACAATGGCATGCATGAGAAAACCATAAGAGTCTTAAATTTGCATTATGTGTGTGCGCGATTTGTTACGCGATTTCTTCGGCAAATGTAAACCTATTTTGAAAATTATTGTTTGTATGGACAAATTTTTTTTTTTTTGCATAAACGACGTTTTAGTTTCTTCAATCTTTTGAGTAGTTAACTTTCAATCTCTGTTTTAACTGTGTTGCCGTTTCTTAATAGAATTAGATGAGAAAGAGGTAATAAAAAGCTTTTTACAAAAAAGACAACCGCCTTCAAAAATTGAAACATGAAAAATAACTTTAGCACAGAACACACATGACTTTAGTTGCGGAAGTCGGTGGCAATACAAAATAACAAACAGAACAAAGCCGCCGACTTCCGAAACTAAGACATGTGTGTTCTGTGCTAAAGTTATTTATCACTTTTTAGTTTTTTACGGCGGTTGTCTTTTTTTTCTCGTCCAAGAAACGTAGTGGTGAAAACTGGCTTGGTTGGTACATACGCATACCTACAGTGTAATTATGTAAATTATGAGAAATAATTCGCGGGTGGTTTCTTACATAATTGCACTGTGAGACTTGGATTTCCGGCGGAAAGTATTTTGTATTTGCTAAAAAATAGTTCTCACTTAGTGGCCCTAGCGTAGTTTTCATCGTGCTACTTTTCACAGTTTTCAGAGAAGTGTGCACTGAAGTAAGTTCTTACAGAATAGCATCGCAGCAATGATGATCGAACGAAGTGTGTGAGTACCTATTCACCTGTCGCATTTGCACACTCGCTTGCAGCCTGCGAGCAAACTGTCCAAATTTCACACTCACTTCTCGATATCACATTTCCAGTTTCTAGTTCTACTCGGTTATCGAGAGGAGCTCGTGGCTAAGTAACAGCCGTACAGATGATCGGTCAAAGGTTAAGCTAAAATTGCCGCGGGCGGTCTGTGGATGAGTGACCATCCATTTCATATTCAAATTATTTATTTTTGCAGAAAACACTGTTACAAAGGTGTTATTAAAAGTGCATGTTTCAAGTGATTCTACCGTAAGGCATGCAAAATGGATACAATCACGGTTTAACAAATCAAGATTAAGATTGACATTGGAATATAATATAAAATTATGTAAAAATATTTTAAGATAATAAATTGATGTAATGTCCTTCTTAAAGTCTAATAATACAGATTATTTATTTATAATAATAATAAAAATATTTCAATGTCATTCTTAGAATAATTACAATACATAAACAGATTATTTATTATTTTTTAGGATACATTCATTGTTCTATTAGGCATTGATGTTACTGCGAGATCTTTAGTTTGGAGAAATTATCGTATAAGTAGTCGTTCAAGTTGTAGTAACATTTATTAACTAAAAGGCTCTTTAAACTTTTCTTAAATAAAGCGGTATTCATTGCCCTTATTTCTTTTGGTAATTTATTGTAAATTACAGGAGCCATGCGAAACACACTTTTGTGCATTAAAGTGGTACACGTTTGGCGCACATAGAGGCGTAATGCGTCACGTTGTTGCCTATTACTGACTTCTGAGGCTAACTTAAATAAGTGTGGATTGACCTTAACAAATACTGAAACCTCATAAATATATAGGCTTGGGAGAGTTAGAATTTTATACTCCTGAAAAAACGGTTTACAAGTTTCGATTATTTGAAGCCCAAACATAGCTCTTAAGCACCGTTTTTGTGCTTTAAAAATCAAGTTTATATCAGTCTAATTTCCCCAAAAAATTACACCATACCTCAAGACTGATGCAACTAAACCATGGTATGCAGTTAGCAAGGTATTAATATTTGAAATCTTTTTTAATTCATGTAGTGCATATACCGATTTATTAATTCTTTTGCATAGTGATTCTATCTGGAATTTCCATTTTAATTTGTTATCCACAGTAAGACCAAGAAATTTTGTTGTTTGCACTTCAGATACGCGTTCGCCCTTATAGTTAATCTGAGGCATAGTTGCATTCATACGCTGATTAAAATGGATTATTTTAGACCCCGATACCGAGTTCCCTCCGTGCTTCAGAAAGCACGTGAATCCGTCGGTCCTGGCAGTCATTCGTAGATTTTTGGCAGCCGTTATGGGTAGTTAGAAGCCGGAAAGTGGGACAACCAGTTTTACCAAGGAGTATCGTGTTACCCAGTACCTGGGTTGTGGAGGTCCGATAGGCAGTCGCTCCATGTAAAACACTGGTATTCAGCTGCATCCGCTTAGACTGGAAGTCGACCCTAATGTAGTTGGGAAAAGGCTGGGCAGATGAGTTCTATTCGCTTATCGCTAGCCGCCGACGATGGGACACGTACCTTAGCACCTATTGTAGCTTTTGGCCAAACGACGGGCATTTACCTTCTTGGTGACTATCAATGGATGTTAAAGTGTCTTATGGGAAATTTTGACTTAACAGTGATTAGATTTGGATTAAATTATAGTGTCCGTGGGAAAAGACGTAGGTCTTACAAGGTTGGTAAATTAGTTTACTGCAAGTGAATGGGTTTGCGCAATGGTAATGATAATTTGTACTTATACTCCGTTCACAATAAGATTAGACATATACACAAACCTTTTTTACAGTCCGTTCAACCGATTTTGACTTATATTGCGTTGGTGGCATGACAAATGGCAGCTGCAAAAAACAGTTGTTATTGTAACCACTTTTTTGCCTCTAATGTCATCCTTAAGCCTACGGAATAGAAGTCAAAATCGGTTGAAGGGACTGTAAAAAAGGCTTGTGTAAATGTCTAATCTTATTGTGAAAGGAGTATAACTCTATAGGAAATGACAATGCCAGATCCTGCCCCACCCATGTACAGAAAAAGTAACCCATGTACAGAAAAGTAAATTAATGAAAATAATTGTAATGAATATAGAACCTTTCTATACTAAATTGTTTTTCTTTAGAACTTGCGGATTACGAAATACCTACCCACAAAATACAAACTCATTTTACCTAAAATACAATTTAACCTATAATCAATGTCATTATTGTTTTTAGATTTAAACGGAAACCGCAAGTTCTACAGTCACTAAGACTAATGTGTAGTTATCAGCAATAAATAAACAGTAAGATGCTACATATTGCACATGACTTTTATTGACTGGGGCAAAGTTCTATAGAGTTTCTGGCATTGTCCTTTTACGTTTTGTTCAGTTTCTTGTATGATAATATTTTTCAACAACATTGCACTAACTGGCCAGTCTAAGTTGTATAAATGGAATGCTTGATGGGGGTGGGTAGCAGCGTCTTTTTAAATGCAAGTAATAAACTGCTGTGATCTTGAAGTTCTTTTTTCTTTAACACGTTGCCCCACTCTAAGATTTACTCCTGTGTCGTGGGTGCGTTTACAAACATATAAACTCACATACACAAACAGCCAGACCCGGAACAACTATCTGTAGGACATACAAATATTTGTTCCGTGCGGGAATCGAACCCGCGACACGAAGCGCAACAGTCGATCGCTCAACCACTGCGCCAACCGTGTCGCCGGCCAGCCGTGTCTTTTAACTGATCCATGGCAGTTTCGGATATTTGTATTTTGCAAGCAACATCCCAGTTCCTATTATTATCCTGTACAGGAGGTTATCATTTACCTAAGTACATATATTGGGGTCGTAGTCTAACCGGATGCAGCTGAATACCAGTGTTTTATATGGAGCGACTGCCTGCCTATCTGACCTCCACAACCCAGTTGCTTGTTACACGATAACACTGGTTGTCAGAGTTTTTGGCTTCTGACTACCCATAACGACTGTCAAAGATCTAAACCAACGTCTTTACGTGCTTTCCGAGGCACGGAAGGAACTCGGTATGATATGTATGGTCACCCCACAGATATAGATAGACCTAGATAACGCAAGTATCACGATCTGTGAAAACCAAGCGTGCCATTTTTTGAACGTCACTATGTAATACGAATGTTTTGTTTTTTCTTATTATTCCTTATTTCCTTATAACCAGGTATTACTGAGGGTATTAGATTAAAGATAATTGTTTTTTTAATTAATTACGCATAATATTAATCACAACTATTATATTAATATATATTAATTACCTATGGAAGGAAACGTTTACTTTATTTTTTTTACTTACGATTTGTTATCGTAAGTTAGGCACGAAAATAGGCACTCAAAGTAGTTGCTCTTGCGTTATCTAGGTCTATCTATATCTGTTGGTCACCCATCTACTGAGCGACCGCGGCAAGCGTTGCTTAACTAATCGATGTGCGGATCGCTTTTACTTAGCCACTATAGTCGAAGCTAATAAACTTCTAACTAGCAAATGAGGTTTTCTAAAGGAAACGTGTGGAACACCATAAGTACCCACTCGTAAGCAAAACGATTAGTTTTACGATATAGGAACCTTGCGTTCAACCACAGAACACACTCAGAATAACGGACCCATCGCAGATACCAATAGTAAACATGGCGGAAATCTCGCAAAAAGCAATACACCATTAGACAAAATCGAATAGTTACACTACACACAATATGTTTTATACATTTCCCCCCTTTAAGTTTACACATTATTAAAATACCGAACATTTTACTTGAGCGTATAGACTCAAATCACCCACTCTATAACTGAAAACCTACCCTTCCGTCTAAAAAATAAAGTTACATTCTCCTTGTTGCATCGCCAAGACTTTCCTTGCATTAGAAATTAGACTGTATGTTGTTAAAAATAGAAGTTATTTTATTTTTTTATACACAGGACGTATGTATGCGTTCTTTTATCACGTGCTCCAACATGAAGCGCACACTGTATAATTGATTTTCTTTTGATAAAAACTCGTAGTGTACTCGCATGCCATTAATATTTAACGTTTACAATTTGATTATTTCGCACCTGACGATATGGAATTATTTATTTTTTTGAATAAAAAACGGTGTAAGCAGAGTTGCAGACTGCATAAAATATACAATTATTGATGTACCGGATTTTTTTTGCTAGAAATGTATACATTGTAACTATAGAATCGCAAAAAGGCGCCATTTTTTTTTTGTTATAGTGAATAGTGATGAATGATATTATTATGTTCAATACATTAATGAATAGGTAGGTAGGTGAAAAATTCATAATAAAAAGAAAATTTACCTCAGATTATGAAACACAAGGCAGATAGACCGCGCGGAACACTGAGAGTGATACCAAAAAAGCAAATACAAATTCAAAAGTACCTACAACGCGCTTCGTGCTTTACTGACACGAGTCAGTATAGCACGAAACGCTGCATCGTTAAAAAAAACAAATAAGAATATAAATACAAATTCAAAAGCGAATACAACCACGAGATTGTAGGTATTCGCTTTTGAATTTGTATTTGCTTTTTTGGCTTCACTCTCAGTGTTCCGCGCGGTCTATCTGCTTTTTGTTTCATAATCTGACGCTTTTACTTCATTACACAATTTGTTCCTTAATTTCTAAGATATCCGAAGGCGGCTAATCTCAATGGACAATAGCCAAGTGCGCAAGACATAGGATAGAGCAGGATACTGCACAAGCTTGTGCACAAACGCAGGCCCTCACCCTCACTCTCATATTAGAGACGGTAATCCGATACCAATAACACCACCCCATTTCTACCCGTGGGTGTCGTAGAAGGCGACAGAGGGATATTGACCAGAGGATGGGCAGCAACGTTCTTCCGAGTACCATTACATCTACTGCGATCGCAAAGAAGCATCGGGCAAGCATGGCGATTACGGCTGAACCCCCCTTGGGGGAGACCTATGCCCAGCAGTGGGCGTCTAAAGGTTGACATGATGATGATGTAAATGGAACTTTATTCCTGAATACTTAGATAACAGTAGGTATTGACTTGGCCACATCAATGTCAATTCGTTTAATGTATTTATTCGCCGAGGTGAGGAACACAAACTATTTTGTGAAGGACAAAATGTCAAGCACGTAGTCTTAATAGCACACAAATCCTTAGATCAGCGGGTAGGGTTCCCAGCAGTGGGCATCTAAAGGTTGACTTGATGATGATGAATCCGATAGGACCAGGGAGAGATCAGGCGCGGGGCTAATGGTTTTATTTGCTTTCCCACGCCACGGAGGTATCACTCCATTCAATCATATCAACTTCCACCACACTCTTTCCCCCTTAGACGCCCGCTGTTGGGGGGGATGGGGTCCAACCTTACCTAATCGCCATGCTTGGCCGATGCATGTTGGCGAACGCAGTTGGTGTTATGGTATTCAAAAGAACGCTGCTGCCCATCTTCTGGTCAATATCCCTCTGTCGTCTTCCACGACACCCACGGGTAGAAATGGGGTGGTGCTGTTTGCGGCCGACACCGTACGGGCAAACTTTAGGCTGCTACTTAGAAATTCCTAAGAAAAACCCAATAACACTTTAATTGAATCGGAATTGAACCATGACCCCTAAGTTCAGCAGTCGCGGTAACAACTACGAGACTAACGGGGTAGTCTCAAAAAAAAGTTACTACGTAAACAAACTACTAAGTATACTCAATTTACTACCATGTTGTTTACCAATTTTATTTTATTTTTACTAGCTGACATCCGCGACTTCGTCCGCGTGGAATTTTTCAAAATGGTAATGGTATTTTTTCGTATAATATATAAATAACATAAATTACTCCTTATAACATTAGATATCTGCTAGTGAAAGTCAAAATCGGTACAGCCGTTTCAGAGATCAGCCGGAACAAAAAGATATATAGAAAAAATAAAAATTGATTATATACGAGTATAAGTACCGTATATACATACTTTCATATGTATTTAGTAGAAAGCTGTTATTTTGACATGATAAACAGACACCAACAGACACTTAAATTTTATATATAGAATATAGATTTTAAAAGCAAGAAGTATAATGTCAAACACTTTGTAAGAGTTTTATAACCTCTTCTGTACTTTTATTAAAAAGAAAATAATGGCGGCAGGTGAAAATTATTAATGGAATATGTTAGTACAAGGATTTGTTTTTGCTAGTTTATTGAAGCTTAAAGAATAGACAATTAGACATAGTAGCTTTTTGATGATGTCTTATGTAAAATAAACGGCAGTATAGAATTACATACTTGGCTATGTAAATATTAACACTCATATTTTTTCACTATCAGCGTTTACATATAAGCTTATCAATTACTAGCGATCCAGCCCGGCTTCGCATAGGCCTATAGCCTTCCTCGATAAATGGACTATCCAACACAAAAATAATTTTTCAATTGGAACCAGTAGATCCTGAGATTAGCGTGTTCAACCAAACAAACTCTTCAGCTTTATAATATTAGTATAGAAGTATAGATGATAGCCGGTTAAGAGCGGCCAAGCCGCTATAATTCCCATACAAACGCACGTATGTGATTATGAATGTTACTTCAGATATTTCAAACACACAGGTATCTTGTGATTTATGTCTAGGTTTCTATGTAATAAAAAATAAACTTTTTGAGAAACGAATTCAATAACACACGTCTGAAAATCAGTGTTTTGACACGATTTTTATATAAATGTTGGCCGTTCTTAATGTGACATGACATGACATGACATGATGTCTGATGTGTCATGTGACGTTGTGTGTGTGTTTGTGTGACATTAACCATGTGAAGAAAACGTCATTATAGAAACGTGGCACATGTAATGGAGATTCTCAATGACATACATTTTTACCAAAAACTTGCAAGGCTTTAGCAAAAACACGTATCTCCTGGAATAAGTTTTGTGAAATCTCCGCGCAATTTTCGTGCGATGTTATCGCGTTCTCACTCACTCGTTTATTTTCGAACATTGCGTTGGATAAAACAAAAAACAATTCAATCATGCTCGCGTTGACGATAGACCAACCGGGAAGGACCCTCTTAAGGCGACTGACTCCTTGAGGTTGTTGGTCTATTACCAGACAAGTACTAATGTTTCAATTCAAATGTAAGTTGTTGGTCCGATACCGGGCCATCAATGTGACTTTTTTAATTCATAATTATGTAAGTGGTTTGTCCGACACCGGGCCATCAATGTGACTTTTTCAAATACATATATATACAACTTAGAAATTACATACCTATATATAGATATATAGGTATGTAATTTCTAAGTTTATCTTGGACATGTCTGACATCGGTGAAGGAAAAACATCGTGAGACTATAAATGTAAGTTTGAAATCGCTAATCTGCAAACGTATGTTGACCAAGCCTGGCGTACAATGCTCGTGCCTTCTCTAAATGAGAAGAGGCTTTTGCCCTGCAGTGGGACAATAATAGGCTGGTATTAATTAAAATTATATATTATTTTTAAAACTGTCAAACTCAAATTATTTAAGTATTTAATCAGACACGTATGCACGTCATTTACAAGAAATAAAAATTGAATCTAGTTACCCTACGAAAGGTAGTTTCCTACGTAGAAGAATGGGGCAGAAATTCCATAGTAAGTATGAAATTTCTAGCCCGTTCTTCTTAATACTTTTAAAATAACTGTTTTACAATACTTATTTTGTATACCTACTTACATAAAACCACTTTACTACAAGTACAAAATATTACGAATTAAGTAAAAATAAATTTAGCCAATAAATGAAACTTTGATTTTAGTTTATAAATCCTTTTTTTACAGCTTATTAAAACAAGACTGAATAATCGTTTGTTTAAACTGACACTAAAAACACACGAGGAGTGGAAACCTTCTTCATGTATTTTGAAAATCGAATAATAAAATGGAATGTGCGTTTAACGGTTCTGAAAAAGGTGCTCTTAACAAAATCAAAGAGCTTCACAATGGCCAGAGAGAAAAAAAATCGGCTTCACATTCTGAAAACAAAAGAAAAAAAACAAATGTTTTAATGTTAAGCGGTTTCAAGTCATACTTTTTACTAACGAACTTTTTGCGTAACTAAAAGCATATTGAACTCATCATACAATGTTTTGAATCACTTAAAACTGGTTCTAACCTGGGTCACCAACCTTTTTATCACCGTGGTGAAGGTTGGCATCACTGTTTCTGGAAGACGCCTTCATGTTAAGCCAGGGTAAAGATAGACTGGATATTTATCAAAAAATTTTGATGATAGCCTTAGTAGTAGTGAAAACATGAGGCGACATATAATTTGGTCGTTATAGAAAATCAAAACAAAATAAATAAAGTAAATTCTAAATTTGAATTTTAATCTTAAGGCGGTACCCTGAGCAAATAACCTTGAGCGTTCGTTCCCTCTGCGCCGCGCAACAGATTCAGTAGCAAAATAAGCTCAGATTTTAGAATTAAATCTTTACAAAATCACATATTGGGATTTTGAAAAAATAAATTCTACCAAAATGTTCATTAATAAATTGCCTATCCATTAGTGTTAGTAAAAAATCGAATTAATGGTTACTTGCCAAGGAGATGCATGTTTTCAATAATTATTTCTCATTTCTGTGGTTTCGTTGTGAGGAGATTAGTTAAATACTATACTTCGTAAGCAAAAATGAGATCTACCATTTTGGAGTCAAGATTATGTAGAAATTTAATCTATTTTTTATTTGTTGATATTTCTTTTGGATATAGAGTATTTAGCTCCGAAAAACTGAACAAAAAACGGCTAGCGCTGCGTTTTGCACAGGGACGCGCCTTAATGACAAGCACACATCGCTAGTCAACACCAAAACATTAAAAATATTGAAAATTGCAGCTTTTATAACATAACAATCTAAATCCCCACTAAGTTTACCAGTGTGATCAAAGTGTACTACGAAAACCGAGGAACGTAATTTTATATTTGCATCTTTTTAATTTCCGTTTCCCTTCTACCTACCAGTTACATGAAACATGAACTTTCATCTGAAACGTTAATATTTCAATTATTTGTGTATTGTCGGCGCGTAATGTTTAATAGGGTATTTTACTCTATACGAGAAAAAATCTATAAATATGTTATTGAGACAGTTTAGGCATAAAGCAGTCGGAAAATATAAGTTTTAGTTCATTAAGTAACAAAACAAATTTTTAAATTCAATTCAAAGTTTTCAGTATTTTTAATCTGTTATAAAACACCGTGAAATAGTAGCGGCCATGTTATTACGCCATACGGCTGTGTAAACAAAAAATTGTCAACTATCAGTCAACCGATTGGCGTAATATAGGCTTTGTACTTTTATTATTTTTGTAACCAACGTAATTTTTTCATTATTACACCTATTACAAAATATGCTTTTAATTATTTTTAAATGTTATCCAATTATCATATTTAATATACGCTCATTTGATACAAAACGAACTGACGTCATTTACGCTGAGCAATATGGCGTCCAGTAAGAGGCGTTTTCGTCAAACTACGCGCGAAATTTGAAAATTTTAAATTTTGATGCATTTTTATGGCACTTATCGATTGAATAAAAATTTTGTGTTTTTTTTGGTGGCATATTAGCACTACAGAACTTCATTGAGACACTTTTCAAAAATGGGTGTAATACCCTATTATGTAACTCTCCGACAGTACCGGTTCCAAATGCCAGGGGAGACACATTTCAGATGTTTTTATGTCAAAGGAGGAGGGGAGCGTTTGTATGTAAATACTGGAACATACATATAACATAATATGTTAGATATCCCATATTATGGGACATCTATATTCCTATTTTCTGTGTCGATATTTGATGTACAGGGTGTTTGGTAGATCGAGGCAAAACCGTAAAGCGAAGCTAGTATAGATTATTTAAAACCATTTGAACCGAACTTAACCTAGACGAAGTGCGACAATTATTTTTAGCAAAATTTTAATGATTTTTTATGACAAAACCCAAAATTTTATTTTTATTTTAGTTTATCAGAATATTGTGTAAGCAATTTATTATCACAAGCACATGTTCCACCTGGGGTTAAGTGCTACGCAAACCTGCAGACGCTGTAATGAGGCTGATGAAACGCCACTTCACCTTCTGGGGGAATGCGGAGCACTAATGCACAAGCGCAATAATCATCTGGGCAAATACCTGTTAAGCCCGGATGAACTAATGGAGATCGCCCCAAAGCAGATCCTGCAGTTCATAACAGCTGCAGGGTTTGGCGGCGATCTCTAACCAACACAAGCGGCGATCACAATAGACCAACTCTGGTCGTAGTGATATCACAGCCGCAAAAAGCAATTAAAAAAAAGCAATTGATTAAAACATGATTAAGGCATCTGTGTCATGACACAATAAAATCAAATAAAAATAAATGATTTATCTTTCAAACTGGCCATCATTTGCAACTAACTGCAATACTTTGGGTCTTGTCATCAAAAATCATTAATTTTGCTAAAAAATGATGAATGTTTGGTTCAAATGGTTATACTAGCTCTGCTTTACGGCTTTGCATCGATCTACCAAACACTCTGTATACAGTGATAAACAAAAATACTCAATGTATTGTTATTTATCACCGTTCCATGGTGATTTTGGAATATATTACCTAACTATGGTGAATAGAGGTCGAGATTATAAAGTTGTAAAGATTTCTTTGATACGTTATCATGAACTGCAATAATTATTATCGTAAGCTAGTAATACGTTAATCGTTTCACGTAGAAGCAGTAATGTGATAAGAGAATTAGCCGAGTTTCTGTAGACATAATTCAGGACTAGCTTTTGCCCCGACTTTTTGTTTTTTTTTTGTAAATCTTTTGTTTTAGGGACTTTCGTTCTCGTGAACATGTCAGCCCCGTTAAGTCACATCTTAATTACACAACATATATTTTATTAATCGGAGATATAAGTAACAGGACCTCACTGATGCGTGAACATCTTAAATAAAGTGGCAGCAGCGGATGACGTAGGATTTTCTTACTGCATATTTTTGACAATCCAAAATTAAGTGTTGTACATCATCCAACACCCCCACATACTTCACAATTGGGACAATTAACTTTATTAATTAAATGTCCAAATTCCTTAAAGGGATAATGTCCTGAACGTAATCTATTTGCTTTTTTGGGAATAAATATCAAAGATGCGTTGGACATATTGTTATGTAGTACGCTCAACGCACTAACGCATTAGAGATTTGATCCAGCCTGTCCCTTTGCTGCCCACTCCCATCGACGCCCTAAGCCGAGGCCCGTACTACCCCACAAGGGGTGCCCTTAGCGTGTAGTCGCTTATAGCTTATAAGTTTTTTGCCCTGACTGAAGGCCTTAAGGGGCAGACAAGAGCCAACGAGTTATAAGAGAATCGTTGCTTACCGCTGTGGCGACATTTATCGCACATGATACGCACTACAACCGACGTACAAAATCCCGAATACAACCGTCGGGCAGTTGCCCACCAGACATAACACCTGTCTGGTTGGAGGATCCTCCCTTTTCTACGAAGGATGAGGAACTGGTCAGCAAGCAGAGACCTCTCTCCTCTCTAACTTTATACATATAATTGATAGATAAGTCGGGTTTACATATTCTTTACAGAAGGTTATCCTGCTTATTTTTGTTAGATATTTATTATTATTATTATTTTTTTGCGCGACATTTCATGTCGTAGCATTGTGCTGAGACAGGAGCCTTTTTGGTCTCGTACAGGTTTTATAAGTCTTTTTTTTATGTTGTTTTATTAACCCTTATGTTTCGGTTTACCTGTACGAGGTTTCAAATAAACAATTTTTCTTTCTTTCTCTCCTGGTTGAGGCAGCAGCCAGTCACTACGCAAGCACTGCACCACTCCGACTCACTGGAGCATATGTGCAGCAATCACCCCGAGCCACTAGGATATCTTCGCAGACAGTTCCGACTCACCGTGAACTATAACTATAACACTGGTCCAGCAAGCATCACCGCCATATAGTTGGCATAGAGATAGAGATGACGCATTAGCCTTTTTAAAGTCACTTTAAAAATATAGACCCAGGCGAAGACGGCGGGATGAGCTTGATGCTTACAGGAGAGATTAGTCCACACTAGCTCTAGACAGAGGAGAAAATTGGAAAGGAGATAACTAGGCCTTTGCCCTGCAGTAGGACAGTACAGGCTGAACATAAAAACTAATATTAAAAATATAAAGACAGTGCAACGGCAACTGCAACGGAACGTAACTTGAAGTAAATGCAACTGTATTCTACATTCTTATAAAGATCATCAGACAAACTCCGTAGCGACGACCGCGCGTGGTTTTTTGTTTATTTGTAAACAAAACCTAGGAGGTGACCAATAAGTAAGGCCTGCACAAAAACGTCTGATCATCCAACTAGGATCGTTCTCAGAACCCGGCTTCATTTACCAATCGTCACGCGTAGAACGATTGGTTAACACTCTGCACAGTTGCAGAAGTCTCACTTCATTTTATGCATTTTTCCAAGCATAGCTATTCTATTATTATTTGTGGCAAGCAATTTCGGTTGTAATCCGTACTTGGCAACTGGGCTCTCCCAGTTGTAAATGTTTGTGCCCATTGGCCTGGTTCTGTTGTCTCACGCTTGATACGGAGGGAAGTTGAAAATAGGTAAATTTTACTGCTTCGCTGTTCTTTTCTGATTAATATCGTTAGGGGATCCAAGACAATTTAATGTTTTCTCCGGGACTCGTCGAGTTACATTGCCTCGGCGCTTTTCTGGTGGACACTCACTGTTCTTCACTGTTGAGTTTGGCTTTTAGGAGATCAAGCACGAAATAATCCAGTGTATGCTTTACATCATTTTAGGTAATAGCTTAGAGTTTATTTATCTCAATTTTCCATCCATTTCGTGTTTCCTTTAAAAAAGTTTCAAACGACTTTTGTTGCTGGCTCTACCAGATACACTGTTCTCCGAATTCTTCAACTAGGTTTAACGACAAACTTTAACATATTTTCCATCTTAAAAAATCATGAAGATCGATTTGTCATAACTTGAGAATATAACAGACATACCTATGGACAAATTCACTTATACAGTCAAAATACATGTAAGTGTAGATTTCTTTCAAATGCACGCACACCGCCTCTATGTAATCTCAGATAAAATCGATAGGTCGCCCCTTTCGTTATGTTTTTGTTTTGCTACTCTCAATTCTATTTGTAGCCCTAGGGTTCCCTGGAAAAGGGCGTTCAGAGTGACTCAGGGATTACTTCAAGAGGATAGACATTGTCCTACCTATCTTTCTATGCTAATATTATAAAGCTGTAGAGTTTGTTTGGCGGCGAATAGCACCACCCCATTTCTACTCGTGGGTGTCGTAGAAGGTCACAGAGGGATATTGACCAGAGGATGGGCAGCAGCGTCCTTCTGAGTACCATAACATCTACTGCGATCGCCAAGACGCATCGGCCTAGCATGGCGATTACGGCTGATTCCCCCCCTTGAGCTATGCCCAGTAGTGGGCGTCTAAAGGTTGACATGGGCGTTGGTTGTTGGTTTGTTCGTTTGTTTGAGCGCAGTAATCTCGGGATTTACTGATCTGATTCTGATAAGTCTTTCACTAATATGCTGGGCATAAGCATGCATGGCCATGTTATCCGCTAGCTTTCGCCCGCGACTTCGATCGTGTGAATTTTCTTAAGGAACCCTAATTTGTTTATAGTAATATTTAGTCTACACTCTGGGGTAATTGTAGCTTACTATTTGAGAAAAAGAATACAAAATCGGACCAGTAGTTAGTCGGAGTTTCGGACAAACACAATCTTAACCCCACTGGGGACTTCAATTTATGACATGTGTAGTGGTGATAATAATTAGAGATCTGTATGAAAATTCATGAGATCAAAGTTGAGCTTTATTATTTTATTTTTGAAATTGTTAGTGGCTGCCTGATTAGTAGCCATTGTAATATCGCCCCCTATGGAATTTGTAAATGGCGAAAACGAGCTATTAAGCATTGATGTGCAAAAAATCAAGACACATACTTACTCAGAGATTCAAAAACGTCCCCAAAAACACTGTGCACTGATTAATGCGTTTAAAAAAATACTTATTTATTTAATTAAGGCTCTCCAGCGACCTATTCACTTTCACACTTACAACAATTAGTTTAAACTTATTAAACTACAGTGAACATGCCACTTACAGGAGTACACGGCACTTGGGAAATAATAATGTCACTAATAAAACATCAATTTAAAAAAAGCGGCCAAGTATAAGTCGGAATCGTCCATGAAGGGTTTCGTAGCAGCAAGTAACATAATATAAAAGTTTTTTTTTATTTTTAAATTTGAGTTGATTGAATGAAAGGTAAAGTGCGGTTTACGATTTATGACTAATTACTAGATCTCGTTCAAACCAGTTTTCGGTGGAAGTTTACATGGTAATGTACCTACATCATATATTTTTTTAGTGTTATCAAAATCTTATTATAGAAGTTACTGGCACATTTTACTACTTTGCAAGTGTCTCTCGCGCAAACTATTCAGTTTAAAAAAAAGGATATTAAAAACCTCAATATCATTTTTGAAGACCTATCCATAGATACCCCACACGTATGGATTTGATGAAAAAAAAAATTGAGTTTCTGTTCCAAGTAGGTATGGGGAACCCCCAAAATTTATTGTTTTTTTTTTCTATTTTTGTGTGAAAATCTTAATGCGGTTCACAGAATACATCTACTTACCAAGTTTCAACAGTATAGTTCTTGTAGTTTCGGAAAAATGTGGCTGTGACATACGGACGGACAGACAGATAGACATGACGAATCCATAAGGGTTCCGTTTTTTGCCATTTGGCTACGGAACCCTAAAAAACTGGTCGAAACACCAGAAAACAAAATAAACAAAAGGATACTGACTAATTAGATTAGTTACTTTGTTGAATAAGAACCACTATTCTGATATTTTGTGAGGAACTGTGCGTCTATATTTGGCATATCGATAGATATAAGAAGTAAACCTCCACCTCAGCTAAACACTCTGTTGACTACAGCCGTAATGTTATGTAACAACATCGTATAAAGTGGTAATTCTGTACAACCTTCCATAGTTATAATCAGCACAGGTGAATGATCTGTCAGAATTGAAGGCCGACAATCGTTTGGTCAGTTTTTTTAATAATATTATTAGTACTTACTTATTGCTTTTACGTATGTTTGCTCGGCCAACGATCCGAGCCAAAAAAAAAAATGTACGTATGTAGTTCGGCTATTAGAATTTTTATACAGCCCGTTTTGGGGCCTTTTTAGGTAAACCGTTTCATTGTATTATGTAATGGCGTTTGTTTTTGTAGAAGAGATAAAAGTGAACGTTTCTTTCTGATAAGTCATCAGTATCTTCCTGCTCTATACCATCTTGTGAGTGTGCTTTGGAACTGCACAATTTAATTCCCCCATCCCCATTCCATCATCGGACGAGCAGAGATACGGCGACGCGTCACAGCTATATAGTTGAAGTTCCACGGTCTCGAACCAAGCGCTTTGACTCCACATTTATTGTGCGAACTGCCAGACTGTGGAATTCGCTGCCCGCCTCTCTGTTCCCTGATAAGTATAATCTGGGTATCTTCAAGGCACGAGTGAACCGGTTCATCCTAGGCAAGCGTGTTCCAACTTAGGCCGCATTATCACTTAAGATCAGGTGAATTGCGGTCAAACGCAAGCCTATTTGATAAAAAAAAAATCTTACTGGGAGTCGAAGCAACATGTTTTCTTCTTCCATGCCGTTCTGTTAACCGTTATGCTTTCACTGACTCCCTTTTCATTAATAACATTCTTCACCCAATTCATCCATCGTTTCTTTCGCCTTCTTCTCCCTCTCCATCCATCTACTTTAATATCCATAACTCCATATTTCTGATAAGTACAGATTTCGAATTAGAATCACCTTCTGTCTCTCTCTGTGTCCTCTGGGTGTCGTGACTAGGAGCGAGATGGATAGTAATGTCGTGTTACGTTGGTTGAACATTATTATCCTGGATCGTTAATTTCAGCGGTCACCCGCCACTGACATTCCATATTAATCTGTATCTCCTTAGAATTATAATAACTTTTTTATAAGCGCAAATATGGCAGTTTGACAAAAGTTGACATTGTTTTCCTACGTATAAAAATCTTCTTGTAACATTATGTCTCTTCCCCTCTTATCAATTAATCTAATAGGGAACTAATATTGAATCTGTCATTATTCTCATTATCAACTCCCAACATCGATACGCAATAATACAAAGATCCATAAATTAGTCGAACGCCATTTTTCGGTTCATTCGCTTTTTGGAAAACGGTATTGCGATATCGGACATCCCCAAACGAGGAATTTCCTCGCCCCTCAAGAATCCGCATATTACGGATAGAACTGAATACAAAATAGGGTGGAACTACCCTCTGAATTTCAATCGTATTGCACGTTTGACGTTTGTATATCAATGTTTTCCCGCGTTTTTATTGTCGTAACAGGTGGCCATGATGAAATTCTAGTTTTGTTTTTGGAACAGTAGGTCTTCGAAATTTGAAAAATAAAACAATTGCGTTAGTTTTTGTACATAATTCCACTTTTTATTTGTACATTTTTATTAACAAAAGTTAACGATATTCGTCTATTAAGAGCGCCCTTCCCCATCGAACGAACTTCAACGTGAGCGCGATTGAAATTTTTTTGTTTCAACCAACGCAAAACTCGAAAACAAACGAGTGAGTGGGAACGCGATAACATCACAGGAAAATTGGCGCGCGGAAATTTCACAAAGTTTGTTCCAGGACATACGTGTTTTTAAGAAAAGCCTTAAAAGTTTTTGGTAAAAATGTTTGTAATTTAGAATCTCCATTACGTCATGTGGAGGTTTCTATGAAGCTGTTTTTTTACTTTTTCAATGTATGAGTGCATTATGAACGTCCAAAGTTCAGATAAAATTGTGCTAAAAAACCAATTTTCGGACGTGTTTACTGAATTTGTTTCTCAAAAAAGTTTATTTTTGGTTCCATACAAACCTAGATTTAAACCACAAGATACCTGTGTGTTTAAAATATTTGGAAAATAATTGGTTATAACGCCGTAATTGCGTACGAGCGTTTGTATGGGAAATATGACGGGATGGGCGCTCTTAATAATACTAATACAACAAATTCATACGCACATCCACACCAATATTATAAATGTGAAAGTAACTCTGTCTAATGCTTTCACGTTTAAAGGGCTGAACTGATTTTAATGACATTTGGTAAGAAAATAGCTTGAACCCTGAGGATGGACTTAGGATACTTTTAATCTGCGAGTTTGCCTGCTTCCGCGATAACCGACATTCACGCGGAGGTAGTCGCGGGCAAAAGCTAGTTATTATATAATTATTAGTTATCAACAGTCATCTGCCTAGCTTTTTCCCAACTATATTGGGGTCGGCTTCCAGTCTAACCGGATGCAGCTGAATACCAGTGTTTTACATGGAGCGACTGCCTATCGGACCTCCACAACCCAGTTACTAGGTAACACGATACCCCTTGGTAAGACTGGTTGTCAGACTTACTGGCTTCTGACTACCCGTAACGACTGCCAAAGATCTACGAATGACAGTCGGGACCAACGGCTTTACGTGCTTTCCGAGGCACGGAGGAAACTCGGTATGAAAGGGATGGTCACCCATCCACAGACCGACCGCGGTTAGCGTAGCTTAACCTTTGACCGATCGATCTGTACGGCTTTAACTTAGCCACGAGCTCCTCCTCCTATTAGTTATCAACAGTGATAAACAAAAAAGAATCAAACTCTATGTAAAATGAACGAAACTTTTTACCAACAATTAGCTTTTTTAATTAAAACTCAGAATAGTTTTAAAAGTTTAACTACCAACGCATTAAGTTAATTGTTAAACTACTGTATCTTTATTATTCTGTTAGAAATAGACACATAAAGATTGTTTTAAATGTTAGCTTATCTTAATTCATCTATTTTTACATTTTAATCTTTATTTATTTAAAATGTGTTATCTGTACCTCGCATGAAATTTAAATGTTATTACTGAGATATGTACAGATTTTATCAGAAATCCATTTTATACAATCTACAATGTGTTAAATAGATTGTTTTATTTATCCCAAATGCTTTAAATGGTGCTTGTCATCATCATCATCATTTCAGCCGAAAGACGTCCACTGCTGGACATAGACCTCCCCAAGGGGGGGTTTTGCCATAATCGCCACGCTTGGCAGGCGGATTGGCGATCGCAGTATGGTTGTTACAAAGGCACAGAAAACGCTGCTGCCCATTCTCTGGTAAGTCCCTTAGTCGCCTCTTACGACACCCACGGGAAGATATGGGATGGTGCTATTCTTTACGTCCGACACCACACGGGAATGGTGCTTGTACGTCTGTACAAGCACCAGTCATCAACTGCTTACCCCCTTTCCGAAGAAATTTCAATCCGTGGGGGGTAAGCAGTTAATGACGCTGTCTGTACCTACTGTTTATCTAACCTCCACAACCCAGTTATTAGGTAACACGATACTTGATAAGACTGCGTCTTTCGGGCTTCTGACTACCTACAATGACTGTCAAAGATTAACGAATGACACCCGGAACCAATGGATGGATGAATGGTTGCAGACTGCCCAAGACCGGGTTGGTTGGCGATCTCTGGGGGAGGCCTACCAGTGGCGTGCCTAGGGTTCAAAGTTACGGCAAGCCCGACAGATTTAAGAATAAGAGCTATGATTTTCTTCAAAATTCACATATTAATACTATAATTAGCACATTTTCATGCTATCAGTATCGCATTTTAAAATGTTTATTGTTATCAATTCATATGAGATAATGTTTCAATATCTACTTAGAGGTGCTTTAACTCTTGTATTTTTTTATCCTCTCGCGTTATTGATATAAAAACGCCACTGGCTTACGTTAAGCAGTAGACTGTAATAGGCTGATATGATATGATAATGACCCGGGACCAATGGTTTTATGTGCTTTCCGCGACACGGGAGGGTCTCTGTGTGAAATGGACGGCCACCCATCTAAACACCGACCTCGGCAAGCATAGCTTTATCATTACCGATCGTTCCCTACGGCTTGTACTTACACAATAGTAATTTACACATCCCAAAAATTTGTAATTAATTCAATCAATTCGTACAAAAAAAAAAATACAGTTTAAATTTATGCGTGTGATCGCACTACGATTAAGTCCAGATCACGATTGTCGATGAATTAAATCTAATTGCGATGAAAAAGTCGTGCGTGCGATTAACGCGCGCTTTTTTGGCGATCTCCTTTCAAGGCGGTTAAGGTTTGGTTCCCATGGCACGACTGTCGCTAACTGGTTGTTTAATAGAGTTGTTAATAGATTACCTTTAATTACTTTACATTATTTTATTGATGCTTCTGATTGGTTATTTGCTTAGAACCGGGTGAACATCTTTGTTTTTATCTCTAGTTAGGGTTCAAAGGAAACGGAACCTTATTACTAAGCCTACACTGTCAGTCCTTGTAAGTACAACGGACTGTATTTTTTTAAATGTAATAGGCAGGCAGACACTTGAAATTTTCACATAGTGTGTATTATTATAGCCGTGTTGATAACAAATACTAAAAATTCTAATAAATTAAAAAGAAATTAACAAAAAAGACAACCGCCTTCAAAAAGTATAAAATAACTTTCAATTCGCAAGTAGGCGGCTTTGGTTTTGCTTGTTGTTTTGTATTGCCACCGACTTGCGAATTGAAAGTTATTTTATACTTTTTGAAGGCGGTTGTCTTTTTTGTAAAAATTTATTTTTTCTGTTTTAGTGCTTACTTCTCATCATAGAAATTAATTACGAAACGGCGACACCAAAAAAAACTGTCATCCCTTAATTTTCAACCCTTAAGGGTGGAATATTTTCTTAAAATTTTATAGGACCGAATTTGAGGTATACTCTATCAATTAAAAAAAGAATCATCGAAATCAGACTACACTGAAAAAAGTTATGCGTGGTCTAACATAAAAAAAAAAATATAAAAAAAAAAAACATAAAATGACAACTACTGGGTTAAATAATGTTAAATTTTTATGGGACCAAATGGCAACTATTCTGCATCAAACTAAAGAAGAATCACGATCATAAATCTCAGAGTAATCGATGTACATAAAAAAAATCCAACCGAATTGAGAACCTCCTTCTTTTTGAAGTCGGTTAAAAATCAAAGCGGGGTCCCCCTACGAGAAACACGGTTCTTCGGCGACCGTCCGTCTGTATACAGGCCGTAACTTTTAAACTGTAATAGATAGACACTTGAAATATTCACAGACTGTGTGTTATTATGGCCGCGATAACAACCATTAAAATTAAAACAAAACAAAAATAAATAAATAAGTTGGCCCCTATACAAGAAACTGGTTTTTTTCGGCGTTTTTCGTTTGATCTCCTCTATTGCAATGTAAAATTAAAATTAAAAAAAAAAATCTTTATTGCCATTTCACATAGGATCAGATTAGTTGGAATCCCTGACCCCTGAGCTAGTGTTAAACTGAATTACAGAGGACAGTGTATTCTTCCTTGGGTATTAGGCGTATACAAAAATGTGTGCACAACAAAATGGCGACTGTCAGTAACAATGACACTGACAGCCGCCATTTCGCAGGTCTTACACTGAAATTGCACCATTTTATGGGAAATAATGTCACAAATAACGATTATAAAAAAAGAGAGGAAAACAAATTTATTAATAACTGTGGTACAGAATTCATAATTAAGGCAATCCGACTCGCACTTGACCAGTTCTATTTTTAGAACACAAAGCGTGCTAAAGTCCCGCGTCTTGTATAAAAAAAACTACACAGTTTATGCCTTTTAAAATTGGGTAAAAAGATACAGCTATTCTTATCAATACAAACTGCAGTAAAACTTCGACAACAATGATTAAAGCTAAAATAACATTAGACTCTAATATAAGACTCTTAACCGTTAATAATATGGTGTTAAAATAGCATTAAAATCTTCTTTTTATGTCATTCATTATATTTGTAGCTGTGCTTGTAATTTCACTACACTTTGCGGTTAATTTTTACCGTCGTTTACCGCAATTAATAACTATTAACTCTGTAAGACAATGAAACGCTGTTATGAGATACTTATTTTAACAGATACAAAGTTTTCTTTCATGACATTTTTAACCGACTTCAAAAAGGAGGAGGTTATCAATTCGAACGTATATATATATGGTATATATTTTTTTATGTATGTTCGGGCATGACTCTGTCATAATATATATAGACGGATTTGCAAAATTCTTTTTTGTTCGAAAGGGGTTTATTCCGAAATGGTCCCATATAAATTTTATCAAAATTGATCCAACCCTTTTTAAGAAAATCCACAAAATTCCAAATAAATTACTTAGACGACGTTTTAGTTTCTTCAATGTTTGGAGGCCTTACAATCTCTTTTAAGTGTGTCGCCGTTCTTAAAGGGTTTGGATGTTAAGGCAATACTAAAAAGCGAAAAATAAAAAGCACCGACTTCCGAAAGTAAAGTAACATGTGTTCTGTGCTAAAGTTATTTATCACTTTTTAGTTTCTGAAGGCGGTTTTCTTTTTTTTGCATTTTCCTTAACACTTAACAGTGTTAAAGAAAATTTTGCTTTTAGCCAATAATTGTGGTTATGGCCCAGTGGTTCAGGCACTTCCTTTTATGCATGAGATCGTAGGTTCTCAATACGGATACGAGGAAGTACCAATGAGGGATTTTTTTCATTTCATATGTACTTTCAAGTACATTTTGGATATCACTGACGTCTGCATAGTGTCAGTGTAGCCAGAGAAGGCACGTAAAGCCGTTGGTTCTGGCTGTCATTCGTAGATCTTTGACAGTCGTTATAGGTAGTCAGAAGCTAGAGAGACTGACAACCAGTCTTACCAAGGGGTATCGTGTTACCCAGCAACTGGGTTGTGGAGGTCCGATAGGCAGTCGCTCCATGTAAAACACTGGTATTTAGCAGGATCTGGTTAGACTGGAGGCCGACCCCAACATAGTTTGGAAAAAGGCTGGGCAGATGATGATGAGTGTTTACACCCATGTATTTAAAAATAAAAATGACTGTATAATTTTTTAAAGTTTTCCACCATAGATTAGATGACAATATTAATTTACTCGTTAACTTTTATGAAGGCTCATAATCGGCTTAATATGCAAAGTTTCCCTATATACTGCGTAGGATTGATTGATTAATTTCTTAAGACGTTTCCAAGCGGATCTTATTCGACATAATATCGATTGATTAGTAATCGATTACATGGCATTTGCATTTTTTAAAGTGTTGACAATTTTTTCTTGTTTTAATTTTGTCCGCGACTTTTTTCGCCTGAATGTCTGTTATCTCGGATGCAGACCAAGTCGCGTATTAAAAAGTATTCTATATCCTTTCTTACGATTCAAGCTTAGTCTCTACCAAATGTCAATGCCAGATCAAACCCCACCCATGTACAGAAAGAGTAACCCATGTACAGAAAAGTAAATTAATGAAAATAATTGTAATGAATATAGAACTTTTCTATAGTAAATTGTTTTTCTTTAGAACTTGCGGATTACGAAATACCTACCCACAAAAAAAAAAAAACATTTTACCTAAAATACAATTTAACCTATAACCAATGTCATTATTGTTTTAGATTTAAACGGAAACCGCAAGTTCTACAGTCACTAAGACTAATGTTTTGTTATCAGCAACAGTAAGATGCTACATATTGCACCTGACTTTTATTGAGTGGGGCAAAGTTCTATAGAGTTTCTGGCATTGTCCTTTCATCTATATGGGTTTCTGAACCCATATTGATGAAACGTTTGTTACAACTTTCACGGCCATACTTCTGAATATAGCTGTAAGACTCACTTTCTGATTTATATTAATATGAATTCTACTTTTAGGGAACAGCATTTTCAGTGTCTATTGGAGGCAGGTATATTTTAACTATAAACTGAAAAATATTTGTCACCATTTCTCTAAAATTATCACCTGTTCTGTTCTCAAATGAGATAATAAATTAACATGTTCCAAAAAAGAATTTTGGTGCCTTTTTCGGTACATCCAAAGTTCGAAAGATTCATTGGCATATGACATCAAATTAACAATCATTTAGCAAGATAGGGTCGCGGCATTTTAGAGACCCTAATATGCTCACGTTTACCTCTGTAGCCAGGGTTGTCAACACAATCAAGTATGTTTTTCGCAAGGTACAAACACCATCTTAGCTTTCAAGGTTAATCAATACTCAACACTTTATTGCATTCTACAACGTGAGCTTAGGGAGTAACTTATACTTTACTAGATAATTTATGGAACAATCATTTGTCGGGCACAGTAAATTAGGTAAGTAAGTAGGAGAGAGGAATCTTATCAACTACTATGATTAAAATGAATAACTAATATTTCCACACGATTTTAATGCCCAAGAAAATATATCTAGTTTATTTCCAAATGATTTGATAGATTTGATTTGAACCTTTATAATTTCAAAGTCAAAGCATTTATTACAATTAAACCTTTTTTTTCATACTTATGTACTTCATGCACAAAGGTACAAATGCCTTAGGCATTCTCTATCAGTCAACCAACGGTGGTGAAGAGGTATTTTATATGGCAGGTATATAATTAATGAGCAGAACAAAAAGATATAAACTAAAATAATTATATACTTAAATAATATAACATTTCCATTTCTACCCGTGGGTGTCGTAGAAAGCGACAGAGGGATATTGACCAGAGGATGGGCAGCAGGCTCCTTCTGAGTACCATAACATCTACTGCGATCGCCAACATGCACCGGCCAAGCATGGCGATTATGGCTGAACCTCCCCTTGGGGGAGACCTATGCCCAGCAGTGGGCATCTAAAGGTTGACATGATTATGATGATGATAATATAACATATTACCTTACCATTTACAGGCACTTTAGAGTTGTCAAGGTGTGGATTATGAAAGTTGAAGCTCGTTTCCGTGAATGTTTTACAAAGGTACATACTTCGGCAACCAGCAAATATTCAGCCACATCAATCAAATCAAGTTATCCAACAAACAATTTAGGGACAAATTCCTCAAGGGTTAACCCTACCTGTGCCGCTGACAAGCCGATTTTACAATGATCTCAAACGCCACCGAGATGTAATACAAACAAAACATTGTACGGAACCCAAATAGGATTCCCCAACCGGAAACAGCACGTATTAGCATAATGTGAGCTACAAAAACGGGGACAACTGAAATGAAAAGTTGTTTTCAGATTTGTCATTTAATTTTAGACGTCGAAGCCGGTTTGTCGAGGTAGTTATGAAATAGATAAATTGTGTTTGGTCGGATGTCGCATAACCTGCTGGTAATGTAGATTTTAGGAAAAATATATGCACTGTGAGGTAATATATTTTTCCCAGTTCGCGGTCGCGTGTAACCGGTGGATGCAAGCGGTAGGTTGCCGCTCGTTGTGGCGTTCTATGGGGGAGGCCTTTGTTCAACAGTGGACGTCTTTCGGCTGATGATGATGATGATATTATTTTACCCGAACTTGGCTAAAACTTTATTAACAACTCATCTTGTGAATTGTATATATATATATTTTTATGTATAGGTGTTACATTTTTGGTAAACCAATGAGTAAATAAACATTTATTAATGTTTTGACGACACGGTTGGCGCAGTGGCTGAGCGATCGACTGCTGCGCAGCGTGTTGCGAGTTCGATTCCCGCCCAGGGTAAATATTTGTGTGATGAGCACTTGTGTTTGCCTTGTGTCTGGGTGTTGTTTATCTATATGTCGGATCGTCAAGTGCGATCGAGGAGGAGTGCCGAGCGGTATAGTACATCGTCAGGACCATAGGCGTTCCCATTAGGGATAAACAACATACCAGGTAAACCGACAGTATTGTCGGGAGCAGGAACTCTTTACTGAGTCGAATCCGAGGATCGACTGCCATACTTACGGAGTGCACGCTCTCTTATAAGGCGATGCCCCCCACCTTACAACCTCTCCATACAAGTCTATCTATTGGCGCACGGAAGTGCGTCACGCGTTTACTTGTTACAAAACACTACAATGTACTAAATCTAATAAGATTTAATTATAAAGCAATCAAATACCACACTAATAATTGTCTCCGATATATATATGTATGTATTTAAAATGTATTTGTGTATGTATATCAGCTGTCTGACACCCATAGTACAGGGTCTCCCTAGTTTGGGGTCAGATGGCCATGTGTGAAATGTCCCCACATATTATTATTATTATTATTTAGACTAGGTAAGTATACAAGTGGTTGACATCAACCAAAAAGCAGCCAATCTTAGGCGCTACCCCGACCAAAAGTGCGTTTTTCTTCGTTATTCAGGGGCTATTAACTCATTAATCAAGAGAAATAAACTACATCTAAAAGTTTAAAATTAATGTTAAATATCCTATTACCACATTCCACGTTCTTATTTGTTTTTTATGTAACCTGTATACACCTAAATCTCCCAGTAAATAAATGACAAAAATAATTGAAAACATGTATCTTTTGCTAAAATTGACGTGCTATTAATTTGAGGATTACGTTAATAGATAGGTAACTTAAACATCTTTATAGTTCATGTTTTATTTTATTTCAAAAGATCTTTTCTCTTTTTTTATAACAAAAAAAAAACCTAAAAATTGTGCGAATTTCGATTCTGCGGTTAAGAGGAAATGTATGGTCAAGGTTATTTGATCAGGGACGCGCCATAAGTGGGACTGCATGGGCTGGTAACGTCAGCCGTTTATCGAACGTATCATGGGTTAAAACAACCACAATGTGGGTCCCGGTAATTGTCCAGCGACATCGTGGCTGAGCCAGGGGAAGATAACAGGATGAGTTTGACGCTTACCCTTTCATATATGACCTTTTATTTTATTTGTATAGATATGTGGTGTGCAAAGAATTATGGCGAGATCCATACATAATATAATATAATTATTGACAATAAAAGGTTATTTGTAGTACATAAAGTGCTTAGAAAGTATCGACATAATAAAAACATGTTGTACACACAAATTGTTGGGTGAGTTCTCCTAGCTAGATCACAAAGTAATCGACAAACTAGTGCAATACAATGGTCTGTTTGTGTGCATCAGAAAAAAAAATATGCACAAAATAAACACGAATCATTGAAATTGATCGGCAAAATAAAGGAGCTCGTATAACAGACTGAAAAATATTCTGTATATTAAGCATAACATTTACTTTCATAAAATAAATATATCACTTATGTTTTTATTCATATACTGGTGAAAAAAAATTGTCAAAGTGAACCGATTTTCTACGTTTTCAACATTGTTTTTTAATACATAATAGTAATATTTTCGTAATTTTGTACTCTGTAGCTGTCTTTATGACTGTATATACTGTTGGAAAAACGCATAAAACAAAATATTTTGGCATATTGTAATGGTTGTATTCGTCCTGAAAGTTAACTCTGACGTCTATTTTCGTAAAACGATATGAAAGAATTGTCTTCGCTTTAATAAACCATAATTAAAAATTATACTTTTACTCTGTAGCTGTCTAAATCAAGACTTAATCTTTCTAAAACTCTAAATTGTCTTTAAATAATCTGCTCATATAATTACGATATTGCTCTGGGCAAAACGCAAAAATATATAGTTTTCGTCACGAATCGAATACGCGCTCTTAAGGAAAAACAGATTTCACTCCCTAGTGGGGTAGCAAAAACACTGTTGCGTTCATGTTTCTTAATGTACGATAAAGGTACATCGGCAGTATAGTCTGCCATGTGTACATTCATCTGTATGAAAAAAATAAATAATTTAGAGGGTTTAAAATATTTTCCAATGTTAAGAATACATTACCTGGAGTAGATTGTTATACTTACCATATTTTAAAACCCCCTCGCAAAATGAAAATATTTCGAAATGAAAATAACAGTTTTTCGTTTCATCTCGATGTCCATTTTGTGTTTATAAAAAAAATAAAGTTACTAGCGATGTTAACGGATCTATCAAATTAATATTACGGATTTATTATTATTATAATGGCGGTGTGTTGAAAAAGTACATTGATGAATCATTATATGTTTTTTTTTTTTTTTTTATAAAATAAATCATTATATGTGACATTATTTCCCATAAAACGGCTGTCAGTGTCAATGTTACTATCAGCTGCCTTTTCGTTCTGAAATAATGAGCTTTTTGTTAAACTATTCACTTTTAACATCCATTTTTATTGCGGGGTTTTAAAAATATTATAAATGTCTGAAGGTACTCTTTAGGTAGGTACCGAAGAGTATAAGAAATAAAATTTGAACTTCCCTAACCGTCTTTATTTTTTTGTACAAATCCTGCCTGATTAATTCGAATCTGCAAAACAGAAGAAACTTTTGGGCCTATTAACGAAATACAAAACATTTTGTTATAATATCGATGACAACACCATTAAATCGACATTATTAACTGGTTCGAATTAATTTAAGACCCTAATGATTGCGTTTGATAAAACCCATAAAAATATATTATTACCTGTTGAAATTAATTTTATGGTCTTAGGTTGTCAATATGTGGACCGGAGGTTCAAATTCTTTAGAGGTTTTCTATAGGTCAATAATAAATAAATAATCTTTTATGTTTTCCCATTTTTGGTGGGAAATTTTCCCATAAAAGATAGGGATTGGTATTTCTCGGCTTATCGCCGTTGTCAAATGTGATTAAAATCTATAACATTTTGTACGTTCCAGTTTATGGTTGATTTAAAAAAGTGGGATTTGTTTGAAACGATTTGAATTTTGAACTTTGTGTCTTTTTTATGTGTTGATCTTCTGAATTTTATAGTTTTTTTTTATAGTTTGGAGATGACAGAAGCTAAACCATAATCGATAGTTTTGAGGAACGATAAATATATCATGTCTTTTTATGTGGATAATTAAACTATTTTCATGAACGATACCGTCCATTTCTGTGTCTCGGAAAGCACGTAAAGCCGTTGGTCCCGGCTGTCATTCGTAGATCTTTGGCAGTCGTTACGGGTAGTCAGAAGTCAGAAAATCTGACAACCAGTCTTACTGAAGGGTATCGTGTTATCCAGTAACTGGGTTGTGGAGGTCAGAGAGGCAGTCGCTCCATGTAAAACGCTGGTATTCAGCTGCAACCGGTTAGACTGGAACCTGACTCCAATATAGTTAGGAAAAGGCTTAGCAGATGATGATAACCGGTACCGCGTTTAAATCGCAATCATATACTCTTAATCTTATCATTATTTAACTCTACCCGATTCACCCCGCTGGGTACCTAATTAGCCCCACTACCGTCTTTGCATCGCAAATCTCAACAATTATTTCAATTATTCTAGTCGCACTAATGAGACCCAACCTTAAACACGTGCAAACTGTCACACAACACTACTTAAGGTGTGAACTCGATACGTAGAACTACTTAGCATGGACATCGCATGAACAATGACTTGTAATTCGCCCAATTACGGGCTCGATTGTAATCGGATATTGACCCTATGTAGCAAGATGTGTATCTGAGGTGTAGGCTATTTTTAAATTGGTAAAAAGATTACAGTTGAGTAAAATCATGGAGTTTCTAGTGTATCGCCTACTGGTAGGTGTTTAGAAGGCACCTAAGAAACCGTTTGATTATAATAATAATAATATCGTTTATTTTCTCTCATAAAGGACAGTGCTACAATTTGTGTATTTAAACAATTTTGCCTTATTCTAGAATCTTTGTGAGAGCTGATATCTGTACTAGGTTCGGGACCTGTATCACAAATTAACTAATAGTTCCTTTAGATATCTTAACTGTGCCTATATAACAGATCTCCAGATGGGGCAGTTAAACTAAGACCTATGGTAATATTATACAGAGGTAAAGCTCGTTTGTTTTTGTTTGTAAGTGGTAGGTTATCTCTGAAAGTACGGGTCCGATTGCAATAAATCTTTCACTGATATTAGAAAGCTACTCTATTGCCAACTGTCATAGGGTATGTTTTCCTGCCACGCTGACGAAGTCTGGGTATCTTCAAGGCACGAGTGAACCGTTTCATCCTAGGCAAGCATACTCCACCTTAGGCCGCAACATCACTTAACATCGGGTGAGTTGCGGCAAAATGCAAACCTATTAGAATATCGAAAAAAAAAACGCAGGTTGAAGCTAGTAAACGATATTTTTTTCTGGATCATGAGCACTTCACACACTGATCAAAACTAAAAAAAAACTCAAATCATTTATGTCAAATAAATCATTTACAGGCACTTTTTAATTGTCAAGGAGTCAGACAGTTGAGGCTAGTTGCTCGTTCCAAACAGTAGGATTCTATGGAAAAGAACGACTAAGAAACTCCATGAACACTCTTTGCCTCCATGAACACCTCACTCACGATTATTTACGTCACTCGTCAATTGCGTGACCATTTCATATAATTTTTACTCATTTGATCCCTACAATTTTGCCGAAGTGTTTACCACGCTCAACACAACTGTCGACAGACTTAACTGCTCATCTAAAAACAACAATATAGTAAGCGTTTTACACACCAAGTTTATTAATAAACTCGGAGGTTTAACTACCCTAATAGGCGTAGGGTTAGCAGAAAAAGCAAGAGCAAGTTATTTTCTTAATCAATTAAAACATTGGTGTGAATTTTGGCTAGAAATTATACAAAGTGATGTTTAGTATCTAAATGGGTCGGATCTTGTCTTTTAATAAACTATAATGTTTTTCTGTTAAAACTGCAGTGCAGCCATGCGTAAATCGATAGGTTTCGTAATTGTTTGTTGGTCACGGTATGTTTGTTTGGTCGAAACTTGCAACTGAATTTTGAACCAGTTCTTGTAGCTCGGAAAGGCTGAAATTTGGTATTCATGCATAAAACTGATGACAATGCAATATTATTGTGAGCTGGACCTGATGCTACTGCCAGGGCCGCCTGCAGACCATCCAACTCCTCAATAGCTTGCCAGCAGCCATATAGTGTTTAGGCTTGTTAGATTTGTCTTGACAAGTACTTATTATTTATGACACTATTTGGCAACAGCAACAAAGCAGCTGTAAGTAAAAGCTTAAAAAAACATAAATTTATTAGAAGTACATAAGAGTATTAACAACATGCTGGCTAGTTACCGCTCTGGAAGTCACCAAATAATAAAGAGGTGAAGATACGAAAAATAAAATTCACGATATTAAAAAAGCTGTCACTATTTATATAGGAGTGTAACGTTACCGGGAAAAAATTCCCTTATCTAAACTTTTTTATCAATCCGTACCAGGGTCACACACAGTCCCCGTAAGGTAAAGGGCGACGAACACGTCTACAGAATACATACATATAAGGGATCGATGTACACAATGTACACAAAGGTATAGTATATGTATAGATGTATACCCACTACCGGTTGCGTAACATCCGGTCCTAGTTTGTACACACAACGTCTGATATGAATTTTTATTCTCTGTTTTTCCTTTCGATTTTTTTTTGCAACTGCCATTTTGGTTGTGAAATTCGTGCTTGTAGTGTTTATAATGTGTTTTCAATGCGTCATCGGTTTTAGGTCCTTTTTAATTAAATGCTAAGTTAACAATAGGAGGAGCTCGTGGCTAAGTTAAAGCCGTACAGATCGATCGGTAAAAGGTTAAGCTACGCTTGCCGCGGTCGGTCTGTGGATGGGTGACCATCCATTTCATACCGAGTTCCCTCCGTGCCTCGGAAAGCACGTACAGCCGATGGTCCCGACTGTTCGTTTTTCGTAGTTCTTTACCAATCCTACGAACGGGTATCGTGTTTCAGTAATTATTTTAAAATTTTGAATTGTCTAATTTCATTGCCACTAGACCTCTTTTAACGTGCACAACTTGTTACATTGTTCTCACATTGTACCCCTAGATTCAACATGAATGATGTAACCTAAATTTGTAATATTCTATTGATTTTAAAAGAGTGTTCATGGAGTTTCTTGCTCGTTCTTCTCCATAGAAACCTACTGTTTGGAACGAGCAACTAGCTGCAACTTTTTGACTGACTGACTCCTTGACAATTCAAAAGTGCCTGTAAATGGTTTATTTGAAATAAATGATTTGAGTTTGAGTAACTGTTGGTAGGTTGCGGAGTGGAGGTCCAATAGGCAGACGCTCCATGTAAAACACTGGTATTCAGCTGCATCCGGGTAGACCGGAAGCAAATTTGAGGATAATGATGCAAAATTAACAATACAACAAACTGGTGGTATGTAATTACATATTGGTTGTTATTTATTTATTTGTTATGTCTTTGAATGTCAAACAAGCCGACGGACCACCTGATATTAATAACAATACGAGCTTAAGTGCCCATTTAGCAGGCACAATAGTTAAACAATGACATATGAGTCCAAGGGTCATGTCAACATTTTAGCGCAGGGCTCCTTAGGGTGTTACCAGATCGATCGACGGCATCGATCGACGGTAGAAAGGATTAGTCGACGTCGATCGACAGTTTCTACCACACCAATCGATCGATGGTAGAATTTGTTAGTCGACGTCAATCGAGCTGCTTGATTATTATTACTGATGGATTATAACTAGAGTTAATCGATCAACGTCGACCGATGCCATCGATCGATTAGTTAGTGGAACGGTATCCGTCGATCAGCCAAAGCTACCACACCAATCGATCAACGTCGATCGATGTCGATTTATGGCGTACGTGTGGTGTAGTGGTTGGTGTAGTAACACCCTTAAACTATTTGTAATCACGGAACACTTTCACAATTTAAACAATTCCACAGACCCCTTAGGCGGAGGGGGGGGGGGTTATTTTAGGAAAAAAAAACAAGCTTTATTTCGATATAATGGCTTGGCCGAGTAATGCAGACTTTTTTCTGTCATGAATGCAAAGTGAAATAGATCTTCCATAAATTTTATGAAAATCATTTTTCATAGGAGCTCATGCTCCTCATTTACTTACTCATTCATTTGCTTATGAAGCCTTCAAAAATGACGCTAAATTGCTAACATGTGCGAGAACCACCAAGAAATATGTTTTTAAAACATTAAACAAATAAAGTACTGTTCATTTTATTGATATACTGTTGATTTTCTTTCTCCGACTTGAATATACTGTATTTCTTGCCAAAAAAGTTGGCAACCCTAGACCCCTGATACACATGCTACGGACCCACAAGGGGTCCGTGGACCCCACTTTAAGAAACTGGTCTAGCGGATGGCTTTGCACATGCGCTGCCATCCCAAAAACAGAGTTGAAATGTCTCGTCATCATCATCAGCCGAAAGACGTCCACTGTTAAACACAGGCCTCCCCCATAGAACGCTACAAAGAGCGGCAACCTACCTGAAATGTCTCATGATGTGTCAATAAGAATCTCAGATTATGAAACAAAAGGCAGATAGACCGCGCGGAACACTGAGAGTGAAGCCACAAAAGCAAATACAAATTCAAAAACGAATACTACAGAATGATTTAGATAGTGATCGCAGTATAGCGTGAAGAGTAGAATATTTAGAGCCCTACCTCACTTGGACACCGTGGCGGCGCAGCCAGGCTGCCTGTTTTGTTCCGAGTTGGAAAATCCCCATGGATGTCTTGCAACCTGGGACGAATAGGTCTGTCAGACTTACTGACGAAAAACCACCCCGCTGTGTTCTGCTACAATTACGCTGGGGACCCAGGGAACGAACCTACACGCCTTCCAGCCAGGCTGCTCTGCCAACAAAATGTATGGTTGGCTACGTGACCAAGCAGACGTCTGGCGAGGTAGACTCCATAGACTGTATACATTTTGCGGGTAGCGCAACCTGGCTGCGCCACTATGTCATCCCGGTGAGGTACGGCCCGACCCTTACTTTTTGTTACAATAACAGGATATTTGGATCGAACTCCCATCCCATCTCGTTTGGGCGAAATTGATTTAGTGAGGTAAGAATCCTACACTCTTCGATCTTAACCACATAGACCGAGTGCCTTCTAAAGATTTTTCTTCCGAAAACAAAAAAAGAATTAGATATTCCAAACTTCATCACCTTCCAACAGAGTACTATGAATCCTGTGCAAAATAAAGCCTTAAAGTTTACAAAACTAAACCGGCTTCAAAATGTAATCACTACAGTATCACCATGGCAACTTAGTTTATCCCGATTCGCGCCACATGATAAGCATTTGAAACACTGTGCCAATGTTTCTTTCTTCCTCTAATAACCGTGGAAATTGCTATTGTTAACACGTCGTTGCATAACGTTGCAGCCAATCACAGATTGTAGAAATTGCCAAGGTTAAACCTTTATTGTCGGTATTTTATTTATGGTACAAGCCTGCCATACTATTCCCAATGACTGCAGCTCCTGAAATCCACAATCAACAGTGGTAACTACCAGGAAAGTGCCGAGGCAATGATGCTCGACGAGACTCGGAGAAACGATTCAACTGTCTTGGATTTCGCAGTGAAGTTAATGAGAAAAGAACAGCGAAGGAGTAAGAAAAAACACATTTTTGGGTTCGCTCAAGTTTATCATATCAATTAAGAGGAAGAACAGGCTAGGCCAATAGGCACAAAGGGACGTTTGTAACTTGGAAAATCCCAGTTGTGTAGCACTACGGATTATTGTAGGCTATATTGTAGGAACTTTTCTTCAGATAACCATGCGCATGACATCACGAACTGCATTATTGGAAGGGCTCGTCAAAAGACGCACATATTTGAATCTGTGCAGCTTTTCGGGCAAAGATCTTGACGAATACATATAAATAACACCTACAATGTGGGTCCCGAAAAACGTCCAGCGACATCTTGGTAGACCCAGGCGAAGATGGCGGGATGACCTTGACGCTTACAGGAGGGATTGGTCCACACTAGCTCTAGACAGAAAGGGTTGGAAAGTAGAAGGGGAGGCCTTTACCCTGTAGTGGGACAATACAAGGTGAAAATCTTATACATGAAAATGAATCGCTAAATGTGTTGCTAAGCGCATAACTTGCGAACGGCTGGACCGAATTGGATATTTTTTTTTTATAATATGCCTTGAAGATGATGGGTTCTTACGGAGAGAAAAATTTAAAAAATTGCCTGATTGAAAAAAAATACACTTTTCAATTTTGTAGGGTAGGTGTAGGGTAGATAGATAGATAGGGACAGGACAACGACTGTTGTGTCAGCTAGTATAAATAAAATAATTATAATATATGTCGGCGTCAGGTATGGCTGAGCGGGAGCGCCGACATCGTTTGGGTTCGGTGGTATCGGGTTCATTGTAGAATAACAATATTCAATGCAGTACTAACAACCTTACTTTATTAAATGTGATCGTACAATACAATTCAAATAGGTAAACCGACAGTTTCGTATTAGGCGAGTGTCCTGCTTGGTGTCTCGAGCAAAAGTGAGCTTGGCACGGTCCCCACTCTCCAACACGACTCTGTCCACATGGCGCCATTTTAACCGACAGCTGACGTCACGGCGTTTACCATTTCTTCTGTAGGTACTACAATAATCAATTTGAATCCTCTTTATCGCTAAATTATCGCTTGCTGCGACATATATAAGTATTACTATTATTATCATCATCATCATATCAACTTATTGCCGTCCACTGCTGAGGCTGCCCTCGTAGATCGCTATCCATTATACTAAACAAAAAATGAAATTCTTGTACTTACACTGCTAGTCCACACCTTCTCATTGGCTGCTACAATACATTCCAAACCTTCATGCTAGTAAAAACAAGGTAGCTTTTATTTATTACTAGCTTTTGCCCGCGACTTCGTCCGCGTGAATATCGGTTATCGCGAATGCCGACGAAGCTGCGTATAAAAAGCCTAGCCTTTGTGCACTCTGAACGCATTATTAGGTATACTGCAACGCCCTGCGCGTGCAGTATAATAATGCATTCAGGGTGCTGATGGGGCTGCCCCGATTCTGCAGCGCGTCAGGGATGTTCGCCGATTCGCAAGTAGACTATTTCTATTCTACTATGCGAAAGCGGTGCACATCCCTGGTGCGCAGGGTTCGGACTAGCTCCAATAGCATCCTGAGGGCATTTGCGCTGAGGTTCGATTGCCAGTACCTGAACCATTGCTGAGCCTGTATGGTTCACTTACTGAGCAATCGAAATCAGTAGATAGGTAACATGTGTGTATTTTAATTATGTGTATGTGGTCTATTTAGTTGTTTTGTGTTTTTGGTATTATTTTAAATGAGTGTGGCTATGATCCTTTGTTGGTCGAATTAAACGTTTTTTTATTATTATGTCGTTCCCCAGGGTTCACGCTATATTTATACCAAGTTTCATCAAAATCGGTTCAGCTGATTTATCGTGAAAGCGTAACAGACAGAGTTACTTTCGCATTTATAAAATTAAGTATGGATGGGTAGTAGACCTATCAAATAAAAGTTGCTTTACACGTCAATTGTTTAACTGTGGTAGTTATTATTATCATTTGCAATTAAATATATCCCGCACTCACACAGTTATGATATCATATACGTACTTATTAAGTACCTATATTAATATGAGTATTAGGCTCCGTTTTAGGGATCCGTAAGTTACATTTGAAGTGCACCAAGAGGAACAAATTTGGTTTCATATTCATTATTGTCAGCGAATGGCGCTGATCGGGCCCTCTTTCTCTTCAGCGTGCTGATTCAACGCACAATGTAGGTGACTTTAGTCCTTCTCCTCTGTAGTCCTTAAAAAATATTTATTTCTTTTATAATAAATAAATCTATACTTGCCATCGACACAATAAAAAGAGGATCGACAAGGGATTCGCCCAAATATTAAAAAGAGAAAAAAAATATTATCATTTAACTTCTGATTCTGATAGATTTAGATCTAGACGGATCGAAAATAGATTATGATTAAAATATAGAAGATGAACAGCGATAGCAAATCGAAAACTATTTTTTACTAATACGGAACTTTCCGTGAACAATTAAAACTCACACTTGTCCAATTTTTTACAACTACCAATCTAATTCTTACAGTTTATCTTTTAATCAGTTTCAACTTTCAAATTATGAGAAGCAATGTAGCTGTTAGTGGTTTGGTCATAAACAAAAAAATAGCCGTTACTTCGAACCCGGACCTTGGAAACCTCTTAATATAATACCTATGTATACCTACTTATTATAAGACGAACGGTGAAAGAGCTTGAAGAGAAAAGGCTTTAATTTCTATCACTGGCTGGCTGTGTATGCTTGTAAATAAAAAACGTGTATTAGTAAAAAATGCAAAACATTCGCGGAGTTACCAGCCGAACTATGCATCACCTTAAAGTTCTACCAAAGACCTAAAATCCAACAAAAATGATAGTAATGATGTGAGTTAGTTATCATCTGCCTAGCCATTCTCAACTGTGTTGGGATCGGCTTCCAGTCTCACCGGATACAGCTGAATACGAGTGTTTTACATGGAGCTCTGCCTATCTAACCTCCACAGCCTAGTTACTGGGTAACACGATATACTTATTCTCTTTGACTTCTTGGTATGACTGGTCATAACGACTGTCAAAGATCTACGAATGACAGCCGGGACCAACGGCTTTACATGCTTTCCGAGACACGGAGGAATTTCGGTATGTATTGCATGGTCACCCATCCACAGACCGGCCGCGGCGAGCGTATCTTAAACATTACCGATCTATCTGTACGTCTTTGACCCCTTTGACATCCTTTTACCCGACTACAAAGAATGATTATGTTTACGCAGGTACTGCAGAAATAAACTAGATGTTTAAATATGGAAGCTGTTTAATACTTACAGTTGGCGCGAATAATACACTGAAATTGGCGGCAAATAATACTATCAATGAAGTACTTTACACAGGAAAATCCATGGTCGTATTGAGAGCAAATTATAAATAAATAATAATGATTGTTACTACCCACGCTATTAATTTAATTGGCATACCTACATAATTGTTTATTTATATAATTATTGTAGGTAGGTCCTTTGCATGCAACTTTGCCCGCGTGAATGTCAGTTATCGCGGTTGCAGACCCCTTTATGCCTATGTTCTTCATACGTCTCCCCCAAGAGGGGTTCAACCGTAATCGCCATGCGTGGCCGATGCATGTTGGCGATCGCAGTAGGTGTTATGGTACTCTGAAGGACGCTGCTGTCCATCCTCTGGTAAATATCCCTCTGTCGCCTTCTACGACACCCACGGGTAGAAATGGGGTGGTGCTATTCGCGACCGGCATTACACGGCTAATTAAATATATACTAAGCCTAAAAATAAAAAAAATATTATGTACATTGGAGGGATCACAAGGCATCAAAAAACTCGTCCATATCGGTTTCAATGGGACAACTGCTCAAAAGGCTAGCAGCATTACCACGTTGAATGGCAATGCTAATTCTTTGGCCTAAGAAAAGCCCAGCCCTCTGGTCACGTGAAGAGTCGACCAGCTTCTTAGCAATGTCCCTAAAAACAAAGTGATCACTCGGGCCCAATGGCCCTAGTATTTCAAACCCAAACGGCTCAATCAATCAATCAATCAGTTTATTTGTGAAACATAGTTGTTTACATAGGTGTTTATATAAAAAGGTGGGTGCGCTATGTTTTGTCATAATTAAGACATACAAATTTATAAGTGACCCATTAGGTGTCATTACATTATGTCATTAAAAATATTTATTTTTATATGTATTTTAAAAAAGCTTTTTACAAAAAGACAACCGCCTTCAAAAACTAAAAAGTGAAAAATAACTTTAACACAGAACACACATTGACTTTAGTTTCGAAATTCAGTGGCTTTGTTCTGTTTGTTGTTTTGTATTGCCACCGACTTCCGAAACTAAAGTCAATGTGTGTTCTGTGCTAAAGTTATTTTTCACTTTTTAGTTTTTGAAGGCGGTTGTCTTGTTGTAAAAAGCTTTTTATTTTCCGCTTTTTAGTACCTCCTTCTCATCCAAATCTATTACTTAAGAAGAGAATGATTGAAAGTTAACTACTACAAAGATCGATGAAACTAAAACGTCGTCTATGTAAAATTTTTGGGTATTTGTTGATTTTGCAAAAAGTGCTGAATCAATTTCGATAAAATTTATATGGGAACACCCCTGAAGCACACCCTATCCATAAAAAGAATTTTCAAAATCGGTTTAGGTTTGCCGGAGAAATCGCGTAACAAATCGCGCACATACTTAATGCAAATTTAAGACTTATACGGTTTTCTCATGGATGCCATTGTCAGAATTGGACCATTAAAATGGGACACGGGAAGCACTAGCTTTCAAATAAAAAAAGAATCATCAAAATCGGTTCACCCAGTCCAAAGAAATCAGGTAACAAACATAAAAAAAAATACAGACGAATTGATAACCATCTCCTTTTTTGAAGTCGATTGAAAATAAATAATACATGATAATTAAACATCAAATACAATTAAATTAATAATTAGTCATAGTACTTCTTATAAAAGGTAAAAAAAATGCATTTTTATTCTAATAATTGGTTTTTCAAAACAACAACTCAAACATATAAATTCCAACAAGGTGGTTATATTTACGCCGTTTGAGGTTTGAGGCACCTGCAGCAGCCGCCTCAGCATAACACGAAGTCCAAGGGTGCCGACACAAGTTACATCCCACATCAAAGGCCTACCCATCTTCCACGATTCAAGCGTGGTCTGTAACTTCAAATTTCATCAAAATCGGTACAGCGTTCACAACAAACCCACTTTATTTATAACTAGCTGACCCGACAGACGTTGTCCTGTCCCTATCTACCTATTTACCTGCCTATTTACCTACCCTATACCTACCCTACACCTACTCTACACCTACCCTACACCTATATAACGCGATTCATTTTGAATCTTTTGTATGGGAATATAGAAAATAGGTTTTTATTTTGTCAGGTAATTTGTTAAAATTTTCTCCGTAAGAACCATCCTCGTACTTCAAGGAATATTATAAAAAAAGAATTATCCAATTTGGTCAAGCGGTTCGCAAGTTATGCGCTTACCAACACATTTAGCGATTCATTTTTATATATAAGAAGAAGAAGAAGAAGAAGAAGAAGAAGAAGATATTAGCATGGATTATTCCGTGTGCACAATTATAGTTTCCTTGTTTATGTGTAAACTTATTCATATTGATTTTATAAAAAAAAGAATCAGACGAATTGATAACCTCCTCCTTTTTTGAAGTCGGTTGAAAACTGTAATGCGTTAATTAATATTGAATTAGTTTTGTACTTATTGGTTGACGTAGGTTTTTTATCTGATCTTCGCTTTGTTATTGTTTGTGTATTTATATAGGGTGACTGGTAATTAGTGTACGATACTTGAACACGTGATTGTGTTCATGATAACAAACAACTTTCCCGGAAGAAAAATATTTTTTTGTACTGGTTCACTTTAGTTCACAGGCATACGCGCGCGTGAATTTCATATGGCTGTTGTGATAAAAGTGAACCAGTACAAAAAACATTTTTTCTTCGGCAAAGTTGTTTGTTATCATAAACACAATCACATGTTAAAGTATCGTACACTAATTACCAGTCACCCTATATACTAGTTTCTGCCCGTGATATCGTCCGTGCGAATGTCGGTTGTCGCGGATGCAGACCAAGTTGTAAATTAAAAAGTAGCCTGAAAAGATCTCCTTTCCCAGAGTGCAAGCTATCTTCATACCAAAGGACAATGCCAGAAACTCTATAGAACTTTGCCCCACTCAATAAAAGTCATGTGCAATATGTAGCATCTTACTGTTTATTTATTGCCGATAACTAAACATTAGTCTTAGTGACTGTAGAACTTGCGGTTTCCGTTTAAATCTAAAAACAATAATGACATTGATTATAGGTTCAATTATATTTTAGGTAAAATGAGTTTGTATTTTGTGGGTAGGTATTTTGTAATCCGCAAGTTCTAAAGAAAAACAATTTACTATAAAGGTTCTATATTCATTACAATTTTTTTCTGTACATGGGTGGGGCAGGATCTGGCATTGTCATTTATCAAATTCGGTTAAGCCGTTTCATCGTGAAAGCGTAACAGACAGAGTTACTTTCGCATTTATAATATTAAAAATAAGCAAAAGAAAAATAAGTAAAATAAGTATGGATAATGTAAGTATTGCTTTTTTTGAACGCGCTAAGTTCCAAAGCTACTGATCGGATTCTGATTCGCTAAAGGGAAGCTACGATATCTTACTTACTAATATTATAAATTTGTCCGTGTGGTGTCGGACATAAAGAATAGCACCATCCCATATCTTCCCGTGGGTGTCGTAAGAGGCGACTAAGGCACTTACCAGAGAATGGGCAGCAGCGTTCTCTGTGTCTTCGTAACAACCATACTGCGATCGCCAACCCTCCTGCCAAGCGTGGCGATTATGGCAAAACCCCCCTTGGGGAGACCTATGTCCAGCAGTGGACGTCTTTAGGCTGAAATGATGAATATTATAAATGCGAAAGTAAGTCTGTCTGTTACGCTTTCACGATGAAACGGCTGAACCGATTTTGATGAAATTAAGTATGAAGATAGCTTGAACCCATAAGCTACTTTTTAAACCGCAACTTCGTCTGCATCCGCTATAACCGACATTCACACGGACGAAGTCGCGGGCGGAAACTAAAGGCTATATTTTATTATAAAAAATAACTAAAAAGAAAAAAATAACTTTAAATTCGCAAGTCGGCGTTCGGCGTTGGTTTTGTTTCTGGTTTTGTATTGCCACCGACTTGCGGATTTAAAGTTATTTTTTACTTTTTAGTTTTTGAAGGCGGTGTTTTTACGCTTTTTAGTTAGAGTTACACAAGTTAATTACTAAACGTTGACTCCAAAAAATTTGAGTCATCCCTCAATTTTCTACCCTTAGGGGTGGAATATTTTCATGAAATTTATATGGGACCAACTGTGAGGTATACACTATCAATTAAAAAAAGAATCATCGAAATCGGACTACACTGAAAAAAGTTATTCAAGCCTCCTTCTTTTTTTGATAAACTAGAGATCATTTACCTACAGTAATACCATTAAATATCATGTATCTTCGAAACAAATAAAAAGATTGATTAATTTCGTTCTCACATTCCAAGGTACAAAAGCACCTTCTCACCTCTTTAATCTTCAAGTTGAACTCCAATAAGCCTTCAATATTGATTACTTACCAACCGAACAACAGTTATCCCTTAAAATTCCTCACTTAGAAGCCCTTTCCATACAAATCGCAGTTACCTTTGAATTCCTTCGCTCGAGGCATGTGATCGCACATAATTGCATAATAAGTACGTTCTTGTATGAGGACATACTTGTATGTGTATGGGTTTGTATGGGTATGTCTCAGAGTAAACGCGCCGAGGTGACTGATTAAGACGGATAAGCGTATTAGTGGCCATGTTTAATTTGAAGCTCGGACTGTCTTTGCATTTTTGCTTTATATTATGTTTTTTCATTTTCATTTCATTTATTCAATAACAATTTACATTGTGTCTGAATGTTTCCGTCGATGCAAAGTAATATAATTCTAAGTAACTAAAAACACACATTTACATTACACATACGAATTCCAGATTTAAAAACTATCTCATCACAAAAATAAATTCATTTACAATAATTCAATCATAAAAATATAATCATAAAAATAAAAATATAACCATAATCATAAAAAATAAAATATACCTCTACATAAATTACATTTAAATTCGTTAATTATCCAAAATATTTAATACTAATAATATTCAATAATAATAATACAAATGAAATATGGTTGGTCAGAAAGTAAATGGGTAAATAATTGATCTAATTGAACATGTCAGTAAGAAATTCATCAACGGTATAGTAGCATTTTTCTACTAGAAAAGATTTTAATTGGTGCTTAAACTGATTTATATTGTATAAGGACTTGAATTCCACCTGTCCTGTTCTAATTGTTTATTAGAACAGGACTGAATTATGTAGACTAACCTAGAATATTTACTCATATTTTATGTCTGATTAAACAATTGGAATAAAAACTACTTGGAGGTGATTTTACAACCGTCACATATTGTTAATCTGTGGAATAAATTTGACGTCTGACAGTTTTTTTCAAATAATAACTGTTAATTATTCAAATTAATAATACTAATAATAATATGTGGGGACATTTTCACACACGGCCATCTGACCCCAAACTAGGGAGACCCTGTACTATGGGTGTCAGACAGCTGATATACATACACAAATACATTTTTTTTTTCTAAATACATACATATATAGATAAACAACACCCAGACACAAGGCAAACACAAGTGCTCATCACACAAATGTTTACCCTGGGCGGGAATCGAACCCGCAACACGCTGCGCAGCAGTCGATCGCTCAGCCACTGCGCCAACCGTGTCGTCAAAAATTAAGAATACTTGCAGAATAAGACTAAGTATAAAAGTTAAGTCGATTTCGCTCTTAAGATCCTTATCAAAGATATTACATTACATTGCATAAAAACCGTACCTATGTAAAGATTTTCATATCATAACATTTAGTGACTTCCTAAACATCATTCAGTCACTTAAAAGCTTCAAGTACTTACACAAACTAATTAAAACCCACCAAAAGTCGAGACAATGACACTTCACCTTCAAAACATAAACACAGACTTGTCCTCGCTCTTACATGAGCTTGGCGATCGTCGCCACCGCCGAGCCGCGGTCATCGACTTTGACCTTGGCATTGACTACAAAATACAGATCTAAAACCGAACGTACACATTCACCATTAAATCTTGATACGCGGCGAAAAATGGAACCAAACTTTACAATATACTGATTCTGACATTTGTTTTGACAATTCTCTTTACCAGCATCGCCATCGCTTGGAGTCAAGTTAAACTGGTCGCGGTCAGTACGTAGCCGAATAAAATTGAACAATTATATAAGGAATATGTTATTATATCTGTCAGTTTATTGCCGTGGGATACTTGCTTTATTTGTTTTTGATTGATTTCAAAGGTGTTTTTGTTTTTTTTTGTGTACTAAGTGGCAGTATTATAACGCCTTGTCGGCTAATGGTTAGAAAATTACGTACATAGCTGTATTCGTTTCTAGAATTATGTCTGTGTTAATGATAGACGCGCAATGGATGGTGTTCAATGTAACTTAAAATACAATGCATCAGCTGATTGTAATCATGCGCATGTTTTTAAGGTATTTAATGAAAGATTTAAATGATGGATGAGGTTTTCGTTAAGTGATAGTGGAGCCAAGTGGACTTTCAGGTCACTAACCTTAGGTTTATGATTATTTTTAGTGGGGCCTCTTATTTTTATCCTACTGCTCTGGTCACACAGAACTAAAAAAAAGAATATATGTCATCTAGTAACTTTTGTTCCTAGTTAGGTTGTCCGTATGGTGCCGGACGTAAAGAATAGCACCATCCCATATCTTCCCGTGGGTGTCGTAAGAGGCGACTAAGGACCATTCTCACCAGAGAATAGGCAGCAGCGTTCTCTGTGCCTTTGTAACAACCATACTGCGATCGCCAACCCGCCTGCCAAGCGTGGCGATTATGGCAAACCCCCCTCCCCTTTGGGGGAGGCCTATGTCCAGCAGTGGACGTCTTCGGCTGAAATGATGATGATGATGAATGATAGGTAGGACTGCCCCGTTGATTTTGTCATTGCAAGCGCGATTCATATTCATATTCAATGAAGAATATGTCAATAGTATCCCGGAGTTGTAAGTTGATGGTGTCATGGCCTTCGGCAAACATGTAAGACTGTTGTCCTGCACATGATCTCTCTCCAGTTGTGTCGGTTGGGCGTCCCATTGGACTCTGAAAGTGACGAAAGGGGGAGTGCATTTGTGTTTGCGCACACACTTGTGCACTCCTAATACCTCCTGCGTACTGGGCTGGTCAATGGGCTGCGTACCTTCTAAGCAGTAACGTCATCATCTACCAAGTCAGTTCCTAACTATCCAACTTCCAGTCTAACCAGGTGCATCTGCTGAATGAACAATTGCTGAGCTGCCACAAGAGGACAGATAGTCAGTCGCTCTATGCCAGTTACTGGGTAACACGATACACCATCCAAGACTGGTTGCTTCTAAGTAGTCCGTAAGAACATAAAATTTTACAAGTTTCTTAACCTTGAAGACACACTTTGTATTCATTATTTAGTTAGAGTAATTATTCGACAGTAAGACATTGAGAATTATCATAATACCATTAAGTACTAATTTATTATTATTATGTGTCAATATTCTTGGTTTTTTGTAGTCTTGGAATTTTGTGAGGTCGTTGAACTGTGTTTTTTTAGACGAAGTGCCGTGTAATCTCTTAGGGGTCAAGGTTTTTTGACTTTAATTAAAGGATAGTTAGGTTATTGTAATATTAGTTAGTTTAATCTTTAACTATTTTTTTAAACTTATTAACTATATTCAGCTGCCTTGTTATCTTTACGGCCCTTGGTTGTCTGATAGAGAATGCCTACGGCATTAAGTCCGTCTTTGTAGCTTTGTGCATCATTATCAATCTTCTTTTTTTTTTTTTTTTGTTGCGGGTTTTTTTTTATCGAATAGGCTTGCGTCTGACCGCAATTCACCAGATCTGAAGTGATGATGCGGCCTAAGTAATATAAGTGTTAAAATCCTCATGGATGTCCTCAGCCCTGGGGTGGGCGGAGGGGTCTGTCAGACTCTTACTGACTAAAAACCACCCCGGTGTTCCATCTCACACCTACGTCGGGGGTCGCGGGAACTGGAGATACTTCCGCAACCCCCGGCTGGTGCCCGCTAGTGCGGGTCACTTCTCAGGTCGGGAGGGGGGGGGGGAGAGGTCTTACTCCCCCCCGGACGTCTAAGAGGGGCGCGCGTGGAACACTACGCGCCACCACCTCGGGTCCTGATGTATCCACATACATCAGGACCCGAGGTGGTGGTGGTCCCCACGGACGGAACGGGTCCACTGACTCGGGGACGTCTGTCGCCCCTGGACCCATTTTGGGGGGCCGGAAGAGGGTGGTTATCCGCTCTCCGCCGACGCCCTGTGCGACTGCTGCGGGCTGGGTGGGAGGTGGAGATCTCCCTCTCCCTTTCCGCAGCCTCGTTCTGCGACCTGACAGTTTCGCAGAAGGAAACCACCGCGTCCCAGGACTCTGCGCTGTCGGCCATCGACTGTACCACGGCCGACAGCGACAGGTCACTGCCTACTTCTGAGACGAGGGCACGGCGCGGCTCCTCCCAAGCGGCACACTCTGCCAGCGTATGCCGCGCCGTGTCCTCCCGGCAGTCGACGCAGTGGTGACACCGGGCGTCCGGCTCCCTGATCATCATCCATTTAGCCTTGCCTTTTTCTAACTACTTTGTGGTCCGCTTCTAGTGTAATAACCGGCTGCACCTGAATACCAGTGTTTTATTATACAAAAAAAAGAAAACCGCCTTCAAAAACTAAAAAGTGATAAATAACTTTAGCACAGAACACACATTACTTTACTTTCGGAAGTCGGTGGCGGTGGCTTTGTATTTGTTGTTTTGTATTGCCACCGACTTCCGAAAGTAAAGGAATGTGTGTTCTGTGCTAAAGTTATTTATCACTTTTTAGTATTTGAAGGCGGTTTTCTTTTTTTTGAAAAAAATTTTTCGCTTTTTAGTGTTGCCTTAACATCCAAATCCATTAAGAAACGGCAACACACTTAAAAGAGATTGTAAGTCCTCCAGTGATAGAAGAAACTAAAACGTCGTCTAAGTATTTTTTTTGGGAATTTGTTGATTTTCTCAAAAAGGGCTGTACCAATTTTGATAAAATTTATATGGGACCTTTCCGGAATAAACCCCTTTCGAATAAAAGAATTTTGTAAATCCGTCTATATATGACAGAGTACCTATACTGACTACCTATAACGACTGCCAAAGATTTACGATTGACAGTCGGACCAACTAACGGCTTTACATGCTTTTAGAGGCTCAGAGGGAACTCGGTATGAAATCGATGGTCACCCATCCACAGACCGACCGCGGCAAGCGTAGCTTAACCTTTGACCGATCGATCTGTACCGCTTTTACTTAGCCACGAGCTCCTCCTCGCCTTTGTATCTTAGTGCATGAAGAATAAATCTTATCTTATATATAAAAATCTTCAGTGCGTGTGTATGAAAGTAAACTCCTCCTAAACGGCCGGATCGATTACATGAATTTGTTAGTGTGTGTTCCAGTGGATTCGAGAATGGTTTAGATTCACAATTGGACCCGGCAGGTGGCGCTATAGTCGGGTTGCAGGACAACGTCTGCCAGGCCCGCTAGTAAATAAATAAATAGTATTTTTTTTTATTATGTTTTGGCTTGTAAGATTTCTAAGTTCGTTGATTAATAAATAAATAAAGTGCGAATCAAATCTATTAACTTCTAAAGTTAAGCTGCGCAACCCGCGGTCTTTTCCTAGATGGGTTGTCGGTTAACGTTTCGTAGGTCGCTCAGTGCATATCTAGCTACTTATTACATTTTTTTTATTCCTGTTTTCTGACGACACTCGATTGGCGTAGGGGCAGAACGATTAACTGTTGCGCTGAGTGTCGCTGGTTCGATTCCCGCACAGATCAAATATTTGTGTGACCTACAGGTAGTTGTTCCGGCTCTGGTTGTGTTTGTATATGAGTTTATATGTTTGTAAATGCACCCATGGTACAGTAGAAATTCTTAGTGAGGGGGCGAAATGAAAGAGGGTAGTCGTATTTCAATTTGAATAAAATCTACTGGATTCGAATACTTTTACGGTAGTGCGCCTGTGCTGGGCCTACATTCGAGATTTTTTTAACAGTTTTCCTGCATCGTAATTCATTCTATTTTTGCAACGTCATTAAAACATTTGGATTTTTTCCACGTACACGTTTTGGCTCACTTTATGAAGTAAGTCTATTTTTTCCTTTTTCTTTATGGAGCGCCAGGGCAGGGCGATTTTTATTTTAATTATTGTTTTCCATAATTGTCTACCCTTATAATATTTACTTTTGCACTATTATCAATTATACCTACTAATAACGCTTGTCAAATCAACTTATTAGTCATAACTTTTATTTGCCATAAAATAAGTTTGCATAATAATCATTAGTTTCTATAAGTAACACGTTACATAATCGATAATCGATACTCGATATAAGCAACATTGAATATAATTTAGGAACGTTTATTGTTTTGTACAATAAATAATGTCATTAAAGCATTTGGTCTGTAATCAAATGATTTATTACAGCAAACAATCTTAAGACAATAAACAGTAAGTCAAAATAGAAACGGCTAGGTTAGGTTAGAACTGTGACCACACAACTCCAGATTTCCTCTTTTGCAAAGCAAGCATGCATGGTGGTTATGGTAAATAAATATTATGGAAAACTTTAAAACGTTGAATAAACATTATTGTACCCGATAAAAGACCGATAGGCTGGCAACAGTCAGGCAGTCTAAGTCAACCAAGGTAGTATGTCTTGTATATAATGATGATTGTATTTACTATAATTGTCTAAATACCTACATATTCGTTACTGTCGCGTGTAAAGTTTTTATTACCGTACGTACAGTCAGCAAAAGAGATAAGTATCCATGTCATCTGGAATAGTTGAAGATTTCTTAGAAACCAATGGGGGCTTTCAAATGAAATTTTATTAAATCATTGAACTGTTTATTCTCTATAAATTGTATTTTATTTTATTCATAAACACCTATCGATTTCTAAGTAAACTTCAACTGTTTCTGGCGACATGGATACTTATCTATATACCCAAATACCTACTAACCATACTAACACCATGCACCAATAATTGAAAATAGGTTTTTTTTTTTTTGTAAATTCCTGCACGTTTAATTATACGAGTACATAATTATAAAATGTAAGTTTACCCAAGGGGTGGAGACCTGGTGTCCTGAAATACAGACCTCTCGTCTAGTTTAGGCACCAGTCTCCCAAAGTATAATAATAGCCTTTATGTATCTTGTATTGATACCTCTCTAATGTACCTATATTGTGGTGAGAAATAAATTATTATTATTAATTATTATTAATCTCCTTTGGTGACCGTATATCCATCTATTGAGGTGAAAATTGCAAAACGTAAGATAATTTGAATTTCGCGGTCTACCCTAGCGCTTTTCTTAATTGTTCTCGAAGTTACTTAAGAGCACCCATCCCTTAATTTTTCCCATGTAAACGCCCGTACGTGATTACGGCGTTACAATAAATTATTCTCCAAATATTTTTAACACACAGGCATCTTGTGGTTTAAATCTAGGTTTGTATGAAGCCAAAAATAAACTTTTTTAAGAAGCAAATTCAGTAACCACGTCTGAAAATCAGCTTTTTTGCATAGTTTTTATCTGAACTTTGGCCGTTCACATAATGCACTCATACATTAAAAATGTAAAAAAGCAGCTTCATAGAAACCTTGCACATGTAATGGAGATTCTAAATTACAAACATTATTACCAAAACCTTGTAAGGCTTTTTCAAAAAGACGTATTTCCTGGAACAAGTTTTGGGAAATCTCCGCGCGCCAATTTTCCTGCGTTGTTATCGCGTTCTCACTCACTCGTTTGTTTTCGAGCTTTGCGTTGGTTGAAACAGATTTTTTTTCAATCACGCTCGCTCGATGGGGATGGGCGCTCTTAAAAGGTTATGCTATTTAATTTATTGTTTACTTCATAGTTTTCTAAAGCATTGCTTTAACGTGTTGGTTTTATTTAAGACTTGTTTAAAAGGTTCATAAAGAAAGAAAGTTTGTTTATTTTGTAATTTTATTGTTGAGGAAGTTGAACTATTTGTTGGATTTCCTAAATTCTGGTTTACATTATTAGAAAACAAACATCTTTTATTTGAAGTAAGTTCATGAATAACTTTTCGAGTTCTCTATCGAGACTCTTTTAACTACTTTCTCTATCTAAAGAAAGTAGTTAAAATTTAATTTAAAAGTTAGTTACAATATCCGAAATGTCGTACGAGATTTAGAAATCATTTCAACCTCATCATACCCCGGTCTTTTTTCCAGTGTACCCAGATGCAACTGAATACCAGTTAAAAAAATATCATTATTATTTTAAAATTAAGTTATTTGGCGGGAAACTGACTAACCACAAGCCTACACTCTGTCCACTGGTTTAATCGTTTTTTGACAGCTGGAACTAGCGAACAATATTTGTGTTTTTTTGTAAAAATTGATACACATACTGTATTATAATGTCTGTAATAGGTCATGAATAAGATAAGGCAGTTTATATATTTATTTTATAACGTATTTTATTGTTAACTTTTATGTAATCGGAAATAGTAGTTGAATTCTCGGCAACTGCTGCCCCGATTCTAAAAATTGTTTCGCTAATATTAGGCTACATTATTCCTGAGTGAAATAGGCAGTGTAATATATATTTCATCATTTCAGCCGAAAGACGTCCTCTGCTGGACATAGGCTTCCCCCAAGTGTCGCCACATTGACCGGTCTCGTGCGATATATTTCATTATAAGGAAAAAAGCTTTTTTACAAAAAGGACAACCAAAATCTAAAAAGTGATAAATAACTTTAGCACAGAACACATATGACTTCAATTTAGGAAGTTGGTGGCTTTGCTATGTTTGATGTTTTGTATTGCCACCGACTTCCGAAACTAAAGTCATGTGGGTTTTGTGCTAAGTTATTTATCACTTTTTTAGATTTTGAAGGTGGTTGTCTTTTATAAAAAAGCTTTATATTTTTCGCTTTTACCTCCTTATCATCCAAATCCATTAAGAAACGGCAACACAGTCAAAACAGAGATTGAAAGTACAAGGTTGGAGAAAATTAAAACATCCATGTATATTTTTTTGCTTAAAGTCGATTTTTTTTAAAAGTGCTGAATCAATTTCGTTAAAATTTATATGGGACCACCCCAGAGGCATACCCTATCCTAAAAAAAATAATTTTAGAAATCGCTTTACATTTGCCGAAGAAATCGCGTAAAAAATACCTATACAAAAAAAAAAACAGACGAATTGAGAATCTCCTTCTTTTTGAAGTCGGTTGAAAAATAAGCATCCGTAGGAGATTCACGCAAACGAAGTCGCGAAAAGAAACTAGTATTCATTAAAAGCTCGGGTTTCCTCACGATATTTTCCACCACCGAAGTCATGCAAGATACCTATATAGGTAAAAATAATAAAATGCCACCTGTCATTTTGAAAGGTTTTCGTAGTAAAGTCGTAAACCCCGCCGAACAAGTTTTATCTTTATCAATCACTCGCCTGTCCTTGAACAATTAACATTATAAATTTAATAATTTATGATAATTATCACTAATTTTATTTGCATACTTGTCTTTCTAACTCGTTAATTTTATGACTTTACGCTTCTTTTCATAATGGAGTCAGTTTGACATTATTATGTCACATCATCTGCCTAGTCTTTTCCTAACTATATTGGGGTCGGCTTCCAGTCTAGCCGGATGCAGCTGAATACCAGTGTTTTACATAGACCACCTACTGCGATCGCCAACATGCATCGGCCAAGCGTGGCGATTACGGTTGAGCCCCCCTTGGGGAGATGTATGTTCAGCAATGGGTGTCTAAAGGTTTACATGATGATGGTGATGATTATGACAAGAAGCGACTATAATACCTATCTGACCTACACAACCCAGTTACTGGGTAACACGATACCCCTTGGTAAGACTGGTAGTCAGACTTTCTGGCTTCTGACTACTACCCTTGACGACTGTTAAAGGTTTACGAATGACAGCCGAGACCAACAGGTTTATGTGACTTTCCGAGGCACGGAGGGGGCTCGGCATGTAATGGATGGTCACCCATCCACGGTCAGACCGCGGCAAGCGTATCTTAACCTTGATCTATCGATCCGTATTGCTTTTACTTAGCCGCGAACGAAATGCCTTTGGCCAGGGGTGGAAAAGTCCCACTCTGGATTTATTCCCTTGACGTCGAGTCGCGCCACGTCGAGTTGCTATCACGTCGAGTCACTGCTACGTCGAGTCGTCACTACGTCGAGTCGCCGTCACGTCTACTTGTCCTTTTGATACACCATATTGTTTTAAAAAAAAAAAAAATAATAATAGAATAATTTATTTCGTTGACTGTGCCTTTCGTCACATTCGACGTAACGGCACCAGGCAGATTTTTTTTTAATAAAAAGCCTAAGGAAATATCAAAAGAACTTATACCCTGTTCACAATAAAATTAGACATTTACTTAAACCTTTTTTACAGTCCGTTCAACCGATTTTGACTTCTATTGCATTGGTAGCATGACAAATGGCAATTGCAGTAAACAGTTGTATTGTAACCATTTTTTTTGCCTCTAATGTCATCCTTAAGCCTACGGAATAGAAGTCAAAATCGGTTGAAGGGACTGTAAAAAAGGTTTGTGTTTATGTCCAATCTTATTGTGAACAGGGTATAGTAGACGTGACGGCGACTCGACATGGCGGCGACTCGACGTAGTGGCGATTCGACGTAGCGGCAACTCGACGTGGCGGTGACTCGACGTGGCGCGTCTCGACGTCAAGGGATTAAATCCTCTTGGCCAAAGGCTTCCCCGCATTCCCTCCGTTTCTTCCGATGTTGTGCCTCATCCCGCCAATTCGTGAGAAAGCCATCCAAGGCGAACCGCCATCTTATCCTCAGTCTGCCACGACCCCGCCTGTGTTAAGGCTGCAGTCATGCGATATGCGGGCCCACTGCTTAACTGTCTCTTGAAGATACCCAAGAATCTTTAGAAAAAAATTGAGATCCGCTAGAAGGAACCAGAAGAAATATTTAAGTAATTTAAATTATTTACATACTCGTCGCAACAGACAACGAACCTGTTGGCTAATAAAACAGTTCTTAAATATTTGAATACTAACGTTAAAATCTAGACATAGGACACACTATGTGAGCGTTTGGTGTGAGAATATATAAAAACACATTATATCTTGCCCGCGGCTCTGTCCGCCTGGAGGTCTAAAGCCCCCTTATTTCGGTCCTGTTGCAAAACTCGTTCTTAGCTGATGTCTCCTACTGACCTATAAATTATAAACCTGCCAATTTTCAGCTCCAGGTCTTCAGGGCCTCAAGTCTGCTATTACAATAGTGTCAGAACGGTCTATCAATGATTTGATAATTGTTGATTTTGACTAGTTTGGTAATCTACTAATATAATGGCGTCATTATGACTTTCCAATGGTCAACCACTGACACGCCATTGAAAGAAATGATATCTCCCATATTATTATTATACTCTTTGAATGATATATAATGGTAATCTCGTACAAAATGAGAACTGAATGACTGACTTAGGCGGTAATCTGCTAAAATTTTGACAGTGCCTTTGATCAATGATATACCATTAGAACGTCACTGTGCAGTCATTGCTTTTAATTCGACCGACCAATGATTGACCATTATGAATGTAGCAGATTACGAACTTTTAGCAAAATGACAATGGGATCGTGTTGGAATGACGAAATTATAAAAAAAAGTAGACTTGGCCCCCAGGTCAAGTTGTTTTCGAGATTTATTTCACTCAAAAAGAATAATACCAACATATTCCCTTCTATTAAGAAAAAAAATCACAATCCATACTTATATACTTATTAAACTTATATTATTAATATTATAAATGCGAAAGTAACTCTGTTTGTTACGCTTTCACGATGAAACGGCTGAACTGATTTTGATGAAATTTGGTATGTATATAGCTTGAACCCCAGGGAAGGACATAGGCTACTTTTTAATCAGCGACTTCGACGTCTGCATCCGCGACAAATGACATTCACGCGGTCGAAGTCGCGGGCAAAAGCTAGCAATTAATAAAGTTAAACGACAGAAAAAGTCTGATAACATTTGCAAGATATAGTGCTTAAAGCCTTTTAAAAGTGGGAAGGGATTTTGATTCCCTAACACCTCGGCATATACCACAGTCTTTCCGCCCTAGTTTTTTCTCGTTGCTCTTAAAATGATGTGGTTAACCTGTTGGCGCTTTTGAACTTGTATCCTTTTCGTAAATGTTATTTGTGAATTTATGTCCCTATTAGTGTAGTTGTCAAAAACTTGCAGTTAGATTTAGTGTTTAATCATTGAGTGAATGAATAATTTTTCGGTTTTCATTTTTTTTTTTATTTCATTTATTTGGCTCATCTAAATACTATAATAGTTTTTATTTTATTTTATTAACCTCTTAGGGCGGGTTGCTTCAACTAACCATTACTGACCGGTAATAGTCAAAAATGGCGCTAACTATCGTCAAATCAAAAAATGGGTTGTTTCACAAAATCATACGTCAAAAAGTTACTATTACCATAACCGACCAGTCATCGTAATTTTGAGTTGTCAAACAGCTACTTCAAACATCAAAATAGTATGGAATCTCTTTTTGAATAACTTTAACTGACGGATTTTTATGTCATGAAACAACCCGTTACATTTAACGTACGTTAAATATCATCAGTCATAGTAACTTTTTAACCGTCCGTATGTAACGTTAACCGACTGTTTGAAACAACCCGCCCTTAGTTGTTATCGCTGTACTAGTGACTCGCCCAAGTTTCGCACGGGTAGCGGGACATAGCGATCTACATACCTCAGCAGCTCCTAGTCGCCATGATTCTTTTTGCTACTTTCAACAATCATCGTCATAACTCAGGCAATTTACACAAAACCTTAACAAAGTATACACCTTCCTCGTGAATCGCTCTGTATATTCGTGAAAATTACATGAAAATCCGTTTAGTAGTTTTTGAGTTTATCGCGAACAGACAAACAGACTCGGCGGGAGACTTACTGCCACACTCAGAGACGTCACTTAATAATAATGAATCATTAACTTTAATTGACCAACATAACTTGGCATATCAACAACAATATTTTTACTGACAGCGTTCCAAGTTATGTTGGTCAATTAAAGTTAATGATTCATTATTATTAAGTGACGTCTCTGAGTGTGGCAGTTAGTTTTATAATAGTGATGTTAGTGTTAAAGAAGTTTTTACAAATGTAAAAAATGTAATATGTTTAACTGTTAAATACTTAGCTTGTCACTGCGATTTCAATACACGGTAGGCGCAGTGGCTAAGCGTGTGGCTGGTACGCTGCGTGTCACGGGTTCTGGGTTTGGTTGTTTTTATATGTTTGTTAACGCACCCAACATACGGGAGAAATTACTAGTGCAAAATTTGAAAAATAAAAGTACCTAAGACACATTCCTTTTGAGTTTTCAAACTCTATCGCTGACCTATAAAACAGCTGTTTAAAACTGCCATTATTCCCTTCAAATTCGATTTTAAAAACAGAACAACTGTCTAATTCCATTTTCTTTTTTTCCAGGTATACCGGATTTCAAAATTCGAACACAGCAGAATGCATGAACACGTGCCAGTTACAACACTGAACGAAATATGATGAGCGCACGTTCGTTTTGTCGGCAAAATTGTTAAATGCCAATTACGACACTCGAATAAAATAATGTAGGCGAATTCTAGCTTGTAAACAAATATTGGCGAATTGTTGATCTACATTTTTTTTGTGTAGGCATTTGTTTTTCTCTAAGGTATGTATCGTGTGATGTTCTAATGCGGTAAGGGAGCGTTTATGTTAAAATGAAAGAATTGTGGCAATATAAAGCGAATTTGTGTACCAAAACCTTCTATAAAATCTGCTATTCTGAGTAATCGATACTTCCATACTTAATATTATAAATGCGAAAGTAACTCTGTCTGTTACGCTTTCACGATGAAACGGCTGAACCGATTTTGATGAAATTTGGTATGTATATAGCTTGAACCTCAGGGAACGTCATAGGCTACTTTTTAATCAGCGACTTCGTCTGCATTCACTATAACCGACATTCACGCGGACGAAGTCGCGGGCAAAAGCTAGTATAATATAATACTGGCATCTGCTCGCGTTTTCGCCCGCGTGGTGGAAGTAAAATATACCGTGTCAACTTTGACTCTGACATTGACTTCCACACGAATGAACTGACGAATTCGTCAGAAAAACTAATTGTAGATAATTTCGGTCTTCAAAAATATTTGCGGTGCATCTAGCGATATTGTCTCTGGTGGTAGCTTTTTACATTCTACTTTAAAGCTAAAATGACGCTACATCAATAATACAAGAAGCTTTTAATTAATTATTCTTATTAACTCCGCATAAGAAGATGGCTGACGATTTAAAGAAGGTGACTGGCAATGGATGGATGCGAGCTGCCCAGGACCAGGTTGGTTGGCGATCTCTGGGGGAGGCCTTCAGCAGTGGACGGCAATAGCACAGTATATGTATTAGTACTACCGTACAGTAGCGACACGCTCCGCCTCCCTCTGAAACCGTTCCTCACCTCTCCCCGCGTTGAACGACTAGCTCTGGAAATTACGTTTTTGTTCGCGCGGCGCGTAGACACGCACACTCACGCACGTATCTGTGTCATTTCTATTATATCGTTTCATTTCTATGGAGTGTCGCGGGTGTGGCAATAGGCTGAAATGAAATGATGATGATAAACTCCATAAATAAAATTGCATCCAAGCTTGTGTGGGACTAGGCCAGTCACATTTGCCGCATGGCGGGATGACCTGGACGCTTACAGAAGGGATTGGTTCATACCAGCTGTAGACAGAGAGGATTGAAAAGGAGAATGGGAGGCTTTTGTCCTGCGGTGGGACAACACAGGCTGATAATAATAATATAAATATGTAATCCATATCCAGGATGATAAAAAGACAATTCTAATGAAAATAAATGATGCGGAAACATCATAAAAGTTTGTAAAAGTAATGGTTTTTATACTGTTATTGTTTTACGACACTGAAAAACACCATATGCTAGTGTAGTACGATGTTGTTAAGAGATATAATGTTGCAGTTCATTGTGAATACAATATGTAACTAGCTTTGTTTGCCGGTTTTGCTCGCGTTAATAAATTCACCCTCATAGTTAGGAGCTTTTTCAAAAAACTCTCACTCTTGCCAAAAATGTAAGCTAAATTTTTGTATCAAAGTTTTGGTAATTTAAACGTGACAAAGTCAAAATCAAAGCATTTATCAAAGCATTTACAGGCACTTTTGAATTGTCAAAGAGACTGTTTGTTAGTCAGAAAATTGAAGCTGTTGCTCGTTCCCAAACGTTGGTAAGTCAGTAGGTATCTATGAAAAACTCCACGAATACTATGTTTTCTCCTTTCATTCCGTCCTGTCAACCATCGTGCTTTCACTATCTCCCTTTTCATTCATATCATTCTTAAACTTAACACAATCCATCCATCTTTTGTTGTTATCTACCTTAATAGCAAATCTAACGTTAACTGTGACTACACCCTTATATTGCGTTAATCATAATAAATTAGTACAAAACAAATGCCTACTACATAATTTACATATTGCAAGCTTACTTTTTCAAAACAAAAATGTCATTGTAAGTACTTTGGTCGTACAGTCACGAGCATAAATATGTATACAGATTGCAAAATTTAAAAGCAATTTTCTCGTGAAATAACAATTTTAACTTATAAATAAAACCTATTTTAGATTGGGATCAAAAATACCCTATTCGTCACTCCATAACATTTCAATCAATAGTTTAGGTGGTCTAATTGAAAATAAATTATTTGACTTTGACTTTGAATCAATGGTTTAGGAGAAAATCAGTTTAGAATAAGACCAACTGTTTACATGTTTTTGCTCGTGACTGTACAAACGCCAGCACATCAAGCCATACTGTCACATTTTTCCATTGGAATATGAACCTTAACTTTTGTATTAAAGTTGAAAATCTATCAAAGAAATTTGACAGATTGTTGTAGTTTGATGTGCTGGCGTCTGTACATTGTATACTTGTAAAATATTTTAAGCGAAATCTGCCGACTCATCGGTTGGGGGCTGATTGGCAATCACAATGTCGTTTGTGAGGTCGTTGTCCTAATGGGTAGGCTGAACATTATGTATGTTTACAAAGTTTGTTGGGTGAAATTCATTGTGTTGCTTCTTGTATAATAAGTCTATCGTTAGACATAAATTTTAAGAGGGATGCGCCAGGGTAGGCCGCTAATTTTCTTACATTTTTCGCAATTTGCAGCTCAATATCAGACTTTATTGTAAAAATAAAAAAAATCGCGGTAGTAACAAACATGCATTCACAGACTAGAAAAAAAAGGACTCCGCGCCACGCATATCTAAAGTGAAGCACCCTAAGTAAGCCAGACCGTTTGTACCATCATGCCTCACGCACACATTTACATCATAGTCACATCAGTAGTTTCATCAAAGTCGGTTTAGCCGTTTCATCGTGAAAGCGGAACAGACAGAGTTAGTTTTGCATTTATAATATAAAAAAAGTATGGAAGTATGGATAGCATGGATAATAATTAAAATCATCAACATTACTCTCTAAGTTAGAAAAGCTCGTAAACATCATAATAGTTCCATTAAACTATTGACTGCCATGTCAAAAAAAAACAAAAGCGTGCCTTCGGCGCCAAGCTACCAAAGAATCATTTCGATTTCATTTCATTTCATTTTCGGATTTGTACAAAAAAAAATAAAGGTGTTTAGAGAAGTTGAAATTCAAATTTTTATACTCTTGGGTACCTAAAGAGCATCTCAGACATATCATTTTTTTTAAATCCTGCAAAAAAAAATGGATATTAAAATTGAAAACTAATGAAAAGCTCATTATTTCAGAACGAAACAACACACAGTCGACACACACACACACACACACAGACACACACACAGTTTCTGACAGTCGTTTTATGGGAAATAATGTCACAAATAATGATTAATCAATGTACTTTTTCAACTCCGCCATTATAAAACAACAATTCACATCACTTGTCTGCCTATTTAATAGATCCGTTAATGTCACTTGTCACTTCCTTTTTTTTTATAAACACAAAATGGGCGACGATATAAAACGAAAAACCGTTATTTTCATTTTAAAATATTTTAATTTTGCGGGGGTTCTTAAATATGATTAGTATATCAATCTACTCCTGTAGTAGGTAGGTAAGTGTATTAAGCAAAGACTCTCTTTGGTAGTAGGTAATATATTCTGCACATTGGCCAATATTTTAAACCCTCTAAATCTCGCCATGATTCTTAAATACTACTTACTCTATGGAAGTACATTTCTACACGTAATTATCATGAAATAGTAATTCGTTTGTCATGTAGTTGTGACTATGGCGGGCTGGGTACATTCTGGTTTGTCATTTATACATGACTGCGGCGGGATTTACGAGCTTATCTAAAGTTAAAGAGTTATGCTAATGGTTTTAATTAATATTCTATAAATGCATTTCTGTTACTCCCACGAATATATTACCATACAAATACTGGGTTTAAAATTGCAAAAAACGTGAGATATATTTGAATATCGCAGGCTATCCTGACGCTTACACTACATAGACTGCGACTTATGCCTTCATATTATAAGACATCAGTCCACACAGTTTGTTAGTAGGTAGTGCTTAAGATCTATGTTCTACCTACATCAACTAATTATCATTTTTATAAAATACCCCCCACATTTAATAAGAATAAAAAAAAATGACTTCATTAAAATTAAAAACTTCTAAAAATGAACAATGCTTTTTATCAGTGAAAGATTTTTGTAATCGGACAAACAATTTTTTCCTCTTTATAATATTTCTGTATATATTATGTAAACGATACAATGTAATCAAAATAAAATTACAAAGCATTTGGGTCGAAAGGAAACCTTTTATCCTATTTTTAGGAGATACTCAGTCTTACTGTTGATCAAATTTTCATCCCTTTTTTTCCTCGAATTACTTCTTACCTTAATTTTCTAAAGGTAAACGTGATCGAGGCTTTTTCACAAATTAAATTGAAATGTTAAATAATTGAGATGATTATTCTGAAGTGGTCCCGGAAAGGCCATTGACGATTGATCAATCGTGAGCGACTGTTTCCGGGATCTCTATCATCTGTTGGTCTCTTCTATAAATCTTACCAAGGTGAGGGTCTTGGTGACCTGTGACACAGGTTTTAAACTTCAGGCACCTGTCTCCCATTAAGATGGAAATAGTTATACAGTTTTAAGCCTACATTTATCTTAAGACCACTTATTGTGAACGGAGAATAAATTATAAATTATTACAGCTTTTGCCCGCGACTTCGTCTGCGTGAATCGTTGATGCAGATAAGTTGTGGATTAATAAAAAGTAGCCTATGTCCTTCCCCAGGGTAAAAGCTATCTTCATGCCAAATTTCATCGAAATCGGTTCAGTCGTTTGTCGTGAAAACGTAACAGACAGAGTAGCACTAATAAATTATAAACTTTCCTAGTTAATTCATCTTTTTATTGGTGAAAATCTGTTTAGGAGTTTCTAAGATTATGCTGTACAAAGACAAACTAAGCGCGGCAGGAGACTTTAATTTATAATATGTAGTCTCAGATTATGAAATGAAACAAAAGGCAGATAGACCGTGCGGAACACTGAGAGTGAAGCCACCAGAGCAAATACAAATTCAAAAGCGAATACTTACAACTCGTGCTGTATTGTCACGAGTCTAGCACGAAGTGCCGCCCCGTATCGTTTAAAAAAACAAATACAAATACAAATTCAAAAGTGAATACAATCACGAGATTGTAGATATTCGCTTTTGAATTCGAATTTGTATTTACTTTGGTGACTTCACTGGCAGTGTTCCGCGCGGTCTGGTCTATCTTGTTTCATAATCTGAGTATGTAGTGATGTTTTCATTGATGCGATTGATCAATCGCAATCTGCAGTCGCGAATGACCGCTACACCCCGAAACGGAAAACTTCGTTTAAATAGCCAGTTCTCTTTACTGCCTTTTTCCACGATCATGATTGACGTAAATGATGCGAAGCTCTTTTGTTTTTTTATAAAATATCGTTTTTCAAGTCACAGGGTTAATCACAGATTCTGCTATCACCGCTTACCAGAAACACTAAATTATCACGAAACGTGTAAGTTATCGAGGTCAACACGCACCGAAGCTTCGTTATCAATGCATTTAATTAAAGTTTTTTTGACAATGTTGATAATAAAAGTCGATTTAGATTAACTGGTTGACGCGCAGTGACTGGCGTGATATGCACTCGGTTTTAAGTTGGCAAGTGATCTGTGAAAAATGCAGTGGTTCTGTATAATGTTTATGCTAAAACCAATTTTTTGGAAGTTGTTATTGTCAAATTTTTAAGTGGGATGCGCCAGGGCAGCTTCCAATGTGGGCTACTCTGACCACACGGATGCTTTCACCATAAATGAGAATTATGTCACTGAGATGTTTTTGATTATGTCACTTTAGCTGTCGCATCAAGCTTTCGAAATTCAAAACTTGGATATAATTTGACAGTTAATAATATAGTAGATAAGGTCAGAAAAAATCGACTATTCAATACATTTGTGTTTACATAAATCGACAAAATGTATGTAGTTAACTGCTTGACTTAATTGTAAAAGTGGTAATAATTATGAGTACAATGACCCCTTAAACAAAAACTAATCTATGTAAACAAAAATGAATCGCCGAAATGTATGTAAGCGCATAACTTCCAAACGGCTGGACCAAATTGGATAATTATTTTTTTGTTGTGTTAGTTATATTGTCAGGAGACGGTTTGTATAACAGAAAATTTTAGGTAGGTAGGGTAGGGAGGTAGGTAGGTAAGTACCTGGTAGGTAGGTAGGTAGGAATGGATAGGTAGGTAGGGTTGGTTGGTCGGTAGGTAAGTAGGTAGGGTAGGTCTAGGTATGTAGTGTAGGGTAGGTAGGTAGGGTAGTCTGGGTGGGGTTGGTATGGTAGGTAGATAGGGACAGGACAACGTCTGTCGGGTCAGCTAGTGTTGCATAAATATTATCGTACGGGCCTATTATAACTTAATTGCATTCACTTAGGTTTTGTGTGCGAATACTAAGGAACTCTAGAATACATTGTATGTAGTTAGTTACCAGGCGGGTCTAGTCTCATTAAATCGCAGATAATGTGCAGGTCAAGCGCAGAATTCGGAGGCGATGCCTATCTGAATCATGCCTATTGACGCATGTCTAATTACGACTTTAATTATGTCCATGAGAGAGGATTTCTTATAATAATAAGTATTTATTTCTTACCAGAGGTCCAAACTAGGACAAAACATTGACAATCACACAAAATCTACCAGGTATAATTAAACGAAACTTACACTATCTTAATTTTATTATCTATCTTTTAGTATACGCCTTTTTTTTAATTTTGAAAGAATACTACTTTTATTTAATTTTTTCGACTAAACTTTGAGAGTTTTGGACGCAGAATTGATGCAGAACGGACGCAGTCTGCGTCCAAAACTCTCAAAAATACTATGACTGTAAAAAATCTTTAATTAATTGGATAAAACTTTTGAACTATGATGAAACAGAAGCACTAGGATCTGTCCGCTTGGACTGTTGCACGCAATTGTTGTAAGTATGGTGGATGTGCAATGGCACGTCCTTACAATCTCGTGATTGTATTCGCTTTTGAATTTGTATTTGTATTTTTATTTGATTTTTTGTAACAATGCGGCGTTTCGTACTATACTGGCTCGTGTCAGTACAGCACGAAGCGCGTTGTAGGTATTTGTTTTTGAATTTGTATTTGCTCTTTTGTCTTCACTGCCAGTGTACCGCGCGGTCTATCTGCCTTCTGTTTCATAATCTGAGATTCAAATAATATTTTACAAAGATCATTTACCTTTTTTTTTCGGACAACTTTTTTCACTTCTCTGCAACCCCGTAAGCTAGTATCAACAGTGACAATCACTAGAAAAATGTCAAAGCAATGAAGCTCGACGAGTTCCGGAAAAACGTTACAACTATATTAGATCCCACAACGAAATTAATCAGAAAAGAACAGCGGAGGAGTAAGAAATAGATATTTTCCAGTTCCCTCTAAATCAAGCAGGAGACAGAACAGAACTAGGCCAATAGGACCAAAGGGATGTTTACAACTGGAGGATGCCCAGCTGCCAGGCACCACGAACGAATTACAATTAACCTTACTTATGCCCGGTTTCTGAGGTCTTCGGATAAACTCTCAATAGCTATTCATTCGTCATAGTTATCAATTTGAGTGATTTTCTTCCTTAACTTAGTGTTCGGATACGCAATATAGCACCAATAGCACTATCGAATATATATAGGCGCCAATTCCCTTGTTCACAAATTAAACTAAAATTAGACAATTGCCATCTCTTACTACCAGGCAGCTGAAGAAAAGGACGACGACAGATAAGAACTAAGTTATAGATGTCAAATTGGTTTTTCTTGAACTTTGCCGTGATTTTAATCAATACGTTCTGAAATGACAACTATAATTGTTTGAACCAAGAAGCTTATAGATAAAACTGGAGGAGACACTCGAAATATCTAAGTGAAACCAACTGTGGGCTGACGCTCTCTTTCTGAATACACACGAAAGAACGAGATAGTGGTATGTGTTTTCTTTATCTTATGTATGCATTCAGAAAGAGAGCGTCTGCCCACAGTTGGTTTCACTTAGGTATTTAGCTTATTTCACTTTTATCTATAAGCTTCTTGGTTTGAACATTTTAGATCAACTTAAATTGACAGCTCTTGTTAATATATGTCTCTTTCTTGTTTTATCGGAGAGAAAAAAATAAATAGCTTAAAATTAATTTAGGTCGTGCACAACAGAATTGGCACCAATGTCTGGTTGTGATTTGCTGGTGCCTGTGAAAGTTAGTGACGCTGTAATACAGGTTACAAGGTTTCCTCCTGTAAGTCAACCCCTAAACGCGTGTAAGGGTGGCTTGAGCCCTAGGCAACAGCCTGTTGCCTACATAGGTGTATCGCGTGCCTAAATGAACATTACCTACACACATTATTTTTTTTTATAATTTGCACATCTTTATCATGTCGCTCTGTGGTTATATTGCATGCTTGACTATAATTTTTTGCCAGGTCAACTATGATGGCGCCGGTTATTAGTAGGTATAAATTATAATAATATCATAACTGACCTAAATGTACGATCACTGATTCTCAAGGACATCCCATGTTTGACTTGATTATTTTATAGAATATTCGAGAAACCTGCTCCGGTCTTGTGGGATTACCGGTTTATAGGACCGTATGAGTATGAGAAGAGAGAGTGCTTTTAATCTTTGCGCACATACTTGTGAACCTAAGATCTTCTGGGTTAGATTTTTTTTATCAAAAGGCTTGCATTTGGCCGCAACTCTCCTGGGGGCCAAGTCTGCTATTTTTATAATTTCGTCATTCCAACACGATCCCATTGTCATTTTGCTAAAAGTTCGTTATCTGCTAAATTCATAATGGTCGATCATTGGTCGGTCGAATTAAGAGGAAACACAAGGGCCGTTTTTCCATACAAACTTAGTCCCCTGTTTCCTCCCTGGTTAATGCCAGTAGATCAATTATTATTATTTTTAATTATCCATGGCTACTATTGGCATGTCCCTATGTTTTCCTTTTTCTCATAAATTTATTATTAAAAGAGATATGAATATTCAAAAACCTAAAAAATTGGCATGATTTTCCGCTGTATTCAAACATTCAGAAAACAAATTTGACTTGATTATATAAAAAATAGAAAACATAGGAACACGGCAAAAGCCTTTCTTTATTTTTTAATGAAAAAAGCAGTTAAATCTGTTAAGTTTTGGAGAAGAAATCAGGGGACTACGAATCATTGATTTTGTGTACTTTTAATAGGTATTTTCGGTCAAAGCTGCAGTTGTCTCTATCGCGCTCTGCGGTTCGTGTTCGGGCATCGCGCGACAGCAATAGATTTTACAAATACCTAATTTTCAATTCTCTAGCCCGTGGTATTTCCTCTTAAAAGCAATGACTGCACCATGACGTTCTAATGGTAGGTCACTGATCAAAGGAACTGTCAAAATTTTAGCAGATTACCGCCTAAGTCTGTCGTTCAGTTGTCATTTTGTACGAGATTACCATTCTATATCATTTCTTTCAATGGCGTGGCAGTGGTTGTTGACCATTGGAAAGTCATAATGACGCCATTATACTAGTAGATTACCAAACTTGACAAAATCAACAATTATGAAATCAATGATAGACCATTCTCACACTATTGTAATAGCAGACTTGAGGCCCTGATCTTAAGTGATAATGCGGCCTAAAGTGGAGCACGCTTACCTAGGATGAACCGGTTCACTTGTGTCTTAAAGTTATCTAGATTATAATTATTGGGGAACAGAGAGGCGGGCAGTGAAGTAATTGAATTCTTTTTCGTGATTTCTTAAGAATGCATAAACAAACTAGGCTTACAATGTGTCCTCGTCCTGCCATCTGAGGATAAGTTCCGATCAACCATTAATCTAGTAGTTTTGTATTAATTTATCTTAAGTTGTGCATTTCAAGGGGTATCGTGTTACCCAGTAACCGGGTTAAGAAGGTCAGATAGGTAGTCGCTCCTTGTAGAACACTAGTATTCAGCTGCATCCGGATTGGATGCCTACCCCAAAATAGTTGGGAAAAGGTTTGGCAGATGATGATGATGATAGTGGTTTGTTAACCGACTTCAAAAAGGAGGAGGTTCTCAATTCGCTTTGTATTCTTTTTTATACTTAAAAAAACCGGTTACGCTGAGATTTATGATCCGATTTACGTGATTCTTCTTTGGTTTGCGGAATAGTTGCCATTTGGTCCCATAAAAAAAATTACATAGTTTGACCCAGTAGTTTTCATTTTATGAACTTTTTTTTTGCATAGTGAAAATGGCAATCTTATATCTAACTACGCTACCCATTACCTTTATTACTTCCTTTTATACATGAACAATCTTCCTAACTCAATATCGTGGTCTCATTGTCTAGTTCTATAGATACGTATCTATCTTGATCGCACCGTTACCTTAGACACGAAACCCAGTACAATAAGAAGTCTACCGTCTTATCGGACCTCATGTGGATTCTAAGACGTTTTTGAATGACGTTTTTGCGATCTAGATCGGTGTGGTGTATGGTGGTACCAACGGTTAATGCCTTGCCATAATTTGAGGAGTTTTCGAGTGGGGAGCGGTGATTGTAACAAGAAGCAAGTCTAGAGCTTTAATAGCGAAAATTGGTAAGGTTGGAACAGCCTAACCGAAGACGATATCTAAACAAGTCTGTTGCATTTTTTTCAGAACTTGCAGCACTGCTGTTCTTTAAAAATATACCTTGGTGAATTTAGGTGAAGAGCTTGAAGTTAGCTGCCAATCTCTAAGCATCTGGTGAGGAGATAGCTCACTTCACCTAATTTTTTTATAGAATACATAGACCGCCAGTAGAGTAAGAGTAAGAGGCACTTAGGGAGCGATACCACTAGCTGCCCGCCGGTGCAGCGACAGCCGCAAACAACCGCGCACACCGCGGGCGTGAAATGTGTTTTAGTTTTTTACATACACAGGGTGAAATCGAATTTATGAGCAAATTTTTGAGGAGTGACTTATAACACGAACCTGTACAACTTTCATTATGGAGCCAACTCAAACAGTGCGAACAAAAAATCTGCTGTTCCATACAGAAGTGCAATATCTACTTAGCGAAATGTATGGAACAGCTGTTTTTGTTTGTTGTATATCTGCCTTCTACAGAAGCTGCGGGTCGGCAACCGCGACGGACGCGGGTGAAATCCGCATCGTGAGTTCTTAGCCTTCGACCTACAACGCACTTGCGGGCAGGCCGCATTTCAATTTCTATATGAAACCGCGTGATATCAACGCAGTGACTTGCGGCCAGCCGTCAACACCGCTCAGGGGGGCAAGTCAGCTATTTTTATAATTTCGTCATTCCAACACGATCCCATTGTCATTTTGCTAAAAGTTCGTAATCTGCTAAATTCATAATGGTCGATCATCGGTCGGTCGAATTAAAAGCAATGACTGCACAATGACGTTCTAATGGTAGGTCACTGATCAAAGGAACTGGAACTGAATGGAAGGTCAGTCATTCAGTTGTCATTTTGTACGAGATTACCATTCTGTATCATTTCTTTTAATGGCGTGTCAGTGGTTGACCATTGAAAAGTCATAATGACGCCATTATATTAGTAGATTACCAAACTTGTCAAAATCAACAATTATGAAATCAATGATAGACCATTCTGAGACTATTGTAATAGCAGACTTGAGGCCCTGGTTGTCTTAGAGATGTGGCGGGCCGCACATCTATTGTTATGAATTTGTAATTGCTGCCACTAACCATTAATATAGTGGAAAAGAAATGCTTGTAATTGACGACGACATGCGGCAAACATTAATAAAACCGAGACGATACGGTTAGCCGGAATACGGCGCGTCGCAAGTGCGTGTGTTTCTGTGTTAACATTTTCTGAAAGATTGTACGAATGATAAAGATGTGAGAGGGTAAAGCTGTCAGGAGGATAAGCTAAATTGTTTCATCCTCTCCCTGATATTTTATATAGGATGGATATAAAGGTAATATTAGATAGATGGGCCTAGGGGGCCAGTATCCAACTGAATATTTTTAAACTCTTAGCTTTCGATATTTGGAAAAGAGTCTTGAATTATTAGATAAGTTTTTTTTTAAGAATTTTATTTTCTTTTGTGTTAAATAATGTTGCTCCGCAATAGGAGTTTATCCTGTACCGTGGGTAGGTATATTTACAAACGTCATATAAACTCACATACACAAACGCCTATTAGGTATAAAGGCCAAAATTCTTAAATTTAAAAAAATCTTTGCCCAAAATTGCAAGTACTTAATATTTTTACAAAGTTCAGTATTTAATTTAAGTATAAAGTGGATACCATTTTTTATCTCTTTATGGCAACACAGAATTTGATTAACCGAAGTATTTCGGTCAAGCGTGTATCGGAGCAAAGGTTAATTACTTCAAGCGTTCCGGTCGAGATAAGTGTTGGTACCTAACATTTGCGATCACTGTTTCTTTTTATCTCACTACAAGCCAAAAGAAGAGTTCATTTCTCTTTGGTCACCTTCATTTAATGACTAGCTTTCGATTGAGACTTCGTCTGCGTGATTTTTTTTTACAGTTCTTTTTTATTTCATAACAAAATGTTGACAGCCAGTTTCTAAGGGTGTTACCAGACCAAACGATCGATCGTCGATCGACGGCATCGATCGATGATAGAATGAATTAGTCGACGTTAATTGACAGTTTCCACCAGACCAATCGATCAATTGTCGATCGACGATCGATCGATGGTAAAATGGATTAGTCGACGTCGATCGAGCTGCTTGTTTATTATTAGTGATGGATTATAAATTAGCCACGGGTTAATCGATCAACGTCGACCGATGCCATCGACCGGCATTCGATCGATTAGTTAGTCGAACTGTATCCGTCGATCAGCCAAAGCTACCACACCAATCGATCAACATCGATCGATGTCGACCGATTGGTGTACGATGGCGATTGGTGTAATAACACCCTAACTCTCACACTCACTTAATATTGATAGCACTCAGGGATACACTATCACAGTTGTTTGTGGTCGTTCAGGGTAATCTACGAAACTGCTGATCCGATGTTGAAAAGTTGTTTGCCAATTGGAAGCTACGTTATCCCTGAGTGCTTTAGGTTATATTTTTTTATCAAAAAATTAGGGGTCCGTAAAAAACAAGTGAACGAAGTCGCGGGCAAAAGCCAGTTAATTTGTATTACATATTATGTATCTGAAGAGCAAAATGGCAAGTTTCACTTGAAGAATGCTGCTGAATTAAAAGGGTAAATGTCGCAGGGAAATTCCAAGGAATTTAGTGAATTGATCAAATCCTTGAAACTGTTTTAGTGAAACGATAAAATAAACAAGTCAGGACTCGCATAACTCTCTCATAATTTGATCAAATCACTAATTTTCTTCAGGGAAATGACCCAAAAGAGTTGTTATTGTATCATCTGCAGTGATTTGACCAAATCCTTTAGGGATTTAGTAAAATTCCTAATTGTATAATTTTCCTGCGACATAATATGTATTTATGGAGATGTTGGTGATATAAATAAGTGTTGAATAGCGTGTTATTTGTGAAATGATTATATTTTAAATTCTGACTGTTTAGTAGGTAGTTATGAAGAAGACAGGATGTGATGAGAAAAGGGAAGATTTTTCTGAATAATTATTTGCATGATACTTTCACGTGTTGAAACGCAATTTGGTTTTTAACCTTCAAAAAAAAGGAGGTTCTCAGTTCGACACGTATGTTTGTATGTGTGTTTGTTCGCGTTTATCTCCCGTATAGCTGAATTAGCTGGATTTTGATATGGTTTTCAGAAAAGTGTTTGATACATTCTGTAGAATGTTTTAGTATACAACAAATATAAATTTATTTAGCGCTTTTTGAAAAAAGCAATATAAACCAAAAAAATATACATAGAAGAAGTTTTGGCTTCTTTCAGGACTTTCAATCTCTGTTTTAACTGTGTTGCTGTTTCTTTATGGATTTGGGCGATAAAGAGGCACTAAAAAAACTTTATACAAAAAAGCGCCTTCAAAAACTAAATAGTGACAGTCGTTTTTGAAGGCGGTTCTCTTTTTTGTAAAAAGTTTTAATCTGTGCTTTTGTACAGCTTGCTCTTTGATGTAAAGGGTTATTTTAACATTTTTACGTTATTTTCGACACGGTTGACGCTCTGGCTGAGGGATTGGCTGTTGCGCTGCGTGTCGCAGGTTCGATTCCCGCACGGATCAATTATTTGTATGGCCTACAGGTAGTTGTTCCGGCTCTGGTTGTTTGTATATGAGGATATATGTTTGTAAACGCACTCACGATACAGGAGACATTCCTAGAGTGGGGTATAGATTTTTTTTTTTAATAAAAAAAAACATATTGAATTGCCTGTACTTATCTTACGTATTAATAGCAATATAGGTTATTAGCTCTTCTCATTTTTATCGTACATACGTGGCTCATCAAATCTGACGCATCTATTGGCGCCAGATGAAATTTGACTCATGCGATAAGGATATAAAGCTCATGGTACGGTACCAAGTACCAACATATGCACATAATTCTATCCTTGCCTAAATCGGATGAATCACTAAATTACTACACCAAAAGCATTATCTGTTTACAATTCAACTCAAGCGCATGAGAAATGTCACTTCGCGATTCAAATATAGAGTTTGGTAATTCGTCATCTGTCGGGGAATTCGGAAATGGAACACATTTTTCAGTCTTAATATATCCGTATGTTTGTCCGTATGTCTGTTAGTGTAGTCGTTAGTCATCATTTGTTTTTAGAATTTTTCAGCAACTGAAAACATTTGAGAGATGGATTTGCCAACCTTAAGATTTGAAGGAGAGAAATGTGATATAACAGGTCACACCCATTTGACCGTTCGAAGTGGTAAAAGCTTCTATGCATTTCGTAACGCTTCTAAGAATGAGTGTCTGAAATAATCATGGCGAGATTCATACATTGATTTGTATGAAAAAAAAAGTAATTTAGAGGGTTTAAAATATTTTCCAATGTGAAGAATACATTGCCAGGAGTAGATTGATATACTTAGCATATTTTTAAACCTCCGCCTAATTAAAATATTACTAAATGAAAATAACACTTTTTCGTTTCATCTCGATGCCCATTTTGTGTTTAAAAAAAAAAAGAAAGTGACAAGCGATGTTAAAGGATCTATACAATTGACAGACAAGAGATGTGACAAGTGTGTGGAAAAAAATAATCATAATTTGTGATATTATTTCCCATAAAACAATGCAATTTAAATGTAAGAACTGCGAAACGGCGGCTGTCGGTGTCACTGTTACTGTCAGTCCCCGTCCGTTCTGAAATAATGAGCTTTTCGTTAAACTATTAACTTTTTTTTTGCGGGGTTTTAAATACGTAAATGCCTGAAGATACTCTTTAGGTTTTTTTTTTTTTTATATTGTTATAGGCTTGCGTTTTACCGCAACTCACCTGAACCCAAGAATATAAGAATTAGAATTTCAACTTCTCTAAACATCTTTATTTTTTTGTACAAATCCTGCCATGATTCTTTTCTGTATGGATAACACTGATGGCAGGAGACGGTCGGGCCCATCTCTTTGGGAATATAAGATTTAGTTACCCAATAAGTTAAACAAAAACGGCACTACTAGACTACTACTGTCTGTACTGTACTGTCGTGTGGTGCCAGCCGCGAATAGCACCACCCCATTTCTACCCGTGGGTGTCGTAGAAGGCGACAGAGGGATATTGACCAGAGGATGGGCAGCAGCGTCCTTCTGAGTACTATAACTCCTACTGCGATCGCCAAGCATGACGATTACAGCTGAACCCCTACTTGGAGGAGACCTATGCCCAGCAGTGGGGGTCTAAAGGTTGACATGATAATGATGACCCAATAATTATAAAACGAGCCTTTTATTTCGAAACTAGACAGAAAAAAATTCTTAATGGTTACAACAAAAATGAACCAAAATATCTCGAATTTCAGTTTGCCTTATGATATGATAGAAATGGCGTAGAGCAACTGTATATTACCACAAAAATTTATTTATTTATTTATACTTCATGCACAAAGGTACAAAAGCGGACTTAATGCCATAGGCATTCTCTACCAGTCAACCAAGGGTGATGAAGAGATAATATGGCGGGTGCATAACAATAATTATTTTAGTTCATGTATTGGCCAGAAACTGCGTACCCACAAACCTTACATTTCCTACCGCCCACCTACTATGAAGGAAACAGTATTTGTTTACACCGCAAGTTTAACTACTAACATAAGTCTAAAACAAACGGCTATTCCATGGTTTTATTGTCCATACACCATAGGTTTAGTATCAAATTGAACCGTACAATGCGTGCGACCTTTTTATAGATTTATCTGTTCCTCGTGATCGTGAATAGGGTTGGCGAGCACCCGAAAATCTGACACTTTTTTATTTTGACTTGTGTGTAAATAAAATGTACTATCTATTTTTTTTTGTTATTTTAGGGTTCCGTGCCTCAAAAGGAAAAAACGGAACCCTTATAGGATCACTTTGTTGTCTGTCTGTCGGTCAAAACCCTTTATCTCAGGAACGCGTGAAGGTATCGAGTTGAAATTAAAACCATATACTCAAGTCTACGGTATCTTGATGCTGTAAAAAACCCTCTATGTTAACGTGAAAAAAAGATACGGCCGTTTATGTCGCAGAAAACGCATTTAAAATTAAGTAGATTAAAGTATGGTTTAGTATAGAAGTACCTATGGATATGTATCTACAAATATTTACGGAACCCTCGGTGGGCGAGTCCGACTCGCACTCGTCCGGTTTTTTCTTGTGTCCCACTGCCGGGCAAAAACCTCCCCTGTCTCCTTCCAAATTTCTCGTGCCTTGCGATCTCTGCTCACGCTTGCCCCGCAAATATTGTCAGATTGTCATACTCACTCTCTTTTCTGATTGATTTCGTTGCGAGGTCCAATAAGGCAACGGCGGTCGAATCGTTTCTCCGGGACTCGTCGAGCTTGATTGCCTCGGCGCTTTTCTGGTGGTCGCCACTGTTGATTCTGGCTTTCAGAGCTGGTATGAGGCCATACTATTTCATGTCCGAAGGGCATGTCGCAAAAAAAAACCACTTTCGCAGCGGTCGGACTTAGGACGATTACATGTGTGATAGATCTCTTCTCTATCTTCCTTCCTTTCCTTCTCTGTATTCACTCCTATACCATTCTTTTTTTCTATTAAGCTACACTTGAAATAAGGACCAAGAGTTAGGGTTTCCTCTATATATGTATATGACTTTGGTTTGACATGATAAGACTCAATGAAAAAAGAAGGGCCTTTTATTTATAAAACTTGACAGCTAAGCTACCACAGTTTTCCTATAACTTAAAAAAAAAATGGTTTTGAATAAGTTTCGTTAAAAGCTCCACATACAAATAGTGGCAACCCTAATAAAAATGAAAGTGAAATGTATTTGAGAAAGAAAACTCGAATAATATTTTGTACTGCGTAGTATTTGTTTTCGAATACTTACTATGATGATTTGTAGTAATACAGTAAGTACCTCTTCAAACACGGTGGAAATTGGGGCCTCCACTTTTTTCAGACGCACAGTTTTCAGTCGCGCTGTTTTTAGTTTTCAACCGACTTCAAAAAGAAGGAGGTCCTCGATTCGACTGTATGTTTCTTTTTTATATATTTGTATTAGTGGTGGGTCGTTAACGATTTTTGGGTCAACGCAACGAAGCCGTTAATTTCATCCTGTTAACCTGTTAAAAAAGCCGTTAACGTAATTAACAGGTTTTCATTAATGTACGTAGCAGTTAATAGACGAAACTTTGTTCAAATTGAAAAAGGAGCTGACGTTACGCGGGCTGCTAAAACGAAAACAACGTTTTCGTGTTTTGAAGTTAGCTTGTTTGAGTGACTAGTCAATTTTAAATAATGATCAAAAGTTGACATTTAAATGAAATAAACTTCACTTAACAAATAAAAAAGTGTTGACCTTCAACCTGTCACTCAAACAAACTAATTTGATTGTAATGTTTACAAGTAAAAACCTGTTCGTTTCGGCAAGACAGAGCGGCGCGAGCCATGGAGCAAGCGAACTTAGAAACATAGATATCTCTCACTCTCGCTCGTACAATTTTAAGCTAGCGGCGTCTCGCTCGCTCGCATAGGCGCCCCGGCCCTCGCGTCAACTCGGCATATTTCGTAGAACGTGAACGAGAACGAGACGCAGAAGAAAAGAAACAAATAATTTTAGCGGGTTTTGCGTTAGCAGCTTCAGTTCAGATAAAGTTAGCGACTTTTGAATGCCTATTCGTTGAGTTAATAATATGCGCTTTGCCAAAATCGTTGAATGAAACAGTTGATAGATTTAACGGGTTTTGCGGCAAACAAAAAGCTGTTAATTTGTTAACATTAGATTAACAGTTAAAAAAAGCCGTTCGTTGAATTAACGCCCACTCCTAATTTGTATACGCGATTTCTCCGCCAAATGTAAATCGATTATGAAAATTTTTTTTTTTTATGGCTAGTTTATACCTACCTCAGGTGTGGGCCCATATAAATGGTATGGAAATTGATTTAGAGCTTTTTGAAAAAATCGACAAAAACCCAAATAAAAATACATAGGAGACGTTTTAGTTTCTTCAATCTTTGGAGTATTTTCAATCTCTGTTTTAACTGTGTTGCCGTTTCTTATTGGATTTAGATGAGAAGGAGGTACTAAAAAGCGGAAAATAAAAAGCGGTTTTACAAAAAAGACAACCGCCTTCAAAAACCAAAAGGTGAAAAATAACTAGAACACACATGACTTTAGTTTCGGAAGTCGGTGGCAATACAAAACAACGAACAGACCAAAGCCACCGACTTCCAAAACTAAAGTCAGGTATGTTCTGTGCTAAGGTTACGGGGTTCAAGCTATTTTCATTCAACATTTCATCAAAATTGTTTCAGCCGTTTCATCGTGAAACCGTAACAGACTGTTACTTTCGCATTTATAATATTAGTATAGATAAAGTATGGAAGTATTGATTGTGTTAGTATGAATGTTAAAACCAACGATTTTATATTTTTCATAAATGAAATTAAAACAAGGTTAAGTCTTGACGTCAATGTCGACTTTCCTTTAATGAATGCTGTATTTGTATACTTTTAAGGAACCACCATTTATTTTTGCGTAGGCATTTATTAAAATCTCTAACTATGTAAGTAAGATAAGATTTTATTTTCATATATTTCCGCGACCCAGTTATTTAGAGACCACTCATTTATTATAAAAAAATCTACACTAGGTAGGTACTTCTACTAACATAAATATTATAGATTGAGATAATCATTATAAATAATTATAGATTGAGAACAACGGATTAACTGACTGTGTTGCCGAGTTCGTCCGACTAGTTTCGATGGCATACGGCCACCTTTCTCAAGGAGTTCCACAGGATGACACGCCGCTGCGGACACAGGAACGCGACGGAAAGCGATCGGAGTTAATAAATATTATTATTTACCTATCTACACTAATATTAAAAAGAGGAAAGATTAGTATTTTTGTATGTTTGTAACGAATAAACTCAAAAACTAATGGTCCGATTGCAAAAATACTTTCCATTAGAACTACATTATAATTATCCCTGTGTGATAATTAATTGGCTATAATTCTCAATTGGAAAAATTGCATTGGCAAAGTGCTAACTAACTCCACAATAAAATTTGAAATGTGAAATTGGTTGTTACGTCTTCACGGTTAAACTACTAAACCGATTTTAATGAAATTTGGTAAAGACTAAGCTTGAACACCAAGAAAGGATATAGGCTACTTTAAAATCCGCGACTTCGTCTGCATCCGCGATAACCGACATTCACGCGAACCCGTCTAAAACTCTAAACTTCATATTATAAAGAGGAAATATTTGTTTGTTTGTTACCATTTACATCAAAACCTACTCGATCGATTTTAAAAATTCTTTCACCATTAGAAAGCTTCATTATCCCTGAGAAACATAGGCTATATTACATTATGAAAAAATTAGGGGTCCTTAAGAAAATTCACGCGGACGAAGTCGCGGGTAAAGCGGTAGTTTATTTTAAATTGGTGTTTTATTTTATTTGTATTTAGTTTGCAAAAGTCTTTAAAAATCAAGATCTACAAGATATTACGCCATCATTCTTACTAACGGTGTTTTCAAAGTGATCGATCTTGGCGAACTTATTAATCATATAAATAAAATAGAATCAACATAATCGATAAAAAACTCGGTTTCACTTGACACTTTGCCCTAGTTGCACCAGTGATACTACATAGTAGGTACATCTTACAGTAAAAGGTCAGAAGGTCCATGATAACATCCCATAAGTACGTCATACGCCCAATCAGACATTAATTCAGACATTAATTCTGAAACTTGAGCATTACGGACTAGGTAAACTTGCGCTTAGTTTAGTGAAATCTTATTTAAATGATAGACAGCAGCAAGTTCAAATAAACGGGGTGAATTCACATGGTTTAAAAGTACAAATGGGAGTTCCACAAGGCTCAATTTTAGGTCCTTTCCTCTTTTTAGTTTATATTAATGATCTTCCCCGGTTATTCAAAAACCAACCACAAATGGTGTTATTTGCCGATGACACGTCATTAATTTTTAAAATAAATAGACGGGCTCAAAATCTTGACATCGTAAATAACGCCTTACTGGAGGTACAAAAGTGGTTCACGGCTAACAATTTAGTATTAAATGGAAATAAAACTAAGTGCATCAGATTTGCTTTGCCAAATGTCAAAAATAGTGAGTGTGACATAGTATTGAATAAAGAGAAACTGGAATTCGTCGATAAAACCGTTTTTCTGGGATTGACGCTCGACTCAAGGCTACAATGGGGTCCTCATTTAACATCTCTCGCAGGACGGCTAAGTTCGGCAGCATATGCTGTCAGAAAGATCCGGCAATTTACTGATGTGGATACCGCGAGACTGGTCTATTTTAGTTACTTTCATAGTATTATGTCTTACGGTATTTTATTGTGGGGAAGAGCTGCAGACATCGATTCTATTTTTATTCTGCAGAAAAGAGCCATCAGAGCCATTTACAATCTGCGTATGCGCGATTCTCTAAGGGAAATGTTTAAGGAAATTAACATAATGACGGTGCCTTGTCAATACATCTATGAAAACATCATGTACGCTAGAAAAAATCTGCATCTTTTTGATAAAAGAGGTGACAGACATAATTATAATACTAGAAATAGGGACCAACTAGTTCAACCAGGTTTCAGACTGGCTAAAGTAGATTCATCTTTCATGGGGTACTGTTTAAAGTGTTACAATAAAATACCTCCCCACATTGTTCAACTAAATGAGACAAAATTTAAGTCTTGTATTAAACGCACGCTATGCAGCCGAGCATATTATAAGTTGAGTGATTACATCACTGATAAAAATGCTTGGCTGGATGCTGGTCTAGCTCCACAGCCATAAGGGTTCATAGATTAATTGATTAGCATTTGTAACAATTTTTGGAGCTGCTGAAGATGTAGATCTATATTACCTTTGCATTGTATAAACTCAATGTGTTAGTATTATAAAATTTTTCGTAGCACATACATGTGAGCACTATATTCTTTAAAGCTACCATTTACGAGGTATACCTCTCATTGACTTGAATATGCCCTGGCGGTTGGGAGAGTCATGCTCACTTGAATGTCTCGCTGCCGGTGGCGCATGTGTTGGATCATTCGGTTCCCTTCAAAATGGTTGAGCTAAATGGTGCCGATCCATGCGTCATGTTCGTGAACGGACGCCGTCGGTTGGGACTGGTCATCTCTTAGCTGCCTCGGTTATTTTAAATTTTGGTTTGAATTGTTATTATAACTATATTTTTCTCTAGACCTCTTTTAACATGCAAGACGTGTTACATTGTTCTCACATTGTACCCTTAGATTCAACATGAATGATGTAACCTAAATTTGTAAAATTTAACTGATTTTAAAAGAGTGTTCATGGAGTTTCTTGCTCGTTCTTCTCCATAGAAACCTACTGTTTGGAACGAGCAACTAGCTTCAACTTTCTGACTGACTGACTCTGACAATTCAAAAGTACCTGTAAATGGTTTAATTGAAATAAATGATTTTGAGTTTTGAGTTTTGAATCTGTCGCATTTTCAATTAATATTACATCATAATAACTTGCACCAGTAATATAAAGATTTTAGTTTTACTTTATTTTTAGGTACCTATCTACTGTATTTGTTTGGGAAATATTGCCTACACTTTTGTAAACGTGGTTTTCACCAATAGAAAGAGGAATTATTTAGAAAGGTTGTATCAAAGGCGTTCGGCTATAGATTAGTAGTACTACCCGCGTGAAGCCAGGGCAGGTCGCTAGTATTATTATACAGTAGAGATGACTATGTTACTGCGTTTCCTTACTTGGTTTTTACGCCATCCATGTATTAACATATTTTTAAAGCATTCTTAAATTTTGACTAAGGACAACGTGATGTGAGTCATTAAACTATAAGTCGTCATAATTTGTTGTGCATTTCCTGAACACATGACATTTATACTCGCGACGAAACATTTGCACGAATTTCATAGAATTCAGAAATAATCATCTCGTTTTATCCGACATTAGGTTCAGCCCGCGATTTCGTCGCGTTGACACTTGGCAATAGTGAAGATTTTTCTGACGTTACTTAATACAAGCTTCTCCCGCGACCTGCATGAAATTTCTTATGGTCACCTAAGAGAGTTACAAAAAAATCATTAATAAAAAAAAAAACAGTTAGGTGCGATAGCAGAATAACTAAAAGATTGTGTGTGAGAGCGTGTATATGAGGATGTGTGTCCGTGTAAGTCTAATTGACACAAGACTAACGGATAACGCTACCTTTATGCCAAAGATTTCCCGGTAGATTCGGAGATTAAATAGTTCAAAAACAAAATAAACTCAAGACACAATAAAAATATCTTTCATTTGTCGGTCCTGTCATGCGTAAAATTTTTTGGGTGCGTGTTTTCAAATATTACACAAACTGGTTTTTCTGCTCCTTACCTGTTCACATGCACAGGTATGTCGCAACACACACATATCAACAGTACGTCCGGTGTATAGTTGCATTGCCGCCTACTGATTTCTTTGCTACCTATCTATCTATATGTCCATGTTTACGAAGCGATAATTTGAGTAAACATCAATTTTATTATTCGAATGAAATTTTGTCAGTGTGTGGGTAGGAAAGTATAATGTTTATTAATGAAATTGAATGTGTGTCACGTTGTTAATAGGTTATGTACAATGCGAATGGAGCTTAGGTTGCTAATATTTAGCGTACATTCGCGTACGTTACGTTTTTTTGTAATTTTGCTGTATCTGGATGCCCATTCCAGACACATTGATGTACCTGTATACTAGCTTTTTAAAAAAACAATACGTTGCTCCGCATTAACAATTTTCTACTAGAATGTCTCCTGTGTCGTAGGTGCGTTTACAAACATATAAACGCACATACACAAGCAGCCTGACCCGAAACTGAGATAATGAGCATCTTATCATCATCATCAGCCAGAAGACGCCCACTGTTGAACATAGACCTCCCCCATAGAATGCCACAAAGAGCGGCAACCTACCGCTTGCATCCACCGGTTACCTGCGACCTTGACGATATCGTCGGTCCATCTGGTGGCAGGCCTACCAACGCTGCGTCTTCCGGTTCGTGGTCGCCACTCGAGAACCTTTCCTCCCCATCGGTTATTGGTTCTTCGAGCGATGTGGCCTGCCCATTGCCACTTCACCTTGCATATTTCCTCGTTCCGGATTTTATCGCGCAAAGAAACTCCGAGCATAGCTCTCTCCATGGCTCGCTGTGTCACTCTGACCTTCTGTAGGAGGCCAGCAGTTAAGGACCACGTTTCTGTGCCATAAGTCGTCAACACTGGCAACACACACTGGTTATAAACCTTCTTCTTTAGGCACAATGGGGGGTGGGGGGTGATGGGTGGTGGGTATGGGTGTGGTGGGTGGGTAATAATTTGTTCGGGAGCACTTAGATAAAGCAAACGAAAAACAATTACTTGTGTAAAGCCTGTAGGTCTTTAATGTAATGTAGCCTGCAGGTCTATCATCCCACAAGCTCAGCTGAAGTTCAAACAAATGTTATGTTTATCGTTAAAACACTGCACTCCCTTCAATGCCGTCAGATCGACGTCACATCTCTCCAGATGACGTCATCGGCACACGGTATCTCTGGACGCCCACGCTTTGATAAAACAACAGAATCAAAGGTTATTTCTGATTGTTTTGGTTTCATTACATAGTACTTGCTTACATAATAATATTGAACAGGGTTTCTCTCTATTCCAATGTGTTCTAAGGCTTGTTTCGGTCAGTAAGTAATTGGACTCGATTCAATTTTGTACATAGGATCTGCTTAGCTTTTGTTGGGTCGGCTTCCAGTCTAACCAGATGTAACAGCTTGTTGCCTCGCCTTTGGTCTACCAATGGTCTACATCGACTGTGTATACGAACTTAGATAGAGGAACGCAGTATTATGTTAGACAGTGTACAGGTTACATCCGGAGCCATATGTCCAAAGACAGTTGTAATGTTTCTCCGGTACTCGTCGAGCTTCATTGCGTCGACGCTTTTCTGGTGGTCAGCACTGTTGATTTTGGCTTTCAGAAGTTGCAGTGGTTTGGGCATAGGTAGTGTGGCTGGTAACCAGATGTAGCTATATTCCGCGCGGAACTAGTTAGCCACGCGTTAGGTACGTGAGCAGTTAGGTACGTGAGTAAAATTTAAATTGTTTTCGATTAATAAAACGTTTTTAATCGGAATAAATGATATTTTGAAATGAAAACATACCCTACCTAACTTAACAAAATTCATGCGCTGCGTCCTGCGGAATAAACCGGTTTTTGAAAACATTCTCATTTCGTTTTCGTTCCGAACAAAATGTTGTACAAAGAATGGTTAGAAACGTTTTAAAAACGTTATTTTAAATAACGTTTCTGAGCCCTGGAGTATTGTCTACCTCGCCCGTCTCACCGCTCACATAGCTAAAGACGCGGCTAACTAGTTCCGCGCGGATTGTAAATACCAGTGTTGTACATATTATAGCGATTGCATGTCTGACCTCCACAACCTAGTTACTGGGCGATACCCCTTGGTAAGACAAGATAGATATACGAATGACAGCCGGGACCAAGAGCTTTAGTAGTAGTAGTAGTATGACGGGCTGGTGTCCGCAACTTCACGTCTCAGCGCGTATTTTGCGTACAGGTGGGAAGTAAATCACTTGATCCACCCGAACCACCACCAGACCAGAACCACCGTACCAGAGATTTAGTGTCTTCAAGCGTAATGCTGCCGTTGTCGCTTCTGGTTGGGTGAATAGGTGAAGCGGCGGGAGCCCTAACATGGTCTCCAATGCTGCCGTCGGAGTGGTCCTCATGCAGCCCGTGGTCGCCATGCAAACTAGTCTTTGCATACGCTGGAGTTTGTTGGCGGCTGTGATTAGCTTGGTCCTCGGCCACCATACTACCGACCCATAAGCATCATGGGGCGGAATAACGCGCTGTACAGCCATAGTATTATCTTGGGGGATAGGCCCCACTTCTTACCTATAATTTTCCTACATTGCCAAAAGGTGATGCAGGCCCTGTTTATTTTGTTGTCTACAACGTTGTAGTACCAAGAGCTTTATGTAATATTCGAGACACGGAGGGATCTTGGTACCGAATGGATGGTCACTCAACCACAGACCGACCGCGGCAAGCTTAATCTAATCATGACTGATCGAGTTCAGTTATAAATTCTAGACCCACTAGGGGTAAAATTTTTCGTCGGTAGAACTTTAGTCATTTCGCGGTAATCAAATCCACCAAATACATATAAACAGCACGCTTCCCAGACCATGGAGGGGCGGTTGCGTAAATTTCAGCATTAAGCTGAAGTTCTAAGTTATCTCACGGGATCACAATATCCTATGTGTAAAGCTTAATTATTTGACTAATTCCCAGAAGTCCAAACTCAAGGTTTGTCGAAGATCAACGGAGCGCAGTATACTATCATGTGTTAAATTAACGGATCGAGTTCGAAACACTATACTGCGCTCTAAAACAGGAAGAGCAGGCAAACGTGGCTCATTTAATAAGGCTGCCTAAATTAAATAGGACTGACCAGGATATGTCTGCCGCATGCCGGACAAACTTTGGTCTCAGGTTACGCAGAACAGTGGCCTGAGATAGTAAGACGGGGTCGCGGCAGGCTACGAAGGAGATGGCGAGCGACCTTCAAAACTGGAGGGATGAAGCACAGGATGGGGAAAGATGGAAGGCATGCCGGGAGGCCTTTGCCCAGAAGTGGGACAGAATAAAGCTAGGCTAATATCTGTATGTGTGTAAAATCGTCCGTGTGGTGTCGGACGTAAAGAATAGCACCATCCCATATCTTCCCGTGGGTGTCGTAAGAGGCGACTAAGGGACTAACCAGAGAATGGGCAGCTGCGTTCTCTGTGCCTTTGTAACAACCATATTGCGATCGCCAATCCGCCTGCCAAGCGTGGCGATTATGGCAACCCCCCCCCCCCTTGGGGAGGCCTATGTCCAGCAGTGGACGTATTTCGGCTGAAATGATGATGATGATGATGGTGTGTAAAATTTGAGTTATTTCCGTATAGCCGTTTAAGCGTAAAAGAGTGAGAAACATCCATTCATCCTTCCTTATAAACTGTCGCGTTTATAAGAGTAGGATAGCAGAAACTCAAACACGCACTAGAGGGTGTGCTTACAATTTTGTGTGGATATCATACCGAACATTATACGGGGTGCTACCGAGAAAAATATTAACTTTGGAACGGAGCGAGTTTATGGAGATCGTTTCGGATATTTGTGATATTGTAAAACAAGGTTTTATTCGGGTAGAATGCTGTTCTTTACGCTCTCTCGTGTGGAACTGTAGAATTGGTGATTGTAAAGGGGTGTAAAAGTAAAAATGTTTAGAGTTGTGATATTGTTATGTCACACAGCTGTACTTTTTTTTCATTGAATAACGTTATGGTTGTACTTTTTTTTATTATAAGCATCGACAACGATGTTTATAATAAGTATTTGCTTATTCATACAGGATTTTTTTTAAACACTACAACCTCGCAGGACTATAATTATTCAGGTTTGGCTTATGCGAATTCCGCCGCTCCAAACCCCCACGATGGAGGAAGTACATGAGGATTTCCACCGCGCAACAAAAAAAAAAGGACTATATTCAGGTCTATTCTAGACCCCCACACAAATAAAGTTTAAGCCCTGCAGATATCCTACATTTGCGGGCTTAAGTTTGTAGATAGACAAAAACCGTTTCTATAAGGGCTATATTTCACCGGGACACCATGGTGGCGCAACCAGTCGCCGCCACCAACAAAAGGTATGCCACTGGTTACGCCACCATGGTGTCCCAGTGAAATATAGCCCTTAACGTGTCCATAGTACCTAAGAATCGAATTAACATAGCTTGTTAACTCAGCACAAGGCTAAAAATAACAAGATAAACTCCCGATAGTACACTGTATCACGATTTGAACTCAACAACAGCATAATCAATGCAATTATGACACTGCTTGTCAATTCCGTGTATATGTTACGGTCAAAACTCTTAGCCAGTCAAAACTACTTTTGACTACAAACATCAGTCAATAGTCCTTATGACCAATTTAGACGGATAGATGGGATCCAGGGAGCTTGATTTGAGAATAAAAACTTAAACTTGTCCAACTATGATGATTTATTTTATTTGTAACATCACAACAACGGAAAGACATTACGGTCACAGAGTAGCAGAGAGAGCAGTGACAGTGACGGGTGTAGGCCACAGACAAGCACAACTAGAGAGAACATAGATTATAAAAAGACGACAGATGGCAGTATTGTCGACAGTTTAAATGTATCCTTATTATTTAGAAACCAATTCGTTAGTACGTTCTTTTTTGTGGCCCTTTTATCATCTTCTGATTTGTAGTGATTTTTATAACTAGGGACAACTGAAAAAAAAAATGTAGTAGCGGAATCTATTTTTGTCATAATTAGGGGGTTTTGACTGAAGCCAGTCAAATTAGTTTTGACCGGTTAAGAGTTTTGATCTTCCCGTGGGTGTCGTAAGAGGCGACTAAGGGACTCACCAGAGAATGAGCAGCAGCGTTTTCTGTGCCTTTGTAACAGCCATACTGCGATCGCCAACCCGCCTGCCAAGCGTGGCGATTATGGCAAAAACCCCCCTTTATGGGAGGCCTATGTCCAGCAGTGGACGTCTTTCGGCTGGAATGATGATGATGATGAAGAGTTTTGACTGTAACATTACTACAATTTCCTGACAAGTTGCATATACGAACTCTTTTGCATACAACTGGGGAAATCCGAATAACTAACTGGCTCCACGAATAACATGGTGAATTATGGTAATGCGAAATATTTGCTATTCCTGTAGACGTTACTGGTTGATAATACTGTTCCAATTTGCATAAAATATGTTAAGTCATAAGTGGAAAACGTTTTGCTGTGTGGTATTTGTGGGTTGGTGGTAGGTGGTATAAATCTTTGGGATTTATGGCGTTGAAGATGGTGTGTGCGTAGAGCGAGCTCTTGTGTGGTCGTAGGTCTAAATATTATGTATTTTTTACTCCGCTGTTCATTGCGGGGTCCAAGATAGTTGTAACATTTGTCCGAGCTTCATTGCCTCGGGACTGTTCTGGTGGTCGCCACGGCGGTTTGGTATGTAAATATTGTTGCTTTTAAACAAGTAATAAATATAAATATTTCCTAGGTAGTACTCTTTGAACCGAAACTTGTACTGGTGTCTTTTGTACAAAATGTTAGAAGTTCACGGAATTTTTCCTTGATTTAAAAAACCTGATGTTTTCCACTTCTGCAGCGCGTCTAGCATGTTTGCTGTAGCACGAACTCACGATTTTTGTGCCATTTTGAGGAAAAAGACAATAAATACAATGAGGGATAGCAGCAACGGCAAATAATTTGAAAACCCTAACCGAGCTACATGATACACCAATGTTAAGACCTCAGTGTGTCACCTTGCTCGTACGGCAGCGATAAATAATAATGTTGTCTAATTATTAAATACCTTAGTTCATAGGGATTTTTACTAACCAGTAGATCAGTGTTATCAAATTAAATTAAATCAATTATATTTTCATTTTCATTTATTCATTGTACATACATATCTATTAAATTATATTTTTAAATATTAATAAAAAATAAAAACATTTAAAAATATAAAAAATAGTAGCCCACCGGTATTGGGAACAGGGTTCAAGCTACCGGTGGTCAGGGCTCCTGAGAGAGGAATCTCCTAACAATACGCGCCGTGTCCAGGAGTACCGCTTTCTGTATCAAGCCCTTGATCCAGCTGCCCAACGAGAGCCTCCTTAGATTTTAATTATTATTAATATTATTACGCAGGGTTTCTAGTCCTACATTTATTAAAAAAATACAATATTAATATTCCATTCATTATAACATTACATTTTTACTAACTTTATTAGACCGCTTTTTGTCTGACAAGCGGAGAGTTTACGTGTGACATATATTTTCAAACGTTGAGAAGCAAATGCTTCAGTTAGCTTGTAATAAAATACTTCCTACAAAACCTAAACCAAGCATCAACACACACCACACACCACACTCCTCCCTTATTTGCAGACGATTGTAAAACGCAAAAATTGGCCTTTGCTACCGACCCGTCACTTCCGGCCGGCCCGCCACCGGACATTCCTGCCATAACCTCTACCGGCCAACGAACCATAGCTTCATGGTAAAAAAGTTGCACCTCTATATAAAAACCGGAATCGTCTATTGCAATTTTTAGTCTTCGATGAGGAAAAAAATAATTATATTATTATTTCCAATGATTGTGTAAATGGATAGGCTGCTAAGATTTTATAACCGTAAGTAGCAAGTTGCTATTGCTTGCAACTTTGTTCGCATCAATTTTCTAACGGTTCTAAATGTTTTGATAATGATTTAACTTGCTGTTTACAACATGTAATTCATCATCATCTGCCTAGCCTTCAAACAGTCGGTTAACGTTAAATACGGACGGTTAAAAGCTACTATGACGTGAGATGTATAACGTTCGTCAAATATAACGGGTCGTTTCATGACATAAAAAATTCAGTGTGTACTTATGTACGCGCGTGAGAAGTTATACTTCTTCGAGTCACAAAATAGCAACGAAGGCAGTAAGTAGTTCAGCATGTACGTTTAAATTAAATTTCACTCTCATCATTTTTTCATAACGCGCCTAAAGAAGTATAACTTCAAAAATCCGTCAGTCAAAGTTATTCAAAAAGAGATTCCATAATATTTTGATGTTTGACGTAGCTGTTTGACAACACAAAATTACGTTGACTGGTCGGTTATGGTAATAGTAACTTTTTGACGTACGTTAAGACCACCATTTTGTGAAACAACCAATTTTTTTGGTTTGACGATAGTTAGCGCCATTTTTAGAAACTATTACCCGTCATTAAAGTATAGTTGAAGTAACCCGCCATAAGTCGCGGGCAAAGTGCTAGTAAAACAATAAAAAGACTTAACATCGGCAACCAACATTTTGTATAACCAGTCGTTTGCCAAACATCTTTCTTCTCAACGAGAACCGCTACATTGTACCGGTTTACCCTCGGGAGTAATCGCGTGTGGTCTTAATAATATATACTAAATATTATGCAAGGAAACCGGCAACGGAAGGAAGAACGCATAAGGAGACGTTCACATCCACGGTGCATTCTACGGTTTCTACGAACTGTACTCCTAGAACCTGGTTACTAACTTACTGTTATTCCTTAACTTAAAGTACCTATCACAAGTTAAGGAATGACAGTAAGTTATACATACTTTTTTTACGTCCGTTTCGCAAAATGTCATCTTGAAAAATTTGGTCACTGGCGCAAAACGTCATTTTCTCAAAATGTCATTTTAAATAGTGTTTTTTTGCAAGGTACATCGTATTCATGTATGATTATGTAATTCCTGTAATTTATGTAAGTAATGTAAACATCTTTTTTAAAAAGAGTAAGACAAGTATGGAGTTTCTTGGCCATTCTTCTTCATACGAAACTACTTTAGGGAACGGGCAACTAGAATCAATTTATCTCATTTGACGTTCAAAAGTTCCTTATAATTAACCCCCGACGTAAAAACGACGGGGTGTTATATTCAATTGAAATAAATGATTTGACTTTGACTTAGAACTTCAGGCTACCTGGCTAGGATCGATCCACTTGGTAGAATCGTATTACCATACCTAGGTTTTGATTCTGAGAAAAACAATCGGAAAACCAGTCTATGTTTAATGGGAATGCAGTGTAATAAAATCTCGAATAATTAGTTTTTAATACGGATATGTAGTAGGATCGCATATAGAACAAACTAGAACATTTTGTGATAACATTAAAATTAGATTAGAAGTTCTCCCACTACACACACATACATCATGATGAATGTTGTCAATTTCTTGCAAAGTCATCAAACATTAGTCAAAGAATTCGTCCCCTTCCTCCATTGTAAACTGACCCCCTCTTCGCAATAAACCTATCCGACAGAAAGGTCAATATATCTTCACATTTTCTTCGCTTTGCCGCAGTTTGAAACTCAAGTCACGAATGCGTTCGAAATAAAAGATTCGATTGTTGACTCATCGACGTCAGAATCGAAATGTTTTCCCGCGTAAAGTCCGCAAACTGCCAAGTTTATCAAACATTCGGAAAAGTAAAACATTATGCTTTAAACAACCTTATCTACAAGCAGATAAGGGCCAGTTTTTAAGGCTTTGTGTTAAACGTGATGGCAAATAGATTGTCAAATGTATAAATAGTGCAACGGTGCGTTCCGCGAATTCGCTGCGTTCATTTTCCTCGTCGAATGGAATGCGCCTCCTGACGTCATTTGGAACGCACCTACAAATAATACGGCCAAATTAAATTGTCTGCATTCTATGTTTAAATTTGAATTGAAAGCAGGCTCTAGGAATAAGTGGTATGTTATAAGCTGAACGCTTTTAAAAGTCAAGGCGTTGTATGAGGTTAGTTTAAGTTTTATGTCTGTTTATTTTGATCGGTTATCGAGTGCAGGATAACGGTTCTCATAGGTCGTACGAATGACCGATAGGAATGTTTTTATTAGTTCTAAAAATAAGGCGTTCTTATTACTTATCGCATGGAATTTATGCTTATGGTGTATTTGGACAGGTGATGTGAAGGCAGGTTACATGTATATTATGGAGCTTGTATAATTTTAGAATTGTATTCTTTCTTAATGACGCTTAATGTCTTAATTAGTAACGCCATGGATAGGTTTAATTAAGATAAGGTGGTCAGGAAATGGCTGCTGACATAACTGTCTGTTAAGAATCACTCATTTTGATTACCATTAAAGGGTGCGTCAAACTGGGCACACGGTATATTACCCGCGGGCTCATTGACCAATTAACGAAAAAGGACCCCAAGATTAAAAATACCTTTTTTTAAAAGGGTACCTATCTTTGTTCTGTCTGCTAGTACCTTATCATGACCGTTTATCGTAATGATTATTAAGTGGCCTTATTAAACATTAACGGCTTCTGGGTTTAAAATGTAGGCTCCACTGGTAGTATGTTACCAGGCTTAACCATCGTCTCTTGGCGTCGGCGCAGTACGTTTTCTTCTTCCATTCCGTCATGTCAACTGTCAGAGACAGTAGAGTGACAGTCTGTCACTCTATCACTGACTCCCTTTCATTCTTCACACAACCCATCCATCTTTTCTTTGGCCTTGTCTCTCTCTCCATCCATCCTTCCTCTTCTATGTCCAAGTCTGTAAAATGGACATTAAACCATGCCAATTCAAACAAAACTGCTATTAGCAGAAAAGTGTATAACCACTTTAACATAATTCATCAACAAAAGAAAGTATATGTCAGGCATACACTGTTCTTCACAAAAACACGAGACAAAACGCTAAAGTAAAGAAATATTTCCAAATCATTTGTCCGTAAGTCCGTCGTAAAATAACAAATAGGCAATAATTAGTCGCCATTTTGAAATGCCAACAATGCATTGTGAAAACGAAACTTTCCTATTTAAAATGTATTTAAAATAACAAGGATACTTTTTGCTGGTCTTTCGCTGAAAATATAAAACGTTTTCAACCTTATTTTTGACTGGTCACGATCTATAAGTAAAGTTGTGTACCAGCAAGGCAAACATTGTGTAAAATTATCATTTGTAAACTTAAAGACGAGCGTTCCCAGGTTTATCATCATTCACCTAACGGTGATATAATTGATTGCTTACAATCAATCAATTAATCAATCACTGTAGTCTCTAAACAATGGGAAGATAATCAATAAGTAATTATTTTAATCAATCGTTTATTACAGGAACTGTATGTAAGTGTTTCAAGCTGAGATACATCATCGTCTACCTAGCCGTTTCCTAACTATATTGGGGTCGGCTTCCAATCTAACCGGATGCAGCTGAATACCAGTGTTTACATAGAGCTGCCTATCTGACTGCCTATCTGACCTCTTCAACCCAGGTAGTGTAACACGATACTCTTAACAAGTCTGGTGGTCAGTTTTGGGGTTCTAACCACTAACTAACACCAACGACTACCCATAACGCTTGTAAAAGATCTCCGAAAGACACGCAGGACCAACGACTTCATGTGTTTTCTGATGAGGATCAGAAAACACCGGAGGGGGTTTGTTAGGAGACACGAGTGGCTGGTGAGACACATTCGAGGTGTAAAAGGACACATCACTAAGCATCATGTCACTGCTGGATTCAGCAGAATATCAGCGTCAGGTATATTTCCCTGACACATGTTGAGCTGGACTCCCATTTGGTGCAACCTTGAGACGTACACCGCACTTTGTCTAATCCTTGTTTGATTTATTTATAACAGCTTATACTATCATTACAGGGGTCTTAGACTAAAAAAACTATACATATACTTACAATAACAACAATTAAAATAACAACATTATTAAATCATTACACCACTGTAACACCAAAACATAGCATACACAAAATAAAATAATAGCTATTACTATTAAATAATTACTTATCGTGTAAGTAATTATTCAATAGTAACAGTATTTATAGTAACAGTATTATACATAGTCCACACTAATCTCTAACATAATTTACGTACCTACTGACATTTTTTATAATAATTACTTAATATTTTGCTCGTAGCTTAACATAAATGTAATAAAATGTAATAATGATTCTGTCATTTTTATAATTTATAATTTAATTAATTTATTTTATTTTGTCAATTTAATTTATAGTTATTTCTATTTTTATTTTATTTTTATTTTTAATGAGATGTAATATTTATGATCTATTTATTTTACAATTTTATTTTAGGTTTTTATCTGTTTTAGAGTTTTAGAATTAAATTGTATAATTGTGCGTATATAGACCTGTGTCTGAAACAAATAAATTATTATTATTATTATAAATATTTGTTTGTTTTTTTGTGTTGTGATATATGTCTTGTGTGCACCAAATAAATGTTTTATCTATTTGTCTTCTCTATGAAGCCATTTTATTACGCATTCTGTACTTACATTAAGTAACATTAGCCAAACATTATTGCTGGAAAAGGACTTTTATTTGTCTTATCCCGTGTTACTTGTTAGGATCGGCGCAGCACATTTTCTTTCCATTTCCATTCCGTCTTGTCAATCGTCATGCTATCATTGATTCCCTTTTTCATCAAACTTCAAAAAGGAGGACGTTCTCAATTCGATTGGTATTTTTTTTATGTAGGTATGTACACCGATTACGCTAAAATGTATGATCCATCATCATTATTCATCATGATCATCATGATTCATCGCAAGTCGGCGGCTTTGGCTTTGCTTGTTGTTGCCACCGACTTGCGAATTGAAAGTAATTTTTTATTTTTTGAAGGCGGTTGTCTTTTTTGTTAAAAACTTTTTCTTTCATATCATTCTTCACACAATTCATCTTTTCTTCAGCTTTCCTCTTCTTCTCCATCCATATTTATATTCATAACTCTTTTGGTCACATGCGTTTAATTTCAAAAGGACTTTTTTATTGTGTGAAAAATCTTGGTTTACGGTTGTTCGCAATGTAAAGCATGGCATACATTCTGCTTACGAGTGCATTCAACGGTGCAGGGATCCTGAAGGTACCTATTTAAAGTTTAATTATGTTTTCTATTTGTTTTCGTGAAAAAAGATGTTGGACTTTCAATATCTTCATTGAAATCAAGGTTGGAACTGTACCTTCCATATATTTTATGCATTGATATCATGGCTAACAATAGGTCAATTAAAAGAAAACTATTTTTTTTCCTCTCTTAATTTGGGGAACTATTAAAACATTGTCAGTTGCGCCTCAGCTCACTTGGCTTGCAGCAATATTCAAGGTCTTTTTCCCCTTTAATTTTATGCAATCTTCTTGTCAATGCGGCAGGATTAAGGCGCGTCCCTGTGCAAAACGCAGTGCTAGCCGTTTTTTGTTCAGTTTTTCGGACCTACTACTCTATATCCAAAAAAAATATCAACAAACAAAAAATTTATTAAATTTCTACATATTCTTGACTCCAAAATGGTAGATCTGATTTTTGTTTACGAAGTATAGTATTTAACTAATCTCCTCACAACGAAACCACAGAAATGAGAAATAATTATTGAAAACATGCATCTCCTCGGCAAGTAACCATTAATTCGATTTTTACTAACACTAATGGATAGGCAATTTATTAATGAACATTTTGGTAGAATTTTTTTTTTCATAATCCCAAAATGTGATTTTATAAAGATTTAATTCTAATATCTGAGCGTGTTCGCTACTGTTTCTCTTGCGGCGGCGCAGAGGGAACGAATGCTCAAGGTCATTTGCTCAGGGTACCGCCTTAAGGTGTGCCATAACACCATCATAAATACCTGGAAGTCCGCTAATCCTACACTGTGACTCAGCACATATAATAAAGATCAAGTAAAGAAGACGAGTTCCAATAAATGAGGGGTCATTTCAATGTCCTCCATCGGATTTTTCCACACACCATTAATATGTTCCGGTTCTCGAATCGCGATATTAGATATTTTGGGGTACCGTGTGTATTGGAAACAAGAGTGTTTTCAAACAAAAGAACTTTAATAGTATAAATGTTACAAACCTTTTTTTTAAAGAGTATGGAGCTTCATGTCATTATCTTCTCCATACGAAACTACTCGTACCTTTTGAGGAGGGCAACTAGATTCAATTACTTAATCTTGTAAATGACGTTGAAAAGTGTCATTGAATGGTCTAATTATTATATTTAGCCCATATTATCCCGCTGCAAGGCAAAGGCTTCGTCCGTTGCTTCCATCGGTTTTCGGTGTCTTGCTAATTCTTAATGAAGTACTTTGCCCTGTATGAAGCGACCTCGGGATAGTTCAGAAACACATGGGCTAATTCTAGCTGAAATAAATAATTTGCCTTTGAGTTTCTAAGCAGGATTTGTACTTTCAAGCCCTCATAAAATGAGTGTGGTGTCTTTCAGGTGTAGTTCCCTTAAAATTCTCTAGTATTGAGATAGAGAGATAATATTTTCTTGGAGAAAGTGCCTAACGAATAACCGTAAGTTTAGCATCCATTTAAAATGTTCAGTTTGAGTATAATATGATTTGGTATGCCTCCATGAAGTAAGCCCATCCTACTATGAGCTTTTCCCTTACACCAACTACCGACAAGAGCAAACAATGTTGACAAAAATCATGATTTTTTATGATCCAGGTGTCCATATCATCATCTTTCTGCCCCTATCCCATATTACTTGTTGCCGCGGTAATTCCAGATGTCCATATATGGAATATAATCATTAAGCTTCCAACTCACACTTGCCCGCGTTTTTTAGTGCTTTCAAAGTCGAAATACCAGTTCGCATGGAATTTCAAAAATTCGGACTTGTTTTGCCGAAGTCATGTACGGCATATATTATATATGTATTACTCAATAGTTAGGTCGTTGGCCTACGTGCAATTGGTTTGTTTTGATCATTGTGTTGCTATTTCCAATTCTGTACTTGTTGCTTTTTTGGTACTTACTTTGTTTTTGTGTGCGTTAAATTATTGTGGGTAAGTGTGACTGTTTGTTTGTTAATATGTAAAATGTTTAGAATTGACACCTTTGGTGGTATTCTGTAAAACCTGCCTCGGTGACTTTAGGTACAACGCTTGAGATGACTTGTCAGTCTCTAGCATTGGGGACGGATTCAAGCTCACTTCACGCAGGGTTCACCGAGGGAGATTTTAAGCGGTATGCCTATTAAAGGACAATGCCAGAAACTCTATAGAATTTTGCCCCACTTAATAAAAGTCATGTACAAGCTTGCAATATGTAGCATCTTACTGCTTATTTATTGTTGATAACTAAACATTAGTCTTAATGACTGCAGATCTTGCCGTTTCTGTTTAAATCAAAAAACTGTATTTGTATTCCTTTTAGCATTGATTTGTAATCCGCAAGTAATAATAATAATGTTTTTCATTTGCTAACAAAAAAAGTTCTTTACATTTCCTTATAATCTACAATAGTCTACATTATCAATTAGGTTCTCAAAAAAAACAAATAAGTATAAGACACAAAGGAAGCATTTTGCTAATGAACTCCACACAACTCCACACTCGAGCCTGTCTCGTGGAAACAATCCAAGAACGTAAGTTCGCAAGTTCTAAAGCAAAACAATTTATTATAATAAGATTCTTTGATCATTACAATTATTTTATTAAATTACATTTTCTGTAAATGGGTGGGGCAGGATCTGGCATTGTCATTTCCTCTGGATTCATCTTTATTGGATCTACATCAGTATCAATCATCCGATACCAAAGCGAGGCAGTTGACTGTGTGGCCTTCAGTTTGATGTCCATTTGGTAATTCTTTATAATTTTATACTGTAGGTAGTATTAAAAAAATATTAAGATTTGTTTTATCCCAATCGTAACACGTGATGTTTGAAATTTTCCGGAATGTATAATATCTGCCATCTTTCTTCTGACACTATACTGCCATTCTATCTACCAATTTACCAAAAATTGGTGCGCTTTTTTAGCCTTTCAAACGTTCTTAACAACCACACAGACTCGCTTTCAAACGTTCTTAACAACCACACAGACTCGCTTTCAAACGTTTTTAACAACCACACAGACTCGCTTTCGTAATATGTTTTGCTTGGCTTCTTTATTCAGCAATAAAGTAGTTTGCTTTGAGTGAAAAAAAAATCTACCGAAAATAACTTCTTACAAACATGAAAACAAATGAATTGTACCCCTTTATAATATTACTAAAGAAGTGTAGATTTATATTTCCGAGGCTATAATAAGTAAGCGAGAGAAGTCACGAGTGTTACCTAGTGAACATTGAACGTAGTGAAGCACATTATTCTCGTCGCATTGTTTTTCCATTACGTACTCGCGCTAGATTTTTTTTTGAGCTGATCCGGATGTCAATGAGCGCCAAAGTATTTGTTTTTTTATTCAAACAAATGTTGTCAACCCCGCTGTTTTAAGACTGGGTTTTATTTTGAATTGATTAGATATTCAAATTGCTTACAGATGATGGTTTTTGCTAGGTGGTATCGACCTAGCCAAGTATACCTAATAATAATAATAATAATAATAATTTATTTCTCACCACAATATAGGTACATTAGAGAGGTATCAATACAAGATACACAAAGGCTATTATTATACTGTGAGAGACTGGTGCCTAAACTAGACGAGAGGTCTGTATTTCAGGACACCAGGTCTCCACCCCTTGGGTAAACTTACATTTTATAATTATGTACTCGTATAATTTAAGGAATTTACAAAAAAACCTATTTTCAATTATTGGTGCATGGTGTTAGTATGGTTAGTAGGTATTTGGGTGAATGTGTATCTGTAGGTGGGTAGGGGTGTATGTGTGGGTGATCTGTGTGTGCGTGTGTGTGCGTGTGTGTGAAGGGGGGGATATAATTTGTCAAAGTAATTATGATGGGACAGCAAGTAGTTTTTCCGTTTCATCATAATTTAGGTCTCGCACCTACCAGCTTTTAAACAATATCCATTCTATATCTTACGACTTTTATGACTTGGGTGAATCTACAACAATAGTCTACTAATCCTACTAATATTATAAATGCGGCCACTAGAAAAGTGTCGAGGCAATGCAGCTCGACGAGTCCCGGAGAAAGATTACAAATGTCTTAGATACCGCAACGAAATTAACCAGAAAAACAGCGGAGGAGTAAGAAAAACAGATTTTCTACTGGGACTCCAAATCAAGCAGGAGACAGAACAGAACTACGCCATTAGGCACAAAGACACGTTATCAACTGGGGGAAGCCCAGTTGCCAAGCACCACGAATTGACAACATTTCAAAACTGACACGGCCTTGAAACAAAAATACCATTTATTTATTTTCGTATACTGAGTCCAAAATTCCAAATACATTTTTTTTTTCTTCGTTTCTGAGAAAAATAAGTAAAACCAAAAAGCATGTGATGACGTCACATATACGGTGGAATGAGGTAGTTTATCTTTGCATAAGCATTTCAATGGTTTATATGAAAACATTAACGTCAAATAAGACACACGTCAATGTCACCATATATATGAAGTCTAATAATAATGATAATAGTTTTTTGACGGGTCACAGTAAAGCAAAGGATAAAACGCTATTCCACCGTATGTATGACGTCATTTGGCGCTTACGTCTTTCTAGAATACACCTAATTTCAAAGTTAAAATTATGAATGAAAACTATATAATTTTGAAAAACGGAAAAATACGGGTGCCCTGGATTTGTATTTACTTTTATATGACGTAATAATACAAGTAGGTTAAAAATATGAAATGTTGCCAATTACAATCCATACAGTACGACAGTTTTTATCACGGGCAAAACAATAACCCAATAACGGAAAAACCGAATGTCACAATTAACCGCTATCAAAAGCTATTCTCATGCTTACCGTTATTTACAAATTTACAAACAAACGGCTAATAAAAACCATAAAAACAAAATATTGTTATTTTTGGACGCGACGCAATAAATTACTCTCGTTTTATTATTTTCAGAACACAAGTCCGGATTACGCCTTATTAGACTTGGGGTGTAATGTTTGTAAACAAGGTTCTTTCAAGGTTATTCTTTGATGAAATAAATACTTGCATTTTCCAAAGAAACTATATTTTATCCTTGAGGATTCCGTACAAATTTTCGCAGAAATAGATCGGCTGGATAGAGGCAACAAAGCTGTTAGGTCCAACCAGTGAAATTAGCTTGAAATAAGCTGTCATTCCTACCGATGCTAAGGGGTAAAAGCTCATTGCACCTTACGCACACAGGTCACCTAAATCCACTGAGGGGATTTTCGTAGAATAGCACTACAGGAAACACTAGGACGAATAATTGAAGACTCTTACAGCTCATTCACGCCCTTGCCGCTGTGAGCGGCAGCTTAGTGCGGGGCGGCGAGCGGTAAGATCAAATGTATAGAAATGTATGAAGCACGCCACGAGTCGCGGCTCAGCGACAACGCGCGCGGTTTTCTCGTCGCTAGTACATTTTGTTCCCGCCGCCCGTCCGCGCCGCTCGCCGCCAAGACCGAAGTCGTGAACAGGCCGTTAAGTACAAGGAAAATATTACAAAACCAGGAAAAACAACATCTTTTAATTACACCTTTGTCCCTAATAATATTACAGGAAAAAGGTGTAGGGTATAAGTAAGTACTTACACAAGATTCGATCTTTAAAAATTAAACAACAAATAAAACCAATGCCGTTGCTTTTGAAGGCGGCTGTCTTCATTGTAAAATAGTTTTTTTTTTTCACTTTTTAGTGCCTACTTCTTATAATCCAAATTAATTAAGACCAAATAAATTAAGTCATCCCTTAATTTTTCACCCTTAGAGATGGAATATTTTCATGAAATTTATATGGGTCAAAGTAGAGGTATCCACTATCCATTAAAAAAATAATCATCGACTGCACTGTAAAAAGTTGTGCGTGGTCAAACATTAAAAAAAAACGTGTCGAATTGAGAACGTCCTCCTTTTTTTGAAGGCAGTTAAAAATGGAACATATTATAACGATAAGTTGTAATGTAATACAGTTGGTGACGGGAAACGTCAAACATTTCGGGAATGTCAGGAAACGTCATTTTCGGCTATTTTGGAGCGCATTCTGACGAGTGACGAGACGGAGGAGCTCGCGGCTATGTAATATCCGTACAGATCGATCGGTCAGAAGGTTAAGCTACGCTTGCCGCGGTCAGTCTGTGAATGGGTGACCATCCATTTCACATCTAGTTCCCCCCGTGCCTCGCATGTAAACCCGTTGGTCCCGACTGTTATTTGTAGATCTTAGGCGGTCGTTATACATCGTGTAACTGGTTTGTGCAGGTCCGATAGGCAGTCGCTCCATGTAAAACACTGGTATTCAGCTGCATCTGGTTAGATTGGAAGCCGACCCCAACATAGTTGGGAAAAGGCTGGGCAGATGTATGATGTGGAACGCATTCTGACACTTGGAACACATCAGACCTCCGTTGAGCTGACTCTGAGCTCATGTGAGCTAATAGGGGATATTACTGCTATGTTTTGGCACCAGAGTGCAGCACTAGCATAAACCGTAAACAGTTTTTCGACGAGTCGTTCAAAGCGTGAAATTCGGCCTTTAATTGAGTTCAAAATTGGGAAGTGAATTATATATACAGAATGACGTCCACTTTTATCATGTAAGACAACCAAATATGATTTTATTCTGAGCGTAACCTAGAATCCACTTTGAAATGGCCATAGGATGCTATAATATAGTTAAGGGCGCGTATTCGATTTAGCGCAACTCAAAATCTAAACGAATGCTAGAACGGCGTAGCAGCATTCACATACACTAGTACAATACAATGGTCTGTTTGTGTGCATCAGCAAAATAAATAAAATACGCACGAAATAAGCACGAATCATTGAAATTGATCGGCAAACGACAGCGCGCGATGTTTTACAGTGCTTTTTAAAATAATTGTCTAAAATAAATGAGTTTATATAACAGACTGAAAAATATTTTGTATATTAAACACAACCTTTATTTTCATAAAAAAAATATATATCAGTAATGTTTTTATTAAAATACTGGTGAAAAAAAATTTTCAAAGTGAACCGATTTTGTACTTTTTCAACATTGTTTTTTAATACATAGTAGTAATATTTTCGTAATATTAGCACACTTAAGACTGGATATCCTTTTGGAAAATCGCATAAAACATAATATTTTGGCATACTGTAATGGTTGTATTGGTCCTGAAAGTTGAATCTGACTTCTATTTTCGTAAAACGCTATGAAAGGATTGTCTTCGCTTTAAAAAACCATAATTAAAAATAATACTTTTACTCTGTAGTTCCCTAAAGCAAGATTCAATCTTTCTAAAACTGTAATTGTTTTTAAATAATCTGTTCACATTATTACGATATTGCTCAGGGCAAAACGCGAAAACATGAAGTTTTCGTCACGAATCGAATACGCGCTCTTAAAGTACAGTTATTATTTAATATTTATTTATTTATTTTAGATTAATTAATATTTTGATATATTTTAACACCTAGTTATTACAATTAATGTCCGTATGGTGTCGGACGTAAAGAATAGCACCATCCCATATCTTCCGTGGGTGTCGTAAGAGGCGACTATGGGACTCACCAGAGAATGGGCAGCAGCGTTCTCTGTGCCTTTGTAACAACCATACTGCGATCGCCAACCCGCCTGCCAAGCGTGGCGATTATGGCAAAACCCCCCCTTTTTGGGGAGGCCTATGTCCAGCAGTGGACGTCTGGACTGAGATGATGATTACAATTAATAACATATTATAACAAGAATACGAGGTTATGGTTCACTGAATGTGCTAGTGGCGCCCTTTGCACCGAGTTTCGCGTAATGTTCGCTATTACCATAGTTTCAACGAGCCACTCGCGAAATACCAATAACCTATCTACACCTTTACTGGTATTGTTCGTTCCCTTTGAGAATAAACAAAGCAAATTTTTCCTCAAAGCCCATAGCAACGGTTGGGGAACCCATAACACGCCTCACAGTTCTTTTAATGAACATGATATTAATACAAAGGTTCAAAACACCCAATTAGTGGGTCTTTATCACTAACTTAGATTATAAACGGAAGTAAGGACTCGATATTGGACCACAGTCTTCCTGCTTTTATCGCGGCTTCCAATCCCGTGGGTAACATGCTTCGGGGAAACCCGACTAGCGTATTATGTGATACGGTATCACTGTTCCGTTGTAATCTAGAAAAATAATTAGGTTTGTTAATTGTTTTTTTAAGAAAATACTCGATTTTTGTGTGAGCCACTGAGCCACTGTTTACCCAAAACGTGATAACCTTACAGTTTCTCAATAATTGGTTGTTGTTTGTAGTGAGTTTATGTTATACTATTTAATGCCTGCGACTTCGTTCGTATATATTGGTTATCTGCGGGCTTTTAATATCTTTTCGCGGATCGCAATTTTTTTTTCTGATTAAAGTAACCTAACACCAACTATCTGCCTGTGAAAGTCTCCTCAAAATTGGTACCGCTGTTTCAGAGATGAGCCAGAACAAACAGACAGACAGACTGAGAAAAAAATGAAAACTTGATTTTTAGGGTTCCGTAGCCAAATGGCAAAAAACGGAACCCTTATAGATTCGTCATGTCTGTGTGTCTGTTCGTTCGTATGTCACAGCCACTTATTTCCGAAACTATAAGAACTATACTGTTGAAACTTGGTAAGTAGATGTATTCTGTGAACCGCATTAAGATTTTTACACAAAAATAGAAAAAGTACAATACATTTTGGGGGTTCCCCATACTTAGAACTGAAACTCATTTTTTTTTTCCATCAAAACCCATACGTGTGGGGAATCTATGAATCATCGTCATTAACTGCTAACCCCCTATGCGAAGAAATTTCAACGCGCGGGGGGTTAGCAGTTGATGACGCTGCCTGTACCTACAAATATGTACGGAACCCTCGGTGGGCGAGTCCGACTCGCACTTGTTCGGTTTTTTTTTAAACTTTGCCCCACACTAGGATCTACTCCTGTGTTGTAGGTGCATTTCATTATTTCAGCCGAAGGACGTCCACTGCTGGACATAGGCCTACCCCAAAGGGGGAGTTTTGCCATAATGGCCACGCTTGGCAGGCGGGTTGGCGATCGCAGAATGGTTGTTACAAAGGCACAGAGAACGCTGCTGCCCATTTTCTGGTGAGTCCCTTAGCCGCCTCTTACGACACCCACGGGAAGATATGGGATGGTGCTATTCTTAACGTCCGACACCTTACGGACCCGCGTGCGTTTACAAACATACAAACTCACATACACAAACAGCCAGACCCAAAACAACTATCTGTAGGCCATACAAATATTTGTTCCGTGCGGGAATCGAACTCGCGACACGCAGCGCAATAGTCAATCGCTCAACCACTGCGCCAACCGTGCCGCCAATGTCGCCAATGTTTCTACCCGTCGTCGGTGCCGTAGAAGGCGACAGAGGGATATTGACCAGGGCCTCAAGTCTGCTATTACAATGGTGTCAGAATGGTCTGTCATTGATTTCATAATTGTTGATTTTGACAAGTTTGGTAATCTACTAATATAATGGCGTCATTATGACTTTCCAATGGTCAACCAATGACAGTCCATTGAAAGAAATGTTAAAGAATGGTAATCTAGTACATAATGACAAATTAATGACTGACTTAGTTTACGAACTTCTTACTACTTCAGATTGCTTATAACACTTATAAATAATATGTAAAAATAAATATAAATGAAATCTGGCATGAATAAATGTTAAAATTTGTTGACAATGCCATTATAACACAATTCTATTATGAGACCATTGACCGCCCAATGATCGACCATTATGGATTTAACAGATTACGAACTTATAGCAAAATGACAATGGAATCGTGTTGGAATGACGAAATTATAAAAATAGCAGACTTGGCCCCCTGAGGATGGGCAGCAGCGTCCTTCTGAGTATCATAACACCTACTGCGATCGCCAACATGCATCAGTTAAGCATGGCGATTACGGCTGAACCCTCCCTTGGGGGAGACCTATGCTCAGCAGTAGGCGTCTAAAGGTTGACATGATGATGATGTAGGTGTTTAAACTGTCTGACGCAAACTGAGAAGGTTTTGATATTAGCCAAATCGTGCGACGGAAGTGGTCAGAAAAACGTTCATGCGTAATGGTGATAATGTTTTTAATAACAACATAATATTTCAATGGGCTATAGAACAAGGTCGTGTATGTGTTTATTCATTACAAATAATAACCTGAAGGCTTTCCTTCCTCGAGTTTGCGAGAGGGAAAACGAATGTATCCGATTAAAAATATGAATAAAATAACGATACTTATTTTATAAACATAAACAGGTAAATAGAAATAGTAAAAAATTTAAATAACCCCCAACGGAAAACATAAAAGCAATTATTTAAAAAGTAAAAAATAATATCTTTTGTTGAGCCATCAAATGTTTGTTTGTTGAAATGGCGCTATAATGTCGCGGCGGGGTACCGCTAAGTCAGCAATAGCTAAATAGGTAAAATAGCGAACTCATGGATTTGCAATGAGATTTGACTTACCGCTAAGTCAGCAATAGCTAAATAGGTAAAATAGCGAACTCATGGATTTGCAATGAGATTTGACTTACGCGGTACCCCGCCGCGACTTTATAGCGCCATTTCAACGAACAAACATTTGATGGCTTAACAAAAGATATTATTTTTTACTTTTTAAATAATTGCTTTTATGTTTTCCGCTGGGGGTTTTTTAAATTTTTAATTTAATTTTTATTTGAAAGTTTTTAAATGTAATTTAGTCTGGTTTTGAGAAGTTGTAGATAAGTACGTCTAAAGTTGTATTTCGTCACATGGATCTTTTCTGATATGAAAGATATCACCCTGAGAATGCGTTTGGTATAATTATATAATTCAATTTTGGAAAAAGTGTGGATTGGATTCTTTTTGCGTAACTACGTCCAATTGGCACAACCGTACTCTGGCATAATCATACCCAGTCTACCCTATGTTTAAACAGCCGGCTGTTTAAACAGCAGGGAACCGGTGCTTTGGCCCTTAGAGTTTATAAAATTAATTTTCAAGTTTTTAGTTTTCATTTCGTTAGTTAATTAATATTCCTCATTCCCTTTCAATACTGAATACAGTATGCATTATTGTACTAGTCAAGCCCTTTCATTTGATATGCATATTGAGGGAGTCGTGAAAAAACAAATGTAATTCGCCATTTTGTGGTGCCGGTCATCTTGGCTTTGAAATTTATCATAGTGTAAAGTATTCTACTAGTGAAGCCCTTTCATTTGATACCCATATTGATGGAGTTGTGAAAAAATATATGATTAGCTATTTTGTAGCGGCGGCCATCTTGGACCGATTTTCATCAAACATAGCTAAGAACACTCCCGACTAATTCACCTTTCAAATAAAAAAAAACAAAAACAAAATCGGTTCATCCGTTCGGGAGCTACGATGCCACAGACACACACACACACACACACACACACACACACACACACACACACACACACACACACACACACACACACACACACACACACACACACACACAGAGACACGTCAAACTTATAACACCCCGTCGTTTTAACGTCGGGGGTTAATAAGTATGTACTACACAAAGTTACTCTTAAGAGTAAATTCTTTACTGTATTAGATTCATCCTAAAGTGAGTGTAGCTCTCTGTTTATCTTTATTTTTCAGGGCTTATAGAACAAAACAAACTGCAATTTTCAAAACAACCGTTTTTTCCTTTCAGGTGAACAATCCTAGAAATATAAAAAAATGTGACTTTCACCGTTTTCCATTGAAGGAATCAGCTTATATATGCAAACTCTGTACCACTTACTGGGTAACACGGTACCCCTTGGTGAAACTGGTGGTCGGACTTTTTGGCTTCTAACTACCCTCTTTGCCATAACGACTGTCAAAGATCTACGTATGACAAGCAGGACGAACGGCTTTACGTGCTTTCCGAAGCACAAAGAGGTCTCGGTATGCAATGGATGCTCACCCATCCACTGACCGACTGCGGCAAGCATAGCTTAACCTTAACTGACCAATCTGTACAGCATTTAATTAGCCATGAGCCTTCCTCTAATTGTTTCAATGTAATAGTAGGTAATTGTAAGATATTTATTTGCTCTTTTGCTCAATTAAAGTAATAGGACCATTAAAAGGCGCTTTTGGGCGTAGAACGAATTATATAAGGGTGTTACCAGACCAATCGGTCGATGGTAGAATAGATCAGTCGACGTTGATCAATAGTTTCTGCCAGACCAATCGATCGATTGTCGATCGACGATCGATCGATGGTAGAATGGATTAGTCGACGTCGACCGAGCTGCTTGTTTATTATTAGTGATGGGTTATATAGTCGGAGTTAATCGATCAACGTCGACCGATGCCATCGACCGGCAACCGATCGATTAGTTAGTCGAACGGTATCCGTCGATCAGCCAAAGCTACCACACCAATCGATTAACGTCGATCGATGTCGACCGATGGCATCGATCGATGATCGATCGATTGGTGTTATAACACGCTAAGGTAGGAAGGTAGATAAACTGTTGACGCAAGAAAATACATACTACAAATCCAAAGAATTCCTCTAGAAACAATGTTTTGTAATTACCTACCTGCCTACATAATAAAACAAAGTTCATATTTCACGATTATACGAATTCCTTACTCCATGTAAATTAATGCTCGATATTGTAAAATCGTATCCTGTTACTTGAATTCCATAATTCTGCCATTTTTATTTCAAACAAACTTTTAATAACCATCCATTTAGTGATTGAAGAACACTCAACTTTATGTTCTGAATATAAGGTGCGATCTAGATTGTATAGATTAAAGATTTACGACGTTATGTGATGGTCAAGTTATTGTTATATTAGAATAAATTATGTATTTTGTGCTGACGTCATATAAATTTTTCGATAGGAATTACCTACTTGGACATTTCCGTTACATAATTTGTACAGAGGCTTGCACATCTAGCTATAACAATCGGTCAAATTACTTTGATAGATTTTCAAATTTATTACGAACGTATAAGGTTCATATTCAATTGGGAAATAATCATGGCAGAATTTGTACAAAAAAAAATAAAGATGTTTAGAGACACACCTGTGTTTGCGCATACACTTGTGCACTCCCTCTCCCCTCAATCTCATAACCCGGTGGGACGGCAATCCGACACGACCGGAGAGAGATCAGGCGAAGGACCAACGGCTTTAAGTGCTTTCCGAGTCGCAAATCTACTAAAAAAAAATTGGTTGTCTGTAAAGTCATTTTACGGACGATAGTTTTACGTGATGTGATAACGTCATATAGAAACATAATGGCTAACATATATAACAAGCAAATAATGGCTTCCGTCCGGGTGGGCGGAGCTTATTGATTGGGCCGATCGTGCCTCTCTATCGCTTGTTCCGCGCTTCGCTTGCACGCTCAGGCTCAGGCGGAACGTGACACTTTTACGTACGTGCAGCCGGTGTTCATCGATTTATAAGACGTTATCACGTCAAAAACATATTTTGGTCTTGCGTTGCGGCTTGCCGAGGGGTATCGTGTTAACCAGGAACTAGGTTGTGGAGGCCATACCAGCAGTCGCTTCATGTAAACACTGGTATTTAGCTGCATTCGGTTAGACTGGAAGCCGACCCCAATATAGTTGAGAAAAGGCTAGACAGATGATGATGATGATCGTCTTGCGTTTCCGATCTCACCGTCTTAAGTGATAATGCGGCCTAAGATAGAGCACGCTTGCCTAGGATGAACCGGTTCACTCGTGCCTTGAAGATACGCAGATTTTACTTATCGGGGAACAGAGTGGCGGGCAGTGAATCCCACAATCTGGCAGTTCACACAGTAAATGTGGAAGCAAAGTCCTTGATTCGAGACTGTGGAACTTGAACCATATAGCGGTGACGCTTCGCCGTATCTCTTCTCGTCTGATGATGGAATGGAGATGGGGGAATTAAGTTATGCGATTCCAAAGCACACTCTCCGAAATGGATTGATGGATGGAGCAGACACGCTCTTGAGTGGAGACCGTGTTTGGGCAACCGTAGTGTTAGACGCCCTGCGGCACGATGGACCGACGATTTGAAGAAGGCTGGATGCGGGCTGCCCAAGATCGGGTTGGTTGGCGATCTCTGGGGGAGGCCTACGTTCAGCAGTGGACGGCAATAGGCTGATATGATGATGATGATGATAACCCTCCGAAATGTATTCGATAACCCAATAGACACACCTATTCAACCCCTCCCCAACAATTAAACGTCTAGAAAGTATTTTCTGATCGAAGACCGTTGTTAAAACTAACTTTGTTACTAAGTTTCCCGTGAATATAATTACTGGGTCAAAAGTTGATGAAGTTGTTCCCACTTATGGCAGGTTGCCAGCGTTAACTAGTTCGAGTAAAGTTTAGGGGGGGTGGCCGGAGTAAAACGGACAAAGATTTTGTGAGACGATGCGATTCTATCATTTATCGTACCGTTTTCATCAATCTATCTATACTAATATTATAAAGCTGAAGAGTTTGCTTGGTTGAACGCGATAATCTTAGGATCTACTGGTTCGAATTGAAAAAATCTTTTTGTGTTGAATAGTCCATTTATCGAGGAAGGCTATAGGCCCATGCGAAGCTGGGTCGGGTCGCTAGTTTCTTTATATTTTTAAGGAATATCAAAGTAAAGGAGGTTAACTATTCGACACGTAGTTGACGACTATCAACAGGTTTTTTGCAGATGACTATTTATGTACAAATATAAAAACGAAAGGTCTTCATTCATTCACTCATTGACGAAACACGACATCTCTAAAACTAGTTGACCTATAAAGCTGAAATTTGGCAGGTTTTTTGCGATAGGGCCGAATCGGTTAAATTATACCACTAAACAATTGAGATACTTTTTATGCAACTGTGAAAATGCGATTTTCCCATAGATTTTCAATTCAATTCAATTCGTCTTTATTGTGGATCATAGGAAGGTGTACATAATACAGATGGTGTTAACAATCATTTTGTGATCTGCTATGTCCCGCCCTTTGGGCGTACAATAATATAAAATAAATAGAAATTTACATGCTTGTCAACAAATATTCATCACAACATTTATAATTTAATTTAATTTATAATGTCTAACAGTTTAAATATACAAATTGTCTATAAATATAATTATTACGTTTTGACGGCACAGAAAGAGATAGCGAGATGACCTGGACGCGTACCACAAGGGCTGGTCCTAGGTGGCGCTGGACAAAATTTCCTGAAAGTATTTGGGGGAGGCCTTTGCCCAGCAGTGGGACAGCATAGGCTATTAAAGAAATACCTAGAAAATGATTTCCTTAATTTTAAAAGCCCACTTACGCCATAAACTAATCCCGGAGTTAGTTGCTAACTAGAGGTTAAGCCCAAAATGTCATACATAGGTAATGGGCTTGTGTTAACTAACTCGGTGTTAAAATATGACCCTGCCTGGTGCAAACGGGCCTTAGATATACTACTTATACAATGACGTATTATACCCATTTCCCGGTATCTATGTCCGTGTATAAATTAAGCAAATAATATTGACTTCAAAGAACGTTATTGTAGTCAATATTTACCGTATATACTTAGTAAAATCCTTGGATCAACCTATGCAAATATAGGATTTCTGAGACGTCATAGTATAACTATGTTTATTGTAGAGGACAAAAGCTTTAAACTGGCTTAATGGTTATATTTAAATTCATTAAGTCGAAAACGTTTACGGGGCCAGCGAAATTCAATTTATTTTTGGCTTGCTGTACCAATTTTGACAGTACTATCACTGGCAAGTACCTGATGTTTTAAGAAGTAAGTACTTTTATTTTAGAAAAAAAAATAGGGTTCCACGAAGTAAGTATCTAAAAAATTGAAACTCCGCTGATGACAGACAGTCAGGCGAACGAAGTCGCAGGCATCAGCTAGAATTAGAATATAACGCTAGAATGTATTGTGTCTATGTGTATGTATATGCTACGGGTGAACCTATAAGTAAATACTTATTGATGATTTAGCAGCTAAATGACGTCCACTGCTGGATAATCGACCTTCCCCAGGCGTTGCTAGCTACATCGACCAGTCCAGGGCTTTTTGCTTTTTAGGATTCTGTATCCAAACGGTGCCAAACGGAGCCCCGTTTGGATGTCAGACTTGTATATTTGTTATTTTGTCTTGTTATTTTGACGACACGGTTGGCGCAGTGGCTGAGCGATCGACTGCTGCGCAGCGTGTTGCGGGTTCGATTCCCGCCCAGGGTAAACATTTGTGTGATGAGCACTTGTGTTTGCCTTGTGTCAGGGTCTTGTTAATCTATATATGTATGTATTTACAAAAAAAAAATGTATTTGTGTATATATATCAGCTGTCTGACATAGTACAGGGTCTCCCTAGTTTGGGGTCAGATGGCCGTGTGTGAAATGTCCCCACATATTATTATTATTATATTATTACTAAAGCTCTGCTGTCTGTCTGTCCGCCCGTCCGCCTGTCTGTCGCAGGGCTATACCTTTTGGACCGTAATTGGTAGACACATTTGGTGGACAAATTTCAGTGTGTCAAACTTTCTTGTGGAGCTTTCAATGTTACCAGACCCATCATCATCATTCTTCTGGCGCATTCCCTATTTCGGCCCACCTGATGATCGCCACTTGCTGATCTTGGGTCATTGCTGGCGTCAGGCCTAGCATCGTCATGTCCTTGGAGATGGTTCTAATCTAAGAAGTTGGCGGGCGACCTCTGCACATCACTCGTCTCGTCATGTGGTGTTCATCCTTGCGCATTACATGACCATACCAGTGTAACCGATCTTCCTGCATCTTATGGTGTAGGTATATCAGCAACTTTAAATGTGCCTCGGATATACTCTTTCCGCACTTTGTCTTGCAGACTAACACCTCCCGACCAACACAACATTCTCATTTCAGTGACTTGAATTTTATGTTTTCACACTTTCTCATTCCCCAACATTTGGATCCGTAGAGCAAAGCCGGTCTCACAGCTCGTTTGTAAACGATGTCCTTGGTTTTAATTGGCATTATAACGTCACAGAGCTCAGAGGACACCGGTGTTACCAGAGCAAATACACACTAAAAATAGTTTGTGATCACTAGCATAAGCTGATATAATTTTTTAAATTGAACTTTATCAAGAAAAAATATTTGGTTGTGTTTTCTTAAAAAAAAAACTATTTTTTATAAAGAAAAATATGTAATTAATCATTTATTGTAACTGTTTGATAGAAAGAAAAATATTGTTTAACCAAACTTAAACAACAATTTATTAATAAAAGGTTTAAATTCAATATATTAAAACTCCTCCCCTGGCTCGAACACATGCGAAGATCCTCCTGGGCACGCTGAGAATCAAGTTATCCAGCATTTTAAATCCGTTAAAACTGACTAAATCAGATTTCTGAATGAGCGTAAGCTAGGACTGAAAGCCTTTTATATGGAAAAACAATTGAACTGTTTTATTGTTTTATATTCTAAATCTATAATTTTAAATAAAGAATGTAAAAAGAAGAAGAAATCATAATATAATCTACCGTAACAAAAAAGATTTCGAGTTTTCAAAGTGATCGCAAACTTTTGAAACACAAAAAGTGACCACGATTTGACGTTTACAACTCAATTACTTGGCAATATTGTCACATTAGACGCATGAACAGTGGGCAATTTTCGGACGCTCTCCGAAACTATACAGACGATCAAGAATGTGTGATAGCTAATATGTCAGTGTCGTATTTTATTATTTGCATATTTCGAGTGAACTATTTTTAGACTTGGCCATCTTAGACCGGTTTTTGACCCGGTAACCAATAATAGTAGCAAGGCCGACAACTGACCACAAAAGGTAAGGGATCAAACCCCTCATCGCCATTCTTAACAATCTATACTTCTATACTAATATTATAAAGCTGACGAGTTTGTTTGTTTGTTTGGTTGACCGCGCTAATCTCAGGATCTACTGGTTCGAATTGAAAAAATATTTTTGTGTTGGATAGTCCATTTACCGAGGAAGGCTATAGGCCCATGCGAAGCCGGGTCGGGTCGCTAGTTAATAATAAAATCGAGGGCCAGACATCGGAAGTGACACACAATTCGATACTAAATTATACGAAACTACTTCCAGAATCATTTTCATAAAAAAACCGGTCAAGTGCGAGTCGGACTCGCACAAAAAGGGTTCCGCACCACCGTACAATATTACGATCGAGCTAAAAGTTAATAATATTTTTTTTATTATCTGTTGTTAACGGCTATAATTATACACACTCTGTTAAATGTCTAACGTCGACGTCTGCTTAACAATTTTCCAGCTATGTTGGGGTCCAAATATGTTGGGGTCCAAATATGTTGGGGTCCAAATATGTTGGGGTCGGTCTCTAGTGTCCGCTGAATACCAGTGTTTACATGGAGCGAGTGCCTATCTGACCTCCACAACCCAGTTGCCGGGTAACACGATACCTCTTGGTAAGACTGGTTAATTTATTTATTTCTTTATTTATACTTCATGCACAAAGGTACAAAGGCGGACTTAATGCCTTAGGCATTCTCTACCAGTCAACCAAGGGTGATGAAGAGATAATATGGCAGGTGCATAACAAAAAGTAATAATTAAAAAGTTAAAAAGATTTAAACTCATATACATAATTATATATCTGGAAACCATGAACTTTTTGACTTCTGACTACCCATAACGACTGTCAGAGATCTACAAATGATAGTCGGGACCAACAGCTTTTTTTTTTTTTTTTACTATTAAATAGGCTTGCGTTTGACCGCAATTCACCTGATCGTAAGTGATAATGCGGCCTAAGTTGGAACACGCTTGCCTAAGATGAACCGGTTCACTCGTGCCTTAAAGATACCCAGATTATACTTATCAGGGAACAGAGAGGCGGGCAGGGAATTCCACAGTCTGGCAGTTCGCACAATAAATGTGGAGTCAAAGCGCTTTACGCGCTTTCCGAGGCACGGAGGGGTCTCGCCATGAAATTCATGGTCACCCATCCACAGACCGACCGCGGCAAGTGGCGTAGAGCTAGACCGATCGACGGAACCATAAAAACATTGTCAAATATTAATGCTTAGTGCGTTGAACTGTCTTATTTCTCCACAAATTACTCCGTAGTCAAGTGCCAGGGGAAATGAGTAAATCAGTTCTTTTTTTTTTTTTTAATCTTTATTGTTTATAGAGGGTTTGATCACAATAACCATGTCACCCTCATAGGGGCATTCTACTTTATCTACGCTTAATTCCTATATTAACCATATTATACAATTTCTTGGCTGCCCTGGACACAGGAGCTGCCAGAATACTATTAAAGATACCAACATTATTTAAATCTAAATTATTCTGAGTTATATAGTAACTCCTTTCAACTCCGTTCCGCACACACTCCGCTAAGATATGAGTCACGTCCTCAACCTTATCACATTCTGCACAGTTTGGCGACTCACATTTTCTCATTAAAAAGGCGAAGCTATTTAAAGGTATATGTCCAGACCGGAGCCTGAAAGCAGTCACCATATCACTTCGATGCAAATCTGTACCCACAAACCAGGGTATGCGGGAGGGGCTGTGTTGCATGGTTTTATACCAAATACCCTTACTTAGTGATCTCTCATCGAAATATTCTTTCCATAACGCTACACATTGGTCTCGAATTCTATAGATAAGGTCACTGAAGCAGGGTAAACAGTCAGAGGGTATGCCATCTGTGATGGCTTCTTTCGCTAGACGATCCACTTCCTCATTTCCATACAAGCCAATATGTGAAGGCACCCATTGAAGTATAATTCTTTTATTTTTTAATTTAACTATCGAGTCCAAAATTTTATAGGCTATCGGTGTGCCTCGAAAATTCGAGGTGCACCGAGCCAAATGTTGCAGAGCACTTTTAGAGTCAGTCAATATTACGTAATTGCCTGCACCGAATGATTCAATGTATGAAATAGCTTCTGCAATTGCTAATAGTTCAACGAACATAATCGAGACTTTAACGTTTGATTTAAACTTAATGGATGCCTTCGCATGCGGGTCAAACACAGCCCATCCCGATTCATTACCTTCTTGCGATCCATCAGTATAAACCGCATAAAAATGGAGGTAGTTTTCGGTTAAATATTGTTCACAAATTTGATGAATGGTGGAACATCTATACTGATGTTTTGGCTTGTTTACAGCATCTATACAAGGTTTGACTATATTGGAGAGGTCCACACTGCTAACCCAAGTTTTTAGAGAAAATCTTTCCAGTTGTTGCGATGAGTAAATGGGGTAATCGCTAAGAGACTCATGTACTGTCACCAACAATGGTTTTATTTTACGCCTCCAATAAAAACTCGTACATGACTCAGAGAGGTTGCATATCGTAGGAAATATTTTACTACCCCGGAATGATTTCACCTTTAACCAATACTTGCCGGCTAAGTAGTACCTGCGTACATGTAACGGTTGAAGGTGAAGCTCACACTCCATCACGTGTATTGCAGTCGTTTTAACAAAACCACCAATAACGCGCATACACTGATTTTGCATTCGGTCCAGTTTGACTAGGTTACTTTTGCACCCATTACCATATAGAAAACAACCATAGTCCAGTTTCGAACGAATCATAGATATGTATAATAGCCTCAAGTGATAAGGATGTACTCCCCACCCCGACCCAGCTAGCACTTGAAAGATCTTTAGTGATTTTAGACACTTTTCATTAACTTCTCCTATGTGTTTCTTCCATTTAAGCGACCGGTCTAGCCATATCCCTAAATATTTAATATTGTCTACTATTTGCAACGGTGTTTCATCTATTAACAGATTTACACTTTCTCTTTTATACCCTCTTCTGAAGACGCAAACTTTACTTTTTGATGATGAAATTTGTAATCCAATATTTGAAAGCAACTTAACTAAAGTATCCAAAACATTTTGCAGACGCAGAGTATTTTCTTCCAAGTTCTTATTTACCGAATATAAAACAAAATCATCTGCATATTGAGATATAAAAACCCCACAATTCTTAATATGTTTACAAATATTTGAAGTAGCTATATTAAATAGCAGTGGCGACAAAGGGTCACCTTGCGCTAACCCACGGTCGGTAGTTCGACAAATATGTTTATTATCTGCTAATACCTTCAACTTTCTATGTTTTAAAAAATTCCAAAGATAACGGCATACTTTAGCTCCAATTCCAATTCGATCCATTGTTTGCATTAATGTCATAATATTAACGTTATTATAAGCGTTGTCTATATCTACAAAACACCCTATTGTTGTCTTATTTTCTGTAAAACCGGTTTGTATACGAGATACTAAACTAACTAAATTGTCCGCTGTAGATCGGCATTTTCTAAACCCCGTAGTATAAGGCGACAAGATGTTGTTTCTTTCTATAAACCATTCTATTCGGTTGTTTAAAATATTATGAAATATTTTACTCAGACACGACAACATTGATATAGGTCTGAGTGCAGACTGAGACAGTGGATCACGGCCAGGTTTAGGTATTGGAATGATTGTGATGTCTCGCCACTGGTTGGGTACAAAACCGGTTGTCAGACAACCATTGTAAATAAATAACAATATAGATTTGCCTTTCTCAGGAAGATATTTTATCATTGAGTATGAAATGTTATCGCACCCGGGTGACGTGTCCTTGGCGCGAATACAACAATTAAGTTCTTGCATCATGATTGGTATTTCTAATTTTATATTACTAGACATAAAAGACGGATCGTTTATAGATACGTAATCTGGTGTTAGACTACGCAGAAGAATATTGGCTCGCTCGCTATCGACATATTGCCTAGGACTTCTACGACCTTTAAACCATTTCATCTTCTGCCACATTTGACTCTGCGAAATCGTTCCGTCTAATGATGTGCAAAACCCCTTCCAATTTTTATCTTTAGCGCTGCATATTATTTTTTTTGACTCGCATATTTTTTTATTGAGAAGTGCTAGGTTACTCGGAGTTGGATTCCGTCTAAACGTTGAAAGGGCTAATCTACGTTTTGCCACTGACATGGATAGGTCTGCATTCCAATAGGGTTTAGGAGAAAAGTCAGAATTAGGATACATACAACATTTTATAAAGGGAATATGAAGGTCTGCGGCAATATCTAAACACGCCACGAAGGTATCGTAATCAACTTGGAGATTGCCTGACTGTTCATAGTTTGTAAATAATTTTTCAAGTAAACTTTTGTAGCCATCCCAGTTCGCGTTCTTAAAATTCCGTCGTAGGGTATTTTTAGGAACAATATTAAAACTAGTACTTATATTAATCATAAGGTGATCACTTCCCAGTGTTTCATTCATGATACTCCAGTTAAATGACATAATCAAATCCGAAGAGACTAACGTGATGTCAGGCGCAGACTAAATCAGTTCTTAATAGAGACATTAACAGTCGTCCAGCACTTGCTACATTAGTACATTTGATAGATGTCAACTCTTATGACTTAAGGTCATCGGACATTTGTCAAAGCGGATTTTGTTTGCCGCTAAGTGCAATGTACAGAGACCAGGACATCAAGCTACAACCATCTGTCAAAGAATAACATTTGTATAAAAAATAAAATTCATTTAGAGGGTTTAAAATATTTTCCAATGTGATTGATATACTTACCATATTTTTAAACCCCCGCATAATTAAAATATTTCGAAATGAAAAGTACACTTTTTCGTTTCATCTCGTTGGCCATTTTGTGTTTATTGAAAAAAGAAAGTGACAAGTGACATTAACGGATCTATCAAATTGGCAGACAAGTGATGTGAATCGTTGTTTACAATAGCGGAGTTGAAAAAGTAATTTGTTTTTGTTGGATCACAGTTTTGAATTCCGTTTATTTGGTATTAACGATGGGTCCCATCCGCTATTTCCATTGAATAACATGGGATTCAATGGAAATAGCGGATGGGTCCCAGTAGTTATTTTATTATTAATTTTTGTTTTAATTGAAAAAATTAATAATAAAATAACTAAGCGACATTTCGAAAATGTAAAAACTACAAATTGTAGTATGAATGTTAAAGATTAATATGAATTCAAGTTTGTGAAAAAAAATACAGTTTACTAACAAAACTCAACTAAATACGAGATTTTTTTAAAGATTTTTGTACAACTTTACGTATTTTTGTTTATTAAATTAAACAGTATCCTTATTTTTTGCCAACGATAATCGGTTAACACATTCACTGTGGTATTCATTACATATTTTTTATGGCAATTATGGTAAAAGTATTGATTATATCACTTTAACAGTGACGACTGTTATGAATTATTTTGCTCGGCGCTGTCTTAAACTATTTACTTTTAACATCCATTTTTATTGCGGGGTTTTAAAAATATTGTACATGCCTGAAGATACTCATTAGGTATAAGAATTATAATTTTTACTTCTCTAAACGTTTTTTTTTTGTACAAATCCTGCAATCTTTGATAGATTTTCAACTTTATTACAAAAAATAAGGTTCATATTTGGAAAATTTGGGAAAATTTAACAGTTTGGTATGACCTGATGTGCTGGCGTCTGCATAAAACCGGCCAAGTGCATGTCGTACTCGCATATGGTTGACGTACCACCGTAAATATTAAGATCGTGCAACAGACACCGAAAATAACACGTTTCTTGTGTCGGGTCCCCATAATCTTTACTTTTTTATATTCGATTAGGCTTGTGTTTGGTTAATCTTAAGTGATGATGCGGCGTAAGGTGGAACTCGCTTGCCTAGACTGAACCGATTCACTCGTGCCTTTAGAGACCCAGATTATACTACGGGGAACTGAGAGGCGGGCAGTGAAATTCCACAGTCTGGCAGTTCACACAATAAATGTGAAAGCAAAGCGGTTGGTTCGAGACCGTGGAACTTCAACTGTATAGCGATGACGTTTTGACGTGTCTCTGCTCGTCCAATGATGGAATGGGGATGGGGGAATTAAGTGAATTTTCAAAGTACACTCTCCGAAATGTAAGTACCTGGTAAAAGACGGTGTGGCGATGTTGGCATTGTGTATTTGTTGTTACAGCAGTAATTTATACACTCTGTGAAAATTTCCGGTGTCCGTATGGTGTCGGACGTTACGAATAGCACCATCCCATATCGTCCCGTGGGTGTCGTAAGAGGCGACTAAGGGACGTCCCAGAGAATGGGTAGCAGCGTTCTCTGTGCATTTGTAACAACCATACTGCGATTGCCAACGCGCCTGCCAAGCGTGGCGATTATGGCAAAACCCCCCCTTGGGGAGGCCCATGTCCAGCAGAGGACGTCTTTCGGCTGAAATGATGATGAATGATCATGAAAATTTCCAACGGATAAGCGACAGCAAAAGAGATCCGTTTGTTTATCCGATCCGGGTACGGTCCCCTAAAATCGGTTTGACAAAAAAAAAATGTCTACGCTTTGTATAAGTCTATCCCAGTTAGATTTCTCATGTGTCGTAGGTTCTTGGTTACCTAGCACATTGGTCGCGACTTCGTCCGCGTCATTTTGCTTAAGGATCCCTAATTTTTTTAACGTAGCTTCTTATTGGTGAAAGAAATTTTGATATCAGATGTGAGGTTTCGGAGGTTGTCGCCTACAAAAAATATCTCTTCATAATATTACTTTATGAGTATAGATATGAAGTTTGTCATCCTATTTATATGCTATTTGCGACCGGCACTAAAACCCATCAATTCTCATGGCGCTAGCGCTGCGTGAGCAAATGACAGTGGATACGAAAATGTAACTCGCAGCTGCCGCAACGTCGAGCTTTAGGTTGTGTTACTTAGAGAAGACATAACCTAGCAAAATGGGGCATAATAGATCCCACCGATACCCAGTGTGAGTGTGGTGATCCTGACCAAACAATGGCCCACTTACTACAGTGCCCAAAGTGCCCCTACACCTGCACTTTAGAGGACATTAAAAACGCCACTAATGCTGCGATAAATGTGGCTACCTACTGGGCCCAAGTAGTCTAACAAAAAAAAGGAAAACCATTGATTCGAAAAGGCGAAGAAGACTTAGAGAAGAGCACTGCAGGGCCTGTAGTCAAGAACCCAAAGAAATATATTATATCCATGCTTGAACCCCAAGAAAGAATATGGGCTAGTTTTTAATCCGCGACTTCGTCTGCATCCGCCATTACCAACATTCATGCGGATAAAGTCGCGAGCAAAAGTTAGTATTTTAAAATCTATATGTAACACACATTCGCTGTATTAAAGCCTAGGGGTGTTAGCACAAAACAGTCATCATTCAAATAATCCGACGGCTCAACAAGTGAGTGACAACCCTCGCCATCCAAGATGGCCGCCGTCTGGAGGTCAGGAGGACTGGTTCTCGTCTCTTTGTTCTGTTTTTGCGATGTACCCTGACCTACCTTTGTGATTTACTGGGGTCCGGAGCGTAGTATTGAACATTTTTGTTGCTATGGCCCGAACTTTGCATCATAAATTTTGATAACAGTTTCTTTAAGATGAGAACTTCATAAGATAACTGTTTAATAGAATTATCTGTATAGTCTGTGAAATAATAATAATATTTTGGTTTTGATAATGCCATCCATATCTTTTGATTATAGAATAGAATAGATTTTTTCTTCATTCAAGTAACCGTGTTTCAACAAGATTGTTGTTTTTTTTATTTTTTTTTATTTTACTATTAAATAGGCTTGCGTTTGACCGCAATTCACCTGATCGTAAGTGTTAATGCGGCCTAAGTTGGAACACGCTTGCCTAAGATGAACCGGTTCACTCGTGCCTTGAAGATACCCAGATTATACTTATCAGGGAACAGAGAGGCGGGCAAGGAATTCCACAGTCTGGCAGTTCGCACAATAAAAGTGGAGTCAAAGCGCTTGGTTCGAGACCGTGGAACTTCAACCATATAGCGGTGACGTTTTGCCGTATCTCTGCTCGTCCGATGCTGGAACGGGGATGGGGGAATTAAATTGTGCAATTCCAAAGCACACTCTCCGAAAAAAACAAGGAAACCAATACAAGAATTAATATCAATAATTGGTCAATATTGCGACATCCCATGAGAAACGGCACAACAGTGGACCCACGTATAAACAGTTTAGGCGAATCGCAACCCTGCTAAAGGGCCAACGTAGACTATCTACTTGTAGTATCGGCGATCGGCGATTTAGCCGTTTTTTAGTAGCTAAATGTAGCGACCAAACATTCCACACCGCACACTTAAAAACGCCAAACGCGGCGATTGATTTGACACAGCGGCTGATTGTACACTCCGCACACATTCAGATGCCGAATCGCACCTTATTCGCATCTGCGGAATACGACTCGAAGTCAGGCGCTTACTCCTTGCACTAGATTTTGACACCCTAACCATGGATTCTAATGAAGCTGCACTGCTGCTTGCTTTATCGATAGCCAACTATCGATCGGTAACACATCAGCTGACCCGAACCAGCATTGGAGCAGTCGATAAAACGCGCAATCTATTCCAATACCGCGTCCGAACGCAGGAAGTCGCGAAATCGCGATGCAGCATCAATAACATCTCTAAAACGTGCGATTTTAATACTGCGATGAAACGCAGAGAGTCGCCAACGCGACGTAGCAGCGATACCGTCGCAAAATCGCAGATCGCCTGATGCTAAAAGTAGCGTGTGTGCTTTGGCCCTAAGATACTATAAACGCCATATTAATTTCCATTCATGCATCATTTCCTATACAAAATAGTCACAATGTTGCACATCGGCTAGGCGTCCGGCGAAGGCAAATTTTTTTTAAATAGGGTAATTATAATATGTGGTTAGTACTACAACCAGCCAGTGCGAATCGTAGGCACTAATTAAGGTAAAGCGGATTAAATTGTAACCCCTAGGCAGGATGTCTGCGGCCCAATTTGGGTGGTACCTATTAACTAATTGTCTTAGTACTTTGTGTGGGTTAAGTTGATGTTGTAAGTGTACAGTTGTTACGTTAGGTTTCTGTAGGTTTACCACGAGTTCACGAACGTAAACGTATTCCATTAGATTCAATTTTCGAGTTCGGAACAGCATTTTGCTTTAAGTTTATACACACAACACTGGCTTTTGCACGTGAATTCGTCCACGTGTCTTTTTTACGGAACCCTAATTTTTAGATAATAATAGCCTTATATTACGAAGACGCTGGCAAAAGCACGACTTTATTAAAATTTAAGGGGCTATTAACGACTTTTACAGATTTTAAACTGACAATCACGTCAAAATGTGTAGTGTAAATGATTTGAAAAAAAAAATATGTTAAACTAGAACATTCTCTTAGTCATTTAGTATGTGAATATTTTTGGTTATATTCATATTAAATAGGTAGTTTAATTAACTCGTGAAGTTGTGTCTGACGCGGACAAAACATTGGCAATCACACAAAATCTACCAGGTATAATTAAACGAAACTTACACCATCTTACAGACAACTCAAAAAAAAAAATAGTAAATAATAGTAAATTAATAATAATTATTAATTGATAATAGTAAATTGTCTGTAAGAGCCTTTTTTTAAAGTTAAAGAATACTATCTTTTATTTAATTTTTTGGACTAAACTTTGAGAGTTTTGGACGCAACGTATACGATTCTCTGGTCGCTCAAGGTCGCCGGCGTATATCGTCGCCTTAATAGACTTCTCTTATATGCTAATAGACAAACTTAATTCAAACAGTGTCCCTGGAGAGCCTTCTGAAAAGTGACCCCTAAATCAGCATAAAATAATAACAGACGTAAGAAAAGCTGTGACAAAAATGTGTGTCTGTCACAGTCAAAATTTGTAACCGGTGATAACTATTTATGACTACAAAAATCAGTCAATAGTACTTTTGACCAGTTTATATTTAACCTAACAAATTACAGACACGTTACGTTGGTAGGTTGTTTTTTTTTTTACTTTATTTTTGTGTTGTGTGTAGTGTTCAGTAAAAAAAATGTAGCACGCGTATTGTCTTAAAGAAGGGTGTTAATTGAAGTCAGTCAAAAGTAGTTTTGACCGGTTAATGGCCGAATACTCAAACGCTACTCAATTTTAAGATGGCCGTTAAATTTAGTGCTGTCTCCATCACTTTATGGCAGATCAGGTTTCAGGTGGTCAGGTGGTGGTGGGTGGTCAGGTTTCGGTCAGGTTTATGTGTGATCAGGTGAATTGCTGTCAAACGCAAGCTTATTAGATAATAAAAAAAATGTCGAAGTGACTGTGGCAGTACTAGACTTAACGGCATCTTAAAATTGAGTAGCGTTTGAGTTTTTAGCCATAAGACTCTTGACTGTAGCATACTTTTACAAGTATCAACATTTTTGAGAGTAGCCGAATTAGCGGTGTGTCGCGCCGTGACGTCATCTAAGCTTGTAACGAGGTGGAATGGGCGTCATCTAAGTGTGAGCGGGAAAACTTTGAACTGACTGAAATGTTTTTTATTGATAAGCCCTTGTTTTCGTGTATAAAGGATAATGTTAACTAGATGTTTTTGGTATTCTTGTGCTTAAGCCTCAGATTATGAAACAAAAGGCAGATCGACCGTGTGGAACACTAAGAGTGAAGCCACAAAAGCAAATACAAATTCAAAAACGAATACCCACAGTTCGCTTCGCGTTGTACTGACACGAGTCAGTACAGCACGAAGCGAAGCATTGTTAAAAAAACAAATACTAATACAAATAAAAATTCAAAAGCAAAATATAATCACGAGATTGTAGGTATTCGTTGCAAAAGAACGGCAAAAAGTCACGTTTGTTGTATGGGAGCCCCACTTAAATATTTATTTTATTCTGTTTTTAGTATTTGTTGTTATAGAGGCAACAGAAATACATCATCTGTGCAAATTTCAACTGTCTAACTATCACGGTTCATGAGATACAGCCTGGTGACAGACAGCCAGACGGACAGTAGAGTCTTAGTGATAGGGTCCCGTTTTTACCCTTTGGTTACGCAACCCTAAAACTAATTCTTTAAACCCAGTTACGAATTCCCTAAAAAGCATAATTTCAGTATAATTTGAATAACCACTTTTAAAACTGAAAATCAGAACTGTTTAACTTAAAACACTTCCGAATTGTTAGAATTGAATATTTAACTCATTTTCGTCGAACAGTTTAACGTGAATCGACATCTGTTTGGTTACCCATACAAATATTGAAAGAGGGTTATTGAAAAGGGTGTCGGAGATTTGAAAGAAAGAATACGTTTCCCCTAATAGTAACTTAAGTAACTTTTGCGTTCGTAAGGTAGAGTGTCACGCTGAAGTGGAACTGGGCTGGAGACATCTGCCGCATGTCCGACGATCATTGGAACAAACGCGTGATCCAATGGGTTCCCTCACATGGCAAGCGACATCGCGGTAGGCCCAGGCGGAGATGGCAGGATGATCTAGACTCTGTTGACAAAGACTGGTTCCAAATAACCCTTGACAGAGAGAAGTGGAAGAAGAGTAGAGAGGCCTTTGCCCTGAAGTGGGACAGGCTGAAAAAAAGGTGTGGTGTGAAGTCACAGCAGCACGTCACGTATAGCTTAAACTTTAAGTTAAGATAGATAAGATGTGTTCATAGTTCTATTAGAACAGTATCACGTACGCACTGTGTACAATACGGTCAACGTATCTTGGCGCATCTGAAGTTAGCTGTTTGGCTGCGCAATGGAACTTTTAGGAACGAAATTGTCTACTGCGCAGCTAATCGGCTTCAGACGCGCCAAGATACGTTGACCGTACTGTATACAGGGTAATTTTGAAAAAATACCCAAAACCTCTTAATCTGGACTCCGTATCATCACCCTGAATAACATTTGTTCTACGACTTTGACCTCAACTAAATAACGTAGCCATAAACAAGTTTTTGTTTATTTGTAGTCTGTAAAATTTACGTATACTACGCGCGCGCGCACCCATATGATAGCGAATATGATGTAGATAGTAGGTAGGCTAATGTACAGGCACAGCTGATTGCAGGACTTTCGTCGGCCGTGTCGGAAAAAATATATTATGCAAAATTTAAAATGTGTTTATATTTTTTGAATGGAAAAAATATCGAATTTTGAAAAGTCATACAACAAATCTTGTTCAGGGTGATGATACGAAGTGAGGATCAAGTGGTTTTGGGTATTTTTTTTAATTACCCTGTATAAACCGCACGTTAACAATTAAAGAGACATCTTGAGCTCGCTAGTTCATTAGTTGGGTCATTGAGTAGTACGGTTCATGGTGTTTTCTTGACCCCGCCCTTTCCCTACATCGTATGGCGACCCTGCCAGGATCAAGGAAGGAAAGAAAGAAGGAGGAAAGAAGGTAGAGTGTCAGTGTTGGAACTGATTTTACAATGTTTACACCTTTTCATTGCAAAAATCGATCATTAATGACTAGTTGACCCGACAGACGTTGTCCTGACCAATGATATAATACACTTAGATGCGTTACCCGCGCTCAATAATGGCAATATTAAAGCAAGGCAATTGCCGGGGTTTCACTTAGTCACGTACCACCCAGTGTCGCGGCTATACGTCAGTATCGCTCGTAATTCACACATAACTGACGTAACAAAATTTGTATGTTTATCTTTTTCTAACAGGTGTACGCTGTATGCTTATGTCCTTTTCTTTGCACTGTATAATTGTATGTGCCTACTGGTACGTAAATATAAAATTTTGCGCCGTTTTAAAGCGCATTAATGTTCGTGTATGACGCGTCTATTTATAATACGTCATTGGTCCTGACAATTGATTTTTTAATGTTCTTATCGTTTCAACCTTTCCTGGACTTCGACAAATATTTCAAGACCAAAATTAGACAAATCGGTTCAGCCGTTTTCGAGTTTTAGCTTGACTAACGAACAACGATTCATTTTTATTACCTATATAAAAGATTGGGTACGATCCCCACACTAGAAACTTGTTTTGAATTATGGGCACAGATTACATAATATTACTCCTGAAGTGTCAATTTGACATTGACAACTCCTTTATTTCCGGAAGTGTTGCCATCATCATTATTACCCTTTATATCTATGAAACGAAACTTCGCAGTTTTAGTGTTGGTCCTAAATCCGCCCACGTCCTGCCGCCCACGAACTGGGCGGTAATGTTACCACGCAATTATATTTACCGTTCCTACATTTTATTACTTAGGTAATGCGTATTAAATACTGTTATTTGTAATAGGCTAGATAACTTTGTGAATAGTCATGGTTAGAAAGGGAAAAGAGTTGGATAAATGACTCCATTATCTAATAATACCAACACAGAACTTTTCTAAAAAAAAAAACTGACCAAATGCGAGTCGGACTGACGCGCGAAGAGTTCGTATCATTATCTATACAATATCGAGCAAAAGAACTGCAAAAAATCACGTTTGTGGTATGGGAACCCCCCTTAAATATTGATTTTATCCTGTGGTTAGATGTTATAGCGGCAATATATTTTAAAAAGCTTAAGATTTTAACCTTTCCTGCCCTCTACATCTATGAGGTCGCTATATTTGTAAAGACCAATAAGGAAAAGTTTGGTAACCTGCACTCCCGTCGACATGCCGACAAAATAACAAATATGCCCTCAAAAACAGCCCTACTGTCCAAAAGTTTCTTCGGAATGTCTTCACGAATTTATAATAAGCTTCCTAAGCAAATAAGAGAAATTGAAAATATTTATATGTTTAAAAAAAATATATTTGACTTCTTGGTAAATAGACCATATTATACAGTACATGAGTTTTTGTCCGAAAGATGCATGATGAGTTAATGCCAAACCGTTTTATGTTTTGATGCAAATTGAATTAATATAGTATATCACATAAACATAGGTCTAAGATAATAATAATAATAAAAAAACTAATTATTGTATGCCTAACATGGTGGAGCAGTGCAAACGCACTTTAAAACTCAATAACAACTCTATAACCACTGTCTCACAATAAAGATCTTTGACTTTGACTTTGAAAACAGAAATACATCATCTGTGAAAAAACTGTCTAGCTATCGTAGTTCATGAGCTACGGCCTAGTGACAGACAGCCAGACAGACGAACAGTGGAGTCCCGAATAGGGTCCCGTTTTTTCCTTTTGGGTACGGAACCCTGAACAACCACTTGATTTTGGCTCTGAAAATCCGATTCATGTTAAATTGACTGGTTGCTTTGAAATTAGTAATTAGTAAATTGAGTTAGTAAAAGACTAACTAGCCACTAACGAGAAGACTAAGTACCTTTGGTTATATATAATGTCTAGATGGAGCGTCAAGTGCACGCAAACGTGTCAAAAAGTGTCAGCCAACTATTGGCTGACAAGTGCTTATATAAACAAAGCCCAAATGCGTAATAATAATAATAACTGATTAATATATGTATAATAATATTAATTTATGTATAATTATATACATAATTGCTTATATAATCAATATTTACGCACACAGAGACGTAGATGCACAGTGTAAAACGACGCCTGCACGCACACATACTTGAAATTGTTGACTCGTTTTCTTTGTTATGATTGTAGGGCGACGCTCCATCTAGACATTATATAATCAAAGCTAAGTGCCTATAAATTGCGATTCAAAATGTTTATATATTTATATAAACACTAGAGGGCCTGGCAGACGTTGTCCTGCCCTTAAAATAAAAAGTCCTACAACTCGACTGCAGCGCCACCTACCGGGTCCAATTGTGAATCTAATCCAAACTCAAATCCACTGGAACACACACTAACAATTTCATCAAAATCGGTCCAGCCGTTTAGGAGGAGTTCACTTTCATACACACGCACAGAAGATTTTGATATACATACTAGCGGGCCTGACAGACGCTGTCCTGCCTGAAAATAAAAAAAGGTCCTAGAACCCGACTACAACGCCACCTACCGGGTCCAATTGTGAATCTAAACCATTCTCGAATCCACTGGAACACACACTAACAAAAAAAAAAAAAAAACAAATGTACAATCATTATTTTACAAATGTAAGATAATTATCATAATAATAGTAAATTGGTGATTATTTAAATCTTTTGTGAAATTCCAGACTTTCACTTCCTGGCGTGACTTAAAACCATACTAATAATAATAATATAATAATATGTGGGGACATTTTCACACACGGCCATCTGACCTCAAATTAGGGAGACCCTGTACTATGGGTGTCAGACAGCTGATATACGTACTCAAATACATTTTTTTTTTTTGTAAATACATACATATATAGATAAACAACACCCAGACACAAGGCAAACACAAGTGCTCATCACACAAATGTATACCCTGGGCGGGAATCGAACCCGCAACACACTGTGCAGCAGTCGATCGCTCAGCCACTGCGCCAACCGCGTATTATATACAGAACCATATTTTTGGACTAATTAACGAAGTAGAAGAGTAATTATGAAAAACTAGCGACCCGACCCGTCTTCGCCTGGGCCTATAGCCTTCCTCGATACATGGACTATCCAACACAAAAAGATTTTTTCAATTCGAACCAGTAGATCCTGAGATTAGCGCGTTCAACCAAACAAACAAACAAACTCTTCAGCTTTATAATATTAGTATAGATATGTATATTATTATAGTCAAAGATCCTAGAGGCGTCCAACCTACGTCATTTTATTATAGCATGGCTGAAATATTGAGAAGAATATGTATGGTGACGTTACACGAAGTAATCGAATCAGTTACCAATATTGCAAAAATCACAACTGACATTATAAAGCTCAATTCACAAATCTCACTGCTTCTGCAGCAAATTAACAAACTGCTTAGCCTTAACAAACGTATCTTAGGGTGTTACCAGGCCAATCGATCGATCGTCGATCGACGGCATCCATCGATGGTAGAATGGATTAGTCGATGTCGATTGAGCTGCTTGATTATTATTAGTGATGGATTGTAGCCGTCGACCGATGCCATCAACCGGCAATCGATCGATTAGTTAGTCGAACGGTATCCGTCGATCGGCCAAAGCTACACGCAAGTAAGTGATACACGTTTGACGACACGGTTGGCGCAGTGGCTGAGCGATCGACTGCTGCGCAGCGTGTTGTGGGTTCGATTCCCGCCCAGGGTAAATATTTGTGTGATGAGCACTTGTGTCTGGGTGTTGTTTATCTATATATGTTTGTATTTAAAATGTATTTGTGTATGTATATCAGCTGTCTGACACCCAGTGGCGTGCGGTTCATACAGTCACATAGACATTGCCTACCCTACAACTCAGATAAATATTTATTATCTTGTTTTAATTTATTTTGATATCTCTAATATTTTATACACGAGTAATTACTCTCAATTAATAAAAAAATCTTAAATCAGCTCCATCTGTCGCGTAACGGTGGTAACACGAAGTCTCATCGATACGTTCGCGCCTTAGTCCGCGCATTTCGATCGCTTCGCGCTGCACTAGCGCCGCTAGGATCCTACGGGAGAGACACAAAATATTTGTGCCTAGATTATTATATTTTGTTTGGATGTGTGCCTCGTGACAGGCTCGTAGCACGCGTGTGCATTTTCTATTCGTACATGACACACAATGTCACAACTCACGCACACAACGCGAACTGAAGACATTGTGTTTTTAACATTTTAGATTTTACTACACGAGTTTACACGACGGAATACGACAATTGTGTAGGTACAAAAATATACGTGAATTATTCTGAGTCGCCATTTTTTTTGTTTTGGTTTGTTTCATGGTTTTGTGAATGCATTTTTATATTATTTCAACGTTGTTACTAGTGTGTAAAATGGAATAACTTCGCTGTGAAAGTTTGTTGTGTAGTTATGTAGGTACAGACAATACTTAAAAAATGATTCCTTTTCAAAACTTTCTCTCGGCTTCGGTGAAAAAACACTGATCGAGGATAGCCGCTAGATTTCAATCAATACAAACAAACCATGCGATTAGGTCGTAAGAGGTTGGTACAGTTCTGTTTTATTACATCAATTAAAGTAGGTAGAAGATTCGCGAGATTTTGTTGTAGAACCGAACCCGAATAAAATGCCTACATTTTGTTTAGGTTTCGGTACTCAATATTATGATAGATAATCACCTCATCATCACATGAAAGGGAGTAGTACTTCTAGTAAGTTGTGAACTTGAGATTATTTTATTGGTAAAAAAACACATTAGGTAAGTACCTAATTGTTCCTTGTTTAGTAGATTGCAAAACGTTTTTCTTCTACGCATATTATTTTTAACCCTGTTTTGAGTTTCTATCATAAAATCGATTAAAAAAAATTGAACACATCTGTTCGTATGATGCTTTAGGAGGAGGTACATACCTACCTACTCTGTGACGCGGGCCTGACGCTTGAGTACCTATACAGCGGTTGTTCTGTTTACCTTTCCTACTATTTTCAAATAATATAATCGCCTGAAACGAGGCATTATATCGATACAGTCCTATTCATATTTTTTCTACGGCAGCAAAAAAACTAATTGATGTCTATAAATTCAGTCAATCTAGGAATCATTTGAGGTGGCAAATCACTTAGGTACAGTCATCAAAAGAGATAGGTATGCAGGTCATCGGAAAGACGGAAATGGTTGAAGTTGACTTAGAAACCGATGGATGTTTTCGAATGTTTAATTAAATCATTGAAATGTTTATTCTCTATTAATTTTATTTTATTTTATTCAAAAACATCAATCGGTTTCTAAGTAAACTTTAACTATATCTGTCGACCCTGCATACCTATTTTTTTCTGCCTACCCTGTCTAAAAACTCTGTGCACGCCCCTGCTGACACCCATAGTACAGGGTCTCCCTAGTTTGGGGTCAGATGGCCGTGTGTGAAATGTCCCCACATATTATTATTATTAACACCAATCGATCAACGTCGATCGATGTCAACCGATGGCATTGATCGATGATCGATTGGTGTAGTAACACTCTTAAAAGCCTTTTTCCCAACTATGTTGGGGTCGGCTTCCAGTCTAACCAGATGCAGCTGAATACCAGTGTTTTACATGGGGCGGCTGCCTATCGGACCTCCACAACCTGGTGACTGGGTAACACGATACCCCTTGGTATAACTGGTTGTCTGACTTTCTGGCTTCTGACTACCCATAACGACTGTCAAAGATCTACGAATGACAGCCGAGACCAACGACTTTACGTGCTCTCCAAGGCACGGAGGGGTGTCGATATGAAATGGATGGTCACCCATCCACGGACTGACCGCGGCAAGCGTAGCTTAACCTTGACCGATCGATATGTAGGTCTTTTACTTGGCCATGAGCCTCTACGCCACAAACGCTTCTGCGTCTACAGCAAAATACTTACTGTAACAAAATACTTCTAAGGACGGGTTGCTTCAACGATATTTTACTGAAGGGTAATAGTCAAAAATGGCGCTAACTATCGTCAAACCACAAAATGGGTTGTTTCACAAAATGATGGCCTTAACGTACGTTAAAAAGTTACAATTACCATAACCGATGCGTCATACACCAGTCAACGTAATTTTGTGTTGTCAAACAGCTACGTCAAACATCAAAATATTATGGACTCTCTTTTTGCATAACTTTGACGGACGGATTTTTGTAATGAAACAACCCCTAAGGAGCGAACAAATTAAGTAACATGTTGTATAACTCGTGTTTTATAACACGTCCACATTACGATGTAACATTGTTTTTCAACATTGCAACATATAACAATACTGACTGACTACTACTGACTATGTCGTTTGCCGTTCTGCAGTGTTCTTCACTATTACATAAGTAAATATGTAGTGTATGTGTGTGTGTGTGTGTGTGTGTGTGTGTATGTGTGTGTGTGTGTGTGTGTGTGTGTGTAGTTTGTTATTGTTGTAAATATTACTAACATGTTAAATAACATTCAGCCTCCACATTACTGAAACATGTTACATTACAACGTTTTATAACAAGTTATGTTATTTTTTTTTTTTTTAAAAACGTTGCCCCGCTCTAGGATTTATTCCTGTGTCGTGGGTGCGTTTACAAACATATATACTCACATACACAAACAGCCAGACCCGGAACAACTAACTGTAGCACATACAAATATTTGCTCCGTGCGGGAATCGAACTCGCGACACGCAGCGTAGCAGTCGATCGCTCGACCACTGCGCCAACCGTGTCGTTATTATGTACGCACCTTTACATTTAACGAACGTTAAACATCTCACGTCATAGTCATTTTTAACCGTCCGTATGTAACGTTAACCAACTGTTTGAAACAACCCGCCCTAAGTAACTCACCCACACACAAAATGACTTACACACAAATAAATAAATGAAACATAACTCTAGCTTTTCCACAAATCTAGCTAACATACAATTCACAATTATTAGAACTTCGCGTCGGGGAGAGCGCTGAAAATAGTCGCCCACTAGGGCAAATAGAGTGAAGCCGCGTGGGCCGCCTATTCGCCTACGACTAGGGCAAGCGTGAGCCCATTCATAACATGTGACGTCACGATACGACAGATGGCGTGTAGTGCAGTAGGTACGTTGATAATATTGATAACCAGTATGTCAGATGGCGGAGCATAAGCGGGAAAATTGTGTGGGCGGTCTGTTTGTGTACGGTGTATTGTTGTACGGGTTTTTCTTGTTAGAATAAAATGGAATTATTGATAAAGAGATAAGAGAGGAAGAATTTTAATTGTGTTGTTTTCCAAAGCTTTTTTTTAAACTTAGTGAAATTGTAACGACATGGTTGGCGTAGTGTTTGAGCGATTAACTGCTGCCTTGCGTATGAAAGAAGCCACACTGCTCCGTTGCGTTTTACATATAAATTGTAAAAATGCCACACTTCTCCGTTGCGTTGCGTTGCGTGTTGTCGAACGCATTGCGTCGACGCCAAAACGAAGCGGGGAAGGTGATGCGGTGCGCCCGGCGTCCGTCGTCGGAGCAACAACGCAATTAATACTGGCAGCCGGAGGAGTGAATCCATACTGCTCCGTTGCGTTGCGACGTGGCAGCGCAAGACAACGCAACGGAGAAGTGTGGCATGCAGTGCGTCCAAACCAACAATATGTTTGTAAACACACTTACTATACAAGAGATATGCCTAGTGTTGGCCAAAAAAGAAGAATTGCTAGTATGCCCTGAGGTCTGCCTACTGACGGCTACGAACTCATGGTTCAGTTCTGGACCGACTCTGTGTAGACTTCTATCAATGCGCTAAGAAAAGTATTGCTGGCTTGACGCTGATGACCTTTTCATTTCCGTGTATGACGTAAAAGACTGGAAACGTCACAAATGGATTCAACAGTATTTTCGTGGTGATTGTGACAAGTTTCCGTTTACGATAATGGAGTTTTCGTTCATTGAATGCTAAAAACCAGTAGTGAACTTTTAGAAGTGACTAATTTTACTGTATTCCTCAACACGCACACGAAAACACGTTGAATATTGAGTAAAAAAAAACAAATAAATTGTATAACACATAATGCACATCTTCATCACCATCAGCCCGAAGACATCCAATGTTGGACAATCCCCATTGCCATAATTCCCACGCTTAGCAGGCGTCTTGGGGATCGCAGAGAAGTCGTTGATTACACGGAAGACGCTGCTGTCCGACTTCCGGATTTTCTCTTAGTCGCCTTCTGCGACACCCTCGGGATAAATTGGACGGGTGCTATTCTGGCCCGGACCCCAGGGCAAATACCCCCTATTCTTGAAAATAAAGTCATCATTTATTCGTTCATTAATTCATTCAATCATTCATTCATTAATTTAATCAATTCGTTCATTGATTAAACTCCATTCCTTTTGACAAACTATCCGAACGAAGCAGCGTCATAATCTAGTATGTAACAGACTGAATGAACTTCACGTAGTTACGTGGGCACTCTTCGTGCAGATAATAATGATTGTATCGTTCGCAAAGGTCATTCCTATAACGACTTACTACTCGTAGTTACTGCCTACGAGTTGTAGGTGAGCATGAATGAACGCCTACGTGGATGTATTGATTAATAGAGAGAGATAATTCTGAGTGCATTGCGTTCGTTCATAAATTGTAAATGGCAGTCGCATTAGGTATCGAGGTGGTTTATTTTTAATCGTTAAGGGGCTATTAAACGACTTTTACAGGTTTTAAACTGACAATCACGTCAAAATGTGCAGTGTAAATGATTTGAAAAAAATATATGTTAAACTAGAACATCCCTCTCCTCTTCTTTTTTCAATTTTCATAAACATGGTTACCTGTGTAATCTCTTCCAATTTCCATCTTTATGCAGATGACTTGCAACTCTACCGGCACTTTATTGTAGCTGATGCCGATTCTGCCATTGCTGCTATGAATCGAGACCTGGCTTGTATCAGCGCCTGGGCTAAGTCGTTTGGATTGCAAATTAACCCAACTAAATCTCAGGCCATGGTCATAGGCAGCCGATTTGTTCGTGGAGCGGCCGTTGTTGCGTCTTTGATGCCGTTGTACCTTGATGGTGTTCGCATCGATTATACCGATACCGCCAAAGATCTGGGTGTTACTATAGATTCTTGTCTGTCGTGGCGAGCTCAAGTCAATGAGGTAAGCCGTAAGGTACACTTCTCTCTTCATTCGCTGAAATGCCTTCAAAGTCTCCTGCCGTTGAAGACTAAAATTTCTTTGGCTCAAACGCTTATCCAGCCGATAATAGATTATGCCGATGCCTGCTACCTGGTTGCCACTGAGGAGTTATTAAATAAGCTTGAGCGCTTGCAAAATTTATGTATTCGCTTTATTTTTGGTCTCCGTAAATATGACCACGTTTCTCATCTTCGCAAAGAACTCAAGTGGCTCCCAATCCGCCTTCGCAGGAACACTAGGATCTTATGTCTCCTCTTCAATATCCTACACAACCCGTCCTATCCTTCTTACCTGCGTGAGCGTTTTTCTTATGCCCGCCCTACTACTACCTTTCGGGGGAGTCCAGCAGTGGACGGCTTTCGGCTGAAATGATGATGATGATGATGATGATGGAGAGAGGGTTGGTTGGCGGGGTCCCCCCAGAGATCCCCCCCAACCAACCCTCTACCAACCCTCTACGTTCAGCAGTGGACGGCAATAGGCTGATATCATGATGATGAACACAAACATTTTCAGGAGTAATTGATCTGAGTTGATATCGAGAGGTAATCGTGTTAATTTTTGATGCTGCGTTTAGACGTCATCAACTCTTATAAGATACGTTTTAGAACACTACTAGCACAAGCGTTTGGAGTGAACGTAGCATAAATTAGATCGATTTTTAAATTGGATATAACTACCCGTTTAGCACATAGTATTTATATAGTTTGACGGCTTTTTTCATAGCAATAGGAGATATTAAGAGCGCCCATCCCCGTCGAACGAACTACAACGCGAGCGTGATTGATTTTTTTTTTGTTTCAACCAACGCAAAGCTCGAAAACAAAAGAGAGAGTGAGAACACGATAACATCACAGGAAAATTGGCGCGCGGAAATTTCACAAAACTTGTTCCAGGACAAACCTTACAAGTTTTTTGAAAAAGCCTTACAAGTTTTTGGTAAAAAAAATGTATTTTAGAATCACCATTACATGTGCAAGGTTTGTATAAAGCTGTTTTTTTACTTTTTCAATGTATGAGTGCTATAAGAACGACCACAGTTCGATAAAATTGTGCAAAAAAGCTGATTTTCGGACGTGCTTACTGAATTGGTTTCTCAAAAAAGTTGATTTTTGGCTTCATACAAACCTAGATTTAAACCACAAGATACCTGTGTGTTAAAAATATTAGCCGCGGGCCGAAATTAGTCGCTACTTGTATTCATTGGCACGATCATACTGTGTTTAGTGTGGTAGTAAAAGTTATCCATTACTGTGCTGAGGTTAAGTACCTACTCTTACACCTACACTTATTATTATTACCCGCGTACCCAATTATCTGTCACATTACTTGTAGATATCTTTAATGTGGCTATAGTCTGGAAGTAATTTTATTATAGTCTCAGTTTCAGGAACATAGTCTTTCGGAGTTCCCAGGTAATTTAAAAAATGTTATCTCTGGTTGCGTTATTGACGAATTCAAGCAACCAAAAACAACACAATAAATTGGCCACTGAGGCGCATTCGAGACTGTCGGTATACTAATTTCCCTACTAACTTAAAAAGTGTAGGTACGACTCGCGTTCCGGCCGTTTGTATGAAGATAGAATACTGTATAGATATCTTTACTGTGTAGTTATTATAATAATACCAGCCATTATTTATTTATTTATTATTATTGTCTCATTCCAGCGCATAGACCTCTTCTCATACAGCGAAGGCTCGAGTACTGATCAGCACGCTCTTGCGCATTGGCGATTTTAGATTTAATTTTAGACTTAATTGATTATAAAGTCCAGGTTTTTTCACGCTGTATTTCGTTCACTGATGTCAGTCCAAGACAAACTAAGAAACTGGGCTCGGAAACGTTAATAAAATAACGTTTTTAAAACGTTTCTAACCGTTCTTTGTACAACATTTTGTTCGGAACGAAAACGCAATGAGAAATATTGAGAATGTTTTCAAAAATAGGTTTATTCCGCAGGACGCAGCCGCACATAGTGTGCGGCGACACTTGCATGATCTTGTTAAGTTAGTTAGGGTATGTTTTCATTTCAAAATATCATTTATTACGGTGCGATCGCGCATTGATGCCGGTTAAAAACGTTTTATTAATCGAGAACAATTTAAATTTTGTTCTTTTTCAAAAACGTTTTAAATATCGTTCCGATCAAACGTAACCGAAACAAACTGTTTCTTAAGACGAAACCGTTTCGAAAAATATACCGGTATCCAAGCCCTGCTTAGAAAGGACGAATGAGTTGAAAAACTCGTATCGGTTCTTACCCGGTAACTAACCCACAATCACATGCATTGAGAGGCGGATGCTTTAACCACAGGGCCATCACGTTCAGTAATATCAAGTTTTTCAAAGAACCAACGAATCTTTAAAATTATGGAACTTACTACCAGTCGCTCTCAGAAACAAAGATTGTGGTCCAAAAATAGCACAACGGAAATATTTTAAATCAGTTGTTTTGTTAGTCACCTATGTATATAGTTACCATACAGCTTAATTAAAACAAATAGGCGGTGTCTGTGGTGTCCGGTGGATGGCGTGAGCGGAACGAATACATCCATTCATAAACATCCAACCAGGTAGGTTGTAACGTGGGAATAACTAACGACAATAAACAAATAAATAATGTGTATTGTTATGATGTTTGGATTAAGATCTGAGCCTATCCCTTTGCTGTCCTTTCCCAACGATTCCATAAGCTGAGGTCCGACGCTTAGTTGATAAATGTTATGCCCCGGCTGGAAGACTTAAATTCCAGAAAAATCCGGGTTGCCGACAATTTCCTAGGATGACCTGAGAGATGCCGTTTCGAAAAACGTGGGGGCAAAACAAGACAAGAAAAGTCCATCTTCTTTAAAACACAGTCGCCACTTCGACCACATCGGCCCTAAACTTTGTAATAAAATAAATAGCACATTAACAATTTACCCTTTGACTGGAAATTTATTAAGAAAGAATCTAATAGAAAATCCATGTCCTATGATTCAATTGAACGACTTGTGGTAACTTAACGTAACATAACAACTCACACATGCAAGCACACCCACATACACATTATACAGACACATACACACACACTCACACACACCTATCTTAATACACTTGACTTCGATTTTTTAGTTTTATTTGTTAGTATATCTTATAGTTAATTAACTTTCATTAATTATTCACATTTATGTCCTTTAAAATAGTCTGTGTATAATATGCACACTTACAATACATAATATGCACACTCTCTAACACACTAGTTGGCTCGCCAACGCACCACCGCCCAGGCCGGCAGTCCGACAACGACTGACCGCCCCACCTATCGCACCGGTATTTATAACCGAGCGACGTATGCGCCCGAGACAACGTCATAATACTGTTATCGGTTTGTAGCGTGATATATTGATATCTACATACACTACAGTCTGGAACCAAATGCATATTCTGTCCTGTTGCCTGCTGCGCCACAGTTTTTACTTTTGTAGCTATCATCGTTTCTATTGATAAGATTGTGTAATTCTAAATTGTTCCAAATAAACGTTTTTCATTTTTTCATTCTTTTAAACTGTGGGTGTTGAAATAGGATACTATAATGTAGTACCTATTCCTGAATTGCATGCTTTTCGACATCCGTCTCATCTTCATGTCAACCTTTAGACGCCTACTGCTGGGCATAGGTCTCCTCCAAGAGGGGGTTCAGCCGTAATCGCCATGTGCCGATGCATGTTGGCGATCGCAGTAGGTGTTATAGTCCTCAGAAGGACGCTGCTGCCCACAACACCCCCTTCTGACACTCGTCTACTGTTTTCAGTGGAAATTTACAGACAAATCTCATGTTCAACTGTTGTGACTGATTGACACATAAACTACAACCAGATATATCGGTTGTTACGAATTCCGACACCATTGATGCTGTTGACAAAAATGTTACAAACATTAGAAGGCCCAAAAGGGATTGAGCGGGTCACGTCGGCCGCATATACAGTGACCGCTAGACAACGTGGACGGCGTCGCTGAGGGCCGCCTAAAAAGTGACGAGAAATACCACATTTCTCGTCACTTTTTAGGCGGCCCTGATGACCTGGACTCATTCCACGAGGACTGGTTTGAGATAGCGCGGAAAATAGAGTGCCTGGAAGAACTTGGGGTCTTTCCCCAGCAGTTAGAATTTTCATTTTTTTTGTTAGCCTATTCTGTCCCACTTCTGGGCCTCCTTGCATGCCTTCTATTTATCCCGATCCTGGGCTTCATCCCACCACTTTTGGTGGAATCCGTCCAGTTTGCCCTACCATCTCCTTCGTGGCCTGCCGCGACCCAGTCTTACTATCTCAGAGCTCCAGTTCTGTGTCACCTGAGCCCACTGTTTGTCCGGTTGAGACTGGGCAGACATGTTCTGCCCAGTCTCATTTGAGTTGGGCAACCTTATGAGTCTGCTATCACTGTTTTGGAGCGCAGTATCACACCCGTGACACTTCATACAAACGAAACGATACAATTGCCTACACTACTACAAAAATAGCAGACTGTACAGATACGTGTCATTGTGTGCGTTAATATCGCTAGGGCTGACAGCCACCGCGAGCGCGCGAGAGCGAGCGAGCGCGCGATACCGACCTCAACATAAGTGTTTCTCTCTCTCATGTAGGTACTCGATTCTTTCAAGGTTTGAAATTCGAACTTCCAAATAAGTAAGTAGGTACATACCAAAAAGTTTGTTGCTTTAAAATTCGTCATTCCCTCACGGTCATTTCCTTATTGCATTTAGGAGGGAATGACGGTTGATGAGGGAATGATTTACACACTATTCTACAATACTTTTAGTTATTTTATTTCTTTCTTTCAACTAGTATTTCATGTTATTTAATTTAAAACAGGTACGTGCATAATGTATACGTCATAGTTTAATATGATAAAAATTTCATTATTTCATATATTATTATTTGTTTTTAATATAAAATATTGTATATAAAATATTTAATTTATATAATATAAAATATTTGGTTTTTCTTTTTCACAAATGAGGGAATACACGTTTCTACGCGCCACGAGTCAGCCCTTGAACTAGAAGACGTTGCTAGAGCCAATGCGGCGCGTGTAGACGTGAGGAACAATGTTTCGGTGAGAGGAGGAGCGTGTCGCTACTGTACGATAGTACTTATACTGTGGCAGTATAGTGTTTCAAGCTCGATCCGTTATTTAACACCTAGCTTGCGGTCTATTAGGATTTACATTACAATAAAAAATACGTTGTATAACTATTATGGCTATATGAAATGATAGGAAGCATCGTATTTTGATCTAATTACCAAAACCCCGCTCCATTTAGCAAAGTTTACAAATGACTCAGCCAGCTATTTGACCGATTGTTCATTGTAGCGGTCATTGAGAGGCCCAAGTTCTTACGAAGTCTTGCAATATCGATTCTGGTGATAACCCTAAAATGCCAAATACCTTTTATATCTTGTATTATTCTTATCATTACTCGTGCATCCGCGACGCACGTGATACCCTTGAACCTGTATCTTCTTATCAATCATGCATTTTATTGCAAAAGTTTGTACATACAAAGATATTGCCGCCGCTACTTGTACCTATTATGTATCGTGAATTTTCTTCGAGTGCATGGAATTCGTGAATGAAAGATAGTGTTTATCTATTGAATGTAGTAAATGCAAGTAAAAGATTGTACTATTTACTACTGCATACTCCACATACATGCTCTCGTGTGTCTAGCGTAACTCCGGCAAATGGAGACTATCTTTTGCTTTTTTAGAAATGTTATTATTTTTTTGACGTGACAACGTCTTATAATTCGATAGAGCCGGCTGCACGCACGAAAAAACATGACGTCATGCGGCGTTACGGCGTTACATGACGTCATGCGGCGTTACCTCGCTCTGCGGCGTTACCTCGCTATGAGGCGTTCCAAGTGAAAAGTGAATGTGGTGTCAATTGTTTATAGCAACGATAATTACAGCGATAAAGGTAATGATTCTTTCGCGTTGTCACGTTCAACTATCGTCAGTAAACCGACTTTACAGACAACCAATTTTTTTTTTACTTTTTTAAACGTGGCCCGACACCACCACGCCAGTTCATGGATGTCTTTACAATAGCTTATATGTTTATTCAGTACAAAATATGTCTTTCAGTGAATTTAGGTGAAGTTACTTTTAGAAGACCACATCAGTAAGTCTATTCTGTTACAATCTCCCTCAGTGAACACCTAGGTGACGTGGGCTGTCATCCGTCCGTCTGCTTTGTCAATCCCTAGCATCGGGTCGGATGACAGCTCACTTCACTCTCCCTCGACAATCTCCGTCGGTGAGCACCTAGAGCAGAATAGAGTATAAGTATTAGCTGCTGTAGTGCTATTCTGAAATATCTTTGTCGGTGAACTAAAAAAATATTTCACCAAGGGAGAATTTAATAGAATATTAAGTTTAAAAAAAAAGTTAGAAATGGATATTAATTTGTTACTTTCTTTTTTTTTTAATTTTGCTTCACATGAAGTTTCTCCTGTTTCGTGGGTGCGTACACAAACAGCCAGACCCGAAACAACTACCTACTTTAAGCCATACAAATATTTGTTCCGTGCGGGAATCGAACCCGCGACACGCAGCTCACCAGCCACTGCGCCAACCGTGTCGTCGGTATGAAAAGTACTTTTAGCTTTCCATAAGAAGTTTCTAGTTCTAATAACATGCCGATCGAATTTCGGTCACGGCACCCAATCTCAATGGAGATTAACAAAGTACGCAAGATATATAATAGTGCAGAAGTATGTGCTCAAACACAGGTGTAATCCTTCTTTCCTTACTACATATCACAGTCCCATATAGGACAGTAATCCGCCACGACCGGGAAGAGATTAGGCTGAGGACCAACGGCTTTGCGTGCTTGCCGAGACACGGGGGTGTCACATCACCAACTTCCAAACTTCGGGCCGCTGCTGAGAGATGTCTAATGGGAAAATCCACTGTCAGAGTCCTGGGAATTAGACCCTGTACCCCTCGATCAGCAATTATGAGACCAACGTAGCAGGCAAACTCAATAATAAGTATCAAAACACACATGTTAGATAATGTACACGTTACGGAGCTGTTAAAGCTCCGGATGTATGCGGACCTTGTAGAGACTAGAACTAATTTTCGTGCGTTGATCGCGTTTTTACCATGTCTATTTTTGGAATCAAATATCACAGCTCACATTTTTAAAACCCTTTCCGTGGTGCTTGGCAACTGGGCCCCCCCTAGTTGTAAACGTCCCTTTGTACCAATTTGACCTAGTTCTGTTCTGCCTCCTGCTTAGATATGGAGGGAAGTGGAAAATATGTATTTCTTACTCCTCCGCTGTTCTTTTCTGATTAATTTCGTTGCGGGGTCCAAGACAGTTGTAACGTTTCGTCGGGACACGTCGAGCTTCATTGCCTCGACATTTTTCTGTTGGCCGCCACTGTTGATTTTGGCTTTCAGAAGTTGCAGTGGTTTGGGATTAGAGTGGCGGGCTTGTCCCATTACAAAAACTAGTCGAAAGTCTTCCAAATTAATAGTTTCATACTTTCTTTAGATACGAAGACTTGCCAGGCTTACCCTTTTTCGTCGTTGAGATAATCCTTTTACCTTAAATTTTGGAATAGATGGTCATGTCGAACTTCTACGAGCTATGGGGCTACCTCCGTTTTGGTTCTATTAGGTCAATAAATATCTATATAGATACTCAAATATCAATATTAAGTAGGTATAGTCAATGACACCCGATATCAGGATTGTGTTCGCCTGACATTGCTTTAACTTTTGATAACGCTAGTCTCTCGTGCTTGGTACAAGAAATCGTTTTGTATAACTTTATTTAATGAGATAAACAGCAATAAACGTATTAATTGATTAAAGATACAACATTCTCGGTGGTGTCTCTTTGTAAGTCATCATCATCATATCAGCCTATTGCCGTCCACTACTGAACGCAGGCCTTCCCCAGAGATCCCCAACCAACCCGGTCTTGGGCAGCCCGCATCCATTCGCTGCCAGCGACCATTTTTAATTCGTCGGTCCATCGTGCCGCAGGGCGCGTCTTTGTAAGTAGTTCGGTGTTTTTTGTAGCATTTTATGTGTGAAAGTTATTATAGCTTGACAAATTCGTACGTGACACTCCCATGGTCCGCGGTCGACGGGGGAAGTAAGGCAGCGAGGTGGTAAAGGCGCTGGACGGGGGTCATTCTACGGGAGCGTCAGTCGGGCACCGTCGCTGTAGAAGTAACGTCCTCCGCCACCCACGTACGTACAAATTGGTCATGCTGTAGTAACTAACTTTAGTACGCGACTTTGTCTGCGTGGATCTTTAAAGTACCTACGTACCAACTTCAGTTTTATAGGTGAAGGCATTTTCGAGATTAACCAGTTCCATCCCAGTTCCAGATTAACCAGTTATGTTTCCTTTGTGTTCCAATTAATAAGGGCCTGCCCTCTCCTTTAGGCAATTGAGAGATGCCAAAGTTCAATTCCTAGATACCCTTCCACTCTGAAATCTCTGTATCTCTCTAAAACAACTCCGAGAAATTATTTAAAGCAAAGAACGGCCTGCCCAAAGGACTATACTACATTGTACTAATAAGTTCAATTTTAAATAAAGAATTCAGAATTTTATAATATGCAGATCTAAATAGTATTTTTTGCTTGATAAAGCAAGCGTAGGAATTCCGCCACTTACGACCACAAAATCTGCGCTGCTCGCAAATACAATTCAGTGGTGCTTTAATATAACATGGGCCCTTCGAATCCTTTCATTCGGCCCTCAGTTCTCAGTCCTGTTCAAAACCAGAGCAGGTCAGAGACAGATAATCAAACTAACAGATAATACGCACCCAATAGTTTGATACATAATTATAGTTATTAATAAACTAATGAGCGAATACGGCGATACTTGCAATTATAGCGATAGGCTCGGCCTTGGTTGATTTCACTTATCTAGCTAATTTTTAGTGTGGTGTTCCAGCGATGTATGTTTTCGCTTTTTCTTTACTATTAAATGGTATTCAAATCTAGGATCTATGTGTGTGTCACTTTTAGCGTTTCAATAGTTATATTCTAAGGAGAAATGTCATGTGAAACAAAGTTCAAAAAGAAAGAAAGTAAGAAATGAAGGCCCATTTGTTACTGTTTTTAACCGACTTCAAAAAGGAGAAGGTTCTCAATTCGATTGGTTTTTTTTTAATGTATGAACACCTATTACTCTGAGATTTATGATCCGATTTACGTGATTCTTCTTTTTAAAACTTAATCCTACTAATATTATAAATGTGAAAGTTTGATGTTTGGATGTTTGTTACCTAATCACGCGTAAACCGTTGAACAGATTTGCATGATTAATACATAGGATACTTTTTATCCCGGTAATGTGTTCCCTTGGGATAATCGTTCTTTTCACGCGGGCGAAGCCGCGGGCAGAAGCTAGTATTCTATAAAATTCTCCCTCGGTGAAATATTTTTTTAGTTAATTGAGAAAGATATTTCAGAATAGCACTACAGATGGCGACAGGTCTTCTAAAAGTCACTTCTCCTAAATTCACTGAAAGACGTTTGTACTGAATAAACAGAAACTAAAGTAAAGTCATCCATAAACTGGCAGAAAGTAAAGTTATCCGCTCTCGCTTATGACTTACCCCGCTACATAGCAACAGATTTTTACTCAACCAAACACGTGCGAACTGATACTGGCATATCTGTCTGCAACCTGCAGCACGTATTATACCAACAAAATTATGTATTATATCACCAACTGGTCCAATTTACTACCAGACTGGTCCGTACTAATTAATATTAGTAAATTTTCCGATATATATTATATACGACGTACATTTGAATAGATTTAGAAACTTGATTGTTAGTTTAGGCTACATAATTTAATTATTGAGTTGATAAAATTATGGGGCTTAATAGTATGTGATATGGTGTGAATGTTTTTGGAACTGATAGTTATTTTCTAGAAGTGGATGGAGTTGGGAATCGATTATCGGCTTGGTTGCTGTTTCTTATTTGTTGTGCAGCTATCACGTATAACGATACCATTAATTCCATCACATTCTCATGCGGTGGATATACAGATATAGGACCAAATGATGGGGCAAAAGGACCAGTTTTGTTTACAATTAAATAGCTAAAGGTACTCAAAGATTTTTGTTTACCCAAAATGATATTGACACTGACAAGGACTTGACATCTAATCTAAAAGTATTACAGGCTCACGTGCCAAATTATTACCCCTTGTTTCGTTATCTACCCATGCTTACGTCAATAGCTCATTGTTTATATTATGATACTGCATGACCAGACTCATTGAACTTAACAATAACTGTTGAAAAACGTTGATATAGGCCTATAAAGATTGGGTGCACCGCAAAGAGAGACCAATTACCAATACCCCTAAATACCAACAATTAATTGGTCTTAAGAGGTCATCAAATTCTGGTCCTTTAGGTGACCAGTTAATAGAGATATCTTTAGTGGTACTAAATAACGGTGGTCAGATGTCAGGGTTCGATATGCAGATATGGAGATAATATACAACATGTGCATGTCCTACCACAAGCGTACAATATTGCCCAAGGTGATCGATATTTTTTGAAATATTACATCAGGTTATTAAAAAAAAAGGTAACGATGATAAGAATGAACCTAAAGATAATTATAACAGCAGTGCTATTCTGTGAAAATTATCCTTGGTGAGGTTAGGTCAGTTGTCGATCCTTAGCATCAGATGAGCTCACCTTAAGCTCATTTCACCGAGACAGCGGATAAACCTGCTGATCATCATCCTCTGCCTAGCCCTCATAACCACATTGAGGTCGGCTTCCTGTCTAACCATATGCACATGGAGCGACTGCCGATCTCACCTCCACAACCCAGTTGCCGGGTAAACACTCTTTGGTAAAACTGCTTGTCAGATTTTCTAGCTTCGGACCACCTATAATGACTGTCAAAGATCTACCAATGGCAGCCTGGATCAACTTAGCCACGAGCTCCTCGAATAAACCTGCTGATCAATTAAAATAAAAACAATAATACCAAGTGACAATCGCGTTGGTCTTGCTATTTACGAACTTTCCATTTTACTATTGTAAGAATAAAGCTCGTCACATACGTAGCTATAATATATGTTAATATACGTAGCTATAATATATTTTATAGCTAGCCACCACACACGGTAGTTATAATATCTAAATATAAAAAAGCGAAAGATCACTTACTCACTCATCATGAAATATCGAAAACCGCTTGACGTATAAAGATGAAATTTGGCAGGGAGGTAGTTTATAGTTAGTAGACGTCCGCTAAGAACGGATTTTGCGACAGAGCCGGATGAAGGAGGTCTAATTAATAACTCTCGTAAGTAAACACCGGGTACGAAGTCGTGGGCAGCAGCTAGTAATAACATATTTTCGCCCTTATTACGTATGCGGTCGTTGTTTGTTTCACATTTTTAAAATATATATTAATATGCCTTGCTATATCTGTCCACATATTTTGGCGGTCATCTGTGGTCACTCAAAGATACTATAGAAAATATATCGTAATATGCCTTACTATCAATTATATTGTCCGTGTGGTGTCGGACGTAAAGAATAGCACCATCCCATATCTTCCCGTGGGTGTCGTAAGAGGCGACTAAGGGACTTACCAGAGAATGGGCAGCAGCGTTCTCTGTGCCTTTGTAACAACCATACTGCGATCGCCAACCCGCCTGCCAAGCGTGGCGATTATGGCAAAATCCCCCCTTGGGGAGGCCTATGTCCAGCAGTGGACGTCTTTTGGCTGAAATGATGATGATGATGATGATCAATTATATTAATATATATTATAGCTACGTCTGTGGCGGGCTTAAATCTTGTGTCTCCCACACTCTCTTTTGTTTAGGGAACTAATGTGAAGATGGTAATGTATCGGCTTAAGTCGGTAGGTTGGACATTTTCTCAGACATACAGGATTCATTGGGATTATGTAAGACCTTCTTGTCGAGACTTCGTCCCCGTCATAGTTGATGTATTACCCCATGGACACAAAGACGGGATAAAATTTCTGTGTTCATTTATATCATTATTTAGTAGTAGTATCACTGGCTGGTGTCCGCAACTCCACGTTTCAGCTCGTATTTTGCATATCAATATCTATATGTGTGATATTTTAAAGAGTTACAAATATCCTTCCCTCCATCCTCACATAGTATTGTACATAGCTGGATAGGGTCCTCAATAACTGCATAAGATTTATTTTTAACTTGAGGAAATATGACCATGTGTCAAGCTACAGATCTGAGCTTAAATGATCGTCAAAGAAGAAGTTTGCGTGCGTTGACAACGCTTTAATCCCTACTAAATTCTCCGATCCCTCTTTCTTATCTAATATCCCACTTTCAATATTTATATTCTTCACACGCTAAGAATGTGCGGTCTTCTAATAATCTTCTCTTGCTGTGCCTCTCTCATAGTTCTAATTTTGTTCACTCTTCCTTTCATATCCAGTCCATTCTTCTTTGGAACGAGCTTCCTCTCGATATCAGGACGGCCACCAGTCGGTATGCATGTAAACGGAAATTGCGGATATATTTTCTAAATAAGTAGGCAGAGTCATCTCATAAACGTCTTTTCTTTATTATAAAAGTTATATATTTTTTTTTATATTCAGTTTACATAAGTTGTTTTTTTAGCTATGCACCTGCCATGTTATCTCTTCACCACCCTTGGTTGACTGGTAGAGAATGCCTCAGCCTAAGGCATTAAGTCCGCCTTTGTACGTTTGTGCATGAAGTATAAACAAAAAAATATACATGCGCAAATAAGTTTTATGGACATAAAAGCAACTAACATTTTAATAATAGCGCAATTAGAAGCATGGTTATCATAGGACCGGGAAAATTTTCCGTTGCATAAAAGTTTCACCACTAACAAAGTCTTGCTTATTAGCTTCTTAATTATCACGTAACCTGTCAGCTTAAAACGTCTTTTAATAATCCTCAATCCGCTTATCAAGAGTGGTCAACAGTAATACCCAATTGGTAACCCGAAGGTAATAAGTAAAAGTATTTGTACTGGCTAGCATACCTTGACATGTCATGGTGGCGCTACTTCAGAAAGAACTGTATCATATTGACTACAATTTTAAATTCGTTTGGAAATTTCCCGTGGATCAAGATAAATTGGTCAGTCTTTAGGTAAGAATAAAACAAAAGCGTGTAATTTATTGCTAACTTTTAAGTATTCTTAGGAAAAATTCACTTGTCCTAAATACATTTATTATATTTTGTGAAATTATGGTAATTTGTTTGAATAGGCCTATCAGTCTGAATTTCGACGCGCTCTTGAAAACTTTTCTGTTATTGTTGCATAATTAGTTTATTTTGAAAGGTTGTGTGAATGCTGGTCCTTGGGTACAAGTACCTACCTACCTGCCGGTCTATTCTGTAAATATTATTCTTGGTGAATTTGTCATGCCACCTGATACTAGGAATTGACAGTTCACAATCACTTCATCAAAATTTACCGAGATTTTTTCAGAATAAGACTACAGGTCCGATTTGCTTGTCTTGGCTGTCCAATATTAGTCGCGGGCGCGGATAATGCGTCAAGCGAATACCGCAATTATAATCTAAAAATTACTGCATCGATCCATCATTGGTATGCATAGTTGCAAATGTCATCATCATTATCATGTCAACCTTTAGACACCCACTGCTGGGCATAGGTCTCCCCCAAGGGGGGGATCAGCCGTAATCGCCAGTTGCATATCTACATACATATGAATGTACAGATGTTTACGATTTAGCAAACATTGTTGACTAGCTTAGGGAAAGGAGGAAAATGTCAAGGTACAAATTATCTTATAGGATTACTAAATATACATATGGCCAGCAGTGGAGTGCCTAGGAGTCAAGGTTAACGCAAGTCTAATAGATTTTTTACGGTTAAGAAAAACTCAGCAAGTTCCTCAGCCACTGATTAGCTTATGTTATGCGTATAATTGCAAGCCCGGCTTTTCGGCTTGTATGGAAGTCCCGCCACTGATGGCCAGTCCATATCCATATTTAGTAATCCTGTAAGATAATTTTATCACCGTTTTAACATTATCCTAACACACATCGCTATCGTGCTTGCGAACCACTGGCTAAAATTATTACTTACTATTATTTTGGAAAATGGGATAAATTTTTACGAGCCTTTGGTTCTTTTGGTAGAAAAAACCCAATTCCTCTTGGAATTTTCTCCAAGGTTCAAAGTGGCTTAGAAACACTTTCTCAACTTTCTCAGATGTTAAGCGTTCTATTTTTAGCGCTAAACGATACAGCTGACAAATTGTATTTCTCTCAGTAACATAAATTCGGCTCATCTAAAATGATATATTAAATTCGGTCTCGAAAATTGAACCTCGATTGGGGTCAGTATTGATAACATTAAAATTAATAATATCTAGAATACACAAATTGATATTATTATAACATTTGTAGCAGTAGGCTGATTGATATCTTAGGACAAGTATTTTAAATTGGAAGGTAAAACCCAACCCAAAGTGGTTTTGACCCATGACATATTGCGTAGTCGTTAGAAGGACCTAGTTCTTGATGATCGACAACTGTGTATTGTATGGCTTCATGTAACTAACATACGTAAGTAAATATATCGCTTATATTGTCAGCATGTAAAGAGAAGTGTCTTATTGTGTGTTCAGAATTTGCACAATAATTCTCCCAAGCGAATTTCGGTCAAGGCGTCGAATCTCAATGGAGATAGGCCAAGTACGCGGGATATAATATGGTGCGAAATGTGTGCACTCCCTCTTCCCTCACTCTTACTGTCCTATGGTACGGGAATGCCACACGACCGAAGAGAGATCAGGCACAGAACCAACGTGTCTTCAGAAGCAAAGGGTGTGTCCCGTGCCAGCAATTTTCAAACTTCGGAACTGTGGAATACCAATTGGAGAAACCCAATAATGTTTTGCCAGTCCTAGGAATCAAAGCCAAAACCCACGTTCTGAAGTCGGGCTTGTGACTAAGAGGCTAATGGGACAATCAAACACAATATAATTGTAATGACTAAGTATCATAATTATACACCTGTAAATAATTATCACTCCTGAACAAGGTCCTTCTAATTAATAGTTTCTTGCTTTCATTAATAGACACAAGAAGACATTATGTAGTCTGTCTTTTTTCTTCTTCGAGAAAATTCTTATACCCTCTTCAAAACCCCATGGTTTCTCCTTTCATTTGCATGAGTCCCCTAACTCCCCGCCCGGGAGATAGATACTCGTCCTACATTCGCGCACACTTCCCAGGGGCGGACCGTTAAGTTTGCTTGGGGCCTTGGGCTAATACTACTTGGGTACCTCCTTAATGAATCAACTAATAGCCATTTTGCCAAAAAAACTGTTTTTAGTAATGATGTTTGCGATAGTTTTCTTATTTATATTCATAATATTGTTCATTGTCTTCAATAGGGGCTGGGGGCCCTATATATTCACGGTGCCCTGGGCTGCAGCCCAAAAAGCCGTAATTTAGATCCGCTCCTGGCTCTTCCGACTGGTAGTATGACTGGCTTATATCATTGGCGACATCCGCTTGTTTTTCATCTTGTTACGCGTTCACCGTAAGGAAAGACCAACCACTGGCCCAAACATAAATAAAATTGGTTGTCTGTAAAGTCGGTTTACGGACGACAGTTTTACGTGATAACGTCATAAAGAAACATAATGGCTAACATATATAACATAAGCAAATAATGGCTTCCGTCGAGGTGGGCGGAGTTTATTGCTTGGGCCGACCGTGCCTCTCTATCGCTTGTACCGCGCTCTCGCTTGCACGTTCAGGCTCAGGTGGAACGTGACACTTTTTCGTGCAGCCGGTGTGCATCGATTTAGAAGACGTTATCATGTCAAAATATTCCAAACTACGTTTACAATTCTTCATTCCATTTGCGCAGATGAGACAGATAATAAGGAAAAAAAAATCATAATTACTTCTTTCAGCTCGGGTTATCTAGAAGCTACTTCACTTGCCCTTCCGAGTTTCATTCACAAGATCAAAGTCACATTGCTCTTATCATTGTTACATTTATAATGTAGTTATATGTTACGAAAATTGTGTCATATTTATTTTGGTATCTTTTGGGTAGGACGAAGCTGTCTTGTGATTATTAGGTCGCGTAATTTATTAACCACGGTCTAATAGACCATTCTATATTTCCATATTTATGGTTGGTTAAATAATTATGCCAAGAGGATGGTAATAAGATCCTCTCGTCTCCTAATAAAGATACCTTTTGCCACTTGAGTGTTAGATGAAAACCGGCATCGACATCGCTCCGTCCTATACAAAAATACTTAACTTTTACAAAAATATACGCTGCAATCATTTTAAAGAGTATTTCGACAGGTCTAAATAAAAAGGTATGTGGTATAAGACCATACAAAGTGTCTTCCTCGAATCCCTTGCTATGCTGAAAGTCGTTTGAAGAGGTCGTATGTAGTTATGGCACATAGATTGCGATCTGGTCATTTTCCATCTTGGAAATTTGGATACCTAATGAAAAAGGTCGATTCCCCTAATTGCCAGGTGTGTAACAAAGTCGAAGATGTCCAACATTTGCTAATGGAATGTGAAAAGAACAGGAGAGAGAGAGAGAGTTAGTGTCGGAATTAAAAGTTAATATGTATGATGTTGGGGCTTTCATTAGAATATTATCTATACCTAGTACGGGAGAAGCGAAACTGGTATACGAAAATATGGTTGCTGCATCACTATCCCCTTCGCTTACGCAATAATGTAGGTACAAATGAATAATATTATAAGTGTAATAAGTTAATTAGATTAGGGTATGATGAGGCTGACATACCTTTGTAAGGTGAAAGCCTCTAAATAAACATAGAATAAAAAAAAGCTTTTTACAAAAAAGACAACCGCCTTCATAAAGTGAAAAATAACTTTAGCACAGAACACACATTGACTTTAGTTTCGAAATTCAGTGGCTTTGTTCTGTTTGTTGTTTTGTATTGCCACCGACTTCCGAAACTAAAGTCAATGTGTGTTCTGTGCTAAAGTTATTTTTCACTTTTTGAAGGCGGTTGTCTTTTTTGTAAAAAGCTTTTTATTTTTCGCTTTTTAGTACCTCCTTCTCATTCAAATCTATTAAGAAGAGATTGAAAGTTAACTACTACAAAGATTGATGAAACTAAAAGGTCGTCTATGTAAAATTTTTGGGTATTTGTTGATTTTTCAAAAAGTGCTGAATCAATTTCGATAAAATTTATATGGGACCACCCCTGAAGCATACACTATCTATAAAAAAAAGAATTTTCAAAATCGGTTTACGTTTGCCTGAGAAATCGCGTAACAAATCGCGCACATACTTAATGCAAATTTAAGACTTATATTCTCTTGGATGCCATGGTCAGAACTGGACCAAATTAAAATCGACCACACGGGAAGCACTAGCTTCCAAATAAAAAAAGAATCATCAAAATCGGTTTTCTCAGTCTCGAGAAATCAGGTAACAAACATAAAAAAAAAAAAAAAAAAAATACAGACGAATTGATAACCTCCTCCTTTTTTGAAGTCGGTTGAAAAGGGCGCGTAATTTATTACCCAGGGTCTAATAGACCATTCTTTATTTTCATATTTATGGTTGGTTAAATAATTATGCCAAAAGGATGGTTATAAGATCCTCTCGTGTCCTAATAAAGATACCTTTTGCGACTTGGGTGTCAGCTGAAAACCGGCCGGCCGGGAACTCGCAATCGATGTGTTTGGTTTTTTAAAGATAGAGATATATTTATTGCTTAACTGTGTACATTAAGGTCTTATTAATATAATAATCATTACATTATTAGCATGAACAGTCTGCCCAAGTCGGATATGCAATAGTATTTTTATAAATTAGGAAGTTAATAAATATTATTTATTATCAAAAAATTCATGCAGATTTTAATATTCGTTTTTAATTAACATTTTTTTCAATTTATTTTTTAACATATTTCCATTTACCTAATTGTTTAATTGCTTGCGGTAACTGATTGTATACACGAATAGCAGTAACTTAGGTAGGTACTTTTATAATAGGTACATCATATTATTAATAACTGGTAAATTAATGTCATATTTATACTGCTTCCGAATGTTTCTTTTTGAATTTGATTTTAAATTAAAATATTGCATATTGTTTTTCACAAATAAACATAATTCGAGAATATAAAATACCAGTCAGTGTCAGGAAACCCTCCTATGTTTTTTAATTTGTCAAGAATACATTCTTCTATAGGTTATGTATTCTTGAAAAATTTGAAGGGGATCTTTATTATTTGTTGTAATTATTATAGCGACTATAATAATAGACACGCTGTGCAAATTTCAAGTGTCTGCTTATTACGAATCGAAAGATGAGCCCTGTGACAGACGAACGGACGGAGTCTTAAAAATATGGTTCAAAAACAAACAAGTAATGTGTTTGGTAGAAAGTGCTAATTCTCAATGATATCGTTAAGCTGGCACCTATACCTATACATACGCAGAGTTACGCGGATTAGGCATACGCAGAGGGCCTACAACGTTTTTCGTGTACAGTACCTATAATAACACCTTTAGGGTGCTGTTTCGGCTCCCGCGGTTCTGTAGCGCATCAGACATGTTCGCTGAGGCAGACACAGATAGCTTTCAAGCCATAATGCGCAAAAGAACGGCATCCCTGATGCGAAGGATTCGGGGAGCACCAACAGCATTTTAAAGGTGATAGTGAATAAGCCTGATTGCTTGTTCCTGGAGCACTGGACTCAGTGGACTCGTATGCACGCCTGCAGGTCTGGTGCGGCGGGAAGCGGACGTAGATAGGTTTTTTAAATTAGTGTTATTTTGTTTTAGTTGTAGGAAATGTTACTAACATAGTTTGACAAGTGTTACTAACAAAATTATGAATCTTGTGTTCGAATTAAATAAATAAATAAAAATATACTATACATACATTCATTGAATTTTACTATAATATACATTTTTATATTCATACTATGCTATACATTCATTGAATTGTAGTTTTCCCTATCATTCGAATTTAGAATTAAAAAATAAATTTATTGATTAATCAACCGCTTGATCTCTGTGGACTGTATTTTTCTGGTCGATTGATTGAAACGACTTGCTGATTACTCGTTTTTATTTGTCACTTTTAATAGCTTACAGGATTACAAGAAGTAGAACAGTTTTGCCATTTATTTTGATACAGGCTAAAATATACTTTCTTTGTGTTAAGCTAGCTAGCAAAAGCTAGTGTTAAATAAAATCGGATTCTAGACTCTTGTTCATTTTTGTGGTTTGATAAACGTAGGTAGGTACTTAAAATTGTTTGAACGATGAGTACCTACTTTACGTTGATCAAAGCTGAGCATATTGTATTTAATAGAGGAAAAAGACTTCAGTTTAGCTACCTGGGTCAGATAGAATTTTTTCAAGAGTACTTGAGCTTAGTTTTTGAGGCCGTTTACCTAGATTTTTGACATTGACATTTTCGCTGAGATGGGATGGAATTGCGATCAAAGGACTATGCCAGAAACTCTATAGAACTTTGCCCCACTCAATAAAAGTCATGTGCAATATGTAGCATCTTACTGTTTATTTATTGCTGATAACTAAACATTAGTCTTAGTGACTGTAGTACTTGCGGTTTCCGTTTAAATCTAAAAACAATAATGACATTGATTATATGTTAAATTGTATATTAAGTAAAATGAGTTTGTATTTTGTGGGTAGGTATTTCGTAATCCGCAAGTTCTAAAGAAAAACGATTTAGTATAGAAAGGTTCTATTTTCATTACAATTATTTTCATTAATTTACTTTTTCTGTACATGTGTTACTTTTTCTGTACATGGGTGGGGCAGGATCTGGCATTGTCATTTTGAACGGTTTTAGTTAGTAGTAGTTTTTAGTTAGTGGCCTTCTTCTCTCAATAATGATGTTATTATTTTTTTTTTGAGTCTTTATTCCCCCCTACCCCCTTCCCACTAAACACCTCTCTACTCTCCTCCCACTTCTCATTACCTCAAATTAGCTTACTATCCAAAACTATCACTATTGAGGAAAACTGCTTCCAAATCCGTTGCGTAGGTTAAAAAAACAAATATCTAAATGTACGGAGGGGCAAACTGCGGGAAGCGACTCTGTTTTGTATTAAGTAGTGATAATGATTTTATTTGGAGTAAATATTAATTAATTAACATGAAATAAAGTAGGCAGTTTCGTACTGATAAAATTGAGATATATTTGCTAAATCACTTGTTTAGAAAATCCACTGATTATAATTAAGCATGACGCAACGGGAATTTGTACTTTGGGTTTTTTGAATCAGATAATGACTGCTAAAACGCAGTACCTACTAAGTGACATTAAATAATTGTTTCTTGACCTGTTTAATTCACTGATAAATCGGTTTAAAAGTTATATTTTTGTCTGAACAGTTCGGAAGACGCAAACAGATATATCAGAACGTACTTACCTAACAAAGAAGCTACGATCAATATCCGAATTTGGTCAAAACTGTATGTAACTCTGGAAAAAGGAGGCATTTTTGTCAGATTCAGACATTAGATTTCCGTGCCTCGGAAAGCACGTAAAGCCGTTGGTCCCGGCTGTCATTTGTAGATCTTTGACAGTCGTTATCGGTAGTCAGAAGCTAGAAAATACGACAACCAGTCTTACCAAGGGGTATCGTGCTACAAAGCTACTGGGTTGTGGAAGTCAGATAGGCAGTCAGTCCAGGTAAGACACTGGTATTCAGCTGCATATGGTTAGACTGGAAGCCGATGCCAACATGTAGTTGGGAAAAAGCACAAAATATAGAGATTACAGAAGGACCGCTCCCGCCATCTTCAAAAATAATTACCCAAACTTGCCAAACCCACTAGGGCTGCTACTGTATTGACTCTGTAGGTTTTATTCGTAATAATATGAAATTTTACTGGCACTGGTTGGAACTCTTTGCATTTTTTTTATAACAAAATTTTCCTGTTCGTCATGAAATGTCAATGTCTCTCATTTATCATTTAGACAACACGTGACAGTCGAGACTGAAGACTGCTTGAAACTGCTTGAGAATACCTATAAAAGTAATGTCAATGTGTGCGTGACAAAAATGGCGGTTTGTTATGAGTGGTCTCTCTGCTCGGGTGCGCCGCAGCATTACGTACTATCGTGGACACACCCGCCTGACCACTAAGTTCATTTTTGCTTGCACTCAAAAGATGGAGGCGCTCTCTACCCCGCCCCGTTGACTTCGCAGGCGCCAAGGGATTTTTTTTTAACTGAGCAGGCGGGAAAGTCCGCGATAGTACTTTGTGGAAAAAGCTAGGCAGATGATGAGACAGATTAAATTCGAATATTCCTAATTTAATAGAATAGCTTAAAGATGATGGTTATGATTATAAGATAAGGGGTGTGATTCTATAAGATCTCATTCTACACTTCGAACCTGAATCCGCTGTGAGTTTCTTGATAGGCATTCTAAAAACTTGGTTGACAATTCGAATTTATATTAGCGCCACCCTTGCGAGCGTGTCAGCGAGTTGAACTAAATTGACAGGGAGATTGACAGATAAAGTATGAGATGACGCAAGAAGTGGCATTCTGTAAGGTAATTTCCCCGTCACTTCGACGCTCACTTCGTACTCGAACCCGTTTCAAAGTGTCAAATATATCAAGGCCATTTTGAACCTTATGCGAAGTGAGAGTGAATAGCGACGTGAGATGCGAGTTGTTGTTTGAATTTTACAGAATCGACCTACTGGTGTTATAGATGCTATAGGACGGTTATTGTTTTGTAACCAGAAAAGACTTCGAAAATTTCGGAAATTTAAAAAAAAAATTGCACCCGTGTGAAGCTGCGGGCTGCTAATCCATACTAATCCATATCCATACTTCCATACTTCCATATTTCCATACTTCCATACTTCCATACTTCCATACTTCCATACTGCCATACTTTCCATACTTTTCGTCGTTGATATCGATCTTTTTCACACTAATGTGAACAAGTTAAAAAAGACTCTCTGCAATAATTTCTTTGAGAACCTAAAATAGTCAACGGTTTCAATAGTCAAGTTTAATCTGTCTACTACCTATATAATTATATCTTTGTATACTTTTTATATCTGTGAAAACTTGTAATTGACCTTCATAATGTTATTTACAATTGAACTATTGTGCATGATCAGCTGTAAGTTTTCCTAAAATTACAAAAATAAAATAAATAAAATAAAATACTTTACTGGCGACCCGACCCGGCTTCGCATGGGCCTATAGCCTTCCTCGATAAATGAACTAATACACTCTCACTTCTCTTATGGTTCAAAATAACCTTGATATATTTGACACTTTGAATCGGGTTGGAGTGCGAAGTGAGCGTCGAAGTGACGGGGAAATTACCTTACAGAATGCCATTTCTTACGTCATCTCATACTTTATCTGTCAAAATTTCCTTGTCAATTTAGTTCAACTCGCTGACATGCTCGCAAGGGTGGCGCTAGTGTAAAGAATGCCAATCAAGAAACACACAGCAGATTCAGATTCGAAGTTTAGAATGAGGTCTTACAGAATCACACCCCAGTTCTTAAAATAGCAGGACCGTTCTAAATATTCGAAGCCCCATTAACCTTCTGTAATGAGTATTGAAAGGTGCCAGAATCATTATTCAGATGTATATCACGTCCTCCGCCTCCTTTACATACATTTCATGGTGGTTTACTTGAATTACCATAATGTCCCATGATACATTGAAGGTGTAATAATAGAATTTTTCATGATTTATAAGGTAGTGGGAGTATGGGAGGAAATTGAGTGTCTCTGGCTGGAAGATAAATTTTTGTAGGAGTAGGAAAATTTTATTGGTTGGTTACTTTCCGTTTTATGATTTATAATGCTAGTGGATTTACAGGCTATAAGTTGGAGGATTGGTTGCTCTGTTGGTTGGTTTATTGGTTGGTCTGTTGGTTGGAGGACTTGTTGACTTGATGTAAACTGGCAATTTAATATTCTACTAAGAATAGAATTTCCTGTAGGCTGTTTCGTGTCAAATGAGAAACAGTATCGGTAAAATGCAGTTATTTCAACGATATAACCTAATTGCGATTTATTTGGCCTTTTTGGTTCATAGCCATTAATAGAGTTTTGGTAGATTTCACTAATAAAAACCTATTTGTTTCAGATCTACAAAGGCCTAAACGTGGTGACAGCGAAGGCGTCGGTCGAGGAGCGACAGATGGCTCCTCATCACCTCCTGGACATCCTGGAACCGCATCAGATGTTCACTGTCGTCGACTTCAGGAACAGAGCACTGAAGATTGTATCCTTTTAGACAGTTATATTCTTTATGGCCCAGTGATTAAGGCTCTTACCTTTCATGGGTTGGATGAAGTTCTGGATCCGATAAAGTACGTGACTTTTTTAATTCATATGTATTTTCTGAGGTTATCTTGGACTTGGCGAAGGAAAACATCGTGAGGACCAATGGGTTAATTCACGTAACCAAAGAAGTGCTGTTGCAGTGCAGTAGCAGTCAAGTTTCGATCAAAACAACGCTTTTCGTACTCTTTACCGCTGTCAGACACGCTCGCGTCAAGTTCACGTCACGCGAACGCAATAACGGCATTCTACTGTTGCGCGTCTTTGGTGCGTGATTCGGAACGCAACATGATCGGTATTGTACTATTCGTTTGATGTAAGAAAAAGCACTAAAATCTGTACCTACTGGGGTATTATTTTAATATTATAATAACGTCATATTCATTGAAATGTAATCGATCGATATTTTTTCTCATGTGGCTACACCATAAGTAAGTTTCGTAGAGTTTGGTCATCGTACAGTTGACGTGCAGTTCACGCGTAGCTTACGCGCAGTCCAAAGATTACAAGAATACCGTTTATCACTCAATTTAACTGCAACTGCACTACTACTTCATGGGTGCGTCATCAAATTAGCATGCGTGCATTAGCCTTCAGAGGGCTAATTCACGTAATTTTATGACGCGCCGATGAAGTTGTAGTACAGTTGCAGTTAAGTTCAAGTTTAAGGGATAAACGGTATTCTTGTAATCTTTGAACTGCGCGTGAACTGCACGTCAACTTTACGACAACCAAACTTACTTATAGTGTAGCCACGTGAGAGAAAAATATTACCTACTCACTAAATAATTGAATAGATCTGAGTATTATTATAATATTAATATAATACCAAAGTGCTATTTTAGTGCTTTTTAACTGTCATTTTGCGACGTCAAACGAAAAGTAGAATACCGATCATGTTGCGTTCCGAAGCACGCACCAAAGACGCGCAACAGTAGAATGCCGTTATTGCGCTCGCGTGACACGAACTTGACGCGAGCGTGTCTGACAGCGGTAGAGAATACGAAAAGCGTTGTTTTTATCGAAACTTAACTGCAACTGCACTGCAACAGCACTTCTTTAGTTACGTGAATTAGCCCACAGGACTTATAATTTGTAATGAGTCTGCTCTGCAGTCGCCAATGCACCTTGAGCAACTATGGCAATCAAAGACACCTTGCTTGACCCTGTAGTGGGACAGTAATAAACTGGCATTACTATAATACTAAATCCAGGGTCTACTAACCAAACATTATTTCGAACTCGAATTCTTAATACCCTGGGCTAGACTGTAGCATGGAGTGACCATGAGTTGCCACCGTATGCTGATAGGATTTTGGGCAATAGACCTATCTTTGAAGATGTGTTAGGCATAACAAGTGGGACTAATGATTTTAGTACTCCTCCGTTGTTATTTTCTGATTAATTTCGTTACGGAATCCAAGACAGTTGAATCGCTTCTGCAGTTTCGTCGAGCATTGCCTCGACGATTTTCTAGTGGTCGAAACTGTTTTTAGGGTTCCGTACCTCAAAAGGAAAAAACGGAACCCTTAGGATCACTTTGTTGTCCGTCTGTCTGTCTGTCTGTCTGTCAAGAATTTTTATCTCGGGAACGCGTGGAGGTATCGAGTTGAAATTAAAACCATATACTCAAGTCTACGGTCCCTTGATGCTATAAAAAAATCAACCCTCTATGTTAACGTGAAAAAAAGATACGATTATGTCGCAAAAAACGCATTTATAATAATTATAAATGTGTGGTATGGATTAGTATAGAAGTATGGTTATGTACCTACTAATATGTACGAAACCCTCGGTGGGCGAGTCCGACTCGCACTTGTCCGGCTTTTTTTTCTGACTTACAGAAGTTGTAGTGATTAGTTATAGTGTGGGTGGCTTATCTTGGGAAAGTATACGGGTGCTGGTTCATTTAAGTCGATAGACCTTTTCTTTTTTTTTGTTCCGGAGTGGAAAATCATCATGTGTGACCTCCGCTCTAGAACGGGCGAACGGGTCTGTCAGACTCCTATTGACTAAAAACCACCCCGGCGTTCCATCTCACACCAACGCATGGGGTCGCGGGTACTGACAATACTTCCGCAAGCCCGGACTGAAAACAATAGACCTAACATTCTGTCTGCGAACGGCAGCTCAGAGAATTTCCATAATAAGTATTGGTACTGATATTGGGTTGACTGGTAAAGAATGCCGAAGGCATTATTTAAGTCTATTCCCCGGTACATATAATCTGGGTATCTTCAAGGCACGAGTGAACCGGTTTATCGTAGGCAAGCGTGCTCCACCTTAGGCCGCATCATCACTTAAGATCAGGGTCTCAAGTCCGCTATTACAATAGTGTCAGAATGGTCTATCTCTGATTTCATAATTGTGGATTTTGAGAACTTTGGTAATCTACTAATATAATGGCGTCATTATGACTTTCCAATGGTCAATCACTGACACGCGATTGAAAGAAATGATATAGAATGGTAATCTCGAACAAAATGACAACTGAATGACTGACTTAGGCGGTAATCTGCTAAAATTTTGACAGTTCATTTGATCAGTGACCTACCATTAGAACGTCATTGTGCAGTCATTGCTTTTAATTCGATCGACCAATGATCGACCATTATGCATTTAGCAGATTACTTACTTTTAGCAAAATGACAATGGGATCGTGTTGGAATGAGGAAATTATAAAAATAGCAGACTTGGCCCCCAGTTGAGTTGCGGTCAAAGGAAAGCCTATAACAATAAAAAAAAAAAAAGTCCGCCTTTGTACCTTTGTGCATGAAGTGTAAATAAATAAATATATATAGAACAGAAACGGTCAGAATTCTAGATATGTCGGCTTAGATCTTACCTAAGCGTTACGAAGGTTGTCATACGTATTACTGCAGAGGTAAGATTAACTGTACGATTACTAAAGTGCACAATAATAGTTAGATTTGATAGGCCATTACAAGAGCCAGGCAGATCTCGGCCGTAGTAAAGTTTTAGTACAGGCGTTATAATAAGTAGGCCAAAGTTATTATAAACGGTCCATTATGACATTTCAGTTTATTTGATTCTGCTTTATACCACTTAGACCTGATTAATTTGTAGTACATTGTCCTTATAGTGGTTTTTATTTTAAAGAGGTACATCGTCTTCATATTCTTGTAATCATTTAATTTTAATGTACCTACCTATACAAATTATTGAAAAAGCTTTTATTTTCCTAAACAAAGTTTTACAGTATTTTGTGTTTCTTGCCCATTCTTCTCCATAAGAAATTACTTTTTGTAAGGGGCAAATTGATTTATTTATTTATTTATATTTCATGCACAAAGGTACAAAGGCGGAACCAATTCTTTTTTTGAAAATGATGTCCTTTTAGACGTACCTACTCGTAGGTAGGTAGTAGGTACTTTCGTGGAAAAACTCAAAATACAGGTTTGTCAATTTACCCAATACATCAATGAATGTTACCAACCTACAACATGTGGCAACACCGTTATTTTCCATGAGAATTTTAATTTGACCATCAAATCGATGTTTGCATACCGTCGTGACCCGTTACTTCGCCTGGGTTTTGACAGTTTTTTTAACATCTCCTCCAGATTTAAAAGTATTTCAAATCGCGATGTCTAAAAAACGATTTTTTATACCTCCATCTATCGATATTATGTAATTATTCTTCCAAATTCACTGGTTATCTGCCTAAAAATTGGTCTTAAATGTGATAGGCGAAGTATTGGTACTTTTCTCTAACTTCGCCTACATCATGTTATAGCGTCAAATATTAAATTTCATTTCAAAGTCTACTTACTACATCTAGTGTAAGTATTTTAGGAAGTGATAGACGACTATAAATTTTAAATAAAGCACCATAAAGTCGATTTTAAAAAAATAATCTTTTGTAGGCGAAGTTAGGCTACAGTCTGAAGTTAGTTCCATACATTTGATGTATTGCTGATAGGGCTGCCAATTTTTTTTGTTATGATGTTAGTATGTTTATGATGTTAAATAACCTGGGTATAATATGTAGGATCAAAATAATTGTCAAGACGAATTAATGTTGCCCAAAATCGGTCTTCCGGTTTTTTGGTCTTCCTGCAAAAATCTTGCAAGTCTTGTGCTACAGTTACCTGACTAACCTAACCTAACCGTTACCATAAATATTCAATTAAACCCATGTTTGACTTTGACGTAATTTCCATGACTGCAAATTCGGTCTTATTCTTGCTCAAATCTTACAGGGTCCATCTTAGTCTTGGCCTTGCCAAAATGCAAGAACAAGACCAAGACCGATTTTGGGCAACACTAAGACGCATCAAATATTTTGAATTTCGTTGTTTCGAACGTTGGTAATTCAGTCATAGTTATTATGAAATTTCGGAAATTTAATACGTAGCCATCAGCTCTGTGTTATAATAATATTGCATTGTTATCTGTCTTGCACAAGCATGCACAATTTCAGCTCAATCGGACAACATGAAGTGGGTCAAATTTAACTTGCAAGATTACAGACAGACACACAGCGGGACAGGTGAAACTAAATAAAAGCTTGTAGGTAATAATAAAATGCAAATGGCAATAAAAAAAGAATATTATAAATAAATATTATTACAATGTTGAAATTGACAACCCTAGGGGCAGGCGAAGTTTGGCAACAAGATGGCTGTCGCTATCACCATAATAACATTTTATTGAATTACCACGTTTAAACGTAAATTAGATAAAAAATTCTAGTGTCATATGAAAGAATATTAGTAGTAGATTATAATTTAATAATAAATTTAACCTTACCTGTTCTGTATCACTGCCTAAAACTGAAGTTAAATCGCAGACAAAAAAAAACACGTGTTTTCTCTTGAGAAAAAATTGCACTGGTCGCCAATAACGTGAAGTTAGCCACAAGTATTCCTCAAAATCTTGCCATAGATGAAAAATAGTTATCATTTAGTAACTTTACGCGAAGCCAAGCCTAAAATAGAAATGGCAACTTCAACTTATTTGAAATTAGGCGAAGATATGTGGCACAGGCGAAGTAACGGATCACGACGGTACCTACTTTTGTATGACGAACATTTGTTCAAATAGCTACAAATAACTGAATTGTTCAATAATTTCTTGCATACGGACTAATGGATTGACAATACAGCTTTAATTTGGCAAATATTGATTTTCAAAATTTCATGAACAAATTATATTAATCTAGGTGTCTGTCCTGCAAAGTTGCCAACTGATTATAGGTGTGTGGGTCATAACAACAATCGGAATTTAGATTTCATAATATTGTAAGAAAAAGGCCCCTCTTTTTGTATAAAAAAAAATATAGACCTACATGTGCAAAATTGAACTGGAATAAAAAAAAACATGACAATGCCAGATCCTGCCCCACCCATGTACACAAAAAGTAAATTAATGAAAATAATTGTAATGAATATAGAACCTTTCTATAGTAAATTGTTTTTCTTTAGAACTTGCGGATTACGAAATACCTACCCACAAAATACAAACTCATTTTACCTAAAATATAATTTAACCATAATCAATGTCATTACTGATTTTACATTTAAACGGAAACCGCAAGTTCTACAGTCACTAAGACTAATGTTTAGTTATCAGCAATAAATAAACAGCAAGATGCTACATATTGCACATGACTTTTATTGAGTGGGGCAAAGTTCTATAGAGTTTCTGGCATTGTCCTTTGACACTGACTAGATATTACTGAAGAGGCGGTCCTAAAATGTCCCGGGCCATAACAATATTTATTAAATAAGGCTCTAATATCTGAGTATTTTCTAATAGAAAACGTACACATTTATTACACTCGGAATTTGAAGTAACTAGGAAGGTTTAAAGGATTAGCCAGCCTATAGCTATGTATTTGGTAAAAGTACAGGGAAAATATTCGTCTTTGCACAACAATGTCAAATATATTTTTTATTTTGTACGTAATAACAATAACTTATTAAGGTTTTGGAATATATTATGTTAGCCTATTGCCGTCCACTGCAGAACGTAGGCCTCCCCCAGAGATCGCCAACCAACTCGGTCTTGGGCAGCCGACATCCATCCACTGTCAACTACCTTCTTCAAATCGTCGGTCCATCGTTCGGCAGGGCGTTCCATTTGCGGTCTTCACTCTAAAACGTGTCTGTTCCACTGCTCGCTACACTCAAAAGGCTAATTCACGTAATTTTATGACGCGCCGATGAAGTTGTAGTGCAGTTGCAGTTAAGTTCAAGTTTGAGTGATGAACGGTATTCTTGTAATCTTTGAACTGCGCGTTCAGTTCACGCGTAAGCTACGCGGTCAAGTGTATGACAACCAAACTCTACGAAACTTACTTATGGTGTAGCCACATAGGAGAAAAAATATTACTCAATAAATAATTGAATAGAATCGATTAAATTTCAATGAGTATGACGTTATTATAATATTAAAATAATACCCCAGTACAGATTTTAGTGCTTTTTCTTACGTCAAACGAATAGTAGAATACCGATCATGTTGCGTTCCGAAGCACGTAACAAAGACGCGCAACAGTAGAATGCCGTTATGGCGCTCGCGTGACGCGAACTTGACGCGAGCGTGTCTGTCAGCGGAGAGCGGTAGAGAATACGAAAAGCGTTGTTTTGATCGAAACTTAACTGCTACTGCACTGCAACAGCATTTCTTTAGTTACGTGAATTAGCCCATAGAATATTGTTTTTAAAAGTAGTTGCAAGTTTGCAATACATTTGGTACGGTATTTTAAATAAAAAACTTCTTGAGTTGCCGCTTGGTAAAATTACAGAAGTTGATATTAGTTATTCCTAGAAATGTAGATATTATTATTTATTTCATGTAAATCTTATAGATAAATATACCTACTTATGATAGATTATACTACCGGTAACATTAAAACTTGATCAATTTGTATGTAGATCGTTCAAAACAGTCAAAGAACTAGCAAGAAGTCCTATTCCTTATAATATATTTACAAAGTATGTAAAGGCTAAAGTTAGCGTGCGTAGGTTTAAAATAACATTTCAATAAACAAAACCGTATAGAAGTGCGTGTGAAAGGGAAACTTATCTAGGATATCAGCTGGCGGTCTACGCAGGTAACGGAAGGGTCAAATGCAGCACTAATGGCGCAGTAGGCGTAAAACACGTCACTACCACTATTGCAGAGTTTAATTTAGTCATGCTTGTACCAGATATTGCAGTAACCGTGAGTCATGCTGGCTTGAAAGTATTAATGTTAGTAGTTATAGATTCTTAACTCTCAGTATATCATTTGTAAGTTTAGGGAACTTAGACCAATCATTTAGGTTGGGAGGTACTTTAAAGTGGTTAACTTGAAAAATATTAGACAGGAAAAGGCACTTGAACAAGTTTATTGTGTAGATTAACGTTTCCTAAAGTTCAAAGGTCAGACACATCAATTGCATATGCATATTACAATAGGTACTAGAAATCTATCGTCCCCATTTGATTCCATTAATGTAAGCCTTGACAAAAGCACATGTAACGATCACGAAGATGAAAATTGAGCTTTTCTGAAACTACAACCCCAACTAAAAATAGTTGTAAATTGTTGGCGCGTAATCTTTGGTCGAATAGCTGATTTGGTGGAGGAGCTCGTGGCTAAGTAAAAGCGGCACAAATCGATTGGTCAAAGGTTAAGCTACGCTTGCCGCGGTTGGTCTGTGGATGGGTGACCATCCATTTCATACCGAGTTCCCTCCGTGCCTCAGAAAGCACGTAGCATAGATCTTTGGCAGCCGTTATGGGTAGTCAGAATTCAGAAAGTCTGACAATCAGTCTTACCAAGGAGTATCGTTTTACCTAGTGACTGGATTGCGGAGGTCCGACAGGCAGTCGCTCCATGTAAAACACTGGTATTCAGCTGCATCCGGTTAGACTGGAAGCCGACCCCAACATAGTTGACAAAAGGCTAGGCAAATGATGCCTTTGGTAGAATAGTCACAACATAACTCTTAATCAGGCTTTCAGGAGCTTCTCAGTATTCCATAAGAAACTTTCTCTTGGAAATATTCCATAGCCGAATTCTTGTGAAAAAGAATTCGTCAATCAAACCGTAGTAGTGCGCGTCAACTTCGACGAGTATTTGAAAGGTTTAAGTACCTTCTTTCGCGTTTCGGCCATTGACCACATAATCCTCTTATGTTGACCAAAGTAGCTTACACATTTGGTACACAGGCCTGTCTGTATAATAAGTACGTACTCGGCTAACGAGCAATTTCGTCATTCAAAAGTGAATATTGCTTATTAAAGGTACCGTTCCTTTGGTTCGGGTGTTGTGGTCTTTGATGATCAAAAGATTATATTGTATGGAACTGAATTATTTTTATTAATAATGCGGTTTTCCTTGTCTTTTTAATGTTTAGCCGCTTATTTTTTGCTGTGCTTTTTTAAATCATTAATATCGGTAATGTATTGAAATTATTTCCATATTCATACTCCATATTATTCCCATGTCAAAGCCTAACTTTGTGGTTTTCGGGAAGCAATTAGTTACCTCCATAATCAGTGATGACACAAGATTATCTTACTAACATAGCCTGCATTCACATCCGATTTGTCAATCGTCTCTTCTAGTTCTTGTCAAAATTATAGATCCGTTGAAATGTGAGGGATACGATTACAAAAAAGATAACAGTTGCTTCTTTAGATATGTACATCTACATAGGAACCTAATAAAATAATTTAAAGAAAAATGGTGTTTTATTTACTTTTGTCATGATGATAACAACAATCAATGTTTCCTTAAAATTAAATACAGATAGACACACTAACAGAGCAAGGAAAGATACCCATAGTAGTCGGTGGAACAAACTACTACATAGAATCCATTGTTTACAAAATATTAGTCGAAGACATGGATGACAATGAAGCTTTGCTATGGGAGAAGAGTAGAAGAAAAAGAGATTTAGATGAAAGTGAGGTGAATAATGAAAAAGAGAAGAAGAAACAAGCAGTAGAAGCTAAAAGCGAAAAAGACGAGGAAACAGATGATGTTGAAGAGCCTTCTACGTCTGATGGCTTTAAACAAGAATTCGATATATCTAAGTTACAATCAACCAAAGAAGAGCTGCAAAGAGATGTAGATAACGAGGTTATATTTACGAACGAAGAAATTCACACGAAATTGTATTGCATAGATCCACAGATGGCGAAGCGATTGCATCCGAACAATAGAAGAAAAATATTGAGGTAAGTGATAGATCTTAAACGTTGCATGTTTAATTCTCATTCACTGATTTGCGGTTATTACTGCCATCTATTGGTACGTATTCGTGTGTGAAGTTTTATGATTGAATTAAAAAATATTGTAATCGGCTTTGCTTTAATTAAAAGATTTATTTTTGGCCTCATTCAGCGGTAACTTAATCATCACATCTTTGATTGCTTAATAGCTGGCTGAGTAGCATCTGCCAATTAGTATTATTTTAAAAAGTTTTCCACTGGCGTTAACCTAATGCTACTTACATGATTACGTTTGCGTTTAACCAATTTGTTTTCGCTATCACTAAATGGTTTAAAAATAAATCATTCAACAACATTACCCATTCAAAAACAACTGAGCGACGCAAACAGACAGCCGCGACCGGTTTTTATGAATGAATCCATCGGATATTTGTTAGGTGACTATCAATAACTCATTACCAATTTTAATTCTAACCTCTACCATTCGATTTTCACCTCTATTGTCGTCTCATAAGACTTCTAACGACGATAAATATATTTTATAAAATATATTTTATCAAGTAATGTCAAAGTTCAGACGCAGTGTGTCAAATTGATCAATCTGGTGCTTGGCCTGATACACGTTATCTTAGACCTTGTGCAGTGATAATAGGGGTCACATTGGTAATTCAGTGGTAGTGTGAGGATCTGTCTTCGTACATGTTTCTCGCTCATCATGTGAGCTTTTTAAGATTGTTGCCGTGGGATATTTTTGGGTAATTAAATTTGAATATTGATGGGAATCTTTTTCGGACCATCTTGTAAAGTTCTTGCTGATGAATAACAGGTAGACAGTGATTAATATAGAATAACAGATACCTATGTGAAGAGAATCAGCTGTTTTTTGTAATTTAAGAACTGTGAAAAAACATAATCTGAAGGATGTTATTAGAATAATACTGAAATATTATTATTTTTAAGGTAAAATATTTTACCATTAAAATTGTTATTCGACATCCTTCCTTAAATCGTTACATATATTTTTCATGAATTAATTTAAATTTATGTACAGACCTATCGCTGGAAGTTTCCAGAAAATATTTTTAATAATTTTCGCACTGAACTATGGTGTGTCAATAAAATAGGCACCCAACAATCCATCCGTACCGACTGTCCCTTTCTAAGAATAAATTACTTACAATGAATTTTTATACCAATTCTATAGTTAACAGCCTTGAACGAATAATCAATTTTATTCTCTTTTTATTGCTTTAGATAGTCGGTTTCCTATGTTTAATGTTTTATGAAGATATCTCGTTCAACATCATCAACCTCTAGAGCTTCCTGTTGCTTAATAATTACGTTCTTAGTGTTACTATGATTGGTTCTGAAAGGGACCTTTTTTATTTCTTTACTATCGTCTCCTTTAGTAGCAATGTTATTTATTTCTTCTATTATATCACTTTTATTCGTCTCTTTAATGGTATCTACGCTCTGTATTTTGTCAGTTTCTAGTATAAACTTTGGATCTGCGTCATTTACGATACTAGCACAGGATTGTATTATGGTGTAGGTAGAATAATGAACAATACCACAGCCTTATATATGAATGATTTTCCTCATATTTCAGAAGCTTTTACGCCAGACTGAAGTTATATTCTAATAATTTTGTATTACCACCACTTCAGTAATTCGCCAGCTAAAATCATCTGTTTCGTATCGTTCCATTGCCATATCCGAATCCGTTATAAAAATGATCATATCAATAACTGTCACTCTAAAACTTAATGCTAAGCTACCTCCCTCACAATATCGCACAAGGCAGGCTAAGATATGAGATATAACCGATTTTAGACATCGAAAAACACACACTTCCCCCTAACAACAGAGTCGCGAAACTTGTTCACGCGGTTTACATAAACATAGGAACTGAAGGCCGCATGACATGATGACATAAAACCCTTGGACCAGTCAGCTTGATCCCCCTCATTGACCGTAAACTCCCTCCAAAGGGAGAAGTATATTGACGGCGGCGGTTCTACTTATGCTAGACGTTACCACTTCCGTAGGTCTTTAACCGCTGCCAAGGATTTCGTAGACGTTTGCGAATGTGTGCGTGTGACCTTGGTTCTACTACCCAGCGGTAGTGTGGCTATGTTTGCGGGCGTAATTTGTGGATTCGGTCGTGACAATCTTATGTGGGTCGATCTAATTGGACGTTTTGTTGGGACAAGTGATCGAATATCTTAAGAAGCATTATGTTGCATTTATTCATAATTTAATTTCGTTTCGGTGTTAAATTTGGGTTTGCGTTTATTATTTGAGGTGCACGTGTGACATACTTACTAAATATACATAATTACCCATAAAATTTTAATAACGTCTACATCCATCGCTAACTCATATTAACTAGTCAATATTAAAACTATCACGCGAAATTTATACCAAGATTTACACAGTTGTAGACAGTAGTACTAATTAAATTAATTCATTATTAAGAATTACCTCGCAAACGCTCACGTTTAAACGTGAAATGTATAGAAAATTATTAACTATTATTGTTAAATTACAAGCGCTTTTCTTTATTTAGAAAATATGTATCTATCAAAGGGTATTTAAAAAAACTCAAAAAGCAACAAAAAACTGTCATATCAATAAAATCGATGTATATTATTATGTATTATAGGAAATAATGTCTCAAAATAATACATAGTCCCACTCGCTATTTTTCCAGGTCACAAACCAAAATTCCTTCTAATGTAAACAAAAACAAACGGCTAAACGGTTTTCAATAAACAGTCCCGTATCTAGTGCAAAGGATCATGATTCATGGTCACAGTACACTGTATTGCGAATAAGGCCCCTCGATAACCCCGAATTACATATCACGTGATTATTATACATTCGGCAAGCTAGACGCGCCACTCATGTTTAAAATGGAAAATTATCATAATACGCATAAGTTATCTACCGGACTTTGGGTTTCGGAATATTATCCACGTGTTTTGGATGATATGCGTTGTTGAAGATCTGTTTTTCACTTTCGTTTTTCGTGAAAACATATGTCACGATGTTCCAGTAGCTAAGGAGCCCGTCTCTTACACACACACACACAAGTTTGTCAACCGAGTACGAGCAGGTACCAATGTAACTTTTTAGGGTTAAGAGGTAAAGAGTGTAAAAAAACTTTTTTAGAAAAAAGGGAACCGCCTTCAAAAAAATAACTTTAGCACAGAACACACATGACTTTAGTTTCGGAAGTCGGTGGCAATACAAAACAACAAACAGAACAAAGCCACCGACTTCCGAAACTAAAGTCATGTGTGTTCTGTGCTAAAGTTATTTATAACTTTGTAGTTTTTTTTGAAGGCGGTTCTCTATTGTCTAAAAAAGTTTTATTTTCCACTTTTTAGTGCTTCCTTATCACCGAAATCCATTAAGAAACAGCAACACAGCGATAACAGAGATTGATGAAAATCCTCCTAAGATTGTAAGATGGAAGAAACGAAAACGTCTTCTCGGTTTTTGTAGTTTTTTTCAAAAAGCGCTGAACAAATTTCTATTTGTTGTATACTAAAAGCTTCTCCAGAATGTAACAAACACTTTTCTGAAAACCGCATCAAAATCGGTTCAGCCAAACGGGAGATAATCGCGGACAAATATACATACCTACATACAAACATACGGGTCGAACTGAGAACCTCCTTTTTTTTGAAGTCGGTTAAAAACGGGACCCTATTACTAAGACTCCACTGTCCGTCTGTCTGGCTGTCCGTCACCAGACCGTATCCCATGAACCGTGATAGCTAGACAGTTGAAATTTTCAAAGATGATGTATTTCTGTTGCTGCTATAACAGCACATAGAATACAATAAATGTTTAAGGGGGGCTCCTATACAGTAGTAGCCCTGAGTTAGGAAGTTGTTTGAGAAAGACCGCCGTGCCTCGGATAGCCCGTAAAGCCGTTGGTACCGGCTGTCATTCGTAGATCTTTGACAGTCGTTATGGGTAGTCAGAAGCCAGAAAGTCTGATAATCACTCTAAGGGTGTTACCAGACCAATCGATCGTCGATCGACGGCATCGATTGATGGTAGAATGGATTAGTCGACGTCGATCGATAGTTTCTACCAGACCAATCGATTGATTGTCGATCGACGGCATCTATCGATGGTAGAATGGATTAATCGACGTCGATCGATAGTTTCTACCAGACCAATCGATCGATCGTCGATCGACGGCATCTATCGATGGTAGAATGGATTAGTCGACGTCGATCGATAGTTTCTACCAGACCAATCGATCGATCTTCGATCGACGGCATCTATCGATGGTAGAATGGATTAGTCGACGTCGATCGATAGTTTCTACCAGACCAATCGATCGATCGTCGATCGACGGCATCTATCGATGGTAGAATGGATTAGTCGACGTCGATCGATAGTTTCTACCAGACCAATCGATCGATCGTCGATCGACGGCATCTATCGATGGTAGAATGGATTAGTCTACGTTGATCGAGCTGCTTGATTATTATTAGTAAAGGATTATAGCCGAAGTTAATCGATCAACGTCGACCGATGCCATCGACCGGCAATGGATCGATTAGTTATTTGAACGGTATCCGTCGATCAGCCAAAGCTACCACACCAATCGATCAACGTCGATCGATGTCGACCGATTGCATCGATCGATGATCGAGCGATTGGTGATTGGTGATCATGTTAGGCAATAACTGTGTTGTACAGCACAGATAGGCAGCTGCTTCCGATTAAACTGGAAACTGACTCCAACATAGTTAGGAAAAAACTAGGCTCATGATTATAGGAATTCCAATGTATTAGTAATCATTCCATCCCACCGACCGGTTCATTCACAAGCGGTTCAGTAATCGATCAATTGATGACATTCGTTCACCATTGGCCATTGTGTATCACCTTTAAGATGGATAGCACGGCAGTTGACGAATAAAAACTCCATTATAATATGAACAGCTAGCAAAAAAACTTGAAAAAACCTATCATTGGGAGCATTGTACTTATCTATTTGAATCACACCATAGTACAATATGAACACCAATTAAAATTTATAAATAGACAAGCTACAAGTACATGATACTAGGTGTATTAATTTTTAATCATTTTCTTAGCTCTATAGACTATAAAGCCAAGATTATTGACCCCTTTCCCGGTTTTGTTTTCCTTGGTTAAGAGGTCAAAATTTCTGGTTACATGTAGGTTGGATATATATTTACATAGTATAATACAAAGTCGATTCCCGCCGTCAGTTCCTTTGTACACACGGCTACACATCAAGCTATACATTTCCAGTTAATGCTGATCTCGCGTTGCTTAGAATTTTCGTACAATGCGAGGTCAACTTATACTGGAAATGTATAGCTTAATATGTAGCCGTGTGTACGCTTAGATCTTTTAAACTACGCAATGGATTTAAATACGGTTTTCATCAATAGATAATAATAATAATATGTGGGGACATTTTCACACACGGCCATCTGACCCCAAACTAGGGAGACCCTGTACTATGGATGTCAGACAACTGATATACATACACAAATACATTGAAAATTCATACATATATAGATAAACAACACCCAGACACAAGGCAAACACAAGTACTCATCACACAAATATTTACCCTGGGCGGGAATCGAACCTGCAACACGCTGCACAGCAGTCGATCGCTCAGCCACTGCGCCAAGCGTGTCGTCACAGACATAGAGTGATTCAAGAGGAAGGTTTATCATCATCATCATCATTTCAGCCGAAAGACGTCCACTGCTGGACATAGGCCTCCCCAAGGGAAGGTTTATACATATTATGTATATTTTGCTTTTTTTTGTGATTATTTGGTATCTACTTCGCGCCCGTGCGAAGCCGGGACGGGCTGCTAACTTTCTATATGACATTGTTTCGATGTTTTCCATCTGCCAAGAACCAGCGACGGCTAAATTATTTTCGCTCATTTTTTTCCGCTAAATGCCCTTATCTTCATACCAAAACTAGATGCCACTATTATTGGGTACTATTTGCTCATATATCCTCACCATATCAACGGAATTATGTATATGGCATGCGAATAGGCGAATTTTCCCGACAGCTATTGTATACTTGTGACGTCACGGTTGCTACGCGGTGTACGACGAGCTAAGATTGAGAGAGATACTCAGAGACACTACTCTACTCTCTTTGTTCTATTTTGTGTGCTACTATACGAATTACAAATGATTCGTATTTTATTTTGATTAATTCGTTGGAATTATTGCGACAAAATTATGTTTCCATCTGGGGGCACGACAGTGCCACCGCCAAGACGAGCCAAGCGAAGCGCAAGGGCACTACCTACCTTTTCTCGACGCTCTTAGTCGTTTTTTTGAACCCTCATAACTTGGGTTTGAATTATACCAGATAAACAAAATTCTCGGGATATGATGTCAATTGTGGAAGTATTTAACATAATAAAGTTTCAATTGCATAGCGTTTAAGATTTTATTGATATCTAAAAAAACCCGATTTCGTCACAGGATCGTCAAAATTCTTCGGGTAGGTACTTCCTGAACTCTTAGCTTGTATGCTGAAGTTCATGTCTTGGCAACATTTTACATGAAAATGTTTTTAGTGGGATATTAGCTTTTACCAGATAACCGTTTGTTACCCAAAAGCAAATACTTAATTCTGCCAAAACATGGCAACCCACATTCTTTTTAATAATTCAATTAATTAAGTCAAAATATTTCAATATAATAATGCCAAATTAATGTGTTAAATTAGTAACCAATTTACATAGTTTCATAGGAAGGCCTCCCACTAAGTGGACCGATGACCTGGTAAAGGTTGCGGGGATCCGCTGGATGCGAGTCGCTCGGGACCGGTCAATGTAGCGACACGCGGGGGAGGCCTATGTCCAACAGTGGACGGCTGAAATAATGATGATGATGATACATAGTTCCATGTGCAGCCAAAACTTATGCTTAGAGTATATTAAATTGATCAGCATTAAATAACTAAAATCATTAAGTACCTACAAGTTTTTCGATAAATCGGAGAAATTTTGATGTGGTTGAAAAGTGGTTTTTTAATGTGATCATCATCATCATTTCAGTCTATTGCCGTCCATTCCTAAACGCAGGCCTCTCCCAGAGATTGCCAACCAACTGGGTCTGAGCCAGCCCGCATCCATCCGCTGCCAGCCACCTTCTTCAAATCATCGGTCCATCATGACGCAGGACGTCCCACACTACGCTTGCCCAAACACTGCAGTCTCCACTCTAAAGCGTGCCCTGCTCCATCTACCGTTTGCCTGTTTGCAAACATGACCGGCCCACTCCCACTTACACTGCAGCGTGATTCGACGCGCAATGTCGGTGACTTTAGATATCTATATGTTTATTCTGATACAATCTCCCTCGGTGAACACCAAGGTGAAGTGAGCTGTCATCCGTCCATCTGCTTTGTCAATCCGTCAAGCTTCGAGACGGATGACAGCTCACTTAGGTGTTCGCCGAGGGAGATTGTAACAGAATAGCGCTGCTGACGAATGATTTCATTGCGAATTCTATCAACCAGAGCAACCCCGAGCATCGCTCTGTCCATAGCACGCTAAGCAACCTTGAATTAGTTGACCAGGCCCACGATGAGTGTCCACCTAATCTTAATGTATCCCTAATTTATTTATAAGTCACAAGATCGTAACGACACAAGGCATAGATTATATCACGTAATAAAAATACTTAGAATCTGAAACCGTACGTATAAGTTTATGCCTAGATACTTCTCCACATTTTTTTATTCTAGTGACCTCATTATTTCGCCTGGTTTCCGTGATTCAAAGCATAGATATAAATAGCTAGTCCAGCTTGATATAATGTGTAGGCAGACAAAAAGATCTATTTAGATTTTTCTCTGATCTAAATTCATTCACGCATCGTGTGCACTTGGTACGCACAATTTTTATTTTAAGAGCGTAAGAGTTTAGATCTATGTACCTACTCAGTGTGCTTAAAATAAGAGTGAGTTCCGCAAATGTGTAAATTACGTACTCCTTAAAATTCCAAACTGAATATTGGCGTTTGAATTGACATGATGATGATGGTTGAAGCAGCCATTCTCTACAGTATCTTTTTTTTGTTTTCCAAATAAATAAATAAATAAATAAGTATCTACAATCGCCGTCTTCAAAATTCTTGTGTGAAGTTATTTAACAGTTAGTTTCAAATTCAAAGTGACAAAAAACCCAGCTAAGTCGACTTAGGTTATAGGTCGCGATTTAGAAGCCTTCTCGCTGCACCAAAACTATTACGAACACACTGACACGTGCATACTAAGCATAATTTCACGGGTCACTTATAAATTACGTAAATGTGTAATACTGTGACACTTCACAGTTTATGGTTCTAAACACCAGAGAGTTGAATTGTTTATAATATCTGTCACTCTGTCGGTTTGATAGTTTACCCAAGAATTCGTACTAAATAGCCAGTCAGACTAAATTTTATCTTAATTAGGAAGTGATAGTGACTAGGGCCTAGGGGACTATTCACGCTAAAAGTGTTTTTCTGGCCCTAGTCACAAAGTCTAAATACCTTGTTTGATCTGTCTAGTCACGAAGGACGTTACGCATAGAAACACGCTTAACGGACAGTAATTATTGTGTCAACATTCAAAGTGGCGTGAAGTGTACACACCAAGCGTTAATATGTTTTGGCGACATTTACGTGGTTATCACATTTTTTACGTCCCCACTGTATGGGATTACATAAGGAGTAACAGAGAAAGATCTTTTATTTTGTGGGGCAGCATCCTGGGAGTCACATTAACGGACCGCTTTAGGAATACGGTGCTGCGCTCCAAGAAACATATCGCTGATGTAACTCAAAAAGCAGCCAAGCTTAAGGGCGCGTATTCGATTTAGCGCAACTCAAAATCTAAACGATTGCTAGAACGGCGTAGCAGCATTGACACACACTAGTACAATACAATGGTCTGTTTGTGTGCATCAGAAAAAAAAATATGCACAAAATAAGCACGAATCATTGAAATTGATCGGATCGGTGCTTTTTAAAATAATTGTCTAAAATAAATGAGCTCGTATAACGGACTAAAAAATATTCTGTACATTAAGCATAACATTTACTTTCATAAAGTAAATAAATCAGTTATGTTTTTATTCAAATACTGGTGAATAAAAATTGTCAAAGTGAACCGATTGTCTACATTTTCAACATTGTTTTTTAATACATAATAGTAATATTTTCGTAATTTTGGCTCTGTAGCTGTCTTTATGACTGTATATACTGTCGGAAAAACGCATAAAACAAAATATTTTGGCATATTGTAATGGTTGTATTCGTCCTGAAAGTTAACTCTGACATCTATTTTCGTAAAACGATATGAAAGAATTATCTTCGCTTTAAAAAACCATAATTAAAAATTATACTTTTACTCTGTAGCTGTCTAGATCAAGACTTAATCTTTCTAAAACTGTAAATTGCCTATAAATAATCTGCTCACATAATTACGATATTGCTCTGAGCAAAACGCAAAAACATGAAGTTTTCGTCACGAATCGAATACGCGCTCTTAAGTGAGACTAGGCTGGCCACATCTTCCCCATGTCAAACGGATCATGGGCTAAAACAACCACAATGTGGGTCCAGCGATATCGTGGTATACCTAGGCGAAGATGGTGGGATGAACTTGTCGCTTACAGGAGGGATTGGTCCACACTATCTCTGGACAGAGAGGGTTGTTAAGGAGAAAGCGAGGCCTTTGGCCTGCAGTGGGACAATACAGGCTGAAAATAAAATAAAATTAAAATAATCTCATGTATACCCTCCGTCTGTGGACAACGAAGGGTAATGTGGGACTCTTACTGACTAAAACCCCAGGGTTCCTCATGCTACCATGAATCGGAGCCAGGGTCTCGCCTGACGCATGGTCCGAGCCCCCGACTGGAACAGAACAGGATCTCCAAATTTTCCGACACCACTTATAAGTAACTAACTTTTGCCGTCGACGTCGACAGCGAAAATGTCGGTTATTGTGGATGCAGACGAAGTAGCGAATTATTAAGTAGTATATATCCTTTCTTGGGGTTTAAGCTTAGTCTATACCAAAGTTCGTCAAAATTGGTTTAGTAGTTCAGCCGCGAAAGCGTAACAAACAAATACATAACTCACTTTCGCATTTATAACAGAACTTTTGCTCGCGACTTCGTACGCGTGTAGTTTCTTACGGGTCCCTAATTATTTTACAGTAAAATATAGCCTATAGCACCTATAGATAATATAGCTTTCTACTGGTGAAAGAATTTTTGAAATTAGTTGAGTAGTTTCAGAGATTAACCCGAATGAAGACAAATTCAGTTCGGGACTTGAAATGTGTGGTAGTGATAGTGGAGTATGGAAACTAAACTTTTTCTTTGTAAAAAATATGTATTTGATTGACTGCCAAATATAACTAAGTATCATCATGTCAACCTACCTACCTAGATGTCCACTGCTGGACATTGGTCTTTCAGCCGTAATCGCCATGCTTTGCCGATGCAGGTTGGCGATCGCAGTAGGTGTTATGGTACTCAGAAAGATGCTGCTGCCCATCCTCTGGTCAATATCCCTCTGTCGCCTTCTACGACACCCACGGGTAGAAATGGGGTGGTGCTATTCGCGCCCGGCAACACACGGCGACAAGCGCCAATTCAATCCTAAATCTTTGTGTTAATGGTCTATCATTTTGATATTCTTGCTACAAAAACCAGGGATTCTAATCTCAATTATTTTAAAAGACTTCTATGTAGATACTCAATCCAGTTACATGTTGTTTAAGCAAACCAATTTCGGTGGAGGATAATAAATAATGTATGTAAAAGAATAAGAATATTCCCTCTTTTCCTTTCGAACGCTTAGAAGTGGATGTTTGCGGAGATAATGGTATTATATCCAGTTATTTTTTGTGTCTGTGGCGTCCTTGGCCTCGTTCTTGACGCTTCCGTATCGATTGCTTTTAGTTCGTTGACTTTGAGGCACTGGGAGACACTGGGATATGGCTTTTTGTCTCGGGAATATTCTGTTTTTCTCCGTTACGTTATCATTGTGGTAAGCACTGGGTAGGATACGTTTCTATAGCGCTTTCAATATCTCCTCCACGTCCACACTTGGTTGATATCGGGGTTATTGTTGCTATGCGATAACTGTTGTAGATTGTTTTACTCTGTTAGTTTATTTACTCAAGTTTTACATAACCGCTTTTGTATATGAATACTTATATTATGGGTTCTCGTCAATGTTTTTCGAATGGTATTCGAATTCGGTTAATCCCACAGTGTCCCACAGTGTCATGGACGAACGTCGGTCTGTTGGTAATGACCTCCAACCAATCTAAAAGCAGTTTTGAATCATTAGGCTTATTAGATCCACATCATATATCCTTCCCTCTATCCTCTATCTTATGGAGAAATAGATTGACCTCTTAATTAGCTCGGAATCTTTTGTTAAATACAGCTTTTGTGTTGTTTTATGGCGGTATGAAAACCGTGGATGGCGTACGGTATCTTGCGTTTATGTATCAAGTTGATTTCTAAGATTTTGGACTTATAAGGGGCTTGTAGGTAAATGAAAGCTGTGCCTCGGAAAGCGCGTAAAGTCGTCGGCCCCGGCTGTCATTCAGATCTTTGACAGTCGTTAGAGGTAGCCCGAAGCCAGAAAATCTGACAACCAGTCTTACCAAGGTTTTTTTTTTATGGGACAAGCCCGCCACACTATTCCCTAACCACTGTAACTCCTGTAAGCCAGAATCAACAGTGGCGACCACCAGAAAAGCGCCAGAGCAATGAAGCTCGACGAGTCCCAGAGAAACGATTCAACTGTCTTGGATCCCGCAACGAAATTAATCAGAAAAGAACAGCGGAGGAGTAAGATAAACATATTTTCCACTTCCCTCCAAATCAAGCAGGAGACAGAACAGAACTAGGCCAATAGGCACAAAGGGACGTTTACAACTGGGAGAACCCCAGTTGCTAAGCACCACGGATTATAATTGACATAATTAATGGGTCCAAGGTTATTGTGCTACCTAGTAACTGAGCTGTGGAGGTAGGCAGTCGCTCTATGTAGAACACTGGTATTCCGCTGCATCCTGGAAACCAACCCCAACATAGTTGGAAAAAGGCTAGGTTGTTTGTTGACTTCTAAATTTGAATTAGATACAGTGCGGCGCAATTCTCAATGATAAACAGAAAACGGTGTTCCTTACTAGACATTTTTATTTTCTATTGCACTAAAAGATACCCGTGTCATATGTCAACTACTTATCAATCATCACAGCGTCGCGACGCTTGTAAAGCCAATTGACAGGGATTGCCCACAGTATCGAATTGTGGTTGAAAAGTAATTTAGTAGACGAGTTGTAAGACTGGGCCAGACATTGGTTTGATTGAAGTACGTACAGTGGGTGATAGCTATTATCTGACCCACCCTAAACACAAACGAGTTTAAACTCTATGTATGTAACAATAAGGGTTATTCAATTTGTATGAGTTCATCTGACTAGCGCTACTCGATAAACAAATACAATAATAAAACAGACACGCAAAATTGATCTTTAAAACGTTAGGATTAGGATATTTATAACTACTTGTTATGCAATTTTGATTTTTATGCGGTAAGACTTAAAGTTTATCACAGTATTGTAAAATAAATATCATTTTAACCTAACTTGTAATAAGTGGGTAGTTGAAAGACAAATGCGTATTCATTGTAAAACTGGTATTCAAATCTTACTAAGGATATGGGTAGGAAAATAAAAAAATACCGTGACTATAATTAAAGCTAGTCTACGCACAATTGCAATGACTACGGGCGAACATTTTCTGTGTTGCCTTTCTAAATTGCGAATAGCCCACGCCTTTTTAAAATTATTAAATATAATCTTTGTGGCTTTATTAACATGATTGTCTCAATTGAGTGATTATTTAAAATACAAAATAATCTATTTGCACGAGGAGAATATTGGCATCAAAAAGATTGCAAGGAGACTTATAATATAGCAGTAAGTGTATTTTTCTAATTTTAAACCACGTTTTTATATCTAGCTATTCCTTGTGCCGTGACGTAAACAAACATTTTTTTTATATACTTAAACGTAAAGTGACGCCGTTTAATTTCTTTGTTTCAGAAAATACTGTGAGATTGTGGTTAAGGCGTTTTAAAGAAACAGGAAATGTTCAAAAGGATCCTCCAGGACCAATGACTAAGAACTTGTGGAAATTGGAGGCCGATTTAATAGTCGCTAATATTTGGAAATGTTACGTGATGTAATGTTGCCGACTGTGCGTGTTGCTTAGCCAAACACGGATATTTACTTCGTGCAGAGATGCTGTGGTGCAAAATTGGCTAACCAGTCAAGAAGGTGTCATAACAATAAGTTGGCCATCTAAAAGTCCTGATCTGAATCCAATAGAAAACTTGTGGGGTCAAATGATTTTAAACTGAGATTCATCAGAAGTCAGGACAAAAGAAAATTTGGCGCAACTTGTGACTTCAACGTGGGAACTCATGAGAGGAAGTGATGCTTGCTGGAACATGGTGTGCGGTATGCGAAGCCGCTTGCAACAAATTAAAGAGAAAGATGGTGCTCCACTTCGCTATTAAGACAGCATCACCGCCTGCAGTCAACAATACTTACGTCAGTGTGTGTGTTAAATAATCTGTTGTTATCATAATTCCTAAGGAAGTGTTTCATACAATGATGCAGGTTCTTATAACGATCATATTTAAAACTAAAAATACTCATAAAAAATCTAAAAAGTATGTAATACATCAAAGTATAATAGTGCTGTTTTGACTAATATTTTATAAGTAGGTAGGTATGTATGACAGTAAGTTAATGTGGTGATGTTATTGTTATAAAATAGAAATATTATAGTTATATTTCTAAACATAATATAACATGTTGATTCACTACATTCAACACTTTGTAAAGCATGTAACAGATTACTTACCTACTTAAAAAATAATAAAAATGGGTATTTTATGGGCACTATTGAAACGAAGAACTGTTTTGTTGTCGCGTTAGCAACTTAAACAGAAAATTCACGCATAGCATAAGTAGTTTAGTATTCTAACTTCTTTTATAATGTTGTAAGTAATTAATTTTTATTTATTTTGAATAAAATCTTTATCATTATCATAATTGTTTTTATTTTTTGTGGTTATTTGTATTTACTTAATCTAATAGAAATAGTATTTTCAATTCAAAAAACATAAATGAATATTGAAAACTACAAAAAGTAAAATGTTAGTTTCGAACTCGCAACCATGTTGACTCACTTGTTTCCACTGGTTCAACCACTAGACCAAACAAACTTAAATAAAATTGTTGAAATTAACAGCTCCATCATGTGACAAAACAGTAGTCACTATAATTATCTACCTTATCGTTACGTGTTAAAGATTAAATTGGCATAACTATATTTTTTAATATATGCCTACCTTGAACAAGTCGTTCTAGTTCGTACGTATCAAATAACACTTATCTACTGCTAATTGCATAAGGTTAAAATTCGTCTAACTTTTAGTGGGTCAGTTAACAGCTATCACCGACTGTACATATACAACAATGTTTTGCAGCAGAGTTCATCATCATCAGCTGGAAGACCAGGCCTCCCGAAGATGGGGGAGGGGGATCGCAGTACATGGAAGCCGCTGCCCGACTTCCGCATTTTCCCTTAGTCGCCTTCTACGACACCCTCGGGATGAAATGGGTAGGTGTTATTCTGACCCGGGCACCCTACGGGACAGTTGTACATGAGAAAGTTACATTATCTAAAAAAAAAGTAGCATTTCTATCCAATTTTCTACAGATTATCATGCACGGAACAGTACCTAGTAATGTTCTGTAAAATCTCTCTCGGTGAATTTAGGTGAAGTTAGCTTTAAGTGAGCCATTCATTCTTAGCTTCAGGTGAGATGTCAGCTGACAGCAGGGAGTACCCGAGGGAAAGACGAGAGTTTTCAACGTAGTAACTTTTCTGCGCTCTTGTCTCAAGTTTGATGAACACCATTTCATCTAATTTCTCCTGACACGCATTCAACTTTTTCTTTACTTTAAAGCCTTGTATTTTGAATATTACAATTGACAAACTCGACAAATCCTCGTTCTACTTCCTCGTTCATCTACTAGCGAGGCCACCGTTTCCTGAAAAAGAAGGATCAAACATAAGCTCGAATTTTCAATGTCACAGCAACTAATTTACACCAACTTTTAGTGTACGTGACCCACATACATCAGATGCGTATCTTGAGGAGTCCCGCGGGGTCCGGGTGGCGGGGTGCGGGGTGCGCGGGACGGGGGGCGTCACCCGGAGGATGACGCAAGCCCTACAATAAGGAAGTGTGTTCAATTGTCCGTGCGTACGTCTGGGCTATTCTGTAACGGTTTCTGATCTTTTTGAGCTCTTTTTTTGAATGTCTAGACAAATGTTAATTAAGACTGGTTTTTTTTTGGAATATGCTACTTAATTAACTAAGTGGCCTCTAAAAAGGTTGATTTTAAGTATCTTCGCTTTGTAATTAATTATGACGTTGAGTCGTTGACGCCGTGACGATGATAATTGGATTACAACCGTTAGGTATTGGCAGACAGTTTTATTAAAATTTAATAAAACTGTCTGCCAATACCTACCTACCGATTATTATTAAATAATAATCGGTAGGTAGGTGATCGATCCATAAATAATTTATATTTATATATTCGTAAAATTAGCAGTCTCGTCTACCAGACCATATTTTATTATAGTATTCGCCTAGTTCTCTGAAATTATTATTTCATAACGTTAAAAAATGTTTGACATACTGACCTTCGAAAACTAATTTAAATTAATTCACAACATACAATGTCGCACCTGCGACCCCTGAATTATTAATGAAATGTAAATTATGTGTATATAATATACCTATACCTACAAAACTTGATTCACGATTTGCCAATCACGACTTTAGGTATCTTATAAGGCCTATGTGATAAATAACTATACTCCGTTCACAATAAGATTAGACATAAACACAAACCTTTTTTACAGTCCGTTCAACCGATTTTGACTTATATTGAGTTGGTGGCATGACAAATGGCAGCTGCAAAAAACAGTTGTTATTGTAACCACTTTTTTGTCTCTAATGTCATTCTTAAGCCTACGGAATAGAAATCAAAATCGGTTGAAGGGACTGTAAAAAAGGTTTGTTTAAATGTCTAAACGGAGTATAAGTTCTTTGAGCAAAATATAAAACACCTTATTTAAAAATACCATAAGACTTAATTTCTATGCTAATCTGAAATTTATTTAAAATATCAACTCCTACCTCGTCTTTTCTCATACAATTAATAATTTAACAAATCCTAATACTTAATCATAAGTGATTTTTAATCGTAAACATTTACATAAATATCTACTAGCTTTTACCTGCGATTTCGTCCGTGTAGGAACTCTCCTACCTATCAACTACCTAGGTACCTGCTGCTAAATCTCAGCATGTCTTGTTTATCCAGTGAGTGAATGACCTTTCGCTTTTACATAATAGGATTTCTATTAACAGGACTACTCTAAAATTTGACAGTTGTCAATATTCGCAGACTGGCCCTCCTTCCAGTCGGAATGTGGTGTGTATTGACTGATTTATTGTAATGTAATGTACATACACCGGTATCATGAGTACTGGCAAGTACCATGAAGTAGGTACAGTACCTAATACTTGCAAAAATACCAGTACCTATGCTTGAAATAGTTTAGTACCAATTCCAATACTGCCGACTACGATGGAAAGATAGAACAAATTGCACTTAATTTCAAAAATTCAAGCGCGTCCACCGTAGTACAATACTTGTCGCGTAACGTACATAACGTAACTTGGCGCGTCTGAAGTTAGCCGATTAGCTGCGCAGTAGACAATTTCGTTCCTAAAAGTTCCATTGCGCAGCCAAACAGCTAACTTCAGACGCGCCAAGTTACGTTGACCGTACTGTACGTAACCTAATTAAAATGTAATGCAAGCTTCAACTTATACTGATATCATAAAAAAATCGTTTACTTTCCTGGTTTTGCTTTATTTTTGAAGTATTTTGAACTATTGCTGAACTATTTTCCTTTCTCTTTTATTTTAGTATTATTTTTTGCTAGCTATTTGTGTTTACCGCATACTTAGTCTAAACCTTACTAACCGGTACCTATATATTTTTATTTTTTAACAATTGTTGTAAGCCAATAGTTAAATAAATTGACTAGTTTACTTGAAATAGACTGGTTTACTTGTAGAACGATGTTTATTGAGTCATTATGGAAACTTGAGACGGCAGTGAAGTGTCAAGCTGATAAGTTCTTGTAGGTACTAATGATTAAGTAATTATTTAAAGACATATTAATCGTATCGTTGTTTAGTAAAGTAGCTAGGACATGTTTTAATTGTAATTAGAAGGGCGGCAGTGCCTGACTTACCCCGGTTTGTGAAACGTAAAATTAATTTGACAAGTTGTCTAGCGCGAACAAGCTGTTGTGATTGGCTGACTGAATCAGAATCAGAGCTTTATCGCGCTTGAAAATTTGTGACATTCTTTTTCTTCCAAGAAATTGGGTGATCTAGTGATTCTAGTATTTCTGGTATCTCGTTTTAACGCTAAAATCTAGTGACACTAGGCGATATTTGAACTTTTGAATCTAGTATTATGTCTGCTCATATCCGAATGTCTGCAAACGAACAGACGGTAGATGGATCAGACACGCTTTGAGTGGAGACCGCGTTTGGGCATGCGTAGTGTGGGACGCCCTGCGGCACGATGGACCGACGATCTGAAGAAGGTGGCTAGCAGTGGATGGATTATTAGTAGGATTTAATTCTGCCTACCTTAATATCTATTTCTGCCGCCAAGCCTCCTGCCGATATAATTACAGACATATCAGACATTTCAACTGTGTCTCTAGAATCACAATGCATCTGTATGTGAATTCATAATCACGGAAGATTTTTAATGGACTCTAGTGTAATAAACTTTATGATTAGATCTCAATTTTAGACCTTATCTATTTCGAATAGTGAACAATTTCAACTAGCCACGATGATCTAAATCTCTGTTCGTCAGTTCACAAGAAACAATAATCATAATGACGGTAGTTCCACCGACCTTGACAACCAGACAACCATTTACTAAACGATGACATAACAAGCATGAAGTCTGTCTAAAATTATTTAATTAAATATTGTATATGTTTAGATTCATATTAATGCTCGCAAAGGCGTGCGTTTTGAATTTTAGAATAAACCAATAAATACAGGGTTATTTTTAAAACTTTAGGACTATTTTATTAACTAACTTCAAAAACAGAAGGAGGTTCTGGTTCGGCACGTATATTTTCCACGCCTAACTTTTTTCAATGTTGTCCGATTTCAATGATTCATTTTTTTTATTAATAGTGTATACTTACCTCAAAGTTGATCCCATATAAATTTTATTAAAATATTTGACCCCTAAGGGTGGCAAATTATGGGATGCCTTTTATTTTTTGGTGTCACTTACCTTAACTTAATTAATTTGTTTGATAAGAAGTAGTCACTAAAAAGCAAAAACAAAACATTTTAACAAAAAAAAAACAACCGCGTTCAAAAACTAAAATGTGAAAAATAATTTTAATTTCGCAAATCTGTGGCAATACAAAAACACAAACAAAACCAAAGCCGCTGATTTGCGTATTAATAACCAGGGATGGGATGAAAGGATTCATCTTAAGTATATTTTCGCTAGGAAAATGTGGATACGGCTGCTAAAAATAATTGTTACCAAGAAAAAAATCCACGTCAATCTCGAAATCGCGATATGTTTAATACAAAAGTCCATTCCATACTAAGCCAACATCAGAAATTAAAGTAATGCTGTTGATAACAGCAAAGAGAGCGCGGCGACCGAAAACTTGTACAGTTCACCGAAGTATAAATACATGTTTATTCATTACAATGATGCACGGAGGTTAAAGGCTATAACAACGTGGAATTACATAAATAGTTAATTATGACTTTCGATCAACATAATTATCTCTTGAGAGAGAGCAATTGAAACGTGTTCTGATTAAGTGTGATGAAATTATTGTGTAAGTAATGATAATCGTATAATAAGTATTTGATTCGTTCTTTTTCCGTCTTCGGTTCGATTTAATCAAGGTCAGATATCTTTTAATCTTTTGACCTCCACAATCATGTACACACGGCTACACATCAAGCTATCATCATCATCATTTCAGCTGAAAGACGTCCACTGCTGGACATAGGCCTCCCCCAAGAAATGGGGGGTTTTGCCATAATCGCCACGCTTAGCAGGTGGGTTGGCGATCGCAGTACGGTTGTTACAAAGGCAAAGAGAACGCTGCTGCCCATTCTCTGGTAAGTCCCTTAGTCGCCTCTTACGACACCCACGGGAAGATATGGGATGGTGCTATTCTTTACGTCCGACACCATACGAACAACATCAAGCTATACATTTTCAGTATAAGCTGACCTCGCATTGTACAGAAAGCCTATACAATGCGAGATCAGCATTAACTGGAAATGTATAGCTTGATGTGTAGCCGTGTGTACCTACATAGATGACAAATCAAAAGTGCCCAGGACGCCACGGTCACGACTACATGACAGACGACTTCTATACGTAATTCCATAGTGAGTACAGTAACTTAGTTTGGCGGTGAGGGCACGTTACGATAAAAAATTTGACGACTGACAGTTTCTTAAAGAAGCACTGTCAAAAATTTGACGACTGACAGCTTTTTAAAGAAGCACTGTCAAAAATTTTACGACTGACAGTGTTTTAAAGAAGTACTGTCAATAATTTTACGACTGACAGTTTTTTAAAGAAGCGCTGTCAATAATTTGACGACTGACAGTTTTTTAAAGAAGCATTGTCAAAAATTTTACGACTGACAGCTTTTTAAAGAAGCATTGTCAAAAATTTTACGACTGGCAGTTTTTTAAATAAAACACTGTTCAAAATTCGCTAACTTTCGTCAAGTATTTTATCGATTTCGTCAACTAATATATCACGAATATTATATCGCAAACCATGCATAACATAAGTGGGTACTACGTATTAATTGAACGTGCATCAAAAACAAAAAAAAACAGAAACAACTTTATCAAAACTTTCAATCGGAAACGCAGTTTTTTATACCGACTTCAGTTTAGCATAAAAAACAATCGGTAATAGTAAATGTGTACACGACTACGTCAACGGATTGTGAATTTGTGACCCATTCATTAAAATACAAATAATACTGATTCATTCATCGACGCTGCGTGTGAGATGGCTGCAGTAAAAAAAGTGCATTTACTAACAATGAGAATTGTAAATAAGTTGTTGTATGACAATGTGACGCTGTAATGTCACAGTGTAGCGAATACAGTATAACCAGTAGACGCTGAGTTTTTGGATTTTCTTGTAAGTCTGGAACAATTAATGAATCTCTAAGTTTTAAATTCGGTCTTTGATAATTCCAGTTTCTGTTTTGAAAATCGAAAAAGAGAAAAATAAATATTTGGTCAGGAGTGAAGTTCCTCACGCATTTTTAAAGTTTGAAAGTAATTCGAAATCAAATCTGTATAGTTCTATTTGAGTTTTGATACTCGCACGCACAGACACACTAAAAAGAGATAGAAAGAAAAAACGTGCATGAGAGAAAGAGAGGCGTAGCGTAAAGCGTAAGCATAAAACGCAAAAATATTACGTGACTTTTAAATGAGAATAATTCAATTCATACTAATATCTATACTTCCATACTTTTATCCATACTTCCATACTAATATTATAAATGCGAAAGTAACTTTGTCTGTTACGTTTTCACGACGAACCGGCTGATCCGATTTTGATGAAATTGGGCATGAAGACAGCTTAAACCTTGGGGAAGGACATAGGCTACTTTTTGATCTGCGACTTCGTCTACATTCGCGATAACCGATATTCATGCGGACGAAGTCGCGGGCAAAACCTATATATAATCATATAAAAGATATCCCTAATTTATTTATTTTTAGTAACAAGATACTGTAATAGTTTATCGACATTCTCTGTTAAGGAAAAATATAATACTATGTAATTGAACGTGACAATGTTTTAAGAGCGCCCATCCCCATTGAACGAACTTCAACGCGAGCGTGATTGAAAAGTTTTTTGTTTCAACCAACGCAAAGCTCGAAAACAAACGAGTGAGTGAGAACGCGATAACATCACAGGAAATTTGGCGCGTGGAAATTTCACAAAACTTGTTCCAGGAAACACGTGTTTTTTAAAAAGCCTTACAAGTTTTTGGTAAAAATGTTTGCGTCTCCATTACATGTGCAAGGTTTCTGTGAAGCAGTTTTTTTACTTTTTAAACGTATGAGTGCATTATGACCGGCCAAAGTTCAGATAAAATTGTGTAAAAAAGCTGATTTTCGGACGTGTTTATTGAATTTGTCTCTCAAAAAAGTTTATTTTTGACTTCATACAAACCTAGATTTAAACCACAAGATACCTGTGTGTTAAAAATATTTGAAAAATAATTTGTTATAACGCCGTAATCGCGTACGAGCGTTTGTATGGGAAATATGACGGGTTGGGCGCTCTTAATGCATATAAATAACTACCTTTTCCCCTTGACTTCGTCCGCGTGAATGTCGGTTATCGCGGATGCAAACGAAGTCGCGGATTAGAAAGTAGCCTATGTCCTTCCTTGGATTCCAAGCTTAGTTTATACAAAATATCTTCAAAATTGGTTCAGTAGTTTAGTCGTAAAACCGTAACATACGAACAAATTCACTTTCACATTTATTATTAGTATGAATATCGGTGATCATTGATTCAAATCGCTTCAAGTCAATGTGCTTTGAAGGATACTATATTGATTTGCAATTTATCAATGGGTTTTGTCAATGTACGCTTCAGAACGTGTGTAGGATAACATGATATCAAACCTCTATGGCTAATTTATATTCCGAGCGAGTTAAACGCATTAAGAATTATAATAAGTAGCGACAGAACATCAAGCATTATGTTAGGCTGTATGTACGATGATGATTTTATAGCCTTAACTGGTGGGTATATATTCAATGGTAGTAAAACTATGTACCACTTGTCTGCTTCCTGACTTTTTGGGGACAAAAGTAAATTAGAAGCTTCTGCATGCGACTCCGTCTACACTCTGCTTAGACATCAAAATTTGGCATAAGTCCCAAATATTCTATGTTAACCTAGATAAATATCGAATTCTGTTTAGCCGTTTAAGCGGTAAATGAGTTACAAACATCCATCCACCCTTCCAAACTTTTGCGTTTATAACAGTAGATGGTAGTAAAACTTGATACATGTGTGCTTTTTGACTTTTTGAGAAATAAAAATAATAACATTCGTTTTCTTCCATCTGTGAAATAGCCTCATCGTGTCTGTTTTTAATAGTCGATAAAACAACTAGAAATTCTAAAATTTTATTTTCAGTTTTCTCGTAAAACTCGAGTTAAAAAGTTAAAAAGTCTTACAAAGATTTTGAAAATCATCGCTTATTTTAAATTCTACTTCATAGTCTAAAGTAAAACATCTGAAAAAAAAAACAAATTCAGAAGACAAATTGTATCTGATTTACTGCTTATTATTATTATGGTCGTAGGGTGCGTACGCGCGTCGGCGCCTCGTTGGCATCGCGTGATGTCATATCCGCCCGCCATTCATGCCGAGATGTTCATTCATGAAATCGCGACTCGTCACCTTCTGCAAACAAATCATGACCTAAAGAACTACACGCCTAAGCACATTATGGCTTGAAAAGGCACGACACGTAATTAATTTTTTTTTTTCAAGATAAAATATTTGCGCTCCTAGATCGTAAAAAACAGGATATGTTTGGGCATATGTTCTGAATTTGAAAATTAGCGCAAAGTTAATTAGTTGGAAGTTTGTGAATTAAGATTTTTTTGAATAATGATGGCGCTACCGCGAAATTGTACGTGTTTCTTGAAATAAAATGATTATCAAGCATAATTATCTTGAATTTTGATGATTGTTAGTTGTATTTAGATATGTACTAAAGGCATTAAATATCTTAATTGTTGCCAAGTGCTTATCTGTTGACGTAATCTACCAGTTAGCCGCTATTCGAGTCTCAGTGCGGTCGATATTATTGACTCATTTAATTCCCCACACAGAAGCGGACGCTATCATGTGACAGAGATAAGTAGAAGATTAAGGATCCAACAACTTATTCAATGACTAACGTTTGCCCACGGATTTGCCCTCGATATCAAATAGACAGCAATGAAATTTCCTCTACATACATTTTTATAATCAAGCACGTATACCACTAGTTGATAGAATACCAAATAGAAACTTTCACATGCATTACGATGCCTATGTAGATGTCTGATACGATATCATATCCATAAATACGAATCTAAGAATATTAATGCGTTCCTATAACAAGTTAACGATTAATATCGATCGCCATTTTATAGCTTTTAAAAGCAATATCTCTTCTGTTTCGTCGCAGATTATAAAAATATTGTAGATGTGTCATCGTTGTGACTTGTGGGCGAGTTAAGGAGTTAGTACAATACAGATAGGTATGAAATAGTATGAATCATTTAACAATCTTCGATTTGGCACACATTTATCATATTTAGAACGTTTTTTCCAACGGTTTTGACAGGCCTCTTCCGATTACATATTACATTAATATACACATTGAAAAGATATAAAGTATGTGTTTAGTTTTCGATTCAAAATATTCTACTAATTTATTAACTAGGCGTGGGGATTATTATTTAAAAGGGTAGATGACACCTCCAATCAATTGACATACTTTTTATGACCTGTCAAAACGCAATACATTTTGTATGGCAATTTTATACTTATTACATCACTTCTAGTTAGTCCTTTGGCGACTCAATTGGGTAACTATTTACTAATTTTGAAGCAAGAAAAAAGCTAATTTCATGGTGAAAAAAAAAATTAATAGGGTTTTCAAGACTAATATGAAGTACTAGCGACCCGACCCTGCTTCGCATGGGCCTATAGCCTTCCTCGATAAACAGACTATCCAACACAAAAATAATTTTTTAATTCGAACCAGTAGATCCTGAGATTAGCGCGTTCAACCAACCAAACAAACAAACTCTTCAGCTTTATAATATTAGTATAGATTTAACCTGACGGGCCTGTTGGTCTAGTGGTCACTGACCCTGACTGCTAAGCCGGAGGTCGTGGGTTCGATTCCCACCCAGGACAAACTTTGTGTGATGAGCATGATTGTTTGTTCTGTGTCTGGGTGTTTATCTATAATATGTATGTATTTATAAATTATATAAGTATGTATATCAGTTGTCTGGTTACCATAACACAAGCTCTGCTTAGCTTGGGACCAGATGACCGTGTGTGAGTTGTCCCAAGATATTTATTTATAAAAAAAAAAAAAAAAAAAAAAAAAAAAAACCTTGTGGTGCGGGTCGCGAATAGCAACACCCCATGTCTACCCATGGCTGACGTAGAAGGCGACAGAGGGTTATTGACCAGAGGATGAGCAACAGCGTACTACTGAGTACCAATGCCAACATGCATCGGCCAAGCATGGCGATTACGGCTGAACCCCCGCTCGGGGGAAACCTATGCCCAGCAATGGGAGTCTAAAGGTTGACATGATGATGATGAGTTTCTTCTACCCAATTGTAACTATTCATTAGAATAATAATCTACAACTTCTTTAATAAGCCTGGTGATCGAAATGCACTTAAAGGTTCATCAATACAATTTCTTCTGCTACTATTGCTGGACATGTCTGCCGCATGCCGAACGACCTATGGGCCCGTAAATCCCAAAATTGGTGCCCTGAAATGACGAGACGTGGCCGTGGTAGACCACGTAAGAGATGGCGGGATGACTTGGATATCTTCCTTGAGAATTGGCAAGACATAGCTAAAAGTCGAGACCAATGGAAGGAATGGAGGGAGGCCTTTGCCCTGCAGTGGGACAGTACAGGCTAAATATAATATAATAATAATAATATTGCCAGAAAGTTTTGTACAGACAGCGTCATCAACCGCTTACCCCCCACGCATTGAAATTTCTTCGGAAAGGGGGTAAGCAGTTGATAACGCTGTCTGTACCTCTGCTATTCTTTTACTCTATGGCTACAGTACAAGCTATACGGCGACCGATAATTTTGATCGCACCTCGCGGTATTACAATATTTCTTATTTATAGTTTTTAATACCGGTAATGAATGTTGGAATCGTGTTTAGAGTTATTGTGTGTGATGATTTAACATTCCTCGATATTATCACTTCGGAATTTTTGATTAATCGGCGGTTTGTTTTTAAAGGTATTTTCGGGTCTTAATTAAAATGTTTGGACAGAAGTTAATAGGTATAGGCACATCATGCTATTTATCTTTACACTAGTTTTAAGCCGCGACTTCGCTCCCTGATTTATTGCGTGTTGTTTTGTAGTGCCACCGACTTGCGAATTGAAAGTTATTTTTTACTTTTTGAAGGCGGTTGTCTTTTTTGCAAAAAAATTTTTAGTGCCTACGTCTCATCATAGAAATTAACTACGAACAAAATAAAACAGTCATCCCTGAATTTTCAACCCTTAGGGGTGGAATATTTTCTTGACATTTATATGGGACCAAATTTGAGGTATACACTATCAATTAAAAAAAGAATTATCGAAATCGGACTACACTGACAAAAGTTATGCGTGGTCAAACATAAAAATAAATATTTAAAAAATAAAAAAATGATCATAAAATGAAAACTACTGGGCCAAACAATTTTAAATTTGTATGGGACCAAATGGCAACTTTTCCGCATCAAACTAAAGAAGAATCACGTAAATCGGATCATAAATCTCAGAGTTATCGATGTACAAACATAAAAAAAACAACCGAATTGAGAACCTCCTCCTTTTTGAAGTCGGTTAAAAACTTATATCACAATAAAAGCTATATATTGTAAAATTATAAACTGTACAATACTTAATTATCCTACAAGACATAAGTACCAATAGAGAAAGTCTACTAAAACAAAAAATTCTGTAAAAATATTTTTTGTATGTTATCTTAATGGGACATTAAAAAGTCAAATGGTGTCGTTTCGTGGAACCTATAAAAATATTTTGAATATTCTCATGCTTATTGAGGGTATAAATTACAAATATGTAAACAGTATAATGTACATGTACAGTGAGACAAGCTGTTTGGTTTACAGGCAGCTTATTATTTCTTCTTCTTCAACCTGAATTTTTCCATTGCGGGGCAAAGGTCTCCTTTCTTTCCTTCCACTTCTCTCTAGCTTAATATTTACATATTGTGATTGTTACAGTAGTGTTTACGAAGTTTCTTGCTAGTTCTTCTCCATAGAAACCTACAGTTGGGAACGAGCAACTTAGCTTCAAAGTCAAAGCTTTACAATTATCAAGGAGTATGTTAGTTAGTCAGAAAGTAAGAGCTAGTTGCTCGTTCCAAAACGTAGGTAGGTCTCTATGGAGAACAACGAGCAAGAAAGTCCACGGACACTTTTAAAACAAGTTTTTACAAAAACTTCAACTGACTAAATGGTTTATTTGAAATAAATGGTTTTGAGATTGAGTTTGCTAAGCTGTCAGGAGCTGTAACGCATACAATCAAAACGAATATTAGATATCTTGTTGGGTGGAGAGGGAGAGGGAGAGAAAGGCCTAAGAAAAGATGGAAGGATTGTGTGGATGAATGATATGTAAGAGAAGGAAGTTAGTGAAAAGCATTTATTCAAAAAGACAGCCGATATCATTTAACTACATTAAGAAACAATAAAACTAAAAAATAAAAAATAAAATTGAAAAAGGAAAAGTTTTTATTTTCCACTTTTTAGTGCCTTCTTATCACCCAAATAAATTAAGGAATCGCAACACAGTCAAAACAAATATTGAAAGTCCTTCAAAGAAAGAAACAAAAACGTCTTCTCGGTTTTTGTTGTTTTTTTCAGAAAGCGCTGAATAAATTTATGTTTGTTGTATACTAAAACCTTCTCCAGAATGTAACAAACACTTTTCTGAAAGCCGCATCAAAATCGGTTCAGCCAAACGGGAGATAATCGCGGACAAACATACATACACACAAACATACGGGTCGAACTGATAACCTCCTTTTTTTTGAAGTCGGTTAAAAATCGAGAACATTCATGGAAACTTTCCTGACTTACTCCTATGTCTATCTATAGCTCCGGTGTCTTATAATCTAGAACAACGTTTTATACATTAAAACCTTCCCAGGAAAATATGCAGTCGCATAAACCGCCATCGAAACCCCCTTCCGAATCATCTGTCAGACTCTTGCTGACTAAAACCACCCCGGTGTTCCATCTCACACGTACAGAGAGCGTCACCAGTTGCTTACCCCCCACGCATTAAAATTTCTTCGGATAGGGGGTAAGCAATTGATGACGCTGTGTGTACGTCGGGGGTCACGGGCACTGGAGATACTTCCGCAACAATTCTTGTTGCGACTACCCCAAGTAACATTGGACAAGGGTAGCAAAATAACCAAATAGTTTGTTTATCTGTACTACTTGAAATTACAGTTTCTGTTTAAGGCACATCAATATGTGCCAACACTCACATAAATCTCGAGCTGGATTTATTGAAGGCTGAATGTAAGAATACCTTTGCGTCTCTGTTTGAAAATTATGCACCGCTGTCGATGGAAATAAAGTCCTGCATTGGCCTCTTTGTGTACAACTGTTTATAAAACAAAGGATTTTATAATAAGTTGTAGGTACTGAAGTTGAGGCGGTTGGAACATAATAATACATTTTTAACCGACTTCAAAAAGGAGGAGGTTAATCAATTCGGATGTTTGTATTTTTTTTTATGTTGTTAGGGCATTACTCCGTCATATATAGGGTGACTGGTAATTAGTGTACGATACTTAAACACGTGATTGTGTTCATGATAACAAACAACTTTCCTGAAGAAAAAATGTTTTTTGTACTGGTTCACTTTTATCACAATAACACAACAGCCGTATGAAATTCACGCGCGCGCACGCCTGTGACCTAAAGTGAACAAGTACAAAAAAAAAAATCTTCGGGAAAGTTGTTTGTTATTTATCATGAACACAATCATGTGTTTAAGTATCGTACACTAATTACCAGTCACCCTATATAGACGGATTTTCAAAACTCTTTTTTTGTCCGAAAGGGGTTTATTCCGAAATGGTCTCATATAAATTTTGGTCGAAATTGAATCAGCGCTTTTTGAAAAAATCAACAAAAACCCAAAAATAATACGTAGATGACGTTTTAGTTTCTTCAATCTTTGGAGGTCTTTCAATCTCTGATTTAACTGTGTCGCCGTTTCTTAATTCATTTGGATGTTAAGACGATATTAAAAAGCAGAAAATAATGAAAACTTAAAAAAAAAAAAACAACCGCCTTCAAAAACTGAAAAGTTATAAATAACTTTAGCACAGAACACACATTACTTTAGTATAGCAAGTCGGAGGCAATATAGAAAACAACAAACAGAACAAAGTCACTCGGAATGAAATGGATGGTCACCCATCCACGGGCGAACCGAGGCAAGGCATCGGAAGTCGGTGGCTTTGTTCTGTTTGTTGTTTTGTATTGCCACCGAGTTCCGAAACTAAAGTCATGTGTTTTCAGTGCTAAAGTTATTTATCACTTTTTAGTTTTAGAACGCGGTTGTTTTTTTTCTTTCTTAATCAGAAGTCCCTGCCAATAATAAAATAATTACTTTATAATAGAAAAATAAATATAGGTAAGTACGTCTCTAATATTTTCACTAAATAATCGTGAAATGTCCACATTTTGATCAAGTAATCAAAATCCTGTCAATTTATTCATATAATATGTATTAATTTGACGTCGACGCCATATTAGTACATTTCGCGCCACGGCCGATATCGTCGCGTTCAATTTAACATAATCATTCACACCACGTTATAACAGATGTCGCCCTTTAAATTTGGATGATCCTTCAGGGCTGCCACTCTTGCCATAATTTACGTAGTATAAGCTTTAAATTAAGTTAAAAGTTTAAAATTAACTTGAATGCTTAATTTATGCGCGTGCCCGATGCCGAGCTAAGATAAAAAAAATATGAAGCCATTAGTTTTAGAAAAATCATCAAGTTTAAAAAAGAACTCTTATCTAAATAAACAGGGACATTAGAAACTAAAATCAAGTGACCGCGAACAATAAATTATAATAACGAGTCTACATTTATTCTACTCACAAATAAAAAAATAATAAACATTTAAAAAAAGTACTCACATGCGTCAAGGGATGTACGGTCTGAAAAAAAACCTTGCAAAAAATTTAATCGTTAATGATGTCAATAACCCTAGCGTGGGTGCCCTTGGATAACATTTTGACAATAGGACCCGCGGTGCGTAGATATATATTTTTTTATGTTTCCGTTTTACTTCGTGAGTATTTTATTAGTGTGTTGTAAGCATTCGTTTCTCGACACATCGGGTTCCGTGGGGCCGCGGCGGGCCGGTTGCTCGACAAATATCTGTGTTTACATACTTGTCTATTAGTTCTTCTTTTGAGGTTGGTCATGGTTTACTTAGTAGTAGGAAGTAACTTTTATTAAAGTTTTTAATCTGCGTGGTTTAATGAGGAGTGAACAAGCGTGATCATGTGTTTCCTCTTTGCCTGGAGAGAAATCTAAGTCTTGCAGAAGGGTATTTCTAGGCTCACGTTATATTAACCAGTTACTACCGATTTCTGAAATGGTACTCTGGTTATCAAAACTGTAAATACTCATTTTAACCACTCCCATTGATTGACCGTAGGAAAACAGCCAATCAAACCAATTTACTTGTCATTTTAAAGCAACAGTTAAGGTACATACTTAGTTCCAGTGAGCCCAAAACCGAACCATCCAAAAAGTCGGTCACAAGCCCATGGCTTCTATTATTTTATAACTAACCAAAACATGTGTTGTATCTCCTTGTTTGGAGTGGCGATAACCGGCATATTTTATGGGAATTATAATGAAACAGCCGGGAATGGACTTTGTGACCTTGCGCGACCTAATCTGTGTGAATTAATCGGAGAACGTTTGACTGGGTTACCAGATCAATTTCCAATACAGTCCTTCACTGGTTCAAAGGTCTTTTTAATATGAGATAGTTGTATTATTAGGAGATACTTAAGTTAGAAATTAAATAGTAAGGAATAAGAAAGTAATCTATTGTTGTGCCAACTACATTTTTTAATCGAAGTAGAACAAATATGTTTCTCATCTAAGTCCGTGATCTGCTCTTCATTTTACTTCCAAAAGAAATGATTCACAAACAGATTTTTTTCTTCAGAATCAAAGGAAGTAGCTACGCATTTTGTAGCAAACATATTGTTTATTACTAGTTCTTATGATTCTTTCGATATCGACCAGAGAACTTATGTGAGTTACAAGGCTACTTGCTTCCATAATGTATGCTTCCAAATGATTGATGAACCTGGCTCTAATATATATAGGTTATTTGCGAATAATATGCATTATTCTTACATGTAGTAAGAACCATAATAATATATGTAAGTCACAGTTATCGGCTGGCGCACGTTAGCGGAAACAAAACCAGCGTAACCTGGCCTCTTATTTTATTGAAACTTCACACTAGGCTAGGCCAGCTGAAGGTCAAAGTGCTATCACTGATATGCGGTCGGTTGTATGTACCTATAACTGTCGAACTTAGCTATTCTGTCGTAAAAAGGAAATAGGATTCGTTTTATGTTTCTACAGAAACTATTTTTTATTTTAATCCGGATCAAGAAACCATATTTGGTAATCGACTAATATGATCATCATGTAGCAATGTCAGTGCTGCTAGTACTACAATTATGTAAGACCTCATTTTTAACAAGATCTATGTCCTATGATCCTTATACTATGTAGATTTGTGTCACATACCAACACATAGGGTAAGTGCCATCTCATCTGGCAACCCAGTACTTAGCATACCACAGTAATAAGTGAGTCATTACTGGCTGCACGGCGATCGTTGCCTTGTGTAGCCAATATCAAGTCGTTACGTCACAATTTATTACATTATTACCAGTCTAATAGTAAATTGATTCTGACCCCTTGTTTTATTCATGAATTGGTAGTACAAAGCTAAGTTGAAGCGGCTCTGCCCTTGGATGTAGTGAACCGCATCACGATGGATTTCTAGCAAGTAGAAGCATCAATCATTAACTGGAATTAACCTCAAAAATATGTTTGTGCTGTGACCAGAAATAACATACAAATACGCGATGATATTATTATAATGGTCAGTGAAATGTTGCCAAATACTACTCTTCCGGGATATCTATGGTTTCAATTTATAGTGTGTTTTGTTTGTCACCCGCTTTCAATCTTTTGTAAAACTTCAGAAGTCTCTTGTCAGAGATTTTCCAGCGCATACTCATATCATTGAGTATACATACAATGTCTTAAAGATAGACACAATCGTGGATCCTGGGTGCAGGAATATTAAATTATTTAAGAAATAACAATCAAGTTTGAATTAAGTTTTGTTAGTTTAATTAATAACACAGTTTAAATTAAGTATTGAACATTTATTATGATTATAAAATGATCTACAGCTCTCTATGGTTAATGGTTAGAGACAATTCCTTACTTCCAAATCACGTCACGACCTACGCTTATTCCATCTATAATAATCTATGTTGATAGAGCTATGCCAGTCTATTTCCTTCGTCTATTTCACCCAAACATTATAAATGCATCGTGGCAACGCTTTTAATCACTCAAATATAAATGCAGCAGACATTAGCGTTGCATATCATGGCGCCTGTGTATCACATACGTTAGTGGCAGTCACATTTAGTATGTTAATACGCCATTGTTCGACTGTGTAGGTAACGTGGTGGCAATTAATGTTAGACGGCTCCTTCGTTGGCTCCCACGCAACTCGCCATTCCTGACGTGTAGCGGACTGTAGGGTTGGTAGAGAAATTGTTGTTGTCCTGGATACAAGGATTTGTAAAAAGAACAGGGGCCCTAGCCAAATTACCCAATTACAATCGATAACGCTAATAGAAAACTAATCAAATGTATGGGAATGACGTCATCTCAACGATAAGTCACGTGATCGAAAATCAAAAATGGATTACGACGAGGCGTTAATTATTGTAGAAAGAGATACGACGTATCGTAACGATTGTAACTTGGCTAGGCCTACAGAAGATCAATTTTCTTTTTTTTTCTTTTTCTTTTTTTCTTAGTGATAATCTATGTCAAAAACTTGTCATAAATGTAGATGAGGTGTTTTAGACGGTTTTAAAATTACGGTAATTGCCCCTCTATTACGTCTTCTTTTACAAATCATTAAAACACACCATCGTCATACAAACACAGATTTAATCAAATGTAACTTTTTATGTACTTAACTACACATTCTAAATCTTGCCACAACCACGGCCAGATAGTCAACGGTGATACTGCTTAAAACGCCTAATTATTTGAATACCTTTATTCGCTAAATAATCAATCATTATTATTTTGTTTCCCCTAATACAAAATTCTAAAACAAACAGTATTCAGTATTATTAATAAACAGTATTCGTATGTTGTATCACAAAAAACCTTTACACGTAGGAAACAACACCTCTTTTTTTTATTTCCTATTAAATAAACATTATTTTGCTGACGCTACCAACACCGGTAACCAATGTCCAATGAATGTCCTCCTCGGTAAGTTCATTAAGCTTTCTCGATGCATACGAACCTTTTTAAATTCGTTCGTGAACTAATTTTGTGTGGTAGACGTAAAAATGTGTGTTTCATATTAATAGCAACACTGGATTATTATTAATTTGTCTGGGGGATAAAATCCCGTAAACTATCGTTATCTTTTCAAGTTTATTAGCATTAAAAAGCATAGTTATTTGAACGTAATTTTTTTATAAGTTTTAATTTTGCAGTAAAAAAGAAAGAATAATCAGTCACTTAAAACTATTATTTTAAATAGAGTTTTGGTTATAATAAATTCTATAAAAAAATACATATAAAAAACACAAAAAGTATAATGCACGATCTTGCATAGGCCCCGACGAGATTCGAACTCGTGATCTCCTGTTTACTAGACAGGCGCTTTAACCAACTAAGCCACGGCGCCGCTTGTTATGAATGGCGAAAATAAACACTACGCTCCACACATATGAGCTCACAGCTGATGACATCAATTCGAATATGAAATGACACGTTCTATCTCTTTCTGTTATAATAATAAGCTTATTGTTAGAACGAGATGGGTTTAGTATCAATATTTTATTATATATTTTTGGGTGCTAGGCGCGTTTTATTGCGAAATAAGATTCAAAAGTGTTTTATTTAATAATTTAATTCTAGATAATGTCTGTTTAACAGATAATTATAATCTTAACCTTGATAGTTAAAGTTGCACAACATTATTGTTTTATTAGGGCTGACTAAAATTAAGTAATTTTACATGCTGATTAATAGCCTACATATAGTTTGCATAGGTTTTTATTGTTTTGAGACTATATAAATTGTAATAGGTACTTACTTATGACATAATATCTGATAAAAGCAACTGAGTCAATAAAGTTAAATGCACAGTCAATGGGTTGACGTGAAATACATATTGTTTCTTCATGGACATAATTATTGCTATGATGTTGGTGGAATGTAAGAAAACTATTTGTCGCGCGTACCGAGCGCGTGGTTCGGTTACATTGACAGGCGGTAGCGACAAGCGGTAGCGGGAATAGTCAATAGTCACCACGGCCGGTCAGCGTAAGCAGTTTTCACAAGTTAATCCATACTCGATACTTATATACTTATTTACTTATACATACTACTTTCGCATTTATCCATACTAATATGCGAAAGTAACTGTCTGTTTTCACGATGAAACGGCTAAAGCGATTTTGATGACATTTGGTATGAAAATAGCTTAAACCCCGGGGAAGGACAAGGACGTTTTTTTACTTTTACTTTTAAAGTCGCTATTTGCAAGGAAATGCCGCATGGGGCGAATCACTACACCAAAATAATAAAAACGGGGTGAGTGAAACATTTTAATCGAAAGGGGCAAGATCCAAGGGGCGAGCGGAGCCTAAACCATTCTTCTTCTTAGCGTGTCGATAGCAAACACGGAAGTGTTACATGTGTGTGTATGTGTGCGTGTAAATGTGCGAGTGTGTATGTGAGTAGTGTTTGTTCTTGTCAAATTCCATGTTTAGCCCAGAATTCAGCCACGGCAACGCCGTTCGGTGACGCAGTCATTAGGTCCGCACATGAGCAGGTAACAGGGCATGCAGCGCAGGATAGAAGGTAGGCCATGGTCTGCGGGGAGACGCCACACAGGCACTGAAGATTGGCATCATCTAAGAACCCCCACCTTCCATTGTGTGAAGAATGATATGAATGAAAAGGAAGTCAGTGAAAGCACGACGTTGGACAGGACGGAATGGAAGAAGAAAACATGTTGCTCCGACCTCAACTAACATGGCATAAGGCACGAAGAAGATGATGATTTTTATTTATAATCATCATTATCATGTCAACCTTAAGACGCCCACTGCTGAGCATAGGTCTCCCACAAGGTGGGTTCAGCCGTAATCGCCATGCTTGGCTGGTACATGTTGGCGATCTCAGTAGGTGTTATGGTACTCAGAAGGACGCTGCTGCCTATCCAGTGGTCAATATCCCTCTGTCGCTTTCTACGACACCCACGGCAGCGGCACAAAGTACGTAAGGCTGCAGCGCGCCCGAGCAGAGAGACCACTCAGAACAAACCGCCATTTTTCGCACGCACACATTGACATTACGTTTATAGGCATTCTCAAGCAGTTTCAAACAGACTTCAGACTCGACTGTCACGTTTTGTCTAAATTAATAAATGAGGGACATTGACATTTCATGACGAACAGGAAATTTTTTTATAAAAAAATTGCAGAGTTTCAACCAGCGTCAATAAAATTTCATAATGTCACAAATAAAACCTACAGAGTCAATACAGTAGCAGCCCTAGTGAGTCTGGCAAGTTTAGGTAATAGGGTATTTTACTCTAAACGAGAAAAAATCAATAAATATGTTATTGAGACAGTTTAGGCATAAAGCAGTCGGAAAATGTAAGTTTTAGTTCATAAAATTACAAAACAAATTTCTAAATTCAATTCAAAGTTTTCTGTATTTTTAATCTGTTCTAAAACACCGTAAAATAGTAGCGGCCATGTTATTACGCCATAAGGCTGTGTAAACAAAAAAATTGACAACTGTCAGTCAACCGATTGGCGTAATATAGGCTTTGTACTTTTATTATTTTCGTAATAAACGTAATTTTTTCATTATTACACCTACTACAAAATATGCTTCTAATTATTTTTAAATGATATACAATTATCATATTTATTATGAGCTCATTTGATACAAAACGAACTAACGTCATTTACGCTGAGCAATATGGCGTCCAGTAAGAGGCGTTTTCGTCAAACTACGCGCGAAATTTGAAAATTTAAAATTTAGATGCATTTTTATGGCCTTATCGATTGAATAAAAATTTTGTGTTTTTTTTGGTGGCATATTAGCACTACAGAATTTCATTGAGACACTTTTAAAAAATGGGTGTAATACCCTATTGTTTTTGAGGATGGTAAGAGCGGTCCTTCTGCTTTATACCCTTACATTTTGTGCCCGCAGGTAGAAATGGCCACCCCATTTCTACCTGCTATTCATCATCATCTGCCTAGCCTTTTCCCAAAGATGTTGGAGTCGGCTTCCAGTCTAACCAGATGCAGCTGAATACCAGTGTTTTACATAGATCGACTGCCTATCTGACATCCATAATAACCTAGTTACTAAGTAACACGATACTCCTTGGTAAGACTGGTTCTCAGATTTTCTAGCTTCTTACGACTGTCAAAGATCTACGAATGACAGCTGAGACCAACGGCTTTACGTGCTTTCCGAGGCACGGAGGGGCTAGATATGAAATGGATGGGCACCCATCCAAATACCGACCGCGGCAAGCGTAGATTAACCATCACTTTTACTTAGCTACGATCTCCACGGCTTATAATCATCAAAATTAATTTAAGGCATGCCTAATAATACTTATGCATACCATCCACAGACTTTGCACACGTTGAAGGCTAATTTTAGCTAGCAGACTATCAAATGACGTCACATCTCACATCTCAAGCACTCAAATATGAGAAGTCTGTCTCATTCATTAATTCATACATCCGCTTGAGACTTAACGACACTTTAGTAATAAAAAATTTTAATTCTTCATGTGGAATCGGTGCCCTAAGGGCCTATCCACACCACTTTTTTTAAACGCGCCGTCGACGCGCTTTTGTGGAATATGCTTCGTCAATTTATTAAAATTTAATTTTCAATTAGACCATTTTAAGGCACTTTTGAACGTCAAATGGCAGAAAATTGATTGCTAGCAGTGGGACAATAATAGGATGCTATTATTATTATGAACTAGGTATATCTTTATTATTTTAATAAATTAACGAAGCATATTCCACAAACGCGCGTCGACGGCGCGTCTAAAAAACAGGGTGTGGATAGGGCCTAAGTTAATGAGAAGATATTAATGATGATACACCACTAAGTATACACACAGTTTATATTTGAACCGTTTCGCTTATTTGTAAAACCGCTTCAGTCTTATTACAAAAGAAGATTTATCTTTAAACCAGGTTCCATTAAAGCATCCATTTAAGCCTGTTTTTAAATTAAAAACTTTATCAGAGTCAGAATGAGGTTCGAAATACAAAAAAAATGGCTCAATGTAAAATCAACCCTCTATGTTAACGTGAAAAAAAGATACGGCCGTTTATGTCGCAAAAGACGCATTTATAATATTAAGTAGATTAAAGTACGAATTAGTATTGAAGTATGGATATGTACCTACAAATATGTACGGAACCCTCGGTGGGCGAGTCCGACTCGCACTTGTCCGGATTTTTTCCTTTCGATTTTGTTCCAGAAGTTTTGCAAGTTGTTGCTTTGTAACAACCCTATTTAAACAGTAGGCAGTATGCCCTTTCTATCCTGAAGCGAAACTCATTGTTTTTACAAACAATGACCGTACTTGACCCCGTGGCATATTGACTACAGAATCACTTTTATTAACTTCTGCTTGAACTTAAGTTGTGGTAATAACTTATCATACTTATTGATCTTACCGTTGTTCTATCGAATCTGAATAGTACGATGTTTCGTAATAGGCTTCTAGTTTATGTATGTACATTTACTTGTTCAAGAAGTTTGTGGCGCCAAGGATTGTTGTCTCTTCTGATAACTTCTGGTGCGAAAGAGACGCACAGCTTGAAAGTTTCACTATAGTTCGTTCGCGTTAAGAATGCAGTGAAATCATCATTGTCCGTCGGCCTAGTCCCGCCCCTAACTAATCGAATCTTTTCAAATTACAAAGTCAAGTTCACAATGACACCCCTAATCAATCAAATCTTTTCAAATTACAAAGTCAAGTTCACAATGACACCCCTAATCAATCAAATCTTTTCAAATTACAAAGTCAAGTTCACAATGACACCCCTAACCAATCAAATCTTTTCAAATTACAAAGTCAAGTTCACAATGACAGTTGAAGTCATTTTGCACTGATGATTTACTGCATTCTTAACGCGAACGAACTCATTCTCAAGAAAAGAGATATGCTCCTGGAGTTGCCCTTATATAAAACACTGTCAGAACGTGTAACGTGCGCCATTTTGAGTATCAGTTTTCGGTTGAATTAAGGTTCGTATTTGTATGTTATGCGTCAAAGGATGTTCTATTCGGTGGCCATATTGTGTTTTAAAGCGACAGTTTGCTTTTCTATTGCACATATTTTAAATACCTCTTTAACTAGTAACATTCTTCGAAAACACATGTACCATATCCTACCATATTCTTCCAACACTCCATCGCATGGCAACACTCCCAGCTGTCAGTCACCCACGGAAGTTAATCTGTAATAAACAATACACACAGATGCCTATCTCCAGCATAATTAATTTAAATAATACAGAAGACACAGCCAGTATTCGTTTCAGATCGCTCAAGTGTAAAATTATACGATTTACATAATAATTTTTAATTAATAAACAAGCTGAGCTTTTCCTAATTAAAGGTTATCTCGAGAGGGGAAGTCGTTAGTTATCTTCGCTTCTTGTTTCTGAGGGTTGTGGATTGAGTTGGGTTTCTATGGTTACCGTGTCTTGATTTGATGTTGTGACGTCACAGAGTAGACATGTATTTCTCTTCTTTTAAAAAACGTTTTCCCACTCTGGGAATCGAGCCCGCGACACAGCGCAGCAGTCAACCGGTCAACCACGGCGCCAACAACTGTGTCGATATTATTATTACTATTATATTATTTTACAAATATAAATACGTAATAAAGTAAGCAGTTCATATTAATCTCAATAATCATAATAAATATCAAATACTTAGGTACTTACCTAGTTAATTTTTCAGTTATTAAATTTTATTTTTTTATATAATCCATTGTAGTATTAGAAATGATAAAGTAATTCTGTCTGCCTGTCTATTTATTACATTTTCACGCCGAAATGGTTTCTTTGATAAAATTTGGTATGAAGATAGCTTTACCCCTGGGGAAGGCATCCGTACATAACCGACATTCACGCGAGTAAAGTCGTAGACAAAAACTAGTAATCTTATAAAAGCTCACCTTTATTTGTAACTTATTCCTGGGAATCTGCGATGGATTGACTCCTATAATCATTTGACATTGATATTTATAGTACAAAGTGTAATAAACAGGACCTTTCCAAATATAGCCTTAACATGTCCCCAATATTGCCACTTTCCACTCAAAACCTAATACACAAGAAGTCTCTGAACTCTTCGTTCCACCGAGTGCTCTCAAGTTGAGAGCGGTACATAAACACGATATACTCATAAGTGATATAATAATCACCCTCTTTATTTACGTGCTTTATGCCCTGAAACATCGCTATTACGAGCCGCGGTAAGTACGACTTTCGATGCCCGACAATAATGTGAGCAGACAAGTGTGGTACAAGTTATAAGAGAAACTGTATTAAAAGATTTGACTCAAAACAGTTAGTACATAAATCTTATAGAGGACACTCGTTTACAATTTAATCCTATGTGCCAGAGAGAGGACGAGAAGATACGTTTTAAAAATAATATTATGAGATTTTTTTATTGTTTTATATTGTCCTGTACTTATATTGTTATTATCGTATAAAGAAGCAACAAGAATACCACCAATATTTGTTAAAACATCTTTGAAAAAAAAGTGACCGTTAAGTCTTTTACAAATTTTGAGAGAAATTGAGAAAAGGCAAAAACGGGGGAAAGGCAAAGTGCTTCAATTTTCTGACTAAATGACTCCTTGTCAATTTAAAAGTGCCTTTAAAAATACTTCACAGGTTGACTTTGACTCCTTTATGTGCCTAAGAGTACAAAAGTGTGTCCTATTTATTTCTCGTTGAAGCTATATCAATACAAGTGCTGCCCAGCTTATTTCCCTTGACTGAGATCTAAGAAAACAAAGGAGGATCCCTAAACAATCTCTTATCCTCATAGAATGGAATCTATCTTCATATTGTTGTTGTCTTCGTTTAGTTCAGTTTGACTTCCGATTAGTTCCGTTAGCTCAACCGAACGTCATGGCTATTCATGACGTTGGGTTGAGCAGGTTATTTCAAAAAATCAGCACAGTCCAGGAATTTTAACCATAACTTATGTCACTGAATCATGCTGTTTCTTAGTAGGTACCAGGTCTTGGATACCGGTATATTTTTCGAAACGGTTTCGTCTTAAATACCTAAGAAACAGTTTGTTTCGGTTACGTTCGAACGGAACGTTATTTAAAACGTTTTTGAAAAAGAACAAAATTTAAATTGTTCTCGATTAATAAAACGTTTTTAACCGGAATCAATGCGCGATCGCATCGGAATAAATGATATTTTTAAATGAAAACATCTTAACAAAGTTCATGCTTGTCGCCGCACACTACGTGCGGCTGCGTCCTGCGGAATAAACCGGTTTTTGAAAACATTCTGATTATTTCTTATTTCGTTTTCGTTCCGAACAAAATGTTGTACAAAGAACGGTTAGAAACGTTTTAAAAACGTTATTTTAAATAACGTTTCCGAGCCCTGGTAGGTACATACCTACCTAAATTTTACTGTCTACAAAATCCTCCAAGCTCTCGTAACTTGTCCCCCACATCACACATGACGTATGTTACAAGACTTACATGCAATAATGCGCGCGCGTCTAAACCGAGGCGACTTTTAAAAGTTCCGCGTTATGTTGCCGACAAGCTTCGACGTACAGGTGCTGTATACGAGTTGGTTTGAAGTAGGATAGTCCTGTTTATTTTTTGGGTTCTTATCTATTTATTCTTATTTGTTAAGATATTTTGATTGGTCCTTCCGTACGACCCATTGTATATGTCTAAAGCATACATACAAATTTAATGTGTGTAGGTTGTAGACACATAATTAAAAAATGAACTGTTTACATTATTGCGTTTATTTTATTTTTTTGCGTCAAATAACTTTCATTCTTACTTATGTCAAAGCATATTATTATAATCTAGTCTAGACAAAAAATCTTGCATTTATAAATCTCTGTTAATCTATACTAATATTATAAAAGGTAAATTTTGTTTGTATGTACGAGGTAATGTCCGGAATTACTAATCAAATTTCAAAAATTCTTCACTAATAGGAAGTTACGTTATTCCTGAGTGTTATATAGGATTGTATTATCAAAAGTAATAGGAATCTGTAAGAAAATTAACGTGGACGAAGTGCTAGTCATATCTATTTTAAACATTTAAAAACCCAAATCATTATTCAAAGTCATTAATGCCCCAATTCATATTTAAACATTACAACACCCAAATAATCAAGCAATCAGGGCCTCAAGTCTGCTATTACAATAGTGTCAGAATGGTCTATCACTGATTTCATAATTGTTGATTTTGACAAGTTTGGTAATCTACTAATATAATGGCGTCATTATGACTTTCCAATGGTCAACCACTGACAATCTCGTACAAAATGACAATGACTGAATGACTGACTTAGGCGGTAATCTGCTAAAATGTTGACAGTTCCTTTGATCAGTGACCTACCATTAGAACGTCATTGTGCAGTCATTGCTTTTATTTCGACCGACTAATGATTGCCCATTATGAATTTAGCAGATTACGAACTTTTAGCAAAATGGCAATGGGATCGTGTTGGAGTGACGAAATTATAAAAATAGCAGACTTGGCCCCCTGCTATAGGTACCTGACAAAATAACCCATTACCTAATTAGAAGGCACTCAAAAGTATAAATCCGTTAACAACGCACCCAGAAAAAAGATTAAACGCTTTTTAAAATTACCCTTTAACACTGAAAACAAATGGCCCTGTCCTCACTCACAGGTAAACATTTACATCATGGTCACCTTACCATAAGTCTACGCCGTCCAATCCGATCCATCGCTGAGGAAGTCACAAGTCACACAATGCGAAAGGACCAGTATACAAAGACCCAACAATCCCATTTCACACCACGAATTCATTACCACGAAAAGGGTGGGGGAGCTCAAATTAAACTAGCCACGTAACTCCTTAATAAATGTTTTGAATATTAGATATTGTTTAATAAAATGCATGCTCGTTGAACGTAGGTTTTTTATATTTATAATTGACGTGAGAATGTCCCAATTAGAAATTAATTATTTATGGTATCCTGGTGCATTGTTACGTTGGTAAGGTATCTTCACGGGGTGTTGGTTATTGGGTAAATAAACAAACAGTTATATGAGACAAATACTTACTTTGTGTATAAATAACTTTACTACTGCGTTTTTCCACGCCCTAAGCCGAGGCCGTACCCCACAGGGGGTGCCCTTAGCGTGTAGTCACTTGGTTTATAGGTACATTTTATGCCCTGGTCGGAGGCCTTAAATTCACTTTAAGGCGCCACAGGAAAGTTCGGTTACGCGGCCGATGACCTCCTAAGTTGACCTGCGAGATGCCCAACCGAAAAAAAAACTGCTATTTTACCCCCATCGTTTTCCAATTGCGGCCAAAGTGAACCAACATAAGTCAAAATGTGTCCCTTTTTTCGAAGTTTAGTTTTATGTTTAGCACTGATTTATTTTTTAAAATATTCTAAGCATAAGTTCAGATATTCAGTGAGCTGTTAAAGCTGTATAGCAATGTATCACTTTTGGTTTATTAAAGTGAGCTGGATCCTTTCGCGGAACCAAGCTCCATTTTTACAAATAAACATAAATCGTTTGGTTATCATTGTTACATTTTATATCACAATGTTATCAAAAGCAATATTTTGTTATCTTTTCGAGGCAGAACGCCTCTACATGCACATTAATTGAATTTTCTAATTTTTTGATTAAATCAATGACTTATTAAAATATCAACTTGGATCAGTCCATGAATTACATTTTTATAAGGGTGTTCCCTCATATCTATGGGTATTCTCCACCGTTATCTATACACCTACTACCTACTTACCTACCTACGGACCTACCTACGTACCTACTTAAGCCCGCCACACTATTTCCTAAACATTGCAACTCCTAACAGCCAGAATTAACAATGGCGACCACCAGAAAAACGTCGAGGCTATGAAGCTCGACGAGTTTCGGGGAAAACCACCCGTCGCTTCCATCCTACCACCGACACCTACTTAGTGAGCAATGGTAATAAAGATTTTCCTTGAACTAGAACTATTTGCTCTTGTTTTGATGCAAGCATCCAGCACAGTATAAATATTAGTACTACCGTACAGTAGCGACACGCTCCGCCTCCCTCTGAAACTGTTCCTCACCTCTGCCCGCGTCTAACGACTGCTCTAGGAACTGCGTTTTTGTTCGAGTGGCGCGTAGACACGCACACACACGCACGTATTTGTACAGTCTGTTATTTTGGTAGTAGTGTAGGCAACTATATCGTATCGTTTCTATGAAGTGTCGCGGGTGTGCATCCAGACTGCTGAAAAACTGGCGAAGTAAGCTTGTGATGTTTTAGCCTAAACCTAGCAACCCTAGCATTAAGTAGTATAACAGCTCACCTGATGACCGAAAGATGAAAGGTCAATCGACGACACGGTTGGCGCCGTGGTTGAGCGATCGACTGCTGCGCTGCGTGTCACGGGTTCAATTCCCGCACCTGAACAAATATTTGTATGACCTACAGATAGTTGTTCCGGGTCTGGCTGTTTGTGTATGTGAGTTTGTATGTTTGTAAATGCACCCACGATAGGCCTAAATCAAAGTGTGGGGCAACGATAAAAAAAAAATTGTATTTATTTAGAATGCTGTAAAAAAGTAAGCAATGATGCTCGTCATCATCATCATCATATCAGCTTATTACCGTCCATTGCTGAATGTAGGCGAGCCCCAGAGGTGATGATGATACTTAGTCTGGTAAAATTATTTAGTTGGTTACTAAAATGAATTATCGTTGGCTACATGTGGCTTCAATGTGTAGTTTATCATACAGCTTTGAACTTGCACATTTTAGTAATTAGCTAAAAATGGGGGCGAGACATGTTGTTACATACAATATGTTGTTGTTACCTTTCCTCTCCACTTGATCGTTCCCACTTGGGGTTAAAGTCAAAGTCAAAGCATTTATTTCAATTAAACCATTTACAGGCACTTTTGAATTGTCAAGGAGTCGGTCAGTTAGACAGAAAGTTGAAGCTAGTTTCTCGTTCCAAAACGTAGGTCTCTATGGAGAAGAACGAGCAAGAAACTCCACGGACACTCTTTTAAAATCAGGTTTTTACAAAATACTGCTTACATTATTCTTGTTGCTTCTATATGTGAAAACAATGAAGGTAATCTAGAAAGACAAAATATAAAAAATAATCAAGATAAAAACCATGGCAGTTAAGAGTTGACCAATCTCTACTGACAGCGCCCGTTCACGAACATGACGCGTGAATCAGCACCATTCAGCTCAACCATTTTAGAGGGAGCTGAATGATCCAACACACGCGCCACCACCAGCGAGACATTTGAGTGAGCATGACATTTCTCTCAACCGCCATGCTCATTTATGTCAATCACATAATAATTTACTTAAAATATGGCTCCATGGTACTCACATTTACAAAATTGAAATAATGCTGCTAAATTATTTAGTTTTTAGTTTAGTTAGGTTTGCTAAAACCTAATCCCTGCCTAGCCTTTTCCCAACTTTGTTGGGGTGGGCTTCCAGTCTAACCGGATACAGCTCTGTTTTACATAAAGCGACTGCCTGTCTCTTACCTCTACAAACAACCTACTTAGGGAGAGTTGCTTCAACTTTACTTTACTGACGGGTAATAGTAAAAAATGGCGCTAACTATAGTCAAATCAAAAAAATGGGTTGTTTCATAAAATCGTACGTCAAAAACTTTCTATTACCATAACCGACCATGTCAACGTAATTTTGTGTTGTCAAACAGCTACCTACGTCAAACATCAAAATATTATGGAATCTCTTTTTGAATAACTTTGACTGACGGATTTTTATGTCATGAAACAACCCGTTACATTTAACGTGCGTTAAACATCTCACGTTATAGTAACTTTTAACCGTCCGTATGTAACGTTAACCGACTGTTTGAAATAGCCCACCATTACTGGGTAACATGATACTCCTTGGTAAGACTGGTTGTCATACCATCTGGCTTCTGACTACACGACTGTCAAAGATCTAAGAATGACAGCCGGGACCAACGGGTTTACGTGCTTTCCAAAATTTATATTACAACACACGTAATCTTTTCATGTTACGAAGTAATTGTAATGATTTTAGATATTTCCTCTGATTAAAAAAAACTATTCATGTGTAAGTTTGGGACGTTCTTCAAAGTGTTATTGCTGTCTAGCAATGTAACACATTTAGCATATTGAATAGCATTATTGAATGATTGTAAGTTTTTACGTCACTTACAATTTTCTCTTAAAAATATTAGTTTTTCTTAAGTAATTCTTCTTGGTTTTCAAAACCTATAGAAACTAATTAGTTCTACATAATTATCCTAATACATGTTGTTCACTATAATAATTGGTCCTTCCGTCCGCCCTCCGTACGCATTTTGTCCATAAACCTAGATTGGTAAGGTAATGTACCGGATTTTCCTCAACGCTTGACTCCTGACATTATCACTCGCTCAATGTACTTTCAAATAGGTACCTCTTACGGTAAATTTTAAAAGCTATGGTTCATAGTTAGGCTGTAAATTATTTAATTATTTTAATTTATTACTACCGAAGAATGCTAGGACTACAGTTATTGGTTTCCGAATGTGATAAAATGTGTGTCCTATTTTATTTTAAATGTTCTAAAGGAACTACTTGCTTTATAATCACCCAGTCCAATCTTCACATTTAAACTCACAAAGCAAGTACTTACATAATGGATTTAAAAATGAAATGATGTACCAAAGGACCAAATTTTTAAACAAGTAAGTGAGATAAAAATATGCTTATATTCTTTTATTAATCTTAAGTTGCATTATTTTTTAAGGGAATTCCCGAAATGTATCCTCAACTTTATAAGGGCCTACTGGAAAGCGATAATAAGGTGTCGAATACAGTCGGTACCTATCGCTTCCGGTGTTATACTGAGAAAATGGTCCTAATTTTAAAAATCCAATTACACTTTGTTTATCCAAGTATCGGTCTGTTCGATCGGCACATAGCAGGCAAATTAGGACATGGAAGTTTTCAATGACAAACAGATTTTTAAAATGCATAAGATAGGTTTTTGAACTAAGACAATCCTGGAAAGGAGATAATGAAGTAATCCACATACTGAGCAAGCGTTAAGTAGGTAATCAAAATAGCCTAAAAGGCAAACTAGGTAATGGCCAGACACGCTAATGACACTCATGCGCAGTTAAAGTGAACATGTGGAAAAGATGGGTAATCTAGACTTTACTTCTGAATTATTTACCCCACAAACAAAGACTTTGATCATCGAAAGTTTCCACAGCATTTTCACACAGCTAATTAAATCAAATCAATTAGTATTTTACGAGCGTGTCTCAAATTAATAGTTGTAGCGTGCGTGATTGCGCAGGCGCGTACCTACGTGGCGGCGCGAACTGTAACCACGTTGATTCATTCATTTACTACTTTGCGAATCGTGTATTCTTGGCCTTGAGTTTTATGGCAATGGTGAGGTTTATGAAGGGTTTTTGATGTTTATTTGATCCGGATAATCTGTAAAATGAATTTGTGTTAGAAATCTGTCCAAATAGTGGTGTATTATAACTAGAAATGGATCATAACCTTAAAAACTCGAAATTTAGTTATTTAGGACTTAATTCTGCCTGTGATTTCGTCTGCTTGGAAGTCAAGTATACCATACAACATCGCCTATGCCACTCGTCAATAGTGTAGCTTTCTATCAGTGAAAGAATTTATACAATCGGATTAGTAGTTTTGGAGATCACCCGATTCAAACTTACGAACTTGACCTCTTTTTAATATAAGTATAGATATCATCATCTGCCTGGCCTTTTCCCAAGTATATTGGGGTCGGCTTCCAGTCTAACCTGATGCAGCTGAATACCAGTGTTTCACACGGAGGGACTGCCTATCGGACCTCCACAACCCAGTTACTGGGTAACACGATACCCCTTGGTAAGACTGGTTGTCAGACTTTCTGGCTTCTGACTATACCCATAACGACTGCCAAAGATCTACAAATGACAGCCGGGACCAACGGCTTTACGTGCTTTCCGAGGCACGGAGGGAACTCGGCATGAAAGGGATGGTCACCCATTCACAGACCGACCGCGGTTACCATAGCTTAACCTTTAACCAATCGATCTGTACGGCTTTAACTTAGCCACGAGCTCCCCTATAAGTATCGATATCGATGGTGGGATGGTGATGGTGGTGGGTTGGTATCGATGTTGATAAATAATGGAAACCTACACTAAAACCGGGGTCATTTATAGCCAATAATTAGTAGACTTCTAAATTGTACTGGGGATTTAAAGACAAGGCCAAGAAATGGTTGGTCTTTTTAGTCGGTTTTGGTAGATTTCTAGAACAATATGTAGAGAGATAAGCTCCAAAAAAAAACCAAATCCTATCAATTTACCACGTGAGGTTTGTGTGTACAAACAATGCAATGTTTTTTGATAACTCACGTGTGTTACGTGCAGCTGCATAAGGGAAATCGCCAACTCAGCACTCAATACTTTTATTATAAAACTATACGCTGCAATTAAGCGAACGACGGAAACGCCGAGCTGAGATAGCATTTTGTGACGCACGGACCTAGTTTAGCCAATAATTGTATTTCGTAGTTTTTAACATTCCATATTCATACTTCGAATAGGCACTTAGGCTAATTTAGCAGATAATTACTGTAATTCTTTTATTTTAAAATAAATTAAGTTAAATCATTTTTTGGTTTTTTTTAAATCCTCCGATTGCAGCTAACGTAATTGGCGCAGTCGGTAGGATATTCGCGGGCCGGTTCGCGAGCTTTAGGATCTCTAATATCGATATCCGCGTACGCGAATCGCCTGGGTGGCTATCGAGCCCCGGCGCCGAATATCCGAATCTACGGTCCAGCTGCAATTCCGGAAGGAGAATCCAGACTTCGATTCACGAGAGAACCAGAGATGAATAATTTGTAAGTACACTTGAATTGTTCTTGTGTTGCTTCCTTTTAGTCCTAGTACCACCCAACTTCCAAGATTTTTCACCCGAAAAACTCCAATTCCCAGAAGCCCGCATCTCGTACGGCTCGCTGGAGTGCTATAGATAACAGTAGAGATTTAAATAGTGATAGTAGTATAAATAGCGTAAATATGGCCCACGACCCGGATGCAATTTTCAAGACCCTTCGTATGGTCCCGGAGTTCGATGGGAACCCAAATATTTTAACTAGGTTTATTAGAATATGCGATCAAATAGTAACTCAGTATGTTAGTAATGCCCCGGGTAGCGAATTAAATAACTTATGTTTATTAAATGGCATCTTAAATAAAATAAAGGGCTCCGCCGCTTGTACCATCAATTCCAACGGCATACCTGAGAGTTGGATAGGGATTAGAACGGCCCTAATCAATAACTTCTCGGATCAACGAGACGAAACAGCTTTGTATAGAGACCTTTCTTTAGCCACACAGGGAAATAAGACACCTCAGGAATTCTATGAGGAATGCCAAACTTTGTTCAGTACGATGATGACGTATGTAACATTACACGAGCAAATTTCTACTACAGTGGAAGCGAAACGTACACTGTACAAAAAAGTTACTATGCAGGCCTTTGTAAAAGGATTAAAGGAACCATTAGGGTCCCGTATAAGATGCATGCGTCCCGATACGATTGAAAAAGCCCTTGAATATGTACAGGAAGAACTTAACGTAATGTATTTACAGGAACGTAGTGAATTTTCAAAACCCACTACACAAAAGAATTCTAACCCTGTAGCGCTTCACGCTAATACTAACCCAGTTCCTCCGCGTAGTAATAATTTCGCGGTACCAATTCCCAACTGGCCCAATCCCATAGGCATTAGACCCAACCAACTACCACCACCACAACCATTTAGGTTCAACCCTAATTTTACTAATCAGCAGTCCCAAAATCGCATGCCTAATCGAACCCAGCAGATATTCCGTGCGGTACCTCAATCTTATAACGCTCAAAGTAACATGTTCCGGTTGCCACCTAGAAACATTCCGATGCAAAATCAAAATCAAGGTCCTAGACCTATGAGTGGGGTACAGCATTTTACACCTAGACCCATGTTATCTGGCCATAATTGGCAGAATTCAGGCAATCCGCCACCAACAAATTATTTTAAAAGTCGCGAAATGAACATGAATGAGTGCGCGTCATACGACGACTCATATTACCCGATGGAGTATTATTACGAGCCGGTCGGTTTTAATTACGATAACAATTACTACGATTATAACCCGTTCGCTGCATTAGAGTGCAACTATGATCCTACTTTAAGCGATGTAAGTGTTCAGGATAATATTACAGGACTAACTGAACCTCAGGCAGGTCCAAGTCAGGTAAGTCAGGATTTTCAGGAGGGCCAGAAATCAAAAAAACAAAAATAGAATTAAATCTACAAACTCAGCGTCAGTTACCGTACATACTAATTTCGGAACCACCTTTGAAATTGCTAATTGACACCGGCGCGAATCAATCTTTTATAAGTCCAGAGGCTGTTGAAAAATATTTTTCGAATTTTCCTTTAAATTACGACCCTTTTGAAGTCACTAATGTACACGCGGTTAGTAGAAATAATTATTCTATAAGTTTACCGTGCTTCGCGGAATTTAACGATCCGGAGTTTATCAAGTTATTTGTATATCGTTTTCATGAATATTTCGATGGTTTGATTGGTTTAGATCTGCTAACTAAATGGGAATCCAAGATAGACTTAAAAGATCAGAAGTTAGTAACGCGCACATCATCAAATCCTATCCGTATGTATAATTCCTGCAATGTTAACTTGTATGAAGACATAATACCTGCTCAGTCTTCGAAGTTAGTTAGAATACCGATCGACACTCCAAACGGCGCAGCATTAGTTAGCGAACAGACTATATGCAATTGTACTATACGTGAGTGTCTTACTATTGTGGACAATAACCGCGGCTACTTAGAAATAGAAAATACGAGCCCGAATGATATTATAATATCACTTGATCGACCAGTGCACGCGAGTTTATTTAATATCGAGTGCACGCGCACCGAACAACGTACCACGCGAGTTCAGGAAGTTACAACGCGATTACGAACAGATCACTTAAACGAGGAGGAGAAAGTCAACCTTATAGCTCTTTGCTCGAAATATGCTGACGTGTTTTACATCGAAGGCGAAACGTTAACCTTTACCAATCGCATAAAACATCGTATCAAAACTACAGATGAGGTCCCGGTGTACACAAAAAGTTACAGATATCCGTTCATTCATCGTCAGGAGGTTAGGGAACAGATTTCAAAAATGTTAGACCAGGGAATAATAAAGCCTTCAGAGTCTGCATGGAGCTCCCCCATTTGGGTGGTCCCCAAGAAAATGGACGCCTCGGGCAAGCAAAAATGGCGTTTAGTAGTTGACTTTAGGAAACTCAATGAAAAAACTATTAATGACAAATACCCCATCCCGAACATTAGCGATGTTCTCGACAAACTAGGTAGGTGCCAATACTTCACCACTCTAGACCTGGCTAGCGGCTTCTATCAAGTCGAAATGGACCCTCAGGATATTCAGAAAACAGCTTTTAATGTCGAGCATGGACATTTCGAGTTCCTTCGAATGCCCATGGGACTTAAGAATTCACCATCCACTTTTCAAAGGGTTATGGACAATGTCCTCAGGGGTCTCCAGAATGACATATGCCTCGTGTACCTAGATGACATCATAGTCTTCTCCACGTCACTACAAGAGCATATGACCAACCTCGAGAAAGTTTTCGATAGACTTCGGGAATCGAACTTTAAAATCCAAATGGATAAATCCGAATTCCTAAAGCATGAAACTGGTTATCTCGGACACATAATAAGTAGTGAAGGAATAAAACCTAACCCAGATAAAATTCATGCAATAAAAAAATACCCCATTCCAAAGACTCCGAAAGAAATTAAGCAATTTTTAGGCCTTGTAGGTTATTATCGTAAATTCATTCCGGATTTTGCAAAGATTACAAAACCTCTCACAGCGTGTTTAAAAAAAGGTAGAAAAGTTGTACTAGACTCCGAGTACGTAAACAGCTTTGAAAAGTGCAAGATTCTCTTAACAAATGACCCCATACTACAGTATCCCGATTTTGATAAAGAGTTCATACTGACGACAGACGCTTCGAACGTTGCTATTGGTGCCGTTCTATCTCAAGGACCTGTAGGTTCCGACAAACCTGTGTGTTTTGCATCCCGAACGTTAAATGAAAGTGAGCTTAACTACAGCACCATAGAAAAAGAACTTCTTGCCATAGTTTGGGCCACCAAGTATTTCAGGCCGTACTTGTTTGGTCGTAAATTTAAAGTATTGACAGATCATAAACCTTTACAGTGGATGATGAACCTTAAAGAACCCAATTCGCGATTGACTAGATGGAGGCTGAAGCTTAGTGAATACGATTTCACAGTCATCTATAAGAAAGGTAAAACTAACACGAACGCCGATGCCTTATCTCGGGTGGAGATTCACAACGAAGATACTAACACCTTAATAGACGAATTATGTTCTTTGATTCCTAACCCATCAGAAAACCCGCCATCTGCGAACTCATCCACTGCAACCGTACACACCAGTCACGAACACCCCATACTAGAAGTCCCAATCACGGACGAACCCCTTAACAGATTTCATAGACAGTTATGTTTTACGATAGTTGAAGACGTCAAACGCAAACCAGTAGTTACTAAGCCATTCGAAACTCACACGCGCGTAGCAATCCAGATATCATCATCTAAATTAGAACAAGATGTAGTCAATGCCCTCAAGGAGTACGTAAACCCAAAAGTAAAAACAGGTATCCTAATAAATCCACCTCTTGCCATGTATTCCATCATACCAGTCATACAGGACAAGTTTAAGAGCTCATCTATGAACTTAGTACTAGCTAAGATAGAATTAGAAAATGTTAAAGACTATCTGCGTCAGCAAGAGATAATTCAACACTACCATGACGGCAAAACTAATCACCGAGGAATTACCGAATGTTATTTAGCCCTCTCAAGGAAGTATTACTGGCCCAAAATGAAAGACCAGATAACCAAATTCATCAACGAATGCATTATTTGTGGGCAAGCTAAATATGACCGGAGACCTATTAGACCCCAGTTTAATATTGTACCCCCGGCAACAAAACCATTCGAAATAGTTCACATGGATTTATTGACTGTCCACAATGAAAAGTATGTTACATTTATAGATGTGTTCACCAAATATGGACAAGCATACCACCTTCGAGACGGCACGGGCATTAGTATACTCCAATCATTATTACAATATTGCACTCACCACGGAGTTCCCTTAACCTTAGTGACAGACAACGGAACGGAATTCACCAACCAACTGTTCTTAGAATTCACACGCCTTCACAAGATAAACCATCACAGAGTCTTACCGCACTCACCTAACGATAACGGTAATATTGAACGCTTCCACTCAACTCTCCTTGAACATATTAGAATATTAAAGTTACAACACAAAGAGGAGCCTATCGTAAATCTTATGCCTTATGCTATAATTGGTTATAATTCCTCAATACACAGTTTCACTAGGTGCAGACCATTCGATTTACTAACTGGACATTTTGACCCACGTGATATTCTAGACATAGACTTCACACAGCAATCGTTACAACAGTACGTCCATAATCATAGGGCGCAAATGAAAGAAGTCTATAACATTATTAACGAAACTTCCTTATCAAATCGTACTGCCTTAATAGAAAGTAGAAATAAGAACCGCGAACCTGAGATAGAATACGTTCCCCAACAACAGGTGTTCATTAAGAACCCTTCCGCAAGTCGACAGAAAACGGCACCGCGGTATACCCAAGATACCATCCTGGCTGACTTACCCATACACGTTTACACGTCCAAAAAACGTGGACCCGTAGCCAAAAATAGAATAAAAAGAGGTCCTAAGGAACCTAACTTGTTACAGGATTCTACTATTGCTGGTACTTCACGGGACCCAGTCATCGGAGATAAAACTTGAAAGCTTGGCCAATGGACCCGGCTTACTACCGTATAAACTTGGATCGACAAGAATGACCACCCATCATCATACATTCCTCCAGTACGTGAATCTAAGGGACATAGAAAATCATATTACAACGCTACAGTATCAGATATCAGATTACAAAAGTCGACTTAGTAATGATACTTATACACTATTTGAATTCCAAATTAGTTATCTTACTAACAAAATTGGCAAAGTATCTAATCAATTAAAATCTTTAGAACCTGATCGTGTAAAGAGAGGTCTAGTAGACAGTCTTGGATCGGTTATTAAGAGCCTAACCGGAAATCTAGATTACACAGATGCCTTAAAATACGAAAATGCCATAAAAATCCTACAGATTAATGATAATAAGTTAGTTAACGAATTTAACAATCACATTAGCCTCAGTAAGGAATGGATGTCTAAGCATAATAACGTATTAATACAGTTAGTCGAAAACCAAAGTAAAATTAATAGCACCTTAGATTTACTGCTAAATAACACCCATACAACAGGTAACTTAATAAATTATGCAAAGTTTGGTCAACTTATGGTTATTATTAGCGAAAATGTAGAAGACTTAAGATTAGAGTTAGTTAGAATAGAAAATATGTTAGCGTTCATACATGCATCAAGCACTGTTCATTCTATGATAGATGTAGAAACACTTAGGTCTATGATAAATAGGTTAGAAAAAATATACAGTAAGGATGGGATACTAAGTCTAGAGCTCAGAGAATACTACGATATAATCAGACCCGGATCGTATTTCAACGAGAAACAGATAGTTATAGCTTTCAGATTTCCTATTATTTCCAAAATTGTTTATGATTTGTATAAGTTATCTATAGTACCCAATAAAAACCGTCAAGCCCTTATTCCTACCTATCCCTTTATAGCAACTAATGGAAACTCTTTCGTGTACATAGAAGCAGAATGCTCGAAGTTTAATAACTGGTATCTCTGTGAAAAGGAAATAACCCATCAAATACGAACAAAAACTGACTGCATACAAGAACTTATCACGAACCAAGCCCTGAAGAGCTCCTGCCAATTCAGTACAGTATTCCTGGAAAAAGAAGCCATGGAAAAACTAGATGACCAGCATTACGTGTTATCATTTCCAACTCCAACGAAAGTGCAATCAGTCTGTGGAAGAGAAGACTTCAATTCGCTACAAGGAAGCTACCTCGCTACCATACCTATCAACTGTTATCTTCGCACAAAGGAACTTACTATAATCAATGACAACGACATAATACAAGGGCAACCGTTGAAACTAATGAACATTCCCTACGACGCGGAGACACCGGGAGCTGCACTAACCCAAGTTCATCTCAGTTCAATCGACCTAGGAGGACTACACAGCATCCAGAATCAAGTCATGACGAGCCAGCCGATACAACTTGACCAGCTGCAATCAGATGTCATATATCATACTACCATACCTTTCTACATTTCAGTATTAGGTGCAGGCGCACTTATCATAGCCATACTGGGCTATCGCAACAAATGGTTTTGCAAACGCTCCGAAACACCCAACACCAAGGGACATACCTACGAGGAACCTGGGAAAACAGAAGATCGCACGGCCAGAGGACATATTCCAGAAACATTTTCTCTCAAAGTTCTAAAATAGTTTCTGATCTGCGGGTGGAGATGTTACGTGCAGCTGCATAAGGGAAATCGCCAACTCAGCACTCAATACTTTTATTATAAAACTATACGCTGCAATTAAGCGAACGACGGAAACGCCGAGCTGAGATAGCATTTTGTGACGCACGGACCTAGTTTAGCCAATAATTGTATTTCGTAGTTTTTAACATTCCATATTCATACTTCGAATAGGCACTTAGGCTAATTTAGCAGATAATTACTGTAATTCTTTTATTTTAAAATAAATTAAGTTAAATCATTTTTTGGTTTTTTTTAAATCCTCCGATTGCAGCTAACGTAATTCGTGGCTTTCCTTTAAAAAAAAGCAATCGTGGGACGGTGCCCCCAATCTTATCAGTAAGGTACTTCCTACTGGCAAAAGATATACTACGAGATAACAAGCCACTCATATTAGTATCTCCTCTTGATATTAAATCATGTATTACGTCTTACTTACAGATTTAGACAGTTTCGACGTAGAAGCTCGAGACTTTTGCGACGTTACTAAATAATATCAATATTATCGTTTTAATGATATTAATGTAAAACATGTCAAAAGAGTGACTAGATTATTTTTAATTTGGTTTACATTTCTGTAAGTAGAAGGTAGGTCAGTAATATTTAAGACATAAAAATTACCAATCGCTAAACTCCATTCTTTGCCACGCCATGTTATGTAATAAGAATTTTCCCATAGTTTTAAATGACTGGTGTGCACAATATTACTTTGTAATTTCTGTTCTTGGATTTTCAACTTTCGGCGTTGAGCCGAGCGTTGAAAATCCAACAGTGCGTAAGGCGAAGTAATATTAAAATAATATTGTTTTAAGGGGCTATTAAACGACTTTTACAGATTTTAAACTGACAGTCACGTCAAAATGTGCAGTGTAAATGATTTGAAAAAAATATATGTTAAACTAGAACATTCTCTTAATCATATAGAAAGTGAATATTTTTGATTAAGTTCATATTAAATAGTTCAATTAACTCGTGAAGTTGTGTCTGACGCGGACAAAACATTGACAATCACACAAAATCTACCGGGTATAATTATCCGAAACGTACACTATCTTACAGACAATTTTATTATCTATCTTTTAGTATACGCCTTTTTTTTTAATTTTGAAAGAATACTACTTTTATTTAATTTTTTCGACAAAATTTTGGCAAGTTTTGGACGCAGACTGCGTCCGTTCTGCATCAGTTTTGCGTCCAAAACTCTCAAAGTTTACTCAGTCGCCACTGGAGTGCAGAAGAGGCCTGCAGTGGGACAATGATAGACTGGTATTATTATTTTAAATCACTTAGGAACATAACAATCATAGTTTTCTCTCTGAATAGTTAAGAAGACAGGTAACCGAGAACGCGCTCCATACACACAAAAACTTTTTACAAAAAAAAGAGAACTGCCTTCAAAAACTAGAAAGTGTTAAATGACTTTAGCACAGAACACATGACTTTAGTTTCGGCACACCGTGGCTTTGTTCTGCTTGTTGTTTTGCATGTCATGTGTAAAAAAAAAAATCTACTTTTTAGTGCCTTCTTATCACCCAAATCCAATAAGAAACGGCAAAAAAGTTAAGACAGAGATTGAAAGTCCTCCAAAGATGGAAGAAACGTAAATCGTCTACTATGAATAATTTTTTGGTTTTTGTTGTTTTTTTTCAATAAGCGCTGAATAAATTTATATTTGTTGTATATTAAGACCTTCTCCAGAATGTAACAAACACTTTTCTGAAAACCGCATCAAAATCGGTTCAGCCAAACGGGAGATAATCGCGGACAAACATACATACATACATACATACATACATACAAACATACGAGTCGAACTAAGTACCTCCTTTTTTTTAAATCGGTGTAAAACGTAAGCGTACGAAACTTCTATTGGAAAATACGAATGTAGTTATCATTTTAAAATTAAGTTATTTGACGGAATACAAGCTTAGGTACAATTTCTTCGAGTTTTATAACTTATTGAACGAAATGTAAACCAGTCATGTAAAATGTAGACTAGTCAATATCGTCTTAAAAATCGGTGCCGATGATGTCGTCTTAAAACGCAAAAGTAAAAGAGTTACCTAACACTAAAAAGAGAAAATAAAAATTAATAGGTACCAAATGTCCAGCAATTAAATCAAGAATTCGAATTTAGAAGTCATCTTCTAAATTCGAATAGTTAACGATACTTTATTTAAAAACAAACCATGCAAACTAGATAACAAGCGCTTCTGAAACTTTATCAGGCCACTAGAAAGGCGTGACAAGCTATTAAAAAGTTAAAGCGGCATTTTACACGCCTTGCTCATTACGGCCAAGCGCCTATGTTACACGAACTATTAGGGATGGGATTTGATTAGCAAAAGTATCGATAGTCGGTCTCATGGTGTTGTAATTTGTCGAATTTGACTTAGATTTAGAATAGACGGGAAATTATTGTCACTGCTAAGATTGCGAAGGTTGGTCTTAGTACATACTTTGATTTTAAAATACTATTTCACTTTGTTCAAAGTATCGATATAATCGTATCGATTGCAAGTTGATTTTGGACATGTTCCTTATGGTTTATCGAGTCGAAACTTTGTACACTTGTTGAGTTCCGATAACAAGACGTTTATTTATTTATTTATACTTCATGCACAAACGTACAAAGGCGGACGTTTATTTGGTACCTATAGATGATCTAACGCTGCTGTCATTATCTTCAATAGTCAATGAAGAAACGGGTTAACGGTTTCCATACAGGCTTAAAAAAAACTAAGCAAAACGACATAGTTGTGAAATTAGTAGCCATGTTTTGTTAAAATGCAGATATCGAGAATAAAATAATCATAAACAGACATAAAAGCTTATCGTGAAACCACAAAATATCACGCGTAGCACTCATTTCCCACGGCTGATATAAAAACTGTGCCACGATAATCTAATAGGAAAACAAATATACAATTGGAATATTTTTTGTAAAAATAATGTCTTCATAATTTATCTTTTCATCACAGTTCGTTTGAAGTGCTTAAGAAGTTAACCATTTTCTTTCGTGTGAATATTTTATGTAGTTTCACACATTTATAAAATTTCCAACTATACAGTTGATGTAGTTCCCAATCGGGCTGTTTTTGTATGTAAGTAATAATAATAATATGTGGGGACATTTCCACACACGGCCATCTGACCCCAAACTAGGGAGACCCTGTACTATGGGTGTCAGACAGCTGATATACATACACAAATACATTTTTTTAAAATACAAACATAAATAGATAAACAACACCCAGACACAAAGCAAACACAAGTGCTCATCACACAAATGTTTACCCTGGACGGGAATCGAACCCGCAACACGCTGTGCAGCAGTCGATCGCTCAGCCACTGCGCCAACCGTGTTGTCAAGTGTGAGGTAATAATGTTTGTACACGCACCTACAATACAGAAGAAATCCCTAGTGTGGGGCAAAGGTCTTATAACAAGACAAAGACAATTTAAAAGAATGTTATTGACGGAAAAGTATGATATAAATATACCTGACCAAAAAAAACATATCGAATTTTGATAACCTCTTCAATTTTCAAGTAGTTCTTCTTCTTTTCGAATCGATGGTTTTCCTTTATGCCTACTACTTGGGCCCAGTAGGTAGACACATTTATCGCAGCATCAGTAGTTTAATAAGTATAACGTATCCAATTCAATCAACGAACGTAACTCATTAAATAACCGATATCAATATATCATATCCACTCTATCAACATCATTCGATTCGTTTATCATCAAATTATTTCTAATTTACAACACCTGGCAACTGAGATATAAAAATGTCAAACTGTTAATGAGACGATCTCTGATTGGTCGACGTCGATTACTGTTCGGTTCAAGGATGATTGACAATGAATAAAATCACGTATTTTTCTTTTAGAATTCCGTAGATATTTGAAAAGTTGTTTTTTTTTAGTACATAATACTATGTGTGAATACTATTGGCCGTAGTAAAATATTTTTCTATCGCCATATATTTTTCTTTAATATTTATTAGAATTCTCAGAAAAATCTTTTACATTTATTTGTCATTTACTACTTAACTGACTAATAAAACGTATACCTATGTAATTGAAGTACCTTCAAAATTCTTCGCTAAAAATGGGCCTCCCGACCTTTACAATGAATTATATAGATTGACGTAAATAAGTACTTACATAAATGGGTTACTGTGTAGATAAGTATGACTCAATGTAACAATTTCAACAAAAAACGTTTCAATGATAAAACTATTCCCGCAAATCTTTAAACAGAGATAATAATCTGCAGAACCAATACGTTTTCATTCTTACATCATCTTCAAAGGGAGTGGCAAAATTTTTGACGAAAATGGATTACATTTTTTTTTTATTAATATCACCAAAAAGCCGTCATACACAAAGGACTCAACGTATATTAAAATATTAAAAATATATATCATTTTGGTAAGTAAGTTATGATTATACATATCTGAATATCTTGGAATCCTCCACGGATGCCAAGTGCGACAATAAAATGTATCAAGCAATATATAATTTGTACCACATTATAATAATTCTTACACTTAGCGAATATATGGATTTATTCAAACAAAACTGTCTGCTTATTCTCAATTGTCAGTTGGTGAAAATGTCATAAATTCTTGTTGCATTTTATTAAGAGACAACTCGCGTGCAGCGAATCAGCTCCTCGGGGGTCGCCGAGCTCTGGGGGGTGTGTTGGACATCAGCATCTAAGGGGGGCAAGATGTATATGTGTTTGAGCGAAAGAACCAGTACATGTGAAGCAAACACAGTAATTTAATAACACAGGTTTGAGTTAACCTAGATCGGGCGGTTGGTACCTAATATTGTAATTCCGATTCATCTTAACTTGCTCCAGTAATATCAATATTTTTAGTTTTACTTTATTTTTAGGTAACTATGATTAATCAAATATATCTATAGAAAAATAAACACTAGAAAACTGCAAACCCAGATATTTACAAAAAAAGACAATTTTACTTGGAGCCCAACAAACGCCAACGCCTCGGCTATCATCGCGCCATTTTGGCGTTTATCGACATCGTTCACGTCACTAGTTCAAGGGCAGACACGCGGAAAATTTCATGGCCGCCTGTTCACGTTTCAACTGATAATTTAATAGGCGTTCGTTACGTTGCGTAATAATTAAATAATTCTTCTAATCGCAATAATTGGGCCCGAAATGATAAGCCATATGGAAACCGCAATCCGCAATGTTATGTTTTAGTCGCCTGTTATTTTGTTGTGTGAATTCCCGACAATTAAGACATCAGCCCCCGTAACCAAGTTACAAACGTTTCGTATCGTTTCTCTTTCTACAATAATTAACGCTTCGTCGTAATACATTTTTGTTTTTAACCGACTTAAAAAAAATGGAGGTTCTCAGTTCGACCTGTATGTTTGTATGTATGTTTGTCCGCGATTATCTCCCGTTTGGCTGAACCGATTTTGATGCGGTTTTCAGAAAAGTGTTTGTTACATTCTGGAGAAGGTTTTAGTATACAACAAACAGAAATTTATTCAGCGCTTTTTGTAAAAAACAACAAACCGAGAAGACGTTTTCGTTTCTTCCATCTTTCCATCTTTGGAGGACTTTCAATTTATGTTTTAACTGTGTTGCCGTTTCTTAATGGATTTGGGTGATAAGGAGACACTAAAAAGTGGAAAATAAAAACTTTTTTGAAAAAAGAAATCTAAAAAGTCATAAATAACTTTAGCACACAACACACATGACTTTAGTTTCGGAAGTCGGTGGCTTTGTTCTGTTTGTTGTTTTATATTGCCACCACAAAAAAGTTTTTTTTCGATCACATGACTTATCGTTGAGATGACTTCATTCCCATACATTTGATTAGTTTTCTATTAGCGTTACCGATTTTAGATTGTCAATATCGGTATTTTGGCTAGGGGGGCTGAATACACATAAAGATAATTTTACCAACACTGTTAATAGTTAAGACTGAAAAACATACATAAGAGTATCCTAGGCGACCGAGCCAAGAACGGATTTTTTTTTGTTTTTTAGAAATGAAACCTAACTAGATCGATCTATCGCCGCCGAAACCCACTGCATACGAAATTTCATGAAAATCGTTTGAGCCGTTTCCGAGATTCAGATTATTTATTATGTTACAGTCAAAACTCTTAACCAGTCAATACTCCTTTTGACTGGCTACAGTCAAAACCCTTATTATATGATAAAACGCGTTTGCGTTTCAAAAACAAAAATACGGAACGCCCTAGTTATAAGAATCACTACAAAACAAAAGTTTTAAAAGGGTCACAAAAAAAACCTACCAACCTAATGGGTTTCTAAGTGTTAAGGATTAAGGAGTTGTTTCAAAATGTATGGAGCCTGGGCCCAGTCTTTGTACACCATACTTAATAATAGAAAACACATTTTAAATAGTTCTCAACTGTCCAATTACTTTAAAATGGCTTTGTGAGCAGGTAAAACACAAGAAATTGCACTTGTAGTTGCAACACAACAAACAAACAGTCATGGCGGTAAGCTGGAATTTGGATTGATTATTGACATTTGACATTTATAATTCTGATTTTCTGCGTCGATTGGTTGGTTGGTTACCCAGTCGGTTTTTCTGGTTACCCAGGTAAACAGATGGGAAAGAAACGGTGTAAAATTCAAGAAACGAGAGCGATGTTGTTAAAAAACACTCCAGAAATTAGAAACAAAACGAGTCGAAAGTGACTGATATGACACTGACAGTGATAGCTGACAGTTCTCTATGGTCGATCTATGGTTTATAGAGTAGCTAAATCTGAGTGACGCTACGTTGATAATCCATAAAAATAATTAATTAATATCAATTTACTACCACAACAGTATACATTTAAATGAATTATCTGTATTATTCCCGGATTCTACGGAATTTTCTCTTTTTTTTGAAGTAGTGTACATAGACTGGCCCATTATGAAACATGTTCTTTATAAACAATTCAAAAGTAGTTTTGACTGATTTTTGTAGTCAAAAGTAGTTTTGACTGGTTAAGAATTTTGACTGTGACATATACAAGAATTGCTCGTTTAAAGGTATTAGATAGATATATATACCCACCATCTTTATAAATAGGTTTTATTTGCAAATAAAAGTGACAGTGACAGGTTACTAACGTCAATTTTACGTCAAAACAAATGTTGTTGCTATTCAAATCTTACTTTAGTATGAATTTTAGATGGTTTGCCGAACTTTCCAGTGCTCGCGCTTCATTACCTGCTCTGAAATGGGTCGAGTCACAGTCGCAATTGTATTTTTTTCACTACTCGATTTATAGTAGGAAAATCTATGCAAGTGTAAGTCTTGTAAACTGCCAATGATACCCTCTTCAGAAATGGAATCCAATAATAAAGGCCATTGAAAATAAAAAATAAATCTTGCGAAAAAATACCTACCTACTTAATTTGGCACTTGTCTATAGTATTGTGATCACGAATAAAGTAACTGCTGATCTGCTGAAGTAGTCATTGCGCGTTCCAAACATTTAACTCCATAAACAATGTAGACTTGACTTAATCCTTTTAGTGTTGATTTGAAATCTGCTCAACTGCAATGTATGTACCTAATATTAGGGCCCGTTTAAATAAAACTAAATAGTTAACTACCACAAGAACTATGAATAAGCTTTTCTCGATGCAAAACAACATAATTTTGGAGCTCAAACAGGAGCACTTAGTATAAAGTGTTCAAGGTATTGCGTCTGTTCCAGTCACAGATATCTCTATGGTTCCAGTACAAGAGACAGATGGGGCTAGTCTACAGTGAAACCAGTACAAATGACAGATGGGGGCAATACACGTGTTCCTTTAATCCATCCCTTTTTCGCAACAAAACAATGCCGGTTTCACATACTCCATCGTCCGGCCCCCCTACCGTAGGTCAAGTTTTAAACGGCCAAACTTTTACGACACCGAATTAAAATGTAAAACCAGCTGTCAAATATGGGTCATCGTCAGGAAACCACAATCGGACCTGATTGACAACAATGGCCAAAAAACTTAGTATTCTAATCCAATATCCTTTAAATATTCTATGTTCAACATCACTTGGTAACACCCTATTTTATGATGTCTCAGTTCCAGGGGCGGATTTATATAAGGTTTTTTATGCTGCAGCCTAGGGCCCCGTGAATATATTGGGCCCCAGGCGTTGTTGAAGACAATGGACAATTTTCTTTTTTTATATTGTTATAGGCTTGCGTTTGGCCGCAACTCACCTGATCTTAAGTGATGATGCAGTCTAAGGTGGAGCACGCTTGCCTAAGATAAACCGGTTCACTCGAGCCTTGAAGATATCTGGTCAGATTATATGTATCGGGGAATAGAGAGGGGGAATAGTGAATTCCAAATATTCTAAATATAAAAAGCGGCCAAGTGCGAGTCGGACTCGCCCATGAAGGGTTCCGTAGCAGCAAGTAACATAATATAAAAGTTCTTGTAGTTCGTTGTAACTTTGATCGATGTTTGAATAATAGTGTATTTTTTTAAATTGGGGTTACAATTTATGACGTATTAAAAAAAAACTTTTTACTAGATCTCGTTCAAACCAATTTTCGGTGGAAGTTTACATGGTAATGTACATCATATATTTTTCTTCTTCTTATAGTTCTTAGTTCTAGTTCTTATGGTTTCGGAAAAAAGTGGCTGTGACATACGGACGGACAGACAGACAGACATGACGAATCCATAAGGGTTCCGTTTTATGCCAATTGGCTACGGAACCCTAAAAAGGAAACTATCGAAAAAGTCATTATCGAAAACAGTTTTTTAGTCAAAATGGAAATAGTTGATTCATATCAATAGTTGATTCATATTCATATCTATCATATATATCAGGGCCCCAAGTTGTGTTAGCCCAGGGCCCCACCAACTTACGGTCCGTCCCTGCTCAGTTCTACACGTGTCTAAAGACCCAGTGTGTTGCTAGGCACATATCATATCATTATTCCGTAGCCTCGCGTATGCAAAGTTTGGAATCGACCTTAGATTCGCTTTTGCAAGGAGACCTATAGAATATATTAGTTATATAAATTATTGAATTTAGATTGTGAAATAGGAGTGGATCAAGGGACTGTGTTTGTCTGTTTGTTTGTTGGGCTTCGATTTAGTCAGAAACGCTTTGTTTCGCAAGTAACTGTCTCCTCCAGAGGCTTATGTCCAACGGTGGACCTTTAGGTAGTAAACTGAAGTGATAACGATGGTGTGATAATGATGAAGTAACTTTCAGATACCAGAAGGACAGTCCTCGTAATTAAAAAAGACCGAAATCTAAGCACGATGACATCTCAGAGAAAATAAATATGAAAATTCTCTCAATAGATAAAATAGGGGTTTTTTTGACAAATTGAATTAAAAAATTATGTAACAATAATTCAAACATCAGTAATAATTCAATAAATAATTGTATGAGCTGAAATCTATGGGTGTATGTGAACAATGTTGAATTACCTGAAATAAAAAAAAATATTTTTATTTATTTATAACAAAATCATGGCCATTTCCATTAGGGTCTAAACGCAAACAATCTCTAAAAAAAAAAACTAAAACATTAATGTGAAAAGGCGCCAAATCTTGACAAGCAAACCCGAATCCCGAACCTAACTCAAAACTAATAACTAAACAAAGCGGTATCGTTGTATGCAAATAATGGTCGGTTACTACGTCCCGCGAATTGATTACGGCAGGAAGGGACGCAAGGTTGTCGGGTTAAGGTCGTAGCACACATATCAAATCGGAAAGGGATCGTCACCGTATCGCCTTTCGCCTCGCCGTCAAACAGGTGTCAACATAACGTAAACGGAAATTTATTATGTACCGGTAGTTTTAAAACCTCGTTATTAAAAAAAAGTGTAATGTGCATGGCACCAGTAGTGTATAATAAGATTCCAGATGATATTAAGGTCCAACCTTTAAGACTGTTTAAGAAACAACTAACATCCTTCCTAATAAATAAATGTTATTATTCCATATCAGATTTTTTAGCAGATAAATTGTAATAATTTTGAATCATTAGTATAAAATGTATCTTATTTATTTAAGACAAATTTTGCATGCTTAACGGCAGAATGTACCAGGCGCTTATTTAGTACTTAAGAACTCATTGTATTTACCTACATTCAGTGCAAATAAATAAATCTATTCTATTCTGTAAGCAATGTAAACAAAACGGATCAGCAGCTCCGATACGTCGACTCGGCTACGGCTAAGCGACGCCGCGCTTACGGCTCGTCGACCGCTGGTTGGCCTGGCTGCCACCAGATCACCAGATCAAACACGCGCGTAACATGACTGGAAGTTGCTTTGTGAATGACAGCAGTCAGAACCATAGCTAGAATTCAACAGCAAGATTCATGTAAACCTTATTTTAATGATTTAAATATATTGACAGTCTTAAGTTTGTACATTTTGGTCCTACTTAGTCACTTATCAAAATATATCTTTGAATATGAGACTGAAGATGAAAGACAAAAAAGGGAGAGTACAAGAAGGAAAGATCTCCAGATGAAGCAAGTACCTCATCTGAATGTTGCAAAGCATAGCGCCTACCACAAGTCATTAAAAATGTTCAATAAACTGCTGACAGACATAAAAAGTCTAGTATATACAAGTGGGTTTCAGAATAAGCTTAAACGGTTCTTGTTAAATTAGTGTCTATATTCTATTGATGAATTATAAATCATTACAAACGTAGAAAGTGACATAATATTATAGACTTGACATGGAAATTTTATTGTATTGAATGAATTGACTTGACATTAATTTTTAAATATTTCTTTTTTGTTATTATGTATTGTTCTGATTTTAATTTTTATTTCGATCATTGTAATTATTCAAAAATGGATTGCATGCATGATGGTTCTTATAATATTATTTAGTTATAGTAATTCAGACACGATGTAAAGATCGTTATTGAATAAATTAATTGAATTGAATTGAAAACGTGTGGCAACAATATTGTGCTGCAGGCAGGTCGCGGGAGGGGCGAGAAACACAAGCGCGGCGACGCCGCGACGTAGGCGGGGGGACCGCTGGTTGACCACGCGCCGCACCGCGGTTCGTGAGCTTGTCCCGAGGCGAGTCGATTACGTTACGATTCCAATTAGTGTGCTTTGCAGTAAGGAGTTTCATACAAAGAATACTAAACGGCTAGAGTCGATACGGTTACGATCCGTTTCCGATTTGATAAGTGTGCTACGACCTTTAACGTATCGTAGTACGGCAGATTAACCGACAACGATCCGTTTGTACCATCGGTAACTTCGGACGAGTAAAGTCGTATTTGCGGTTACGGTATGTTGACCTAGAAAAAAAATGTTTTATCGCCTGTTGCTATGGGCGTTTTATTACTGTCGGAATTTTCCGTTTATGAAGTAGGTAAGTACTAGCTTTTACCCGCGATTTCGTTCGCATGAATGTGTTTATAAATTATAGCCTAGAACCACGGAACAGATAAATAGACAACAAATAAACTCTATTTAAGAGGAAATACCACGGGCTAGAGAATTGAAAATTAGGTATTTGTAAAATCTATTGCTGTCGCGCGATGCCCGAACACGAACCGCAGAGCGCGATAGAGACAACTGCAGCTTTGACCGAAAATACCTATTAAAAGTACACAAAATCAATGATTCGTAGTCCCCTGTTTTGTTCTCCAAAACGTAACCGATTTAACTGCTTTTTTCATTAAAAAATAAAGAAAGGCTTTTGCCGTGTTTCTATGTTTTCTTTTTTTTTATATAATCAAGTCAAATTTGTTTTCTGAATGTTTGAACACAGCGGAAAATCATGCCTATTTTTTAGGTTTTTGAATATTCATATCTCTTTTAATAATAAATTTATGAGAAAAAGGAAAACATAGGGACATGCCAATATTAGCCATGGCTATTTAAAAAAAAATAATTGATCTACTGGCATTATCCAGGGAGGAAACAGGGGACTAAGTTTGTATGGAAAAACGGCCCTTGTGTTTCCTCTTAACTGTTCCGTGCCTATAACCTTCCTAGATCATTCCTCTTTGTATTGCTGAGAACCATATACTGTAAAAAGGTACAGTAGTTTTTGAGATAAGCTCGGACGAACATTTCTGATCGCGGCGGGGACTTATCTTTACAATATGAGTTGATGTTGAAGTTCTGGTTCCTACATTAGCTTTGTGTAGATTTAACTAGAACCTATTGTTTTTAGGAAAAGCCAAATGTTGAATACATCTGGCTTAATTAGTTTTAGGCTTTCGAAAATGGTAAAGAGAAATTAAATTATTCGTAAATATTTTAAACTGTAAGGCCTATGTCAGAATCAGAGATTAGTTAATCAGGTTCATATTTGCCTAGAAATTTCTGGTGTTGGCTTAGAATGGAATAGATTTTTGTATGAAAAAAAATGAGTACGGTCGTGGATTTTTTTCTTCGAATCAATTATATCTAGAAGTCGCCATACTTTTTTAGGGGAAAAATTAGTTTCAGGTAAAATAAATATTTATTTATTTATTTATTAAACTTTATGCACATAATGTAAAAAAACATTGTACACAGGCGGACTTAATGCCTTGGGCATTTCCTACCAGTCTACCTTAGGGTGATGCAGAGACAAAACATGGTAGGTGCAAAGATACTTATTTACTATAATGAAATAATAAATACATATATACATACATACAAACAAAATATACAAAGTAGTGAGCTAAAAAACATAGATACAGTAATACAACAAATTAATTGTGTGACGAGTCTGCCAATATGCTTCCGGTTATACGATCCCTAGTCATACCTAATGTACTATCGTGGTCACACCCGCCTGACCACCACTAAGTTCATTTTTGCTTGCACTTAAAAGATGGAAGCGCTCTCTACCCCGCCCTGTTGACTTCGCAGGCGCCAAGGGATTTTTTTTTAACTGAGCAGGCGGGAAAGTCCGCGATAGTACAGACGCCAGCACGTCCGGGGTTTGGAAGTTGGCAGCCGTTGGTCATGCACATGGTCTTTCTCCGTCTTGTCAGATTGCCATCCCATCGGATTTTGAGAGAGAGGTAAGAAGGAGTGCACCTACCTGTGTTTGCGCACACACTTGTGTTGGTAGGTACTTGCCTACCGTGACCGAAATTCGGTCAGGAGAATTTATTATTATTAAGCGCCAAAAATTATAAAATTCCTACAGTTATTATAAACAAAATACCAAAACCATAAATACACTTAGATAGGTATCTTATATAGGGTGACTGGTAATTAGTGTACGATACTTAAACACGTGATTGTGTTCATGATAACAAACAACTTTCCCGAAGAAATAATGTTTTTTGTACTGGTTCACTTTTATCACAATAACACAACAGCCGTATGAAATTCACGCGCGCGCACGCCTGTGACCTAAAGTGAACCAGTACAAAAAAAAAATTTTTCTTCGGGAAAGTTGTTTGTTATCATGAACACAACCACGTGTTTAAGTATCGTACACTAATTACCAGTCACCCTATATATAAAAATCTTCTGTGCGTCTGTATGAAAGTGAACTCCACCTAAACGGCTGGATCGATTTAGCTGAATTTGTTTGTGTGTGTTCCAGTGGATTCGAGAATGGTTTAGATTCACAATTGGACCCGGCAGGTGGCGCTATAGTCGGGTTGCAGGACAAAGTCTGCCAGGCCCGCTAATATTATATAAAAATCTCACTAATCCATAATTATCGAAATAAATCTAAAATAATTGGAATCAGCTCCAATTCCTTGGCAACATTTACCTACGTCTAAGAAAATAGCAATAAAAATAATAACGAGACTTCTCGCAATCAAAATAGATAAATAATCATGATCTCACAGCTTCCCTTGACTATCACAGTTCCCTAAAATATCTTTGTTACATTGTTAGATCACTCAAACATTGCTTTAATTCTTTACATTCGCAGACGTTATTAAAGATAAACCGAAGGCCTAGTGCGAGTGCGACGTACAATTCGACCGATTTTTGAAATGGAAATTCTAGCTTTCATTTAAAATTTATTTAGTTAGAAGGTTTTATGTAGTATTTAGTTTAGTTAAAAATATTGAAGTGTATTTGAGCCATTGCCATTGCCATCGCCCATTGTGAGCGATGCGGACGAGTTTTTCGATGCCCTGTGAGCCGTCCATTGTACATAATATATATATATATATATTTAATTTACTTTTAAGCTTTGTACATATTTAATTCTTTTCAATGTTGATATCAATTAAAGATACGTGTATTTTATTTCAGTGTGTAAAAAATTGCAGTAAAACAGTAGAGTAAGTCGACACATGCGGAAGTCATGTGTCGACTTACTAACTATTCTGAATGCCTTCTTTATCTAGCACTTAATTCGTATCAATGTGCCTGTCGCACTAAATTAAACCAAAATAATTAAATTTAAAAATACCCCCAAATCAAATTCATTCCCCAATAAGAAAAGAGGCAATAATCATCAAACGGCTAAACAGATTTTCTTAAATCATTCCCTAAGAACACTTTCGATCAAGTCACTGTAAAAAAAAAGAAGAAACTAAATCCAAATCGGTTCAGTCGTTTGAGCGCTACGATGCACGGACAGATACTGATCTGTACACATATATACGTGTGTGTGTCTACACGTTACACGTAATAGTATAATACCACTGTGCTTTCGTCGGAGGTTTACTATAGACGTAAAAGTGTTCAATTGGGTTGTTGACACCATTAACCAATAATTCCAAAATACAACTTATCTTAAAATACACTATATTTAGTCCCGAAAACCCGATTAATTTTCAATTAACTGTAAAATTCGATTTTAAGTTGCTTTGAAATCAATTATGTAATAGTTAGTCAATTGAGCTGGTAAATAAGTGACGTCACAGGCCGCTATTGTCGTACAAAATGTATGGAGGAATCTCGTTTTGACAGCTCATAAAAAGTATATCAATTGATTGGTGCTGTCAAGTACCCAATTAAAGTCGTATATATTTCCAATTCTAAATTCGACTCGAATCGACACACTTTTTCGTCTGTCCACTCGTACTAGGCCCTCCGTCAACCGTTGCTATTTCATCGTATTTGAAGTTATAGTTTTATTCTGTTCGTTTCGCGTCAAGCCACATATTATTGAAACTTCTTGAAGTACGCGAAGGTTAATGTGATTTATGGAGTTTCATTGGTGTTACTCTTTTTATATTTTCTTTGTAACTTTCTCCACTGGAGTGCGAGAAATTGGCAACACCTTAAATGACTGTCAAAGTTTTTACAGTAAGAGCAGATTAAACAACAATATGGATGAGAAGTTCTCATCGTCTGTTTGTAATATTGATAAAGCAGCTTTTTACTAAATGCATATAATAAATGCCTTCACGGTATTTACCAATAACACAATTTTTAAAATTAAGTCTGTCTTTCTGTCTTTTTTTTCGGGGTAGTATCTCCGAAACGGCTGGTCCGATTTTGACGGAACTTTCACTGGCAGATAGCTGATGTTATCAGGAATAACAGAGGATATTTTTATTAAAAAAAAAATTGAGGTTCCGTGAAAAAAAAAATACTCGAAGTCGCGGGCAGTAACCATGTCTGTTACGCTTTCACGATTAAACGGCTGAACCGATTTGGATGAAATTTGGGTATGACAATAGCTTGAACCCCGTGGAAGGACATAGGCTACTTTTAATCCGCCACTTCGCTTGCATCCGCGATGACCGACATCCACGCGGACGAAGTCGCGAGCAAATGCTAGTTAATACATATCAAAACTGCTCGAGCGTAGGTATCTGCTCTACTGCCCCTTATTCCACTGTTTAACGTTAGTGTCTTTGAATTGTGAATATGTTCGAGATTTGTACTTTGATGTGCTATATATTGGGTACTCAACCCTTTTGAGATAAAAACTTCAATATTATCTCCTTATGTTACCTGGAGAAAAATCAGAAACATTCTAAATGTCACGTACACACCAATAAGGTAAATGTAGGTACTGTAAGCAGTTCAGACCGTGCTGAGCTCAGGGGGCCAAGTCTGCTATTTGTATAATTTTGTCATTCCAACACGATCCCATTGTCATTTTGATAAAAGTTCGTAATCTACTAAATTCATAATGGTCGATCATTGGTCGCACAATGACGTTGTAATGGTAGGTCACTGATCAAAGTAACTGTCAAAATTTTAACAGATTACCGCCTAAGTCAGTCATTCAGTTGTCATTTTGTACGAGATTACCATTCTATATAATTTCTTTCAATGGCGTGTCAGTGGTTGACCATTGGAAAGTCATAGTGACGCCATTATATTAGTAGATTGCCAAACTTGTCAAAATCAACAATTAAGAAATCAATGATAGACCATTCTGACACTATTTTAATAGCAGACTTGAGGCCCTGGTGATATTTATTGTCGTGTTATAGTGTGTTATATTATACTAGGTCGGAGGTACTTTTAAGAGGGCAAAACAAATGAGAGGATACTTTGGTATTAATTAAAGAGCACGTCGCCCTCTGACGGCGCCAGGCTAAACAATGCCTTGATATAAAGATAAGACTTTTCTAGATTCGAAAAGCTTTCTAGATATAAGACTAACGTTTCTAGATTCGAAATAGCTTTCTAGAAATAATCCAGAGTGTTTAGACAAAACATTTAGTTAAATGGTTTCGACCAGTGTTTACAGTACTTATCTACATAGTATATGAATTGGTACATGACTCCTAACCTGACTAGACGACACTAAACAATTAAAATAAACCATTAAATACTTCGTCTTGAAACATGATCCTGACCAACCTCAACAGCTGACAAAAAATTAGTAAACAATAACCTTTTCATTGCCACAGCCCTTTTTTCGGCTAATAATAATCATCGTCGTCATTCACACCGTAATAAAAATAAATTGGAAATAAATTCAGCCATTAACGCGAGATATTTATTACCCCGGAAATATTCGGTGTGACAGTACGTCCACCTCCACTGTTTAAATGTTGCCATGTATTTCTGATAACATAGATTTTTTAAAATTGGCAACTTAATATGTCTGTCAGACGCGATATTTTTGAAGGAGAAAATGTGTTTACCGAAAAGGGTCCGGTACCTTCTTAGTTTAAGTTCTTCTTTTAAAATTGATGGTATAACTTAATTCTTATTTATTTTTACCCGACTGCGCCAGAAGGAGGGTTATGTTTTTCGGGTGTATGTATGTATGTATGTATGTAAATTTCTTTGGCACGCTCTGTAGCCCAAACGGCTTAATGGATTTTGACTTGAGAGGTATCGTTTCATTCGTCTTATTTGTGTGAGTGACACTGGGTACATCAAAATTAGAAAAATTACACTGGCTGATTTTTGACGACATACTAGTGTTTTCAAAAAAAAAAAAAATCCTCAAAACCTATCGAGTGGGGTATCATTTCAATATTTTTTTGGTTTTGAATCATCGTGGCTGACAGTGTTCACAAAGGCAGTCGGAGGCATCAAAAATGTGCAATATGTATTTTGTTATCAAATCCGTTGAAAGTGTCTAAACTTTAACTTGATGCCTCCGACTGCCTTTGTGAACACTGTCAACCACGCTGATTCAAAACCAAAAAAATATTTAAATTTTCACTTATTTCTATCTTTTGAGTTACTTACCTAGTTTATTATTTTAACAACTTTTCATGCAGTCGGGTTTTTTGTTTTTTTAAATAATTTTTTTATTCTTTTGTTGGAGTACTTGGGCACAATTCACCACGATTATCGCAGCATCAGTGGCGTTTTTAATATACACAAAATGCTGATGACATTTTAGGCACTGTAGTAAGTAGGTCTGGTAAGTTTAAGTTAACAGAAATACTGACTGAGCAGAGTAATCTACCCCAACTTCAAACTCAAACATACTCCAGCACTGTTTCATAGTATACACATCTATTTCAAGTTTCAACCGGCCACAGAGCAGCTCGTAAAACACAGATGCGACGTAGATACAGTGTTAAGCTTTCACCGTGATGGCCGACGCTTAATCAAAAGTTGCTGCATTACTCTGCAGCGACACTGCAGTATGCAGTGCTTACTATTATGGTACACACATACACACCTGCAGGATGAGATGAGATTAAAAAAAAAAATTTAAAATTGGGAAATGTACAGACAGCATTGTCAACTGGTAACCCTGCTTTCAAAGGTGTTTGAGAATTATCCAAACATAAAAATAGCTTTATTTGCATTGGCAACATTTATGAATTTAGTTAAGTATAGTTTTTATATAATAGCAACATTGTATGAAAAGTTCTTCTCTGTGCGCCATGAAAATTACGTGCTCTAAATGTAATAATTAAATACCAGTTTGGAAATACAGTTCATTGCTCAAAACTTACAAGCATTTTATTCTACAACAGGAATGTAAACACTTTAAACATTTTTTTAAAGAATATTTATCTTTAAGTAATAATAATAATAATAATATGTGGGGACATTTTCACACACGGCCATCTGACCCCAAACTAGGGAGACCCTGTACTATGGGTGTCAGACAGCTGATATACATACACAAATACATTTTTTTTTTTGTAAATACATACATATATAGATAAACAACACCCAGACACAAGGCAAACACAAGTGCTCATCACACAAACGTTTACCCTGGGCGGGAATCGAACCCGCAACACGCTGCGCAGCAGTCGATCGCTCAGCCACTGCGCCAACCGTGTCGTCAAGTATAACATAAGAATAACAATAATATTGATTCTTCATTGTTGCAGAAAATTACTTAGCTAGAATATTATCTTTAATAATATGAGCTTACTACACGTCTTAGCTTCCTAATTTTGTAAACTAACTTTAATAGACAAATGGATGACCCCTATAACACAGGATTTTCCTAGCATCGGGGTCATTATTCACAATAAAATTGAGCATTTTTGATAATTGGAAAATGTACAGACAGCATTGTCAACTGGCAACCCTATTTTCAAAGAAATGTACAATACGGTCAACGTAACTTGGCGCGTCTGAAGTTAGCTGTTTGACTGCGCAATGGAACTTTTAGGAACGAAATTGTCTACTGCGCAGCTAATCGGCTAACTTCAGACGCGCCAAGTTACGTTGACCGTACTGTAGAAACACTTTAAACATTTTTTTAAAGAATCTTTATCTTTAAGTGTAACATAATAATAACAATAATATGCATTGCTCATTGTTACAGAAAATTACTTATACAGATTAATAATAAGAGATCACTAATGTGGTAGACTTACTGGAACTATTTTATTATTTTAGTACTACATACATATTTATATTTTTAAGGTTTTCCCAGGAGTGGGACAGAATAGGCTAACAAAAAAAAACCCCCTGTATTTATTTATTTCTTACTTCAAGCACAATGTACAGAGGCGGACTTAATGCCATAGGCATTTTCTACCAGTCAACCTTTGGGTGATGCAGAGACAAGCAGTGGTAGGTGTAACAGAAAATAAATTAATACTAAGCTAAACTACAAGGATATAAAAAAAAATACTATAAATATATATATAAATACTATATAAATATAACATCAAACTACATATATACTACTGTAAATAGATATTTACAGACACAGACACACCAAATCCAAAACAGGCAGTCCAAATTAAAAATACTGCTTTTGGGAAAATGTAATGGAATGCAGGAATACTTATAGTTACCAGAAAATTGTAAGAAAAGGGTAGGCAGTACAGTCAAATTACTAGAAAATACTGGAGAAGTCAAGGTAGTATAAAAGTTTTGGGTAAGATTGTAGAAGATTGCATCTAATCGCATCCGAATCAATGAAGTTTATCTATTAAAGTAGGTTGATCAGGCTGTTAATGACGATAACCTAATCAAAAGTCATCGATAGATAGATCGATAATAGATCTCATCGATTTGAAAATCATTCGATTTTCGGTAAGTCAGTTAAATTTTTCCCATGTTTAATTACTATCTTAACGATCGATCTGAATGTTGGTTTTCGGCATTCCGCGAAATGTAAGATAAAGAATCTAGATGCGATCATATGACTGGTATTATCTTTATCTATGATATTATCTACAGACATAAGGTGACGTTCGACGTGGTTTATAAATCAGACCAGCCTTGAAGTGATCTCCCATTTTTATTCACATATTCGTCCATGACGGTATTCCAAAATCCGCGACTTGACGAAAAATTTACAATTTTTGTGCAGCAGTAAATCAAACATTACGATGCCCGAACACTGCCTACTAAATATTTTAGGAAACTGGCAACATTAAATATATTATACAAATGTTATAAAAATGAATCAGTACTAAAAGTGTTCCTCTAGTGACCCAAATATAACAGCTGATCACGTCATTGTGTAATAGGAATAGCACCTGTGTTATGTTGTAGGCTTTTGCGAAATATGTATTTTCATAAAAGGTCTAGGGGCTACCAATGGCGGATTTAACAAAAATAAACGGGATTTTATTAAATAAGATACTTTCTAAAACCTTGTAAAGTTACTTTCTTACTTCAAAGGAATACTGTATTTGACAATTAAATCACGGAAGTCGTAACAAATAAAAACAAATTATAAATTTTGAAACTAGTAAGAGGTAATAAACTTTCACTTCTATTGTGTATGTGACTAACCATGCAATTAGTTGTAAACTCTTTATGTCATATTAAGTACTATGAAAGTTAATGAAAGATTTTAACATCACTGACAAACTATAAATAATGAATCAGGAATTAGAAAATGCAACTTCTGTTTGCTATTTTCTAATATCCAATAAAAGAAAGCATGAAAACAATAACAACAATAATGTTTGAGTGACAATCCAATATATTGGAAAGATTATGTGCCTGTTAATGATTGCGGGACATTCAACATAATTGAGGAAGAGTGTGAAAATGTATCGTTCATTTGGCGACACCAGAATAGTGCTAGCATTATATTCGTGGACGAATAGTCTGTATATATTAATACAGGAAGCGATGGTTCCAAGGTCGATGGGCGTGACGCATTTGAATCTAGGCATCAGAGAGATAGGTACTTTTGATGACAATTCATTTATAGTTTCCACAAGATTCAATGTTACGTGAAATGGGTAAATTATCGCAAAACATCAAGGTTTATTTTGCGATTAGATTAAAGATTATTATTTAGTAATATTAGTATTTTTCATATCCAATTCATGTTTAAAGACTTAGACCAATTACTATCTACGCTAACGTCTATATTATTTAGAGATTATCTAAAGATTTCGGAAATAAAAATATTTTCGGAATCCTGTTTCAATTCTTGGTCTACCTAAGTTTTAAGATGAAGTCAGGTTGGCTTTATCTTCATCTTTACCCTATATACAGTAAACATTTTCGTAAATATGGAAAGTGATAGACGGATGCGCCTCCGGATTTCTTAGAGTAAAGGGTTTCGATAAAAGATTTCGAAAAGAAAGAAAAACAATAAAATTCTTACCCCAAAATACCATGACCTTATGGTTGACTCACAAAGAGAAGCGGCCTTGCTCTTTTTACTTTCATTTCACTTTAATTCAATGTCAGACAAGACAACTCCTTCCTAATTGGTACCATTATCTCAAATTATGAAGTTTTCTTAGAACGTAGCCATTGTAGCAAAGAAATAGCGAATTTAATTTTCTGTTACAACAACTTTTTGTCAATACTCATTAAAAATTACATGAAATTATACATAGAAAAAGTATTAAACATGTTTCACGGGAAAAAAGTCTTTTATTACCAACATTAAACATAAAAATTCCAGAGACAAAGAAACAATAATTAAAAACCTCGGAGAACAAAGTTAAATTAAACATTCTCAAGTACACTGAATTAACGACAGTACTATAACAAATCATGAGTCCCTGACCTAATTTTTATCTCAACGGACATTATCTGTATACCTAAACATTTTGTAAAACCGAGTACACACACTGGATAGCTAAAAGTCAAAATATTTTTGTTACCGCGGTTCAGAAAGTTTCTATAGTTAGATCGGTGTTACTATGTGACGGGATGCTTGCGCTATGAATCCATGATATAGTTGGATCAGAGTAAGTCAGTTTCTTAACTCTACATATTGTTTCTATATATTCTAGGTATACGGAAAATACGCGCTTAGACGTGGAGTTGCGGACACCGGCCCGTCATACTGCTAGGTAGGTACTGTGTGCTTAGGAGAGACAAAGTGAGCCAAAATAGTCTATAAGATGTGAAATAATGAGAATGAGGATTATTAAATGAATACAAAAAAAGAAGAGGTTATCTTATTGAAGCGTTTTTATATTATTTAGATAAATCGGTTTCTCGGAAACTGCTTAGCAGATTTATATAATCCTTTTTACCAACCAGAGAAAGTCTGCAAATTGGTCCTTAAAAGACGTTAATGTTTATCTTTTTAATTACTTAGAAATCTTTACTTGCTGATATATTAATTACCAGTACAATATTTTACACACTTTCCATTGAATGAAGTAAATTTTATGTTTGAGAAGGCCCATGGGAATGGAAATATCATTAACATGACATCGTACAGGATTGACTTGATTATGATATTTCCTGGTATAAGAAGCTTTTATCTGTTACCGGATGAGAAACAACTGATATCTGCGTATGCACCGTTTTACTTTATGTGTCATTATTATCTGTATGGGAATAAACTATGGGAATGTTAGTGTTATATTTTTTATTTTTACATAATATGTAATTATATGTCGCTGTAGATTCCGGTCTGCAGTAAACGTAAACAAATTGCCTAGCCTTGTGCAAACTATGTTGGGATCGGCTTCAAGACCATGGTAGATAGAAGATATTTTACATGGAGCGACTGCCTATGTGACCTCCACAACCCAGTTAGTGGGTAACACAATTCACCTTGGTAAGACTGGTTGACAGAGTGTCGAGTTTCTGACTACCCATAACGACTGTCAACGAATTTACGTGCTTTCCGAGGTACGGAGGGGTCTCGGTATGAATTGGATGGTCTCCCATCCACAGACCGACCGCGACAAGCGTAGTTTAACCATGACTGATCGATCCGTACGGCTTTTACTTAGCCACGCGATATTCACAAGTATATAAATTGTAAGGAGTTCCCTGAAATTGCTTTTCGCTTATTATTCTTAAGTATAGATGACATAGTGTAACAAAGTAACAAACATACGTGTTAGAGGTTATCATATAAATATAGCTTTCTCTTCCATTATTTTTCCATCAATTAAAAGGTCAAAGCATTAAGATAAATACGATATAAATAGTAATAAGACCATATGATTGATAATAACAGTGGCATAAAGCGAGAATATTTCTCAATACCTCTAAAAATACATAAAAGTCGTCGACATTCGATTAAAGAGATTAGTTTTACGACCAGAACGCTGTTAATGTTTATAAACTTTATTATAAACAATAATAAGCATGTGGGTCACGTCCCTCCGTTATGTACTATACATATGTATATTTATACACAATGAAACATTTCCGCACTTTAGTACTTAGCAAAATATTTGAGTCTCGTATCATCTTAACTTCCTTATTGGACTAGCGTCTGTTGCTATGGTAACAGCTTCACCGTGTAAGTTTATATATTCCTTTGAAAATAAACTTACCCCAAATGTTGGAAGGGTCTCCCCTCTATTATTTCATTTGATATTAATAAGTACTTATCTTTCTATATCTATTCCTACTACATATTTGAAGTCTTGGTCTGCAATTAGATTGCACATTAAATTGGTTTGTCCAATTTTATGCACTTCCATATTTTATATTTTATATGTCTTCCATATTAGTTCGTACATAATTACTGTCCAATAAATAATTTTTATACTCTAAAAACTAACATAAATATTTATATTCTCAAAGATAAGGTACCTTAATAAATACTCAGACCATTTTTCATAATAATCAAAATAACTTAATATCTATGTGCTCGTCTTAAAATCGCATAAATCGGTGCGCACGCGCCGCCCACTGGCGTCGTTTGATCTGCCTAGCTTATTTTATAACACGCACATTACTGGACCGATGTAAGATCGTGCTTCCGTCGTTTTTCTTGAAAAATCACTTTTATTATCGTTCTACTAATTGAAATTGCCCGAGATCCAGGTCAAGCGAATACTGATGAAGAAATTGTGTGTAACTATCTCGGGATTTATTTATTGATCCGTTGTAAGAATAATTTATTTGTAAATTGACGGTTAACGTACTTTTCATAATAATTTGTTACATAAATCAAGCTGGAAGTTCGTTTAAAATGAATTTATCTATCTTATTATTTTACCAGAATATCAGACTTGTCATAATTGAACGAAGAAAATGAGGTTTTTGTATATTTTGTAAAACCAGCGTTTACAACTTTGAATAAAAACTAAATTATATTTCCTTTATTTAACGACGAACATTCAAACTATATCAAAATGTTATTGTTACAAAAAAGTTTATGGTGTCTTAGGAATTCTTATGAAAACCCAATTTATCACACATGCCTGCTACATACATTGTACGTGAACGCCGAAACAGTTTCGTTTTCACTATTACACGGCGTTTGAAAACGAATTCCATTATTTACGTATAATTTTATTATTTTGGCATGTAACGTTGTCTGTTCGTCCGTATTTAGCGATATCGACAATCTATGACGCATTATAGTGGGAGTTTATGTGGGAATAGCGATAAAACCCATTTAAAGACATGAGGAAGTGAAGACCTGTTCGCATCACTAGTTATGGCGATTATGGGTGGCGGGCGGGTCTGGCAGAAAGACGTTATGTCGAAGCTTGACATCACTATTCACGATTACGCTTTAGGCGTCACTAAAGTGTGAGAAGTTTAGAACCTAATCACGCTATTGTTTCGTGTTTATAATAATCATAATATTAAAATCGTTAATAGCTCGGAGGTGCTCAGTAAAAGACGTACGTATCGATCTGTCATGACTAAGCTACGTTTGCCGCGGTAGGTCGGTGGATGGGTGACCATCCGTTTCATACACGTAAAGCCGTTGGTCCCGGTTGTCATTTGTAAATCTTTGGCAGTCGTTATGGGTAATCAGAAACCAGAAAGTCTGACAACCAGTCTTACTAAGGGGTATCGTGTTACCCAGTAACTGGGTCGTGGAGGTCGGACTTACACATGTTTGTAATTTAACCTAGTGTTAGCAGTTTACTCTGAGTTCGTTTTTGGTGTAAGAAAGCCTAATAGTTAACGAAAAACTATATTACTCAAAAACTGCTTACAATATACTTACCTACTGATTTCTATCCATACTTCCATACTATACTTCCGTATCTACTTATCTACTACTAGCGACCCGACCCGGCTTCGCATGGGCCTATAGCCTTCCTCGATAAATGGACTATCCAACACAAAAATAATTTTTCAATTCGAACCAGTAGGTCCTGAGATAAGCACGACTAAGCCTGAGAGCCAAACAAACAAACTCTTCAGCTTTATAATATTAGTATAGATATTATATATAGTATAATAGATATCTACTTAATATTATTAATGCGAAATTAACTCTGTCTGTTACGCTTTCACGACGAAACAGCCGATTTTGATGAAAGTTGGGATGAAGATCGCTTAAATCCTGGGAAAGGACACAAGTTATTTTTTAATCCGCGACTTAGTCTTCTCCCGCGATAACCGACATTCACGCGGACGAAATCGCAGGCAAAAGCTAGTATTATAAATGCGAAAGCACGCTCAATATAAAAGCTAGTAATTCTATAAAGATAATATAATAATGTTAGATGTCAACAACACAAAATTAAATGAGTTCACAAACCTCGCTTGACCTTACTCGCCGCCATTTTGTTTTTCATTTTCATCCACGCACCCCATATGCAGTAATGCAATACTCTGAAAAACATATTTGATCCCTCCAAAATGAGGTTTACCAAAAAAACAAGATTCATCTAAATGGCTCTATAGAACCCGTAAATGATTCGTTGGCCCCTTTTCATCAAATCCTTCGCAATTTTCGAGAAATGGACATAGAAAACAAATAGGAATATTGATCCCTTTTATCAATAATATTAGTAAAGGGTAAACAAGGGTATCGATTTCAAATGAACATTCGCGTCCTTTGTTTTTCACGTACTTCAGAAAAGGATGGAAGTAGCCGGATTTAAACTAACTGTACTTAAGTGTTTTTAGGGTTCCGTACCCAAAGGGTAAAAACGGGACCCTATTACTAAAATAACATGCTGGCACGCAGGTTTGCTCGTTGCAGCGAGCATGTTAAGATCTCACTTTTTAAAGCATACTGCCAAACTTTTTACACGAGCAGCCTGTGGACTTGTTATACACAGAGATCGCTCAGTGCCTTGCGCGTCCAATATAATAATGGTTTCAGGATGTTGCTGGGGCTGCCCCGCTTCTGTAGTGCATCTAGCATGTTTGCGGAAGCTCGCGTGGATGGCTTTCATGCCATCATACGCAAGAGAACCGCTTCCTTACTGCACAGAGTGCGGGGCAGCACTAATAGCATCCTGAACGTAGTCGCAGACAAAGTCGACTCTCAATTGATGCAGGCTTTCATGCGGGTTCTAGTAAGACAGTGTTGAGCTGACCCTGCATGCTATGCCGCATAAGTTACTGTAGCTACTTGTACATAAATACATTTCGTTTTTTACTAACATAGGTTTTAAGTACTTTGTGTTACTAACCAGATATGGACATTGTCCGAAATAAATGTTATTATTATTATTATTATTATTACAAAGACTTCGCTGTCTGTCCGTCCGTCTGTTTGTCACCAGGCTGTATCCCATGACCCGCGATAGCTAGACAGTTGAAACTTTCGCAGATGATGTATTTCTGTTGCCACTATACAGATACTAAAAAACTTTAGTTTCGGAAGTCGGTGGCTTTGTTCTGTTTGTTGTTTTGTATTGCCACCGACTTCCGAAACTAAAGTCATGTGTATTCTGTGCTAAAGTTATTTATCACTTTTCAGTTTTTTTTGATGGCGGTTCTCTTTTTTCAAAAAAGTTTTTATTTTCCAGTTTTTAGTGCCTCGTTATCACCCAAATTCATTAAGGAACGGCAACACAGTTAAAACAGAGATTGAAAGTCCTCCAAAAATGGAAACATGGAAGAAACGGAAACGTCTTCTCGATTTTTGTGGTTTTTTTCAAAAAGCACTGAATACATTTCTGTTTGTTGTATACTAAAACCTTCTCCAGAATGTAACGAACACTTTTCTGAAAACCGTATCAAAATTGGTTCAGACAAACAGGAGATAATCGCGGACAAACATACATACACACATACAAACATACGGGTCAAACTGAGAACCTCCTTTTTTTTAAATCGGTTAAAAACAGAATAAAATAAATATTTAAAGGGGGATAACGCAAATATCACGATCTGTATGAAAACCAAGCGTGTCATTTTTTGGACGTCACAATGTAATACGAATGTTTTGTTTTTCATTATAATTCCTTATTTCCATATTACCAGGTGTTACTGAGGGTATTAGATTAAAGATAATTGTTTTTTAATTTAATTACGCATAATATTAATCACAAAATGACTTACCGATGGAAGGAAACGTTTACTTAATTTTTTTTACTTACGATTTTTTATCGTAAGTTAGGCACGAAAATTGGCACGCGAAGTAGTTGCTCTTGCGTGAGAGAGACCTTTGCCCTGGAGTGGGAAAATAAAAGCTGAAAAAAAGCCATTATTTCGCTATCTACTAATACATTCTGGTTTACTTGTTTAGCAGAGGACTGTTTCATGTCAAGATACTTGATCTGTTTATCTTTCTTGGCCTTCTCGAAGTTCACATCATACGGGACTGCCAGTGATGTTAATGATTATTTTTATTATCAACCTCAGATTATAAACGCGGAGGGCTTTGGCTGTGTATGCCGAGATATAGGTTTCATCTATACTCCATTTACAATATGATTAGACATAAACACAAACCTTTATTACAGTCCGTTCAACCGATTTTGACTTATATTGCGTTGGTGGCATGACAAATGGCAGTTGCAGTAAACAGTTGTTATTGTAACCACTTTTTTGCCTCTAATGTCATCCTTAAGCCTACGGAATAGAAGTCATAATCGGTTGAAGGGACTGTAAAAATGGTGGGTTTTAAAGTCTAATCTTATTGTAAATGGAGTATAGTTCGGCTGCAGATGCTCCTATTTTGTTTTGTATTTAAAATAGATTACTAGTTTTTAAGTTAATTGGTTGTGTACAATCTTTTATTTTACAACAAATAAATTATTATTATGAAACAAAAGGCAGATACACCGCGCGGAACACTGAAAGTGAAGCCAAAAAAGCAAATACAAATTCAAAAGTGAATACTTACCATCTCGTGATTGTATTCGCTTTTGAATTTGTATTTGTTTTTTTTTAACGATGCGGCGTTTCGGTCTATACTGACTCGTGTCAGTACAGCACGAAGCGCGTTTCAGGTAAGTATTTGCTTTTGAATTTGTATTTGCTTTTTTGGCTTCACTCCTAGTGTTCCGCGCGGTCTATCTGCCTTTTGTTTCATAACCTGAGTTATCAACCCTAAAGTTTAACGACGACCTACGATGCCCTTCAAAAAAAAGCTTCCACGTGCTACGTACGTGCGTGAGTAGAGTTCAACTTACGAACTTATCAAATAGTTTTATCATATTCCCCAGACAACTTTAACAGCCACGATGACCACTACATACTAAAGCAACAATATATTTTGCTACAAATTGTTTTATAATGTTTAAATACAGTTTTGAAATTATGTGGTGAACCTCTGCCTCTTGGGTCTTGGTACAGTCATCGACACTACATGGTAAATTAACCTCTGTTTACCCTTCGAAGGTCGGGGTACAAGGGTTATGGTGTTTCATTTGAATTATAATTAGTTAAGACGCCCCGCTGTTTTCTTTTTCATCCGACTTCAAAGAAGTAGGTTCTATTTAGGTAGGGTATATTTGTTACGCGATTTCTCCGGCAAATGTAAAGCGATTTTTAAATTCTGTTTTTAACGGATAGGGTGTGTCTCAGGGGTGGTCCCATATAAATTTTACCGAAATTAATTCAGCACTTTTTTTTTAAATCGACAGAAAACAAAGAAGTATAGGTACATAGATGATGTTATAAGTTTCTCCAACCTGATACTTTCAATCTCTGTTTTGATTGTGTCGCTGTTTCTTAATGGATTTGAATGATAAGAAGGTACTAAAAAGCGAAAATTAAAAAGCTTTTTTGCAAAAAAGACAACCGCCTTCAAAATCTAAAAAGTGATAAATAACTTTAGCACAGAACACACATGACTAACGGATTAGACTGGCTTTCAGATTTCAAATATTAAAAAGGGTACTACGTCTATGAAAATAAGGGTATATAAGTATATGTATAACAGTCTATTGCCGACCACTGCTCGTCCACTGCTGAACGTAGACCTCCCCCAGAGATCGCCATCTAACCTAGTCTTGGCCGGGTAGCCCACATCCATCCGCTGCCAGCCACCTGCTTCAAATCTGTCCTTCATGTCGCAGGGCGTCCCACACTACCTACGCTTGCCCAAACGCGGTCTCCACTCTAAAAGCATTCTTGCTCTATCTAGCGTCTGTCCGTATGCCGAAGGTGGCCGGCCCACTTCCACTTTAGCGTGCTGATTCGACGCGCGATGTCGGTGACTTTAGTTTTCTGGCGAGTGAGTTCATTGCAAATTTTGACGGAAGTTAGTACCTTAAACATAAGTTGGCGGCACATTTGGCCCGACACTAAGTTATCAAAGGCTGTATCTATTGAGAATGCGGAGCCGAATGTGCTCCATGCAGAACCATGATTTCTAAAATAAACTAGGTACCTTGGTACGTATTTTTCTTCTTTTTGTATATGAATATTAAAAAAGACAACCGCCTTCAAAAAGTAAAAAATAACTTTCAATTCGCAAGTCGGCGGTTTAGTTTTGCTTGTTGTTTTGTATTGCTACCGACTTGCGAATTGAAAGATATTTTTTTTTATTTTTTGAAGGTGGTTGTCTTTTTTGTTAAAAACTTTTTTTTCGCTTTTTACTGCCTACTTCTTATCATACAAATTAATTACGAAACGGTGACACCAAAAAATTTCATCATACCTTACTTTTCTACCCTTAGGGGTGGAATATTTTCTTGAAATTTTATGGGAAAAAAAATTATGGGACCAATTGGCAACTATTCCGCATCAAATTTCAGGCTAAAGCAGAATCATGTCAATCGTATCATAAATCTCAGCGTAATCGGTGTATACCCATACATAAAAAAAAACAATCGAATTGTAAACCTCCTCCTTTTTGAACTCGGTTAAAAACAAGTCTTAGTGGTTTTAATAAGGGTTAAATGGGCTTAGTTTCACAAAAGCACAAGGCTTTAGTTTGGAATAAATGTAAAATTTTCATCACAGTCAGGAGACCTGCTAGAAAATGTTCCGCAGAACTGTTTCCAGACTGCTTTTTGGGCAATCCTTTCCACCTATCTTTTTGGGAGTCGTGCAAAAACAGGCCAGTAGTTCCCATAAGTTACAAATACAAATATCGTACGTCTACTTTCGAGTATTGGCAATCACTTTAGTATTCGACACCACGGCCCACGGTCTCGGTTCGAAAGTGAATAAGTCAAAACTACGGCAGAGTTTTGTGCGGCTAGAATGCTTTGCCTACAATATTTTTTTGCATTGTGGGTATACACATCTCAGATTATGAAACAAAAGGCAGATAGACCGTGCGGAACACTGAGAGCGAAGCCAAAAAAGCAAATACAAATTCAAAAGCGAATATCTACAATCTCGTGATTGTATTTGCTTTTGAATTTATATTTGTTTTGTTTAACGATGTGGCGGTTCGTGCTATACTGACTCTTGTCAGTACAGTACCTACAGCACGAAGCGCGTTGTGGGTATTCGATTTTGAATTTGTATTTTCTTTTTTGTCTTCACTGTCATTGTTCCGCATGGTCTATCTATAAGATACACATGTTCTTGATTTTTCTTACTCCTCTGCTGTTATTGTGTGACTAGCGACCCGACCCGGCTTCGCATGGGCCTATAGCCTTCCTCGATAAATGGACTATCCAACACAAAAATAATTTTTCAATTCGAACCAGTAGATCCTGAGATTAACGCGTTCAACCAACCAAACAAACAAACTCTTCAGCTTTATAATATTATATAGTATAGATTATTTTAGTTGTGAGATCCGTTTCTCCTGGGCTTGTCATTTTCCATCCAGGAAATTTGGATACCTAATGAAAAAGGTCGATTCCCCTAATTGCCAAGTGTGTAACAAAGTCGAAGATGTCCAACATTTGCTAATGGAATGTGAAAAGAACAGGAGAGAGAGAGAGTTAGTGATGCAGGAATTAAAAGTCACTACGTATGATGTTGGGGCTTTCATTAGAATATTATCTATACCTAGTGCGGGAGAAGCGAAACTGGTATACGAAATGGTTGCTGCATCACTATCCCCTTCGCTTACGCAATAATGTACAAATTAATAATATTATAAGTGTAGGTAATAAGATAATTAGATTAGGGTATGATGAGGCTGACATACCTTTGTAAGGTGAAAGCCTCTAAATAAATATAGAATAAAAAAAAATATAAAAAGTTTCTCCTGGGCTCGTCGAGCTTCATTGCCTCGGCGCTTTTCTGGTGGTCGCCACAGTTGATTCTGGCTTTCAGGAGTTGCAGTGGTTGGAAATAGTGTAACAGTCTTGTCCCAAAACTAATTACCTATATATTCTAGCTTTTACCCGTGACTTCGTCAGCGTGAATGTCGGTTATCGCGGAAATTGTGGATCAAAAAGTAACTTTTGACCTTACCCAGATCCTAAATTACTTGGTTGTCAAAGATCCTTGCGATCAGTAAAGTGGTTTTTCGTGATGGGGTAACAGACAGACAAAGTTACTTTCACATTTATATTAGCGTGTCATCATCATCATCAACCAAAAAACGTCCACTGTTGAACATCATAGGCCTCCCTCATAGAACGCCACAACGAGCGGCAATCTCCCGCTTGCATCCACCGGTTACCCGCGACCTTGACAATGTCGTCGGTCCATCTGGCGGGAGGCCTACCAACGCTGCGTCTTCCGGTTCGTGGTCGCCACTCGAGAACCTTTCTTCCCCATCGGTTATCGATTCTTCGAGCAATGTGGCCTGCCCATTGCCACTTCAACTTGCATATTCTGAGAGCTATGTCGGTTACCTTTGTTCTTTGGCGAATTTCCTCGTTATATTAGTGTGTATGTATAGAAAAACTGACGTAACATCTATTTACATCAGCCTCTCCTGCATGAGGGTCCGATGTAAAAAGAGGCTTGCGCTTGCCTCTTTGAATCTCTATCTCAATTTGTACCTTTTTTAATTCAAATATACTTTCTTAGTTTATCTTGACCATCACTGACATCAGTGAAAAAATAATATCTTGAGGAAAGTTGGACTTAAATTCAAGGTCTGTAATCGCCCACTCACCTTTAGCAAGACTGGTGGTCAATTAATGCTCATGCCTTCTATGTAAAAGGTGAGACCTTTGCCCAGTAGTGAGACAATCATCATCATCATCAGCTGGAAGACGTCCACTGTTGGACAAAGACCAAGAGTGAAAGACCAAAAGACTTAAGGCAGGGAGGTTGCCATAATACAAACGCTTGGCAGGCGTCTTGGGGATCGCAGTGAGGTTGTTGTGAACACGGAAGCCGCTTCTGCCCGAAATGGGGGTGCTATTCTGGACACCTCACTGGCAATGCAAGGCAGTGGGACAATATTAGGCTGGATTTACTATTGTAATGTAGACTGCAACGATATTGTCTAGTAACATGTCTACGAGCTGTACTACTATAGATATTAGTTTCTTATAGAGTTTAATACTGACACTAGGTAAGTTCTTTAAAACTAATGAGAAAGACATAATGATGATGACGAATATTCTTCATACTATACAACCTCAAGTCACAACCACTTAAAACTCTAGGAAGTTGTGAACAAATCTCGAACTCCATTAAAATGTACGAAACACGGGTAGGGGGACACGTAATTACTTTAAACTCATAACGACAATACACCACTAAGCTTAATCCATTATGACTCGACATACGCGCTTCTCTATAAAGATGGGAACACATTTGTCACAGTCGACGCGACAAGTATTGGCCGCTTGATAAAATTCGGATAAATAGTATGCGTAGGTAATTCGCTGTTCTTTTCCTTTTGTATTATCTTTACGCTTGTCTGGAAGTACCTAACCTATTTACTCGTGACCTCGTGCCATATTTATAGCTATCTGAAAACTGAGAATCCTTTTTTAGTGATACACTTAAAAAATATTGAAAAAACTGAACAATTATTTCAGGCTAACTGTTTTATCATCATGTCAACCTTTAGACGCCTACTTAACTGCTGGACATAGGTCTCTCCCAAGGGGGGAATCAGCCATAATCGCCATGCTTGGCCGATGCATGTTGGTGATCGCAGTAGGTGTTATGGTATTCAGAAGGACGCTGCTGCTCATCCTGTGGTCAATATTCCTCTGTTGCCTTCTACGACACCCACGGGTAGTAATGGGGTGGTGCTATTCGCGGCGGGCACCACACTACTGGTACTTACTGCTAACTGTTTAGTTATTTGAAAATAATATTATAAATCCAATGAAATAAATCATGATGAAAGAGTTAAAAGGAATCGATTAGAGGAATTCTAACCATAAGCCAAAATGCACTCGATAAAAAACCGAAAAGTTTGCTATGCCATGTCGATGTTGTGTTGCAAGTCTGTTCCTTGCAGACGCAGCTATTCGCGATTAATTCCAGCTCTTTTAAATTCTATTCATGCGTTACGCAATATCTCTATTCGATATTACAACCCCAAGGTTTTTCCGTTTCGCTCACGTAGCAGGCCCCTAATCCGCGTGGCGTGAAGATATTTCCGCGACGCTCTGTGTGGCCACGAGAACAGAGATTTTGTTTTAACAGGGACTGTAATAGTAAAAATTTATTAATCAAATTAGTGAAATGACTGTTAATATTAAACACTATAACATAGGTATCTATCTAATATGTTTAAACAAGCAATTCTTGTGGAACAAAGAAACAGCTCCAACGATTTTCATGAAATGACAATGCCAGATCCCCCACCCATGTACAGAAAAGTAAATTAATGAAAATAATTGTAATGAATATAGAACCTTTATATACTAAATTGTTTTTCTTTAGAACTTGCGGATTACGAAATACCTACCCACAAAATATAGACAAATTTTACCTAAAATACAATTTAACCTATAATCAATGTCATTATTGTTTTTAGATTTAAACGGAAACCGCAACTTCTACAGTCACTAAGACTAATGTTTAGTTATCAGCAATAAATAAACAGTAAGATGCTACATATTGCACATGACTTTTATTGAGTGGGGCAAAGTTCTACAGAGTTTCTGGCATTGTCCTTTATTATGCAGGGGCTTTCGGGGGCGATAAATTATTCTAGCTAGGTTTCATAACAAAAATACCGAGCAAAGCTCAGTCGCCCAGGTACTATCAATAAAACGAACAGCAGAACCGTATACCCAAATATGTATATACTTATCCATACTGATATTATAAAGCTGAAAAGTTTGGTCGTTTGTTTGAACGTTCTTATCTCCGGAACTACTGTTCCGATTCGGAAAATTCTTTCGCTAAAGAAGAATAAGAAGAATCTTCGTTATCTCTGTTCTTTATTTTATCTAAACTAATATCAAAAATAGGCAAGATTTGTATTATGTATGTTTGTAACAAATAAACTCAAAAACTTCTGGTCCGATTTCAAAAATACTGTTGGCACAAAGGGACATTTACAACTGGGAGAAGCCCAGTTGCTAAGCACCACGGATTATAATTGACATAATTAATGGGCCCTAAAAAGTGAGCTGTTACATTAAATTTGATGCCAATAATAGGTATGGCAAAATCGCTTGAACGCACGAAAATTAGTTCTTTATAGAAGGTATGTTAACTTTCTAACATTTTCAAACTCCATTAGCCCCATTTTCCGCTCCGCTTAACGCTAAGATCATGTCCCCGCTTTTCTCATAGCCTTACTTAAACAAGGAATCGATTCAGCTATAAATCGGCAGCCATGGCGACACGACATGAATATTATTATGACTCGCATTTATTGTGGATTAGCCCAGCGCTGGGACTGCTCCAAATATGCCGTGTGGGACATTTTTATTTCTTAATTTATAACACCTAGATGTCAGGGGAAAATTATTTGGTTGGAGTCGTTTTCTAATAGTTATTTGCATGGTTTATGGGTATCAGAACCGCAAGTATAAGGGTTGTTTTAAGTGGACTGGGGTATCGTACCTCCATCTCCATCTACCCATTTTTATTTCCCCCTTACTCTTAGAAGCCATCACATTTTTTATTTGTAATTTCATGAAGGAGTTTTAAAAGGAGAAATATCTTAGTCCTTCCCCTAACTTTTTCCCAACTATATTGGGGTTGGCTTCCAGTCTAACCGGACGCAGCTGAATACCAGTGTTTTACATGGAGCGACTGCCTGTCTGTCCTCCACAATCCAGTAAGTGGGTAACACGATACCTCTTGGTAAGACTGGTTGTCAGACTTTCTCGCTTCTGAGTACCATAACGACTGTCAAAGATCTACGAATGATAACCGGTACTAACGGCTTTACGTGCTTTCCGAGTCACGGAGGAGTCTCAGTATGAAATGAATGGTCACCCATCCACGGACTGACCGCGTCAAGCGTAGTAATATCATTTTAAAATGTTGGATTTAAAAATGAAAGAAACATTTTTAATTGCTCACATTATAACATCATTCTACATAATAGAGCACTTGTGTTTGCCTTGTGTCTGGGTGTTGTTTATCTATTTATGTATGTATTTACAAAAAAAAAATGTATTTGTGTATGTATATCAGCTGTCTGACACCCATAGTACAGGGTCTCCCTAGTTTGGGGTCAGATGGCCGTGTGTGAAAATGTCCCCACATATTATTAAATTATTATAATATACAAAGTACTAACATTTTGCAATTAACGTGCCGATGAGCTTGCAAGTGCGGGGGCACATATCATGCAACAGGGTCCGGAGCCCTTCTGTGGTATACCGAAAAGCCTAGCTCAGAGCACCCTGACTAAAGCATGTCTCGAAAACTCCAGGAAGTTATGGAAGGAGTCTCCGGGCATGTTACACTCGAAAGCACTTATCAAAGCCTATGACAGAAGCCTTAGTAACCAAGTCCTAGCACTCAGTAGGAACAACTTGCGCATTGTAGCTAGAGTCATTACAGGACATTGCTGCTTAAACAAGCACATGTTCCACCTGGGGTTAAGTGCTACGCAAACCTGCAGACGCTGTAATGAGGCTGAAGAAACGCCACTTCACCTTCTGGGGGAATGCGGAGCACTAATGCACAAGCGCAACAATCATCTGGGCAAATACCTGTTAAGCCCGGATGAACTAATGGAGATCGCCCCAAAGCAGATCCTGCAGTTCATAACAGCTGCAGGGTTTGGCGGCGATCTCTAACCAACACAAGCGGCGATCACAATAGATCGACTCTGGTCGCAGTTATATCAAACCATTTTGCCCGCGACTGCGCTTGCGTGAGTTTTCATGAGGATCCTTAAATATTCGATTATCTGGGGGCACGGCAGTGCCCCCGCCAAGACGAGCCAAGCGAAGCGCAAGGGCACTGCCTACCTTTTCTCGAAGCGCTTCGTTGTTTTTTTGAACCCTTATAACTTGGGTTTAGATTATGCCAGATAAACAAAATTCTCGGAATATGATGTCAATAGTAGACTTATTAAGTATATAAAGTTTCAATTGCATAGCTCTTATACTTTAGATTTCATTGCTATCTAAAAAAGCCCGATATCGTCACTGACTCACTCACTGATGGTTATCAAAATTCTGGGGTACTTTCTGAAGTTCTAGACAGCTGAAATTTGGTATGTAAGCTAGTATTAGTACATGAACTACAAAAAAAATATTAAACTAGATAAAATTAACAAAATTAAAAAATATTGTCTTAAACAGGCAACTTACAAAAACAAGTGAAATCCCACCAAAAACATTTTCATGTAAAATGTTGCCAGGACGAGAGCAAATGGCTCGCACTATCAAAAAGTTATTAGATCTCTATCTATAATCTCTACTTTACTTGCCCTAACTTCACAAACTCTACACCTTAGTCAAAATATGTTATGTGACTGGGCTGTTTCGTTACAGCAAGAACTATTGTTTAACAGAGAAGTAATGAACAGTGAACACATTTTTCACCTTACTCACATGTAACGGTAGCGAAACGGCAAAGCTACATACATATTTTTACTAAGGAGTAGAGTTTGTGAAGTTAGGGCAAGTAAAGTAGAGATTATAGGTAGAGATCTGATAACTTTTTGACAGTGCGAGCCATTTGCTCTCGTCTTGGCAACATTTTACATGAAAATGTTTTTAGTGGGATAAAAATATAGCCAATCTGTGACACTATAACGTATCTTTCTAAAGGTCAAAGATTTTTTTTAAATCGGGTATTCCTTTTTTGAGTTTATCCATTAAAAACAAACATACAACAAATCAAATATTTTCTATTTACCTACAATGTTTGTTTAGATAGCCAAGTCTAAAACGCCGTATAGCCTTTTTAACGACGAGTTCAGAAGATCATGAAATCTTAAACTGACGTAAATATATCCAAGAAAGAAAATTATTTTACAGCAAAATTGAATCCCTAAAATCCAGAATCCCAATTATGTATAACGACTAAAGCCCGTCACAGACGTAGCTATAATATGTATTAATATACGTCAGACGTAGTATAATAGTAAGGCATATTAATATATATTTCAAAAATGTGAAACAAACAACGATCGCAGACGTAATACGGGCTAAAATATATTATTATATTATAGCTACCGTGTGTGGTGTGGTGGCTAGCCATAATATATATTATAGGTACGTATGTGACGGGCTTCATGAAAACACTCCGAATTTAAGCATATCACAATGTCGATGACAGGGCTGAGTAACAAACTATCCGAATAAATCTAGGATAATTAATGTCTAGCCGACGGAGACTGTCTCCCTACTCCTTGAAATATTAACTACTTAGTATTTACGAAGCCTAAAACCGTCGGCAAACTATGAACCGTCTGGAAAGTTCGAAACTAAACAAACCCTATTTATTTTATTAATCATACGAAGTACCAAAATACGAAATAGGTACTTTTTAAAAACGCTGCCCCACACTAGGAATTTGTCCTGTATCGTAACATGTAACACTCACTCGCACACACACACACACACACACACACACACACACAAACACACACACACACTCTAACACATACACTCTCGCAGACAAACACAATACGCTCAGAGGGCCTTGTGTGCGTCTGTCTACTCGATCGCGTTAACGTCAACTCCAATTGGTATTGAAAACTGGAGCAGCGCAGTCTAGTAGCAACAATAGGAAACACAATCATTTCATACAAATTGACATAAGCCATAGTTTACGTAAACGCGATCGAGTTCGAATACAAACTCACACTAGGCCCCTATGTTCACACTCGAAACATATCCTCATTAACATCCCATGTTTTTTTTTCTTACAGTTTTTGTTAACTAGAATGAGTAATAAATAATACTGTACTATGGAAGAGCGGAGTCTCCTAACCTAACACAGACATTGTTTGCTTAAAAGGAGGCTTCTAACACAACCCTTTTTGTAAACTGAAGCATTAATAAATATTATCTATACAAATAAATAAAATTAAAGTGTCTGTTTGTAATGTCCAAATAATAGCTTTATACTAAATGCATATGAAAGTAAGTATGGTACCTATCCCAAAAAAACTATTTTTAAAATTTTTGTCTGTCTGTCTGTCTTTCTGTCAGTTTGTTCCGGCTAATCTCTGAAACTGCTCAACCGATTTTGATGGAACTTTCACTGGCAGATAGCTGGTGTTATAAGGAGTGACTTAGGCTACTTTTATTATAGAAAAAAATAGGGTTCCGTACAAAAATATTAAAACCCCTCAAATCCATGCAAAAATAATTAAACCCCTGCTGACAACCGACAATTACGCGGACGAAGTCGCGGGCATCAGCTAGTCTATAAATATATAAAAGCGAAAGGTCACTCACTCACTCAACACGAAATATCGAAAACCGCTTGACGTATAAAGATGAAATTTGGCAGGGCGGTAGTTTATAATTAGGTAGTTAGTAGACGTCCGCTAAGAACGGATATTGCGACGGGGCCGGATTAAGGAGGTCTAATGGTTCTCGCAAATAAATACCGGGAACGAAGTCGCGGGCAGCAGCTAGTTATTATATAAACTCACATACACAAACATCCAGACCCGGAACAACTATCTGTAGCCCATATTTGATCCGTGCGGGAATCGAACTCGTGACACGCAGTGCAGCAGCCAATTAATCACCCACTACGCCAACCGTGTCATTAGCTACTTTCATACTATTTTGATCGGTATCTGCTACTTTTTAACCGACTTTAAAAAAAGAAGGTTTCTCAATTCGACACTTTTTGTTGTATTTGAGCACGCATAATTTTTTTCAGTGTAGTCTGATTTCGATTACTTATTCCTTTTTTAATCGATAGTGTACCTTAAAGTTGATCCTTTATTTTAATGTAGGTAATTATTCCGAACCTTAAAGATGGAGATTTAAGGGATGGCTTAAAAATTTTTGGTGCTGTTTCGTGATTAATTTATATGATGTAGGCCCTAAAAAGCGAAAAAAAACCTTTTTTACAAAAAGAACAACCGCCTTTAAAAATTAAAAAGTAAAAATAACTTTAAATTCGCATTTCGGTGGCAATACAAAACAACAAATGAAAACAAAGCCGCGCTTGCGAAATTAAAGTTATTTGTTTACTTTTAATTTTTAAAGGCGGTTGTTTAATAATAATAATAAGGCTTTTTAGTAATAAGTTTTTATCTGAAAATACTGACAAAAATACTACCAGAAACCTAGACATAAAATTAGGTACTAACATAAATACTAGCTACAGCAAATCTTAAGGGTCAAAGCTCTCAAATTATTTAGGAATGGCCTGCAATAAACCTTCTCTATTTTCAGGGACTTAGGTTTCGATCCCAGCTTACGACAGTCGCATTGGCCATACTTCATATTTTAACTCATACCAAACCAGAAACAGAAAAATATCTAGAGAACGCTATCAAAGTAAAAGTCAAATTATTTATTTCAATTAAACCATTAAAAAATACTTTGGAACGTCATTTAAAAGTCGTGTGGTACGAATAGAACCACCCCATTTCTGCCCGTGGGTGTCGTAGAAGGCGACAGAGGGATATTGACCAGAGGATGGGTAGCAGCGTCCTTCTGAGTACCATAACACCTACTGCGATCGGCAACATGCATTGGCCAAGTATGGCGATTACGGCTGAATCCTCGCTTGGGGGAGACCTATGCCCAGCAGTGGGCGCCTAGAGGTTGACATGATGATGAGCTCGATGCAAGTAGTTTTTATCGAGTAACATAATAGCTAGCGCCAATATGTGAGAACATAGGTGAAACGAACTATTTTAAACGAAGTAAAATTCGATATGAGATAGGATTCGAATTCGCGGGCGATTTCTTACAGAACTGCACTACAGTTAAGAAATACCCCCTTTCTTTAAGAACACAGCACGTCCTGCTTTCATTACTTATGGATAGGCAGATGTCACACCCCATGCTCTTCAACTCCCTAAGGACGAGTTTCACGACCAAAAGTCGACGAACTTTCACCCATCAACAGACATTTTTACGCCAGCACGACGCTTGCAGAATACATTTAAATCACTACAGTACGTATAGGATTCTCCTGTGTTGTACATTCGTTTAAAAAAATATTAATAATATAAGCATCCTTTTGTCAAGTAACCATGCCTTCTAATTTTAATCATTTGGGCCGTTTTTTATTCTTGAAAAACGTTGCCCCACACATTTCTCCTGTGGTTTAGAGACATGTAAACTCACAAATACAAAGTACTAGACCCTGAAGAACTACCTGTAGGCCATACAAATAATTATTCCGTGCGGGAACCGAATCCGCGATGCCAATCGTGGTGTCAAACTTTTAGACTAACTGCTGAAAGAGCTTTTAGTGACACCTCATAAGTCAAATCATTTATTTCAGTTACACCAGGGTTTCTTAAACTTTTTGTAGCCATGGACCACTTTCACAATTAAAAAAAAATGACGGAACCCTATCAAACAACAATAAAGGAAAAGAAAACAAACGTTATTTTGTGTTCGTGACCTTGGAAAGCTGAGTTTACTACCTACACAATTTTGTAATAAATATGTTGTGAGCTAACTGACCTACTGCGGACCCCTGATACATATGCTACGTGGACTCCACTTTAAGAAACCCTGAATTAGACCATTAAAAGGCACTTTATGACGAATTGTTTCTCAAACTATTTAATTTACATCCTCTTAACATAAACAGTTCACCTTCATCTTCACTCCTTAACAGTCCATTTTTTGCTGTTCTCCGCTAAGACCTCGTACTTTCACTTCTTTGTCCAAAAAGTCCTGCATCTCCAAAACTCGAAAGCCTTGAATCGTTTTGGGTCATCGTATCTACCGACGTTCATTTTATTGTATGCATTCCTTTGTTGTCTTTAAAGATACTAATGAAAAGTCCATTTTGTTTACCTTGTTCTATTGTGACCTTGAATTTTCGAATATTTTCTTTGTTGTCTATCGTTGAACTTAAAATATAAAAATTAAAATGAAAATCGCAAGATAATTCCGCGCATCATAAATTCATAAGCAATTGTTAACTCTATTTTTGTCGTATTTTAGTTCATTATCAATTAATATTTTGAGCGTATCGTGCTCTCTCTGCTCTGAACGTAAAACGCGACTCCGTGCATCCTCTTCATATCCTTGATCTCCACCTTTTATAAAAAAAAAAACTCCACTCAAATTACCAAATCATCAGCAGTCAAATCTTCACACCCTCAACATTTAGCGTCCTCCGAAGGTCACTGATCTCCAACCTGCGGCTGCAAATATTCGCAACACTCCACTAGGAGATACGATTTCGTCTATCTCTTTGTTGTCTGGGAAAAGATAGGTGCTACCACGGACCTCCGAACCGGTGGTAACCTTACTCGAATTAGAGTGTAAACAGTTGTTTTGGTTTGTAAGTGGGGCTAAATCACTAGTGGTCTGGCATTTATGCTGAACTGGGCTTTATTGGCACAGTTGTAGGGCACACAATGATGATATTTTTTTCCATTTGGTTCTTGTGTTTCACAAAGATTGTGGAAATAAACTTTTATCGGTACTTTCTTTTGTTAAAACTCTGTCGCTTGAAGTATTTCGTCATAATATTGATGTTCAATGGTATGGTATAGGGTTCTCATTGAGGGACTGAAAATCACGTTGGACCTCCTTCAATACGTATACCAGAGGTACGTTGAGTGCCTGAAAGGTTTCTTTTAGACCTCACATTATAAGGCCTCCTTCTTAGAAACTATTTGGAAGTAGTTTTAGTATTCATGAGGTAAATGAATGATGTATCAAATACTAACCCACTTTAAGAGTTCAAAGAGCTTCTATGGTTTTGGAAGAATTTCTCATGATCAATGAAGCCGTCTATTTCAATACTTTTTTGTATTTCTAACCATTTAGCGTCTCCCCTCGCCCTAACAACAAACACAGATCATGGTTCAAACAAAAAACTGTTGAAATGAGAATGAATTTCCATAAATAGAAAACAATGGTAAGGAATTTCATAGTATGTAAATTATTTTTCTTTTTAAATATTTTAACTTGGTCTTCGATTCGACGCCACGTTTATTCATAATTTAACACGTATTTATTCTATAGGGATGTCTGCTGCAGGTTTTTTTCTATTCTTTGCATTGTCTTGGGCTTCATTATTTTAGAATATTGCTTAGATTTTTAGCACAGGCGCATCTGGTTGTCAACTTGATTTGAATAAGATAAGAAACGATGCGACTACGTTTGCGATACAAGCCTTTAAGATTGTTTAATTAGATCTGGAAAGCTTAAAAAGATTTTTTTTTTTTTTTATATTGTTATAGGCTTGCGTTTGACCGCAACTCACAAATTACAACAATCTGCCTAGCCTTTTTCTTGCTATGTTGTTTCCAGTCTAAAACCCGTCACATACGTAGCTATAATATATATTATAGCTAGCCACCACACCACACACGGTAGCTATAATATAAAAAACTTGAGAGGTGTCAAGGGACACCCGGATGGAACGAAGTTCCTTTCGATTAATTAGTGAAGGAATTTTATTACAATTTTATTACAATTCCTTCACTAATTAATGTGATGCGTTAAAGTGAATTTAAGTGGCTTTAAGCCAGGGCAAAAAAAAAGCGAGGAATGAAAAGTTATTATGGCTGCTTACATTGTAAGTAAGTAATTTTAAAGATTAACATTTTCTAACATGTTAGTACAATGCGTAGTTATTTAGATAGAAAGACCAATAAATTATTTCTGCGCCATCTATTGGCCGTTCGTAATTCGATCTCGAAGAGCACAGTTGCGCCAATAACGTTAATAGATGGCTCTTAAATCAAATGAATGACGAAATGTCAAATGTCGTGACAACTTTTCGTAAGAATTTTTTCCGTCTAGCCCCCTTTCACAACGCGCGATAAGGAACTTCGTTCCAATAATATATATTCGCCCTTATTACGTCTGCGATCGTTGTTTGTTTCACATTTTTGGAATTTATATTAATATGCCTTGCTATATCTGTCCACATATTTTGGTGACGTAGTAAAAATATATATTATAGCTGATCGTAATTTGCCTTACGTCTGACGTATATTAATATGAATTATAGCTACGTCTGACGTATATTAATATATATTATAGCTACGTCTGTGACGGGCTTAACAGGTATCTGGTATAGTATATACTATACTTCTTATGTGTAATCCATGTCATTCATCATCATTTTTTTTTGTTTTGTTGGCGTTTGTTACAACTTGTTTTAAAAAATACATTTCGTTTTCGTAGAATTTGCTAAATAGGACAGCATAGGATGCAGCTAAATACCAGTGTCTTACATGGAGTGACTGCTTATCTGACCTCCACGACCCAGTAACACAAAACCCCTTAGTAAGACTGGTTGTCAGACTTTCTGGCTTCTGATTGCCCTTAACTTCTGTCTAAGATCTACGACTGACAGCCGAAACCAACGGCTTGCAAAAAAAAATGCCCTTTTTTAAAGGCTCGACATTGTTTTGGAAGCTATAAAATTAACTTCGACTTCTCTTTTCACACCCTAAAGAGTGTATAACATAATTCGCATACTAACTACTACACCGTATTACTCGACCCTCCGCGCGAGGACAATATTCCAAAAACTTTCCACATTGGGTCCAAAGTCTGAGACATTTTGACCCTCCCAAAGTCATATTAGGAAAACCGTAAAAAAGTTCCAAAATTTTCTTACTGCTTTATCGGATCAAATGTCGCGGTAAAATTATATTTTTCCCAAACTTTTGTTTGATATGTCATTTATTATTCAAATTGAAGTTTTTTGTTTCGAGAATTGTGTCGAACGGTTTCGTTTATCGTGAGTAAATCAAAGGTTTTGCTGAAATTGTTTTATGTTTCTCATGTGTTGAAAAAATATTTAATAAATATTTTTCGAAACCAATATTATAAAGAGAAAAGTTTAGATTTTTTATTTAAAATCCTTGCATGAAATGGAAGCTACATTATACCTGATGGCTATTTTTTATCATTAAAAAATTAAGAATCCGTAATTAAATTCACGAGGACGAGTTCGCGGGCATTGCAATAGTTGAAAATAATTATTAAGGCAGTTAGATTTATTTCGGATGCAAAAGATGTCAAACCGTCATGTTTATTTCTCTGTTATAAGAATTACCTGGCGCTGGATAATTGATCCGAACTGACATATTTCCTATGTCTATTATTATTTTATCTTCTAATCCAATCTAAAAAAAAAGCGAGAGGTCATTTCACTCATTACGAAATATAGTTTTTTTTTTTTTTTTTTTATGTGACCACTCGCAGCGCACCGACTCTCTGAGGGTGATGCTGCTTAACCGGACAATCCTGTGGTGGCCGAAACTTACTTTAAGGCCCCCAGCCAGGACTTACAAACTAAGGAGATTTATTAAATGAACAGACACTACCAGTTGGTCTCGAGGCTTTGGGTCGGATCTATAAACGAAATATCGAAAACCGCTTGACGTATAAAGATGAAATTTGGCAGGGAGGTAGTTCATAGTTAGTAGACGTCCGCTAAGTACGGATTTTGCGACAGGGCCGGATGAAGAAGGTCTAATGGCTCTGGCAAGTAAACACCGGGAACGAAGTCGCGGGCAGCAGCTAGTATATAAAATTCTCGTGTCACAGGGTTTGTAACAAAACTCCTCCGAAAAGGCTTGACCGATTTTTTTGAATTTTTTTGAGTAAGTATATTTATTTGATAGGTCTGAGAATTATAGGCCGTAGGCTATTTTTTTTAATTATTTGGCAAAACAACGGGCTCAGCTAGTTTACTGTATGGATAAACTTACAAACCACATAATTTGTAATTTATATTCAGCGTAAAAAAAATAAAACTTCACATACCTATTCATACGTAGCCATCTTGAAAACCGATGCCAACGTAACAACCATTTGGCGCGCAAATTGTAGACTACACAGTTTTCCCTCGTAAACGTCAATTTACGCGCGAAAAGCAACTGTTACGTTCTTGTTTTTGTTTTGTCACATAAACGACATTGACGCCAAGTTAAATCTTCCAGATTAAGTTTAATCTTTAAGCGACATTAAGCTGTTTCAAGTCAGTGTAACTTTGGAGGTTGAAGTTGATGTGACGAGCTGATAATCTGTTGTCACAAATATTCAAACTTTGTTTACTTACAATATAAGACCTTTACATTGCTATTCGAAAACGTAAGGATCGATCAGTTATGGTTAAACTACGCTTGCCGCGGTCTGTCAGTAGATGGGTGACCGTTCATTTCATACCGAGACTCCTCTGTACCTCACTTAAAGCCTAGTTTAGCCTTTCTATCATTGAAATAGTTTTGTAATGGACCAGGACTTCTAGAGCTTCTTAGAAACTGAAAACAAATGAGCTTTAACTCATTTGAATATTAGTGCCTCAATTTTGCCATTAATCACTTATTTCTCTTTATTCTAAGTAAAATGGCTCCATTTACCGCCCACTACCCTTTACCACATCAAAACAAATATTATCTACTAAATAGTTTCTAGCCGCGACTTCATTGTCGTAAAATTCATAATATAATACCCAAACACTTGGTAATAGCTTAGCTTTTTCCTTCTAATTCTTGAAGTCGAACCACTACTCTCATAGATTACCACTTACAATCAAACAATATTCTACCTTTTTATAATACAAGTACAAACTACTTTAGGTTTTCCAAACGAAAAACCACATAATCCTCCGCAAACACCGAAGTACTCGTATAAAGCAAACTTTCAACTTTTAATTCGCGCCAAGTTTCCCAAGTACAGTAAGTACTCAGTTCGACATTCGATTAGAATAGTAAACGGCGCTGTGGGGGACAGACGTCCCCCTGTCTGCGACTGTACGCCCTAGCCCCGAGCCCCGACGCCCTTTGCCCTTTCGCAAAGATCAACTTTGATTAATGGTGTAGATGCGGATCAATTTTGGCGGGAAAAGGTTTTTACCTAGACTTGCGTTTCTACGCCTCTACTTAGAAAAAATCATGGCGATATCCATAAATTCCTTTGTATGAAAAAAATAATTATTTAGAGGGTTTAAAATATTTTCCAATGTGAAGAATACATTACCAGGAGTAGATTGATATACTTACCATATTTTTAAACCCCCCATAATTAAAATATTACGAAATGAAAGTAGTAGAGGACATGGTAGGTACGTAGATCACTTCTTGTTTTAGATTATTATCCATAACATCTTTCTCGACGTGTCAGTCCACACGTCGGACCTGCTTAATCTAGAACAGTGTTCATCACATAACCATAACCAATTCAAACAAGGTTGTATTGCTTGTATCAAGCCTGAATCTCTACAGTACAACTAAATTGACTGTTGTATGTTTCGTTACATATCCTACTTCTTCCTACACCTAATCCTAACCATGAACGCGAAATTTAGAGCATATAAAAGATATTGATCTAGCTTAAATCATAGGATGAAGTTCCATTGTCTCGAACCAAGCGCTTTGCATTCACATTTATTGTGCGAACTGCCAGACTGTGGAATTCAAATTCAAATTCAAATCTTTATTGCATATCACATGTGTATAAACGGTCTTAATAATTATTATAATATTATATTTCACATGGACCCTGTCGGGCACAACAATATAATAAAATATGAGTAGTAGCACAATAAAAGAAAACAAATAAAATAATATAATTAAAAATCATTAAAAATTCAATTCAATTAAAATAAATAATGTCACAAATTAAAATTAATGTCATCTAAATTCAATTACAAGCTCAATTAAATATAATCATATAAATAAATAATATTAAAATCATGATCATCCCAATTCGATGTTGTCATTAAAAAAATCATTTAGTGAGTAATAACATTTATCCACCAATAGTTTTCTAAGCCGTTTATTAAATATTTTGTCATTTTGTTCCTCCTTTATGTCATTTGGTATTTTATTATATATTTTAATTGATGTTATTCACTGCCTGCCTCTCTATTTCCCGATACATATAATCTGGGTATCTTCAAGGCACGAGTGAACCGGTTTATCCTAGGCAAGCGTGCTCCACCTTAGGCCGCATCATCACTTAAGATCAGGTGAGTTGCGGCCAAACGCAAGCTATAACAATATAAAAAAAGAATATTTTTTATCACGTTTTTGTGGTCCCATGAAATAAACTTTGGCGCGGAAGAAGTCGCAAACGGAAGATAATCATGACTATAGTTGTTTTCGTTTTGTATATACTTATTTAACTTCTCTTGTAAGTCAGTTCATATGCACATATGCATATGTTGCCAAAATAAACCTAGCCAGATAAGATAAATACGTGAAAATACACGAAGTATGCAACTGAATCATAGCGAATCAATAGCCAGACATATTTGATTCCAAAAAATTAAAAAAAATATTCCACTACCACACATCCCCATGGGCAACACCGCACACAAAATCTAGTTCAAACAACAAAGCTTTAATTTAGTAAAATTACGTCATCACTCACCGCTAATATCTCTTGAGGGTAAAAAAATCAGCGCCGCCGTCGCTTCTGTAATTTCGGTCGTTAGTCTGGGGCAAACGTCTCGCCGGGCCGGTACACCCGCACCGAGCGGCCCCCGGCGCCCTTACCCTGCCCTTAAACAGGATACAACAACCAAATTTTACCTCACTTTAGTATTTTTAACTAGGTACCATAACAGAACGCCTACCCTATGTTTAAAATCTACCTCCTAAATCGAAGTAGTTAGTTTTAATTTTGTTACAGATTTGAGGTGATTTTTCTTTGTAATGTCTGTTTTCTACGAAAAAAAACGTACCGAACTTTCCCGGCGTCCTTTATTTGCCCGTACACCCGGATTCGCTGATTTAGGTGTCGACGTTTTAAGTTGCTTTGAGGTCGATCAGCTCAAAAAAACCGCTTTTAATCTTGCTGTGTGAACAATTTAATGCTGATTCTTCTGTGAAATTCGACGGTTTTGTTTGTCGTAAGTGCTTGCGTACCGAAGCCTTCCTTCGTCCTTATCCTGTCGTCACTAAGACGTCTCCTACATAGACAATAATCTCTGGTCATTTGTTAAACAACAACAAGAAATTAAACTTACATGGCATGACATAGAGAGGGCGTAGAAATTTTGTAGTTTCGCACAGATTTCTTCTACGTCTGTCTTGAAGAACCAGAAATTCTTGGTCTTTGCGGTCTTGTTACCACAAGTGCGGCTGTACTGAGATCTTAGCTCGTCCTTATCATGTCCTCAGAGCGGAATACTTGGCTGAGTGTTCCCAAGAATAGATCCCCGGGGATGTTTGAGAGGTGTCTGAGGAATAGCAAGTGTGGCTAACGTTACATGACGTTGAATATGAAATGGTGTTTATTTAGTTGGTTTTGCGTTACTTTTTGGGGTGTTAAATTATTCGGTTTAAAAAGAGGCCGATGTTGTCTACAGGAAAAAACAGACAAACAGTAAAAGGTCAAGGATGATTAAATGGAAAGTTAGTTCACGGAGAGATAAAACCAGTCAGGGTATATCAATTACTGCAAATTGTTTTTTTGGCAAATTTTTCACTTTCTCATTTGTATCGTAAATGGTTGTTAAATAAATGTGGCTACTATAAACTGCAATCGTAATATAAGCAATATTTGTGCATTACTCGTAGCAATTGCTACAATTGCTTTTAGGTCTGCCGATACGATCTAACACGTGAAAATTTCAAAAGCCAGAAAGTCTGACAACCAGTCTTACCAAGGGGTCGTGTTACACAGTAACTGGGTTGTGGAGGTCAGATAGGCAGTCGCTCCATGTATACTGGTATATGTGTACTGGTATTCAGCTGCATCCAGTTAGACGGGAAACCGACCCTAACATATTTGGGAAAGGACTGGGCAGATGATGAACGCTAATGTATTTTAAATCTTCTCTGAGCATAAGTTTTGGATGTACATTGCACTGTTATACCTGGATAGAATAACACATTTGGCTTATTAAATTAGTTAAACGTAATTATTTAAATAGGGTATTTTACCAAAAAAATCTAATTAGTCTGTTAAATAGATTTCCAAAAAATATTGGACACGTGTTTTTTTCTTTAGACGATACAGTGCGTCGAAAACTGTGTCATTACTAAGTCAGTACACTTTTACTGGCGAAGTGACGTCACAAACCCCCACTTGTGATCTTTGATGCGTTTTGTCTTCGTCAGTTTTTATTGATTTGATAAAACAAAAATACGTATCCAATATTTTTCCATAACCTAACTGACGGACTAATTAGATTTCTTTGGTAAAATACCCTATTGTTGTGAGATTGTGGGCTGTTGTTTTTTTTTGGAATAATTAAGCTAAATTATTGTTATTATTATTAACCCCCCATTTTTTGCGGGAGGCCTATGTTCAGCAGTGGACGTTTTCCGGCTGATGATGATGATGATTGTAGCATTGCATCACGTTGTACATTAAAAAAAATATGTGAAGTGTTTATTATTGAAATAAAGAGCCTTTTATTCTTAGATAAGACCGTAATAATATTTGAATTGGTAGTAAGAAAAATATAAAATATATATGCTTACAAAAGTTTTTTCGTCAACTGTCTCGCCCTCTGAGTAGGTACAGATGTACCGAGCTCCCGAAGCACTTGACGGGACCTCTACCAGGACCATAACTTGTCAGGCGGCTGAAGCGGATTGTGGTAGGCTTTTCTTCTTCTTTTTAGCGTATCTATGGCAAACACGGAAGTGTATCATGTGTGTGTATGTGTGCGTGTAAATGTGCGAGTGTTTATCGTACCATTCAGACCAACCGGCTCGCATCGGGCCGGGCCGGGCGGCATTTTACAATGCGGTAAAGAACAGTAAAGTAAAGTAAAGTAAACAGTAATTACAGTTCATATTTGTATGCAACTTATGCATAGTTACCTCCGACGGCATCACGCGACGCGTCGCGACGTGTCGCAGAATGCTTTCGGCTGTCGCGACGGCCGACCGGCCCCGACCGGCTCCGAACGGCGCTGTCAGCATCCAATCGGCTGCCGCCGTTCGGAGCCGGTCGGCCGTGCATCGTGGAATACGAACGGAGATTATGGTGCAGCAACTAGCGAATCATTCAAGTTGTGTTCTTCAAGCGACAGTTTCAAAAATGGATACGGAAGAAAAACTAATTTCTTTGTACGCTTGGAGTGCGTACGGATTCCAGCGGACGCTGTCGGCTGCCGCGGCACGCGTACGGCTACCGCGGCAGCCGTACGTATGCCGCGGTAGCGGTACGGCTCCGACGGACGCGTTCGGCTGCCGGCCGCGGCACACGTACGGCTCCGTTCCGATGCGGCGCGACGCGAGCCGGTTGGTCTGAATCGTACCTATGAGTGAATTGTGTTTGTTCTTGTCAGATTCCTTGTTTGGCCCAAAATTTAGCCACGGCAATGCTATCCGGTGACGCAGTCATTAGGTCCGCATGAGCATGAGCAGGGCCTCAAGTCTGCTATTACAATATCTAAGTGTCAGAATGGTCTATCATTAATTTAATAATTGTTGATTTTGACAAGTTTGGTAATCTACTAATATAATGGCGTCATTACGACTTTCCAATGGTCAACCACTGACACGCCATTGAAAGAAATGTTATAGAATGGTAATCTCGTACAAAATGACAACTGAATTACTGACTTAGGCGGTAATCTGCTAAAATTTTCTGCTGACAATTCCTTTGATCAGTGAGCTACCATTAAAACGTCATTGTGCAGTCATTGCTTTTAATTCGACCGACCAATGATTGACCATTAGGAATTTAGCAGATTACGAACTTTTAGCAAAATGACAATGGGATCGTGTTGGAATGACGAAATTATAAAAATAGCAGACTTGGCCCCCAGGTGACAGGGCTACGGCGTAACATAGAAGGTGGACCATGGTCTGCGGGGAGACTCCACACAGTCACTGAACACGGGCATGATATTTCATCATCAGGCTTTACTAAAAAAATAACAATATAGCAGTAGGTTATTTAGTAGTTATTTGTTAATTTGTATGTAGTTCGGAGAAGCGGTGAATACTCCTGCACCCTGCGGTGCTATTCTGTTACAATCTTCCTCGGTGAACACCTAGGTGAAGTGAGCTGACATTCGATTGGTGGTGCTTTGTAAATCCCTAGCATCGGTACAGATGACAGCTCCCTTCACCTAGGTGTTCACCGAGGGAGATTGTAACAGAATAGACATGCAGGTCATAGGCAGAGGTGGAACATCGCGGTGGTTTTAGCTGGTAAGAGCTTGCGCACATTGGCGACATGACACGGCAAGGAATCTTTATGTATCGTAGCATAATAAACCTTAAAATCACGAACTTATAGTTGAAATTTAAATAATAATCGTTGAAGCTACAAACTCAAATGCTTTACGATGTCGAGTCCTCCTTGACAATTCAAAAGTGCCTGTAAATGGTTTAATCGGAATAAATGTTTTGATTTTAACTTTGACTTTGACTTTGAACTGTAATGTCATGAGGTTAAGGTATATTATGTTTCGTCACCTTAAGCTTTAAGGCCCGGTGCCCATTGTCGGCATCGGCATGGCAAGGTATTTTTAGGCGACGAATAAAAATATTAAATAAAGTTGAAATTTCAATACATGGCATGCCTAAGCAATGTATTGTTTTTGTACTTACGACGGTTAACATTGAAATTTTACCTTTATTTCCATACCTGTAAATTATATTTTTATTCGTCGCCTGAAAATACCTTGCCATGCCGATGCCGACAATGGGTGCCGGGCCTAAAAGTCCAGCACGTCCCTCCGTCACCTCCACAATGGAGTAAGTCCATGAGGATTTCCACCGCGCACAAAAATAAAAAAAAGGTTTGTATGTCGTGAAGGCTCCGGAGTATTGGTTTTAAGGCTAGGTACCTATGTGATTTTTATAATTCATATGTACTTACTAGGTTTATCTTGGACATCTGTGAAGGAAAACATCGTGAGGAAGTCTGAACTTATAATTAATATAAGTCTGAAATCGCCAATCTGCGTGGTGATCAATGCTCGTGTCTTCTCTGTACGAGAAGGGGCCTTTTTGCCCAGCAGTGGGACAAATACGTTGAAGTTGCATTTGGCTAAACAACAATAATAAATTTAACTTAGTTTAATACGATAGAAGTTAGAACCAACGACGTTAACCACGGATATCTATGACAATAAATACGGAGGACATCGTCGAGTACCTACGTGCGCCGAAACACCAAGTACACGCCGAAAGTGCAGCTGTTGGACTCGCTTCGTAACGTCAACTTCAGGGCGTTTGTGGTGCGGTTAAACGCCTTATTCACCATCCATCTTACTGTACGTCCCGCCAAGGTCATACACGATGCACGATGCAAAAGTACCGTGAAAAAAACAATTAATAATAATTATTGACGTACAGCAAGCTTATTCACGGTCGTTTTACACCGTGCATCGTGCATGACCTTGGCGGGACGTACAGCAAGATGGATGGTGAATAAGGCGCATTACCAACGTGTTACCTGCAGCTCGTCATGGTAGAGGTCTTTTGGCCAAAGGACGTGGTGTTCCGTCGCTTCCGCGGACAAGTGACACACGATCGCACAGTGAAGTGAAGTGACTAACATAGGCATAAGTTCCTATACTAACACGTAATGTAATATAGTTACAGTACGGTCAACGTAACTTGGCGCGTCTGAAGTTAGCCGATTAGTTGCGCAGTAGACAATTGCGTTCCTAAAAATTCAATTGCGCAGCCAAACAGCTAACTTCAGACGCGCCAAGTTACGTTGACCGTATTGTATGTATGTTATTCCATAAGGTATATATTGTATGGGTCTTTGTTACCTGAATTAAATGATTATTATTTATTTATTTTATTTTAAGACTACGTATCATTATTTTATTTTAATTTGTTCTTTTAAAAAAATTAAATTGTTAAAACCGCAAACCGCAAGTTATTATTATTTTATTATTCGGACTTTCGGAGTTCGAAATGGATAAAACCAACACATACGCAATCCTTTTCAAAATCTAAACATAATTTTAATTGTATTACATTCTTACAATAATAGCGTAAACCGTAAGTTTATTTATTGCTACTTAATTGAAGAAATTTTTCCGGTAAGCACCATACCTGAAAATTTGTTACTAATAAAATTATTAATTCGAGCATAAAGGAGCTAACTGAAGCTTGTTTTTATGCTGTATATTTAACCCGTAATAGGTAGATAAGTACTTAGAATTTTCACCGAGTGTGTATTACTATAGCCGTTATTAAAATAAATACTTAATAAAAATAAAATAAAGTTGAACTTCGTGCCCCAAAATGGGGAGACGCGGCCGCGGTAGACCACGAAAGAAATGGCGGGACGACATATTGGACCGCGTTCCTTAAAGGCTTATTACACTATACAATTTGTAGGAAATCAATTTAGGAACTTAAGTTGTTAGCTAGTGATCACTCTACACTAAATTGAATTCTAAACTAGACCAATTAGAATTCAATTTAGTAAACCACCAATTTATACTAAAACCCCGGCCAGACTGTTGTAAACAAGCCCTCCACATCGGTCTCGACCGGCGGTTTACAACAGTGTAAACGCTTGTTTGCAACAAAAAGTCGTTTGACCTTCAACAACCTCTGTGGACGGACGCGCGTTGTAAACCGCGTGTGGATACCGCCGTTGTAAGCAAAGAGTCGACAACACACTGAGGTGGGAGCCTTGTTGTAAACCAGTGTGGACGCAAACACCAACCGTGGACTCCACAAGCCTCCTACCAAGGTTACCCCTGTTGGAAGCTTGTTTATAACAGTCTGGCCCGGCCTTAAATCGGATTCAATCTATTCTAACTGCGATTACACCTGCCGATTTCCTAAATTGATTTCCTACAAATTGTATAGTGTAATAAGCCTTTTATGAATTGGAAAGACTGCGAACAGTCGAGACCGATAAGACGAATGGAGGGAGACCTTTGCCCTGCAGTGGGGCAGTATGGGCTAAATATAATAATAGTACAAAATTAATAGGGGGTGGGGTCTCATTTAAAGGTGCGTACGGATTAGAGGCAGCCTCGGGGTGCGCAGCCTCGCCAGTCGCCACGCACGGCTCGTGTGTGGGCTGCCTCGGTACAAAATTAAAACAACACGAGGCAGCAGGCCGAGGCAACTTGCCTCGGGTCGAACCACGACGGCGCGACATTCAAAATGGCGCCGGATCGTCTTTACAGCTGATTTACTTCTGCGTCTGTCATAGTCAAAAAACCGACAACTGATGGCTCGCGCCGCCGCAGCGCGGCAGCCTCGCGCGAGGCACGCCTCGGGCTGAGGCGCGTACGCACTTGAGGCAACAGGGCGAACCGTGCGTGCCTCGGGTAAGGCTGCCTCTAATCCGTACGCACCTTTATAGGTAACGTGTTTTTTTCGCCGTTTTTTGCTAGTTCTTATTAATGTACAGTCAGTTAAAGTGCTAACAGACGATCGAACCGTCCGCCGAACAGAGGAAGACAGCATCATAATATGCTAGAAGCACTTAGGAGTACAGAATTCTCTTTCTGACATATAGCGCTGTCTCTCTCTGTTCGGTGGACGGTTCGATCGTCTGTTAGCACTATTATACTCGTAGCAATTAGCTGATCCACCTATGTAAATGGTTGAGATTTTTTTGAATTCGAATATAATTGTTCAATTATATAATTAACCTGTGGGGTGTCCGGGCTAGAATAGCACCCCCCCATTTCATCCCGAGGGTGTCGACGAAGGCGACTAAGGGAAAATCCGGAAGTCGGGCAGCAGCGGCTTCCGTGTACTTAACAACCTCACTGCGGTCCCCAAGACGCCTGCCAAGCGTGGGGATTATGGCAACGCCCCCCATTTATGGGGGAGGCCTTTGTTCAATAGTGGACATCTTCAGGCTGATGACGAATTTTTTTTATATTTCATTTACGTTGCTCAAATAGTAGAAGTAGGTATCTAAAAGACTTATAAAATTCTATCGATTCGTATTCCAATAAAAAATCTCAACCATTTACATAGGTCAGCTAATTGCTGTAACTGAGAGTACAGTAGTACGGAACCCTACATATTTATGCGAGACCGACTCGCACTTGACCGATCTTTCTTTACCTATAGGTGTACTAGCTTTTGCCCGCGACTTCGTCCGCGTGAATGTCGGTTATCGCGGATGCAGACCAAGTCGCGGATTAAAAAGTAACCCATGTCCTTTCCTAAGGTTTAAGCTATTGTCATACCTAATTTCATTAACATCAGCTCAGCCGTTTCATCGTTAAAGCGTAACAGACAGAGTTACAGCATTTACATATAATATTAAAGTATAGATAAGCTATACCCTGTTCACAATGAGATTAGACATTTACTCAAACCTTTTTTACAGTCCGTTCAACCGATTTTGACTTATATTGCGTTGGTAGTATGACAAATGGCAACTGCGGTAAACAGTTGCTACTGTAACCACTTTTTTGCCTCTAATGTCATCCTTAAGCCGAATAGAAGTCAAAATCGGTTGAAGGGACTGTAAAAAAGGTTTGTGTTTATGTCTAATCTTATTGTGAACAGGGTATAGGCCCGCTAGAAGGCCGCGTCTCATTCCTCTTATGAAAAGTCATTGTTATAGACCAAACATCGCACAAGTGTAGGACACATTTTATTACCTTGTAAAGCTGATAGGTCAATTTTATTTATAAAGGCTGTTTACTATAAAATATGTACTTATAATAAACAGTTTTATGGCTACTTAAATGCGAAGTACTTTTTTATGGAAATTCTAATATAATATAGGTCTGTTCTATGAATTAATTATTTATTACTATTGCGCGAGAGTATTTGAAAGGAATAAAAATGTCACGTTTGGGGTGCCTAAAAGGTCTGTTATTTTTTATTTTATTTAGAAATCGTGTTGTGAATTTCTTTAGGAAGTAGACCTACGTCAAACACATTGATAATAATAATAATAATGATTTATTGTTCAACTTAAACCAGATTTTATGACAAAGTGGATATAGCACAGGCCACAGGCATGTTTCTTAATCTAGTTAGTGGGTAAAGTACCGTTCTTCTAGATAGGTTACGAAGTAACCTGTATTAAAAAGAAACGGTCCCGGTCCCCTGCCGTAATGGATGACTTATAGCACGTGTTAGGTTGAAATACTCTGGGTATCATCAAAACATACAAATACTTATCTTTCCTTATATTAATATAAGGAAAGATAAGTATCAGTATCAGCAGTAGGTGGCAGCCCACAACCGCAACAAGCCAAAAAGTCTAGTATCCACTTTTACCAAAGAATATCGTGTTACCCAGTAACTGTGTTGTGGAGGTCTCATAGGCAGTCGCTCCATGTAAAACACTGGTATTCAGCTGCATCCGTTTAGACTGGACGCCGACCCCGACATAGTGGCATCTTGATTTTAGCAAACGATGTCTTCAGATTATATTTTGTGCTTTATTCTTTCTATTCCATAAGAAAAGTATAATTATGAAAGTTGTGGAAGGTAATAAACTATTAAAACTTAGTTCTGACATATCTGAGATTAAGCTATTTCATGTTAAACTAACTTTTACTTGTGTAAGTTATAGGTCCTGGTAACTGACTGGTGATAAAATTTCATTCAATTTACTTTCACTCTAGTATCAAATGCATCAAAAAGTTTTTTTTTAATATTGTTATAGGCTTGCGTTTGACCGCACCGCAACTCACCTGGGCCTCAAGTCTGCTATTACAATAGTGTCAGAATGGTCTATAATTGATTTCAAAATTATTGATTTTGACTCTACTTTTAATCTACTAATATAATGGCGTCATTATGAAAATCAATGATAGACCATTGTGACACTATTTTAATAGCAGACTTGAGGCCCAGGATCTTAAGTGATGATGCGGCCTAAGGTGAAGCACGCTTGCCGAGGATGGACCTCGTGCCTTGAAGATACTATTTTTACTACTATAAATACTAAGATTATACTTATCAGGGAACAGAGTGGCGGGCAGTGAATTCCACAGTCTGGCAGTTCGCACAATAAATGTGGAAGCAAAGCGCTTGGTTCGAGACCGTGGAACTTCAACCGTATAGCGGTGACGCTTCGCCGTATCCCTGCTCGTCCGGTGATGGAATGGGAATGGTGGAATTAAGTTGTGCAATTCTAAAGCACACTCATTATACCACCTAGTTTGCTTCGAAGGCAGTTGAAAATGTAGCGTTTAAAAAATATGTCTGCTTACTTTTAAGTAATTTTGTTATTGCGTTTTTCACATTGTGGGCATTCTTGGATATGATTTTTATGGTTGACAGTTGAAGCTATGTATCACCTTTATTAATCAATGTTTAATCTGGACGTTATAAAAATGACATTAAATCGTAATTAAGTTGCACTTACTATTTCCCAAATTAGACATCGATTTGTAAGACTTCAAAAATAGTGTGGATCAGGGCCTCAAGTCTGCTATTACAATAGTGTCAGAATGATCTATCATTGATTTCATAATTGTTGATTTTGACATGTTTGGTAATCTATTAATATAATGGCATCATTATGACTTTCCAATGGTCAACCACTTATACGCCATTGAAAGAAATGATATAGAATGGTAATCTCGTACAAAATGACAACTGAATGACTGACTTAGGCGGTAATCTGCTAAAAGTTTGACATTTCCTTTGATCAGTGACCTACCATTAGAACGTCATTGTGCAGTCATTGCTCTTAATTCGACCGACCAATGATCGACCATTATGAATTTAGCAGATTACGAACTTTTAGTAAAATGACAATGGGATCGTGTTGGAATGACGAAATTATAAAAGTAGCAGACTTGGCCCCCTGATTGTGCAAAACACTGTTCTAACGACCTCACACAAGCTTCGAAATCCTAAATTCTATTAATCCAGCTGTCAACAGAAAGGGCGCAATAACACAAGACCAGCAGCCACTATATCACGCCGCTTTTAATCTGTGATTTTCCACCTCTTAAATAGCAGAAAAGAATTCGTATCTCTCAACGTGTTCGCGTTAAAAATGATATATTATTATGAGGCGGCGGTCACGTAGTCTTTCGGAAGCTTTATTTATAAACAACAGGAGTTTGTCTGTCCGAGTTTTTTGGTACTTCGTCCACACAATAAGAGAGACGACAATTTTCGTCATAGCACTGTGTCTCAATTTTTGTCGTAGGCTCGCGGCATATTACCTTGACATAGAGCGAGAAAACTGTGCTGGTCTAACATTTCCTAGCGAAATGGAGAAAAGATGCCTCTATATTGCGTTGAAGCTAAGTGGTGAGATGTATAAAAATAACGCAAGTCGTTTGATTGTACGAAACATCTCATCTCCTCTAGTCTTTGATAGAAAATGGGTCTTAGCTTGATAAAGACTGCAACGCATAAATGGCATCAGTGTTTTAGGAAACTAAAGCTTTTCTTATCTTTAGGTGGCCGTATGCCATCGAAACTAGTCGGACGAACCCGACAACACAGTGAGTTAATCCGTTGTTCTTAATCTATAATGTGTAACAATACTCACGTTTCGTTTAATGAAAAAATAAAGCTTATCTTTGTCAAGTTTATGATTATTTTCCTTTGCATTAAAACATAATTGCAACTTGATCTGTGTCACACAAAACTTTATAACTACACTTAAGCTAGTGCTAAAACTGTGAATGAGGAAGCCCAGTGAAGTCTATTGAGTTCAATGGCGTTCGGGACATCTCGTCTAACATCCTCTATCTCCCTCTACCTATTTCAGTAACTCACCTGGCGACAAATAATTTACTACGAAAAAATATTTTATATACAAAACGTAATTCAAGATAAAATATAGGTAGTAATGACAATTTCAGTCGCCATCGCTATTCGGCGCGTCTATTTCGATGCGGGCGGAACCGCGGGTCGTAGCTATGGCTTGTCTATATTTAAAGCTATGTCTGCCGCCTGCCGGACAGGAATTCAGGTCAAACTATTAGGCTCTACACAGATACATTGTGACAACGGGAGGACGCTTTTGATGCAAATTATTTTGGGAATTCGCTTGAAATAATAAATGGACCTGTGAGTGGAATATCAAGCACAGAATTGTAGTGCTTAATAAAGGTGTATTAAGACACTACAATTCACTAACTATTAAAATAACTATGTATGGCTTAATGGATTATTTTTTCGTGATTTTACGGTCGGTTCCATAGTGAAAACTGTTCATAATTATTATAAGTTCAATGACACCCTTTTCAGTAGGTCGATTCTGTAAAATTCAAACAACAATTCGCATCTCACATCGCTATTCACTGTCACTACGCATAAGGTTCAAAATTACCTTGATATATTTGACACTTTGAATCGGGTTCGAGTGCGAAGTGAGCGTCGAAGTGACGGGGAAATTACCTTACAGAATGCCACTTCTTACGTCATCTCATACTTTATCTGTCAAAATCTCCCTGTCAATTTAGTTCAACTCGCTGACACGCAAAGGGTGGCGCTAGTGTAAATTCAAAATTTCAACCGAGCTTTTAGAATGAGGTCTTACATAATCACACCCCTGGTCTGGTAAACAAAAAATTTGCTTGTAAAAATCTAAATATCATTTTTTTCATCTTTCACCGTCTTTGGGGGAGGTCTTTGTTCAGCAGTGAACGGCAATAGGCTTGAAACGATGATGATGATAAAGTACTATTTTAAGAACACAAACATAGAAGATGCTTGTCTCATTTTCCGTCAAAAATACCGTGCTTTGGCAAGTCGACAAAACCAGAAGACATGCTGGAAAATTTTAAACCCACAGGAATTTGCAATTACTTACCTATCTATCTACCTGGTAATATGCACAGTCTACCAAGCACAGTAAACCAAGTATGACAGGAAAAATATTCATCTTTCTACTACACTAACACTATTTTATATTATTTTTTTATCTTGAGCACGTAGGTAGGTTCCAGATACATATATGCTCGAGATAAAAAAAATGAGATAAAATAAAATATTGTGAGTGTAGTAGAAAGATGAATATTTCTGCCTATAAACCAAATAGGTTGTTCAACCGTACCTACCCATAATAATGATTACCCAAGTAGGTAGGTACTGTAGAGAGTTTGAGGCTTTATGTAATGAAGGCATAACTATTTAGTCTATGGTTAGAACTTTGTGGATACTTTAGAATATATTTGAATGATGTAGAAGATAGTTTTTATATTGTGACAAGTGATGTCAGAGAGACCGACAGCTCTACTAAGAGTTGAAGGTCATGTTAATCTTACCTCTTGCTAATTATATTAATATAGGCTCCTAAAAGTCGCTGATACGTTTTATTTAACGTAGCGTAGATTCCTCGGTAATTCGTACTTGGTACAAGTGTAGCTCAGGTGCTACAGTACATAATACGACACCAACGTAAAGAATTTGACACAGTTGACATTCAACTCATAGACTAATTTCGCAATTTTACAAACTACTAGAAATGCAATCGATACCCACAATTTATAATGACAAAAACGGTAATTAATACTTTTAACGGGTGCAACACAATACCTCTTTGTCGGCAGCCGTCGGGTAACAATAGACAGGTGGACAGATGACACTGTATAGTATGACCCGTCTATTGTGAAGTTTTAGACAAAAAACAAACTGATTACGGGTGAAAAGTAACGGAAACTTTTTTGGAGACACCTTTTTTAGGGTTCCGTACCCAAAGGGTAAAAACAGGACCCTATTATTAAGACTTCACTGTCCGTTTGGCTGACTATCTGTCACTAGGCTGTATCTCATGAACCGTGATAGCTATACACGCATTGTACACGTATATAACAGAACACACACATACACACACACACACACACACATTTACACTTTACACCCCTAATAATATTACATGGCGAATTTAATTGCAGCATACCTACCATCACTGTCCTTGGCAGTCTCTTTTGTTTTTGTAATCCTGTCATGGGAATCTGGGTGGCGTACCTTAATACAGGTTACTGTGTAACCTAGCTAGGACGCCAGAGCCATTCTTGAATTTGTTATTTGTTAAAACTATTTGTTGTAACTGTAGCAGACTGTACCACAATTTGCAAATAAAAATTATTATTATTATTATTATTATTATACCCTGTTCACAATAAGATTAGACATAATCACAAACCTTTTTACGGTTAAAATATCATTTATTTCTCAAAGATTTACATTGGTAATCACTTAGTGAGAAACAAAGTTTAAATAACAGATAGTTATAGTCCAGAGCGCACGTCGTACAGTTATTAGTTGCTAGTACATAATTACATATTTTAACAAAACTGATGAGTGGGTACATCGCAATAAATTACTCGAAGCGCGCTCGTCGTTGTACACATCGGGCGCGCTTCTTATCAGCACTGTTATAAAGCACCGTGCACACTTTACAATACTAGATAATAATATTATTTATTTATGTTGGAGCTGCCGAAGATGTGTTTCTTTAACATTTTTTTAAAATATAAATTACTTTTAGCTTCTTTAATGTTTTTTGGCAATGAATTATAAAGTTGTACTCCTTCATATTGAATATTTTTCTTTCCGTGATTCGTTCTAGGTCCACGTAGTTGTACCAAGTCATTTGCCCGACGTGATGATCGTGTTAGCACCTCATTGTTCCTTTTATATGTAATTTCTGAGTATATTTCTTTTGTTAAGATTTTCCTTATTAGTATGCAGGTATTAAATTGATAGGTTTTGGTGATGTTAAAAAGCTTAGTGTCGCTATATATTTTGTTTGTGGATGTTAAGTAGGGATATTGAAAGAGGGCTTTAATAATTTTATTTTGGGCGATTTGAAGTTTGTGTAAGTTTGTTTTTGTTGTCGATCCCCAGACCTCAATTAGGTATTCAATATGTGGTTTAACTAATGAATTGTACACGGTGTACCGAATTTTTGGTGGTAGACATCTAGCTATTCCGCGTAACGCACCTGTAAGACTTGACAACTTAGAACAGATCCTTTTAATGTGTGACTGCCATGTTAAGTGACTGTCAAGTGTAAGGCCCAAATATTTCTCTGTGTTTACTTTATTAAGAGCATCTCCATTTATCGACAAAGGCTTGTGATTGTGAATTTTTTTGTTCTTGGCCGAAAAAATAATGTAGTTTGTTTTGGATGTATTAATTGTCAAAAGGTTGTCCGAGAACCACCTTTCTAAAATAAGTAGGTCATCCTGTGCGTCTTGTATAATGGTTTCTATGGAGTTGCCGAAGTAAAACAGGCAAGTGTCATCAGCATAGAGTGTTATATGCCCTTTTAGTCCCAATTCGTGTACATTATTGATATAGATTAGGAACAAAAGAGGACCTAATATTGATCCTTGCGGCACACCACATTTTATCAACTTGGAGCTGCTAATATGGTTTCCTAGTTTGACAACTTGCACGCGATTTTCTAGGTAAGATTCGAACATTTTGAAAAAGCTCCCTGTTATTTTCATAGATGCTAATTTTTGTAGAAGTACTTTATGACTTACGGTATCAAAAGCCTTTTTTAAGTCTATAAAGACTCCCAGAGCAATTTGCTTTTGATCAATTTTAATCCTAAGTTTCGTGACCAAATCAGTTGCAGCAGCCAGTGCATTGGATTTAGGTCTAAACCCATATTGACGTTCAAAAAGGAAACCGAAAGAAGTTAGATAGTCCATAAGCCGAGAATGAATTTTTTACAGTCCCTTCAACCGATTTTGACTTCTATTCCGTAGGCTTAAGGATGACATTAGAGGCAAAAAAGTGGTTACAATAACGACTGTTTACTGCAGTTGCCATTTGTCATGCTACCAACGCAATATAAGTCAAAATCGGTTGAACGGACTGTAAAAAAGGTTCGAGTAAATGTCTAATCTTATTGTGAACAGGGTATAGACAGTTGAAATTTTTACAGATGAATACTACTAAAAACAGAATAAAATAAATATTTAAGGGGGGCTCCCATACAACAAACGTGATTTTTTGTCGTTTTTTTGCTCGATGTCTAATGTTGTATAGGTAATGGTACGGAACCCTTCGTGCGCGGGTCCGACTCGCACTTGGCCAGTATTTTTTTTAAGCTCTACTTTTTTTTTTGTAGGTTGGCCAACGGACCACAAGCCAACAGAAAGTGGCTACTGTTCCACGCCTGTATGGATATTCGATACTAAAGATGGATTTCCGATGTATCCCCCACTTTAGAGACAAAGCTTTAGATGACACGGCGCAGTGGTTGAGCGATCGACTGCTGCGCTGCGTGTCGCGGGTTCGATTCCCGCACGGAACAAATATTTGTATGACCTACAGATAGTTGTTCCGGGTCTGGCTGTTTTATATGTTTGTAAATGCACCCACGACACGAGTAATTTCTAGTGCGGGGCAGCGAAGTTTTTTTAAAAAAATGGTTTCATTTGCGTAGTCTTCATTAAAAGACTAGAACTTTTTAACCTAAACTCATTCCCAAATTGATATTGGTATAAGAGATAGTCGTACTTTTGGATACTATAGTTACAAAGGCTGAAACAGTATTTGGTGGGTGTAGGGCCTCCACTGGTGAAAATGGTGACGGTCTACCCGCATGTGGATGACCAACTGACTTGGTTATCATCATCATCAGCCGGAAGACGTCCACTGTTGAACGAAGGCCTCCTCCAAAGAACACCACAACGAGCAGCAACCTGCCGCTTGCATCCACCGGTTACCGCAACCTTCCATCGTCGATCCAACCAACAGGAGGCCTACCAACGCTGCGTCTTCCGTATCGTGGTCGCCACTCGAGAACCTTTCTTCCCCATTGGTTATCGGTTCTTTGAGCGATGAGACCTGCCCACTGCCATTTCAACTTGCATATTCTGAGAGCTGAACTCTCTCCACGGCTCGCTGCGTGACTCTGAGCTTCTGTAGGAGGCCGGCAGGTATCGCCGCTCAAAGACATGATATGGTTATCAAAAATTAATGATCACCAGAAAGGCTGAAACTAGTAGGACATTATGATATAAAATATGAGTAGAAGGTACTTGTGTGAACAGCCTAAAAACTGAATATATTCATCTGTCAGTTCACTAGATATGGCAAAACGTGTTTTTTATCTTTTTTGTTCGCCGGTTCTGTCCCATTCCGGGGCAAAGGCCTCTCTCATGGAGAGAGGTCTTTGCCTGGAAAAGATGGAAGTCGTGGGACTTCCATCTTTTCCGGTCCTGTGCTTCATCCCACCAGTTTTAGAGAAATCCGTCCAATTCGTCCGGCCACCTCCTTCGTGGCCTGCCGCGACCCCGTCTTAATGTCTCAGGGCACCAATTCTGTTAAACAGAGTGTCCGTGGAGTTTTTTGCTCGTTCTTCTCCGTAGAGACCTATCCTACGACTTGGAACAAGCAACTAGCTTCAACTTTCTGTCGAACTAACTGATTCTTTACTCTTTGACAATTCAAAAGTGCCTATAAATAGTTTAATTGAAATAAATTATTTAACTCTGACTTTGATTTTGTCTCACCTGAGCCCACAGTTTGTCCGCCAAGCGGTAGACGTGTCCTGCCTTTTTTTTTTTTTTTTTTTTTAACGTGGGGAAATCCTCATGGACTATCCCCCGTCCGGGAAAGACGGGGGAGTGTGCCGGACTCTTACCGGCTAAAACCACCACGGTGTTCCTCGACTGACCCATGGGTGGGGGTACGGGATTCGCTCGCGCATGCACCGCGCCCCCACCGGGCTATGACCCGCCAATGATGTAGGCGGGTCCCGTCAACCTCGGCGGTCTAAACGCCGCCGAATCCTCTAATGTGGCGCGCGCGGAACACGGCGCGCCGCCTACACGGGCCTGCTTCTGATCGGGTGGTGGACTGCCCCTAAGTCGACCACCCGCAGGCCGGCAACTCATGGAGGTCGGAGGTCATTAAGCGCCCTCCGGCGCCCGGTGCGTCTTCTCCTAGAGGGAAGCGAGGCAGTTGCTTCCCTCACCCTCTCTGCCGCCTCTTTTGCGTGCATGACATGCTCGCAAAAAGAGGCAACAGCCTCCCACGCACTCTCGCTCTGGACCATCGAAAGGACGATGTTCGGGAGCGAGAGGTCACCTACTGCTGCGGAGAGTTCACGGCGCTGCTCTGCCCAAGCTGGGCACTCTGCCAGCGTGTGCTGCGCCGTGTCCTCCAGGCAATCTCTGCAGTGGTGACAACCGGGCGATTGTTCGCGGCCTATGCGACACAGATACTTCCCGAAACAGCCATGTCCGGTCAGTATCCGCGTCAGCCGGAACGTAAGGGCGCCGTGTTGGCGCCCTAACCAATCCTCCATGACGGGTCTTACCGCCGAAATTACGGCGTGCCCTGCGCTGGGGTTGACGAGTCGTCCCTCCCATTCCGCCGTTAGGATCGCACGGAGCTCGGAGCGGCGCCGCGTGTACTCTCGCGGCACCGGACGTATGCCCCGCTCCCGCGCCTCCCCACTCCAGTTGTAGAGTGAAGCGAGGGCTCTCGCTTCAAGATCCCACGGCGGAGGTCCGGCTAGGAGGCTCGCTGCCTCAAAGGAGATCGTGCGGTATCCCCGAACCACTAGACGTGTCCTGCCTGCCCAACCCAAAGACGTGTTATGGTTACAAAAAATAAACAATAATTAGGAAGGCTCACACTGAAAGTCAAAATCAATACTATAATTAAGCCACCAAGTGCAAACAACTGCCCATAAAAAAACACATAACTCATGAATCATTTCACACGACCACTTTCATTCTATCAGCAAAATCATTTAAAGTACAAATAGGGACATATTTATTGGGTAATAACACGCAAAAATGTAGGAAAATAACTGTCGCATACAGACCGTGGTTGCACGTAACTTATACCTCTAATTAGCGGGATGCCTATGCAAATGTGGTGGCATGGGGGTTCCCCCATGGTGCACTGGGACTTTTAATGGAAATACATAGTTTGTTAGTGAAAGTGCTGGAGAAATTGTGTCGGAAATGTGTGTTGCTAACTAGAGCCAGCGTGTGTATCAAGTTCAACCTTAAAAGTGTAACTAAGTGAATTTGAAACAATAAAAAGCTAAAGATGACTTTGGACATTATCAACTCATTGCGGTTCTTCTTTGCTTTTTAGGGTTCCGTACCCAAAGGGTAAAAACAGGACGCTATTGCTAAGACTCCACTATTCGTCTGGCTGTCTGTCACCAGGCTGTACCTCATCAACCATGATAGCTACTTATACAGTTGAAATTTTTACAGATGATGTATTTCTCTTGCCGCTGTAACAACAAAAATAGTAAAAACAGAATAAAATAAATATTTAAGGGGGACTCCCATACGACAAACGTGATTTTTTGCCTTTTTTTGCTCGATGTCTAATGTTGTATAGATAAACAAATGGTACGGAACCCTTGGTGCGCAAATCCGACTCGCACTTGGCCAGTTTTACAATTGTCATATTTTTCTAACAATAAACCGATGATAGCTTTTTTGTCCTTCCTTTCTGTTTTTAAAAGTATCGTAGGTACGTTTACAACCATATAAACTAACATACAGAAACTACCAGACTCGAAACTACTACCTGTAGACTATGCAAATTGCAAATATTTGTTCCGGGCGGCAATCGAACCTACGACACGCAGCACATCTGCCAATCGCTCAGCCACCACTATAACCGTCAGCTATTTTCAATCATCGTTTTATGTTTACTAAATCAGTTTCAAAATTGCAATGGCTAAAATTTGATGCAACTTACAACATTCTTTTTTAATGAAAATTCGTTGAGTTAAAATACAATATCTCAGTGTGTTTCAGCATTGAGTGAAAATGTTCAACATAGTGCTGCAACTCGACCTCATTGTTACACTATCTATGGTATGTTTATAATAATGGCGCCTGACTTTACACTACTGTGCAGCCTTTATCTATTGTATCAATTGACAACATTTCATATTTTTAACCTACTTGTATTATTACGTTATTTAAAAGTAAATACAAATATAAGGCACCCGTATTTTTCCGTTTTTCGAAATTATGTACTTTTCATCATAATTTTAACTTTGAAATTAGGTGTATTCTAAAAAGACGTAAGCGCCAAATGACGTCATACTTACGGTGGAATAGCGTTTTATAATATTGTTTTACTGTGACTCGTCAAAAAACTAGTATCATTATTATTAGACTTCATATAAGTGACATTGACGTGTGTCTTATTTGACGTTAATGTTTTCATATTAAACCTTTGATATGCTTATGCAAAGGTAAACTACCTCATTCCACCGTTTATGTGACGTCACCACATGTTTATTTATTTTACTTATATTTCTCAGAAATGAAGAAATAAAAAAATATAAAAAATATATATTTGGACTCAGGATACGAAAATAAAGAAATGATATTTTTGTTTTAAGGTCGTGTCAATTTTGAAATGTTGTCAATTATGCATCAGTAACTAACTGATGCCCGCGACTGCGACCGCGTCGATTTCGATCATCTGTAGGGTGTTAATTTTTTAGCACGGAACACTAATTCTTTTTCTAAAAAAAAAGTAGCCTATGTTACTCCTGATAACATCAGCTATCTACTAGTGAAAGACCTGTCATAATCCGACCACCCATTAGCTAGAAATTAGCCAGAACAAACAGACAGACAAACATATTAAAAAAAAAATAGTTTTTTTCACAACCTCATGCATAAGAGGCGCCCGCCTAAACCTAAAAAATCGAAGCGAGTCGAATCATCATTAATTAAGAGAAGAGATTTTTCAAAATCGCTTTACGTTTGCCGGAGAAACCGTGTAACAAATATACAAAAAAAAACCGGACAAGTGCGAGTCGGACTCGCCCACCGAGGTTTCCGTACATATCCATACTTCTATACTAATCCATACCTACTATCCATACTTTAATCGGTTGAGGATAGCATAAAAGTTAATACGAAATATTTCTGGACTTTTATATCGAACCGGAAATCCAGAGTTTCCATTCCTTCAACTATGCATTACGCGGGACAGTCGTCCAACAATCCAGATGAAATCTGTAATCTCTTTTTAAACTTCTTCCAGTCTGTTTATGAGCCTTCCACTCTCAACAATGTGCAGCAGCAAACCTTCGACGATGCTATGGGTAGTCGCCTCGTTAGCAATCTTGTGATCAGTATTGAACAAGTACACAGTGCTTTGAAATCCGTAGATTGTTCTAAAGGCCCAGGACCAGATGGTATCCCGCCACTCTTCCTTAAAAATACCGCGGACCATTTAAGTCTCCCACTATATATTATTTATAATAGATGTTTGAGCCAGGGAACTTTCCCTGAAGTGTGGAAACGAGCCAATATCACCCCTGTCCATAAATCTGGTCCTAAATATGAAATTGAGAACTACCGTCCTATTTCCATTTTGTCAATATTGTCAAAACTTTTCGAGAGGCTAGTCCACAATCAGCTAAATCCGATTATTCATGATCAGATTATTAAGCAACAGCATGGGTTCGTCAAGAAAAGATCTATAACAACTAATCTGATTGAATATACCGATTATTTATTTAATAATTTAGACACACGTGTACAGGTGGACTCTATTTACACTGATTTCCGTAAAGCTTTTGACAAGGTCGATCATAAATTACTTTTAGACAAAATAGAATTTAACGGCATTCGTGGGGATTTGTTCCGTTGGTTTACTTCCTATGTTACAAATAGAACACAAAAAGTGGTAGTTAATGGTTTCCACTCCAAAATCATAACTGTCTCATCAGGGGTGCCACAGGGCTCGATACTGGGTCCTTTGTTATTTATAATATTTATCAATGATATTGACATGTGTTTCTTAATTCTAAATTTTTACTTTACGCAGATGACCTTAAAGTCTTTAGACCAATTAAAACTATACTTGACTGTCAACTGCTTCAACAAGATCTCAATCGTCTTGCAGATTATTGCACAAAAAATAAACTTCAACTTAATATTTCTAAATGTTGTTGTATTAGCTTCACTAAAAATAAAAATATATTTAAATATCACTATGCAATACACAGTGAAACTCTGGCAAGAGAATGTTTGATCTGCGACCTAGGAGTATTACTTGACGATAAACTGCACTTAGACGCACATGTTAATAAAATTGTTAACAATGCTTATCGCATGTACGGCTTTGTGATGAGATCAGCCACAGAATTTAAGCACCCTAGTACATATTTATATATCTATCGAGCACTAGTTAGGTCTCAATTAGAATATGCAGTACCTGTGAACCCCTTCTACAATAAATATATTGAGTGTATAGAAAGCATACAACGTAAATTTTTGAAGTCTAGCATTCTCGCTGCTCGAAAAATTAACTCTATAACTCTTTTACAGTGAGTTACTTAAAAAATATAATTTGATTTCTTTGAGTTCAAGGCGTACTTCTTGAAACTACATTTTTGTATGACTTATGTAATAACTCGTACGACTGTTTAGATATTAGTAACAAATTATGTTATATATAACATAATTTGTTACTAATATCTTTTATCTATCTAATATCTTATCTTAATATTTGTTACTAATATCAGCGCGCGTGCGCGCACGACCTGTATTCGCCACTACTTCCAGTCGTACAAATGCCGGCTTGCGAGCGCCTCTTCGTCGCCTTATGAGCAATTTTAATAAGAATTTCGGGTCCGTGGGTTACGCCCCCGGTGTGTTTTGCCCCCGTGGTGGAAGCCCCCGATTTTAAATTAAGTTATTATAGTTGATTTCGCCGAAATAAAAATATTTTTTACTAGATACAGACGATGAAAAAAGTGTTTCGGAACCAAATACGTAGACAAACTTACTAAATAAGTATTCTAACTAACACAATATTGGATACTATAAACATGCTACAAGGATATTCACTTTATTACTATATTACAATTATTTACTTTAGATGCATTACTTTGTACTTTGTCTAAACGAGGCGCCCGTGCCCGGCCAAACTGGTTTTACACAATAGCCAGATCGAATTCTAAAAGAAAGAGATAGGTAGTCAAAGAAAGGGAAAGATAGGGTTGAAAACAATAGAGTCCAGGGTGACGGTCAGTGAAAATAGCAAACATAGCGATGGGCACTATTTCTATCCCTTTCCCACATAGTTGCAATATGTTACTGATAAGAAAGTTTAGTCGGTCATGTTAACTCAAAATGGCAAGTCCAGGTCCTTCACGGGGTTTAGCACAAACCAATTACAAAATAATTTCAAATAAACTAGGTGGAAGAACGTTACTACATGTCGGATTTGCTTATAATCTTCATAGGAAAAATAATAAATCGAGTGTGTGGACATGCGTAAATAAAAGACATGGCAAGTGTAGTGGTTCTATAAAATTAAGTGAGGAAAGTGACAATGTACAAATCCAAAAGTGTCATAATGCTGAGTGTCAACCTAACTTAATGAAAAATGAAGTTAGAGTTGTTATGGAAAAATTAAAAAAGGAAGTGAAAACGAGTTTCTCGAGCTCTATACAACAAAAATTTGAAACAAAATTTGCCGAGTTAAAAAACACAGACACAGCCTTCGATGAATACATACCCAAATTCAATAATATCAAGCAACAGTTATACAACTCTCGAAAGAAAGCCTTAAATGTAGAAAAGACACAGTTTCGTAATCCAGCTGAAGTCATTATACCTGAGATTTTTCAAAAATATCTATTAGTTGATTACTGTGAGAACGACAACAGAATTATAGTATTCGTATCAGCACAGGCTTTAAAACACATCAAAAATATACAACACTACTTCGGGGATGGTACATTTGATTGTTGTCCAGGTCCATTTTACCAAATATTTACCATTCATGGAGATATGGGAAGTGATGCACAAGCAACCAATATTGTGCCTATATTTTATGTGCTACTAGTTAATAAAGAAAAAAGTACATATGAAGTCATGTTTAAAAAAATTAAAGAAGCTGTGCCGGACTTCAGCCCCATGAAATTCACTGTAGATTTTGAATTAGCTACAATGCTGGCAATAAAAGAGATATTGCCAGCGGTCACAATACATGGCTGTAATGTTCACTTCCAAAGAGCCATTTACAGAAAAGCGAAGTCTTTAGGTTTATTGGCACACGAAGAAACAACATTGTATGTGAAACTGTGCACCTGTCTAGCATTTCTTCCTAAAGAAGATATAGAAGATGGTTGGCTTTCCGTAATGGAAAACAGGTAATTTTAATTTTCATTTTATTTTAAAGTTTTAACAGCTCATAGATTGTTTTTATAAGTACGCAAAAATAAAAATAATGCTTAGGTATATACGACATGTCATATATATCATAATTTTTGTTTTCAGTATTCCCGATGAAAAAGTCACCCAATTCAACGATTATTTCGTTGAACAATGGCTTGAGCCTCCGGGGATGATCTCAAAGTGGTGTTGCTATAAAGAACGACATAGAACCACAAATTTAGTGGAGGCCTGGAATCAACGGCTTCAGTGCTATCTGGGCCGAAAACCATCATTATTATCGTTTTTGGAAATTATAACAACTGATATTTCTACGTATAGCACAGGTCAAGTGAGGTAAAATGCTGATTACTTACATAACGCTTAATATATCAGTAATTCATTTTTTTTACTCTTAGTAAATAATCTTTATCTTATACTTTCAGATTACGAAGAAATGACAGTCCTATATGTAAAAGGAAAAAATCTTCAATAATCAATGACAAACTCATTGCTAAGCTGACAGACAAATATGAAAAGAAACAAATTACAATTATGGAGTTTTTGGAACAAATCTGTCCGTATGTGCAAGTCAAGCAAAAATAATCACCTACTTACTTAGCTTAAAAATAATGATTTTGCATGTTTATTGTTACATAATTACTACATTTTAATTTTATATCTATATCAATGTTGTAACCTCCATAGTCACTGCATATAAATGACTTAAATTACATAATTTAATTACAAAGTTCAAATCATCCTAATATTTTTACTATGTTTTTCTTCTTTTGTTACTTTTGTTATCTGTGATTTTAAATGTTAATTGTTTTTATTATATTTTAGTGTTTGAACATTCTGTTACCAATCTTCTAAATATTTAAGTAGATGCCTACCTATATACTTAGTACGTAAATAGTATATAAGTACTTAAAATAATCCTAATTTTAAACTGTGATTTTTAATTTCGTATCTGTGATTTTGCATGTTATTGTTGCTTTATTTTAATGTTTGGTTTTATTTGTTATCAAAGTTGTATTTACGTAGATACCTATTATTATTTATTAGACATTTAATTTAATTTTTATTACATATTAAGTACCTACGTATTACCTATTATTACCCATTAGTACCTATTATTAGATAAGCAAACGTTTGTTACACCGACATTGTTAATAAAGATTTATAATAATAAACTATGATTTTGATTTTAATAATGAACCATGACTTAGACATTTTTTATAATAGGTTACACTTTGCTATCTGACTGTACTTTTGATAAAAATATTTAACTAATAAATATTATAGTACTAAAACGAAATCGGGGGCTTCCACCACGGGGGCAAAACACACTGGGGGCGTAACCTACGGACCCAGAATTTCTGCAGTTTGGATCTTTTTAATTTACCGTATAGAAAGTATAGACTCATGTTACTAAACATATTAAAAAACTGATGTGATACTGTTGTTCCACTTATGCGGCACTATCAAGAGCTTAATGTTTTGTTTACTATTATTATTCCTCTTTTTTATTGTTTAAAACGCTAGTCTTAAAATTTACCAAATTGTCTCATTGTGTATCTGTGGAGAACGTGGTTGATTTCACATTTGTATAATTTCTCTATCCTATGTTTTTTTTTTGTAATTCTTAATGTGTAATTGTTTGTTTTCCCTAATAAATAAAATAAAATAAAAATAAAAAATAAATGCGCTTTTTGCGACATAAACGGCCGTATATTTTTTTCACGTTAACTTAGAGGGTTGATTTTTTTACAGCATCAAGGGTCCGTAGACTTGAGTTTAAGGTTTTATTTTAACTCGATACCTCCACGCGTTCTCGAGATAAAGGGTCTTGACAGACAGACGGACACCAAAGTGATCCTATAAGGGTTCCGTTGTTTTCTTTTTGAGGTACGGAACCCTAAAAACAGTCGAATCGAGAACCTCCTTCTTTTTGAAGTCGGTTGAAAATGTAAAAAAAAAACAAAATGGTCTATCGTGAGGGACTACCTACCTAGCTTCAGCTACAAGTCATTCATTCATTCATTACACACCCTTGCCTTTATCACTCAATGAAGGAAGCAAGAAAACCTTCAAACAAAAAGTTTGTTTCACAAAGTTCCACCTGTCTGCTTAAACTTTGACTTCGTTGACAAGTTTATGTAAGGAAATTGAAATGTTTTTGTTTCCTTAAAAGGGTATGACGGTATACAGCTGTCATTATTACATTTTCAATGTTTTTTGAATGGAAATCTAATATAACTTTGGGAACGAGGTGAAAACCGCCGCTACTTCATTTTGCTAATTAAAATTCAACCAGAATTAACATACACCGCTATACGTTTCTTATTTTGTCAATACCTACATAAAGTCATAACATAAGTCTTAATAATAAATAAATAATAATAATTTTTTGTTGCATGAAAATGACACAGAAACTTCTCCTCCCTCCTCCTTCTTCTTCTCTTCTTCTTCTTTTCTTCCTTTCTTAACTTGTAATACTTTGTACAGTTACCGGCACGTAAGTTGGCAAGATATTTTGTAGTGGGGGTAATTAAATATACATACTCTAGTATAGTGGTTCTTATGCAAGGTACTATCGTGGACACACCCGCCTGACCACCACTAAGTTCATTTTTGCTTGCACTCAAAAGATGGAAGCGCTCTCTAGCCCGCCCCGTTTTTTTTTTTTTTACTGAGCAGGCGGAAAGGTCCGCTATAGTACATCGTATTCACGTATTATTTTTATCTTTATATTATCTTTACATAGTATAAAACAAAGTCGCTCCCGCTGTACTATTACGGACTAACGGATTTTAATGCGGTTTTCATCAATAGCTAGAGTAATTTTAGAGAAAGGTTTATACGTGTAGTTTGTTCTACATAACACACTTGCCAAAAGCCGGAGCAGGTCGCTACATAATATATAATTTCTGTTAAAAAAATATTGTAAACATTTTTATTTTTCGAATCATGATAATCCTCCTCCATACGAAACTATCTTTTGGAAGATGCTACTCAAATATTTCAGTCTTATAAGTAAACTTTACGCGACTCAAAACGCTATAAACATCGTATTGAATTGAAGTAATTTTTGCGTAAAATACGACTTAGTGCCTCTTATCTTTATACAAGTTGTAGTCGTATATAGACGTTGTATAAACTTTTATACGACTACTTTAAATGACTATTACACAACTTTCAGTAGTATAACCAGTCTGTCGTCTTAATAACGTCTCCATGACTTTTACACCGCCATTAACCGTATTAGAGTCGCGAAAACTACTTTTACGTGACGATCGCGTAAGAGTAATAAATTGCGCTCTTACACGATGTATGATGTGTGTGATGTATGTTACACGATGTGTTGTGTGTGTGTGTGTGTGATGATGAATTTGAACACTAATAAATAACTTTTATACTACTTTTTCCGTAAAGCCATTACGGAGATAAAAAATAAGTGCACAGAATGACAAGTCGTATAGATGTTGTATTGCGGTTGTGTCTTAAACCCTGAGTCGTATAAAGGTGAAATTGTTAACACGGTCCATAAATTTAAATAAGAAATTTAAAGAATTTCTAAGGCGCATTCATTATATTGAGAAAATTAACGCATGTTACTCGATAAAATTAATTTCCCAACAGATGTACTTGAACATGAGTTTCGAAGTAATATAATGAATAAATAAAATGGCTGTATCAATGATAAAAAATCTAACATAGTATAAATAATTGTCCGATTTTAAAGTTTCAATTCCCATATAAAAGTCGTGATGAACCTGGTTATTCGATAAAATGCCGTAAAGTAACGCTAATAGACACTATAACTCGATGAAAAGTTGATCTCACGACATCTATTCGACCACTACACGACCATATAGTGATTTATACGACTGCTACGTGACTTTATTACGACACTGATTGGTATAAAATGGGCCTATTCTCGGTGGTGTCAACGTGATAGCGACGTATTTACGACAAACGTATATAACCAAAAGTTAGAATTGGCACGTTGTGGCGACCTCTCAAATTTTTGTTGAGATTCTAAGTTTCTTATATGACGTTCAAAAGTGCCTTTTAATGGTCTAATTGAGAAATAAATGATTTGACTTTGACATATTTCGTCAAAAAACATAATAGTTCAACGTGGTTATTACCATGACGAATGATTGAAAGTTTGAAACACGGCGTCGTGAAACAAACACAGCCTCCATAGATTTATTACTCATAATTCCGGTTTATTACGTTTTCTAAACCCCCAGTTAGATTAAACTTAATTAATTAGCACGTCCCACTTACCTAAGTTTTTTATTGTTATAACTTTATACACTTCCGACCATATAAACTTAGTAAGCAGTTTATTTTTATTTCTTATACATCATTAAATTTTTCATAACAATAAAATGTGATGTGTTTTAAACTTTAAATGGTTATAAAAGTAAGGCTAATTTAATATTCGTAGTGTTTGTGTACCTAAATATAGACGAAAACAAATGTTGTGTCTAATTTAGTTAAAGTACGTTTTTATTACAATTTAACTGATTTTATGGGAGATTTTATTATGTGTCAAGAAGTAAATTTCATCATAGATTTGAGACCTTTAAAAAATGCATTACTTTGTGTGTCGGGTGTGATCTTAGCCTATTTACTTGTTTTTTTTGACGTTTCCCCACACTTGAAATTTCTTCTATATCGCGGGTACTTTTACAAAAATTACATGCAAAGTCGCATACAGAAATAGCCAACAACCAGATAGAATTGCGTAATGAATAATAATATCAAGCAAAATAATATAAAACTGCAATTGTTTATTTTCTTGTAAATCCATTCGTAGAGCATAATTATTGTTTACCAACAGAGAAAGGTTAGTAAGGTATACAAAAACATTACAACTTGCAACTAATTCTGTTTTTGCAAGACTATACTTGAAAGTAAAAGATCCTTTGATAATATTTTCCAACTAGTGGGAACCAGTCTTTGACTTATATTATTTTTCCTATTCCTAAAGAATTTCCCTTCACAACAACAAAGTTTATATCGTTGCATCTGTCACGCAGTCATTATTAAAACACAATGAAGTTTCTTTTTTTCATTTTCAGAGATAACAATCAATTACTTACTAACTACAAAGTAAACCGTATCAAAAAAAAACTCTGTACTACAAACGGAAACTGATATGCATTTCATGGCCTCAGGTGTAGTGTATATAACCGGGTCAATAACCCCTACAAAAACTTATTCAATTGTCTTCAACTACAGATTAATATCTAAACACGTCTCATTTAGTAACTTATTATGGCTTTTAAATAATTTTGTTACATATTTTATGTTAATCGTAAAACTTTGTGTGCGTAACTCCGTTTTTTAATCAACCCAAACGTACAAGCATAATATTTAATTACCCACCACCATAATTGTCTTAATTGTTGAAACTCATGACGTAATATAACACTTTCGAAGTTCAAATAAAACATTAATTAATTAATATTTAATGCTCATAAATGAGCAAAAGTAACGAACCGGCAAGGTGGAAAGATTACGTGTACATAAGGTAAAGGCTTTTATTTAAGCTTAATAACACGAACGAGAGTTTATTTGTTCAGTGGGTGGTCGAATTTTATGGCCTAAAGTGTATTTACCTAAAAAGCCATTTTTCATCAAAGGAAAAGATGAACTCTGAAAAATGTTATTGATCAATGGTAATTAAGTATTTCAAAAATATTGTGTGATGTGGCCAAGCAAAAGTCGTATGGATAGATAGGTCATGGTTAAGCTGCGCTTGCCACGGTCGGTCCGTAGATGGGTGACTATCCATTTCATACCGAGATCCTTGGTTCCGGCTATCATTCATAGATCTTTGACAGTGACAGTTTTAGGTGTAATCAAAAGTCAAGAAGCCTGTAAACCAGTCTGGTGTTGTCTTGTGTGTGTTGTTGTGTAGGTCTGTTATGCAGTCGCTCCTTATAAAACACTGGTATTCAGCTCCATCTGGTTAGACTGGAAGCCGACCCCAATAGGAGAGTAAATATAATAATATTCGCCAAAAAACCGATACAGGGGTGGAGCACTCGCAGCGAGCAACAAGCCGCTAATTGCTCCTTAAGGTGGGTACTGACCGGTGTTACGGGCCGTAATGTACCATTCGCAGCGAGCATGTTACATTACGCCGTGTTCTAAACTGCGAGTGTAAACGAACCGCTCGTTGCTCGTTACGAGCGCCTTGTTTCCCCGTACTGATTGCACGAACGCTCGTTGTATAACACGTTACGCCCCGTAACGCCGGTCAGTACCCAGCCTTACGAGCGCCTTGTATCCACGTACTGACTGCACGAACACTCGTTGTGTAACACGTTACATTACCCCCGTAACGCGCGCCGGTCAGTACCCAGCTCAAAGTTTCTTGCCTATTCTTCACCATGAGAAACTATCCTGTTGGAAACGGAGAAATGGGTGATTTTTTTTGTGTTTTAAATTTGGCCTTTCTAACGTGCTTTTTAATGGTAGGTATAACTAAATTAAATAAATAATTTGACTTTGACTTTATTGCAATATTACAACGTCCCTATTGAAGGAGGACAACGTTCAACTTGAAAATTTTTCACATTTTGACACCTTCAAGGGAACGTCGAAAATTATGCTTTTCAATATTTTGACAGAAGCTCTTTACTAAGCTGGTCCCAACTTCTTAAGAAAACTGTTCCAAATCTGGGCCAGATCCTTTCAATATCCCCGATATAACCTCCTTCGTTTTTTTGGAATGTGTCCAAGTTATATATCAGTGTTTTCTGTATTCTAGAACGCAGTATGGAACTCAATTTATGAACAGAGGGCCTAGTGTTTAATCGAACTTGATCGCGTTGACGTAAACGATGTCTTATGTCAATTTGTATGGAATAATTTGAGTAATTATGAAATAATTGTGTGTCTATTGTTGTCACTAAACTGTGCTGTTCGAATTTCAAACCGGAGTTTACGATACCACGATCGTCTTCGAATAATACTCACACTAGGGCCTCTGATGTTCCCACTAATTCCCACCAACAAAACTTAAAATATTAAAAATAAATAACAACCAAACTGGTGTAAGGGTTCGTTTACCTGATGGAAGTCAGGTGACACCACTAGTACGAAAATAAACAGAATTCAAGCAAACGAACTCGCAAGACTACTTTGCGGTGGCGTCCATCTGTCATACCTCGACATATGGCGTTTTACGGGCCTACGATTTGTTTACATCGCTTCTCTTTCTCTCTCAACGTGGTTTGTATGTCTGTCTCCCTCGCACCCGGTTTCCTTCAAGGTGAGGGGGTAATTGAAATCGAACACTGCATGCGGGTTAAGTGAAAGGACTTGTCTTAGCATAGATTATGATATAAAGATGTTTTTTTTTTTGTCTCGTTTTCTACCTATTTTATGTGTAATGGAAAGAGACATGTGCTTTTCATACAACAAGAATAAAGCAAACAATTTTTATGTGCATTTAATCGGTCATCTATTTCGTGGTAACCAATCATTTCACCTCATCATAGTCCACCGTTTGACGTAAGTCAAAGAACCTAAAGCGACTTGAAATTTACCGTTGAATAGCATTATTCATAAAACAATTTACGTCCATCTTGAAAAAACTTTTTTTTGCTTATTTATAAATCACACTAGATCAGTAATGATAAATGCACTCGCAGGGCAATAAAGTTAATTATTCCGATTTAATTGATACTTATTTACGTTAATGAAGTAATATATCTTGTTCTTTGAGCTTTTAAAGATAGTATTTACGTAAATTGTAGCATACTTTGATTTAAAACTAACGGATTATTATTAAACTTTAATGCCATAATATGGACAATGTTATTGATATTAATTAAAACGCAATGGTAAACATAGTTTAATTGAATAAGCAACAATAGTTGTGTCTTGTCGTTCTTCAGTAAAGGTTCAATTGGGGCACAAAATATATATTAATTCATATGCAACATAAAAACACAATCTACCTATCTACTTTCCTCAGTGAAGCTACTAAATTTAGGCACAATCAAACTGTTCATTTATTTTACTCTTTGTACTTTTTTCCGCAAACCATGGGAACAATGACCTATCATACCCACCTTTGTTATGTCAGGGACGTTAAGCTGCAGTTAAAGTCAGGTTCAAATTAATCTAAAGATTTATAGACGAGTTCATCAATTTAACCGCAGTTAAAATTTTATAGATTCATAATTATTTTGTTGGTGCGTTAAAGGAGAAAAAGCCTGTCAAGTGCGAGTCGCACAGGGGTTCGAGGGTTCCGTTACTATCACCATTTATCCATAATTAAGTTGGTAGTCGAAACGTATTTTTTTTTTGGTAACTACAAATTTACGGTTTTCGGTTTTTTTACCTTTACTTGCGCTACATGACATTGCTTCTTGCCAAATTTAATGATTCTTGGTCACCGGGAAGTACCCAAAAGGTTTTGATTCCCTTGCGAGTGCCAAAATATGCAGTATTAACGGGGTATAAACGGCCGTAATTTTGGATTGCGTTGACTTAGAAGTTTGTTTTTTTCACCGCTTCAAGGGATTGCAGACGTTATTAATTTCATCTTGATACCTCTACACGATCCTTTATGGATTCCGTTTTTCCCTTTTGAAATACGGAATCCTAACAAACATGTTTTTATTAAGTTTCTTTTCGGTATGATACAATTTCATCGCTGTAGTAATTTAATAAGTACTTTTACCTAGTTGTTTATTACTTAACGGTAAATTTAAGAATTGTTTACTTTGTAACTAAATTAGCACAATAAGCCAGTATGTCATGTTTCTTAGAAAAAAACACTAGACGTCAAATTATTTAAAACACTTTGCACTTTACCTGCGACTTCGTCCGCGTGGATATTCACAAGGATCCCTAATTTTTTCAATTGATAAATATAGCCTATGTTACTCAGAGATAATGTAGGTTTCGATTGGTGAAAGAGTTTTTGAAATCGGACCAGTAGTTTTTGAGTTAAATGGTAACAAACAAACAAATAAATCAGATTAGATTTTGTCACAATTTTTTTCTCCTGCAAAGATGATCTAAATCCTCTATTTTCGTGCGAACATTACAGTCTTTGGTTTTTCAACCTGTTCCTGGTTCTCGGATCCCAAGTATCTGATTCTGATACGCTACGGTAGTGGAGTATCGATAAACTGTCGGCAACAATTAAATCGATGCCGTGACGAGACCGTCGTTTACGTCAATTAATCGATTATGACCAATATTTCATATTATGTAAGGTATATCATGCTTTGTAGATATATGGATTTTGGTTAAACGTGTTTGTATTTTCATTTAGGTAAATGTATGTAAATATCAAACGTATTACATTTTGCTAACTAGCTACCCGCCCCAGATTCGCACGGCTAATGAGATTTCATAGAAAAATACAATCCAAATTACCGACTTATTTGGTGGATTTTCCAAAATAAAACTTTCATATAAACCTTGTCCCGACAATTACGAACACAAGAAAAAATCCCAACCAGCCAGAAGATATGTATCAGCATCATCATCATCAGCCGAAAAACGTCCACTGTTGAACATAGGCAGCATCTTCTTCTTCTTCGTATAGCTCGCACGACAGTCTTTCCTAGAACTTAGCCACTTCCACGGCGTCGTCGGTGGCAGCGCATAATATTCACTCCGATCACATGTTTTGGGGCACAGAGGACATGACAGGAGGTGGGGCATGGTTTGCAACTCGGCGCCACATGTACACCCTGCTGCTGCTCTGTCGAGAACGCTACAACGAGCGGCAACCTACCGCTTGCACCCACCGGGACCAAAGTTATCAATTGTTGTTTATTTACATTTCTCATCATCAGTACAACTAGGCATAGTCAAGGTTTCCAAACGAGCGTTTACTTATTTATTTATTTAACCTTTTGGCCGCCTAGGCAAAACAGGAAAATGTGCCCTCGGCGCCAAGATAAATTACATACTCTATTGAATTACGTATAGAAGTCTATCATGTAGTAATGACTGGGGCATTCTGGGCACTTGGTTTGTCATCTATACATGACTGTGGCGGGCACAAGATTCAGGAACAAAAAAAAAAAAAAATTCACATTTATTTATATCATTTACATAATTATTAAATTACATTTTTAAATATTCATATAAAAATAAAAACATTCAAAAATATAAAAAAATAGAAGCCCACCGGTATCGAGAACAGGGTCCAAGCTACCGGTGGTCAGGGCTCCTGAGAGAGGAATCTCCTGACTATACGCGCCGTGTCCAGGAGTACCGCTTTCTGTATCAAGCCCTTGATCCAGCTGCCCAACGAGAGCCTCCTTAGGTGTTGGTCGAGACTCTTGGAAATGAGTCCATTGGCCATAACGACTATCGGCACAATGACTGCTGTATTCACATCCCTCATTTATTTATTATTTTCAGCCTGGATTTTCCCACTGCAGGGCTAAGGCCTCGCCAAGTCGCCACTCTCCTTCTAACTCTCTCTATTAAGGGCTATTTGAGACCAGTCTTTGTCGACGGATTCCAGATCATCCCGCCATCTCCGCCTGGGCCATGGAGTAGTGCGTTTGGCCCAATGATCGTCTGACATACGGCAGTTGTGTCCAGCCCAATCCCATTTAAGCATGACAGCTTTCCGAGTGACGTCAGTTATTTTTGTAATGGAATGAATGGTGGTATTCCTGACCTGGTCTTGCATAGTTAACACGGAGTTTTAAAGTTCGTCGCTTTGTATAATTTTGCTTCCTACCTTTACGGTCTACAGAATCTATTTGGCATTTCGAATAATTGCTTTTTTTTTTTCATTATACTTATGTGTTAGAGGCAATTCTGTTTTTATTTTCCCATTCTTTGTTTTATTTTTTGTTTTGTCGTTCTTTATTTTATTTTAATTAATATGCAATCATGTATCTAACCACAAGCTTTTTCAGCCTGCTCTGCAAGCTTTTGTCTTTGTATGATAAACTTAGCCAGGGTGTACGCTGTATTTGTCTGTCACAATCTTCTTCTAAGCTCATATATTTTTGACGTGACAACGTCTTATAATTCGATAGCCGGCTGCACGAACGAAAAAACATGACGTCATGCGGCGTTACGGCGTTACATGACGTCATGCGGCGTTACCTCGCTCTGCGGCGTTACCTCGCTCTGAGGCGTTCCAAGTGAAAAGTGAATGTGGTATCAATTGTTTATAGCAACGATAATTACAGCGATAAAGGTAATGATTCTTTCGCGTTGTCACGTTCAACTATCGTCAGTAAACCGACTTTACAGACAACCAATTTTTTGTGTAAGTTTTGTATAAGACCAAGCAATGTCAGGCAACAAAGCTAGTGGTCCGCAATAAAAACTTTACGTCCGATACATCAATTTCACGTACGTCGGATCATGGCATCGATAATAAGCGTACGGTATAATAATATTCTATGGTCTCTTAAGGGTTATGTATTGTCTTACTGATACATTGTTAGCCTATGGCGTTTGATTTGACGAATAATTTATGTTGACCCGAGGAAGAATGACAGGTAGGAATAATTTTTGGAATAAATGTTAATACCGTAAACAAATATTTTCGTAGATGATATTTTTATTTATAGAATTTTCTTCTTCGTAATTAAGGCCCCAGACCAGAACCTGGTCTGTAACTATTCCTGTTTGCCTTCCGTATGGTGATATTACAAACTTGAATAAATTACCTATTTACCAAGCCTTTTAGAACCATAGTCTGTAACCATGTTGTAGAGGTAGGTCGATATTGTTTATGATTAGCAAGAAAAACGAATTATTTTAATTTAAGAAACCATAAATTACAAAGCTTCGTAATTCAAAAAATGTTTTGCAAACTTCTTTTTTTCTCGGCGGCCAGCAGGCACACCAATTACAGGCTAATTTAATTAAATGAAGTAAATAAATAACAAAATAACGCTGTGGCGACGACGGTATCTGTTGCTTACGACAAACATTTTTAATGTTGGCAAAAATACGTATAAAAAGCTACATATCGAACTTCAATTAAGCTGCAGTTTTGTTTCTATTTAATCCTAAAACATTACTTAAGTCAAAATTAAGTGCATTTTTATGCAAATCAAAGCGATAAGGACGAATTTAAATTAGCTGTTAGGAATTCATTCATGCAAAAAACTTGGTGAGCCGACTGGTATATAAATAATGCTAAGCTTAGCGTTCAAAGGCCCGACGACGGTTATGTTTTTGTCATATTTTTGTCAATTGACTACTAATTTAAATATTAATAGATTTAAATAATATTTTTTTTATTTTCTGTTTTGTGGGCACACTACCTATTTGTTACACTACAAAATGTAGCTTTAGTACAAAGAGCCAGAACCAAGGAACAAAGCGATAGGTACCTACCTCATATATTGATATACAATTAACTAGCTTAGACCCTCGTTTTCGTCCGGGTAGATATCGCGTAAACCATAAATTATAACACTCTGCAACAGAGCAGGGTCTCAAGTCTGCTATTACAATAGTGTCAGAATGGTCATCTTTGGTTTCATATTTGTTGATTTTGACAAGTATGGTAATCTACTAATATAATGGCGTCATTATGACTTTCCATTGGTCAACCACTGACACGCCATTGAAAGAAATGAATAGGATGGTAATCTCGTACAAAATGATAACTGAATGACTGACTTGGGCGGTATTCTGCTAAAATTTTGACAGTTCCTTTGATGAGTGACCTACCATTAGAACGTCATTGTGCAGTCATCGCTTTTAATTCGACCGACCAATGATCGACCATTATGAATTGAGCAGATTACGAACTTTTAGCAAAATGACAACGGGATCGTGTTGGAATGACAAAATTATAAAAATAGCAGACTTGGCGCCCAGCTTTCTATCAATGAAATATTTTTTGTAATCGGTCGAATGGTTCCCGAGATTTCTACTTCCAAACGCAAATCAAAGAAAACTTTATCTTGTTATAATATTAGTACCTATATATTATCATCATCAGCCGGAAGACGTCCACTGTCGAATAAAGGCCACATACCAATAGATAAAACAAAAATAACTTCTATCTATAAAAAAAATCACCTTCAGGACAGTGCTATTAAGCATTTAAGTATTATAAAGACAATTTTATTTTTTTAATAATTTAATAAGTCCAAAAAATAACATTTAATAAGTACTGGCCAAGTGCGAGTCGTACTCGCGCACTAAGGGTTCCGTACTATTATCTGCACAACATTAGACATCGAGAAAAAAACGACAAAAAATCACGTTTCTTGTATGGTAGCCCCCCTTAAATAATTATTTTATTCTATTTATTGTTATAGCGGCAACAGAATACATTATCTGTGAAAACTTTGAACTGTCTAGCTTTCACGGTTCATGAGATACGGCCTGGTGACAGACAGCCAGACAGACAGACGGACAGTGGAGTCTTAGTAATAGGGTCCCGTTCTTACCCTTTGAACCCTAATAATAAACACATATTATTTTTCAAAATCTAAGTAAAAACTCATTCCACTATAAAACTGCAAAACTAGGTTACAAGTAACTGCCTAGACTGATTTGACGTCTAGGATTATTTTAGGGTGTAGACCCACTGGTCGCTGATAGGCGGTTATAGAATAAACATGGCCGCCACCTGCTGCATTGTCACATGTTGCCGCAGCATGTGTTCGCTTCCGCCAATTGACGCGGCTCCATTGTTGCGGACGATACGACAATTTATATTAGAACATCTGCAATTCTCGAGTAATAAAATTAAGTCGAACAGTTTGTTTGAACGCACAAATGCCCGGAGCTACTGGTCAGATTCTAAAAATTCTTTCGCTTATATAAGATTAGGTTTTTTTTCTATCACATAGCACTGGTTAGGTATAAATCAAGCCCTTTAAGAAAGCTTTTTAAGATCTATACTAATTCAGGTTATTCAGCTGAAGTCTAATAAAGCCTAAATCAAAATCCCAATAAACCAAAGATTTACCATTAAAAAAAAAATTTGTTCCAACCTCTCAATGTCGAAGCTAATTCCCGGTTTCCATCAAAGCGGAGAGGACAAGAGATCTCGTAAACAGCCAATAGAATACTGTATTGCATAAAAGCTAAGTAATGTGTAAAATAACGCAAGCCGATTGGTTGAACGAGACATCTACGCTCGTCTCCGCTTTGGTAGAAACTGGATCTAATAATTTCTCCTTAACCTTTTGACGACACACTTGAGACACGACAGACTTTTTTATACGGAAATAAAGCTCATAAAACAACATTGTATTTTTTTAATTTCCTTTGTTGATTATGTTCCTAGACTCTATTCTTATTTATATAAGTTGAACTTATGTATTTATATTTCATGTACATTAATTTAAGATGACAAAACTTATATGGGAATAGGTATTAAAGAATGAACGCACGTTTTTGCTTTTTTGATGTACGGTGAAAGGAAGTAGTTAAAATTCTTTTGTACCCAATTGTACATTGGACACTCACTCACAATTCTTTGACAAATCTTTTAATAAAATACTTACGGCCACACGGACAGCGCTAATTACCGTTTATTACGTAATTAACACTCTGAATGGGTCGCACTACATATCGTTACTAATAATTGCTATCAGATTCATACATATTCTTGAAATAGCCAAAATTAGCATGAAGTATTACAGTATTTTGGTTGGCAACAGAACAGTTCATTGAGTGGGTAATCATTACCCCGCCGAGTTCATTAATAACTGAGATTAGAATATTATTAATTGTGTAATAGAATTGGAGATTATTGTAGCAGATGCCTCAAGAAATGTAGATTTTAACAAACGAGTTTTGTCTTCAAATAACATTTTGAGCCGCGGGAAAGTAATACTAATACCACAGATATAGATAGACCTAGAAAACGCAAGAGCAACTACTTCGCGTGCCTATTTTCGTCCCTAACTTACAATAAAAAATCGTTAGTAAAAAAACTAAAGTAAACGTTTCCTTCCATCGGTAAGTCATTTTGTGATTAATATAATGCGTAATTAATTTAAAAAACAATTATCTTTAATCTAATACCCTCAGTAATACCTGGTTATAAGGAAATAAGGAATAATGAAAAACAAAACATTCGAGTTGCATTGTGACGTCCAAAAAATGGCACGCTTGGTTTTCATACAGATCGTGATACTTGCGTTATCTATAGGTACCCTGTTCACAATAAGATTAGGCATAAACACAAACCTTTTTTACAGTCCCTTCAACCGACATTAGAGGCAAAAAAGTGGTTACAATAACAACTGTTTACTACAGTTGCCATTTGTCATGCTACCAACGCAATATAAGCCAAAATCGGTTGAACGGACTGTAAAAAAGGTTTCTGTAAATGTCTAATCTTATTGTAAACAGGATATAGGTCTATCTATATCTGTGACTAATACCTTCTAGCTTACTCGGCAAAAGTTGTTTTTTTTTTTTATTAAAAAAAAAGCCTACGACCTATTCTCAGACCTACCAAATATACACAAAAAAAATCATAAAAATCAATCAAGCCGTATCGTAGGAGCTGGATAACAAACACGAGACTTTTATATTTTAGATAATAAATCAGAAGAGTTTGTTTGTATGTTTGAAAGCGCTAGTCTCCTAAACTACTGATCCGATTCTGAAAATTCTTTCCCCAATTGGAAGCTACGTTATTAGATACTGAGTGCTGTAGGTTATGCAGCAGGCATGCTGTCTGTCACGGCTCCGGCGGCGGCGCTACAGGGCTCCGGCGGACCCACGCGACCTTGCCGTCGCAGAGGGTTGTAACGCTCACAGCTTCGGCTTGCTGTGCTTTATTATCAAAAAAATAGAGTTTAGTACGAAAAATCACGCGAACAAAGTTGCGGTGAAAGTGCTAGTCTTACTATAATTGCTTTTCTCACTATTCAATAAGAAAAGTATGATTATAAAAGTTGTGGAAAGTAATAAACTATTAAAACTTAGTTCTGACATATCCGAGATTAAGCTATTTCATGTTTAAACTAACTTTTACTTGTGTAAGTTATAGCTACTGGCAAGTGGTTAGTGTGATAACATTTCATTCAATTTATTTTCACTTTGACTGAATAAGGAGTTCTTCATTTTAGGCGACTAGTTTTAAGTGAAATTAATGTTATGTAATCTTTTGCTTACTTATTATCTTTTAGTGAGAATGTTAGTAATTTAGGGGTTTCATGTTACCCTGTAACTGGATTGTTGAGGTCAGATAGGCAGTCGCTCCATGAAAAAAACTGGTGTTCAGGACGTGCTGGTGCTACCTACGTTTTGGAACGAGCAACTAGCTTCAACTCTCTGACTAACTGACCGACTCCTTGACAATTCAAAAGTGCCTGTAAATGATTTAATTGAAATAAATGCTTCGACTTTGACTTTGACATCCGGTTAGACTAGAAGCCGACCCCAACAGAGTTGAGAAATGGGTTGGCTGATTATGATGTGATATTCTTATTACAAAACAAAATCAGCAGTGCTTTTCTGTTACAAGCTCCCTCGGTGAACACCTAGGTGAAGTGAGCTGTCATCCGATTGTAATGTTTTGTAAATCCTAAGCATCGGGACAGATGACAGCTCACTTCACCGAGGTGTTCACCGAGAGAGACTGTAACAAAATAGACATACTGGTTTTATAAATAAATATGATGATTATTTCGAAAAGTTACGTTTAGCGCACTGCAGGCCAGTGCGATTCTGCTAAAATCTGCCTCGGAACTTTGAAAAGAAAAAGTAAAAAAACATTTTTAATTTATAATTTAAAGAAATTCTTCATTATCTGCCTAGCCTAACTATATTGGGGTCAACTTCTAATCTAACCGGATGTAGCTGAATACCAGTGTTTTACATGGAGCGACTGCAAAATTAGCAGAAATTATTATAGCTCACTTCAGAAAGAGTTTTGACGACACGGTTGGCGCAGTGGTTGAGCGGTCGACTGCTGCGCTGCGTGTCGCGGGTTCGATTCCCGCACGGAACAATTATTTGTATGGCCTACAGATAGTAGTTCCGGGTCTGGCTGTTTGTGTATGTGAGTTTATATGTTTGTAAACGCACCCACGACACTGGAGAAAGTCATAGTGTGGGGCAACGTTTTAAAAAAAAAACAAAAAAAAAAAAAAAAAATAATATGTGGGGACATTTTCACACATGGCCATCTGACCCCAAACTAGGGAGACCCTGTACTATGGGTGTCAGACAGACAGTATGGATACATACACAAATACATTTTTAAATACATACATATATAGATAAACAACACCCAGACACAAGGCAAACACAAGTGCTCATCAAAGAGTTATAATAGAATAGAATAGAATAGAATATCATTTATTTCTGAGTATATGGTAGGTACATTGAGATCTTAAAATTAATATATTTAGCTTCACATATACTACCGTTGCCGGTGTAGAAATATAAAATTGAATTTAACATTTAAAAACATACAATTTTACATGGAATGTCAATAAGATTGTAATTATTAATAAAATATGTGTTAATACTACGAATACAGTCAATATGCATACACAATTTTCATTTGTTTAATATTACAAGTGCATTCAAATAAAATACAAAAATTTTTTTGTTATGTAATAAAATGTCAAAATTTTTGCTATGTAATCAAAATCAAATGTCAAAATTTATGGTTAAAAAATTCAGTAACTGAGTAGAAACAATTGTCTAACAAGCAAGCAAATATTGTTTTCCTAAATTTATTAATGGGCAATACTCTTATTTGTGGCGGTAACTTATTAAATATTTTGGTTGCCATACAATGAGAATTTCTGCTATATAAATGTAGTCTCTGTCTAGGTATAAGTAATTGCTCTGGATTTTGGCTTTCGACTCTTTTTGAGTAACGTTCATACACAGGGAACAGTTTTGGATACCTTTTTATGAATAAACATATTTCAAAGATATAAAGACATGGAAGTGGAAGTATGTTTAGTGATTTAAATAATGGCTTACAATGTTCTAAGTATTCAGCCCCATATACTGCTCTGACACATTTCTTTTGGGCAATGAATGCTCTGTCCAGATCCACAGAATTACCCCATATTACAAGACCGTAACGCAGTACTGAAGAAACGTAGCCATGATACGCATTAAGGGCTGTTTCTTTACTAGCTATGAGTCTTAGTCTTCGTAGAGCAAACACAAATTTGTCAAGTCGTGTACATACTTTTCTTACATGTTCCTTCCAGTTTAAATTTTCGTCAATAACTATACCTAAAAATACGGTTGATGGCACTGCTTGTAATACTGTTTGATTATATTGTATTGTTGATTGTTTTACTATCGAATTGTATGTTTTGAATTGTATTAATTTTGATTTCATTATTAATTTTGAGTTCACCGAGGGTGATTTTAACAATCAATCAATTATTTATTTTGTTAAACATATATTTACAGATAGTATGTTGTCTAAAATATTTTTGTTATGGCGTACAAAATCAACATAATTATACAAGTCAACAGATTACATTCAGGAGAAAAGTCAATTTAAAATATGTCAATTAGGTTGTATCAACAGGCAACAGGCCATTACAACAGAATAGCACTACCGCATAAAAAAGCTCATTTCACATAAAATCATTGAGCAAGATTTTTACACAATAGAACGGCTGATGATCTGCGAAACCATCATTCAGTGCCCAGCGTAAGTTTACAAGTGATATTTTAGTAACCACCAATTCTATTGTCAACCACAAAAACAGAACAGTTATCATATCATTACTATCCCATCAGATTCTTCACTTACAACTTCTCACAAAAAACATTTATAACTGCCACGAAGTTTTACATGTCATGACTAATTAAAAAATCATTCGCTTAGCCTCACGTCTAAACATTTGATCAATATACAGCTGTTATACGATCACGACTTATGTTCTAGATGTTCCGATAAAAAATCTAGACAAAAAAATTGGTGAACTGCCGAAAGGCTTACCTGTGGTTTCTTGACCTAAAAATGTATATGACAAATGCGAATCAAGCGCGCGTGTAAGCTGCTATGATGAGAAAAAAAATACACAAGTCAAAAGTGACGTCATACCAATCATCTCACCATATATAACTTATCAAATCAGGTGTAACTTCTTAGCAATAAATAAATATGTTGAGACTGACCCCACGCTAGGCAGATCCTGTATTATGGATGTCAGACAGCTGATATACCTATACAAACATATAAATGTAATACATAATTAAATAAACAACAACCAGACACAAGGCAAACACAAGTGCTCACATAAAATGTTTACCCTGGGCGGGATTCAATAGGATCGTCGAGCCGTCAACAATAAGATCGTCTTACGAACTAAATAGTTACACAACTGCATGAAGAGATTGTTTTACTGCTTAGATCATTATTCTAAGGCAGAATCGGTAACCAGACTTTCAGAATTTAGTCATTATAATTCATAATGATATACAGAACCGACAGGTCTCCTAAAAAGGAAAGGGATTTGATAGGGAACATCGATTTCAATCAGTAGGTACGTCCATTTGATTGGTCAAGAATTAACCAAACAAGAGTTAAATAAAGGTACAGTTCAATATGCTCTTCAAGAGTGAGGGCGGCTAAACTTCTGTACTGATTTTGATGAAATTTTGTACAGACTAAACTGGAACCTCAAGAGAGAATATAGACTACTTATTAATCCGCTACATCGTCTGCAACCACGGTAACCGTGGTTCACGCCACCGGCGCAACCAGGGCCCAAGAGATAAAAAACAAGGCAGTCGGATATAGTGGAAGTTTACTTAGAAACTTGTGGATGTTTTTAAATGAAATAAAATAAAATTAATAGAAAATAAATTGTCATTCGAAAACATCCATCGGTTTCTAAATAAAATTCAATTATTTCCGATGACCTGAGCCTGTAGACAAAATCCAAACTAAATCAAATTGTATGCAGTTGACATATATTTGTATCACGTGACATCTGGTAAGCAAACATCAAATCCATACAATTTGATTTTTCCGTTGGCGTTAACGCTAACAGCAAACGGATTTTGTCTACAGACCCTGTGTGCTAATTCACGTAATTTTATGACGCACCGATGAAGTTATAGTGCAGTTCTTTGCAGTTAAGTTCAAGTTTGAGTGATAATCGGTATTCTTGTAATCTTTGAACTGCGCGTAAGCTGCGCATAAACTGCACGTCAACTGTACGACAACCAAACTCTACCAAACTTACTTATGGTGTAGCCACATGAGAGAAAAAATATTACTCACTAAATAATTGAATATGTCGGTATTATGATATTAAAATAATACCGCAGTACTGATTTTAGTGCTTTTTAACTGACCTTTTGAGTTTGAGACATCAAACGAATAGTAAAATACCGATCATGTTGCGTTCCGAAGCACGCACCAAAGATGCGCAACAGTAGAATGCCGTTATTGCGCTCGCGTGACGCGAGCGGGTCTGACAGCGGTAGAGAATACGAAAAGCGTTGTTTTGATCGAAACTTAACTGCAACTGCACTGCCACAGCACTTCTTTAGTTACGTGAATTAGCCTACTGGTCGCTTATCTCTTTTGGTTACTGTACATAATAATATTAAACAGTTTCTTCACAAATCCTTTCACTAGTTCATATCTAACTGTAATTAATTTATCGTTAATTGAATCGGTTCGCACACGACACGATGCACATCTACAGCCTATTTGCTATGTTAATGATGACGTGCCCTCAATATTAGACTTTAGAAAGTTAGGCTGAGCTTCACTAGATACACTAGGCAGAAGAGCACTATCATAGTTTTAGTTTATGTTTTGTTTATTTAATTTGTGTATTTTTTTCTATGGGCCTTAGTAGCCTGATAATAAAGAATTATTATTATTATATGATGATTAGATTTAAATCTCTCCCATTTCTGGGGAACTACGTCAAAATTGCGGGCTTTTGGCCAAACAACTGTGACGGCGATAGGCAATTTAATCTATAGACAGAAACTTTCTGACGATTCTGCATGTGTTCAGTATGACTGCTTTCTGTAGGAGTATGTAAGTGAGTGGATGAATGTCTAGTGTTTTATTATTATTCTCGTTTATTCATTTTCTTAACATATTAAATTACATTTTTAAATATTAGTAAAAAAATAAATAAAAACATTTAAAAATATAAAAAATAGTAGCCCACCGGTATCGGGAGGGTCCAAGCTACCGGTGGTCAGGGCTATTTATTATTATTATAGTGGCTGTGACAAGTGACCTATACGGGCTGAGTTTTGATTCACTCAGTCTTTCAAGGAGTGAAAGTACTAATAAAAACAAACAGCTTTTACAGTAGGACCAACTTTGAAATATAAAAAAAACAGCTGTCTCATTCATTTTGTCGTATATTTGTAAGGAAAAGCTTTTTAGGGTTCCGTAGCCAAATGGCAAAAAACGGAACCCTTATAGATTCGTCATGTCTGTCTGTCCGTCCGTATGTCACAGCCATTTTTTTCCGAAACTATAAGAACTTTACTGTTGAATCTTGGTAAGTATATGTATTCTGTGAACCGTATTAAGATTTTGACACAAAAATAGAAATAAAACAATAAATTTTAGGGGTTCCCCATTTTTAGAAGTGAAACTCAATTTTTTTTTTATCAATCCCATACGTTTGGTGTATTTATTTATTTATTTATTTATTAAACTTTATGCACATAATGTAAAAAAAACATTGTACAAAGGCGGACTTAATGCCTTGGGCATTTTCTACCAGTCTACCTTAGGGTGATGCAGAGACAAAACATGGTAGGTGCAAAGATACTTATTTACTATAATGAAATAATAAATACATATATACATACATACAAACAAAATATACAAAGTAGAGAGCTAAAAAAAACATAGATACAGTAATACAACAAATTAATTGTGTGACGAGTCTGCCAATTATATATGATAGGTCTTTAAAAATAATATTAAGGTTTCTAATATCATTTTTTTCTAAACTGAATAGTTTGTGCGAGAGACACTTCCAAAGTGGTAAAATGAGACCCCCACCCCTGGAACTTCTAAAATAAGAGAATGATAAAACTAAAACAAATATATGATGTACCTACATTACCATGTAAACTTCCACCGAAAATTGGTTTTAACGAGATCTAGTAAGTCGTTTTTTTTTAATACGTCGTAAATGTTACTTGTTGCTACGGAATGAGCGAGTCCGACTCGCACTTGGCCGCTTTTTTTTTGTAGTCTCTTAATAATAGATGTGCGTAGTGTTTTAATCCCCTAAAAGATACGAATTAAAATTCTGCTTCCATAACACCACTGTTTATTGGTGACCCAATGGTACAATCCCAACTTCGGCATGTTTTTTAAATCAAATATTCGAATAAATTTGACATTTATCAACCCCCACGGCCCACATGGTAGATCACAGCCCACTCCCTCTCAAAAAGTGGAGCTCTGACCCAGCAGAACAACCTGCCATTATAGGCTGTTGGATTGGGTTAATATTAAAAAATAAAAGCTTTTTTACAAAGAATACAACCGCCTTCAAAATCTAAAAAGCCAACCGCAAGCGAAAAATCCACCGACTTCCGAAACTAAAGTTATGTGTTCTGTGCTAAAGAAAGTTATTTATCACTTAGATTTTCAAGGCGGCTGTCTTTTTTGTAAAAAAGCTTTTAATTTTTCGCTTTTTAGTAGGTACCTCCTTATCATCCAAATTCATAGAGAAACGGCAACATAGTCAAAACAGACATTGAAAGTAGGTACAAGTTTGGGCAAACTTAAAACATCGTCTATGTAATAATTTTATGCTTTCTGTCGATTTTTTTAAAAAGTGCTGAATTAATTTTGATAAAATTTATATGGGAGCACCCAGAGGCACACCCCATCCATTAAAAAAAGAATTTTCAAAATCGCTTTATATTTACCGGAGAAATCGCGTAACAAATATACAAAAAAAAGCAACATACAGTCGAATTGAAAACCCCCTTCATTTTAAATTCGGTTGAAATTATGTTTGCTGCCTAAGACAAGCCAAGAGTGAGTGAGACATGTATATCGCCGCTACTCCTCTAGCAACTAGTCTTGAAACAAAAACTAATTTAATCCCGATCCGTATCTTCAAGGAACAAAAAATAATAATTCTATTATAAGCTTGATACAAGACAGCGAGCAACATTTCTATCACCAGGACACAACCGTCAGGTGGTTGACAGAACGACAGCTCATCAATTATCTCCCGGCCTGACTCCGTGTGTGTCAAAGTGACAATTTTTAACAAAAATGCACACGATAATCAACCCTGTTACGTTGTAATAAAGAACACATATCAATTATTTAATACGATCTTTTTTTTACCTTACTCGATAGGCTAGATGCCAATGACCGTAGTTTTTGTCTTTTCTACGAATCATTGAGTATATTGTTTACATTAATTATGTTAAGTTAATTAAGGCAGGAACAGAAATAAAGTTCAGGGTAATTATAATACTCATTATTACAGCAATAACCACCACATTGGTCCACCAAGTGTCGCTTGATGTCGATCATCAGAAGAACAGATATACAACATCAAAATCTTGTCAAAAATGTAGGTAAAATAGAGGCTTTTTGGCACATAGAGACACATTAAAAATTAAAGTAAAAGCATTTATTTTAATTAAACCATTTACAGGCACTTTGGAATTGTCAAAGAGCCAGAAAATTGAAGCTAGTTTCGCGTTCCAAAACGTAGCTAGATTTCTATGGAGAAAAACGTGCAAGAAACTCCACGAACACTCTTTTTTAAATCTAGTTTTTACAAAATACTGGTTATTACATTATTCTTGTTCCTTCTATAATGTGAAGACAATGAAGGTAAATATCAATAAAAAAACATTAAAAAAAAATCAAGATAAAAGCCACGGCAATTAAGAGTTAACCAATCTCTACTGACAGAGTCCGTTCACAAACATGACGCGTGGATCAGCACCATTCAGCTCAACCATTTAAAATGTAAACATTTACAATAGTTACGAGAAGTTCCTCTTAGATCTGGAACATTATGTTATTTTAGTAGAAAATTAGTGTTTACGGCTCATAGACTCCGATCTGGGGTGTGATTCTGTAAGACTTCATTCTAAACTTCGAATCTGAATCCGCTGTGAGTTTCTTGATTGGCATTCTAAAAACTCGGTTGATAATTCGAAGTAACACTAGCGCCACCCTTGCACGCGTGTCAGCGAGATGAACTAAATTGACAGGGAGATTTTGACAGATAAAGTATGAAATGACGTAAGAAGTGGAATTCTGTTAGGTAATTTCCCCGTCACTTCGACGCTCACTTCTCACTCAAACCCGATTCAAAGTATCAAATATATCAAGGTCATTTTTAACCTTATGCGGAGTGTGAGTGAATAGCGATGCGAGATGCGAGTTGTTGTTTGAACTTTACAGAATCGACCTACTGGACACATTCCATGCAATAAGTTTGCGTTTATGATGAGAAAAACGAACTCGCCTAACTGTGTGGAGTACCACTTGTTGATGGACTGTGCTCGGTATGAGTCTGGGAGAAATGACCTGTTTAGGGTCTTGAGGTTGAACAGACAAGAAGGGGGCACATTTCATAAAATCCTGTCTCAACCAAATGGCGATGATCCGAAGAGTCTGTTCAGGTTCATGGCCCAGATATGAACAATGTGTATTTAGGGCAGAGGTTCCTAAACTTTCAAGACAACGGAACACTCAAGAATACTTTATTATCTTATTGAATCCCAAATTATAAAAAAAAAAATAAAAAAAAATAAGAAAAATAATCTAATATATAAAATTCTCGTGTCACAGTTTTCGTTCCCGTACTCCTCCGAAACGGCTTGACCGATTCTGATGAAATTTTGTGTACATATTGGGTAGGTCTGAGAATCGGCCAACATCTATTTTTCATCCCCCTTTTTCACCCCCTTTTCATCCCGGTAGATCGGGACAGGACAACGTCTGTTGGGTCAGCTAGTAATAATATAGATTTAAAGCCACTGCAATTAAAAATAAGAACAAATAGCTTTGTTAGAAATATTTTCTAAGTTTTCCATTCTTTACAAGTACTTTGAATGTAAAGTTTGAAACTGTTTAATGTTTTATTAATAAATCGTTTGGTAATTATGTGATTCGATGATGAACTTAATTTCGCGGAACCTTGGTGACTTTCCTACGGAACCCATAGGTTCCGCGGAACCCACTTTAGGAATCGCTGATTTAGGGTACGATGGGACTGACAGTACGCATTGCAATTATAAAAAAGAAGAAACAAAAATACATGTTGCTCTCTATCATGAAAACTTTGATAATAACCATAAGTGTTGCTACTTGAAATTAAAATGAAAGTCATGAGTTCATGACACAGATTGACGAACAGTTTGGTTACGTGGGGTGTAGATATAATTTATTGTTATTATTATTTTAATTAATTTATTTTCGAATTTACTACTATACTTTTCATATTTATATTTGTTTTATCGTTTACACTTTATTTTTTTTATTTTCCATATCTGACCATGGCATCACTTTGGGCCCTATCAGAATAGCAGCGCTGTGACGTTTTTTTAATGTTGTAACACCTGTGGTGCTGTAGCACCATGCTGGGATAGGAGCATTTTGGCCTCGTACAGGACCAATCTTCGTTTTCTTTTTCTTTCTTTTTTAATGTTTTTTTGTATGCGTTTTTGTCCTGGGGGACGAATAAATACTTTTTCTTTCTTTCTCTCCTTTCTCTCTTCTTTCTTTCTTTCTTCTTTCTTTCTTCTTTCTTTCTTCTTGCTTTCTCCTTTCATAAGGTAACCATTATCGGGAAGCTTAAGAGCGCTCAACCCGTCATATTTCCCATACAAACGCTCGTACGCGATTACGGCGTTATAACCAATTATTTTCCAAATATTTTTAACACACAGGTATCTTGCGGTTTAAATGTAGGTTTGTATGAAGCCAAAAATAAACTTTTTTGAGAAACAAATTCAGTAAACACGTCCGAAAATCAGCTTTTTTTGCACAATTTTATCTGAACTTTGGCTGTTCATAATGCTCTCATACATTAAAAAAGTAAAAAAACAGGGTCATAGAAACCTAGCACATGTAATAGAAATTCTAAATTACAAACATTTTTACCAAAAACATGTAAGGCTTTTTTAAAAACACGTATGTCCTGGAACAAGTTTTGTGAAATTTCCGCGCGTCAATTTTCCTGTGCAATCTCACTCACTCGTTTATTTTCGAGCTTTGCGTTGGTTGAAACAAAACATTTTTCAATCACACTCTCGTTGAAGTTCGTTCGATGGGGTTGGGCGCTCTTAAGCGCCATCTCCACAGGCGGGAGAATCGCGGCGATAGTCACGCCCGCGCCGTGCCATCAAATTATTACCGCGATGACATCTATGTTGAGATTGATTCACAGTTTCTATTTCTATAAAAGCCGTACGAATCGATCTTTCATGGTTAAGTTTTGCTTGCCGCGGGCGGTCAGTGGATTGGTGACCATTCATTTCATACCGAGATCCCTCCGTGCCTTGGAAAGCATACCAATATCTTCAAATGACAGACGTTATGGGCGTCAGAAGACAGAGAGTTTGACAACCAGCTTTACTAGGGAGTATTGTGTTGCCCAGTAACTGGTTTATTATTTATTTTATTTGGGAAAACAAACAATCTTAAATGGTTTATTATATCTAGATACTCAGGTTATGGAGGTCAGATATGCATTCGCTCCATGTATAACACTGGTATTTAGCTAGCATCCGGTTAGACTGGAAGCTGACCCCAAATATTGAATTTGATGACAGGACGAAAACTATCGCTACGACAGTTTCGCTCGTGGAGATGATGCCTTAGCCATTCCAAATATCCTTTATTTTCAAGACGATATTGCAGATGAAACTCACTGTCTGTGTTAATTTACACATAAGTTTACCCTTATTGCCTACCAATGCCAAAAATTCAGACCAATAAATGGTCTGAGGCCAAAAATAAGTTCTTACAGAAGCATCGAGGTTTCTTTAAAGGAAATAATTCAAACAATTCTCAATACTAGACCGTCTCCCGGATTTTACAGTTAACTAGAAATCTGACACATGCAGTGCGCAAGTGAATGTGCATTCCACATTCTCGGAATAATGTCGCGCGTTCATTCAATGGAATACCTTTCACTTTATATGTTTAATTAAACATTACCATTCGCCACCACATACCGAATACTTTATGGCTTTGTGATTCGTTGTATTGCCAAATTACCTAACGGTTATGGCAAATGTGATGGAGTGTCAGGCACTCAGTAGGTACAGAGGCCAGCAAATCAAGTTACAACAATCTGTCAAATTTCTTTGATATCATCATCTTCATTATCATCATTTCAGCCGAAAGACGTCCACTGCTGGACATAGGCCTCCCCCAAGTGTCGCCAAATTGACCGGTCCCGTGCGACTCGCATCCAGCGGATCCCCACAACCTTTACCAGGTCATCGGTCCACCAAGTGGGAGGCCTTTCAACGCAACGTCTTCCGGTTCGCGATCGCCACTCCAGAAGTTTTCGGCCCCATCGGCCATCCGTTCTGCGAGCAATGTGCACTACCCACTGCTACTTAAGTTTGACAATTCTTCGGGCTACGTCGGTAACCTTGGTTCTCTTGCGGATATCCTCATGTCCTCCTCTTTGATATACTCAACTTTATTACAAAAGAATAAGGTTCATATTCAATTGGGAAAATTTTACAGTTTGGTATGGCTTGATGTGGTGATGTTCTTTTATTTTTACGCAATCCATAGAACAATGCAGTCGACATCTAAAGAGCAATAAAACGGATAAGCTTTTAAAAGGAACTCAAAACGACCTGTCTCGTTAGATACTATGGATAAACTTTAGAAGAAATAAAATGTTTTTCTTTGCCATCATCATCGGCAACTCGTAAATGACAACACCAAACATGGACTTTCTGACAAACTCAGCGTCTGACAACCGAATCATATGTATCCTGTATATATATTGTACTCTTTTTATGTATCACCATTGGCAACCAAGTCCGAATGCTAGTACAATACGATTCAAACTTTATGGCGGCTCTGAACACGAGTCGAGTGGCTGCGCAGTAACAATTTCGCGTGGCAGCGGGGGTGAAGGGCAGGCCACTGCGCAGACAACAGCGCACTTCACAGCCGCCATTATGTTTGAATCGAACTGTACAACAAGGTATACAATCCCGCCTGAAGAACAGAATTTCCGATTCCAATTAAATCGAGTTTAAGTAACAGCAGATGACAAAAAACCTTGCCCACCAAATTCTGACAAAATAGAAAATTATACACCAAAAGAAAATTGTATCATGCCTTTGCAAACAAAAGCAGTATCTACAAAAAACATCAAAAGCTGCGGAATTCGTCGCACAGAAGAGCACGAAACAAATAAAACCTTAGAGAATGCGCTTGCGCATTCCTGTGCGTGCGCCGCTATGGGAGCCGACGAACGAGCTTTGACGGTAAACATACATTAGTATGACTATATTAATGCGTTATTCTGATGGAGACTTATGAAGGCATGTAACTGTTTAACTTAGTAACCATATTGAAAAATAATTAATCAGTGAAGATTATGGTCTATCTTATAATTCCTTTTGTATTATTTTTGGAAAATTTAGCGCAAGTACATAAATAATGTTGACATCATCATCATATCGACCTCTAGACGCCCACTGCTGGGTATAGGCCTCCCTCAAGGGAAGGGGGGGGGAGTAGCCGTAATCGCCATGCTTGGCCGATGCATGTTGGCGATCGCAGTAGATGTTATGGTACTTATAAGGACGCTGCTACCCATCCCTCCTTCAAGAGAGTAATAGGGCCACTAGTACTTTAGTTAAACACAAGCACAGATTTCCGTCATTCCGACCTCGCCGCCGAGGTCTCTCGCGACGACCCCGTAACGTCCACCCCCCCGACCCTTGCTAGCGCCAGCCCACGTCGCTGAGCCTTTAGCTTTCAAATAGCCCCTAATTAATGGAGACCCGATCCAGCCTGTCCCTTTGCTGCCCTCTCTCAGTGACGCCCTAAGCCGAGGCTCGTACCCCACAGGGGTGCCCTTAGCGTATCACTTAGTTTATAAGTCTTTGGCCTGGCTGGAGGCCCTAAAAATCACTTTTTAAGGCACCACAGGATTATCCGGTTAAGCAGTCAACAACCTCTAGGTTGAACTGCGAGATGTCATATCGACAAAAAAAAAACCGTCCTCTGGCGTCTTCTACTACACTAAGGGCGTTTGTGCACTACAAGGAATTTTACTGTCCGGCAGTCCGATTTTGGAATTTAACCTAATCTGAATCTACGAGACTCTGTATCAGACCGTAAAAAATCGGACTGGCGGACAGTAAAATTCCTTGTAGTGCACAAACGCCCTTACGGGTAGAAATGGGGTGGTTTTATTCGCGGCCGGCACCACACTGCATTGCGGCCGGTACCACACGACATATAGGCAAATATCTCCAAAATATTTCGTCTCATATAATAACAATGGGTGCCCTGCGAAAAATAGCAAATACCTATGGAAATAACAAACCAGATAAAACGATTACGATCACATTCACAATAAGATACAATTTCAAACATCAAAAGATCTCAATTGAAGTAACCGAGGAATATACTGTATCCCTCTTTATTTATGGAAAATATAGAGATTTATATCTCACACCCCATTGAAATGGGGTGTCGTTAAATCTTTTAAACTACCACACAATAGATCATTCTGCGGTTTGACACTTAAAGCTTTCAAGTGTACCTACAACGATTATTATGCCACGCTATAATTTTCAAATCAATGGATTCAACTTCTTAATGGTTATTTTATAATGGGTTTTTATTAACACCTTCCCTGCGGCTACGCTAGATTAATACTTACTTCCAGTGCTGTACAAGTCACATACTTCCCGTATCAAGAATGCCTGATATGCGTTACGACGTCTATTTTCCCGTACGTAATCTTGACTTTAAACCATCACAGAGACATGGAAAGTCTACAGATATTTTTTTTTGTTGTACTAATCAATAGGTTACATCCTTGTGTATATATAGCTGCAGTCGCACGGGGTTTTAAGCAATATCTTAAAAGTTACAGGTATTTTGGAAAAGGTTGATATTACGGGAAAATACTTGTCGTGGCGCATGCAACAGTTACATTGCTAGGGATGGGGTGTAACAAGTAACATATTTTTCTGTTTCAGATTTATTATTGTTTATTCAGATCGTACACAATCAACGAAAACTATTTTTTAACAAAAGTAATAATTAATTATGTTAACAAAAACAGTAACTTCTTATTTTATATTATTATTTATTTTACTAATGGTCATACACAATCAGCAAAAACCATTTTCAACAAAAATAATAAGTAATTAGCTATGTTAATGTTAACATTTTAACAAAAACAGTAAATCTTTATTTTATATTATTATTTATTATAGGTGCTTATAAAAGCTAAATTAAAAAAAAATCTGATTGAATTATCACAATTATTTATTCTACTCGATAATATAATCAACTCCAGCGATAATGAGTCTGGATCCGTCTTTTTATTTTTATTAATTATTACATCTTCTAATACACTAAATTCTCTTCCTGTTGATGGAGTCAAAAAAATTGAACTGGGTTTTTTTGTATTAGATGGTTTCGATGAACTGGAACCACTACTCACAATAATGTTTTTAGCCTCTTCACCTTCTGTCTTTACACCTTTCCCCAAAATAAGTTTTCTACGTGAACGTTTCATTGTTTACTTATGTACAATTTACTCACTTACGCGTGACGAATAAAATACCTATCGCGTTCTGTAAAAACGTGTTTACTGGGCACAACACTACGGCTAACTGAGGGCCGCGCGCGCGCACGTTCAGTGCGGTACGGGGTTTAGGATACGGCCAAATAGTTCCCGTATCGCACTATTGTAAAATAATTACCTTTCTGTGCGTTACGAAAAAATAATTCCCGTACATTTTTATTCGTAAATTTTAATATACTTCAAGCAAGGACACCGGCAATACAGGCGTCTCTTTTTTACTTGTACGAATACTTCAAGTAATCATCCCCGCACGGAGTGCAAAACAAGGACAACTAGCTGCCGCACAGAGCGAAGCTCAATTACAACCAAATACTTCCCGTAACGCACTGAATGTGTTAATCAGGGCTCAGAAAACTGTTTGATCTGGTAGAGATATTCAGTTGAGTTATTATATAATAACAATAATAAGTGGGAACATTTTGCATACGGCCATCTGACCCCAAACTAGGGAGACCCTGTAATATGGATGTCAGGTGCTCATCACACAAATCAACCACTCAACCACTGCGCCAACCTTGTCGTCAACCAAATATTGGATGTGTTTTGGGACATTTTATATAATTAGACAAACTGAGAAGCATCCATAGAAATGGAACTCATACTTATGATTACAAATAAAGAATAACACGAGACGTCTCATTTGTCCAAAGTTGAGTTGAAGTGTACCCCAAATACAAGGAAAATATTCCAAAAAAATACCCTGACGTCACCTCTTGCCTGTCTTGCATCGAACTAACGAAGAACTTCCTGTCTTAATCAGTGGACACTGACATTTGTTGTGCGATAATGCAACAACTTGATAATGTATGAACTCACTCGTGGAGGGCGAAAGGGATTACTAATTAATGTGGGATTGGTAGCAATGAACTGCGACTGATAAGTTAACTGCCATACTCAGAGACGTCACTTAATAATAATGAATCATTAACTTTGATTGACCAACATAACTTGGCACATATCAACAACAAAGTTTTTGATTGACAGCGTTTCAAGTTATATTGGTCAATTAAAGTTAATGATTCATTATTATTAAGTGACGTCTCTGAGTGTGGCTGTTAGTAAGTAATGACGTAAGCAGAAGATATATTGCAGACTGAGTTTAAAGAAGAATGTGTTGCAGAGACCTAAACCACACCTGCGTCACTCCATACAAACGAAACGATTAAATTACATTTACATACACTACAACCAACATAACAGACTGTACAAATACGTGCGTGTGTGTGCGTGTTTACGCGCCGCTTGAACTAAAAGCAGTTTCGAGAGCACGTTCGACGCGGGAACAGGTGAGGAACAGTGTTTTGGAGGGAGGCGGGGCGTGTCGCTACTGTACGGTATTACTAATATTTATACTGTGCAACACTGAATGTGAAAGCAACCACGAAGAGAGAAGTAAAAAATAAAAATAAAGAGTATAAGATACAGTCCACACATAGGATTGTAGAAAAGGTGCAGATGGACTAAGGAACAGACGAATGAATGGAAGGAAGAATGCATGGAAGGAAGTTTTAACTTCCTACCATGCATTGTATCTATCTGTCTTCTATTAGTTGTCATGTAAGTATCTTTAGAACACTTAGATGAGGACTAATAGAATAACATGGATCTTGTTGAAAAGCACCAATATAATAGTGAATAGCGAATAGCTCACACATAAGAATGTAGAAAAGATGCAGAAGGACTTAGGGAGGGAATGGAAGGAAGGATGCAAGGAAGTAGAAGAACACTTAGATGACGACTAATAGATAGCCATGACGCTTGTTGAAAAGCACCAACTAGTGAAAGCTTGTAACTGAAGATTCCCACCAAAAGATGACTCTAAATCGTCCATATTATAGCACTTGGAGTCAGGTACATTGTACAGGTGACACAACTTTCGACGTTGTGCAGTCAAAACACATACACGTTTACAATTTATTCCTCACGATGTTTTAGTTTGTTTGTTTAAAATTGGTGATAAATAACTTGCCTTGCCGTGTAGTGCAAAGATCGAACTGTTGGACAAGACGGATTAAAATTGCCAAATATTGCTTTAGGTGCAAATATTGCTCTTACTACCAGGCAGCTAAAGAAAAGAACGGCGATGATTAAAACTAAGATAAAGATTTCAAATTAGTTTTTTCCTTAAACTTCACCGTGTTTTTAATCAATACGTTCTTGACAACTATAATTGTATGAACATTTTTAAATCAATTTAAATTGACAGCTCTTATTCATATCTGTCTCTTTCTTGTTTTATTAGAGAGAAAGAGATATAAATAGCATAATATATGTTAAGCTCGTGTACAACAGTTCTAGCACCATTGTCGAAGACTGGTTATTTAATCTCTGGATTCTGTAAAATATACAAGAGAGAAGTGATTTAGTCTTAATGTGACTATGAGGAACTAGACCTTTAGGTACTCTACAGCTCTCGCTAATAAACTTGAAACCTGTTTGCAGAAACACACATAAGGGGGGAGATTGATCAATTTTGAAATAAAAACCTACGTATCTCTTACAATAAAAGAATAAAAAATCTGAAAAAATATAATTATGGACGACTTTTTGAAGACCACACAGGATTAGACAAATACAAGTGACTTTGTTTGATTACAAATGATTAATCTTCAGGGTTAACATTGAATGGTTTTTTTTTTTCGCTTTTCGCTCCGAACTATCCTTATTGGGTTAAACCGTTTACAAATAGAAGAACATAGAATCGGTAGTGTTTAATTTTACGGGTAGAATTGAGTAATATATTAGAAAATCGGGTAATTAACGACGGGTCGACGAATAAATATCCTTTGAATTAAAACATTTCGCGCTAGCCAACAGCCACCAGGAAAATAAGAAATATCTACATAAGTTAGTCACCTCTTAAATGGGTATTGGTCGGTAAAATGATATTCACATAAATATTCCAACTGAGATTTATATTCGATTGCCAAAAAACTTCCCCATGAAACTTGTTCAATAAACTTAGATGTTCTTCTATTAGACATTTTTTATATTTGGCCTTTAAATGTACGTTCTGGTTAGCTGTTATTTCTCAGGCGGTTGCGAAATACGGATCTTCTGTGGACCTTGACAATTATCCTTACAAATAGGATCTAGATTCTAGTTGTATATATTACCCTATTGTACCCTAGATTCAATATGAATGATGTAACCAAAATTTGTAACATATTATTGATTTTAAAAGAGTGTTGTTCATGGAGTTTTTTGCTCGTTCTTCTCCATAGAAACCTACTGTTTGGAACGAGCAACTAGCTTCAACTTTCTGACTGACTGACTCTGACAATTCAAAAGTACCTGTAAATGGTTTATTTGAAATAAATGATTTTGAGTTTGAGTTTGAGTATGTTATTGACTGTACCGATATACTTGTAAATTAACCGTATTTTACCGTTCGCAACATATGCGCTGAGACGTGGAGTTGCTTACCTACACCAACCCGATGAATTATGCTGATTGTAGTTTTCCAAAACTATATCTTAGATATTCATCTCTTTCTACACGAATTCTTCAAGCTGTTAGTATTTCAGTCCCAAAACTTGCGTTTTTTTTCTTCAATTACAATTCTAGTGCAAACATAGTTACGTTTTTCTGAATCACTGAATGAACCGATATAAATACCCTGCATATATACATAGTACATACTATAAAACCTCGGTTAATAGTAGATTAACCCATAACTTTGTCTACATGAGAACCTTAAAAGTTAAAGGAAAATGATGATACCTACCCATTAATTAAAAACTACTTAGACAAGGATCACTATCTATTACTCAAGATTTCAGAAAGGTTTATATTCAAGGAGAATGTTGCACGTCGTTATAATAAAAGTCCAACGACTCCCTAAATTTAAAAATAAGATTTTGTCTTCCGTATTGTGTGACTCATGACAAATAGTCAGAAGAAGATGTAAGTAATCATATCATGGGAAAAGCCTTGAAATAGGTCTTTTAGCCCCCAGACAGACTAATGATGATGATGATGACATACTCAGAACAGCGTAATAAACAAACAAAATGTCTAATTTTAGTAGAGCAGACAATTTTTTTACCATATTACTCCGACTAAAAACTCAATGAGCAACCAAAAAACTGTTAGTTCAAACTCAACGACCGAAACTTACTTAACACAATTTTTGCCGGCATTTTTTTTTCCCGCCATGATGTAAGCGAGGTCGACGACCCAACACCTGTTGCTTATGTTTTTTTTTTAATCATGTCTGCGATGGGCACTGGTCTATTAAGTATTAAGCACTTAGTTTTTATTGTAACCTCTTAGGTGATTATTGATTTGTGGTCAGGGAAACGTATTAACGCTGTCGTTTCCCCCGTTGGCGGTCGCAGATGGCACAGTAGGGAGGGTAGAATAAAAAACAAAATTAAATGCAGTAAAAAATGAGAAATGTAAAGGCAAAACTTTAGATCAGACTTCAAGAATATTATAAATGTTTACCAACAAAAAAGGAAAAAATCTCAGTTTGTTTTTTGAAAGACAAACTAAAGTTGTGAGCGTCTCAAATGCTGGATTCGAAAGAAAACTTCAAGGCTTTAGAGAGATAAAAGAGGAGTTTGACACTGGGAATCGATCCCTATCCCCATGAAAAGGGGATTTGGAAGTTTCTCGAAGCATGAATTCACCTTTTGAGCTGTACGCGAACTTTAGAATTGTCCCGTCGTTACAGTATAAAAACAACTTTTATCAAACGTCATCTCTATTTATATTTGTCAGACGGAAAAAATAAGAAAACTGTCCTGCAGATGCTAATTGCATATACAGCCGCCCTGGTTGTGCGGCTGTTTATTTTATTACCATAAACATTTTGCGTTACAGTAATAGACCAAAAATGATTAAAGAGCAACCTTTAAGAAGATTTAAAAAGTACCTTAAAAAATTGCTAGTTCAAAAATCCTGTTACTCAGAATTTTTTAATGTGAAGTCTATAGTTTGTAATATTCATACATAACGCATTAAAATAGTTCATTAAAATACAATAATTTTATTGTAGTCTAAGTTTAAAAAAAAAATTGCATAATTTTTTAATAAAATTTTGACGTAACGTAATCGAGTCATAACGTAAGAATTATCAAAATCCACCCACGCGTTTGGTCTCTAGAGCGCCACAAAGGAACAAACATACATACATAGACTGATAAACACATTACCACTCCTTTGCGTCGCGCAGTCGGGTAAAAATATTGTAACACCAAATTGTAATTACTTACTTTCTATGCACATAAATAAATCTATCTATATATATCTAGGTACACATTCATGCTTCGTAATCACCCCCTTATCCTAATCAATTTATTTGACATCGACACATACACATACATTGCATAACATGCAGGGTCGATTGTCAATCGACAGTCTCAGCGGTCACCTCTTTTCTTTCTAGTTAGGTCACCTCTTTTCTTTCTAGTTATAATCATATTTCGTTCATACAATCTAGGCATACTTTCTTCGATCTTCTTATAATTTTTACCACATTTATTCTGACAACTTATTTTTAACCGACTTCAAAAAGGAGGAGGCAATACAGAACAACAAACAGAATAAAGCCACCGCCACCGACTTCCGAAACTAAAGTAGTAGAAGACATTAGGATTGGCGATTCCAGAGTGACATTATTATAAGATCAGACTTAGTTTAATGATAAATAAAAAGTTTTTTCAAAAAAAGAAAACCGCCTTCGAAAACGAAAAAATGATAAATAACTTTAGCACAGAATGTGTTCTGTGCTAAAGTTATTTATCATTTTTGTCACTGTGGAATCGCCAATCCTAATGTCTTCTGTGTGTGAGAAGAGGCAGTACGATGCAACCGTACATTCTGCAATTCAGCAGTTTACGGCACATTCATTTCAACTCATAATAGTTAGTTCAGTTCGCGTTGGGCTATCAATATTGCCAGGCGTTCTCGTTTCAGCCAACAAGGGTCGCGTCACTCACTTTCCACACCAACAGCCCATTAAGCTAATTTTACATTACCTTTAAGACAATACAGTAGTGTTTCAGTACTTTACGTTCTTTAATTCCATTACCCGCCATCTAAAAGTACAAAGTACAAAGGATCATTGACGTGCAGTACTTTTTTCTCTATTTCACGTAAATGGCGACGGTTACGTTGTGATTCTCCTGGAAGGATAACTAATACTCTTCTCCATATTAAACTACCTTTTGGAAGAGGCAACTAGTTATAATTCTCTTTCTTATAGATGACTTACAAAAGTGCTTTTTAGGGTTCCGCACAAAAAACCTAAGAACGGAACCCTTAGGGTCACTCGTGCGACTGCCTGTCCGTCCGTCTTGCCAATTTGTTTCGAATCTACTGGACCAAATCAAGTGAAATTTGGTAGGATGGTGTAATCCTATGATCCAAACATAGATGTGCAAAGTAAATTTTAAATAATAAGGGTCATTTCGTGGGACAAATTAGGAAATTAAAAAAATAAGTTCAGCAAACCTTACTGTGTCATTATATCAAATGAAAGGGCTCGTTATTATTGTAAAATAAATATTTTTGAAAATTGACTACCCCCCCCCCCCCTATGATCTCCGAAACTGGGCCTAAAATTTTGAAAAAAGGCTGGATGCTGGATTACAGGAAAACCTATAACAATTATATCAGTTGAATGTATAGATTGAATAAAAACATTTGACTTCGGCATTATACGGAACCCTCTCCAAGCGAGATCAACTCGCACTTGGCCGGTGTTTTTAATGGTATTATTTAAATGAATGATATAGCTTTTACTTTCAAAAAGTCAACAGCAAAGCAAGCTTGGTTTAAATACATTTTGTTTTTAGACTATGTTAAGTCTGATGTCCATGGTCAGGTTGTTGGCTCATATCGCCTTTCATAACATCCTGTCAACCAGCGCATCCTTGAGCTCGCTGACTTTTATTTTTATTTATAACTTAAACTTGTACTACTCCTGCGTCCAATCTGGGGTACCTACATGATCTTTTTTTGGATAGTGTTTTGTAATATACAAAAAGTTTTTCATTACTATAATATATCTTCCTAAACGACTGTTTAGCTGATGATACTTCCAGCTTGATTTAGCGGTCCTTTAAGACTTTAAGGCTTGAAGTATCATTAACTCCGGAACTTTTTATAACATCAATTAAGTATGTATTTTCAAATTGCCATCATCGACATCGTTGCAGAAATAGATCATTCCCACCCTACACAGAAAAATCTCATCTACCAATGTTTTTAAGCCCAGCAAAGCTGTTTTATCACGCGCCACAAAACATTGCGATAAGCTGCACTGCGCCATAAAGTCCCTCCTACACGAGTTAGTTTTTAACCACGTCCAATCTAAGAGTATGATCTCCTTACTTCGACGCTTTCGGGGGCTCGTCTGAGTTCACTTTTATGAGTTTTTAAGTGGCCATTATGGCGATAGAAGGCCGAACTTAATGTCTCTATGTTGAGACTACGATGCACGGATTCGTGCTCGGAAATTTTCTTGTGCTGCGTTTGGACTGTATAGTTTCTTTGTGGTCTAGCAAGCTGTACGTCACAACAACAACAATAGTACTAGCGTATTATTGTCACACGCGATTCATCAAGACGGATGGGCCTCGGGATGAACCTGGATAAGACCAAAATCATGTACAATGGTCTCTTCTCATGAAGAGAAGGTTCTATGTCAATATTATGGAAAGAAGGAAGAAAATATATTATACAAAAATATTTTTGAAATCGATCCACAATTCTTTTTTCAAAGTCGGTTAAAAAGAAATCGAAGCCTTATGAAAAATTAAATTTTAAGTCCTTAGCAAATACATTTCTTAGAGGTGTTGGAATAACAAGTCGAGTCACTTTTCTTTCCTTAAGTACCAGTACTTTACTAGGGTTAACATTACCATACTAACAAAATACCTTTAATTGTATTACATCAAATACATAACAAGCACCCGTATTTCACGGATACGTCACAAAATAAAAGATTACATCAATAACGTGCACGCATTTGTACTCATTTATCACTAAGAAAAAGTACCTGTCCATTTGAGCCCCTGCTTTTGTCTTTATTGATTTCAATTAGTTCCCGATAACTATTATAATAGTTTCACTGTTTACTCGAGCGAGTCACTCGACTGATACAAATGCGCCCTAAACAAGTTTAAAGTATGAAGAAGTCTTGCAGGATGTGGTGTAATTTTTATTTTTTTATTCTTCCACGCCGCTGATGACTTGAAATTTTTAGGTAACCCGATAGTTAACGTCATAAGATAACTGCTTACCGTATTGTAAGTTTCGTGAGAATATTTCTAAATGCACATTTGACACTTTTATACGACAATTTGCTCGTTAACTTGTCTGATTGTTTGTAAGCATGACAGCTGATTGCTTGTTTTTCAATTGACCTCTTTTCTGTGTAATATTTTGTTGATTTCACAAGTTAGCTAAGCGTCATCATTTTTGCATTATCTTGTTTTGCTACCTAAGTGTTTAAAGTTTTTAAAGAGTTGACAAACAATGTTGAATAAAACTGAAGAAAACACTACAATAACCTCTAACCTCTTCTTTAAACTAAAGTTCCCATGACCTACTGACGGATTAGGTTGACAAATCCAAACTTTCCATCATTACTTACATGTTACCTACTTGTCCATTAGGTATCTGCAAACAGAACCAATTCTTTCGAAAACTTTTTCCAATTCCTTTTTAAAAAGCATGAGCGTAACGACGGGTCTAGGGTGCAAAACACAAAATGAGTACAATATGATAAATGAACAATGTATTTAGTTCCTTGTCAATGAACAGGGGTTCAGCTACTCAATTTGTCACGCCTACGCAAGAGAAGTTTACAAGACTAATGCTTTCCTTCCCTTCCTTAGTAATAGAACATAATTCGTGCATCATTTGAAGTATTATACTAATACCGTATAAAATATTTTTGGGATATGTACTACTGAAGTTCAAAACAGGCATTCTGGCTGGACTGGTTCAGACAAGGGAGAATGCCTTTCTTCGTCTGGTTTTAATGCTAAATTTTTACAAAATGGAAAATGTAATGGACTGTATTAATACAACCAAGTTGCTGACACAACTGTTATTTTATAAAAGTAAATAAGCATAAATAGAAAATAGGTTGTAAACATTATCCCCAGAAAGTTGGGGTTTCAAAATCTAGTATTTAAACCAGAAGAAGAAATGCGTACTGCTCTGCCTAAACTGAACTTTCAATGAAAGATACTGTTCAAGCAGAGCGCCTTTTTGACTTTCAGATTATTTAGAAGAACCCAGTATATTATAAGCTCATTTGTTGATTTTGTTCCCAGGTCGATAGAAGTGTATCTGAAGACAGGCCGCCGTCACAGCGAAATCCTGGCAGAGCAGAAGATTAGCGAGGGACAGCTGCGAAAACCAGGCGCCACTATCATATTTTGGCTGAAATGCGAAAAGGTAAAAAAATATTATTGTAACGGCTTGATCATACCTTATTAAGGATAAAACAAATCAAACCCAACGGGCGTCTATTTAAAACCTACCAGAGCGACTAACGCAAGTTATGGGATATGCTAAAGTTGTCTGCGAAATTCTAAATTTCTTTCGTTTTTTACAATTTCTAGCTCAATATCAGGTTGTATAGTAAAATAAGCCTAGCGCTTTCGTCTTAACAGCCATTGCTACAAGCGAGAGAATCGTAGTGATTTCACCGTGTGCAGATTAATTCATAGTTTTATTGACTGGGGTGGCACAGTGATGTCGGCTATATTAGTCAGTCAAACAAGGTCCTAACCAGCATAATGAAAATGAAATACCTACCTACTAAGTATCAATTTTATTATTTTACTTTGACGATTCTACTTTAATTATGTTTACAACAAAAGATACAACTTCTTATCTTCGTCCTTCATCCGTAAATAGATCGTTCGTTAGTTTTAACTCCTATAATCTTATAGATCCTTTTTAATACCTACAACAGATGATAGGTGTCTCACTTCGATGACAATCCTTAACGATAGTCGTCCTTTTCCTAATCCTGGATTAAAGACTGCAAACACTCGCTGGATTGGTAATGTTACACCACGTTTTTATTAGATCGACTTAACCAAGACTTGGATTGACGGCTTAAAAATATAATGATGTTCCGAACTTAGGTGCTATAAGGCAGTGCATAGACCGACTATTAGACTATTGCTAAAACAGTGTTATATTCAACGTTATCAGCAGTGGTATTCTCTAAAAATCTAATTCGGTGAATTTAGTTTTCTTTTTTATATGCTTGCGCTTAGCATCAACTCATCTGATCCTAAGTGATGATACGAGTAATGCGTTCAAAGGTGGAGCACGCTTATCTAGGAGGATGAACCAGTTCACTCGTGCCTTGAAGATACCCAGATTATACTTATAAACTGTCAAACTGCCTGCCTCTCTTTCTGTGTCTCTGATGTGACGATCGATTTCCTTTTCCTGCCTGTTTTCGAAAGAGACTAGCTGGCCCAAGTAATTATACTCATCGTTATAATTTATTTCCTGCCCATATACCTCGACCTGAATAAACTTAAAAAAAATATATCCATGTCTATGTGCTTGAACAGTTTTTTATTTCAAATTGAAAGGGCTAATATTATCCTAAGGTTTATAGCTATTAAACTCTCGAAAGACTAATTTGTCTTTTTACTTTGTTTTTAATTAAATGCCCGGTGTTATTATGCAGGTGTACCTTCTAATTAAAATAGGCGTGCTCACATCACAATACTTTGGATAAATATAGTTATGATGAAAATATCTTGTAACTATACGACATAGTTAGACAGTGTTAGTGACCAACGTTTTGAAGATTTTATTGCTGGGATCATAGATATCCGTGCCTGGGATACACAGGGACACGGATATTCTATGCACATGAAGGAAGGGAAAGGGACATCGACGCGCAAACTATAGATTCAGGGGTGTGATTCTGTAAGATCTCATTCTAAACTTCGAATCTAAATCAGCTGTGAGTTTCTTGATTGGCATTCTAAAAACTCGGTTGATAATTCGAATTTACACTAGCGCCACCCTTGCGAGCGTGTTAGCGAGTTGAACTAAATTGACAGGGAGATTTTGGCAGATAAAGTATGAGATGACGTAAGAAGTGGCATTCTGTAAGGTAATTTCCCCATCACTTCAACGCTCACTGCGCACTCGAACCTGATTCGAAGTGTCAAATATATCAAGGTCATTTTGAACCATATGCGAAGTAAGACTAGAGTGATGTGAGATGCGAGTTGTTGTTTGAATTTTACTCAATCGACCTACAGTATTTTCTAGGTGAGCAAACCATGGATTTAGTACATTCTAGGCTCGCCAGCATGGAATTTTTTCGTCGCTTCATCACTACTTTTACACCGGTGACGCCGAAAAGTTGACCTCGAAAATAAATAAATAATAAATAAATTTGTATAATGTAAATGATTGAATATAATTTTGTTTAACTGTGACTGGAATGTATAAGTGTAAAATTTAAAAATATTTGTTTCAATAATAATTGTTCCTAAAATATTAGCACGCCATGAGAAATGGCAGACATGTCGTGACCCACTCATATTTAAGATCTTGCATGCATGTATTATCCTAATTCTGTATGTATACTGTACATGTTTGAGCTAATAAAAATTCTTATTCTTATTCTTATTCTCGAAAATCAGTTAGGATATCGATAGGACTTTCGATACGATCGATATTATCGAGAGTACCCGTAGCGACTATCAAGGCGCAATACTATCGATACTATTGCAAGTTATCAATAGTATTACCACTATCGATAGTCCTGTCGAAAGGACAATGCCAGAAACTCTATAGAACTTTGCCCCACTCAATAAAAGTCATGTGCAATATGTAGCATCTTACTGTTTATTTATTACTGATAACTAAACATCAGTCTTAGTGACTGTAATCTAAAAACAATAATGACATTGATTATAGGTTGAACTGTATTTTAGGTAAAATGAGTTTGTATTTTGTGGGTAGGTATTTCGTAATCCGCAAGTTCTAAAAAAAAAAACAATTTACTATAGAAAGGTTCTATATTCATTACAATTATTTTCATTAATTTACTTTTCTGTACATGGGTTACTTTTTCTGTACATGGGTGGGGCAGGATCTGGCATTGTCATTTCCACTATTGCCGCAGTATCGATAGTACCGTATCGATCAGCATCACTTTCACAACATATCCATACTAATATTATAAATGCGAATGTAACTTCGTCTGTTCCGTTTTCACGACGAAACGGCTGAACCGATTTGGATGAAATACTACTTATAGGTAATTACTATAATCCATATTTCCATACTTAATAAATAAATGCGAAAGTAAATCAGTCTGTTACGCATTCTCGATGAAACGGCTGAACCGATTTTGATGAAATTTGGTATGAAGATAGCTTGATCTCTAAAGAAGGAAGTAGGCTACTTTTTAATTCGCGACTTCGTCTGCATCCACGATAAACGACATCCACGCGAACGAAGTCGCGAGCAAAGCTATAATACTGTCCCTATGTAGGATGCTTCCATCATCCATCATCAGCCTGAAGACGTCCACTGTTGAACAAAGACCTCCCCCATAAGAGGGGGGGGGGATTGCCATATCCCCACGCTTGGCAGGCGTCTTGAGGATCGCAGTGAAGTTGTTAAGTACATGGAAGCCGCTGCTGCCTGACTTCCGGATTTTCCCTTAGTCGCTTTCGACGACACCCTCGGGATGAAATGGGGAATGTATGGGGGAATGTAGGATGCTTAGATCTTTTAAACTACGCAACGGATTTTGATGCGGGTTTTTTAATAGATAGTGATTCAAGAGGAAGCAGGTTTGAGTATATAATTTGTCAAGCGAGCGAAGCCGCGGGCGTCACAATAGGGTATTACACCCATTTTTGAAAAGTGTGTCAATGAAATTCTGTAGTGCTAATATACCACCAAAAAAATCGCAAAATTTTTATTCAATCGATAAGTGCCATAAAAATGCATTTAAATATTAAATTTTCAAATTTCGCGCGTAGTTTGACGAAAACGCCTCTTATTGGACGCCATAATGCGCAGCGTAAATAACGTCAGTTCGTTTTGAATCAAATGAGCTCATATTAAATATGATATTTGTATATCATTTAAAAATAATTAAAAGCATATTTTATAGGTGTAATAATGAAAAAATAACGTGGGTTACGAAAATAATAAAAGTACAAAGCCTTTATTACGCCTATCGGTTGACTGACAGTTGACAATTTTTTGTTTACACAGCCGTATGGCGTAATAACATGGCCGCTACTATTTCACGGTGTTTTATAACAGATTAAAAATATTGAAAACTTTGAATTGAATTTAAAAATTTGTTTTGTTATTTTGTGAACTAAAACTTACATTTTCCGACTGCTTTATGCCTAAACTGTCTCTATTTATAGATTTTTTCTCGTATAGAGTAAAATACCATATTAGTAAAAATGAATCTTTGTTCGTTAGTCTCGCTAAAACTCGAGAACGGCTGGACCGATTTTGCTAATTTTGGTCTTGAAATATTTGTGCAGGGAAGGTTTAAACGGTGAGAAAATTGAAAAATCAATTGACAGTACAACGTCTGTCGGGTCAGCTAGTTATTTATAAATTATAGTCAATTGAGTTGAAAATATGAAGACTGCTTAAGTATAGTTCCCCACTCAACCGACAGGTGTCGTTGTAGTACACACTATTGTACATAATTGTACAAAATGCTGCACTTCCTGCGATTATGTTTGCATGAATAGAAAACATTCTTTTGTAATTAATAATTATGTCAGTCATCCAAAGTTTATGCTCCATTTTTTTTAATCAAAATAACATCACATAATGATTTCTGACATTTACTTAGCTACGATTATTCGTTAATCCATCACAAAGTGCACCTGTATTAAAAAAACCGGCCAAGCGCGAGTCAGCTTCGCACACGAAGGGTTCCGTGGCACCAAACCGTGGCAAAAAATACCGAAAAACGTTTCAGATAGTTGCAACATTAAATAATGCAAAATTATCATTATCACTTTTATTTATTTATTGCGTACTTTTATTTATTTATTGTATTTAATAACTTTATACATATAATTGATAGATAAGTCGGGTTTACATATTCTTTACAGAAGGTTATCCTGCTTATTTTTGTTAGATATTTATTATTATAATTTTTTTTTATTTATTTACCTTTTAGTCATGACTGTGGCCGCCCGTGGCATCTCTGCAAGGCCCTGTCAGAATACCAGCGCTGCGACATTTCATATCGTAGCATTGTGCTGAGACAGGAGCCTTTTTGGTCTCGTACAGGTTTTATAAGTCTTTTTTTTATGTTGTATTATTTGTTTAACCCTTATGTTTCGGTTTACCTGTACGAGGTTTCAAATAAACAATTTTTCTTTCTTTCTTTCTATTTTTCTTGTATTGAGCCCCGGACCCCATTTATTTATAATAATAATAATAATATGTGGGGGACATTTTCACACACGGCCATCTGACCCCAAACTAGGGAGACCCTGTACTATGAGTGTCAGACAGCTGATATACATACACAAATACATTTTTTTTTTGTAAATACATACATATATAGATAAACAACACCCAGACACAAGGCAAACACAAGTGCTCATCACACAAATGTTTACCCTGGGCGGGAATCGAACCGCAACACGCTGTGCAGCAGTCGATCGCTCAGCCAATGCGCCAACCGTGCCGTCAATTTTTAAAATTATTTTATTTTATTATTGTTTAATTGTGTATTAACTGCCGTGGTGGCTGGATGCGGAAGTCAGAGAAAAATGGCGCGCCATGGAGGAAGCTTATGTCCAGCAGTGGACCTCTAGTAAGCTGAAGTGATGATGATAATAACGGCCATATTAATTCACACTCTGCAAAACTTTCAGTTGTGTCTACCTATTACGGCCCTTTGACAGATGGACACACAGACTGACGGGTGAATGAGCAAGAGCAATTCCTGTGCGGCAGGCACCTCGGTCCAGAACTGACGATACATCCAGGTCGTCTCACCACCTCTTTCTGACCCGTCCTCGGTAACGCTGTCCATCTTCGAGCACCCATTGCGTGGAGACTCTTGCCTAGCGGTCACTGTGCATGCGACTGACGTGATAAAAAGTTACTAGAAATTTAAATCTCTCCTCTAAAACCAAGATATGCGCGTTTGGAATGTTCCAAGTAAGTCTCACAAGATCAAGAACAAATCAACACGCGCGTCTACAGACCGCGCGACTGTTTAGCACCTGATCCTAGAACATGGACAAGTAATGACTGCATCCCGTGTGATTATCTAAATGCATTAATTACAATACCCACACCACTCATAGCATCGGAATAAATAAGTTATTTATAAACTAAACACATCGATATTTTAATGCGGCATGTGCAAGGGTTGTTACCTCCCCCCTCTTCGCCGTATGACACAAAATATGAAAGTGCAGAAGTCACACTTATGCCAACCATTGGCATTATTTTTTAGAGAGAAAAATCTTAGACCCAAATGCTATTTATTATCCGCCTCTAAAATTTTTAATTAAACTGAAACTAAGTTTACTCTCTAAGTTCTCTTTCTATCTCTCTTTGGTTTCTCTCTTTTACAATTATATCAAACTGCCTTCAACAATTTTTGACGTGAATACGTCTTTAATTTAGATTCCAGGCAATTCAAAAAACTGATGATAACAAACACGGCGGATACAGTTTGGTGTTGTACATATCTATCATCTGCATCCAAAATTGAATTACACCACTCGATAGCTTTCAGTTCGTTCAAAAATAATTATGACTAACATATAATACGCTCAACGAAAATACTAACCGTTACGTTCTTACACGATCATCTAAAACACGAGTGTCGACGACACAGTTACACCTCGATACTTTTCGTTTTTAGGGATTTAGTTTGGGTTTAAAACACATCATAAAATTGTAAAAGTTAACATTTTTGTTTATCTAGTAACGAACGTAGGTACTATTATTAACACAGCCTTGCAGGTGGACAAGTAGAGTGAAACTTCTGCATCTATCCACTTAGTACCACGCAGATGCGTCCGCGTCGCACCTGCCAATCTCGGCGCGCAGGTGAAATTGTGTTTACGTTTTTTTCAACCCTGCGCTGCGACCTCCACGAACGAAGGATTAATAACGTTACTTTGTTGCAGCCTTGTTTAATTTAATTGGGAGTCTAAGGTTGATAAAGTATTCGACGTTTTCGATAGTGACGTACACTGTCATGGATTATGGCATTTTTAACAGATGTTACGGTAAAATGTCAAAGATCATGAAAGGTATTGAAAAGATTTTTGACAGTTATTTTTAGTCCTATTTTATGCTTGGTGTAATATGAGGAAATATGTCAGTAAATGTTGTTAAATTGTCAGTCTGCTTGAATAAATAACTTCAATATTCATAAGATTGCTTTATTTGGTAAAGTATCACCATGTTAGGCGAATAGTTTAAAAATAGCTAAACTTTTGTAGCTTTTTAATTGTTTTTTTTTACTTTTTACGATGTTAACTTTTAAAGCCAAACATTAATCTAAAGTGAAAGTTACGGCCTAGAAAATTAAATGCTATCTTTTTTTCCTATTTATAATTGCACAAAACTACACCAGTTACTAAAAAGTTTATAAATAGTCCGAAAGACATACTGCCTTTGAACATGATATCATATACATACATAGTCTAATTATCAATATTTTTCTTTTGATAACTAAACCATGTTTTACGTGGAAATAGAAATATAACAAGGTACATACACCTGGCTTAATTAAAATTATTCAGTTGAATAACCTATCACGCGAGGTCCCAGCACCATATCTTAACTTATACGCGTGGGGCTCTAAATAACCACGGTGGTACTGCACCTTTTGCTACGCATTCTGGCATTAGTTTACATTACAGTTAACCTTCTCAATATTATAACGTATATTATGTTTATAGTAAGGAGGAGCTCTTGGCTAAGTTAAAGCCGTTCAGATCGATGCATCTTTCATGCATCGACATGAATAATCAGACATGAATAACTTAAAAAATAACTTATAAAATAATTTAGATAAGTCTGTATATATACAGTTTAATAAATCCAATAATTATAAATACAATTTGAAACTTGACATACCAAAACTTAATGAAGTTAAACAAACAAAATTTCTTGGAGTAATAATAGATCATGACATAAATTGGAAAGCACAAATAGATGAAATATCTAAAAGAATAAATAAATTCGTTTATGCACTCAGAAAGGTTAAAAATTTAGCAAACATTAGAACTGCTATCGCTACCTATCATGCTTATGTTGAATCATTAATGCGCTATGGGCTCATAATGTGGGGTAATAGTACCGACAAAAATAGGATATTTGTTGCACAAAAAAAAATGTATTCGTGCAATATATGGGCTTCCCGACGAATGAAACCTGATGAATCTTGCAGGACAATATTTAAAGAACTTTGTTTATTATATATAACAATTGTAACGTAATTATAATTTTAACATATAACTTCAATATACAATTTTTTAAATTATAATAATAACGGTTAATAATAATACTAATTTATGGTAGGTATGGCAGAGCAAGGAGTTTTACGGGCGCTTCTACCGGGCTCTACATGGGCCTGATGTAGACTTCTTGGCGTCCGTATCCTGGCTGCGATTCGGTGACCTCTTTGGGGAAACCGAAGGTTTTGTCTGTGCGATTATGGACGAAGTAATGAGGACGAACAACTACCGGAGGTATATTGTGAAGAACGGCACGGTTGACATTTGTCGGGCATGCCACCGACCGGGAGAATCAATCCGACACATTATCTCTGGGTGCTGTCGTCTGTCTAACGGAGACTACTTGCATAGACACAACCTTGTAGCTAGTATTATCCACCAGCAACTTGCTCTAAAATACAGGCTTGTGGAATCGGAAGTACCGTACTACAGGTGTGTGCCCGACCCAGTTCTCGAAAATGGCAACATCACGTTGTATTGGGATCGATCTATCATCACGGACAGGACTATTGTTGCCAATAAGCCTGACATAGTGGTGATAGATCGATTAGAGCGTCGCGCAATGATTGTTGATATAGCGGTTCCGCATGACGAGAACCTCGTGAAAACCGAGAAAGATAAACAAATTCAGTATCTTGACTTGGCTCGCGAGGTTGTCGACATGTGGGATGTGAATACAGCAGTCATTATGCCGATAGTCGGTACGGCCAATGGACTCATTTCCAAAAGCCTCGACCAACACCTAAGGAGGCTCTCGTTGAGCAGCTGGTTCAAGGGCTTGATACAGAAAGCGGTACTCCTGGGCAAGGCGCATATAGTCAGGAGATTCCTCTCTCAGGAGCCCTGACCACCGGTAGCTTAGACCCTATTCCCGATACCGGTGGGCTACTATTTTTTATATTTTTAAATGTTTTTTATTTTATTTTTACTAATATTTAAAAATATAATACAATATAAATGGATAAATGATATAATGTAATGATTTTATTTTAATTTTACTGATAATAATCATGATTTTCAATTTCAAATGTACGTTTTAAATGTGATTTATGATCTTAAGTTTAAATTCCATCATGAAACCCGGTTAGGGCATACTTATATCATTTATAAGTTCGGGTTTCCTCACGATGTTTTTCCTTTACCGTACGTGCCCGGTATAGAACTTGCAACCTCACACATGAAAGGTGGGCTTCTCTACCATGTCAACACAACACTCATTTGTACGTGCATAATGATGAGACATTACCACATTAAAACAACAAATTAATAATTTCTGTAACTGGCAACATATTGTCCATCTAACATCGTACGCATACCGCATGTGACATTCCCAATATAGGCACTGACACACGGATAGACACACGGCTACTTTTTACTTGTGTTATAACTCCACGACTCCACTAAGCAGATGGTGGGTTAAAATTATTTATGTTTAGCTAGGTATGTATGTACGTAGAGAACGGTGCAACAGGTGTCTTTAAAAACTTTTTATTTTTGTTTTTTTTTTTACAATAGCATGCGTTTCATTTAACTTAACTGTCCTGTTTCTTTACTCCGTTACTTTGTATCAAGGAATTGTAATGGCCGCGAGTTTTTTTTTTGCTTTGCCAATTGCCAGCCCTTTTGATGCTGAGGGTGATAATGTCGATAAAAAGCAGCCATTAAGAGGGACGGACTGTAATAAAAACTTAAACTTTCATTTTTTTGTCCCTAAAACTTTAGTAATGTATTTTGAATATTAAAGTTCAATACATGATCGCAAGTTTAAAGTCAGACACGTACTTATATAAACTTTTGTTTGGATTTTGATAATATTTGACACACAAATATACCATGTCTTGGATAGACTGATAGACACACGTTAAGTTGCACGCACACTAGCGCATTAGTTGAACGGAACACTTTAAATTCACGCCATCCCTCACATCTTGTATAAAAAAGAAAGTGACAGAATCAATTTAAACTAATCTGGACTATATTCCTGACAATCTAAGAAGTTGGATTTGACATATCATTTTTGAATATGATTCAACGATTAATTCGTGTTTTTGAGCGTTTATTTTTTCAATAAACTTGATGCTTACGAACTCTGATTATGAAACAAAAGGCAGATAGAACGTACGGAACACTGAGAGTGAAGCCACAAAAGCAAATACAAATTCAAAAACGTTATAAAACAAATACGAATACAAATAAAAATTTAAAAGCGAATACAATCACGAGATGGTAGGTATTCGTTTTTGAATTTGTATTTGCTTTGACCTTACAAATGATACTTGTCGTTATAGTGTATGAGTAACATAGTAATGAATTAGGATTTCAGTTCATGGAGTTTCTTGCTCGTTCTTCTCCATAGAAACCTACTGTTTGGAACGAGCAATTTCAACTTTCGGACTGACTGACTCTGACAATTCAAAAGTACCTGTAAATGGTTTAATTGAAATAAATGATTTTGAGTTTGAGTTTGATTATGAATTAGATCTTTCAATTTCTTACGAAAAAGAAGAAACGTCAAATCGGACTTCTTACGTTGTCAGAAGATTAGATAGTAGACAAACACGTGAATCCGTGGACAACAACTATCGGATTTAAATTTGCTCTAATTTTGTTCGAACTAGTAACAGCCTACATGACCTTCTTACTGTTTTAACCATATATTTATTATTGACCTTATTTCTACGGTAACTTACTAAGGTAAATACCTACAATCTCAATAACTAAATTAATTACACCAAACTAAATCAATACCAATTGTTAAATTCCTATCGAGCAAAAAACATTTAAATGTAGGTCAAGCAAAATGTATTCTCAATTACCTCGAAAAGTGGTAGAAATTTTGCCACTGGCAACACTAAACCCAATTAGTACATTCGCTCATTCATACTTATTAGAGTCTAATTAATTCCATCATTGACGGCTGGATGATAGGATCTCTAGTTAACAAACTCTTTATCTTTATTGGTGCTTCTGAATAATTGCGAGATCCATACATTCAATTGTATGAAAAAAAAAAATTAGAGTGTTTAAAATATTTTCCAATGTAAAGAATACATTCATCATCATCATCAGCCTGAAGATGTCCACTGTTGAACAAATTTTTCAAAGTTTGTGATATTATTTCTCATAAAACGATGCAATTTCATTGTAAGAACTGCGAAACGGCGGCTGTCAGTGTCACTGTTACTGTCAGCGCCGCCCGTTTCGTTCTGAAATAATGAACTTTTCGTTAAACTATTCACTTTTTTTTGCGGGGCTTTAAAAATATTGTAAATGCCTGAAGATACTCTTTAGGTACCCAAGAATATAAGAATTAGAATTTCAACTACTCTAAACATCTTAATTTTTTTTGTACAAATCCTGCCATGATTCTTTTAGCATTAGGCCGGTTTAAACCAATTACCGCCGGTTTCTCGAATAAAAAAAGGGCGCATAAACTGTTGTGATTGATTGTGGCAAATTATTAACAACCAATGACGGCAGATTACGCCGCGCTTTTTTCGTTCGATTTACAAACCGGGGGTAAGTTTTGCTCACTTATCCTATGTAGACATTCAAATAGGTTTATGCTGTAAATGTCGATTATGGAGACAAAGATGCGGATTAAAAAAGCTTTTTACAAAAAAGACAACCGCCTTCAAAAAGTGAAAAATAACTTTAGCACAGAACACACATTGACTTTAGTTTCGAAATTCAGTGGCTTTGTTCTGTTTGTTGTTTTGTATTGCCACCGACTTCCGAAACTAAAGTCAATGTGTGTTCTGTGCTAAAGTTATTTTTCACTTTTTCAAGGCGGTTGTCTTTTTTGTAAAAAGCTTTTTATTTTCCGCTTTTTAGTACCTCCTTCTCATTCAAATCTATTAAGAAGAGATTGAAAGTTAACTACTACAAAGTTTGATGAAACTAAAACGTCGTCTATGTAAAATTTTTGGGTATTTGTTGATTTTTCAAAAAGTGCTGAATCAATTTCGATAAAATTTATTTGGGACCACCCCTGAAGCATACCCTATCTATAAAAAAAAGAATTTTCAAAATCGGTTTACGTTTGCCTGAGAAATCGCGTAACAAATCGCGCACATACTTAATGCAAATTTAAGACTTATACGGTTTTCTCATGGATGCCATGGTCAGAACTGGACCAAATTAAAATGGGACCACACGGGAAGCACTAGCTTCCAAATAAAAAAAGAATCATCAAAATCGGTTCACCCAGTCCCGAGAAATCAGGTAACAAACATTTGATAACCTCCTCCTCTTTTGAAGTCGGTTGAAAACTAGCCTATCCTTTCTAGCTAAGTGTGTCCTGCTGAACCGATTTTCGTAAAAATCGGTTCTGTAGTCTAACCGTAAAAGCGTAACAAACATACTTACTTTTGCATTTATAATATTATTTTGTTTACAAAAAGTCAAAGTCAAAGTCAAATCATTTATTTCAATTAGACCATTAAAAGGCACTTTTGAACGTCATAATAAAAAAATATAAAGTTGATTCTAGTTGCCCATTCCAAAAGGTAGTTTCGTATGGAGAAGAACGGGCAAGAAACTCCCAATCAATTAATCAACAATCAATCAATTTACAAACCGTACTGCCTTACTAACTAACGAGCATACGCCTGTAATGTTACAATCCAAAATTCGATTTTGTTCTCAAATATCAATCTGTTAGGGCTCTTACACACGAGCGGCATGTAGCCAACGGCAGAGCTACTGCAGCCGTCGACATGCGTCAGCGGCAGCCGTCGACACGCGCCAGCGGCAAACGTCGACGCGACGACGGCAGTCGTCGATATGCCAATTTCAAATATCAGCGGCCGCGCTGCGCCGTCGTTTGAAGTTGGAATGTCGACGGTTGCCGCTGACGCTTGTCGACGGCTGCAGTTACCTCTGCCGTTGCAACATGCCGCTCGTGTGTAACAGCCCTTACATTACAGGGGAATAGTCTCTGTGAGTAAGCGCCTTACCACAAACAAGCCTTATAAGCTTTGTCATAATTTCTAAGCAACCCACACCTGTTCTAATTTCTTATTTTACATTTATAAATATCAAATTCCTAAGCCCCGACAACACCTTGGGGCTATTTAATCTAGTCTATTAATAATTATGCTAAACACGTGTTAGGGGTTACAATAATTATAATTATCTATGTAAGTACTGCAATAACTTTTAACAACAAACCTTTGCAGGTTTAGGAGCCTTTATTGTGTAAATGATAAACGTTATTGTTGAATGGCAGAGGTCTAGTTATAAGGTTGTGCAATTTTGCATAGTAATGCAGTGGACACAATTGCAGTTTTTTACTTCGAGCAAATGTGCGAATAGACATTTTAATGTACTAGCTTTTGCCCGTGACTTCGTCCGCTTGAAATTCTGTAAATGCAGACAAAGTCGCGAAATAAAAAGTAGCCTATATCCTTTTTTGGGGTTCAAGCGTAGTCTGTACTAAATTTCATCAAAATTGGTTCAGCAGTTTAACGGTTAAAGCGTAACAAACATACTCACTTAAGTACGCTTTTACAATATTAGTATGGATTAGAAGGAAGAGTTTAATAATTAAAAGCAGTTTGTAAATTTTATACAGATTATAGTAGAACAAATTGTAAAAAAAAACTATGACGATGTGATGAGAGCTTTTTAAAAAACGAAATCGGTTTACATGTACCTACTTGTACAGACGCCAGCACAATTAGCTCTCCCAAACTGTACATTTTTCCCAATTGAATATGAACCTTATTCTTTTGCAATAAAGTTGAAAAACTATCAAAGAAATTTGACAGATTGGGGTATCTTAATGTGCTCTGTAGGTCGTAGATATTCGGTAAGTAAACATGATATTCAATATTCAAGACTAATGGAAAAAGTAACTGAAACAATCTTGTTTGTCAACGCACCCATAAGCCCAAGATACAGAAGGAATTCCTAGTGAGAAATATTTATTTTTATAGAAATCTACCACATTGCGCGCGACTTCGTCCGTGTCAATTTTATTACCGTTTCCTATTTTTTTAACCGACTTTAAAAAAGAGGAGGTTATCAATTCGAATGTTTATATATATTTTTTTTATGTGTGGTCGGGCATAACTCTGTCATATATAGACGGATTTGCAAATTTTTTTTTTTATTCGACAGTGGTTTATTTCGAAAAGGTCCCATATAAATTTTATCAAAATTGGTACATCCCTTTTTGAGAAAATCAACAAATTCCCAAAAAAATTACTTAGACGACGTTTTAGTTTCTTCAATCACTGGAGGACTCACAATCTCTTTTAAGTGTGTTGACGTTTCTTAATGGATTTGGATGTTAAGGCAACACTAAAAAGCGAAAAATAAAAAGTTTATTCAAAAAAAAGAAAACTGCCTTCAAAAACTAAAAAGTGATAAATAACTTTAGCACCGAACACACGTGTTCGGTGTGTGTTCGGTGCTAAAGTTATTTATCACTTTTTAGTTTTTGAAGGCGGTTTTCTTTTTTTTTGAAAAAACTTTTTTGATAACGCAATATAGCGTATAGCACTCAGGGAGAAAGTAGTTTTTAAATTGGTGAAATAATTTTTAACATTGGTTGTGTATTTTTGAGTTTATTCATTATAAACATACAAAAGATCAAAACGTTATCTTCATAATGTAACAAAAAAATATAAGTAAATTATAAAATTTATTAGTCGTAATCAATGATATTATATTAATATCATTGGTCGTAATAGGCAATGTAAAGCTGCCAAATTGCTTTGACATTAGATGATAGGCCTGTCGAAAATTTCAGACAATTCGACAAATTTATGTCACCTATCATGACAATTTAGTGTTTAATAAAACAAAGTCAAGTTTTCCCGGACAAATTGTCACCTGTCGCCTGTTAAGAGAACAGAAATATGTCAAATTGTCACGTAGATTTTCCACCGTGACAAAGTCAGTGATAATCTTTGTTAAACGAAAAACGGTCAAATTGTCGGATTGTCACCTGTCACCTGTCATTGTCGCGTTTATTAATTAGGCCCCAGGAATACCGCTTCCTGAATCAAACCCTGAACTAATATACATTAGAATAAAAAAAAAAATCTCAACGATCGTCTTCGCCAAAGGCAAAAAAATGCATTATTTTAGCCCATAAGTGCAGGCATATAAGAATAATTCTCTGAACATTGACCTAAGTCAGGGGTCGGCAATCTGCGGCTCGCAAGCCGCATGCAGCTCTATCGATGTGAAGTTGCGACTTTTCAGTTCTATAAGCAAACATCGTGCAATCGATCATATAAAACTAATTCCATTTTACTGCACCTGCTAATTTTCTTCACATTGTCTGCTACAAATCATACTGTATGAATGTTGAGTAATGCAAACTTTAAAAACTGGGATTTTTTATAAATTGTATTTATTGGCTCTTCCGTTTCAAAAGGTTGCCAACCCCTGACCTAGGTTGATAACCCAGTCGTTCCTATAAATATTTTTTTAAAGGTCAGTCATATCCTAAACTATGACTACCTTACCTCAAGTTACCACATTTTTTAAACATAATTAGATGCTTGCCCTTCCAATCTAAAACACGCACAACAGCTTCCTTAATTAACCTAATAAATACACAACTTTATTTTTTCCTCTATCAAAGTGTAGCAGGTGCTGCGCTTGCGCACGAGTCAGGTGCGCTCGAGCATCTTCGGCACCATTCGGTTTTATGGTCGGCTTCTAATTGATTGCGTAAATCACTTTAATGCTTAGTTTTAGGGAGAATGAAAATGACTGTCTCAGCCGTGTGGGCCGTGCGGCCGTGCCGTGCCGTGCCGTGTCGGTCCGTGACACGGGGGTGATCGGGTACAAAACAAAAATAAAATCCCAACTAAACACTATGCCCCACCTGTAAATTAGAAAGTCCATTAGCTTGGCCAACCAACGAGGCAGTGCAAAATACGGCACAATACTTTCAAGAATGCTGCGACCTTTAAAATCCCGTTTCGGGATAATTCGGCTACGTTCGGCAGTTGTCGGCACACGATAAAAGAATACCTGTTTATCGTGAAAGCTGATTCAAACACAAAGGTTAGGATGATGATGTATGTTTCCCTGTTCGTCGTAAATCGGCTATGTTCGGCTGTTGTCGGCGCGTGAGCGGCGTGTGGCGCAGTCAGCCACCTGTTGTGACTGCGCACCCTCCATGCTTACAGGATGAGTGTGAAAATAATGAGGTTGTATCTATAATTTTGTCTTTCTTAATACGCAATATGGGCGTACGCCATGCGAGAGTCTGGTGGCCGATTACATCTTCTTTTTCATCCCCTAAAGAAGGTCACCGACAGTGTTTTCCCATTAAAAAGCCAAATAAAATGAAAATGTGGTTACTTTGGAGCACTATACAACAATTACTTTAAATACAAAACTAAAATTCTTCAGGTCGTCGCTCAAAAGTCTTTGCAATCCATACTAATATTTAAATGCGATTTTAGTGAGAGATGATGAGATAAAATGAGAGAGAGATGGAGATAAGATGATGGTGTGTATGTGGGTGATTAGCGTGTGATTTGTGTGTTTCTTTATTTGTTACTCTTTCACGGCAAACTACTAATCCGATTTTCATGAAATTCTAAGCTTAAACCCCAAGAAAAGACATGCTACTTTTAACGACTTTCCACGACTTTGTCTGTATCCACGGTGATAACCGACATCCACGTGGACGAAGTTGCATGCGAAAGCTAGTTTAAGCTGCAGCAATGACCCCAGAGTCCATATACGAACGTGTTGATAATTATTATAATTTTCATTCGAGAAATTAATAATCCTCATCATCATTATCCTTATTCGGGAGATAAATCCGATTAAAAAAGTTAAAGTGAACTTGTTTTTAATTACGAAGACCTCCAATTACTTAGCGCTATATTTAAACAACTCATTACTTTTTTACATTGGTTCAATGAATCAACGTTTAATTACAGCCCATTAAATTTTTTAAATGGTATCATATTAATCGTTGGTCTATTTTTCACTTACAATATACTAACCGAACCTATTATACTATAATAAATTACCAAAAATCAATCAATAAATAAAAGTCAAATTTAAATTTTCGAATGGCTGAAATTGGTGCATACATATTGGAATTACTTTCATTTTTGTATCAACCTGTATGTTTCGAGCGCGCACCTGCTGTTTTCCCGCCTTTTTCTTTTTTTCCTTTGTTTCCCCATCTTTAACCCGACTTGGCAAGTATAATAAGCCAGTATGTATTATGGTAGGTCATTTGACATCAGTATTTTAACCTTTTTAATATGTTGTTGTTTTTTTGCACCGGAACACGCTCGCATTCTTGGAATTATTTGAACCGCGTCGCAATTTAGGGTTGGTAAAATTGCTTAATTTATTTCTTTGTCCTCATGTTTGCAAAATACTGTTAATACTATCTTCTACCTGCGACTTTGGCCACGTGATTTTTCTGCGAATTCAATCTTTTTTGGTAATAAAATAATAGCTTAAAGAACTCAGGAAAATGTACCTTCCTATGCGAAAATTTTCAGTATCTAACCAGTAGTTCCAAAGATTTATGCGTTCAAACAGAACAACCAACAAACAAATGGCAAACCCTTCAGTTTTTCTCTGAAGTACCTAATTAAAAACACGATGGATGTAGCTATTTTCCTTTAGTAAATGCCTCACAAATGAAGTTATAAATACGAATTCTCTTTTCAAACGTTGTAAGTTATCTGCTTAAATGTACCTACACATGTTAGGTACTAATTAAGTCGGCACTTACAAATTGTAATAGGCATAATACAAATGCTAAAACACGCATTAAAATGCATGCATAAGGTAAACATTACTGAGGTCAATACACGAGCAAAAACAATATACGATGCAGTTTACAGTACCCAGTAAGTATATGTATAGTTATTAGTTACCAATAACGTCAGTTGTCAGCTTTTTATTACAAATAAGCTGTCAGCCTCCTTAGCACAAATGCTTGGTAATAAATGATTTCACGTCCATTCAACGCCTCTCAATCAGTGAACGTCAAAATTGTCAATACCACGCCGGTATCAAAGTGCCGACAGATACCAGATACTGATATTGTAATGTAGGTTGATGCCACAGGGGCGGACTAGGGCGTGGATGGGTTCATACTGCGATGATGCTGTTCGAATAATGGTTTTATTACGATTGTATTTAAAAAGCATCTTCATCCTGAGCGAGCTACTAGAAGTATGTATGTGGAGGTACATACTTCTGTTCATTGGGTCACTTATGTAAAAAGCTAGTAAACTATTGAAAACAACTGCTTGATAACTTCTTAGTCAGTATGATACTAAAAAAGAGCTCAGAGTATAAATTGTATTGTCATTATTTTCAAGCTTCTTAAATAAATCCAAATAACATGGTCCAGATGAAAGTCCTTACGGCTTGCTGTGTTCAGTTCACTGCCAAGACTTTACTGTCAACTGTCCCAAAGCAAAACTTTGTGTGCACCACAAACTGAAAGCTCTTAAAAAAATATCATATAAAGTGATCTAAATTTACCTTAGTTATACCCTGTTGAGTAACGCGACTCTTTGCACCCACCACTTACTACCTGAATCCGGCCCTGTGCACTTCTATCAGTCTAGCAAGCTCCCACGAATCTACAAGTTCCGACAGGTTAAGAAACCAAGTTCATAGACCCCAAATAAAATGACAAAAAGCGATCGGTCGGTTGTAAGCACTCGTGAAAAAAATGGAGAACAGTCTTAACAGACTGATTAAGTAATTTTTGCGAAGATTTCAATGACTCGTGATTATTTGCTCTGGGAAAAACATAAATGATTCGTTCTCATTTGCACTTTTTTGGCCATTATCTTGGCGTGTGCTAGAAAACGCGGCTTGTCATTTACTATAATTTTTTTAGAATCTATTTGAGTGTTGTCTAGCCTATAACACTAAAATAGATTCCAAAAATAAATGCACGAATTTTACGCTAAACTAAAGTTGTGATACGTAAAAAAGAAGGAGGCATTTTTATTTACAATTTTTTTTAACAATTGAATAGTTGTACTTCTACGTAAGAAAGTCTCAAAAAACTGATTTTTGTAATTCAAATTCAAATTATTTTCGTGTTATTAGATTAAAAGTTTGTTTTTTGTCACATAACTCACGTAAGTTTTGTTACATTATTGTAAATATTATTATTTATTAATGTGTGTAACCGTAAGATGTTTCTATTTCAGGTGTTTTAGGGTTCCGTAGCCAAATGGCAAAAAACAGAACCCTTATGGATTCGTCATGTCTGTCTGTTTGTCCGTCCGTATGTCACAGCCACTTTTTTCCGAAACTATAAGAACTATACTGTTGAAACTTGGTAAGTAGATGTATTCTGTGAACCGCATTAAGATTTTCACACAAAAATAGGAAAAAAAAAACAATAAATGGGGGTTCCCCATACTTAGAACTGAAACTCAAACATTTTTTTTTCATCATCCCCATACGTGTGGGGTATCTATGGATAGGTCTTGAAAAATGATGTTGAAGTTTCTAATATCACTTTTTTCTAAACTGAACAGTTTGCGCGAGAGACTTATCCAAAGTGTCTCTATGTGTGTGTGTGTGTGTGTCCTGTAACTTCTAAAATAAGAGAATAATAAAACTAAAAAAAATAAATGATGTACATTACCATGTAAACTTCCACCGAAAATTGGTTTGAACGAGATCTAGTGAGTAGTTTTTTTTTAATACGTAATAAATCGTAAACCGCAATTTACCTTTCATTCAATCAGCTCAAATATAAAAAAAAAACTTGTATATTATTGTTACTTGCTGCTACGGAATCCTTCATAGGCGAGTCCGACTCGCACTTGGCCGCTTTTTTAATTAAATCTTTAACCCATATGAAACCCAGTAAACCATACATTAAGTACCTATTATACCAAAAGAAAATAAATAAGGAAACTATATAAAGAAATGTAATAACATGGTTCTGAATTTATTTCCAATACTCGATGTAAATAGGGTAACATCTCACGATCTGAAATTCCGCGAAACGTAGGCTCCATGAACAACAACCTCTTTGAATCGTAATGCCAACGCCCAGCTCAAGTTTTGGCGCGAATCAAACTTCAAACGTCATTGTCTATGGTTGCCTACATTTTTTTTTTAGTTTTTTTAGAGGCTCATGCACAAAAAGTCTGTACCTCGCATCAATGATAGCCATTTAATGGCATCACGATGGAATAAAAAGCACTGGCATCGATAAAAAACTAAAAATGTAGATCGTTTTGAAATAAGCATACGTAGTGTTTTTATTGTGCGGCCATATTGTTGTCGCTGAGGCCTTTTGTTTTTGATATTAACGATGCAATTTCGGAACGTGTTTAATTAGTAGGTTCTGTTTAGAAAGAGTCGAGTTGCGAAATATTATAAATTACTGCTTTATTGTTTTTTTTTTTTTGGAGCAGTTGTGAATTTATTATTATGAGTTGTTTTATTTATATTTTAGAAAGCTTGTTTAGTACACAACTGGAGATTTTAGATAAAGATAAGAGTTACTCCCACCTAAATCATTTCTTTCATGGCTATTTTAATTTAATTTATTTTGTATTTCTACGAAATGTTTACTATATTTTTATCCTTTCACTTATTTGAGCCTCCTACAGAAGCTCAAAGTTACGCAGCGAGCCATGGAGAGAGCTATGGGGGTTTCTTTGCGCGATAAAATCCGGAACCAGGAAATTCGCCGAACTATGGTCACCGACATAGCTCTCAGAATATGCAAGCTGAAGTGGCAATGGGCAGGCCACACACAACGCTTGGAGAACCGATAACCAATGGGGAAGAAAGGTTCTTGAGTGTCGACTACGAATCGGAAGACGCAGCGTTGGTAGACCTCCCACCAGATGGACCGACGACATCGTTAAAGTCGCGGGTAACCGGTGGATGCGTGCGGCAGATACCCGCTCGTTGTGGCGTTCTATGGAGGAGGCCTTTTGATGGTCATGATGACTCATTTGAGTACCTTTTTAAATGTATGAGAAGTAGCACATAATACAAAGATGTTAAAAGAAATGCTCTATAAGTATGCATGTTGTTTTATTTGAACTGAATGACGCTTAAAATCAGATGAACCAATCTATGCTTTAATCCTAATAGCTAAGATTATTAATCAGTCACGTGAATATCTTAAACTAAATTGCTTATTATGACATTGCATTGCAATGTAAACTTCATATTCTCACTTCGTAAAATTTCATAGAAACATCCTTACTCTGGAACTGTGTAGCATTTCCGATTATTCCAAACGAGTATGAATGAATCGATAAAAATCTGTCGATTGCTATTTGCCAACTCATCGGGGAATCAACTTTTTTAACGATTACGCAAACCACAGACACGCGAATGATCGATTTTAAATGCACAATTAGATTTGCGGAATCCATTACCATATCTACATATAAACGTTTTAAAATATGGCGTGACAGAATATTTTAATTCTGTTAAGGCCAGTGTACATCGATGTGTAATACCAGATGTAGCGCGATGGATTTTTTAAATTTTTAAACGCTTCTAAAGTAACTACCAAGAACGTCGCTAGCTGATTGCCTGGGGGGGGGGGGCTAGGTCATTTGGCAAGTTGATATATGGTGGATAGAAAAAATAGAAAAGTATGAATTCTAAATACAGTCAAAGGCACATGAAACTCATGGAATCTCTAGGGTCTCAACTGCCCCTCTCTGCCCCTCCCTGCGTATATATGTATGTTTGTCCGCGATTATCTCCCGTTTGGCAGAACCGATTTTGATACGATTTTCAGAAAAGTGTTTGTTACATTCTGGAGAAGGTTTTAGTATACCACAAACAGAAATTTATTCATAGCTTTTTGAAAAAAACAACAAAAACCGAGAAGACGTTTTCGTTTCTTCCATCTTTCCATCTTTGGAGGACTTCCAATCTCTGTTTTAACTGTGTTGCCGTTTGCCGTTGCCTAATGGATTTGAGTGATAAGGAGGCACTAAAAAGTGGAAAATAAAAACTTTTTTGAAAAAAGACACTCTTTTTTTAATCCGCGGCTTAGTTTGTATCCGCGATAACCGCCATTTACGCAGATATTTTTTACGCTGTTACTTGAGTGGCGTAGTACGTTATTATGCTAAAATCAGGTAAAGACGCACGGAATAAATTAATCAATAGCATAGACGCGTCATTATTCAAATCACTGTCCCACAAAGGTTAAGCAGATTTTCCTTCAGAATAGACGCCTTTGTTCTGCTGAGTAACGATGTCTTCTAAATAGGTAGCTAAGTTAAAAATCCGCTAGAAAAGAACCTGTTTTTTTTAAGTCACTTTTTACTAGCTAAATAGAAGTCTGGAGTGGTAGTATCCTCATCATCCTTTCAACCTTTAGACGCCCACTGTTGGGCATAGGTCTCCCTCAAAGACCTACACCTGTGAAAGTCCCGCGCCACGTTCATCCAGCGGAATCCCGCGGCTCGGACCAGGGGGCCAAGTCTGCTATTTTTATAATTTCGTCATTTTGCTAAAAGTTCGTAATCTGCTAAATTCATTATGGTCGATCAATGACTGCACAAGGACGTTCTAATGGTAGGTCACTGATCAAAGGAACTGTCAACATTTTAGCAGATTACCGCCTAAGTCAGTCATTCAGTTGTCATTTTGTACGAGATTACCATTCTATATCATTTCATTCAATGGCGTGTCAGTGGTTGACCATTGGAAAGTCATAATGACGCCATTATACTAGTAGATTACCAAACTTGTCAAAATCAACTATTATGAAATCAATAATAGATCATTCTGACACTATTGTAATAGCAGACTTGAGGCCCAGGTCGTCGGTCCACCTTGTGGGGGACCTGCCGATCGAAGTACTTGGCCCTGTATGAAGCGACCTCAGGGCAGTTCAGAAGCACATGGACTGCTGTCTCGTCTGCTGCCCCTACGCAGACTCTGCACAGTGGACTGTCTGCAACTCGTAGTAGTAGTTCGTGTAACATTCATTCAATAGCAGGTTTTTTTTTTATCAAAATGTTCATATTTACTAATAAACCCGGAGTAAAATTACACCAGAATTAACTTCAGTTTAACCATACACTTTCCGAAGTTTAGTTCGGCATAACTTTACGCTCAGTTTATTGAAACGGGGGAATTAGTTGAGACAATAAAAATATCGTGCCACGGTTTATTTAAACTTAAATGAATCTAATATTATATAGTTGTAAAGATTGTGTTTGTTTTTACGAGGAAATCTACCGTACTGGTCCATTTACAAAAAAAATCTTTCAATTATAGAAAACTACACCAGGTATTGCCAATTGCATATGATATGCTTAGATATAGTGGTGTATTTGACTTCCACGCGAACGAACTAGCGGGCTGAAAGTAGGTAAATATATTGATTTAGTTAATTAAATAATGAAGCTTAAAGTTTTATATAGCTGTGGTTGCTACAACAAAAACAAATAAATATTAATTTCAACCGACCCCAAACCACAACCTACCTCTTTTGTCGAACTAAATGCATTTCGCGGTAAAACATGTGTATCGTGTCAACACCGCCTTACATCTGTTATAGTATGCTTTTTTTTTAAAAACGAATTTAAAACTGGCATCAATAGGCACAATGTTAAATAACACTTTTACTCTTACACGGAATTGTTTAAAAAAATCGTGGTTATATAAAAAATGGGGTAACGTCCGGTTGGCGTGATGACAGGGTTGTCTGAATTTTATGTAACTTGGAAATAGTTCCCTATAAAAATAAAAATAAAGGTAGTTTACATAGGAGCGGAGGATACGTAGGATACAATTTCAGTTCTTTGTCAACGTTTAATATTTGGACGTATCTAAAAAAATATTAATTGCTAAAATTTTATATAAATCTATACAGTATTTATTAGGTAAGTAGGAACTTAACCCATCTCCCAATTCACATTAATAATTTGTTTTCACTACATATTCCACTTTTCATTAAAGTTGAGTTCGTGTTCTTCCGATTTTGTAAATTCTTTTGCTAATAAGAAAGTACGCTAGTACTATAGAATATATTTATTTATTTTAAAAAAAAACATCGATTCGTATAAAAAACACGCAAACGAAGTCACGGGCAAAAGCTAGTAATATATATTTTTAGGGGCCTTGCATATTGCATTCATACGAAATTAATTTTCAGCGTTTTAAAAACGCTGAAAATTAATTTCGTAAACGCTGAAAATTAATTTCGTATGAATGCAATATGCAAGGCCCCTAAAAATACATATTACTAGCTTTTGCCCGTGACTTCGTTTGCCCTAATAAAACCAATAAACATTTGTTTAAATAAAAAGCCTGTGTTGATTTTTGGCCAGTATTTCGATCACAATGTTTTTATTTATTTCTGTGTTTTTATAGAATAACCTGTGTATTAGGTATTATTTTTGTGTGCACATGCCAATAAACTTTTTTTCTTTTTACATAATTTCCATCTCATCGCCAACCCTACCTCGCGACAATTAGCGTGTACTGTCGCGCCGTACTAAGTCAAGGGCAGTCACCGTGGCAGCTGGTTTCCTACTGAATTTTAATATGCTGCCGATTCAGAAACTACGACGTTTATACTAGTTTACGACCGCTCTCGAGGTCACAACTAGAATTATTGTAGTCTTGTAACTATGCGCGATTTCTCATGGAATCTTTGTTTTGTTTGATCGCATTTATCTCCAGAACTACAGGCCCGGTTCTGAAAATTATTCCTCTAATAGGAAGTTGCCTAATCCCTATCTTTTATTATGGAAAAATTTGGATTCATAAAACAATTGTTAAATTGTTCGAGCGGACGAATTTACGGTCAAAAACTAGTTTTATTACATTCACTTATTTCGAATGTGTAATCTATTTTTTTTTTAAATATCTTTGGGTATTTTTGTATGATGCAAGGTATTGAAGACCTTCAGAGTTGTGTCAAGAACCTGATGTGTGAATAGCGATAAGAAATTCGCTGCTACTTGGATTTTCAGTTACATCTATGTAACACATATTTTGATACTTAAAATGTAGGTACTGCAGAAAGCTGTATCAAAGCATTGTACCTCTTTTCTTAAACTTATTGCCGAAATAAAATCAAAATTCAAAACACAAACGCGTTCTTTGATCCAATATTTTGACATCAATTTAAAATTGGAACGTTCCCGCCAAAAGCATTTAGTTTCCAAGGGACGCATGAAAACCATAAATATTTCTGTCAACATCGATCTCCTTTTGGATTAGTACTCATGAGGCATGCCCAAAGTTGTAACTTTCATTGTATATTTACGCTAATAAAATTCACTTTCGATATATCCTTGTGAAGAAATGCTTGCCTTCGATAGGAAATTCAGTAGGAGGACTTTTAGAAATCCTTGAGCGAATTAATTCATATAAAACCGTTTAAAAATAGCCATAAGCATCGCTGTGCGCGTTTTTCACCAAGATTTCATATTCCAATTGTTTTTTTATCCCAAATTTTTCACTTGAACCCAAACGTATGGCTTACGCATGTCCAGAAACCGATCAATGTCATATGACAGATAACATAGTCAATTCTATTTTTAAACTTGTCAAACATGCCAATATTTACTTGAACTGCGTAATACATTTAAAAAGAATGAGCGGAATTTTTCATTCATTGGCACGAGCGCGAGGGTATTCACTGTGAATTAAATGTCGGAGCATAAATTAACTAATTCTAGCATAGTAGCAGACGGCGTAATATTATAATGATATGGAGTAACTTAGGTAGTTAATTCAAATTAATCCCCAAAAATTCTGGGCTCCATTCAAGGTCAGACAGTACGTAGCGCTTGAACTTTAAAAGCGCCCATTTGGTTTGAATTTATTTCAATATTTAAGGCGATTTATAAGCCGTGACCGAGGAAATTCATTTTTTGAGAGTGCTGATAAAAAGCACTTCAAACGTATGGACGTGTATCAAAACGATGCAACTAGTAAACTTTTTAATTTATTTTACGTCGGAATACGTTTTGGTAATGTTATGAGTTAGCACCAAAAACACGTTAATTACCAGCTACCCAGTTATTAAGATAATTTGATATATTTTTGGAACAAAGAAATGATGTGTGGTATTAGTATTTAAATTTTAGAGATGAGTTTTGATATTATCTGTGATATAAACGCCTCCAATTACTTATTTAACATACCATCATATAGTTTTTTGTCACGAATTCACGTTGTTTTGTCGCTGAAATATCCAAAAAGGTATAATAATATCATACTTCTTCTTTGTCGATGTCACTCTTGACAGAGTTGTCGTGGTCGTCAGTTCAGGTGTTGGTTAATACGTCATTGGTTGGTGGCACGCTTTACGACACGTCGCCATTCCTCCCTTACAGCTGCCTTCCTCGTGCATTCATGCAAGGTGCCTTCAACTTCAGCCTTGACCTGATCAGTCCATCTCATAGGCGATCTAGGCAGCAAGTAATATAATATAAAAGATTTTTTTATTTTTGATATTTGAGTTGATTGAATGAAAGGTAAACTGCGGTTTACGATTTATGAGGAATTAAAAAAAACTACTTACTAGATCTCGTTCAAACCAATTTTCGCTGGAAGTTTACATGGTAATGTACGGTCACCAAAGGAGATAAGTATCCATCTCGCCGGAAACAGTTGAAGTTTACTTAGAAACCGATAGGTTTTTATGAATAAAATAAAATACAATTTATAGAGAACAAACAGTTCAATGATTTAATAAAATTTCATTTGAAAGCCCCCATTGGTTTCTAAGAAATCTTCAAATATTCCCGACGACATGGATACTTATCTCTTTTGTGTACATCATATGTTTTTTTCAGTTGTATCATTCTCTTATTTAAGAAGTTACAGGGGGGGGGGACACATTTTACCACTTTGGAAGTGTCTCTCGCTCAAACTATTCAGATTAGAAAAAAATGATATTAGGAACCTCAATATCATTTTTGAAGACCTATCCATAGATACCCCACACGACATGAGTTTGATGAGAAAAAAAAATTAAAAAATTTAATTATTTTAAATTAAAAAAAAAATGTTTTTTTTTTCTATTTTTGTGTGAAAATCTTAATGGGGTTCACAGAATACATCTGCTTACCAAGTTTCAACAGTATAGTTCTTATAGTTTCGGAAAAAACTGGCTGTGACATACGGACGGACAGACATGACGAATCCATAAGGGTTCCGTTTTTTGTCATTTGGCACGTAGTACTATTAAGTATTCTGTGATTTGGCTACGGAACTTTAAAAACATAGAAAGCACAAAAATAAAATATATCTAAGTAGGTACTGAATCATTATCTCATCTGTCGGGTTTGCCCTAACTTTCACCCCTAGGCACGCGACTGCAGTGACAAAGACCTACGAATAACAGTCGGGACCAACGGCTTTACGTGGTTTCTGAGGCACGGAGGGGTGTCGGTATGAAATGGATGGTTGGTCACCCATCCACAAAGCGACCGCGGCAAGCGTTTTTTAGCCACGAAACCATACTCGTGACAACTACCTGTAGGACATATAAATATTAGCTTCGTGCGGAATTCAACCTCGCGACACGCAGCGTTGGGCCTCTGCCTAACAGCGTATCAGCCACTGAGCCTTCAAAAATGGTGCCCATTTTAAATGTTCTAAATTTTCTTTAATGTTGCTCGCTGACTTAGAACATTTATATATTGAGCACAGATTATGAAACAAAAGGCAGACCGCGCGGAACGCTGAGAGTAAAGCAAAAAAAGTAAATACAAATTCAAAAGCGAATACAATCACGAGATTGTAGCACAAAGTACGTAAGGCTGCGTTGTGATTGTAGGTACTTATTCGCTTTTGAATTTATATTTGCTTTTTTGGCTTCACTCTCAGTGTTTCGCCCGGTCCATCTGCCTTTTGTTTCATAATCTGAGATATTGAGCATAACAGTTTCATTTCATACTAACACAATACATTAAGCAATACATTAAGTCCGCCTTTGTACCTTTGTGCATTAAGTGTAAATAAATAAATAAATAATAATACACTTCCATATATATATATATGTATAGGTAATTATATACTAATCCATACTTGAAATTATAAATCCGAAAGTAACTCGGTCTGTTACGCTTTCACGATGAAACGGCTAAACTGATTTTGATGAAATTTGGTACGAAAATAGCTTGAACCCTGGGGAAGGACATAGGCTACTTTTTGATTCGCTACTTTGTCTGCATACGCGATAAACGACATCCACGCGGACGAAGTCGCGGGCAATAGCTAGTATTCCATAATTATATATGTCTGTCTGTTACTTTATCATGTCGAAACGGCTGAACCGATTTTGGTGAAATTTTGTGTGAAGATACCTTGAACTCTGGGGAAGGACATAGGACATAGGTTACTCTGCACCCGCGATAACCGACATACACACGGAGTCGCAGGCAAAAGGTAGTAATAAAATTGATTAGTCTTTAGGTACCTTTGTACCCACGACCTAAAACAACATAATTATATCTTTGCAGAAAGTTAATTAAACTATTTTTCCTTTCAAACTCAATTTCGTTTACGTTATTTTTATTTGTATACAATGACACTTATATTGATATAAAGGTGCCCATTCACGCGACGACTTTACGCGACGATGTTTTTAATGGCCCGTTCGCAGATAATAACGATTTAATTTGTCGCGACTGAAATAATAGAATTGAGTTTGACTGGTCGTTATCCATTCTACTTTGTTAATTATTTTTTTTTTTTTTTTCACAAGTAACTTATAAAGGAAGAACTATTTCTGCAAAACAAAAATACTGATACAATAAATAGTTCTATCTTACCTATTTATGACAGGTACGGAATACTCAGTATAAACAGTGAATCAGTTATCTAATAAATTAATGTCGGTTTTATTGATTGGCTAACTAAACCAAACCCGTAATAAAAAACAACAGCCGAAGTAAAAAAACAACCAAAATTTCGTAACTCACCAAATATGAGTAATCTGAGGACCAGATATTAATTAGAACATTCCAAATAAGAAGATCGGGAAAATGTATTCCTTCAAACCAAGTACAAATACTTGGTCAAGGCGCTTCCCTGAGCAAATAACCTTGACCATACATTTTGTCTTTGCCGCAGAATCGAAATTCGCACAAGTTTTGGGTTTTTTTGTTATAGAAAAAGAGAAACGATCCTTTGAAATTAAATAAAACGTGAATTATAAAGATTTTTAAGTTACCTATCTATTAGTATAATCCTCAATTTAATAGCACGTCAACTTTAGCAAAAGGTACAAGTTTTCAATTATTTTAGTAATTTTTTTACAGAGAGATTTAGGTGTATATATGGGGTACTTAAAAAAATAAGAACATGGAATGTGATGATAGGATATTGAACATTAATAATATGCTTTTAGATGTAGTTTGTTTCTCTTAATTAATGAGTTAATAGCCCCTGAATAACGAAGAAAAACGCACTTTTGGTCGGGGTAGCGCCTAAAAGTTGGGCTGTATCGTCCGAATCTGTTGATTCTAATTGGCATCCTTTGTAGGACACAAATCTACTTTTCTTATTTTCCGAGACCGACGACTTGAAATCGCAACACTAAAAACCTAAAATCGCAACATGAATGTGCGCCTCAAATTTGGAATCGTCTTGACTTACCTTGAACGCAAGCACCGGTCGCACTCGCGATAGTGTACGAGAGTTGAACGTTCTCGTTAAGCGTTTTTTCTTACTACTTAATTATTCTATTAGTATGCGCCAAACACAACATTGGCAGGCACAGGGCTGCCAGCTTTGCATCTAAGTTCTAAATTCAGCATACAAATTGAGGTAAAATCTTTAAAATCGATTCGAAAACGGAGTTCAAAGTTCAATCACTTCTTAATCGAAAGTTGCATGTTCTGCTGTAACCGTAGCTGGTATGTCGACAAACGATCAAATCTTTTCACTGTGACGACAGTTTACTACAAAGAATTGACTAAAATTTTATGAATGATGACGTATTTAAAACCCAATATGTCACATCCATAAAATTGTCCATTGCCCTGATGACATTGTCTTAACCCTACCAAAAACGCGTAGGACATCGTCCTGCCCGCCGCCCTATCCTTGAGTGCAGTTCAATGCGCTAGCGCGCTATAGCGCGGTGTTTCGGCACTACATTCCGCCTCCGTTAGTCAGACGCCCACGAGCGTCGGCGAATTCGCACGAATTTCACACTCGGATGCACGAACATGTTTTAATAAATAAATTGATGTGACAGCTCCACTTGTTTCGTTGTTCGATTCGGCGCGATGTATGTTTTAGTTTTTCTAAATGTTGGAGATCAATAAACTGGCGAGTTGTCCGTCTAATATTATAACAATTTTTAGTAGTGGAAGTAGTAATTACTAGAATATACAACTGTCTGTCTACATTTTTAAGTCGTGCGTTGTACATCTGTTATAGTTGTTCATTTTTTTTATTTTGTTTTTGTTGGAATCATTATAATTATCTTTACAAGAAACTTGTGTATATTCTAATGCTTTAATTATGTTTTCTTTGATACCACCCACTTACCACTTCTTGTGAGGCTTAGTTTTATCACTGTTTATTTCGGTCTATTACTAATCTGATATGACCGCATACTGCAAAGTTCATCCTACTTCCTACTACAATTATACACGCGATAGATAGTGACGATGGATGTATGAATGTTTGTTACTCATTCACGCTGAAAGAAATTGGAACACATATATTATGTAGCTTAACACATACGATACATTTTATTCCGTTTTTATAGCTAGCAGAAGCTAGTTAAACATAAACATTACTACCAACTGCTGATTGAAAGTATCTTCTTCTATGTAATCTTCTATACAGAATGCTACCATCTTTTCTCAGTATTTATGAATTCTATCTTACCATTACCATTAAGGATATTTGCACTAGCTCACAAGACATTGCAAAATGCCTCATCCAACATCCATTCATGGTTCTTTGCAAACGGAACTCGAGACACCAGATACGCCCAAATTTGGTCATGGGTCGTGCGAAATGCAGTTCACTACTATTATAATATAACGCGTATAAATAAAGTGCTTGAAGCCAGCCATGTTTTATGACCATGGCTAATTAAGGAAATATCACTTTGAGCTAGACCTTTGATTTTGGAATTAGATTATATGGTTTGTATCTGTTGTAGATAATTTTGACCTGTTGGGAATGCCCATGAGAACAAAACTAATTTATTTGTATCTAACCTATTTGATCATGGCTGATCAGCTTGGAACAAAGAATTGAGGCAAAAGGGTTGCTGAGTGTTTAAATAATCCACATTTGTACGCCATTCATTTTAACATTAGAAAGATATCGTTATTATGTTAATGTTATTTCAATGTTGGCATTTGATAAGCTTCCTTGTTTCACGATAAATACAAAGCAAAGTAAACAATTTGCCGTTATTTCATTTGTCAGTAGTTTTATTAATATAACATTATAACTGTCGTTGTTTGACCGTATAGCTTTTTCCCAAATAAGTTACCTGTCTATGCCTTAGTATTCAAATAACTGCTATCTAAACTGTCTAAAAATACGGACTTATTTAAATTACTAAATAACATTTTTGGGGTCAGCGTATTCAAAACAACATTTATATACAATAGCAAGATTATATGCCAGCCATGTCTGTTGTCTCAATAAAAAACATTTAACAACTCACTGGTGTCCATATTTTACCCATTTAACATCGTTTCCCGACATCATTTGCAATTTCATCACCTAATTCACATTCAGGTTTTCATGAATGAACGTTTTAAAGTCCAAAACGATAAGGTATTTAAAAAACCGGTTCGCTGAATAAATATTAGTGAGACCGTGAAAATTCAACGAGTTGTTGTTGATAAAGTTATGCGTAAGGCGCTCGTAGGTGTGTGGCAGACAAGGCTCAGCGAAAGGAGGCGATAGTCATGAATGAACTATGGGTTCTACGTTTGTGGTTGGTGATACTACGAGTAGGCTTGTAATTTGTGGGAAATTGCATAATTACCTTGCCGAGTCACGTTTTTGTCGCGACATAAGAAAGGTTCAACATACATTATGTAAAAGCTTTGATTTTATAACACGTAAGTTGAAAATAGAAAGATTAAATGAAAGTTTGTATGTAGAACGATTATTAAAAAAAAATGACAATAATAGCTATCAAATTATTCACGAAAACAATAACATTATTCAAACAAAAACGACCCTACTCACGAGTTGCAAGGTTGTGCTAACCATTCAGTACCACTCAGTCCAGACTCCCGAAGGTTCCCCTGACGACAAGAGACGTGCACATATAAATCTACTCATTAAACCAAGAACTCTTAAATCAGTTGACAAGTGAAAATAAAAACTCAAAAGTCGCATTGTGCATAGGAGGCCTTACGCCTCCAGAAGTCAACTGTCACAACATTCAACTCGTTGATTTAACGTCCAATTGAAATTTCGAACGTCAGATTTCACCGCCCACTGGAAGCCCACAGATGACATAACGCTTGAGTCATGTTGCATAGACTGCATAGAGCGATGCACCCGTTGTGGTGTTGTCGTAGTTTAATGAGAGTATTCGCACGCGTGTGTTACTATAGTCTGTGACTGTGTGTTTGTATGTTTTATTGCATGTACAAGAGATGGTACGACGGTAATGTGGGTAATATGGGGTTATGAGGTTAATTACATTTTAAAATGGGCCTACATCTTTCACTCTATGCAGCCAAACTGACAAATGACCTAACTAGTTTATGTCATTTGTCAGTTTGGCTGCATAAAGTAATTAATTAATAGTTGTTTTTATACTTTCATAAGTATTGTGATTTATGGGCCTTAGCTGTTATCGTGGTAGACTTAGCCGGTAAGAGTCCGGCACACCCCCAAGGCAAGTCCATAGCAATTAGACATTGTTCATAGTAGCCAAACTTTTTTATTTATGATTTGTTAATTAGAGTTTATTCATTTAACTAATTGGGTTTATATTTATTACAGACACAAATATAATATGATTGTGCTTAGCTTAGCTTAACTTACTAACTAGATACCGGGAGTAAGACTTCAACTTTTTGACGGAACCGCCACAGGACAGCTCTATACAAAAGGATCCCATGATGTAGGTAGATAATTCCATAATGGGCATCCAACAGTCATGTTTCCACGTAATTAGAAGTACAGGTCATGCTGCGCCAGTCACGAGTAATCAGACGCCTGGCGCATGTTATTATAGCTGGTTATTAATAATACATGCTGCACGATCCTGATTATGGTGGGGTAAGGCCTGGTGGCAGTGGCAGCGGAAATGCGTAGAGCTGCTGTGCAATTCTGAAAAAAAAGCTCTCTCTATTAATTTTGGTGAAGTGACTTCTAGGCGAGGTGAGGTTTTCCTTTTAACAATCTTTAGCATCAGGTGGAATGCCAGCTCATCTCAATCGGTTGATTTCTGTACTTCGCCTATATTATCCCATCAAGTACTCCATATTTAAGTAGGTACCTACTCAAAGCTTGGTAAATTCGTACGTGACATTGAAATCCGATCCAGCCTGTCCCTTTGCTGTCCTCCCCCAGCGACGCCCTAAGCCGAGGCTCGTACCCCACAGGGGGTGCTCTTAGCGTGTAGTCGCTTAGTTTGTAAGTTATTTTGCCCTGGCTGGAGGCCCTAAAAATAATACTTTTTAAAGCACCACATGAAAGTCCGGTTAAGCAGCCGACAACCTCCTAGGTTGACGTACGAGATGCCATTCCGAAAAAAAAAAGTACGTGACACTCGCATGGTCCACGCGGGTGGCGGGGGACGTTACTACTATAGCGCCGGCGCAGACTGCAGTTGGGTGACCCGGACACCCGTCCCACGCGCAGGTTTTACCACCCCCGTCGCCCGCGGACCATGGAAGCGTCACGTACGAATTTGCCAAGCTATAATTCCTGACAGATTCTACATTTTATGTAAACTATACACTAGAGAAAACAAACATTTTTCATTGTAGCTGTCAGACATACCAACATTTACATGAATTATTTTCGGTAATATTTAAGTATAGACCGAAATTATATCAGAAACAGCTAGGCTGTCCTTTAAAAATGCTATACTTGTTGCAATGGTCGTAAAACTTTTATACAGAAAAGACAACCGCCTTCAAAAAGTAAAAATAACTTTAAATTCGCAAGTTGGCCTTTGGTTTTGTATTGCCACCAACTTACGAATTTAAAGTTATTTTTTACTTTTTGAAGGGCGTTGTCTTTTATGTAAAAAAGTTATTTTTTCGCTTCTTAGTGCCTACTTCTTATCATACAAATTAATTACGAAACGGTGACACCAAAAAACTTTAGTCATCCCTTAATTTTTTACCTTTACGGGTGGAATATTTTCATGAAATTCATATGGGACCACCTCAGGAATCTATTCTAAAAAAAAAAAAGAATTTTGAGAATCGGTTCAGAAATGGGGAAGAAATCTGTGAACATATATAAAAAAAAATACATACATTCGAACATAGAACCTCCTTTTTTGAACAGGGTTAAAAAACTATACGTACGATGCATCAGCGTCATCATCTGACTAGCCTATTCCCAACTCCTACGGTTGGCTTCCAGTCGTACCTAATGCAACAGTGTTTGACCGCTTATCTGACGCCCACAACCAAGTTACTGGGTAACACGATACCCCATGGTAAGACTTGGTACGATTCATCAGCGGTATGATCAGTTACTAAATCGTAAAGCGATTGTCCGCTTATTGTATTACGCCAGCCTGAAGGTCGTTCAGTAGCAGTATTTTATTCCTTCTTTATTGCTTGTTTGTTGAATATTTTCGCGTATTGTATGAAGGACATGCCGTTACCAGTTGGACTTTCCCCGTTGACGCACTAAAGGGTTTACCGAATATGTGTATGAAAGCAGGCAGGAAACGGCTGTTTAATTTGTTAATTTAATTAAAGGACACAAAACAAACTACAGCCATTGCATAGGTAATTAGTATTAAAGTTCAAGTGGAGTCTGTATTCCTAAATAATTATGTGTACACAGCGCGAATACTATAAAAAAGGTGCTTAAACCATTAAAACTTTTTATATACATATATTATAACTAAATACATAGGTACCTACATACCTGCGGTACAGTTTATACACTTTATACCATAGATATCCGATACATAACATATTTTATATTTTAACATTCTTTGTTGGAGATCCCAATAAAATAAAATAAAATTATAATACTTGCGTACCCGTGTTCTTGTCCCTTTAGTCCTATTGGGCTAGTTTTGTTCTGTCTCCTGCTTGATTTGGAGGGAAGTGAAAAAATATGTTTTTCTTACTCCTCCGCTGTTCTTTTCTGATTCATTTCGTTGCGGGATCCAAGACAGTTGTAATGTTTCTCCGGGACTCGTCGAGCTTCATTGCCTTGACGCTTTTCTGGTGGTCGCCACTGTTGATTCTGGCTTTCAGGAATTGCAAGGTTTGGGAATAGATGTATGCATGTACAGACAGCGTCATCAACTGCTTACCCCCCACGCATTGAAATCTCTTCGGAAAGGTGGTTAACGATGATGATGATGTTGATGACGCTATCTGTACATGCATTCTTGGCTAGTGACCGCCGACGTGCCCAAAACTCGGTCAGGAGAATATTATCACGTTCTAAAAGATTACAATCTAGAATCTAGACTATACTGTAAATATTACTTGTCTAATCAACCACAAAACAAAGTTTAACTAAACAAAAGTAAAAGTAACAAACATTATTATCTCGGTCCTTATGTACTGACGTATTTCGCGAGTGGTGAGCGACAACAACAACAAACAATCAGCTGTGTAGGTAGGTACTCGACTTAGTCAGCTGATCAACAATGTGTATTGCGCCGGCGCCATCGCTGTGTCACTATGTTGCACAATAAGTGTAATCATCTTGCTGAACGTTATCGGCTTATCACTCGTGATAGTAATTGCGGAGCATGTGCATGAGGTCGCCATTAATTTGCAATTTATTGCACAATAATTGGCCAATAAAAAGTCATATAAGTACGTTTTCATTTGGGTAAATAACACTTTGGAAAATATTATGCAACTCATTTTAGAACTGTCGAGAATGACAGACTATCATATTATTTTTAGACCACTTACAATATAATGTTATGATGTGGAGTATATTGTCTGTGTGTGTGTGTGTGTGTGTGGTGTTTGCGTGTGTGTGTTCGTGTGTGTGTATGTTTGTTTTTGTTACCATAACTCACAGTGGCAGAATTATCGTTTATTTCGATCAGTATGAACTTATCTATTTTTTAATCACTATTGCGAATTTTAATTTATTCGTGAGAATCAATTAGGTATCTAAATATTTTGTATAAAAACAGCCAATTGATTGCTATTAAAACCATCAGTTTGCGAGATTTAATTAAAATCGAATAAAATATAAATACTTCGCGAATTGAGTTATAAAACGATCAATCGCTTTTCAAAAATGGTTGTTAGGATGATTGAATCCACTTTACGAAATAATTGATTAAAAAAGTATGTAATATACAATTTTACGCTAATGTAGACTGAAATAAAACCTTCATTAGTCAGTCATTTGACGTTTGAACTGCAGGGGACAATTACTGGCCGTTTATTAAAACAAAGTTGGCAGAGATTCCTATAATGCCAAAAAAGTTGAAGTCGTGAGCATTTATTTCAATTAAACCATATATACAGGCGATTTTTAATTGTCAGTGTCGGTCAGTTAATCAGAAAGTTGGAGTTACTTGCCCAGCCTTAATACAGTAGCAGCAATGGATGTCTGAAATTGTGTGTGCTGTTCTGCAGAAGGATCCAAATCGGAATGTGTCTACATTAAAAAATCTACTATAAATATAGCGGAATTTTTTTGTACATTTTTTCTTTCTATATCCAGTCCCTTATTTCCGTGTGCCTTTTGGCATAGGCCTCCTCCAACTGTCGCCATTGGTTTCTGTCCTCTGCCACTCGTGTCCAGAGTGGTCCCAAGGTCAACCTTAAGTCGTCTTCTCACCTTCTAATAGAATAAGACGATCCCTCTTCCATTTGTCATCCCTGGGATACCAAAGGGTAACTAGTTTGCTCCACTTTTCCAACTTGCTTCTTAGTAGGTGACCTGTCTATCTCCACTTTGCTTGGTCAATTCGCGTAAGTACGTCAATTACTTTGGTTTTCGATCTTATAAGATAAGATCGAAAAAATCTACTGAATCAGCTTTAATCGAAACTTATTTATCACCCACGTGAAGTAAGTGGTCTACGAGTATTTATTTATTTACCTATTTCTAATCCATATGTCAATATTATATGTCAAATGTGTCGATTTAACAGCATTGTTTATTTGTGCTGGCTCATAATAAACAACGGGTGTAGTTATGACAAGGACAAGTGTATAACTCAGTCAAAGGCTTGGAGTCAAAGTCAATTTTATCTAGTATTGAAATTATCTTCCATATTGGGGACGAGGACACAAATGAATTACGTGATTCATGTGAACCGTGGTACAGTGTGAAAAGATACCAGTAGGACCAAATTTGTTTTGGGATAATAAGGTATGCAATAATAATAATAATAATAATAATAAACGTTTAATTCAGACTATGAGTCCATAACTGGTTAGTAATACAAAAATACCTTACAAAATAGTGTTAGTAAAACAAATACAAAAACAAAAAGTATACAACACAGGAACACAAACCTACGCCAAGCCCAGGATGCGACCACCTGCAGTATGTAGCCGCATCCAGTGTCGCCACATCGGCGAGTCCCAGCGGTCTACAAACACGCTCAGGATACTATTCGAGCTGACGCGCATGCGCAACAGCAATGAGGCACAACGCTTTCGCATGATGGCATGAAAACCGTCCACGCTTTTTTCCGCAAACATTGCTGAAGCGCTGCAATGGCGCGGCAGGCCGAACATCACCCTAAACGAGTTGTTATATTGTACACGCAGGGCACTGTATGTACGCTGCGTATACTTCGTCCACAGACTGCTATGCACTGCAATGCAAGTGCATAGCGACTACCATAGAAATCTATGGCGACTACATTGTTATCACACTGTACTCATAGATTCAAGATAAATGATGTTACCTAAAGAATCATGGCAGGATTTATACAAAAAAAAATTAAGATATTTAGAGAAGTTGAAGTTCTAATTCTTATATTCTTGGGTACCTAAAGAGTATCTTCAGGCATTTACAATATTTTTAAAACCTCGCAAAAAAAGTGAATAGTTTAACGAAAAGCTCATTATTTCAGAACGAAACGGCGACTGACAGTAACAGTCAGTCAGCCGCCGTTTCGCAGTTCTTACACTGAAATTGCATCGTTTTATGGGAAATAATATCACAAAAATGATTGTTTTTTTTTTGACACACTTGTCACATCACTTGTCTGCCAATTTTATAGATCCGTTAACGTTGCTTGTCACTTTCTTTTTTTTATAAACACAAAATGGGCATCGAGATGAAACAAAGAAGTGTTATTTTCATTTCGTAATTATTTAATTATGCGGGGCTTTAAAATATGCTAAGTATATCAATCTACTCCTGGTAATGTATTCTTCACATTAGAAAATATTTTAAACAAGGATATCTGCCTCATGCCGGACAAACTGTGGGTTAAGGTGACACAGAACTGGAGCCCTGAAACAGTCGGGAAAGATGGAAGGCATGAAGGGAGGCCTTTGCCCAGGAGTGGGACCGAATAGGCTAGCAAAAAAAAATGTCTAAGGAATTTCTTGGTCCTTTTAGGTACTCCATAGGAACTTATTGTTTAGAACGCGCAACATTCTGGCTGACCGAGTCCCCCTCCCTGACTATTCAAAAGTGCCTGTAAATGATTTATTCAAAATATATGAATTGAGTTTGACGCCAATTAGCGCCATCAAAGTAACTTTCAAATACCTACCAATTATCCGGCCGTAAATGTTATTGATACTAAAGTCGGGGCGATAATCCTAGGATTATTTGGTAGAAAGTTTAATCTAGTCTGTTGATCCGCTAAATGTATTCAAAGGCCGTTTTTATCGCACACTATAAAACTGACAATGGACATGGACCTACTGTTCTTTCCATTCTGTTGCCGTGGTAAGTATCTACACGTGCACACGAGTGCATGTGTTAGGCTGAGCGTATGATGCACTTACGCGCGTATCCGTTGACTACGTCCGAACATAACCCTTGTATGTGGGGTAATCGCTGTGTGTAAGACATTTGTTGTAATTCTATTGGCGCACAGATTGTATTAGAGGTGAATAGGGATTATATTTAGTCTGTGGTTTAATTTTAGCAGCAACACATTTATGTGAAGTTAATTGGCACTGAGGCAAATTTTTTTATCTAGTCTCCTGTTTCTTAAAAGAATATATTACTCATAATATTCCTTGCTGATATCGTATTGTATTCGTGACATTTTAGTAGTAGTATGACGGGCTGGTGTCCGCAACTCCAGGTCTCAGCGCGTATTTTGCGTACAGGTCATTTTAGTAATTAAATGATATTAATAGGATATCAATTGTTCATTTTTTTATATATTTTTAATAAGTATAAGATCTCTCGTTGGTAATCAACAAAAAATATATATATATAAAAATTTGACAAGCCCGCGTAAGCTGGTAATTATTTGTTAATAATTTAGTCAACAAATCACATCAACTGCTTAATTGCTAAATCAATGTGACAATTTAACACATAGTCGTCTAATTGAAGGCAACTCAAATATAATAGAGAAACAGCCATTTTGTAAGTTGGTCCTTCGGTCCTCATTAAAAAGTTATTAAAGGACTAAATAAAACTTAGAAGCGCAAGTGCAAAGGAGTGGTCACTGCGGGTTGGAAGCACACTCGATACTCTTTTCGTAACCCACATTGTTTCCAAAAACAGTAATTCAGTTCATTTCTTATTATAAAATTGGTCCAAGGCAAGGCTTCCTTGGTTTTCTCCGAACTATCCTTTCCACCTATAATTTTCCTAACATAGTTTGTTTTCGCAATATGTACTCGGGTATACACTGGAGGATAAGAACCTTTTATTACAGACACGTGTAGAAAGCGCACGTGTATCGCAAGGAGGTTTGAAGGTCCTATACAGGGTGGATTTTATTTGAATGCACATCTTAAGGGGCTATTTAACGACTTTTACAGATTTTAAACTGACAATCACGTCAAAATGTGCAGTGTAAATGATTTGAATAAAATATATGTTAAACTAGAACATTTAGTTGAAAAAATTAAATAAAAGTAGAATTCTTTAACTAAAAAAAAAGGCGTATACGAAAAGATAGATAATAAAATTGTCTGTAAGATGGTGTAAGTTTCGTTTAATTATACTTGGTAGATTTTGTGTGATTGTCAATGTTTTGTCCGCGTCAGACACAACTTCACGAGTTAATTAAACTATTTAATATGAACTTAATCAAAATAATCACTTACTAAATGATTAAGAGAATGTTCTAGTTTAACATATATTTTTTCAAATCATTTACACTGCACATTTTGACGTGATTGTCAGTTTAAAATCTGTAAAAGTCGTTTAATATCCCCTTAAAGGAGTGAAAGTACCTACTAAATAAAACAAGCAGCTTTTATCGTGAAGGTGGTGGTATGGTCTTCGGTAGTGGTGGTATGGTGGTTTTTGGTAGTGGTAATTGTAAATGACATATCATTTTCTTTTCATCTTATTTCAAAATTTCATAGTAAAAACTAAAACAGGTGTGACAACCCCATAATCGGTCTTTAGATACGCCTACATGCCACTGGGAGTAATATAAAGTTATAATGTTGCTTTGGTAAATGTAAGTACTAACATTAATTTCTAAATTGTATGTTTGTTAATCTAAATAAACTTTGAGCCTGAAATAAATAGTTTTCTGTAGTGAAATGAAATGAATTTATTCAGTCAAATACCAAGAAAAAACCTACATGCTAAGTTACTAACAAAGGCTCTGGTAGCAAGCTTGATTTAATAAAAAAAAACACTCAGAAACTGGGTAAGTTCCTGTGTTTTGAGTCATGAGTGGGTTCTCCTTCCATGCAACTACGAATGCAAAAAGTAACTTGTATTCATAAGTGACCTCCTAGAGATGCGCAATGAATTAAAACACATCCTGTATATGAGACCTAGCTGTTTTCTCCTTGGTTCTAGTATTTCAATATACTGAGAGCTTGGTAGGATACGCTTTGTAAAACTTTAAATAGTGCACCCCATAAAAAAATGTTTGGTTTTGAACCTAATATTGGACTGTCGTCTATCGTGTTTATCGTGTTACCCAGTAATTAGGTTGTGGAGGATCGGCAGTCGCTTCTTGTAAAACACTGGTTTTCAGCTGTATGCGACTGGAAGCCTTTTTTTCGTTCAGGGGTTTTAAATCCTCATGGATATCCTCCGCCCTGGGGCGGGCGAAGTGGTCTGTCAGACTTACTGACTAAAAACCACCCGGGTGGGTATTCCGTGTTCCACCTCACACATAAGTCGGGGGTGGCGTGAACTGACGATACTTCCGCAATCCCCGGCTGTTAGACTGGAAGCCTATCCCATCAATTATGTAGTTGGGAAAAGGCTAGGCAGATAATTATGGGCTGTCCACTACTGATAGGTCAGTGCTTTTTTTCAAGACTGATCTCAAATGCAGTCAGCATATTAAAGTCACGCTACACAATATTACACAAAAAAGTACACAATGTGTATAATTTCTTTTAATTTTTTTTTTATTTGATTAAAGGGCTTTGTCGCTTAGCGACCACATCGCTCAGTACAGAAATCTTACAAATTTTTGACATATACAATCAAATAATACCTTACCTTAAGACTAATTCATACAGCTGTTTAGCATTCTCGGATATTGGACAAGCGAGAATTGAGTTACAAAAACCATTATCAAAAAGTTTACAGTGCCCAAAAACATTGATTCCGGACACACTCCATCAGGATATGAAAAACATCATCAACCACTCCACAATCATCACAATTTGGGTACAAAACTTTCTTCATTAAGTAATAGAATTTATTTGATAGAGTTTGTTCGGAACGAAGTCTTAAATCTATGGTAAATGTGTATACTTTGTGTTCAAAGTGAGCTGAGCTAGTGCAGTGTACTATGCAACTGTAATCGTGCATGAGAAAGGTCAGTGAAGGACTGACAAACGCTCGACCCAAATGACACAACCGTGACCAACATGTATATAGTGTCGTACGACTAGTCAACTACCTAGTGTTACTGCCGTAGTGTACAAGTTTGGGTAAGTACTTTAGAGTTTCTTTAATTTCGTTTATGACATTACTTCGCCGCTGACTTTCGTCTGCTTGAATGTCAGTTTTATAGGACGCTGCCAAAATAGTATATTAATCAAAAAAAATACCAACTTCATTATGCCTCGTTGCAGCAACAAACGAACAGACAGATATTAGTATGGTTTATGCTTATGACCAGCTCCATGGTCCGCGAGGAAATCTGATAAAATATGTACGAGTACTTACTGAGGGTCCCCTCCCCTGCCTTGCATGTCTTGTTAAGATTACGTGTCCTTCCCGTAGGAAAACGGTGTCCTTCCCGAATCGCAATTACTTAGAGAAGTACCTGCATCTTAGCGCACCGGCGCAGCGCTAGCCCTAAATGAATTTGGTTATTCACATAATCTCCTAAACCGTATGTCCAAATCACTTATTCTAAATGGCATATTTTCTTTATATTAACCTTTTGATCGCCACAGTCATGTATAGATGACAAACCAAAATGTGCACAGCACGCCACGATCACGTACATGACAGACTTCTAAACATAATTCCATAGAGTACATAACTTAGCTTGGCGCCGAGGGCACGTTTTTGCATTTTTGACGTGGCGATGGCGGAAAACTTCAAAAGATAAATGCTTTTGATGTCAAAGCTATTTTTGTAATCGGACCAGGGCCTGTAGACAAAAGGCCTTTTCTGTCAGCGTTAATGCCAACGGAAAATGAAATTATATGGAGTTGACGTTTGCTTACGCGATGTCACGTGATGCAAATATGTTAACTGCATACAATTTGATTTCTACCTTTCTACCCCATTTCTACCCGTGGATGTCGTAGAAGGCAACAGAGGTATATTGACCAGAGGATGGGCAGCAGCATTCTTCTGAGTATACCACACCTACAGCGATCGCCAACATACATCGGCCAAGCATGACGATCACGGGTGAACCCCCCCCCCCCCCTTAGTCTACTTAGGGAGACCTGTGGCAAGCAGTAGGCGTCTAAAGGTTGACATGATGATGATGACGATTACTTCAATTCTCGTCCCTTATCGCTCTCATCCACCCCCTTTTATATAGCCAGACCTAACTAACCTAACTTTCATTCGCTATGAGGCCACTTCACACTCCTATCTCATTGGTTCTGGCACACCGCACGCATTCGGAAAATACAATGCGTCAAATGCGTGTGTTCATGACTCATAGCATGTAAACTATGACTAGGCACTATGGTTGTTAAATATCTATAGGTAAACTCCGCCCGTTCCGTTTAGGGTTTTGAGGGTTATGGTTTAAAGGTTTTGACTGCCACTCTGTCTTCGGTCTGGACTCCTGGTCCTGAGTTCGATTCGGTTAGACTAAGTGTTATTCAGTTTTTGTATTAGGAATGTCTCGGCTCGGAAATCACGTAAAACTGTTGGTCCCAACTGTCTCTCGTAGATCTTTGACTGTCTTTACTGGTAGTCAGAAGTGTGAAAGCCTGATAACCTTTTTTAGGGTATCGTGTTGCTCAGTAACCGACGTTGTGGAGGTCAGATAGGCAGTCGCTCCACGTAAAACACTGGTACAGCTGCACCATGGTAAGACTGGAAGCCGACCCCAGGAAAAGGCTTGGCAGATAATGATGGCAATTGTGTCAAAATGGCAAATGACTGTGTGCACCAAGTCCTTGTTTGGCTTTTCATCTACAAGTGAAATCAAAAGTCAATCAGACCAGTGTTTCAATTCATGAAAGATACTCTATAAAATGACCTTCTGATTCACACGGACACAGTTTTTAATACCATAAGCTCAACTGCCTAATCTTGCCCAGTCGTGCTTGGAACTCACACTGTAATCGATTGTTTTAAATCGTCTGCGATCGTTATAACGTGTTAACGACTATTAACAGCCGTGTTTCGGTTAATCGAGTATTGTCCTAATCATTGTAATTACCATATTCATGAATATTGTTGGTATGGGAATGAGTATGGTGTTTATAATTGGTCTATTAGTTCGAGATGTTTTCCGGAAAAAAATGATTCGGTATTTGGGAGAAAAATACTTTTTTTTATCATAATGATACAATCATACTTTGAGCATTAAGATTGCTATAGGTACACAAGTAGGTCGGCACATTGGGTTCGAGAACACAACACAAAACGGTTTTCAAAGGTTTATAAACATAAGTCTAACTTTGAATACAATTTAAACTATCTGACCACAAAAGGCATCATCCGCATGCATTTTGTTCGACCACGAAGAATGGATCTCTCAAACCAATTTCCTAGCTTCAATACAGTTTAGATTAACCAAACAGCTTAAGGTAAGGAAATTACATATTCTCAAGTCTTCCTTAGCTTCATAAAGATTTTGATTTAAGATTTTGTGGTACTGTGTTTACCTTTACGCGGATGATATCCCACGCCGCCTTGTACTTTGAACAAAGTAATAATAAGTTCCTTAGCCTAGACTTCCTCTTGCGACGGACACCACGCTTTCCAGGTACTTTGCCCATCATGATAAGTTGGAAAAGGGTGTATCTTCCGTTTGTAATCACGTGCCCTAGAATGTTGCAGGTCTTGGCTAACCTACGAGAGTGGACTGGTATCTCGAGCTACAGAGGTAACGATTCCAGCTCGCGAAAGATAAGAAAAAGTATGCTGAGCTGGCTACCAGTCTTCGTAGTTTGGAGAGGCACTATAGAAGAAGAAGAATAATTAGTTGCGGGAATTATAGAAAACAAAGTCAAATCAACTTCCAAAAAGCTTTATTTAAGGGCTCAGTTACACTAGGTCGGTGTATTCGGGTGCTCGAAAGACTTTACTTGAATTCGGGCACCCGATGCACTACACTGGTCATCGCACTGGAACAAAAGCAGGACTAGATTATACGAAGATGGGCGTACTCGACCCCGTTAATTTACACTTAGTAGTTTGTCAAAATTCCATAGGTAATCGAATTCGAGCAAAGGACCAAGTGTAATTGCGATAGCAGTGTTCATTACTTTCATTCACATCTGAGTTACTTAATTGGTAATCTTTGGCTGTACTTTTACTAGGCAATTTATATTACCACGTGCCTGTCTACTTACCTATAGCCATAGGTGGTTAATCTGTTCCATATCTATCGGTCTTATACTTTTCCACCAGATATTAAGAAATGGAACAGATTTTATACTCTAAAACTTAAACAGAACTTATCCTGAGCTGGTGAAGCAGATCCGTTGTTTATTTATTTTCTACCAATTACTACACAAATCCTTTACACGTTTCAAATTAAAATAGTATTCCAGACGGAGCTTTATATTGTTAGTGACGTAAGTATTGATTGCACTACTGTGCATACATTTATCACCTTATCTTATCTGCTGTTGCGAATTCAGATTTATTCGGTTCTCACGGGAATCCTTCGTTTCCTGGGTAATGTTTCCAAAAGGGGGGCTGGGGTCTTCGTCCTGATAATTTGGGACACCTGCACAATTTGTGAACGTCGAAATGGACCTGTTTTTTGTTAACTTTGACAATTGTGTACTTTCTGGGATCTGGTTATATAACTAGTTTTTACCCACCGTGTGGCGTGAATAGCACCACCCCATTTCTACCTGTGGGTGTCGTTGAAGGCTACAGAGGGATATTGACCAGAGGATGGGCAGCAACATCCTTCTGAGTTCCATAACAGCTACTGCGATCGCCAACATGCATCGGCCAAGCATGGCGGTTACGGATGATCTCCCCCCCCCCCCCCCCCCCTTGGGGGAGACCTATGCCCAGCAGTGGGCGTCTAAGGGTTGACACGATGATGATAACCCACGATTTCGTCCACCTGGAAGTCTAACTAAGAAACTATTTTTGTTACAGACAATTCACGATCAACGACTGTACGCCCGCGTGGACTCCATGATCAAAGAAGGACTTATACAGGAACTGCTGGAATTCCACGATAAACATAACAAGCAAAGGATACAGGATGGAAAGTGAGTAAAACCTTATTTTGTTTCTGTATCGTTGGTAAGCACGTAACTGACAACTGGCATGACATTTGTCATGCTATTGTGATCTTTATGTCGTGATTACAAGGTTCAATCTACTTGATTGAAAGACCATTTGCGTTATAACTTCGTACCTATATTCATCATCTGCCTAGCCTCTTCCCAACTATGTTGGGGTCGGCTTCCAGTCTAACCAAAAGCAACTGAATACCAGTGTTTCACATGGAGCGGCTGCCCATCTGACCTCAACAACCCAGTTACTGAGTAACACATTACCTCTAGGCTAAAGTGGTTGTCACACTTTCCAGCTTCTGACTATCCATAACGTCTGTCAAAGATCTACGGATGACAGTCGGGACCAACGGCTTTACGTGCTTTCCGCGGCACAGAGGGGTCTAGGTATGAAGTGGATGGTCACCCATCCACGGGCAGACCGCAGCAAGCGTAGCTTAACCATGACCAATCGATCCGTACAGCTTTTATTTCGCCACGAGCCCTCCACTTATTACTTCGTATATTAAGCGAATATTTTTTATTATACATACTAGCTTTTGCCCGCGACTTCATCCGCGTGAATGTCGGTTATCGCGAATGCAGACGAAGTCGCTTATTAAAAAGTAGCATATGTCGTTTCCCAGGGTTCAAGCTATATTCATACCAAATTTCATCAAAATCGGTTCAGCCGTTTCGTCGTGAAAACGTAACAGAGTTTCGCATTTATAATATTAGCATGAAGTATGGATTTTTGCTAAACCCGTTCTTGAGCCCTCATGGCGGTCTCTCAAATTTTTTATCCTAATTCTGATCAGAGTTTCTCTCATAGGAATATGAATTAGTAAAATAAAGTTGAGCTTTACCAGCCAGTCTCTACAGTAGCTATAGTCCGTAGGTTTAGGTCCCCTGAAAAACCTAATTCTGGTTCCATAAGAATCATCATCATCTTCCTGACTTTATTCCATGTTTCTTGATATTCGTAGTGTGGGTAGGTGTGAAGACAGCTTGAACCCTGAGGAAGGATATATAGGCTACTTTTTAATACGCAACTTCATCTGCATCCGCGATAACTAAAGAGAATCTTTGGCGATAACCAACATTCATGTGGACATGGTCCCGAGCAAAAACTAGTTCTACAATAAGTTGACAAATATAACTAACAATGTAAGAATTCCGTCATAGTCTACCAGGTGTCTTGTGTTCAAATATTAATTGTAACATAATACAAGTCAAATAAAAAAATGTAATTACCTATTCATTATTTAATATAAATATGTATAAAATATCTATTTCAAACACACAAACTTTAAGTCAAAGTCAAGCAACAGGTGTTAGGAATAAAATTAAAATAAATTAACAATTTGTAGAAATGTTAAAACATAAATAGTAGCACAGAATACTTAATAGTACTACATAATAGTGCTATCGTCATAAAAATGTAGTAAGCCCGTTTTGACGTTTGTCATCGCGACATGACTAGTGAAGTAACCATACGACTCGTTACTCGATACTCACGATAAATCGATTCAAGTTTGTATGAGTATTTGATCGATTTGGTTATATTTAAAAGATTGATTTGATTATTATATTAAAGTTCTGGTTAGAATATTTAACTTAAACTTTAATATATTAGGTATTTTTAAATAATACAATGGTACGAAAGGTCAATTTGTCTTTAATTTAATATTTTTAGTTACAATAACATTCACTCAATCACAAAAAAATGCCGCTTGGTCAGAGACAAGCTATTCTATGGAAACCAGTGTGACCAATTCAACATTTTATTTACGGCTTTGAGCGCCAAGCTCATTCTTTTCAGTAAAGATAACAGCACAATATTTAATTACTATTAAAATCGAATGAAGCTGGTGAAATTCGGTAATTAATTGGTTACAACACTAGTATTTAAGAAAAAAGAGAGAGAACGTAACTGTTTTTGAGACGTTTCGTAATAATTAGAAATTGCATGATACTATAAAGTTAGCGCGAAAAGAATACTCGCAATGTATTCCATCATATTATTCAACGCGCCAAAAAAATGAATGAACTTTTTAAAACACTTTAGGTAATTAATAATTATTTTATTGTTTCTTTCAGTTTCGTTCCAAGTTACATTCTAGGGTCTTTCTCAAATGCCAAAACGGGCCTTTTATTTTTTGACAACTTTAGTAGGTACCTAGTTTAAAACTGACAATATTAATATTTAATTTAAAATCTGAATAAACTCATTTTCGTATTGTATAATTACAAAATAAATGAGTAAGATTTTAAAATGTCGTGCGAGATTTTAAAATTAATTTTAACATAACTGTAGAATTCGATTTTTAGTTGCTTTTAAATCCATAAATAATTATTGAATCAATTTGGTACCTATTGATTTGCAATACAAAATCTATGGGAGAATCGCGATGTCAATTGAGTGGTGCCTCTACCCTACTTATTGACCAAGAGTTTCGTGTAAAGCCCGCTATCGGGACAATCCCCTTGATAATTCAAGAAGACAATCTTCTAAAACAGGTTTCCTCAAATTGTTTTCCTTAACCAACCGCAAGTCAGGTTGGTTAGGAAAAATATTTTGAGGAAATCTATACTTAATTCTTTACACCGGTTAAAAAGTCAACGTCTCAATTAAGGAAAAACACCAACATTAAATGACGTTATCATTATAAGTCAAGAACCAACAGACAGTGAAGTTTGCCGATCGATACTTAATTTACGGAAAACAAAGGGCATTCGGTCCACACAAATTATCCGTGAAATTAAATGGCGCTAAGCGAAACATTTTGTTAGTAAGAAACGCGAAATTGACAGGAAACTCTTCTTTAGAATGTGACCAGCATAGTTTGACATGTGACGAAATACGGAACTAAAGTGACAGCTCGTACAATTTTTTTCATTTGACATTCCAAGTGGCGCCACCGTTGAACGTCAAGATATACTGGTCGATGCAATATTTGCGTAATTATGTGTTTGATAAGTTTTATAGCCGTATTGACTGGTTGAATGGTTTTCAAAGCTTTATATTTGATAATGGCTTGAACGAACTTGACTCGTATCGTATAGTCCTACTGAAAAGCGAGGCTGATTGGATGATGGTAAATAAAATGGAGACAAAAGTTGTAAGTAACCAAATGTTCAACCGATCTATTTTGCAAATAGATTTTCGTTGAATTTAGGTGAGCTTGATGAGGTGAGGTGTCAATCGCTGTCCTGAGATGACAGCTGACAGCTGTCATCTCAGGGGAATTTAAGATCTTTTCCAATAATGATGAGTACAAGAGACTCTCATAAATAACTAAACCAAGCAATGTAACTAAACTAAAATAGATCATTTTTAAATACTTACATATATCTTGATAGTCTCATCTCCCATGAGACACTTTGGCAGATTTGGTAATCATTTTCCTACCCATTCCAAATCTAAAGTCAGCAAAGGAGATAAGTATGCCGTCACCCTGCATACCTATCTCCTTTATATATTCGAAGTTTACTTAGAAACCGATGGATGTTTTTGAATAAAATAAAATAAAATTAATAGAGAATTAACATGTCAATGATTTAATTAAATTTCATTCGAAAACATCCATCAGTTTCTTAGTTGACTGCAACCATTTCCGATGACCTGCATACCTATCTCTTTTGCTGACTGTACAGACAAATACAGACAGACTGCGATACGTAATTCGTAACTTGTGCGCCGAGGGCACGTTATCGCTTAATTTTGACATGGCGGTCAAAAGATTAATACGGTTTTCATCAATAGGTAGAGTGATTCGTAAGGAAGGTAGATACGTAAAGTTAGATCTACCAAGGGCGTCGCCAAGGGGGGTAGGTAGGGCAGCTGCCCCCCCCCCCCCTAGAGATTCCAAAAGGTTCATATGCCTTTGACTGTATTTAAAATTCATACTTTTCCTATCCACCATATATCAACTTGCCCCCCCCCCCCCCCCTAGGCCATCAGCTGGCGAGTCCTGGCGACGCCCTTGAGATCTGCATTACACCTAGGACGCTAGTAAACTATATACGTGCCAAATTTCAGTTTCATAGACCAAGAAGTTAACGAGATTTCGTGTTTAGTCAGTGAATGACCTTTCGCTTTTACAATATGTAACTATTATAACCACGTGTTCTAATAGAAAACTTAGAGCATCGCAAAAAAATCTAACAAAAACAGTTGCCAACTCCTCCACAATTACAAATACCAACGCACCTCCATCTCCACGGTACGCATGTCTATGGTTTAAAAAAAAGTTGCACAAAAACAAATATGGCGTTCGCGGGCAATGTCCTGAGGCCTGAGTGTCATCTGCTGCGCGGTGCTGTGGTCGCGTAGGTACTAGGTACTACGCACAGTGTCGTGTTACACGACTGAGCCTATTTTACTACGATTCCATTGTTTGGTACTTGCATGTATTAGGAAAATGAGGGCTCATTAATAAATCCTCTGTTGCCATACCAATACTAGTAGGTATTGGTATCGCAATGAGCCCTCATTTTCCACAAAAAAACAAAAACTAAAGTTTATACCCTAAAAATGCATAAACTCAAGGAGAAAAGAAAGAGTGGAAAACAAAAAGGCTAATAAAAAACTGAAAACTAGAAACATTTTAGTCAGTTTCAAACTTTCAACAGACTTTTTCTTAATAAAACCTTTTGACAAACGGATTGATACGTGTTTGCTAAGGAATAGGGATACTGAAAATCCGTATTTAGGAGCCGTAGGAAACAAAACGCATTTTTTTTCTACTCCACCGACAGCATTATCACCTGTCGATATATTACATCATACGCACTTCGTCCCCGACCCTTGCTCGTGCCAGCCCGCGCCGCTGAGCCTGTGTAGTTTTAAATTCGTCCCTAAATAATGGAAATCCGATCCAGCCTGTCCCTTTGCTGTCCTCTCCCAGCGACGCCCTAAGCCGAGGCTCGTACCCCACAGGGGGTGCCCTTAGCGTGTAGTCGCTTAGTTTGTAAGCTATTTTGCCCTGGCTGGAGGCCCTAAAAATAATAAGTTTTAAGGCACCACAGGAAAGTCCGCGGTTAAGCAGTCGACAACCTCCTAGGTTGACCTGCGAGATGCCAATCAGAAAAAAAAAAAAAAAAAAAAAAAAAAAACGCACTTCGTGTCATCGATCATATGTTTAGTGACAAGTCGGATAACAATGTTAAAAAAATAATATAAATAAAAAATTTAAATTACAATCACCAGCCAAATCAGGTGGTCTTTTGACCTCTAATTCCCTCCATTTGTTTCGGTCCGGTTTTCGGTATTCTTCTCTATCCCTTTGGCAGACCTTCATCTCATCTTTTTATATACCTTCCTCTTTGTCTCACACGTAAAGAGAGAGAGAAGACATAATATTGTCTAAATAGACGAAATAATACTGTAATGGATTTCATTTGAGCATTTCAGGTAGGTATCATAAAACATTAGATTCTATTTCATATCTTGATAATTGCATGCGGAATGGATTTCTGATATATTCAAATTCTTGGCTCAATTCTTATTTTAAGGGATTTAAAAATCAAATTATAAACAGTCAGCAACAAAAGTAATTTAACTGAAGTGTTAAACGAGTTTTGTCACTGATCATACGCTTTCTTTTGACTACAGATAATTTTTATGATTTCTAGAACTTTGTGGTTCATTTTATATCCCTCAAACAATAACTATAGGTAGGTAACAGCATCTTTCATCTACCTACTTTCATGATGGATTACCTTTTTTTTTAATTGAAAACCACATTGAACAAAAAGCATAGTATTTTTGATTGATTCTTTTTTAACGCAGTGTGTAATTGATATCCAATCTTCCGGGACCAATGAACGGAACTTTCGTTTTTCTTATTTTTTAATAGTGAAAGTTACCGTTTACGCCTTACCTATTTCAAGAGGCTTGTCAACTCAAAATATTATTATGACACTAGCTTTTCCCGCGACTTTGCCCCATAAGAATGGATATTTAATATTTTTTGTGAAAATTAGAGTCAAATCCATTCTTACCTGACGTCTTTTCCTACCTATAATCTGCCAAAGGACAATGCCAGAAACTCTATAGAACTTTGCTCCACTCAATAAAAGTCATGTGCAATATGTAGCATCTTACTGTTTATTTATTGCTGATAACTAAACATTAGTCTTAGTGACTGTAGAACTTGCGGTTTCCGTTTAAATCTAAAAACAATAATGACATTAATTAAAGGTTAAATTGTATTTTAGGTAAAATGAGTTTGTATTTTGTGGGTAGGTATTTCGTAATCCGCAAGTTCTAAAGAAAAACAATTTACTATAGAAAGGTTCTATATTCATTACAATTATTTTCATTAATTTACTTTTCTGTACATGGGTGGGGCAGGATCTGGCATTGTCATTTCGCCTTCATAGGTCAAGCAGTTTTCGATATTTCGAATGTATTCAGTGTTCTTTCGCTTTTATAATCCTACTAATATTATAAACTAGCTGATACCCGCAACTTCGTCTGCGTGATTTTCAGTTATCTTTAGGGTTTTAATTTTTATTTATATTAATCTTATTTTTTTCTAAAATAAAGTAGCATATGTTACTCCTGATAACATTAGCTATCTGTCAGTTAAAGTTCCATCAAAATTGGACCAGCAGTCTCGGAGATTAGCCCGAACAAACAGACAGACAGATGGACAAAAACGTGTAAGCATTCAAATACATTTAGTAAAAAACTGTTTGATATTACAATCGGTCATCTTTCCAAGTTCATTACTCCATCGAAATAATTAAATTATTATTTTAATTGCAAGTATCAAGACTAGGTAATTAAAGGGACGCTGCGTAAGAGCGGGGCGGTGGTAAACAGTGAACAATCAAAGGTTTTGCGATGGCATGTGAAGTAACTTGTTACCACTTATTAAGATCTTGAACCGGAGACCGGAGGTAAAACATTCTTGTAATTGGTAGATAAAAAAGGCTGCATTGTCAAAACGAACCTATGTGCTTACAAAAAAATAGTTTGATTTTATTACGACCATTAAAATTGGCCTAAAAATAACTCGCACAATCCCATATCCATTTTTGTTAAATTTAAGGTTACAAATTATTGTCGTAGATGAAGATTTTTTGATTTATAAACCCTACCCTATAATATTGTTAATAAATAATAGAAATAACCAGATTCTGACTATCAAAAACAATCCCATTGTTTCTAGAATGTGAAGGAATTAATTAATTTTATTTTCTACAGCCAGTATTACTATGTATGTATTACTATGTATGTGTGTGTGTGTGTGTGTGTGTTAGTTATACTGGCTGTAGAAAATAGTATTCCAAGAAAACATTCAAAAGGCTACCTAAATTGTAGGGAAAATATACAACGTGTGATTGAATTAACTGTAAACCAGAAAAGGGGCTATTTGAACTCATCACGCGACGCACAGGGTCGCGGGTTCGAATCCCGCCTAGGGCAAACATTTGTGTGATGAGCACTTGTGTTCGCCTTGTGTCTGGTTGTTGTTTATCTATATACGTATCTATTTGTGTATGTATATCAGCTGTCTGACACCCATAGTACAGGGTCTACCTAGTTTCGGGTCAGATGGCCGTGTGTTATGTCCAAATATATAAAAAATGTTTGTTGGTCCCAAAGTAATATTTATATATAATATTTTATGAACAATTATTACTTTGGGACCAACCCTGAAATCACGATACAGCTGATTCATACATTTTATTGAGTTACGTGAACATAATTGTATGGAGGACAGCTGATTTCACAGTTGGTCTAATAGACTAATACAAAAATTGTACATAATCATGAATAATAATAACACCTCGAGATTTAGGAGCTGAAAACTTAACCAAAACGGTTTTACCAAAACATAATATTACACCTAAAGGATTCCCTAAAGAATTACATAGGGGACAGTGGGGTTTTCTACTTCAAATAACACGCCAATTACCCAAAGTATCAAGTAACTAACCAGACCCAACTCAGTCAATAATCTAAAGGTGGCTTCACACGGTGCGTGATTTTACGAAACGATATTACAAACGAATTTACACATTATTGCTACATAAAGTTATCAAAATCAAAGTTCCGTGCTAGTCTGCGGTTTGATGACAGTCGTTCTCGTCTTGCTTTGTCATGTTTGATGTTTGTAAATTGGTTTGTAGGTAATAATTATTGACTTGCGCGTATGGATCGCGACAGGGTGGGTGGGGATGGCAATAGCACAAAAAATGATCATGGTACGATTTGGTAATTTGATGTAATTGTTTTTAACCGACTTCAAAAAGGAGGAGGTTATCAATTCGAATGTTTATATATTTTTTTTTTAATGTATGTTCGGGCATAACTCTGTCATATATGGACGGATTTGCAAAATTCTTTTTTGTTCGAAAGGGGTTTATTCCGAAATGGTCCCATATAAATTTTATCAAAATTGATCTAGCCCTTTTTGAGAAAATCAACAAATTCCCAAAAAAATTACTTAGACGACGTTTTAGTTTTTTTCAATCTTTGGAGGACTTACAATCTCTTTTAAATGTGTCGCCGTTTCTTAATGGATTTGGATGGGCAACACTAAAAAGCGAAAAATAAAATACAAAACAACAAACACAAAGCCACCGCCACCGACTTCCGAAAGTAAAGTAATGTGAATTCTGTGCTAAAGTTATTTATCACTTTTTAGTATTTGAAGGCGGTTTTCTTTTTTTTTTAAAAAAGCTTTTTTTATTAACCATTAATAATATTAAATTATGACGCCACAAGTTGCCGCTCTTCTCACAAGTTAGAAAACCAATATCTCATATGGTGTTTTATTTTGGTTACATTTATATGCTCTTTAGTCTATCTGAACTTTTTTTTGAATTTCGTTTTTAGGATTTATTTGATAGTTTCAAAATATTCTTATGAACTAGTATTACCAGTATTTTAATTTTTTGTCGTGTCGTCCCCCCCCCCCCCCCCTGTATAAAATCACGCACCGTGAGAAGTCACCAAAATATGTCTGAGATCGGATATGCCTGAAGGTGCGTGCATAATAACATAACATGTTATAAAACTTTGTAATGTAACATGTTTCAGTAATGTGGAGGCTGAATATTATTTAACATGTTAGTAATATTTCCAACAATGTTCAATTTAAATGCAATAGTGAACAGCACTGCAGAACGACAATCGACAAAGTCATATAACGTTGTATTTCTAACGTGTACTATTGTTATATGTTGCAATGTTGTAAAACAATGTTACATAATGTGGACGTGTTATAAAACACAAGTTATACCTACAACATATTACTTAATCTGTACGCACCTTACGATGCAATATCCGGTTCGAACATAGATATCCGAGGTTTGAACTATATATATTATGCTCTAATATTTTAACTAAATCTTCACTCATCATCATCATTATCATCAGCCTGAAGACGTCCACTGTTGAACAAAGGCCTCCCCCATAAGGGGGGGGGGGGGGTTGCCATAATCCCCACGCTTGGCAGGCGTCTTGGGGATCGCAGTGAAGTTGTTAAGCACATGGAAGCCGTTGCTAAAATATCTTCACTATCACTACATATTATAAATTAAAGTTAAGTTACGAAGAAGCCACGTTATCCCCGTGTCATGTCACTATAAAAAAATAAAGTTCCGTAAAAAAAATCACGCAAACAAAACCTGGGCAAAAGCAAGTCAATTATAAAAGCGATAGGTCACCTTCTGACTAATAACACGAAATCTCAAAAACTAATTGACCTATGAAGCTGAAATTTGGCAGATATGTAGTTATTGTTATTTGTAGTATAGGTAGGAAAAGTCAGTTAAGAACTAATTTGACTTTGACTTTGACTTCTATGCAGACTAAAGTCGCTGACAAAAGCTAGTACATATACAAAATCACTACTCACATACATACGATATGTAACGTCCAGTCATCTTTAATTAGATAAGTACTGTATTAAAATTCATTGAAGACGAACCTTTAACCCCGAAAGCAAGTAATATGGGGTAATACATCAAAATTGTGCATAAACCAGGTACACCTCTATCGCAAAACCACACCCACTTGACCCTTTTGTGAAGCATGGGAAGACACGTAACCAGCTACCGGCAGTTCTTTTATTTTACAGGTAAAATCGATGACAACACGGAAATAAAATAGAAAGGATCATGGGCGGATTTGTAAAAAAAAAATGGGTGCGTGTACTTATGTACGAGCGTGAGAAGTTATACTTCTTTGGCATTATTAAAAAAGTATATAAGCACAATTTGAATTGTAAACAACGACAACTCTGCCGTACATGCTGAACTACTTACTGCCTTCGGCAGTAAGTAGTTCAGCATGTACGGCAGAGATGGCGTTGTTTACAATTACTCCCGTGAGAATTTTGTGTGACGCTGTGCGCGCGCATCCGCGAATCGTAAAATTTCACTCTCATCATTTTTTCATAACGCGCCTAAAGAAGTATAACTTCAAAAAAAGTTTAAAGAAGTTGAAATGACAATGCCAGATCCTGCCGCACCCATGTACAGAAAAAGTAAATTAATGAAAATAATTGTAATGAATATAGAACCTTTCTATACTAAATTCTTTTTCTTTAGAACTTGCGGATTACGAAATACCTACCCACAAAATATAAACTAATTTTACCTAAAATACAATTTAACCTATAATCAATGTCATTATTGTTTTTAGATTTAAACGGAAACCGCAAGTTCTACAGTCACTAAGACTGATGTCAGCAATAAATAAACAGTAAGATGCTACATATTGCACATGACTTTTATTGAGTGGGGCAAAGTTCTATAGAGTTTCTGGCATTGTCCTTTTAATTCTTAAGCTCATTATTTCAGAACGAAACGGCGACTGACAGTAACAGTGACGCCGACAGCCGCCGATTCACAGTTCTTACACTGAAATTGCACCGTTTTTTGGGAAATAATGCCATAAATAATGAATACTCTATGTACTTTTTCAACTCCGCCATTGTAAACAGCGATTCAAATCACTTATCTGCCAAAAAATAAACTACTACTGTAAACCATTTACAGGCAGTTTTGAATTGTCAAGGAGTCGGTCAGTTAGTCAGAAAGTTGAAGCTAAAAAACGTAGGTAGGTCTCTATGGAGAAGAACGAGCAAGAAACTCCACGGACATTCTTTTAAATTATCAAGTTTTTGCAAAATACTGGTTACATTATTATGTCACTATTTTATATCAAATCTAACAAGAGTATATATTGACAAAATATCTAAAAGTAGAAGTCCACATATTATTATCATCTTACAAGTTTTTTTTTCGTTTTTAGTGCCTAGTGCCTACTTCTTATGATACAAATTAATTACGAAACGGTGGCAAATTTCAGTCATCTCTTAATTTTCCACAGTTGTGGAATGTTTTCATGAAATTTATAGGATACTAGCGACCCGACCCTGCTTCGCATGGGCCTATAGCCTTCCTCGATAAATGGACAATCCAACACAAAAATAATATTTCAATTCGAACCAGTAGATCCTGAGATTAGCGCGTTCAACCGAACAAACAAACAAATTCTTCAGCTTTATAATATTAGTATAGATATAAGTATAGATGGGACCAACTTTGAAGTTACACACTATCAATTACAAAAAGAATTTTCGAAATCGGACTACACTGAAAAAAGTTACGCGTGGTCAAACATACAAAAAAACATATGCGTGTCGAATTGAAAACCACCTTTAAAGTCGGTTAAAAATTACACACAACCAAGTTACCTCATCCAGTAACTCTATCTCCACGAAACTTATAGGTCTTCATCTAGCCGACGTGGGTTCATTACGGGCAAGTAATACGTCACCCTACTACAACTACCCGTTAACCTACTTCCCTGGTACTCCTACCCTTCAAATGAGGGCACTAGAGCTGTTAGTGACCCTTCTCCGAATGTTTGGTTGCTATGAAACATGACTGTAGTTCCTTTGTGATTGAGAAAATTAGATGGGGTGTCGAGAATATCCCGTTTCGTTTGGGTGTCTTAGAAGAGTTTGCCTTCTATAGCTACGAGATCGCTCCGGCTAGGGTTTCAAAGGTAGTTGAGGACTACTGTGCCTAGTCCATGGAACGCGATAGATTTGATTTGATGGCAAGGTTGGCGCATTGACTGACCGATAAATATTTGTATGGCCTACTGTCAGTTGTTCCGGGTCTGGTCATTTGTTTATGCGAGTTTGTATGTTTGTACGCGAACACACGATACAGGAGAATTTCATAGTGTGGGATAATGTTTTAAACGTTTAAACCCACGGTTCCTAATCTGGGGGTAATTACCCCTGCGTGGGTAAAACTGGTATTCTTTGGGGGTAATAAGCTGGTAATATACATAATATATGTATGACGAAGATTAGACCAATAACACCGAATCTAGCTCGCCAGTGCATTCCATACCCTAGCTGTGTATATCATTATCTGTTTATATTTATATGCGCTATATTCATCATTGGTAACATGAGAGCGGGAAAAATGAAAAAGAAGATGAAGAAACATTTTATAGACTCTTAATCTTAGAAGTATAAAATGGACCCAGGCAGGTTAATGTTGAAAGAGCTTACAGCTGCTTATTATAGAGTAAAAAACGAAGACAACTCGAACACGAATCGAACGCACTCAAAGGGACTCCCGACAGAGCACCTTTCAAAAGTAGTCTAGTCAGATTTTAGTCAATACGTTAAGCTTGATGAGAGTTTTGTAGATAGAATATGGGCGCTAATATGTTTGTGGTTGATCAATTTACGGTCAATAAATAAGTCAGCTGAATCGTAAGAGATTTAAAGTTACGTATAATTTTGGAATTCATTTATATGACTGTTAACTGACTATCCATGAGCCTAAATATGAGCTCAACTGTCATATTAGCAGACACAATAGTTAACACGTGGAACGCCATGACGGACAATGTGTGTCCAACCTAGTGGAGATTTACTTCCAACGTTTTTGGCTCGGCCTTAAACAATGAAACATAACTCCTGGAGCCATGTCAACTATCTGGCGGATATAAGAGTCCTTATTCTATCTACCGTTCAAAATATAATACTTTTGTACATTTATTTTCGTTGGATCCCAGTTTTGAATCCCAGTCTAAATAGTGCGTGCTGTCAGGAATGTCTTCCGATTTTTTTTTATTTTTTTTTTAATCTATTGATAGGCGTACGTTTGACCACTATCTTACCTGATGGAAAGCGATGATGCGGTCTAAGATGGAGCACGCTTGCCTAGAAGTAACCTATTCACTCTTGACTTAAAGACTCCCAGGTTGTAGCTATCAGGAAACACAGACTCAGGCAGGGAATTCCACTCCTTAGCAGTACGCACAATGAATGTATTCCCAAAACGTTTCGTGCGTGTGGGTGGGATGTCCACCATGTACCGGTGGCGCATCACCGTACGTCTTGTGGTCCGATGATGGAACGGGCTCGGCGGAATTAAATTATGCAATTCCGTCGCACACTCCCCAAAATGCAACCGATAGAAAACCGACAGGCCGGCAACTCGGCGTCGATGCTCAAGATTTTGGAGCTTTGATTCGACGAGCCTATCTATTTGTTTTCGATTTCTCTTCTTCTCATCTCTTAGTAAGTCGCTGTCAGCTCTTAACAGCATTAACCTGTTTTATTACGTGCAATATAGTACTAGGTTTATTTAATAAAAAGAATCACGACTGTATTGTTAACTGCAACTGTTCTTGTAAGCTAACATTACGTGCAATTTATAAACGGATTTGGATCTTATCAGTTACTTGGATCAAACAATCATGGATGTAACCATCAGGTTACCTGTGCCAAGGAGCTTATTATAAAAGTGCACACAAAACATCAAAGACATGAAGATATAGGTAGGTATAAATGGAGCCAACACTTAGAACAAAAGCTTGAAACCAACTGTGGGCTGATGCTCTCTTTCTGAATGCATACATAAGAACGAGACAGTGATATGTGTTTTCTTTGTCTTATGTATGCATTCAGAAAGAGAGCGTCTGCCCACAGTTGGCTTCACTTAGGTATTTAGAGTGTTGCCTCCACTTTTATCTATAAGCTTCTTGATCAAAGAGGAGTGAAAAGCGTTTTGGAGCCCTTGAAACGTTTGTCTCTGTCGCGGGAGGGATCGCTGTCTCTTTCTAGTGTGTCTACTAGAAAGAGACAACATACCCTTATACAAAAGACTTTACTCTTTTTGACATCTTACCGTTCTCTCTACTTGTATTATGAGCTTCTTAGGTATTGTTTAATACACTAAATTTTTTTTAAACCTACTGCTTGCCTTGATAGTCTTGAAAAGGAACTAGGAATGAAGTGAGACGATGAACAGTATGTCTATTCTGTTACAATCTCCCTCGGTAAACACCTAGGTGAAGTGAGTTGTCATCTGACCCGATGCTAGGGATTTACAAAGCACTACAACCTGCAGTGCTATTCTGTTATAATCTCCCTCGGTGAACACCTAGGTGAAGTGAGCTGTCATCCATCCCGTTGCTAGGGATTGACAAAGCAGACGGACGGATGACAGCTCACTTCACCGAGGGAGATTGTATCGGAATAGCTCCACGGATGACAGCATTGACAGCTCACTTCATCTAGGTGTAATGTAATAGCACTGCTGGATGCTGCTGTTACCAATCTATTTTCCTAACTTAATGATGATATTGACTGCCATGACTTTTATATTAATTTATTTTTAACCGACTTCAAAAAGGAGGAGGTTCTCAATTCGGTTGTTTTTTTTTATGTATGTACATCGATTACTCCGAGATTTATGATCCGATTTAGGTGATTCTTCTTTAGTTTGATGCGGAATTGTTGCCATTTGGTCCCATATTTTCATTATATGAACATTTATGTTTAACCATGCATAACTTTTTTCATTGTAGTCCGATTTCGATGATTCTTTTTTTAATTGATAGTGTACCTCAAATTTGGTTCCATAAAAGTTTCAAGAAAATATTCCACCGCTACGGGTTGAAAATTAAGGGATGACAGATTTTTTTAGTGTCACCGTTTCGTAATTAATTTGTATAATAAGAAGTAGGCACTAAAAAGGGGAAAAAAAATAACAAAAAAGACAACCGCCTTCAAAAAGTATAAAATAACTTTCAATTCGCAAGTCGGTGGCAATGCAAAACAACAAGCAAAACCAAACCCGCCGACTTACGAATTGAAAGTTATTTTATACTTTTTGAAGGCGGTTGTCTTTTTTGTTAATTTTTTTTTTTTTTAGTATATTTTGAATTTCTCTTCACTAACATTGTTTTGACATATAGAAGCAACAAGAATAATGTAACCAGAATGTTGTAAAAGCCTGATTGAAAAGAGTGTCCGTGGAGTTTCTTGCTCGTTCTTCTCCATAGAGACCTACCCTACCTTTAGGAACGAGCAACTAGCTTCAACTTTCTGACTAACTAACTGACTCTCTGACGATTCAAAAGTGCCTGAAAATGGTTTAATTGAAATAAATGCTTTGACTTTGACTTTATTCCAAGAGATAATTTTCTTTACATAGTCTGTAAAAAGAGTTTCCGACTGTCTTGCTAGTCTCGTAGTCACAAACGCGACAACTGGGGCTCTGGGTCCAATTCGGGAATTGGACCCAGGGCCCCAGTAGTCGCGGTCGGGCAAAGTGGTTAGGTGTTTCCATTAAGAAATTCTCAACAAGTAGCCCAAGAGTTGGGAAGTTGCTAGTATAACACCCCCGTGACTTGAAAAGCACGTCAACCGTTGCCTGATATTTCCCTAATTGCGTTAAATGACCTCCCTATCTGACAATGAGAGTGAGGGAAGAGGGCCACCAGCTGGCTGGGCTGGGCTGGGCTGGAGGGGGACCAGCTGTTTTTGCACACTTTTGCACTGTAATGACGAGATATATCTAGGGTAACCGAAATTCAGTCGAAAGTAGAGAGAATATTGCAAAGAAAAACCCTCAGAATCAGGGCTGGCCTAAGGTCAGTATTCTATGTATCTACCACGAAGCTCCTAAAGATTTCAAGGTAAACTGGCGTTCAGAAAAATCATTAAATTATAAATTGTTGTGACCATACATTTCATACCGAGACCCCTCCGTGCCTCGGAAATCACGTAAAGCCGTTGGTCCCGGCTGTCATTCGTAGATCTTTGACAGTCGTTATGGGCAGTCAAAGAAAAGAAAGTCTGGCAACCAGTCTTACCGAGGGGTATCGTATTACCCAGTAACTGAATCGTGGAGGTCAGGCAGGCAGATCCATATCATCATCATCATCATGTCAACCTTTAGACGCTTATTGCTGGGGTCTCCCCCGAGGGGGCTCAGCCATAATCGCCATGCTTGGCCGATGCATGTTGGCGATCGCAGTAGGTGTCATGGTATTCAGAAGGACGCTGCTGCCCATCCTCTAGTCAATATCCCTCTGTCGCCTTCTACGACACCCACGGGTAGAAATGGGGTGGTGCTTTTCGCGACCGGCATTACACGGGTTCCCGGTTCCAAGCCATGTAAAACACTGGTATTCACCTGCATCTGGTTAGACTGGAAGCCGACCCTAACATAGTTGAAAAAAGGCTAGGCAGGTGATGATGATAAATCATCAAATGAAATATATTCGAGTCGGTTCCCACGTAAAGTATTGCACCTTTATTTATTAATTCGAAGAATCAATTAATGATCTTGAACTACCAACTTTAAGTATGCCGTCAAATATTTTATTGAAAACTTTCGACAAGTTGACAAATAAGGATAAAGTTGTGCAAACGTCATTATTGCTTTTTAATTTCGGTTTTTAAGCCGGTTGATACTGAATTATTTTGACAGCCAATTAATATTGTAGTAGATCTGTAGATTTTACTTGCAAGCTTATTTTTTGTTAACTAGAAACCGAAAAGGAAGGTGGAAGGGGAGAGGTCAGAGGTGTAAAGGACTCACAATTAGGTCAACCAAGATAGAGCCAAAATATGTAAGCTTATTTTTAAACCGACTTCAAAAAAAAAGGAGGTTCCCTGTTCGACCCGTATGTTTGTATGTATGTATGTTTGGCCGCGATTATCTCCCGTTTGGCTGAACCGATTTTGATGCGGTTTTCAGAAAAGTGTTTGTTACATTCTGGAGAAGGTTTTAGTATACAACAAACAGAAATGACAATGCCAGATCCTGCCCCACCCATGTACAGAAAAGTAAATTAATTAAAATAATTGTAATGAATATAGAACTTTTCTATACTAAATTGTTTTTCTTTAGAACTTGCGGATTCCGAAATACCTACCCAGAAAATACAAACTCATTTTACCTAAAATACAATTTAACCTATAATCAATGTCATTATTGTTTTTAGATTTAAACGGACACCGCAAGTTCTACAGTCACTAAGACTAATGTTTAGTTATCAGCAATAAATAAACAGTAAGATGCTCCATATTGCACATGACTTTTATTGAGTGGGGCAAAGTTCTATAGAGTTTCTGGCATTGTCCTTTATTCAGCGCTTTCTGAAAAAAACAACAAAAACCGAGAAGACGTTTTCGTTGCTTTCTTTGGATGACTTTCATCTCTGTTTTAACTGTATTGCCGTTCCTTAATGGATTTGGGTGATAAGGAGTCACTAAAAAGTGGAAAATAAAAACTTTTATGAAAAAAGAGAACCGCCTTCAAAAAAAAAACTAAAAAGTGATAACTTTAGCATAGAACACACATGACTTTAGTTTCGGAAGTCGGTGGCAATACAAAACAGCAAACTGAACAAAGTCACCAAGATATCTTTTTTCAAAAAGTTTTTTGTTTACTAGGCACCTGAAAGTTGGCCGAAATGATGAATCAACCTGTATCGGTTCATCATTTATCATATTCATCATTTCGAATAGCTTACCTACTATGAAGAGTTATCAAGAACATAAATGTATGGCTCGGCTCGGCTGTTTTATTCGCGGTTTCAGGGTTGGTCCCATATTAAAAGTTGTTTATAATGTTGAAAACAATTGATCTCTTTCAGGTTTCTGGTGAACTGAAAATAAGGTTGTGTAGTATTATAGTATTTTGGCTCCATCCGACCTAATTTTAAGTCCTTTACAGCCATTACAGCTGATGAATTGTCAATATTTATATAAACACTAGCTGATGGGGATGGCGATGTCCCGTGAATTAATTTTTCAATTTTCTCACCGTATAAATATGGTCTTGAAGGTATAAAACCTTCCAAATATTTCAAGACCAAAATTAGCCAAATCGGTCCAGCTGTCCTCAAGTTTAAGCGACAAATAGCGATTCATTTTTAATATAATTATAGATTAAAATTACGTCGTATAAAATTCACACCTGTCCGTGTGAATTTTATACGACGTAATTTTTGCATTTTTAAATCTATAAGTACTTATAATAAAAAATGAATCGCAAACCAATCTCGCACATTTCAAAAATAGTAACCTATTAACTCAAATTAGTATTAGATCATTATAATATATTTAAATTAAATATAACTGCGTATTCGTAGGTACTATAAATGTGCAAACACGTGACTAAAACACACGTGCACGAATAAAATATCGAAATAAAGGAAATAAATCGAAAAGTTTTGAAGGTTAAACGTCAGCGTGAAGTGAACAAGCCTGAGGTGAATGAACGATATCTAACAAACGTTACGTAATCGATGATCGCTCGCTAAATAATTATACCATCCACAAAAACTCCGCCACGAAATGGCGCGCAAATATTCATATAATTCCATTTTTAAATGTTCGGGTTTCTACGTTGTCTGTGAATAATTTATTGACGTTTTATGCAAAATACATTAGTTGTGCACTTGTGCATTATCTGCAGCGATATCGATTATATCTAGTTGGTTATTTATATCTTAATCTTCGTTTATCTTGTTAGGTTTTGAGGTTACCTTTTAAATCATTATGAACACTCTGTTTCTGAAAACCCAAACAATACAATTTGACAGATATGACTGAGACTGATAGATCGTAGTGTTGTCTAAAAAATATGACACATTACGAGCATCAAACAGGGCCTCAAGTCTGCTATTACAATAGTGTCAGAATGGTCTATCATTGATTTCATACTTGTTGATTTTGACAAGTTTGGTAATCTACTAATATAATGGCGTCATTATGAAAATCAATGATAGACCATTCTGACATTATTGTAATAGCAGACTTGAGGCCCAGGATATCTGCGTAGGTGCTTTATAACTGAAAAAATATAAGGCATTGTAACAATAGAATTATAACTTATATAGTAATCCTGGAAAGCCATGCCCACAAGAGCTGGTTGCCTACTAAAGGACCACAAAAGGACAGATACACGCTATCTTGAAATAAGCATAGAACAAGAAACCGACATCAGCATTGACTACAGCAACAGATTTGACGAGCATCCGACACCTACAGTGTCTTTCCATTGCCAATAACAACAGAACTAAAAGTTTCCGAACATAAATGTTCATACGAGCACCTATATCTACTCTACTACGCAATAAAACAAACTTCGAACACGCCCACAAGTAAACAATCCGCGCTAGTTCCATTTCCCTGAAAGATATACGGTATCGAAAAGATAAACAAAATATTTTTGCATCGCTTTATGTTGGCAAATACTTATCTGAAGCTAATCCGGCACCGAACCGACCCTGAACGGTTTCTTTCATAACCTACCTACATTACACTTTTTAAACAAATCCTGAAATATCTACCTCGTCAGGTTGTTCAATACCTACATGTTTAGATAATTCGTTATTACTTAAAATCATAATCTTTGCTTCTGGCTTCCGTAATCGGCTTACTTATAGGCTGGCAGTACCTACCTACAGTGTTACCATGCATACAGAAAACCAATTCGTGTAAGGAGGCAGACTAAGGTACCCGTATGTTTCATAATCAGAAGCAAGTTGACGTCAACAAACATTCGTATATTGTTTAATTATTCACTCTTGTGTTCCATACACGAATATTCAGGCTTTCATCCGTTACAGGTAAAAGGCCCTTAGGCGGTGTCCGTACCCCGAGTACCTTTAAATAATTTATTTCATACATTACCCTATGTATTATCGTTTTCCAGGCCACCGGACTACACCAAAGGAGTCTTCCAAACTCTCGGCTTTAAAGAATTTCATGACTATTTAATGTTATCCGATGAGGAAAGAAACAGTGATGCGGGAAAAAAATTGCTCGAACAGAGCATTGAAAACATGAAAATGGGCACCAGAAGGTATGCCCATCGACAGAACAAGATGATTAGAGGAAGATTCTTAGAACATCCGACAAGAGAAGTAAGCAGGTTTTAATTAAATGACAAATAAATGAAACAACGTCTTGCACGACTTTTGTAACTACGTTTGTACGTGCGTAGGTAGTACAAAAACCTACGGGATATAAAAAGTAATTTTTCCGTGTCGTGTAACAGTCGATTGATCAAATAAGCGATATCGAATAAAGTATTGCGTGTTATTAATTTATTGCGGCGCATCATAATAAATTTTATGTTTCATTGTATTGAACGTTCACATGAAAACACACATTTATTACAAGTAGAGATAGGTAATTCTTTTGAAAATACAGAATTATGGACCACGAAAAATTTATTTGGTTAAGTTATTTACATTACGATCTAGTTACTCAGTTAACTCACTCTGTTTCAACAATTTTATAGTCTAATTTGTTATGTAACTACAATAATTCTACATTGTTTCATAAAATAGTTCAATAAAATGTATATATATTTAATAGAGTCATCTCGTGTCAAGTAGCTGAACTACTATAAAGAAACAAACTCATTCAACAGTGACATCTAGTGGTGAATAGACGAACGACAAACTTGAACTTTTTGTGCTTTAAATAATAGATGGCGCTAAAATCTCTTTTATTTTTAGGTACCACCTATCTATGAACTAGATACAACAGATATTACAAAATGGGATACTGAAGTTAAAAACAAAGCTATTCACATTTTAGAAAGTTTTGTCAATGAATCGCCTTGTGATTTTGAACCATTAAAATCAGAAATAGATGAAACAAAATGTGGTGATGGAAATTCACACAACTACTGTGATGTGTGCAAGAGAATATTCATAGGAGATAATGTGTATGCTATTCATCTTAAATCCATAAGACATAATAAAGTGCTGAAGAAAAAGAAACGCCTTGAAGAGCAAAAGAGAAAAATGGAGGAGAAGAAAAACTCTGATGTTTGACTGAATTGTACTAGTTAATAAATAAATGCTCTCAAATAATTATTATTTATTGAAACATAACTAATATATACAACTAATCCCTCTAGGTATAACTCAAACTTCTTCCTCTACCACTTTCGCCTCTGGTGCTACTTTTTTCGCCCTGTAGTCATAGTGCTCAAATTCAGGATATTGTTTAACAATTTCACTGTATGCATCAACAATTCTAGCAAATTCCATATTAGCAATCTGGAAAGGTCGGGTAACAGGATCAATGTCAGCCATCTCATACATTCGCAGTGCCATTTCTTCTCTTACATTTTCAGGGAATAAAGTTTGGGCACCCCTAATTGAATACTTTTGTCTCATGGAAAATATTTGCCGAATCACCTTCTCAACCATTTTGAAAGGTTTCTTTATTATGGGATGTTTCATTGGTGTTAAGGTTACAACTCCAACATCAACATCTGGTTTCGGCAGAAATGCTCCACCGGGAATATCAAACTTATATTTCACTGTGCACCAGTTCTGACACATGACAGATAGTCTGCATCTCTGACTGCTTAGAATTCTTGCTGCCATTCTTTCAGCTACTTCTTTTTGAAATGTTAGTGTCATTCTTGTTCTACCAAAAGCCCATGGACCCTCTTGCTTGGATATCATTTCTAGCCAGCGTATTATCAATATTGTGGACACACTAAAAGGCAGGTTGCCTATCAAATGAACCGGTGGAGGGGAATCTAACCAATCTGTTTTCACATCCTTAGGGATAAAGTGACCGATGTCAGTCTTTAAAATATCGCCAGTAATGATGTCTACATCAACTTGATTTCTACATGCATCAGCTAACAGTTCCAGTGATGGCACAAATCGACGATCTTTTTCGATCAGAATTACTTTTCTTGGACCTTGTTGGATTATAGACCTTGTTATTCCGCCAGGGCCTGGACCAACTTCGCAGACGACGTGTTTTTCTATATTACCAGCAGCGTTCACTATCTTATCTATCAAACGCGGTTCCATGAGGAAATTTTGTGACAATTCCCTGAGAGCACGTAATTTGTACAGTCGAATAACATCTTTAATACTTGGTAGAGGAGGTAATCTTATCTGTAAAGCTTTCTTCGCTGCCGCCATATTACTGCAGCACCTTGGCGGGTTCCTCAAAGTCGTCGAGGAAGGTTTCTTGTTTCACAGCGAATATCGAGTACGCGTAAACACATAGAACACCCGTTCCAATAGCAAGTCCGGTGATTCTATTCTTTTTGGAAATCTGTTGCAATCTATGTACCCGTTCACGGTTTTTCTGTTCTATCAATTTCATATAAGCTATTTCAGCCTGTTTAAGTACTGGATCTTGGGCAGTACTGTTGATTTTTGGCTTGAAACTGGCATCGGAGTCTCCCATTACGAAAACAAATCCTCGAAAAATATAACCTCAAAACGCAGTTAGCAAACTTCTCTAGGGAACGAATTGAACCACAGAGTACATTTGAATTGAACGAATGAGCTATTTCAGCACTGCAGGCATGGTGTACAACATGAAGATATAGGTATAAATGGAGCCAACACTTAGAACTAAAACTTGAAACCAACTGTGGGCTGATGCTCTCTTTCTGAATGCATACATAAGAACGAAACAGTGATATGTGTTTTCTTTATCTTATGTATGCATTCAGAAAGAGAGCGTCTGCCCACAGTTGGCTTCACTTAGGTATTTAGAGTGTTGCCTCCACTTTTATCTCTAAGCTTCTTGGTGTACAAGAATCTTAAAGATATAAAAGTGGAGGCAACACTTGAACACTCTAAATACCTAAGTAAAACTGGGCAGACGCTCTCTTTCTGAATGCATACATAAAAACGAGACAGTGATATGTGTTTTCTTTATCTTATGTATGCATTTAGAAAGAGAGCGACTGCCCACGGTTGGTTTTACTTATAATGTTTAGAGCGTTACGTCCACTTTTATCTTTAAGCTTCTTGATGATGAACCATAGATGTAACAAAATGTTATATAATGAATGAATGAATCAATGAACTATTGATAATTGATATCTGCGATTGCATTCCATGCAAGTAGGTACCGCAAAGTTGAGTTTTGAAGCATTATATCTGATTTCGTTTTTAATTTTGAATAAACTATTTATAATTTGTTTCAAAGCAAATTACTATTTTCAACCTTGATTTAGGTAAATGTCTTAATATTATCAAATAATAATGGCACCTAAATTGCAAAAAAAAAATGTCTTTAATATTTTTCTCATGCAAAACAAAAAGCAGCTGTTCGTGACGTCTGCCATAAAATCAAAACAAAAGCCATGCGCGTAACTATCCTTTTCTAAACAAGACTTCTCGGTCGCACTTATGGCATTCGCATCGGTCGAACTCGCAACCTCGCATTTATCGCCGTGTCAAACAAAATCGTCAAATCCCGTCTCGCGTTGCAGACGTTTGCTTGTGCGATTCGTTGGTTGCGCACAAAAATCGCGTTAAACTTTGTTGTGTTTTGTGTTACAAAATGCCTTTTATTTCAAAAGACTGGCGGTCACCAGGTGAAGAATGGGTGAAAACTCAGGAAGGATGGGAAAAGAAGAAAGTGTTGGAGTGCACCGCACAAAGGTGAGTAGCGTTGCAAAATAAACACAATCCTTTGTTCGCATTTAGTTGAACGCAACGAAATAACACGGATCGTTTAGTTCATTAATTTTTGTTAACATAAGTGAGCTAAAAAGTTAAAATGCTTGATTTTTGTAGTGTTATTGTGGTTGTTGAAAATTGCTTTTCTGTATTGCAGATATCCCGCTTTATCTAACTATAATAACCCTGATGATAGTCAGCAGAAGTCGTGGTGAGTGTTGTTCTTGTTACCCACATAAACGTTTATTAAATTTTTCCGTGATCAGCTGTTGTCTGTTGTTGTGCGCTGTTATTGATTTCCCTGCGCGCGTGTGTGTGAGTCCTTCGCCTGGTTTTGTGTGAACCACTGCAAAAGCAAACGAAGAAAGCGTATCTATCTACCTATACTTACCTACTTTGTGTAGGAAGGTAGGTATGTCTTATACCTTCTTGCTTATACATTATGTTTCTATTAAGAGGATTTAAAGCTATTTGCGAAACAAAGCGCTTCATTACAAAGTTTAAACATTCCTTTCAAGTTTCAGAACAATTAAAAGGTAGGTAATTAGGTAATACCTATACCTATGTAACGTAGGTAAGTAGACAGTTCGAATGCATCAGTGAATTTATGTTTGTTTACCTTATACCTACCTACTATCCAATTGATTCCTTTACAATGTTTTCTTTATGATAAACCGGTTAGGTCACTTAACACAGCCACCCACCCACTCTTACACATTTAATGGTTTATTAAATTAAATGCCTGGGTAGGTACCTATCATCAGTTATAAACGTTTAGCTACCTAGGTTTTTGACGCTCGCACGTCGTACCTATTGTTCCTAAGTACTAAAGTACTTATTACACTATACAATTTGTAGGAAATCAATTTAGGTAGGTACCTAAGTTGTTAGTCTCAATCTCACACTACACTAAATTGAATTCTAAACAGGACCAATTTAGAATTCAATTTAGTAAACCTCCCATTTTGCACTAAATCGGATCCAATCTGTTCTAACTGCGATTACACCTGCCGATTTCCTAAATTGATATCCTACAAATTGTATAGTGTAATAAGTACTTTAGGTGGGTACCCGTGGTGGGTACCGTATAGGTAGGTACCTACCTGTATCGTGGTTACCAATAGCAGTTTGCAATAAACTGTTGCAAGCACCAACGAAAGTCCAAATTGTACCTAGGTAGTAGGTATCTCGTCATAATAAACCTTTTAGGAACCTATTGAATCTCAAAATTATTGAGGTAAGTAAGCATGATGTAAGAATTAATACTGTACCTACTACATTAGGTGAGTGTAGGTACTACACCAGCTCGACAAATGGATGTGCGATTAACGCTAGTGCGACAGAACTGTACTACGAGTACTACGACTAACCATAGTTTGAATGCACGCTTGTGCGACACACTGAAGATCGACATCACGCTAGTGTGACAAACGATTGCGCGACAGAAGTTCGACACTACGGTAGTGCGACAGTACTAGTTAGTGCGACAGTAGTAGTTCTGTCGCACTAGCGTTAATCGCACATCCATTTGTCGAGCTGGCGTAGTACACTCACATTAGGTAGGTACTTACTTATGTAAAAGTACCTACCTGGGCGACCTAGCTTTTCTCGGTATTTTTTATTTTTGGTAAATCGTGTTTTTAAAAAATGAAACATATCTAGATCTATTTATCGCCCCCGAAACCTCCTACATAATAAATTTCATGAAAATCGTTGGAGCCGTTTCCGAGATTAAAATTAATTGATAATTGCGCGAATGCATCCGGAGAGATTGGCAAAAATGATCACTCACTGGACACCGCCGAAACGAAAGTGGTGTGACGATCTGACCAAGGGGAGAAAGGGGAGGCCCTTGCCCAGCGGTGGGACATAAAATCAGGGTAATATATTTAAAAAAAAGATAATTGATTGAGAATTGCTCGTTTAAAGGTATAAGATATATTTGAAATTATGAAAAGTACTTTTCCCTGGTATTCTCATCATTGCGACTGAAGGTCGTATTTTGTTAGGAAGTAGCTGCTTTATGGGCATCAGCGTCCTTCTGAGTGCCATAATACCTACTGCGATCCCCAACATGCATCGACCAAGCATGGCGATTACGGCTGAACTCTCCTCCCTCCCCTGGAGGAGACCTAAGCCCAGCAGTGCGCATCTAAAGGTTGATGATGATGACGATGATGACCTAATATTGTGTTCAATGAAGTGTTAATCGGGGTTTGTTGCTGACCGTCTATAATATCAAACCAACTGGAATCCTCTATCTTGAAATGTATCCTTGAATTTTAATTATTTATTTTACTATTTATGTACACACAGTAGACAACACAGGAAAAAAAAACATTATAAAATATGAGTACAAAGGTACTGGTTATTTCTTAAGAAATTTCTGCCAGCAGACCTGCAAAAGGAGAAATGAAAGAGAAACTTAGACAATAGTGTGTGAGAAAAGAAAGAGAAAAAGTATATAATTATGCGCCTTATCTAACTAACCTATAATATTAAATAATAATACACATACATTTAAGTAAATATTAATATATGCTTATCTTTTCTTGGTGGTACAATATTATGCAGTCTCTATTTGCCCTAAAACAACAAACAACCAGTCAAATTGAATGAGAACCTTCTCTTTCATTTGAAACTAGCGACCCGCCCTGGTTGGCGACACGAGTGCAATGTAGATTAAATTATGTACGTATAAACCTTTATCTTGAATCACATGGCTATTGATGAAAATTGCATTAAAATCCGTTGCGTAGTAAAGCTCCAAGCGGACGGATCTAAGACTGAGGGAAGCGACTTTATTTTATACCATGTAGGGATGGGGTAAAAAGGCTTTTCAGTTACCTAGCACAACATTACGTTAACATTATTCATTTTAATAGGTTATGTATTATTCGATATTTTAATAAGTAACTTCAACTAACATGAATTGGAGCCCAGATTCCACAATATGTACACACGGCTACACATCAAGCTATACATTTCCAGTTTACGCTATACTCGCATTGTATAGAATTTCCATAAAATTAGAGATCAGCTTATACTGGAAATGCATGGGTTGATGTGTAGCCGTGTGTACCTACCTCAGACCAATAAAAATTTTTTTTTTGGTTCGATTTAAGTAAGTTGGGGTAATACCGGACGGTTTTTCGAATAGTTGCAAGGATGTTGCAAAAACTTTTTTTTCTCAATTTTGGTATGCAGCACGTTTTTGAAAAATGGTGGAAATTAATAATGATTAAACACGGTTTAATTTTATTTTCAATTTATGTATTTACACTCAATACCTTTTGTTTGGTAAGCCTGTAAAATCAGTACACAATTTTTGTGAGTATAATGATAATTTGGCTGTCTAGGGGCAAGTTCGGACAACGATTTAATAGTACATATTTCTATTGCTAGGAGCACATGGTGTAAGAAATGAATGTATCCGATCTTTCCTGTTCTTTAAAATGACATCAACAAAATCTACCTTATACTACAAACATAAATGTTCCACATGATTCCCTTTTTTTTTAGTTTAAACTGTCCGATCTTATCCCAGATACCCACATATAGAAGATATTAAGATTCTCAAAGTTTGGTTTTATTCACAAGCATACTACCAAATCAAAGTCATATAAAATCGAAACACAGTACGGTTGGTAGAGAGATGAAAGGAAGAGGTGACAGGAATAAAATTGTGTTTTTTTAGAAGAGGATTCCAGATCCTCAAATAATAAAATGAATGAAAGCGGGAGAAGTCATTGAATAATTTCCTACTTCAAAAAAAAAGATGCAAAATAGTGACAGTTACATAAATTAGTTTAAGTACAATAATGTCTCTTAAATAAGCCCCATATTGAAGCGATTACGAACACAATTCAGTATTTAATATTAAAATCATGTGTAATAAAAGTTTGACAATCACTACCAACTTCGAAATGGGATATTTTTGTCCGATCTTCACTCGAGATGGGTAACACCGGATTTCAGCTTATGGAGATAGTAGACATTCCTGGATTAGTTTTATTGGGCTATCACTACTTATAACTTAGTATTTCGACAAAATAATATCAAAATAACCTATATTTTTGCTAAAATATGCAAATACGAATGAAGGTGAAAGACCGGATCGACAAATATTTTATAAAACTTACCTTGTTTTCTTTTCTTGGCAACACGACGCCGTCGCTTCGTGTTCAATAGTTTAATAATATTTTTTGTGGTTTTTTATAAGTATGTATGATAGTCTGTAAGGTATTTATGTTATGGGTCTTTGATACCCGAAATAAATGGTTTATTATTATTATTATTTAATGGCGCGTAGAACATGTCCGAGTTGCCGGATTTACTGGCGGTCACTGCGGGGCGGGGCGGGGCGGAACAATGATGTAGCGCGCAATGTGGATAGCATTAAAAAATATAGCCAAATAAGTGGGATATTTGGTTTCTACGTTCTTACCCCATCGCCGATCTTACCCCAACTTACCTTACCCACTTATCTACTGACAAGAGCTCAAGTAGGTAGGTAGGTAATCTTATCTATCGACGTTCCAAAAATAATAATATTTTGAATATTGTATCACACTATAATGATCTAAATTTCTAAAAGATATTGTATCGACGCGTAATAGTGAAAATAGGTCGGTCGATAATGTAACACAATGTAAATAAACAAACATGATAGCCAGCGAATAAAACTATACATTATAAGTAGGTATTGGAAACATGAATCATCATTTATTTCACATGTTAGTAAGTAAGGTTACTAGGTAGTACCATCCTACATTATGTCAATCTACTTTCCTTGCGAAAATATATTTACTTACTTATTCTAATTGGAACAATATTTTACTATATCACCTCAATTGTAACTCTACTTAAATTAAATATTGGTTTTCTAATGCTAGACAAAGCAGAATCCAGTTGGCATTCTTCTTCTTCTGATGGACTTCAAAACCAACATCAAAGTAATCGAAAACGAAAAAGTAAGTAATTGAAAAATCAAAGTAATTCAAAACGAAAAAGTGATTGAATATAATCAAAAACTCCTTGGGCTTATATTTTAATTACAACAGATCATTCAAAGATACACCTGAACCGAAATCGCCATTGTGCCTAGTGGCAATGTCAACAATTAATTTAAAAAAAAACAATTCTGACGTTCCAATTGCCAGATTCCATTTATGAAATCAAAGATCGGAAATAAAATCCATAGACTAAACAAACGAGTATTTAATAGAAACGGCGAATCGTGACCAAACACAAAAAGTTTTGACCGTATCTAGGTCAGGCTGAAATGCACAGCTCAGGTCAAACCACTCGCCTGAAAAATTCCGTCCAATCCAATTTGTTCGGCAGACATATATTTTGTTTAGCAAAGTATTTGGAGCATAGACTTTTTCTAAAAGAACAGTTTTAATTTAGTCTTCTTAGCATTTCGATGACAAACTAACTATTATTATATTGTTGCGGCGCAGAACCTGGCCAGTTTCACTGTGTTGTCGGTGGGCTCGGTGGCAGCCATTAAATCTTCCTGCGTGCAGGTTTAATTATTTTAGAGTAACCTAGATGTGACACTATGATTCATTTAGATTTAGTAGAGAATGAAGATGGTTTATTGTTCCGGTTTCCGCAAAAACCAGTGCGCCCATCAAAGATCCCGATTATTGAAGCATTATTGTCATTTATTCATTGTGAAAGTACGTACTTAATCTACACGAGGAAAAAACAGCTAGCATTAAACTGGTTAGCGCTTATGGAATTACTAAGTAGGTACCTAGGTTACTTGTTATTATGTAGGGAATACTAGGCATAAGTATGAGACAAACGACTTCTTATATTTTCAACGTAAATATTAACAATTTCAAAACTAATATGCAGTCAAAAAATAATATTGACTGTTTAAAGAACGCTTACCAAATTCAGGTAAATGTATTTCAATATTGTATTTTATTGTTGTACTTCAAGTGGGAAAGCTCTACAATTTAGGTACTACATTATAAACCCTGTACTCGTCACTCTTTGTCTCTGACCAATTTATTGGTCTGAGCTCTTTGTATATAAAGATCTCAGCAAAAAACAAAATTATTAAGAGACTTCCCACCACAAACTCATTTCAATTAAAATTTTACCATAACGATTAAATTATAGCTCAATCACTACCCAAGACAGGCCATTACCGTAACGACATTTTAATACAAAATGAAACAAAAATAAAATAAAAAGAATGTTTATCCCAAAAAGGTCCACCCACAGTTGACGGAAGGATCCGGATGAGTCAACCAACAACTCTCAAAACATGTCCCAACAGGAAAGTGGACGATTATTTTTAACATGTTCAAGACTTTGGTGTTAAAGAATCTACTGAGCCCTTTGATGAATAAATAGTTTTGACTGTTGTGACATTTTCTTGACAAGATGTTTTGTAAAACACTGCCGCTAAAAAGTGGATCTAAAAATAAATCATCATGCAACTGTTGCTTTGCTTTCGTTAAGACTTCACCAACATTCAATGTTGCCTCATTTTTATGCAAATCAATAGATTGCAGTGAAGTAATTACTTCACTGTGATATGAATAGTGGAATACTTCTAAAACCATTTCGGAACGTATCACTTACTCTATAGGTATTTTTTTTCGGAATCTCAGAAAAAGTATTTCTTTTTGGAGCTATTTTGTTGCTAAACAGTTGACAGTATTGGAATTCTAGTCACTGAATTTATCTTGTTCATGTACTTTTTTTTAAACACTAGCTTTTCCCCGCAATTTAGTCCGCGTAAATTTTCTTACAGATCTCTATTTTTTAAAAATAAATAATAGCCTATAACCTTCCTAGATAATTATTCTTTCTATTGGTGAGAACCATAATATGAATTTATGAAAACCCGTATTCACAACAAGTACAATACGGTCAACGTAACTTGGCGCGTCTGAAGTTAGCTGTTTGGCTGCGCAATGGAACTTTTAGGAACGAAATTGTCTACTGCGCAGCTAATCGGCTAACTTCAGACGCGCCAAGTTACGTTGACCGTACTGTAGTTTCTAAAAATACCCAGAACGAATACAAATTTAACGCAGCTTTTATTTATAATATGGAGTGAAAATGAATAGTTCATAAAAAAAATAACAATTTCGAAGACTCTAAAAATAGTTACATATCGACCATTCTGGAACCGCAGCGGGCTAGTTTCCTATAATAAACCATTCTAATAGCAGTAACGGCTGGTAAATTGGCCGATAAAATGACTAAACTACCATGAATCATGTCTTTGACACAAGAGAACCGGTATAACCAGAAATGGAAAGAAGTTAGTTAAAAGGGGTTGTCGCAGACGTGGATTGGCCTTGAGAATTTTTGGTATGTCACTGGTATTCGAATTTAATAATTACAATCCAATCTTAATGTTTACTTTTAGGTATATACTTACGTCTATCATGCATTTCTAAGGATTACCCAATCAATATAGCCAGTCTCGATTTTTAATGGCCTAAAGAATATGGTTGCTAATTTCATAAAAAAGATAAATTGGTTTTACTCTCAACTTTTATCTTTTATCGGTCCCTTTGTTAAGTCTCTTGGCTGCGGTTAAATGTGGAGAGATAAGGAGCGATTTAAGCATAATGGTTTTGCGTGGGACACCTTTGACCTCTCAATATCTAGTCAACTGTCACCGACCTTTTATCCTTCAAATGCTTTCATCGTAAAAGCTGAATGTTAAGTATATCTACTCGTAGCTATATTCTTTCCCTATCTTTCATCGGAATTCAAGACATTTGGTCCTTTAGCCGATGTTACATATTAGTTCCACCTGTGGTCTTAACATTAGTTACTTTATAGGTCTCATTAGTAGCATAACTAGGAACAGTATGCATTATCGTCTATAGAGTAGCCCGTTTTCTTCTAATGAATATTGCAATTTGCACAAAATGAAGCTACATATGCTTTCATTTGCATTTTATACTCTCATTTATAAGAATGTCTTAATGCCTGCTGCTTTGGTAGAAGATAAAATATGAAGTTGATAATCATTTCATTCTATCTATATTAGTATCATCTATTCCTATCAGACTTAGTTGACACTAGATACTCTACAGAAACTAAATAATGTTTGGGACTTTCTCAATAAGTTGACTATCAGAAATGGTATTTAATAATGAAATACCGGTATTTCATATCTGAAATATCGTACCAGCTATCACAGGCGACAGTTCAGGGGGCCAATTCTCGATTTTCGCCTTTTATCTCGAGTTCGAGATTGTAAGTCTATCTCTATGTCTATCAAAAATATCTCTATCTCTACCAAAAAATGTCGAATTGAGCAGAATTCCGTATTCTCAGTCAAAATAGACATAAATGTCACGAAAATGTCAAGTCGAGTGAAGATAATCTTACCATAATGAAGAATCGCACGTTCCGTTTTAGGTAGCTATGAGCGAATGAATGATTTTGTTTAAAACGCGAACCAAACCTAATTATTTAGGTATAAAACGAAACGTTTAGTGTAAAAATAATCAGTTTGACAGTTGACTGTCTGTCAGTGGCAGATTTTGCGGTTCCTTCAAAACTTTTGTTAAGTTTAGTGTTTAGGTTTACATTGTTTAGATTTTTATTTTAACATGGAGGGGAAAAAATACCCCAGTTCTGAACAAAAAAGGTTACTATAATAAAATTGGTTATAATAATAACTGTGCACTCAACAAATACCTACCAAAGAATAGAAAGAATTTGGTACACATACCTAAGTAATTTAGGTATTTTAGGGTGTGCAATTGGTATTTTTGGTGGGTTAGTTTAGTGAACAGTTACTTATGACTAATAAAATTATGAAGCAGACAATTATTTACCTACCTTCGTTTTCAGGTCTATTTTCGTGGTTTCCTGAATTACAGGAGCCAATAGATCTATTAGAACCCTTATTAAATCTTTATTTAGTCTGAAGTTTTTAATGACTTCTGTTTCGCTCAAGTCGTAAATATCGACGGCGGGATAAGCGCGCTGTTGTCGCCGTGTATTGGCCAGTTGCTCGCCACTTTCCAACAACTCCGAGATAAAAATGCTAATAAACTCGTCCATCTTTCAGTGGTTTCAAATCCAATCGTGGGTACACAAATTACAATGCACAAATCAAAGAGTTCATATCGAATTTCCAGTAGGTATGAGATGCCAAGCCGGATTTTATTTAAAAACTAAAGAAAAGAAAACACAGTGTACAATCCAAAACTCAACGAATTCACTCAGAAATGACGTATCTCTACAATCGACATGACATCTCTACTGCTCAGAAGCACTCGACATGAACTCTAACGTTAGCCTTCGACAAATGTCGAATTCGACATCCCCAGAATAGCAACTTTTAAAATTTGTCGAAAAAATGACGTCATTAGAAACTTTTGTCGAGTTCGACACCATCTCTAAAACCGAGAATTGGCCCCCAGCTCCATTTAAATACTAGGTTGCATTGCAGGTCGGGAATTAGAAAGTAGGCACGATAATCGTACTGTGTTTATAGGTAGTTATACTTACAGATCATTGAGACAACTACCATTACACTTGGTTTCTATTCTGCCATCATTTCTATTTGTGTGAACACGGTTCTGTGGACAGATTAATGGCCTTTTGACAATTTTATTACAAATTGCCCCAAATTGTCATACTTTTCGAAAATATTCGATTTTGTTCTGTTACCATGAATTTGTTTAACTCCTGCCGTTCTCTTCTATTGAGAAGCAAATTACTGTAATAGACATGTTCACATGTTCAAATAACATGGTCATTTCTGTAGCGAAACCCGTGGCGAAACTCTACATACTTTAGTTTATAGACAGCATACTTGCAAACCTGTAAATTCCGAACTATCGCAGAGCATTCCAAAATAGATTATTTTAACCGATTGTTCACCCAGTGTTTATGAATATCAAGTTTTATTAATAGTCCTAAAAGTATCTGCTATGACTAATTAGTTATAAATCTTTAATTATCATAATTATAATATTCTAAAGACACTTGACCGTAGTCAATTAGCTATCTGTCTACGGTCTACGCAACTATCTTGAGTTCAGTAACTACGCATGAGCGATGGAGATATGGAGATATTGCAAAAGATGCATAAATCAAACGTCAGATACAGACGGCCATAGACGAACTGTAATGGACGATATTAGAATATTGATGGCCATACAGAATACTCACTACGGTTTAATAAGAACCCTGGAGAGCAGCCAACAATCTCTTGCAGTTTTATTTAAGAAGTCTTTTGGCTGGCAGTATTTCATGTAAAGAGCTTGCTAGGAAAAAGAAAAATAACTGAAAATGGTATAGTTAGTAAACGCTGGATAGGGTTGTGTAAATCATCAAAATGTGGTACATAAAACATGAGAAGTGTAGTGCTATTCTGTAAAATTCTCCTTCTATAATTTATGTGGAGTGAGCTTGAGGTGATATGATTCCCAAACATGAGGTAGCATGACAGCTCACCTCGAGCTCACTCAAATTTACCGAGGTATTTTTTTGGAACAGTGATGTGAAAATTAAAATTAAATTCGCTGAATATCATTCAGGGCAAGTTAAACGGTGCAGAAAATAAGGTAAACATTCAGCTGAAACATTCTGAGCTGGCCACGGTTCATTTACCCCTGACTAACTGTACGTATAACTGTTTTGTTTTATTGTTATGTGCATGTAAAGTAAACAGTTTACTTTTGGACTGGACTGGAATACATGATGCTGTCCAATTTCAATTTTGCTCTAACGGATTCCCAAGCCAAGTTTTGTCGCAACACAAATAAATGTTAGCAGAATTTCTAAAGACCATGCTCTGGAAATGGGAAATGCTTCTGTGCGATATTTGGAACTGGACCATATCTAAAATATACGTTACATGCGAAACAGGGGCGAGGTATTTTCGATGCACTCTCATCCATTAGTTGATTGTCCGAAATCAACGGTTTTAAATATCTGAGTATAAACAAATCAGCAGAGGTCCACGCTCGCGGTTTGCCAGAGAGCTATGTAACGGAGTATTCTGGGCATAAAACTTCAAGACTCGGGTTAGGAATACTACCATCCGTTCCATCACAAAAATAGCTGACGTCATTAGGAAAACTGTCACGCTGAAGTGTAATTAGGCTGGACACAACTGCCGCATGTCAGACGATCATTGAGCCAAACGCCTTACCTAATGGGTCCCTTTACATGGCAAGCGACATCGCGGCAGGCCCAGGCGGAACTAGCCCCTGTCATAGAATAGAGGAGAGTAGAGAGGCCTTTGCCCTGCAGTGGAAAAATAGAGGCTTTAAATAAAAAACCGGACAAGTGCGAGTCGAATTCGCCCACCGAGGGTTCCGTACATATTTGTAGGTACAATCCATTCTTCTATACTTATCCATACCTACTATCCATACTTTAATCATCTTAATATAAATGCGTTTTTTGCGACATAAACGGCCGTATCTTTTTTTCACGTTAACATAGAGGGTTACAGCATCAAAGGTTGATGGTTGGTTGATTTTATTACCTACAGCATCAAGAGACCGTAGACTTGAGTATTTGGTTTTAATTTCAGCTCGATACCTCCACGTTCCCGAGATAAAGGGTCTTGACAGACAGACAGACGGACAACAAAGTGATCCTATAAGGGTTCCGTTTTTTCCTTTTGAGGTACGGAACCCTAAAGAATAAAAAAACCATACAAGAGACGCTCTTTGCATTAACAACGAGAAGCTTTGTATCCTTGAAATCTGTCTAAACGATTCCGGATTCCAGAGAAAAAACTGGAACTGAAATATTTCACATCGGTGACGACGAAAGCAAAACCCTTGACTATACAGGAGAATAAAGTAATAAACTGCGTTTTAATAATAACATTAGAAACCAAAACAATAATTTAATACGAAGTAACACGAGATTACGATGATTCACAAGATAACCGAGCAGACAGCGAGACGCCTACGAAACAGTTGGCAATAAAATATTGTACTTAGCGTTTGTTGAACTTTGAATTGCATTGTATTGGGAGGTTAATCTGAGGAGCTCGGTTTTATTAAGTTATAATATTTTTATTGAGTTTAAATTACCTATATTGGTACCCTATATTCAAGGGCGTTGCCAAGGTGGGTAGGGAGAAGCAGCTGCCCCCTCCTAGAGATTCCAAAAGGTTCATGCATGTGCCTTTGACTGTATTTCAAATTCATACTTTTCCCATCCACCATATATCAACTTGCCCCCCCCCCCCCCTAGGCCATCAGCTGGCGAGTCCTGGCGACGCTCTTGCCTATATAATAGGCATTACTTAGCTTTTTTGCTATCACTACATTATTATAAACTAGCTTTTGCCCGCGACTTCGTCCGCGAGAATGTCTGTTATCATGGATGCAGACGAAGTTGCGACTTAAAAATGCCTACTAATGACTAGCCAATTTTCATCAAAATCGGTTGAGCCGTTTCATCGTGAAAGCGTAACAGACAGAGTTTCTTTCACATTTATAATATCAAAGTATGGATGGAATAACGTCCGCGGCGCCGCGATGACTTTGTGTTCGTTCAGTGTAATCTCAGAAACTACTGTCGCGGAGTCGCCTCGTGGTAGGCACAAGGTGGCTAAGGGAACTATCGATTTGGAGATGAATTAAAGATGGAGACTTCAACAATAGCATTAACTTTGAATACAGCTTAGACAGTATTCTTGCTACACTAGATTAGAAGAGAGGCTTAGGGCTCAGACAGTAGATGGGCGTGGTAGGCTCTTTTAAAAACGTGGTCATCCAGTGAGGTGAGATACTTAACTCCTCGCTGCTGGCCGGTCCAAAGAGGCCGCGTCCTTCGCGCGGAGGCTTAAATAGGACTGCGCGGTGTGGAGATGCAGGGACGCTGCTACCGCGGCCCGCGTCACGCTACTGTGCGGATTTTCATCGGATTATCTGGGAAGGTTATACAGGATGAAATTGAATTCATTAGCAAAATTTTAAGGAGTGACTCAGACCATGAATTTGAACAACTTTCATTATGGAGGTACTCGACCAAAATGTATGGAACAGCTGGGTTTTTTTCGCGCTGTTTGAGTTGGCTTCATACTGAAAGTTGGTCAGGTTTGTGACCTGAGTCACTTCTTAAAAAATTGCTAATGAATTCAATTTCATCCTGTTATAGGCTATATTTAAGTATAAAAGAAATTAGAAATCAGTAACAAAATTCACGCAGACAAAGTCACGAGCTTACTTACATAAAATAGAGGATGGATTGGGTATACTAGTTTCGCATACCTATATTTCTTTAGTTAGACTGAGAGAGAGGTTTTATTCATAATAATAACATTATTTATTCGGACAACCACGGATCCATTTCATACACATTTACATTATACAAGATGTTGTTTTGCATCCTCGTCAAATTTCAGGTGGTTGTCCTAAAAGACATAAATAATCAATTGAAAATACAGTACCGGGCAATAACTAATAAGCGCGGTTTTTTTTTATTGTTGAAATTTAACAGTATTTCAGAATTAAATCTAAATTCAATGAGAATAACCCGACTGACTACGCACACAGCGACAATGCAGCTGTGTGCGTGAGCGTCGACGTCTTACCTACTAAATTCAAGCGTGCGTGCCGCGTGCGGACGGAGCCACCGGGGTAGCAATAATTTTACCTAATTTTATTTCGAACATCACCTACATTATTGTCATAAATTTCGATTCATAATTAACTCATTTTAAGCATCATTAGAATACGGAAATCTTACTAATGACAGTAATCCTAGTGTGCCAAAGAAAAGTTCACTGGCCTGCTATCAGATGATTAATAAAATGTTAGTTTTGCTTTATTGCTGTCGTTCAGCATAAACTTTTCGTAATGATTTTGTTTTTATTTGTGGATTTAAGTGGATTAAATAGGTTGATTTGAAATTTTCCTTCCTACTTAACGGGCTTAGGACCGGCAATAATACCTAAAGTTGGTGTACCGATCTAGCAAGTGTAACAATGTTTTTTAAAGATTTGCTAGTGAAGTGTACCTACTTGTAGGTGTTGATACTTTCGACTCTTAGGTATTTTTGGCGTAGTTAAAAATTTTAAATCAACTTATTTACACTAATAAAATTGATTAAGCTAACAACGTATTTACAAAATGTACAAATAAATAAATTACCTACTTATGTTACCCGGAGGTATTGTTCAAAATTGTTACCATCACACTCTTGGCACAATCGAGCACGACGTAGCTGGTTTTCCTTCAGCTTACGTAAAACTAACACATTCGTTTTTAAAGTGTCGAAAGCACTAATGATCCTTGCACGTAATTCTGTTACACTTGTCACTTCCTCCGTGTAAACTAACCTTTTAACGTCTCCCCACAAATAAAAGTCTAGAGGCGTCAGGTCCGGAAAACGCGGAGGCCAGGCCACAGGTCCTCCGCGACCGATCCAGTGGTCACCAAACCTTTCGGTCAAGTACTCGCGTACTTGCCGACCATAGTGAGGGGGGGCACCATCCTGCTGGTAGTAGAGGTTGCGATGGAGTGCCAGAGGAATATCTTCCAACATCTCGTCGACAACGTGACGCAACAGCTCCAGGTATGTTGCACTGTTGAGGTACCCATCGATGAAGTAGGGTCCAAGCACGTGTTCCCCTAATATGCCAGCCCACACATTCAGTCCAAACCGCACTTGGAACGCATGCCGTTTGGTTACGTGCGGGTTATGGTCGCGGTGAGCCCACCAATGTTCGTTATGAACATTGTAGACGCCAACTCGAGTAAATAAACACTCGTCCGTCCACAGGATGTTGGCGTCTTGGTGTTCCAGCAACCAGCGACAAAATGTAATCCGCACGGCATTATCACCTGGGTGAATGTCTTGTGCTTTGCGGTAGTGGAACGGGTGCTGCAGTTCACGCTTCAGTAGGCGCCACACTGTGGTGTGGTGCACTCCAAAGCGTCGACCAGCCTCCCGCGTGCTTGCCCGTGGTTCTCGCTGAAAGTATTCCAGGATGTCTTCCTGCAAGGCGACAGGCAGGCCTACGCTGCCGCGAGCTTGAGCATGCCGGGGAACGTCAAACTGCCGATGATCCCGCAGTCTCTGCGTAGCAGCCAGCATGACGCTCTGTGATGGGGGTTCCCGATCGGGAAACATTTCCGTGAACATCCGGATGGCTCCACGTAGGCTGTCTCCACTGATGGCATACAGGCGGACCATCTCCACCAACTCGACATTGGAGTAATTGTCCGTCATCTTGCACTTAGTAGAACTCGCAAAGCGCAGCGTACGCTCACTGCGGCGACATCAAACAAACTGTTGTGCTCCCGCCCGCGCGGGTGGGAGCGAGAGCGGGAGCGCGAGCGTGGCTAGGCAAGTAGGCACGTGCGCGAGTAGTACCTACAAAATTATTGAATGATCGTTGCGTATGCGTTGTGTATGTATTGTTTGCGTTTGTTTGTGTGTGAAAGCGCGGTTATAGGGCTAGTAACAGACGGGCCGCTTTTAAATAGGGCTGGTTTCCAATTATGGATTTCAGTAAACAGGAAAAAAATATAAAAAAATACCTACTCATTTTATTGTTGATTTGGGTCGAGAATCATTAGCATAATTACGTCCTTGAATTTGACTAGGATGCAAATCAACAGCTAAACAATGTAAGTACCTAATAACTAAGAGAGACTTAGTCCTCTGGGTGAGGCTCCACACCAGAGGGCTGTCCAACTTGTTGCCTATTACATTCAGGAATATTCATAGGTGGTTGATACTTATTATAGGTACTTGTCATACTTATAAAATTAAATTAAAAGGATAAAGTAGGAGTAGTATTTCCAGTTAGAAAATCTCCTCGAATCGAATACTTATGCTAGGCTCCTGTTTAATCTGATATTTTACTCTTTCATTCTTTTTTTTATAGTACTTATCCACTTGTTTAGTTTTAAGCTTTGTACTGTTATGTATATTATGTGCGTTGCTTTCGCGAGAATAAAAGGATTTTCTTTCTTTCTTTTCTTTCTTTTATTGAGGATAAGTAGCAGGCTGTTGATAAAGTTACTGGAAAAATTAAAAATAATTTTCAAGTCAGTGCGTGTCATTTCAACTGCAACGTTTTCGAGGACTTAGTGCGTGTATCTGCAGCGTTTTCGAGGACAGTTTTAGATTTGTTTGACTCGTGCAAAGCGGTTTCAATTTATAGAATTGAAAAAACGTTTCTACTCTAGCTTTAGACCGCCCGCGGCATTATTAAAACTACATAAGTATACGACATGACTTTGCTACCGATCTTTCATAAGGACCTTTACCTTATTAATATGAACAACTCTTATTATGGTGTCAATCCGAAAAAAAAAATCGGCTACACCGTTCAATAATACACCACAACACGATCAAAATGTATGAAACAGCAGATTGTTTTTGCTCATTTCTGTGCTGGGTCCATGGAAGAAAAAGATTTGGTTGCGCCGACCTCAAGTAACATGGAACAAGGGCAGAAATATGAAGAAGTGTTCATCTCATCTATGCTATTTATACTACTTACTACTTATTATTATGAAGAGGTAAAATTTGTTTGTAAGTTTGTAGGTTTATAAGTTTGTATGTAGGTAATCTCCGAAACTCCTTATCAGATTTAAAAAAATATTTCACCAGTAGGAACCTAAGTTATTCCTGAGTGCTATAGGCTATGTAGTAGTATGACGGGCCGGTGTCTGCAACTCCACGTCTCAGCGCGTATTTTGCGTACAGGTGGGAAGTAAAAGAAAGGCCAGCAGCGCCTTGACGTCGCTGACGATCTCTCGTAGGTTACCTGGATTACCGAAGTACTTCGCCCTGTATGAAGCGACCTCAGGGCAGTTCAGAAGCACGTGGGCTACTGTCTCGTCCGCCCCCATGCAGGCTCTGCACAGTGGACTGTCTGTGACTCCTATGACAAAAAGATGTTTATTGAAAGACCCATGGCCGGTTATGGTGGTTGTGACCGCACGTAGCTGTTGTTTGGACAGTCGGAGGGCTTGCCTCGTGATGCGGCCTGCGGTGCTATAGGCTATATTGCATTATCAAAAAATCGGGATCCTTGAGAAAATTCACGCGGGCGAAGTCGCGGGCAAAGTGCTAATATTAAATATTTTGTTTGTATAATGAAGGTTAACATATTAACCACCTGAAATATTTCCCATGAATTAAAAATGAAGCTGTATTTATCCGCAAATCTGTTTATTCAGAATTTACCCTCAGGCCCAAGTAGAAATCTCATTTGACTCAAAGTGACGAGTCTCACTTTGATTCTGCGAGAATTTAATATAAACTTAAATCGAGATTCATGCTTGAGCACCGTTGTAGAATACGGGTCTCTATTGACAACTTTCGTCAATCCTTCAAAGGCCTTCGTTAAACATAGCCATTGAGTTTCAATAACAATTTTGCGTCACAATTTATCAAATCTGAGTGGACTGTCCTCTCAGTAATATTAAGACTAGTCAATCAATCAATCAATCAATAAATAAGCTCCTTGTTCTGAACGTTATTGTTGTCTACATTTCTTGTTGATTTAAGATTTTCCCTAAGTTCAGTGTGCCTTTTGGCATAGACCTCCTCTAACATCTTCCACTGATTTCTATGTCTGTTTAACCTTCTCCAGTTTGAGCCAGCTGTTAATGTTATTACCTTATTAGTTCCTCTTCTGATTCATCTTTTGCATTGTCTTCCTGTTTCCCTTTTATTTTTGTTAGGATTTGGCTCTATTTTTCTTGGATATTTCGCAGTAAATGACTCGTCTATCTCTACTTTGGTCGATCCATCTTTAGAAGCACATCAGTTACTTTAGTTTTTGTTCTGACATATTATTGAATATAGAAAATGATAATTCAAGTAGGATATAAGTATCAACAAACACAAAGACCTAAAGAGACCGCTTGCTCTTTGAAATGTTGTCTTTATGAGTCATGAAAGTATTGGAGGCCATTTGAAAGTCAGTGATAGTATATGAAGGTAATAAGTAAGAGGGATTTAAGTGGGATGTAACTATGTGTGATCAATATGATTCTATAATATTACTTTTTAATTACTTGGCCGCGACATCGTTTGCTTAGATTGCTTAATTACGCCAAAGTGCTAAATTATTTCACTGGAACACAAACACGTAATAATTATAATTATATGTTAAGGCAGATCAATTTCTATATGTGAGCCATATTTCAGCTAATTTCGTGTAGCCGTTTTGGCGTGAAAGAGTCACACACATCCATCCATTCGTCCTCACAAACTCGCGTTTATAATAGTAGTAAGACAGTAAGTTGAACTGTAGACTTTTTCTCAAAGTGCTTATACATTTATTTCAACAACAAAATCTAAAAGGTTAAGCTGTTAATTCAAAATAATATTACTTAGTTCACTATCAGAATTGAAAGACAAAGACAAATTGACGATATAACTTCAGTCGAAAACACCAGACCGCACCTAAATCTTTTACTCAAATCTACCACACCCACTGAAAAGGTTAAAGTTAGCCTTTTAGGGAATTGCACTGATATCTAATGCATCAGATTATCTTTTGAAAACGAGCTTTGGGACAAAGAACTTTTACTTAAAGGAATAAGAGCCAATATGCTATACGTAGAACCTAATCACATTTTAGACATTCAGAGTTTCGGGGTCCCTCGTTGCTCGTATCTTGATTAGTTAAGCTTTTGGTACGTTTACTGTTAACGATGTGTTTGATTAAACGAATTGATTGGTAAATAACATAAATCACAAAGACTAGATAAAATTCAAGGCATTCGTGGTGGTACCCTCCGATACAGTGTTGGAATATTTTATTTCAAGGAAAGTTTGAACTGAAGAATAGTACCATTTCTCCGACCATTATTTTAAAATAAGAAAAGAAAGAGTTCAAGTGTGTAAGACTTCGGAGACTTCGAATCTCGGTAACAATCTTCGGATATCATAACATTTTAATGTAGCATCTGTTCGGATATTTTATAAACATTGGGTATTTTCCGGCCTCCATCCATACATCCGTCTCGATATCTAATATGAAACATTATTTCTGTGAACTCGTCCATATGGAGAATCTGGGTCTCAGTTAGTTGCAATACGGTGTATTTTATGCAAAGGAGAGTTGAGGCAAGTTTAATTTGGCAGCGTGTACATCTGTTGCTTTGTCAACGTTGTCAAAGTTACCACTTTACGAGTACAAACTTTTGAACGGGTTGTTGCAGAAGGTATTGTGCCAGTATTATCTTGTTTGGTTTTGCATTTCTAAATAGATATCATTATGTGGATTTATAAATTTGTAGATACTTGGCAAATCATTCTACTTGTAGCATATTGAAAATATACACAGTGGATGTGCATGATTTTAGACCCTCCAGCTCCAGCGTAACCCATGATAAAAGATGAAGTATTCTGTTATAAAAGTTTGTATTAAAGTCAAAGTCAAAGTCAAAGCATTTATTTCAATTAAACCATTTGCAGGCACTTTTGAATAGTCAAAATAAAATTGAAGCTAGTTGCTCGTTCCAAAACGTAGGGTAGGTCTCTATGGAGAAGAACGAGCATAAGAAACTCCACGGACACTCTTTTCAATCAAGCTTTTACAAAATCCAGGCTACATTATTCTTGTTGCTTCTATATGTGAAAACAATGTAAGTGAAGAGAAATCCAAAACATTCTAATTAAAAATAAATTAATATAAAAGCCATGGCAGTTAAGAGATGACCAATCTCAACTGACAGCGCCCGTTCACGAACATGACGCGCGGATCAGCACCACTTAGCTCAACCATTTTGAAGGGAACCGAATGATCCAACCCGCACGCCACCATCAGTGAGACATTTGAGCGAGCATGACAATGCTCTCAACTGCCATGCTCATTTATGTCAAACACATTGAATAAATAAATGGATCCATAGTTCTCACATTTACATATTAATTGAAATAATGCTATTAATTTATACAAAGCTAAAATTTCCAATGTATGTAAGTATGTCATTCGACAGATAAAATATAATAAGTAAATATAATAATAACGGTACACGTTATTCATGTCAATAATAAGGGGTGAGCAACATAATTTTCTTGCAATTAAGAAATTCCCTAAAGAGGCTGTGGAGCAGGACCAGCATTATGCCAAGCATTTTTATCATTGATATAATCTTCCAACTTATATGATGATGTCCCTTTCGCTGTGTATGGCTATGTATGTATAAATTCATAAATCCACTTTATTATTATGAGGCATTTCACCTTATAAAGGATATTGCTAAAACACGCGATAATATTATAATAATCTAATTTACGGTAAATCCTTCTATACTTGACAATTTAATTCGAACTACACAAAGGAAGTCTGAGTGCATTGAAGATTTGTGTCATTTTTTCTATTGTTGCCTATTTTTTTGTTATGATATAGCATCGCAATTCACATTAGCATATTTTTGCTTTGGCATATTTTACTTATATGCTAAATTATAAATAAATAAAACATTTTAGTAGTGATATATTCTCAAGATGTCTTCCATTTATTCGACTGAAATCTTGCACTGCCAAACAATTAGTCTTTCTAGGTTTTTGCTTGTTCTCCCGTCTGTTCTCATCTATTTGCCAAAACTAATGTACGTGACAAAACTAAACGCAATTCTCCGTAATCTAGAGGTTTTAATGAAAAAAGTTTTTGTACGAAAAGGTTGACATCGGTATTTATTTTTCGGACGGGACTTATTACTTGTTGATTAATTCGAAAAGTCACTGTTTCTTGTTATTTCGTCTAGCTCACGGATATCTATGGTCTAGCTACAATAGATAAGAAATAAAAACTTGAGAGGTGTCAAGGGACACCCGGATGGAACGAAGTTCCTTTCGATTAATTAGTGAAGGCATTGTAATAAAATTTTATTTTTTTTAAGTTATAATAATATTTTTATTATTATTAACAAATATAATGTACCTAATTAAAAGACAATTTAATTAAACGTGCCCGTTTATGTATCGAGCGAAATGGACTCCATATTGAGCAGTTGCTTCGATACAGGGAAGTGTAAATTTTATACTTAATAGGTAAGTTTTTTAATTAAGCCAAAGTTGATTAAAACTGTGTTTGTGAATAGCTCTAATTTATTTAAATAGGTTACCTATAGCACCTATAGGTACCTACGCCTGCCTGCCTTTCTTTTTCTAGCAAAAGAGTACCTACTCACTTACCTACTTACAACTACAAATAATTCGCCAATGATAAAAGTAAGTACCACTACCTACCTAGGTACCCACCTAAGCTCCCACTGGCTTAATTTAAACCAAAACATTTTAATCAAATAAAAAAAAATATTATTGTCGCTAGTAAAACCTAGAGAAAAGTACTCTGTGACCTAGAGCGATAAGGTGCAGTGGTTACCTACTGACGACCGCGACCGATAGAAAGCTCATGATTACCAAACCCAAACTTTCAATAGGTACCTACTAAACAAAACATAGAAGTAGGTACAGTAACTACCTACCTACCTAACCTACGTATTCTAGACTTAAAATTTACACTCGTTTTCACAATCCACACAGTCTCACAGTGAAAGGTGGACTTATCTCGTAGGTCGTTATCATCGGAATTATCACGCAATGATAATTCCGATGTCATTGAGGTAGGTACCGCCAGTATTTGAGCGAATAAACTTAGGTACTAAACATATCGCCGTAGGTACCTAGTTCAAAGAGTTCGCCGCGCCGCCTTTAAATACATAAACATATTCTACGAAAAGCGAATTCGGACTTTATTTTGTAAACGTAAACGGTTAAAAATTGAAATTTTACCAAACTAGGTATGATAAAATTATTCTGAGAAACGTATAGGCTGGTGCCCGACCGGACAATAGGAGCTATGTGCAACCGAATTTCACGGTTAATGTGTAAAAATAAGGTTTTAATTCGCTCCAATATTTTCATAGAAAAGCCGCCATTCAACTAATAATGAACTCTATTTGACAGTTCCAACGATTCAATTTTTCGGTTCGAATTGTCTGCGTTTGTGAAGTAATAAAAATAGCAAAAAAGTGTCGTGACAACTTTTCGTAAGAATTTTTTCCGTCTAGCCCCCTTTTACAACGCGCGATAAGGAACTTCGTTCCAATAAAAACCTCAAGCAGGTTTCAATCTGATATCAAATCTGATGCATACTTAGACATTTCATTCTACGAGTAATGCTGCTTGTTATACAATTTGTAAATACAAGCTACTTCGGAGATGGTCCCATTACAAAAGTGGTTTATATTCATGAGATCATAAGTCCCCCTGAATGATTGCCAATGAATTCAAATTCTGTCTACAGCAAGAACCAGATGTAGCGATCATTAACATAAGTGCTAAATCAAATAGTTGCACACGATTCACATATACTTAGCGTATATTATTACGTATACTTAGTGAGATTTATTTCGCATCTATCCTCGAATAGACAGAAGTAGGTCATGGTCGGTCAAAGTTCGTCAGGAAACGATTGAGCAATCTTACGACGAATGAAATAGGTACTTTATAATCATAGTGTATTTTCTCGTAATTACAGTCTGAATAGGATATTTGTTCAGAATTGGAGCGTTGATGCTTCTTCTAATTAAGGATGTGAGAATCGAGGTTACTTTGAAATATTATGTGTCTGTTAAAAGTAGTTTTCATCGGCCGAAAACTTCTAATTGGCCCTGAATACAATGTTTTATTCAAGATTCGCTTTATCCTTGTCTAAAATATTCAAGCTCATTTAGAAACTTCAGAAAAACAAAACGATTACCTTCAGGAAAGGTAATAATATAATATTCTCTTTCAAAACAATTTCAGCTTCAAGTTTCTTATAAAACATTAAATCTAACACCTCATAATTATAATCTATTATTCTGAACATCTTCTGGAATATATGGAACACTTTATTTCTTGTATTGTAGTCTTAAAAGTGCCTTATTATAATGTCTCGAAATATGATGTTTCCAATGTAGGTCGTGGAGCTTTGACAACGAACTCAGATAAGGTGTCACATCGCTTGACATCAACCTCTTCTATATTTTAATAATCATGACGTCGGTCTTCTTCTTTATCTATCCCTTTTATTTCACCGTTAGGATGCAGTTACTTTACAATATTACTGTATAGTTTCAACTTCTATGGCTTTGTTATTATTGTCTGTTGGAGTTCCTATATCAGAAGGAGCTGCATAGAGGTCTAGTATAGTACGTATAGTTCCGTAGTTGCGAAGATCAATGGCAACTAGTCCTTTATACACAAGCGCATTTAATTATTTAAATTAAGGTAACTCTCGGGTCTATTGATATACCTACAAAACCTGCTTCTTCCTTACACATACGAGAACTTTGGACGCTGTTTTTCAAAGCCAGATTGGAAAAGCATAGACAATAAAAGTATCAGTATCTATCATGTTATTAATATTATAGTCTTCTATTCCAAAATTGGTAATCAGGCTCTCTCTATTGAAGCCCTATACCTATTTTCATATCTTTCATAGTTCCCATCACACGCTAAGCTTCTTTAACTTTATGATTCAAGTTTATTTTTACAGCGTACGATAAAAACTTCAATTTGTACCCAACTCTCGTCATATTTTCTATATTATGGCACCTAAAATAGAAAGTTTTATAGCTTCATGTACTCATACTTCGGGTGTTCCAATGCCATGAAATATACCAAGAAATATTTGGCAATATCTTGGAAAGGTTAGCATTTTTCGAAGATGCAAAATATTATCCCAAAACCACAGTACCTATAAGTGCTATACGCTGTATTAGCACTTGCAATAAACTACCTATTTTTCCATTTTCTAAGTTGAGTTTCGTTGCCAAAACATAAATCAAAAGATTAAACCTCTTTCAATGTAGTAACTCAGTTTGTTTGCTTCGCTCCGATTTTGCCTGCATCCAAAATCTAAAGTAATTTAGTCTTGACAAACTTGGAATAAATTGATAGCCGAACGCTCAAAATTATTGACAATCGGGTACCTGCGATCAGGGATTAGTATTGGCACTACGGATTTATTTATTTTCTATTTCATTCTATTTGTCATCGGTAATTTGTTAGTTAGTAATTCTAGATCTTCTGTAAATCTGGATTTGATTTCCACTAGTATAAACACATTATCAACACCTAGGTGCGCCTGCAATTACCTACAGTCAATGCTTTCCCTGTCTCACTATCTATCTATCATTATTATTACCAAGTTTTCAACCGACTTCAAAAAAGGAGGAGGTTATCAATTCGTCTGTTTTTTTTTTTTTTTTTTTTATGTAAGTTACTTGATTTCTCGGGACTGGGGGAACCGATTTTGATGATTCTTTGTTTATTTGGAAGCCAGTGCTTCCCGTGTGGTCCCATTTTAATTTGGTCCAGTTCTGACCATGGCATCCATGAGAAAACCGTATAAGTCTTAAATTTGCATTAAGTATGTACGCGATTTGTTACGCGATTTCTCAGGCAAACGTAAACCGATTTTGAAAATTCTTTTTTTTATAGATACGGTACGCTTCAGGGGTGGTCCCATATAAATTTTATCGAAATTGATTTAGCACTTTTTGAAAAATCAACAAATACCCAAAAATTTTACATAGACGACGTTTTAGTATCATCAATCTTTGTAGTAGTTAACTTTCAATCTCTTCTTAATAGATTTGAATGAGAAAGAGGTACTAAAAAGCGGAAAATAAAAAGCTTTTTCCAAAAAAGACAACCGCCTTCAAAAAGTGAAAAATAACTTTAGCACAGAACACACATTGACTTTAGTTTCGGAAGTCGGTGGCAATACAAAACAACAAACAGAACAAAGCCACTGAATTTCGAAACTAAAGGCAATGTGTGTTCTGTGCTAAAGTTATTTTTCACTTTTTGAAGGCGGTTGTCTTTTTTGTAAAAAGCTTTTTTCTCTACAAATCAACATTATTTATATCCTTAACCATAGTTTATTGAACACCTTACGTAAAAACATTACAATAATATTGTTTGAAAGCATCATCTACCTACCTAGCCTTTTCCTAATGTTGGGTTCGGCTTCCAGTCTAACCAGATGCAGCTGAATACTAGAGCACAGTATAAGTATTAGTACCGTCAAACGGTGTGACTTTCAAAACAACAGGTAACTTTGATAATTACCTACCTATTATTTTACTCATTTTTACCCGTAAAATTAAATGCAGCCGATTATTTTATCTTATATTAGGAATTCAAGTAGATGCGCCATGTTTTGTAAACGGTGTAGCACATTAAAGATAGTTGGAAGTGGAAAAAATTACGTTCAAAGTTAACCCTGAATATTAGTTGAAAATGCGTTCTACGTAGGGGTGAGACCAGCAATAAAAATTGGGTGTTATCAAAGCAGCCCCATTTTCAATATCAATAAAACTGACAGGTTAACATTTTTTTTCTCCCAGATTATTAATCATTTTTAAGTAAACAAAATTATTTGTGTTATCATACAAGAAGTCGTCACTAATTATGTTTTTTTCAGATTTTTTATTCTAATATTGTAAAAGATACGTAGGTGTATATGGAGCGAATGCCTGTCTGACCTCCACAGACCAGTTACTGGGTAACACGATACCCCTTAAGTAAGACTGGTTGTCAGACTATCTTGCTCTTCTTTCTTCACAATACGGTTCGAAAGCAAATAATCGTAATTCTAACAAGAAACGGAAATGTCTCGGTTGGAGACCGCTGTCATTTACCAATCAACAAACATTGTATTATTGCAAACCTACCAACTTCAAAAGACAATCTAATCACACAACGTCTTATAGACTCTGCATCAATTGCACTTGGTTGCATCAAGCTACAATACTGACAATTTAAATTAAACCGACTGCCTTCAAGATAAGGTTGAATTTTCTATTGCTTCTCCATCATTAGGGTTATTAGTTGAAGTGGGAGTGAGTGAAAGTGCTTTCGATTCCCTTGTGTTTATTTTCAGACTGCGGAAGTGTATAAACATGGATAATTACAAGCTACTGGTACTTTTGATGTACATGCTGGTAAAAAGACTTGATTAGCTCAAGGGGCAAATACAATTTGGAAAATGGGAGAACCATGGAGCCATTTATTAAGTTATTATGTGTTTGACATGTGTGACATTGGCGAATGAGAGCATTGTCATGCCCATTCAAATGTCTCGCTGATGGTGGCGCGTGCGTTGCATCATTCGGTTCAAAATGGTAGATTAAATGGTGCTAAATCCACGCGTCATGTTCTTGAATAGAGCTGTCAGTTGAGAATTGAGATTACTAGAAGCAACAAGAATAATGTAACTACGATTTAGTTGATCAAAAAAAGTGTACGTGGAGTTTATTGAACGTTCTTCTCCATAGCTTCAACTTTGTAACTAACCGACTCCTTAAAAATTCAAAAGTGCCTACTACGAATGTATCAAACATATTGACAGTCAGCAACGGATGTTCTTATCATTATTTTAGCTGCTTGAAATAATATTCTTTGTCGCTTCAGTAAAGAAAGAAACTTAAAAGTGAGAGTATCATTTTACTATGTCATTTCAGGCATAATGTACGGTCTACTATTTTGTAACAAACGAACAATGGTACATTGAAACCGCATAATGCTACGAAACGATGCACATCAAAATGTCCAAATGACAAGATTTTCCAGAGAAAGTTTTGTAAATAGACCTCGACCGGCGCCTGCGCCGCTACATTGTTAACATGGAATGGAATACGATAGTGTAGCGCAGATAATTAAGAAATCAGTTGATGATGATTGCATAAAATATTTTTAAAAGGTTGTTAGAACAATTACATTTATTTAAGTTAAATAAAGGAGAGAAAAAAGCAAAGGTATATAGGCAGACTGAGTATGTCTAAGGCCAAGGTAAGGTAGGAATTTTCATGTGGCGGAATCGATCGATAATAAAAATTTATTTATTTATTCAAAATTACGTAAATAACATAATTACAGCTAAAATATATTAAACATGCCAATGATGCGATGCTATGATAAAACAAAAAATTGACATAAATTAATAATAATAGGTAATGTATCGGTCATCATCATCATCACTTCAGCTTAGTTTTGGTCCACTGTTGGACATAAGCCTCGAATCCTCCATGGCGCGCCATTTTTCCCGGTCCTCTGCCTTCCGCATCCAGCCACCACCGGCTACCTTCTTCAGGTCATCGGTCCATCGAGCTGGAGGGAGTCCCACGCTGCGTCTACCGATTCGCGGTCTCCACTCTAGGACAAGTCTGCTCCATCGGTCGTGGGTAGCGTTGCCATACGTCCGGATAAAGCCGGACAGTGTTAGGCTTTTTGACCTCTTGTCCGGCCAAATTTTGGTGCGTCCGGCCCGCCCGGATTTTGTTAGGCTTTTTATACAATCGTTCAATTCAATCACTTCAGTCAGTAGCGAACGAGCGGGCGATACGAGATTTGCTGACTCGCAACTAAACACTTCTTATAAAGTGGGTACCTACCTACTTAATATGTCTTTTCTTATTTTATTTTTGTTTAAAATCCCTTTCTTTTTAATTCAAAAGTCCGGCTTATAAATATGTGTGTTATTCAATATTCTTGATGTCCGGCTTTGGGACCCAAACGTCCGTCTTTTAGAAATGGCAACGCTAGTCGTGGGCATGAGGTACCTATCAATATAAGGTCCTACGCAGACCATAATTTTATACCTAAAACTAAAATAGCTTCAAAGAAGACGCAAGGCCACAAAAAACCTAAACAATAATAATATACCCACCTATCTCATGATTATCGACAATAAAATAAGACAATGGATAATGCGCTACTACTATAATTTACAGCAATACTCCAATTAAATAAATGACAGTATATTTCCAAAGCATATCGCAACATCGCGAGATGCAGTCGCTTGCGCACATCCACGATCTGCACTTGATGACTGCTTCCATTGTTTTGAAACGTTTCAAGCCAACGACCACCTAACGCAACCATTACAAACGATTACCTAAGTAATGTCGCGCGCTTTTAGAAATAGACGCGGAAGAAAATGACTCCCGAAACAGATTTAGAATCCGAAGCGTTCAGTTATGTGTTATGTATCGCATTTAAAGTGCTGGCAACACAATAAAAGAGCTTTAACTTCTAAAACGGGAATGAAACAGTTTATAATCGTTCAGACACGTCTATGCGAGGGGTGATTAAAGGTTGGTCGTTGTACGACTATCCTTGGCAAAAAGCCAGGATGCCGATTCAGGGAGAAATGTTTGCCTTGTTGGCTGTTTGTAACTATTTAACTGTCTATGGTCGGGTGTTCCAAATTCTAAATTTTATACTGAACTGTCAGTTTCGGAACAGTTGTGGCACGGATTGAAAAAAATGATCGGAGTTCAAAGGAAACTTTTATGATTCGTTATTTTTAAATCGCTACATCATTTGGTTGGGTCTTCAATCTCTAGACGGTCCATTAATTTTAATTAAGAAATGATCGAAGCATAACAAAAATACCTTTTTCGTTCCATTAGGGCTGGATATAAATAATTTATTAAAGTCATGACCTTTTCTGAGTTGTATATCATTAGTGGAGTTTCAGTCTTGTTTTACATACCTGCAAGATATCATCTAGGTATGTAAATCAAAACGGAAAATCCACTTCTTGCACTATTCAGTGCAAATAAACTTTGTCTTCCAACGCGATGTGCATTAAAAGTAGGAACGTATGTATTATATCCACAGATATAGATAGACCTAGATAACGCAAGAGCAACTACTTCGCGTGCCTATTTTCGTGCCTAACTTACGATAAAAAATCGTAAGTAAAAAAAATAAAGTAAACGTTTTCTTCCATCGGTAAGTCATTTTGTGATTAATATTATGCGTTATTAATTTAAAAAACAATTATCTTTAATCTAATACTCTCAGTAATACCTGGTAATAAGGAAATAAGGAATAAGTAATAAGGAAAAACAAAACATTCGTATTACATTGTGACGTCCAAAAAATGGCACGCTTAGTTTTCATACAGATCGTGATACTTGCGTTATCTAGGTCTATCTGTGATTATATCCAAGTAGCTTTTGGACGCTACTTCATCCAAGTGAATTTTCCTATAGATCCTTAATTTTTTAATAATACAAAATATTCCAAAAATAACGTAGCTTCCTATTAGCGAATTAATGTTCAGAATCGGACCAGAAGTTTCAGAGATACAGCATTCAAGAAAAAAAACGAAACTCTTTCAGCTCTATATTATAATTATCCAATACATGACATGACATGACGAAAGCTATCTATGTGCAGTACTTGTGTAGTGAGCTGTTATGTTACCTGTTACATAACTTTAGAATACAGGACTGTACTCTAAAGTTATAATAGCACCGAAATTCACGATACACAATTTATTATTGGCAATTTAAGTAACTAGATTGGACGCACGCAGCAAAAATTGATTTTACAAAATGAATGGTTGAACCCTCAGTTGAACCCATCACGTGCAGAATTTTGCTACGTTCAACGTTTAAAAGCATTTAATTTTACTTTTTAATGAGAGAAAGGAAAAGTCTAGGTTGTACTTAAACAAACCCTTTGGTAAAGACGAGTAGGTAGTAATTAGGTATATAGGTTTATTGGATTTTTTAATGAGCGTGAACATTATGTAGGTATTCTGTACGTGAACAAAATTAAGTGGGTAGGTATACTTATACTTAATTCATAATTGGATATGCATAGGTTCAAAATATGACTGTCCTAAGTATGCGTTTGAAATTACTGAAATAGTAACGGAAAATGTTTCAAATCAAAACAGAACTGGGAAAAACAAATTCAGTTATCATTATCAAATAATACAATCGAGGAAACTATAACTTTTCACGCTCTAATGAACTAAAAAGTAACATTTTATCCTTAGATAGTTCTACGCCAGTAAACTAAATACTTCCACGTACGTACAAGACACCACCATATTTCCTGAAAAAATCAGCACCAAAAATACACCTATTCTTTCGTAAGTCCCAACAAATAACCAAGAGCTAATTGAAAAGGACTACAAAGGCCTCTAAGGCTATAAATATTTTGTCACAACCGTTAGAAACCTTCCTTCCGCAGTCTGGCCTCAACTTGTCGTCCATTTATAGGTCAAGGCCTGAGAAGTGGGAGGCCTGTGTCCCTGGCCTTACAGAGCGAACAGTGTCCACAATATGAATCCATTTATTTGCTCTGAAAGACTATTGGTTTTCTTGTTGAAATGAAATTATACTCTGTCACTATTGGAGGAGTTTTGTTCGCTTATAGTTGAGCTAGATCTGTGCTAGGTTTATCTTCATTGTTTAAAGTTAATAGAGTCAAACCTTCATAATAAAGAAGTTCGGTGTGTTTAGGTTCCTGACTTCCTGTAGATCTATTGTTTCTTTTTCATTTATTAGGGCAGAGATGGCCTTGCCTTGTCTAATGTCTTCTACAAAGAGGTGAGAATCAGTACCTACTTGTCTACTTTGATAATATCTTACTTTGGAACCTCCATTACATTTATTATAAACTAGCTGACCCGACAGACGTTGTCCTGTCGCTATCTACCTACTTACCTGCCTATTTACCTACCCTACACCTACCCTACACCTACCCTACACCTACCCTACACCTACCCTACACCTACCCTACACCTACCCTACACCTACCCTACACCTACCCTACACCTACCCTACACCTACCCTACACCTACCCTACACCTACCCTACACCTACCCTACACCTACCCTACACCTACCCTACACCTACCCTACACCTACCCTACACCTACCCCTACACCTAAAAAAAAAAAATAGAAAAAATAAAAAAATAAAGTATCCTATGTCCGTCTCCTGGTTCTAAGCTACCTCCCCACCAATTTTCATCCAAATCGGTTCAGCCGTTCTCGAGTTATAAGTGTTGTAACAAACACGACTTTCTTTTATATATTTAGATGATAAATAGTCAATCCGCCCTTAGTTGGGAAAATTGCTGTTGTGAGCATTTTTCAGATTCCAATAACGACAAATGGGCTGAATTGGCTAGGCAATTTATAATTACTCGCTCAATTTGCAATGCGCTTAGGGCTCTCCCGCTTCATTTTAATTAAATCTCCAGCCAGGGTACCTTTATCTACCTTTAGATTTTCCTTGATGAACTTACTTTTTTCTTATTTTTGTAAGAATAGCAATCAAGAATAAGGTTGGATATGGTATTCACGCAAGCCAAGTAGGAACTATAATTTGGAGTTATCTACGGAAATGAAAGTCATCTAAGCTAAGAGAAAATGGCTACCACAAATTATAGGGTAATCTTAATTATTAATGGGCAACGCTATTGCTAAGAAAGTGATTAACTGCAGATATAATATTCAACACGCAAATCAAACAAACTGTTATACAATTTCAAGTAATTATTTCACTGCCAGTACTTAGATGAAATCATTCTTAATATGAATGAAATCTACCAGAAATAACGGAAAGAAAACAACATACTCGATGGAAAACGGTAAGTAAGGCGATTAACACACGGCACCGCGCACCGCCGCGGTTGGCGGTGAAGCGGATCTCATGTCGCATTGATCTCTATTAAATCCGTCGATGCCTAACACACGTACACCGCCTGACCGCGCGTTCGAGCGGTGCTCTCACCGCCACCGCCCCTCCGCGCGGCCGGCCGCGCGGAGGGGCGGTGCATCACATCACACACGGGGCGCCGCATAACCGCGCGAATCATCGTGTGTGCAGGATGTGTTGCAATTTAAAAATAATTTCTGTCTAAATTGTATGTAATGTAATTAATATTATAATAGTCCCTACAAGTATACTATTCTGCCCCACTCTTGCGAGCGTGTCAGCGAGTTGAACTAAATTGACAGGGAGATTTTGATTTACATCTCATTAAAAATAAAAATAGAAATAACTATAAATTAAATTGACAAAATAAAATAAATAAATTAAATTATAAAAAAAGGTCAGAATCATTAATTCATATAATTTCATATAATTTGTTTAAACTGGTCAAATCCGCGTTAAATCCAACCGCGCGGACAGGCGCGTAAACCGCCTTACCGCGCGGGGTACCGCTACGAAATCCGCTTTACCGCCACCGCCCTCCGCGGCGGCGCGCGGTGCCGTGTGATAATCGCCTTAAACTGCATAAAAACTTTTTATTTTAAAAATAAAGGCTGGAGATGAATTATATACTTGGGAAATTATGGAGTCAATTACACAGCTGCCACTGCCACTCATTCCTTGATAAATTGTAATGTAAGAATTAACGGAGGAAAATAATTCTTATTGTAAAATTGTGAACTGCAATTTGTCCTTATTTAAATGCCATACATGACCACAAAACCTACTTACGTAGTAAACTTCCCAAATTAATTAAGTCTTTAACGTCAACGCACCTTCATAAGTTCATACAGGAAAAAATAAATAAACAGAATAGTTGAATGTTTACTAACCATTTCTATCGACCATGACCTTGTTATACGTTGCAGTCGACACGTGACACAGACGGATAGACACAAGTTCAACTTTTATTATTATTGATACGGCCTTGTACTAACGGCAGTTTATGCAGTTGATCCTAGTTTAAATGCGTACAATATTAAGTGCTAATGGTGCAATCTAACCTTTTGATTGAAGCAGTTCTTATCTAATTGTTTATGATCGCTGTTGTTTTTTTAATTCACGCAATGGAACGCACTTAGTTTGGTACTTAAGTTGCGTGTTTCAATTATTATCTACGTAGAATGGTAGGTTGAATATGTAGGTAGGTACCTACTATGATTTTTGTTACGTAGATACTTTTAAGAACTATTAAATCGGAGTTCATTCTATAAGTACATACATAAATAAATGTAGGGTGTAATTACTTTAAATATCTATTTAACTACAAATTAGTTTTAGCTGACCCTCTCTTGGTCCGCTTTCATCTATCTTCTCTAAATAATAAAAATGAATCGATTGTTCGTTAGTCTCGCTAAAACCCGAGAACGGCTGGACCGATTTGGCTAATTTTGGTTTTGAAATGTTTGTAGAAGTCCAAGGAAGGTTTAAACGGTGGAAAATTGTGACAACGTCTGTCGGGTCAACTAGTTGTTAATAAAATTCAAAGTGCACTTTTTGTTTATTGAGTGGTAAAAGTCTACACCTTCCTACCATTTTAAAAAAGTGTGTACAGGAATTTATTTTGTACTTTAATAGAATTAATCACACAGACTTTAGAGGCCATCTTTACTAATATTATAAAGCTGAAGACTCAGACCAATAATTGTTTTTTTTTTTGCATGAACACGCTAATCTATGGAACTACTAATTCGATTCTGAAAATTCATTCGCTAATAGGAAGCTACTTTATCCTCGAGTGATATAGGCTATATTTTATTATTAAAAAAAAATAGGAGGGGCAAGAAAATTCACAAATTCAAAAGCTAGTTGTATCTTACCTTGATAAAGGTGCTTATTTAAAGTACACACAAGTACCTACATTTCGCCAACATTCGCAAAACAGAATCTCAAATTCTCATACCTTTCGACGATCAAAATAAGTTTAGCAGAACGATTGCCATTTTATGAAACCATCTAAGACAATTGAACATCGTACTTGCTCAAGAATCGTGTTCCACGACAATAAATCCCAAACAAAAAGAAATAACGTTCAACGATAATGCATCGCATCTGTAATTTTAAATGGCATTAGAATGGCGCCTCTTGCTTCACGCTACTGGCTGTCATGAGCGTTGCACACGCGCTGACCCGGAATCTCTCCAGGAACAACTGGTTCGAATAACATCACCAATATATCCTGACCTTTCTATACTGAGTAAACTTCAAACCTTTAGATATCGCGAAAGGTCTAATAAAATGGTAAGTTACAAACACATTCTATTTTTGAAAACGTTCTTTTGATTGCGTTCCATGCGTTTTTGATCGTGTTCCATTTATGAAAATGTTCTACAGATTGCCAATTTATCCAATTGATGAAGTTTGATGTTTCGGCTGCGTTCCAATTTTGTGCGTTCACGATTTTCGCACGCGATAAATAACTTTCGTTTTCACTAAGCCTAGAGTCAATTACATCAACCTAAATAATATACAACGACAGTGAAATTGTTGTGCACTTTCCCGCGTAGCAGTGATGCGATTAATTAATGTCGCATTACGCAGCTGACAATTATGACATTCAAATTGAAGCTGTAATCGCATGCTAATCTTGTTTTGCATCAATTAAAATACGACTACCATTTGCACTTACTAGTCACTTGCATTTATCATCATTTCCCAACAAAGATGGGGTCTGCCTCCAGTCTAACCGGATGCAGCTGAATACCAGTGTTTACATGGAGCGACTGCCTATCAGAAGTTCACAACCCAGTTGCTGGGTAACACGATATCCCTTAGTAAGACTGGTTGTCAGATTTTCTAGCTTCTAAGTAGGTACGTCATTCGTAGATCTACGTAGATATGACGGCCGGGACCAACGGCTTTACGTGCTTGCCGAGAAATGGATGGTCACCCATTACCATTCTTTACTTAGCCACGAGTTCCTCTAATGTAATTTAATTTCTTAATCAGGAATAATAATCATGATAAAAATTGGGCTACCTACGTACGTAAGTAATTGTTTTCTGGATTCGGCGGCAATAATTACTTCAACAGTTCAGTTCAATTGTGTGTCTGTAACATTAACATTTTCTCATTCCTACGAGTTTAAAGTGGACCTATTTGGAAACACTAATGGGTTTTGCTGAAATAACCTAAATTTAAAATAGAAATAAAACGGACTATTGATTAAGAAAATCATCTGTGCAATAAATCTTGCAAAATGTTGATGAAAAACTCTTACACAGTCTAAATAGACCTAGTGATCTTTTGAATCGTTGATAACATTCCCAAATGTTTATTTACATCTTTATGTTGGTATCGTCAAATACAAATCAGCTTACAAAATATCTTTGTCGAATAACCCAGATTTTACGACACATAATAAATAATAGATGCCGTATTTTCCACGACGTATTCCCAAGGAAATAAATAGTATATTTGTGGATTTTTCCGTTTGGAAAGATTGTTTTGAAGATAGTGTTAATCGAGCCAATACTGAAAATGTGAGTTGGTTTGTATACTTACAAAACTTTTTCCACAAACCCAACAACCCCACTGTTTACAAACATTTACTATGCAAACATCAAGCCTTACTACCAGACCAAAACGGCAGTCAACCTCATAACACTGTAACCACACCGCGAATCTTCTGATCCCACGTCAACGACCTACGCCATTGCACTGCCATTCAACATCGACCACCATACCTTGAACCTTCCCCCCGTTCTCTTTCTTCTAAACCCAGCACACAAAGACGCAACTGAAAGGAATTTGAGAGGTCTTAGGAAAATGGCGTAGAGAGCGTGCTAAGACGGTCTCATAGAAAATGCAAGAGATCACGATGACTCAGTCTCGTAACAGAGGGGCTTCTTGTTTTTATGATATCTAAGCTATATTATGCCCGTATTATGTAAGAAGTAAGACAATATAAAATTGCTTTATTGGTTATTGCGTCACGGTTAGATCTTTGATAGGGAAATTTTACTTCCTCATCGCGATTTCGCGAGTCATACTATGTTAATGTCGTTTCTAGAATGGAAAACATGATGTTTGATGTACTGACTGACGCCAGCACATCCAGCCATACTAAACTGTCCAATTTTCCCAACTGAATATGAACCTTAACCTTTTGTAATAAAGTTGAAATTTTTAAAAAAATACATATTGTTGTAGCTTGATATGCTGGCCTGGCCTCTGTACAAAATCACTTGAATCCTACTATACCCTGTTCACAATAAGATTAGACATAAACACAAACCTTTTTTACAGTCCCTTCAACCGATTTTGACTTCTATTCCGTAGGCTTAAGGATGACATTAGAGGCAAAAAAGTGGTTACAATAACAACTGTTTACTGCAGTTGCCATTTGTCATGCTACCAACGCAATATGAGTCAAAATCGGTTGAACGGACTGTAAAAAAGGTTTTTGTAAATGTCTAATCTTATTGTGAACAGGGTATACCTATATTATTATAAACGCGAAAGTTTGTTAGGATGGATGGTTGTTTGGTTCTCCTTAACGCTTTTATTCAACGGCTGAACGGAATTAGCTAATATTGATCAAGCTTTAACAAAGGGGATCATTTTTATCCCATTTTTTGCTCCCAGACCTTAATACTGAAGACTATGCAGACAAGGTCGCGAGCTGAAGCTTAGTTTGTCTTTAAAGTTCTCATCAAGTAGTAAATAGTTTAAATAAACTGAATAAAACTAAAGCAGGATGAACGTGAGTGAAATGAATATAATATATACATATATATTATATGGTTTGTGCAAGCCTAAGTAGTAACAGATGTTCACATATTTGATTTCGCAGCGCAGGTCGTCTGCATCTTTGATCTTCATTTCTATGAAATTACTATATCAGGATATGTTCTAGGTTCGGCAGCATGTTTCTTGTGTTCTTGGTAGCAAAATATTCCAAATGGCAACTTTGGGAAATTTTGGTACCTACTAAGAATTAGATAAACTTCGTGCATAATAAAAAAGCAATTTCGTGTAACGATCAATGTTGAAAATGGAAACCAAGATAACGTTTCTGTTATATTGAAGAGAAATCGAAGTGTTACTAATTTTGGACCCAAACCCTGACAGTGTTTACATCTTAATTTTTCAAGCTCTCCTAAAATATGACACAGACGAACAGACCGACAGTGCAGTTGCACCATAATTATTCCATTTTTACCATCTTAGTACGAAACCCAAAGAAAGATATCAGACCTAAGTCTTTTTAACCGACTCGATTACTCTGAGATTTATGATCCGATTTACGTGATTATTTTTTAGTTTGATGTGGAATAGTTGCCATTTGGTCCCATAAAAAATTAACATTGTTTGGCCCAGTAGTTTTTATTTTATGAACATTTTTCTATTTTTTAAATATTTATTTTTATGTTTGACCACGCATAACTTTTTTCAGTGTAGTCCGATTTCGATGATTTTTTATTTTATTGATAGTGTATTCCTCAAATTTGGTCCCATATAAATGTCAAGAAAATATTCCACCCCTAATGGTTGAAAATTAAGGGATGACAGATTTTTTTTTGGTGTCAGCGTTTCGTAATTTATTTCTATGATGAAAAGTAGGCACTAAAATGCGAAAAAAAAAAATTTAACAAAAAAGACAACCGCCTTCAAAAAGGAAAAAATAACTTTAAATTCGCAAGTCGGTGGCAATACAAAACAACACGCAAAACCCCGACTTGCGAATTGAAAGTTATTTTTTTCTTTTTTAAGGCCGTTGTCGTTTTTGATATTTTTTTTTTTTTCACGCTACATTTCATAACATAGCGATAAGGCTAGTATAGGCGGCCATTTGCAAACGCATCCGGGGAAGGGAATTTAAAAGATGGCTTCTTTCATTGAAATATTCATTGGTTTAAGATTTGCTGAAAATAAAGGTTTTACTGTTCAACTTATCATTTTCTTTGCAACGTGAATAAGCGTTTTCGCTTTTGAGCTCGTTTCGATTTGGCCGACCTTATGCCAACAATATGGCACGTTTTTTGTGCTCTAGTCTGATTTTACGTTAAATTACTCTGCATGATATCTATGCCTATTAATTTAATAAAGCTGAAGAGTTTGTTTTTTTTTGTTTAAACGTGGCTTTATAGCTTCTCTATCCTGGTGCGATTCTGAACATTCTTTCACTAGGAAGCTATTTATCCCTGAGTGCTGTATTTAATTACCAAAAAAAAAACACATAGACGAAGACGCACGTAAAATCTAGTCAAGTCATGATAGTCAAGTATATTATGATATTCTGTCGTCATCCATTAAAATTTTCACCATAAAAGAAGTTGGAGAAGCAGCCTATGCAAGAAAATATGAAAGTAAGGAAGACAATTCAAAGGAAGAAAACTTTGCTGTGCACGTAACAGTAGGTACACTGTGTTTGCAGCATCAAGTCTTAAGTAACACCCCTCGTTAGTGGCGTCCCTCTTAAGTGCAGAGAGCGTGATAATACATATGCATATGACATATAGGAAGCTATGTATCTACGAACCGAACATGCACTTTCAAGCACACAGAGTCCTCTCTGAAGTTTTGAAATTATTGTCACCTCTCGAAAATGCACACACGAACACGACACTTTATTGAAGTGTGGACGTGCATCAAGTATCACATGAACGTGCTTAAAACAAGCAGTTAAAAGTTACGAAACTTTATGAGCATTGCTATCTCCACATACATAAATGACAATTCTATGACCATCCGTACCGTACCATATTTTTAACTTACACAACTAATGAGTACAGTAAAAAGCAGATTTCTTAGCCAATAGCGGCTGCCTATTCTTACGTAAAGGAACTTTCTAATGACCAGAGCAAAAATGTGACGATCACCCATTATTTGTAATAAAAAGAGTTAACGATAGTTATGCACGATAAAAACGCTATCAACCACGGGGTTCGGTATAGTTATAATAGCAACTAGATTGTCAATTACGATAGTGAAGCCACGTGATGGTAATTGCACATGAAGTACCGCGGATCGTGATGAAAGTGGACATATTTAAAATCAGGTCATCGTTTCACAGTTTTATGCTTTATTTTGCGCAAAGACAGGAACGCTGCGCATTTTTAAAAGGCTTGTGTTTAAACACCGCCCAAAAAAGTACCTATTTTACTACCAAAAAAATTCTAAACGGTTACCAAAATGGATAAATGGTCACCAAATAACGTTTCGTTAAAGTAGTCTGGGATTGAATAATGTATTTTGGATGACGTCTTACTATTTTGGAGTAAGATTTTTGGTAGTAATATTAATCTTTGAGTTGGATAGAATTTGGTAACCGTTGATCCATTTTAGGAACCAAAAATAATATTTGTGCAAGGTTTGCGATTTTTCTGATGTTATTTCATTTATTTTGAATCATAATTATATACTTTGTACTAATACATATAATTTACTTTAATTTAATAAACAACTCCAAAAAAAAAAAAAACAATTGAAATATAAAATACTTATTATTATTATTATTATTATTATTATTAAAAGTTGGTGCCTAGGCTTAGAGTCTTAAAAATATTTTTGGTAACCGTGTAAATTATACCCTTTTAAAACTGGAAAAATGTGAGTCGGACTTCGAAGGGTTCCTCATCATCGTAAAATATTTAGCAACGCTACAGACAATCGTTTTTTTTTTTTTCTTTTTTTGTTATTGCGCCCATTACCTTAATATTATTACAGGGCTGTATCTTTTAAACCATAATGGACGGACAGACAGACAGCAGAGTCTTAGTAATGGGTCCCATTTGGCACCCTTTGGGTATACCTAAAAATTAACGCCCATATAAACTTTTTGCACATTAAACCTTCTCCCTCAATATGGCATCCATGGCGTACTACGTCATTGACATCAAACGAAGCTTATAAATATTGTGAAGATAGAGAAGTGAGCAAGATACCCTTGAAACCCTTGGGGCATCTTATCGGTAACTGAATTGCTCTCTATTTAATCGAAAAGGGATGATGAACTCTTGCAAATTTATTTACTCTATGTTATGCGTAAAAATCCATCGTCCGTCCATTCCATTTTGAAATAGAACGTATAGAGCTGCATTACTGCGGATTTCAAGTGTACTCTATGCTTCGTTCTAAGCGAATACAAAGCAACTGCGAATGATGGCTCTAAGCCGGCTATTTTAATGAGACCCCAACACCTATGGGGCAACTTCCTGGTCAACGGTCTATAGCGCTGGACATGCTTTATGGGTCACGCTTAACGAACTACAGCGACCCATTTTGCTCGGACCATATTTCGGATATCGGATATCCCTGAGCTATTTTTGTTCGTCCCTTTACGCAAAATTCTATCTTGGCATTTGTGGCCCTCGCATGTCGTTTAGGTTCATATTATGATATGTTTTTTGGTACATTACATCTTATTCTTGACTCGATATGAAATAAATTGGGTTCTCATTTCTATTATTATAAGTAATAGGTTTACTTTGTTATTATTGGAAATAATGGCGGAAATATTATTATCTTTATCATTACTGTCTTTATATTATTGGTCTAGTAAAATGACAAGGAAAAAATGGTAATTACGTAGGTAGGTACCTACTTACTTACTTTCAAAGGAGGATGGCGAGGCTGGCCCCACGTAATTTAAAAATTAACGGAGCACCGTGCTCGTACTAGTTTATACTAATTATAGTAACAAGTTTATAAGAGTTCTATATAAAAAATATTGAGTTACTAGAGAATGGGAATTAAAAGTTATTAATGATTTTAGTTTATTAAAAAATAAGTATCGTGCAGTTTCCGAACGCAATGTTTTTTACGAATTACATTGATACATTCCAATCTACACTACTGATTTACCCTCTTAAAATACTTAAGTACGTTTTCGCTTGGCAGATTTCCTTTTTATTTTACTCACATCTTGTTAAATAAACCAATAACGTATAAAACGAAACATAAATACTGTTATAAACAGTACGTAAAAATAATATAAATTATTTTAACAGTAATGAAAACATGGAACGTAAAAATGGAACGTCAGTGTCGAATTGTCATGTCATTTGATGTCATTGTCAATTCATTCCATTGTTTGTGTTTAACAGCTAACGTGGGTGGGATTCTAATACTATTTTAGCGATTTTGTGGATTCTTGACAATTTGGCTTTACCTTTAGACTGACGACCGACTTGCAAGTGATTTGGAATTTCTCAACGGTTAAAATGCGTTGTGTTAATAATTGAGAATTGCTCGCTTACCGAGACATCGTTTGTCTGATGAACGTGATCAAATAGTTGAAAGAGTACAGAAATGGGTGTACCCGCGTGATGTAAGTATATTCATGTACTAATTTGTTTAATTTCATGAACACAAATCATACAAATATAAAATAAATGGAGCAAGCAAAAGTAGAGATTTCGTATACAAATATATAGTTTCGTATATAATACTCTTATCATAATTATGCTCTTCCTGCTCGTCTTGCAGTATTGGGCAACACAGGAGCATCTCTTAATCTTCTGAATATAATAACAACCTGAAGTATTTTATAATACTGCAGATTACGGTCAGTGGGTCGTCTTAGGTACTGCTTGTGGTGCACAATATTAATAACATTTTAAAATAAAATACTGCACCGGTATCAGGACCCAAGCTACCAATGGTAAGGGCTCCAGAGAGCAGAATCTCCTAACAATGTTGTATGACTAGGTGTACCACTGATGATGTACAACTTCGCAGGCCAAGTCAAGATACTTGATTAGAAGAATATTACTATTTTTGTATAACCACACTGCTAGCGTAATAACCTGATGGATAGAGTTTTTGGATAGTCTGTTCTTTAATCTACTCAGTATGGGTACCTGTACCACACATGCTTTGGCAGCATTGAATGTGGTAGTCACTTTCTTAATCCAGAAGCAAAACATGATTATAACTTAGCTTGTAAACATTTTTTGTGTATAAGGATACACAAAAAATGTTTAATAAACCATAGTATTAATATTTTTAGGTAACTGGAGACAACTATATTTGTCACTCATGTTGGGAGTTGATAAATAGTAACCCAAATGATGGTCCTGAACATGAGACCCAACCACAACCTGGCCTTCGTGATGTATGTGCTGGATGTGGCAGATAGATTTTGAGAATCAGGAGCAGGCTAGTTGTCCGACCAGAGATGTCTGAAAGGGAAACCCGAATAAGAGACATTGTATCGGAATGGATAAGGCCCCGCCAGGTTGGTAATGAAAACAATTTATATAGGGTTACTGGTAAGCATAAGGTAAGGTTACTGTCAAGGTCTCATCACAAGTGGGCTTTTTGGATGCCAACCTTACCAGTAACCCTATAAACATTTAATATTACAAATAATGATATGAAATCCTAATATATTATTATTTTTGCCAACATTTAACTTTTATTGTTTCAGTTAACCTTAAATGAGGACATATGTGTGCCATGCTATTTACGGGCACAGAGAGTGGTGGACAGTTCTTATAGAAGTTCTGCTGTGGTTTCACCTTCTGCAATCAGTCAACCAACATCTTCTCAACAGACAGAGCAAACGGTGGAAGTTGAAGAGGTTGGTCCATCAACATTAGGAAATCCATTAGTGGAAACATCTACTGAACAAATATTGCCCACAAGAAGAATATCTGACACAGCAGAGGGTGAAGAGGCTAGTCCATCCACCTCAAGACGTCCATTACAGGAAACTTCTGCTGAACATATTATATTGCCCACGTTGAGAAGAGCGGCTGATACAGCACGGCGCTGCTTGTTTTTGGAGTGCAATGATGCTGAAAAGCGACATATACCTGATGGGCTCAGAAAACGAATTATAAAGGATTTTAATTTCTATATTCCTAGCAATGCTAGAATTTGCAATTTCCACCTAGGTAACTATTTATTTGGCAACCACCCATTTATTCTAAGTGCCCGAATTAAATCTAGGCATATAGGTAGCAAGTCCTATTATACATACATCGCACTAGATAGGAGGCTGGAGGGGCGAAATGCCATATTAGGATACTATTGTTATTGCCCCGTGGGAACATGGACAGTGGGCTGTTGCTCTCATGTTATGAGCATATTGTGGTAGATGGGCTATGCCAGACACCAGAGGTATGTCGCTGCACCAGCTGCCTTCTTAGATAATCTTTTAATTAGATAAATCAATACTTACATACTAAAAAAAAAATATCCAAGATTCACAACAATTGTATGTCTTCAATATTTTATAAGTCATTATAAAGTAAATAAAAGCGATTTCTTTAAAATATATTTTTATTTATTTAACAAACCTCTAGTTTCAAGCAGAGCAAATATGCTTATTTATATTATATTCTAGGAGATCTAACAACTGGACTCCTTATCTAGTCATATTGTGTACCTTTACCACTTTAAAAAGTTATTACTATTTTATGAACCTTTTCGTAACGAGGGTTGATGTCTGTAAACCTAGCCAAACCCCTGAGCAGCATAGATTGTGTGAAAGATGATAGGTATGGTAGGTAGTAAGGGGGTTAATGCTAAGATGATGGCTTGTAGAGATGTAGATATGGAAGAGGACATACTGTGCCGATGGATTGGAAAGAGCAATAGGATGATGCTGAACTACATGTTAGCTAGGTTTAACCTGACCACAATCTAGTTTCTGGACAAGTAATGGGAGGACACCCTAGAAAAATCCACTGAAAATATTAGTGATGTCCTTAAAAAAGTCAGGCGCAACGCGCGGACGTATGTTCGTGGATGAAGTAAAAGAAGTAGATACCTACCTATTACGAATCGTAGCAGATGGCGTTCTGTAGTTTCTACCTACCCTCACGGGATATAGGTGTGAATTTAAGTAAATATGTATGAATAAGCCATTCTACTACTGAATAATAGGCCATTATGTACATGCCCAAAGTACTTTAAGAATATTTTAGGTTATAATCTTCTACCGTTCATATCTTTTTTCTCCCATCTTCTATAACTTACTTCCCATTTGCTTTTTGGTTAGTCTTATGTCGTTCTTTAACAATTCATAAGTTTCTATAATGTATGCTACTCCTAACACTGGGTCCCACAATACATGTAGTCTCGCCATTCTCCTTTGTTTATTATATCTAGGTGTCCCTAGGCGAAACACTCACACAGGCATGCGCAAAAATAAAATCTGATACAACTATTTAGATAGATCTTAACCTCAAGTTTTTTATTGCTCTGAGATCATAACATACTTTTTTTTTGTTCCTAGGTCCCCAGAAGGTGAAGAGAGTGATAAGAACACAAGCGATGGAGTTAACAGGATACCTCCGCATTGTCACATTACTATCAAATGTACTAGAGAGGTAAGTACACAAACCCAGGTTTTCCATAGACACCTACTCATATACCTGAGGCACGTGAAAGGAGCCTCCCCGAGCGACGTTACTCATAAATTGTATTGCGATTCCAATCGTCCGACGCACCTTGGATAGCTAGGCAGCACAATCCTTTCACCACGCTGGTAAATCCAAAAGGCAATCCTGAGAGCCATGACCAACGGCCCTTTTTAGGGCCAAATAACAAAAATGCCCACTTTACGAATACTCACCTGAGGAGGTGACTCCTCAAATAAAATCCATCCAACTCGATCCTGGGCCACTCATATCCAACTGCTACATATTACAAACCCCAAAGCATAATGGTTTCTGCTTGTCTACCTTCTTCTGTGATATGATAACCCATAACTTACGAAGGATCCAGGGCTGATTTGATAACATTTTTTATGAGATTTCATCACGGTCACGGTTGACTAAGCTCCGTTTTACTTTATATCTTTAGATTAACATGATATTGCTTCTAATATACTGACCTACATTTTAGTAAGTTTACTTACAGGAAATTTGACTGTGTTGACTTAATAAGTCTTACACAAATGCTAAAACTTCTAGGCTTCAGAATTTAGTTGCTGTTTATGGTCTACATTGTAAACTCCATTGTAATCACTTACATACATTTTAACAAACTTAATAAATGTAGGTATAACGGTATAACAAATCTTGAAAGTCTAATTTAGACAACTTCAAATTGTCACAACGATTTGAAACTTTGGAAATGAAAATACACTAAAGCCATTGAAGAGTACCTAGGTACAAATTAGGTTATTTGTACCTAGGTACTCTTCAATGGCTTGTAGTAAACTCCTCGAGTTCGGGCTCATTTGGTTTATATTAACGATTCATATTTTTCGTGTGTGATAAAAGCGTGTTTTTTTTAGTTTCTTTCCCTCCCTAGATTGCAGGGTTCAACGGCCTATCAGAAGCCGTTCGTCGTCTAGACTTCTCATCGGCCGTACGTGATGTTCGCCGGTTCAACTATATCTGTGCGTTGTTGGAACTGCTGGTCGGCGGTCAGAGATTGACACATCTGCCCGGCGCTGCGCAGAAACTGTTATTGTCCATGTTGGAGCAACTTGCTGATCAAGGTACTAACAGTATGCAGACCCACCTGCTACTAAATATGTATCTAGTGATTTTCAACATAAGGATCAATTTATTTAGGAAATTAAAGCCATTAGTGTCTAAAAACTACACAAATCCTATCAAGTTAAAATCATTTTTGGTCCTTAATGTAATCTGATTCAGCAGTTAAAGCTACTCGCATAGCCACTATTGGAAGGAAACGTTATCCAGTTTATCCCAGGTCTTAACTTCATCATTAATTCCAGTGGCTACCTCAAAACACAATCTAAACGCTCTCCGCGCGCTAGTGATGTCGGTATCATCAGCCCGTGAGTCAGAAAGACGCTCGTGTTGGGGCCGCCCGCTCGGCTCGCGAGCTCTCTGGGGACACCACGACCACGCCATCGCGAGGATTAACCGCATCGCCAACAGTATTAGGATACAAGAGGTATGTTGGTATCTATCTGAAGACTGACGTCGCTGAGCGCGTGAGACGATAAGACGACGATAGAAAAGCTAGGATTTAGGGCATGCCTCACCACTAAATCTATTTTTATGGCGTAGGTTTTTGCCCAAGGTACCCTATAAGCTTGGGTAAAAAACTCACTCCATAAAAATAGATTTAGAAATGAATAGTTTTTTTATTTTTTTATTCTCAGCCATGAGATACCTTGTGGGTTAACCCTTTATAACCCAAAAGGTATCTCAGAGTTGAGAATCATAGGTTTCTCTAATTATTATCTTATTTTTTCCTTCCTGTCTTTAACATGTTTAAAAAAAGCATTCGTAAATTAAAATATTATGAGTATTTTCTCTTGTAAATATCATAAATCGTACAACAAAAACAAAAGCTCCACGTTATTTCGGACACCAATTGGACAATCTATCTTGCGCAATCGCCAGGGTACCGCTCATTTAGTGCTATTTTCTGTTAAGGGCATTCTGGCGTGGCTCCAAATGGTCTGAGCACTCAATGTGCGGCCGTTTGAAGTACATTCGTAGTTAAATCAAGATCTACGTTACAAGTAACAAAGTGATTTGTTTTCAGCCGGGACCAGAGGTAGTGCCTAAGCTTCACGATCTGCCTGAGGAGTGTATCAGAGAAATTCTATTGAGGATATCGGATCACAGGGATTTGGATGTAAGTAGAACTGTATCATAGGTACCAGTCTGAAGTGTTTGCAGTACCCGGGGTTCAATCTACTTGATTAAAACATAACTTCTTATTTTATATTAAACCCGTCTGCAAGGCCTCTTGGCGGACTATCAGTCTTTAATCCAATTTTGGAAGAATTTATGTCTTAGAAATATACTTACCTACTAATAACGTTCGAGTCTCTACAGTAGGTGTTATGGACCTTAGGGCATGTTTTAATCATCTTAATTGCGGCCTATGGAATGAACCCAGATGTTGCTCTTCCATCAACATTATAGTTTGATCCTGAAAGAAAGCTCTGCAACACCATTGTATTACATATTATTTGCAATCTTTGTAGACCCTAAGTATGTACAATTTTGAATTTATAGAAATCCAACGTTTTAATGTCCCTGCAGCTGAATTATTACATTACTAGCTTCTTTTATATTACCTCTTACAAACAAACTTTCATCGTCATCATGTCCCACTGCTGGGCATAGATGTCCCCCAAAGACCTCCTGTGTTGATCTCGCGCCCCGTTCATTCAGCGGCTACCCGCGGCTCGGACCAGGTCGTCAATTCACCTTGTCCAGGTTTCTGGCTTTTTATTTAAATATTTTGACTTTCTCCGTAGTCGGCGTCATCGGCGTGGACAGTTATGGCATCAGTGTGCTCGGAACAGCGCATCTGGCGTGAGCTGGTCAACTTCCACTTCACTCAGCAGCAAACTGACGCTGCGCTGGCAAAGAACAAGGAGGAGGTCATTGATGAGAAGAATTTCGATTGGAAGAAACTCTTCCATCAGCTCAGGAAGTAAGTTTTTGATGATGTATTGAGTATAGGAAAATCGTTTTATCCTGGCTTAAAGTGTAGGTATGTACATTTTCTAGCATTCAACTTCATTTCAAAAACGGAAACAAAGATCGTTAACGTCTTAAATGAAAAAGGTTATGTAGTTTTTGTAAAATTTCCTACGCATAGGATTAGAAATTGCCATGTTAAGACAATTTTTCTATAGAAATGCGAAAACACTTAGTTTACTGAATGCATTTGTTCAGTTGCGTTTTTTTTATTAGCCCCCACAGATATCTAAAAAACACTCAACAACTTCTTTCATAAATCTATGTTAGCCCGTATGTAATGTAATTTATTTAAATCATCTTTGTATGCCTGCACACATAATAATTTTTCCGTGTGTACTTACGACGTTTAAAAAAGCGTAGTAAAAGAAGTATTAGTGATGAAGGGTCATTTTTCGTAATCCGCTCCTTTTATAAACAAAATAAACTCGAACAATATAGTTTTATACTGTTTGAATTTTATTTGTCAATGGTAGACAGAAGATATCACTGACTGTGCTCTACCATTCTAAGAGCACTTTCTTAACTAATTATACCCTTTTTCAGGATGTACGGACTACGTGAAGACGCACAATTTGCTGAGACCCTCTCCCTATGTCGCCACTGTAAGTGCCTGTTCTGGTGTTCGCTGGGCCACCCGTGCATCGCGGACCAGTGCCCCGAATACCGCGAGCGACTTAAGGAGGCCGGCGGACCTCTTCCCCCGCACCCCGTCCCGCCCGCAGCCTTCCTCAAGTTCTTCTCACTGTAGACCACTATCGACACTCTTCGACTGCAGGCTTACCGTGAACTCTTATTTGACAGTTATCTATTTGCTTCAGTAGCTTAGGAACCGCATTGCAGGTAAATCAAATGTATGTAATTTTGTGGCCCCTGACCACAGCTCCTGGTTTTATAAAATATCTGGTGACGTTTTCAATATCGTTGCGCCTCATGACAGTGCTCTTTTTCCACATTGACTACTGTGGTGGGGAACATTTTACCGTGAATAAATGCTGAAAAATCGCAATCTATGTTCTGCTAAAGATACTAATATCAGTATTCATATGTACAAATAGTCGATTTCAAGTACATCACTAATACAAGTACCTAACTATTGCATGTGTAATAAAAAAAAACACAATTTCACAAAATTATTGGATAAAAATCTGACATTGATAAGCCTACTAAATGAGATTGAATAATACATTGGTGCTTTATCCAGTATTTTTTTAAACATGGTAGCAGCCTTTATTATTAAAACAAAATCAATGACTGACTAAGATCTCGGGCGTCAGGCCTACTTTAAAATAATTTCAGTGCTTTTCATAAGAAATGAATTACTTAAATTGTAAGTATGTATGTACTAATACGTAGTGTGGACGGCAAAAGATGATTTCGACTTTATCTTACAGGGATGGTTAATGTCAATCCTTGACTTGATGTGTGCAACTAAAAATATAATGGCGTAGATATTTTAGGGACTTGTGTCAGACCTAGTTGGTCTGATGGTACAGACAGCGTCATCAACTCCTAACCCCCTTTCCGTAGAAATTTCAATGCGTGGGGGGTAAGCAGTTGATGACGCTGTTTGTACGTGTATACCTATTACTTTTGTCGTGTATACTTTTTTAAAGAACATAAAAATACATGTAATGAGAAATGCTACTTTTATTATGTAATTGACTAATAAAACTTTTAAATTAAGGATAAAATTCCTTTAATTAATTTTGTAACTCATTTTAACATTTACAACTATGGTTTGTGATCTATCGCGAAATGAATCAATGTGTTCGATTGTAGCTATTTTCTATTAATATTGAATTTTTTAATGTAATGACATTTTATAAGTAGTAAAATAGAAAACCTTGTTTTGTATTATTACAGCTATAAGTATTTCCAGCCAGTTAAAGGTGTTGCCATGCTAGAGTATTTCTAGTACAAATATGGTATATTCAAGAACTTCCTAAAAAATGGCAACACTTCCAGTGAATGTGAACCAAAAAACATTTATACTTGCTTTGTTTGTTATATAGGATTTGTAATGATAATATGTTAAGGGATTGTTTTGTTCACCTATTTTGTTTGCGCACGCACTTAATGCTTAAATATTAAAAAAAAAATATTAAGGCTTTATAAATATAATAAAAAAAGTATGTGATAATTCCAAAACGATATCAGTTTAAGTGTGTTCTAATTGGTATTTACTATTTATCTATGTGTGTTGTTTGTTATGTTTAAATGGTTTTTATTTAAGTTTTAGTTGAAAAATATAAATCAGTGGTAGCCAAGTCTAGATACGGTCTATAAAAAAACCAGGCTTCAATCAAGAAGCTTATAGGTAAAAGTGGAGGCAACATTCTAAATACCTAAGTGAAACCAACTGTAGGCAGACACTCTCTTTCTGAATGCATACATAAGAACGAGACAGTGATATGTGTTTTCTTTATATTATGTATGCATTCAGAAAGAGAGTGTTGCCCACAGTTGGTTTCACTTTGATGTCCAGTGTTGCCTCCACTTTTACCTATAAGCTTCTTGGCTTCAATGCTGTTTTAGAATATAACTTACAGCTAGGTGGGTTACAATTGTAAAAAAATCGTAATAAATTTAAAATAAACAAAATTGACTTGGCTGTAAAACGATTAAATATTTTAATGCTATTTAAACTATTAGTTCCTTTGCTTTGAATTAGTCTAACTAACATAACGGCTTACAATTGTATTACCATGACTTAATTGCTTTTAAATTGTGTGCTTGCATTTAATTCACACACTACACATTGATTTGAGATTATTTAAACTACTTACATTACAATCTACGACTGTGTAGAGAGTACTTTAATATCAATGATAATCTATCATTATGATCTTGTAGATTAGGCATACTAGTTGAATTTGTGCAAGAATTTGACAAGACCTTTTGCCTTATAGGGTCAGTATACATTTAAGCAGGTTGGCTTACTCGGTTGGGTATTGAAAATGCCGACACACTTATGTGTATACAATAATTTAAGAGAAAGACTTGACCTGTCAAATTCTGCAACACTCACTCAGTATTTATATCACAATATTAGTAGTTTAGTAGACATAAAAATATTCGTAAAATAGTAAAAATACAATATGAGTGTCCAGCTAATAGTTCTATAAGAAAGCAATATTTTATTACAAATTGATAGTTGCATGTATTGAACTAAATTATTATTATAAGGACATTTTGCAAGCTAACTTCAAAAATAAAACTGTTGTATGAGATTCTTTAGGCCTAAAGTACTTTCAAAGTTCTATCCGTCACAGTTGTAAGCGGGCGGGAATCTGAATGCAAAATTATTTACTAAGTCTGACATTAGGTAAAATGTGTTGTAAACTGTATTTATTGGGATGCCAGCTATTAAAAACACACGATTATTTTTTTATGGTAACCTATCAATCAATTCTACATTGCTATCCAATGCAGGATTTAGGCCTCTCCCAAAGGATGCTAAATACATCATGATGACATAATATGCATTTATTCATGCAAGGGTTTTCATGTAGAATTTATTTATTGTGAGAATACATGAAATTCAATCAATTGGTGTTATTGGTAGCTTGGCTCCTATAAATTCAGTCTATTAAAATGTTCATTGTATTGTGGTAGTGTAGTTGTTGATATTGTGATATTTTAAGATAAATTTTATGATTAATGATATAATAAGCACTCAATAGTCCCAAGAAGCTAACCCTGTGTAGAGTAGACGCATGGAGTAATGAACTACAGGAGGTGCAATACAATGAAAAATCTTACATCTGGGCATAGAAAAACAAATAATACCTTATTTAGACAAAAACATAACATCACATGAAAGTGAACTTTATGTAGTTCATTACATTATATTAGGCATTAATTTTATTATGAAAATGCAGCTTATAAAAACCTACTCGCTTAAGTCATCTTTAGTTAATCTGTGATCAGCTTGATGTTTTACACAATGGAATTGTTTTTTTTTCTGATTTGTGTTCTCATTATGGTACTTTATAATGGTATTTTGAAATAAAGTTATTTTGAATAAGAAAATGCAGTTTGAATTGCCCCTTTACGTAACAGTCTCCGCCCTCCTCTCCCCTTGACATGCTAAATGTAAAATAAGAGTTTAGTGTTTATCAGCATAAAAAATATGCCTTTAAAAGTCTTGGACTAGGGAATGTGCACTTTCTTGTTTTGTTACTGGTTTAGAGTAGGAAAAAATACGAAACAAAATGTAACTTACAATATCATATTTATCTGGAATTAATTTTGTATCCTAAAATTACAAACTAAACAGTCAGTGGGTCGTCTTACATCAAGCTATCTCACTTTTAGATTTCTCGCAATGTCTCACTAAATCTTTAAGTTTATATACCAAATCATGCAGCTGTTGACTTCCACAAGTGAACCTGATGTCATCACCGTCTGTCTTCAATATAACTGTGTATAACAAATTATCAGACCCAATTCCTGGAGTATTGGTCGTAACTTCTAGCTTCCATTCCACGTCTGTGATTTTAGGCAAAACGCTTGCATTTATGATCGTGGCTGGTTCCATAGTTTAATGATATTTATGCCAGTTAAAGGTTTTTTTACACTTTCTATTTTCAAGGTAAAAACATTAGAATTCTTTTTTCACCTAATGTAAATATTATTTTTGAAGGCACAAATGACAAGACAATCACAAATGTCAAAACTCAGAACCGTCAAAACTAAACTCCCAATTCAAGTATTCAACAAGGACGTCAAGGACAGGACAGCCAAGAAGCACAGGTAAAGAGGACAGCAGATTTTAGATTGACTATTTTTGACAGTCTTGAGTTTTGGTCTTTGTCACACCCAAGCAGAGGAAACTTCAGCGTGAACGGCTGGCCGCTGGAATGAACTGGTATATGACGTGTTGAGATATCGTTCACTCTTTTATAGAAATTGGAACATAGGATTTTGAGCAAGCTCTGTTCCATATTACACCCTGAAGTTCACACCTCATAAAAATACATAATCTAAGCTTTTGATTGACCGGGGCGGTGGAGGTGTAGAACCCACCCCTTGCGTGTCCCGGTCCCGCCTGGTGCAACAAAACTTACGGGGTCACTGTGGTTTACTTTTTACCCGTGTTCAGAATGGTAGTCAAAGTAGGTATAATTTAATAAGACAGGGGACAGACAGTCAGTTATCAAATGGCGGGCTCTATACGTATTTATTTCATCATTAATATGAAGTAAAACAATATAAGTGCGTTTCCCCTTAGAAACGAAACGAAACGACGAAACGACGAAACGTTCAACGAACGACGAGACCAAAATGCAAATGGGACAAAATATTTTTAAATGTCTACGATTTTATTTATTATTTTCCCCGTTAACCATTGATCTCCGATTCTCCGCAAATTTAAGCTTAACGTGGAGATCTCGAAAAATACGATGCATCTGAAAAAAAAAATGGACTGCCAACTCGACGGCTCTTGCTTCAAGCATGCAGCACACAAACAGGCATGCAGCATGCAAGCAGCAAACAGCATGTCACAAATTTTCTGATTGATTTCCAAGACACATCGATTCTTGAATAGTTTAAAAGAACAATGCTCAGAAATGTACGGTCCCCTTCCGCACTAAAACCTTTGCCCTTATGCGTAAAGCGTTTTCTTTTAATTTTAATTTTTTTTGGTTTCCGTCCGAAAAAAGTTATATCGCAGGCGGGCTAAGTTCGGCAGGGGCAAAGTTCGGCAGGGGTTAAGTTCGGCAGGGGGTAAGTTCAGCAGGGGGTAAGCTCGGCAGGGGGTAAGTTCGGCAGGGGCTAAGTTCGGCAGGGGTTAAGTTCGGCAGGGGGTAAGCTCGGCAGGGGCTAAGTTCGGCAGGGGGTATGTTCGGCAGGGAGTAAGCTCGGCAGGGGCTAAGTTCGGCAGGGGCTAAGTTCGGCAGTGGGTAAGTTCGGCAGGGGGTAAGACCGCCACCTGCGGCTAACACCGCCACCTGCGGCTAACACCGCCACCTGTTGCAAATATCGCCACATGTTGCTAGTATCTCCACCTGTTGCTAATATCGCCACATGTTGCTAATATCGCCACATGTTGCTAATATCGCCACCTGCGGCTAACACCGTCACCTGTTGCTAATATCGCCACCTGCGGCCACCGCCACCGGTTGCAAATATCGCCACCTGCGGCCACCGCCACCTGTTGCAAATATCGCCACCTGTTGCTAATATCGCCACATGTTGCTAATATCGCCACCTGCGGCTAATATCGCCATCTGCGGCTAACACCGCCACCTACGGCTAACACCTCCACCTGCGGCTAACACCGCCACCTATTGCAAATATCGCCACCTGTTGCTGATATCGCCACCTGCGGCTAACACCTCCACCTGCGGCTAACACCGCCACCTGCGGCTAACACCGCCACCTGCGGCAACCCCGCCACCTGTTGCAAATATCGCCACCTGTTGCTAATATCGCCACGTGTTGCTAAGTTGGGTAAGTTCGGCAGGGGGTAAGCTCGGCATGGGCTAAGTTCGGCAGGGGGTAAGCTCGGCAGGGGCTAAGTTCGGCAGGGGCTAAGTTCGGCAGTGGGTAAGTTCGGCAGGGGGTAAGCTCGGCAGGGGGTAAACTCGGCAGGGGCTAAGTTCGGCAGGGGCTAAGTTCGGCAGTGGGTAAGTTCGGCAGGGGTTAGTTCGGCAGGGGGTAAGACCGCCACCTGCGGCTAACACCGCCACCTGTTGCAAATATCGCCTCATGTTGCTAATATCGCCGCCTGTTGCTAATATCGCCACATGTTGCAAATATCGCCACATGTTGCTAATATCGCCACCTGTTGCTAATATCGCCACCTGCGGCTAACACCGCCACCTGTTGCTAATATCGCCACATGTTGCTAATATCGCCACATGTTGCTAACACCGCCACCTGTTGCTAATATCGCCACCTGCGGCTAACACCGCCACCTGCGGCTAACACCGCCACCTGTTGCAAATATCGCCACCTGTTGCTAATATCGCCACCTGCGGCTAACACCGCCACCTGCTCCTAACACCGCCACCTGCGCCTAACACCGCCACCTGCGCCGCGCAAAAGATATTCGCGGACACCTCCGTGTCCCGTAAATAGTAGATTATTTGGCACAACTCACAAGTTAGAAAAAGTACCTACTAGGCTGTCATAAATGTTAAAAGGTTAAGAGGTATTTCAACAATTTTATTCGAGACACAAATCTTCAACTTTGTTTTTTTTTCCTATAATATTTTAAAAATATTATTTTACTAGCACTTTCCCCGTGCATGTAGCTTTCGATTGGTGAAAGAATTTTTGAAATCGGACTAGTAGTTTTTGAGTTTATTCGTTACATACAAAAATACAAATCTTTCCTTTTTATAATATTACAATACATATTATTATATATATTATGTATTATTTTTACATACTTAAAATTAAATGGTACAACAATAAATAAAATGGCATCTAAAATCCTCCGCTTCACCGTCCACTGCCCAAACTCAATACTGGCTGTACTTTTCCTTTATTTTAGGAGGAGGTTTGGGAAGGATTTGGGGGGCTGACTAAAGCCACGTTTTATGTTATCGTCTCGATATTATTTAAGACTATAGCACACTATAGTATCTAATTTTACTTTTCTGTGCTTGCTAGTGGAACTACACAAGACAGCCCACTTATTATAATTTTGTTAGATAGTGATAGTAGCCAGAGTACTTTGTAATATTATAATTACGCGATTGGCACAGCAAAAATGTCGGAAATTTCATAGTAAGCACCAGTAGGCGATGCTTTGACGTCTCGACGCACTCCCAGGGGATTCACTAGGTAATCGAAATAAAACGAAAATGTATTACTAAATTGTTAGTATATTAAACAACTTTATGAAAGTTGTAACATTGATTTCTCATCAAAAATATAAATCTACACTTAAATATAACAGTTACAATGTCACAATGGCAAATAATGTTATTTGGCCGTGTTATAAGGCACATTTTACAATAGCGTTAACAAAATTAGTTTGACTACTACACTATGCATTTTATTACAGCGATTAATCTCAATGATACAAATTGCACAATGCTTACAGAGATTCTAGTGATGGCTAGTATCGAGACATTTAGAAGTATGTAGTCTATGTAGATACTAACGAGTATAAGTATTCAATGTTTTAACTGGGTTTCTCAGCCAGTTCTCATTCAGTAAAAGGATATTTTCCTGCAGGTTTTCTACGACTATTCAGACTCGCCTGAATTCTTAGATCTATTTCATATTATTTCTCTGGTTAATAAAATTCACATAGCACCGATTTAAATATTAGCAAGACACTTATCTGTAAATATAATTTAGTAAAGATACTACGAAACCATAATTTAGCATACCTATTTAATATTATTCAAAACCAAAAAAGTACTTTTTATTATTAGAACACAACCTAAGTACTAAACAACACTTAAAATACTGGCAGTTAAAAAAGATTTTAGTGATGTTTAAATACAATTATCTTTTTAAATAAACTTTATGTAAATAAAAGAACCATCTACAGTAAACAAATAATAATTGACACTCACAACTATGATTGCAATGTAACAGATGGTTTTAAAATAAACATATTTTTTATACAGAATTAATAAAGGTATGAAATTGATTAGGAAGTGATTATAAAATCTTAATGTTAAATTAATGGCACCTAATCATATTTTTAATATTGTACATTATAATTTCATATTGTACATTTTCTTTCGCAAACAACTAGAGAATATTTTCAAGAACTCATTGATTGTTCTAAAGTTGATGGCATGAACTTCTACTTTATTTTTTTTATTTATAGGAGCCCCTACCTTTTAAGCCCTTCAATTGACAGTAAAAAAATACTTAATAAATAATATAAAAGCCAAGATATTGTACGACGGTTTTCGTAAATAAGAATTCATAAATATTAATTACACCTGGAACCCTTTTTAATTGATTCCAAGTAAAATTTTAGTTTACACAGGTTGTATATTTGAAAAATCTTTAGGGTGGGTTGTGTCAGGTCATAAAACAATGTAAAAAAATATAGTATAATAATTGCTGAATTCGAGTTCGGCGGGGTTCGGTTCAAATATACAACTAGTATAAACTAACTAACTTCCATCAGAACAATATATAAAAGAAAGCTTTTCAATTTGATTCACATCAGCGTTTCATCTTCTCCAGGATTGGTATGACCATCTCGAAGGTGGGTCGTTTACCTGGATCTTCGTTCATGCAGATCTTTATCAGTTTAGCGATGTGGGGAGATATGCCTGGTGGGATCGTGACGCGGAGCCCTTCCAGGGCTATCTTCATGCCGCATTCCATTGGAGATAGGTCGGCGAAGGGAACCTAACAAGAAAAATACGTATATGATTAAACTTGTTAGAGAGTTTTTTTCTAATATTCTCGTTGCGTAAAAACTGAAATCTATCATGAAAAAACCATATTGGTGATTGAAATTGAACATTTAATTAGTTCTTGTATAAAACACTTGGACAATAAATTAGGGTGTGAATTGAGCAATCCACTTTGAACATTCAGGTAATCAATGCTCATGCCTTTTCATGGCATTTGTGATACAGGGTAATCCTAGTATGGGTGCCAAAGCACTACTTTGACACTTAAGCGCACATCTAAATATATAGGGCGACTGGTAATTAGTGTACGATACTTAAACACGTGATTGTGTTCATGATAACAAACCAGTTTCCCGAAGAAATTTTCTTTTTTGTACTGATTCACTTTAGGTCACAGGCGTGCGCACGCGTGAATTACATATGACTGTTGTGTTATTATGATAAAAGTGAACCAGAACAAAAACATTTTTTCTTTGGGAAAGTTGTTTGTCACAACACAATCACGTATTTAAGTATCGTACACTAATTACCAGTCACCCTATATAAAAGTGAAAAGTCACTCACTCACTCATCGCGAAATATCGAAAACCGCTTGACGTATAAAGATGAAATTTGGCAGGGAGGTAGTTTATAGTTAGTAGACGTTCGCTAAGAACGGATTTTGCGACAGAGCCGGTTTAAGAAGATCTAATGGCTCTCGCAAGTAAACACCGGGAACGAAGTCACGGGCAGCAGCTAGTTATGTATATTCTACAAAATAAGTATTTAAGAATATTAACCCTTTACCTTACCCTAGTCTATCAGGCCCTCGGGGAACCCTTTTAACTAGCAATAAGGATTTTTTTCTACAAGAGACGAGACATTTGCGCTGCAGTGGTAGAATAATATTAATATATTTTTATCATCTACCTCTCTAGTAGCAAGTTCCCACAGCAGAATGGCGAAGCTCCACATATCGGCGGCCTCTAGGTTGCGCTTAGCGGGAGGCTTCTGTAAGGCTTCGGGCGCCATCCACGCGGGAGCATACACGCGGCCCTTCTCTTGGAACGAGAACTTTGAGTCCGCCATGTTGATACGGGCGGTTAAGTCCTCGTCGATCTGAAATGTTGGTGTTATTTTCAGTAAGTATTTTTTATTTTAATAGTTACGTAAAAATAATAGTTTTTTTTGTATGAAATTAAAATAGTGATTTGTTTGCAGTGAAACGGTAATTATTGGTGCTGTTTTATAATAACTTGTATCAAGACAGAACTAACTAGTCTTTTCAAATATTTTTTTCCAATTCATATCATCAGCCAAAAATAACAATTCGAAAATACAGAATGTGCTATTGAAAATGTCATCAAACAATGAAGTCGTAGCTGAAATTAAACATAACATGTAAGCATTACAATTACTTTTTCTAAATCACATTGAAAGCTAAACTGTGAAAGTAAAACAACCAATCCTTTGGTCGCTTCTTTACTACCTATTTATTGAATTCAAAGCAACTAAAAATTAATTGAAATTTCAGGTATAAAATAAAGTGTTTTTTAGGTAAGTTGTGTCATGGAATTATTGGAAAATGTTGCCATCTTTAATAAAACTTTTTAAATTATAAATCTTTTTTATCACTGACACTGTGGTATGGTGGCTAGGAGCGTGCTACCCGCATGGGGACCTGATCCGCGGGCGGGTGAAAACACGCGAAAAGGGCCCTTATGAAAATAGTGTACCTCACCATAATATGCTTGCTGTTGAGTGCATAGGTGGGCAGTATCTTGTCAGTCTGCAGCGCGTGCAGGTAGCGCATGGCGCGCGCCACGTCGTGCGCGAGGCGCGCCGCCGCGTGCGCGTCCAGCACGAGCGCCCCCGCCCCGCCCCCGCCCCCGGCGCCCGCCCCGCCGTGCAGCAGCGCGTGCAGCGAGCCCCACGACATGTACTGAGAGATCACCACCAGAGACGGCGGGGACACGCAGCAACCCACCTGTGGGACACAGTTTCGTGAAGACCATACCGAATAGGGTATTACACCCATTTTTGAAAAGTGTCGCATTTAAATTCTGTATTGCTAATATGCCACAAAAAAAAAACACAAATTTTTTATTCAATCGATAAGTGCCATAAAAATGCATCTAAATTTTAATTTTTCAAATTTCGAGCGTAGTTTAACGAAAACGACGCCATATTGCTCTGCGGAAATGACGTCAGTTCGCTGGTTAACAAATGCGCTGATATCATACATAATAACCAAATGTAATTAAAATAATATTTTGTAATAGGTGTAGTAATTAAAAAAATACATTAGTTACGAAAACAATAAAAGTACAAAGCCGATCGGTTGACTGACAGTTGACATTTTTTAGTTTATACAGCCGTACGTCGTAACAATATGGCGGCTACGCTACTATTTCATGGTGTAATAAAACAGATAAAAAATGAAAACTTAGAATTGAATTTAAAAATTTATTTTGTTATATTATGAACTAAAAAGAACTTTTTGCCTAAGCTATCTCAATAGGTAACATATTTATAGATTTTTCCTCATATAGAGTAAAATACCCTATTATGCAGAAATTATGCCAAATAAAAAAAAACCTTCGTCAGTTATCACAAGTCTTAATTTTGTATGAACAACAAAAAAGCTTTTCGTCAAAATTGAATGTATTATGAATAATTATTGAATGTACAAGTAATACTTACAACGGGCAGTATATTAGGGTGTGAGAATATCCTGAGCTTGGGGAACTCCTCGTTGAAGTCTCGCTGTACGCGCGGCGTACACTCGCGAACGGCGAGGATCTTCGCCACGATGTCATTCTTCTGCCATCTACCGCGCCATGTCTCACCTGAAACAAAGTTCTATTAGTAACCATAAACAGTTCTGTTGAGATAAACACCATTTAATACGGAATTAGACAAAAAGCCTTATTAAATGTGACATTGGTTTTTATGGCAGTTTAGCAATAACCATTAGACGAGGGCCTCACTCAGCCCACATCAGATTTTTCACGTAATTTTATGACGCGCCGATGAAGTTTTAGTGCAGTTGCAGTTAAGTTCAAGTTTGAGTGATAAACGGTATTCTTGTAATCTTTAAACTGCGCGTAAGCTACGCGTAAACTGCACGTCCATTGTACGACAACCTGTAGATATTTTTTCCACAACGCTTCAAAAATTCAAGAGCCAGGTCCATCAAAACTAACCACCATATTGCCTTTTTTTTTTTTACCTTTGTCATCTTTGTGTCTGCTGTGTTTCTTTCTATCCACTTTTATATCTACCCACTAGCTGTTGAGTGTTATTTCTGCACTATTATTGTATTTTTATTATAGATATAATACTTTTGTTTTTTGCATGCTGTGTCTATCGCATTATATTGTACACTATACTTGTATCACATTGCTTGTATTGTTAGGATAAACAGTGTAACAATTGTAGATAGACCAATAAATAAATAAATAAATAAATAAATAAAACCAAACACTACCAAACTTACATATGGTGTAGCCACATGAGAGAAAAAATGCTTTCAGAGTGTTGTTGGGGTTGCCGCGCTATTGTAGTGCGTCACAAACGTTTCAATTGCGCGCGTTGACGGCTTCCACGCTTTAATGCGTAAGAAAGTGGCGTCATTATTTCAAAGACTGCGCGGTAGTACCAACAGCATTCTGCAGATGATTGCGTCCCGCCATGACTGTCCCATACAGGCACACTGGGTGGGAATAGTGACGGGACGATTGTAATTGTTTTATTTTCTGATATTTACATTATGTACCTACTAACATAGATTTAAGAGAATTGTTACTAACACATTTGGGGCGGGTCTGGGTCTATGCTTTAGCGGTTCTAGTACGGCATGCTTAACATGTTTAGCATAGATGCAGGCCCACCCTATTGCCTCCTTCAGAGGCGGTAGGGGGGCGTTGGTCTTGGGGGAGAGTGACAAGTTCGTTGCAAAGATCCCCAAGGCAAGTTCGGCGGACTAGCCTTCTCGAGGTTGCCAGCCCTGTTACTGGGTCTAGTTCACTAGGAATTAGACTCAAACCAAAAACACCGAGCGCGTTTGGTATATAATATATATAGTATATATCTATGTATGGTTTATAGTATTTTCTCCGTATATATAACCCAATAATCGCGGCCCCCTGTGACTGGGCGGCCGTGAGCTCGCCCCAAGAGTGTTGGCGAGTAGGGGATTAGTCACCTGCGCTAGGACCTGCGCAGTTGAGCGCCGTATGCAGGGATGAAGGAGTCCTGGGGGGTTGAGCCGATCGGCGCTGGTGGTTATGCGTCCGTGAGGCAACACGCCCCCTTTGGTCTGGATTTCAGGCAAAACGGTGGCCTTACCCTCTAGCCAGGGGTAGGGAAATGGCCATTGTGTCCCGTCAGAGGGCCACAGGCGAGGTGCGTGAGGTCCGCTGTGGTCGTCCTCGGACGGCTGCAGCGGTAGGTAAAGGTCATGCTGACGGTGTAAGTGAGGGTTGATCAGCTCGTCTGGGGTTGGCCAATTCGCCCCATGACGCCAACCCGATCGAGCACCCGATGTCGCACTGTAAGCCAGCCTTGCGCACCTATATCTCTCTGGGAATCCTAACGTCAAACTTCTTTCAAGTGCGACGTTCCCAGTTGCGGGCTCCATGGAGGGTGGGAGCCAGAGAGATGAATTCTTTTTCATACGTACAATGGACAATTTCCGGCCATGTATAAAACCACCTTCAGGAGTGGAGTCGGTGAAAGCCGACAAAGCTCCTCAACAGGGTGCTTCCAGCATCTCTGTCGCCCCTGGCGTTCCGGTAGTGAAAGCTACTGGCGCTAGCGCGGGTGTTGGTCCGGCCGTGGCGAAAACCGCGGCTAAGACCAAAACTAAGTCCCTTAAACAAAAGGCAACGGCGCTGATTGGGACCAGTACCGGCCTTTCAAAACAGGCAAAGGCTGCGTCGCCGGGTAAAACTGGTGGCAGCCCTAGCCAATGCACACAAGCCCCGACATCGGGTAAATCCGGCACCGGGGTTACACCTACACACCCTCCCACCACTGGGGCTCTTCAAGCCCCGATCGATGTCCCTGACCAACCAGGGACGACTTGCACCGCCGACGTCTTCGCAAGCGGCTGGCAGGTGCAAAAACGCAAGGGCAAGGGTAAAAACACTCAACAGACCCGACGCCCTCGCACAGACCCTTCAGGTCCAACAGCTCATTCGGAGCAGGGTAAAAGGGGGGCGGGAAAAACAAAGAGGGAGCGGCGCCTGGCTCGATTTTTAGCTTTGAAAGCAGGCAAGGCCTCCTCTTCTAAACAAGTTAGCTTCACAGCTGGCAAACAGGCTCAGGCCGGCGCTAGCCAACCAACTCCGAGCCAACCTCCTGTCAGTGAAGCCAGCTCAGTTCCGGCAACGGAAGAAACACAGCGACCCGGCTGGAAGGATCAGGCCGTAGCCAAGCGAGCTCTCAACGAGACGATTTCGCCTCGTGGAGAGCATAAGCGGCCGCGGCTTGATCAATCCAAACGGGCCGCCAACAAAAGCTACGCCCAAGCTGCTAGCACTCCCCTGAACGTCGCGATCACTTGCGACCGTACGGGGATCATCAGCAAGGAGACGTCGGACCAGGTGCTCGCTGCCATCCAGAGGCAGATCATAAGCGAGGCCTGTTCCCCCAAACAAGACTCACCAGGGCCGACTTTCAACGCAAAGCCGCTGTTCGCTGAAGGAGTCCTAAAACTCTGGTGTGGCAACGACCACACACTCACCTGGCTTAAACGCACTGTTTCCGGCCTGGCTCTCCCTACTAACACCATACTAGTCGTCAAGAGCCAGTCGGAATTGCAGAAGAGAGCACGCTGCGGGGTCGTCATCCCAGACGAGCAGGGAGTCTTCGGAGAGCCGACCAACATTGGACGGGCCCTCTCCTATCAGAACCCCTGGGTCGACGTCAAGAAATGGGCCCTACACTTCGCAGACAAACAGGCCGCGGCTTGGTTTCTGGTGGTTAGCATCCCTGAGGACCAAATCCCGGCCCTGATGAAGGCCGGACGCCGCCTCTCAATTGGATTGGGGGCGGTGTACGTAAGATTTCAGGGTTGGAACGGTAGGTTCACCGAAGTCCCTCGGGGATGGGACCCCACCACTGAGACCATCCGGGAAGAGCTGAAGAGGCCGCCGAAAACTGGGGAGATCATCCCCACAATACTTGACCCGGTAGCAACCGCGGCTGCACCTGCTACAGCAGAACCGGCCGCTCCTGTCGCCGCCGACGTGGCCGCCGCCTCTCCATCGGGTGAGGAGCCGGACGACTTCCTGTCCTCGGCTTCGGACCCGGAGGGTGGCGGCTCCGTCGGGGGCGACTGCCTCGACGAGGACCTGTTCGCCGGGTTAAAACTTGGGGGAGACGAGGAGGGTTCGACCAGCGATGGCGTCCCTTTCGTCAACGTGTAAAATCCTCCAAGCCAACCTCCACCACAGTCAGACCGCGACGGCTCAGCTGCGCAAGTGGCTGGAGGTACAACACACGGCCATTGCCCTGATCCAAGAGCCGTGGATTAGGGCCGGCCACATACAAGGACTCTCCAATCTTGGCGGTAAGCTCCTAGTTACTACAGATCATGATCACCCAAGAGCGTGCATCTACGTGACAGGTAACCTCAAAGCACAGCCACTAAATGATTTCTGTTGCAGAGACCTCTCTGCAGCTAGGCTGCTGATACAGCGCGGCGCCGAGAACACACCGGTAGTCTTTGCCTCGGCTTACATGCCTGAGGCGGAGAACCCGCCCCCTCACGACCTCACCCGCCTCGTGAATGACTGCGAGAGGAACGGACTGGAGATGGTGATTGGGACCGACGCCAACGCCCACCACCCGTTATGGGGTATGGACACATCAAACGAGAGGGGTAAGGCCTTAGTGGACTATTTATTCACAACCAACCTATCCCTACTTAACACAGGCTCTGAACCGACCTTTGTCACTAGACGGAGCCGCACAATCATAGACCTAACATTAGCATCGGATGGTGCAGCGGAAATCATCACCGGATGGCAGGTCTCTAAGGAGGCCTCCTGCTCCGATCATAGGTGGATCCGCTTTGACATTCAGGTCTGTATATCACCGACGCCACCGCGACGTAATCCGCGTAACACGGATAGAGCGGCCTACACACGCAACCTTGCAAACAAGCTAACACCTATAGCTAACTCGCTGCCTTTAGAGTGCACGACATTGATTGATGCACAGGTAAGACATGTGACTGAAACAATGATAGAATGCTACCAAGCTGCATGCCCAATGACCACCGCGCCCAGGACGCCAGGGAAACAACCCTGGTGGGGTGCCGAGCTGGAGCGTAAGCGCAGTAAGGTAAGAAAAGCCTTGAACAGAGCTATGAACACTTGTGCTGACGATGACTGGGACGCGTACCACGCGGCCAAATCCAGCTACAAGAAATGCATCAGATTCAGGAGAACCACGGGGTGGCGCAAATTCTGTGGTAACATTGAATCTTGCCAACAAGCGAACAGGGTAAGGAAGATACTGGCACAGCAGAACACACCTGGGGTAGCCACTCTCCGCAAACCCGACAACACACTCACAACATCACCAGACGAAGCGAGACGGGTTCTAATAGAAACCCACTTTCCCGGATGTGTCTTCACACAGACGGTAGACTGGTCTGATGCAACCTACACACCATCAGGTAATGACTGGTTCTACGCACACAGGATGATCACCTTGGAGAAGCTCCAATGGGCCATTCAGTCCTTCCATCCCTTCAAGGCAGCCGGCCCAGACGGAGTTTTTCCCGCCCTACTTCAGTGGGGTGGAGCATTAATCACCGATAGACTGCTGCCCTTAATGAGAGCGTGTCTGGCCTTCAGATATGTACCTATAGGATGGAGGGAAGTGAAGGTCATATTCATCCCTAAACCAGGTAAGAGTGACTACACAAACGCCAAATCCCACAGACCGATCAGTCTGACCTCGTTCTTGCTGAAGACCTTGGAAAGACTATGCGAAAGGGAGCTGAGGGACGGGCCTTTAAGAAACTTACCCTTACACGGTAATCAACACGCTTACAGCTCAGGTAAGTCAACAGAATCCGCCCTTCATATGGTGGTGAGTAGGATTGAGGAGGACATCCACCAAAAGGGTTCTTGCTTGGGTACATTTATAGACATCGAAGGGGCCTTCGACAAAACTAGCTTCTCCAGCATTAGCGCCGCCCTATCCAAACACGGCGTAGAACAGGTACTAATTGACTGGATTACTAATATGCTAAGTAAACGGGTAGTTCGGCTTGAGGAAGAGCAGCAAGTAGCCATGATTGCCAGAGGCTGCCCCCAAGGAGGGGTGTTATCCCCCCTCCTGTGGAACCTGGTAATCAACATTCTAATCAAGAAACTCAATGCCGAACGTTACTACACTATAGGCTATGCAGACGACCTCGCCATCCTTGTGTCAGGGAAGGTGACCGGGACCATCTGCAACCTCACACAGCGGGCGCTACGCATCGTGGAGCGATGGTGCGGGGAATTTGATTTATCCGTCAATCCCAACAAAACCGAACTAGTCATGTTCACCCACAAACGTGCACTAGGACCCTACCGCCTACCCAAACTATTCAATACCGAGCTCCAGCTGGCCAACGAAGTAAAATACCTCGGGGTCATCTTAGACAGTAAGTTAAACTGGAGCAACCATCTAGACAACAAATTAAACAGGGCCTGCATCACCTTTTGGCAATGTAGGAAAATGATAGGTAAGAAGTGGGGCCTATCCCCTAAAATAATACTATGGCTGTATAGCGCGGTAATCCGCCCCATGATTGCTTATGGGTCGGTGGTGTGGTGGCCGAGGACCAAGCTAATCACAGCCGCCAACAAACTCCAGCGTATGCAAAGACTAGCCTGCATGGCGACCACGGGCTGCATGAGGACCACTCCGACGGCAGCACTGGAGGCGATGTTAGGGCTCCCGCCGCTTCACCTATTTATCCAACAAGAGGCGACAACGGCTGCATTACGCTTGAAAACACTAAATCTCTGGAGCAAGACTAGCACCAGACACTCTGCGTTACTAGAGGAACTTAGTAAGGAGTCTCCTATAACTAAAGCTATTAACGACAGAATTCCCAAACAATTCATTTTTGACAAAAAATACAAAATCCAACTGCATGAGGATTGGCGGTGTGAGGGCCTTCGCCCGACTGAGCTGCGGATCTTCACAGATGGATCTAAAACAGGTACCGGCACGGGGGCCGGCGTTTTCTCGGAAGACCTCAACATACATATAGCAATGCCGCTGGGTGCTTACAACACGGTGTTCCAGGCCGAGTGCATGGGCATCTGCTTGGCGGCCTCAGCTATACTAAACAGACAGGTAGTAGGACAACCAATTCGCATACTGTCGGATAGCATGGCTGTACTACAAGCTCTGGACAGCTACACGGTCAACTCCGGGTTGATACACGAATGCCATCAGAGACTGAACGAGGTGGGTATTCTTAATGATACAACCATTCAATGGATCAAAGGACACAGCGGTTCGCGCGGTAACGATGCTGCGGACGAGCTTGCCAGAAGGGGATCGAGCATGAGCGCGGTGGGTCCGGAACCCATAGTGCCTCTCCCCTTCGGTCACCTACGCACCATGGTAAGAAAACGTACCAAGGATCTACACCAAAGACTGTGGACCGAACATGGCGAGTGCAGGCAAGCCAAGGAGGCTCTTCCTGTAATTGAGGGCCGCTTCACGAGGCAAGCCCTCCGGCTGTCCAAACAACAGCTACGTGCGGTCACAGCCGCCATAACTGGTCATGGGTCTTTCAATAAACATCTTTTTGTCATAGGAGTCACAGACAGCCCTTTGTGCAGAGCCTGCATGGGGGCGGACGAGACAGCAGCCCATGTGCTTCTGAACTGCCCTGAGGTCGCTTCATACAGGGCAAAGTACTTCGGAAACCCAGGTAACCTGCGGGAGATCGCCAGCGATGTCAAGGCGCTGCTGGCCTTTCTTGGGGAGCTCGGGTGGATCGAATGATCTTCTTCCCACCTGTACGCAAAATACGCGCTTGGTCGTGGAGTTGCGGACACCGGCCCGTCATACTACTACTACTACTACTACTACTAACACATTTGATGGATTCTGTCCGAAATAAATTAATAATAATAATAAATAACCGAATGGAATCGATTACATTTCCATGAATATGACGTTATTATATTCAAATAATACCCCAGTACAGATTTTAGTGCTTTTTCTTACGTCAAACGAATAGTAGAATACCGATCATGTTACGTTCCGAAACACGCACCATAGACGCGCAACGCAACAGTAGAATACAGTTATTGCGCTCGCGTGACGCGAACTTGACGCGAGCGTGTCTAACAGCGGTAGAGAATGCGAAAAGCGTTGTTTTGATCGAAACTTAACTGCAACTGCATTGCAACAGCACTTCTTCGTGAATTAGCCCACAGACCTTTTTAGTAGTATAATAGTTTTGTGGGACCATCTTTTTGTCAAACATGTCAGTCGGTATATTGGATTTCATATTAATGTTGCATTTATTCTGACACAAAAATTGGTCCCCTATTTGTCTAATGTGAACAGGCAGTATATCACTAACCTGATGGAGTAACAGCAATCCTGGTATGCAACGACAGTTCATTAATATTGATGCCCTTGTGCCGTGAGAGAGTGGCATCCCTGCTCCGAGTCTTCAAGCCCAGCCAGGACTGATCCTTGAACTGGATCTTCTTCAGATCTTGACCTTGCTGGGTAGCTAGCTCGTGTAGTCTGTGGGAATAAAGGTGATATTAGAAGTGTATTTCTTATTGTTTATTATGGAGTTTCCTTAAAAAGGCCAGTCAGTCAGAAAGTTGAAGCTAGTTGCTCGTTCCAAACAGTAGGTGTCTATGGAGAAGAACGAGCAAGAGACTCCATGAATAACACTCTTTTAAAATCAATAATATGTTACAAATTTCGGTTACATCATTCATATTGAATCTAGGGTACAATGTGAGAACAATGTAACAAATCGTGTACGTTAAAAGAGGTTTAAATAAAAATATAATCATAATAAACAATTCAAAATAAATTTAGAATAACCGAGGCAGCTAAGAGATGACCAGTCCCAACTAACGGCGCTCGTTCATGAACATGACGCCGAGAAGAAGAGGCCTTTGCCCTGCTGTGGGACAATAAGATTTGAGTTTGTTTTTTTTGAGGTTTTGGATATTTAACACTAACACACTATTTCACTGTTAGTGTGTCAGATGTTAACTTAAAAATATTTTATTACCTCTGCACAAGCTGTCCCCTAGTCTTATCCAGAGGCGTGTCGCCATCTTTGTTAGCGAGCGACACGAGTGCCCCGGCGAGCAGCAGGTCTTCGGCGATCGCAGTGTAGCCCCAGAAGCAAGCATAGTGCAGGGGCGAGTTGCCGTGCTCGTTCGTGAAGTTCACGTCTACGCGGTTTTGAAGGAGCTGTTTGGAAATAAATGATGATAAATTTAAAACTGTTTTTAAAAGAGTATTTTTTGCCTATTCAACTCCATATGAAACTACCTTTTGGAAGGGACAGCAAGATTCATTTTTTTATCGATAAAACACGTTTAAAAGTAGTGTTAATGATCTAACTGAAGAATTTTACTTTGACTTCAGTACAGTATTTGACTTTACCCATAATACATTCAGTGTTTGTTCAGAAACAAAGAAACCCTTTTTAACCCAACTATGGTAATAAAAGGCCTTTTGGCTTTACCACAGCTAAGTAAAAAGGATTGCTTTTAGGGTTGTGATTTTAGTAGGCAATGTATGTATGTATGTTTGTGTTGGCATATCCAACCGTAAACACTAATATTCATGTAATTGACTTTAGAATCAGAATCTTTATTTGTAAACATAGGTAAAGTTACACAGTGTGTGCAATGTTACAACACATAGCTAATATTTGTTTTGCCATTAGGCAAACTAATATTATTATCAATTTCAAATCAAATTAATTAACCTTTTATTTATTTATTTATACTTCATGCACAAAGGTACAAAGGCGGACTTAATGCCTTAGGCATTCTCTACCAGTCAACAAAGGGTGGTGAATAGATAATATGGCAGGTGCATTACAAAAAGTAATATTCAAAAAAGTTAAACAAAAAAAAAATTATATAAACTACACATACATAATTATTAATTAATATTAATAATATGTGGGGACATTTTCACACACGGCCATCTGACCCCAAACTAGGGAGACCCTGTACTATGGGTGTCAGACAGCTGATATACATACACAAATACATTTTTTTTTGTAAATACATACATATATAGATAAATAATTATATCTTGGAATACATATACACCGAAGTAAATATATACATACCTATATTACATATATATTATATTAATACCGTTTATATTAAACCTTTTGACCGGCACAGTCATGTATATATGACAAACCAAAACGTGCCTAGCACGCCACGGTCACGACTAGATGACAGACATGAGAGACGAATTACGAGTGAGTAATAGTTCGTATCATAGCGCTAAGGGCACGATTTTGCTTTTTTATGTAGTGTTCAAAAGGTTAAGTACTATGTATAAAAATTCATATTATTTTATTGAATGATCAATCAGGAATCAGGATAATTTTAACTAATGATAACTAATCAATGATATTTACCTTATTATTAAAAATTTACTAACCAACTGTACGATTTGCCTGTGACCATGTGCAGCAGCCAAGTGGAGTGGGGTATCATCTCCCATGTTCGTGACGTTGATGCGGGCACCGCGCCGGATCAGCATCTCCACAATCTTGAGGTGCCCTTCCTTGCACGCCCAGTGGAGCGGACTGAAGTGGTGGTCATCTCTGAAAACATGACAGGAGTATGAAATTTGTAAAAACAATTGTCACCAAGCATTTTTTTCTGTACTTTTCTTGTAATAATAATATATTTATTTATCCTTAATATTTACATTGCTTTTTATTTCTTATATGTTAGTTCCTATATCTAGGTTAAGGACCCCTGACGGGTATAGGCCTCCTCCATCTCCTTCCATTTGTCCCTATCTCTGGCCCGGCTGCGCCAATTAGGTCCAGCTGTGGCTACTATGTCATCCATCCATCTTGCTCTAGGCCTTCCCACTCTTCTTTTTCCTTGTGGTCCTGGCCATTTTGTGACTCTGATAGTCCATCTGTCATCTGTCATTCGGGTGACGTGCCCGGCCCAGCGCCATTTTTGTTTAAGCACAAATCCTAGTGCATCTGTGAGTTTTGTTCTAGATCTTATTATTTTACTATTAATCTTGTCTTTCTTTTTGACTTTCAGGATGCTTCTTTCCATCGCCCTTTGGCAAGTTCTTATTCTCTGCTTAGTTTTGTTAGTGTGGACCCAAGTTTGGCAGCCGTAGGTAAGACTTGGCAAGATGCAGGTGTCCATTACCGTCTTCTTCAGATGTACTATTACACCTACCTTAACCATATACAAAACTTAAAAATAATAATATTTATGGCAATGCTGATTCTTTGGCCCAAGAATAGACGATTCTAAGGGTCACAAGAGTCGACCACTAGCTTGACAATATCCCGAAAAACAAGATGAAAATGAGGTTAATAACAAAATTCTATTCCTATGTTATTACTTAATTACAAACAGTGACATCATACCGTACACATAAAATAACTCCTTCATTTATTTATGCTGCTGGAGTATGCACGCATATCCAGTGTTCCAGTGTGGGGCCGTCCCACCTGTCTGCTGTCACATTTCCAGATACTTTAGTAGAGAGAGATTACCATAAACTCTATGCATGATGGAAGCGCGTTGTTTACGCATGGCGGCTAGATGCAGCATCTTTTTTTGGAATATGTTTAACAATAGTGTCACTAGTTAACACAAGTTATAACCAAAGGTCAAATTAGCTAAAGCATTTGCATAGTTTCATCATGACTAATATTTTCCTCAATGAATGATGCCATGATCCAGTTTCATACTAATACTAGCACTTCGCCCACAACTTAGTATGTGTGAATTTTCTCAAGGATCCCCAATTATATATGTAGCCTATGTTAGGGATAATGTAGCCTTAGAATGTAACACAGGATAAAAAAAAAACAAAAATGTACCTAGAATCTTTTTTTTTTTTTTTATATGAGGGGAAATTTTCACACACGGCCATCTGACCCCAACCTAGGGAGACTCGGTACAATTTTTTTTTTTTTTTTAGAATATCTCTTTTATTTATGCAAAAAAATTGGTACATTTTCGAAAAAAAAAAAAAACGAAAAATTGAGTAAGTCCCAAAATTTTTTGTTTTTGGTTTCTTTGCTGCTCATAGGGCCCCTAAGCATATACTCCAACTCCTACAACTCCACCCCTAAGACGACCCACTGACTCGATTTTCTATATGTATGTAAAAAGTATATTTCGGTTTATGAACAACAGACGAAGAACACTACCTAACTCAAACATTTTGTTTGATAATATTTTTTTCAAATAGCAAGCTTTGAGGAAACATTTACAAAACTTCAGCTTAAAACACGAGATAAATAACAGGAAAAAAAGAGTAAATTGGATAGTCAGGTACCAAAGGCTAATAAGATCAGATCTATTTCCAGACCAATTAGCCAGGAAGTTATGACCTACAACATCTCAACTCTTGTACCAAAAACATACCTTTTTAATTAATTATCTTACTACGAAGGTCACATACTGATCTCATATAAGTAGACTATTATTATTTTTGTACATATCTGACGCATACTACTAGGCCATGACTACATTGTGGGCGTGTTCTCTCAATGCCTTTTATGGGGGAACTAGATCTGCCATATGAAGTATCATCACACCAATACACCGTAAATATACTCTACTCACCCTTGGTTCATGTCATGTTCAGTATCGTCGAGCCAAACTCGCACCTGTAATGCGTTTCCTTCTCTACACCACTGAAATATATCTTCCATGTTTTTAACACCACTATCACTAACAACACAGTTTAAATTTGTATGAAACGTTAAACGTTAGTTATTTCGAAGGCACTTTCACATTAAGTCAAAAGACTCTTTGAACTTAGTTAAATAATAAATAATTTAGTAAGAATTACATGAAATCACTTCATTTGTGACCTGTTTGACAGTTTCGCAATCACCTAAAATAATATTAACTGTAACTCACAAAAAAATTGAAGTGCCTCAAAGCCTCAAATAGTTCTTGACATCTCTTTCATTGAACAGTACTGTATGTTTGTTTATCTCTTTCTATTACGATAAACCCTGTAAATTTAATTTCGCTGTATAATACGGACGGACACGGTAATATTTACTTGGCTTGCCAGACTAAAATATATTATTAGTTTTCTTCAATCATATATTGCGGTACCCAGGCTTTTGGCAGTGACAACAAATATTTATAGATATTATTATCGTAATAAAATTCACCTTAGGACTTCGAAGTATTGAATACCATGCATGCATGGAAGTATGTACAGTACGCAAAGGAGATAAGTATCCATGTCGCCGGAAACAGTTGAAGTTTACTTAGGAACCGATAGGTTTTTATGAATAAAATAAAATACAATTTATAGAGAATAAACAGTTCAATGATTTAATAAAATTTCATTTGAAAGCCCGCATTGGTTTCTAAGAAATCTTCAACTATTCCCGACGACATGGATACTTATCTCCTTTGCGTACTGTACCTCCATGTTCGTTAACACAAAATCTTGACAATACTATGCAGTATGATTAATAGTTTGTAACTAGCCATGACAGAGTTGACTCGATGATAAAGGTATTGAACTTTGATAAATAAAAGTAATCATTCTGAGATCTTGATTAATATCACAGCTGAGGAGAGCTGTTCAGGCTAAGTGCAATGCTCAAAACAGTTCTCAAATACTTAAACTTTATTGTGACTAAAAGTACTTCAGTACATGTATAAACAATGTACAAATAATATTATTTCTTCGCGAAAGTTATCTTCATTGCATGGGTAGGCGTGATCTTGAATCCTTGTAGAGCTTCTTTAGCAGCAGCTGATTGCATTTCATTTGCAAATTCAACAAAGGCAATATCATGCCTGTTCGGAACAAGACGAACTTCTTTGAAGCCAGGGAATCTGTAACATGGAATATTCCAAAATATTAGTCAAGTGTGAAAGTTCATTTTAATGATAAAATAAAATTGTGCATGAAGTGTAAATAAATAAATAAATTAAATAAACTTTGCTACAGTTATACAAATTGAATGGTGTACAAAAAAGTTGTCTATACTCACTGGTTAAACAACATAGACAACATCATCTCTGAGGTTTCATCAGGTAAATTGGTCAAGAACAGGATCTGGTTAGGAGGCTGCTCAGCATTGACATTGTTGAGCATGCCTGCAGGACCCACATGCATTCCAGGACGATTGGCATCCTTGTTCTTCTTCTTCCTGCTGTCATCAAGACCCTTGGGCATTTTTGGTCTCTTTGGTCTTTCTTGGAATGTTCCCTTAACTTTTGCAATGACATCACTGTCTGTTTTTGAGTATTGAATCCTCTGAAAAGTTAAGAAAAATATAATCATGGTCTGGCATAATAACAAGATCATAAAAAAGTACCATAAACAGTGTTGCAATACCAACCATAGGTTTGTCATAAAATGGGAATCCCTGCATACTTCTTAGTGCAACAGTGGCACTAGATATTTCCTTAAATATAACGAAAGCCTGCCCCCTCATTTTTAAGGTTTTTAATGCTACAATATCCAATATTTGACCAAACTGAGAAAATATGGCATAAAGAGACTTCTTTAATTCTTCTTTTTTAATTTTCTCATTGAGATTGTTGATGTATATTGTGTGGTTGGGTCGAATATCCATAGCTGAAACAGAGGACAATAATAAAAATTAAAAAAAAACTACTAAGAAAATAAGTACACCTATACTACCTTTATAATAGCATTAGAAAAAAGAGGCTTATAGAAGCAGGAATGCAAAACATTTTATTTCAAAGATAATTTAAAACAATTTCAATTAAACATATTTTAACATAATTTTGATAAATAGATCCAAGATAGTACTAATTAATATGGACGTATGATAATATAAACAGAATAAATGTCATTTATTGATTAGGTAACATTTTAAATTTGGTACAATTACAGTGAAAGGAATAACATTCCGGTTATTGTTCATCCCTGCTTCTGTTCGGTTTTTAGCATTGACACTGTAATTTTAAATTGGAATTCAATATACAACTAAGTGAAAGCCACATAATTTTAGAAGATAAATTATTAAAATGGTTAAAAATACGCGCGACAGCTAGTGTAAAAATAGATTATTAATAAATGTACTTTTGTTACAAACTGTGCATTAAAAATAACCTTTTTTAACTTCTGTCTAATGCTATGCTATTGTAAGTGGAGTATAGCTAGTTTAGTTACGAAACGCTGGCAACCCTTCACAATTTATAGGTTAGGATATTAAATTTGATATGAATTTAGTTTATTTTATAGTGATAGATTAGTTTAAAAGATTTAAAAATTGTATTGTATCGTTACACATCAAACCCTAAAATAAACAAATTCTGGACTTACTCATGTCGAAAGTTTCTGGAAAGTCTTAGGAATAGGATGCTCTAAGCTCACGCCTTGTGTTCGCTGCGTGTTTATAATATATAAAGATTTTTCCGGTGTAATTCTATATGCTTTCAGTTGAACACACGAGGGTATTGCAAATAAATAATTATACAACTTCGAAAACTGCTACCAACGCCGTCGCCGCTAGCTATTTTAGAAACTACAACATGACAACATGTCATTGTCAAAATAGACGCCATAGCATAGACACGCACACGCTTACCCAAAGAATATAGCTAACTAAAGCGCCTTATTCACGATCCATCCCCATACGTCTACTCAAGGCCGCGGCGGCGCTGGATGTAGCATTAGTAGCATACACACTATTGTGCGCGAATCCAGCTTGCTAGATGTAATCGGACGAATGAAATGAGAGGACGTGTTTTATTTATTTACCTATTTGTATTGCCACCTGTTTTAGCAAAACGCCAAAAATGCAAGTTCTTCTGATGGTGTCAGCAGCATCAGAACATCGGGAAAATAGGCAGAGGTTTTGGATGAAAAAAATGTATTATATTATGCACGTTTATAATACATTTTATTCATCCAAAACCTCTTCCTATTTGTATCACAAACGTGCAGAGTATACTCAAATGATGGCAAAAAGGACATCAAATCATAGTATCACAATGTTGGCGCACAAACATCATTTTGCGGACGTCTTTGTGGATGAGCTGGCATTAACTTTCTTTAGTTCTGTAAAATTACCGTTCCTAATTCAGAATGCCTTTTATAAGCTCAATTTCAATCGTTGCAGCTTCCAAAATGGACACCAACCAAAATGGACACCAATCAAAAAGTAATGCTTGCGTCTGCACTTGAGATATTCAACATACATACTTGTGTAGGACTTAGATCTTACAATAAAATTGAATAAATAAATCTTGAAATTGTTAAATGCCAAATCTACTGAACAGCAATTTTATTCACTATATCCAACTGCACGACGTTCACGGTGGTAGGGGCGCTCGCTGGAAGCAAAATGGATCCAGCAAGTCCAGCAAACAATCAATTATAATTATTGACGTACAACATAATATACTACTATGGTACTTTTGCATCATGCATCGTGCTGACCTTAGCGGGACGCACAGCAAAATGAATCGTGAATAAGGCGCTTAACGCTAACCCACCAAATAAATATTACTACTATTGTATACATGATACCAAAGAAGGCAAAGCCAAGAAGCTTATAGATAAAAGTGGAGGCAATACTCTAAATACCTAAGTGAAGCCAACTGTTGGCAGACGCTCTCTTTCTGAATGCGTACATAAGATAAAGAAAACACATATCACTGTCTCGTTCTTATGTATGCATTCAGAAAGAGAGCATCAGCCCACAGTCGGTTTCAAGTTTTTGTTCTAAGTGTTGGCTTCATTTATACCTATAACTTCATGGGCAAAGCCAAAGAGTGTATAAGTCACAGTTAAAACTAAGAGTTTTAGCTGTGACATATACACCAGTCAAAACTACTTTTGTTTGACTACGAAAATCAGTCATCAAAACTACTTTCACAATGACAGATCCTGTGACCCATGTACAGAAAAATAAATGAATGAAAATAATTGTACACACCTAATGAATATAGAACCTTTTTTTAGTAAATTGATTTTCTTTAGAACTTGCGGATTACGAGTTATCCCAAACACATTTTACCCTGCCAGACCTGATAATAACAAATGAAAATGTGTAGTTTTCTTTTTTTTTTTTTATTCGTGTCTGACGGAACAGGCTAAGGTCTGAGACCATCCTGCCTAGTCATCAGAAAGTTAAACTTTTTCTTGAGTGAAAATGAGTAGAGTAGAGTACTACAAAAAAAAAAGTAAAATGTTTCGCGCGCTGTCAGTTGACAAAATGTCAAATCAAAACCAAGGCCGCAACCCGGTTCCAGGATTTTGTCAATGGCTTGGTGAGTTAAAGCACGCGTTTCTTAACCTCCGAGTTTGTTTGCTATCAAAATCTTTTTTTTTTGGTGCTGTATCTATTGTTTTGTGTTGTCTGGTGCAGGAATCTAGTTATAAGGTTAGTATTTTAAGCATTTTTGGCACTCATTTCCTTGGAAATGAGTGCCGAAGAACCCCCTGACGGGGGTGGAGGGACACCTCCAGATATCGAGATTTTGGAGTGCTCGCAAGATTCTGATGTTGGTTCCGTCAGAGCTGAAACCAGAAAACGTTCCAGAGAACCTGAGATTTATGTTGATGCGAAAAGGAACAAGCCGCCATCAGACTCAATCCAGTCTGTTTACACCAAACCCGGATTTGAGAGCGATTCCAAAGTTCTCTATAGTGAGTCCGACAGAGCACCCTTCTCTGTATTTATTTCTAGGCTGGAATCAGACCCTAAGCAAGGCCTAACCTTGAATTCTTTGAGGTTTGCCCAGTTTCTTCACAGTAAAGGATTTAGAGGTGTCGTGCAAGGCAGTGTTAAGTCAATGGGCCGTAACAGGATGTCTGTAGATTTTGTGTCATTTAATGATGCCAACCAATTTGTAAACAACCCTGTATTAGTGGAAAACAAATATGTTGCGACCATCCCACGCTTCCATGTTACACGCATGGGAGTTGTTAAAGATATTCCCACAGACTGGACTCTTGAGGAGCTAGTTTTAGGTTTAGAGACCCCTCGTAACTGTGGGGAAGTTATTAGGGCTAGGAGGCTCAATTTTAAAAATAGAAAAGAGGGTTCTGTTTCATGGTCTCCATCAACTACCGTAGTGCTGACTTTCTCTGGTCAAGTACTCCCAGAAAAAGTTTTCTGCTATAACGTGTCTCTCCCTGTATCTATTTATCACCTTCCTACTATCCAATGCCGTAATTGTCTTCGTTTTGGCCATATTAGCTCCCAGTGTAGATCTAAGCCCCGTTGCTACCGATGTGCTCAACCACACCCTGGTGATAGCTGCAATGTCCCAGATTCACAAGCTACATGTCTGTTGTGTGATGGCAGTTACCATAAGGCTACTGACGACAGGTGCCCTGAACATACGAGACAGAAATCTATTAAAATGGTTATGTCTCAAGAAAATTTAAGTTATCGGGAGGCTTCTGCTAGGTTTCCCCGCCCCAAAATGTTATACTCCAACGTGACTGCGGGTCCCTCCACTTTTAAACCATCTCAACATTCTCCTTCTGAACCCCATCTCTTCTCAGACCCTATTAATAGCCCTTCCTCCTCTCCATATGCAACCCCTGTTAAATCTTCGTACACCAAGACCGTATATCGTGCCCCAAGACCCCGTCCAGACTTGGGAAAAACTTATGATATCCAAGCTCATAGGTCAATGGATTACACTCCTAGCTCTTCTCAACCTAATGGCTGTGCTTTAAACTCCCCTTATGTTGAAACCACTCCCCTTCCCACCCCTAATGACAACTTAATAGAGCTCCTGGCCTGTTCACTCATTAATATGTTGTCTAAATTTAGTGACGCAATACCGGACAATGTCATAATACTAGTTCAACAGCTCCTACAATCCTGGACTCGCCAAAATGGAAAAGATCCTTCAGTGGAACTGTAGATCGATACGCAGAAAGAAACACGAACTAACCTACCTCATTAATCGTTTCACTCCCCTCGTCTTTGCCGTGTCGGAGACGTGGCTTGGACCTGGAACCTCCTTTAGGGTCCCTGGTTTTTCATGTCTTCGGGACGATAGAGAGGACGGTTGGGCCGGCTGCGCCCTATTGGTTAGCAGATCTATCATCTTTTCAGAGATTCCTCTTCCCAGACATGATCCTGGTCTACATGTTGTAGCAGTTAGAGCCTTAGGCATATCCTATGTGTCTGCCTACATCCCTCACCCAAATGCCAGTCTTTTATCTGAATTTAACTCTATCCTTTCTTCTATTCCAAGCCCAATGATTGTACTTGGTGATTTCAATTGCCGTCACACCCTCTGGGGTTCTCACTGTAATGACCCCTGTTCCAGCTTTCTGTTAGACCTTTTAGATGACCGCAACCTTTGCATTCTTAATGATGGATCTGCTACCCGTAGGGTTTCGCCTACCCAAAACATTAGTGTTCCTGACCTTACTTTCTCTTCTCCTTCCTTAGTGTCGTCACTTTCCTGGTCGGTTCTCCCTAATTCCTATGGGAGTGATCATTTCCCCATACTGATTTCGTTTCCAAGCTCTCATCCTCGTCCTCCTCCTATTCATCCCTTACAAAAATATCTCCTTTCGCAAGCTGACTGGTCCCATTTCTCTTCCCAATTAGATTCGGAACTTAGAAACCTCTCCCCTATAAACTCCTCCAATTCCCTCATCATCTACAACGATTTTGTTGAATGTTTGTTAAGAGCGGCCGATTCCTCAATCCCCTTAAAAAACTCTGCCCGCCGCCTACTACCTTCCCCTCCTTGGTGGGATGCTGAGTGCTCTGATGGCGTTCGAAAACGTAAAGAAGCAGAAAATACTTTTGCCTCTAGCTTGGACATGCCTGATTATGTGAATTTCAAAAAGACTTCTGCAAGAGTTTGCAGGTTATTGGCAAAAAAGAAAAGGTCTGGCTGGCTCAAGTTCTGTGAATCCCTTTCTCCTCGTTCTCCAGTTTCCCTTGTTTGGAAAAAAATTAAGTCCTACCGCAGAGCTTGTGCCAGTCAGTCTTATGAAGACACAACCAATGACCCTGGTCCTTGGTTAGAGGACTTTATTACAAAATTAGCCCCCCCTTTCGTTCCTAGTTTTGATTGCCTTCCAACTGTAGACCCCCCTTCTCCATCTTCCTCTGATAGATTTGATGACCTTTTTTCGTACTCAGAATTGACATGTGCCTTGGAACATCTCCGTGATTCTGCTCCGGGCGGCGATGGAATAACCTATTCCTTTATTTCTAAATCCTCTCCAAAATGTAAATTAATCTTCCTCGACCTAATCAATTCATTTTTCGTTTCTGGTCAAGTCCCAGAGTCCTGGAAATCCCAAATTATTATCCCCATTTTGAAACCTGGTAAAGACCCAAAAGATTCTGCTTCCTATCGTCCTATCGCTTTATCCTCTGTCTTGGCTAAAATCATGGAAAACCTCATCAAGAACCGACTTGAATGGTTATTAGAAACTAAAGGCATCCTAGCCAGGTCTCAATTCGGTTTTCGAAGAGGCATGGGCACTTTAGATAGCCTCAGTATCTTCTTATCTGATGTCCGCATTGCTTTTTCTAATAATGAAAGCGTTCTTGGCGTTTTCCTAGACATAGCCTCAGCCTATGATAATGTCCAACTTCCAATACTCAGGCAAAAACTGCTACAGCTGAGTATCCCTGTGAGGATGGTCAACATCATCTGTAATCTTCTTATGTCCCGCTCTATTTCTGTCCGCCATCAAAACACCCTCTCACCATCCCGTCTTGTGTGGAAAGGTTTACCTCAGGGGTCGGTCTTAAGCCCTATCTTATATAATCTTTACACTTATGATTTGGAGTCTTCAGTCAGCTGTTTCTGTAAAATCTTACAATACGCCGATGACATTGCACTTTACTTCAGTTCAGCTTCTTTTTCAGATGCCTCAATTCGCCTAAACTCCGCCCTTCAATATTTAAATCAGTGGCTTGTCGATCATGGCCTGAACCTATCTGTCCCCAAGTGTAACGCAGTTGTCTTTTCCCGTAAACGTAGTATTCCCCCTATAAACCTATCCGTTGAAAATGAACCCATTTTGATCAGTGATAAGGTTAAATTTCTTGGCCTCATTCTTGACTCCAAGTTATCTGGTCTTTATCATTTGGATTACATTTCGAAGAAATGTGAAAAGGGTGTTAATGTACTTCGTGCTCTCTCTGGAGTTCGTTGGGGAGCCCATCCCACTTCCCAAAAAATTCTTTACAATGCCATAGTTCGTAGCCACTTTGACTATGGGAGCTTTCTTCTAGAACCATGCAATAAAATAGCTCTTGCTAAACTGGTGACAATTCAGTCCAAATGCTTGCGCATCATCACGGGTGCTATGAAATGCTCCCCTATTAATGCCCTTCAGGTAGAGTGTTTGGAGCCCCCCCTTCATTTACGGAGACAATATCTCTGTGAGAGATTTTTTTATAAAGTCATTCAAAATAAATCACACCCCCTTCTTCCTCTCCTTCGTACTCTTTTTGAGTTAATCCCATCATCCCGATATTGGTCTCATAAAAATCCTCCTCTCCTTGTTAACAGCTTCACCAAATTTAATAATTTGCACGTTTCTTTAGCCCAAACAAGTTTGCACCCCTTATTTGAAGTAAATTTTAATTCTCTACTCTTTCAACCTAAAATTATATTTAACTTTGGTATATCTAAACATGACCCTGCTGCTAATGTTAAATTCAACAAGATTTTAGCAAAGGATTGGCATGACTGGCTTACTATATTCACCGACGCCTCGAAGCTGACAGACGATAGCAATGTCGGATCTGCTGTGTGGATACCAAAGTTTAAAATAATACTCAATTTTCGTAGTCCTTCATTTGGCTCCATCTATACCGGGGAAGCAATAGCTCTTTTGGAAGCGGTCTCCTATGTTGAGTCTCATGGTCTCAACAAATCTATTATTTTCTCTGATTCTCTCAGCTGCCTTCAAGACCTGGTTAAATCACCTTTCCGTTCTCGTCACAATTGCCCTCTTACCTTACAGATCAAACAAATTCTTTATAGATGCTACTGTTTGGGCATAGACATCGCTTTGGCCTGGATCCCTAGCCACTCTGGAATTATAGGTAACGAGAATGCCGATTCGATTGCCAAATCGGCTACTCGGAATGGGATGGAATCTCACACGTCCTGTTATGCTCGAGATTTGCGCTGTCTTGCCAAACCAGAGATGATGGAATGTTGGAACACACTGTGGCAAAAAACTCGGTTACAGAAGGGCAAATTTTATGGCTCCATCCAACCACTTATTCCTTCTAAAAGTTGGTTTAGCAAACTAAAATTTTCAAATAAACTGGCTACCTCTGTTATAATCCGCCTCCGACTTGGGTTTGTTTGCACTCCAGTTTTTTTGGCAAAGATTCGTGTAAGAGACAGTTCTTTATGTGAATGCGGTCTAGAGGAGGGTACTCTGGAGCACTTGTTTTTTTCCTGTCCTCGTTTATCTACTCCCCTTTATGACTTACTCCCTTCTGATTGTCCTCGCCCAATTAACATTCCTTTCCTTTTATCCTTAGCCCATACTCCCGCTGTTAAAATCCTTTATAAATTTATTAATACAAATAAAATCTACTTATAATTTATACATAGGTACTTATATACTTATTACTTATTATTACTATTTATTTATTTATTTTTTCATTGTACCTAAGTAGTTGTATGATTAATGTTTTAATAATCTTATTATGTGTTTTATATGTTTTAACAAATGTTTTGTCCTTTTTAGCATGGCAAATAATGGATGACATCACCACAAAAACCGATCAATAGTTATTTCAGTTAGGTACCTGCTATTGAGTACCGGCCATTATTTCTATCTCATACCTTGACATTGGCAAAATCATCGAATGTTCGTCGATGGAGCCACAACCTCAAAAAATAGAATAGAATAGAATAGAACCCGGTTCCAGTTCGACAGTTCGATAATTCGGTGTGTTTTCAAAATAATTTGGACTGTTGGTTTACAATTTACATGTTCTTAAAAAAAAACACATTTAAAGGTCATCTAAATAGTTATCTAATAAATATTGAAAAGAAAGTTGCTTGTGCCTGTTACAAAATGCATGATCTTATGACTGATTTTGAAACTGTTACCCCTGATTTGTGGATGGCAAACGAAGAAGGGTGGAAAGAAAAACTATTGAAACTACCAAACTGGTTCCAGGTAAAAATACCGTGTCTAAAACGCACTGTTCTTTTAATTACTTCATTGTTTTAAAAGAATGCATTTGACCTTTACTTAACCTTACCTACATTACTTTTTAAGATTCCCTTGATCAACTCGAATGCATCTCACAATTTGCCCGATGGCACGTTGGTCCGATTCCGGGGCATGGTCCAGGATATGCACAACCCTGAATTTTATTTTGAACAATTTGAAGTGTTCAATACTGTTACAAATGATATTAAAAACAAAAGTGGCAAGTACAGAGACACAGCTCATATACTGGTAAGTTTGAATTTTAGTAAGTAAGTTTGAAGTTCTATTAAAATTATTAAAAATGTATTATTTATTTATGCCTTAAGACTATAATAACAGGTAAGGCGATAGCCAAGTCACACACACAAAAATAAAATTAAAACACAAAATAAGGACATCTCATCCATCGAAATAATAAATTAATTAAAATTACAAATTCCTGGCTTGTTAACCCTTAACCACTGATGTGTCGTAAAGTTACACTACCACTGACATACGAATGACATTTTGTCTGTATTTTTAAAGACCTCTGTTGCATAAATCAACTATTGTTTAATTAATTTATTGTTGGTTAATTGTTAAAACATTTCATACGTATGATGTAAAAATTAATAAAATAATAAAAATACTCTTGAAACATTTTTTTTAAAATTAACATACATACAAATTTAACATCAGTTTACTACGCAAATAGAATTATATTTATGAGATCTTTATCACATTACCACCAAAACACATATCTATGCACTTTTTAATGGCAATTCTTGCAGGTTGGTTCTGAACACTGCAAGCAGATCGGTTGACAGCACATTGTGCACCCCATAGTAGGTTCTAACGTCGTTTCGGCTTAAGAGCGCCCATCCCCATCGAACGAACTTCAACGCGAGCGTGATTGAAAAATTTTTTGTTTCAACCAACGCAAAGCTCGAAACAAATGAGTGAGTGAGAACGCGATAGCATAACGCGCGCCAATTTTCACAGAAAAATTGGCGCGCGGAAATTTCACATAACTTGTTCCAGGACATACGTGTTTTTGAAAAAGCCTTACAAGTTTTTGGTAAAAACGTTTGCAATTTAGAATCACCATTACATGTGCAAGGTCTGTATGAAGCTGTTTTTTTACTTTTTCAATGTATGAGTGCATTATGAACGGCCAAAGTTCAGATAAAATTGTGCAAAAAAACAGATTTTCGGACGTGTTTACTGAATTCGTTTCTCAAAAACGTTTATTTTTGGCTTCATACAAACCTAGATTTAAACCACAAGATACCTGTGTGTATATGTGTGTATATTTGGGTAATAATTTGTTATAACGCCGTAATCGCGAACGAGCGTTTGTATGGGAAATATGACGGGATGGGCGCTCTTAAAACACGTGTAGCGATTCTTCCAGGTACCAAATTCCAACATCGGCAACTCTGAATGGTAGATTCTCTTTCTTCAGAGTTTGTTGGACGGGCAAAATGTGACAATGGAAAGTCGTCATCTGAGGGGTCTTCAGGAACCATTTAAAGATTCTTTGGTGCCGGTGTCAATTGGTTTCCTCTTCCAAAGAATTCCCGAAGTATTACACCACTTACAATTCTTTTCATTCCAAAGAAACAAAAATAAAAAACTCAAAAAGTTACACTAACACTGACCATATGAATGTGATTCGTCAGGTCCTCGAACTCACCTGTTTAGACATGTGCCATGTGTCCACTTTCCTCCGCTGCGCACGCGTCTCTTATCACTAGGAAACTACCAAAACCAACAAATACGTATCCCTGCACAAAACGAAGTTTTGAACGAATAACTGTTTTGATGCCATCTATAATCTCAGCAGTCGCGAGTCTCTAAGAGAATTGTTTAAACAGATTAACATCTTGACGGTACCTTGTCAATACATATATGAAAACATTATGCATGTTCGAAAAAACCTTCATCTTTTTAATAAAATAAGTGACAGACATAGTGTTTATACTAGAAATAGGAACAAATTAGATCAGCCAAGATTCAGATTGTCAAAAGTTCATACTTCTTTTATGGGGTACTGTGTAAAATTTTATAATAAAATACCTCTTGATATTCTACAACTAAATGAAAGACAATTTAAAACATGTATTAAACGCACACTGTGTAGACAAGCATATTATAAATTAGATGACTACATCAATGATAAAAATGCTTGGCTAAATGCTGGTCCTGCTCCACAGGCAGTTTAGGGAATTTCCTAATTGGAGGAATGTTGTTTCCTACCCCTTTTTTTTTATTGACATGAGTAACGAGTATCGTTATTATTATACACAAATATATATTTTAATTACTTTTTCGACATTTTAGAAACATTGGAAACCTTAGTTTTGTATAATTTAGCAGCATTATTTCAATTTTGTAAATGTGAGTACCATGGAGCCATATTTTAAGTAAATTATTATGTGTTTGACTTAAATGAGCATGGCGGTTGAGAGAATTGTCATGCTCACTCAAATGTCTCGCTGGTGGTGGCGCGTGTGTTGGGTCATTCGGCTCCCTCTAAAATGGTTGAGCTAAATGGTGCTGATTCACGCGTCATGTTCGTGAACGGGCGCTGTCAGTAGAGATTGGTCAACTCTTAACTGCCATGGTTTTTATCTTGATTATTTTTTATATTTTGTATTTCTAGATTACCTTCATTGTTTTCACATATAGAAGCAACAAGAATAATGTAAGCAGTATTTTGTAAAAACCTGAGTTTAAAAGAGTGTCCGTGGAGTTTCTTGCTCGTTCTTCTCCATAGAGACCTACCTACGTTTTGGAACGAGCAACTAGCTTCAACTTTCTGTCTAACTGACCGACTCCTTGACAATTCAAAAGTGCCTGTAAATGGTTTAATTGAAATAAATGCTTTGACTTTGACTTTGACTTTGACTTTGATGACGAATGTCATTCGTACGTCAGTGGTTAAGGGTTAAGAAACTAAAATGATTAGCAGCCTTACATTAAGTTAGGCAATCTGTTATAAATGTTTTCATTAAATAGGCACATTTATGGATTATTCTGACTTGGAGAGACATGCTGATGATTTTAATTTATACTTATAGTTATCTAAATACATATTTGTTACCATCACACCCTAGTTATTTATTTCATACAACCAGATACTGTGCTGAAAATTGCATAAAACATAAGAATATTGTCACCCTAGAGCTTTCAAAGTAAATAATAATTGTTTTCTTCAGATAACTAATATCCTAAGTGTTAGTACTTACAATAATGACTTATAACTATTGTTAGTAAAATGACACGATTTTGATTTTTGGTGATTCATTATGGTATAATTATCTAACTTTTTTATTAACACAGGAAAATGAAAAAATTAACTACACGGAGAATCTCAAAAGCTCTCAACGACAAACCATGGTAGTTGTCTCAATGCCCGGTTTCAACGACTGGGCACAACAGTTAGAAGACAGACAAAACCACCTGAAACACTTAGAACAGCAACCAAACACTTCTAAACGTCTCAGCCAGGCTAGTTTAAAGTTGAAACGGAGTTATGATGAGGCAGAAGAGGATTTTGATGCTATGGAAGTGGTTGATGAGGCAGTTAGTAGTAAAGAACCGAAAACTACTGAGACAGATAATGGTACAGCCAATGTAGTGTCAAGGGAGCATTTGTTGAATTTCCCTCTGCCTGATGTACCAAGCAAGTCCTGTATTGTTAAGGTATGATAAAACTATCATCACTAGTGGTGGTTCTAAGGTTACAGGTCATGGTTCACTGAACAAGTTTTACCACCTTATGTTTTTTAGTATGGTTGACCCCATGAGGCTGGCTTCGACATGAAGAGTGCACTGAAACCTTTAAAATCTAGGAGAAAAAATGATGTAGTAGACACCAGTGGCAAAGGGTAAATTTTCGTACAAGGAAACCTGAAGCAAATATCTCTTATGAACTGGTATCAATACTGAATACACAATTTGTCAACAGTAAACAATAGACTACTGACTGCTATATTTTAAATATGGTAGTGTAGCTGTTGCTCCGAACTTCCGAAAAGAAACCCGTAGGAGTCCCTGTTGTATGAAGGCCTCGCCACTGGTAGACTCCTAACTGTAGATCCCTTTTTAAAATGAAAACATTAGGTAAAGTTTTAAATTATTAACCATTGATTTCTAATTACAGCTTTACGATGATAGCGAAAATGTCAAACTGAATGACATGATAGAAGTTATAGGGTTCCTATCAGTTGATCCCGCGTTATCCGGAGAGTTTCTACCAGAGAAAGATCCGTTACTGGATCCTGAGACAGAAACAGATGTAGAGACTATTACACACAACCCCCCACCTAGCTTAGTTCCGCGTATCCATGCGGTTTATGTGAAGAAACTGGAACATTGCAACCCATTAGTTAAAAGCTTTGATCAAGGTATGTATTTGTACATTAATTCATCATCATTGTCTACCTAGCCTTTCTCCAACTATAACAGCTGAATACCAGTGTTTTACATGGAGCGACTGCTTCTCTGACCTCCCACAACCCAGTTACTGGGTAACACGATACCTCTAATAATACACCATTGTCGTGATTTAATCTAGTAATTCATCTTTGTATTTAATTTGCAAATCATAGCAGACACTTGCTCAGCTATTTGACTACTACAGAATCTTCAGACTTGTTTGAAATTTAAAATACTACTTAAGTTTAGAAGAATGTTTAATCTGAAATCCTGGTATGCAAAGATAGCAATGTCTTGTGAACAATGTGATTTGATAATAAACTCTGCCCTGCAATGTACAGACGCCAGCACATCAAGCCATACCTAACTGTCAAATTTTCCATGAACCTTATGCTTTTGTAATAAAGTTGAAAATCTATCAAAATTTGAAATTTGACAGATTGTAGTAGCTGGATATGCTGGCCTCTGTACATTGAAATGTTGTCATAAGTCTCACTAAAAATAAAAAAATATTTTATAACATTAATTTACAGAAGCAGTTCTAAAAGAAGCAAATTCGGCTCGGGAGCATTTATTGAAAGCTCTTACAGAACTCTTACTTGGGGATAAACTTGCGGCCGAATATCTTATCTGCCACCTGATTGCTTGCATGTAAGTATCTTTTTTGTTTGGCTAGGTAATATAGAAAAACACGGAGTAGTAAGTAAATGGAATGATAACACACTGGCGAATGCTTTTGCTCGGAATCTGGGGTGATGTCCCCTGTCCCCATGATTCTGTTACTTATTTGTGTGGTGTTGGTGATACAGAAATCCATTGAAAATAATACAAGTAGCACACTTAACAAATTTTTATTCAGGGTGAATTATAACAGGCCATTTGTGCAAACATTCTATGTTTTAAAAATGATTTAGTTGTTCCTTGTATTCAAGCTAAAACAATGATCACAGATTTACACTATGACAATATTTTATTTTTATTTTCCAGATACTTACGCCAAGAAACCTTAGCCCTAGGTCAGTTCTGCCTGAACATATCAAACCTGCCTATACAAAAGTACCCAGACTATTCCAAACAGTTGTACGAGATTATCAAACAATTTGTCACTAAGAGCTACTACTTGCCCCTTACTATCGACAATATGAATACACTTAGCTTGTTACCCAAGTAAGTATGGCTTTCAATGCTGCATTATCTGCCTTGCCAATTATGTTGGGTTCGGCTTTCAGTCCAAGTGAAAGCAGCAGATTTTTTTTTATAAGGAGCGACTGCCTGTCAGACCTCCATGACTCAGTTACTGCGTAACACGATACGTCTTGGTAAGACTGGTTTTCATACTTTCTGGCTTCTGAGTTCTGACTACACATAACAACTGTCAAACTGTCGTGCTTTTCGATACACGGAGGGGTCTCGGTATGGAATGGGTGGTCACCTATCCAGGAACCGATCGCGGCAAGTGTAGGTTTACCATGGTCGATCGATCCATCCATACGGCTTTTAGCTACGAGCCCCTCTACTTTGTAATACTATGATTTAATAAACTCTTGTCGTGATTCTTGCAAATCTGATTATTTTTGTTATTTATTATTGTAAGTCATTTAGAACCTTATTATTATATTTAGCCTGTACTGTCCCACTGCAGAGCAAACGCCTCCCTCCATTCCTTCAACCGGTCTCGACTTTTAGCTTGTCTTGCCAATTCTTAAAGAAGCTATCCAAGTCATCCCCGTCTCGTCATTTCAGGGCACCAATTTTAGGATTTACGGGCCCATAGGTCGTTCGGCATGCGGCAGACATGTCCAGCCCAGTCCCATTTAAGCTGGGCAGCCTTTTGTGCCACGTCAACGATCTGTGTATTGGAGCGCAGTATGGTATTACAAACGCGGTCGGTCGGCCGTTTAAGTTGTCGGTCATTTAGAACCTAATCTATAAAAATATGTTATTGCCCCAAACGTCTCAGTGTTGATCTAATATCCTAATGTGGCTATGTGCAAAACTTTTAAATAATCTGTTGAATCTTTCAATTCCCCAGAAAAGACTACGAATGCAATCGCCTAACAAGCGGAGTTCTCCAACTAAGCAAAGACACCCACCTCATTCTAGACGAGACTAAAATGGAGCAAGGTCGGCTAGACGCGACCGGAGTGAACAATGTCGCTGCTTTAGGCAATATGATCATGACACAGAAAGTGGAATATGATTTCAAATATTACAAGATGGAGTTTGATTCTGATGTGGCTGTGCTGATACTGTCCGAGGGAAAGTCTTTGTTACCAGTGAGTTTTTTAGTAGTTTACTAGGTTTGTAGTGTAAAAGACACCTTAATATTTAAAAAAAATATATATATTATCATTAACATTGCATTTACAGCATAAATTGAGGCAGCCCCAGTAAGTAACATAAGTACTTGTGTTGAGGCTGAAATATTATAACTGGAGTGTCAGTTGTTATCATGTTACAAGGGATTGCTTATTTGAACTTTATTGGTAATAATAATGAACCATTGTGTGCATTGGTTGCAGTTGATTTTCTTATCAAGGTTATGATTATGCACAACTCTAAATACAGTATCTTACCATGATATAGTTTTGCAAATTCTTATGAAAATCCTCTCTCTTACTATTAAAACTACTTATTTTCTGCTTAGTAAAACATTAAACTAGCAGACAAATGCAATACTTAATCCATACTAATATTATAAATGCGACAGTCACTCTGTCTGTCACTTTTCACACTAAGACGGCTGAACCAATCTTGATAATATTTTTGATCTGAAGATAGTTTCAACCCTAGGGAAGGACATAGGCTACTTTTTAATCCGCTATACTTTGTCTGCATTCGCGACAGACATTCGCGCGAACAAAATCGCGGGCAAAAGCTAATCCATCTATAATTTTGTTCCAGAGCGACTACCACCTGCCGCTGCGCCCTGAAGAGTCTTCGTTACAAATATTCGACGCCATTGTCGAGGCAGCGACTTATTACTTGAAGGATGACATTATGAACATCATTAGGAAGTACATAACAAGTCTCAAACTTGTTAAGTACACTATAAGTGAAGATTTGCAGGTGAGATGTTAGTTGTGACATTAGCAAAGTAAAAAAACGCAGAGAAGTTATAAAATGTGTACCGCCACACAAAGGATATAAAACTTGACTATAGTCTCTCGCAGTGTCGCTGGACAGTCGTGTATTTTTTCGCGTTCACCTTATAAAACAAATGAGTGAAGCTGACATCATATAAATATGAGTACTCCATTTGGTCTCTACTCTGTGACTACAAACAAACATTTGTATTAACACCGCACTGTTCTGGTGAGGATGTTATCCTTATATTTACTTAAACATTTTTTGTTTCAGTTTGTAGAAGATGATTTTATAGAAATGAGAAGCAAATCAGATTCAGATAATCCAGTGACAGCCGATGACTTGCACAGGTTGCTAGTACTGGCTCGTCTTGTGAGCCTTTCGCGAGGGTTGGACACTCTCGACAAAGAATGCTGGGATACCACCAAGAGCATGGAGGCTGAGAGGCTCCACAGAATAAAGAATAGGGTTGCTCCAACGTTATGAGCGTATAATTTTAAGAAAAAGTGTTGCATTTTTTTATAAACTATTTTTTATATTATTTGGTGTTTATTTTTCAATAAAATCACTACCTACCTAATGGTTACTAACTTATGAAGTAATTTTTTTATACAGCTATTAATTTTACACATTATAAAAATGTCGGTGTTTCTCTACGCAGTACTCTTTACTTTTCCATTAATAAAGACTATTTTTCACCTTAATCTTGACATTAAAATATGATATAAAAGCGTGAAATAAGTATGTCTGTAAGAGCGAAGCCACACTGCTCCGTTGCGCTGCGTTGCGTCGGAGCTTTGACGCTCTGTCATTTTATATATTTTTAACACATGCCACACTTCTCCGTGCGTTGCGTTGCGTTGTCGAACGTATTTCGTCGTCGCCGAGACGAGGCGAGGCGGAGGTGAAGCGGAGCGGCAACGTAGTTAATTTTGTACTGTCAGAGCGAAAACGCATGGACGCGTGCGCAGCGCAAGACAACGCAACGGAGAAGTGTCGCATGCAGTGCGTCCAAATCTTGCGCAGCGACAACGCAACGCAACGGAGCAGTGTGGCTTCACTCTTAATCGCAGCCATTTGGCATACATGAGTTCATCCAAATCGCGTCTGTGTACGGCATCCAAATAGGGCAAAGCCATAGATGTCCGAGGACACACGGGGTGTCTCTTCTGCATATCCCATGTGTTCTAAATGGGATTCAAGTCTGGCGATTGAGCAAGCCATGATCGATAGGTCGTAATATCTTCTGCGGTAGGTAAGTGTGTTTGCAACGACTGACAGTGTGTGGACGTGCATTATCATGCTTGATCAGAAATACAGCACCTAACCTAATGGGACCTGCGAAATCAGATGTGATCGTCCGATCACATCTGATTTATTCGTTCGCGCCGCGTCGAGATTGCATCTGATCCAAATCAATACAGTTCTTTCACCGATTCATATAGGTATTCGCCCATATCATGATTGTTCCATCACTACTACTTGCTATATTGGAGAATGTTATAACATATTTTGTAGACCATTTATCAGGGTTTTTTTTTTTTATATGCAACATTGACAGCCAATAGCCACATACCTATTCCTTAAAGAAAGAAGTATTATGTATGACATTGACGTGACGTCATTTGCTTGACAATTCATTCATTCGTTTGTCACAGTGACGTGTACGACTTTCGTAAAATTGACTTATTGATTCCAGAAATCTTATGAATTAATTTATTTTATTGAAAGAAAATAACTTATTTAAACATGTCGAGTAGAAGTAAATCTTCAGACGGTCACAATAAGGTGAAAGTGATTGACTCAGCATGGAAGAGAGCGTTAATTGCAAATGCCGAATGGCCCGACAAGGTTAGCTTTCATATCACGAGTCTGCTTACTTTTTCTTTAATGAAAATGAGGTATATTGATTAAATAATTTATTTTTGGTCACTTACAGGAAGAATTCCTAGACGTTATTTACTGGATGCGTCAAGCTATGGGTATTGTTTTGGGACTGTTTTGGGGCCTCCTACCAATGAAAGGATTCCTTGGTTTACTTCTGTAAGTATTCATTTTAAAATTGCTTTTAAATTTACATATTATTTAGAAGCCTATACTATTTCAAATCTTTTTTGCAATCCATAATGTGCACATACAGTTGAAAAATAATGTAATCTAAAACATGTTGGGTATAGCTAAATTTCAAATAGTAAAATTCCTATCAATCTAATTACTGGACTCAAGTAGTTTTGAACAATTTTTATCTCATCCCATGTGTTTTGTTGTTATTCTCACCTTTACACCATGACACACTTTGACAATTTGTAATATCTACTTTTAATTTAATTTCTTGTTGTTCAATTATATTATTAATTATCGTCCGTTTTAGAATATTTGATATAAAGTATAATAGACTAGCGCAACTCGGGCCCCCAAGATACAGGCGCTGCCTAGTTTGGGGACCACTACAAAAATTGTAATTTATAAAATAAAAATAGTTACAGTAAACATACCACTATAATATGTTCATATTATTAAGGTTAATGTTTTATTATAAGTATTTCTGTAACATTGGACAATAAAAATTTATTATTATTATTATTTCAGATTTGTGCTAGTAAATGCAGCAGTAATTTACGTTTACGTGAATAATTTCCAAAAAATAGATGAAGAGGAATATGGTGGTATTTGGGAAATAACTAAAGAAGGATTCATGACTTCATTTGCTGGATTTTTGGTAAGTTAAATATTGAGTACCTACTAAATTCTTAAAATAAACCTTAGTATACATACTCATATCATTTAGATAACACACTGAACACTTTATTTAATCCATGTACTAATATTATAAATGTCACCCGTGTAAGCTGATACACTTTCATGGCTAAACTATTGAACAAATTTTAATGAAGAACATAAGGTACTTTTTACTCTGCAACTTCACCAACATGCAATGATAACCAACATTCACATGGACAAAGTGTTGTGGCCAAAAGATAGTTCTATGTAAATGTTTATCGTTTGATTTGATCTATTTAGGCTAAGAACTCGCGATGCGATTTTTGTCCGCGCCCACAGCGGGAGCCGAATATAACGCGCACACCGCGGGCGTAAACCGCGTCGTGAAATGTGCTTTTGTTTTTTACACATATCTGCATTCTACAGAAGCTGCGGGCCCACAACCGCAGCCGGACGCGGATGAAAACGGCATCATGAGTTCTTAGCCTTAGAGCTAGGCTCCAGAAACATTTAGAGCTAGGCGCCAAGAACATTTAGAGCTAGGCACCAGGAACATTTAGAGCTAGGCTCCAAGACATTTAAGGCTAGGCTCTAGGAACATTTAGACCTAGGCTCTAGGAATGTTTAGAGCAAGGCTCTAGGAACATTTAGAGCTAGGCTCTAGGAACATTTGAGCTAGGCCCCAGGAACATTTGTAATTAATAGTTAGTTATAATGTTTTGTAATTCGAATTCCAGGTAACATGGATCATCATTTACACAGGGTTACACATTGCAGACAACTTATGAGACACAGAGTAAACTTAACATTGAGTGCTACAGTATCAAACCGAGACTTGCAAGAGAGAGTCCCAGTACAAAATATATTATGTGAACACAATGTTCTATTGTGGTTTCTACTTTAATAAGTTCATTAAGTTTATTTTGTTGTTGCTTTAAAGCCAGTCATCAGTCAGGTTGTGTAGGCATTTCAATTTGTTTGTTAGGTTTTATTCTGAACTTTAGGTATCCTTACAATATAAATACATACAACCTGTGTGTGTGACTGAATGCAAAACCCATTTCAATTGATTCTATTTCTTTTCCTTGAAGCATTATCTCATACAGAAGAGCTTCATGTTGTAAGGATATAATTTTGCAATGAAATTAATTATCCAAATCCTACGTTGGATTGTGTATCATCGAATTCTTTAAATGTAAAATACAACCTAACTAACATAATCATAAATTGTAATGTATGCAGTCTTCTAGCCAGTGCCAATTAGGGCTTAAACTTTTATACAATTTGTAAAGCAATATTTGTATGAATTTTATAATGCTTCGGCCGCATCTGCGTGTATCGTCCCGAAGTAATGTGTGCCGAAGCTTCATACGTTTTAATATTAAAAATTTGTCGCGATAAAAGCAGTGCTCACATTAGCGGCTTCGATATTTTGCATGAACTATCGTGCAATAATCTAAGATGGCCGAAATCATTTCCAAACGTTTAACTATGGGCGACGGCTTTCTTTACTTCTACATGTGTCGACCACCAAATGTTTTTTTTTGTGATTTATAATTTTTGGATCCCATGATGGACTCAGCTTCATAATTATGGAGGAATTCCAGTACCATTTCATTGCGCCACTGCATTTTTACACAGCCACGCACACGTCTGATCTGATTGAAAACAACGGCCGAAATGAACAACGCTAGTCTGACCACGCAGCGCGATATGTTAGCGCGCTAAAAACCTTTGACGTACCGCTACCCGCGCGATAACACACACGCAGTCCGAATGTTCGCGACGACAGCCGATAATGGCCGTTCACATCTGCATCTATCGTGTCATGGCGCGAAGCATCGTGACGATACACGCAGATGCGGCCTAAGCATAAAAATCACATACTTAATTAAATTGTTCCTTTACTCCTCACTCTTATAGGGTTTGAATACACATTAATAAAAATTGGAAAACCTTTTAATGATCCAATAAATATTAGCAATAACTTATTGTAATGTTACAAATTAATATTTACTTGTAAAAAAATGTTGCAAGACACAAGCATGGGTCATGCATGTGACTTTTATGTGATTGATGTAAGGGTTAAATTGCAATGATTGACGCGAGCTCGTGAAATGGACAAAAAATGTACATACTACACATTTCATAACATTTACATTTTTTGTTCCTAAAATACCGTCATTTTCACTTTCATATTCAAGGCTGCAAATTTTAAGTACCTGCAGACAATCATAAAATATGGATGAATTCAGTACCTACTGCCGTTTTAGTTAACTATGTTTATAATTTGGCTGCAAACATTCACTATTTAGGAAACTAATTTCTTAAAATTAAATACCTTAGAATTAAATGAAAAGCAATAGTCATTTGAGGGTAAAGAATGTTTATAAATTAATGGGTAATAAAAACAAGTTTGTCTATTTAAAGACAGCATTAAGATTGCGCGTTTTTGTTTATACTATAACTGGAATGTGCCTCTGAATGTAACTCTGGACAAACTTACATTTTAGTATTAGAATTTGATTTTGGAGTGGTTGTAGATAATAATGCTGTGAATAAAGAAACTCTCAAAGTATTTCGTGTTGACAATATCTCCCATCTGCATTTCTGTAGTATTAATTTATATTATTGTAAGTAAAATCTTGTTAAGTTTTATCAATATTCCTCAGAGTTGAATCATTATGGTTATGAAGTTATTTATTTAAAAAATGCAATAATAATGGTATCTCGTTTGTGATTTTATTTGTCGAGTGTTTGCTCCCGATGAGTTTGCAGTGATATCCTTATATTGAACAAATATAATAAAAGTTTTTGTAACTTTATACTTAAGTTTTTATTTTCCTGCTAGCGACCCGCCTCGACTCGCACAAGTAGCAAAGCATAGCCATTCTTTCGCAATTATCTTCATATTTCAGCCAATTTACACAAAATACACCTAAATCTTCCTCGTGAGTCACTCTGCCTATTGGAAAAACGTATGAAAATCCGTTTTTTCCGAAAAAAGTTTTGGAATTTATCGGGAACAGACAGACTCGGTGTGTGACTTTCCTTTATAGTGTAGTGATATGGACAATACTTGTTTTACACTCGAATGCGTCGGCGGCATCGCCGACTACTTCACATGTTTCCGCGTTTGCGATTATCTCTACAGATACTGAAGGGCAGAAAGAAATATAACTTGGAATTTAGATTCTTTTTAACTTGGTTTCAAATCCCGCCAAGGGTAAATATTTGTGTGATGAGCACTTGTTGTACTATGTATACACTACTTGTTTGCCTTGTCTGGTCGTTGTTTATCTATATTCTTATCTATTTATATATTTGTGTATGTGTATCAGCTGTCTGACACCCATAGTCATAATCTGTATTTTGGGGTCAGGGTCTGTGAAATGTCCCCACATATTAGGTACCTATTATTATTCACCTCGTAAGATTCTATTCCCCGGAGTCCATCTCGTCGGAAGACGACCAATGTTTTCACGTTTGATCGATGATAGTGATCGTTCGATTGTTGTTCATTCATGACCGTTCGGTCATGGTTAAGTTACGCTTGCTGCGGTCGGTCTGTGGATGGGTAATTATCCATTTCATATCTCAACCCCTTCGTGCCTCGGAAAGCATGTAAAGGTTTTGGTCCCGGCTGTCATTCGTAGATCTTTGACTGTCATTATAGGTAGTCAGAAGCCAGAAAGTCTGACAACCAGTCTAACAAAGGATTATCGTGTTACCCAGTAACTGGGTTGAGGAGGTCAGACGACAGCAGTCGCTCCTTGTAAAATACTGAAATTCGGCTGCATCTGGTTCGACTGGAAACCGACCCCAACATAGTTGGGAAAGCCTAGGTAGATGATGTGATGCTGATGGTGACGTTAAACAATGTTCATAAAGTTCATTATTCAATATGCACAACATTCTATTCCGACGAATTCCGCGCCGGGGTGAATTGAGCCTTACCAATCCTTAACCGCAGTGATCAAACTGCACTAACTTTAGTGAAATGTGTCTATAACCGATGGGGTAGACGTGATCTTGTAGTAGATTCGAGACCATGACTCAGCCTGAAAGGTGACGTCCACAAATCAGGTAGAATGCTGATCTTCTCAGGTTGGCTGGTTCATGTGGGAAAGGCCTATGTCTAGAGCACAGAGTACTTTTAATATATAGGTAGTCTAGAGCCAGACTGCTCAAAGCTGATAAAGGAACACCTCTACTTATGAAATGAAACCTCAATGTCAACATTTAATTATTTAATCATTTCTCCAAGTAACTAAAACATCGTCAGTTCTATATCTCTGAGTTATAGTGGAATCATTGAAATCCATTCTGGCCCCCGACTCGAATGCTAGAGCGCCTGCGTGCGCGATCATAACGCCGTTGTCGATACAGAATCGTTCATCAGTAGCGAACAGCTTCGCTCCTCGTTCAGCACACATTACTCCCATCATTTCTTGTAAACGCTCATTGCATCCGACACCGCCGACTATTAAAACCTGAAACAATTTATCTTTTTTAATAGTTTCTGCCCTGGACTTTGCCTATATCATAAAACATTCCATGAAGTTACAAGCTTCATGGAATGTATATTGCAGCTTTTTATAAGTGAAATAATGTTTGTTACTGTACCAGAACTTCCAGAGATTACCTAATTATGTGTATACCTAAAGAAACAAACTATACCTACTTAAAAACGTTTTTTCACTTATTTAATTTGTAATAAGGCAACACCTAAGCTCAAAAGGCTGTTGTCTAAACACAGCCCAGCTTTTTTACGCCATAGGACATTTATCAGTTTTAAAGCATATTCTTCATTTTGTAGGCAGACGAAAACCTTCGTATTTACCTCATCAGAACCGCAGTGCGCCATTGCCCGCTCAGTAATTTCCACCAACATAGCAAATGCAGTTTCTTGCAGAGAATAGCACAAGTCTTCAGGGGTATAATTTTTCAGAAGATCATCAATTTTATCTTCCATGTATGATAAAATGCCTGAGAAACTTACATCCATGCCTGAAACAGTAGGTAAATGAATTGAGAACTTTAGCTGTAGAATCTGCAACTGCAATTTTATAGGCATACAGAAAATAAAATACCTATTTTTTCTAACATGTTGTACACTACATATTAAGTCACATAAAGAAACAACTTGATTTAGAAACAACTATAGATCCACGTTACCTTTTACACAATAGGGAAGCTGATAATATTTAGTTCCCTTTTTGGCAGCTTGTTCAATGTTGTACCCTGGACTTGGTGCGTTTGACAATTTGAGAACTCTTGCAAATCTGAAAAGAAGGATCATTATACCGTCCTGAAAACTGGCCATTTCATAAACTTGAAAGTTAAATATCTTAGTAGTATGACGGGCTGGTGTCTGCAACTCCATGTCTCAGCTCATATTTAGCGTATAGGATAAATATCTTAAACGCATGATTTTTACATATCCCAAATTTTTGGAAAATAAACTATAGATAACATAGCTTCTTATTAGCGTAAGAATTTAATGAATTGGACCAGTAGTTCTAGAGGTTAGTCCGAAGAAACATAAACTCAGCTTTTATTAATAATAATGTAGTGATAGTAAATAAATAGATATAATGAAGAAACAGTAAAATTGATTGCAGCCAAAATAAATGTTTTAGTCACTTACCGGTCTAAACAGTTGCCCATAGCAATGTCAATGGTCTCTCCAAATATTCTGTATCTATTTCTAGAGTATGCTATGACCTGCGTGTTGCCACCACTCACATAAAGCACAGTTGGGTTGTTTGCCTTTGTGATCAGTCTGCCCATTTCTATGTCTGTTTGTGTGTTAGAGAATTTATGGTTGTAATAAAAAGGAGTTTTGTATGCAGATTTCATTTAAAAAAAAAAGTGTGTAAAAAGGAAGTTTAAAGCAAGCATTTATTTTATTGGAAAAAATATGTCATAGACTATTATATGTATGACCATGAATGAAAAATGAAATGGACATAAAGATAGTATGGGATTTATTGTATACCAAAATAAATAGTGAAATTTAAAATAATTTTAATGGAATAGTTTTAATAAGTTCTATGAGTCAGTAAACTATTTAAACATCAAGGGGACAAGATCTAGTTTGTTTAAAGTAGGTAGTTCAAAAACTTTTTTTTTATAAAAAGCAAATTAGTCTCTTCACACAATATCCTGTGAAATATTCAATAATATAAAAAGGATACGTCCGATGCAATGATTGACTCCTAAAATTGGTTTGTTCCACAATTTGGCACAAGTTCTGGCCACTATGGCACAGACCATCAATGGGGCTCCCATGCCAGGGCCTTTGGTGTAGCAGACCACATCTATCATCTGAGGAGTCACACCGGACTGCTCTAGAGCCTCTTTCAAAACTGCATGGATGTTTTGTCTATGATGCTCTGCTGTTTCTCTGGGAAGAAAGCCTGTGAGTAAAAGAGTAATTGTAGCTTATCTCATTTTAGCTATACTGATTTTAATAAGGTATATAGGTAAATTGCCCCCTATAACATCTTACTTAAACGTAACTGGCGAAATATGTGAAACTAACCTTCGCCAGCCGGTGTGATATAAGTTCTTCTACAATTGGACAGAATTTCTCCATCTTTCACTATACCAATGCCAATTTTGTTAGCACTTCCTTCGAACCCGATTGCTATAACCATATTTTTAAAGATTTTTTGCTGAAAATAAAGTAGTATTCAATCTCGCTCGTGTTTTCACTTTTCATTCATCAATAAATACAAAACAATTCAACAATACAATTTGAGTTTGACAGTGTCAAGTGTCATCATTTGATTATGTCAAGGAAGTCAACTGTCAAGTGGTGACATGGACTCATGAAGATATAGGTATAAATGGAGCCAACACTTAGAACAAAAGCTTGAAACCAACTGTGGGCTGATGCTCTCTTTCTGAATGCATACATAAGAACGAGACAATGATATGTGTTTTCTTTATCTTATGTATGCATTCAGAAAGAGAGCGTCTGCCCACAGTTGGCTTCACTTAGGTATTTAGAGCTTCTTGCATGGACTTAGAGTGAGGTTATGAAGTGAGCAAGAAGCTTATAGATAAAAGTGGAGGCAACACTCTGCGATGATAACAATGTTTAAAAAAATGAATACGGTCCTACCCCTTTGGCTTTTGGGTCAGATCCTGACATGGAAGTGGTAATTTTGGTTTATCATCATTGATTTTGTATGGGAAGTCCGTTTTTTTTTTTAATATTTCGACCGATGTTTTTTGGAGAAAGTTATTACATGACTGTGGCGGTCAAAAGGTTAACGAAATAATTAACCGTTGCGTTGGAAAGTTGGTATTCAAAATAGCAACCCAAGAGTAATTGAAAATAAATATAAGAACATAAAATATGTATACTTATAAAAATAAAAGCGGCGCTGGACCTGAGGACATTCATAAAACACAATTAATCTGGTTCAACGAATTGAACGAATTATATTGGAGTACCAACAGATTCTAAATTCTCGTGTAGAACTCGTTGTGTGACAGATAGGCAGTGAATTGGTGAATTGCCGCTGCGAGTATTCGCATATGCCTAATGCATCTCGATTTCCAGCTAGGTCATATTTGCATATTTGTTTTACCTTTGTGCATGAAGTATAAATAAATAAATAAATAATAATATTAAAAAAAAAAAAACTGTCCATTTCGTATCTTGCAACTTAGTAAGTACTTTAACAAACTGGGAGTAAACATTTTTTTAAATTCCCTAATACCCTGCAAATTTTAACAAGAATTCTAAAATACTTTATATTGCCAGTTTACCAAGTTTCGATTTACTGAGATTTTTCGTTGCAGGTTTATAGTACTCAATGGGACAGTTTTAGGAACTTTTGGCATAAGTGAAACAATATAAATGATTGATGTTCTTCAAATATTTTAATTACAAAAAAGATTATACAAATGTACTTTTATAATAAATTTTACGCTTATGCTATTAGACTTGGCTCTTCATTGACTTCGTCAACGAAATCAGCCAACATATCTTCGACAGTGATCTCTGTACTAGTTATTTTCACTTCTATATTATTATCATTAGCTGCAATGGCGTCACCATTTCCTTTCGTCTCTTTTTGTTCTATTTCAGCTTCTTTAGTATTCACAGTAGTTATTTCTATATCAACTTCAACTGTATCTTTTGGAGGTTCAGATTCCTGGGAACCTACAACGACTTGCCCGCAAGTTATTTGCACGTCATCCGTTTCATTAGTACTGGGTAGATTATCATCATCCAGCTTTTCTAGTATGACCACTTTGCTCCCAGTATTGGAGGCATCATACGCTATCTCCATAGATCCTGGGCTATTACCACCTTCCATTGTTTCAATTGAAGTGTTTAGAGGAACCTGGGTGTCAGCTTCGTAGATAGAAGGTTTCTCTTCTGGCTCACTTAATTTTCTTTTTCTGTTGTTATTTGTATAAGCATCTATGGTATCTACAGAGTCTTCAACTGTCAGAATAATATTATCTGCGGCTTCTTTACTATCTTCGCTAGTTTTTTGACTTGACTCTTTAGTTTCTGGTTCTGGGAGTATTTGTACTTCATCTGCTTCATTATTGGTGTTTTCTTCCACAATTACTTCAACTTCATTTTCAGATTCGCTGCTGATACTAATTCTTTCTTCCTCTACCTCTAAACGTGGTCTTTTTTGAGATGGTTCACCTATATTATCTTCTTCAGCGGTCGAAGATTGCGCTCTGTAAATTGAAATATTAAATTATTATTTTTTAACAGTTACTCTTTAATATTGCGTTTGTGCACAGTTAAGTAGGACAAAGAAATTCGACTTGAACACCAAAGGAAAAAAGATTTATAAATAGTCCAATGTTAGAGAATAGTGGCCCACACAGACATTTAGATCATTTTTTCAAGTAGTGTTCCAGCTTATTTTGTTTGAACATAATCATCATTATTTTGTCGTTTTTCCATACCTTTCTTTTATTATAGACTCGAGTACATCTCTATTCTCTTCAGATATTTCCTTTCTCTTATTTTTGTCTGTCTTTGTGTCTAGTTGAGAGTCTAGTGCGAAATTGATTGATGGCGGCGAGCAGTGCAGGTGCAGTCGAATGTCCAGCAGTGCTTGTGAGCAGAACTTCCTTATCTGTGATATAAATAAATGTGGCAAGAATAATTTGAATTAAGAGGATTTTTTCGGGCATGTTAAAAAAGTTTTAAAAATGTAATTTAATCATGTTTTTCTTTTGTTGGTGTCCCTGCCTAGCAGGGAAAAATACGTATCCGTTATTTTTTGGAAATCTATCTGATAGAGTAATTCCATTTTTTTTGGTAAACACCGTGTAGCGGAATTTGCTTTGATATGAACAGTGGAACCATATACATTTTTAGTGTGCTACATTATTGCATTGGGTCTGTAAGGATATTTGTATGCTAATTGGAGCGGATTAATAAATGCATTTGTGGGCAGTAAATAAATTAAATAGTGTTTATTTGGCAAATAATGGAATTAGTCTGTCAGATTGATTTCCAAAAAATAACGGATACGTATTTTTGTTTTATCAAATCAATAAAAACTGACGAAGATAAAACGCATCAAAGATCATGAGTGGGGGTTTGTGACGTCACTTCGCCAGTAAAAGTGTACTGACATAGTGATGTCACGCGAGTTTTCGACGCACTGTATCGTCTTCATTTTTTGTTTTCATGGAAAAAGAAAAACACGTGTCCAATATTTTTCGATAATCTAACTGACGGACTTATTAGATTTTTTTTTGGTAAAATACCCTATTATAAATGCGAAAGTTTGTGAGGATGTTTCTTATTTCACGAATTAACGGCTGAACATAATTCGCTGTTATTTAGGCAGACATACACATAGATAACGATTTAGCTACAAACATACAACCATTCCTATCCTGTTTGTTCCAGTGGGGATAATTTAATACTTTAGCTCAATATTGAAGTCAACGCAGACGATATACGGAAGAAGCTAGTTCTATAGATTCTTGTAATAACTCTTTGGGGAATCAATCTTGCTCACCTCATCACACCGACTATTAACAAGTGTACTTGTACAGTTGATATTGAAGTATACGCAGACGATATACGGAAGAAGCTAGTTCTATAGATTCTTGTAATAACTCTTTGGGGAATCAATCTTGCTCACCTCATCACACCGACTATTAACAAGTGTACTTGTACAGTTGATATTGAAGTCTACGCAGACGATATAAGGAAGAAGCTAGTTTTATAGATTCTTGTAATAACTCTTTGGGGAATCAATCTTGCTCACTTCATCACACCGGCTATTAACAAGAAGCGTACTGTACAGTTGATATTGAAGTCTACGTAGACGATATACGGAAGAAGCTAGTTTTATAGATTCTTGTAATAACTCTTTGGGGAATCAATCTTGCTCACCTCATCACACCGACTATTAACAAGTGTACTTGTACAGTTGATATTGAAGTATACGCAGACGATATACGGAAGAAGCTAGTTCTATAGATTCTTGTAATAACTCTTTGGGGAATCAATCTTGCTCACCTCATCACACCGGCTATTAACAAGCGTACTGAACAGTTGCAAACAGTATTGCGTCGGCGGCGGTACTGTGGTCGGAGTGTTCTTGCGAGCTGCATCCAGGCAGCGCAGAAAGTGCAGCGAGCGAGCCACGCTGTAGTCATTCAGGTTGAAGCACTCGCGGACTAGACGCTCTTGGAACATCTGGAGCAGAGGGGATGGGGAGAACAGAGGGCTAATTCACGTAATTTCATGACTCCCCGATCAGGGACTGTAGGCAAAATCCCTTTTCTGTTAGTGTTGACGGCTACGGAAAAATCAAATTGTATGGAGTTGACGTTTGCTTACCAGATGTCACGTGATGCAAAAATGTCAACTGCATACAAATTGATGTTTGAGTTTTGTTGGCGTTAAGAGCGCGTATTCGATTCGTGACGAAAACTTCATGTTTTAGCGTTTTGCCCAGAGCAATATCGTTATAATGTGAGCAGATTATTTAAAGACAATTACAGTTTTAAGAAAGATTAAGTCTTGATTTAGACAGCTACAGAGTAAAAGTATAATTTTTAATTATGGTTTTTTAAAGCGAAGACAATTCTTTCATATCGTTTTACGAAAATAGACGTCAGAGTTAACTTTCAGGACGAATACAACCATTACAATATGCCAAAATATTTTGTTTTATGCGTTTTTCCAACAGGATATACAGTCTCAAAGCCTAATACAGAGCCAAAATTACTAAAATATTACTATTAGATATTAAAAATCAATATTAAAATAATACAAAATCGGTTCACTTTAGCAATTTTTTTTCATCATTATTTGAATGAAAACATAACTGATACTTATATGTATTTAATGAAAATATAGGTTATGCTCAATGTACTGATTTTTTTTCAGTCCATTGTACGAACCCATTTATTTTACAAAAATTTTTTAAAAACACTATAATACTGCGCGCGCAATCGTTTGCCGATCGGTTCGTGCCGGGTCCTCCCAGAGACAGGACGTATCGCTTTTTTCCACCGCCCGGCGCTTGCTCGCGCATATACACCGACAGTGTAGACAATACATAGCGCGACACAGCAAGATTGATACTTTGGCGATTTATATTGTTTTGTTGGTAAGTAATTTTGAAATACGTTGACTACAGATAATAATTATTTATACATATATTACATGATGTAATCATACATTTACATTTCGTGTACTTATAATAATTATGTTTTTTTCAGAAATGGGGAATAAAGGGAAGACATTCAGAGGTTCTAAAAGAACTAAATCGATGACCTTGGCCAGGGAAGTAAAAAGGTATGCTTATATATGCCTTTATAAATAATTTTTATTTTAAATTGTGCGACAATCTCTCAATTAAATTTTACTGTTTATTTAATGTTGAAACCAGTATACTTGTATTGTGTACTTATTTTTACCAGTAAGTATATTTTTTCAGACAAAAGAAATGTCAAATATATGAACAGTCAAGTTCAAATTATGATGATACAGGTCATGTAAGTATTTATACCTAACAAATGTTGAAAATTGCTTTTATGCGAACTTTTGGCGTAAGAGGTTTCTGATATTTATTGTTTATCAGGATATATATGTTCATTGTACAATATACCTGCATATTGCTTTTTTTCTAGATAATCACGTCAGATACAATAAAGGCAGTCCTAAATATCCAGACCGCAGAAATCCCAAAAAGCTGTAATTCAGAAAAAACTACCGAGAATGTATGTACCTACTTATAATTATTTTATGTTATCTGATGTTTGCCACTTGATAACGCATAACCTGCCGCTTATGTACATCTGCAATTCTAAAGGCGTTACCATCCTAGAGATATAGGTGGGGTTTTGATTATTGATGGGGTTTTAATTATTCCGGCACTCATACTTTAGTAGGTAGTACTTTGTAAATTAGCTCGTCCGGGGAAGTACTTAGTACAAAATACTTAGATAGCAATAAAGTTTTAGGTATTGAGTTCTTCTCCGGACGAGCTCCCTTACAAAGAGCTCTACTAGTACTAAGTGTTTATTTATTAGGCTATTTTTAGCGATGTGCTATTACGGACAATATTTGTTATTTATTATTTTATAAGATACAGTATAAAATGAATTTTCCAACCCTAATTTTATACTTCGTTATAGCATGTATCTTCGGACGAGCTGCCAATACCGCAAAATACTGGAATACAAAGTGCTGTAGAGGAATGGAATGATATTGAAGAATTTGTAAGTATCATTCATTTACAATGATGTTTGATTATTGTTATATGGTTGAGTCAAAATAACATAGTGTCCGTGTTCTTTTTATAAGCCTTTTTATGTATGTATACCAATATTACTAATATTTTCAGATTATCGAATCAAATGTTTCAAACAGTCCACCATTCCGAATTGAAGGTCGAAGAATTGTCGATTTCAATTACTTTTTTGACCAAATGAAAATACTATCTGATCACAACCCAGGTTTTGGTTGTACAATTAGCAACATGCAAATTATACGAGAAAAGCTTACTGGTTTAGAGTCAGTCATCTATTTCAAATGTAATATGTGCAACCAAAACTTTGAAATAAATTTGTGTGTAAACTTACACGATAGTATGACTATAAATCATGCTGCGGTAACTGGCACTATGTTGATTGGCTGCGGACGAACAAACTTAAATGAGTTGTTTACAGCTATGGACCTACAAAGTTTAAATCAAAATACCTATAATAAGTGTCACACTGACGTATCTAATTGGTGGGCAGTTGCTGCAGAAAGCAGTATGAAAGAGGCAGCTAAAGAAGAAGGTGAGCTGGCCATTGAAAGTGGAGATATAATTGACGGAATTCCAGCGATCACAGTTGTGGCTGACGCGTGCTGGTCTAAAAGGTCTTATAGAAATAATTATGCTGCAGCATCGGGTGCAGCTGCAATAATTGGATTCAAAACTGGAAAAGTTTTATTTATGAATGTAAAAAATAAATATTGTATAGTATGCGCCCGATCAGTATTAAACAAGCGGTCGCCACCAGTCCATCAGTGCACTAGAAATCATGTAGGATCTTCCACAAGTATGGAACAAACAAGTATAGTCGAGGGATTCAAAAATTCAGTAACCACTCGGAATCTAATATATAAAACTCTAATAGCTGATGGAGATGCAAGCACTTACAAAAAAATATTGGAAAGCAGACCATATCCTAATGTACAAGTGCAAAAAATTGAATGTTCAAACCACTTGCTTCGAAATTACAGTAGTAAGCTTATACAGCTACAAAAAGATACATCTGTCCCACTTTCTGAAAGAAAGCTCCTTAACAACGGAACGAATCACTCGTCTTCGTACAGCCGTAAGAGCTGCAGCTCGCTTTCGTAATGCTCAGAATACGAGCATTTCCGATAAAATTATAAAATTAAAGGACGACATCGTGAACAGCCCAAAGCATATTTTGGGTGATCATAGTGCCTGTGAAGGTTATTATTGTACAAGCAATAAGAAAGTTCAGCAAAATTTTGTTCCGTTGGCGAAAACTCTTTTTAGAAAACTTATGACCCATACAATACAAATTGCACTAAATTCAAAAAGATTGCTTTACAATGTAAATAACAATCGGGCCGAACAATTTAACAGTATTGTTGCAAAGCACGTTGGTGGCAAACGTATAAATTTTTCATTGAAAAATTCATACACAGCTAGGTGTCACGCGGCGGTTGTAGCATTTAATACTGGCAAAGCACAGTACAGTTTATACAAAACAAACTTTGAGAAAAGCCCTAGGAAATCAATTAAGCTGCTGGAGTTCAGGCGTTGCAAGATTAATAGCAATCGTAGTTATCGACCAGGCACCAAAAAAAGAATAGCTTTCTTGAATGATAGGAACGACTATGGAGAGAGATGCCAAAAACCGGATTTAATGCCAGATCAGTATGAAACCGCGAAAAGTATGTTTTTGCAAAACTTGAGAGGTCTCGTAGAAAAACGGCATGAGGTTGAACGAGACACAATATTGCAAGCTGAAAGCGCATTGTGGCTGGAGCTACGAAGATGTCTATTAACAGCCTCATCTTTTAGCAAGGTATGTATTTAATGTGACATACGAAAATCATTTAGTTGAAATAATTTTCAACTAAATAAGCGAGGATTTTCTTATTACTTTTTTAGGTTTGCAAGAGGCGATGTAATATCAGCTCTGCGCCACTCGTAAAGTCTCTCGTCTATTCCTATTCTTTGAACAGCGTGCCAGCCATTGAATACGGAAAAAGCAATGAAAAAGCCGCTTTAGAGCAGCTGGAGCAACAAGAGAGGATTGTCGTGCAAAAATGTGGGCTCTTCATTGACCAAAATCATTTTTTCCTGGGAGCGTCTCCAGATGGTCTGTTCGAAGATGGAATCGTCGAAATTAAATGTCCATATTCGGCGCGTAACATGGAGGCTGAACAGGCTATCACACAAAAAAAAAAATATTTTGGAAAGTTGATGGTTCGATTAATACCAACCACGACTGGTACTTTCAAATCCAAGGCCAGCTCCATATCAGGTGAGTATCACTATCACTATATCTCTGGTCCACCCTGTCCATTACTATAAATCTTGCATAGTCTTGTGTAATCTTGTTTTCATAGTTCAAGTGTAACCTGTGTGGTTAACTGTACTTATTAAGTAGTATAGCGTTTGTCGGTGTATCTTTTTTTTCAAGTTTAATATTATTTATTTTCAGTCAAAAAAATGTTTGTCTCTTTGCGGTCTGGACAGGAAAAGAATTTCCATTGAAGACCACACGAATAACAAGAGACGATGTGTTTTGGACAACTAAAATGGAAAATAAATTATTGAGCTTTTATCAAAAATGTCTTTTGCCCGAGATGATTGATCCCAGGAAAAGTCGGTCAATGTCAATCAGAGATGTGCAATATTAAAATAAAATACCAAGACTTCGCTTTTGTTTTATTATTTTATAACTCAACGAACGCGTTAAATAAAATCATAAATATTAAAAGTATCAAAATGATTTGTGGTAATAGTTCTGCGCTCACGCACACAAACAGACCATTGTATTGCACTAGTGTACGTCAATGCTGCTACGCCGTTCTAGCAATCGTGTAGATTTTGAGTTGCGCTAAATCAAATACGCGCTCTTAACGATAACAGAAAGGGACTTTGTCTACAGCCAGATTTTTATCACGCTTATTAATTATTAATCTTTTATTCACAGGCATCGAAGGCCCATAGTATGTTAGTAATACAAAACTAGGTTAGTATAAACACAAGAAAACAAACACAAACCAGCTTAGATTCAGTTTACGCTCGATTACGAAGGTACTATTAAATGTTGTTCTTTCCATCTTTGTACTAGGACCTGCGTCGACTGGCGGCACGGCATGGCAAGGGATTTTTATGCGACGAAACATAATATACCTTAAAATCATGACGTTATTGTTTAAATTTCAAACCCGTACTGACACGACATCGTATATCATTTCATTTAGTAGGTACAACGATTATCATTGAAATGTCAACTATAAAATGATGAGTTTAAGGTGTATTATGCTGTGTTACATAAAACTTCCTTCCGTGCCGCCAGTCGGCGCAGACCCTAAGTCACGTTCATTCGTTCATTTTCGCAAGACAAAAATATTTGAATCCTAGACACAGCACAGTAGCCGATCGTTAAGTAAATGCGCCAGCAGTGCCGCAAGAAAAAATACTTTTAGTCGTAAGCTATCTTCAGTCGTTAGTACGTACCTTATGAGTAGTTGGCTTCAAAAATATTCCACTGACAGTAAGGAATGTCTCAGTACATTCAAGAGCTGCGTTTGCCACTTCATCAGTTGATTCGTCAGATCTAATAATGAAAATATTTATTTTATACCAGCTTTTGCCCGCGACTTCGTCCGCGTGAATGTCAGTAATCGCGGATTAAAAAGTAGCATATGTCCTTCCCCAGGGTTTCAGCTATCTTCATGCCAAGTTTTATTAAAATTGGTTCAGCCGTTTCATCGTGAAAGCGTAACAGACAGAGTTACTTTCGCATTTATAATATTAAAGTATGGATACACATACACATACATAAGTATGGAAGAATGGATAATAACTGAATGACCAGCTGTTTTCTTAAAAATAATTATCCTTGTTTTTAAGAAAACAGATGGTCATCACCAAAAACCAAATGACACACTTTTTAAGCGCTGTCAAAACGCAATTCCCCCAAGATTTTGTATGACAACAGGGAGTTGTGACGTCACTTATTTGCAAAGTCAATTGACTAACTTTTTATTGATTTCAAAGCAACTAAAAATCTAATTTAACAGTCAAATGAAAATGAATAGAGTTTTCAACGTTAAAAGAACGTGTTTCTTTAAAGAAGTCGTTTCTTGGAAATATCTGTTAATATTGTATGCACCCGTATGTCATAATTGTGGTTTCTGGGAAAAATAAACAAAGCAAATCACAATGCGCTGAGAGAATGCGTTCCTGACGTCTGACAGTGGGTCGTTACTAGTGATGAGCAATTAGTAACACCATTGTTACGTTATTCAACGGACCCAAAACAAGAACACAATTAGCTAAAATTGAATTGAAACACAATATGACACCAAAAAAAACCACGAAATTTTTATTCAATCGATAAGTGCCATAAAAAGGTATATAAATTATACATTTTCAAATTTCGCGCGTAGTTTGACCGAAACCGCCTCGTAGTGGACGCCATATTGCTCTGTGGAAATGACGTGTTTGCTTTGTAGCCAAATACGCTGATATTTTGTACGATTACTATATACTATATTTAAAAAATATTTATTATTATAATATTTTGTCGTAGGTGTAATAATTAAAAAATTACGTTGCATACGAAAATAATAAAACGTGACAGTTGACACTTTTTTGTTTACACAGCCGTACCACGTAATAATATGGCGGCTACTATTTCATAGACCGATTAAAAAACTGAAAACTTTGAATTGAATTTTATCATTTATTTTGGTATTTTATGAAGTAACATTTTCCGACTGATTTTTGCCTTAACTATCTCAATAATATATTTATAGATTTTTTCTCATAGAGTAAAATATCCTATTGTTTTCTTATTTAAGACACATTCAATTTTGCGTGAACATTTATTATAACTTGATACAATGGTGTCTGTAGTGCACAAGCTAAACTTATTTAAGCTATTTACATCTCTTTCTCTCCAATAAAACAAGAAAGAGACAGATGTTAATAATACGTTGTCAATAAGGTGGTGGTGGTGGTTTCGAGAAAAAACGAATTTGACATCTCAACTTTGTTCTTATCTGTCGCCGTCCTTTTCTTCAGCTGCCTGGCAGTGAGAGATGCCAATTGTCTTATTTTAGTTTAGTTTATGAACAAGGGAATTGGCGCCAATGATAGTTTTTTTTTACATATTAATCGTTAAAAGGGCAAAGAAACGATAGTAATATTTTTATCGTAAATTCTTCGCCTCTTCAAAAGTATCCTTTCGATTACAACCTGTCAGGAACGCATTCTCTTTTCAATTAATAAATTACTTACACATCTGCCTTATTCTTCTCTCCCGGCATATGACTAGCGATGGTACTTTGGTGTAACATCTGATTAGCTAGTTTCCTCTTAGCTTTTTTACTCAAATTCTTAGTATATTGATTGCTCATCTGCAAGAACAATTAGGAAAAATGTAACGCTAATTGGCTATGCTGGTACAAATAGGACAGTTGGTAATTATTAGTACGAAGTTCCTTTACGCGGATTTCGGTAGGTGTGATACGGGAGAACATTAAACGGAAGATTGCTTTCTTTCTCCAAGTGTATCTTTCTACGAGCAGACATACCACGCGCGCTCTCTTTCTCTTTATAGTGTGTCTATGTTACGAAACGTTACGATTCGTAGCCAATACGCAAACTCTCTAAGCAATCAACGCTGTAAGACTGCCTTAGTGAGAAAGTGTGTCTTAGGCATGGCACCGCATCGCATATATAATAAATTACCAGATGGGATAAAAAAAATGAATGTTACACAAATAAAAAAAACAAAAAAATTGATGTTAATTGAAAAATGTTATTATTCGACTGATCAATTTCTGAATGATAAATTAATGTTGACTTATTTATTTATTTGGCTGGAGAAACATGTTTATTTGAATACTGTGACTAATTGAATTTATGGTATTTATTATTTTTTGACTGTAGAAATTACTCCTTATTGTGACATTATCATTTTTGCTTTCATTTAGTAACTGATCATATGCTATTAATTTTGACATACCTACCTACCAAATAATTTGTGTTATCCTCGCGCATGACTAATATTTTTTATTGCTTATTTTGCATGTAACCATATTTGTACGCCTCTTGGTATAACATAGCGACCCTATGAACTTTAATTTAAGAACAGTATTTACTACCTATGTTACACAAATAAAAATGATTTGAAATGTGTGTTCGTAAAAAATAAATAAATGCGTTAGGAAACTTTTCTCAGTTATGTCTAGTGACTTCATCTTGCCTTATACTCTGCTCTATACTGACACTCAAATTCTTGTTGTGATACTTAATAATATACTCTCGGCCGAATCTCGTCCACGTGCGCCAGCGCAGGTAATTGTAGTACAATAGTACCTACTCGTAACCCTCTTTCCTGATTCTTATAGTCCAGTTGGTACACAAATCACGGCACGCATGGAGACAAATCAGGCGTCGGAACAAATGCCATCACGTGATTTCAAAATACGGGGTTGTCACACCACCAATTTCCAAACTCCAAACTGCTACCGAGAAATCCCTAATGCAGTAATGATATAACCCAACAACACTTTGCTCAACCTAAGGGACCGTCTCCACAAGCGAGAGAATCGCGGCGATACATATTATCGTCGTGCCACGTATTTCTATACACTCTCTTAGAACGTGTCTACACACGAAGTTGGTATCGCGGCGATACGACGAGTGCGAGCGAAATGTCATCGTATCGCGGTCTATTAAGACTAAGATTACCCGACGATAAAAGCGCAGAATCGTCGCGATTCTCTCGCTGGTGGAGACGGCCCCTAAGAATCGAACGCAGGACCGAAAGCAGTCTGACAGCTGTTTTTTTTTGTTATACTTACAGTGAGCTGCACGGTCTTCCTCACCGGTGTGATATCTTCTAATACGTGTTTGGTGAGCTCATCCTCCCAGGAGCGTCCCCGCGTTTCATTTGACAATCGGTGTACGTGAAGCATGCTCAACCACCTCGCTAGACTGTTGTAAGCCGTGATACGGACTTTGCTAAAAAGTTATTAAAAAGTAAGTAAGTAAGTTATTAATTCACCAATTGAAGTACTTTTTATGAGGCAATAATGTACAGTTGTTACAAGTTGACGTATCAGTGAGCTCTTCCATCACGTCATCACACCCCTCCCGCACCGCGCAGCTACCTCAGGAATGGTCTCAGTTAAGCGTTCGGATTTTAGTTGTTATGAAATCAATCAATCAATCAATTGAGTTGCAAAATATGTGACACCACAGTAGATTATTGTCTCATAAAAAGTACGTCAATTGTTAAATTAGTTTGATATTTTTTATAAGTGGTGGCTAACATAATAAAAATTTACAGTTAATTGAAAATTATTTAGGTTGTAAGGGTTAAAAGAAAGTGTTTCATGTTTTTTTTTTTTTAGAGAAACTGTATCTTTGTTATTATGATCATTTTCTTTTTGTAAATAAAACCAAAAACCTTAGTCGGGGAAAAACCATGAAAAATCATGTGACTGCTGGTATCGGTTGTGTGTTGTGATAATTTGTCACATTAATGCGTTCGAGAAAGCGAGGTGAAAAACTTGCTAGAAAAGTAATACTAATTTCCAAGAAGAAACATTAAAAATGAATTGACATTTCACCTCGTTTCCTCACTGGGATGTTCAGAGCTCCACTTCAGTGTCTGCATCACAAATCTGAACACTAGTCCTGAGAATGGAATCAGATTTGACCCCAAGCTGCAAAACAAATTTTTTATTAGAAGTTATTAGACTGTCGACATTTCAAAGATCTACGAATGACACCCGGGACCAACAGCTTTACGTGCTTTCCAAGGCATTGCTCTGTATAAAATGGAGAATCACCCATCGAAGCTTAACGATGAACAATAGATCCTTACGGCTTTTACTTCATCATGAGCCCTACATTCACCAAGGAGTCGCTTCCCGCTGTTCGTTCCTTTGTACTCTTAGATCTTTTAAACTTCAAACTATCCAACGGATTTTAATGCAGTTGTTCTCAATAGATAGACTGATTAAAAAGGTTTTTTTTTAAATTTGGTATTGTATTATTTTGTGTAATATTATTACTGACACCACATTAGTTTTTTTTTTTAATCTATTGATAGGCATACGTTTGACCACTATCTCACCTGATGGGAAGCGATGATGCGGTCTAAGATGGAGCACGCTTGCCTAGAAGTAACCTATTCACTCTTGACTTAAAGACTCCCAGGTTGTAGCTATCAGGAAATACAGACTCAGGCAGGGAATTCCACTCCTTAGCAGTACGCACAATGAATGTGTTCTCAAAACGTTTCATGCGTGTGGGTGGGATGTCCACCATGTGGGGTGGCGCATCGCCGTACGTCTTGTGGTCCGATGATGGAACGGGCTCGGCGGAATTAAATTATGCAATTCCGTCGCACACTCCCCAAAATGCAACCGATAGAAAACCGACAGGCCAGCAACTCGGCGTCGATGCTCAAGACTTTGGAGCTTTGACTCGACGAGCTTATCATTGCCAATGAGCCTCTTGGCTCGTTTCTCAATTAACTCTAGGGCATCAAGCTGGTATCTGGCAGATCCGTCCCAAAGATGAGAGCAGTATTCCATACACGATCGAACTTGCGCTTGATAAAGTTTAAGCAGCTGTTCCGGCGTGAAGTACCGTCTCACTTTTGCTAGGATCCCCAACTTTTTGGCAGCCACTTGAGCCTTTGCCTCTATGAAAGGGCCAAAATTGAGGGTAGATGTTAACGTAACACCAAGAAGCTCAAGTCGGTCGGTTATCGGCACGGTTACACCTCGGAAAGATGGAGCTGGGTGGAATTGGCTCCTTTTAGCGGAAAAGAGACACGCTTGGGTCTTAGCAGCATTGAACTTGACCAGCTTGGCATCGCCCCATTCAGAGACAGCCTGTAAGGACAAGTTCAAGCGCTCAAACATTGCCTCCTGGAGAGACCGGATCTGCGACCCACCAGCTCGTGCGTCGGACACGTATCTTTCAGCGACAGTGCTGTCGTCTGCATACCCAAAGGTACCGCAGGTTTTAGCAGATCATTAAAATGCAGTAGGAACAATGTTGCCGAGAGCACCGACCCCTAGTATCCACATTGCACCCGTACGAAGCCGGGACGGGTCGCTAGTGCTGTATACTGGCCGAATATGCGAAACATAATCAGTTATCTATAAGATCTGTATACCTACCATATTTGATGTAATCAATGATAGAGCTTTTTACAGAATAGCATTGCCGCTTACCATAATATCATCGCATCCAGAGTCCGAAGTGCTTGTGTCTTCACAGTGGCGGCTTCATTAGCGTCCGTGTTGACACTGCTAGACACACTGAGTGCCTGCACTATCACTTCTAATATCAGCTGGGGTTGGATTGGCTTGGCTACTGGGTACACCTCCCTACGTAAGGAAGGAAAATATGAAAAATATTTGAACAGCCCAACCGCTTAATTGAGACCGTTCCTGGAGGCGTAAGCTGAGCTTTGCATTTGTGCGAGTGATCATCAAAAAACAAGAGTTGCGTCGTATGAGGGACGTAACGCGCCTCAGGCCAGTTGCCAAAAAGCAGTATAAACCGGTTTAAGCTCAGCAAGGGAAGCGTCGCGCTCTAGGCCGACGTCATACCTACACTATGTACACTCACACAAATGCAAAGCTCAGCTTCCGCCTCGAGGACTGTAGTTACGCGGTGTGGGAGGGGTCACATTTGTCACAAGTTGATGTATCAGTGAGCTCTAGCATCACGTCAACACACCCGTCCCGCACCGCGCAGCTACCTCAGGAACGCTCTTAGTTAAGCGGTGGGACTATAGAACATTTGTGATTTCTCAAACGATATATCGCCATCTCTTTGCAATGTTTCATTCAAAATATTTCTCAAGTTTATGAACTTGTATCTTTAGGACGCAGTTTTATTGCCAGCTATTAACTATTGGCCAATGGTGTCCACATTCATTGGTAAATTACAAAGTTAGTGAGCTAATGCAAGTTATAAAATGGTGAGCCCGCAAGCAAATTCAGCAAAAATCAAATTTCAGTAGTTAACAATTGCCATTTACCTTTAGAACTACAAAACAGTTGCTATCTACAAGTTATTAGCTCTCAATGGGACCATGCCAGAAGTTTTTAGACTTTCCGAGTCAGATTTTCTATTAGGAACTTTACTTTAGATTCGAAATTAGTGTCCGACCGAAACTAATTTTAACCCCGGCCGAAACCGAATTTCGGTTTTGGTCTCAGTTTCAGCAGAAAACGAAACTGAAACTTTCATATTTGTCGAAATAAAAATGACGTGCAAAATAATTTAAATAATGTTATCTTCACTCGCCTTTTCACAGCAAACAAAGTAACGCAAACAAGCAAAGCAAATCAAGATAGTTAAAATGTAAGCAATTTGGCAGCTTATGTTTTTAAATATTGTACCATACTATACTATAAATATTGATATTGATACTTTATTATAAATATTGTAACACTAACACCATGTAGGTATACCATGTTTTATGCAAATAAAGAAATTATTATTATTATTAAATAAATAAATGTATAAGTCATGACACGACACTGAGCGCGAACGCGGAACAATAACATTGTTGTTTCGGTTTTGCCCGAATGGTAGCCGAAACCAAAACACGTTTTTTGCCAAAACCAAAAGTTCGGTTGGACACCAAAGTCACCAGAAATTGCATAAATAAATACTTTGACACTATTCAAAAAATATGGTTAGAAGATAAGACTTACATAACATACAAAATCTTATTCATCTTAATCGTAATGACATACTTACACAAGCATAGCTTGAATAAAGACAAATATATTCCTCAACTTATTACAGAGTACTATATTTTTGCCGTCACTAGTAGCTCGATGTGACTTCTTCACAGTCAAAATATTGGAAAGAGCTACTGTCAGTGGACTGTTAGCCAATAGCTCAGGATCTTTTTTCTGGAAATAAGAAACATGTGGTAAAGTCAAGTATGATGAAGGTGGGGTGTATGGACATCAAATATAAATGGAAGATATCGTAAATTAAATAAGAACAAAAATCTTATATTTTATAGAGTGATACAGTTCCATTCTTTAAAATGGAAAATCACAAAATTTTATGATAAACGTAATTTTGCAGAATTTTTGTGAATTTCCACAGAATCTACTTTAGAAACCACAGTACATGGGTCTGTAGACACCAAGACTGATAGTCTTTGGGTCTTCGGACCAATGAGGTTCAAAAGAGCAATACACAATGGGTCTTAGGGGAAAGTTAAAAAAATCAAGGTCTACTTTGAAGAGTCCATGACTATGGAGGTACAAAAATTTTTGATGTCTTAAAGGTATGCTATTAATTTATTGGAGCTCCTGTCCAGTCCTATGTATTTATTTGTAAATGTTGGTGTATGACCTTAGAAGTAATACATAACTTATTTTTCATGTTTACGCTGTTAGTGTTATTATTGATTAAATAAATAAATAAAATAATAGTCATGAAGAGCCTTACCTTCACTCTGCGGTTGTTTTTGTAAATATTTACAGTCTTGGAGAATATTGCTTCAATAAGTGTGTGTGCTGTGTTGCACAATATAGCCATTTGTTCCCTCCAGCAGTTCTTAGGGCTAGCTGTCTTGTCTTGAGAGGGTCGAATCTGTAGAAAAAGGATAATTAAGATTTTGTAGTACTGACTGGTGTCTATGTCTAGCCGAGATTCTGGACTGATAGTGTCAGAAAAGTTTGAGATAAAAGTGAAGACAGAGCGAGATATTAAATTCTGGTGTAAAAATACATAGTTACTTAAATGTTGTAGATATTTTTTTTTACTGACATGACTCAAACAAAAAGAAATGTTTTGTGTTACTGCAATACACACTTGGCAGGTTTTTAGACTTATTATTTTGTCATACTACTTTCATTTTTCAACAAACTGCAATTACAGTTAATTTTTGAAACAGTTGATCTTTGTCACTTTTATTTAATTAACAGTAAAAAGTTTATAATACAGGTGAAATTAAACATGTCTATGTATTTTACACGCATTAAATTGAATTCAATTCGAAAGAAGGCTAGCACTGACTTTATAAAAGTTTTCAAAAACTATCTATTCATTAAATAAATGATTATATAAAATGCATCTTACTTGTTGCAAGCCATGTGCACATTTTGCGGCCACAATAACATTGTAATAATTATTTGATTCCAAGAAATGAACAATATACTTCTCTATAGTTGGCCGGTGCTGTGAACAGTACCTTGGGAATCTAGAAAAAAAGAATAGACAATGATCGAAAAGAAAAAGATTTCAAATAATTCATTAATTTCAGACCATTACTTTGTCCACAGGGAAATCAAGTGTATTATAAATCATAGCCAATGGACCTCAGAAATAGCATAGCTATCTATCAGTGCAAGAATTTCTGTAATTAATTGGACCAGTACTTTTCTACAAACAAACTTTAGGTCTTCTCACACTTTTGCTCAGATGAGAGATCCTAGTTTTTTTTAATTAAAATCAGAACACATGTCTTTTTCTTCTATTTAATAAAAAATAATCACTGTTTGTTTGTCATGGTAAAACTCAAGAACGGCTGGACTGAGTTGGCTAATTTTGGTTTTGAAATATTTGTGGAAGTCCAGGGAAGGTAACAGTGAGAAAATTTAAAAATCAAATGACAGGACAACATCTTTTCAGTCAGATAGAAATATTTTCAAAGTATTACAGTTATAGCGTACTAGCTTTGCAGTTTGGCAGAGGTAAATAATATAGAGTGTAACAGAAAGATTTATGTGAATAAACACTTTAATCCATTTTTTTTTTTTCGCGTGAAAAGTGAAGAATGTATCACAATTTCATAAATAATTGTTTAACTTATTGAATGCCATAGGGGACAACATGTTTCCAATGCTAGTGGAGGTTTTACCTTCAACATTTTTGGCCCAGACAGTGTCTTAATAATTTTAAAAGTAATTTTGCAGAAGCATGTTAATTTTTTCATGCTACGTGTAGATTTCGTGGAACCGACCTGTGTCCTTAAAGTATGAAGTTATTATCAGTTATTCTTGAAGCGGTTTAATGAGATAAAATTTGAGCAAGTTTAATGGCAAAATATTGAACTGAACAATGGGTTAGGGTCTACTACTACTGTTATGCTGGTCTGTGTGAGGGCAATATATCATTGTAATCATTCTATTTTATAGTATTTATAGGTTATATTACCGGGTTATCACGTCTTCTAATACACGCACCCATACGTTGCAGTTCTCTTCCGTATGCTTGAGCAAACTCTGAAAGAAAGAGGTGATCACCTCCTTTACTGCGTCACTGTCGGTTGGATCTACATCCCGCAGTTTTTGTAATATTTGACCTAGAAAATTTGGATTGAAATTATTAAAAAAGATTGTATTATTCCGTAACTTTACTATTTTAAGTATAGATAGAGACTCACTCATAGTAACGCTGTAAATTACTGGTGTTTATTTTGTTAGTATTTCTTTACTTCTACTTGTTCATAAATAAACAAACACATGCAAAAGCCCACGTTTTTAAATTACGACGGTCGATAGTTCGACAACGACAATTCGACATATTTTTCTCTTTGACAACTTGACGTCTTGACATTTTTGAAGCAGTAAATAATGAGATTTTAAACAATTTGTTGTTTAAAATCTTATTACTTACTGTTTCAGATCTGGAATGCGATTTATACGTTTTTTTGACACCTGGGATTTTAGGAACTTATTTTCATCGTTAGCAATTTTGTTAAGTTAATCTTTACGTTGCTACAGTTTCAGTATATTATAATGTACTCTGTGGCTACAGTTAACTATAATTCTGTCCATTGGGTTATTCGTTTTTGACAGGTGGTGGTTTTGACAACTAGTGATTGCAGCCACGTAACGTTTCGATTATTTACACTTTAATTTGTATACAGTATCGATTATTTGAAGCAAGCAAGAAACAATCGTGATAAATTTGGGCGAATAATTGATTGATTTGTTTATAATAACAATGTAAAATTAACTTTAAAATATTAATTTGCTTGTTTAATTTTCGATGTTTTAAACCCGCAATTTAAATCCACTGGATTACTTTCAAAATATACAACCTGTAACAGATTAAATGCAATTCCTGAAAGTAGTTGGTTCAGAATCGGCTTCTGAATCCATTTCCGTCATTAAAAATAGGTGTTAAATTTTGACGGAAAAATCTTTTAATTAACTTAAATTGGAAGCACAGTACCTATCACGACAAGTTAAAACAATTCTTAATTCAAGGAAATTGAAACCTTAACGCAGCGCAATAAAGCCTACCTAAACGCACGACGACTAATTTGCAGTTCACACATAGCTCGTAATACACACACATAAATAATATCAACGCATTTTACTTCAAAGGTAGTGAGCATCAAAATAGGTAAATTAAAGAAATTACAACCTTAGCTCCAATGAATAAGGCTTATTGGAATGCACGACCAAACATAGTTCGGTCATCAGAGTTACACATAAACAATTTTTAAGCATTTTAAAATAAATTCAATTATTTAATTTAAAAATATTTAGAACTTATTTCAAAGAGATAAAGCATTTGTCGGCTACCCCTTTGACTTTTATGCGAAATGCCGACAAACACGCCGCCGCTGCCGCCCGACTAATATGAGTACCTAACATCAAAAGCTAGTCATCTGCCGGTAGCGATCTAATGTAGTTGTTGCTTGGCTTACTTCTCCATCATACTCTTGTTTCCGCGCGCGATGGCTTTCCGCTATACCAACATCCACTACACGGAGATGGTGAGGACCCTGGCTCATTGTCTGGATAATGTTGCGTTAGCTTGTCGGGAGTTCAATGGCCGTTATGGCTGCAGTGTGAGTGCCAGGACGATGCTAGCTGCAACTCAGCGACTGAGGGACTCCGGGACTTTCTTTCCAAATACGGCTTTGGACAGGGGGACGAATGTGCGGACTACTCGTCTGCAAGAGCGTATTCTCGACCATTTCGACGAACATCCAGAGGACAGCACGAGAGAAGCAGCACCCCAGTTCGACTGCAGTCTCATGTACGTGTGGCGAACGTTGCGTGCTGATAGTGAACACCCATTCCATCTTCGACGGTGTCAAGACCTAAAGCCGGCCGACAACTTGCCACGGCTGGAATTCAGTAGGTGGTTGCTGGAGAACTGGCAACAGAACATTCTTTGGATGGACGAGAGTACGTTCACGCGTGTTGGCATGTACAATCAGCACAATCAGCATTTGTGGCGTCATGAGAATCTACATGCTTACCGTGTGGATTTGTTCCAGCATAGGTTCTCCGTCAACATGTGGGCAGGTATACTCGGGACGTGCATACTCGGCCCCATTTTCCTTCCACGGCTGACTGGAGATACCTACCTGCGGTTCCTGCAGGAGACTTTGCCTGACTTACTAGATGACGTCCCTGCCGGTCTTTTACGTGACATGTTTTACCAACAAGACGGTGCTCCCGCGCATTTCACGTGGACCGATCGACGCCATCTAGATGCGGAGTATGGCAGTCGTTGGATAGGTCGCGGAGGACCTGGGGGCTTACCATTATGAAAACGTTCAAATGCCAGTCAGTCAACTTACGCTTAAAAGCAGGCCTGCTTCTGAACGCTAAAAAATCGTACCATAGGAGTACTAAAGGTGAACGACTATTGAACAAAGTTAAACGGTATTGTTTGTCTGTGGTCTGCTGCGACGTCATTATCTTTGTAATAGAAAACGTTCAAAAATTCAGATCTATTTCTTTATCTATTTACCGGTTTTATAAAAATGATAAAAACATGATTTTTTAAGTAATTACACATTATAACTACGAATGTGTATAACAAATAACCATGATACATTATTAAAAAACACTAAAAAGCATAAATATCATATTCAAAAAAACTTCGTATTACTAAACTAGTACGTTCATATCACGTTTTATCTTACTATCACGTACTACCTCTACGTTATAGTTTTGTCAACTTTTAGTGCGTAAATATAAAACAACATCTTGACTTTTGTTTTGTTCCCCACTACTTGACTACACTTGACATCGAAGTAGATAAGAAATACTTTAGTTATTGCAGTTTTAGGTGTTTTTAATGTAAATTTTGTTTTCGCAGAGTGATATTACATTACATATTCTTTACAGAAGGTTATCCTGCTTATTTTTGTTAGATATTTATTATTATAATTTTGTTTTTTTTTTTTTTTTTTTTTTACCTTTTAGTCGTGACTGTGGCCGCCCGTGGCATCTCTGCAAGGCCCTGTCAGAATACCAGCGCTGCGACATTTCATGTCGTAGCATTGTGCTGAGACAGAAGCCTTTTTGGTTTCGTACAGGTTAAGTCTTTTTTTTATGTGGTATCATTTGTTTATGTTTCGGTTTACCTGTACGAGGTTTCAAATAAACAATTTTTCTTTCTTTCTTTCTTTCTTTCTTTCTTTCTATATTCTGATTTCTGAGTTAGTCCTATTTTATCTTGTATCCTCTTACCTATATTCGTTCATAAATTCCCCCTTTCATTCATTTAAAATGGGTTATCTATTTCCATAATGCGACGCCGTCGGTTTTTTTTTCATACGATATTCTCTCTCCAAATATTCAAATATTTCGTACTCGTCACACGTCTCCAGAAATAGGAGAAAAGGTGTGAAAAAAAACACTTATGTTACCATTTTTTATACTATCGAATTTAGAAAGTCTTATCGACTAAATTTTAAGTGGGTCCTCACAACAGCTTACCTCGAATATCAATTTAGATTACACAACAATGTTGAATAAGCTCGTAAATAGTAACTTTTTCAAAATCGCTTATTTTGACATGACAGCCTGTCAATAGAGGGCCTGCTGCTGTCAAATAACACGTAATGGTATGAAAAGTCTATACAAAAAAAAAGGTGAACGGATTTCGTAAATGTCAACCCAGCAGGCCTGCTTTATCGATGTAATAGTACAAAAAAGCAGGGCAGTCAACTTCCAGGCAACTTCTGCCCTGCTATAAGAGGTCATAGTAAGCCCCCTGTACCGTGGCCTCCCAGATCCTCGTAGATACTCGTAAAAACGACACGCGACGAACGAAACGGCGGCCGCGCGTAGAGCGTAGAGACAATTCAAAGCCCGTCTAAAGCCTGTGAAAGTGTGATGGAAAGATTGAATTTTACACGGTGATATCGCATAGGTATCACTACCATATCTAGCAAAAGTAATGTTTGGTCGTTGAATTCGTACGGTCATTACGGTCAATAGTCATAGGTACCTAATGCAGTAATGCCTACACCTACCTAAGTTCAAGCTGGCGATGCCGCCTTGCCGTGTGTGCACGCGCCGCTAACATTGAACAAACATAAGTACCTACCTACTTCAATGCTAAACCTAATTATAAGGTCCGTAAAACACACGTGCACATAAATAATATCAAAGCATTTTACATTTGAAGTAGAGCGCGTTTAATAAAACAGTTGATGTAAGAGAATTTAATCCTTCCATCCCGACAACAAGGCTTATTTAAATGCACGACCGATTTGTATTCCGCATGTCTCATTAATTTGTTGAGAAATTAATGTCAAAAATAGTAGACAATTTTCTGGAACCTAGTACCTCCGTCCTTTGCAAATGTAAGAATAATGTGATAAGCCAAAGGCACAAAACCGGCTTTCCCTTTACAAGCCGACGGGCGCGCTACACCCGGTCGCCGGCCGGCCATCATCAAAGTAGGTATTTTTCCGTACGCGGGCACCGGGCACTGGGCAGCGAAGTTTGCTGTTTGTGGTTTAAATCTTTTTATGTTTCAATTATGACTTAGATAAGACCCAAATCTTTAACACAATTTGTTTTTTTTTTTACGTAGGTAATAAGCAGTAAACACGACCTATTTATCAGGGGGTAGCTGATATTGCGATAGTTACGCATCTGAGATTATTTTCAACCGACTTAAAAAAAAAGTGGGTTCTCAATCGACTGTATGTTTGTTACGCGATTTCTCCGACAAATTTAAATCGATTTTGAAAATTCTTTTTTACATGGATAGGGTATGCCTCAATCTTTGGAGTACTTTCAATCTCTGTTTTAACGTGTCTTAATGGATTTGATAAGAAGGAGGTACCAAAAAGGGGAAAATAAATAGCTTTTTCACAAAAAAAAAAACAACCGCCTTCTAAAACTAAAATAACTTTAGCACAGAACACATGACTTTAGTATCGGAAGTCGGTGGCTTTGTTCCGTGTATTGCTTCTCTTTTTTATGAAAAAGCTTTGTTTTACCGTTCAAGCTGGCAATCACCGCGCCCGCGCCGGCGGGTGCCGAACGGAGTCCGTTTTGTACTTCACATCGTTAACAGGTAAAAAGTCGCTGTTTTAAATGCGTCCCCTTCCCTAAGCTTAAAATTTTAGATTCGTGTTGAACTTAAATCAATCGTAAAAGTAAACAAAATTATTTGAAGCCGCCAAGTCCAAAGTCCTTGCACGTGTGATAGAAAGATGGAATCATAATGTTACTTGCTAGAAAACTATCAATAATTACAGCGTAAACTCAATTATCAAAAGTTATTCTTATCGGTCTGTGACATGTTAAGTACGTAAAATTCGTTCATTGAACTAACGCATATTAAATTTATGCCTACTGCTGGCGGGCGCTCGAGTGTGTGCGCGTCGACCACTAGCATTGCATGAGTGTGTGCGTAGGGATGTTGTAGGACGCACATACGTTTTGCGTTTAGTTAAGGATAACTATTTTATAAAAAAGACTGGGTTTGGTTTACATTTATTAAATTAAGGATGTTGTTTTAGACTTATAATTTAATATTCTAATTGGGGTGTCTGAGGTATAGCTTTTAATCTGATACACGTTGTATAGGTTTTTAGGATTACATAAATATAAAATTATTATTTTCGATTTATTCATTTGAAGCGAATACATTCGATCCCATCACTAAGTACGATAGACTGTAACCATTATTTCATACGCATAACAATCTTTACGTTTTTTGTAAAAACTGTTACGTATACTGTATTATAAGGTCTGTAAGAAGTCATAAATAAGATATTATAATCCATTAAAGCCAGGCAGCTTATATATTTATTTGATAACGTATTTCAAAGTTAACTTTTAGGTAACCGGGAATAGCTACGTTCTAAGGCAGCTGTCAAAAAACCAATAACCCAATGGACAGAATATAATTTGTGATTGTATTGTGATTTTGTGATGTTGGCTGTTTGTACTTTTTGACTTTTTGCCTATTAACACAGTTCACAGAGTACATTTTACTATAGGAGCCTAGTATCATTTATTATGCTGGGACCACACTAACGGGAAATGCCATTAATTATCGCGATAATAGACGTTAACCATAGGTGTAGCCACAACTTAACGGGATAATTTGACAATGGCATTAACAATGCCGGTCGGCGTTAGGCGATAGCTCAAGTGGCGGTACATCAAAGAGATTAACGCGAGAATTGATGCGATGAAGTGGCCACACTACGTATTGTCAGTGTGCGTCGAGAGCGCAACGGGAGCGGACGTGTTTGTTTTTTGTACGACGGATTTGCCTCCGACGGATTTCCTGTACGATTCCTGTGCATTTGTATCATCCACCATCTTCTTTTTCTTTGTTTCCGTTTTCTCTTTATTCGGTAATGATTCAATAAAGTCAAATAATATAAATTTACCGCATCATCGCTTCCCATCAGGTGAGATAGTGGTCAAACGTATGCCAATCAAATGATAAAAAAAAAAAAAAAAAATTTACACTCATGAAATATAGAGCCAGAGCTCTGTCGACGTCCATCTTGCTTGAATTGAAGTAAATTCAACGCCGTTTTTATCGCCAATAATGAGCATTCATGTTGACCGTTGAAGTGTAGCCACCCACTTTAATGCGGTAAAAATTATTGCAATAACTATCGCGATAATGGGCATTGACGTTAAACGCTAGTGTGGCCCCAGCATTAGAGTATATCATCTATGGTACATCATTGACGCAGCATTGACGTAATGTGCGAGCCTGTGGCTGTGTGAGGGAAAATAACACAATTATTACGTTTGGCGTTAGCAGTTGGACTTGTTGTGTGTTCAAATTAGATTTTTTATTATTACACTTTTTAAACATTCCGATTTTATTACTGTGAATCATCTATTGTGAGATACAGTAACAGAATAACCATGGCAACCTTAGAAGATAAAATTTTGGGTAATAAATTACAAAATTACTGTAGTAGCAGTGAAGACGAAGGCGAGGGAGATTCTGATGACGATAGAAGTGGGGACGAAGAAGGAGGTATTGTTAAGTCGGATATAGCCACGAATTCTGAACCTCCGCCCATTAATAACTGGAGCGGACAAGCCAGCAACACTGGCCCAAAAGGAGTACTAGAAGATTGGCGAAGGTTTAAGCAGTTGGAGGCCGAAAATCGAGCAGAGCTCGCTAAAGAACGTATAGCTTTAGCGAAGAAGCTCACTCTCTCAGTCAAACCTGAACGCGAAGCGGCTCAAGACAAGGAAAGAGAAGAAATTGAGGACGAATTATCAGAGCTAATGGATGAAGAATTCCTCCTGCAATATCAGAAACAACGAATGGAGGAGCTAATGAGTCAGTTACAGAAGGTACCTAAGTTTGGTGTACTTACTACTCTTAACAGCCAAGAAGAGTTCCTGAATGCTATTGACAAAGAAGACCCAAAAGTTACGGTAATCATACACATTTATAACAATAGCACCAGAGCTTGCGAGACAATGGATGGCTGTCTAAATATATTAGCAGATGAGTACCCAACTACGAAGTTCTGTCGTATAGCAGTAGACATCACGGGTCTGAGTCGTCACTTCCGTGTTGATGGTGTACCAGCAATACTCGTGTACAAAGCAGGCCAAGTCATTGGCAACTTTGTACAACTAGCTGTGGAACTTGGCAATGACTTTTATGCTAAAGACGTTGAACGTTTCCTTGTTGAATTTGGGATGCTACCAGAAAAGCAATAAATTGTTTCTCAAATTTTGAATCTGAACCCTCTTGTACATACATAAATGTTAGGTATAATAACAATGATTTCAAAAGGAAGGATACACCCATTAAAACATTTTATTAAACAATCGTTTATGGAACAAGCAAAAGTAGCGACATCAGTCAAAACTCATACAATGTCGACTGAGTCGCATTGCACCATTTGGTTGTGCGGTTGGCCTAGTCCTTACACAGTATTATAAATGTCAATGTATAATACCAACTTAATACATTTCAACAAAAACATAGTTTCCATAGATTTTGACCATTTATGAAAGAGAGGGTTAGTTTATAATTTATTTATTTTAAAGAATCATACATAGTTAGGTAAGCTTTACTGTAAGGAAATTGTTTCTCGTTTTACCTTTGAAGAGTTTGTGTACCAGTGCTTAAGGAAAACTATGCTACCTTATTGACCTATCTTTACTATTCAAACATTTGTTTTGTGCAGCAAATATTTGCACTTATCATAAATTTATCCTTGAATAGTCACACTTCATGCATCCCACCAATAATATTGTACAAGTTAATAGTCCTTGAAGGATGTTTACTGTTTACGGGTTTGCCTGTATTTATATTACATTTTACTTTTTGTAACATCCATGTGTCAATATCTTGTTCATAATTTACTATTCTGTGTGGATGTTACAGATGTTTATGTTGCATTGTGACTTGTGAGTCAACAATTGACGTCAAGTTTGTAATAATCGGTAATAACCAACAATGTATTCTTTACCTATATAGTGATGTATGTGAGGATCAAGTTTTGTATTTCAACCTTTTTATATTCATCATCATCATTTCAGCCGAAAGACGTCCACTGCTGGACATAGGCCTCCCCAAGGGGGGGTTTTGCCATAATCGCCACGCTTGGCAGGCGGGTTGGCGATCGCAGTATAGTTGTTACAAAGGCACAGAGAACGCTGCTGCCCATTCTCTGGTGTTTTATATTGAATGAACTTTTATCCAGCCAAAGTATTCTAAAAAATTGCAGAATATTTCATGTTTTTATTTATTTTAAGATATTTTAGCATATAATATTTGTAGCAATATTTAGAGTTAGTTTTGGATGTGGTAGTTTTGTGTAATGTTAAGATTTGGTCAGCCTTACTAGTTTATAATATTAGGCGTTGTGTTCTCATGTGGATACTACTTAATTAAAATATAAGTTGATAAATGTGGTATAATAAAATAAGTGCTAAAATTAACTAAAACACCTAAAACTTTTGTAGCATTCTAATGACCAACTGCATTTTGCCTAAAATATATATATATTTTTAAATTGAAATATCATCATTGTGGTACCTACCTACCTGTTTAGTTTTATAAAGTTAATTCTAAAATTAAGACAAATGCATTTACTTTTAAATCCTAGTACATCCGTTTTTCTTGTACTAATTGTGAATACCATTAACATTTCTAAATGGTGTCTTCGGTCTTGCATCTATTCATGAATGTAAGTAATGTATGGCTTCATAATCCGCCTAAGATTTAGCGGGTGCTAATCAATAAAACACATAGGAAAAACCTCCTACTTGTAGTATTAAATGTAATAAACGTGAATTTTACGCCATTCTGTTTCTATTTTATTTAAATATTTGCCTGGTTGCCTTCATCATGACGTACCTACCTAGGCACTAAAAATGTTTCCTATCCTCATGGAAAAAGGCGTATTGCGATCTACTATGTTGCTCGCTCAGCGGTTGTCGGGCTCGTAAAAGCTGTACGGATCGATCGAGCTACGCTTCCCGCGGTCGGTCTGTGGATAGGTGACCATCCGTTTCATGAGACCCATCAGTGCCTCGGAAAGCCGGTGGTCACGACTTTTCTTCGTAAATCTTTGTCAGTCGTAGGCAGTCCGAAGCAAGAAAGTCTGACAACTAGTTACCAAAGGGTACCTATCATGTTACCCAGCTGCTGGCTGGGTTGTAGAGGTCAGGTAGGCAGTCGCTTCATGAAATACACTGGTAGGTATTCAGCTGCATCCGGTTAGACTAGAAGTCGATCCCAACGTAGGTAGTTGTGAAAAGGCTAGGCAGAAGAGTCCCACGCCACATGGAGGGAAAGTACCTTGGATATTTAAGATGGAACAATTTAAACTGCATTCATAGATATTTAAATAATTACATGGTTGAACCGGGAATCGAACCCGTTACACGGGAAAAATAATCAACCTGTAGCTTTATCATACCGATCGAAAGGCTTCATCATAGGGATTCTTTTTTGCTAAATAACATAGTGTCAGAAATAAAAGGAAGACCATGAATTTTAACATTTGATGTGAAATTTTGTTCAGAAAAATGAAAAACCCGTCAAAATCGGTATAGCCGTATTTTGTATTAAAAATGTTAAAATTCATGGTCTTCTTTTTGTTTCTGACACTATGATATTTAGCAAAAAATAATCCTCATGATGAAGCCTTTCGATCGGTATGATAAAGCTACAGGCTGATTATTTTTTTCTCGTGTAACGGGTTCGATTCCCGGTTCAACCATGTAATTGTTTAAATATCTATGAATGCAGTTTAAATTGTTTTTTAAATTCAAATAAAGTCTTCTTTCAGTAAAATGTTCCATCTACAATATTCAAGGTACTTTCCCTCCATGTGGCATATCCGTGGGACGTCCTGTATATTAGTACCTAATTGAAAAGCACTATATAAAAAAGAATCACAAAGCTATTTAGGCAAATAAAGTGGGCCGGCTGGTAGGTGTACCTAAATATATTGAGACCGCAACCACACAGATTACACGCTATTTTGATTCTAAATTTAGGACATCGCGTCGTAAACACGGACTAGAAAAATGTGGTAAAAACAGTCGTGAAGATATATGATGTAGCTATAATTGTATAGAAGATGCGTAGGATCTAGGTTATTTATTATTGGAATGATCTCTGTTCATCGACAGATTGTTTATTTGATAATAATATAATTCTGTATGTAGGTATGGTTTAATTATACGTTCAACTTATTATCTTTGAGGAAACATAAAAATACACCATACGGTATGTTATTTAATGACTGGAACTAATTAGAATTTGTTGCGGTGGGTTTGATGAGTAGTTTAGTAACAGCGTAGCTCATGTAGAAGTATGTTATGGAGTTATGATTTTATCTCTACGTTTTGATACAGAAATACCGTTTTATAAAGGAATTGAGATAAGTTGTACCTACTCGTCTACAAATGAGCTCGCTCATTACTTCGCGGTTTATAAATTATCTGGTAATGGTAAAAAGCATGGTCATAAAGCCACGGATTTTGACGTAGTCTTATAAATCGATGAATACCGGCTGCACGCACGAAAAAGTGTCACGTTCCGCCTGAGCGTGTAAGCGAGAGCGCGGAACAAGCGATAGAGAGCCACGATCGGCCCAAGCAATAAGCTCCGCCTACCTCGACGGAAGCCATTATTTGCTTATGTTAAATACGTTAGCCATTATGTTTCTATACGACGTTATCACGTAAAACTACCTATCGTCCGTAAACCGACTTTAAAGACAACCATTTTTTTTTTAATACGGTGCTTCCGTAGTTATTGGTACTAGTCTAATACTCACTCAGCCATCTTACAATACGTTTATAAAACGGTATTTGATGGCAAATTTTATTAGAAGACGTGGTACGGTCAGCAACAAAAGTCGATTGACGCTGCGAATTTTTAAATTATAATCATTGAGCGCAGTATTAAGCAAAATACGGAAATGATGGAAAATCAATATAAAATAAACTTTTACCTATGACCCAAAATACAAAAAAATATTGTATCGTATTATTTTATTTTGTGTCATTTAGATGATAACACGCGACCCGACCCTGCTTCGCGTGGGCCTATAGCCTTCCTCGATAAATGGACTATCCAACACAAAAAGAATTTTTCAATTCGGACCAGTAGATCCTGAGATTAGCGCGTTCAACCAAACAAACTCTTTAGCTTTATAATATTAGTATAGATTATGTAAATGTAAGTGTTAAACGACTTTTGTTTCTGACTGTACCTATACCACGTCTTGTATTGAAATTAAACATCTTCAAACAGATGTATTAAACCACTACTTGTAAACGGTCTGGATTTTCACATCTCTGCCCGGTATCGTAATCGTGTTTTTTTTTCGCTTTTTAGTGCCTAGTGCCTACTTCTTATCATACAAAATAATTACGAAACGGTGACACCAAAAACATTCAGTCATCCCTTAATTTTCAGGGGTGGAATATTTTCTTGAAATTTATATGGGACTAAATTTGAGGTACCTATACTCTGCCAAATAAAAAAAGAATCATCGAAATCGGACTACAATGAAACTGTTATGCGTGGTCAAACATAAAAAAAAACATAAAATAAAAACTATTGGGCCAAACTATGTTAAATTTTTACGAAAAAAAAATGGCAACTTTTCCGCATCAAACTAAAGAAGAATCACGTAAATCGGATCATAAATCTCAGAGTAATCGGTGTACATACATAAAAAAAATACCAATCGAATTGAGAACCTCCTCCTATTTGAATTCGGTTAAAAAAGCGTGAAGATCCCACCCAAGTTGGTGGACTATTATTTGATTGAGACAATAAGCTATTAACATCTTAATAACGTATTGATCTAGCCCCCATTGTAAGTATTGTTAAGGAAGAATTATTAGGCCTTTTGTTACTACTGCAATGGTCGTCACACACCTACGATGATACACCGTATCTATCTATCAGCAGTGCTATTCTGACAATCTCCCTTGGTGAACACCTAGGTGAAATGAGCTGTTACCCGTCCCGATGCTAGGGATTGACAAAGCAGACGGACGGATGACAGATCACTTCACCTAGGTGTTCACCGAGGGAGATTGTAACAGAATAGACATACCTACTGATTTTATTTTATTTGATTTCTATTACTGTACGATTCAAACTTAATGGCGGCTCTGAACACGAGGCGAGTGGCTGCGCAGTAACAATTTCACGTGACAGCGGGGGTGAGGGGCGGGGTACTGCGCAGCCAATAGCGCACTTCACAACCGCCATTAAGTTTGAATCGAACTGTACCTAATTTACTGTTGGCAATGGGTGTTATTTACCTGAAATAAATGATTATATTTTATTTATTTATACTAATACTAGCAGGCCCAGTAGACATTGACCTGCACTGAAAATAAAACAAAACCTAGAACCCGACAGTAGCGCCACCTACCGGGCTTAATTGTATTTTCAAACCATCCAGGAACCCATTGAAATATACACACAAAACATACCAAATTCCCAACCGGTCTAGCCGTTTAGGAGTAAGATGACAAACACACGCACAGAAGAATAAAGAAACTACGCTGCTATATGTAAAGCTAAAAATTTTGTTTCCTCTTTTATTAGAAAGCTTCAGAACTGCTGCTGAACTGTCGGATTATGACAATTCTTTCGATAATCGCGAGCTAATTATATCAGAGTGCTAGCTATATTTTATTGTCAAAAACATCTGTAGACCGTATAAAAAATGTAGGAAGTACCTATTTAGTGTAATAATATTATCAACAACGCAATACATCGAATAATCGCCCCCATGACCCGAGATTGGGTTGGCCTGAGGTCAATACCAAAGACTACTATAGGTCAATACTGTTTTGAATCCTAAATTCATTAATATTTTAACCGCTTACGAAGATAAGTCAGAGGGACTTTTATAAAACTTCTCCTATAAAAGGCAAAGGAATTAAAGAGATATATAGTATAAGTTGTCTTCTGTTTACTAATCACAATGGACACTGGCCGCTTAATATGACCGTGGGAATGTGCCGGACCGCATCGCAATTAACGGGGCAATCAGCATGTGAAATGAGGGGAAATCACTCTCGGTGGCCACTAGTGAAACCAAGCTACGATGACGCAAAATATCTTGACTTAATATGGTTTTTAAACATAGATAATGATGGTGTACTGTAACGATATGGAACAGTGAATTTTTACAATAGGTACCTCCTTTTAGGTTGAATTGGAGTTCATTGCACCCGACATGTCATGATAATATTCAAATTGTAGGTAAATACTGCTTGTTTCTTTAGACATTAGCCTTGAATATCAATAAAACTCAATATAATTATCTAAATTAATTTATTAATGAGACAAGAGTACTAGAAAAGTTACATAACTCTTATTATAATGAATTGTTCTTATAATTATTCCTCTCAACGAGTTTAAATACTATGTGGCGCAATCTCTTTAATAATTTGGTTACATGTCCCAATATAACATACGAACGCGGCTCAATATATTGCTATTTAAACAGGCAAAATAGCCTTAATATTTCTATAAAAACTTGTATTCAAACATTTATTCATTTTAATAGTAAACTTTTGTAACATTTGCGTCCAGTAGGTACTTACTTATGAATAGTCGGATGAGGATAATTCCGAATTTAAAAATGCTACGTTAACAGAGGTTCACAATTTCATCGCTCATTTCTGTGCGCCTGCGCTTCGGTGGTTTTACTGTGGGTTCGTCATCATCTTCCTCGATGATCTCCATATCACTGTCACTGTCATCCCGAGTCCTTGAGGTGGAAGGACCAGGTTTGGGATCGCCGCCGTTCGAACCATTGGCCGGTTTTTCTTCTTCTTTCGGAGCCGGCATTGGGGCATCAGTATCTGTGACGAGTCGCCAGGATTTTTCTTCGTCTTCCTGCTGTAATCTGACCCTGACTTCGTAGTTTTGTAGGAAGTCGTCGACTAACAACGCGCAGCCGTCATTGAGACCTATTTCCTCTAGTGTTTTGTCGTTGTTGTGGTCAGTTTCACCCGGCTCTGAGGACAGGACCACGAGACCTTTGCCCTCGACTGTGGCGTCGGGTGCCTGCATATTGAGTCCTTCCTTGAAGGCGGTGGTGAGATCTTTGAGGGTGAGTTGCTTCAGGTTGCAAGCTAGACCTACTTCTGGCTTTGGAGCGCACACGTAGCACTTTGGATTGGGTGGGGTTAGAGCTGAAATGAAACATTAAAACTGTTTAATTATAATATTCAATGTATCTGCCAGCTACTTCTGTCTGTGTGAATAGGCTAGATTGGCAATTTAAATGAACAATATCAGCCTTGTGTGGTAAACAGTGATTCCAACAAGATTGATGGTTTTGCAACTGCATAGTAGCAATACAATACACCATTATTCAATCCACATACTTTTTATGAGCTGTCAAAATGTTATAATAATAATAATAATTTATCTTTATTTCAGACATTATGTCCATACATTTTTACAAAGATATCGTTAGTAGGGTTGTTAGTTGTACACACAAAAATAAAAAAAGGTGTTAGTAATTTGTTAGTAAGCAAACAAGGAACAGGAAATATACTGCCACAGATTTTGTCTAGTAATAGCAAACTGTGACGTCACTTATTTGCCAACTCAATTGATTATCTATGTATTGATAACAAAGCAACTAAAATTCTAATTTAACAGTTAATTAAAAATTTATCGGATTATCAGTGTTAAAATTACGTATTTTTTTAGAGAAGATGTGTCTTAGAATATAATGATTGGTTATTGGTGTACATCGGTATTCTGTCGCGCCAGTAAGGAGGTTATTCGTCATCATCATCATCAGCCGGAAGACGTCCACTGTTGAACATAGGCCTCCCCATAGAACGCCACAACGAGCGGCAACCTGCCGCTTGCATCCACCGGTTACCCGCAACCTTGACGATGTCGTCGGTCCATCTGGTGGGAAGTCTACGAACGCTGCGTCTTCCGATTCGTGGTCGTCATTTAAGGGGCTATTAAACGACTTTTACAGATTTTAAACTGACAATCACGTCAAAATGTGCAGTGTAAATGATTTGAAAAAAATATATGTTAAACTAGAACATTCTCTTAATCATATAGAAAGTGAATATTTTTGATTAAGTTCATATTAAATAGTTTAATTAACTCGTGAAGTTGAGTCTGACGCGACAAAACATTGACAATCACACAAAATCTACCAGGTATAATTATCCGAAACTTACACTATCTTACAGACAATTTTATTATCTATCTTTTAGTATACGCCTTTTTTTAATTTTGAAAGAATACTACTTTTATTTAATTTTTTCGACTAAATTTGGAAAGTTTTGGACGCAGACTGCGTCCATTCTGCATCAGTTTTGCGTCCAAAAGTCTCAAAGTTTAGTCGAAAAAATTAAATAAAAGTAGTATTCTTTCAAAATTAAAAAAAGGCGTATACTAAAAGATAGATAATAAAATTGTCTGTAAGATGGTGTAAGTTTCGTTTAATTATACCTGGTAGATTTTGTGTGATTGTCAATGTTTTGTCCGCGTCAGACACAACTTCACGTGTTAATTAAACTATATAATATGAATATAATTAAAAATATTCACTTACTAAGTGATTAAGAGAATGTTCTAGTTTAGCATATATTTTTTTCAAATCATTTACACTGCACATTTTGACGTGATGGTCAGTTTAAAATCTGTAGAAGTCGTTTAATAGCCCCTTAAGAACCTTTCTTTCCCATCGATCGGTTATTCCTAGTTCGTAAAATGTTCGTTCGTTCTAAGTGCGTTTCGTAAATGGCGCCCAAACATTTATTCCTTTTAATTTGCTTTTTTCTAGGTACAGACGCCAGCAGGTCAACCTACCCGAAACTGTCACATTTTCCCAATCAATTTTGAACCTTATTCATTAACCATAAAGTTGAAAATCGATTAAAGAAATGTGACAGATTGTAGTAGCTTGATGTGCTGGCGTCTGTACAATCTTGAAATTTTGCAAACATGTTTTTTTATTGTTTGGTATAGTAGAAGATGCATTGTTTCGTAACAACTACATATATATCAATGCTCTATTAGTTTAATACAACAATTTTTAGGTTTAGGTGTTTATGACTGAGTCTAGTATTACAAGTTATAACAGTAGTAAGTTTCGAGTTACTGCGCTTTACACTAGCAAACGCAGATACTGCGGTTATTTCATTATTCAACAAAATTTTCCAAAATCATTTCTTAACTGCGTTTCTAATTAGCGCGGCAGTATTGTTTATTATAATTTTATTTACAAAATACGCGGCATGCCTTTTAAGTTTTGTCGTTTGAAGAAAGAAAACCAACTAGAAGAACCTTACAGTATTTTTTATTGGTTTTTAGAGTATTCACCACGTAGTTAAATACACTTTTCCATTCGCTCGAACTTGTTATTAAAACATTTTTGCCACTCCAAAGTGGGGGTGTTTAATATGGCTGACTTGAAAGTATCGACTGCTTCTTCACCGGAGTGGAAACTTCGACCACGAAGACTATTCTTAATTTTAAGAAATGTATAGGAATCGTTAGGGCTCAGGTCTGAACTGTATGGAGGATGGTCAAGGATTTTTAAGTTTTCCTGCTTCAAATAACCAATCGTTCAATGAGCACTGCGTGAGCTTACGTTATCGTGCTTTTGGATGATGCGTCACTTTGGGTAACATTTTCGTAGTTCGGTGATGATTTGTGGTAAAGAAACTGTGGTATACCACTCTACATTAACCATTCTAAGATCTTCAAGTGCAATCCTCGCAACATAACCGGTTCTCGCAACGAACTTATACCGCTATCTTTTTTGAGGTGCTTCGAGAACGAACGACTTTAGTTGGTTTTGACCCACCTTGGAAGACCCAGACTGTAGATTGTTATTTGGATAGATTCAAGATTAGTCACTACTGATGATGTCGTAGATGTGATTTGACTCTCCTCGGTTAAACCTTTGAAGAGTTTTCTTACACAGTCTGACGCGGGCCGATTTATGATCGTCGGAAAGCAAATGCGGGATCCAACGGTCAACTAGCTTTCTCACACCAAGCGCCCCATGCAAGATCTTTTGAATGGTTGTCCCTGAGATGTCGAATAATGCCTCGATATGACACATGACGATATTAGTGAAATAGTTGTCTCACAGCAATGATTTTATCTTCAATGAAGGCGGATTTTGGGCGTTCTTCACGAGATTTGTCACTAAGACTAGTATATCCACGCTGGAATAGGGTATTACACTCATTTTTGAAAAGTGTCTCAATGAAATTCTGTAGTGCTAATATGATACCAAAAAAAAACACAAAATTTTTATTTAATCGCTAAGTGCCATAAAAATGCATCTAAATTTTAAATTTTCAAATTTCGCGCGTACTTTGACGAAAACGCCTCTTACTGGACGCCATATTGCTCAGCGTAAATGACGTCAGTTCGTTTAGTATCAAATGAGCTCTTAATAAATATGATAATTGTATAACATTTAAAAATAATTAAAAGCATATTTTATAATAGGTGTAATAATTAAAAAATTACGTTGGTTACGAAAATAATAAAAGTACAAAGCCTATATTACGCCAATCGGTTGACTGACAGTTGACAATTTTTTGTTTACACAGCCGTACGGCGTAATAACATGGCCGCTACTATTTCACGGTGTTTTAAAACAGATTAAAAATACTGAAAACTTTGAATTGAATTTAAAAATCTGTTTTGTTATTTTATGAGCTAAAACTTACATTTTCAGACTGCTTTATGCCTAAACTGTCTCAATAACATATTTATAGATTTTTTCTCGTATAGAGTAAAATACCCTATTATAAATACCAGCGTTCGACAGTCTGCAGACACGGGGTGTAATTATGGAACACAGATGTTAGCTCTTCGAAACACTTAAGCTGTGTTGGGCGTCTTCGAAAGTTGTAGAAAATTATTGCACGAACATTTTCCTTAGCAAGATTTATTTTCGCTCGTGACCTGACAAATTTAAATCGTCGCTGTGACTAAACAATAGCATTAATCATAGTACTTTCAATTGTTTTAACATGCCAAATTCAAACAAATTTGAATATAAAACAGTTCCTAATCCAAAATTGCCGGTATATATTGAAACGACAAAACATAAAAGGCATGCCTCATATTTAAAAAAATGCTTTTCCCCACTTACTCTTCTCCGGAACAAACAGTTGTCCCCTATGGTTGACCTTGGGCCGTAGATACACGCTGGTGCAGTTCGCTATCTCGCCCCTGAGCACCGCCTGCGCGCGAAGCACAGCTAGGCCGGCCACGATGGCGTTAGCCGTCGCTATAGCCGGGATTATATTGCCCGCCATCGCTGTAGGCAAAGAAGGTAGCTTTTTAAAGGTTTTGTTTTACAAAAGCTAAAATTCAACAGACAATGAGTTCAAAATATGTAGTGTAATTGTAAGCAACCTTTTGAGTGTCACAATCAGATATAGCGGACAAATAGAAACGTGCCCAACAAGCCACTGTCGGCTATAGCAGACAAGAAAACGCTACACAGAACCTTTTTAAGTACAAAATTAAGTGTTCTGCATTTCTTTTTCTTATTATTTAACATTACAAAAATAAACTAATTAAATTCTTTTATTACAGATAATCTCCATTTGGTTAGTACAACATTCAACTTAGAACCTAGTGTAGTACCTTACATTAACCAGAAAAAACAAAAAGCATGTAGGGGTATCCAATGCCCCACCCAGTATGGGACTGACCCACCTGTCCTGTGACGTGGATCGCACGCGTGTGCATTTATGTTCTGGTTCCGTGTTCCAAAGGTTAAAAATGTCACACTGAAAGGGAACAAATGGCTAGGGACTTTGAACTAAATTTGTGGGATGTTGGACTTATCCAAAATATTTTGGCATACCCTAAATCAGAACGGACTAAACGCATAATTTGTGGCTTAATTCAAAAGTCTAGGCAGTAATTCCCTTTCCTGTTTTATAATATATACTCGTAGCTGTGTGTAAATTAAGGTAAAGGTACAATGGGGTTGATGTATCCGTGTGGATAAAAACCCCCTATTAATACGTTAACTGCCAGGTCAAAAACGTTAAAGGTAAAACCTCCACTAGCGTCGGACACACGGTGTCCCCCATGGCGCTCAAAGTGTTAATAAAGAATTTAAAAAAAAAAATGTCACAGTATTATATCTTTCACGCAATTTTCTGCTGTCTTTTAGTTTACATTGAAAAGCAAATATAGTGCTGCTGTCTGCGTTGATCGTAATAAGGCTCTCATATGATTCAATGGTTTTTTTTTTGTATCATCCATGCATAGGTACTGGTTGACACTAACAGAACGTTATTATCAGATAAACGAAGGAAAATGAATAAATGTACGGAATTAATGTTTAGTACTTACATTTGATCTCAAACCTGGACTTGAGTGGGATGTTGAAGATATGCGCGCGTACATTAGCACAAGCGGTGACAAAGTCCATGGCACTCTTCTCGTCCTTGTCCCACACCAAGTGATCGCCTTCTGGACGACCCTTCAGATCCTTCTGTAGAGCAGCACAGCTTGATGCAAACACCTGGAAAAAGTATTCAAAGATTTAATTATATTATTTAAGACATTTACAGAAGGATACAGAAATAGGAAGAGGTATTAAAGTTGATACCTAATGAGTAATACTGTGAATTGAAATATTTCGTTGGTACTAATTGATTTAACTATACAGGAGAAATCTCTAGTGTGTGGTAACATTTTGTATTGTTTTGTCAAGAAATAAAATAACTAGTGTCTATTTAATTAAGAAATTAAGAAAAATATAATGGTGACAGTAAGACTATTTAAAGGGTAATTACCTGTGCACACTCATGCACCGACCAAACTCTTTGGTCAGGGAGCCCAGAATGCTGAGCTGGTGCATTGTCTTTGCCAGGCAAATTGTCCCACACTAGAGGTGTAGGGGGCCTGCGCTTCTTCCAAAGATTTTCCATGGACAGCAAGTAACGGATGTCGTCACCAAATAACTTGCTAAACAGCTTTTCAGGTTCATAGTTGGTTTCTGCAGCCCATGTACGTGTGCTCTTTCGTTCTACGTTCCCTGCCGTGTTTCCTTGTGTTGTTAATGCTGATGCTCCAGCTTCCCCGGCTGCCTCAGGATCTGCAGTATCTGGACTAACGTCCTGATCAGGGTCTTCTTCACCAAATAGTTGGTTGAAGAGATGCTTTGCCCAAACAATGCAGTGGATAGGTTCAGATGGAGTGTTACGTATTGTGCAGCCAGGAAATGTTTTCTGTGGAGCTTTTGGCTGACATTCATAGCACTGGGTCAGGCCTTTTTTGATGAGTTCCACCTGAAATTTATTACATCAAATATATTGTAAAATAAAGTGCAGACAGTTAACTGACAATTTCCAGTGATTTTCAAATCTTTAAAAGAATTCCTCAATAAACATAATTGCTATAAAAAAGACAGTCTACATACACATTTTGCTACAAAAAAACGATTTTAAAATTTTATTAACATCATTAAAAAAAAGTAAAATAAAGTATTACTTGTCCAGCATATCCAGCAGTGCCTGTTTCAATGAGTGGTACGTTAGCGGCAAGACACATTCTGTTCACATGGTTTCGTGCCACACGGTTGTCTAACGCATTCATCACAATCTGGAACTGTTTGAAGTAGCTGACACCGTAGTCATTGCTATAAAAAATTAAAAAGATGATTGAGTGTTCAGTTACTAAGTGATAAAAAGTGTAGATCCAGCTATCTAACCAATGGTGAATAATTTAGCTTTAAAGTGTGGTAATTCCACTCATATTTTTAGTCAATATGACATGAAATTATTAGAAATTGACAAGTAAACTAATAGGGAACCCTCATCAATTTTGTGGTTTCAATGAAAATATTGACAGTGACTACAATTATTGAAAATTAATTTTACTATGGAGCTATTGCTGGAACAGTGCCTTATAATTAAAGTTATGAAGATAAGAATTTCAACAATTCTTCAAACCTAGGAATTGTTGAGATTCTTATCTAAAATTCATTTCTAAAACTAATTTTAAAAGATTGCATTACTTTCAAAAACTGCACTGCACTATTTGCAACAATGCAGTCAATGACCTTTCGCCTCTATGTTGTCAACACAATAGTCATTCCACATCGAAGTTGTTTATCCATATTTAACATTCCAAGATGCATGTCAGACTAACCTGATAACGCTGTCATGATGTGCTACGATGTTGACGTTAGGGTTGAAGCTGAGAGCGCTGTCCTTCGCCACCTGAGCCTTTGACTTCCCAACATGCTCTTTGTGGAAAAGAAACTGACGATTCAAATTGCTTACGTCGATCGTATCAAGGTCGATCTGAAAACAGTAAACACATGAGTAATGCTTTGAATGCCCGTAAATAATCCACCTTAATATAAAACGGACTTAACACGTACAATTTCAATGTAAGGGAAGCCGGTTAGCACGAGATTCTTCAATATTTCACAACCTATACCGCCGGCCCCAACGACCAAAATCTTAGAGTTTGCAATGGCTTCCGTTAACTTTTCGTCAAAGACTCCAGCCACCCGAGCTACCATCTTGGTTTTGATAAATAAAAACACTACTGTGTAAGGAATTCTAATAATTATTTGCAGTTTTATTTCAATGTTACAACGTAAACGCTAGCGTAGCGAGGATTCATTAATCAATTAACTGTCAAAAGTGGCGTCAGTTCCTTACACGTTCTGAAATACATTACTAAGAAATTAGATTCTCAATTTATAAACAAAAAATACTTTGATAATTTGGTTATTAATAGTTATTATTCTTTTACTCTAGCCTTTTTGAATGATATTTATGTAGATCATCTGCACGTTTATACTTAAGGATTAGCTAAATTGTTTTATAGATTTCTGGACGATACTATAAACTGCGTTTAGTTCTTGTATCGAAATAGAGATGGTTTTCTTATTTGGCTGCTTAGTGCTTTAACATAACTACATTCATATATAGGTATTTTTGTGAGAATATACAGTTTTTTTTATTTGCTTGTCACTAACTTTCTTTCGTATCGTGGGTGCGTTTACAAAACATACATACATACAACTATGAAGCAACAACCGGATGAGGCAATGCCGCCAGTCTCTGGCTTATAGTAGGGTGGCCAGCCCCGGATCTACGATTTTCTCGAACCGGGGCAAAACCTTGATAGTGGCGCCCCCTCTCGTAAGATTTTGAGAAAAATTGTTATAACTGCCAATGAGTAGCATTTTTGTGACCATTTGTTAAAATAATAATCCTTTAATAATTTTAAACTTTTTATTAGGTATCTAATATAACTTTCATTTGTGATAACAGAAACACAGAAAAAATTGATGTGACGGGGATTCCCCTGGCAGAAAGATCACGGACACTACGCACGCTTTAAAAAAATTACTTGATCTGTTATGATGCGTTCATAAATCACTAAGTATGTGTTCAAAAACTAATTGGGCGTATGGAAATAGAAAAGTTTGTTTTTCAAACATTTGATATTAAGATTCGATTACTTGATAAAAACCTATGAGATTGTAGGAAAAGAGGCTTTATTTGTTCGATACTTCGAATTCTTGTCTCAAGGATTTGGCGCCCCCATGAAACTGCCGCCCGGGGCAAGTGCCCCGGTTTGCCCCCCCTTAGATCCGGGGCTGAGGGTGGCATAATATTAAATACTGCCTAGGATAGCCAGCTTACATTTTGGTTTAATAATTATTTCACACTTTTCATGTCAAATAGAGAGAAATCCAACTAACAAACCCTTGGTCATTCTCTCATGGTCAAAGATTTATAATGTGAGTAGACACTCCATTTTCGGTCATAAATTCACAAGGCACAAGATTTAGATACAAACAAACCTGATTAGGTAATTACTCGATTTTGAAGAAAAGTTAACACCTTTTCAATCGAACATGTATGGGAATTATTATCTAGGTAGTACCACGGTACCTACCTAAATCGGGGAATAAACGGTATTAAAGTAAGGGCGAATTTGTCACTATTAATCGCATAATATCAGAAACGCAAAATAGCCGATTCGCAAAAAATAAGATTCTTATACCTAATGCAGATTCTCAAAATAGTCAAAGTAGGTACTGTAGGTACCTGTGTACCTAGGTCGATGAAAAAGAAACTAATGGGTCATTAATAAGTTTTTTTTTTATTTTGTATTAATAGTTAAAATGCCTGAGAAGCAAAATATCGAATGCCTTGTTAAACAGAAGGCAGCGGCAGCGGTGCGGCTATCTTCGTAAAACTTGTGTTGGGGATTAACCTGCTCAACTGTGACTGTACATAACTAGGATAAAAAAAAAAAACTAGTATTTCCTATTTCCAAATATTCAAAAAAATAGGCCGCGAACGACGATATATCGGTCGACGTCAGGGGCACTACGAGTTTCCTGACAGAACTAGGAGCCCCTGTGTCGACACATTTTGGCTGTTTTGAAAATTAGTTATCATAAATAACTCATTTTTTGCGAATCGGCTATTTTGCGTTTCTGATATTACGCGCCTAATCGAGGTATATGCCTGGTACACCTGTAAGTCTTAACTTGAGAATTAATTTTAAATTTTTGACAGTCTCCATACAAAAACTATTAAACGCCAATTTATTCCACGGATAAAAGGTTAGAATAAGAATATAATAGAATTTTATACTAGGAATACAAATTTTCTGAAATTCACCCTGAGACGTGCTTATAAATTCAACCGGCGAGACTTTCTAAAAGGGTCTTCGATGTAGGTTTACGACCATGATTAAATTCTATCTAGCTCGATTTTATAGGAAAAATGCCAAATACAAACTCATGTAGGTATATACCTATGTACCTATATATGTTTTCTATATATGTATGTATTTACAAAAAAAAAATGTATTTGTGTATGTATATCAGCCTACGTTCAGAAGTGGATGGCAATAGGCTGATATATATATGTATATCAGCTGTCTGACACCCATAGTAAAGGGTCTTCCTAGTTTGGGGTCAGATGGCCGTGTGTGAAAATGTCCCCACATATTATTATTATTACCTACTAAATCTCTAATAATCTCTTTTACGACACATAGTAATTTAAACTTTGAAGAAAAGGGATCATCAAATAAAATTTAAAACTGTAGGTGGCTAGGTATGTATCTAGATAGGCACATCGTCTTTAACATAAAATGCGACGTTACGTGCCACAGTTTCATTAAAATTGCTTTCAACTTTATGGAATGACGCTAACAGCTTTTATATTTATAAAACGAAATATAGTGCGAATCGTGGTCATCGTTGTTTTATTTGGGGCTCTTACTTAAAATAGGTGTCACTGTTAATGGCTGACGACAGAGAATAACAACCGTTCGGAGCACCATTTTGGGTAGGGTTTATTGAGTCCTGACCAATAACTTAGCTTTAAGCGTCTGTGAAATTAAACGTTATTGCTAACGGAAATTAGAGAAATTGGGGCAGCGGTGATGATCCGCCTTCTAATGGTTTATTATGTGTTGGAGGTTCGCTACCTACTACCATAGAAATATGTATACATATATATCGAAGCCTACTACCGTCCTGTTTCACGAGTGTATCAGAGCCTGAGTCCCGGGTCGCCAATACCATAATAGGGTATTTTACTCTATACGAGAAAAAATCTATAAATATGTTATTGAGACAGTTTAGGCAAAAAGCAGTCGGAAAATGTAAGTTTTAGTTCATAAAATAACAAAACAAATTTTTAAATTCAATTTAAAGTTTTCAGTATTTTTAATCTGTTATAAAACACCGTGATATAGTAGCGGCCATGTTATTACGCCGTACGGCTGTGTAAACAAAAAATTGACAACCGATTGGCGTAATATAGGCTTTGTACTTTTATTATTTTCGTAACCAACGTAATTTTTTCATTATTACACCTATTACAAAATATGCTTTTAATTATTTTTAAATGATATACAATCATCATATTTAATATGAGCTCATTTGATACAAAACGAACTGACGTCATTTACGCTGAGCAATATGGCGTCCAGTAAGAGGCGATATCGTCGAGCTACGCGCGAAATTTGAAAATTTAAAATTTAGATGCATTTTTATGGCACTTATTGATTGAATAAAAATTTAGTGTTTTTTTTTTGGTAGCATAATAGCACTACAGAATTTCATTGAGACACTTTTCAAAAATGGGTGTAATACCCTATTATGTTATCAACGATGCGTTTTGATTCAGAATACCTATTCTGACAATTAAGCCAATTTAGTAGGTAGGTACCTACCTACATACTTATTATGGTTTAGAAAACATAATAGGTAGCTACCAGTCCTACTAGTCTTCTTGTAATTACGTTTATACATGTGTTGGCAAAAAGGCTCAAATAATTGGGCGGGTCACGTCAGCCGGATGCACATTAACTGATTGGCAAAGGTCTTCACTCAATGCGTGCCTATACATGGTCGGCATCGCTGAGGCCTTTCCAAGGAGAGTTGACCAGATTACTTAGACGCGCACTGCGAAGGCTGGTTCCGATTATTCCCGATCGGTAACACCCCGTCGTCAACACTGTTGACGATCGGGAAAAAAAAAGTTTCGATCGTTCACAGTGTGTACGAACGGGATTTCTTTTCGATTATTTCAATTATTCCCGTTCATTAACACCCCGTCAAAATATTATTATTGTAATTACTGTAAAACATACACAAACCGCAATACATAATGTAAATACGCGAATCAAGTGAATAATTATTGAAATTAATAAAGTTTTGACTATCATCGTGAGTTATCTTTATTTGCACTTGAACCTTCAGTTCAGGTAATTCCACCGACTTATGAGGTTGCTGTGGCCAAGCAGGTGATCCCTCCTTTAAGAAGGAGGGTCCTTCCCACCACAAAGGTTCAACCTGCAGACGCTGAGGATCTACACCTCTGGAAGCAAGATCTGCAGGGTTGAGGTGAGTGGGAACATGCCTCCACACAAAGCCCTGTGTCAACTCATTAATTTCAATTACGCGATTGGCTACAAATGCCTTTAACAGGTTTGGTTGTGCATTAATCCAGCCAAGTACCACTGTTGAGTCGGTCCATTTTTTGTGTTGCAAAATTCCTGGTACGCTGATTTAATAGTAAAAAACCAGTACCTATTTTGTGATTTTGATGTCAACAGTGTTAAGGACAGGGTTGTTACTGAACGGGAATAATTGGAATAATCGAAAAAAAAAGGTCCCGTTCGTACACACTGTGAACGATCGAAACTTTTTTTTTCCCGATCGTCAACAGTGTTGACGACGGGGTGTTACTGACCGGGAATATTCGGCTGGTTCGAGGCGGCACAAAAAATAATTCCTGGAAAAACTCGGAGAAGGCCTTTGCTTAGCAGTGGGATATCACAGGTTTAAAAAATAAACATATTGTTACGTAGGTCGCCATGCTAGTGCCACCTATTATCGAATAGCAGAACTACGTCACACGCTGGCGCCATCTATTGTCGAATAGCAGATCTACAGTACTGGAATGTTCGAAATGTTTAAGTTTCGTGTTGTAACGTTCTCGATCAGTCCTGTGTTTGCTAGAATGTTCGCGGATATGTCCTAAGTCATATACAAATAGGGGACTGCGATGAGGTGGGGTGAGTTAGTTTTTGGAAGCGAAACTGAAAACTGCGACTATTGCGAATACTGCGATGGAAGTGATTATCAAGTGATATTTATAAGTGATTGATTACTGAGTTTGTGACTTATTGAGAGACTTATTAAATAAAGTGTTTGTGTTTTTTTGGTGTAAATTCGTGTTAATTTATCCCGAACCCCAGCTCGTAACAATATGTTGGTGTTCGTTCGAAAAGGGTACAGTTCTCAAGCAGGGCTACTAAACCTCAAGTAAAAGATCAAATTCCAACAGCGAACCAATATTCTCATCAACTGGAAAGGTGCAAACAACAGAAGCTATTTTGTATTCAAATGTTACAAAGAAACGCATACTTACCATGCCAAAACTTCTCTACCCAGGATCAAAGTAATTTGCGACTCATCTCATACGAGAAAAGGGTGTGTTAACTAACGCAGGCTTAAATAGGATGATCACTCTATCACAGTTCCGTTTTTATTCAGGGTTTTAATAACTGTGATTAAAGGGCGGCTTGGGGCAGCCCTATTTTCGGGCGGGTTTTTCGGCCCTTCGGTCCATATTGGCGGTTTGATCGCGGGCCCCTAATCTGATTGTATCCGTGGCCACCGAGCTTAAATTGCTATTTAGCTGAATGTTCTAAATTCGGACCAGGGACTACTCTGTTAATAATTTGTTTAGCTTGCGCTATTGTACCCTAGAATACACATCACGTATCTAATGCAATGTGTATTCTGTGGAAATAAAAGTTAAGGTACAGATGCAAAGCATTATTCATCATCAACCTTGTACCGGCTTATCATACCTACTTTAAAATGTTTATTTATTAACATCCTAAAACGAGGGGTGTTTTAGGATGGTAATAAATAAAAAAATTATTAACATCCCATCCATCACACAAAATAAGATGTTTAGTACCGCCGAAAGGAAACATGAAAAAAACATGATGCCCACAACGCAAAACATGTCTCTTAAACAATCATTTCAATACCTACTCACAACAATAATTTTTGGTTACCATGAAATGAACAAGCTTGGTTGGCAAGTTAGTAGTAGTACTACTACAAGTACTACGATTCAAACTTTAGGGTGGCTCTGAACTGAACACGAGTCGAGTAGCTGCGCAGTAACAATTTCACGTGTCAGCGGAGGTGAGGGGCGGGGTGCTACGCAGACCTGCTACTACTACTACTGACTGACTGCTGTAGCGCACTTCACAACAGCCATTATGTTTGAATCGAACTGTACTTTATAATATAATCTATGTTCCTGCATTAGCGTAAGACCGATACGTTTTACCTACAGTCTAACTTTAATTTGTGAAATCAGTGTGGTGGCGCTGTTGCTCAACAAACTTAAAACTTCAAAAAAAAAAATTAAAAAAAACCCCCAACGCAAAACATAAAAGCGATTATGTAAAAAGTCAAAAATAATACCTTTTGTTGAGCCATCAAATGTTTGTTCGTTGAAATGGCGCTATAATGTCGCGGCGGGGTACCGCTTAAGTAAGTCAGTCCCTTAATTTCATTCACTGTCTATTAATTTACCAGCATTTCCGACCAATTTGCTTCGATATTATCAAATTTTTGTTGCTAATCTAGTTGTTAATCTTGTTGCAAATCTAGTTACCATCAGTTCGCTATTTTAGCTATTTAGTTATTGCTTTAAACTTAGCGGTACCCCGCCGCGACATTATAGCGCCATTTCAACGAACAAACATTTGATGGCTCAACAAAAGGTATTATTTTTGACTTTTTACATAATCGCTTTTATGTTTTGCGCTGGGGGTTTTTTTAAATTTTTAATTTAATTTTTATTTTAAATTTTTTAAACGTAGGTAATTTAGTTTGATTTTGTATAAGAGTTTACAAAAATAATTTACAAGTTTTTAGTTTTCATTTCGTTACTCATTCCTCATTCCCTTGCAATATAGTATACATTATTCTACTAGTCAAGGCCTTTCATTTGATACCCATATATTGAGGGAGTTGTGAAAATAGAATGTAATTCACCATTTTGTGGTTGCGGCCATCTTGGATTTAAAATTGTTCATAGTGTATAGTATTCTACTAGTCAAGCCCTTTCATTTGATACCCATATTGAGGGAGTTGTGAAAAACTATGTGATCCGCCATTTTTTGGCGGCGGCCATCTTGAACCGATTTTCATCCAACATAGCTAAGAACATTTCCGACTAATTCACCTTTCAAATAAAAAAAAACAAAATCAAAATCGGATTTATCCGTTCGGGAGCTACGATGCCACACACACATGAACACACACACACACACACAGATACGTCAAACTTATAAGACCCCGTCGTTTTTGCGTCGGGGTTAATAAAATACTGATTAAAACGAATCCAAATACGATATATCTGCTACTAGGTACTAGTGTGCTGTATAATCTGGCTGCAGCATAAGACCAAGAATTCTATAATCTTGCATAGTTTTATAGCCAACATGGGTGTTTCAATGGGTGGTCAGTGTGGTCACCTATAATAATATGTTCGAAAGCAAAGTAAACATCCGGTATGCGTCTAAGATCCCTACCGCAGCTAACAAAAGACCTGATAACTTTAAAACTGCTGAACCGATTTTGATGAAACATGTCTAAGAACCATCGCTAGAGAATCTGCTTTCAAATAAAAAAAACCGCATTCAAATCGGTTCACCCGTTAAAGAGCTACAGTGCCACAGACAGACACACAGACACGTCAAACTTATAACACCCCTCTTTTTCGTCGGGGGTTAAAAAGACGACTGCACGACATTTACAGAGAAGGTATTAGTACCAAAAAACTGCCGTTTCAGAGATAATTATATACACTAATATTTACCATTATCTTCTTCACATAGTATAAAAAACTAAAACCCGACCACAACAAAAAGTGATCTAAAAAGTACAAAACAAGAAAATATTTCACACAGAAATCAAGACATAGGTACAAAATGGACAAGGTAAGCCGTGGTTGCATGCCTGTATCCCATATGAGTGCGATGAACATGAATATAATGGCATGCAACCACGGCTTACCTTGTCCATTTTGTACCTATGTCTTGATTTCTGTGTGAAATATTTTCTTGTTTTGTACTTTTTAGATCACTTTTTGTTGTGGTCGGGTTTTAGTTTTTAAACTTTATATTTTTATTTAAACCATTTTGGAGTCACAGCTAAGTATTATATATTTAATAGGTACTAGTGAACCCCTTTCCGATGATACTAAACACGGTATGCGTATCTTACTTTATTTGGTAATCTTTTCTTTTTTTACAATAATTTGTGACAAATTACCACTAAATATTATATAAATTTGAAATGTACTAGTGAACCCCTTTCCAATGATACCAAACACGGTATGCTTGTCTTCATTTTTTTTTTTAATATTGGTTTTTTTGTCCGCCAGAGGGCGCCACATTGGATTCGGTGATACGTCATATAGCCTATAACCAGCGGACGATCAAGACGCTTCTAACGATACCTCATTTGTTCAGTTCTGATAAGTAGTTTAGGAGCTATGAGCGTACAGATGAACATACATACATACATACATACATACATACATACATACATACATACATACATACATACATACATAGCCTGTCAAACTCATAACCCTCCTTTGGCTTTGCCGTAGTCGGGTAAAAACAAAGTCGCTTTCGCTGTCTGTACGCTTAATAATCTCTTATGGTGTGTACACACGTACGTACATGCTCGATAAACTTGCTCGATCTCGAGCAAGTACGAACAAGTCTACCAGGCATTTTGGTTGGCTTCGAGCATTTGTCTTGAGACTTGCATGATACTGTAGCACCTGAGCTACACTTGTAGTCTAAGCTACGTTGAATGAAAGATATTATCGACTTGTAGAAGACTATATTAATCAGATTAGCGAGAGGAACTTTAGATAGACCGCAGCTCTGAGCTTAGCCGGGTCTCACTGACATCACATGTCATAGTATATCAAAACTATCCTTCTACATTATTCAAATATATTTCTAAGGTATCCAGAAGGTTCTAACCATAGACTAAATAGTTATGGCTTCATTACATAAAGCCTCCCTCGACGGGCAAATCTCTACAGTACACACGTTCGTATTTACTCGAGATCGAGCAAATTTATCGAGCATGTACGTACGTGTGTCTGTGTACCCACTACGCTACGCAACGGATTTATTTATATTATAGTATTTTTTTTTGCTGTTTTCAGCAACATATAAAGTGATTCAAGAGGAAGGTATACGTATAGTTTGATAGGTACTGGTTTGTGTGACACAACATTAATAATAATAATAATTTGTGGGGACATTTCACACTCGGCCATCTGACCCCAAACTAGGGAGACCCTGTACCATGGGTGTCAGACAGCTGATATACATACACAAATAGGTACGTTTAAATAATAATAAAACATTAATACATTAATATCATGCTATCACATTTACATACCTACATTGCACCCGTGCGAAGCCGGTGTGCTAGTATTATTTCAATGACAACTTCATCAAATTTCAATGCAAAAACTAAATGTAAGAATTTCGAAAAAATAACCTACGCAACAGAGCCTGATCAGCTGATAAGGAGAGAGAGAAAGAAAATGACAGCTGCCCATTTACATCGTGTTATTTAGTTTAGCTTATTCAATGGAATAAGTTAAAGATAACAATTAATGTGCACCGTCTGAATAGTGTTTAGACGATGCAGCACGCGTAGCATGACCACGCTATGTCTACGGAAGAATAGACATACTGACATGAAGAATAGACAAATTTGACAGGAAGAATAGACAAATTGTACTGACTTGTCTATTCTTGCTTTCAGTATGTCTATTCTTCCGTAGACATACCGTGGTCATGCTACGCGTGCAGATACCTAATTAGTTGCTTCAATTTCATTGTATGCATGATACTTGCATCGTGTAGGTAAATGAGATTTTACTTCGTGGAGATATACAAGGCTTCTTCGAATAGGTCCTACTTATAATAGTCCCAAATCCAATTGGTAAAAGGTATTGGTAGGTTCTGTAGGTTTAGTACAAAAGTTTTCTCAAATAATATAGCATTTTCAGACAAAAAACTTTAAATCAATTATTGTATTTCGTGGGGTACGGAAGCGAATTCACTTTCACTTTATAATAGTACTTTGTCTGAATGCGAGCGGGAAATATACCTATACAGCCTTTTTACCATATTAGGAAATAATTCCAATACCAAATATCTAGCTTAAAAAGTAAACTGTCAAAATGTCTGCTTTCATTATAGATTTTTAATTATTTACAGATGATTTCTAAAAATGATTATAGAAATATTACGAATAACCAGCAATATATAGACGTTCACCATAGTATAATTCTTCGCTTGTTATATTTTTTATATATTTGTAATAGAAATGGCTCCGAAAAAGAATAAAAAAGCACCACCACCGCCTAAAAAAGGCGACAAAATACAACCTGCAGAACCTCCGAAGCCAAAGAAAATACCACCTCCACCTAAATGTTTTACCAACGAGGACATTTTGAAATATAAAGAGATCTTTAAATTTTACGATGAGGATAACATTGATAAGGTGATGGCAATGCACATTTTTACTAAGTATCTTAGTATATTTAGAGAAAGGTGAAGGTGGCAGGTAATTCAATTTAATATTTTACCGTACTAATATTTTTAAAGAGTAGAACAATTTCAATAATAGCACTATATAAATGTGAAAGGCATGCTTTCCGTCAATTCTATTAAGAAATGAACACAAATGCTCATTATTGTGGATAAAAGAATCGAACTAATCTTATAGTTTAGTTAATTGTGTGAATAATTCGACCAAAGCAGTATTAATGAATACATTCCTTTAATTTACACAGGTCTCTATAAAGGATATCCCGGTGATGTTGAGAAAATTGGGACTCAACCCGAAACCTGCTGAAATTGATAAACTGTTCGAAACGTTCCTCGAAGATGATTTGGTCGACACGGTAGAGTTTCACGAATGGCTACAAATGATAGAAGCTAAGATGATAATGGGAGACGATGTTGAGCATACAGTGATAAAAGCGATGCAAGCCTTGGGTCACGACGACGTCGGCGAGTATCTGGAAACAGGATTCGTTGACTTCGAAGTGTTCCGAACCGAATTGATGTCGTGGGGCGAGCCACTCACAGAACTCGAGTTCGTAGATTGGTTAAAATTGGCTCTGAAAGATAAAACTTACGATCCAGAAACTGGGATGTTTTGTTATGGTAAGTTTGTAGAGAACATGAATGATAAGGATGCCAGATTCTTCAAAGAACCCATCAACTTCTTCAAGTTAGACCAGAAGACTTTGGCTGAGCTAGCCATAAAGAAGGCAGCAGAAGAGAAAGCAGAGCAGGAAAGGAAGGAAGCAGAGAAGGCAGCTCGAGACGAGGCCAGGAGGCAGAGGATGATTGCAGATGGTTTGATAGGCCCAAATGACCCGTTACCTCCAAGAGTAGTACAACAACAAACATAACAAATACACAGATATTTTCGTGAATAGCAAATACTTACGTGATAATGATTATATATTAAAAAAAAAAAATTTACATAGTCGATGCGGTAAGCTTACAAGAATACACGTCTGTTCTGAAAGCAAGCCTTCATTGAAATGAAATAAAATACAATAGATGATTAAAAAAAAAACTTTTATTTGCAAGACTTGAGTATACAACATTAATGTATCAAACATACGGGTCAAATTGAGAACCTCCTTTTTTTTAAGTCAAATTAAAATTAATTTAATTTTTGTTGGTTATAAAAGTCGGTTAAAAAAACGAATAACTTAGTCTTTATAGTTTACTTAGGTTTGTATTCGTGTCTCAACTCAATGTAAAATAAAAGTAAAGTAAATTTTATTTATTAGCATAGATTGTAGGAACATGACATAAGGTATTAAAACAATATAATTGTGATCCTTGTACAATCTACCTTAGACGCAAGCAAGCAAAAAAAAAAACGGATTTACAACCCCCCCCCCCCCCCCCCCCTCTTAGAGGTTGAACTTCCAAAAATCCTTTCTTAGTGCTCGCCTTCGTCATAAAATAAATCAGTGTTGAAATTGAAATTGATATCACGTTTCTAGTTCCACTATTTACCGCTGTGCTCTGATACGTCAGTCAGTCAGGTTCTCCTTTTATATATAGAGACTAGTTGACGCCTGCGACTTCATCCTCGTGAATTTCGGTTATTTGTGGGGTTTAATTTATTTACACGAAATCCTTATTCTTTCTCTCCCGTCCCGTCAAAATCGGAGCAGGCGTTTCGGAGATTAACCGGAACAAACGGACAGACAGACAGACAGATAAAAGTGTTAAAATATTTGTTTTATTTATGTACCGTATATACTTTCTTAAATAAAACATGTTGCGCCGACCCCAAGTAACATGGGGTAGGGGCAGGAAGAAGAAAAAGAAGAAGTACTTTCATGCATTTCATAAATAGCTGTTGTTTTGTTTTTTAGAGAGACAGAGAGTTTCAAACAGACACTTAATTTTTATTTATTTGTAAGTATAGATTTCTAGATGAGTAACAATAACATATCAATGGGTACTTCAAAAGGTATTATATCGAATTTTAGATTACAACTGATTCTATCTTTGGAAATAGGCCAAAAAATATTCAAAATACATAATATAAATGCAAATTGAGAAGGTTCTAATCTTCTTTCATTATATAAAACTTTAAAAATATGCAGGTGTTGGAAAAGTCCGTTACAACTAATTTAAGTTAGTTGCAGTTTTTAATTGAACCTCCGACTTTCTTATTAGAGATGAGTTAAAAAGAAAAACCGGTAAAGTGCGAGTCGGACTTGCGCATCGAGGGTATTTACCATTTTCTGATTTGTATTTTTGAGCATTTTTTAAATTAACTCGGTCGTGTAAAACGTACAAAAAGGGGATTCGCTGATTTTAAAAAAAACCGGACAAGTGCGAGTCGGACTCGCTCACCGAGGGTTCCGTTCAAATTTATAGGTACATAATATATATCCATACTTCCATACTAATATTATAAATGAGAATGTAACTCTGTCTGTTACGCTTCCACGATGAAACGGCTGAACCGATTTTGATGAAATTTGGTATGAAAATAGCTTAAGCCCTTGGAAAGCACATAGGGTACTTTCTAATCCGGGACTTCATCTGCATCCACGATAACCGAAATTCACACGGACCAAATCGCGGACAAAAGTTCATTATCCTCTTCCTCGAGTCGTAAGCTCACTGCTGAGCGTCGTGGTGCTCCCGTCCACCAGACTCTCCACGACAGAGCTGCTTCCACTTCCCTCGATCCATGGCGTGGCTTAGAGCATCTGTAATCGTCGTTTTTAGGATTTTGCATATTTGTTCGGACCATCTAGTTGGGCTGCGTCCCCTAGGTCGTTTTCCTTCTAACTTCCCCGTGACAATAACTTTCTCCAGATTGTCGGAGGGCTTTCGGGCTATGTGGCCGAAGTATTGCAGCACTTTCTTAAAGCAGATGCTCGAGAGCCTTTGCGTTATCTTGAGCTCAGTCTTATGTGCTGTCCACGGTATGCGTAACATTCGCCTCCAGCACCTCATCTTAAAACCATCGATACGTCGTCGGTCTGTCATTTTGACAGTCCATGACTCTGCTCCATACAAAAAGATGGGAAAGACCAAGGTTCGAACGATGGAGATTTTGGTTCTTTTGAGAATGTTTCGATCTTTCCAAAACTTTTCGAGTTGCGTCATAGCCGATTTTGCCATTCCAATGCGTCGCCTGATTTTTTCTTCTGTTCCACCTTTATTTGATACACTCGATCCCAAGTACACAAAATCCTCGACCATGTCGTACTGAGAGCAAGTGAACATCCTGCAGTACGCTAGATCTATCAACGACCATTATCTTGGTTTTGGCTTGATTTATGTTAAGGCCCATTTCGCGACTGACCGAGTCAAGGCGGTTTAGTAGCTCAACCATTTCCGATCGGGTCTTAGCCATTAAGGTGGTGTCATCGACATAGCGTAGATTTAAGATTTTAAGACCGCCTACTGTGAGACCACCTCCCCACCCCTCGAGTGCTTTACGAATGATGTGTTCTCCGTAAATGTTGAACAGTATTGAAGAGATAATACAACCCTGTCTGACTCCTTTCTTAAATCTAAATGTGGTGGATCTTTCAGTGTTGACCTTGACCGTGCCATGACCTGTATCGTAAAGATTTTTAATAAGCGCGATGAGGTGCAGAGGTACCCCCATTCTGCTAGTATATGCCAAAGATGCTGCCAGTTTACACAGCCGAAGGCTTTTTGATAGTCGACGAAGCACAAAACAGCTGGGGGCCAAGTCTGCTATTTCTTTAATTTCGTCATTCCAACACGATCCCATTGTCATTTTGCTAAAAGTTCGTAATCTTCTTAATCCATAATGGTCGATCATTGGTCGGTCAATGTTCTGGTCTGGTGGTCGTAATAGAATTGTGTTATAATGACATTGTCAACAAATTTGAACATTTTTTTATGCCAGATTTCATTTATATATATTTTTACATATTATTTATAAGTGTATAAGCAATCTGAAGTAGTAAGAAATTCGTAAACTAAGTCAGTCATTAATTTGTCATTATGTACGAGATTACCATTCAATATCATTTCTTTCAATGGAGTGTCATTGGTTGACCATTGGAAAGTCATAATGACGCCATTTTATTAGTAGATTACCGAACTTGTCATAATCAACAATTATGAAATCAATGATAGACCATTCTGACACTACAATAGCAGACTTGAGGCCCTGGAGTATTGAACTCGTAACATTTTTCGACTATGAGTCTGATATTGAGGATTTGCTCTCGCGTCCCTTTTCCCCTGACAAAACCAGCTTGTACTTGTAGTATTTGCCAATCCAGAAAATGCCGCAGTCTGGTGTTAATAATGTGCAGTAGAACTTTGCTTGTGTGTGAGATTAGAGCAATCGTTCTGAAGTTCTCACATTTTTTCGTCGATCCTTTTTGTGTAAAGGCAGGATGGAAGAATGGGTCCAACCTATTGGTCAAGTCATAGATCTCCAAATACAGTTGCACAAATCCGTCAATCCTTGTATTCCTCCACCGCCCAACGCCTTTAAGGATTCGGCTGGGCAAAGATCTGTGCCAGGAGCCTTGTCACATTTTAGATAGCGGATTGCATTGATCACTTCAGATTGCAGTATATCTGGTTCGAGCTCTATATCTCTAAAATCCAGGTCACCTAGAGTACTTGCGTTTTATCTGAGGTATATAAGTTTCCACAGTACTCTTTCCATCGTTCTGCAACTTTTTTGATCTCATAGACTAGCGCGCCATTTTCGTCTTCAACCATCCAGGATTGGGTCTTAAACTGTTTCGTTATCTGTTTCACTTTTTTTAACAGATCTGCAGTCTGGTACTTTTGCGCGTGTTTTTCCACTTCAGCGCAGATCTCACTTATATGGCGGTTTTTGTCTCGTCTGCATAGTCTCTGTATCTCAACGCTGAGGCTTGTGTACGTTTCTTTGTTGGCATCGGATACTAGGTCGAACGCATTGAGTGGTTTTCTGCGCTCAATAACTTCCCATGTTTCCTCACTTATCCACTTCTTATTTTTTTGTTGTTGTTTCCGTTGTTTTAACACGTTGAGCGCCGTGGTGGTCACCGGTGACCGACGCTAGTGGAGGTTTTACCTTCAACATTTTTGGCTCGGCAGTCAATGGCTTAGCGATGTTTTTGACAGTTTTCACCATTTCCAATTTAAAACTTTGCTATGCTGTCTTGCTGAAAGTGCGAGGATTCTAGAAATGCTCTTTCCGTGATATCTGCAAATAACTCTGATTGCACTTTCTTGAGCCTCAGTGTGGGTTTTTCCATCTTCTTAGGTGATTTGAAGCGGATTCTTATTTCTGTTCACAGCTCATAATAAAAAAGAAAATATTTTTAATCATTTCGTTACAAATGTATAGTTTTCCGACTTTACACTGTATTTATAGTATAAGACGATATTACATGCCAAATTTCGTAATTATAGGTCAACGGAAAGTACCCTATAAATTTCGACTCCTTTGAGAGTGTCGAAAAGTAGGTTTTTTTCCGACATAAACGGCCGTATCTTTTTTTCACATCTTCAAGGAGCTGTGGACCTAAGTATATGGTTTAAATTTTAACTCGATACCTCTACGCGTTCTCGAGATAAAGGGTCTTGACAGACAGACAGGTAGACAGACAGACAGACAGACAGACGGATGGACAGACGGACAACAAAGTAATCCTATAAGGGTTCCGTTTTTTCCTTTTGAGGTACGGAACCCTAAAAACGGTGCCAATTAGTGATACCGTTTTATTTCTCGTGTTACAATATTTACATAAACCTCCATCAACTCTAATTATACCATTTATTTGTTTTTGTAACTCGGAAATACGTAATTAATAGGTAATTTTACAGACATTTTTCATCTCAAGTCACGAGATTTAACGGTTACCGAAACTCAAGTATAATTTAAAAATAACTTTAGGTGTGTAACTATAGGTCTTATTATTATCCGTCTTGATTTTCAATGATTTTGTCTTTATTTTTGTGAATGAAAAAAAAAACATTAATCATTTATTTTCCGCAAAAATGGTGGCTACATAGATGGTATATAATGGTAGAGTAGATGGTACTCTACCAGAATGACGAAATGTGTCTTTGCACTCGCAAAGACACATTTCGTCATTTGGTGTTGGCATGCAAATATAAACAAATGAAATGTATACAAAGTAAAATATTCAGGATACCTACAATTTATATTAAACACACGGTTACCTATCATAAGGTCGAAAAATATTTGACCGAATTGCATTTCACCTAAAACTTTTCAACTATTATCGTTTCGTTTTTTCTTACTTCATCGAAGTCACGTCTGCCACTGTATCAGTTGACCTATTATCAATTCGATTTTTTTTCGTTATTCCGACGTTTCATTTGGTCGATAAACTTTTTACCGAAGTAAGACTTAGCCGAATAACATTGGTACGAAGTATTATGATTCCAAATGCCTCTGTTTTAATTACCATATTTTCATTTCTTCAAACGCCTAGAAAGTTTGTGCACACTATTTCATATCTGCTTCATTCTGCTATCTGCTTGCTTGCATGCAGCATGCAAGCAAGCATGCAGCGTGCAAACAAGCATGAAACATGCAAGCAGGCATGCAACATATACAAGCATTGTTTCTGTCACGGCTCCGGCGCTGCGGGGTCTGAGCGGCCCCACGCGAGCTTATCGTCGCAGATGGTTTTAATGCTCAGCACCGCAGCTTCGGCTTGCTGGCCGGCTCCGCCGGCCAGCCTCAGCCGCGGCGGCGAGCCTTCAAACCGCCTGCTCCTCAGCTCGCGGGCCGCCCCACCCCTCCGCGCCTACGCGGGCTCAAATTACACTCTAGGGCTAGGGCAGACAAGAGTGCGTGAAGTCGGTTTTGCAGCGATTCGTTTTTGTCACAAAAATTTTGTAGCCTATTGATTTTTATGACACTATTTTATTTTATATTGATAATGCTACCAGGTAATCTTATATATAAAATTCTTCTGTGCGTGTGTATGAAAGTGAACTCCTCCTAAACGGCTGGACCGATTTTGATGAAATGTTTTGTGTGTGTTCCAGTGGATTTGTGAATGGTTTAGATTCACAATTGGACCCGATAGGTGGCGTTGTAGTTCTAGGACTTGTTTTTATTTTCAGGCAGGACAACGTCTGCCGGGACCGCTAGTATTCTGTAAAATGTTGTTTCGGTGTAGTGAAAATATGGCAAATAAATCATTTGGCAAATGAAAAAAGTTCAAAAGAGGCTTCGGCCAATAGCAAAAAGTTAATTTGTAAATAGACGAAAAATAGTTCGGTAAAATAATACTTATGACACATGATACTTCGATGATATAAAAATATGTCAAATAATGCATATAGCAAAAAAGACATCGGTCAATAGTTTTCGGTAAAATGAAATTCGGAAAAAAACATTTCGGAAAAGTGATCGGTTCCCTAAACACACAACAGTCATTCACAGTCACACATAACATTGAGGTCCTGAAAAGCTTTACTTTCTCAAACTACTTCAACTAATAGACTAGACCTTTGACATAAGGCGCTTCCCTGACCAAATAACCTTGACCATACCATACCTCCTCATTGCCGCAGAATCGAAATTCGCTCAATTTTTGTTTTTTTTGTTATAAAAAAAGTGAAACGGTCTTTTAAAATAAAATAAAACCTGAATTATAAAGATTTTTAAGTTACCTATCTATTAGTGTAATCCTCAAATTAATAGCACGTCAACTTTAGCAAAAGATACATGTTTTCAATTATTTTAGTCATTTTTTACAGGGAGATTTAGGTGAATATAGGGTTCATAAAAAAAAAATAAGAAAGTGGAATGTGATGATAGGATATTGAACATTAATAATATGCTTTTAGATGTAGTTTGTGATCTCTTAATTAATGAGTTAATAGCCCCTGAATAACGAAGAAAAACGCACTTCTGGTCGGGGTAGCGCCTTAAAAAGCTCTAAAAGATCTCTAGGCGCATACATATTCATGTTTTCTTTTAATAGGTCGTAGGTAGCACTTCGGCATAATTTCTACTTTGCGAAGAAATGGTGCGACTACAATGGCGCGGATTTTTCGCATAAAGACTAATTTTATGATAAAAGCTTGTAATTTTTCTTGAATTACGTTAAATGACGCGTGGAACTGTTTTGGCTGTCAAGTTTTAGGTTCAGACGGCCTATGTCCTACACTGTTGCATGCCATGCTAATTTTTTTTTGTCATGGGACATCGTGATCTAAAAAAATACCGTGGATGCAGTAGGTTAAGACTCCAAATGAAAAAAGGGCTTATTCCCAGCCGCTCCATAATTTTATTCCTGGCGGCTCCAAATTAAAAAAAAAAAAAATAAAAAAAAATAACAGGTGTTCAGGTTCAGGTGTTGTCCCACCACTGGAGTGGGACAACACCTGAGGTTAACAATACCCTCGAGACCCTCATCTACAATTATGTACTGAACTCATGATAAAAGTGTGTGTTACGATGTCCTTTCCACCGTGAGCCAGAAAGTCTGATATCCAGTCTTACCAAGGGGTACCGTGTTGCCTAGTAACTGGGCTGTAGAGGTCAGACAGGTAATCATAGCTTCATAGTGTTGCCAGGCATCAAGATAAACACAGTCAGCTGGCTTTTAGATGTGTGGGTGGCCGGTCAACCCGACATTTGTTAGGCTTCAAATTAGACCATTTTAGTTTTATATTCGTCATGTGTTGGTTTCAGCTCCGCACGCCTCTTGTTTCGTTAACGCTAGCAAGCGGTATAGAACTGTCCTACACTGTCCTACCTTATTACCCTTCGGCTAAACTGACTGGTCTGTCCGGATTTTCGGTTTTAATACCTGGTTTCCCTAACCGTATAGTATTATATGTCTGTGGTAGAGCCACTATTTCACTAAGCATTAAGGTACTTCTACACGGACGTTGATGTTTGATGAGCAAGTATCGTCGGATATTACTGAACACGATTTTACAACATTTCCGTTAAATTCCGAACTATGGATAAGGTCATAGAACATACATCAACTCTGAAAGGGTTCGTCACCGTATCGCCTTTCGCCTCGCTGTCAAACAGGCGTCAACCTCTCTCTTTTTTTTTGGTCCGGTCTGGAAAATCGTCATGGATGTCCTCCGCCCTGGGGTGGGTGGAGGGGTCTGTCAGATTCTTACTGACTAAAAACCACCCCAGTGGTCCTACGCACTCAGGGGCGTGCACAGAGTTTTTAGGCAGGGTAGGCAGAAAAAATTGAATGCTTAACTTTCTAAAATACCTACTGCAATTTGGATTTGGTTCGTCGTCTTGTCGAAGATTTACCACCTCAAATGACCAAACCTAGATTGACTGAATTTATAGACATCGATTTGTTTTTTTGCTGCCGTAGGAAAATTATGAATAGTATAGTATATAGTATCGATGTAATGCTTCGTTTCAGGCGATTATATTGTTTGAAAATAGTAGGCAAGGTAAACAGAACTACCGATTGCTGTAAACTCAAGCGTCAGGCCCGCGTCACAGAGTAGGTATTGTACCTACCTACATTATAATAAGCTCTCTAACATATCGGCGTTTCCCGCCCCCTAGCAAGAGTAGGTAAAGAAAAAACTAAGAAAAAAATAGCAGAAAAATACAGATCAAACCACCATACGAACAGATGTTTTCTATTTTTTTTTATCGATTTTACGATAGGAACTCAAAACAGGGTTAAAAATAATATTCGTAGAAGAAAAACGTTTTGCAATCTACTAAACAAAGAACAATAATAATTATGTGTTTTTACAAATAAAATAATTTCAAGTTCACAACTTACTAGAATTAGGTATTACAAGTACCTTTTTCCCTTTCATGTGATGATGAGATGATTACTATCATTTACTCAGTACCGAAACCTAAACAAAATGTAAGCATTTTATTCGGGTTCGATCCTACAACTAAATCTCGTCACATCTTACATCATCGTAAAGCACGAATCTTCTACTTTATTTTGATAACATAAAACAAAACTGTACCAACCTCTTACGACCATTGATATTATATTAATATCATTGCTTACGACATAATCGCATGGTTAGTTTGTATTTATTGCAAATCTAGCGGCCATCCTCGATCAGTCTTTTTCCACCGAAGCCGAAGGAAAGAGTTTTGAAAAGGAATCATTTTTTAACTATTGTCTGTACGTACACAACCACCACCAAACTTTCACAGTGAAGTTATTCCATTTTACACACTAGTAACAACGTTGAAATCATATAAAAATGCAATCACAAAACCACTATACAAACCAAAACAAAAAAAATGGCGACTCAGAATTCACGTATATTTTTGTCCCTACCTACACTACACATTTGTCGTATTTCGTCGTGTAAATGTAAAAAGGCAATGTCTTCAGTTTGCCTTGTGTGCGTGATTTCTGACATTGTGTGTCATGTACGAATAGAAAAAACACACCACTGTACACGAGCCAATTACGTAGACTGCAGGCGGAGGTTCGAAAAAAAACCAAAAGTTAATTAAGACTAATTTATTTTAAATATAAAAATTACAATTAATTGGGTGAAACCTATTCGATGCGAGAATATGGAATGACCAAAACTTGTTAAAAATAACTTATTGCTAATGTCGAATTTTGCTGCGCGTCGGCGGCTCGTGGCTGGCCCGTGTGTCGACGATGCAGTTTTCGTCCGTCCGGCGTAAACACGATGAATTGCAGGCTCGGCGATATTAATTAGTGATCCGTACTGCATAAGCGTTCTTCGTTAAGGGTCCGTACTTAACACCACCCCCCGAAGATCAGCAACTATTTGATCATGTTAAGAGAAAATGTTGCTGGAGTGTCATCTCGTTTCTTGGGATCTCTTGTCATCTCTTCATATGTATGAATCTTGAGAGTTTGCTGCTTTTCTTTGTTATCTGCTCTGAGATTCCAACATTTATATCTGCGGCTTATCGCTAAGATTATGAGTGCGACTACGCATATTGCAAAGATGTAGAATGGTATGGTTGTATGGTATAGGACAACCGGTTGAGACTTTTCTATCTGCAGAGGGCTTTCCATCATTACTTTTCTCTGGATGCTGTGAAGTTCTTTCAAGTCGACTGAATTGAAGCCGATGATGTGCGTAGAAACGTTCATCTGATTCATGTCGTTGTATGGGATCTTCGATAGCTTGAGAGGCTGGCCTTTAATTTCATTGCTGTCGTTGATGATGGTGAATTCTGAAGTTTGCAGGTAGCAGTCCACAGGAATGGTGACAAGATAACTGCCTTGTAGGGTGTTGTAGTCTTTTCTTCCACATGCTAGTTGTACTTTAGTCGGTTGTGGTAATGACAGTACGTAGTGCTGGTCATCTAACTTTTCAACTGCTTCTTTGGAAAGTGAAATCTTGGCGAAGTGGCAGGTGTCTTCTAGATCTTGATTGATGATGAGCTCCTGGATACAGTCTGGCTTAGTCTTGATTTGATGACTCGTCTTCTTTTCACAGAGATGTATGTTACTATACTTCGGGCATTCGGCCTCTATGTACACGAATGATTTCTCGTTGGTTGCTATGTAGGGAGTAGGAGGTACAAGGGCAAGCTGTTTCTTATTAGGTACAATAGATAGTCTGTATAAGTCGTAGGAGTCTATGGAAACTATGGGGAAACGGTAAACGATAACTATTCTTTTCTCAATAAAGTAGGAACCTGGTTTAATAAGATTATAATATTCTCTTAACTCTAAATTTAAGACCTGATCTTGATTATATATTGATTTTAATTTATCTATCATGGTTTTCAATACTTCTATGTCAATCATGGAATGGTGAGTGCTAGACGCGCGTATAAATGCCATTATATTTTCTAATCTAACTATTTCTAACATTAGATCTTCTACGTTGTTAGTAATTATTCCTAAGATTTGGGCAAACTTTGCAAATTTGATTAAACTGTAATCTCTGTATGCACTTTTCTCAAGTAGTAACTCTAAAGTTGCGTTAATCATTTCCTGATTTTTAGTTAGCTGGTCTAATATTGTACTATGTTGGGACATCCATTCTTTACTAAGACTGATGTGGTTATTAAATTCTGAAACTACTTTATTTTCGTTATTTTGTAAAGTTTTTATTGCTTCGTCATATTTTAGGGCATCTAGGTAGTCTAAGTAGCCAGTAACGCTTTTTATTACTGACCCAAGGCTATCCACAAGACCTCGTTTGACTCTAGCAGGTTGTAAAGATCTAACTTGCTTTATTACTTTGTCGAGCTTGTTAGTAAGATAGTCGACCTGATATTCGTAGAGCATGTAAGTCTCGTTACTAAGTCTGGTTCTAAAGGTTTGAAGTTGCGTTTGTACAGAGTTTATTTTGTCTTCTATGTCAGTTAATTGTATGTACTGTATAAATGAATGGTAATGAGTGGTTAGTCTAGTCGGTCCTAATTTATATGGTAGTAATCCTGGTCCATCAGCTAGGGTCTCAAGTCTTATCTCTTGAGGGTGCGTCACGTGGATTGTCAGTAGCAGCAGAAATCTGTAACAATTGGTTACCTTTAGGTACGCGTTTTAGCCTGGCTTTGGCTACGGGACCTCGCTTCTTTGAAGTATATATATGTATTGGTAAGTCAGCTAGTACAGTATCTTGCGTGTAGCGTGGTGCGGTCTTCTGACGATTGGCGAAGGGGTTCTTAATGAAAACCTGTTGTTGAGGGGCATATTCTACTTCTGGCTCACGAGTCTTATTTCTATTTTCTATTAGTGCTGTCCGATTAGAGAGGGATGATTCATTTATGATGTCATAGATCTGTTTCATCTGTTGCTTATGATTTTGAGCGTACTGCTGTAAGATGTGCTCTGTAAAGTCTATATCTATCGGGTCTCTAGGGTCAAAATGTCCGGTCAATAGGTCAAAAGGTCTGCACTTAGTAAAACTGTGGATGGAGCTGTTATATGCTATGATTGCGTATGGCATGAGGTTCACAATTGGTTCATCTTTATGTTGTAGTTTAAGGATCCTAATGTGCTCTAATAACGTCAAATGAAAGCGTTCGATGTTACCATTGTCGTTTGGGCTATGAGGTAAAACTTTATGATGTATTATTTTATGGAGTCGTGTAAATTCGGAGAAGAGTTGGTTGGTGAATTCGGTGCCATTGTCAGTAATGATAGTCATAGGTAGTCCATGATGGGTACAGTAACGTAGCAAGGCTTGTAGAATGCTAATAGCGGTTCCGTCTCGTAAGTGATAAGCTTGTCCGTATTTTGTGAAAACGTCAATGAAAGTCACATACTTTTCATTCTGAATTGTAAAAAGGTCCATATGAATAATTTCAAGGGGTTTAGTGGCTGGAGGAACTATATTAAATTGTGGTCTGATTGGATTTCGGTCATATTTAGCTTGTCCACAGATGGTACATTCATTGATGAACTTGGTAATTTGTTCTTTCATCTTTGGCCAGTAGTACTTTCGTGAAAGGGCCAAGTGACATTCATTTATTCCGCGGTGGTTTGTCTTACCGTCATGATAGTGTCGAATAATGTCTTGTTGTCGCAAGTATTCTTTAACATTTTCCAGTTCTACTTTAGTTAGTACCAAGTTAAGTGAGGAGCTTTTAAATTTATCTTGTATGATGGGAATTATCGAATACATTTGCAATGGGGGATTTATCAAAATTGCTGTTTTAACCTTCGGGTTTACATATTCCTTGATAGCATTAACAACGTCGTTTTCCAAATTTGATTCAGAAAGTTGGATTGCCATTCGCGTGTGATTTTCAAAAGGTTTAGTTACTGTCGGTCGGCGTTTAACGTCATTAACAACTGTAAAGTAAATCTGTCGGTGGAACTTATTAAGTGGCTCATCTGTAATGGGAACTTCTAGTATGGGATGTTCATTACTAGTATGTACGGTGTCAGTCGAGGAGTTTGTCTGCTGAGGTGGTGTCTCTGATGGGTTGTTAATCATCGAGCTGAGGTCTTTTATGCTGTCGATTAGTGAATTGATTTCATCGACTTCCTCATTATGGATTTCTACACGGGAAAGAGCATCAGCGTTAGTGTTAAATTTTCCCTTTTTATACACTACTGTAAAGTCGTATTCACTTAATCTGAGTCGCCATCTAGTCAGTCGTGAGTTCGGTTCTTTTAAGTTCATCATCCATTGTAAGGGTTTGTGGTCAGTCAGAACTTTAAATTTTCTGCCAAATAAATATGGTCAGAAATATTTCGTGGCCCAGACTATGGCAAGTAACTCCTTCTCGATGGTACTATAATTTAGCTCACTCTCGTTAAGCGTGCGAGAAGCGTAACAGACAGGTTTGTCGGATCCTATCGGTCCCTGAGATAGTACTGCTCCAATAGCGACGTTTGAAGCGTCTGTCGTAAGATTGAATTCTCTTTTAAAGTCCGGGTATTGTAGTATGGGGTCATTAGTTAGTAGGGTCTTGCAACTTTCAAAGGCATTGGTGTATTCTGGACTTAGGGCTATTTTACTACATTTCTTTAGGCATTGGGTAAGTGGTTTGGTTATTCGAGCAAAATCGGGAATGAATTTTCGGTAATAACCGAGAAGGCCTAAAAAATGTTTAATTTCCTTGGGAGTCTTTGGAATTGGGTACTTTTGAATAGCAGAAATTTTGTCAGGGTTTGGCTTAATGCCGTCTCTACTAATGATGTGTCCTAAGTATGCTGTCTCAAGTTTTAGAAATTCGGACTTGTCCATTTGAATTTTGAAATTGGACTCTCTAAGTCTTTGGAAAACCTTTTCCAGATTATCCATATGCTCCTGGAGTGAAGTACTATAGACGATAATATCATCTAAATATACTAGGCAGATGTTATTTTGGAGGCCTCTTAGGACATTGTCCATAACTCTCTGAAATGTGGACGGGGAATTCTTAAGTCCCATGGGCATTTGAAGGAACTCAAAATGGCCGTGTTCCACGTTAAATGCAGTTTTAGAAATATCCTGGGGGTCCATTTCAACCTGATAAAAACCACTTGCTAAATCTAAAGTAGTAAAGTACTGACACTTTCCTAACTTGTCAAGGACGTCACTGATGTTTGGTATGGGATATTTATCGTCAATAGTTTTCTCATTTAATTTCCGGAAGTCTACAACGATACGCCATTTTTGCTTTCCTGAAGCGTCTATCTTTTTAGGCACAACCCATATGGGTGAGCTCCAGGCTGAGTCTGAGGGCCTAATTATACCTTGGTCTAACATTTTGGTTATTTGATTCCTAACTTCTTCGCGATGAATAAAAGGGTATCGGTAACTTTTAGTGTAAGCGGGGATTTCATCCGTGGTTCTTATGCGATGCTTAATTTTGTTGGTAAATGTCAATGGTTCTCCGTCTATGTAAAATACGTCTGTGTAACGTGAACAGAGTGTCAGAAGGTTAGCCTTTTCCTCTTCATTGAGATGGTCTGTACGTAAACGTGATAATACGTCGTCTACACGATTTGATTGCTTGATAGGTGTGCAGTTAACATTAAATAGTTCTGCGCGGGCTGGTTGATCTAATGAGAAGATGACGTCGTTAGATGTTGGATTCTCTAACTCTACAAAACCACGACTGTTGGTTACAGTGGTGAGACATTCGTGTATAATGCAATTGCAAAAGACTTGTTCACTTATTAAAACGTCGCCGTCCGGGGCATTTATTGGTATTCGAACTAATTTAGTATTATTTGCTGGTATGATATCCTCATATAAATTGACATTACGGGAATTATATACTTTAATCTGATTCGTAGCAGTTCGCGTAATTAATTTATAATCTTTTAAATCTATTTTTGCTTCCCACTTGGACAATAAGTCTAATCCTATAAGGCCGTCGAAATAGTCATGAAAGCGATAAATGAATAATTTAATTGTATCAGATTCGTTAAATTCATTAAAACATGGTAACGTTACAGAATAATCATTTTTGCTAACACCGTGTACGTTTGTAACTTCGAAAGGGTCATAGTTAAGGGGGTAAGCTGAAAAATACTTTTGTACAGCCTCGGGGCTTATGAATGATTGGTTAGCGCCAGTATCTATAAGAAATTTTAATGGAGGGGATGAAATTTGTATATAGGGTAGTTGTCTTTGGGTCTGTACGTTAAGGTCTATCCTTGCTCTTTTGATTTCTTGTCCGTCTGAAAATTTTGACTTTGAGGGGCGTTGCTAGGGCCTGGTTGTGGTTCTGACTCATTTGAAGGTTGATTTTCAGAAACTATATTACTGTCAGTCATACTAGGGTTACAGTCATATTCATAAAACACATAATGGTCACCATAGTCCACGTAGTAGCCGTATTCTGGTTCAGGGTAATAGTCAACCGAGTAATAAGCACTATCGGGTATCGCGATTTCGTTCATATTTAACTCACGCGTTTTAAAATAATTGGTAGGTGGTGGGTTTCCGTTTTTATGCCAGTCGTTTCCTGACGTCATGGGTAAAGGTTTCGGAATGAAATGTTGCACTCCGCTCATGGGTTTTGCACCCATATTTTGAGGTGGATTGTTTCTAGGAGGTAGCCTGAAAACGTTACTATGCGGATGGTAATTTGGTGGTGGTGCGCGGAACATTTGTTGCGTTCTAGTTGGCATGCGGTTTTGATGTTGGCTAGGCGTATTGAATTTGAAAGGCTGGGGTTGAGGCTGATGGCCACGTAGTCCTACTGGAGTAGGCCAGTTAGCTATTGGGGGTCGCGGAACACTGTTAAATGGCATAGCGTGCATGATAAGGGGTCTGTCTACCTTAGGGGTAGTTTGAGATTTCGGTACTTCATTACGTTGTTGCAAATACATGATATTTAATTCCTCCTGAACGAACTCTAGGGCTTTTTCGATGGTTTCTGGACGCATACAACGTATACGTGAGCCTAACGGTTCCTTTAGTCCTCGTACAAAGGCCTGCATGGTAATTTTCCTATAAAGTGTTCGTTTAGCCTCAATAGTAGTCGCGATAGTCTCATGTAATGTCACATAGGTCATAATCGTACTAAACAAGGTCTGACATTGATCATAAAATTCCTGAGGGGTTTTCGTACCTTGTGTAGCCAATGAGAGGTCGTTGTATAAAGCCGTTTCGTCCCGCTGGTCTGAAAAGTTATTAATAAGCGCTGATCTAATACCTGCCCAAGTTTCAGGAATGCCGTTCGAGTTGATGGTGGATGCGGCAGGCCCGGTGATTTTATTTAGAATGCCATTTAAAAGACATACATTATTTAACTCGCTGCCTGGTTCCGTACTTGCATATTGAGTAACTATTCTATCACATATATGTATAAATCTGGTTAAAACGTTAGGGTTCCCGTCAAAATCGGGAACAAGACGTAAGGCCTTAAAAATTATGTCGGGGTTGTAAGACATATTTATATCAAATAAACTATTTAAATTAAAATCGAATTCGCTATCTATATCTCTATTATTATCTGCTAAATGCCGGCGCGCCTGTCGTGATGCAGGTTCCCGGGGGTAAGATCTCTCGCGATGGAAAATCTTGGACATAAAAAAGGTAACTTAGGGATAAAGGAAGCAACACGAGAAAGATTCTGATGCACTTACATATATTTCATCTCTGGTCTTCTTCGTGAATCGATGTCTGGATTCGCCACCCGGCTCTGCAGCTCCAACGTAGATTCTGGATACTCGTGATGGGACTTGATAGCCACCCGGGCGACTCGCGATCGCGGATATCGATATAAGTTGACTCTAACGCGTTTCGCGAACCGGCCCGCGAGTATCCTACCGACTGCGCCAATTACGTAGACTGCAGGCGGAGGTTCGAAAAAAAACCAAAAGTTAATTAAGACTAATTTATTTTAAATATAAAAATTACAATTAATTGGGTGAAACCTATTCGATGCGAGAATATGGAATGACCAAAACTTGTTAAAAATAACTTATTGCTAATGTCGAATTTTGCTGCGCGTCGGCGGCTCGTGGCTGGCCCGTGTGTCGACGATGCAGTTTTCGTCCGTCCGGCGTAAACACGATGAATTGCAGGCTCGGCGATATTAATTAGTGATCCGTACTGCATAAGCGTTCTTCGTTAAGGGTCCGTACTTAACAAGCCTGTCACAAGGCACACATCCAAACAAATATAAAAATCTAGGCACAAATATTTGTGTCTTTCCCGTAGGGTCCTAGCGGCGCTAGTGCAGCGCGAAGCGATCGGAATGCGCGAACGTATCGATGAGACTTCGTGTTGCCACCGTTACGCGACAGATGGAGCTGATTTAAGATTTTTTTATTTATTGATAGTAATTACTCGTGGATATAATATTAGTTAACAAAATAAATTAAAACATGATAATAAATATTTATCTGAGTTGTAGGGTAGGCAATGTCTATGTGTCTGTATGAACCGCACGCCACTGTACGCACTAACACCTACGTCGGGGGTCGCGGGAACTGGAGATACCTCTGCAACCCCCGACTGGTGCCGGCCTGCTTGTGCGGGCCTCTTCTCGGGTCAGGGGGGGGGAGTGAGGTGTTAGACACCCCCCGGAGGAGTCTGTCGCCCCTGGACCCATTTAGGGGGGCCGGAAGAGGGCGTTATCCGCCCTCCGCCTTGAGATTCCCTCTCCCTTTCCACAGCCTGTTTCTGCGACATGACCGTTTCGCAGAAGGAAACCACCGCATGCCAGAACTCTGCACTGTCGACCACGGCCGGCAGCGACAGGTCACTGCCAACTTCTGAGACGAGGGCACGGCGCGGCTCCTCCCAAGCGGCACACTCTGCCAGCGTATGCCGCGCCGTGTTCCCCGACAGTCGACGCAGTGGTGACAACAGCGCGTCCGGCACCCGGTTTATGCGACATAGGTACTTTCCGAAGCAAGCATGCCCCGAGAGCACATGCGTCACCCGAAATGACAGGGAGCCGTGCCTCCTCCCGAGCCAGCGCTCGAGCACTGGCCGTACCGCCTCGTTGATGGCGAACAGGCGTCAACCTAACGCAAGCACGTAACCAAAGCGGATCAGCAGCTCCGATACGTCGACTCGGCTCCAGCTAGGCGGCGCCGAGTTTACAGCTTGCCGACTGGCTGGCACCGTATCAGTTTGAATCCGAACGTAACATTCAATAAAACACGAGCGTTACACGACTGAAAGTTGCCTTGTGAATGACAGCATGTGTGAGGGATGAGAGGGGCAAAGGTGGACGAATAGACAGACGCAAGCGCGGGACAGGGGGGACCCAAGTTCATGAGCTTGTCCCGTGGCGAGTCGTTTACGTTACGATTCCGATTAGTGTGCAAATAATATTAAACGGTCCAAGTTGATACGGCTACAATCCGTTTCCGAGTTGATATGTGTTCTATACCTCAACAAACGTTACCTATGGATTCTATACTAACAATATTAACGCGAAAGTGTATTTGTTTATAATAATATAATAATAATATGTGGGGACATTTCACACACGGCCATCTGACCCCAAACTAGGGAGACCCTGTACTATGGGTGTCAGACAGCTGATATACATACACAAATACATTGTTAAATACATACATATATAGATAAACAACACCCAGACACAAGGCAAACACAAGTGCTCATCACACAAATATTTACCCTGGGCGGGAATCGAACCCGCAACACGCTGCGCAGCGGTCGATCGCTCAGCCACTGCGCCAACCGTGTCGTCAACATTTGTTCATCAACAATAATTGTCAAAACGTCAACAGTTGTCGTCAACGTTTGTTACATTTTCACGGCTTAACTACAGAACCGATTTTTATGAAAGTCGGTACAGAGTAAGCTTGATCCCCAAATATATAGTAGGTTACTTTTAATCCGCAATGTCTTGTCTACATCACACTGTGACATCAGCGATAACCGACATTCACGCGGACGAAGTCGCGAGCAAAAGCTAGTAATATCATCAATCATCAATAATGTCATCATTATGATGCATAAGAGAAGTTTAAAAGGAGCAAGTCAGGATTTCTTCACGTAATATTATAGAAGACTGGATCAGAGTCATCATAATCATTGCCAACCTTTTAATGACCATTTCCGGACTATAGCCTCCTCTTCCATAGATTTCCATAACGATCTGTTCTGAGTCATCCACTAACGCCCCGCCGCGCCGTCTTCACTTGAAAGACTGAACACCTTATGTACCCATATTCCAGCAAATAAATGATTTGATTTGATTTTGATTTGAGACTCACATGAACGCACGGAATAAATATAACGTAAATTCGTTGTATTTTTTGTTATTGGATATTTAGTTTGGCGCATGATATTAAATACTTATTCTTTTGTTTTTCACAATGTAAAATTAATTTTCAATTATTTTTGTATGTAGGTATATAGGGGATAGGCTTTGCAACTTTTCATCCGATTTCTAAAATTCTTTTACCCATAGAAATCTACGTTATCCCTAAGTGTTTTAAGCTAATATTTTATTATTTAAAAATTAAGGATCTGTAAATATATGTACCATAAATATATGCAGAAATATAAACCTGACTTGAGTGGTCAACAAGTTAGGGACATTGCTAAGCGGCTGGTCCACTTTTCACGTGACCAGAGGGCTGGCCCATTCTTGGTCCAATGAAACAGCATTACCATACAACATAGTAATGCTGCTAGCCATTTGGGCACTTGCCCCATTGATCGATGCGGACGAGTTTTGTAATGTCCTATGAGCTCCCCATCCCATTTGTACATTCATTTTTTTTTTTAAGTTTTGCATGATATTTATTTACTTTGAACATTTTATTTACTAGTTTCTGCCAGCGACTTTGTACGCGGATCCTGTTGCTTATGCCAGCGACAACGGGGTCGGCAAAATCGAAGATCTGAAACGTCTGATGTCGAATTCTAAGAGCCCGGGGACGGGAAAACAATAGGATTCGCGAGATGATTCGAGACGTTCAAAAAGTAAAATTTTGAATCATACCTCCGATGGCGGAATATGTGGCATAGTCAATCATAGGAGTATACGTAAATGAATTCCGTTCCTTATCAACCCAAGGAAGGTCGCCATGACCTACGGCTATACACACACATCCGATTCTTCAGATGATATCGACATTCTGTTCAGAGAATGTCGAAGTCGATCAGAATTCAAACGTTCGTTGCGCTCTTCTTCTGTCTCTTCTTGCGTACTCAAGCAATTCTTTATCTCTCACTTTCTAACTGATTATGAATATTTTGTTGTGTGCGTGTTCGGGACAATCTATGCTAATATTATAAAGCTGAAGAGTTTTTTTGTTTGTTTGGTTGAACGCGCTAATCTCAGGAGCTACTGGTTCGAATTAAAAAAATCTTTTTGTGTTGAATAGTCCATTTACCGAGGAAGGCTATAGGCCCATGCGAAGCTGGGTCGGGTCGCTAGTGTATGATAATCTCGATCAGCAGTTAGTCGTGCATCACGTTCATCATTCGATTCAAAAGACCTGTTAGTAGATGTGCGAATACGCTGAGAACTCAAGCGTGATTCTGTATCGGTTCCGATTCGCGAGACAATGCATGTCGCTCACGATCAGCGGACAGTCGCGCATCACGTTGCACACTTGTTTCTAGAGACCTTGAAGCAGATGCGTAGATACGCTGAGAACTCAAGCGCAATTCCCTATCCGTGAACGTCTCCGACTCGCGAGACAATGTATGACGTTCACGATCAGCGGTCAGTCGTGCATCATATTCTTCACTGGTCTCTAGAGACCTAGATGTAGATGCGTAATGCGTGAGAACGCAGGCGTGCTTCGCGATCTGAAGAGGTTTCCACAGAGCGAGTTGCAGCCTGATGTTCTCGAACAGCATCTAGTCTCTCCTGACGCTCTTCGGTAGATTCTTGGGATCTTATGATCCTCAATCTTTTAGCTCCTTAGGAACATTGTGAAAGATTTTACCTCTTTCTAGGCATGGTTATAGTTTTATTGTAAAGATACCTGATCTGATACCTAATTAAAATCTAAGTGACTGCTCCCCTGCGTTACCGGGTAGGCTACCGTGTCACGAAGATAAATGGAAAAGGAAATAAAACACCCAAATAACATAAGCCCGAAGGCATATTTATTTGATAAAAAAAAAAAATAAATGGGAATTTTGGCCAGTAGAGTCAAATTTTCAGTGATATACCATCGTCATCAAAAATCAGTCCTAAACTGTTACCGCCTTCACCGCGTGGAGGTACTCCCAGCTTATGTTATTTTCAACCGACTTCAAAAAAGGAGGAGGTTATCAATTCGTGTGTATTTTTTTTTTTTTTTTTTTTTTTTTTATGTTTGTTACCTGATTTCTCGGGACTTGGTGAACCGATTTTGATGATTCTTTTTTTATTTGGAAGCTAGTGCTTCCCGTGTGGTCCCATTTTAATTTGGTCCAGTTCTGACCATGGCATCCATGAGAAAACCGTATAAGTCTTAAATTTGCATTAAGTATGTGCGCGATTTGTTACGCGATTTCTCAGGCAAACGTAAACCGATTTTGAAAATTCTTTTTTTTATAGATAGGGTACGCTTCAGTGGTCCCATATAAATTTTATCGAAATTGATTCAGCACTTTTTGAAAAATCAACAAATACCCAAAAATTTTACATAGACGACGTTTTAGTTTCATCAATCTTTTTAGTAGTTAACTTTCAATCTCTTCTTAATAGATTTGAATGAGAAGGAGGTACTAAAAAGCGGAAAATAAAAAGCTTTTTACAAAAAAGACAACCGCCTTCAAAAACTAAAAAGTGAAAAATAACTTTAGCACAGAACACACATTGACTTTAGTTTCGGAAGTCGGTGGCAATACAAAACAACAAACAGAACAAAGCCACTGAATTTCGATTTCGGGATCACGCTCGACTCAAGGCTACAATGGGGTCCTCATTTAACATCTCTCGCTGGACGGCTAAGCTCGGCAGCATATGCTGTCAGAAAAATCCGGCAATTTACTGATGTGGATACCGCGAGACTGGTCTACTTTAGTTATTTTCATACTATAATGTCTTACGGTATTTTACTGTGGGGACGAGCTGCAGACATCGAGTCTATTTTTATTCTGCAGAAAAGAGCCATCAGAGCCATTTACAATCTCCGTATGCGCGATTCTCTAAGGGAACTGTTTAAGGAAATTAACATAATGACGGTACCTTGTCAATACATCTATGAAAACATAATGTACGCTAGAAAAAATCTGCATCTTTTTAGTAAAAGGGGTGAAAGACATAATTATAACACTAGAAATAGGGACCAACTAGTTCAGCCGAGTTTCAGACTGGCTAAAGTAGATACTTCTTTCATGGGGTACTGTTTAAAATGTTACAATAAAATACCTCCCCACATTGTTCAACTAAATGAGACAAAATTTAAGTCTTATATAAAACGCACACTATGCAGCCGAGCATATTATTCATTGGGTGAATACATCACTGATAAAAATGCTTGGCTGGATGCTGGTCTAGCTCCACAGCCATAAGGGTTCATAGATTCATTGATTAGCATTTTTAATTATTTTTGGAGCTGCTGAAGATATAGATCTACATTATCTTTGCATTGTATAAACTCAATGTGTTAGTATTATATAAATTTTTCATAGCACATACATGTGAGCACTATGTTATTTAAAGCTACCATTTACGAGGTATGTCTTTCATTGACTTGAATGTGCCCTGGCGGTTGGGAGTATGTCATGCTCACTGGAATGTCTCGCTGACGGTGGCGCGCGTGTTGGATCATTCGGTTCCCTTCAAAATGGTTGAGTCGAATGATGCCGATCCGTGCGTCATGTTCGTGAACGGGCGCCGTTAGTTGGGACTGGTCATCCCTTAGCTGCCTCGGTTATTCTAATTTTATTTTGAATTGTTTATTATGATTATATTTTTATCTAAACCTCTTTTAACGTACACGACTTGTTACATTGTTCTCACATTGTACCCTAGATTCAATATGAATGATGTAACCGAAATTTGTAACATATTATTGATTTTAAAAGAGTGTTGTTCATGGAGTTTCTTGCTCGTTCTTCTCCATAGAAACCTACTGTTTGGAACGAGCAACTAGCTTCAACTTTCTGACTGACTGACTCTGACAATTCAAAAGTACCTGTAAATGGTTTATTTGAAATAAATGATTTTGAGTTTGAGTTTGAGTTTTGAGTTTGAGTTCGAAACTAAAGTCAATGTGTGTTCTGTGCTAAAGTTATTTTTCACTTTTTAGTTTTTGAAGGCGGTTGTCTTTTTTGTAAAAAGCTTTTTATAAGATACACTGAAATTAGTGATAGCTTTGATTTTTACATCAGATGTTTCTGATCTTCGATTTTTATAAATCAACAGGAAATGCCCATCAGACCGAACAACTTTTGCTAAGACGTCATTCCTATATGTGTCATGGTGTAGCTGGGCTCTTGGAGTTCCACATCCGGTGTTCCAGATCTTCAAATTTATTCTCTCAGCAGAAAATGCTCATCACGTGGAACAATTTTTGCTATGGTACCATTTTTGTATCTCTTATAGTTTAGCTGGTCTGTTGCGGTTCTGCATCAGGTGTTTAAGTTTCCAAGATAAATTATAGCCTATATGTTGCCCAGACTTAATACCTATACAACAAAAGAAAAATCATTCAAATCCGCCCAGTAGTTCCGAAGATTAGCGTGTACTAACAAACAGACAAACAGACAGAATTTTTTTTTTGGATTCGTGCTCTATTACTGTTCCTAAACCCTCCTCAATTATTATTATTTTAATATATTCAATGTACAGACACAGTTTTGTTACTGTTTTATTATATGTATAGATAACAATAGGTGATACTAATGGTGCTTATCGTATTAAAATGGTGTAGGACAGTAGAATTCTCAATTAGAAAATCGACTCTAATCCAATACTTTTACGTTAGAGCGCTGGTGCTAGCCCCACAGAGGAGATTGTTGCCGATAGTAGCATGATTCTAAAGTCGAATCTTTTTCGAGTCCACTCATGTCTGTGTCCCTTAGTAATGCTATACTGGGTTATTAAAGTGCGGGGCCTCCAAGCACAGGTATCTTTCATACTTAAAAGGATACCCTACATTTAGGAAGAAATATTGTAAAACTTGTCTTTGAAGAGACTTACAAAACCAAAAAACTCCTCGGTTCCTTAAAAATAATAACATCCCATATAGACTTCGGCTAAGGTGACAGTTTCTGCTCTAAAAGTTATACACCATATTGTCCACATTAGAGCACACGGCTCTAATGTGGCTTTGTATCCTATTTTAGCTCTGAATGTATGGTGGTGGTATGTATGGTGTAGTTATCTTCATGGCACGACTGAACCAGTCATCCTTTACATGCGTGCTCCACCTTAGGCTGCATCATCGCTTCAGGGCCTGAAGGCTGCTATTACAATAGTGTCAGAATGGTCTATCATTGATTTCATAATTGTTGATTTTGACAAGTTTAGTAATCTACTAATATAATGGCGTCATTATGACTTTCCAATGGTCAACCACCACGGTCAACCACTGACACGCCATTAAAAGAAATGATATAGAATGGTAATCTCGTACAAAATGACAAATGAACTGACTTGAACTTGACTTGAATGAACTTGTCTTGACTGAATGATGATGACTTTAGGCGGTAACCTGCTAAAATTTTGACAGTTCCTTTGATCAGTGACACAAAATATAAAGGGTACGCAGCCTTACGTACTTTGTGTCAGTGACCTACCATTAGAACGTCATTGTGCAGTCATTGCTTTTAATTCGACCGACCAATGGTCGACTATTGTGAATTTAGCAGATTACGAACTTTTAGCAAAATGACAATGGGATCGTGTTGGAATGACGAAATTATGAAAATAGCTGACTTGGCCCCCAAATCAAATCAGGTGAGTTGCCGCCAAGCGTAAGCTTATCAGAATATATCTATATTATAATAAGCAGGAAAAACATAAAAAAAAAATAATGGAGCGGTGTTGCCAAGTTTCACTTTGCAGAGATCCATTTGTAAAATTGCACTGCAGTAAATTGACTAAGTAAGCTGACTAACTTCGTAAAGCGGCGATTAAGAGCGCCCATCCCCATCGAATGAACTTCAACGCGAGCGCGATTGAATTTTTTTTTGTTTCAACCAACGCAAAGCTCGAAAACAAACGAGTGAGTGAGAACGCGATAACATCACAGAAAAATTGGCGCGCGGAAATTTCACAAAACAGGACATACGTGTTTTTGAAAAATCCTTACAAGTTTTTGGTAAAAATGTTTGTAATTTAGAATCTCCATTACATGTGCAAGGTTTCTATGAAGCTATTTTTTTTACTTTTCAATGTATTGAGTGCATTATGACCGGCCAAAGTTGAGATAAAATTGTGCAAAAAAACTGATTTTCGGACGTGTTTACTGAATTTGTTTCTCAAAAAAAATATTTTTGGCTTCATACAAACCTATATTCAAACAACAAGATACCTGTGTGTTAAAAATGTTTTGAAAATAATTTGTTATAACGCCGTAATCGCGTACGAGCGTTTGTATGGGAAATATGACTGGTTGGGCGCTCTTAAATTAGGTACCTACATTGAAAAATATAGTTTGCTGCATGGAAAGCAAGCTAACTATAATACTCAGATTCCTCTCTATTTGAGATGAGAAAGTAGATGCCTCGTGCACCAATAGATGTGCGTTACTTTTATCGCACAACTGTATCGCAAAAATACGTTTCTGTAGTGACCACAACGCATCTACAATAAGATGCAGTGATATTATTCACGAGGTATGGTCAGCAACAAAAGTAGATTAACCCTATTACATTTTCATATGCTCTAAAAGACACAAAAACAAATACGATGTAATTAATACCTTACAGTATTGTACGGTATTGTACCGTGCAGCTTTTACTGATAGAATGCTATGATATTGAATGATACGAGTCCATGAAGGTTTAACAGTTTATTATATTAAGTTAACACCAAAGTTCAAATAGAGATCGTTTTTAAGAATAAATGATAGATGATACTGATATGATATTGATACGTGAGAACACCCGGTGCGTTCGATGACCGGTAGTGAACTAAATTGTAAGTAAGTGAAAATGAATAATTAATGTTGGCGGATATGCTGACACGGTATGTACAATAATTTCGCAATGTACGGTTGCACCGTACAAGTATTTCAGGTCATAGTTAAGAGTTTATTTTATCTTGATTTTCTATCCTACTCAAAAATTATGATTAAAAAATCTGAAGTGTTAATCGACTTTTGTTGCTAACCATACCACTTTTGCCCACTTATTGTTGCTGCGTTGTAGTGTGGTACATATATGTATACGCCTTTAATTGCAGCATGAGTGCTACAAACTTGTCTGTTTGGTAAACGGACGCCACAAATCTGCCAAGTACCTACCTAAAGTAAGATGCATATACCGACTTGTTCGCTGAACAGTCATGTTCTTGGTAATTTAGATTCATTTAATTATGTAATATCTCAGTGTAGAGGCAATTCAACTATTACATAAGCAACAAATTGGTGGGGAGGTCTTTGCTTTGCTTATTTTTGATAACATGGGGGTCGGGGGGTTTAGATGATTCAAAAGGTGTAAAACGTCAGCTGCCTATATAGCAATACAGAAACCTGAACAGATGTAACCTTTTGAGCATAAGTGCACTCGCATCTCCCCGCCAACCCATAATTCACTGCAACTACCTGCAAATAAAAACAGGGAAATAACAATTAACTAATGAATATATCTTTGTACCTTTTTACAATATTTCATTAATGTAAGCGGTTGAAATGGTTGAAAATGATTGGAATCATAGTTCAACCTGACAGCCCTCACAACGAACGTCAAGTCCTTCTTAATTATAAAAGAGTTACATAACCCAAACCGATACAAATAAGGTTGTATTTATCTTGTCTGTATTCGAGAAATAGCCACAGACTTTACCAGTACTGTGTGCTAGTGTACTTACGACGCTCTTACAAATGCTAGTCTCTGTAATATTACATTCCGGACATTTCACCCATTCTGCTTAATATTATTTGACTCGCATACTTGTTGTGCAAACATTTTCAGGAATTAAGTATTAAATGGGTTTCTTGGACCGCTGTTTAAACGTTGTGGAACTTATTTTTGTCAATAAGATTTTGGGCTAAGGTATCATTCAATCCTTTTTATCAATAGCTTCTTTTAAAATCAAAGTTGTTTGTTGTCAAAAACGACAACAAAAAATAAAGTGTACCAAAATTTTCCCATTTCTCCTGTTCATAACGTCACGCACAATCTTCTCTTAACCCTGATAACTACCTTTTTCGTCCACGTTGACGGACGTTATCTAAATTAACTGGCTAACGTCAGCATTCACCGGGCGGTCAACGACGAAAGTGCAACCCACTGCTAAATCTACCCATTTCGTAAATTCCAATTTGTTACGAAAACAAAAGGAAGGAAAAACAGCCGTAAAACAATTCATTATTAACTATGGCCGTATGTAGTAACTGGAATCCTTGTAAAATGTTTAATTCACTGAAGGTAATAGGTAAATAAAGACTCTCCCTCAGTCTTACCATTCTACCAGTCTATACCATTTGTTTCTCAAATGTATTGTGTTATGCTCGCAACAAGATTGTACAGTCAACAGCAAAAGTAGATGATCAAAATCAGAAATTCAATACTAATTTACTAACACTAATTTTTACAATTTATTTCTAGTTAATATATTAAAAGTATGTGATTGTCACACACATACTCTTGAATCACTTCGACGCCACACAGTTCTGACGCGAACTCCTTTCATTAGTATTGAATTTTTTATTTTGATTATCTACTTTTGCTGTTGACTGTACTACTGTAAGCCAATGTTAGATGTATTATGCTGTTGGTGTACTTTATTGAATAAATAAATAAACTAATCTGCTATTGTGTGTTGTGTGCTTATGTAATTACTATTATGACATCTTATAATTAGCCTGTACTGACTCATAGCTGGATAAAGATCTTTCACCCTCCCCCTCCACAGGTCTCAATTTCACGCTACGTCTTGCCAATCTTCAAGGAAGACGTCGAAATCATCCCAGCATCTACCTCGTGATCCCGTCTCATCATTTCGGGGCACCGACTTCAGGGTCTATGGGTGGTTCGTGTGGCAGACATGGCCAGCCCAGTCCTAATATCTGTGTTTTAGAGAACAGCTATACTAGGTTCTGGTTCAAACGCGTTTATTTATTTATTTATACTTTAGGCACAAAGGTACAAAGGCGGACTTAATGACTTGGGAATTCTCTATCAGTCAACCAAGGGCAGTGGGCGCTCCTTTAATTTAACACCTAGCATACTGCACTTTGTAGCACAAATTACTAAGTAAAAATAATCTCCAACAACATGTAGGTAAGTAACACAACTTCAAGTCCACCACATTGCCCTTGCAAGCTTTTATCCAAATTGCCCGGCAAACGTCGGTATCCGCCGGAGCTGTGGACATTCCTGTTAACTGCAGGGGTGGATCACCCCCGCCCCCTGTCTAATCTGTTGATTTCATTTACTTCAATTTGAGCCGCAGGACGTTACGTGTTACAGCGCAAGGAAAATCATCCTTGATTGGTGTAATAAGCAATTTTATGTGTAGGTAGGTACCTCAATATTTGTGGTTACAAGGTCAAGTAAGATTGTACTTTGAAACTTTATGGTTGGAAACTTGACTATTGCTGCACCGTATTGTAACTTGTTATAGTTTATAAAAACTGGTCAAGAGTAAATCGAGCTCGCACGGTTAGGGTTATAAAAATAATTATACAGTGAGTTAAATAACAGAGAGCGGTCCTTTAAACTCGTTAATTTACACCATTAATACAATAAAAAAACAGGACAAGTGCGAGTCGGACTCGCTCACCGAGAGATCAGTATTTTGTACATGTACCTACATATCTATACTTCCATACTAATATTATAAATAAGAAAGTAATTCTGTCTGTTACGCTTCCACGATGAAACGGCTGAACCAATTTTGATGAAATTTGGTTTGAAAATAGCTTGAACCCTGGGAAAGCACATAGGGTACTTTTTAATCCGGGACTTCGTCTGCATCTGCGATAACTGACATTCACACGGACCAAATCGCGGACAAAAGCTCGTTATACATAAAGAACATATTTTTTATGTTTTAATTGTAAATGTATAGTTTTCTTACTTTTCCTATATTTACAGTAAAAGACGAAATTACTTGCCAAATGTCATAGTTCTAGGTCAACGGAAAGTACATACCCTATAAAGTTTGACTCCCTTGAGACTGTCGAAATGTACGTTTTTGCGACATAAACGGCCGTATCACGTTTCCACGTTAACTTAGAAGTATGATTTTTTCACAGCTTCAAGGGACTGTGGGCCTAAGTATAATGGTTTTAATTTCAACTCGATACTCTACGCGTTCCCGAGATAAAGGGTCTTGACAGACAGACAGACAGACAGACGGACAACAAAGTGATCCTATAAGGGTTCCGTTTTTTCGTTTTTGGGGTACGGAACCCTAAAAATATATAGCATAAAAAAATAGTACGAAAAAATGCGTGTTTCTTTTACATTTCCAAATTTTGTGTGACACATCGATCACTTAATAATAACTATTGATTTTGCATGGGAATATTTATTTTAGTATCTATGGACGATGTAGAAGGGGACGCCTTTCGTTAATTAACACACTGTTTGTTAGGTACTATAAATATTATTAAAATCAAAATTGTAACTTTAGAAACTTCTCCTTGTTTAGAAACATCTCCTAGGTCTCTATAGTTATAATTTTAATTTTTATAAGGGGGTAGTTGACAAGATCCAATAGGGTATTTTACTCTATACGAGAAAAAATCTATAAATATGTTATTGTGTCAGTTTAGGCATAAAGCAGTCGGAAAATGTAAGTTTTAGTTCATAAAATAACAAAACAATTTTTTAAATTCAATTCAAAGTTTTCAGTATTTTTAATCTGTTATAAAACACCGTGAAATAGTAGCGGCCATGATATTACGCAGTACGGCTGTGTAAAAAAGAAATTGTCAACTGTCAGTCAACCGATTGGCGTAACGGCTTGGCGGCTTTGTACTTTTATTATTTTCGTAAGCAACGTAATTTTTTCATTATTACGCCTATTACAAAATATGCTTTTGTTTATTTTTAAATTATATTCAATTATCATATTTAATATGAGCTCATTTGATACAAAACGAACTGACGTCATTTATGCTGAGCAATATGGCGTCCAGTAAGAGGCGTTTTCGTCAAACTACGCGCGAAATTTGAAAAATTAAAATTTAAATGCATTTTTATGGCACTAATCGATTGAATAAAAATGTTATGTTTTTTTTGGTGGCATATTAGCACTACAGAATTTCATTGAGACACTTTTCAAAAATGGGTGTAATACCCTATTTAACATTGTGCCAAAATTCAAATTCCAAGGTGTGATCTTAAAGAAGAAACTGATCTAATGGCCTACTCAAACGCTACTCAATTTTAAGATGCCGTCAAGTCTCGATCTGGTACAGTCAGTTTGACATAATTAAAGTGATAGAGACAGCACGAAATATCGAACGATGTTATCTGGCCTCGAAATTGCATAAAAATAAAAACGGGAAACACAATCTTATCTAAAGACAATATCAAACGACTTCTATAAACGACATTACGAAGTGACTTGTCGTATCATTACATATTCCGTTGAGAGGAGTAGGGATAAGATTGTCCGATACAAAGCGAGCGATTAAAAGCAGAGACATCTAAAGTACCGACAGTAAATAAAAGAGCAATGTATAGATAACAGGAGCGAAGAGCGAAGGGCAGATATATAGGGTGACTGGTAATTAGTGTACGATACTTAAACACGTGATTGTGTTCATGATAACAAACAACTTTCCCGAAGAAAAAATGTTTTTTGTACTGGTTCACTTTAGGTCACAGGCGTGCGCGCGCGTGAATTTCATACGGCTGTTGTGTTAATATGATAAAAGTGAACCAGTACAAAAAACATTTTTTCTTCGGGAAAGTTGTTTGTTATCATGAACACAATCACGTGTTTAAGTATCGTACACTAATTACCAGTCACCCTATATATACTAGCTTGTGCCCGCGACTTCGTTCTCGTGAATATCGGTTAACGTGAATGCAGAGGTAACGAAGACACGTATTAAAAAAAAACTTTTTTACAAAAAAGACAACCGGCTTCAAAAAGTAAAAAAAAAACTTTAAATTCACAAGTCGGCGGCTTTGGTTTTGTTTATTATTGCCACCGACTTGCGAATTTAAAGTTATTGTTTTACTTTTTGAAGGCGGTTGTCTTTATTGTAAAAGAGTTTTTTTAATACCTACGTGTTTAATACGTGTAATTTACTTTTTGTAAAAATGTTCTTTTTTTTCGCATTTTAGTGTCTACTTCTTATAAAATGAATTACGAAACGGTGACACCAGCAAAATTCAGTCATCCCTTAATTTTCTACCCTTGGGGAAATCATGAAATTCAAGAAATCATGAAATGAAAAATCATGAAATTTATATGGGACCATCTTAGGAGTATATTTTTTCAAATAAAAAATGCATTTTGAGAATCGGTCTACAAATGGGGGAGAAATCGGTGAACATAGGAGCCGAGCTGGGGGCTCAGATAGGAGCCTTTTGGCCTGGTACAGGACCAATTTTTTTTATTTTTTTTTTATTTTGCAATGTTTCCATGTTATTTTTGTGTGTTTTGTCCTGTGCGGGCAAATAAATACCTTTTCTTTCTTTCTTAAAAAAAATAAGTACCGCCGAACATAGAACCTCCTCCTTTTTTGTAGTCGGTTAAACAGTAGCCCTAGGCAGTAAGACCTTTCTTGTGGTTCAAGCTTAGTCGTAATATCGGTTCAGTAGTTTAGTCATGAAAGCGAAACAAACAAACAAACTCATTTTCGCATTCATGATATTAGTATGGTTTGTTGTTTTCTCAACAAACGATGCAGCTAAATACCAGTGACATGTAGCGACTGCCTACTGACCTCCGCAATTCAGTTACTGGGTAACACCGATACCTCTTGGTAAGACTGGTTGACAGAGTTTCAGGCTTCTGACTAACCCATAACACAAAATATAAAGGTTACAGAAGGACTGCTCCTACCATCCTCAAAAATAATTACCCTAAACTTGCCAGAATCACTAGGGCTGCTACTGTATTGACTCTGTAGGTTTTATTTGTGACAATATGAAATTTTATTTTTATTCCCCGTGGGGTGTCCGGGCTAGAATAGCACCCCCCCATTTCATCCCGAGGGTGTCGTCGAAGGTGACTAAGAGAAAATTCGGAAGTCGGTCAGCAGCGGCTTCTGTGTGCTTAACAACTTCACTGCGATCCCCAAGACGCCTGCCAAGCTTGGGGATTATGGCAACCTCCCCCCCTCCTTATGGGGGAAGCCTTTGTTCAACAGTGGACGTCTTCCGGCTGATGATGATGATGAAATTTTATTGACACTGGTTGGAACTCTGCAATTTTTTATAACAAAATTTTCCCGTTTGACATGAAATGTCAATTACATCATTTATTTATTTTGACACCACGTGATAGTCGAGACTGAAGTCTGCTTGAAACTGCTTGAGAATGCCTATAAACGTAATGTTAAGTGTGTGCGTGCGAAAAATGGCGGTTTGTTCTGAGTGGTCTCTCTGCTCGGGCGCGCTGCAGCCTTATGTACTTTGTACCTATATCGACTGTCAAAGATCTATGAATGACCGCCGGGACCAACAGCTTTACGTGCTTTCCGAGGCACGGAGGGGTCTCGGTATGAATTGGCTGATGTGCTACATATTGATCGTCGTTCGATTCCTGCACGTAATAAATATAGAGGTCGTTTTCCGGGATTTATACGTACCCACGATACAGGAGAAGGTAGGTACGACTTTTCCAACTAAAGGGCCAAAGTTTGGTAACAAAACACAAAGAAAGAAGATTTAGGTACTTTTCCTAAGATTCTTATGGTCATAAAATTATTTTTGTCCAAACTAGCCAAGCCTTAATAGGCTTAGCATGTCTGCCCAATTACTCGCTGAGGATGAAGTGTCACAAAAAATTAAAGGACAACAAGATAATTTATACGTAATACACGACACGGTGGAAGAGATAGCGTGGTAAAAGTACCAAGGGTTCAGGTCATGTAAAGAGTAAAGATTCAAGATTACAGAATAAAGATTTTTCATCATTCAGGAAAAAAAGGTACCAGTTTTTGAACGTGTAAATGTTGCAGTTGATGTGCGTGAATTTCTCACTGATGGTGGCGCATGTGTTGGATCATTCGATTCCCTTCACAATGATTGAGCTAAATGGTGCCGCTCCGTGCATCATTCTCGTGAACAGGCGCCGTCATATGGGACTGATCATCTCTTGAACAGATTGGGAAGCGCACCATTTGACGTCAGCACTAACTTTTGCTCGCGACTTCGTCCGCGCCATAAAACCCTATTGTCACTCGGCAAGAAATGAATTTAATCGGACGAGCCTCTTACAAACATTTTTTTAAATAATATTACTATTGAGTAGTTTTTATTTGTTACAGTCATTTTATTGATGGTAATAGTATTGAATCGAGATGTTCAAAAACGCTTATATGGTAATACAAAAAAAAAAAATGTTACCGTTTTGCCCCAGCCTCTAGATAAAAAAAAAAATACAACCGCCTTCAAAAACTAAAAAGTGATAAATAACTTTAGCACAGAATACACATTACTTTAGTTTCGAAAGTCGGTGGCAAAACAAAGCAACAAACAGAACAAAGCCATCGCCACCGACTTCCGAAACTAACTATGTGTGTTCTATGCTAAAGTTATTTAAGAACCATTTTTTAGTTTTTGAAGACGGTTGCTTTTTTTGGAAAAAGTTTTTATTTTTCGCTTTTTAGTATCGCCTTAACATCCAAATCCATTAAGAAACGGCGACACAGTTAAATCAGAGATTGGAGGTCCTCCAAATATTGAAGAAACTAAAACGTCTTCTATGTATTTTTTTGGGATTCTGTTGATTTTTTCAAAAAGCGCTGAATCAATTTCGATAACATCTATATATGACGGAGTTATGCTCGAACATACATAAAAAAAAACATTTTTGAAGTCTGTTAAAAAATTGCCGAATTATGCAATACTTCATGCCTCCATTTTCTTTTGTTATCTTCCTTCACCATAAACTTTGACAAATTGCCCAAATAATCCTCAACCCCGGTAAATCAGGTACGCCGCCATTTTGGCTTTAACAGCTCAACGCTGCATAAAGCCAATCCATCACAATGTACTGAAATAATATTTACATTATTCATACATTTGTACAATATGGAGGATAATCAAAACAAACAACTTCAAGAGTGCCTTGTTCCATCAATCTGCATTTTTATTGGTGACTGGCAACATGTTACGAATAACTTGGACGTAGAGGGTCGTTTACTTACCCGCCAGTGACGATGCAACTCAATATAAGAGGACTTTACGAGAAAAGGGTTCGCGTCCTACGTTCTGCGTCCTTAAAATGTTTGTGAAATTGAAACATTTGGAGGACGTCGGACTCGAAATGCATGAAACATACCGTAAACGTTTTACATTCAAATTTGAAAATGGAACACTGCGGTTGTTTTTAAAATTCGAACGCATGGTTTGTTTTTTTCCGATGTCGTAATGGTTTTGTTGCGACTAAGCTCCTACATTTTTGTTCTTACTGCGTAATTTTCGCTTACATTTTGTAAACCGCCTTATAAAATGTTGTTGTTTACGAAATCGGTTTTCGATTATTTTATCTGTTACTTATGTAATCTTTTACGTAATACGTTGTTTTGATGATTGAAGATCTAAATTATACTTAAACGTGAAATTGCGTAAGAAGTGGGTTGCCATTTTAGAACACTTCAATTAATGTTATAAGATATATTATGTTACATACAAGTTAGCTAGCCTCTTCTCCCATGTACATAACATTAGTCATCGTCACTGTTAAGAATCACTGATATAAATCATAATGCTCACACTGAGGGCACAAAGTACGTAAGGCTGCGTCACGCCCTGAGGGCATTCCCAAACACGAGCGATCTTATCACTTACGGTGATGTTATATATCTATCCGTAGAACAATTTCTATTTGTATTTCGCCTGTGACATTATCGCCTCGGTGATAACATTAGTTGTGTGTGGGAACGCCTTAACCTTCGCTAAAACTTCGCTCATTCGTCAGTTCTCCGACAGAGTCAAGAATTGAGGTCCCAAGGGTTCCCGCCTAAGTTCGACAAATGGCCGCCAATAAAGTGTGCTCGAGTTCGAGTATGTGTGTCTTCGACAATTTGGACCGCGTCCGTTCAGGGATCTGTGGTTAATAATTTATTTGTGATTTTGTGTGGGTTTGTTTGTTTGTAGGTCTGTTGTTTTTGTACATTTTTTTGTGTTTAGAGCTATCGAACATTGAAACTGGGTCAGCAGCAAAATATCATTCCGAAAACATACTTGGGACAGAAATTTAGATTTTTGAAAATGGATTACATGTACCATTTGCGTTTATTTTCTAACTAGCTGTTGGTACCCTCGGCTTCGCTCACGTAGGCCTTAGTGTAGTGGAAATAATTTACTAATAAAACATTTGTAATTTTTTACATTAATTTAGTTGCTTAGATTATGAAACAAAAGGCAGATAGGCCGCGCGGAACACTGAGAGTGAAGCACAGAAGCACACACTATGGTATCAAGATCTAACACAGCAATACGTAGTACTATTATGAATACTGTGATAGTTGACTTTCTCAGGGGAATCCTCCCCTGAAACAGTCTACTAAACTTTGATGTCCTCAAATATTCTCAACTTCAATGACCAAATCACAACGGTACGTACCAAGTTAACTACAACTACATTACTATAAGTACGATTCCTTTGTTATGTTTCTGTTTTTGAGCATGACAGGCATAAAAACAGGTTCTGTGTTTCATAAATATAACAGAAAAGAGCGGGCGAAATCCATATTCCATACTCCATACTTAATATTATAAATGCGAAAGTAACTCTGTCTGTTACGCTTTCACGATAAAACGGCTGAACCCATTAGGATGAAATTTGGTATGAATATAGCTTGAAACCTGGGGAAGGACATAGGCTACTTTTTAATCCGCACACGCGGACGAAGTCGCGGGCAAAAACTAGTAATCTATAACCCACAAAAACTCAATACCTACGTACAACGTTTTTTATCCCATATAACGACGTACCTCTGTCCGGCAAAGTTCGCCCCTGGTTTAGTTCTCAATGCAGACGCGCAGAAGCGCAGAAGCATGAGGCTTACCTAGCTTGGGTTGACGCTCGTCACCGTAAATCAAGGGATTTACGCCAGAAGAAGACAGCCTTTAATAGAGCTGCCAAGTCCTGCAAGAAGGTTCTACAGAGGGCTCGTCATGACCACATTAGTCGAAAAGGGAACAAACTTGCCTCGTACTCTGCGGGTAGTAAAGCTTTTTGGTCCCTAGCTAAATCGGTCGAGTCAAACTTCTGTCGCCCCTCACTGCCGCCACTGCTGAAACCTGATGGTTCTCTGGCTCACACTGCAGAAGAGAAAGCAAACCTATTTGCTTCTCTATTTGCAGAATCTTCACATCTTGATGCAGGAGACGCGACTCCCCCGACTTTACCTAGCAACATGACTTCAATGTCTGATACTCGCATTCGCCAAAAGGAGGTTCGTCAAGCGTTACGCAATCTTGATGTGAACAAGGCCAATGGACCAGACGGTATTCCGGCTATAGTTCTGAGGATCTGTGCACCTGAATTGTCTCCTGCACGCGTAGCATGACCACGCTATGTCTACGGAAGAATAGACATACTGACAGGAAGAATAGACAAGTCAGTACAGTTTCTCTATTCTTCCTGTCAGTATGTCTATTCTTCCGTAGACATAGCGTGGTCATGCTACGCGTGCTGTACTGACACGCCTCTTTCGGCTCTCTCTCGAGACTGGATTAGTGCCGAAGTTATGGAAGCTTGCCAACGTGCAGCCCGTGCCCAAAAAAGGTAGTCATGCCGATCCTACCAACTATAGGCCCATCTCGGTCACGTCCATTATCTGCAAGACAATGGAACGTGTCCTCAATAACAGGCTCCTGGCGTAGCTAACGACCTCCTCAGTGATCGTCAATATGGCTTTCGCCGAAATCGGTCCACTGGGGATCTACTCGCGTACGCCTATCATATCTGGAGTGAGGCCATCGAGAAATATGGGGAAGCACTTGCCGTCTCCTTGGACATCTCGAAGGCCTTTGATAGGGTATGGCATGATGGCCTTATTAGCAAGCTTCCAGCATATGGCTTGCCCGCTGGTTTCTGTGCATGGATATCGGATTTCCTGAGTGATCGGTCAATTCGCGTAGTCATTGATGACTGCTCGTCAGATCAAATGGCAATAAACGCCGGGGTTCCTCAGGGCTCAGTACTCTCTGCAACCCTTTTTTTGCTGCATATTAACGATCTGCTGAAACCCGGTATCTTTGGGTACGCAGATGACAGCACGGGTGTAGAGTTACACATCTAGCGCACGTGCCAGTGCGGTTGAAATCCAGTCTTCTAGAGAGTCCATGGTCGAGCGCTTGAACTTGTCCCTCAAGGTAGTCTCCGATTGGGGCGATGCCAATCTGGTCAGGTTCAATGCAGCTAAGACCCAGGCGTGTCTTTTCTCTGCCAAGAAGAGGCCTTTCCATCTGGCCCCTACTTTCCGACATGTATCCGTTCCAGTCACTGACCAGCTTGAGCTTCTTGGCGTTACTTTGACGTCGAATCTTAACTTTGGGTCATTTATTGAATCTAAGGCCAAACTAGCTGCCAAAAAGCTGGGTGTCCTCGCAAAGGTGCGAAAGTACTTCACGTCGGAACAGCTGCTCAACTTATACCAAGCACAAGTTCGATCGTGCATGGAGTACTGTTCGCACCTTTGGGATGGATCAGCAAAATACCAACTGGAGGCATTGGAAGTCATCGATAGACGTGCCAAGAGGCTCATTAACAACGACTCCCTGGTTAGGGCTAAGCTCCAGAGCCTTGAACATCGCCGCACCGTCGCTAGCCTTTCGGTCTTTTATCGGGTATATTTCGGAGAGTGTGCTTTAGAATTGCACAATTTAATTCCCTCATCCCCGTTCCATCATCGGACGAGCAGAGATACGGCGAAGCGTCACCGCTATATGCTTGAAGTTCCACGGTCTCGAACCAAGCGCTTTGACTCCACATTTATTGTGCGAACTGCCAGACTGTGGAATTTCCTGCCCGCCTCTTTGTTCCCTGATAAGTATAATCTGGGTATCTTCAAGGCACGAGTGAACCGGTTCATCCTATGCAAGCGTGTTCCAACTTAGGTCGCATTATCACCTAAGATCAGGTGAATTGCGGTCAAACGCAAGCCTATTTAATAGTAAAAAAAAAAAAAAATACTCAGTATAACTAGATACGCGGCGTCATCATCTGACCTTTAATCTTATCGTTAAAATTGGGTGGCACATTTTCGTAAAACGTGAATACACTGCTTTCGTTTTTTAGGCTGTTTCAGTAATAGATATCTGGGCGATCGAGCTTTGCTCGGTATTCTTTTGGTAAAGAGTGTTTTAAAAAAATGAAACCTAGCTAGATCGATTTATCGCCCCCGACAAAATTTCATGAAAATCGGTGGAGCCATTTTCGAGATTCAGATTATATTAGTTATTAGTGTGATGTACAATGAGAATATTAGAAAAAATAACACTGTTCGAAGATGTCTTTTGCCAGGCGGAGGGCTGAATACCAACCACCATTAAAGAGCATAAAATGTCACAAATTTTTATGTAATTTAAAAATAATTATAATAAGTTTCTTCTTTTGCGTCGAAAATGCCATAAGTGTTGAAAATACCATGTAGGTCATGATATTTTTATAGTTAGGCAGAAATAAATCTTTTCATCCGCTTTGTCAGTCGAGCACGTCGTTTTATTTCAAACACATTATTTTGAAATAATAATGTAATCATACCATATACCTATATGTTTAAAAGCATTACTAAATGCCAGAAAAAAAAACTACGGTATCTTAATTAATTGGTCCAAGTTAGATTTGATTATTAACCTCTTGTAAACCTGCAAATGGTTCCCTTGTAGGTATACTACGTCAAAGTTGGTATGAGTAGGCCATTGTATAGGTACGTTAAAACCGCCATTGTGCTAGGAACTATAATCAGTTGCAGCGTTAGGCCGGCCATACACGGGCAGCTCGAAGCAATCATGATCGACTGTTTCAAGCTGCGACTGCATATTGAACTATAGTCTTCTATTTACACACATACATGGAACCACTCGAGCAGTTGCAGTTGCTCTGGGTGGTCAACCGCACCGTGAAATTTGATCGACTGCTGTCGATTGCACTCGCGCATGTATGCCTACATTGCCTACGCCCGCACTCTTCGGGATGAAGAGCCTAGAAGAACCTCCGCATCACGCGGCGTACCCGGCCGTCTGGGACTAATCTAGCAGTTGAAACGGACTGCTGCAGTATGTGTAATGGCCATTGAGCCATTGAGCATTGAGTTATAAATGGCAGCATAAAACTGTTGACTTTGTCTTTTCGAGCGGTCCGTGTATGCTCGCCCTTAGTTTCCACTGCAACCGCGGTTTGATATCGCTCTCTAAGTGAAATTGCATTCGCCGCTTTTTCCCAACGATTATAGACAAAAGCAAAACTGTCGTTTCGATACAACTTTAGAAGCTATTTTCTTACTTTCCGATATTGCTTTTTAGATTTAAAGGTACCATTACTTTGGGTAGCTTAGATTCCGCAAAATACCTGCCAATCGTACCTGGGTATACGCCATTTGCCAGCTTTGTTTCTATAAGAATTGTTAAAATATTGTTAGATCTTCTGCCAAATTAAATAATAATAAAATAAAAACTCATTTTACGTCAATATTTCAATAATGCTATTTTAATGGTTTATTTCGTGAAACTAAATTAGGATAGCCATTAGATCAACCAAAAAAAAGCAGTAAAAAGCTAACTTAAATGGCTTTTCTGCATTTTTTCACTGACCGCTATAAATAGAGGTCAGTGGCATTTTTTGCAAAGAAGTGGCCTGATTTTTCTTTTTTTGAGTAAAAGGAAACCTCTTTAACTTTACCATGACTATTATCCACGTTGCAAGGGAATAATAGTACATTATGGTACAAGTGTGTAATGTTGGTGATTACCGCTGAGGCGACATTGAGACCCGAGCCGTTAGGTGAGGGTCTTAAGAGAGCCGAGGACGGTAATCATCAATACACACGTGTATCATACGACGTTTTTCAACACACTTGTGAAGAAAATAATACAAAAAAAATATTAGCAACAGTAAAAACGAGTTGTGAAAATTTTTTCGCAATGGCGGGAAAAATTAATCAGTTTTCCTATGCGCGCGCATCAAATAATGGCGATCGGCTATAGACTAAAAGAATGGGGTTTCTTTTTTTTTGTCTTTTCGCGGACAGCGTTCTAGCCACGTACAAAATGGGGAATTCAAAGTTTTCTTTATTACAGAGAAAACAAAAGTTATTTATTAAATTATCTATTTATATACAAAGTTGCATGAAATGAGCAAGCAATAGGTACATTAATTTATTTGTACTATTGAACACGATCTTTTTTGTATCGAAACTGTTTTAAGAACAAAGCAACTCAAACAATAAAATAAAAAAAAACCCTATAACTCACTTGTGAATAATAGCAATGAAAAAGTCACAGTTTCATTACAGGTGTCATTATGTGCCTAATTGCGGTGAAATTAGAGCCATTTTATGAGCAAGTGTGTTGCAAAGGAATTTATTTTTACATTCAATTTAAATACAAAAGTATTTAAATTGATTGCCACAATGTTTACCTATGATAACTAATATACGATTAAATTAGGTTTTGTATTTGTTAAATATATAGAATAGATCGTAGACAAGTTTAATTTTACTAAAGGCTTTTTCTAAAGAACCTACTCTAGTAAAATCATTTAAGTTTTAAAAACGTTTAAACTTACACCTTAAAAACAGGTAGGCGTGTGTGTAAACTTCTCAACAATGCAATATCGTATAGAGGGATTAATACCGAACTGTAGGTACAAGTATGGAACAACCCTGCTTTTCCAAATCGTAATATTAGTTTATTAACTTTTTGACAGCTAAAACCAAACAAACTGCGTAGCCTATTCCCCACTAAGTTCGGGTCGGCTTCCAGTCTAATCGAATTAAAAGCGACTTACTGCCTGACCTCCATAACCCAATTACTGGGTAGCACGATACCCCTGGAAAGACTGACTGTCAGATTCTGGCTTCTGACTACCCACAAAGACTGTCAAACTGGGCCCAACGGCTTTATGTGCTTTCCAAGGCGAAAAGATGAAGGATCTCAGTATGAAATGACAATGATTGCACTGGCAGCAGTGCCACTATTACTATCATCTGCAGTTTCGTTCTGAAATAATGAGCTTTTTGTTAAACTATACACTTTTAACTTTCATTTTTATTGCGGGGTTTTAAAAATATTGTAAATGCCTGAAGATACTCTTTAGGTAAATAAGAATTAGAATTTCAACGTCTCTAAACATCTTTATTTTTTTGTACAAATCCTGCCATGATTCTTTAGAACGTCAAATATCACAAAGAAGGTTACTTAAGAAGAAAACGTAAATAGGACTAGATCAAAAGTAATAAACGTGAAAGGACAAAAAAAACTTAACCAAAATAGTCTTAGGCCCGCTTGCACCAAACACTTATTAACTCTCAGAGCTAGTTGCTAAGTGAAGATTGTTATGTCAAGATTATTATAAAATGTCATAGGTACACAATTTAATTTCGGCACGGGTCTCGGAGAAACGTTACAACTGTCTTGAATCCCGCAACAAAATTAATCGGAAAAGAACGGCGGAGGAGTAAGAAAAAATGCATATTTTCCGCTTTTCTCCATATCAACGTTGCCTTAACTTACTCCATATTACCTACTCGGTCCTGGGCACTGTGCTACTCAGTAACACAGTGCCCAGGGGTGGGCCTGTTCTATAACCACCCCTACGTTGAAGGCGTGCGCTGTAAATGTTGTGACAATAAACACCTGCACACTCTACTCTACATCGCAATATGAATCTCCCTTAGTTGGCAATGTGAAACCGTTCTGACTAATTTAAAAGACTGTTGGGTGATCTTAACCTCGTGTTAGCAACTAACTTTGAGTTAAGTTTATGGCGCAAGTGGACCTTAGTAGCATAAAATTTATTCCCGAATGTAGCTACTTTTATCGATATTCCCAAACCTTTATTTCGGTACTTTAAAGCAAAGATATGCTGTCCCTTTTGTCAAGTAACTTTAGTGGTATTTTTTATTTTTACTTATTTAAAGAATAAGACTTTCAGTTTTTGTAGTGTTTGTTTGTTTTATACGGGGAGTTAACCTATTGACCGCCACATCAAAAAAACAACGTGCCCTCGGCGCCAAGCTACGAATTACTATATGGAAGTACGTTTCTAAATGTAATATCATAGGGTAGTAATTAGTCTGTCATGCTTGTCATATGGCGACACGGTTGGCTCAGTGGCTGAGCGATCGACTGCTGCGCAGCGTGTTGCGGGTTCGATTCCCGCCCAGGGTAAACATTTGTGTGATGAGCACTTGTGTTTGCCTTGTGTCTGGGTGTTGTTTATCTATTTATGTATGCATTTACAAAAAAAAAAAATGTATTTGTGTATGTATATCAGCTGTCTGACACCCATAGTACAGGGTCTCCCTAGTTTGGGGTCAGATGGCCGTGTGTGAAAATGTCCCCACATATTATTATTATTATATATTCGTGACAATGGCGTACGGTGCACGCGCTTGCTTGTCACGTATTTGTGACAATGGCGTTTAAACGGAGGATTACATAACTACACTTGCTGACTATAAAACTAAGACGCATTGGGCAAAAATGTGTGCTGCGAAATGGCTTTTATTTCTTATTTGTTTTGTTTAAAAATCTGTGTTTATGGGAGTGTGCATTGTAATGTGAGCATGAAAAACATCGTGCATACGGATGCCAGCTACGTTAGTTTTACGTTAGTTCGGCCGTAATCGTCATGTTTGGCCGATGCATGTTGGCGATCTTTTTGTTGTTATATGTATGACCCCAGATTATTAAACAAAATGCAGATAGACCGCGCGGAACACTGACAGTGAAGCCAAAATAGCAAATACAAATGCAAAAGTTAATACCTACAATCTTTTGAATTCGTATTTGTATTTTAATTTGTTTTTTTTTTTAACAATGCGGCGTTTCGTGCTATACTGACTCGTGTCAGTACAGCACGAAGCGCGTTGTAGGTATTCGCTTTTGCATTTGTATTTGCTTTTTTGGCTTCACTCTCAGTGTTTCGCGCGGTCTATCTGACTTTTGTTTCATAATTTGAGTATATAAATGATCTCAAAAAGGCGTTCGACACAGTAAGCCACCAAATACTCCTACAAAAACTTCAACACATAGGTATATCTGGCGTAGCATACAAGATGTTTGAATCTTATTTAACAAATAGGTCGCAGATAGTTAAAATTGGAGAATACCAAAGCAAACCGCAAAATATCACATTCGGAGTCCCTCAAGGATCATTGATGGGCCCATTATTCTTCCTGATATACATAAATTGCATCCATAAGCTTCCATTGCATGGACAAATTTCGCTATATGCAGATGATACCTGTCTTTTTTATTTTGGAAACTCAATAACCGAGATGATTAATCAAGCCCAACAAGACCTAAACACTTTATTAATTTGGTTTAAACAAAATCTTCTTACAATAAACGCGTCTAAAACCAGCTACGTCATATTTAAGGCCAAAAATAAAAAAATACCTTCTCACTCTCCTCTTAAAATCGATAATCAAACACTTCAACTTAAACCACATGAAAAATACCTTGGATTAAGACTAGATAGCCATCTCAATTGGAAGGTACAGATCGATTACGTCAAATCAAAACTAGTTTCCTTGCTGGGTTCGCTTCGTAAAATAGTACATTGTCTACCCTATACAGTACGCCACACAATATACAACTGCTTGGTGAAGCCACAAATACTGTATTTGGTTGAAATCTGGGGTAATGCACCGAAAACCAACATAAAAGATCTTCAAGTTGCTCAAAATAAGATTATTAAAATGCTATTTCACTACGACTATCTAACACCTACAATCAAAATATACAAGGACACAAATCTCATGAACATCACACAACTTCACACGTACTGTACCTGCATACTCATACAAAAAATACTCACAAAAAGCATACACACACAAATAACATTCAAGAAGACACACCAGTTGCATAGTCGTAGCAGTCGTAGGCGAAACCATATTCTGTTTTCCAGAGTGCGAACCACCCAAGGTAAAAGAACCTTGACATATGAGGGAGTAAAAATGTATAATAAATTGCCCGAGGACATAAAGAGTGCAAATTCGTTAAACATATTTAAAGCAAAACTAAGAAAATACGTACTTGAAACCATCTTACCGAATTAACTAGTCACAAGTTTAATAATGCTTTTCGAGACAACAATATAATACTACTACAACTTACCTGTATTGTGACATCGGAACCGCACTCTTTACGCTCCGAGCGGGTAGTTTTGTGCAGTTTTACAAATTGTAATTTTGTCGGAATACCCTTTAGATCAGTAAATCAGTCTACTAGGTACTTTTTTTTTTAACATAATTTAAACTGTTTTAAATCATAATTGCAAAGTCTGAATGTCGTATGTATGATTAATTACTTAGAATTTAGTCTGTTCTCAGTTAAGTGAAATGTAAATTTCTTTATGAGAATAAAGTCTTTAACCACAAAATACAAAACAAAAAAGAGTCAACTTCTTCATAATCAAGTTACAATCTGACGAACCGCCTGAGCTAATGTGATAAGGCAGAATTACAAATTCTGTAAAGTTTAAAATGGATAAATTCGACAGCACAAGCTCCCAGAGAGTATCGAAAATCGAGAACAATCTAGTTAATTAAAAAAAATACGAAACAAAATTATATTGTGCCAGTACTTGAAACGGTATCAATTGAAAGGAAGCTTTTGTTATTTTCCTCTCTTTAATTGGATCGGGAACATAATAGAACGATGGATCGAGTACAATAGATATTAATTTTAGGGTCAACAGATGGTATTCAAGAATGTCAATCTTATTTTTTCTTTTGTTAATTTTATTCAATATGCACTGAAATTTTGTGAACTAACAACCGGTTACTTTATTTATTTTAAACTCTTTATTGAAGTAAAATAATAACGTTGGTACTAATCTATTATTGAAATACAAGAGATTTGTGTATATAAAATGACGATGATAATCCCATCATATCTTATTTTAAAACTTTTTCCTAATCCTCATTATAAAATACTAACACTAAGCCTTAATGAAATTTAAATGAGTACAGCATTTTAGCTGCATTCAAATTTGGTTCCCACATCCATATACTGGTGGTACTGATGGTACTTAATTCAGATTAAAATGCCTAATTATTTGGTCTCTTTTATTTTCATTTCGGGCACATTCTTAGCTTTAGGTATGCATGGATATTAAACTGTTTTCTCCCTACTTAGTCTCATAGATCAACTAAATAATTTATTTATTGTAATTTTATTAATCACAAACGACATGAGATTTGATGGTAGATTAGAATTAATCAGACATTTGATAAGTCTAGGCTAGACACTAGAAGGTGAGAAGACAAGAACAGTAGACTTTTTTATAAATATTGATTGGCCTGCTTCCGCAGAAAACTAATCATCATCTGCCCAGCCTTATCCCAACTATGTTTGGGTCGGCTTCCAGTCTAACCGGATCCAGCTGAATACCAGTGTCTTACATGGAGTGGCCGCTTATCTAATCTCCGCAACCCAGTTGCTGGGTAACATGATACCCCTTGGTAAGACTGGTTATCAGATTTTTCTACCTTCTGTCTACCTGTAACGGCCGTCAAGGATCTACGAATGATAACCGGGACCAACGCCTTAACGTGCTTTCCGAGGCACGGAGGGGTATTGCTATGAAATGGATGTTTACCCATCCACGGACCGACGGCGGCAAGCGTGGCGTAAGAATCATGACCGGTCCGTATGGCTTTTACTTATCCACAGGATTTTATATACGCGCTCAAACTGCTGGGTATAGGTCTCCCCCAAGTGGGGGGTACAGCCGTAATCATCATGCTTGGCCGATGCATGTTGGCGATCGCAGTAGGTGTTGTGTTACTCAGTAGGACGCTGCTGCCCATCCTCTTGTCAATATCCCTCTGTCGCCTTCTACGACACCCACAGAATGGTGCTACTCGCGGCCGGCACCACACGACAATGGCACGGCTCAAAGGAGAATTAGAGGAGGAGGGGGGGGGGGGGGGGTGTATGGAGTAGGACTGGTAGTTGTAAAATTGATTTAATTTTATTTAATTGATTTTAATTTGTTTTGATTTAATTTAATTCAATTCAATTTTATTTTTACCTACTTAATCTTTTTTTTTTTTTTACTATTAAATAAGTTTGCGTTTGAACGCAATTCACCTGATCGTAAGTGATAATGCGGCCTAAGTTGGAACACGCTTGCCTAAGATGAGCCGGTTCACTCGTGTCTAATTGTAATTAAATTGTATATGTTTTATATTATTTTATTGTTGGCAATGGGTGGTAACTTATCTGAAATAAATGAATTTATTATTTATTAAAGTATGTGTATATTTATGACCGTATAATAACAAAAGATTTGGTAGCTTTGTGTGTTGGTTCAAAGTCTACCATAATTTATTTAACAAACAAGTATTCCCTCCCTTGAGCCGTTAAACCGTCTCTCCACAATCACGACCGACACGCTGGTATCAATCATAGTAACAGATCGCTGGCACCTGTTACTATTACTTTATCAGCCCGTTTCAGCGTGATGGATTGGCGGCATCTCGACAACTTTCAACGGAACCACACTTCAGTATACATAAACGTCTACTCGACTAATTGCTGTAGTTTGCGCGGATTGAGGCGGCCTTGAGACGGCTTAAAATATCGCGTTAGATTTTGTGTTGCCGTCGCTAGTATTATTTTGAAAATCCCTGATAAGTGAAGAGGTATTAATTCCATACAAATAGACTGGAGGTTTCAAGACCGCTTACCGTGCATTATCCATACGTAACCAATGAGGTTAATCCGAGGTGCGATTATTGCTAGTTGAAAACTTTACCAAACTTATCCATACTATATACTATTATACTATACTATAATATACTATAATCCATACTAATATTATAAATGCGAAAGTAACTCTATCTGTTACGCTTTCACGATGAAACGACTGAACCGATTTTAATGAAAATTGGCATGAAGATAGTTTGAACTCTGGGGATGGACATAGGCTACTTTTTGTCCGCGATAACCGACATTCACGTGGACGAAGTTGCGGGCAAAAGCTAGTAATATTATAAATGCGAAAGTCAGTTTGTTTGATTGCTACGGTTTCACGACTAAACCAATTGAACCGATTTTGATGAAATTTGGTACAGACTTAGCTTGAACCCCAAGAAAGGATATATGCTACTTCTTATTTCGCGACTTCGTCTACATCCGCAATAACCGACGTTCATGCGGACGATGTCGTGGGTGAAGGCTAGTAATATTACAAAAAGATAAAATTGGTAATTTCTGAAAGAATTAATCCGATTACAAAAATTATTTCACTGATAGTAAGCTAAACTGAGCCTGTGTGCCCTAGGCTATAGTTTATGTTAAACTTGTCTTCTTTGCGGACGTAGTCGCGGGCAGAAACTGGTATTTAATAATGAAGCATGTGAGAAGGCGCCCTTACCACTGGGCTGTCGCGACTAAGACTAAGGTATTACAATTCTATAAATTGGAAATAGGTTTTCGATGAAGTTATTTTTTTATACTTCATGCACAAAGTTACAAAGGCGGACTTAATGCCTTAGGCATCCTCTACCAGTCAACCAAGAGTGGTGAAGAAATAGAGATAACATGGCAGGTGCATAGTAAATAAATAACAAAATTAGGTAGTGTACAGTCAGCAAAAGAGATAGGTATGCAGGTCATCGGAAATGGTTTAAGTTTACTTAGAAACCGATGGATGTTTTCGAATGATATTTAACAAAATCATTGAAATGTTTATTCTCTATTAATTATATTTAATTTTATTCAAAAACATCCATTGGTCTTTAAGTAAACTTTGACTATATCTGACGACCCTGCATACCTATATCTTTTGCTGACTGTACATGTGCATAAATATATAACTAATATAACATATACTAGTATATAACATATACTAGTATCGCAAAAAAACGCATTGAAATTGGTTTCATTGGCACGTAATAGATGTACTTAATGCAAACTATGACTAAAATTCAGAAAACCAACAAAACTATGAACAGAAAAATATACAAGTATACAACACCAAACTCCCAGCCGCACTACGTTTACAGATATTTACGAGACATTTTGAAATTACTATGTACACAATCAAATAAACACCTAGCAACTCCCTCGTAACCGATCGCCATTACTTCTCCCTTCCCCCAGGTCATGTGCCCACCCCCTTTTAACTTAATATAGAAATATCGGTTTATTGTGGCAATAGCGGTTATTGACCCACCTATATTTTCTAGCATTCTTTTAAAGATCGTTAACGACCTAAATTGTTTTTTATATTCGTCAACACATTTTACGTACATAGTATATACACAGACACAATAGAAAGGGATAGAAAGAATGAGTGCATGGTGTGCGTATATGCCTGCATAAATAAAAATACATTGAGAGAAAGAGAAAGAATCAGTAAAACGCAAAAAATCTTACGTGACGTTACATTTTTTCCGAATCACACCTATCGCTGGCCGCATTAAGGAACTGCGTTCCAAAAAGAAAAACAGTTTTTTGTTTACTTTAACCCTTGACCCTTATTTGATTTGTTTTTTCTTTTTTTTGTGTACAACACAAAAAAAAGAAAAAACAAATCACGCACACCGCGCGCTCATTCTACCTATCCCTTTCTATTGTGTCTGTGTATATACTTTCTTTCTTGTCTTTTGGGTGCACTAAATAAATGATTTATCTATCTATCTATCTATATTATCTACTTTCCTTCGAAGAGATATTGAGAAAAGGGCAATGACCGCTTTTGCGTTGCTAAAAGGCTGCTACTATATCACTTTAGTGCAGCACTGCACGCTAGGCTGGAATGTCCCAATACTCTACGCAACGCTACGGGGACACGATGTCCCCGTAACATATTACATTTTTGCTTTGCTACTACTGTTACAGAATTCGTTTAAAACATTGTTGTTTGAAATTTGATGCTTGTTAACATTTTTGGAGGACATAGCATGATATTGGTTATGTATCTATTTGTGAATGTTGTAACATTCACGTTACTAGTCATTTTGTCAGCCTTCATCGTGAAAGCGTAACAGACAGAGTTACTTTCGCATTTATAATATTAGTAAGTAAGTAAGTAATTCGAAACACTATACTGCGCTCCAAAACAGGGATACCAGACGTGGCTCAAAAAGCTGCCCATCTTAAGTGGGACTGGACAAACTGTGGGCTCAGGTGACACAGAACTGGAGCCCTGAGACAGTAAGACGGCGTCGCGGCAGGCCACGAAGGAGATGCAAAACTGGTGGGAGGAAGCAAAGAGTCGGAAAAGATGGAGGCCTTTGCCCAGGAGTGGGACAGAACAGGCTAACAAAAAAAAAAAAAAGTAAGTAATATGGATATGGATAATAATTATGCTTATTTAAACTAACCTTTTCAGCTGAAGAGAAGAGAGAGAGAAGTTTGTTTGTTTGTTCAAACAAACAAACTTCTACGTAAATGTAGGTACGATTGTGATAATTCTTTGGTTATTATGAAGTGAGTGCTATATTATCTTAGGGGGGTGGAGTTGCTCGCGTCCGTAGGATTTACCATCTTTCCTGACCCACCCTACACGTGTCCCCCGGGTGGTGCTAAACGAGCAACAACGCCGAGTATCGAGCGGTGGTCAACTAACTCGAATACACGACCAATCAAAGGCAGGAAATGGCCTCTGAATTTCGGAACACCTACGAGGCTTGGCTTAATTGTCTAGCCTTCGAGGAAGAAAACCTCTACCAAAGAAAAATTAAAAAAATAACCCCAATCCTAAGGTGGGCAACGTGCCGAGAGGATGTATGACTGATGGGAAATCAGTCTCTAACGCCAACCTCAGTGGAACGGGCAACCACTGTTGTATTTGCCTTCTCCTGGGAATAGGCGTCACCCCAGGTAGCGACTTTTAAATCGTCCTCACTCGTGGGAACAAAATGAACAATTTAAATACCTCTGAAAATATGCTAAAATTAGATAAGAATAACTCAAAAACGATGACTCAACAACTCTTCCACAAAGGAATGTTTATGAATCGGCCAAGATCAAGTTCCTTTAGCGGAACAACTAATCAAGACAAAGTGACCATTGATCTATCAGATGAAACAGATAGAGAACCCGAAGAACAACAGTACATAGAAGTACACTATGGCAAAAGGCAAAGATCCAGTCCAGACGCAATAATGCGTAGCCAAAAACAAACAAAATTGAGTTACTGGCTAGCAGCACCAGCAGTACCAACATCCAACAGCTTCACAGGGCTCGACGATATAGAGCAAGCAGATAAACCGGAAATACAAGCACCAAAATCTATAAGACCCCCACCACTGTTTATTGACGGCGTTAAAAATATCCAACCTTTACAAACATTATTAGAAGAAGTTGCAAAAGGAGAGTATGAAATTAAAGTACTAAGAAGCGACAGAGTTAAAATACAATCGAAAACAGCAGAATCATACTCCACTATTTACAAAGAACTGAAAGCTAAAGACACCGAATTCTTCAGTTACCAGCCTAAACAAGATCGCAGCTTTAGAGTGGTGCTCAAAAATTTACACGCATCGACAGATAAAGAAGAAATAAAAATAGCTATTGAGGAGCTTGGCCATAAAGTAACAAATGTCTGGAACATCCAAAACTCAAGAACAAAACAGGCGTTACCAATGTGGAACATCGAACTAGAAACCCGTGAAAATAATAAAGACATATATAGCGTAAAATCTCTATTACACTGTCGCATATTGTTTGAAGCACCCAGACCTAAGCGAGTAATTCCTCAATGCACTAATTGCCAAGATTATAATCACACACAAAAGTTCTGCCATAGAAAGCCCAGATGTGTCAAATGTGCAGGTTCGCATCACACTTCACATTGCCCACGGAAAGAAAGATCAAACCAGGTTAAATGCGTCCTCTGCGAGGGAAACCACCCAGCTAACTACAAAGGCTGTACAGTCTACAAGGAGCTGTTGAAAGTCCGGTATCCTCCCCCAATCACCCAACACAAAAGGAGACTTACGAGTGTTGAACAAGCACCTACAAATAAAACAACGAATAACGGAAAATCGTATGCATCAGTCACAAAAGAACTCCCCAAACAACCTACGACGCAAACCGTTAACGCCGAAGATGACAACCAAAAAACCAAGGAATTCAAAGCCATTACAGAGACACTTGTTGCCCTGATGAACCAAATGCTAACTATGACCCAAACGTTAACCGATCTAATCTCAAAAATGTCATCACATTCACATCACTAAAATTAGGTGTATGGAATGCTAATGGCTTGTCAAATCACTCGGAAGAGTTAAAAATATTCCTTAAAATTCACCACATAGATGTTTTACTAATCTCAGAAACTCACTTCACAACCAAAAGCTACTTCAGGATACCTGGATACAATATGTACCACACTAACCACCCTGACAACAAAGCACATGGAGGATCTGCTGTACTCATCAGGTCTAACATCAAGCATCATGTTCTACAAGACTACTGTAAAAACTACATTCAAGCAACAAACGTCGTAATAACGGACTGGATCAGTGACATTACAGTATCGGCTCTCTACTGTCCGCCGAGATTTACTATCAAGGAAACGGAGTTTAATGACTTTTTTCAATCCCTTGGACACAGATTTATTGCGGGGGGTGACTATAATGCCAAGCACACGTTTTGGGGTTCTAGGCTTGTTCTACCCAGAGGACGAGAACTCTTTAAATGCATCCAAACAAGAAATATGAACGTGATATCGTCTGGTCAACCCACTTACTGGCCAGCAGACAAAAGAAAAATCCCGGATGTTATCGATTTTTGTGTCAGCAAAGGAATCGTGAATAACAATATATCGTGTCGGAGTTGCTGGGATCTGTCCTCAGACCACTCTCCAATCATAGTAGAACTACACACTACCGCCCAAGAATGCGCCAAAAAATGCGTTCTGCATAACAAAAAAACTAACTGGCCCTTATTTCGAGAGCTCATCGACAAAGCATTCCAGGAACCAGTTAGTCTAAAAACTGAAGACGAAATAACAGAAGCTGTTCTGTACTTCAACAACAGTGTGCAGGATGCAGCCTGGTCGTCAACCCCACCACTACCACATAGAAGCACGGACAACTACGTAGCGAGACATATATTAGATAAAATAATCCAAAAAAGGAGAATGAGAAAGCATTGGCAGCAAAGCAGAGACCCTGGTGTGAAAAAGCAACTAAATCACATCAACAGACAGCTGAAACACATTTTAGACCAGGATCGTAATGACGGATTTCATAATTATCTCACTGGCCTGGATGCTACTGCTTCCTCAGATTATTCATTATGGAAAGCCACCAGAAGACTGAAACGGCCTGTTAGTGTTTCTCCTCCAATAAGAAAATCTGATGGTTCCTGGGCACGGACGGACCAAGAGAAAGCCGAAACCTTCTCAGAACATCTCTCAAAAGTCTTTATTCCTCACTCATATGAAGGCTCTCCAGTAGATGCCGCAGAAATTACTGACTATTTGAATACTCCTAAAAATACGGAGGAAATGCCCTTAAAATTTACAAAGACAGAAGTTGCCCGAATCATAAAAAAATCGGACCCAAAAAAGTCACCAGGATACGACCTTATTACAAACCGTATATTACAAGAACTACCAGAATCTGGCATAACTTTTCTGACGTCATTATTTAACGCCATGACAAGACTGCAGTTCTTTCCCCTGGAGTGGAAGGTTGCGCAAATTATAATGCTCCTGAAACCAGACAAACAACCAGAAGAAGCAAAATCATATAGACCCATAAGCCTGCTACCCATCCCATCCAAAATATTTGAATCTCTACTGCTGCAACGAATTCTACCTATACTTAAAGAAAAAGGACTAATTCCTGACCATCAGTTTGGGTTCCGCAATAAACATACCACTGTCGACCAAGTGCACAGACTAGCAAATAAGATCATGGAATCACTGGAGGCAAAGTCTTACTGTACCAGTGTATTTTTGGACATATCTCAAGCGTTTGACCGCGTTTGGCATCCAGGTCTGCTGTTTAAATTAAAAAACGCCCTACCAGATCACCTGTATGGAATACTGAAATCATTTCTACAACAGCGCCACTTCATAGTACAAAGTGGGGAAGCACTGTCTGATCTTTGTCCCATACAGGCAGGAGTGCCACAGGGTAGCGTACTGGGTCCCATACTCTACTTACTGTTCACTGCAGACTTGCCGACATCTGAAACACTAACTACTGGGACCTTTGCTGACGATACCGCCATACTAGCTGCACATAGCGACCCAATAATCGCCTCACAAATACTCCAAGAAGGACTAAATGGCATATCAGACTGGCTTAAAAAGTGGCGGATAAAAGCCAACGAAACCAAATCAGTCAATGTTACGTTTACTTTAAGAAGAGGATCCTGTCCTCCAGTCACACTAAACAACATTGAAGTCCCACAAGCAGATCATGTGAGATATCTTGGATTGCATTTAGACAAAAGACTTACCTGGCAGAAACATATTTTCACTAAGAGGAAGCAACTTGGTATCCAAACAAGAAAACTTTACTGGCTCATAGGGCGAAAGTCTCAGCTATCTCTCGAAAACAAATTACTCTTGTACAAGGCAATACTGAAGCCAATCTGGACGTACGGGATCCAATTATGGGGCACCGCATCGCACTCAAACATAGAAATCATACAGAGGTTTCAAAATAAAGCTCTGCGTATGATAACCAACGCGCCCTGGTTTGTACCCAACGAACTGCTACACCGTGACCTACGAATGCCCACTGTGAAGCAGGAAATCGTACGCCATACCAAGTCCTATAAAGAACGAATCCAACAACACCCAAATACCCTGGCTCGGTCACTAATGGAGAATCACAACAAAGCGCGACGATTAAAGCGCAAAATACCGCAAGACCTAATCCAATCACAGTAAATATAACTACTGTTTAAACAATGAGGATGTGACACAGGTCACATACTGAGTGAGCCAGCGATAGCACCAACCAACATACTTCTGAATGTCCCACGAAGGAGACAGATTGCAGTAAATATAGAACACAAAAAAAAAAAAAAAAAATATATTATCTTATCATATAAAAAAAAACTGGAATCCGTCAGAATAAATAATATTGACGAAGTCGGCGTAAAAGCAAGTAAATAAATCAAATTGTTTTGCGTATTTCAGCAGAATATAACTCTGAAAAATAAAAAGCAAACCGTTTTTCATCTTTAATAACACCCGAGGTAACCCATCCGCAGTAGGAATCGATTTTTCCTGTGTCAAAAAGTCTACGATCAATTTCGTAGCGGCTACGAAATCTCGTAGCACCTCGTAGCCAGTGCTACGTGATGTACTACGAATCGCTCGAAATATTATTCCTTGCACAACTGCTATATTTTATTTAAGCTGTATATGTCTTCAGTAAAATATCACTGAAAAGAGGGATATTTAGGTGACGCTAAAGTGCTCTTAGTTGTGAAATATGTTCACCTGGATATTTAAAATATTTCGTTCTTATTTAAAAGCTATATATATGTGTGTATGTGTGCATGAAACGAACAAAACTCACATGTATTTTTAGGTTTCCTAATGGGTGACGTCCGTTCGTTCAAATTTATATATTTATTAAAACTTTATTTATTTATTTATTTATTTATTTATTTATTTACATGGAAAACCAACAGCTATACAAAGATTGGAATACAGAAGTTGAATATGTTACATAAAGCCAATTATAGGTTCTCACGGCTAGAAATATATTAATCTATAGAGATCTTAAGGATCACGGGAAACACGCACAACAATCAGAAAATTTAAAGAGTTAAAGGATTATTAAATCACTAACACTAATGGACAACAGTAAAACTATTCACTTTTGTGAAAAAGTCAAGGTTTAGCTGATTCCGCACTGAAAAGCTTTTGGTGGTAAACACGTCAAATGAGAATCGCTTACACAATGAGTTAAGGTCTTTGCTCGCTCGCACTAGGTAAGAATTACGCCTATAATTAGAAGAAGAGGAGGGTATGGAGATAGGTGGGTTAAATCTTACTGATCTCTGGGGGACATTGAAATGCAGTTTACGCAAAATATCAGGACAATCAATCTCATTTGCTATAATTTTTAAGAGATATGTACAATCCGCCACCCTTCGACGATTTATAAGTGGCTGCAAATGGAATTTTTTGCATAGATCTAAATAGTTCACGGAGTGGTATTGAATGCGGAGGCGGAAACATAGAAAACGAATGAATCTTTTTTGGATATTTTCAATTTGATCAATGTATTTATTATAGCATGGGTTCCAAATTTGTGCCGCATATTCGAGGTGACTTCGCACGAATGAGCAATACAAAATTTTGAGGGTTTTAGCTTTCTTAAAACAACCTGCAAGTCTCATAACAAAGCCGAGCGACCTCGAGGCTTTAGCCACTATATGCTCAATGTGAGTGTTAAATAAAAGCTTAGAATCGTGATATACACCTAAGTCACGCACTCCATCACATCGCTGTAATAGCTGTCCTTTGAGCATATAAGTAGTAGGGAGTGGCACGCGTTTTCTACTAAATGATATCACGGAGCATTTTGATGGGTTTAAATCCAATTTATTGATCTGGCAGTACTCGTCCAAACGTGCTAGATCAGATTGGAGAGCATCCATGTCATCCAATGATGATATTGAAGAAAATATCTTCATTTCATCAGCAAAACATAGCAAGTTTGAGTAATGGAAACACGAGTCGATGTCGCTCACATAAATGATAAAAAGTAAAGGACCCATCAGCGAACCCTGAGGGACACCACTAAGAGCCGAAACCCAACTTGAGATGTAATTACTGATAACGACAGCTTGGGACCTGTTTTCTAAATAAGAGGAAAACCAGCGTAGCAAGTCACCTCTAATGCCGTTGTTAAAAAGCTTCGTTTTGAGGATGTCATGATCGATTCTATCAAAAGCTTTGCTATAGTCCGTGTAAACGACATCGACTTGTGCCCCATCATCCATCCTTTCAGTTAGAAAGTCATTAAGCAGAGCCAAGTTGGAAACGGTTGAACGGCCTTTAAGGAACCCATGCTGCGAAGGACTAAAAGACTGCCTGAGCGCTGCATAAACTTGATCATAAACCACTCTCTCAAAAACCTTAGCTAATATGCACAATTTGGAAATTGGCAATTGGCCTATATTATTTATGCATATAATGCAAGAAACACACTGTACAAAGTCGGACCTAATGCCTTGGGCATTTTCTATCAGTCTACCTACAGGATGATATTACTATGTCATGTATAACAAGAACCATTCATATCCATATTATAACGTCACTGGGCTGTATCTACTTGAAGTTATCACAGAGTGTGTATTTCTATAGTCGCGACAACAACAAAAACTTGTGGGTAGTATATTTATTAAATTTAATTTTAAGACAACACTGTTTATGCTTAAGACTGCGCCGAGCAAATTAATTCAAAACAGTCGTCACTGTTAAAGTAATATAATCAATACCTTTACCATAATTACCATAAAAAATATGTAATGAATACCACAATGAATGTGTTAACCGATTATGTTTGGCAAAAAATAAGAATACTGTTTAATTTAATAAAAAAAAATACGTAAAGTTGTACAAAAATCTTAAAAAAAAAGTCGGTGGCGTTGGCTTTGTGTTTGTTGTTTTGTATTGCCACCGACTTCCGAGAGTAAAGTAATGTGTGTTCTGTGCTAAAGTTATTTATCACTTTTTAGTTTTTGGAGCCGGTTTTATTTTTTTTGAAAAAACTTTTTATATTTCGCTTTTTAGTGTTGCCTTAACATCCAAATTCATTAAGAGACGGCGACACACTTAAAAGAGATTGTAAGTCCTCCAAAGATTGAAGAAACTAAAACGTCGTCTAAGTAATTTTTGTGTGAATTTGTTGATTTTCTCAAAAAGGGCTGATTCAATTTTGGTAAAATTTATATGGGATCATTGTGGAAGAAACCCCTTTCGAACAAAAAAAAAATTTTGCAAATCCGTCTATATATGACAGAGTTATGCCCGAACATACATAAAAAAATAAAAAATTTATAAACATTAGAATTGATAACCTCCTCCTTTTTGAAGTCGGTTAAAAATGTAAAAAATTACAGGGGTATACAATACAATAAAAGTGTTTTTAGGGTAGGGCAAGAAACGGAACTCTTATAGGATCACTTCGTTGTCCGTCTGTCTGTCCGTCTGTCAAGACCCTTGTTCTCAAGAACAAGTAGTAATATCAAATAGTCAGGTCTGCAATCACTTAAAGCAGCAAAAGATACGGCTGTTTATGCTTCATTTATAACGCATATTTTGATAGTCGGAAGGGAATCAAAACCTATAGGTTACTTCGCGTTGACCTAGAATCATGAATTTTGGCAAGAAGCACAAGTAAAGGGTAAAACCGAAAACCGTAAATTTATGGTTTTGTACGGAACCCTCAGTGAGTCCGACTAACACTTAACCGGTTTTTTTACATTATTTTTTATAGTAGAGGTTCAGTTTCAGTTTTGTTTTTAGCACTACCAATTTCATATACCAAAGAGGTTTTACCAGTTAATCTCGTTTCTTCATAAACATAAAATTTCAACTCAAATCAATTGGAAAGAAAACTTTTTGGGTTCAAAGCCAGGCTCGAGTCAAAAGGTTCAAAGTAATAAACTTTAAGGGGACAAAGGTGCAATCATGAGTGCGAAAATAAATGGCAATTAATGTATAAATTTTTACCCTAAAAATGCTTTTAGGATTGAGAGGTGCAATAAAAATGGGAACATGACAGTGAAATGCTGAGTTCGTTTGTTTGTCCACCTGTATTATGACCTTCTTTATCGAGTTCTAGACATATATAGTTAGTTGTGTATGTGAAACTTGCCTACAGTATTTTTTATTAATTTAGAAAAAGTAATAGTAAGTATTAAAGTTCGGGTCGAGACTGTTTTCGATGTGAGTCACTAATGGTCAGCGTAATCTTAAGTAGTATTCACTGATGAATTGATAAGCTTAACATTTAAGAGCGAGATAATAAAATACAAATGTTTTACACTCGATTTAACAAAAATACTCTATAAAGTATACTTGTTTATTGAGAGATTTTTAGAATCAAATGTAGAATATTATTGTATCACGTAAAATACCTTTATTTTTGACGGAGTTCTATAAAACACGGTGTGTTTACTGTATTTAAGTATAACTATAATCATATAACAGTCGTAACATTTAACTTGTTTTGTGTGTTAGCACTTTTACCTTTATATTCCATGCTATATGGTCCTAGCTGGAATTTGGAAGTCAGATAGGAATAAATCGCTATTGGCAGAAACTTTCCATGGGCCATATTGTATGTTGGTTTTTAACAATATTCTTTAAAACATAATTACGTAGAAATCGATTAAGGACTGAAAAAAGCGGCCAAGTGCGAGTCGGACTCGCCCATGAGTTCCAAGGGTCGAGGGTTCCGTAGCAGCAAGTAACATAATATAAAAGTTCTTGTAGTTCGTTGTAACTTTGATCGATGTTTTAATAATAGTGTATTTTTTTAAATTGCGGTTTTCGAGTTATGAAGTATTAAAAATAACTACTTACTAGATCTCGTTCAAACCAATTTTCGGTGGAAGTTTACATGGTAATGTGCATCATATTTCTTTTTTAGTTTTATCATTCTCTTATTTTAGAAGTTACAGGGGGGGGGGGACACATTTTATCACTTTGGAAGTGTCTCCCGCGCAAACTATTCAGATTAGAAAAAAAAATATATTGAAAACATCAATATCATTTTTGAAGACCTATCCATGGATACCCCACACGTATGGGTTTGATGAAAAAAAATTGAGTTTCAGTTCTAAGTATGGGGAACCCCCAAAATATATTGTTTTATTTTTCTATTTTTGTGTGAAAATCTTAATGCGGTTTACAGAATAGATCTACTTATCAAGTTTCAACAGTATAGTTCTTATAGTTTCGGATAAAAGTGGCTGTGACATACGGACGGACAGACAGACAAACATGACGAATGTATACATAAGGGTTCCGTTTTTTGCCATTTGGCTACGGAACCCTAAAAAGACCCAGCATTATCATCTTAACTTGATTTTTAGCCCGTGTTTTTTTTTTTCGGCTAGGCGAGTTGCTGCCAGCTTAAGTGATGATGCGGCCTAATGTGCCGCACGCTTGCCTAGGATTAACCGGTTCACACGTGCCTTGAAGATACCCAGATTATACTTATCGGGGAACAGAGAGACGGGCAATGAATTCCACAGTCTGGCAGTTCGCACTATAAATGTGGTAGCAAAGCGCTTGGTTCGATACTGTGGAACTTCAGTCATTTATATAGCGGTGGCGCTTTGCCGTATCTCTGCTCGTCCGATGATGGAATGGGGATGGGGGAATTAATTTGCGCAATTCCAAAGTACATTCCGTTGTACGTGTTCCATCTTACTTTTCTACTCCAACCAAACTAGGTCATACCAGAAAGTTAGTAGCCTTTACAGAGTGCTGTAAACTTCGGGGGGGGATGCTGGCGTCAGGAGTTCGTGACTGTGGTTTGGCCACGCTCTTGCATCCCATAATGGTGTGGTGTTTCTTCTATTTCCATGCATCCTCTGCATAGAGGACTGTCTGACAAACCTATGGTACACAGATGTTTGTTTACGCGACAGAGACCGGTTATGATACCTATAGTCTTGTTGGTTTTGTCGCTCTTTATACTGACGAGTTTACAGATAAGTGTTTTTGATGCCATTGAAACTGCATTCTTAACTACATATTTCTCTATATATCCTCATCATTTCAGCTATGTTGAAATGCGGCAGTCCGGGTGAATCTGGAATCTCAGAAAAATATGTATTTTTCTTAAATTAAATACGTAATTTAATATTATTGCAAGATTTACTACGATAGTAACGAATATATATTTTGGACAATTATAATCTAATTATTATTATTTTTCTACGATTGTTAAAGAGACTGTATATGTTATAAAAAAAAACTCTGCAGTAATAGACAAAAACAGCATCATTCAAAGCTTGGCTTGTTCAACATCGTTTAACTGGGAGTTACCTAATTAAAGACCGGCTTTTGTCAAATATTTGTATATTAGCATAATCAAACAAACTAAGGAAGGTTTCTTTGGCAAGCAAGTCTGGAAGTTTTGGATAGGTCTTTTCCTTTAAAACGGTCAAGAATAAGAACACCTATAAAAAATATTGTAGTGTCGAAATTTTATGATTTATTGTGTGCTTACAAGTACAACGTAATTGTCTTCTGTACTAATATTATAAAGAGTCGTAGTTTGTTTGCTATTTTGTTTGGAAGAGGTACCTCTACCCTAGGGTATTGGGTCTGGAAGTCTCGATCCGATTACATTTTTTTTAAAAAGCTACCCGGTTCCGATTGTCATAGAACATGTTTAATGGTATATTTGGCTTCCACGCGGACGTGTTCGACTGGTTCTGTTCTGTCTCCTGCTTGATTTGGGGGGAAGTGGAAAATATGTTTTTCTTACTCCTCCGCTGTTCTTTTCTGATTAATTTCGTTGCGGGATCCAAGACAGTTGAATCGTTTCTCTGGGACTCGTCGAGCTTCATTGCTCTGGCGCTTTTCTGGTGGTCGCCACTGTTGATTCTGGCTTACAGGAGTTACAGTGGATAGGGAATAGTGTGGCGGGCTTGTCCCATTAAAAAAATACCACGCGGACGAAGTCGCGAACAGAAGCTGGTATAAAATAAAAGCAGAAGGTCACTGACTAAACACAATTAACAATCTCCAAAATTACTTGACTTATGAAGGCGAAGACTCGTCATCCAAATTGTAAGAGATGCGTTGGACAGAAACCGGTGGAGGCAGATCATCCGCTCCAGATTCAACTCTAATGCTGACCACGATCCTCAGACATGAGGGACAAACCAGAGAGAGAGAGATGAAGATGAAATTATAACAGGTAGGTACTACGTCACACACAAAGGTCCAGTTGAAAACCAGCGTCAGGAACAAGTGGTCTGGCATTTATGCTGAACTTAGCCTGTTTAGCGCAGCTGTGGGGCACACAATAATGTTTTTTATTTATTTCTGTTTTTTTATTGGATAACCTTTTTATTATTATTTTTGTGTGCACGTGGTCTGTGTCAATAAACATTTTTTCATTCTTCGTCTTTTTTTTCTTTAATGAAGACGTTAGCTAAGCACGGACGGTTGGTATCTCTGACTTCCACTCCGACAAAATCACGGGCAAAAACTAGAAGCAAATACATTCCAAACAAAAATCTTTTCGACTAAACCAAACATGACAACGACGACCACATAAACAACCTACACTTGCCAACAAAGACCTTTGAAAACTATACAAAAATATCAGAATCACACATAACACACGAACTATTCCTTTGTTGCTGCATTTTCAGAGAGCTAGCGAGCACGTTGGGACCAATGTGGTTCAAGAAACTAATACAATATTTCTTGAAAGTACCATGTAAGAAAATCTAGTCTTTGTTGACTGCATTCTGTAGTTTTGTATAAAACACATCTTGAAAATTTTAGAATTTATTTAATCAACGTTGACATCGTCTTCTCATTACAAGGTTATGGTAAATGCAATATTGTCTATCTTAGTGTGGTATAATAAATTAAAAGTCAAATTGTTATTTCTTCACGGGTGAGAAACGCGGCGTAGTCAGGCCGTGCTGTCAAATTTATCGCTGCGATGATATTACCGCCTTGTAATTGATTCATAGGTAGTCAGTAATAGTATGACCGTTGACAGGACGGATGGAAGAAAAAAAAACGTGTTGCGCCTACCCCAAGTAACATGGGACAAGGGATGATGATGAATTGATTCATAGTTTCTATTGAATTAGAAGGCACGACGAGACTATCGATATGAGTCCCTCACTGGTCGAGATGGCATGGCGCCTTAGTTTAAAAGACACGTATTTTATCTCATTTCTAGGGTACTGTAGTCAACAAGAAACCCATATTGTTTCGCCATGTTCGTCCATCTGTTTGCCCGCGGCCTAGCTCAGAGACTTTTAGAACTAGAATAAAATCTTTTTTAGGGTAACTATTTGTACTACTTGACTCTAAGAAACATTTGCACTTTGTCAAGTAGTAGGCAAGTCTATAACAAAAACATGAGTGTTACATGTTTGTTTGGCACTAAAAGAAATATCTAAAAATAATATTTTGACTTAATATCCGAACACAATGTGAATATGTGATGCAAACGGATATTTTTTTAGTAAAAAGATAAGTGATGTTTGCGGTACTTATCAAGGGTTTGAGAAGTGATTGTAAGGAATCTATACTAATATTATAAAGCTGAAGAGTTTGTTTGTTTGGTTGAACGCGCTAATCTCAGGATCTACTGGTTCGAATTGAAAAATACTTTTTGTGATGGATAGTCCATTTATCGAGGAAGGCTATAGGCCCATGCGAAGCCGGGCCGGGTCGCTAGTATGTTATAAATTAACCCAGAAATGCGCTGCGCCCTAAATAAATAAGTTAAAACAAGATCTGTTGGTACCATAACATATTATCATAGATTTTGTGAATGCCTGCCTAGCTAAGGTACCTTTATCAAGTAACACTTAGGCGGGCATAACCAAAAGCTAAATAGATATCTACCACTTAAACCAGTACTTTATCAATCCTGTCTAATATAAGACACACAATATAAATTACTAGACGCCAACTTACCTTCGTAAATCACGAAACTAGCCGAACTATACCGAACGAAATTGCCGATTGAACGGTTTTACCTTCCTTATTTTCCAAACCCTATTAACTTTGTAAACGAGCTTGTTACTGGTGCAAACATTTTTAATAGAAACGGCCATTTTTCTTTGAAGAATTTCTAATGAGTCTTTAATTTGTCTTAATAGGTATATCAACTTTAGAGCTTGGTCTTTCAAATTGTGAAGTTGACTATAATATTGGTTCCATTTTTGTAATTGGACACTGACTATTTAGAATAGAATAGAAAACTCTGTAGTGTGCCATACCAACAAATGTGCTTATTATCTTAATTACAATCTTAATATTAGTGTTAAACATTCAAAATCATTACAATTACTGCAAAAAATGGAAGAAACTTTGCTGTGGATTGTATCGTTTTCGCTAATCTAATTGCAAATAAGAACTTTTAAGAGTTACAATATGGCTTATCGGGGCTTATCGCTAAAAGCGGCTTCTTGTTACATAGGTAGACTTTAGAGTTTAAATATAATAAAGATGTTTGTTTAAATAAGTCGTAGCAATAAGGCCCTTTTTTGCGTTTGAAGTAAAATGTGAGAAAGGCATAATGTTTAAGCAAAATATGTGGAGCCATTAATATTTAAAACCTTTTGTGTACCCTATTAAAAATATATTATTTTGTATTCTGTACTGATAGATGTCACTCGTCTTTAATAATCGTTATGCGGGATCTTTTCTTTATTCGAAAGTTGAAAGGATGCTTTTCATCTGGCTTTCCCGGATTAGTTTTAGTTTAACGAGTCTGTGTGAAACTCGGACTAATTTACTAGCTTTAGCCTGCGACTTCATTTGCGTGAATGTCGGAAGTCGCGGATTAAATATTAGCCTATGTCCTTTCTTGGGGTTTAAGCTATCTTCGTACCAAATTTAATTAAAATTGGTACAACCGTTTCATCGTGAAAGCGTAACAGACCGAGACTTTCGCATTTACAATAGGTATTATAAATAAAAAATATAAATAATAAATAAAGTATTAATTAAGTATGGAAGTATGGATTATTCGGAAAGCTTACGGTTTAATATCTATTGTAAATAACTGAATAATCGTATACATTAAAAATATTTCACAGTTTAGGTTTCACACTTGTATGCAACATTTAAGAATTCAAGTCAGTCACTTCACAGATCGGAGCCGAAATCCATAAAACCAGATACGCTACGTCCTTGTTTAATAAAATAACAAAGACCCAATTTTATATCGATACAGAAGTAGGTAACGTAAGATATTTTATGAAAATCGAAACCATCAATATCCTATAACTTGAAGGAAGGGGAGAAGAATAAAAAAATCTGGATATACTCGTAAAGCTTCGGTTTTTACGACACGACGGCACAAACCACTGCAGTCTCATGTTTCGGAGTTCTGATTAAGGGTCCGTTCACACAGACCGACTCGGAGAGCATCGGCCGGCGCTCTTCTTTTTACACAGACCGGCGCGCGAGCGTGAAGGAACACGCAATCGGAGCCGGTCGGCTGCGCGAGCGGGGAATAGTACGTCATCAGAAGCAGCCGGTCGGCTCCTCTTATTATTTCACACTAAGCGCGTTAGGTTTGCTCTCAAGCATTCTCAATAATAAAAGAAGTGACATGTAATAATAAACCTTATTTGATTGATTCAAAGCTCTGTTTTAAACGTGATTAAAAATCTGCTCTCCTCTCCGACCCCCTAATAATAAAACGGTGTGTTCACTTGATGATTAAAATGTTAAAGAGTATTGCACAAAACTGTTTATCATTGGAGGAACTCAAGGCTAAGTAAGCACCGTACTGATGTATTGGTAATGGTTAAGTTTTGCTTGCCGCGGTCATCCGTGGATGGGATCCATTTCGTACCAAAACCCACCGTGCCTCAGAGAAAACATAAACCCGCTGTTCCCTGTTATCATTCGTAGATCTTCGACAGTCGTTATGGGTAGTCAGATGCCAGAAAGTTGATCAGCAGTCTTAACCAAGGGAAATCGTGTTACTCAGTTTTTTTTTATGGGACAAGCCCGCCACACTATTCCCTAACCACTGTTACTCCTGTAAGCCAGAATCAACAGTGGCGACCACCAGAAAAGCGCCAGAGCAATGAAGCTCGACGAGTCCCAGAGAAACGATTCAACTGTCTTGGATCCCGCAACGAAATTAATCAGAAAAGAACAGCGGAGGAGTAAGAAAAACATATTTTCCACTTCCCTCCAAATCAAGCAGGAGACAGAACGGAACTAGGCCAATAGGCACAAAGGGACGTTTACAACTGGGAGAAACCCAGTTGCTAAGCACCACGGATTATAATTGACATAATTAATGGGTCCTAAAAAAAAAAACGTTAAAAAAGGGTTACTTAGTTACTGGGTTGTGGAAATCAGATAGGCAGTCGCTCCATGTAAAACACTGGTATTCAGCTGCATCCGATTAGACTGGAAGTCGGCCCCAACATAGTTGCGAAAAGACTAGGCAGATGATGATGACAGCAACATTTTAATATAGCGTATTATACAGGATGAAATTGAATTGATTAGCAAATTCTTAAGAAGTGACTCAGACCACGAACCTGAACAACTTTCATTATGGAGCCAACTCAAACAGCTCGAAAAAATAAACAGCTGCTCCATACATTTTGGCCGAGTACCTATTGCACTTCTGTATGGAACAGCTGTTTATTTTGTCGAGCTGTTTGAGTTGGCTCCATAATGAAAGTTATTCAGGTTCGTGATCTGAGTCACTCCTTAAAATTTTACTAATGAATTCAATTTCATCCTGTATATTATCTCTTCTATTCTTTTAAAAAGTCTAAGTTTTTATCTATTCCGTGGGCATTATTTACTAACTTAAACTCACATACAAAACCAACCAGGCCCCGGAACAATTACCCGTAGGTCATACAAATATTTGTTCTGTGTGGGAAACGAAACATTTTTTTTTTCTGTTCTCTGCTGGAAGAATACCAACTTTTTGTTTATCACTTACTTTGATCTTTAATGCAGCCAGTCTCTTGCGCCCATTCCTAGATGACGGCAATGTGGTGGAATTTTTAGATACCTTTTTATATTTTTATTTTTTTTTGTTTACCTAATAGAGGAACCCTGCCCACACCCACCCACCCATAGAGTTAATCCTTTTTTCTCAATCTATAATGTGTAACAATACTCACGTTTCGTTTAATGAAAAAATAATAGACCTTTTCCTTTTTATTATACGTGTACACAAAATTAAATTTAATAGAATACTTACATCTTGTGCTTTTTTTAATTTAAATTCTAATGGGCTTGCCCTTGTCCGCAACTCACTCGAACTTAAGTTATAATGCGACCTAAGGTGGAGCACGCTTGCCTAGGATGAACCGGTTCACTCTTGCTGTGAAGATACCCAGATTATACTTAAAGGTTCTGAACCCAGTGGGTGCTAAATAGGACCCTATAACTAAGACTCCACTATCTGCCTGTCAGTCCGTCCGTCCCTCCGTGAAATTTTCAATATTGTGTATTAACTATGGCCGCTATTACAACAAATTATTTAAAAGAAAATAAAGGGTATTTTATAGTAGAGATATTTTCAAAGACTTGGTTTTATTCTCTTTGGATATTTTATAAGAAACGCCTTTTTATGTACACGAAAGGTTCCGTCCAACTCGCACTTACCAGGTATTTTATACAGTTTTAAATAAAACAAAATCCAATCTTGAAAGTGCATCTTCCATGACGCTGTATTCTAAAACTCCGACATTCTTTGAAACCATAATCTCTTTCAATCACCCTCTATTCTTTTTGACAAAAACGTCCCTGCGCGTACCGGCAAGTGATGTCACATAAAAAATCATCCAAAGCTCTTTTAATTAAGAAAGCACCGACACACTACTTCTTGCGATTCTCGTTAGCCAATAATTAATTTCTGCCTGGCTTTGATTAATGTACCAGGGTTCCAGACCTTTGAGGAGATTGACGAGCTACGAAAGTGGAGGTCAAGTAACAGTAGTCGTCGTCTCTTTACTAGAACTAGGTCTAGATTTTTTTCATTTTTAATTACGGTACACATAAAGTTAACGATCCACAAATTTTGTGTTTTTTGTGCTAAAGTGTCGTCGCAAGTACAAAAATAGATAGGTAACGCTAATTGCCATAAATCGGGTAAAGCTATTAAACGAACCAATGGCATCGCTTATTTTGGTAGTCAATAAGAAACTCGCCGTTTTTCCGTAACAATAAACCGCGGCCTAATGGCAATTTATTGCTATCATTATTACACGTAATTGTGTACTTCGTTATGAGCGTATGAAATTCGGTGAAGCATGCCTTTATCTCCCGGGTTTCAGTTCAAAATGTTTAATATAACAAATATTAAAATACAACAGCAGAATCAAACAGAAAATTTCATTTTAGATATATTTGAAATTTGAAATATGAATCTGAAATGATTTCAAAGTAAAAACGATATTTTCGATTTGTGTGACAATTTTCGAACAAAAAGCTTTTTTGTGCAGACATCGAACATTGAACATAGGCTCTAAATTGAATAGTTCAGTGATTACAGCCAAAAATAGTTGCGTATAAGTAGAGTTTTATTTCGCTCAATTCTACGGTTTACCAATGATAACTCGTGTGTGAAAATCCAATAGTTCGCTAAACTGGTTCCGAATTAGAAATAAATAGATAAAAGCTGGTTTTACAGGTTTGAAACAGTGAATGTTTGGTAGACAAATTGATCTTTTGTATCGGCATTATCTTAACCTATCATTCTTATCTTATCTGTCAGATTAATCTTTATATTACTAACCTGTTAGGGTGTTACCAGACCAATCGATCGACGTCGACTGTCAATCGATCGATTTGTTAGTCGACCGGTATCCGTCGATCAATTAAAGCTACCACACCAATCAATCAACGTCGATCGATGTCGATCGATGGCATCGATCGACGATCGATCGATTGGTGTAGTGACACCCTTACAGTCCCACTGCAGGGCAAAGGCAGGAGACCATTCAGGTTAGGGTTGCCATTCGTCCCGATATATCGGGACTGTCACCGTCATTGGGGCCTAAGTCCCGACGTCCCGACAAAGCACTATTACGTCCCGTTTTTTTGCGCGGTCACGGCAATTCAAACACGCGCGCCATATTCTACTCGGCCGATATTTTTTTCGCTGAAGAGAGACCACCTAAAATAATTTCTAATTTTTTTTTAAAGTCCGATCAGTGAAATTGATTTCCTATTTCTGCAATCAAATCTGAATTTGTTTCTCAAAAATATAAAAACCGTCGAGACCAATAGTCGAAATAAATCAAATATTACAGCTAACACATTTTTTTATTAAATTTATTTACAGATATTTTACAGATATTTTTCTTTTTGCGTCCCGACACGAGGCTTGCCAAATATGGCAACCCTAATTCAGGTACATGTCATGTATGAACAAGAAATGCACGAGCATTGTACACCACGCGGCTCAAAATAGTTTGATCAAGATAAACTAAGAAAGCACATATAATTTCAAAAAGTACTTTCAGATATTAATACTTGTTCGAGGAGCTCGTGGCTAAGTTAAAGCCGTACAGATCGATCGGTCAAAAGTTAAGCTACGCTAGCCGTGGTCGGTCTGTGGATGGGTGACCATCCGTTTCATACCGAGTTCCCTCCGTGCCTCGGAAAGCACGTAAAAGCCGTTGGTCTCGGCTGTCATTTGTAGATCTTTGACAGTCGTTATTGGTAGTAAGAAGCCAGAAAGTCTGATCTCTTTCTGCTACTACAGTTTGTATATTAGGTACTAGTTGACCCGACAGACGTCGTCCTGTAAACATTTCAATCATTCATACAAAAATCCAGGTCCCTATCTACACACCCGCCTATCTACCCACCCCAAAAAGCCAGTTTTAGATGTTTTTATAGTTTTTCTGCTATTCCGAGCGGAGACAAATCTAAAACATCAATCGTGTAAATCAGTCCAGTCGGTCTCGAGATATAATTGGTGTAATTGACACGACTTTGTCTTATATATAGATAGATATAGAAAAGTGTCAGGTAAAATATTTAAATGGCTATACTATTGCGAGACTAGAAGTCCAGTTTTCGTAATTAAAAACGTTAGAAATCTCATCACAGCGACAATCAATGTCAAAATCTTATAACAAATTATTTTAGGTTAGTTTGAGATTGAAATAAGAATGCAAACGTTTCTAAAAGTAACTAGAAGTGCTGAAATGGTTTTCGCTTACAAACATAATAATCAAACTGAAATGTATTTTATCCATCCATCCACCAACCTTTAGACGCCCACTGCTGGGTATAGGCGTCCCCCAAGGGGGGTTCAGCCGTAATCGCCATGCTTGGCCGATGCATGTTGGCGATCGCAGTAGGTGTTATGGTACGCAGAAAGACGCTGCTGCTAATCCTCTGGTCAATATCCCTACACCCACGGATAGAAATGGGGTGGTGCTATTCGCGGCCGGCACCACGCGGCTTGCGAAATGTGTTATGCGTAAATAGTGGTCAAAACATTCTGCTGGTTAAGTATTTATTGACGTAGAGTTATGTTGGAAAGTTCGTGGGTAAAAAGTCCTTTGGATAAAAGTTATTGTTTTAAAGGTAAGGTTCGATGTCGATATGCGTATTATAAATGGTTTGCTGCTAAAGAGTAAATAATATAGAGTACCTAATGTGTGTAATGTGTATGTCGAGGAAGGTTAAAAGAGGCAGTAAATAAAAAGTTCATAGGGAACCTTTTTTAAATATTTTAATAGGCATATACGTTTGACCACAACTCACATGATATTAAGTGATGATGGGGCCTAAGGTGGAGCATGTTTGCCTAGGATAGACCGGTTCACTCATCCCTTAAAGATACCTAGAGTATATGTATCGGGGAACAGAGAGGCGGGCAGTGAATTCACTGCCTCTTTCTGCCCTGAGACACAGTTTGGCAGTTGCACAATAAATATGGAAGACATGTGAAGAGGTGGGATGAAACGCATGTGACTAAAAAAGTTATGAATATAAATGTGAATGGATGGCTCTTCCTCCCTGAAGAGGAAGGCCAAAGAACAGATTGAATAAACAGATTGAAGAACAACAAGAACAGATTGAATTGAATGCAGGTGCCTATCTGGTTATTTGTGTATTCGTAAACGCAACTATGTTACAGGAGATATTTCAAGTGTGGGGTAACGTTATTAAAAAATAATAATAATAGGATATACTTTTGGAACAAGTACGTACATGAATAGATTAATATCAGAAATCAGAAACATTTATTTCTGTAACATAGGTAATCGATACGGGTATCGGTAGGAACATCGATACTTATTCCATCAATCTTCACCATATTGCGTCGATCAAGGTATGTGAAGAGGAGAGATAAAACGCATGTGACTAAAAGATTTATGAATATAAATATCGATGGATTGGTCTTCATCCCTGAAGAGGAAGGCCAAAGAAAAGATTGCAGGATTGTGTGAAGAATTATATGAAAGAAAAGGGAGTCAGTGATAGCATGATGCTTGACAGCTTGCAAGGATGAAGAAAACGTGTTGCGTACAAACAGCGCCATCAATTGCTTACCCCTTACCCCCTATCTGAAGAAATTTTAATGCACGGGGGGTAAGGAGTTGATGACGCTCTCTGTATTATCGGACAATGGCAGGAAGATGATGATATTTGTTCTCTAGCAGCACAATTTCTATTACTATCAAATCAAATTGAAATCACAAAATCCAATCCATTGTATAAATCTAAATGAGTGAAATATATACTTCCTGATAACGCATCTAATATTTCTGACATATTTGGAAGGGGATATTTATCATCCTCGATTAAATTATTTAGCTTACGGTAGTCTATGACTAATCTTAATTTCTTCTGGCCACTGTTGTCTGTCTTTTTTGGCACTAATAGTACCGGACTTGACCAACTACTATTACACTTTTCAATAATGCTATCTTCTAATAATTTATTTACCTGGGTTTTTATTTCGTTCTTTTGTGAATGTGGCAACCGATATGGTTTTGTAAATACGGGATTAACGTTTGGTTTTAAAGTAATGCTATGTTCGTAAATATTAGTTGTCAACAACTTGTCTCCCGGTAGGTAAAAAATATCTGAATACTTGGCACATATATTCTCGATAGACACCTGTTCTTCTTTATTTAAATGCATTACATTTAATTGTGAAAATAATCGCTTGACTCTTTCACCGTTCTTATTTGTCTTTTGAAACGAACATATCGTATAGTCACATAATTTATGAACAGTCGGCTCAATGTTTGTCAAAGTTATTGTAGTTTCCGTAGTATTTAATATTCGAATAGGCACATGACCATTGCGTGGAATAGCTATGGAACTTGCTAAAAATATACCTTCACCCAATTCTTTTGCACATATTACGCATTCTTCAGTCAAATCAGTTTGAATATAGTGTATTGATTCACTTCTAGATGGTATTTCCCATTTGTTTTTGTAATTCCGCACGAAAGGTAAGTTTAGTTTTGTATTTTGGTCTGTCCACAAGGTTAAATTATTATTTTTTAAATCTATGATCGCGCTATATTTCTCTAAAAAATCCTGTCCGATAATGCCGTGCGCTTTAGTTGGTAATGTATCAAATACGTAGAACTTGTGGTTAAAATTTTGGTCATGGGTACGTAATTGCAAATATGTGTATCCGATTGCATTTACTTTACCACCTATTCCGTTTATAATAATCCTCTCGTGATGGATAGAAAGTTTTAGCTCGAGCGCATGTTTATACTTTAAAGCTGATATGGTAGCACCCGTATCAAGTAACCAAGTGTATGACACGTTATTTATTGATAACTTAATCGAACAATTACTATTGGTCGCTAAAATAATATTATTGTTCACGAAAAAACTGATTTTCCTCGTTTTCATTTTGCAATTGATTTTCATTTGGTTTTTCATCTGAATTTTCATTTGATTTTTCACTGTCGGCTACACGCATACGTTCGTTGCGTATCCACTGATTTTCGCGTCTATTATAATAATTGTTATACCTACCTCTGGTTTGCCAAGGTCTCCGGCCAGACACACCTCGTGTGGACTGGTGCTGCTGCGAACTACCGCTGGGAATTTGACCTTGATAGTTTGGATTGCGATTTCCTTGGTTTGAGTAAATCCTGGTATCGAAACCAGCTCGTGATACACGGTTGTGGTTTTGTCTTCCTCTATAGTTATAAAAATTATTACGATACATACCCAAAACGTCTCCTGATGTAGAGGCCGTGTCGGTTTCCTCATCCTTGGCAGCTTGTATGGCGTCCTTCAGGGATGTGTAATTTCTTGCTGCAATAACAGTGCTGAGCCTACGATTACGAAGCCCGTCCGCGAATTTTTTTATTGCGAATTTTTCGTTTACCGGTTTTAATACATTGTAACAAGCTGCATTGCCATTGGATTGCGTAATCGTAAGTTCTGTAAACAATTCTTTTATTTCTTTCCCATAATCTTGTATGCTTAAATCATTTTGCCTAATTTGTTGTAATTTATTTTGAATAGCTGGAGCTGATTTTTGAGGTAGGAGTTCTGTTCGCATATCTTTAATCAGATCACCAATGCTTAAATAATTTTCTTTTAGTTTTAATTTTGCACCTTGAGACAATCTACTTTTGAGTACGAATGTTATCAATTTATTTTTACAATCATCATTTTTTAGTATGGTTGCATTATATTCAATGTTATCAATCAGTTGTTTGGTATGAGATTCCTCATCCGTCATGGGTGATAGCAAAGATAAGGCAGTTTTTAAATCAAACAACTCCATGGTTACACAACTGTTGTCCTCAACTGAGTCCTTAAATTCCTCACTAGTATCTGATACTTCCTCCTCTTTACTTTCGCCCGTACATAGATGCACTATTCTACTATAAAGTAATTGAAAATCCGTGGATATATTAGTAACTAATTCTGCGTCAGTGGAAGATAATTTTCCTTGCGTGATATCGACAGTTAACTCATTTATAACTAATATATATTTTTCATATAAATCCTTAGCTTCTTTTAACTTCTGAATGATTATCTTCCCTTGGCGCCTTTTAGGTCCAATTTTAATCAAATATTCTCTGATAGCCTTTAAACTCTGATACAAATCTTTTAAAGTTCTGGTCATAACTTACCAGAGACGATATCTATTCGCCCGGTTACTATTTTGCACCTTATAAGTTACACTTTATTTAAATAATGCACTTGGCGGGCCTGTTGGTCTAGTGGTCACTGACCCTGACTGCTAAGCCGGAGGTCGTGGGTTCGATTCCCACCCAGGACAAACTTTGTGTGATGAGCATGATTGTTTGTTCTGTGTCTGGGTGTTGTTTATCTATAATATGTATGTATTTATAAATTATATAAGTATGTATATCAGTTGTCTGGTTACCATAACACAAGCTCTGCTTAGCTTGGGACCAGATGACCGTGTGTGAGTTGTCCCAAGATATTTATTTATTTATTTATTATTTATTTACTTCTTTTTTTTTCTTTGACAATATTAATTTAAATTAAACTATCGAATAATATGATATTTTTATCGTATAGTCCACTACAATGTTCATAACGTTCCAATTTATTCTGGTCCAATAATTATTTAGCAAGCAACGCGAGTATTTTAATAAGTTATCTCCGCAGATTGTTTTTTTTTTTTTTTGCTGTTTGGTATATCCTACGTTGTATTCTTTTGATTATTATTATTTATTTATGTGGTTTTATTTATTTTCCGCACTTTTTGCACTATTACTCACTTTTCACTGCACTGCATTTATTTTATTATACGCGTGTTTTATTCATTATTATTGATTTTACACTCCATATTCACTTAGCTTTAAACGATTCCGGCTGTTTTCATCTCATCAGCGGCGCGGCGGCGTAAAGAGTGTCGTAAATTATTTCGATTTATCTCCTGCTGCATCCAGCGCTTATGACACTTTCTATACGCTCGGTATATAAAGATAAGTAACCCAATTCCAATTACCAGAGCAATAACTGTGAGGATAATATTTGCAGTACTTAGATGAAAACGAATTTCTTCGACAGTCGCTTGGTTCGAGCCTCCAGCTGCGTTTTGTGCCAAGATTACTTCTTCATGAGACTGTGTTGAGCCCATTTTTATGAATTTCCGTATATTTTGCACCAGTACGTGTGACATAAACCACTAATAAAAGTATTTTATTCATATTGGATGCACTTTGTACTAGATCCACTGATTTGTTTTACATTCTTTGTCCATATACGGTGCGGCGCCAGCCAGCGCTGGCCGGGTGGTGTCAAATACGCGACGCTCGGCTAGCAGATTCTTTGCGCAGGGTCGCCATGTACGGTAGGCAAAGACAGTGAATGAAACCAATGACTGCTGAGAATATACTGAGTTTATTACAATAATAATATGGTATATAAGGTGTCTTTAATGACATAGATTATAATAATGTAGAGGGTACCTTACAATATAAAGGGTACAGAAGGACCGCTCCCGCTATCTTCAAAAATAATTACCTACCTAAACTTGCCAGACTTACTAGGGCAGCTACTGTATTGACTCTGTAGGTTTTGTGACAATATGAAAATTTATTGACACTGGTTGGAACTCAGCCATTTTTTTATAACAAAATCTTGTTTACATCACTTATTCATTTAGACAACACGTGACAGTCGAGACTGAAGTCTGCTTGAAACTGCTTGAGAATGCCTATAAACGTAATGTTGTGTGTGCTATAAATGACGGTTTGTTCTGAGTGGTCTCTCTGCTCGGGCGCGACACAGCCTTACGTATTTTGTGTTGAAATCTTGTACCAGACAAAGTTTTATGAAGTATTAAAACAATTTCTCTAAAATATTTCTCAAGGCGTCAAATAAAGAATGTAAAAAAATAGGTTCTTAGTTCGTGTAACTTGTAACTTTGTCGACGTTGGCACAAACTTCACTACTCGGATTGCTCGTGTTAGTGTAGCCACTTTAATATGAGATCGTTAATAGTTATTTGTTATACAAGAGTGCAAAGTTGCTTTTTGATTGATGACCGAGCAAGCGAAGGATTCTAAAATTGAATCACGAGCGCAGCGAGTGATTCAAAATTAGAATCCTGAGCGTTAGCGAGGGAATCAAAAGAGCACGAGGTGAAAAATCTTTGCACTCGAGTGCAACACGTAACTTTTTATTCCACCTCAGCGAGGAAATGACTAAATGCACAAAAAAAAACGTTTACAAAGTCTGAGTTTTTAACAAATTAAAAAAAAGTTGTATGATATATTCGGCACCATAGAGGTAGCAGTAAATAGGTTTAATGTTTTTTTTTAATTCACAAACTTAGTGCACACGATGTTCTAAATTCAATTTACTTTATCCTCTAGAGAATAAAAACGGCTTTTCTACTCAGATATTGAAGATAAATTTACTTTATCCTCTAGAGAATAAAAACTGCTTTTCCACTCAGATATTGAAGATTAAAAATACTCTTTCCGAGATGGTGGGATGAAAAAACTTTTTTGGGCTTGTAATGTGAGAGCTGGCAATGCATTATGCACACATAGTTTTTCAGGATGGAAAAATGTCTTACTTTGTGTAATTTTCATCATCATCATCATCAGCCGATCACTGTTGAACAAAGACCTCCCCCATAGAATGCCACAACAAGCAGCAACCTGCCACTTGCATCCACCGGTTACCCGCGACCTTGACGATGTCGTCGGTCCTGGTAGGAGGCTTAAAAACGCTGCGTTTTTTGGTTCGTGGTCGCCTTTCCACCTTTCTTCCCCATCGGTTATCGGTTCTTAGAGCGATGTGGCCTCGCATTGCCATTTTAGCTTGCATATTCTGAGAGCTTCAACCGCATGGAAGTATAATTACTACATATAATAAAGTCCCCCGCGCATCTGTCTGTTCGCGATAAACTCAAAATCTACTGACCGGATTTTCATGCGGTTTTCAACAATAGACAGTGATTCATGAAGCAGGTTTAAATATATAACTTGTTAAGGTTTTGTGTAAATTGGTTAAAATATCCATCTTACAACTAGCATTACAGGAGCTTAACCTAATGCGAAGTACACGACGCGATGTAACGGTAATACCCGCGCAAAGCCGGGTACTAATATACCATACAACATTTCTTATGACACTCGGGTGTTGTCCTAGGTGAGCGATCGAAGGCAACACAACGCGACGCGACGCGATGCGACGTAATGCGACCAATACTTCACGCGACGTGTGTCCTACGTTGTAGGTTGTCATTGTACTTATTGAGAAAGAAATCAGTTTGGAGAGTTTCATCATTTATATCCGAAACTAAATCCACGTTTATTTAAAGAGTATTGTGACGTATTACCAAGACCTTTCGATTATATTATTATTGCAGCTGTTAAACCTATTATTTAACTATCAATATTTAATTTTCAAAAACTTATTTCTATTGAGGAGAGGTTGTTATTGACTTTACTTTAAGGTAAGAAAAACATTGGTACTTATAATAGTAAATATTTAATTATTACTAAACTATTATAGATTGAGAACAACGGATTAACTCACTGTGTTGTCGGGTTCGTCCGACTAGTTTCGATGGCATGCGGCATTACTAAACTATTGTGTCGCGTCTCATCGCGCAATGAACAAATCCGTACTTGCCGCGTTGGGTCGCACATTGATTATGGCGACTACGTAGGCCACAAGTACATACAACGTCTATTTGACATTTACGCTTTCTATCAGTAAAAGATTTTTTTTAATCGGAACTGTACACTCTAGCACAATCTAGAAATTACTTAAACACACAAACTTTATCAAAGCAATCAAAAAGCTTAAACTAAATTATAAAGTTAGTCTCATCCTGCTCTATGCTAATCCACATAATGCGAGGCTGTCAGACAAACTGAGAATGCCACAATTATGTTTAAATGCGGCCATTAGCGGTAATGTGAGACTGGAGTCGGTTCTAATCAAGAAGCTTATAGATAAAAGTGGAGGCAACACTCTAAATACCTAAGTGAAGCCAACTGTGGGCAGACGCTCTCTTTCTGAATGCATACATAAGATAAAGAAAACACATATCACTGTCTCGTTCTTATGTATGCATTCGGAAAGAGAGCATCAGCCCACAGTTGGTTTCAAGTTTTTGTTCTAAGTGTTGGCTCCATTTATACCAATATCTTCATGGTTCTAATCGTGTCTACTTATGAGACAGCTCGGTACTATACAGGCTCTTTGTCTTTTCCGCAACTGAATACAAAGTAGTATTGCCACTGTATTAAATTTTCAAAGGGTTCAACAGGAGGTCACAGTAAACGTAATGCAGGGATATTTTTCCGGTATCATTTATTTATTTACTAGCTGACCCGACAGACGTTGTCCTGTCAATTGCTTTTTCATTTTTCTCACCGTATAAACCTTCCCAAAATCAAAATTAGCCAAATCAGCCAATAGTTTTCGAGTTTTAGCGAGACTAACGAACAACGATTCATTTTTAAATTATAATATAGAAGACTAGCTGACCCGACAGACATTGTCCTGTCCCTATCGACTTTACCTACCTACCTACTTATCCTACCATTTCTACCCTACCTTCCCTACGGAGAAAAGTAATATCGTCATCGATGATTTGATGAATCAACAAAAAGCAAAATATATTTTTTTGGTTTTTGTTGATTTTTAATGTTCCGCGCAACTTTTTCTCCTTATAAAAAAAATTACGTTGCTTACGAAAATAATAAAAGTACAACGCCGAATACAAATTCGAATACTTACGCCAATCGCTGTCAGTTGTAAAATTTTTGTTTACAGTTTTTCACAGCCGTACGGCATAATAACATGGCGGTTACTATTTCGTGGTGTTATAATACAGATTAAAAAACTGAAAACTTTGAATTAAATTTAAAAAAATATTTTGTTATTTTGTGAACGAAAACTAACATTTTCCGACTGTTTTTTGCCTAAACTATCTCAATAATATATTTTTATAGATTTTTCTCGTATAGAGTAAAATACCCTATATTTTATTTAAATATTAAATTACAATTTTAGTTATATACAACTCTTAAAAATCTAATAATATTATGTACAATTCCAAGAAAAAGACAGGGGAGCTCAAAGGGCATCGAAAAACTCGTCCACATCGCTGTCAACGGGATACGTGCCCAACAGGCTGGCAGCATTGCCACGTTGTATGGCAATGCTGATTCTTTGACCCAAGAATAGACCAGCCTTCGGGTCACGTGAGGAGTCGACCAGCCGCTGCGGCGATGTCACGAAAAACAATATGGGCACTCGGACCATGGCCCTAGAGTTTCTACCCCAAACGGCTCAAATATATAGCTTCCAAGAAGGCTATTATATTTGCGCCGTTTGAGGTTTTCGGCACCTGCAGCAGCCGCCCCAGCACAACATGTTGTGCTAGGAAGATGAGATGGCGCAAGGGTGTCGACACATGTTGCGTCCCACACCAAAGGCCTACCCAACTTCCAAGGCATTATGGTCATCCCATCTGGTCTCTTCCCATCGTCGCGTGCCCAATACCCTATTGTGTGTGACACAATTTGTGCTAATAGGGAATTAGATATTGCCTTTGATGTTCTCTGCACTAAGTAATAAAGCCTAGATTCTTAGATCGATGCTAGTTCAGATCTCTCTGATCTCAGTTAATATCATGCAAGTGAGTTTCTAATCTCATAACGTATGAATATGAGATGCTCATGTGTGGTAATATCGCGTCTTGTAGTATTCCGCTTTAGTAGGTTAGACATATGAAATTCCTTTTACCTAGATTAAAATGTTATGAGAATTTAAAGAACTTTTTCTGAGAATCATACAGTTATAGTAAAATCGTTTTAGCGTGGTTATGTCGGTCATTACTCTTTCCGTAATATCTCTTCGTAGAAAACGGAACGAAAACATATTTATTGTTTTATTGTAAAATATGCTGACGAATATGATAAATATCTATTTAGGACGTTAACAATCTTTGTTTCCGTTTTGAAATGAAGAATAATAGTAAATATTGGAAAATATAACGAGGTCAATAACCGCTTTTGCTACGTTACAAGGATTTTTCTATATCTGCGTAATATTTTTTACATAACATTTTTTACCGTGGGAACAAAAAATCATCGCATGGGACTAAATCAGGGCTGAACGGAGGATGGGGTAACGAAACCAATAAGTAACAGTTGCTAACGCAGGACAGACTTCCTAAATGCAGGTTGTAAATTTTCATGAGATTCCTTAAGAGCGCGTATTCGATTCGTGACGAAAGCTTCATGTTTTCGCGTTTTTCCCAGAGCAATATCGTAATGTTGTAAGCAGATTATTTAAAGACAATTATCAGTTTTAGAAAGATTAAGTCTTGATTTAGACAGCTACAGAGTAAAAGTATAATTTTTAACGATGTTTTTTTAAAGCGAAGACAATCCTTTCCTAGCGTTTTACGAAAAAAGATGTCAGAGTTAACTTTCAGGACCAATACAACCATTACAGTATGCCAAAATATTATGTTTTATGCGTTTTTCCAAAAGGATTTACAGTCTTAAAGTGTACTACAGAGCCAAAATTACGAAAATATTACTATTATGTATTAAAAAACAATGTTGAAAAAGTACAAAATCGGTTCACTTTGCTAATTTTTTTTACCAGTATTTGACTCATTTATTTTAGACAATTATTTAAAAAAGCACTGTAAAACATCGCACGCTGTCGTTTGCCGATCAATATCAATGATTCGTGCTTATTTCGTGCGTATTTTTTATCTGATGCACACAAACGGACTAGTGTGTGTCAATGCTGCTACGCCGTTCTAGCAATCGTTTAGATTTTGAGTTGCGCTAAATCTAATACGCGCCCTTAAAAGTTAACTCATGTAAGCGAGACGTCCATTGTTGCAAACAAAAAAAGAGGGACAGACAATGTTTAAATAGAAACTACACGCAGGTGGCCAATGATTTTTGGAATGACCAAGGATATTTGTTTTGAAATTAGCCGTCAATTCAAAATAGTTTGAAGAAAAAAAGTATTTATTCTGTGGCTAACATCCCGTTTAGCAAATTATAAAACTGCAAATAAAAACTCTCCCGTTTACCTTTTACTTAAGCCCAACAAGATGCAACTCCTCCACTCGAAGCCACAAAAAAAGGGATGACATGGTACGTAGTACAATTGATTCCCGGAAGATTCTATCAGATAATCTTTTGAATGTAGATACTGATTACAAAACCTTATCAGTTCAATTCTCGGCAGCCATTTGTTATTAGCGTCGGATCAATAGCCCAGATTAGATGATCTGCTTAAGTGGCGACAGTCCTTTGTACAATCTTGTCAACGGGACCCTGTGTGAGTAGGGTCAGGAGACGACATGGACGAATTAGCTTAATCCTATGACCAGAAGAATCTATAGATATCAAGACATATACTATATGTGATTGCCCTCAGGGGTGAATAACCTTTGAAGGAAAGACCAAAAAAGTTTTCTTCTTTGAAATTTTTAATTTAATAATGGAACTCTCTTTGTCATTTGTTTTTGATATTATCGGAACAGGAAATTAGTAAATGAAAATGTTCTTATAATAAATTGATGACATAAATACAAAGAAATAAAATTATGTCTTACCAGGTAGATTATGTTAATTAATTATTGCTGATGAGCTCCCAGACAGTCAGGAGCATAGCTGGTAGGTAATAAATTAAAATAGGAATATTAATCACAAGATCTTTATCTTGTGATTCATAATCTATTTTAATTAATACTACCCAATTTTCTCTCGTACATTCATATGATATATTGATATACTAAATTATTGGTGAAACGAACTGTCAATCCCAAGCTTCAGGCTTGATGACAGCGCACCTCAAATTCACTTCATTATTTTGACCGAATTGGTCTGAAACTTTTTTTTTTCGTTTGCCTATAAAAAAGGAGTGACCTCTGCTGAGCAAAGGCTATTCCAAGCTTTTTTTTAGATCCTTATATTGTGACTGAGATGCATCGAAATCACGAAGTAAGTATAACAGTCATACAGTATCAAATTCAAATTCCAAATCATTATTTCAATTAAACCATTTACAGGTACTTTTGAATTGTCAGAGTCAGTCAGTCAGAAAGTTGAAGCTAGTTGCTCGTTCCAAACAGTAGGTTTCTATGGAGAAGAACGTATGTATACCGAAACCTCGCACTTAGGTTTTTTCATATCGTTTCGGAAATTAGGATTTACATATTATGTTTGGTTAAATCTTGGCTAAATATATGAAAGAGATTTTGAGAAAAACATGCTCGTACTTACTGTTGAAATTAAAGAATAATAGTACGTCGGTTTTCACGATAAATTGTGGTGGTATACCTACATTTCTATAACAAAGACTGGCTTGGATCAGTTGCTAAATTTAATTTCGTTATGTAAAGTTTAGATTTTGTTATTTTAACTTTTATATTTTTGTTTAGCCCTTGTTTGTGTAGTGTTTTATGCGAATTTATGGTAAATACAAATTTATAATCACACTTACTGTAATTATACATTATGTAATGTAGTGTAATGTATAATTAATAACACATACCGTAATTATCTATACTAATATTATAAAGCTGAAGAGTTTGTTTGTTTGGTTGAACGCGCTAAACTCAGAAACTACTGGTTCGAATTGAAAAATTATTTTTGTGTTGGATTGTCCATTTATCGAGCTATACTAATATTATAAAGCTGAAGAGTTTGTTTGTTTGTTTGGTTGAACGCGCCAATCTCAGAAACTACTGGTTCGAATTGAAAAATTCTTTTTTTGTTGGATTGTGCATTTATATGGCCTCACAAAATCCCCGAATTTTGACAAACCATGAACGGGAATCAAGCGTTGAATGTTCTCAACGTTTGACCTCACTTAATTCCCAAAATTTGGCGATTCGTAAACGGGAATCAAGCGTTGAATGTTCTCAACGTTTGACCTCATATATTCCCGAACTTTGGCGAACCGTGAACGGGAATCAAGCGTTGAATGTTCTCAACGTTTGACCTCACAGAATTCCCGAACTTTGGCGAACCACACTTACTGATTATTGCGTGATGTACAGACGCCAGCACATTAAGTCATACCAAACTCTCATTTTTTTCCAATTGAATATCAACCTTACTTTCTTGTGATAAAGTTGAAAATCTATCAAAGAACTTTGACACATCGGGGTAACTTGATGTGTCTGTACCTAAAATAGTTTCTTGAAGTAATGTACTAAAAAATAATGTAAGTGTATAATACCTACTCTTAAAGTAATGACATATTTCAGTGGTTTTATTTCTCAAATTAACGCGGGTGAAAGCACGGGCACTGCTAGTACATTATATACGATATTTAGGCGAATCCGCTTACTCAAAACTTTTAATGGAAGTTTCAGATATATTCTTCATACTCTTGAATACTCGTTAATCATATATTTAGCAAAGCAGAAAACTCTATCAATGTTGTAACATTCTTGTACATTTAGAATAAAAAAAAATGTTTTGGGTGATAATCTTTATCGATAAAGTGTGGGATTTTCAACCGACTTCAAAAAGAAGGAGGTTCTCGATTGTATGTTGTTTGTGACTGTATGTTTATTTTTTTTTGTATATTTGTTACGCGATTTCTCCGACAAATGTAAAGCGATTTTGAAAATTATTTTTTTGATGGATAGGGTATGAATCATGTTGCTGAATCATATGATTCAGCACTTTTTGAAAAAATCGACAGAAAGCAAAAAAATATACATGGATGATGTTGTAATGTTCTCACCTTGTACTTTCAATCTCTGTTTTGACCGTGTTGCCATTTCTTAATAGATTTGGATGATAAGGAAGTACTAAAAAGCGAAAACTAAAAAAGCATTTTTACAAAAAAGACAACCGCCTTCAAAAACCAAAAAGTGAAAAATAACTTTTAAACAGAACACACATGACTTTAGTTTCGGAAGTCGGTGGCAATACAAAACAACAAATAGAACAGCTAAGCCACCGACTTCCGAAACTAAAGTCATGTGTGTTCTGTGACGATTTGAAGAAGGTGGCTAGCAGCGGATGGATGCGAGTTGCCCAAGACCGGGTTGGTTGGCGATCTCAGGGAAGGCCTACGTTCAGCAATTGAAGGCAACAGGCTGATGATGATGAATATGAAGAGTTTACCGTTTAGTACACGGAGAATTTCCTAATCTAATATTATAAAGAGAAAATATTTGTTTTCTTGTAGGTATGTTTGTTTTAAAGGATGGAAAAAAAATTAACAGTTTTCTAAAATTCGTTCACCTGTAGAAAGCTACATTATGAGCGAGTAATATAGGTTATATATTTTATTATCAGACAAAAATTTAGGGACAAAAAAAAAAATTGTTGCTTTGCGTCCACCTGATGATAACATTCGTAATTCGTCACATTTAATATATTTAGCACAAAGTAGCAGTTACGGTTACGAGTTACGTATGATTTTGAAGTTTTTCCGGGCGTCGCCGTCGGCAACACTCCTGTACCGCCTTGGGGTATGTACTCTGAAGCTGAGGGTTTTTAGGACCCATTAATTAATGTTAATTGTAATCCGTGGTTCTTGGCAACTGAACTTCTTCCAGTTGTAAACATCCCTTTGTGCATATTAGTCCTGTTGGATATGAAGAAAAATTGGAAAATGTTTTTGTTTTCATACTTCTCCGCTGTTCTTTTCTGATTAATTTCGTTGCAGGATGTTGAATTGTTTTTCGGGACTCGTCGAGATTCATTGTCTCGGCGCTTTTTTGGTGGTCGCCAATGTTGATTCTGACTGTCAGGAGTTGCAATGGTTTTGAAATATACCTATACCCTGTTCATAATAAGATTAGACATAAACACAAACCTTTTTTACAGTCCCTTCAACCGATTTAGACTTCTATTCCGTAGGCTCAAGGATGACATTAGAGGCAAAAAAGTGGTTACAATAACAACTGTTTAACAACGCAATATGAGTCAAAATCGGTTGAACGGACTGTAAAAAAGGTTTTTGTAAATGTCTAATCTTATTGTGAACAGGGTATAGCATCGCTCTTGTCACAAAAGAAAAATACAGACCGAGTTTTCAGTTGCTTCTCAAAACCTGTATGTATAAGCCTGATACAAAGTCTGTGCTACAAAGGTGGTATCATAGGTTGCTTTGTCGTATATTTCCGACAGAGTCCGACTGCAATGCGCACATAGCTCATTTGGCTTTTAGCTAATTAAAATGCTGTTTCATGAAACGCGATAGTTCCGACCTACTACTATCAGGCCTACGTTTTGAGGGTTATCATCATGTTCATTACATTGTATGTGATTTAACGCTTTCTATTTTTTCAAAAACGTTGCTCTACGTTAGGAATTGTTCCTGTGTTGTGGGCACGTTCACAAACATATAAACTCACATACACAAACAGCCAGACCCGGAACAACTATCTGTAGGCCATACAAATATTTGTTCCGTGCGGGAATCGCAGTCGATCGCTCAACCACTGCGCCAACCGTGTCGTCGCTTTGTTTCTGTGTTGGTACGAATATGTATATATCACGGCTAATAGCCGCTATGATGAAGGCTAAACCTAGTTCTAACCGAAGATAAGTAGGTATACATCTAAGTTTAACCGCAAGTGGCGGGCTGCACCTAGTCCTAGCCCCTAGCCGGTTAAAACTGGGTACGCACTTTGAGTTTTAGCTGTAACAATGGGATGTAAAAATAGACATCACATTGAAAATGTATGGTATTTGAAACTGTGTACATACGAGTAAGTGATGTTGGCTAATTAGAAATGAATTACCTTACTACCGCTAAATGCTTATACGGGTTGTAAAATAAAACACATACTATACAACACACACATAATATACAATATACAAAGAACCATGGCAGGATTTGTACAAAAAAAAGCAAGATGTTTAGAGAAGTTGAAATTCTAATTCTTACATTGTTGGGTACCTAAAGAGTATCTTCTGGCATTTACAATATTATTAAAACCTGCAAAAAAAAGTTGATAGTTTAACGATAAACTTATTATTATTGAACGAAACGGCAACTGACAGTAACAGTGACACTGACAGCCACCGTTTCGCAGTTCTTACATTGAAATTGCATCGTTTTATGGGAAATAATAACACAAATAATGCTTATTTTTTCCACACACTTATCACATCACTTATGTGCCAATTTTATAGATTCGTTAACATAGCTTGTCACTTTCTTTTTTTTATAATCACAAAATGGGCATCGAGATGAATCGAAAGAGTGTTATTTTCATTTCGTAATATTTTAATTATGCGGGGGTTTAAAAATATGGTAAGTATACCAATCTACTCCTGATAATGTATTCTTCACATTGGAAAATATTTTAAAGCCTCTAAATTACTTTTTTTTTCATACAAATGAATGTATGAATCTCGCCGTGATTCTTTGTAAACGATAAATTGTTATTATTATTGCTGCACTTAAAATTTAAACATTTCTAACCTTTTGAGAATATTTTAATGTTTATTTGTATTATTGTAATTTTTTTGCATATTTATTTTGCATGTTAAAATATTTGTATGTTTTAAGACAAAACATAGTGTACTATTTTATATGTGTGACCCATGTGTGACCTTTTTGTACCTATGTTTCACAAATAAACTTTTAATTTGAAAGCTGTTAACTATGCATAGGTCAAAAGCCCCATCAAAAGTAACATTGAGTAAAAATTATTGCTACACAACAATGATTTTTCACACTTCAAAATAAAAGTCGTGTCCTTTTATTTTTAGTGTGAAAAATCAATCTTGTGTATGTAGGCGTACAATGTAACATCAACATGCTAAACAGTGTGTGCATGCAACAACACAGGGGTCGTAAGTTTAGTTAAACATTTAAAACTTGTTTTCGTAAAAAAAATGTTGGTCTATGTAACACAATATGTTAAATTGCCTCGCCTTTTGTATCTTACCGAAAAAATATATAAGGTATTTCTAAATTTTCATCATCATCATCAGCCGGAAGACGTCCACTGTTGAACAAAGTCGTCCCCCATAAGGGGAGGGGATTTCCATAATTCCCACGCTTGGCAGGCGTCTTGGGGATCGCAGTGAGGTTGTTAAGTACATGGAAGCCGCTGCTGCCCGACTTACAGATTTTCCCCTAGTCCCGCCTTCTACGACATCCTCGGGATGATATGGGTGGGACTATTCTGAACCGGACACCCCACAAGACACATCTTTTCATTGGGAATCAATTTTTTCTTTCATTCTTTCCTATATTTTTTCGTTTCTTAGTGACACAATATGAAGTAGGTTTATACAGCACAAAGAAATCAAGTAGATAGGTAAACTTATTCATGTTTATTTTCTCAGCTTATGAATGTTTCGTAATGGAAATTGCAGAGATTTGCATCATATTAAGTAGTACTAAGACGGTATTAGGCATGTTTTTGGAAAGTAATATCTCAAGCCTTGTTTGTTATTATAAGGATTACGGATTACTTACGTTGAATATGAAGTACTTCAGAAAATATTCAGATTATTTTGATGAATGAATACAGTGCGACGCGTCGTGATAAATTACTCTTAAGATATGTACTGTTCATAAAATGTTTTGATGTGGATTGTTTTGAGATTCGCAGGTATAATAGGAGTGAGAAGGAGAGGAGGAAGTGGGTAGGAGTTTGGAGTCGCGCAACCACACCAATTTCCGATTTTTTTCAAACACCGATTCCCTATCCATTTGCATAAAATTTTAAGACCAAATATTAGTTGTTGCCAACAGGTTGGACGGGCCTTTCATGCAGCACTGGCAGGCCTTGCATGCACCTGTATATCAAGCTTGGGGCAGGTAAAAATGTAAAATATAATAATGATTCTGACATTTTTATTTATAATTTATTTTGTCAATTTTCTTTATTGTTATTTCTATTTTTATTTTATATTTGGATTTTTATTGGGATGTAATAACTTGGCATACTTTTGTTTCTCATAATTATATGTTCGCATAATATTATTTACGCATACTTTTTAAGCATAATTTCTCTAATCATAATAATAATTAAGCATAATATTTTAAAGCATAAAATGATATAAAATATATTTTTACCATAGTAACCAAACAAACATACATCATGCATGCAGCACACATGCAGCATGCACACAAGCATGCAGCAAGGATGCAGTATGCAAGCAAGAATGCAGCATGCAACGTGCAGCAGGCATGGTTTCTGTCACGGCTCCGGCGCTGCGGGGCTCCGGCGGTCCAGCGCGAGCTTATCGCCTCGCCCCTCCGCGCATACGCGGGCTTAGATTACACTCTAGGCGTAGGGCAGAGAAGACTACGTGGAGTCGGTTTTGCAGCGATTCGTTTCGGCCATCAAATTTTGTAGCACAACATATTGATTTTTTAAGACAATACTTTAGATGCAATAGATTTGCACAGAAACATTATGCGAAATAAATTTATGCCAAAACAAATTAGCCTTAAAGATTATTATGCCAACATAAACTGTATGCCAAAAAAAGAATATGGCAAAGTGTTATTATGGCAAAACAGTTATGCCAAAGTATATTAGGAAAAAGAACATTATGCGAAAAGAAGGGACCCCTAGCAACCCGCCCCGGCTTCGCACGGATTGTGTAATGCTTGATTTGTTCCGACATCTTCAACAGTCATAGTCATATTTTAATAAATAGACACAAAACAATATCAATTTATACGTATTACCGTATTACCCTTCCTGAACTTTACTCTATTCATTGATAAAAATCGCATTAAAATCCGCGCCGTAGTAAGATCTAAGCGTAGAGAGTGGTTCAACGCCTAGAAGTGACTTTGTTTTTTACTATGTAGAGTTGTATTAGTCTAAAGATTGGTACAGTCAACAGCAAAAGTAGATGATCAAAATCAGAAATTCAATACTAATGAACGGAGTTCACGTCAGAATTGTGTGGCGTCGAAGTGATTCGAAAGTATGTGTGTGACAATCACATACTTTTAATAAATAAACTAGTAATAAATTACATACATTTTGTGTTAGTAAATTAGTATTGAATTTCTGATTTTGATCATCTACTTTTGCTGTTGACCGTACCTATTAATAAGTATATATTTTTATGGGCCCCTGTTGCCTGAAGGAAATTACGAAATAAATAATTTTGTGTGTATGTAGAGATCTCTTTTAGATAACGTACAGGTTATCAATCAATTGACCTAATTTTCATTCCCCTGTCCCAGTCTTCAGTAGTTGTTTCATGCAAGAGTGAATGGTATTATCTGCCTAGCCTTTTCCCTTTTTGGCCCCCACTTTGTTGTGGTCGGTTTCCAGTCTAACCGAATGCAGCGGAATATCAGTGTTTTACATGGAGCGACTGCCTGTCTGACCTTCACAACCCAGTAACTGGGGAGCACGATATCTACCCCTTGGTAAGACTGGTTATCAGATTTTCTAGCTTCTGACTACTGACTACCTCTAACGACTGTCAAAGATCTACGAATGACAGCCGGGACCAACGGCTTTACGTGCTTTCCGAGGCACGGGGTATCGGTATGAAATGAATGGTCACCCAACCACAGATAGATCGCGGCAAGCGTAGCTTAACCATCATGACCGGTGAATGATAACGACTGAGAATACAGAAGAAATCTCAAAAAAATATCTTCTGTCTATTTTATTACACTTCGAAACAAGAGTTCAGAGCTTTCACTAAGTTAAGGAACCATTAAATGTTAAATCTCAAGAAAACTAACTACAAAAGAACACGTACATATAATTTCTAGAATGAAACTTTATCGTTAGTTTCAGGCACTAGAGTTTAATTGCCGTAAAAGCTTTTTGTCGTTCCACTAAAAAAGATGGCGTAATTATTAAATTGGCAACACATTTTTACGGGCGTGTGATTAATATTTTGCGCTGGCAAGCCCAACAGCTCTATTAACAATTTGCTAGATGAGGTAATTAATGGTAATAACAGTGTTCATATTGCCTTTGTATATAAGTGCCTTTGACTCAATTTGAATGCGAAATTAAATTGTCTGAGAGGTGATATTAAATGGGCAAGTAATTTCTATGTTTCTATTGATTGGGACATTGTTTTGCATAGTATTTGTAACACTTACAATAATTAAGCCAGCAATTATTAATTATTATTATTAATAACCCCAGGTTTATACCTGGCCTTATTATTGACATAAGTGTGATATCTGGCAACTTTCAAGTTTGTTGCTTCGCCTTTGTGTAAATGTTCTACATCTGACTGTGAATACGAACAATCTGCGCATCATATCTTATGGGAGTGTATTCTTTAACAGAAAGAACGCAATATTATGTTGGATAGTATACAGGCTACATCCGGAGCAGTTTATTATGCGGATCTTGTAGAAACTAGAACTAATTTCCGTGCGTTCAATCGATTTTGCCATACCTATTATTGGAATCAAATTTAATGTAACAGCTCACTTTTTCGGCCCATTAATTATGTCAATTATAATCCATGGTGCTTAGCAACTGGGCTTTTCCCAGTTGTAAACGTCCCTTTGTGCCTATTGGCCTAGTTCTGTTCTGTCTCCTGCTTGATTTGGAGGGAAGTGGAAAATATGTTTTTCTTACTCCTCCGCTGTTCTTTCTGATTAATTTCGTTGCAGGATCCAAGACAGTTGAATCGTTTATAGACTCTGGGACTCGTCGAGCTTCATTGCTCTGGCGCTTTTCTGGTGGTCGCCAGTGTTGATTCTGGCTTACAGGAGTTGCTGGTTTGGGAATAGTGTGGCGGGCTTGTCTCATAAGTCTGAAATCGCCAATCCGCCTTTTGCAAGCGTTGTGAGCAACGCTCGTGCCTTCTCTGTATGAGAAGAGGGCTTTGTCCTGTAGTGGGACAATTATTATAGGCTGGTATTATCATTATACAACCAGACCCCACCAGAGAATGGGCAGCAGCGTTCTCTGTGCCTTTGTAACAACCATTCTGCGATCGCCAACCTGCCTGCCAAGCGTGGCTGGCGATTATGGCACAACCCCCCCTTTGGGGGAAGCCTATGTCTAGCAGTGGACGTCTCACGGCTGAAATGATGATGATGATGATGATTATCATTATAAAATAGTATTATTTTGTAATACTTTGTGAATACTCTAATTGTTGGGGTCGCTCCCCCTGATACCCACTTGTTGCGGTCTTGAGTATAGTCATGTCCTTGGAGATGGTCCTAGTCCACGTGTAATTACGTAATTCCTGTATTTATACAAAATACTGTAATCATTTGTTTTAAAAGAGTAAGTGAGTATCTTGCTCATTTTTAGGGTTCCGTACCTCAAAAGGAAAAAACGGAACCTTTATAGGATCACTTCGTTGTCCGTTTGTCGGTTGGTCTGTCAAGACCCTTTTCTCAGGAACCTGTAGAGAGATTCCGCTACAGGTTCCTGAGAAAAAAAATGGAAATAATATCAAATACTCAAATCTGCAATCTCTCGGAGCAGAGAAAAGATCAAACTTCTAAGTCAACGCAATCGGCACAAATTGAGCAAAAACGACCATAAAGAGATCTTTATGGTCGTTTTAGGTCCATTTATGCCGATTTGACACTCGAAAGGGAATAGGATACTTCCCGTTGACCTAGAATCATGAAATTATGCACGAAGCGATGTCATGAAGCACAAGTAAAGAAAAAAATCCGAATTATAGTTTTGTACGAAACCCTCGGTGCGCAAGTCCGACTCGCACATGACCGACTTTTCTTCATATGAAATTAACTTTTAGAGGGGGCATGTAGATTAAATTTTTCTTTAGACGCTCAAAAGCGTATATAAGAAAATCTTGTTTCTAGTGCACAATCTCATATCCTATTTGCTATAACTCAGGGTAAGTTCGAATAGGTATAGTACGCAAAATACGCGCTTAGACGTGGAGTTGCAGGCACCAACTCGTCATACTACTATTACTAAGATCAAATAGAAATTACTTGTCCAAACCAAACTGCTTTGATCTTCTTCTATACTCCACAATAAGATTAGACTTTTAAACAAACATTTTTTACAGTCCCTTCAACCGATTTAGACTTCTATTCCGTAGGCTTAAGGATGACATTAGAGGTAAAAAAGTGGTTACAATAACAACTGTTTACTGCAGCTGCCATTTGTCATGCCACCAACGCAATATAAGTCAAAATCGGTTGAACGGACGGTAAAAAAGGTTTGTGTATATTTCTAATCTCATTGTGAATGGAGTATAAGTCACAGCCAGTATTACCTAAGGTAATCTATAAAACCTGCCTAATATTAGGCCACTGTAGGTAGAAGGTTTCTTCTCAAGACATGATTGAACACCCCGCTCGCTCAAGGTGAATTGCCGATTGCAGACTTGTATCTATACTAATATTATAAAGAGGTATTTGTTTGGAAGTTTGTATGTAGGGGGTAATCTCTGAAACTACTCATCCTATTTCAAAAATTCTTTCACCAATAGGAAGCTACGGTATCTCTGAGTATGTAGAAGATTACATTATCAAAAAAAAAAATAGAGATACTTGAGAAAATTCACGCGGATGTAGTCGCGGGCAATCTGGTCTCCTGGTACATAAGTGACCCTATGTACCAGGAGACCAGAAAATAATAGGTAAAATTTGTTTGTCAGTTTGTAAAAATTCACGAGAACGAAGTCGTGGGTAAAGTGCTAGTTAATTATATAAGTCCAGGTTTCCTCATGTAGTTCTTCATCGATGTCAACGATGTCCAAGTTTACTGAATTGAAAAAGTCACTTGCCTTAAGTACTGGGCCATTAATGTTTAAATTAGTACCTATTCCTAAGCTGGCAGTAAAATGAAAAGTCCATTAGTTATTTTATAAAGTCACCTGAAGGAGTGTTTTCGCAATTTGACCTAATTGAATCATTTGTGAAGGCGAAAGTAATCAAAATCATAATTATATAAAATATCTATTTGGATATATAAAATATCCAAATTAAACTGGTTTCTAATGAATGAAAGGTAATTTAATCTAGTTTGATTTCTATACTAAAATTTGAGGAAAAGAAAATTAAATTAACTATTGAGCAATGAGATTTTGAATTATGAAAATAAAAGTTCAATTTACTGGCTTGTTGAATAAACAGAGGGTCTAACACGAATGTGTGAAGTTTCGCGCATAGTAAACCAAAACAATAAATGCATCAATTATTTATTTCGTTTACATATACATATTGCCAGAAAGTCTGACAACCAGTCTTACCAAGGGGTATCGTGTTACCCAGTAACTGGGTTGTGGAGGCCAGATAGGCAGTAGCTCCATGTAAAACACTGGTATTCAGCTGCATCCGGTTAGACTGGAAGCCGACCCCAATATACTTAGTTGGAATAATGCTAGGCAAAAGATGACATACACATATTGGCGTTGGAGATCTCCTTTTAAGCAAAGAGTTTCTTGTGTTAGGAGACTGCACTTCCACTTAAGTATTAGCTGGGCTGATAACATGGATATACGATATGCAAATAATGCAAAAACAAAGTAGTTCTTTTAAGTAATTTTCTTTTTTCCAGCCTGAATTTTCAAAGACCTCTTTACTCTCCTTCCAATTCTCTCTATCAAGGGCTAAAAATTAAGAATTAAAAAATACCTAAGCAAAGTAAAAAAATACAGGGTATACAGACAAGAGAGCGCGCTTTTGTATCAAGTGTGAGATTAGGGATGTGTGCTAAGCGTGAGGGCGTGAAGTAGGTATTGTATGCGAATTAATTTATAATATTTATTTAGTGTAAGCATTTTATGCATATCGATAAACAACACTAATTGTGCTTATCGTATCACGATTCTTATTATGTTTCCTTTATTTATGAAATTACTATGCGAACACACGTACGAAGTAAATGTACAGAATTTTCCTTACTCACATAAGTTAACCCACTCAAAACAAAATATGGGTAATACCTTTTGCAGAACTTACAGAATTTTAACAGTCATTGTTCGTACACAAATAAGTACTCACGTAAAGTATTTTTACTTACGTTTCCGGGGACCAATAATTGGAGCGCTTTACCTTTTTGCACGTTGTTGTTTTGGATATGAAATATATGTAAATTGAATCAGTTTTTCCATCGTTGAATGCAAATTGTTATGTTCAGCAAAAGTGTTTGCTTGGAGGACGCGATAAGTTTACCTAGTTGCAGTCACTTGATATTGCGACGTTAAACCGCTTATTGTAATGCTGTGTGGCTTCGAAAAGCATTTTCACGTTCTGAAATGTGTGCTTGAATTGAATTCTGATGCTCGGTTTAGTCTATTTTCAAATGGCAGCTTTGTACACGGTGTCAGGCTTGGTGGGCAGTGGTTTGTGCAAATCGAAGGTTTAAATGTAAAACGTTTGTAAGTGAAATGCATGTTGAGGCATTGTATTGCTGCTGGCATGATGTGTTCTGGTTTGAATACCACGATTTATACCCAGTTGGGTTTGCTTCTAATACACACAGCTAATATCTAAACACATTAGTTTAACATTTCGTGTACCATAATTACAGGCACAATTAAAAAGCTATTGTGTCTCGTGTGGATCCTCGTTTCAGGCAATAATTCGAATTTTAATGTAAGGGTCGTTTAGAGCAGCCCTGCCCCTAACCACTATCTTACTGTGTAGACATGGACTCGAGGCTTCGGCGTTACGAGACTCAAGATGCGCAGTGCATTTTCCGTAAGATATGCGTCCACCCACAGATCTGACTAAGCTCACGACAAACCTACTCTCCGTTTCTTATCATCGTAGCGCTCATTAAAACAATCACGAATAAGAGTAGTTATAACATTACAGTAATTAAACAGTACCTAAGTAATTTTAAGTAAACGCACAATCAAAACAAGATAAAATATATCAATTGATTGATTTAAATTGATATATTTTACTTGTAACATTTTCTCTTGCTGTGGTTGTGCGTTTTGTTTGTGCAGAACACACTGTTTAGCTTTATAATTTTAATAACAATTGAAAGGCTTTTTTCGATAACACAGCATAATTCATCGAAGGCCAGGCCACATCAAAACAGTGTTATTTTTGCATAAAATGCTATTCAAATCCCAATAGTGGTTTTCATTTAATGATGCAAACTGTTTGTTTAATAATCATAAAAGGTTTTGTGGCAGGTGAAGCCGCTTTTAGCTAAATGCTTAAATGGAAAATTGTTAAGCTCAGTGACAAATAAAATATATCTGTACTAGGAATACTTAATTTTGTAAAAGCTTCTATTTCGTTTGCTTTTGCTTTTGCACTTAATTTTTTAAAATATCGATGGTAAGTATGCTTTTGGCTTGTGACTTTTTATTCCGCGGTTATTGAGAAAGTACTATGGGGAGTTTCTTGATAACGCACTCTATACAAAAGTCAACACAAAACATTTTTTTTTATTTCAAACCATTAAAACGTACTTTAGAACGTCATTTACATAAATAACAATCTACTGACCCCTTTCTAAGAGGTGGGTGCACTGCTTGATTTCGAATGTCATATACCCAAAGGCGATGGCTAATTTCTCAAAATTTTTTTACATAGAACAAGGGTACTAAATGTCTAGGTTTGTGGTTCTCTAGTCAGTTTTCCGTACCTGTCGATTTTGCGTAATGTATCATTTTTAAATAAAGTTTTTTGACGGGAAACTGATTCATCACAAGCCTACTCAGACTTTCTGGAATCTGACTACCAATAATGACTACGAGTATCAATCAGAGATCTACGAATGACAGCCTGCAGGGGTCCACGGCTTTACATGCTTTCTGGAGCACGGATGGCCGAACTATTCTCGAAGTATTGAAAAATACCGCGGTGAATCGAACATAAATATTTCAAATCTCGAACCACGTAAGTTTTCTAAATCGCACACCGTCTCACGATGCAGACAGACACCACACAGTACCACCACCACCAGCACCTATACATTCGTATCTCCACATTCGTTTTTGTTGGTGCAAGAAACATGCTGTACATCAATATGGCTCTTCTTTACTAAGTCTCCCGTAAAACGCGCTCTTTATTATTTTTTTTCGATAGAATTCCGCTTTTCGGAGAACGAGAATAAAATGATTTGTTGTCAGAGTAAATAAAGCGCAATAACCTTGCAGATAGAATAAAGGGGATAACGCGGAAAAAATCGCGAGCAAAGTAATAATATAAAATACTATACTAACGTGAATATACTTACGATTCCCATTACATTTTTCATCTTAACTGTTATTAACCAATATAAAGCCGTGTGGTGCCGGCCGCAAATAGCACCACCCCATTTCTACCCGTGGGTGTCGTAGAAAGCGATAAAGGGATATTGACCAGAGGGTGGGCAGCAGCGTCCTTCTGAGTACCATAATACCTACTGCGATCGCCAAAATGCATCGCCCAAGCACGGCGATTACGGCTGAACCTCCCCTTTGGGGAGACCCATGCCCAGCAGTAGGCGTTTAAAGGTTGACATGACGTGATGAACCAATATTTTAAAGAGAAAAGATTTGATTTTTGAATGTTTGTTTGTAATGGATAAACTCAAAAAATACTTACTTAATCGATTTTAAAAATTCTTTCACTAATTTATAGCAACGTTATTCCTGAGTGATACAGGCTATATTTTATTATCATTATCACCACGGATGCTCAAAATGGATTGTCGATTTCGGACTTATATCTATTAATTATAAGTCTAGGTCCATCAATCGTTGTATGATTTAAATTAATTACTAACCAGCATCAAAAATATAATCCGTAAGAAATATATAACCTCTCTTAATCTACGACCAACTTCAAGTTCGCACCTGGTAAAAGTTGAGCTGAAATATTCAGTCCCAATCAACACGGCCGTGCCGTACTGCGATGTGGAAAAAAGTTAGAATATTTTACTGCGCTTCACTAAATTGTAATTCTAATCTGCTGAATGTTATTACGGGGAGTTATTGTTATGGTTCTGCAGATAGGATGCCGAAATGAGCACAGTCTTATGTGTTTCTTTTTTTGGTATGTCATTTCGCATGTTAACCTAGGAAGTTGTTGGCTGCTTAACCGGACTTTCCTGTGGTACCTTAGTGGTAATTTAAGGTCTCCAGCCAGGGCAATAAACCTCCGGTCCTCGGCTTAGGGCGACGCTGGGGCAGGACAGCAAAGGGACAGGATTGATCGGATCTTTCTTATGCAGGTGTCGCTACTAATGCATAAATATCTCAAATCAAATCAAATCATTTTTATTTCTGCAACCTAGGTAGTACTGTTCTTAAATTAAAGTTCATAGGGTCGCTGTGTTATGCCAAGAGGCGTACAAATATGGTTACATGCGAAATAAGCAATAAAAAATATTAATCATGCGCTAGGACTACACAAATTATTTGGTAGGTAGGTATGTCAAAATTAATAGCATAATGATCAGTTACTAAATGAAAGCAAAAATGATAATGTCCCAATAAGGAGTACTTTCAACAGTCAAAAAATAATAAATAACTATAAATTCAATTAGTCACATAGGTAAGTATGTCAAAATTAATAGCATGATGATCATTTACTAAATGAAAGCAAAAATGATAATGTCACAATAAGGAGTACTTTCAACAGTCAAAAAATAATAAATAACTATAAATTCAATTAGTCACATAGGTAAGTACCTATGTCAAAATTAATAGCATGATGATCATTTACTAAATGAAAGCAAAAATGATAATGTCACAATAAGGAGTACTTTCAACAGTCAAATAAGAATAAATAATAACCAATCAATTAGTCAATAATTCGGCTACGGTGACAGTTTCTGTCCAAAAAGTAACGAGTGTGTGTGTAAGTGTATTTTGGCACTGAATGCACGTGCATAGTGAGGACACGTCAGAATACCAATGAGGTAGTGATATTGTGTATTGGTGGGTGGTTTGCTTTTAAGGTTATCTCGCTTGCTATCGAGATGGTGGTTTCTTCTTCATACATCATATAAACATAGTACGCCTACTGTCATAAGTGCTTCTCCAATGGGTTTATTGAGCTATGCACAACTTTAATATTGTTTTTAAGATGATTGTGTTTAGACACTTATCAATCTAATGAATCAATTACGTAAAAGGTTTTTTTTTTTTAATGTTGGCCCACACTGTTAATTACTCCTGTGTCGTGGGTGCGTTCACAAACATATAAACTCACATTCACAAACAGCCAGACCCGGAACAACTATCTGTAGGCTATACAAATATTTGTTCCGTGCAGGAATCGAACCCGCGACACGCATCGCAGCAGTCGATCGCCCAACCACTGGGTCAACCGTGTCGTCACTCAATTGAAAATGCCAAACGTCTTAAATTACTATCCAGAAATTACAGTTCAATGTAGGTACGTCTACGTACGTACGTCGTTAATCAGCGTTCATATGTAACAATTAAGTTATCAGTTTCGCATAAAATATTTTATTCAAAATCTCGTACAGATAATGTTATTATAATTATCTTTTTGAAATTATTATTTAACTGGAAACTAATTAACCACAAGCAAAAATCTGAGTGTTTTGATCCTATCCGAAAAAAATCATCAGGCATAATTTACTTTTTGATCAAAATATAAAATAGACAAAAAAATGTTTGGAACGTTTCTTTGGGAAAGTTCTCCTAAACAAATCTCCATTTTCGACACACACGACATACACGAGAACCGGTCGTGACCCAGTATTTACGAAACCAAACACAATGCAAATATCGGTATAAGTACCGGTTTCTGTAGCTGTAATTCGTTTGCGGTAATCAGGTTCTCCATTAATTTATGTCACGCAATTTCAGAGCGTGACATTTCTCCACATTTTCCTACACACACATTGAATGAAGCTGCCGCCCCATGTTTAAAATGGTTATATTCAGGTGCACCTGTCTGTAGCAGGAACGAAAGCCTTAGAAGTTTGGTGCTGGTGGTTGAACTGTGGCTGGATACAATTCGAAGTGTTAAAAACATAATTGATCCATCGTAACGTACTGTTTATCCTGTATATCTACATCTTTCTTTCTTTCAATTTTAAATGTTAAAATGTTATTGTTATATGGAGAATTTTATTTTGTTTTAATGTTGAAGTGTGATTTTTATTCCTTTATAAATGATTGATTTTTGAAATTATTTAGTGGGACCAATGGGACTAAAAAAATAATTAATAAATTATTCCCGTTCGTCCCATCAACAAAATTAGTGGGACGATCGGGATCAAAAATAACAAATTCCCGTTCGTCCCACGACGGGGACGAAGTCGATGGGACGAACGGGAACAAACCCTAGAAACCACCAAAGGCAGACGCTTTATAGTGTCTGGCTGAAGTTATGTTGTTTTTATATTCCACTGTCAAAATTAATTTTATTTTTAGACATTTAATTTGTTGGCTTAGTTGTTGATTTTGTTGTGCATGTTGTGATCTGCTGCTATTGAAGGAGTACACCCACGTAAGACTTGGGTAATAGTGGGGTATTAACAATATGTAATGTAGTGCAGTATATCTTTTGTTGGAGTTTCTAAAATCTTTACATAAGTAGTATTAAACAATGTCGCTCTCCGCCGTTTGTATGCTTATATCTTTTAAACTCCGCGACGTATTTTAATGCATCATCATCATTCATCATTTCAGTCGAAAGACGTCCACTGATGGACATAGGCCTCCCCCAAGAAATGGGGGGGGGGTTTTGCCATAATCACCACGCTTTGCAGGCGGGTTGGCGATCGCAGTATGGTTCTTACAAAGGCACAGAGAAGGCTGCTGCCCATTCTCTGGTAAGTCCCTTAGTCGCCTCTTACGACACCCACGGGAAGATATGGGATGGTACTATTACACGTCCGACACCATACGGACGATGGTATTTTAATGCGGTTCTCATCAATAGATAGAGTGATTCAATAGGAAGGTTTATACGTATGGTTGGATTTACATTGCACCCGTGCGAAGCCGGGGCGGATCGCTAGTAAATTAATAAAAAAGTTATGGCCTGGATTTGCCGCCTCACTTGAACATAGGTAAGTAAGATACCTTTTATACCTGACACTTGAAAAGGGACCCGATATTAAAACTACCAAGTTAACAAGTATGCCTTCTTAAAAACATATTCCTCTTTCTATCCTCAAAATTGCAGTCATGTTAAAGTAAATCTGAAATCGTGGACATCATGCCAACCTTGACGAATAGCTTTAATAGTTCATGATTTCAAGAAATGTAAGAGTACTTGTAAAATTCATGAATTAAGAACAAAACTTCTATAGTAGCATAGTATAAGTAGGTACTGCAAGTCGTCTTTGTACTAAGTTCTCCATTCGCTTAACTTCATAAACACAAATCATGTCAGTTTGTGTGTCAAATGTGTTCGGTACTCGAGACATACTAAATGAGGTTGTCAACTACAGTTCGGCTCTATTGTCTCTAATACTCGGCTTAGCTTAGCCTATGAAGATAAGGTGGGATTACGGGCAGTGAGAAATTATTGAAATGCGAGCAGGAAAGAATACATACTTCTGTGAGTTTTTTTTGCGATTGTTTACTTTGTGCTTGAGTATGAAAGTATTTCAGGTTTTATTAATTTATAAACAATATTAGTTAGTTCTTCTACCGGCAAGTAACAACACATTATACTGAAAGAAAAATTGAAAATTGAAAGTTAAGTTCGCAATTTTATAAAAAGTTAAAAGATTGGAGCAATTACGGCTCCGCTTTTCGCCTACAACACAACCTTGGTACTACAGAGGTCTACTCGCTGTAGAAATTAAATTGCATGGATCAATTAAGGCCTTGATGAAGTCGCGGTTCTAGAAAAGGTTCTAGAATCAATCATGAAGTGTTTGTGGTCGACAAAGTAAGTACCCACTTATAACGAGTTCAGTGTAAACAAACATTTGATGTTTAGACATCCTAGCGCACGAGCGTCAGACGCGTTTACTTTATTTCAAAAGATCGTTTCTCTTTTTTTAGAACTAAAAAAAAAAAATTGTGAGTATTTCAATTCTGCGGCAATGAGGAAATGTATGGTCAAGGTTATTTGGTCAGGGAAGCGCCTTAAGATGGACCATTGTGCGTGAGCCATGGCGGCCATTATTCCAACCAGTCCACCTACCTCCAGAAGCAGATCAGTCTTCCCAGTCTCCTCAGGGCATCCACAAGGGAATTTGGTGTACCAAGGGTTTCCATGCGGATTTGGGTGACGCCGGTGCACTCAAGGAGTACATGCGCCAACATTTCCTCCGCCTCCACGTACGCTCTGCACAGAGGACTGTAAGTGATACCTAAGGTATGAAAGTGCTTGTTCAGTGAGCAGTGCCCGGTGATGGCCCCTGCCACCAGTCGCAAACTATCTCTGTCCAGGTGCAGAGGGTGCTTGGTCAGCTTTGTATCCAGGGATGGCATAGCCTCCTTGGATTGGCTGTACCCTGGTTTCGAGGTCCACGGTTTTTCCTCTTGTGTAGTTTTTTAACCAACTTCTTAACTGTTTGAACGGAATGGGCACAATGGGTTCGGGTCCGAAGGCTTATGTGCTAGAACCCTTCCTCCGAACACGTTCTAGTGCATTATGACATTCTAGTATTAGTCTTGTGCTGCTTGGATAACGCCTACACATTCTGCTTGGTAGACAGTGTTGTACATTCCTAAGGGCCTGGATATTTTAATATTTCGGTCGTCAGGGAAGACTCCGACTCCAGTAGCGGGGTTAGTTTTTGATCCATCGGTGTAGATCCTTAGCTCATTCGGGCCTCAGTAGTCAGACAGCTCCGCGGTGAGCTCTATGTTGTAGTATCTTTGGAAGCAGTGTATTTTCAGGGTTCTATCATTGGGTGATGCTATCATCGGCTGTCGTTTGATTGCATCCTCCTTTATCCATGTATGTTTAATCCTGGAATCTTTTCTTAGGTTTATAGTATATGCTATACATATGCTATATTTACTTTTTTTATGCATGCAATCATTTTTCTCAATTGATGTTTACATTTTATAATACTTATTTTTATAGGATTCTTGGAATCTTTTATTACTTAATATACAACATGATTTTTTAGTCACGTTCCAAATTCTCAGGGTGATAGTACCCATGAAATTGAATAACTTTCTCCAAAAAACATGGGTCGAAATATTAAAATCGGACTTCCCATACAAAATCAATAGTCAGCTGATCGATTTTGTATGGGAAGTCCGATTTTTTTTTTAATATTTCGACCCATGTTTTTTGGAGAAAGTTATTCAATTTCATGGGTACTATCACCCTGAGAAATTTGGAACGTGACTAAAAAATCATCTTGTATATAACTGAAAATACTTACCTATTTTCCATCGAGCATAAAGACTGTGTGTCTGTTAATTAAATATATTATATGTAGTTTCTTTTTATAAATCTGGAAAATAAATAATGTTTGTTGTGATACGTTTTCTAATGACAGTTGTCAACCTTGACAATTGTCAGTAATTCTTTTGAATTCGTTTTTGGCATGTGTAACTCAAAACCTTCAAACTGATATATTTGTAGTCGCATATATGTGTGTATTGCTGTATTTTATACTAAACAGCTGGACACCCGCTAATGTATCTGGTGTTTTTAAAAATCCTTTACGCTCTAACCGAATAAATTAACTGGCAGAAATAAAATATTGAGCCTGGTCGGTACTAAATACCCCGCTATATGACGATACGGGCGTTCCAGAAGTAAAATTCATACTTGGAAAATAATATGAATTTCGGAAGAGCCGACTGGAAAGAAACCTGTCTAATGAGTCAGTCTAGATCTCGCTGTCCATTAAGTAACACGCTGAATTACTTAAAAGTTTACCGGTCCACAACCAAAAGTCGGTAACAGTCCTGAGTCGTGCCATCGAGCTGTCGCGTGCCTGCTGCTCCCAGGGCGGGTCCAACTGTTAGGATCCCCTGGAAACCTCCGTCCCAAAGCTAGGAGCCGGCCGCGGCAGTCTTATCTTCGGCCGATCCTGTTTCCCGGCCAGGCTGTGGAGCCTGGAAATCTCTGCCACTACTTAGTGCGTCTAGGTTAGTGTTTTTTATATCTCTGTTTTTATACTCATCGCATTCTTGAGAGCTATTAAATTTTAACGGACAAGTCTACTTTGCTTTTTATTATTACATAAAAGATAGCAGACCTGTTACAGGCTATGCTCGCTTTTGTGGTGATGTAGTCGGTGTGTTTTGCCCAGTTTATCTGTTTGTCCAAATAGATACCCAGGTATTTGGATTCAGTTAGTAAGCTTATGGGTGGTCCAAAAGAAGTGTGGTAATTATAGTCAGTAGTCAACTTCCTTTTCAGGGTTACCTATCATAAGGTCGAAAAATATTTGACCGAATTTCATTTCACCTAAAACTTTTCAACTATTATCGTTTCGTTTTTTTTTACTTCATCGAAGTCACGTCTGCCACTATATCAGTTGACCTATTATCAATTCGATTTTTTTCGTTATTCCGACGTTTCATTTGGTCGATAAACTTTTTACCGAAGTTAGACTTAGCCGAATAACATTTGTTCGAAGTATTATGATTCCAAACAGGCTCCGCCGGCCAGCCTCAGCCGCGGCGAGCCTTCAAACCGCCTGCTCCTCAGCTTGCGGGCCGCCCCACCCCACCGCGCCTACGCGGGCTTAAATTACACTCTAGGAGTAGGGCAGACAAGACTGCGTGAAGTCGGTTTTGCTGCGATTCGTTTTTGTCACTAAAATTTTGTAGCCTATTGATTTTTTATGACACTATTTTATTTTATATTGAGAATGCTACCAGGTAATTTTATATATAAAAACTAGCTGACCCGACAGACGTTGTCCTGTCCCGATCTACCTACTTACCTGCCTATTTACCTACACCTACCCTACACCTACCCTACACCTACCCTACACCTACCCTACACCTACCCTACACCTACCCTACACCTACCCTACACCTACCCTACACCTACCCTACACCTACCCTACACCTACCCTAGACCTACCCTACACCTACCCTACACCTACCCTACACCTACCCTACACCTACCCTACACCTACCCTACACCTACCCTACACCTACCCTACACCTACCCTACACCTACCCTACACCTACCCTACACCTACCCTACACCTACCCTACACCTACCCTACACCTACCCTACACCTACCCTACACCTACCCTACACCTACCCTACACCTACCCTACACCTACCCTACACCTACCCTACACCTACCCTACACCTACCCTACACCTACCCTACACCTACCCTACACCTACCCTACACCTACCCTACACCTACCCTACACCTACCCTACACCTACCCTACACCTACCCTACACCTACCCTACACCTACCCTACACCTACCCTACACCTACCCTACACCTACCCTACACCTACCCTACACCTACCCTACACCTACCCTACACCTACCCTACACCTACCCTACACCTACCCTACACCTACCCTACACCTACCCTACACCTACCCTACACCTACCCTACACCTACCCTACACCTACCCTACACCTACCCTACACCTACCCTACACCTACCCTACACCTACCCTACACCTACCCTACACCTACCCTACACCTACCCTACTACTACGACTACTACGACTCCACGACACACCACCAGGTAAGCCCTGAGGGAACTCCATAACCCCCTGTTCTACCCCCCTCGAGTTTGGACTCATCCTGCTCGGGATCCTGCGGCCAAGCCACACACACCAGGGGACACACCATCCCCCCCCCCCCTGCCGTCCCCGTAAGTAAACCCCCCAACACCCTTCACGCCCCTTTCCCAACGCGGGTCTGACCCCCCCCACCCAACCCCCCCATTCTCATCTTACAAGACATACCTTCCTACCCTTCCCCCCTCACCTCTCAACCCCCTCAACCCTCCTCACCCATAGTCATTTCAAAAGGACCCCCCCCGACCCCCCCCCCACCAATAGTCACTCATCGAGACCCCCCCGACCCCACCCCCTAACCCCCCCCTCACCTCCACACGAAACCTCCCGACCCCCCCCCCCCCTCCCGACCCCCCTCTCAGGGCTACTTCACCCCCCCGCAGTCTAACTCCGTAACCGTTGGAGCTAGGACGTCGAGTTTGGGCTCATTTGAAAGGGCAAGAGAAGATCTTCAAATTGGCCCCAACAGAATCCTTAAATTCGACACCACACTGACACAGCGATCCAGCGGCGCCTCGGAAATCCACTGAACACCATTCACACACAGAGTTCAGAACATCGAGCTCTGGGCAGTATCGGGCTCCTCACTGGACAGCAGAAGCAGAACATCAGCGGAAGCAGCAGTGAGTCCATTGTACATTAGAAAATAAGGAGAAAAAAAAAAAAAATAAAAAATAAAAAAAACAATCACTAACACTAAGTAATATTATACTCGCCGACCACCCAAACCTCAACATGTCATCCAGACAATCCGCAATCACATCCCGCAAATTGACCACGGAGTCACTCGGAACAGCCAACAAAGCCAGATCACTACGAGAGAAAGTGCTGAAAAACACGGCAAAATCGGTCGTGTCAGACAAGCCGGAGCGTCCACCGCAGGTGCCACAGGTGCCAAAGGCAGCGTCGGAACCGGACGTGACGGGCAGTGTGCCACCACCATCGGTGCCTGACACTCACACCGACTATAGTAGGAGAATCTCCGAAGTAGTCATCAACTGGGAACAGTGTGGCATCTCCCCCCCACGCCAGATCATCTCGGACGAGGAGAACTCGGAGGCCTCCTCCGTGAGCCAAACCGACTGCCCTGCTAGCGGACGGCCGAGCCTCCTTTACAGAACGCCGAAAAGGGGCACAGGGGTGGAGATGGACCTGGCCACTAGGGAAGCCAACAATCTCCTTCAGAAAGGCAAGGACGCCCTCGAAGCTGCGGGCAATATGAAGAGAGAATGTAAGACCACAGCCCATGAGTGCCTACAGGGATTGTATGAGACGGCTCTGTCACTGGCAGACTCGAGAGCACGTCATAAGTTCAACCTCGAGAAGGAGCGCTCTCGACATGCACAAGAGCTTGTGCGGGTCGAGAGAGCTCATACTAGAGAGCTTATGACGTTGAAAGTGGAACTCTCGCTCATGCGGACGGACGTCTCAGACACTAAAAAAGAGGCGAAAGGGATTCGAGAATGGCTCGGTCATGAGACCCTTGAAGCCTTCAAGGGCATCAAGGAGGCGAAAGATGAGGTCGTGAACGCGAGCCTAAAGAACTTGAAAGAGCACGAAAGGACGAGGCAGGAATGTGCAAGAGTCCCGGGTGATCCCAAGTGGGATTCAATGGGGGCCGGTCTTTCTCGCCTGGACACTAGCATAACCAGCATCTCCAACCAGCTGGACGTGCTCCGGAAGGCGCTAGAAAGGCTTAAAGAGGACCTCTCACAGACCAAAGACGCCGGAACTGACCTGAGTAGCCCAGAGCCACCCTTACTCGCGACCACCAGCTTCGAGGAGGAGATGGAGAGACTTCGCCATCAAATACAGGCCATCGCCAACAGGCCTGTGGAACTCCCACCTCCACCACCACAGTCACACACACACCTAAAAGAGCTTTTAAAACCCATTACAGAAAGACTGGAAATTGTCTCAGCAGACCTCCGCGCGCTGCGCGACAAGGAGCCACCAATCCAAGCACCCCCGGCCCTGAATCTGGAAGCAGAGCTCGCAGTCGGGGAGGTCAAGAAGACCCTCCAAAGCATTGAGAAGGGGGTAGCGGATCTGGGTAAAGCGGACAGACCGATCCAACAACAGCTGGGTCCCAAAACCTTTGCCCAGGTCGCCAGTACACCCAAACCCCCCAAGCCACCTACACAACCCAACCACACCCTGATCGTCTCGTCAACGAACCCCCGACATACCGGAGACAACGTCATCGAGAGGATCAGGACCGCCCTGGACCTGAAAACTAGCGGAGCCCGAGTCGACACGGTTCGGAAAGCGCGGAACCAGAAGGTCATCCTGAGATGTGCGACCAAGTCGGACCTAAATCTCATTAAGGGCCAAGTTCAGTCAAACGCAGAGCTTAAGGTTCAGGAGCCGAAACCTCAAAACCCTCTAGTCTGCATCAAGGGAGTGCTGTCCAGCTACAGCGACGGGGAGATCGTCGATCTCCTAAGAGCACAGAATAAACACCTTCTGCAGAACGTCGCTGTCGATGGACAGACCATAAAGGTGCGTTATAGGAAACGCGCGAGGAACCCCCACGAGTGCCATCCTGTGCTGGAGCTCTCCCCAGAGCTCTGGAAATGCTACACGCAGGTGCAAAAAGTCCACGTGGGCATCAAGCGATGCTCGATCGAAGACCAGTCCCCACTAGTCCAGTGCACAAAGTGCCTTGGATATGGACACAACAAGTCCATATGCAAGGCCGCTAAAGAAGTCTGCAGCCACTGCAGTGGAGCACATAATGTGAAGGACTGCCTCACTCGAATCGACGGCAAACAGCCCACGTGCATAAACTGCGAGGCAGCACACAGGACGGGCAGCGACCTGACACACACAGCGCTCAGCGAAGACTGCCAGGAACGCCAAAAATGGGATGGCATAGCAAGATCGCGCGTTTCCTATTGCTAAAGGCGACCAAGACGATATAACAACCACACCAGTCACTCCTCAAAACGCATCAAGATCGACAGCACGATTGCACTTCATCCAGATCAATCTTCAGCGCTCCAAGCTGGCCACAGAAGAACTTCACCTGGTTGCTCGGACAAAGGGAATTTCAGTAGCACTTGTTCAAGAACCCTATGTAGGTAGAACAGGTGTGATGAAACAAAGCCCTGGCACGCAATCCAGTGCAGTCTGAACCGCCAAAAACCAGTTAAGGCGGCGATCGTTGTTTTCGGAGACAACCTGGAGGTCATCCACGATCCCCAGCTTGTGACCGAGAACATCGCTGCCGTCCTGCTGAAGGCGGGTCAGCTCAGCTTTGGGGTGGTATCTGTCTACTTTGAGGGTGACCAAGACATAGAACCCTACCTTACCGCAACACAAGACACTATCCACAAATTACACACAAGCAACACTCTCGTGGGAGGTGACATCAACGCCTGGAGCCAGTGGTGGGGAAGTGTTTCCGAAAACCATCGCGGGGCAGCGTATAATTCATTCCTCAACGAGAGAGATCTCCAGATCCTAAACACGGGCCAAACACCGACTTTCGAGACCTACAGAGGAGACAGATGGTGCACGAGCGCCGTTGACGTGACGGCATGCAGTCTGTCGCTGCTGGGGAAGGTCGAGGAGTGGCGGGTAGAAAGGAGTCTAATAACTTCAGACCACAATGCAATAACTTTCTCGATGCGCCTAGAAAAGGTCTTAGAACCCACAAAAGTGTTCTTCCCCAAAGTCCTAGCGGCGAAAAGGACACTCAAAGACGCCGTCCTGACACCGGTCCACATTCAGATCTTAACTGGACACGGAGGATTCTCAGCGTATCTCCACCGATTCCACCTGAAGGACAGTCCATCGTGCGTCTGTGATCCCAGCCGCGATGAAACAGTCTGGCACCTACTCTTCGAATGTCCAAGGTTTTGCAACGACAGAATGGAGCTGGAACAAAAGATTGACACCCAGCTTAGCCAGTCCACACTCCACACCATCATGGAGAGACCGACTACCAGGAATCCATTCTTGGCATTCGCGAGTAAAATCGCCACAGTTGCAGCAAGGGCCAACAAAACCGACGCAACTCCACGAAGTCGAGACCGACCACCATCTGTACAAACACAAGCAAATCTCGCCACTACACTACCAACGACAACCACAGCAATGACAACACCAACAACTGCAACAAACAACACACAAACAACAACGACACAAAATACAACCACGACAATACCACCAACGACAACCACAACAATGACAACACCAACAACTGTAACAACAAACACGCAAACAACAACGACACAAAACACAACTACGACAACACCACCAACACCACCAACAACAACAACGACACAAAACACAACCACGGCAACACCATCAACAACAACAACGGACACACAAACAATAACTTCACAGAACGCAACACGAACGTCACCCATAACAACAATACAAATCACACACGTCAACACCAACATACAGCCACCACCAGCGGCAGTAGCAGCAGCAGCAGAAGCCAGCCCACAGTCGGCTCCCAACACCATGCCCGTCACGCAGCTCCTGGCATGCGGAGGAAGCGGAACACCAGGCATCAGATTGCGACATGTCGCTCTGTTCATGAACAGGGAAACAGAGGAGCTGGGCATAAGCTTCTGCATAGGCTCAAGCCGAGCCAGAGCCCGTATAGCCATATCACCAGGCCTCGCAGCCCTGATCAACGGGAGTACCACCAAATCGAGCATGAAAGGCAGCAGGTACGCAGCGCTGCCTCAGGTGGAAATAGCCTCTCACCGATGCCGTCTAATGCGATCTAAAGGGAAAACAATCGCACTATTCGAGTGGAGAGAGGAAACGCCATTCGCACAAGCGAGCTCACTACTCCAAAAGATCAGGGAGGTGGGAGGACACATGGCAGTCACAGCCCGCACCATAAGTGTCGACGCAATGGCGATCGGATGGGATAGAGGAGACGTCGCAGACCGCTTCGGCTGTTTGAAAGCCTCAGAACATCACGAGGTGATCGTCTACGAGGACAGAGGGGAAACTCTGAGTTTCCTCAAAGCCCCACGAGAGCCAACAGCCACAACGACGAGCCCCACGACAAGTCCGATTACCCAAAGCGGATCAGAACGGGCCCAGCAAAAGGCAGCTGCCGAAAAAGCTGCAAAGGAGCAGGCCAAATCCACCAGCCCGGAGGACAAAGCCCGGTCGAGGAGTCGCCTAAAAGCAATCGGTACTTTCCTCACCGCACTGCTCCCAAGCATCAGCCGCGCATCACCATCTGCAAGGCAGGAAACAGCTGTGGAAAGGTTCTTTCAAAGATCACCCAAAGAACCGGAACCAAAAAGACCCACACCCACAAGAGCCGACAAAGGGCAAGTCAGCCCGCCGACCCTCGCAGTGAACTTGGGCACCACGGACCACGTGAAGAGCGCCTTCCTCGAGTACGTGGCAATTGTGAGAGCGACCAAACAGGTTAATCTCATGACATGCAGCAAAATCTGGCAGACTTTTCAACGCAACACAGAGGGTCTGCTTAGAGTACTACTCGAGGAAGCCGAGGCAGCCGTATACGACAACGCCACGTCCCAAGTTGTTGCTGGGGAAATGACGGGGTCGTACATGGCAGCCTACAGCGGCACTAAAAACTGTTTCGTGACCCTGGACGAGGAAGAAACGGAGCGCAAGGGGAAAGTTACATTCCACACTCCAAAGGACGACCCGGTAGTGGTTACCGCCAAATGTACCAAGATCATGCTGGACGACAAGATCCTCGAAATGACACAGTCTATTTCGGGGACCTCAGACACCCCGGCATCGCTGGAACATTGGACGGTACCCAGTATCAGGTGGGTAAACGGAGTTCCAGGTTGCGGCAAGACAACGTGGGTGGTGAAACACTTCGACGATGAGAAGGACGTCGTTGCCACCACGACAACCGAAGCTGCCAAAGATCTCAGAGAGAAGTTAGCGCACCGCTTAGGAGATCGAGTGAAGACAAAGGTGCGCACTATGGCCTCAATCTTAGCCAACGGGTTCAAAGAGAAAGAGAAATGCTACCGCCTCACGGTAGACGAAGCACTCATGAACCACTTTGGGGCCATTGTCATGGCAGTCAAGTTGTCTGGAGCGAGCGAGGTGGTTCTCATCGGAGACGTGAACCAGTTACCATTTTTGGACAGAGAGAACCTATTTGAACTAAGGTATACCCGTCCGAACCTGGTGGCAGGCATCACCCAGGAGTTGCTTTGCACACACCGCAACCCGATGGATGTAGCGTTTGCACTGAGCGAGATATACTCCGGTATATACTCCTCCAAGTCGTCGCTGTCGCAGGTCCACTCCCTGAAGGTGAAAGGTTACACGGGAGCGCAAATACCAAGCACCGCCGAAAACACCCTATTCTTGGTTCATACGCAAGAGGAGAAATCCTCCCTTATGAGCCAGGGGTATGGGTCCGGTGAAGGATCGCGCACGTTGACCATACACGAGGCTCAGGGGTTGACCTACGACAGCGTAATTATCATCAACACCAAGTCCAGGAGGCTTCAGATCCACGACAGCATCTCTCACGCGGTAGTGGCGGTGTCCAGGCATACAGCCAGTTGCGTCTACTACACCGACGACGCCGATGACGCCACGGGCCGATTTGCGAAGAGAGCGATGGATGCGCCGACTAAAACGGTCGTCGACTACAACCTAAAGACGGCCATGCAGCACCGAGACGCAGCTGTTGTGGAAGCTCTGCTCAGGCTAGCGAAGTCCCTGGTTAGCAAACCTCAACACACCTAACCTACCCATACTAACCTAATCCCCATCCAAACTCCCTCACACCATAATTGACAAACCCAAATCTGTGTGAAAATGTAAAACTGCATGGCATAGTGAGTCTGTCATACTCACGTAAATGTCCCTCCGATGGCGGCGGTGCATATCCGGCCGTTAAGTTCCCTTAAATATGGTTGAGCTAAGCGGCGCGGATGTGAACGTCACGTCCGAGAACGGATGCCGTCGGTGGGGGCTGGTCGGCTCACTCTGCCATGTAGTTAAACGGAATAAACATTGCATGTAAAAATGTAGAATATAACACCAACACCACTACATGACACTAAAATAATATAAGTAGGTATTTTAATTAAAATTATTTTATAATTTATAAAAATTATTAATAAATTATTAAAAAATTATTAAAAATTATTATTTTATAAAAAAAAAAAAAAAACCCCTACCCTAACCCTTAACATTTGGATGGGGGATGAAAAAGGGGTGAAAAAAGGGGATGAAAAATAGATGTTGGCCTATTCTCAGACCTACCCAATATGCACAAAAAATTTCATCAGAATCGGTCAAGCCGTTTCGGAGCAGTTCGGGAACGAAAACTGACACGAGAATTTTATATATTAGATCTTCTGTGCGTGTGTATCAAAGTGAACTCCTCCTAAACGGCTGGACCGATTTTGATGAAATGTTTTGTGTGTGTTCCAGTGGATTTGTGAATGGTTTAGATTCACAATTGGACCCGATAGGTGGCGTTGTAGTTCTAGAACTTGTTTTTATTTTCAGGCAGGACAACGTCTGCCGGGCCCGCTAGTATTCTGTAAAATGTTATTTCGGTGTGGTGAAAATATGGCAAATAAATCATTTGGCAAATGAAAAAAGTTCAAAAGAGGCTTCGGCCAATAGCAAAAAGTTAATTTGTAAATCGACGAAAAATAGTTCGGTAAAATAATACGTATGACACATGATACTTCGATGATATAAAAATATGTCAAATAATGCATATAGCAAAAAAGACATCGGTCAATAGTTTTCGGTAAAATGAAATTCGGAAAAAAACATTTCGGAAAAGTGATCGGTTCCCCCTTTTCAGTGTGGATAGGAAGAGTTGGGTTTTGGTAGGGTTCACTGCTAATTTAAATTCCTTGCACCGGTCCTCTACTATCTTCAAGGCTTGACGCATAAGGTTGCATAGTGTGTTTTCATGTGTGTCGTTTACTATTATTGTTATATCATCTGCGTAGCGTGAAATTGCCGCTGTCATTTAGACATTTCATAAGGCTATCCACTACAAGATTCCATAGGAGTGGCGAGGGGACGTCTTCTTGTGGGCAACCCTTCGCAACAATGGCTGTTGTGGTGTCATTCACCGTGACTTGTACGGCTATCTAGTCTCAGCATGTTAGTGATCCATCCTCGCAGGGTCGAGTTCACACCGTGTTCCGCGAGCGCTGCGTTGGTGCTACAAATGTTCCTCACTAGCGGTTTTTATTGACATAGAAGGCGTTTTTAACAAATTAAAAACGCCTTCTATGTCTATAAAAACCGCTAGTGAGGAACATTTGTAGTCTACTGCGCATTTAATCTTGGAAATCACATAGTGTAATGCTGATTCTGTTGACTTCCCTGTGGAGTAGGCTTGTTGATGTCTGTGTAGTGGCAGCACCCGAAGTGGTTCATCCCGTATGTGTCGGTCACAGTCTTTCGAGGGTTTTCAGTAGGATTGATGGCAGGCTTATTGGCCTGTACGCTTTGGGTTGTGTACTTTCACCTCTCGCCATGCAAGAGGTACGTAACTGTGTGCTAAGCAGGCTCGGTAGATTACGATCTGCCAATACATATTCTGAGAGCTTCGTTACTGTGTCCTCAAGTTGTTTGGGATCCGTTATGTTTAAAGGTGTTTGGTGCCTAGCTAGCAAGGAGGCCAGGAGGCTTGTAGCCAGGTATTTGATTTAGCGTGGGTTGCGCCTTGAGCCTTGTTCTTGCGCCTTGTTCCCGTGTTATCATATCAAAACTCGTTACCATATTTTCAATACAAAATGAAAATAGAAAAAATAATTGATGACAGACGCTCTCATAAATATCATCATCATCATATCAACCTATTGCCGTCCACTGCTGAACGTAGGCATTCACATTACGCTTGCCCAAACGCGGTCTCCACTCCAAGACGTGTCTGCGTAGATACCTGGATTATTACCTACATGAACATTAAAGAGCCCACTCGAACATACATTTTCGTATTCCATTCCATACTAAACTTCACATAATCAATTCGTCTGTGAATAAATTAAAAATGTGATGAGAAATACCATCCTATTTGTACTGTCTGTTTAAATAATGCCTAAGAAGTAAACTGAAAGCGAGTCACGAAAAAAGGTAATTTATTTAGGAGTTTCGTGAACGGGTCGACTCGACGTCGGTTATTACGTTAGTTAATGTTTTAGTTGTTATGATGTATTTGAATACATCATCTGCCTAGCCTTTTCCCAACTATTTTGGGGTTGGCTTTCAGTCTAACTGGATGCTGAATACCAGTGTAGCGGCTGACCTCCACAACCCAGTTACTGGATAGCGCGATAACTCTTGGCAAGAGTGGTTCTCAGACTTCCTAGCTTCCGACTACCCATATTCACTACCAAAGATCTACGAATGACAACGTGTTTACGTGCTTTCCGAGGCAATGGTTCTTTATAACACATTTTACTTTAAAGATGATACCGTACCACTTAAAACACAATGGCCAAGACTAATAAGCCTAAGTTAGCACGTGATGCAGCTAAGTAATGTTCCTGTCATGTCACACAACTGTCAAACTGCGATTGCAAGAAAGAGATGGGAACGTATTCAAACATGCAAAGTCACGTTTATTTATCTCGGCCTCCAGTCTTCAGGTTTGTTATTTCGTTTGGTCTTAGGGTCTGTCTCATCTCCTTCAAAGTTAAGAATAAGTTATCTACTTGGCAATTTTTTGCATTATATGGAGAATAGTGTCCAAAGATGGTGAAATAGGGCCGTGATAAATCTTAAGAAGAAGATTGCGATGGATACCTATAGTTGCATACAACTAACCTTTGTCCCGCATATCCCGAATAAAGCAATATGTAGGTACCAATTTCTATGAACTATTTGAATAGCTCCACGTTCAATACAATAATTCTTGCGGTTGATTTTGAGAGAAACTGAATGTCATGCATACCTTGATTTCAAAGGTGCAATAAAGGATTATTCACGTGTTTGTAGCATACTGGTGTAACTCAATCCGTTTGATACCTCATCACGACAAAACTTCTGAACCGACCGTAGTGGAATTTGGCAAAGAGTCAAGCTGGTATCTGGGGACATGGGCTACATTTTAATACGCGAATTTGTCTGCGTCCGTTGGACCACCTGATAATCGGCATTTAAGCGGACAGAATTCTGGTTTAAGACCTTTATTTTCTAATAAGAATTAACAATCCTTCACATACTGAGAAACTAGATTTAACAATTAGGCTATTATAGACAGCGTTTAAAGTTCCTTGACATAATAGAGACGAATATGTAGATAGGCACAAAAATATCTATCACCAACCAAGTAAACACGGATAGAGGTAAATGTTTGTTACTAGATGTGGCGTAGAATTGCCACTGCCTTCTGCATCTAGCCACCACCGGCTTCGCGGTCTTCACTCCTGGACAAGTCTGCTCCATCGGCCATCGGACCTCTACACAGTTAGACAGCTTGCTGATTATGCGAGCAATGTCGGTGACTTTAGCTCTCCTCCGGATTTCCTCGTTGTGAATTCTATCCCCCAGAGAAACTCCAAGCATTATTCACTCCATTGCGCGTTCTGCAACTCTGAACTTGTGGAACCCTCCTGTATGTGTCCCCAGAATATACCACACATCAATTACGCCAAACCTGTCATCTCTCCTTATAAAAGATCTTCACGATATTGTCGTGATTGCACTTCTACGCAAATCCATCTTAAAATCAATTTATAAATATTAGCTCCGTGCGAACGCTTTTTACGGTACTTTACGGTTTTTTTATGTTCCTGTCTCATTTTATGGGCTTAAGCGTTTTGGAGAATAAACAGATAGGTAATGTTTTCCGATACTTTGGTACTGTTTTGGTATCAGTATCTTGTTTATTTATAGGTCATTTATTGAAAGCATAAAATAAGTTTGAATGGATCTCAGTAAGGTAGATTTAGGATTTACTCTAGTTTTAGTACCTACTTCATTCTTGAAGACTAGCACTTTTCCGCGTGAAGTTTCTTTTTATTTAAAAGTTAACTTTCTTACGGATTCTAAATTTTTTGATTATTAAATATAACCCATAATACTCAAGGATAATGTAGCTTCCTATTGGAGAAGAATGCTTATAAATCGATTAAGCATTTTTAGAACGAATGCATTACAAACAAATTTAAAAAGTAAGATAATAATATCTTTTTGTATAATATCATAGTTTAGCAGCTATTTGCAGCAGTTTATTATGGCAGCTGAAGTAGAGTTTTAGAAAACTGTGCATGATACTTACGCCTAATTGATCTAATTTATTTATATACTTGCTTGATAATTCCGTTCAGTCGTTTTAGCATGAGTAACATACATCCACTATTTTAATAGTATTTGGATAAAGAGGGTCACAAGTTATTCAATTTTAATTTTTTGTTGCAGATATCAATCAACCTTTGTTTAAAGGACTTTCAAGGACGTATAGACGAATTAAAGCTAAATTCCAATCCGAAAATTAAACACAATTCTAATACTTAGCTTGTTTAACAGTAAGTACTAAATCCACTGAACATATAATTAGGAATCAAACGGCTTAGAACTAGATCAGGCAGACCATTAATTAACGCCACGACCTTTGTCTGTTACAGATACTAGTCTAGACTTAGTAGTCACAGAATTGATTTATTAATAACTGAATCATTTGTATTAAGTGCTTGGATCAGTGTTAGTGTTAAATTGTCAATCAGATGTTTTGTGACAAATGGAACTTATGTTTTTTCACACGTTAATTACATTTTTAAATACAAAAAATAGTAGCCTACCGGTATCAGGGACAGGGTCGAAACTACCGGTGGTCAGGGCTCCTAAGAGATCCTCTAACTGTACGCGAAGTCAATACCTGGACCCAGATACCCAACGAGAGCCCCGGCAAGTGTTCGTCGAGGGTCTCTGCAATTAATCCATTAACCGTCACGACTATCGGCACAATGACTGTGTACTCACATCGCACATGTTGACAACCTCGAGAGCCAAGTCAAAATAATTAATTTGTTTATGAACATTCTGTATTTATTCATAATAATCAGTACCATATTTACACGTACAATAAAGAAACAAAAACCTATAACTATTAAACAAAAAATAAAAATAAAAACTAATATAATAAGGCATCAAAAAATTGCTCCACATCGCCTTCATCTGGGAATGTGCCCAAGAGACTGGTTGCATTGCCATGTTGAATGGCAACGCTTAACCTTGCTTAAACAAAAAAAAAACTATAAAAGGTATTATTAATACGGCAAAAAAAAAAAAATTGTTTATTTTTTCCAGCTTTTACGTAGTTTTCGTCATGCGTAACCGTCGATCTAATCGTCGATCTATCACCACTATGGCAGGCTTTTTGGCAACATTAGGAACTTTTTATTATTATCATTAGTCTGAATTTTCCCACTGTTGGGCAAAGGTTTCTCTACTCTCCATCCACGTCTGGATGGATTCTGGATCTTCACTACATATTATAAATTAAAGTATTGATTCTAAAAAAAAATATGCAGGTTGGAAAATACTATATCCCTGAGTGCTATAGGCCAATTTTTACTAACGATATAAATAGAACCCATCAGAAAATGACGCAGACGAAGTCGCGGGCAAGGCTAGTAAAGGATAATTGAAAGTTAACGTTACTCTATTGTTGCTTAGTAAGGAGTTCGTTATATTTCGCTTAATTGTAGCCACACACGTTTAGATATACTTTGAAAGTTTAGAATTGCACAAGTGAGCGCCTTTGTGTTCACAAATTGCTCAGATTATTACGCTAATTCATCCCAAAGAAGTTAATGTAAACTTGTGTAAGTCCGACGTTGTGCAAAGTTACCTTTACTTGTGCGGCCTGAATTAAGCATACCTAGATATCTTTTAGGTAAATATTTTTTGTTAAACATTTAGTAGAAAAAAGGTTCAGTACCATTAGGGTAGTAAACCTTTTTTTTTGCAAATTGCTACATTTTTTTTCTATAATGAGGTGGAGCAACAGTATTATTCAAGCTGATACAGAAATAGTTATCAAAACATCTAAGATGAAACAGATTTTGTACACATTAAATAAAATCTTAGGATACAAATATCCCTCAATAGTTTTAGATGATTTAGTCTAGCACGGAGAAATCTAGGTGAAATGCTGTACATTGAGTAACTATTTAAAGAGCTTACTAACTGGGCCCAGTCGGCGGACTACAATTAAATCTAAATATTAACTCTTACCACTAACCGAAGACTCGGTAATTGAAGTAAACATTTATAGTTCATTCTTATAGTTCAAATTAGATACAACCTGTAGTTAAAGATCACATGGCGTATTTGTGCAAATTTTCGCCTTATTTGTGTAACACTATAATACATGACGGAGTAGGGACCTCCGTAGCGTTCTTTATAAGGGTGACGTCGCCATAGCTGACGTCACAAATGCTGTCGTCATGATGATCACTCATTTATGGGTCATTAAATGAAAACTTCTCGACTTGTTGAGCTGGCGTGCAGCCGTATTTGTAAGGCTCGTGCACGTGTACTCGAGTTTTAGGTTAAGTATTGAAATATTTTAATAATAATAAGAAAAATGGTGACATGTTGATTGACGTTAATTTAACATCGTAATTAACTCAAAGTAATCAGTTGAAAACTAATGAACTAATTAAATCATTAAACACAGCGATTCTGATCCTTATAACAGATGCACTTTTGTAGTTGCGCCGACACGGCCACCGCCTGTCAGTAGGCGGTGCGCGCTCTGCACCAGCCTTCTTTGATTCTCGTTGTCCGGTCCTATCTTCTCGGTCCTCTGAGTTTTTGTAGGATGATCCGAGGTTCTCTTAGGGTTCTCGGAGATTCTCGTAGGGTTTTTGGAGATTCTCGTAGGATTCTTGGAGATTCTCGTAGGATTCTCGGAGATTCTCGTAGGATTATCGAAGGTTCTCGTTATGATATAAAGTTAGTGGGTTCTCGGAGGTTCTCGTAGAGTTCTCGGAGGTTCTTGTAGAGTTCTTAGAGGTTCTTGCAGAGTTCTCGGAGGTTCTTGTTGTGATATAAGGTTAATGAGTTCTCGGAGGTTCTCGCAGAGTTCTCGGAGGTTCTCGCAGAGTTGTCGGAGGTTCTTGGAAGTTCTCGAAGAGTACTCGGAGGTTCTCGTATAGTTCTCGGAGGTTCTCGTAGAGTTCTCGAAGGTTCTCGTAGGACTCTCGAAGGTTTTCGTTGTGATATAAGGTTAGTGGGTTCTCTGAGGTTCTCGTAGAGTTTTCGGAGGTTCTCGTGAAGTTCTCTGAGGTTCTTGGACGTTCTCGTGGAGTCCTCGGAGGTTCTTGGAGGTTCTCGTAGAGTTCTCGGTGGCTCTTGTAGAGGTCTCGGAGGTTCTCATAGGATTCTCGAAAGTTCTCGTTGTGATATCTGCAAGAATAGAAAAACTTTCTTTGAGTAGTACATCTGTAAGTTTCAGCACATCAATGCTTACATGGTTAGTAGGTTCTCGGAGGTTCTCGTAGAGTTCTCGGAGGGTCTCGTAGAGTTCTCGGAGGTTCTCGTAGATAAGTTAGTGTTAAAGGTTATTTGGAATTATTGAATTGACTTACTTATATTTCGTATCATCTTCACCCTATAGGTCGTGGTTTGGCAGCCGTTCTCAGTATGTGATTGGTTTCCCGCCGATACGGTCAACTGATCACCAGATTGTAGGGCACAACACTGCTGGTCATGGGCAACCTTGCGGGGACGTCTTTATAGCAATCTCGAGGGTTACAACGACCCTTTCAACATGGCCATCCGCTCGGCCGATTACTGGAGTAATAGCGTCACCCACTTCTTGGTTAACACTCCGATCTGGCGATTCGTAGCATCCAGTGACGTCATGGACATGATTCATGAAGTTTTTCGCACGACACCATGATTAGATAGGCAATGGAGCCTATCCCACTTCTGATGACGGAGTAGGGACCGCCGTAGCGTTCTTTACAAGGGTGACGTCGCCATAGCTGACGTCACAAATGTTGTCGTCATGATGATCACTCATTTATGGGTCATTAAATGAAAACTTCTTGACTTGTTACAAACTTTGTTTATTCTTCGGGCAGTATAACCACGTCTAGAGAGGTTCGCACTGTCCAGCGGCTCGAGCTTGAATGCCTCGAGCGCTGGCGTGCGGCCGTATTTATAAGGCTCGTGCACGTGTACTCGAGTTTTAGGTTAAGTATTGAAATATTTTAATGATAATAAGAGAAATGTGGTGATATGTTGATTGACGTTAATTTAACATCGTAATTAACTCAAAGTAATCAGTTGAAAATTAATGAACTAATTAAATCATTAAACACAGCGATTCTGATCGTTATAACAGATGCACTTTTGTAGTTGCGCCGACATACATAATCGACTTTATTTCCAACCCACGTCATGTATGAGAGGTGGGTGTCTTAACCAGTGGGCCATCATAACTTATCGTTTATGGCGTATAAAATTAATATCTATAACATTTATCTATTTTAGAATATCCAAGCGAATATTATTTGTCTTCTCTTCAAGTCATAGCTATGACCCTGTTCAAATGATAAGAGTGTCGTTTACAGAAAAACAAAACATTTAATATAATTATTTACTTAGACGGACTATAAGATGAAATGTATCCTAGCATTAACTTCTAAGCTGAGCACTATCATTCACGCTGTGTGACAAGACAGTCGATTAAGTTTTTCTGCTTTTACCACAAGGGAAATCAGGATGAACATAGTTGTTTTAATATACAGATTCAATTATTATTCTATGTGAAGGCGACGGAAAAAGTCAGTCATACAACGAAGTAAGGTCTTCTAAACAAGAACTTGGCTAAGATTTTACCTTATTATAATAGTCATAGGTCGTAAAATGTGTGTCGTGGCTTAGTCTTTGGCTGTTGCGCTGCGTGTCGCAGATTTCAACACAATATACTCGGACACGTTGTACGAAACAATATTGTTTTGACTGGTGATTCGGACACCAATAAAATAGTAGATTGTTATACAAGGAGCTAAAATGACCCATTATACACGAGGCAGTTTTACTCCCGAGCTTTAGCGAGGGAGTAAATAGAAACCGAGTTTTAATGGGTTTTAGCGCCGTGTGTTACACTATACTTTTCACTACGATTGCGAGAAAATAAAACAATCCAATACAATATGAAATATGTAGTTTATTTTATTAAAAATTAAATGTACAATTTGTACAATTCTGGATATTTAACGAGATGTTTTTTCCGGGTAACTTAATTTCAGTCCTCTGTGAAGATGAATGTTGAGTTGTCGGTGGGGTAAAGGTGGGAGATACACGTAGTTCCAGGTTGGAGGGTCCCTCGTTCGGATGTTCTGGATAGAGAATCAGCTCAGTTGACTCATCTCTTGATGTCGATGGTCGTGGGCTAGTTGGGAGAATATTGATGCGTTCTGTGATACGCTGGGTGATATCGAATTTGTTTTGAATGGAGTTCTCGATATAGCCTTCCGCTACTTGATCGGATCTCCATCCACCGTAGCGTTTTAACGTTGTTATATTTATACGGGCCTGTTGGTCTAGTGGTCACTGACCCTGACTGCTAAGCCGGAGGTCGTGGGTTCGATTCCCACCCAGGACAAACTTTGTGTGATGAGCATGATTGTTTGTTCTGTGTCTGGGTGTTTATCTATAATATGTATGTATTTATAAATTATATAAGTATGTATATCAGTTGTCTGGTTACCATAACACAAGCTCTGCTTAGCTTGGGACCAGATGACCGTGTGTGAATTGTCCCAAGATATTTATTTATTTTATTATTTGCACCAGAATACGCCAAGAGAGTGGCGGATGTTCTTCGGAAACAGTGGCCAGTGTACTGTTCCGGATTAGGCAAATTTAGATAAGTGGCGATCTCTTTTGGCATGTTGCTTAATTTATTTTTGCCTATAACTTGCCTTGTGCATTTTCCGTTTTGATAGTTGAGGAAAAATCTCGGCGTGCCCACTCCACTTGGCCGTAAGTCTTGGTAGGCTTTGACAATGTTTACAAATTCTCCACTTATAACGAATTTCCTCTCCTTATTTGTCTTTGTATTGGGCAGATTTATGGCTTGAAGATCGATATCAGTTTCGACATCTTCCACTGTTATGTTAGCCAGTTTTATCCCTCTGCAGGCACCGCTGATCCTAAAAATTAAAGCAACCTGTAAAACAAAAAATAAGTGTGTTAGAACTGTATTTTTGTTGGTACCTCTAACTAGCAATTTAGTTTGATGAAATTTAAATTCTTTTCCTTTCTCTTCTATTTGTAAATTAGGGTCTCCATTCTCACTAGATGATGACATTTTCACTATTGTAAAATTAATTACGGTCACTACCAATTCAATTTGCAATTAGAGAAAAATTATAAAGATTTCGCGCCAATGTCTTTTTTTTGTTTCTTCTGTAGCCGCAACACATTGCATGCATTCTACCAGAGATCGCCGATTTTAGTTCCATTTTCAAAATTAAAATGAGGTTCTTTTTTTATGAAACAGTAATAAGTCGAGTCTTTATTCATGATTATTCTACATATGACTAAAGACTTTTTCGTTTTTGTTGGCTCATTGTCATATTTGACACACAAAAATTAAAAAAAAAAACTTTTTCCCCTAGTGGATGAAATGCTATTTTATCCCCACTCTGGTATGCTACGAGTACAATGACGGCCTATTTGAGCAAGAGAAGTGAAAAAGCTGTTTTGTACATACAGTCAGATCAAAAAACTACCGAAGATAAAATCCAGTTAAAGACTGTTTTTTTTCAACCATAGACTGGGCGGAAGACCGATTTCGTTTATTGGAAGTTTTTTATGTGACTGTACACAACAACTTTCTTTATTGGTGTCCGAATCTTCATCATCATCATCATCATCAGCCGGAAGTCGTCCACTGTTGAACAAAGGTTACCCGCGACCTTAACGATGTCGTCGGTCCATCTGGCGGGAGGCCTACCAAACGCTGCATCTTCCGGTTCGTGGTCGCCACTCGAGAACCTTTCTTCCCCATCGGTTATCGGTGTCCGAATCATCAGTAAGCCTGTGAATTTATGTTTGTAAAGGTACCGGCGAATCAGGAAAAAATCCTAAAGTGGGGCAATATTTTATCACAAAAAACTTAAAATTTTGAGCGTGAAAAGTAAATCAATTAGACAGCAGCTGTTAGCTCCTAATGGTCGTCAAACTTTATGAAGAGTTGCTAAAGTTGAGGAAAAGGGTTGTCTATACCTACAGCTTATTTTATCTATACTAATATTATAAAGCTGAAGAGTTTGTTTGTTTGTTTGGTTGAACGCGCTAATCTCAGGATCTACTGGTACGAATTGAAAAATTATTTTTGTGTTGGATAGTCCATTTACCGAGGAAGGCTATAGGCCCATGCGAAGCTGGGTCGGGTCGCTAGTAATAAATAGTTCTGTTGTATTACCAATGATTTTCTAAGTATTTTACACATAACCTCTTTTGAAGAAACAGCACAGCCGCTATCTTTACTCCTTAGTAAAATGTTTGTCGTCTTGGAAACTTTTGATACAAAAGTAAGACGCATACTTAAGGGCGCGTATTCGATTTAGTGCAACTCAAAATCAAAACGGTTGCTAGAACGGCGTAGCAGCATTGAGACACACTAGTACGATACAATAGGCGGTATGTGTGCATCAGAAAAAAAATATGCATGAAATAAGCACGGATCATTGAAATTGATCGGCAAACGACAGCGCGCGATGTTTTACAGTGCTTTTTAAAATAATTGTCTAAAATAAATGAGCTCTTATAACGGACTGAAAAATATTCTGTTTATTAAACATAAAACATTTACTTTCATAAAATAAATATATCATAAAGTCAAAGTCATTTATTTCTTAACAATAGTACATTGTGTCGAAAATTATGTAAGAACAAACCCATAATAAAAATAACCCAAAACCATCTATCGATACATATTATATATGCGACATATATATATATATGTCGCAGAATCAAGGATAAGGTGCCATATTATCAATCAAAATGCAAATTGTTATTTGATTACAACGCCATCTTGTGATATTTTTAGGAAACGTCAAGCAGTACGCTTGGGTAAGGTCGATACAGGAAGTGACGATACCGAGTTACCGACTTGAGGGCTGTCATTTGCAAATGAGTTGTCAAATTTATTTGACGTTTGGCAGATGATGATTTCTGAACGACAGAGCAGCGGACACTTTTGATTGTGACTCGGACGCGAACGGTGGTTCGTCTTTCCTGTATCGAACTTGCCGCGTTTTCCATAATTATTGTAATCCGTTTTCATCGGCTTGATTAATTGTGATTTTTGATATTATCGAGTGAAACTTAGCAAATAAACATCAGTGCTAAATATTGGAGATTTTATTTTGTGATTGCAACATGTCTAACGACGGTTCCGGCGAAGAGTTACCCCACGTGGTTGATCAACCACCGACATCAGAAGTGGAACGCAACTCCATCGGCCCACATGGTGTGAGTGATGACGTCTATCAGGGAGACTACAGCGGAAATACGCGTGCATTCGAAGGCGACACAGAGACGGAAAAATGGCGTCTTCTGTTGGAGCAGCAGAACCGAAACTTCATGGCTATTATACAGGCAATGAAGACGCCTATTGCGTCTGTTGCGACTACAGATATACGGCTACCGGAATTTGATCCTGAAAAACGTAGTATTGACCCGCGCGCTTGGCTGACAACGGCCGATATGTGTGTTACCAATCCAAATAGTCAAGGCGCGTCTTTGATGATTGCTTTGAGCCGCGCTCTCAAGGGGGAAGCTTCATCATGGCTGTCATCCGTATCTTATCCTGGTATGAAGTGGAGTGGTTTCAAGGAGCTGTTTATAGCCAGATAAGATTGTCCAGAGACTACTGCTTCCTTTTTGATCAATTTGCATGCAAACAAACCTAATGAAAACGAGTGCTTGGCCGCATATGCAGCTACCCTCATGACCTCTATTATGTCGAAGTGGAACGGCCTTACCACAGAGCAGATTCAAAGTCAAAGTCAAAGCATTTATTTCAATTAAACCATTTACAGGCACTTTTGAATTGTCAAGGAGTCGGTCAGTTAGACAGAAAGTTGAAGCTAGTTGCTCGTTCCAAAACGTAGGTAGGTCTCTATGGAGAAGAACGAGCAAGAAACTCCACGGACACTCTTTTAAAATCAGGTTTTTACAAAATACTGCTTACATTATTCTTGTTGCTTCTATATGTGAAAACAATGAAGGTAATCTAGAAATACAAAATAAAAAAAATAATCAAGATAAAAACCATGGCAGTTAAGAGTTGACCAATCTCTACTGACAGCGCCCGTTCACGAACATGACGCGTGAATCAGCACCATTCAGCTCAACCATTTTAGAGGGAGCCGAATGACCCAACACACGCGCCACCACCAGCGAGACATTTGAGTGAGCATGACAATTCTCTCAACCGCCATGCTCATTTAAGTCAAACACATAATAATTTACTTAAAATATGGCTCCATGGTACTCACATTTACAAAATTGAAATAATGCTGCTAAATTATACAAAACTAAGGTTTACAATGTTTCTAAAATGTCGAAAAAGTAATTAAAATATATATTTGTGTATAATAATAACGATACTCGTTACTCATGTCAATAAAAAAAAGGGGTAGGAAACAACATTCCTCCAATTAGGAAATTCCCTAAACTGCCTGTGGAGCAGGACCAGCATTTAGCCAAGCATTTTTATCATTGATGTAGTCTTCTAATTTATAATATGCTTGTCTACACAGTGTGCGTTTAATACATGTTTTAAATTGTCTTTCATTTAGTTGAAGAATATCAAGAGGTATTTTATTATAAAATTTTACACAGTACCCCATAAAAGAAGTATGAACTTTTGACAATCTGAATCTTGGCTGATCTAATTTGTTCCTATTTCTAGTATAAACACAATGTCTGTCACTTATTTTATTAAAAAGATGAAGGTTTTTTCGAACATGCATAATGTTTTCATATATGTATTGACAAGGTACCGTCAAGATGTTAATCTGTTTAAACAATTCTCTTAGAGACTCGCGACTGCTGAGATTATAGATGGCTCTGACAGCCCGCTTTTGCAGAATAAAAATAGAATCAATATCTGCAGCCCGCCCCCAAAGCAAGATACCGTAGGACATGATGCTATGAAAATAACTAAAATATACTAGCCTAGCGGTATCCACGTCTGTCAAATGCCGGATTTTTCTGACAGCGTAAGCGGCCGAACTCAACCGCCCTGCAAGAGATGTTAAGTGAGGACCCCATTGCAGCTTTGAGTCAAGCGTAATCCCTAGGAAAACAGTCTTTTCGACGAATTCAAGTATATCCTTATTCAATACAACGTTACATTCACTACTTTTAACATTCGGTAAAGCGAATCTTATGCATTTAGTTTTCTTCTCATTTAATACTAAATTATTTACAGTAAACCAATTATGAACCTTAAGCATAGCGTCATTTACGTCGTCATGGTGCTGTGCCCGTCTATTAACTCTAAATATCAAGGAAGTATCATCAGCAAATAACACCATTTGTGGTTGATTTTTCAACAAATAAGGTAAATCGTTTATATAAACTAAAAAGAGGAACGGACCCAATATTGAGCCCTGCGGTACCCCCATTTTTACTTTTAAGCCCGATGAATTTACACCGTTTACTTGAACTTGTTGCAGTCTATCAGTCAAATATGATTTTACTAAGCTAAGCGCTAGTTTACCCAGTCCGTAATGCTCAAGCTTTAAGAGTAGTGTTTCGTGATTCACGCAATCAAATGCTTTGGAGAGGTCGCAAAAGATACCAATAGCATCTTGAGAATCCTCCCAAGCCTTAAATATATGCTTGATTAAGGTGACACCGGCGTCAGTAGTGCAACGTCCTTTGGTGAAACCATACTGCTGATCATGTAAAATTTTGTGACAGTTAAAATGACTGAGCATTTGATCAAGCATTACTTTTTCAAACACTTTGCTAAAAACCGGCAAAACCGAAACGGGTCTGTAATTATTAGAGTCTTTGCAGTCGCCGGATTTAAAAAGTGGTATAACTTTGCTGAACTTCATTAGATCCGGGAAAACCCCTTGGTCTACACACAAATTAAAAATGAAAGCTAAATAGGGCGCCACTGTCTCAATAATTGATTTACAAACATTAGTAGACATCCCCCATAAATCTTCAGTACCCTTAATCTTGAGTTGTTTAAAAGCTTTAATAACGATTGCAGGGTTTATATGTTTAAATTTAAATTCCGTGGGACATGCTGAAACATTCGAACTTAGTAAGTTTAAAGCAAGTGAGGGCGAAGAATCTAAAGTTTCAGTAGTTTTAATAGGAATATCGGTAAAGAATGTTGCAAATTCCTGAGCAACTTCTTTATTAGTACTTAAGAGACCACGGGAAGTCTCCAGAGTGTAATCAGTATTATGTTTTTTGTTCCTGTTTGTTTCATTATTAATTATTTTCCAAACAGTCTTAATTTTATCATCAGCTGATTTAACTTTATTGCTAATGTATAAGGCTTTAGCTGCTTTACAAGCAATTTTAAAAGTTTTAGAATAAGTCGAAACATACTTATTAAATGTTTCGGTGTTAATATAAGGCTTAAGGCCATACAACTCAAAAAGCCTTTCTCTACTTTTTCTGATACCTTTAGTTGCCCAGTCACTAAATAAAAACTTAGGGCAAATAGTTTTAATTTTTTTCTTAAAAATATTATCAAACTCTGTTTGCACAACTGAAAAAAAATCTTTATACAAAATATTACCATTATTCATATTAAGTTCCTGAACGGGTAACTTACTAATTAAAGTCTTATTAAATTTATCTAAATTACTAGATGTTATTGGTCTTGACTGTATCTGTATTTTTTGCAAGGGTGTGTTGGACTCAAAAGCAATGGTTTGACCGCTGTGATCTGAAGGGAGATAATTTACAATAGCTTTATCTAAATAGTCGCAGCTACAAAAAACATTATCAATACAAGTAGCAGTGGTTGCAGTTATTCGTGTTGGTTCTAAGAACACATTTGACAAATTAAACGATTTAAAGAGGCTTAATAATCTACTGCTATTTGCGTTATTTTCTAAAATATTAATATTAAAGTCTCCACAAATTATTATTGATTTATTACCAGTTGCAAGTTTAGTTAGAACATCCTCCATTATAGACTCAAATATAGAAAATGTTTGATAATTCGGGGGTCTGTAAACGCACACTATGACATGCCTATCTAGCTCAACACAGGACAGTTCAATAATATGATCAACCGAGAGTTCAACTATGTCTTTGCGAGACTTAGATTTAATATTACTTTTTAATATAATTAGTGAACCACCACGCAGCATCGATTTCCGATTGAAACAACTGCTCACAGTATAATTTTCATAATTAATTAACATTTCATATGATTTTAACCAATGTTCAGTTATACAAATAATGTCGAACATTGTCTTCTCTAAAAACAATTCAATTTCCAATTGCTTGGAAGAAAATCCTTGAATATTTTGATGGAATAATTTCAAAGAATGTTGCTTAGCCCCTTTTTTTAAACTTGCTGATTGATTGCTAGAAGATACCTTGTTATTGATAAGTTGCATTAAATTGATACTGGTACCTTCTGTTGTCTTGCTAACTAGTTTAAACAATTTGGGCTTACCACCTTAATATTAGTATTATTACTAACTATTGTGGAGCTAATTACGGAACACTTCGACATATTAATTATGTCTGAGTTAATATTAAATGCTAATAGCCATGCTATCTGACGTCTAAACCTAATAGGCAGATACACTGTATCCCTAGTCGAATTCAATTTTTCAACAAAAGTGTTGGTGTCAAGAAACATAAGCTTGTCATTATAATGACTAGCTAATAAATGCATATGATTATTAAGCATATGTATGTTGCCATTGCAACTGTGCTAGCTCATATTGCAAAGAATGATGCGCGAGTCCAACGCTTATTTTTCACTATGGATATCAAAAGCCGTAGCGAGCTACAAAGGGAGTTGAAGGCTGTCTCGTTTACAAAAAGGAGTGCTCCATCTAGTGATGAACGCGAAGGTCCTGACGCAAAGAAGACCCGTTCTAATGGACCTTACGCCGGACCCAAATGTTATAACTGCGGGAAATTGGGACATCGAGCAATTCAGTGTCGGTTGAAGAGGGACTCGAAGGCTGAAGAACAATTGGGACTGAAGGCATCCGGCAGTAACAAGAGTAACCAGGCAGCGAGTAGAGCTGAATGGATCACCTGTTTCCATTGCCGTGACCAGGGACACTACGCATCCAACTGCCCAAAGCGAAGTGCCAAGGAAGCGAGCACCAGTAAGCTGGATGATCCTGGTAAAGAGAAGAGAATCGATGTCTGCGTTGTGAACGCACCTGCGGGATCCTTAAATCATTCTGGTGAGCAGTTTTGTTTTATTACGATTCCGGTGCAGAATGTTCGCTTGTAAAAGAATCTATTTCCTGTAAATTTAGTGGTAAACGAATTTATGAAAGCGTGACGCTGACAGGTATCGGACAATCTTCTGTACGGTCGATTGTACAAATTTTGACAACTGTTGAAATTGATGGAATAATTTTCGAAATCCTTTTTCATGTTTTACCACTGGTGTCATGGTGACCATTTTTTGCGATATGAAATTATGATTGGACGTGAAATTTTAACGCTTGGCTTGGTAGTTCATATGTCATCGGATAAATTAAGACTTGAAAAATTGCGAATAATCGAGACATGTGACGTGACTGTTGACTGTAAATTTGACCTTAACATGATTGACACTGACATCCCTCTTGCAAGGAAACCTGAACTGGTAGATATTTTGAAATCTTTTAATCATTGTTTTGTAGCTGGTGTACCTAAATCCCCTGCCGACACTGAGTCAATGCAAATACGTCTTGTAGACCCCCATAAAACTGTCAATCGACGTCCCTACAGGTTGAGCCCGGAGGAGCGACAGATTGAACGAGGTAAGATTGATGAATTGCTTAAAGCCAATATAATTCGCTGTAGTTCATCACCATTTGCAAGTCCCATACTGCTTGTTAAAAAGAAAGATGGTACAGACAGGATGTGTGTGGACTACCGCGAATTAAATGATAATACCTTACCGGACCGATTTCCCCTGCCGCTTATCTCCGACCAAATAGCAAGGTTGTATGGAGGTCATTTCTTTACGATTTTAGATTTGGCGTCAGGATTTCACCAAATCTTCATTTCGCCTGAATCTATTGAGCGTACAGCTTTCGTGACGCCCGATGGGCAATTCGAATTTTTAACCATGCCATTCGGACTTCGAAACGCCCCTTCTGTATTTCAGCGGGCTCTCATTCACGCGCTTGGGGATTTGGTGAACACCTATGTGGTAGTGTATATGGATGACGTGCTCATTGTCGCAGGAAACGTAGACGAGGCACTTGAGCGACTTCAGATAGTACTTAAGGTCCTGTCCGAAAAGGGGTTTTCTCTTAATTATAAAAAGTGTGCATTTTTAAGGCAGAAGGTAGAGTACCTTGGATTTGAAGTAAGTCAAGGGCAGATACGCCCTAACCCTCGCAAGGTTATCTGCCTGACTTCGTTACCACCGCCCCAGACGGTGACGCAGTTACGCCAATTTATCGGTCTTGCGTCTTATTTCCGTCAGTTTATAGCAAAATTTTCTCAGGTGATGGCTCCGTTATACGCCTTGACTTCTGGCAATGGCAAGATAGATTGGAAACCAGAGCACGAGACCATAAGGCAGCAGGTAATTTCTATTTTAACCAGTGAGCCAGTACTAATGATATACGATCCAGATCTCAAGACAGAGTTGCACACGGACGCGAGTGCTATCGGATACGGTGCAGTCCTCATTCAGCTGAAAGAAGGTAAATCTCACGCTGTTGCTTATTTCAGCAAGCGCACGACTGCCGCAGAGTCAAAGTACCACTCATATGAGTTGGAAACTCTTGCAGTTGTCAACGCGGTGAAACATTTCCGCCATTACTTGCATGGCCGCAAGTTTGATGTGGTCACTGATTGCAGTTCATTGCAGTCAGCTCGGAAGAAAATGGACTTAACTCCACGTGTCCATAGGTGGTGGGCATTTCTGCAAGCCTTTGATTTTGTCATTGTTCATCGTAGCGGTAAGCGAATGACTCATGCCGATTTCTTTTCAAGAAATCCTCCGCCTGACGACAAGGAAACCGTTACTGGTAAGGGAGTCAAACACAAACTAATTAATTTAGCGGAACTCACTGACAACTGGCTGATTGCGGAACAGCAGAAGGATGGAGAACTATCGAAACTTATGTCTGACCTGAAGGATGGAAAACTTCCTCATGATGTAGCCAAGACTTATGAGCTACGATCGGGTGTACTGCATCGGAAAATTCAGCGACGTGGTAAGACTCGTTGTTTACCTATAGTTCCTAGATCGTTTCGGTGGTCCGTCATCAATAATGTACACGAAGGTTTTCTACATTTGGGATGGGAAAAGACCCTGGAAAAGGTTTACGAACTTTACTGGTTTGAAAACATGACAAGGTTTGTAAGAAAGTTCGTAGACAGCTGCGCGACGTGTAAGATTTCTAAGTCGCACTCAGGCAAAGTACAGGCGGAAATGCATCCCATTCCCAGGGTAGCAATACCTTGGCACACCATACACATCGATGCTACCGGGAAGCTTAGCGGTAAGAACGATCGGAAGGAATACGTGTTTGTGCTAATAGATTCCTTCACTAAGTACGTATTGCTTCACCATACTCTTAATATCGACACGGCTAGCAGTATTAGAGCTCTAAAATACAGTGTTTCGTTATTCGGCGCGCCTAATCGTGTCATCGCTGACCAAGGACGGTGCTTCGCTAGCAGAGACTTCAAGGAATACTGTGAGTCTGTTAATATTAAGCTTCATTTAATAGCAACAGGTAGTTCAAGAGCTAACGGTCAGGTGGAACGCGTCATGAGCACGCTAAAAAATATGCTAACCGCCATAGAAACAAGTAGTCGTTCGTGGCAGGATGCTCTACCCGACGTACAGCTCGCTCTCAATTGCACTATGAATCGAGTCACGCAGGCCAGCCCCTTGGAACTTCTAATTGGTAAGGTTGCGAGGCCTTTAGATGTTTTGTCAGCGATTGACGATGATCCCGAAATCGATATTGAAGAAGTCAGGTCACAAGCTGTGGAGAACATGGATAAAACCTCTGCTTACGATAAGGTACGTTTTGACTCTACCAAAGCCAAACTGAAGCCATTTTCTATTGGTGACTTCGTTCTGCTGCAGAACGAAGAACGAAATCAAACAAAGCTCGATCCCAAGTATAGAGGCCCTTTCCAAGTTACAGAGGTACTAGATGGGGACCGTTATGTACTTAAAGCCCTTAATTCAAACCGAACATACAAGTATGCACATGATCGTCTTCGAAAAATGCCAGACAGCGACAATTTTGACGACCAAGACGCTGACTTTAGTCATACAGACGACAAGGACGCTGACTCTAATAAGATTGACGAGACGAGACATAATGATGACGAAGGGGTGAGACCTTCGTGTGAGATGCGAGTGTAGTATGCAAGTAGCTCAGATTGCGTGCACTTCCATGCTAGCCGTAGGTGTAAGACTTGTGTGGCGTACGTCTAGCGTGGAGATGTAAGTAATTGTAAGGGTGCCGGATGGAGGCATTGCGAGTGTGTGTGTGGTTTAAAGTCGGGTACCGGATGGAGGTCCCACTTGTTTGCCGGATGGAGGCATTGTGATGTGTTTTGTGTTGAAATTGGGTACCGGATGGAGGTCCCAATGGGTCGAGGTGTAAAGCATTGCATACTAGATTCGTTTAATTTTTGGTGATTGTTATTATTGTAATCAAAGTTAAAATGAGTGATACAATCATACTAGAATTAGAGACTATGTTGGTTTAAGTAGTATGAGGTCTTATCCTTTTGACTTCTGACACCTCGGTCAGAAAGGCCGAGCGAAAGTTACTCTGTATGAACTCTTGTTTCAGATACCACACACGAGGACGTGTGAGTTGTCATGATGGCCGTGTCGCAGAATCAAGGATAAAGTGCCATATTATCAATCAAAATGCAAATTGTTATTTGATTACAACGCCATCTTGTGATATTTTTAGGAAACGTCAAGCAGTACGCTTGGGTAAGGTCGATACAGGAAGTGACGATACCGAGTTACCGACTTGAGGGCTGTCATTTGCAAATGAGTTGCCAAATTTATTTGACGTTTGGCAGATGATGATTTCTGAACGACAGAGCAGCGGACACTTTTGATTGTGACTCGGACGCGAACGGTGGTTCGTCTTTCCTGTATCGAACTTGCCGCGTTTTCCATAATTATTGTAATCCGTTTTCATCGGCTTGATTAATTGTGATTTTTGATATTATCGAGTGAAACTTAGCAAATAAACATCAGTGCTAAATATTGGAGATTTTATTTTGTGATTGCAACATGTCTAACGACGGTTCCGGCGAAGAGTTACCCCACGTGGTTGATTAACCTCCGACATATATATATATATATGTAGGATCGTCAGGTGCGATCGAGGAGGAGTGCCGAGCGGTATAGTACATCGTCAGGACTATAGGCGTTCCCATTATCCTATTAGGGATAAACAAGACCTGTAAAAACAATTACACACTATTAGTACAGAAAACACAATACAAATGGTAATCAGTAACAGGAATAAAGTAAGTTAAAGGTACAGCAACAATACAGTTAATCGAACAGACCATTAAGGTCCCACAGTTCGTACAGTGGCCAAGCCACCCAATGATAAACGAACAAACCCTTAAGGTTTACAGTTCGTACAGCAGCCTAAGCCACCCAATGATAAACGAACAAACCCTTAAGGTTCATAGTTCGTACAGCAGCCTAAGCCACCCAATGATAAACGAACAAACCCTTAAGGTTCATAGTTCGTACAGTAGCATAAGCCACCCAATGATAAACGAACAAACCCTTAAGGTTCATAGTTCGTACAGTAGCATAAGCCACCCAAATACAAAGTGTATCGCTCGCTAGCAGCAAGCCTATACAGCTATGTGAATAACAGCAGCGCTGTACCAGGTAAACCGACAGTATTGTCGGGAGCAGGAACTCTTTACTGAGTCGAATCCGAGGATCGACTGCCATACTTACGGAGTACACGCTCTTTTATAAGGCGATGCCCCCCACCTTGCAACCTCTCCATACAAGTCTGCCCATGCGCACGGAAGTGCGTCACGCGTTTACTTGATACAAAACACTAAAATGTGCTGAATCTAATAAGATCTGTAATCAAATAACACACTAATAATTGTCATGAATAAACAATAGTGATTTCATAAAGTAATTCGTTTTACATTCAAAGTAACATGTCAACAATTGTTTTGAATAAATCCATCGATAACAATTATCGAAATAAAGTAACCACAAATCAGTGTGCATACAGTGAGTACTCAATAAATCATGTTTCAAATTATAGACAATAATTGATACTAAAATGACTTAAATTGATAATAAGAGAAACAAATCATAACAAATTTAGTTAACTACCCACAATATTAATTTAGATTAAAAACCATCTCCGACACGGCCAGAACTGACATTCTACACGTCCTCGTGTAGTTATAAAGTTCTTGGTAAATATCGATCGGCCTTTCTGACAAAAAGCTTTAATTAGCAAAAGGTATGTTGCAAAGAAAAATCCTGAATTAGTCCTGAAGTAAAATCATTAGCAAAATTTGCATCATAACCAGTCAAAATAACCATACTGTTATAGACAATACATAGCTCAACAAATCAGCCGAAATCACACCATGGGATACGACAAGTAACTTGAAGTCGAATAGACAACCCGCATAGGCGTCAACATAGACAACCCGCATAAGCGTCAATATCAACATCCAAATACAAACAATAGTCAACATAGACATCTCATTTCAGCTATAGTATGTCAGCAGCAGATGAATCATCATCATCATCATTGTCAACATTGACATCATTAACAGTTACTGATGGACATTCAGGGATTTTTCGTACATTGTTACTCAAAGATGTTGTCAAATATCATTTTGAATCTACAACCAAAGTCTTCAACAATAAAGTAGCCAACAAAATAAAGTAGCCAACAAAATAAAGTAGCCAACAAAATAAAGTAGCCAACAAAATAAAGTAGCCAACAAAATAAAGTAGCCAACAAAATAAAGTAGCCAACAAAATAAAGTATCCAACAAAATAAAGTATCCAATAATAAAGTATCCAACTTTAAACATTCGGCACCCAGGGCTGTTTGCTTTCTTTCACGGGACAGAGTTTAATTTCTTACTCCACATCAACAGTGTTACGGCAGTCCTGCATCTTCACACGTTCTTGGGTGAATAGTTTATCACATCATCTGTAAAAAAATTAGAATAGAGCTCAAGTAAACAGCTTAACGTTCGGTCATTCTGATCCATTTAAATCAAACACTACAGACCTGATAACACAAAACAAGTTTAGTATCTTACCACACATGTAATTACCTTATTACCACACATGTAATTACCTTATTACCACACATGTAATTACCTTATTACCACACATGTAATTACCTTATTACCACACATGTAATTACCTTATTACCACACATGTAATTACCTTATTACCACACATGTAATTACCTTATTACCACACATGTAATTACCTTATTACCACACATGTCATGTAATTACCTTATTACCACACATGTCATGTCATTACCTTATTACCACACATGTCATGTCATTACCTTATTACCACACATGTCATGTCATTACCTTATTACCACACATGTCATGTCATTACCGTACCACACAACACATGTCATTACCTTACCTCACAACACATGTCATTACCTTACCTCACAACACATGTCATTACCTTACCTCACAACACATGTCATTACCTTACCTCACAACACATGTCATTACCTTACCTCACAACACATGTCATTACCTTACCTCACAACACATGTCATTACCTTACCTCACAACACATGTCATTACCTTACCTCACAACACATGTCATTACCTTACCTCACAACACATGTCATTACCTTACCTCACAACACATGTCATGTCATTACCGTACCACACAACACATGTAATTAATCAGGGGGTACACAGTTACTTTTCAGATAAACTATTCCTTAAACCTGAATCACGCTGTTTGTTTAGCTAAAAGCTAACTATTTGACATAGTTGTATCTTTGGATTATATTCAGATGGAATATCAGTATCAATTTTATTCGGAGTTTCAGGAATAGAGCATAGTTGTTACAATCTCAACTTTTGTAATGGTAACAATACTTTCGATTATAATAACCCCAAAATCTAAATTTAATATCTCACGGCATAATATTATGATACTTTGATTTGAATAAGCATTCGGTATTACATGAAACTTCACTATATATTGGCCATACAAGTAAGTTTGCCACACATGTATCAGTAATGAAAGTAGGTACATTCAAACCCAGAGTCATAACAAAATGGAAGCGTCTCACCAGATAGTTGTAGAACATCATTGGTAAGTACATCACAGACTTAACCCATCACGGATGGTTGTCTCGAAGTCTCGAAGGCTGACTCACAGTATCTTCACTCGGTTAGTCCCGCCACGCTCCAGTTAGATGTCAGGAAAGTGACCTGTCGACTGGCATGAGCGGTTAAAGATTATCCCTGTCATGGTTGACAATTATGAAGGTAAATAAGGGTAGCGGTAACTGTTGGAGTATGTAAAATCAAATAACTAAATGAATGTGGGTAGGTGATTTATGAATGCCATTAAAACAGCCTTAGCTCAGCGCTAGGTAATCCCGAGATAATTTAGTTTGGAAACTTGAACACCTGATGCAGAACCGCAACATACCAGCTAAACTATAAGAGGTACAAAAATGGTACCATAGCAAAAATTGTTCCACGTGATGAGCATTTTCTGCTGAGAGAATAAATTTAAAGATCTGGAACACCTGATGTGGAACTCCAAGAGCCCAGCTACACCATGACACATATAGGAATGACGTCTTAGCAAAAGTTGTTCGGTCTGATGGGCATTTCCTGTTGACTTATAAAAATCGAAGATCAGAAACATCTGATGTGAAAATCAAAACTATCACTAATTTCACTGTATCTTATAAAATAACATAAGCTAGGAGTACCACGCGGTGAAGACGGTAACAATTTAGGACTGATTTTTGATGACGACGGTATATCATTGAAAATTTGACTCTACTGGCCAAAATTCCCATTTTTTATTTTTATTTTATCGAATAAATATGCCTTCGGGCTTATGTTATTTGGATGTTTAATTTTCTTTTCCATTTATCTTCGTGACACGGTAGCCTACCCGGTGACGCAGGGGAGCAGTCACTTAGATTTTAATTGATCAGGTATCTTCTTTACAATAAAACTATAACCATGACTAGAAAGACGTCAAATCTTTCCCAATGTTCCAAAGGAGCTAAAAGATTGAAGATCCCAAGAATCTACCGAAGAGTGTCAGGAGATACTTGATGCTGTCCGAGAACATCAGGCTGCAACTCGCACCGTGGAAACCTCTTCAGATCGCGAAGCACGCCTGCGTTCTCAGCGTATTTACGCATCTACATCCAGGTCTTTAGAGACCAGTGAAGAGTATGATGCGCGATCGTGAACGTCATACATTGTCTCGCGAGTCGGAGACGTTCACGGATAGAGAATTGCGCTTGAGTTCTCAGCGTATCTACGCATCTTCTGCGGAACGTGATGCGCGACTGTCCGCTGATCGTGAGCGACATGCATTGTCTCGCGAATCGGAAACGTTTACCGATACAGAATCACGCTTGAGTTCTCAGCGTATTCGCACATCTACTAACAGGTCTTTTGAACCGAATGATGAACGTGATGCACGACTAACTGCTGATCGAGATTATCATACACTAGCGACCCGACCCAGCTTCGCATTGGCCTATAGCCTTCCTCGGTCAATGGACTATCCATCACAAAAAGATTTTTTTAATTCGAACCAGTAGATCCTGAGATTAGCGCGTTCAACCAAACAAACAAACAAACTTCAGCTTTATAATATTATAGTATAGATTGTCCCGCACACGCACACAACAAAATATTCATAATCAGTTAGAAAGTGAGAGAAAAAGAATTGCTGGAGTTCGGCATGAAGAGACAGAAGAAGAGCGCAACAAACGTTTGAATTCTGATCAACGTCGTCATTCTCTGAACAGAATGTCGCTATCATCTGAAGAATCGGATGTGTCTCAAGATATAGCCGTAGGTCATGGCGACCTTCCTTGGGTTGGTAAGGAACGGAGTTCATTTACGTATACTCCTATGATTGACTACGCCACGTATTCCGCCATCGGTGGTATGATTCAAAATTGTACTTTTTGAACGTCTCGAATCATCTCGCGCATCCCGTTGTTTGCCCGTCCCCGGGCTCTTAGAATTCGACATCAGACGTTTCAGATCTTCGATTTTGCCGACCCCGTTGTAGCTGGCATAGGCAACAGGATCCGCGTACGAAGTCGCGGGCAGAAGCTAGTTAATAATAAGAATAATAAATTAATACATACATTCGATTTTTAAATAATGTCATAAAAATAATAATAATAAAATATGTAATTACTCAGTCACAGCCTTTTGTCATTTTCAAATTTATTAATACTATAGTAGCCCTTCTTCAACAAATATGTCCCTAATTTGTTCTTAAAAACAGTTATGTTTTTATTCAAATACTGGTGAAAAAAAATTGTCAAAGTGAACCGATATTGTACTTTTTCAACATTGTTTTTTAATACATAATAGTAATATTTTCGTAATTTTGGCTTTGTTGCTGTCTTTATGACTGTATATCCTGTTGTAAAACGCATAAAACAAAATATTTTGGCATATTGTAATGGTTGTATTTGTCTTGAAAGTTAACTCTGACGTCTATTTTCGTAAAACGATATGAAAGAATTGTCTTCGCTTCAAAAAACCATAATTAAAAATTATACTTTTACTCTGTAGCTGTCTAAATCAAGACTTAATCTTTTCGAAAACTGTAATTGTTTTTAAATAATCTGCTCACATCATTACGATATTGCTCTGGGCAAAACGCGAAAACAAGAAGTTTTCGTCACGAATCGAATACGCGCTCTTAAGTAATATGTCTGTTTTGTACCTGAATCACATAAGAACACTATCCTTTTACATTACCCAGTTGGTGTTTTTTGACTGAATGATTAATGACTTTGATTAGACCTAGTTTTACCTTTACCTAATCAATACGTTAACAACGAACGATATGTATCTAGCTAGCACGGATCGATCGGTCATGGTTAAGCTACGCTTGTCGCGGTCGGTCCGTGGATGGTAGACCTTTTATTTTATACCGAGAGAGAAGCACGGAGGGGTGCCTCGGAAGGCATGTAAAGTCGTTGGTCCTGGTTCTCATTCATAGATCTTTGACAGTCGTTTTGGGTAGTGAGAACCGAGACAAGCAGTCTTAGGCGAGTCACACACTGTCCCGCATCACGCGGAAGGTTGCGGGAGTGCAGTACCCCGCACCCACACGCGTGGACACGTGTTTCTCTGCATGTAGGCACGTGATCTGCAACACCGCGCGTGAATACATTTTCTGTGTGTTGTACTACGCGTTTCAATACAAAGAGATACTTTCAAACAATGTATGAACACGCACTCCCGCACCCCGCTGCGTGATGCGGGGCAGTGTGAGAATCGCCTTACTAAAGGGTATTGTGTTACTCGGTAACTAGGTTGTGGAGGTCAGGTAGGCCGTCGCTTCATATAAAACACTGGTGTTTAAATCCATCCGGTTATACTGAAAGCCGACCCAAACACAGTTGAGAATGACTAGGCAGATGATGACACTGAGGTCCACGAGAGAAGCCGCGGGCTCAGGAAGTAAATTCATATAAAGGCAGATGCTAATATTCATCACCGTCATTATATCAGCCTATGGCCGTCCACTGTCTGACGTTGTTGACGACACGGTTGGCGCAGTGGCTGAGCGATCGACTGCTGAGCAGCGTGTTGCGGGTTCGATTCCCGCCCAGGGTAAAGATTTGTGTGAGCACTTGTGTTTGCCTTGTGTCTGGGTGTTGTTTATCTATATATGTAAGTATTTACAAAAAAAAAATGTATTTGTGTATGTATATCAGCTGTCTGACACCCATAGTACAGGGTCTCCCTAGTTTGGGGTCAGATAGCCGTGTGTGAAAATGTCCCCACATATTATTATATTATTATTATTACTGTTGAACGTAGGCCTCCCTCAGAGATCGCCAACCAACCCCGCGGTCGCATTCATCCGCTGCCAGCCACCTTTCTCAAATCGTCGATCCATCGTGCTTCAGGGCGTCCCACACTACGCTTGCCCAAACGCGGTCTCACTCTAGAGCGTGTCTGCTCCATGTGCTATTATTAGTTCGAATTATTTTCGTACCGTTTACTAAGTTATTTGTTTGTACATACAAAGTTGTCTAACTGGAGTTATAGTTTGAGTTTGACTTTGTAAGATGTATGTTCCCATGAGTTTCACGTCAGTTGAATTTATGTTTATGACTGCCTCTTTGATCTCATAGTTGCAAGCGCGTCTGCTGAGCATGGGGTACTTGGTTCGATTCCCAGGGCGCGCAAGATGTTGGCGGTGTAAGTATAACACCCCGGTGTCTCGGAAAGAACGTAAAGTCGATGGTTCTGCGTCTGACCTCTATCTGGTTGAGTCAGATTGCTGTCCTATCGGATTATGAGAGAAAGGGAAGAGGGAGTGCACCTGGGTTTGCGCATACGTTCTGTCCAGCAGAATACTTACTTTTTTTATTTGTAATTAAAATTACATATAGGTAAAGTTACCGGCACGTAAGTTGGCAAGACATTTTGTAGTGGGGAAAGTTCGCGCATGTAAAAATGTATGAAATTGTACGTGCGCGCTCTTCTACCACTACAAAATCTCTTGCCAACTTACGTGCCGGTAATTATATTACATATTTGAGATGATGCAATCATAAACTCATTACAGTTTCACCGTGCATCAAAATCATCGACTACATGAACTAAAACAGGGTACAGGGTTTTACTCAAAGAGGGTATAAGCAAATTACAGGTACAAGTAGTACGTAATATTGACGACGAACATCGGCAACCAAGCGGACTAGCCACTTACCTCACTACGGAGTAGTAGTTGAGGAATGTATTTGGAAATAGAGGTTGCTCCTCTATGCTATTATACGATATATTATTATTATTATTATTATTGTGTGATGTTTGAATCGGGGGTTTTTTTTTTTTACTTTTGGTTACCTACTATTAATTAAAGTATTAAAATTTTGAAGGAAGTATTGTTTTAATTTGTATTTTATGTTTTTATGGGTTATTACGTCCTTCAATGTTGCTCGTAGATGATTTATAAGGTCAAGTATTATATATTTTTACGTTCTCTTCACTAGTTCTCGTTCTCTTTACTTCTAACACTATAAGAAAGGTCAGACATATTTAAACAGTCAGACACATATGATAACTAATCGGGAACAAATTTTTTGAACAGCAAAAAACGCCGATTTAACATGTTGCTTGTATGGACCACTGTTTATTTTTAAACTTTATTTTATTTTTATTATTTAAATTATAGCGGCCATAGTAAGACAGACAGAAAATTTGAAGTGTCGAAGTTTTACGGTTCAAAGGATACAGTAGAAAGACGTTCGAACCCTTTGGGCAAAAATATGGGAAACCCGAAAGGGAAATAAGGGTATTACTATTTTCCATAAGGAAATCGACTTATTGCAAAATGTTATATCTTGGTGTCCGACAAGTGTGAAATAAAGCTGATGCCAGACGGAAGGCTTATTACAGCTGGGATTGGAAACCCGGTCAAGTGCGAATTGCGAATGTCGTGTACCGTTCTATTATATGATCTTTGTGGAATATGGTAAGGGTATAGTTTCCTTGTATTTGTATTCCTTTTATTAGATTATCTATTCACCAGTCCAGCCATAACATTTGATTCAGAACATTTCACGAATCTGTTTTAAGTAGATAATGTGTTTTCTTGGGTACATATTAGAATATCGAACATTAAAATGTCTACAGTTAAAATGCCAATGTTCAAAATAATTATAATTTTCCATATCCTAATATGTACCCGTTTTCTTTTGTAGTATTTTGATTTTGTTGCATGTCATTTCACTGGCTTTGTCTAAAGGTAGAATAGTGTGTCTTTGTATAAGGAGATAGACTACATAAATGAAATGGCATTTATCTAAGACATGTAACTCGACTGCGGTTCAGATCAATTCAATGTAGTGTGCGGCAGCCAGATTATGGTCGATTGTTTTTATTCGACATCGACGATGGAGTGAAATACACTTATTATGATATGACATCCCTATCGATCGATGGTCGTTTGGACATATTGAGATACTTATATCTAGTTGTACCCATCTAGTTGCACCTTTAATGTTAAGTTATGTTAAAAAAAGAATAAAATTGTAAACTAAATTATTTCTTCACCAAGAATTCATATTGTGGACAACACAAAAAAGCGGTATGTAGTCTGCAGGTTTAAAAAATATTCGTGTGGCAACGTCCGAACAAAGGTTCGTGGTAAATGTATCTCCACAGAAACGGTTGAAAGACCCTTTATAAATCAACAATAAAATATGTTTTGTTAAGTAAATAAATAATCACGTTTGGTGAACCGTTGTATAGAATGTCTAGTTCAATATTTTAGTAATTTTAGCTTGTTTTATCATTTCGTTTGTCGAATTGACACAGTTCTACAAAAAAAGTGGTTTTATGATTAGTTGAATCCCTTTCTCACTTCAACCTCAAAACCACACACTACACTATACCAATAATTTTGTACTATGAAATGGTGACAACACGGTTGGCGCAGTGGTTGAGCGATCGACTGCTGCGCCGCGTGTTGCGGGTTCGATTTCCGCACGGAACAAATATTTGTAAGGCCTACAGATGGTTGTTCCGGGTCTGGCTGTTTGTGTATGTGAGTTTATATGTTTGTAAACGCACCCACGACACAGGAGTAATTCCTAGTGTGGGGCAACATTAAAATAAACAATAAAAAAATGAATGGTCAAAAACCTTCGACATTAGCTAGATATTCGTCCTGTCCCTTTGCTGCCTTAACTTCCCCCAGCAGTATGAATGCATCAAGCAAATACTGGACACACGACTCATTGTAGCAAGAGTAACAGTGGGGTTTTGATCGGTAAGACTCTGACATAATGTTCCGATCTCCCCAGACGAAGGGTATTCATGAGGATTTCCCCACGAAAAAGATTTCCTTACAAAGTTTTCCATCACTATCACTAATGTCAGTAATGTCCAAGATAAACTTAGAAAATGCCCGATATCGAACACACAACCTCATGTATTAGAGGTCGCCTTAACCGCGGGTCCGACTATCATTGTCAATTAGTCAACAAAAACTGCTTGAGGATTTTGCCACAGTATAAGTACTATCGTACAGTAGCGACACGCCCCGCCTCCCTCCGAAACATTGATCCTCACCTCTACCCGCGTCGATACTGCTTTTAGTTCAAGGCGAGACTCGCGGCGCGTAGACACGCACACACACGCACGTATAGGGTCGTGTAGAGGTCTGTTATTTTGGTAGTAATGTAGGTAATTAAATCGTTCCGTTTGTATGGAGTGTCGTATTGCTCTCTTCGCTACCTTTAGGGTGCGTTCAGACGAGCGCGATTTTTTTCTCTTTAGAAACATTGGAGTTAAATATTTCTCCTTTGTAGTACAAAGTTTAAAATATATCGATATAAAATATGCTCTGCTCGGACACTGCGCGATCGCGAGGCGTGCGCTGCGCTGTTTACTACACGACCGCTGAGCGAGCGCGCTAATTTATATCGATATATTTTTAACTTTATATTGCAAAGGAAAAACATTTAATTCCAATGTTTCTAAAGAGGGAGCGACGCGTACGCGACGCGCGCTCTGTGTCGCGCCGAAAAAAATCGCGCTCGTCTGAACGCGCCCTTACGCTCACGGTCACACTAGCACAGTCAGGGCAACGAATAGATAAAACAATTTGCTCTCAGCATTTGCAGTGCGGTCTCCGTCTACGATACGAATGAAACAAATCTCTTTTATCTTCAGTTAAAGAGGATTTATATTTGCCGTTTCGCTTTACCGATGCTGCTGTGAATTCCTTTGCGTTTTCGTGGAGTTGAAGTAATTGATATTGGACTTACTAAGTTTTATTTAAATGTCAAACACACCTGCTTTTGAAATGATTCGCAACGTGATAAAGCTGAAAATAATTGCTCGAAGGCATTTTTGACAAATGAGTATAAAAATGAATTAATAATTCGTAAGTAATGAATGAATGGAATGGACGCATTATGTTAATAATAATTTCTTCCGAAAATTCTCTGTTTTTATTAATATTTAAATATTATCATCTGCCTAGCTTGTCCTAATCTCCGAAACTACTAGTTCGATTCTGTAAAACCTTTTGTTAATAAGAAGCTACATTATTCCTGAGTGCTAAATACTCCAAGTTCCAAAGAGTGTTTTATCTATGACAAGTTAGAGAATTAGGTGTGGAATCAATTATTTTACAAAGTTTTTATTCTGATTGTACTTAAACATGGAAAATACAGAATGTGGAAAAATAAGGATGTGTTATTAAATGAATAGGAATGGAAAATTCGAAATATGCAAAAATAAAAATTCGGAAGAATATGAAGGAATATGAAAGCTGGCGATTTAGACGTTGGAAAATATTACCGACCCCATTACTTTACCAAATGTATTACGGGACCGTAAAAACCTTCACGTGGACGACGTCGCAGGCAAAAGCTAGTTTCTATAAAATATACTTAATTCTTTATATGCTTATTATCTAGCTTTGGTTCTCAATGATTAAAGGCCTACAAGAAATGAAACCCTGCCTCCTAAACTAGGAATACCTGTGACTTAGGAGTCAAGGTTCTACTGCTACCTGGAATTCTATAAACCCTTATAAATTATGAGCAGCAGTGTTATTCTGTTACAATCTCCCTCGGTGAACACCTAGGTGAAGTGAGCTGTCATACGATTGTCTGGCTTTGTAAATCCCTAGCATCGGGACAGATAACAACTCACTTCACCTAGGTGTTCACCGAGGGAGATTGTAACAGAATATACATACTGGTAAGCTGATATAATAAGAGAAAAATTAAACCAATATGCTATTGGCAAGTCGTATTTTCAATTCGAAAATAGAATATTTTTAACGTTAGCACACGTGTGTTTGAGTACCCTTCATGTTCACGTAAGTCTGACAACCTTCAAGTTCCAAGATAATATATACCAATGGGATCACTTAAATTTTAACTTTCTCCATAAATTAGGAGTATGCCTCACAGCCAATTCTAAAATAAGATTTGAGACAAGATTAATACTCAATCTGACTGTTCAAAACAGAGTTTCATGAATGAAGATTGTTCTCAAATGCGGGCTTTACTGCCGGTACTTAATGGTCATCGCATCGCAGGTTCAGGTGAGTTTAGTACCTTGTTTAGACTTAGCCGACAACTAACAGTTTTAATGGTCTAAATTGAGCACTATATACTTATACTCCATTTAAAATAGCATTAGACAGAAGTTAAAAAAGGTTATTTTTAATAAACATGTTAAAGTTACGTTAGACACCGAATTTATTATAATCTATTTTTACAGTAGCTGTCGCGCGTATTTTTATCTTCTAAAATTATGCGGCTTTCATTTAGTTGTATATTTAAAACCAATGTAAAATTACATTGTCAATGCTAAAAACCTACCAGAAGCAGAGATCAACAATACCCGGAACGTTATTCGTTTCACTGTAATTCTACCAAATTTAAAATGTTACCTAATCATTAAAAAGACTTTTATCCTGTTTATATTATTATACGTCCATATTTAGTACTATCTTAGATCTATTTATCAAAATTATGTTAAAATAAGTTTAACTAAAATAGTTTTAACTTATTTTTCAAATACAATGTTTTGCATTCTTGCTTCTATGAGCCTCTTTTTTCTAATGCTATTAATAATAATAAATGGAGTATAGGTACTTGTTAGGTCTACAAAACAACAAACATTCAAAAAACATTTCAGGTGACACTCGACAATAGTGTTGCTGTATGAAAACACGGTTGGCGCAGTGGCTAAGCGATCGACTGCTGCGCAGCATGTTGCGGGTTCGATTCCCGGCCAGGGTAAACATTTGTGTGATGAGCACTTGTGTTTGCCTTGTGTCTGGGTGTTGTTGATCTATACATGTATGTATTTGTGTACGTATGGCAGCTGTCCGACACATTGTTTTTTTTTTCCGGGGTGGGAAATTCCTCATGGTTGTCCTCCGCCCTAGGGCGGGCGGAGGGGTCTGTTAGACTCCTACTGACTAAAAACCACCCCGGTGTTCCAACTCACACCTACGTCGGGGGTCGCGGGAACTAGAGATACTTCCGCAACCCCCGACTGAGTTGTCTGACACCTATAGTACAGGGTCTCCCTAGTTTGGGGTCAGGTGGCCATGTGTGAAATGTCCCTCACATAAAAAAAGAAAAAAAAAGGTTGCTATCGGTAAAAAAAATATTATAATCGGAACAGTTATTCCAGAGATTACGTCCCACATCTAAACTTACAAACTTTCAGCATCATCATCATTTCAGTCAAAAGACGTCCACTGTTGGACATAGGACTCCCCCTAGGGGGGATTTTGCCATAATCGCCACGCTTGGCAGGCGGGTTGGCGATCGCAGTATGGTTGTTACAAATGCACAGAGAATGCTGCTGCCCATTCTTTGGTGAGTCCCTTAGTCGCCTCTTACGACACCCACGGGAAGATATGGGATGGTGCTATTCTTTACGTCCAACACCATACGGACGTTACAAACTTTACCTTTTCATAATATATGTAATAGTAGGTATAGATGACACCACTCCAACAAGATGAACAAACTTCGATGACAAACTGAGGTAAATTAATTAAGATACTCAGTATTTGTAACGATCCTACTACCTCTTTGTAAACAGAACAAGGCCTGTACCATGAAATTACAAAACGTTTTATTATTGACGGTTTAGAGCTATCCATTGCTGGTTATATTCGAAATTGGTTGACAATACACAGTGTGTATGGCGCAGTGGTTGTGGAAATGTTGAAATATCGAGTACGGTTTTTGAGTTTAGAGTGTCAGTTTCATTGTTAATTGTTGAGTTTCATCACTTTCATCACAATACTGTCTTCTGTCGATCCTTCAAAAGTTTTCTGAAATTGCTACCTATCAAGTTATGTACATCGTAGTACTCGTAGACTAGGAGAAAATTCTTCAGACTTCAGCATAACCAGTAGGTTACATTATTCATGTTGCTTCTATATGTGATATCCTACGAAGGAAGTATATGTACTTAAGTATATTAGGTAAGTATATTAAGTAAGTATATTAAGTAAGTATATAAGTAAGTAGGTATATAAGTTATACTTACTTCGTGTGAAGTCAAAAAAGCAAATACAAAATCAAAAGCTACAATTTCGTAATTGTATTCGCTTTTGAATTTATATTTGTATTTTTATTTGTTTTTTTTACCGATGCGGCGTTTCGTGCTATACTGACGCGTTGTAGGTATGCGCTTTTGAATTTGTATTTGCTTTTTTGGCTTCACTCTCAGGGTTCCGCGCGGTCTATCTGCCTTTTTTTCATAATCTGAGGTGATAACTAAAGAAGGTTTTCAGGAAAAAAGCAAAGAGCAATATAAAACAATTCAGAAATAAAGATGTAAGTCATGGCAGTTAAGAGATGGCCAATTTCAGCTGACAGCACCCGTTCGTGAACATGACGCGTGGATCAGCACCATTTAAAACCATTTTAAAGTTAATTAACCAACTTCAAAAAGGAGGAGGTTATCAATTCGAATGTTTATATATATTTCTTTTTATGTATGTTCGGGCATAACTCTGTCATATATAGACGGATTTTCAAAATTCTTTTTTTATTCGAAAGGGGTTTATTCCGAAAATAAACAAATCCCATATAAATTTTATCAAAATCGGTACAGCCCTTTTTGAAAAAATCAACAAATTCCCAAAAAAATTACTTAGACGAACGTTTTAGTTTCTTCAATCACTGGAGGACTTACAATCTCTGTTAAGTGTGTTGCCGTTTCTTAATGGATTTGGATGTTAAGGCAACACTAAAAAGCGAAAAATAAAAAGTTTTTTCAAAAAAAATTAAAATCGCCTTCAAAAGCTAAAAAGTGATAAATAACTTTAGCACAGAACACACATTACTTTACTTTCGGAAGTCGGTGGCAATACAAAACAACAAACACAAAGCCACCGCCACCGACTTCCGAAAGTAAAGTAATGTGTGTTCTGTGCTAAAGTTATTTATCACTTTTTAGTTTTTGAAGGCGATTTTCTTTTTTTTGAAAAAACTTTTTTTAGAATAGAAATTAATTTGAATTTTGAATTTGAAGGGAACCGAATCATACAGTGACTATTAATATTACTGAATATTTTGATAGTTTGCGAAGTTAATTAACACCGTGGAATCTTCGAAATTCTTTATTTTCATATATTAAATATGCGACCGTTAATCTTACAAAACCTCTAACGCCATTTATATTTTAGTTCCTATCCTATCCTTCATTTATCAATCTCTCGCTCGCTCATCATGTTCCGTCCCCTCCTACATTACCCTTAAGGCTGCTCTCTCGAAAAAAGCTTGAAAGAAGCATGCAGATGAAGCAACTTTTCGTAGGCATTTACAAAACAATTACGTCTGCAAGAAAATTGTTAGTAATTTACATGATATGATACAGAATTTGGTTTTGCCACAATTTTTCTATCGGTATCACATAATAAGAAAAAAAATTACAAATCACCTCCAAATCATTGAGATAAAACCATTTTACTCCTTAATTTCTTATCAAAAGAATATAAAAAAAATATCTACTGCTTTGCTATACAAAGAAAAATGATTTGGTTTTGTTACCTTTTACAAATATGTATTTTTTTTTAATTACAATAAATTAAAAATGCGTCCGATTAAAGACTGCGTCTACATCACCCCCTGTACCAAGCCGATGCGGTACATTGGGTGCAAACACAGTTTTCGATACGTATTTTAGTTGAATAATGATTAACTGTGCTTGCTCGCGGGGAGATCGTTAGACTGTCCAAGAATAAAGTGCGTCACTCTCCTGCTAGCCTTCTGTGGCTTCTTGAGGAAATCCTGTGCTGACGATGTGAGGCACGTGGTGGCGTGGTGTGACCGGCCGGTCCGATTATTTGCTCACAAATTGGCGCACCAAAGTCTGTACTGCACTATATGAGCGTTCAGGGATCACACTCAGTCCAGATAGAAGCCGTTTAGCGACGATTAACCCTCATCCAAGGATTTTAAACCGGGAGCGCACACTTAGGCAACCTGAATTGCTGCCATCTAGGATTCGACTCGATTTCTTCGTTCACAAGCACAGTGCGCACAGATTAAAAATGTATGGTTACGGAACACCCCCGCACTCGTCCACAAATTCAGTACGGGCCAAATGCTCAAGGTTATTGGCGTGTATACAAGCCATAACGACATAGTACTGTAGTGTTTTTAAATTAGGTAGCTCTGTAGACATCCCACTATATCTCAAAACAGACAGCAAATTCTACAAATCTATTGAATAGTGAAACAGATTCAATATGTCTATTCTGTTACAATCTCCCTCGGTGAACACCTAGGTGAAGTGAGCTGTCATCCATCCCGATGCTAAGCATTTACAAAGCACTGCAATCGGATGACAGCTCACTTCATCTAGGTATTCACCGAGGGAGATTGTAACAGAATAGGACTGTAGTAGTACTATCCTGTCAAAATCTCCCTGAGTAACTGTCATCCCACTATATACTAGGGATTGACAACTAACCTCAAGTTTCATCATCATCATCGTCCACTGCTGGGCATAGCATTAGTCACTAGTCACTCCGATTCACAAAAAGGGGCCTAGAGACCTCGTGGAAAACTACAGGCCCATTTCCAAATTGTGCATTTTTGCTAAAATCCTGGAAAGAATAATTTACAAGCAACTTTATGCTTGTCAAACTAAGTATCAGTGACCGCCAACATGGTTTCCTGCGAGGTCGATCCACAACCACTAATCTCGTTCTCTGTGGTGACTACCTGACTGAATGTATGGCCCATCGCACGCAAGTTGATGTAATCTACACAGATTACAGCAAGTGTTTTGATCGCTTGGATCATGCTATACTTCTGCGTAAGCTATTGGCTATGGGTATCAGTGGAAATCTCTTCAGGTGGTTCTCATCTTATGTGGCCAACAGATGTCAAACTGTTGTTCTTAATGGATACACATCAAAAACTATGATTATCCCCCCAGAAATTCCGCATGGATCGCTTTTGGGACCCTTATTATTCAACATCTTCATCAATGACGTCTCTACATGCTTCTCTAACTCAACAGTTCTTTTGTTTACGGACGACATGAAGATTCTAAGCGAAATCAGAACTTATGAAGATGCTGAACGTCTCCAACATGATCTGAACAGATTTCAAGAGTATTGTATAGCAAACCGCTTAGATCTTTAGATCTAAGCGGTTTGGTACAGACGTAAACGTCTCGAAATGCTATACATGTACTTTCACTCGTAAACCTAAACCTGTTCTTTACGATTACAAACTAGCCAATACTTCAATAGCTAGAGTTAATACAATTAGAGACTTAGGCGTCACTTTTGACTCAAAACTTATTTTTGACACACACATAGATAATATTATTAGAAAAGCTTCTAAGGCACTAGGTTTCATTATGCGGATATCAGCGGATTTTAAAAATATCAAAACACTTTAAAATTCTCTACTGTGCTTTTGTACGCAGTCATCTCGAATATTGCTCACCAGTGTGGAATCCTATATATAACACTTATATCAATCGCATCGAAAGTATTCAAAAGAAGTTCTTAAGGGACATTCAGTTTAGATCCAAAACCTATTTACCTAGTTATTACAGCCGCTGCCGGAAGTTTCATATTCTTCCACTAGTTGAGCGGAGAAAAATTGCCGACATGGCATTCTTATTCAATTTGGCTAATGGTTCAGCCGACTGTTCTGAACTGATAAGTAAAATTGGGCTGCGTGTTCCATCCTTCACATTAAGAAATCATCAACCTCTGTATGTTCCTTCTGTGCGGTGCAAATATCGACAAAACTCTTATATAATAAGAGCTAGCAGGGCATACAACTCGATGTGTCAGAGTGTTGATGATCTTGACTTGTTCTCCACTAGTGTTTCTAAACTAAAAAAAATACTGTGCACAAACTTCTTTGAAAATAACTAAAACCATCTATTAATTATCTCCGAGTGCTTGCTTAATTCTTACTTTCTCTTACCTGTCTACCGTTCCTTGTGCTACCTTAATATTGTCAGTGAAAACTTTTCATTGGCCTTCAGTCACTAACTATTAACTATCTGTATCCTAGCTGTAAGTTTTCTTAAAAAATAAAATAAAATAATAGGTCTCCCCAAAGGGGGTTTCAGCCGTAATCGCCATGCTGGGCCGATGCATGTTGGCGATCGCAGTAGGTGTTATGGTACTCAAAAGGACGCTGCTGCCCATCCTCTGGTTAATATCACACCCACGGGTAGAAATGGGGTGGTGCTATTCGCGGCCGGCACCACAGAGTGTCCACCTCAAGTTTACTACACCTAAATTCATCAAAGGAGATTTTTGAAACGAAGTTCCTTAACGCGGCTTACAGGTAGTGCGAAATAGTTGAAATAATCACGTACCGAAATGGGTGTGTGTATGCGTGCGTGTGTCGTGACTAAATCCTAACTAAGTTCTTAAACCACTAAATAATTTTGTTCGTGTCTTACTATGAAGCGGAAACACTGTGCGGGAGTCCCCGATCCGCATAAGTATTTTTTTTTCCAGAATAGACCGGTAGATCATCATTCTTCGTCTTTGTTCGTGAACCGCAGCGATTATTTTGGGGTTGTCTCTCTCGGGACCCGCAAGAGGATACAATACTGCGTGAAGACAAATACTGTTTCGTGTTTACGACTACACGACCGAGAGACGGTAATAAAAGTTACTGTAGGTATCTAGGTATGCAGTTTGGTACTACGATTCCGTATCCTATTGTAGACTTGGGTTTCTATTGATGACTATAGATGACTTCCTAGATGAAAATACATAGAAAAAGACACCGATAAATTATATTATTAGTGTAATTATCATTAAGATAGGCTGTTTATTTTGCTTTAAACTATTTAAAAAAAAAACTTTATTTTTCTTAATCATAATTTTAGTCATTCTTGAGGTCTAGAAATATAAAATTTTACGCAAGGTAAAAATTGACACAAGATACCTATAAAGGCGGAAAAACTGAAAGACGTAGTGAAAATCTACATTTTTTAATATTGTTCTTTATTTTAATTCCTAAGCTTCCCTTCATTTTTGTTTGTTTTTCTTTTAAATTATGTAATCATATTTTTTTGATGATAGAAACTTTGGTACCTAACAGCAATCCTATGTCGAGTCATGCAGACAAAGATCACAGGTGAGTAAAGTTAACAATAAACACATTATCACCAGCTTTTCAATAATAAAAGACCGTCATACGACCACCATTTCGACACCAAAGACACGGTTGGCGTTCGCTGAGCGATTGAATGCTGCGCTGCGTGGCGCGGGATCTATGCGGCGGTTCTAAGGTTGAGGAGGTTGTAGAGTACATCCGAATCAAGTCGAATTTTACTCTGAGGGTCGAGCGGTTGACCTCGAGCCACAATGTGAACTTCAACTCCTTTGTGGTGAGAGTACCAATTGAACATCTGTCGATCTTCACGAAGGAGCAATTTTGGCCGAAAGGTGTTGTGTTCCGGCGCTTCCGAGCCTACCTGCTGACACAGCGCGACACACGACGCCCACTTTACGTGTGAAATAGGATATATGTATTTAATTATAGTTGATTTGTTTTTAATATGTATTAATTTGTTATTGTTTAAGATTATTTTGTGTATTTTATCTATGGGCCACAGTTGCCTGATAATAAAGTTATTATTATTATTACTGAGAAACACTGTCTAAAACTAAGATTAATAATTAGCACGCACAGAGGTAGGTACGTACGTGTATAAAATAACAAAACAAATAAATAAATAGAAAAAAATAATAAAAAAAAATAAATGTATTTATTGACATAAAAAAGGGTTATATTATAAAATATATGAATCCCTGGCCCTTTGTTGTTTTAACATTATGTCAAACAAACAAAATAAAAATTGAATGTATGGTACCACGTTTCTTCTACCGCTATACAAGCTGCTCTAACACCTACTCCTAGAATGCCCTATCGTAGGTACATTAAGCCTACAATGTTTTATATAAATCATCGTCACTATTCCTCACTAGGTACATATTATGGTTTTCACGTGGAAAGTTATAGACTAAAAAAAAATTACTTTGAGGCGGACGAAGTCACGGGCAAAAGCTAGCATGAAAATTACCAGCGAAGTTCAAGCTAATTGATAACAAACTTAGGTAATGAAGACTTAGTAGGCCTAGCACGTACACATTAATTTGATTCAGAAACAAAACTATCCTATAGCATTTTGGTTTAAAATGTGGCAAGCATAAATTAGAAACATCCTTTATTCGAGTATCAACCATAGTTTTGAGTATAGTAAAAAAAATTTAGGGAAACCCTACTACACCTTTCCCAAACCCCAAATCCCAAACAAAATTCAACAGTGGTGACCAGAAAACCGTTGAGGCAAAGAAGCTCGACGAGTCCCGAAGAAACATTCCAACTGCCTTAAATCCCGCAACGAAATAAATAAGAAAAAAACCGGACAAGTGCGAGTCGGACTCGCCCACCGAGGGTTCCGATTAAATTCCGTGATTTGGTCACCCATACAATTATGAGTACTTAAAATAAAGACTATATTTTTATGATCTATGAAATATAAATAAATATAAAGTTTTCAGACTTTTCCCTGTACTTATAGTATATGACGATATTATTTGCCAAATTTTATAGTTCTAGGTCAAAGGGAAGCACCTGCCGTGTTATCTCTTCACCACCCTGGGTTAACTGGTAGAGAATGCCTAAGGCATTAAGTCCGCCTTTGTACCTTTGTGCATGAAGTGTAAATAAATAAATACCCTATAAATTTTGATTCCCTTAAGAGAGTCGAAATATTTTTTTTGCGGCCGTATTTTTTTTTACGTGAAAACTTAGAAGTTAATTTTTACAGCTTCAAGGGACTGCAGACTTGAGTACATGGTTTTAATTTCAACTCAATACCTCCACGAGTTGCCGAGATAAAGGGTCTTGACAGACAGACGGACAGATAGACAGACAGATGGACAACAAAGTGATCTTATAAGGGTTTCGTTTTTTTCCCTTTCTGAAAAACTGCAGAAGACTAAGAAAAACATATTTTCGACTTCCCGCCCAATCAAGCAGGAGACAGAACAGAACTAGGCCAATAGGTACAAAAGGACGTTTACATCTGGAGGAAGCCCAGTTGCCAAGCGCCACAGATTAACATTACTTAGTGAGTCCTAAAATGTGCGTTGTAACATTTGAGTCCAATACAACAAATAGGAATTATCTGCGAAACGATTCCCAATTCAAAAAAATCGACTCCAATCTAAGTTCACGTCAGTGAGTTGGCGTTAGGCCTAGAAACCCGACCACCGTATAAAATGGGCTTAAAATTAAATAACTCGTCAAAGACGTTACTGACTAGACCCAAGACACAAAGTATGACGAGTTTGTGAAATTTGTTCAGTAAGAAGACTTAGTAAACGAATTCCAAGTGCTCAAATAAGAGGCTAACATCTTTACGCTGTTCTGTGTGGTTTGTCAATCAAAATATACTGTCAAAAATATCCCTCGTGGATTTTGGCGAAGCGTTAAGCTCACTTTAGGGGAGGCCTACGTTCAGCAGTGGACGGCAATAGGCTGATATGATATGACACACATTCACCACACTTATACACACAATTTTACTCTTTGTATACCATACAGTAGAATGACACAGTCCACTTGAAACAAGTTTCTGTTGATCGTTGTATTAAAAACCGTAAACTACCTCTTAAAATACAGGTTTACCTAGCTTAAGAGGTAGAGTATTATTCTTGCACAGAATTTGCAACATAAACTATAAAAATATTCTCAAACCAATGTCATACTGTATTTCAAACTCTGTATATTTTTGGTTAAATAAAGATTATCATTATTTATTATTATGATGATGATGATGAGGTCAGCTGTTAATCCATTATTGTCATCTAGCATCAAGTGGGTCATCCCGCTTGCTCCTTCACTTCATATAAAATATTCACCTCATCATCATTCTAAGAGCTCTGCCTCACCAAGACGCCATGGCGACGTCCCCGGCTACGTATCCAAGCAGTTAATATTGAAATGTATGGTACCTAACTCACTTGGCGACGGTTTGGCGACGTCGCCAAACCGTATTAACTGCTTGGATACGTAGCCGGCGACGTCGCCATGGCATCCTAATGAGGCAGGGCTCTAACAGTCTATTGCCTTACACTGCTGAACGTAGGCCTCCCCTAGAGATCACCAACCAACTCGGTCTTGGGCAACCCGCATTCATGCGCTACCAGCCACCTTCTTCAAATCATCGGTCCATCGTGCCGCAGGGCGTCCCACACTACGCTTGTTCACACGCGGTCTCCACTCTAAAGCGTGTCTGCTCTGTCTACCGTCTATATATCTGTCTACTACTACTAAGCTCCAAAATAGCTAAACTATCCATTCGAACTGTATAATATATATTCAGGTTTTTTGTCAGTTTTCTTTTTATGATTTTAATAACCTTAAAAAACATAAAGCTCTTAATTAAAATTAACATCAGCGGCTACAACCAGCGATTGTCGTGGTTTGCATATCAAAACACAAAATTCTCCATTGAGGTTTTAATGAAAAGCAATTGAACACAATGGTTTTCAATAAAACGTGACCCATCGTCTCCCTGTCTATCTAAAATGCAGATAAGGATCCCAGCAGTGCTATTCTGTAAAATTCTCCCTCAGTAAGAATAATTCATGTAAACTTAAAGTGAGATGAAAGGTGAATGAGTGTGAAAGAGATGGAAGACATGAGAAGAAAATGTTTATTTCTTTAAATCTATACTGTTATACTATCCATACTTCCATTTATGTCCATACTTCTATACTCATTTTATAAATGCAAAAGTAACTCTGTCCGTTACGCTTTCAGGATAAAACAGCGGATCCGATTTTGATGAAATTTGGTATGAAAATAGCTTGAACCTTGGGGGAAGGACATAGGCTAGGTTTTAATCCGCGACTTTGCCTGCATTCGCGATAACCGACATTTACGCGGACGAAGCCGCGGACAAAAATTAGTTTTTTGTATTTAACTAGCTGACCCGACAGACAGTTGTCCTGTCAATTCATTTTTTTTTTTACCGTATAAACCTTTCCTGGACTTTCACAAATATTTAAAGATCAACATTAGCCTAATCGGTTTAGCCGTTCTCAAGTTTTAGCGAGACTAAGGAACAACGATTCATTTTTATTATATAGATAGACTAGCTGACTCAGCAAACGTTTTTTTGTCATATATAATTAAAAAAAATAACTTACGAACTATTCTAAGATCTACCAAATATACACATAAAAATCATAAAAATTGGTAAAGCCGTTTCTGAGGAGTTCGTTTACAAACACCGTGACACGGGATTTTCATTAGATTAAAAATATAGAGTAGAGAAGTTATTGCCATTGATGTAAACCTAACTTCAGTAAACCTACTATGTAGAAATAAAAGATGGTGAAATGACAGCTCACTTCAAGCTCACCTCACCTTCATTATACCGAGGGAGATTTTACAGAATAGACCGCTAGACAATAACTTAATTCAGTGGGGAGAAACCTTTTTAATCAAACAACAGGAAAGCAGCAGAAGTTGAAGGAATACACGCACTCGAACCTCTGCCTCTTCCACTGGTAAATATCGAAATGGTAAGTGCCACTTTACAACTAGTTTTGGTCGACAGCGGTCCTAGCATTAATTAGCAGTTATATATTTTATTATTCTGTATTTTATAATCAAAATATAGAGATGCTTAAAAAGAAATCACGCAGGCAAATTCGCGGGCAAAGTACTAGTGAAAGACAATTTTGTTTTTTCTTTGATGTAATGAAAAGTTTAGCAATGCGGTTTTATGTTACATTTTAAATCACAAAAACTTTTCTGCTCTGTATTTACAATTAGTTTATTGGCAGTTACCTAGGCCACGAAAATACCGCACATGTCAAATACACTTACTTCGACTTTTACAAATATGATCATTACCTTCGCGTAAATTAAGTGGATTTTGGCTCTGTCTACCGATTAAATTGAAGTAGGTACAGAGGCTAGCACATCAAGCTACAACAATCTGTGAAATTTTGATAGATTTTCAACTTTATCACAACACTAAGGTTCATTTTCAATTGGGAAAATTTTACAGTTTGGTATGGCTACTGGTGTCTGTAAGTACATAGCGAAACCGCCTTGAGTGGTGAGACTAGTGGCCCTCGGGTAATCGACTAGCGAGCGTGGTTTAGGGTATTTTGCATATATTCATCAGTCAGTTAGAACTGTCCTCCGTCTGATATTTATTATTTACCGAGAACTACCCATGGCTGACTTTTACAACACCGCTCTAAACGCGACACGGCAACGGTCCAGTCATAAAATCCAATTTCCGCAGTCAAAAGTTACGCGCCTCCCTATTACCTGTGTCGCCCTAAACCTTCTGTTTCACAACTACGCCATGAACTAATCAACTCGAATGTTTTATTGATGAACTCTCCGCCCATATAAGCGACATCCGACGCTGAAACGAATCACAAGACTCACGATCCTTTAATCTTTATCATCGGAAAATAATAACTGAACGGATATTACCGTCCAATTGCCAGTATTTCGAATTTCGATTCACTGATCTAATGGTCCAAGATCCAGAGTAGACTGATCTACGTCATCTTAGCATGGCTGAAATTTGAGAATACGCAAGGATCGACTTTTAAAGCGTCTGACTGAAGTTATGGGCCACGGAAAGTGTCACAATAATGTATGTTGGTTGCAAAAACATTTTGTAAAAATATGTAAATAAATAAAAGCCGGCCAAGTGCCAGTCGGACTTGCAAATGAAGGGTTCTTACAACGGTCACCACCGTACCATATTATAGGCACCTAAAAATCGAAAAAAAAAGGTCGAAAAAAAAAATTGTGCGGTCGGGGGACTCCCGTAAGGAACTAAGTTAACGAAACGTACGTGTCTGTACAAAAAAAAAAAATATAAATAATAATAAATCACGAGCAGGCGAGTGCGCCTGATCGGCTCGATACACACACGCATTTCGTTACGTGACGATTTCTACTGCTTCACCTAAGCAGTAGAAATCGTCACGTCAGCCGCGTTAGGGAACTTCGTTCCAACATTTTTCTTGCAAGGGGACCCTATTTAATTTTTAATTACATTTTATTGTACTAGCGACCCGCTCCGGCTTCGCGCGGTTGCAATTTGGTTTGGCTATACTTGTGAACCTCACCTCACTCTATTTATTTATGAAAACCATATAAAATCCATTGCGTTGTTTAAAAGATCTAAACGTACAGACGGCGGGAGTGACTTTGTTTTATACTATGTAAAGATAAAGATTTGTTGTTATAGCAGCCATAGTAATACACAGTCTGTGAAAATTGCAAGTTTCTACCTATTACGGTTCAAAAGAAACAGTCTGCTATCAGACAGACCTACGGACAGCCGAGGCTCAGTAAAAGGCTTCCGTTGGATACAGACCCCTAAAAACAAGCATCGCATTTCAATGTAAGTAATTATGATATCTTTTGTAACTGATACAAGTATCAGTTTGGGCCCATTTTGGGCCATTTTTAAATATTAGCTAAGCTAAGATATCATAATTACTTACATTGAAATGCGACGCTTGTTTTAAGAGCTCTGTATCCAACGGAAGCGGACAAAATGTTATTTTATCTATCCTCAAATGACATGTTTCAATGACGCAAGTCTAGCGACTCTAGTCTCTCAGTGCATAAAGTATGAATGAATCAAAATATGAGGAGGTTATCAAATCTATGACTGTATATATGTATTATCTTTATATCTATGGGCTTTACGTAATAGATTTGAAATACTTCCGACGTTGTTGATTGCTATTTATTTATTGAAGAGGATGGAGGACTCAATCATATGGTAAAAATGAGAATGGGACTCTTCAGTGAATGACAGCAAATTACTCGAGATTGTAATCTTTAGATAAAACATCGGTTATTAACTTAAATAATATAATATTTACGCTTACTAGAGTATTATATCAATAGAAATATTATATGCTTGATAACAGCTTAGTAATTTCACGCGTTTCATAAGCGTTTGGTATGGTGCTTCTCCATAGAGACCACTAACAAACCGACTCCTTGGCTTAAAAAGTGTTTGTTAAGCTCTATCCACACATATCAGGGCCGTGCTAAGACCGTGCGTCCGGGTCCCGACACGGCTGCGTAAGGAACTTTTTGTTCACACACGTCAGGGATGTAACCGTACCGTGGACAGGCCGCGACCTTCCATCTGTACCTCTCAGCCACAATTTTATTATATTGTATACTAGCAGCCCGCCCCGGCTTCGCACGGGTATTAAACAAACATTTCAAAAGTTATAATTTTTTACACATACAAACTTTCTCGGTTTTTGCGTGGGGTTAAAAAAGAGTAAAATGAAGAAAATTCGAATATGATATTAAATTATTTTGTATTTTTTTTCGCGGCACTTATTTTCTTGACATTGTCTACCCTCCCGTACCCCAGTGACGCCTACATCGCTTATTATTATTATGGTGCCGTCTAACCGAGCGGCGTGGGCGGCGACATTACTTAACTTACATTTTTAAACTTGTGATATCTTTCGAATGGAATGTCCAAATTGAATAATTCAAAAAGTCATATAATGGTATTGAAGCAGACTTAAATATGAAGAATCATTTATTTTGATAAGGATTAATTCCAAAGTATGAATAAAAGAGCTTTCATAGCGTTAGCATTTATATAATTTTTGTAAATAAAAAAAAAACACTTACTGTGACATAACTATAATAGTTAGACATATGCTGTCGCGATGGTTTTTTGTAGATAATTAAATGTTCTGCAAAGACGTAGTACATTATTTTGTTCTACAATCAACAGTTTTCGCAGAGCACGCGAAGTAAAAAAGTTTTTTTGGATTTTTTTCACACCTTTGGTTACATTATTGGAGTTTTAGTATAGATCCCTAACTTTTTTGAAAATTTAATATAGCCTATGTTCACCGGAGATAGTGTAGCTTCCCAACAGTGAAAGAATTTTTTAAATCGGTCAAGTAGTTTCGGAGTCTATTCAATGCAAACAAACAAACAAAAAAACAATCAAATCTTTCCTCTTTATAATATTAGTGTATGTGTGTATATTAGTGTGTGTGTGTATTAGTGTGTAACATATATGCGTACCGTTTCTATTCAAAACTCGTCATTAATTTTTTTTTTAATATGCGCAACGTGGTTGGAAAATATCGTCGGGGCCCGGACACGGACGTGTGCGAACAAGTTCATATAAAATGTTCACAACTATATTTTTTCACGGACACGGACCGTCCCCGTCCCAGGCACGGCCCTGATATGTGTGGATAGAGCTTAAATGGTTTAATTTAAATAAATGCTTTGATTTTGACTTTAAAGTGTCATTTTAAGTACCCATACCTACCTAACCAGACTATCTAGTCATTCGAAAAACAAAAACTTCAACTTTCTAAACCTTTTTAGGGTTCCGAAGTCGACAAGGAACCCTTATTCTATCTGAAACAGTATGAAGTCTTTCTGAAGAAGCGTATTGGAAACAATGGTCATAATAATCAGATGCCTTAAATTATTTATAATATTTCTTAAATATACCTACTTTAGTGACATTAATAAAATGGCTCATCGCAGGTATGGCCTTGGGATCGCGATGTTTATGTAAATATCTTCAGAAAAATATTATTTTTGCCAAATGTAGGCAGGTATTTTTTTTCCAAGTTTTTCCTTTCTTTTAGAGTGAGAGCCCGTTCAACATTCTTTGATACACTCGCCTAAAATATTACCTTTTGATGACTGAGCTTTTTGTAAGAAATATCCTTTCAGTTTTGTTAGGAAAATTATAAGGGTTCACACGGTTTGTTTTCGTTAGTAACTGATATTTTTTTTAAGGTGTAGACTGATTTTTTGTACGGTCTAGTAGGTATTTGATATGTAGGGCAGAATAAACAATCGTTACCTTCAGGAAAATATCCTGAAATAATATAGTATAATACTGTTACGCGCTGGGGTTTGGGATAAATAAACTACACCAATTTACACCGAACAAAGTACAACACTTTATTAAAAAAAAACACAAACTCAATAATTAATCACTTACAAAAATCACTTGTTAATCACCTAGATCGCAGTATTCGCAATAATCGCAATTTTCAGTTTCGCTTTCAAAAGACCTATCACAAGACAAAACAATATACAGTAAACAATAATGGTGTTTACATGAAGCGCGGGCGTTTGATGAATGCGTCATGTTCTAAAAAAGCGGCCAAGTGCGAGTCGGACTCGCCCATGAAGGGTTCCGTAGCAGCAAGAAACATAATATGAAAGTTCTTGTAGTTCGTTGTAACTTTGATCGATGTTTTAATAATAGTGTATTTTTTTAAATTGCGGTTTACGATTTATGACGTATTAAAAAAAAACTACTTACTAGATCTCGTTCAAACCAATTTTCGGTGGAAGTTTACATGGTAATGTATATCATATGTTATTTTTAGTTTTATCATTATTTTATTTTAGAAGTTACAGGGGGGGATGGGACACATTTGACCACTATGGAATTAGTGTCTCTCGCGCAAACTATTCAGTTTAGAAAAAAATGATATTAGAAACCTCAATATCATTTTTGAAGACCTATCCATAGATATCCCAAAGGTTTGATGAAAAAACATTTTTGAGTTTCAGTTCTAAGTATGTGGAACCCTGAAAATTTATTGTTTTTTTCTATTTTTGTGTGAAAATCTTAATGCGGTTCACAGAATACATCTACTTACCAAGTTTCAACAGTAAAGTTCTTATAGTTTCGGAAAAAAGTGGCTGTGACATACGGACGGACAGACAGACACGACGGATCCATAAGGGTTCCATTTTTTGCCATTTGGCTACGGAACCCTAAAAATCGGCGAAGTGCGTGTCGAACTCGTACATGATTGGTTCCTTATCCGTACAATATTAAGATGGAGCAAAAAATTACGAAAAAATTACTCGTTTTTGTATGGTGTCATCATTTCATATTCATAACTTCATGATCATCATCAGCCGAAAGACGTCTACTGTTAAACATAGGCCTCCCCCATAGAACGCCATAACGAGCGGCAATCTGCCGCTTGCATCCACCGGTTACTCGCGACCATGACGATGTCGTCGGTCCATCTGGTGGGAGGCCTACGAACGTTGCGTCTTTCAGTTCGTGGTCCTCGAGAACCTTTCTTCTCCGTCGGTTCTCTTTGATATTATTTTATTTTTATTATTTATTTTTATAGCGGCTATAGCAATCTGCAAACAATTCAAACATTATACGGTTTAAAAGATACAGCCCTACGACAGTGAAACAGAAAGATTGACGGGCGGATGAGAGAGAGCAATAACGGAACCCTAAAAATGAAAAAAGCGATCCTTCACACCAGTGCCACTGTCCCATTTAACGCCTTCAAAACTACGCCAACAAGGCCTACCCGAAAGAGGCTGGAACCTAATAAATATGCAAATCGCGGCAAGTTTGTATACCCGCCATATTCTCAATTAAAAATCGCCCTACCCTCCAAAATGTTTGCTTCAAGTTTGGAGCCGTTCGCAATCAAGCCTCGCTAAAACGAAACTAATTACATTTTATTTTTGTGGTTTATTAAATATTTAAGGGCTCGTATCTAAGTACGGATCTATCGGTGAATGTTAAGCTACGCTAGTCGCGGTCGGTACGTGGATTGAAGCGTTGGGATCATTTTACATGGTCAGGAAATTATTGGAAACTTACGTCTGAAAATGTATGAGAAGTAGCCTTTGGCCTAGGATAGTAATAGGCCGGTATTATTATTGGGTGTGTAACGTTTGAAATAATAACAAAAGCTCTAAAGATCATGTGATCTAATTTCGTTTAACATACTTTTTTTTAATATAACGATGAAATGATATAATGAATTATTGATATAATTTCATTTTACCTAATTTTATATGGTATAATGAACATTTTCTATAATGCACATTTGAACTAATATTCATTTCGAAATCTATAAGTAACGATTAGCATAATTTAGTTATTGAATAATTTGAGTTAGGTTAGGTAAGAACAGTGACCATTAACGCGCAAAGGCGAGCGAGCGGAGCGAGCGTGCCGCGGTAGCGGCCGTCAAAGTCAATATGTTGTGCTACAAAAGTTAATGACAGAAACGAATCGCTGCGAATTCGACTCCACGTGGTCTGCCCTACCCCTAGAGGGTAATTTAAATCCGCGTAGGCGCGGAGGGGCGAGGCGGCCCGCGAGCTGAGGAGCAGGTGGTTTAAACGCCCGCCGTCGCGGCTGAGGCTGGCGCCGGCCAGTAAGCCGAAGCATCCAGAGGAAACTTGGGCTTATCTATACTAATATTATAAAGCTGAAGAGTTTGTTTGTTTGTTTGTTTGGTTGAACGCGCTAACCTCAGGCTACTCGTTCGAATTGAAAAATTCTTTTTGTGTTGGATAGTCCATTTATCGAGGAAGGCTATAGGCCCGTGCGAAGCCGGGTCGGGTCGCTAGTAAAGTATTAAAGTATGGATTTTAATATGTACCTACTTTGTACGGAACCCTCGGTGAGCGAGCCCGACTCGCACATGTCCGGTTTTTTTTAAAATTAAGAAACATAGTAAACTAAATAAAGAAAAAAATAAGGTAGGATACAAAAAGGTCTACATTGAACGATAACCATTTTCGCTAATTTGTGTGGGCATAGACAAAATTAGGCGACGACCGTTAGACGACCTTTATGACGAATTATGTAATCATTCTGATCGGTATTGTACTCAGGAACCTTGAGAAGTCTTAGCTAGAGGGTTACATTAAGTAATAATAATATCCCCTGCGGGTGGGTACCCTTATTGTGTCACCTACCGAGGGCTGATAATAATAAATAGAGTCGAGAGAGCGAGGAAACATGACACTTACATGAAAATTATTATATTTAGTGAGTAAAATTTTGTAAGTAGATCTTTATAAAATCTTCGAAGCATTTTCATTTCATTTCTAATTTGAAGTTTACTCTATAAGTCATAATACAATGTTTGTAGTAGTTGGAGCTATTTTTTAGTACTAGTTTCTTAAATTATACACAATACATTATTTATTTATCTATTTATTTTGCGTTTAAACTTTATTTAATTAAAGATATTAAATTACAATTTTAGTTATATACAAATCTTAAAAATCTAAATAATATTATTATTATTATTTAGATTAGTATTAGTATTCTTGGGTCAAAGAATCAGCATTGCCATACAACGTGGCAACGCTGCCAGCCTGTTGGGCACGTGTCCCGTTGACAGCGATGTGGACGAGTTTTTTGATGCCCTTTGAGCTCCGCTGCCTTTTTCTTGGAATAGTACATAATATTATTATTTAGATCTTTAAGATTTGCCTTTTAATTCTTGCTGATTGAATTACAAAAAAAAAAAAAAATATAGATTGGTACCTACTGTAGAGTCTCTGACTGACAAGAGAAACACAATCTTATTCGTATTGTTTTAGAGTAAATATAAACCATTTTAGAATATTAAGAAAAACTTGACGTTCATCGTGTGAGCTGTCAGATCGAACCACGGGTCGAACTATGAGTACAATAATATAATAAAAATAAATAATAATCATCTAATTCAGGTAACAAAGACCCACACAATATATCCTACTAATATTATAAATGCGAAAGTTTGTGAGGATGGATCATGTGTAAATCTACAAATGACAATGCCAGATCCTGCCCCACCCATGTACAGAAAAGTAAATTTATGAAAATAATTGTAATGAATATAGAACCTTTCTATACTAAATTGTTTTTCTTTAGAACTTGCGGATTACGAAATACCTACCCACAAAATGCAAACTCATTTTTCCTAAAATACAATTTAACCTATAATCAATGTCATTATAGTTTTTAGATTTAAACAGAAACCGCAAGTTCTACAGTCACTAAGACTAATGTTTAGTTGTCAGCAATAAATAAACAGTAAGATGCTACATATTGCACATGACTTTTATTGAGTGGGGCAAAGTTCTATAGAGTTTCTGGCATTGTCCTTTGATATACTTTCTTCTTCAAACTTACAAAATGTCAGATGGACATAAGAGAAACCAGTAGCACAGTCATGCTGAAAATTAAATACAACAGAGTACTCTCAGTTTTGTTCACAGGTCACTGAATTGTCTATTCATTTTTTTTTTAAGTTGGATTTTCACGAGGCATCGCAGTGCTTTTTAATATTCTAGAAGTGATTACAGCTGAATGATCTCGGCGTCATACTCTTTCGTTAAGCAAAATATCGAGTTGGTGCAAACGAAGACAGTTTGGAAGGATACTCTTATTTAATTACATTTTTACTCTGAGTATATAAGCGGTAGAGAGGGCATCGTGACCAAAAGTTTTATTATTTAAAAATAAATATGGAACCGCAATTTTTTTTTTAATAATCGACAAATCGGTGTTGATCATTTAGTCATCAAGACCATGGTCCGTCTCAATTCATTTATATACGATCAATGTTATGAGATAAAATAAATATTTTTGTAATCTTTGTTTTTTTTTTATATTCGAAGCATAGTTTAAAATTGTGTGTCACCATGGCGTTTCCACCTTGTGTTATTCAACATATCAAAATCCATTGACAGCCATAAAAAAACTTATTTAAAAGCAACCGTATCCAGCAAAATAAGACACAGTTCTTAGCAATTAAGTGAAGTGGGAAGTCTCCAAGATTTCATCAGTTCCTTCGCAAGCCACCCCGCTGTGTACACTGTCTTATTTTGTTGACCAAGCCGCTTGCAAACCGTCCGGGCGTCCATTTCCCGGATTTGTCCCACTTTCAAACAAGACATGCTTTTGGAGTCACTCCAGATCTAAATGCTTTTGGGGACGCTTTATCGTGTCGATTTATACAGATTTTCAACCTTACAAATGTTTTGTTGACCTGGTTCACATAAAGAATTTATGCTTCAGTTCATAAAGCTTCGGTTTTAAGTTATTACAATGCGAGCTGCATTTTTACATCGCTAGAAATTCTGGAGGTAAAATCTTCAAAGGGCGAATGTTCCGCTCTAGATCTGATAAATAATACTGGCATAGAGATTTTCAATTTATGAAAGCGTTTGAACTTTACTATCGAGGAAAAAGTTTATGACCATAGAAAATATATCTGTGGATTTTTTAAAATAATGGAATTTATCTTATCATCGCCGTCAATTCAATAAGATATTTCTTATTAATTTAATGTCAAGTAAGCTCATTATTTGAGGGCTTACCACGAGCTGGCCGTAAAAACGTGACATAAATTCAATTGATTTTTCAATTGATAATACGAGTAGGTACACGTTTCGCACATAACTAATATTTATTTGTTTTGTTTTTATTCATATCAATACGTGACACTAATTGTGCTTGTCATATAAAATTAAATCAAATTGTTACAGGCTAGTCGTATTTCCTAATCTAAATTCAATTAAAAACTATACTTTTAAGTTAGAGTGCTCGTTCTAAGCCTACTTGCCAATTTTTATAATAGACAAAATTGCTTTTTCATCAAGACAAAATTAGAATGGCAGTCAAAGTCGTCAGCATTATTTAGACAAGCTTAAAGGATCAATCAGTTAATTGGTCCATTAGAGCAAATGACACATAAAATTGAGGAAGCGATTTGATAATTAGGCTCCCCCTCGTAAACGTGGGAGATAATCCTTGACTTGAAAACTGTTCAAGGAAATCTTGTTCATTCATTCTGGATGCTGTCAAAGGATGACGATGATGCCACATGGCGCGGTTCAATACACCTGACACGTTGTATATTTCAGTAGGTAAGTTGTAAAGTCCTCTATTGTTTACCTGGAAACGCAAGTGTAAATCAATCATTGGAAACAAAGTGCGTTGAGAACTAAGCTCAATGGGAACTAATCTTATGGAGAACTAAGCTTTCATAATGAGCTAAGCTCCATGGGAAAAAACTAACACATTGGGAACACAGCAGATTGGAAACTAAGGACTAAGCTCATTGTGAACTCAGCTCAATGGGAACTAAACTCATTGGGAACTGAGCTCATTGGAAATTCAACTCATTTCAACAAAGAAGCTCTTAATAAAGAATTACTTCATACAGAATTACGAAATAATTATGGAAGACATTTTACATACTCCTAGACACGTGTCTAGTCTAGTTCGTATTAAACAATTCTGAGAAATACTTACGTGCTGCAAAAGAAGAAAAGTGAATGTAAATTGCCGACACTAAATATAAATCATCCGCTTGATATAAATAAGGTATGCTTTCATAAAATTAATCTCTAATTAGAAGTAATTGTAGCGGTAATTGAAGAAGAAATGTTAAAATGTTATCAAAGAAATATCAGAATTGAACCAATCATCATTTTGTCACATTCCCCAGCAAATATTGGATAGATTTTCTTAGCAACAAACATTTTATAATAAATCCGAAGTTTGATTGATTGGCATGATATATAAATCGGTGTCAAAGTGGCTCTTTATGATATTAAGACATTCGTTGATTTACAAGCAATTGTAATCGAATAATATGTTGTATGTAGTGTACGCTCATCAAATTTTATCTCCCTATGATGTCAGTGGCCTGGAGGTCGCTGAACTCAGTTTTAATTTATGAGGTTCCTTATTCATAAGTACCTGCTAATTACCAGTAGTTGAAGTTCCTGCTACCAAGTGTCAGAGTCTACCAAATACCAGCTGGAGGCGTTGAAAGTTGCCAAGCCAAGTGGCTCATTGACAGAAGTAGTTTCTCTTAAAACTATTAGTTATTCTAACAAAGATAAAGTATGCGTACGGCACGTAAGTAATTTTCCGCGCCATCCCCACGTCTTACGCCTATCACTCTAGATTGAAACGAATACGCTAGAGTTGTGCATTACTTATGTGGGACTATTACGATTCTGTTTTTGTCGGTCATTCGAAGATTTTTTAAATAATCGAGAAACTTGACTTTTCTTTATTTTGCGGTCGAAATTGAAGATTATTAAAGGTACGGGCAAAGAAAAGCCTACATTTTTTATTATTGAAAAATCTGCTGTTTATAAAGAATGCTAGCAAATGTGAAAATAAATGACAATGGTGGACTAATTGCGTTAATAATTCCCGAAAGTGAATCTGTCATTAACGAACATTTCGTTTTATTACAAACTGTATTTCCCGATTCAATTTTCATTGAAACTCCGTGCATTGTATATAAAATATTCGATACATTTCTGTTACAAATAGAATTCAACTGTAAAAGGAAAACAATGAACAAATCGCATTTGTTTCAGTACTCTTCGATTCACAAATGCATTTTTCATAACTTTCATGTGCTAGTGGAAACATATATTTTTGACGTTACGTTTGTAGTTACTCTAGTTTCTCTAAAATTTTATAAACCGACTTTTAAAAAGTTTGAAAAAAGGAAGTTCATCAATTCGATACGTATGTCTATGTAATATTACATAAACCGCTATAAATTCACATATGATAATCTATTAGGGCTTCCAAACAAATATACATAATTTAATAGGTGTATGTATGTATGTTTATCATGTTTTTTTCCAAAACTGTTAATTGTATTGTGTCCAGTCTTTTTTTATTGGCTTAAATTTATTTCTATCTAGAGATTTGTGTAAGTCTTTATCTAGTCTTCGTCTAAATCGGTTCAGTACTTTTCAAGATATGGACTAATACGTGTTTAGTGTAGTGTACTAATACGTGCAGTGAGTAGCAAGAGGTAAGCACTAAAAAGCCGAAAATTAAAACTTTTTTATAAGAAGTCGGTTAAAAAAGGCAACGTTTAAACAGACAAATTAAAATACACACATGAAACATGCGTGTATATTGTTATTATTATTATATATTGTAGTGTATGTAGAGATATCAATATATCACGCTACAAACCGATAACAGTATTATGACGTTGTCTCGGGCGCATACGTCGCTCGGTTATAAATACCGGTGCGATAGGTGGGGCGGCCAGTCGTTGTCGGACTGCCGGCCTGGGCGGTGGTGCGTTGGCGAGCCAACTAGTGTGTTAGTGAGTGTGCATATTATATATTGTGAGTGTGCATATTATACATTGGCGACGAGGATAAAACCGTGAGTTTTTATACTTTATTGGAAAAAAATGTGTAATAATGATGATTATTCATGTTTACAAGAGAAAGTAACATTTATTTTTGAAGGTCGATTGAAATAATGTTGTCTTTCTTGGAAAACAAAACTCTTAAAAAAAATAAAAAATAGAGAAATAGAATAATGCGTAATAATGGCGCTTATTCATGTTTATAAGAAAAAGAGAAAATAACATTTATTTTTTAAGGTAGATTGAAAAAAATAGTTTTCTGAGAAAACAAAGAACTTATCTAAGAGGAACACAACTTTGTTATATTCTCTACTCTTTAATGTAGATGAAAACAGTCTCCTACAGGTAGATAATTATTTGGAAGGAAATATACATAATATTGTTACATTTCAAAATGGATGGATGGAGAGGGAGAGGAAAGCCAAGGAAAAGATGGATGGATTGTGCGAATAATATGAATGGAAAAGGAGCCAGTGAAAGCATGAGGTTGGACAGGACGGAATACAAGACGAAGACGTGTTGTGCCAACCCCAAGTAACATGTGATAAGGGCAGAAGAAGAAGAAGATTGTTGCATTACAAAATCAAATGGGAGTCAAACTGGGGACCTCAAGCTTGGTTACTTGATTTGTGCTATCTACAAGATTAGTTCTAAAACAACAAATCAAGAAGCACAAAAGCAGTAGAATATACCTACTGGTCATTAAATTGACATGTGTCGGAAACAACTGTGATAGCAGTAGATTATATCTACTGGTCATTAAATTGACATGTGTCGGAAACGACTGTAAAAGCAGTAGATTATATCTACTGGTCATTAAATTGACATGTGTCGGAAACGACTGTGATAGCAGTAGCTCATACCTACTGGTCATTAAATTGACATGTGTCGGAAACGACTGTGAAAGCAGTAGCTCATACCTACTGGTCATTAAATTGACATGTGTCGGAAACGACTGTGAAAGCAGTAGCTCATACCTACTGGTCATTAAATTGACATGTGTCGGAAATGACTGTGAAAGCAGTAGATTATATCTACTGGTCATTAAATTGACATTTGTCGGAAACGACTGTGAAAGCAGTAGATTATATCTACTGGTCATTAAATTGACATTTGTCGGAAACGACTGTGAAAGCAGTAGATTATATCTACTGGTCATTAAATTGACATTTGTCGGAAACGACTGTGGTTGCAGTAGAATATACCTACTGGTCATTAAATTGACATTTGTCGGAAACGACTGTGGTTGCAGTAGAATATACCTACTGGTCATTAAATTGACAGTTTTATTAGGAAAACAGGTCAGCAGTAGTTGTTCCTGTTTATATACATACTGGACACACTGGATGTGGTTAAGGAAAACTAAACAAAGTCAAAGTCAAATCATTTATTTCAATTAAACCATGAAAAGGCACTTTTAAACGTCATATTAAGAAAATTGAATCTAGTTACTCATTCCAAGTGGTAGTTTCATATGGAGAAGAATGGGCAAGAGACTCCATACTTACTCTTTTAAAAAGAAAATGTTTACAATATTTTGTACGTACAGGAATTATATAATTGTACGTGAATACCTTGCATAAAAACCACTAGTAACCACAAAGTATTAAAATCTAGAAATGACAGCTAAGTTATGTATACATATACATAGTGTTCACATATTTACAAATATTGAAACAGTAAACAACCACCCCTCATATTTCAACCACAATAAATTAGTTTGTGAGCCAGAGTAATCTAGAAGTACAGTAAAGAAAATGGAATATACATATATTAAACATAAATGATAATGGGTTTATTCTGTGTCAGTATGTATTTCTATCATACGGGTAAGTCTGAAATGGCTAGTAGCCCCCATTAAATTGGAAAAACCTCCATTAAATTAGAAAGTGGTTGGAATAACCCCCATTAAGTTGGAAACTTTATGATAATTCTGTCATTTCATCATGGTAATTATTGTGGGAGCGTCATGTGTGTATAGTCTGTATAGAAGATAGAAACAACACTTCCACTTAACTCACTGTTTATTACAGCAATTTCCTGTAGCAACATACTGTAGTATGTACAATTCTTTTGCACTCGAACGGATAAGAGAAGCTAAGATGAAAGTATAGAGCGAAGGAACGGAAGAAAATAGATGATTGGAAGAGCGATGAAAGAGATAAAAGCTTATGCGCGAGTATGAGGCGTAGCGGCATAGTGACACGCCGTTGCCACAAGTGGTAATAAAAAACCTTCATCCAATTGGAAATTCAATAGTGCACTAAATAGGAGGCTAGCTTAGCATTTATCAAGAAAAAATACGTGACGCTGATATTCTGCTGAACCCCTGCAGTGACATGCGGACATCAAGTAGATGGATGGATTGGTGTTGACAGACGTTGTAATAAAGTTTTATGCGCGGACTAAAGTTCTCCAACAAAAGATCTCAAGGAACCTTCGATTAATGTATATAATGGTTGTGGACTGGGATTCCGGAGTTCCCAGACCTGCATTATTTTAGTATATTTGAGGTTTTGAGGAAAAAACAACAAACAAAAGAGGAAAAGACAATGGAGGACAACAGCACAACACAACAAGGGACCAGCAAGGGGCAACAAGGAAACAAGGGGCAGGTACAAGTACTAGCTAACTTTAATATTTTCATTTCAGCAATTTCCAAGGATTTGAGGATGTTATACTATCCTGATATTTACAACAATCCATTAATGACTGAGCCCACCTATGGAAGTGACCGAGATCTAACTAAATAACTGCCGATATTTGTATTCAGCTGCTTTACTTACTTCAAACAATGTTACATGGTTACATGTTTGTGTTTCAGATCTGCTTACGTAGATATCTAAGCCAGTTGGTGTTTATTTGAAAAAATAGCACCATGCGGTTTGTGTATGATGTCATGCAGTTGGCGGGTTGGTTCAGTCACGGATCCCAGATGCTCTGCAAGGGATTTGGGTCTCAACGGTTTCATGGAAATCAGAGTGCTTCGTGACCATGGCTTTTTCAACACCTTCCTCAGCTTTGTATTGTCACAAATGCAAGGAACTTGGTACAAATAATCCGTCTTGGAAGTTATTGGTGCCAATTCAGTTGTGCACGAGCTGAACTCATTTTTAGCTATTTATATCTTTCTCTCCAATAAAAACAAGAAAGAGACAGATATTAATAAGACCTGTCCATTTAAGTCTATCTGGAGTGTTCATGCAATTACAGCTGTCATGTCGGGGTGTATTGATTGAAAGCACGGCGAGGTTCAAGAAAAAACTGATTAACATCTCTGACTTGGTTCTTATCTGTCGCCCCCTTTTCTTCAGCTGCCTGGCGGTAGGAGATGCCATTTGTCTGGGTTGTGACCGGAGGCATTTGTGCTTGTATAACTAACCTATTCTATCTCGAGTTTTATCGTACTGGTGATAGATAGGCCTATCTGTCGCTGGTTGAAACGTCCCGAAGATTTGTCAAAGATTATGGAATCAAGCTGGCACGCGTTGTTTACCAACCCCATCATAGACCCCCCGTCTATGATGATAACTATTTGTATGAAAGAGCCAAAGTACGTGTCCCAACGGCTATTTGTTTATTTGTTTCATAGAACGGTTACTAAAGACTAGATTTGGTTATCAGCCGAATTGTAGGGACACATTATATTCTAATAAAACATGTCCGACTCAAGTGAAAATAGGTACTGATTTTAGTTCGGTTAGTTATAGTAACAGAGTTATCCCCCTGGGAAAGTGCTTTAGAGGTTTAATCACATAGAACCAATAACAGAATTTAAATCGTATAATATGAGTAAATTAACCTGTAATTAATTTACAAATAAACTCCATTTAAATAAATCAACAATAAGATAGTGACTCAACATAATTACTTCCTGAGTTTTAAACTGTGAATTATGTTTAATTCCTACACTCCAGCGCTACCGCTTTGCTTAGCAAAATGCAGTCAAATCTTGATGATTTACTACGTTAAACATACACAAGTTTTATAAAAATAATGATTGTTTATAGTGTCGTTGGTTGTAACAAAACGCATGGGACGGGGTATCCATTGTCCCCGTCAACGTTATTGATGACTGTGAGACAAACTGTCTATAATCAGTGGCGATCTGCCGGGATGGCGGAGCGCAACGGTGTGGTGCTGTCGCGGAGGGTTGTGGGTGAATCCTGTGGTTGCGTCCAGGAAGTCCAGGCGGACACCTTGGGTCTCCGGAGGGTGATTTGATTAGGGAAATGATTACTCATTCAATTTGTAGTAGTCGTAAGACGTCGGGTGGATGAGCAATGTATGTTTTTGGAAAAATACTGGTTGCGTCAATTAATTTGATAAAGGAGGGAGATGTCGTGTATATAGGTGAGTACATACGCTGCCCGTGTCTTGTCTAGTGTCACTGAGTCGGTGTCACGAGGGCTGCCGGCGAGAGTGCGTAGTTAGGCGATTGGACAGTTGCAGGTGCTGGTCAAGTGGTAACATACAACTACGTTAAAACAAGGAAGGGATGTAGTGTATGTAGAGATATCAATATATCACGCTACAAACCGATAACAGTATTATGACGTTGTCTCGGGCGCATACGTCGCTCGGTTATAAATACCGGTGCGATAGGTGGGGCGGCCAGTCGTTGTCGGACTGCCGGCCTGGGCGGTGGTGCGTTGGCGAGCCAACTAGTGTGTTAGTGAGTGTGCATATTATATATTGTGAGTGTGCATATTATACATATATTATTATTAAAATTTATAAGTTTTGTATATTCCGGGTAAGTTGTAAGTATAATTTTTCATTTAACCGGTTCAATTTAATCGAAATTCGTTCGACAGTTTATGCGGGTGCGCTACAAACATCCATATTATTTCTTATTCAATTTCGTGTACTTAGTGTACTTACCAATCTTTATACGGGCTAACTTCTAATTTATTGATCTTTTTCAGGAGGTAAATGTACATTATAATTACTATTGTAGTACCAATAAAGTGATAGTAAAAAAAACGTTTTCGGTCAGGAATGAACTTTCTCACGCATTTTTTAAATTCCGAATGTAATTCGAAAAAGTTAATGAGAGAGCGCGAGCTTTGCGTATATACGCAAACATATGCGCAGGCAATGCCTGTGCATAGAAAGCTGCACTGAGAGAAACACAATGGAGGAGGAGGGAGGAGGGGGCATAATTAACGCAAAAATCTTACGTCACGTTACGTTATCTACCGAATCATACCTACCACAAACAGAGTTGAGGAACTTCGTTTCAAAAATTAGTCTATACCATTTTGATAGTGTTGTAGTAGTTCATATTTGTAGGAAAAAAATCTGTTCTTTTTAACCGACTTCAAAAACGAGAAGGTTATCAATTCGGATGTTTGTATTATTTTTATGTATGTTCGATCATAACTCCGTCTTATATAGACGGATTTGCATTCTATTTTTGTTCGAAAGGGGTTTATTCCGAAACGGTCCCATACAAATTTCATCAAAATTGATTTAGCGCTTTTTGAAAAAAAAACAACAATATCCCAAGAAATTAGATGATGTTTTATAGTTTCTTCAATCTTTGGAGGACTTCTTTAAATCTCTGATATAGCTGTTTTGTTTTTTCAATTTAAACGGCCATTGAATTTAAATGTAAGTAATAGTTTCTATCTAATACCTACTCGTGATCTATAAATTATTAGACTTTGTTTTTTTTTTTTAAACAAGACAAAATTCAGTATGACTTTTAATAATGAAAATAAAACAGTAAGCTTGTCATATTTTGAAATATAATGTGTTAAAGGTTACATTTTGTACGTAAATTGTTTATTTTCTGAGATCAAATTACATTTTAAGAATTTGAAGCTCTTTATTAGGAAAGCATTAAAAGGATGTTTTTATTTTTTATTTAATGAAAATTGTGTACATTTTTCTTCAAATATGTTATTAGACGGCAAACAAGACAACAGCCCATCTAATGTTAAGTGATCACCGCTACCTATTATAGTGTTGGCAACAACATAAAAATATTTTTTGGCACTTGGCAATAATATTGTAACATTTTTGTAGTGGCAACACTGACACACTTCCTCCTTCCTTAGCCAAGTCACAACTAACTTGCACGGTCACGTAAAGTTTATAAAATAATTATACTGTATTGTGTCAACGGTTGTGTACCCAAAGCTGTACAATAAATAGTGTGCATCTACTAAAGCGTCTTTGCATTTGAAGATTCTCCTTGGTACGCAGCCCCAAAATTATTCCTGGCGTGGCATAGCAGGACGCGTGCCCGCCAATAGGTAGGAAATATGGACCAACCGTCGTGGAAATCGTGGAAGCCACTGCTTAACATGGTGAGACCCGATACAGAGGAACTAAAAAGTGATGATGTGGTCAGCTCAGTGTGTATGTGTTTCAAGCAAGATACTCTTCCGCCACCTCTACCACCACTACCCTCGCCCGCGCCAACCTCGCCACCGCCGCAGTTGTCCGCAGGAACGCGATGGGCGGTGTGTCATCCTGTGGAACTCCTTGAGAAAGGTGGCCGTATGCCATCGAAACTAGTCAGACGAACCCGACAACACAGTGAGTTAATCCGTTGTTCTCAATCTATAATGTGTAACAATACTCACGTTTCGTTTAATAAAAAAGTTAAAAAGATGTAAACTCACATAGGTACATATCTTGATACCATATACCTATATAAACATATACATACATACATATATAAATATATATATATAAAAGAAAAGGGGTTTATGAGACGACTCTGCTTACTTGTTCTGAAAATAAATTCACAATTAATTATATTAATTCGCTTGTTCTTTCTGTCTCCCGCTTGATAAGGAGGGAAGTGTATGCAAAATCCGCGCTGAGATGTGGAGTTGCGGACATCAGCCCATTATACCATACCATATCATGGAGGGAAGTGTGTTGAAGTGTTCTGTCCTGGTAAACTTCGTTTTTATTTACAGAAGGAATTGTGGAAGCAGGTAAATTATACAGCATTTTTCAAAATTATTAACAGTTTATTGTAAGTTCTGGTAAATTGTATTCATTTTTATGTATCATTGTTTTTCTCTGTTGACTACCAGTATGGTCTTAGTCGCTGGTACTACAAGGATCTTTTAATTACTAAACTCTATTTACAATAACTTAAGACAAATATTGTTATAATACTACTTAAGTATGTTTATTTTAATGCTAGCCTGTAATAAAATGCTTCGATAATTAAAAAGTAATGTAAACAACTACTTATTTGCCATTTTCATTTAAAAAATATCACCAATAACTATCGTTGTTTGACTGCTTAATGCAGTATTATCAATAGTAAAGGTAGGTAGGTACGTAATATGATCTAATATTTTACCATTTAAGGTTAAACCGCCAGGGTAGCCCGCAAAATCAAAATATTCTTATATTGTCTGCAATTTTCAGCCATTGTCAGCAATTTGTGGTAATAAAAAAGTTATTCACAGGAGTAACAAATATGCATTTCCAGAGGTGCTATTCTGTTACAATCTCCCTCGGTGAACACTTAACTGTCGTCCGTCCCGATGCTAGGGATTGACAAAGCAGACGAACAGATGACAGCTCACTTCACCTAGGTGTTCACTGAGGAAGATTGTAACAGAATAGACATACGGAATTATAATAATTAAAATCATAAACATAACTTTTTAAGTTAACATCATCCTTACACGTCATATTTTCAAATAACATTTACGAATTATGCTAACTTGGAGAGTTATGTTGAATTGTCTAAAGATATATTTGTTACTCCATACGAATATTTTATTTTATTACCATAAATCCTGATGCTGAGCTGTAAATTGCAAAAAACGTAAGAAAATTTGAGTTTAGCGGCCTATTTTTCGCATCCCCTTTAAATCGACACTCAAATGACCTTTAAAGTGTTTACAAATATGAATGTATCACTTATGCAAGTACAAAGACCAGTACATCAAGCTACAACAATCTGTCAAATTTCTTTGATAGATTTTCAACTTTATTACAAAAGAATGAGTTTCATATTCAATTGGGGAAATTTGACAACTTGGTATGGGTTGATGTGCTGGCGTCGTACATTGTTGGAACACTTATTCTCTGTCACATATTTACTCTTGTCACAAAATATAAAGGTTTACAGAAGGACCGCTTCCGCCATCGACTTCAAAAATAATTACCTAAACTTGCCAGACTCACTAGGGTTGCTACTGTATTGACTCTGTAGGTTTTATTTGGGAACTCTGCAATTTTTTATAACAAAATTTTCCTGTTCGTAATGAAATGTCAATGTCTCTCATTTATTCATTTTGACAACACGTGACAGTCGAGACTGAAGTCTGCTTGAAACTTCTTGAGAATGCCTATAAACGTAATGTCAATGTGTGCGTGCGAAAAATGGCGGTTTGTTCTGAGTGGTCTCTGTGCTCGGGCGCGCCGCAGCCTTACGCACTTTGTTCTCTTGTGCTACACGTACGTGTATGGCATTCTGCACAATGGCAAGGGTTCACATCCCGGGCACTCTGGTGGTATATACACTATGCACTCTTCGTCTCCGAGGCAGCTGTGGTCATCACACACGTCTAGTGATGAGAGGCAGGATCTGTGGGCTGTAAGTAAAAATATTACGTTAGTCACACAAAGTAGTACTTTTTGATTTCTACCAATTTCGGTCACGGCAACCAATCAGTGGTAAGCAGGAGACATTATAGTTTACTAGTACCGACGACACGGTTGGCGCAGTGGTTAAGCGGTCGACTGCTGCGCTGCGTGTCGCGGGTTCGATTCCCGCACGAAACAAATATTTGTATGGCCTACAGATAATTGTTCCGGGTCTTGGTTGTTTGTGTATGTGAGCTTAAACGTTTGTAAACGTATCCACGGCCCACGACACGTGAGCTGTAGGCCGTGGCCGTAATGTTTAAAAAAAAACATGATAGAAAACATTAGATACCTATTTATTTTACCTAGTTGTTATTGTTGGTACTCCTGCGTCCTTGATCTAGTAGTCAGAAGCGCGGTAAATGGTGATCGTTAGGGCCGGGTTCAATTTTGTTTAACCTTTTGGATGGGGTAACTACAACGTTTCAAATTTTCTTTTAAGACTAATCTAATTGATTTGACTTTTACGTTAACTTTTAATTGGTATGATTTTCAGTCAGATTTTCTAAGTAGCCTGGAAATCCAATCCAAGAGACCCAATTTGGGGATCTACTTTGATATAATTACAATATCCCTAGGTACTTCTGCTACTTCCTCCGAAAAAAAGCTTTTTACAAAAAAGATATACATCTCAACTTCTCAACACATATTTTATAATGTTCTTTTCCTGTGTTGTCTACTGTGTGTACATAAATAGTAAAATAAATAAATAAATAACCGCCTTCAAAAACTAAAAAGTGAAAAATAACTTTAGCATAGAACACACATTGACTTTAGTTTCGAAATTCGGTGGCTTTGTTCTGTTTGTTGTATTGTATTGCCATCGACTTCCGAAACTAAAGTCAATGTGTGTTCTGTGCTAAAGTTATTTTTCACTTTTTAGTTTTTGAAGGCGGTTGTCTTTTTTGTAAAAAGCTTTTTATTTTCCGCTTTTTAGTACCTCCTTCTCATCCAAATCTATTAAGAAGAGGTTGAAAGTTCTCTACTACTTCTCTCTACTACTATTCCAAAGATGAAAGAAACTAAAACGTCGTGTATGTAAAATTTTTGGGTATTTTTTCAAAAAGTGCTGAATCAATTTCGATAAAATTTATATGGGACCACCCCTAAAGCATACCCTATCCATAAAAAAAAAAGAATTTTCAAAATCGGGTTACGTTTGCCGGAGAAATCGCGTAACAAATCGCGCACATACTTAATGCAAATTTAAGACCTATACGGTTTTCTCATGGATACCATAGTCAGAACTGGACCAAATTAAAATGGGACCACACGGGAAGCATCAGCTTTCAAATAAAAAAAGAATCATCAAAATCGGTTCACCCAGTCCAGAGTTCTCAGGTAACAAACAAAAAAAAAAAATACAGACGATGATAACCTCCTCCTTTTATGAAGTCGGTTGAAAAAGGATTTTCGGAAACTTACGTGCCTAATATGAAAATATGTTAAGAAAAGTATGATTTTATACTATTCTTTAATAACCTTCACAAGAAGCCGTGATGGTCCAGTGGTTAAAAGACTTGCCTCTTGTGCATGAGGTTGTGGATTCGAAAATAGGCAAGTACCAATATGACTTTTCAATTCTCGTACTCTAGTACAATTCGTACTTTCTAAGGTTATCTTAGCCATCGCAAAGATCGGTGAAGGAAAATTTCGTGAGGAAAACTGAATATATAGGTATCATTAGTATAAGTCTAAAATCGCCAATCTGAACGGCCATCAGCCGGTTCACATTCAAGGTAAAGGCTCGTGAACACTTGCATAAGAAGTTGGCAGACTCATCCCACAATTGATTTGTTGTGTTTCTCCATCAGTGTTTTCAGCTCTCTTACCCTACTTTTCAACCGACTTCAAAAATGGAGGAGGTTATCAATTCGTCTGTATTTTTTTTTTCTTCTTTTTTTTTTATATTTGTTACCTGATTTCTTGGGACTGGGTGAACCGATTTTGATGATTCTTTCTTTATTTGAAAGCTAGTGCTTCCCGTGTGGTCCCATTTTTATTTGGTCCAGTTCTGACAATGGCATCCATGAGAAAACCGTATAAGTCTTAAATTTGCATTAAGTATGTGCGCGATTTGTTACGCGATTTCTCCGGCAAACGTAAACCGATTTTGAAAATTATTTTTTTTTATATTTTGTTTGCATATAATGTATTTATTATTTTATTTTATTCTTATAAATTTTCTGCACCCTTGCACCTACCATGTTTTGACTCTGCATCACCTTAAGGTCGACTGGTAGAAAATGTCCCAGGCATTAAGTCCGCCTTTGTACAGTGTTAATTACATTTTGTGCATAACATTTTAATATATAAATAAATCCGCCTTAAGCGCACGTGGTGATTAATGCTCGTGCCTTCTCTGTACGAGAAGAGACTTCTGTTCTGCAGTGGGACAATAATAGACATTATTTTTAAAGACATTGAGGTCAATTTAATTCGTAGAACATGTACAGAGACGTAAATCATTTTAATGAGTGCACTAATGCATGATGCCGGGATAATCATGTTATGTAATATGAATGCATAATCATCCTGTCAGTCTGTCAGTCACGAGTTTATCATGTCATGTCGTACTCATTAGTGATACTTACCTACTTATGTAATAAAGCGCATCGTGGAAAATCGTTATGTTTCCACGAAATAGTTTGATTTCCACTTGGACTTTTAAAAGCATGGTACTATTACATAGATATTGTTATAATGTATTTTGGAGACTCTTCTCATATTATTATGATCCTTAAAAATTGGTATTCTTGGCATGTTGTATAATAGTACTGGTCTAGTTCAAATTCAAATTCAAAATCATTTATTTCAACCACTTCCAGGTCATAAATTCCAATTTCAAATAAAATTTAATTACAATAAAAAATAATAAATAAAATAACATAAATAAAATTTAAAAATGATTATTATCATTCAAATTAAATCATTAAAATCAAATTCTAATCATAAATATTAAATTAAAATCATAAAATTAAAATAATAATTATAAAACTAAATTAAATTAACCCGACTAAAAATACGCCTGCCTCTGACTCATTTGTTTGTTTGTCATTACATTAACCAAGTAGTAGTAATAAATAAATAATACCAGCCTATAATTGTCCCACAGCTGGGCAAAGGCCTCTTCTGATACACAGAAGGCACGAGCAGTGTTCACCACGTGCGCTCAAAGGTGGATTGGCGATTTTAGACTTACATTCATTTATAAGTTAAGGTACATAGGCCGGCACATCAAGCTACCCCAGTCTGTCAAATTTCTTTGTTAGTTTATCAACATTATTACAAAAGAATATGGTTCATGTTCAATTGGGAAAATTTAAAAGTTTGGGATATCTTGATGTGCTGGCGTCTGTACATGTATAACATATACCTTCATGACGTGGGTATTGTCGTGGGCAGCCTAGAGGCTAGTAGCAAGTAGCTAGCAGAAGCTACTGATATTGAATTAGTTACAAAAAAAGAGGCCAAGTGCGAGTCGGACTCGCCTATGAAGGGTTCCGTAGGAGCAAGTAACATATTTATATAAAAATTCTTGCAGTTCGTTGTAACTTTGATCGATGTTTTAATAGTAAATTGCGGTTTACGATTTATGACGTATTTAAAAAAAACTACTTACTAGATCTCGATCACACCAATTTTCGGTGAAAGTTTACATGGTAATGTACATTATACATTTTTTTAGTTTTATCATTCTCTTATTTTAGAAGTTAAAGGGGGGGGGGGGGGGACAAATTTTACCACTTTGGAAGTGTCTCTCGCGCAAACACGACATCTTAGTAATATCATTTTTGAATATTGCTTTTTTTTTATTTTTCTGTGAAAATCTTAATGCGGTTCACAGAACTTACCAAGTTTCAACAGTATAGTTCTTATAGTTTCGGAAAAAAGTGGCTGTGGCATACGGACGAGTTTCATGCCCATTCTTCTCCATACGAAACTACCATTTGGAATGGGCCACTAGATTCAATTTTATAATATGACGTTCAAAAGTGCCTTTTAATGGTCTAATTGAAATAAATGATTTAACTTTGACTTTCACTTGTTGAAGCCCAGGTTTCTCCACGACGTGTTTCCTTCACCGATGTCTGTGATGTTCATGATTAAACTTTAGAACATATTCAGGAACTCAAATTATGAAACCTTCATACAACTTTCTTTTGTTTTCATCAACAATTTTCCCGCGACCTCGTCTATTTAACACTATACCCTGTCCATTGGGTTATTGGTTTTTTGACAGCTGCCTAAGCAATTTTTCCCGATTATCTTAAGTTAACTTAAAAATGCATTATAAAATAAATATGTAAACTATCTTGTTGGATTATCTTATTTATGACCCTCTTACAGACATTATAATACAGTTATGCGTATCAGTTTTTACAAAAGCATAAATATTGTTCACTAGTTGCAGCTGTCAAAAAACGATTAAGCCAGTGGACAGAGTGTACTACGACATGAAACACACATGATACGTACTATCAATACACTCGCCGTCAAAGCAGCATCCTCCGCAACATTGTTCGTGGTCGGCACACTGTCGACAAACGTTTTGTGTTAATATTTGATTAGCATCTAGACACGTGTAATTTGTATGTGTATGTGTGATTTAATTATCAGCGGCTTTGTCACCGTTAAGGGGATTGAACTGACAACGTGCTAAATACAAAACTATTCTAGTAATATTTTCGTCAATAAGTAATTAAACTATAGAAGAGATAATAAGTAATAAGACTACAGAAGAGATAATAAGTAATTAAACTATAGAAGAGATAATAAGTAACTAAACTATAGAAGAGATAATAAGTAACTAAACTATAGAAGAGATAATAAGTAACTAAACTATAGAAGAGATAATAAGTAACTAAACTATAGAAGAGATAATAAGTAACTAAACTATAGAAGAGATAATAAGTAACTAAACTATAGAAGAGATAATAAGTAATTAAACTATAGAAGAGATAATAAGTAACTAAACTATAGAAGAGATAATAAGTAACTAAACTATAGAAGAGATAATAAGTAACTAAACTATAGAAGAGATAATAAGTAATTAAACTATAGAAGAGATAATAAGTAACTAAACTATAGAAGAGATAATAAGTAACTAAACTATAGAAGAGATAATAAGTAACTAAACTATAGAAGAGATAATAAGTAACTAAACTATAGAAGAGATAATAAGTAACTAAACTATAGAAGAGATAATAAGTAACTAAACTATAGAAGAGATAATAAGTAACTAAACTATAGAAGAGATAATAAGTAATTAAACTATAGAAGAGATAATAAGTAACTAAACTATAGAAGAGATAATAAGTAACTAAACTATAGAAGAGATAATAAGTAACTAAACTATAGAAGAGATAATAAGTAACTAAACTATAGAAGAGATAATAAGTAACTAAACTATAGAAGAGATAATAAGTAACTAAACTATAGAAGAGATAATAAGTAACTAAACTATAGAAGAGATAATAAGTAACTAAACTATAGAAGAGATAATAAGTAACTAAACTATAGAAGAGATAATAAGTAACTAAACTATAGAAGAGATAATAAGTAACTAAACTATAGAAGAGATAATAAGTAACTAAACTATAGAAGAGATAATAAGTAACTAAACTGTAGAAGAGATAATAAGTAACTAAACTATAGAAGAGATAAAAAGTAACTAAACTATAGAAGAGATAATAAGTAACTAAACTATAGAAGAGATAATAAGTAACTAAACTATAGAAGAGATAATAAGTAACTAAACTATAGAAGAGATAATAAGTAACTAAACTATAGAAGAGATAATAAGTAACTAAACTATAGAAGAGATAATAAGTAACTAAACTATAGAAGAGATAATAAGTAACTAAACTATAGAAGAGATAATAAGTAACTAAACTATAGAAGAGATAATAAGTAACTAAACTATAGAAGAGATAATAAGTAACTAAACTATAGAAGAGATAATAAGTAACTAAACTATAGAAGAGATAATAAGTAACTAAACTATAGAAGAGATAATAAGTAACTAAACTGTAGAAGAGATAATAAGTAACTAAACTATAGAAGAGATAAAAAGTAACTAAACTATAGAAGAGATAATAAGTAACTAAACTATAGAAGAGATAATAAGTAACTAAACTATAGAAGAGATAATAAGTAACTAAACTATAGAAGAGATAATAAGTAACTAAACTATAGAAGAGATAATAAGTAACTAAACTATAGAAGAGATAATAAGTAACTAAACTATAGAAGAGATAATAAGTAACTAAACTATAGAAGAGATAATAAGTAACTAAACTATAGAAGAGATAATAAGTAACTAAACTATAGAAGAGATAATAAGTAACTAAACTATAGAAGAGATAATAAGTAACTAAACTATAGAAGAGATAATAAGTAACTAAACTATAGAAGAGATAATAAGTAACTAAACTATAGAAGAGACAATAAGTAACTAAACTATAGAAGAGATAATAAGTAACTAAACTATATAAGAGATAATAAGTAACTAAACTATAGAACAGCATATAATAAAACAGTAACAAAACTGTGTCTGTACATTGAATATATTATAAAAATAATAATTGAGGGGGGTTTAGGAACAGTAATAGAGAACGAATCAAAAAAAAAATTCTGTCTGTTTGTCTGTTTGTTTGTACACGCTAATCTTCGAAACTACTGGGCGGATTTGAATGATTTTTCTTTTGTTGTATAGGTATTAAGTCTGGGCAACATATAGGCTATAATTTATCTTGGAAACTTGAACACCTGATGCAGAACCGCAACAGACCAGCTAAACTATAAGAGATACAAAAATGGTACCATAGCAAAAATTGTTCCACGTGACGAGCATTCTCTGCAGAGAGAATAAATTTGAAGATCTGGAACACCTGATGTGGAACTCCAAGAGCCCAGCTACACCATGACACATATAGGAATGACGTCTTAGCAAAAGTGGTTCAGTCTGATGGGCATTTCCTGTTGACTTATAAAAATCGAAGATCAGAACCATCTGATGTGAAAATCAAAGCTAATAACTAAAATAAAAGCTATCACTAATTTCACTGTATCTTATAAAATAACATAAGCTGGGAGTACCTCCACGCGGTGAAGGCGGTAACAGTTTAGGACTGATTTTTGATGACGATGGTATATCATTGAAAATTTGACTCTACTGGCCAAAATTCCCATTTTTTTTTATTTTATCGAATAAATATATGCCTTCGGGCTTATGTTATTTGGGTGTTTAATTTCCTTTTCCGTTTATCTTCGTGACACGGTAGCCTACCCGGTAACGCAGGGGAGCAGTCACTTAGATTTTAATTGATCAGGTATCTTCTTTACAATAAAACTATAACCATGCCTAGAAAAAGGTCAAATCTTTCCCAACGTTCCAAAGGAGCTAAAAGATTGAGGATCATAAGATCCCAAGAATCTACCGACGAGCGTCAGGAGAGACTTGATGCTGTTCGAGAACATCAGGCTGCAACTCGCTCCATGGAAACCTCTTCTGATCGCGAAGCACGCCTGCGTTCTCAGCGTATTTACGCATCTACATCCAGGTCTCTAGAGACCAGTGAAGAGTATGATGCGCGACTGACCGCTGATCGTGAACGTCATACATTGTCTCGCGAGTCGGAGACGTTCACGGATAGAGAATTGCGCTTGAGTTCTCAGCGTATCTACGCATCTGCTACGGAACGTGATGCGCGACTGTCCGCTGATCGCGAGCGACATGCATTGTCTCGCGAATCGGAAACGTTTACCGATACAGAATCACGCTTGAGTTCTCAGCGTATTCGCACAACTACTAACAGGTCTTTTGAACCGAATGATGAACGTGATGCACGACTAACTATTGATCGAGATTATCATACACTAGCGACCCGACCCAGCTTCGCATTGGCTTATAGCCTTCCTCGGTAAATGGACTATCCAACACAAAAATATTTTTTAATTCGAACCAGTAGATCCTGAGATTAGCACGTTCAACCAAACAAACAAACAAACTTCAGCTTTATAATATTATAGTATAGATTGTCCCGAACACGCACACAACAAAATATTCATAATCAGTTAGAAAGTGAGAGAAAAAGAATTGCTGGAGTACGGCATGAAGAGACAGAAGAAGAGCGCAACGAACGTTTGAATTCTGATCGACTTCGACATTCTCTGAACAGAATGTCGATATCATCTGAAGAATCGGATGTGTCTCAAGATATAGCCGTAGGTCATGGCGACCATCCTTGGGTTGGTAAGGAACGGAGTTCATTTACGTATACTCCTATGATTGACTACGCCACATATTCCGCCATCGGAGGTATGATTCAAAATTGTACTTTTTGAACGTCTCGAATCATCTCGCGCATCCCATTGTTTTCAGCTGCATCCAGTAAGGAAGTCGACTTCAACAAAGTTGGGAAAAGGTTATGATGAACATAGCTTAGGTGGTACTGGGTAGTACCTATGTGAGCTACTAGAATAATACGTCTTAGAACAATTTTTTTTTAAACAAGTGACATCTTAATAGTTCACGAGCTCTTCATTACCTAAGATATGTTGGCAGAATATATTGCGTAAGGCGCGAAATCATTTCCTAGTCATCATCATCTGGGCATTTTCAAGGCACTAGTGAACCGGTTCACCCTGGGCCGCATCATCACTTAAGATCAGTTGAGTTGCGGTTGCGGCCAAACGACAGTCTATTGGTAAAAACAAAAGTATATTTCAGTATCTATGTACAGACATCAAGCTATTCTAAACTGTAAATTTTTCCCAATTCGACATGAACCTTATTCTTTTGTGTTAAAGTAGAAAAACTATTAAAGAAATTTGACAAATTGGGGTAGCTTGGTGTACTGGCCTCTGTACTTATGTTGTAACTATTCATAATCTTCTAGTCGCTCTAAGCAACGTTTGTCAATGTAATACAATTTTACGAGTGTGAAGGTTTGATTAGCATCAGGTATTATATTATCTGTGGTATGTATGTGGTATTTATAGTCAATGTATGACAAGCAAATCAGCTGTTTTGTCACGATCGTCGCATAACCACACGTTTTATTACTTATCAATCGTTTTTATCCTGATAGTGTTTTGGAAGCAATTTTTTTCAAATTTCAAATATTTTTAGGCTAAATATGGCCTTTTAAAGGTGGGATTATTTTTAAAGGCCTATTTAACTTTAAGGGTCCTATTTGCTATATGCACATCATTTTGAAAGGACACTACCTGCTAAGATAGTGGCTCGATTTTTTTAGTTTAGAAGTCAGGATTTATTTTTCACTCTGGAACACTAACGACATTTTTAGATCTAAATAATGTAATTGCATTTATGGACAAATTAATATTAAAAAATTAATACAATAAAATAATTAATTTACAGTAGGTAAAATAGAATGTAATGAAATTAAGTCGGTACATACTTTGACCACTCTTCAAAAAACTGTTTTGCTAATACTGAATAAATATTGCCATAATATTTCAGGTATTAAATACCGTATTTCAACTATACCTACTACATGTCAAACTAAATTGTAATAATAATGTCATTAAAATAAATTAACTATGTCAATAAAATGAAATAGATAAAAAACTAACAAAATAAACATATTCAAATTAAATTAATTAAATGTATCTTATTTATTTGTATTATTTCTATCTTCAATAATTATTCACAATAAAGAAATAATGCTTAGTAGGTTCACTATTCATATTTGAGCATTAATTTTAAATACTACTTAGCATAATTTCTATTTCTATTTCAAAATATGTACCGACTCTGAAAGTATTAAATAAATATTTAATCTTAAGTCAATTGGGTCATTAGGTTGATTAGTTTTACAATGATTGTAATGTAGTGTTATAGAAAATAAATCACTCGTAAAATAAATTACAAAAAAATTAGACCTTTTTCCCGCCAACTTTGCAATCTTGCGCATCGGCAAACAGAAGCACGCCACAGAATAACAACACTAATACTGTCATCATTTTCACTCAATTTTCTTTACATGTCCCTTCACTACAACTGTCAAGTCATGTATGAAAATAAATAGAAGAAAATTGTCACGAGGTATCGAGTAAATGAAATTATGTAAAATGGTCGTATCTGCGCTCGCGCCGACCTCGGCCATTGTGACCGAGTTAGCTCAGCCGGTGCACTGACACTATTACGTATAGCAATGGCAATGGAGTTTGTGTGTGACAGATTGGCAGTTGTTATTGGGTAATTGGCTAATTTGAGTCAGCGATGTTTGATGGTAATTGGTGGTAGGTTGTCTACGAACCATTGTTCGTAACGAACGATTTAAGTACATTGAGTCCGGATTTAAGACTCAAGTTACAAGGAGAATTAGAATAAGTTAAAACTTATTGAAAAAAAAGTGTTGAAATCTTTCCTCTCTCCAGTATCTAAAACACGTAATAACACTATCAGGTAAGTGAGATGTCGAAACAGAAACCACGCTAACAAGAACCCTGAATATGTATAGAGTTGAAATTTCTATTCGTCTTTTGTTTTGAGCAAAGAGGGAGCAGAGGTCAACTTAAAGTGGTTTTTACTTAGTAACGCTTCAATAGGTTTGTCAAATACGGGTATTATAATATTCGATGGTTTTTATAACAATAGGGAAAGTTTCATTGTGGAATAGATTAATGAAGTCATGCTGGTATGGTTCGTTTGACAATTTTATTGTTAGAAATACAATTTAAATAATTTTATCGTTCAATGAAGGAGTGTGTACCTAATTGATAACGATGTTTTTTTGTTGTTGTTCGGAATAATAAGTAACCATTTTTTAAGTAATTATATACTGAGGGCCAAAAGTACATCTGCTGGATATTTTAGTTCATTTAGGAATCTTTAAAAATTTTTTGTTAAATAATTATTTAACGACTTGAATCAATAAAAAATTACACGAATAATAACAAAAGAAAAACATGTAACTATTGAGCTAGAAAACTAATACAAAAAGGCATCAAACAATTCCTCGACATCGCTGTCATCTAAGACACTGGTGGCATTGCCACGTTAGATGGCAATGCCTAAAATCAGACCGAGGGAAAAACCAGCTCTTGGATCACAATAAGTATCAGTCAACCTTTTGGATATTTTCATAAAAAGAAGATGAACTCTCGGACAACAAACGGCTCGAAAATAAAGTTATCGCTAAGGATACTATAGTTATTAAGGTTCCGTACCTCAAAAGGAAAAACGGAACCCTTATAGGATCACTTTGTTGTCCGTCTGTTTGTCGGTCTGTCCGTCTGTCTGTCAAGACCCCATCTCAGGAACTTGAAATTAAAGCCATATACTCAAGTCCACAGTCCCTTATAGCTGTGAAAAGATCAAACTTCTAAATTAACGTGATAAAAAGATACGGCCGTTTATGTCGCAAATAAACGTATATTTCGACACTCTCAAGGGAATCAAAATTTATAGGGTACTTGTCGTTGACCTAGAACTATGAAATTTGACAAGTAATATCGTCTTATGCTAAAAGTACAGGGAAAAGTCTGAAAACTATACATTTGTAATTCAATCTTAAAAAATATAGTCTTTATTTGTATCATCGAGGTAATACAATACACTCATATGTCGGATCGTCATTTAGTCCGTTAGATTCAGTCATCATGTAGGCAGAAAAAGGGTTTCGTGCAATGCAAACACACTGGGTATAGGGTACAATACACTGCGTTTATTAAAACCAATATTTCTCAACTCAATTTATATAAATACTGACTCCAATTTATAATTGACATAGTAACACTTAAACACAACGAATCGAATATAGTTCCGGGACGTCTTAGCTCCGATGCGATCAGAGACTGAATTCTGAATGTCCTGCTCACTGTGGGCTGTAAACATCACGACTCTGTAGAAGCGCGATTCGTTTCAAGTCTGTACTATTGACCGGATGCGACACATAATTGTATAAGTGACCAAATCACGGAATTTGAACGGAACCCTCGGTGAGCGAGTCCGACTCGCACTCGTCCGGTTTTTTTAATTATTCGTGTAAATATTGTGCATTATTCACAAAATATATAAATTAGTACCTACTTGAATCCATAATTAAATATAAGTATACAAAAAAAAAAATTAACAAAAAAGACAACCGCCTTCAAAAAGTATAAAATAACTTTCAATTCGCAAGTCGGTGGCAATACAAAACAACAAGCAAAACCGAAGCCGCCGACTTGCGAATAGAAAGTTATTTTATACTTTTTAAAGGCGGTTGTCTTTTTTGTAAATTTTTTTATTCGCTTTTTAGTGCCCAGTTCTTATCATACAAATTAATTACGAAACAGCGACACAAAAAAAAATCTGTCATTCCTTCATTTTCAAACCTTAGGGGTGGAATATTTTCTTGAAATTTATGGAACCAAATTTGAGGCATACACTATCAACGAAAAAAAGAATCATCGAAATCGGACTACACTGAAAAAAGTTATGCATGGTCAAACATAAAAAAATATATATTAAAAAATTGAAAAATGTTCATTTAATGAAAACTACTGGGCTAAATAATGTAATTTTTTTATGGGACCAAATGGCAACTATTCCGCATCAAACTAAAGAAGAATCACCTAAATTAGATCATAAATCTCGGAGTAATCGATGTACATACATAAAAAAAAAACAACCGAATTGAGAACCTCCTCCTTTTTGAAGTCGGTTAAAAAGTTGATAACGACGACAATGTGGCGACACTTGGGGGAGGCCTATGTCCAGCAGTGGACGTCTTTCGGCTGAAATGATGATGGTGATTGATGATACAAAAGTTATGAATAATAATGAAATTATTGTGTACGGGGTTTATTATGTAGGAAAAGGGGCACTCATAGTCATATAGCACTCATAGAGCATCAAAAAACTCGTCCGCAATGGGACATGTGCTTAAGGATCCTTCTTAGGGTTCTTCAATAAAAATACTTATGGTGGGTGCTTAATACTACCCCTAGAAAAGAACCGATATTTGAAATGTTGCCCGCAGTTTCATGTGAATATGATGTCAGTTAATAAAAACATAGCTACCCACAATTCTTTTTAAAATCTGTTTTTTTTTTAAATATTATAATAGACAATTAAATATACTTACAACATCACCATAATCGTCACATTCTTCAGAAACCACAACCACCAAATAAATAATAAATAAAGTAAGCGGTTTCACGCAAACAGACATGTTTCCTTTGATTTATGACTATCGACACAGCCTGCAATCGATCACACAGGTCCATTTATTATCTAAAAGTACCAACCCTAATGACCATCCAATAAACTCTCTTGAACCTTATCACCACGACTGAAGGTCTATTTTCATTAATGCTGACAGAATATTTGAATTTATACTTCAGTCGCGTGGCAAGGATGTCACACCGCATTAGTGAACAATTCATGATAAATTTTAAACTATCCGAGGTCTTCGATTGTTGCAGGACGACAATGTATTGTCATTGGTCTAATGCAAGGAGAGACAGGTGGCTAATTATGTCAGTGTCATAATTCTATTGTGAGATAGCTTCATCAACTCATCTGCCTAGCATTTTCCCTACACTTTTGGAGTCACCTTCTAGTATTATCGGATGCAGCTGAATTCCAGTATTTTACATGGAGTGACTGAGATAACTTGTAAAGTTGATAAAAATATAAAAACAATGTATTAAAACCTAAAAACAAATAATTAAAAAAGTTAAAAAAAAAGGAAAACCGTCTTCAAAAACTAAAAAGTGATAGGTAAATAACTTTAGCACAGAACAGGTGGCTTTGTGTTTGTTGTTTTGTATTGCCATTGACTTCCGAAAGTAAAGCAAGTGTGTTTTGTGCTAAAGTTATTTATCACTTTTTATTTTTTGAAGCCGGTCTTCTTTTATTTTTTAAAAAACTTTATATTTTTCGCTTTTTAGTATTGTCTTAACATCCAAATCCATTAAGAAACGGCGACACACTTAAAAGATATTGTAAGTACTCCAAAGATTGACGAAACTAAAACGCCATCGAAGTATTTTTTGGGATCTTGTTGATTTTCTCAAAAAAGGCCGAATCAATTTTGGTAAAATTTATATGGGACCATTTCGGAATAAACTCCTTTCGAACAAAAAAGAATTATGCAAATCCGTCTATATATGACAGAGTTATGCACGAACATACAAAAAAAAAAATATAATAAACATCCGAATTGATAACCTCCTCCTTTTTGAAATCGGTCAAAAAGCTAGCTTAGCTTTTTTAACACGCTTTTTTGTGTGGAAGTTAAGCGTACAGTAACCAAAATAAATAAATAACCAGGTCGTAGGATATAGTTGAAGTTTACTTAGATGTCCATTAATTGAAGTTGAATTCAGCGACGCACAAACCTGCGCTAGCAGAACACGACAAATGCATGTACGTTATTTTGTAATTAGGTCACCAAGATACATGCTGTGCCTAGTTAGGGACCCGCTGCTACATCTGCTGAATTATCTTGCGTTAGTTTAAATGTCATTGCGTGGTAATAGGTGCAGAACTTTGTGTAATTTAAATAAAGAAAGAAAATTATTTATTTAATTTAATTTGGAAACATCCATTGGTTTCTAAGTAAACTTCACCTATCTCTAACGACCCTGGTTATTTATCTTTTGGTGATTATACATTAAACAGTCTATGGTAATCGGCAATAATGTATAGCTTTCTGTCAGTGAAAGATTTTTTGTAATCGGACTAGTAAGTACTTCCAGATATTACCTATTACAAACCAACTTTACCTTTTTTTTTTCTTTTTTGAAGTCTTTTCCCCTCAGCTTATAATAGGTACTAAAGGGGCTGCCAAGTTTTAAAGAATCGCTATAAACAAGCTAATAGATCAAAATCGTGTTTATTTTCGAGTAGCTTTTACCCGCTTGAATTGACTTACGAACCCCTATTTTTTTTTATTTATTAATTATTTTTATAGATTATAATGTCCAACATTGCATACAGTTACCATTTCAAAGGAATAAAGAATCCCATACGCCTATGAGAGGCAAGCATCTAGCAAGGTTGTATTTCGGAAAACCTCGGAAGACTTCGGTAGTCAGTTTTACGACATGGTTGGCTGAGCGATTGGCCAACTTTAGGCCAATTTTAGGGACCAACTAGTTCAACCAGGTTTCAGACTGGCTAAAGTAGATTCGTCTTTCATGGGGTACTGTTTAAAGTGTTACAATAAAATACCTCCCCACATTGTTCAACTAAATGAGACAAAATTTAAGTCTTGTATTAAACGCACGCTATGCAACCGAGCATATTATAAGTTGAGTGATTACATCACTGATAAAAATGCTTGGCTGGATGCTGGTCTAGCTCCACAGCCATAAGGGTTCATAGATTAATTGATTAGCATTTGTAACAATTTTTGGAGCTGCTGAAGATGTAGATCTATATTACCTTTGCATTGTATAAACTCAATGTGTTAGTATTATATAATTTTTCGTAGCACATACATGTGAGCACTATATTCTTTAAAGCTACCATTTACGAGGTATACCTCTCATTGACTTGAATATGCCCTGGCGGTTGGGAGAGTCATGCTCACTTGAATGTCTCGCTGCCGGTGGCGCATGTGTTGGATCATTCGGTTCCCTTCAAAATGGTTGAGCTAAATGGTGCCGATCCATGCGTCATGTTCGTGAACGGACGCCGTCGGTTGGGACTGGTCATCTCTTAGCTGCCTCGGTTATTTTAAATTTTGGTTTGAATTGTTATTATAACTATATTTTTCTCTAGACCTCTTTTAACATGCAAGACGTGTTACATTGTTCTCACATTGTACCCTTAGATTCAACATGAATGATGTAACCTAAATTTGTAAAATTTAACTGATTTTAAAAGAGTGTTCATGGAGTTTCTTGCTCGTTCTTCTCCATAGAAACCTACTGTTTGGAACGAGCAACTAGCTTCAACTTTCTGACTGACTGACTCTGACAATTCAAAAGTACCTGTAAATGGTTTAATTGAAATAAATGATTTTGAGTTTGAGTTTGAGTTTGAGTTTGGCTGCTGCGCTGCGTGTCGCAAGTTCGATTCTCGTACGACACAAATATTTGTATGACCTACAGTAGGTCGATTCTGTAAAATTCAAACAACAACTCGCATCTCACATCGCTATTCACTCTCACTTCGCATAAGGTTCAAAATGACCTTGATATATTTGACACTTTGAATCGGATTCGAGTGCGAAGTGAGCGTCGAAGTGACGGGGAAATCACCTTATAGAATGCCACTTCTTACGTCATCTCATACTTTATCTGTCAAAATCTCCCTGTCAATGTAGTTCAACTCGCTGACACGCTCGCAAGGGTGGCTAGTGTAAATTCGAATTATCAACCGAGTTTTTAGAATGCCAATCAAGAAACTCACAGCGGATTCAGATTCGAAGTTTAGAATGAGGTCTTACAGAATCACACCCCAGATAGTTGTTCCGGGTCTGGCTGTTTGTGTATGTGAGTTTATATGTTTGTAAACGCACCCACGATACAGGTGAAATTCCTAGTTGCAAAATAAAATATTTTATCTTATCTTGTACCTTATTTTAAAAGATCGATTTAAAAAAAACGGAGCCCCTACGTTTTTTTTAAATCGATCTTTTAAAATAAAGTAAGATAAGATACAATATTTTATTTTGCAAATATGGGTACAAGACATAGTGACGTAAATATAATTGGCAACAGCCAGCCATTTAACCAGAGATTTACCTCATAGCCGTTTTTGCATAATGTCTGAATTGAGTGATCCACATTTTGAGCAATAACTGAAGACCCTCGAGAGTGACAAATCTTTTACTTTGGGCTATGAGTTTTGACTATTTTTGATTAAATGTACAGTCAGATTTATTCATGAAATAAAAAAAAGATCACTCAATCCAAGTGCACATGTGGTCAAGGAGGGCAAGGTCTTTCTCGCTTTATATTTTGTCTTTGTATTCTGTGCAAGCAATGAGATCCCAAACATAAAGGTCTTGACCAGGATCAGTTTGTCTTCTACTCTAGTTAATTACTTTACAAAGTAACAATGAAGGCCGTATGTGAATGGGCCTGAATTTTAATCATGTGTTAGTTTAGGGTGTTCACAAGGGAAACTATAATAAGGTAAGCCAAAGATAATTTTCATGAAGTTTGTGGATCAACAATAGATAGATAGATAGATTGTTTTATCTAACTATTTATCTTTGTATCAAATTTTTCATTCAGATCTCCTATAAGGATATTCACTTCTCTCTTAGGTAACGAGTTATAAGTGTCATCTAACTGATTAAAGAATGCTTCAATATCTACCTCACTAGAAGTGCTTGTAGGTACGTATACCTGTATGATGTTCATACGACATGGTTTAGCGTTGAGTTTCAGACGAATTATACGGTCACTAATAGGGCTGTATCCCAGACCATATTTATTGATCTCAGAAACTATAATAAGGTAAGCCAAAGATAATTATCATGAAGTTTGTGGATCAACAATAGATAGATAGATAGATAGTTAGATAAATCATTTATTTCGTGCACCAAAAAGACATCACAACAAAAAAAAAAAAAAAACAAATCAAATAAGGGTTAAACAAAGTCCCTGGTAAATTGCCTTTTCCCAACTATGTATGTTGGGGTCGGCTTCCAGTCTAACTGGATGCAGCTGAATACCAGTGTTTTATATAGTTCGACTACCTATCTGACTTCCACAACCCAGTTACTGGGCAACACGATACTTCTAGGCTCTGATTATGAAACAAAAGGCAGATAGACCGCGCGGAACACTGAGAGTCAAGCCAAAAAGCAAATACTAATTTAAAAGCGAATACTTACAATCTCGTGATTGTATTCGCTTTTGAATTTGTCTTTGTATTTTTATTTGTTTTTATTAACGATGCGGCGGCGTTTCGTGCTATAGTGACTCGTGTCAGTACAGCACGAAGCGCGTTGTAGGTAATCACTTTTGAATTTGTATTTGCTTTTTTGGCTTCACTCTCAGTGTTCCGCGCGGTCTATCTGCCTTTTGTTTCATAATCTGAGCTTCTTGGTGAGTCAGTTTGTCAGGCTTCCTGACTTTTGATTACCCATAACGACTGTCAAAGGTCTTCAAATGACAGCCGAGACCAACACCACAGCTTTATGTGCTTTCTGAGATACGGAGGGCTAGGTACGAAATGGATGGCTACCCATCTATGTACCGATCGCGGCAAGCGTAGTTTGACTATCACCGATCAAACCGTACGGCTTAACACAAATGAATACTTAAGCAAATTAAATTAGAGTTGAATTGCTTAGTAGTATTTTAGGTTAGATCGTAATCAATAGGGTATTTTACTCTATACGTGAAAAAATCTATATATATGTTATTGAGACAGTTTAGGCATAAAGCAGTCGAAAAATGTAAGTTTTAGTTGATAAAATAGCAAAACTAATTTTTAAATTTAATTCAAAGTTTTCAGTATTTTTAATCTGTTATAAAACACCATGAAATAGTAGCGGCCATGTTATTACGTCATACGGCTGTGTAAACAAAAAAATGTCAACTGTCAGTCAACCCATTGGCGTAATATAGGCTTTGTACTTTTGTTATTTTCGTAACTAACGTAATTTTTTCATTATTACACCTATTACAAATTATGCTTTTAATTATTTTTAAATTATATACAATTATCATATTTAATATGAGCGCATTTGATACACAACTAACTGACGTCATTTACGCTGAGCAATATGGCGCCCAGTAAGAGGCGCTTTTGTCAAACTACGCGCGAAATTTGAAAATTTAAAGTTTAGATGCACTTTTATGGCACATAACGATTGAATAAAAATTTTGTGTTTTTTTTGGTGGCAGATTAGCACTACAGAATTTCATTGAGACACTTTTCAAAAATGGGTGTAATACCCTATTATCAAGTATTTTATTCTTATAAGAAAGCACAAAAAAACTAACCTGTGAGAAAAACGGCAACTTTTGGCGCCATAATGTAATATTATTTATTTATTTATTTATTTATTTATTTATTATTCACAAAATCCACAGCTCTTTGACAATTCATCATATAATATAAACCGGTTTTACAGCCAATTACGGATTTACAATTTAATAACTATTAAATACATGCAGCAGAAACAAACATACATAATGCAGAAATTACTTAACTGCTAGCGCCAACTAAGCATTGCTAAGTGTACAGTGTAGATGAGGGTGTGAGGAGTTGCAGGTGGGTGTGTGCGTATATGCTTGGGTGTGTGTGAGGATCGTGTGTATAGGTACCCATGTATACCTACTATGCAGTTAAATTATTCTGTTTGGTTTTGTTTAGATTTACTAGTCAGTTCGTCATTAACAGACGTTATTAATTGGTTCTTAAATAAGCCTTTTTTGAAGTTAAATATATCAAGATGAGAGAACTTTTTGTTAAAATTACTTAATATCCTACCGATAACTGAATTTTGAGCGTAGTTTGTACCACTGTGTGGCACATCGAAAAACTGCGTGTGCCTGGTCCTTCGAGACGGAGCACTTAATCCTACAACTGCGTCATTTAAAGCGGTACTGTCAATGTTCCCATTACAGATATTATAAAGAAAAAGCATATCCAGAATCATGCGTCTATTCTCTAATGGAAGCATATTATGATGTTTGCATGACATCAGATAATCTTTAGATTTGTAACCAGTGTGATAATTAAGATATTTTACGAATTTAGACTGTATTGATTCTATTTGTTGTATATAAACTAAATAGTGTGGATTCCAGATATTACTACAGTATTCTAGAATACTGCGTATGTACGCAAAATAAAGTATTTTGACGCAATTTATATCAGTAAATAATTTACACGTACGCATAATAAATCCTAAGTTTTTATATGCCTTGCCGACAATATAGGACACATGCTCCGAACCCAGAAGCTTTGAATCCAGGACGACACCAAGATCCCTGATCACATTGCAACGCACAATCAGGCCACCACTAAGATTATAGCTGTAGTTAACGAAATTTCGTTTTCTAGTAAAGGTTACAGTCTGACATTTGGTTACGTTAACATTGATTCTATTGATAATGTAGTAATTAGATAATCTATTTAAGTCGGTTTGCAGCTTCTCACAGTCATGTTTATTTTTTATAGTCATAAAAATCTTGGTGTCGTCAGCATACATCAAAAACCTTGCATCAAGAACATGAGATCCTATATCGTATAAGTAGACAGAGTATAAAAGCGGTGCCAAAATTGAGCCCTGGGGCACCCCAGATGGTATGGTTACGCAGTTAGACCGTACTCCGCCCAATGTAATAATTTGAGACCGATTCCTAAGGTACGACTCAAACCACCTGAGTAAGTTACCGCGAATTCAGAGCTCTTGCAGCTTACGCAAAAGGATGTCGTGATCAACACGGTCGAAGGCTTTTTCGAAGTCAGTGTAGATCACGTCAACCTGTCCTCCACCATCCATATCACGGACCACGTTGTCAAGAAATACTGCCAAATTTGTATTAGTAGACCGCCCCTTAATAAACCCGTGTTGTTGTTGCGGAATTAATTTAGATATAGTAGGATAAATAAAGTTGTGTACTATTTTCTCCATTAGTTTTCCCATAACATTAAGGATTGAAATAGGGCGATAATTTTCTATGGAGTTTCTACAGCCTTTTTTATGAATGGGTACAATGTGTGCAGTTTTCCAAATAGTTGGACAGTACCCCTCACGAAAACATCTATTGAAAATATAAGTGATTGGCAAAGAGAGCGATTTAGCACACTTAACGTAGAAGAGAGGCGGTATAGTGTCACTTCCTGGACCCTTTGACGTATCCAGATTATCTAGGAGTTTTAGGATACTCGCACTGTCAATGGTCAGGCTGTGCAGTGTGTTGCCGTATGTTTCACAGTCAGTCGAGAAAGGAGTGTAAGTACCGAGCCTGTTGCTAAAATTCTTGTAGAAAAAATCATTCCGCCTCACTAGTTAATTGATTATTATCATACGTCATATATTTAGGATAACTACTTTTATTACTCTTCCTAGCCATAATGTACGCCCAAAAATATTTAGGGGAGGTTTTAATGTTCTCTTGTGATCTACGTAGATAATTTTTATGACACTCCATTTGCAGCTTTTTTGTCGATCCCTTAACAAAGAGAAAGTAGCGTAATCATGGGGGTTTTCATATTTTTTCCATTGCTTATGTGCTTTAGATTTTCCTTAATAACATTAATCAACGCTCGACTATACCAGACAGGGTAGCTATAGGTGCCTCCAATGGTGACTTTTGGAACATATTTTTCAATAGCTGTATTAATAACGGAGTAGAACATTTCTACTATACGCTCAAGCTGCATATCATTAGTACAGACTAATCCCCAATCACACTTTAAAAGTTCGTTGTTAATAGCTTCATAATTCCCCCTTTTATAAACATGTTTTTGAAATAATGTCAATTTTAGAGGAGGAATTAAAATATCTGAAGCGTTGACAATAATTGCAGGGTGAAACGCATCTTCCGGTACCATTGGAGTATTCGACCTTATAATAGTGTTAGAAAAATTGGCAAAAACTAAATCCAGAGTATGATCGTGAGAGTTGGTGAAAAAATTGGATTGATTAAAACCGCAGAATAGCATTGTGTTAATAAGGTGAGACGCGGAGTTTTGAATCTCAACGGCGCCCCTCTTCAACACTACAGGCTGTCTACTTGTCCAGTCAATACAAGGTAAATTAAAATCACCCGATATGAGAAAATAATCGTTAGGGTTCTGTTCAATTACCTCAAATATCACCCGTGTTAATAATTGAATACGCTCCGGTATCGCGCGGTCCGGCGGTAGGTAAACAGTCGCGACGTTCAGATTGCGCTTTACAGCGAACGATCGAGCTGGAATAGTTACCCAGATACATTCAAGGTCAGGTCGGTTCCACTCTGGCCGTGCGCGCGCTTGCAGACGCGAAGCACAAGCAATCATTACCCCGCCGCCCAACGAGCCGCGATCCCGTCTAAACAAATCATAAGTATTATTACTTAGCTCGGAGTCCAAAATGCCGTCATGTAGCCAGGTTTCGGTGAACATTAAGATGTCACTATTTGATGATAGTATGTTCTCATAAAAGGTATTAGTCTTGGTGCGCAAACCCCGAACGTTTTGATAGAAAAATTGTATGTAATCAGTAGTAAGCTTGGCCATCGTAAATGAGTAATAACCGCGATGATTCATAAAAAGAAATAGTGACACCTGAGCCCGTGTCACCGCCACGACTGCGCACATTATGATATTCATATTTATGTACATCAATAGTAATTAAAGGTAGATCTCCAAGCGAACTCAATAGTAAACTTTGAGTAAAGGTAATGTATAATGGGTATATGTATGTACGTATGTGTTTTGTGACGAGTAAATGTGTTATTATGAATGAACTAATTTGTTGTGGGTAATGCTTTGTGAGGTGTTGTTTGTTAATTATGCAATAGAAATTAGTCGTAAAAAAGTGGGTGTTTGAGTAGATGTTTACATAGATAATATGCGAGGTGGCGCCTAGCATAGTAAAAATAAAACTTGATATTGATAAACTATTACTAAATAAGAAAACAACGTATATTCCTAAGTGATATTTTTTAAATCTTCCTCTGACAGTACAAGTATATGTTGAGACGCGTCTACCCTCCTTAGATAAATACGACAGTTTTTTGTCCAAATATATTTATAATTGAGTTCATTAGCTTTGAGCTTGCATTGTTTTAGTAGGTTTTTGTTGTATTTGGTAAGGTGTTCGTTAATGTATACCTTAGCTTTCTGAGATGACACTGTCTGAAGACCTAGGTCAGGCAGATTGATACCACGCAGCTTCCGTGCTGCAGCTACTATTGCATCCTTAGTGCTGCGTTGTTTCAGTCTTGCAACTATGTTCCTTGGAAGATTCGAGCTATTATGCTGCTGTGTTTGGACTCGGTGGGCGAATTCGATGTCATCACTTTTAATAGGAACTCCAACATGTTCAGCAATCTTCAACACTATGTCCACGGTTTGCTCCTCCTTTTTCTCAGGTAAACCGGAGATCTCAATGTTTTGTAAGCGTGCCCATTGATCTTGACGCACCTGCTCGATCTCCAATCGGCGAAGGCGAGTTTCGACGTTGTGAAGGTTGTTACGGAGTGCCTGGTTATCCTCTCGTAATGTCTTCAACTCAGCGTTATTAGATGTAATATGTTTCATAACGTCATCATATTTGGCGCTAATAAACTTAACCGACTTATCGAGTTCCGCCATTTGTGCTTGCATTTTATGAAACTCCGGTGTTAACATGTCGCGAATGATAACGGGTAGCTCTAAGCGTATAGCATCAAGCACTTCTGTTGACCCTGCAGGGGGAGTGCACAGAAGCAGGTCCGATGATCACGTACTCGCTTTCCTAACAGTCACATTCTGGGTTTGGCTACAATCAGTTACTAGCGGTTCAGTAGTTTTAGCTGGTGTGTCCTGATTCTTAGATTGCCCTTTGTTGCATTTGGAGCAGATCCAGGTCTTAAGGGTAGTCGCCGCAGTCTCAGCTGTTATGTTAGCACACAGCAGATGACAGTGATTACCGCAGAGTTTCTTTGCGCACGTTACCTTATCCGCCGCTGATATCGAAGTTTTACATTCCATACATTTGTTCATTCTTTTTTCCATTTTCAAGAAAGGGTAACAAGTATAAACAATCTGATGGTGATGGTGGGTGAGTGATGGTGGGTGAGGTGGAAGCGTTGTTAAAAAAAAACAAATACTAATCCAAATAAAAATTCAGAAGCGAATACATTCATGACATTGTAAGTATTCGTTTTGGAATTTGTATTTGCTTTTGTGGCTTCACTCGCAGTGTTCCGCACGGTCTATCTGCCTTTTGTTTGATAATCTGAGTGCTCAATAATAACAATTACTTACACCGAATTACCAAAACCTGCCAAGATCCTTTATTGTGATATTGCCATCGCCACCTTGTGTATTCCAAAACAGTAATTCTGTTTTTTTTTTGTGGTAGATTTGTTATTATCCACTATACGGAGGAACCCTAATCCTTTTCATTCAAACCCTTTTCACTTAACAAACTTTTCAGTGGGAAGTGATTTATTTTTCTTTTAGACAAAAATTTAACCTTGTTCCCGTCCCTTACTTACTGAAGCTGCCTATCATTGGTCCTTAGAGACTTGGAAAATCGTTGTTATCCCTTTATAAGGTAACTAAAAAGGGAAACAGCGTAATGGATTTTACACCCGAGCATCGAATATCAATCTTGATAAGTTGATCCTGAATTGCGTGATTATTTCCCAGATTCGCAAAATATTTTGTATTGATTTATAGTATTTTCTACCTTATGGCGTTGTGTTTAGAGTTTACCCGAATGAAATTGCTTTGTTTGGGAATGTTGGCCAAATATTTTTGACAGCGCATCGATCATAGGAAACCATTTATTTTGTCCAGTTTAACGCGGGGGTTTTTATTAAATGTATCATCTGACTTTGCCTGTTCATTTATCAATATGTATTTTTTTATAACTTTGTGACAATAATTCAGGTCAATGCAACGTCATGCCTCATTATCTGCGTAGCCTTTTCCCAAATATGTCAGGGTCTGCTTCCAGTCTAACCGAATGCAGCTGAATAACAAACAGTGTTTTTCATGGAGCGACTACCTATCTAACTTCCACAACCGAGTTACTAGGTAACACGATATCTCTTGGTATGAACGCAACATCAGGCATGTAAAGCGATAAAAATGGTAGGTAAAGCATTCAAACTCTAATTATTAGTATGGAACACTTTAACAGTTTCCATATATCATACTTATTAAAACAAAAATAATTATAAAAAAAATCTTTTTAAAAACAAGCTTTTATTTTAAAATAAAGACGTAACCAAAAAAATAAATAAAAAACGCGAACTAAAAATAAAAAAAAAAATTAAGTGACTCATACAAATATAGATTGTATATAATTGATGTATATAAATATTAATCTTTTCAAAATGTTAAAAATATGTCAATTTTAAACGCTTGAGGCACTGATATTATGCAGTACACCAGGGCCTCAAGTCTGCTATTACAATAGTGTCAGAATGGTCTGTCATTGATTTCATAATTGTTGATTTTGACAAGTTTGGTAATCTACTAATATAATGGCGTCATTATGACTTTCCAATGGTCAACCAATGACAGTCCATTGAAAGAAATGATATACAATGGTAATCTCGTACATAATGACAAATTAGTGACTGACTTAGTTTACGAACTTCTTACTACTTCAGATTGCTTATAACACTTTTAAATAATATGTAAAAATATATATAAATGAAATCTGGCATGAATAAATGTTCAAATTTGTTGACAATGTCATTATAACACAATTCTATTATGAGACCATTGACCGACCAATGATCGACCATTATGGATGTACCAGATTACGAACTTTTAGCAAAATGACAATGGAATCGTGTTGGAATGACGAAATTATGAAAATAGCATACTTGGCCCCCTGTATAACGGACAGCGTACATCAGTGCCTCAAGCTTTTAAAATTTATATATTTTTAACATTTTGAAAAGATTCATATTTATATATGTCGGATCGTCAGGTGCGATCGAGGAGGAGTGCCGAGCGGTATAGTACATCGTCAGGACTATAGGCGTTCCCATTATCCCATTATTGATAAACAAGACCTGTAAAAACAATTACACACTATTAGTAAAGAAAACATAATACAAATGGTAATCAGTAACAAGAATAAAGTAAGTTAAAGGTACAGCAACAATACAGTTAATCGAACAGACCATTAAGGTCCCACAGTTCGTACAGTGGCCAAGCCACCCAATGATAAACGAACAAACCCTTAAGGTTTACAGTTCGTACAGCAGCCTAAGCTACCCAATGATAAACGAACAAACCCTTAAGGTCTATAGTTCGTAAGCCACCCAAATACAAAGTTAGCAGCAAGCCTATACAGCTATGTGAATATACAGCAGCGCTGTACCAGGTAAACCGACAGTATTGTCGGGAGCAGGAACTCTTTACTGAGTCGAATCCGAGGATCGACTGCCATACTTACGGAGTGCACGCTCTTTTATAAGGCGATGCCCCCCACCTTGCAACCTCTCCATACAAGTCTGTCCATGCGCACGGAAGTGCGTCACGCGTTTACTTGATACAAAACACTAAAATGTGCTGAATCTAATAAGATCTGTAATCAAATAACACAATGATAATTGTCATGAATAAACAATAGTGATTTCATAAAGTAATTCGTTTTACATTCAAAGTAATGTGTCAACAATTGTTTTGAATAAAACCATCGATAATAATTATTGAAATAAAGTAACCACAAATCAGTGTGCACACACAATAAATCATGTTTCGAATTAATAGACAATAATTGATAGTAAAATCACATAAATTAACAATAAGAAACACAAATCATAACAAATTTAGTTAACACCCACAATGTGATAAATAAACTGTCTCCGACATATATATCAATTATATACAATCTAAATTTGTATGAGTCACTTAAATTTATTTTTTTATTTTTAGTTCGCGTTTTTTTATTTTTTTTTGGTTACGTTTTTATTTTTAAATAAAAGCTTGTTTTTAAAAAGATTTTTTTTATTATTATTTTTAGTCTTAAATATTTATTTTATTGTTACCTAACGCTTTTTTTAACCGTTTTTTATCTGTTTATTTACAACATTGACATTATTTACCCTATTTTTAATACCCATACTAGGGGGGTTGAAAAAATTATGTAATCCGCCATCTTGGAGCGGCGGCCATATTGGAATTATTACAATATTGAGTATTGGACATTATATTGTCACCAGAACTAAAGGTGCATGCAAAATTTCAGCTCAATCGGATAACAACAAATGGTCGAAAAATGGTTTGCAAATTTTGAAAGGACAACTTATTTACATACATACTTACATACGAACAGTGCAAGCTAAATAAAAGCTTGTAAAAATATAGTCGATCACCAGGAGGTGATCTGTTATTTTGAATGAGTAAGAAATCAATATTGAACACAATCATTACTTAAATACATTAGCATCATGTTACATACAAAAATATAAGGCAATATGAATTTACTTATATTATTATTCTATATGAGGTGTAATCATAATTATTAATAATGGAGAAGTAACAAGCAATGGAGTCATAGGTAGGTACACAGTAGTATAATATAAGCTGAGGTCAAAAGTTAGATCACAAAACTACTCATAATATAATAACATAATACTGACAGCATTACTTATGGTCCCATGAGGAATAGTTGGCAAAGGCTAAAAATTATGTTCCAGATGAGACACGATACGTTTTTATTTTAATGCCTACGCTTGCCTCAAGTTTTGTGGTTTGTGTATGTGAGATTATGTGTTTGTAAATGCACCCACGGTACAGGAGAAATTCCTAGTGTGGGGCAATGTTTTTTAAAAAGACAGAAGAAGAAGATAATAAAACTATAAAAATGTAATACGTTTCATGTTTGTAATAACAGAAGAATACCTAAAAGCCTGTTTAATGGCTAAACCTTTGGCACATTTGTACTTAATGCTGGCACTTCACATGGCGTATTTGTACAAATATTCGCCTTACTTGGATAATACAAAGTGTACCCTAGGGTTATTGAAATAAAGTCTATTTTGTATTATCCAAGTAAGGCGAATATTTGCACAAATACGTCATGTGAAGTGGTAGCATCATAAGAACTTACGCAAATATTTTGTAATGTGCGTCACTCTCTCGTGAATAAATGGTTTTTCTTTCTTTCTTTTTTCAACAGTTCGCTAATAATGAGGTTTATGATTAAATGAATTTAAATTAAAATTATACCTTCAGACCGTTTTAAGGTTTCTATATACATATTTCTTAACGTTCTTTTTGTAAACGTTCATCACTCTTTTTAAGTCCTCCGGTAAACAATTGTACAGCTCCTTTATTTTAGTAACCTGAGTTCCTATTTCATGTTATTTTCCTATTGTAATTTGAATTGACAAGCAAGACTTCATTCTGTCATGTTCACTTCATACAATAAATTCGGATAAAAAATTCACAAATCAAAATCTACTCAACATTTTGTAATGACAAAGCTCTGTCAGTAGGTACCGGTAGTTGTAATTCAAAAGTCGCTGGCCGTAATAATCGTTAGGCCAGCCCAACAATGCTAATTTTATTTTTCGTTAAATAAAGGCAACCGGGGTTAATTAATACTAGTACCTAATAGGGTAATTCCAGAGTTCCGTACCCGAAGGGTGCCCAACGTCAACTGTCCGGCTGTCTGTCAGTGTGTACAGCGTGGTAGAGTGTGTATTACTATGACCGAATTAACCTTTAGCTACTGAGGTGGATTTACTTTCACGTAAACACTGACGTGGGGGCCTCTGAGGCCCGTATATATATGTGCTTATATCTAAAAATCTTTAGGTTTTTTAGGGTTTAGTGTTTAATAATAAGCTTGAGTGGATATATTTAAATGTAATAAAATTATTTTTGTGTAATTTGTTTGTTTATAAATAACTATTATTTCGAAGTTTAGAAAACACTAAGCATTTTTTGGCAAACATCACAGGAGATCATAAATCACAAAGTACTTATTAAAATTAATTAAAAAAACAAGAAATTAACTTACAATCTTAATTTTAAATAGTTTTTCTAGCAAATGGCACATCAGTAATTGTCATACTATTATGGAAACAAAAAATGACAGACATCAATTATTGCGAATTGAACCGAGTCCGGGTAAACTTGCTTTGCACATTGAAGGATCATTTGGATCGTTTTATGTTAGATTTGAAAAGTTTGTTTGTGTAATTATATTATGTTGAGAAACTCGAACGGCTCTAGAGGGTGGCTGTTGCGCCCATTTGTAGCGACTTTTCCTATAAAAGGGTCGAATTGCTGACTATCTTTACTGGCACTATTTTTCGCTACATGTTGGTTATTATTATTACCAACAGACTGTTTTCTCCCAGACGACGCGGACGTACTGGACTTACATATTGTACTGGACTTACATAGTTACATATTGTAAAAGTTTTCAAACTTCTGCAAAAAAAGACGATTACCAAATGAAAACTATTAACAAAAAGTTACGTAAATACTGAGGTGGGGTCTGAGAGGCCCACGAAAAATTTCAAAATGAATTTACTTCTACTTCAAAATGAAGTTCAGAAAAGTCATTGACAGTCTCAGCGCAACTAAACTCGAAGGTACTAGAAGGTACGCATGTGCTACGCGCGAGGAAAAAAGTAATTCAATAATTTTACTTTCTCGAGGCCTGAGAGGCCCCCACCTCAGTAGTTAAAGGTTAACATCACATAAATATCAAAGAATATATTTTTAAATTAAAGGGGGTTCCCATACAAAAGGAAATCGGCCAAGTGCGAGTTGAACTCGCGTGGAGGGGATACAATGCTAAGGTTTCAATTGGGAGAGGAAAGGGGGGGGAGGTCAAATTTAGTCTTCTTACATGAACAAAATCAAAACTGTTTATTTTACAATAACAACAAAAACATACTTGAGATCTTCATAACAAGCCCTTTCATTTGATATAATATGACATAGTAAGGTTTGCAAAACATTTTTTTTATTTCTTAATCAGTCCCCCGAAAATGACCCTGATTTTAAAACAATATTTATTTACCTTACACATCTGTGTTTGGGTCATAAGATTACACCATCCTACCAAATTTCACATGATTTGGTCCTGTAGATTAAGAGAAAATTGGCTGTGACAAACGGACGGACAGACAGATGCACGAGTGATCCTTTAAGGGTTCCTTTGTTTTTGTACGGAACCCTAAAATCGTTTTTTTTGGAGTTCGTTTGTCGTCGGGCGTCAGCGGGTTTACTTTTGAATAATTATAGGTAGACATTTGAAATTATCACTAATTGTGTATTACTGTGGCCGCTATTAGAACAAATAATAAAACAAAGTTAAAAATTAAAGGGGTTCCCCATACAAGAAACATTTTTTTATTGGTTTTTTTTTTGTTCGAGTTTTAGGTTTATACAGTACGAGTCTGGCTGGCATGCATTTGGCCGGTTTTTGAATAATGTATCGGCTTTTTTCGACATGTCGACATGGCTTTAGGCATTAACGTCAACTAAAAACTGACCTCTCTGTATAAAATATACTTAGTATTGGTACCGCTCTAACAAGTAGGTACTTTTAAAGTAATCATACTAATTATAGTCCCTACATTACTTACCTCTGACACGTTAGAGAGTGGATTTGGTAGCTAGATGGTTATTAGTCACATCACATTCTACCTAGATTCTACGTCCAAGGTCTTAGAATAGTGGTTATGTGTTCAAAGTCATACATTTGGAGACTTAAATTTCTGTTCTTCACAAAATGAGCTAACATTGCAGCTGGCTCGAAAACTTTGTCACATTCAAACTTCTTAATGTAAAAAGTACCTAAATGTAATGAGTTTAAGTTGCTAATGACTGAAAACTTCTGCGGAATAGGAGAATTGCATAAAAATGCGATTTTCCATGTGTTTGAGCAAGTAGAACTTTGTTGCTTTTTGGTCATAAGAATAAAATATTGTGTTGCAATGGCCCAGTGGTTAAGGTGCCTCATGCAAATCATGCATAAGGTTTTAGGTTCGATATCGGGCAAGTGTCAATATGACGTTTTTAATGTTTGTACTTTCTAAGTTTATCTCGGACACCAGTGACATCGGTGAAGGAAACATCGTGGGGAAACCTGAGGGCTAATTCACGTGATTCTGTGACGCGCCGATGAAGTTGTAGTGCAGTTGCAGTTAAGTTCAAGTTTGAGTGATAATCGGTATTCTTGTAATCTTTGAACTGCGCGTAAGCTGCGCGTGAACTGCACCAAACTCTTTCAAACTTACTTATGGTGTAGTTTAGCCAAATTATAGAAAAAATATTGCTCACTAAATAATTGAATAGATTCGATTACATTTCAATGAATATTACATTATTATAATATTCAAATAATACCCCAGTACAGATTTAAGTGCTTTTAAACTGTCATTTTAAGACGTCAAACGAATAGTATAGGATATACCCAAGAAGCTTATAGATAAAAGTGGAGGCAACACTCTAAATACCTAAGTGAAGCCAACTGTGGGCAGATGCTCTCTTTCTGAATGCATACATAAGATAAAGAAAACACATATCACTGTCTCGTTCTTATGTATGCATTCAGAAAGAGAGCATCAGCCCACAGTTGGTTTCAAGCTTTTGTTCGAAGTGTTGGCTCCATTTATACCTATATCTTCATGGATATACCCGTCATGTTGCGTTCCGAAGCACGCACCAACGATGTGCAACAGTAGAATCCCGTTATTGCGCTCGCGTGACGCGACCTTGATGCGAGCGTGTCTGACTGCGGTAGAAAATACGAAAAGCGTTGTTTTGATCGAAACCTAACTGAAAGAAAGAAAGAAAGAAAGAAAGAAAGAAAGAAAGAAAGAAAGAAAGAAAGAAAGAAAGAAAGAAAGAAAGAAAGAAAGAAATGTAAAAATTAATAATATGTCCGAGCACGGTGCTTTGCCTATAGTAATGAAATATAGTATATAGGGATAACGTGGAATTCTATAAGCGAAATAATTTAGAATCGGATCAGTAATTTCGGAGATTAGCACGTTCAAACAAAAAAGCAAACAAACAACAAACTTCAGCTTCAGCAAGCGTGGTGAACAATGCTCGTGCCTTAACGATAACTAATTTAAAATCAATTCTAAGCATTAGTTTGGGACGTACAATCAGCCAAAGAGATAGGTATGCAGGTCATCGGAAATGGTTGAAGTTTACTTAGAAACCGATGGATGTTTTCGAAATAAATTTAATTAAATCATAGAAATGTTTATTGTCTATTAATTTCATTTAATTTTATTCAAAAACATCCATCGGTTTCTAAGTAAACTTTAACTATATCTGACGACCCTGGATACCTATCTCTTTTGCTGACTGTACATAACTATTATTACATGATAGTAACGTAACACATTAGGCATTTTTAATTAGATTGACGTAATTATTTTACTTATTGAGAAATTGTGGGTTGGTCCATTTTGGCTGAATTAAGCTCAATTAGTTAAGTCAAGCCTCTCCTACTGCAATGGCTAATGAATTTATGCTTGAATAATTACTGCTTCAACAGAGCTTGAAACCTTGGAATTCGTGTCTGACTGATTCTATTAGCACGTTAGTATGATTCACCAAATTAATCAAACATTAACTTCTGTTGCATTAAAGTTTGTTTACCCACTGAAAAATTCAACATAACCTAAGTGTAGAAACCGCTACGCACGTAGTGTTAAAACCTTTTTAAAATAATTGCAACAAGAATCGTGGGTTGACCGCAGAATAGCTTTTAAAAGGACAATGAGATGCACTTGAGATTGTTGTTAAATCGAGCAGGGAGATGACATTTATTACAGCAACAGGTCAATTTTGTTAGTCATCTAATTAGAACTGAAATGGTGAACTAACTTACAAACAGGCTGAATTTTAATGTACGTAGCATTTTTTAGGGGTTAAAGTAGGTACTTATGAATAGGAACCACATTTACCAAATTTCTACTCTATACATTTTGATCGTGTTGTACCTACATTTGTAGTTTTCTAGTTCATATTTCACGACTCTGTCATATAATAACAATTTGTTCATGTTCATAAGTACTCTGACCTCCTGAAATATGGTCAGAGTATTAAATATCAGCCTGTATATATGTCCGTGCTTCGTCCGCTTATTACCTTTACCTAAAAATATGATCAAAGTAACTCAAGAGCTTGCAAATTAGACACTACCTAACTTGACGTATTTAGTTTAAGAGACAAAACCCACATTTGGGTAACAAGTATGTACTTAGCGGCGCATAAATAATGACTCGGTATCATTTAGCTAAAACTTTTTTATATAATGCACGTAATATTTTAGGGACAGATAATAAAATTAGACTTGTAGAATAAATAATAATAATAATATGTAGGGACATTTCACACACGGCCAACTGACCCTAAACTAGGCAGACCCTGCACTATGGTTGTCAGATAGCTAATATACATACCTACACAAATATTTTAATAGATTCGTATATAGATAAACAACAACCAGACTCAAGGCAAACACAAGTGCTCAACACACAAATGTTTACCCTGGGCGGGATACGATCCCGCAACACGCTACGCAGCAATCAAGATCTCAGCCACTGGGCCAACCATGGTCGTCCATAATGACTCCTTTCATATTTAGAATGATGTTCTTCAAAAGGTAGCATCTAATGTCAATGCGAATTTCCACCTAAATGCAACTGTGTCATTATTTATGCACCACACAGTACAAACCCAGCATCATTATAACAAGTGTGTATAAAACTGTTGTTCAAGGACTTACAAGTACACGGTACTAAGATAACATTGCAAGCTACCCTTGGCGAGGGTACATTTTTACTTTCAACAGTGTACCTGAAACCGTTAAGGGCGCGTATTCGATTTAGCGCAACTCAACATCTAAACGATTGCTAGAATGGCGTAGCAGCATTGACACACACTGGTACAATACAAAGGTCTGTTTGTGTGCATCAGAAAAAAAAATATGCACGAAATAAGCACGAATCATTGAAATTGATCGGCAAACGATAGCGCGAGATGTTTTACAGTGCTTTTTAAAATAATTGTCTAAAATAAATGAGCTCATTTAACGGACTGAAAAATATTCTATATATTAAGCATAACATTTACTTTCATAAAATAATTTTATCAGTTATGTTTTTATTCAAATACTGGTGAAAAAAAATTTACAAAGTGAACCGATTTTCTACTTTTTCAACATTGTTTTTTAATACATAATAGTAATATTTTCGTAAGTTTGGGTCTGTAGCTGTCTTTATGACTGTATATACTGTTGGAAAAACGCATAAAACAAAATATTTTGGCATATTGTAATGGTTGTATTCGTCCTGAAAGTTAACTCTGACGTCTATTTTGTAAAACGATATGAAAGAATTGTCTTCGCTTTAAAAAACCATACTTAAAAATTATACTTTTACTCTGTAGCTGTCTAAATCAAGACTTAATCTTTCTAAAACTGTAAATTTTATTGTCCTTAAATAATCTGCTTACATAATTACGATATTGCTCTGGGCAAAACGCAAAAACATGAAGTTTTCGTCACGAATCGAATACGCGCTCTTAAGGGGCTATTAAACGACTTTTACAGATTTTAAACTGACAATCACGTCAAAATGTGCAGTGTAATTGATTTGAAAAAAATATATGTTAAACTAGAACATTCTCTTAATCACTTAGTAAGTGAATATTTTTAATTATATTCATATTATATAGTTTAATTAATACGTGAAGTTGTGTCTGACGCGGACAAAAAATTGACAATCACACAAAATCTACCAGGTATAATTAAACGAAACTTACACCATCTTACAGACAATTTTATTATCTATTTTTTAGTATACGCCTTTTTTTTATTTTGAAAGAATACTACTTTTATTTAATTTTTCCGACTAAACTTTGAGAGTTTTAGACGCAAAACTGATGCAGAACGGACGCAGTCTGCGTCCAAAACTTTCAAAATATAGTCGAAAAAATTAAATAAAAGTAGTATTCTTTCAAAATTAAAAAAAGGCGTATACTAAAAGATAGATAATAAAATTGTCTGTAAGATAGTGTAAGTTTCGGATAATTATACCTGGTAGATTTTGTGTGATTGTCAATGTTTTATCCGCGTCAGACACAACTTCACGAGTTAATTAAACTATTTAATATGAACGTAATCAAAAATATTCACTTTCTATATGATTAAGAGAATGTTCTAATTTACCATATATTTTTTTCAAATCATTTACACTGCACATTTGGACGTGATTGTCAGTTTAAAATCTGTAAAAGTCGTTTAATAGCCCCTTTAAGTACTCTATAAGGCACAATTCCTACTGTGACGTGATTATTTTTAATTTCGGTAAGACATTTGTCGTTTCTAGCAGTTGCCAATTTAACAAGAAAAAATCTAAAATATTGTCATCAATTACCTATTTTAAAAGAGTAATTATGGAGTTTATTGCCCATTCTTCTCCATTCAGCAGTGCTCGAAGTGGATGGCAATAAGTGCTGGGAGCATTATTACATGATTACTATTTCATGTCGTCACAACCCTCCAAACGAACCTGTTCGGGCAAGCACGACTGTTAAAAGGTGTGATAGTGGGTTTTTTCATATGAATTTGTTAACATTAAACAGTTATTGACTACATCACATCCACACAGATGAAGTCACAGGTGAAAACACACCATAAAAGTGTTTCATTGCATAACATTCGCGCATCACTTATTTTATTTGACACTTTTCGTTTCCTTCAAGATAACTGCACCGCGGTGCAACAGCGACAACGCGCGCCCCACAAACTAAGTCTTCTCATATATATTGTTCAATAAGTAGCTAAACTTAAATATGTACTTTGCAGGTATATATACCCCAGTAACACCTGCCACTCGGAAGTGATTTGCTGTGGCCTATATGGAAAGCGCTCAACAGACTGCGCTTCCAAGTAGGCCGCTGCAAACACAACCTAGCAAAATGGGGGATTATAGATTCCACCGATACCCAGTGTGAGTGCGGTGTTCCTGACCAGACAATGGCCCACTTAATAGAGTGCCCAAAGTGCCCTTTCACTTGCACCTTAGAGGACATTTAAAACGCCGCTAATGCTGCGATTAATGTGGCTACCTACTGGGCTCAAGTAGTCTAACAGAATAAAATATTAAATACAACCATCGATTCGAAAAGATAAAGCAGGTACCTACCTACCTATATGATTTTTAGGTTTTGGTTCATAGAGTATCAAAAAACTGATCCGCATCGCAATAGGACAAGTGTCAAAAAGGCTAGCAGCCTAGCATTACCACGTTGTGTGGCAATGCTGATTTTTTGGGCAAGACAAGGTGAGTTCTCAGATTGGCCCTAGCGTTTTAAACGGCTCAAACATAACTATTATAGCTGCCAAGAAGGTTGTTATATTTCGAAATTAAGTTATTAGACGAAAATTACCTAACCGCAGGCTTAGGTACAAAATGTAACGTCTAAAATATCCTCTTAGGGCAGAAAACCTCAAAATTAATAGCTTTTTCAGCATTCAAAATGTGTCAATAGCATAGTATCAAATACCAATTATTATTCCATTGACACTAGAATCAACACGGCATCCTGAGGGATCGTCTCAAAATACACAAGTTCTAACATAACATGGTATACAATCGCTCCCTCAGGCTGTGTAGGTCTGTAAGTAACTGAAACTTAGAGCTAGACTCCGTAGTACAGCCTCCTTGGGGAGGTGCCCGTTAAGAGTAACCGTCACACCGTGTTAGCGTTGCATGTCGGTTTGAGAACTGTAGGCTTAGCACAAACTTTGTGACGGCGGCGAGCATTGTACACTGCGCGCCTCTATAGTAGAATGTGCGGTCGCAGGACAGGCCGCACATGGATGGCGGTCCAATACCAGTCGGGCGCGCGCATCATGTGTCAAGTGAATCATTATCATCATCATCATCCCCTTATGGGGGCCTCCCCCATAAGGGGATGGGGTTTCCATAATCCCCACGCTTGGCAGGCGTCTTGGGGATCGCAGTGAGGTTGTTAAGTACACGGAAGCCGCTGCTGCCCGAATTCCGGATTTTCTCTTAGTCGCCTTGTACGTTTCATTCATTACATTCTACGGTTTGGGAAGAGTGTGGCGAGCTTATCCCAAAAAAAAAAACTATTTCCACACAAAAAAAAAGACTCAAGGCTATTTCAATTTAAGGCGACGATATACGATTTTTACAGATTTTGAACTGACAATCACGTCAAAATGTGCAGTGTAAATGATTTGAAAAAAATATATGTTAAACTAGAACATTCTCTTAATCATTTAGTAAGTGAATATTTTTAATTATATTAATATTATATAGTTTAATTAATACGTGAAGTTGTGTCTGACGCGGACAAAACATTGACAATCACACAAAATCTACCAGGTATAATTAAACGAAACTTACACCATCTTACAGACAATTTTATTATCTATCTTTTAGTATACGCCTTTTTTTTAATTATGAAAGAATACTACTTTCTCTACATTCATTCATTACGCAACGCAAGCGTTGTATAATAATATTAGTATTAAATCTTTGGCTCAGGACGCGGCCAAATGTTGCCACTTTTTAATTTAATTAATAGTTCATTATTGTCTATTGTCTTTTTGTTTTTTTTATTTTTATTTTGTTTGTTTTTGTTGTTTTACATAATTATTATATAAATACTATTAAAATATTATTTGTGGGCGCCCCGTGCCGAATACAGCGTCTTTTGTGTCCACAGACTGTGTAAATGTGTATTGATCTGTGCCTCGGAACAATAAATAAATTACGTGCTATTTATTTTTCCGAGACAGCGACACGTAGGTAGGCTTACGCTGAAAACCAGCGCCTTGACTTCGCGCCTTTGTGCGCGGACCACGGCATTTATGCTGAGCGTCAGCCGTTTCGCGTGGCAGTGACGCATATTTTCTGTCTCGTACGTTATTATAGCTTTTTATTTTATTTTAAGTACTTATTTGTTATATACAATATAATTATGTATCCACTTGTTGTAGTTTTAGGTCTTGTTCACAGAGTAATATAATATACAGCATTTATTTTGTAATGTGCGTCACTATCTCGTGAATAAATGGTTTTTCTTTCTTTTCTTTCTCTTTCTTTCTACTTTTATTTAATTTTTTCGACTAAACTTGGACGCAAAACTGATGCAGAACGGACGCAGTCTGCGTCCTAAACTTTCAAAATTTAGTCGAAAAAATTAAATAAAAGTAGTATTCTTTCAAAATTAAAAAAAAAGGCGTATACTAAAATATAGATAATAAAATTGTCTGTAAGATAGTGTAAGTTTCGGATAATTATACCTGGTAGATTTTGTGTGATTGTCAATGTTTTGTCCGCGTCAGACACAACTTCACGACTTAATTAAACTATTTAATATGAACTTAATCAAAAATATTCACTTTCTATATGATTAAGAGAATGTTCTAGTTTAACATATATTTTTTTCAAATCATTTACACTGCACATTTTGACGTGATTGTTAGTTTAAAATCTGTAAAAGTCGTATATCGTCGCCTTAAGCGTTTGGAGATTCGTGACAAACGTCACGAATCTCCAAACGCTTAATCCAAACGCTTCGTCCTGTCGTCACACAATGCTCTGGACGCGTCAGCTCTACACAATTCCGTCTCGTGTGCAGTTCGACACCTGCACTGCTCCAGTGTCAAGCAGGCAGCAGCGGGCAGGCAGTGTCCTTCCCTTCTTGTGTATCTTCTTCTTTTCGAGTCGATGGTTTTCCTTTTTGCAAGACTACTTGGGTCCAGTGGTGGTACATTCACCGCAGCATATTGGCGTTTTGAATAACCAGTGTGAGTGCGGTGATCCTGACCAGACAATGGCCTGCTTAATACAGTGCCCAAAGTGCCCCTACACCTGCTCCTTAGAGAATATTCAAAACGTCGCGTATGAATGCATTATAAGTATATAGTGTCATTGATTCATTGGCGGTAAAAACCGAGCTATCGAGCCAAAGGTCTGCCAGTGGAGCACCTACAAAATTCCGGTTTTAATATACCACTGTTTGGCTCGTTGGCTTTTTTAATCATACTCGTACTTGAAATCGTAAGAACGCGGTAAATAAACTCGTTCGCCAGAGAAATTTAAAAAAAAGCACGATTAGTATCACCCGCTGATTTATTTATTTATTTATTTATTTTATCTATTTTATTTATTTTATTTATTTTATTTATTTTATTTATTTTATTTATTTTATTTATTTTATTTATTTTATTTATTTTATTTATTTTATTTATTTTATTTATTGTATTTATTGTATTTATTTTATTTATTGTATTTATTTTATTTATTTTATTTATTTTATTTATTTTATTTATTTTATTTATTTTATTTATTTTATACATTTTATTTATTTTATTTATTTTATTTTAGGAAAGCTTACAGACTAATAACACTATAATAACAATAATATATACCTAAATTGCTAATTACAAGCCTCCACAGTTAAATACAAAATGATTATGAACTCATCATAGTATAAAAGTCAAAGTCAAAGTCAAAGCATTTATTTCAATTAAACCATTTACAGGCACTTTTGAATTGTCAAGGAGTCGGTCAGAGAGTTGAGTCAGAGAGTTGAAGCTAGTTGCTCGTTCCAAAACGTAGGTAGGTCTCTATGGAGAAGAACGAGCAAGAAACTCCACGGACACTCTTTTAAATAAAGTTTTTACAAAGTCTGGTTACATGATTCTTGTTGCTTCTATATGTGAAAACTATGAAGGTAATCTAACAATACAAAACACAAAAAAGAAGCAAGATAAAGTGGCATCTAATCCATGGCAGATAAGAGCTGACCAATCTCTACTGACAGCGCCCGTTCACGAACATGACGCGTGGATAGGTAGAAATATCATTATTTCTTCAGTATTGGTTAATGTGGTTCAATCTTGATCAAAGAATGACTTTGCTAAGAGCTTCCTTACTGTGCTTGCATTGGTGCAGAAAAGGTCAATGTCATCTTCACATGAAATTTCGTTAAAACTGCGACTGGCTCTCACAAAGTACGAATTACGCCTATAATTAGTTTTTGCATGCGGTACATGTAGAAGTGGTCGCTGTCGCAGTCCCATCTGAATAGTGCGTATCGACAATTTTGAGACAAGTTCAGAACATTCAATTGAACCATTTGCGATATTAAGCAAACAACATATATCATTAATATGACGTCTACGGTCAAGCGGTAGAAAATAGTATCTTCTACATCGGTGAGTGTAATCTACAGATACTTGTTTTGCCCTATAATCAAGGTATTTAAGAAATTTTCTTTGAATGCCCTCAATACGCGACTTATAGATTCCGTATTGAGGGTTCCATACTTGTGATGTATACTCAAGGTGGCTGCGTATGAACGAACAATACAAGACTTTGATCGGCTTTAGTGATCGGAAACATGCCGAGGTTTTCATTATGAATCCAAGTGTTCTAGACGCCTTATTTACTATGCTATCAATATGCTGATTGAAGAGTAGCTTGCTGTCCTGTATCACCTGTAACACCAAGATCCCTAATAATAGACTTTGCTTATATTGATGTTGCAAAGTTGGTATGTGGAATTAATTATAGACTTCTGGCGCGTAAAGATCATATGAAAACATTTTGAAACATTCAATTCAAGTCTACAGTATGCTTCGAATCTATTCAAATCAGCTTGCAACAGTTGTGTATCAGATATGTTTCGGATAGTTTTATGAATCTTCATATCATCAGCATAGAGTAAAATATAGGAAGTTTTAAAACAGTGTCTTACGTCAGCAATAAAAATTGTAAACAATAGGGATCCCAAAATTGAACCCTGAGGAACTCCAGAGGGGACAGAATTCTAACCAGATGTGTACCCCTGAAGCACTACAGCCTGTGTTCTGTTATCAATATAAGAGGAGAACCAACCATACAAGTCTCCATGTATTCCGGCTTTTAAGAGCTTCTCCAAAACCAGTCTATGGTCAATACGATCGAAGCATTTACTGTAATCAGTATAAATAACGTCAACTTGTGCACGCTGTTCCATACTTTCCGATATAAATTCATGGGATAGGATAAAGTTAGATGTAGTAGATCGCTTTCTGATAAAGCCATGCTGTACATCACCAAAGCTGCATTTCATAGCAGCGTATACGTCAGTAAATACAATGCGTTTGAGAATTTTGGAGAACAGACATATCTTAGATATTGGTCGATAATTGGAGATATCTGATTTATTACCTTATTTGAAGACTGGAGTAACGAACGCTGATTTCCAAACTCTCGGAACTATCTATGCCTTCAGAGAGTGAGCGTCTAAATAAGATATACAGTGGCACTACCATGCTGTCAGCACAATTCACAATAAATACTGGAGGCATAAGATCGGGACCGCCAGATTTGGAGAGGTCCAAGGTCTTTAGTAACTCTAGAACCTGAGAATGGGACACACTAATCGAGCTGATGCATGACACACCATCTTCGACGAAAATACCACCAGAAGTAGCGGGCACAGGATCGGGTTCCTGGAAAGTTGAGTGGAAATAAATAGCGAATAAATTGCTGACCTCCTCACCTGTACTCGCCGTTCTATCACCATAGTGCATTACTTTTGGAAAAGTACCGGAGTTTTTTCTGCTCTTGACTTATGATCAAAAAAAATTTAGAGTTTTCAGTGATCGACGATTCAACTGCATCCATGTATTTATCGAAACAAGCTTTCTCCAAAGTAATTGCTCTGTTCCGTAAAAGAGAAAAAGAGTTATAGTTAGACATATTACCGTACTTTTTAAACTTGCGATGATATTTATATTTCTCTCTCAGTACCTTGACCAAAGCTGAATGCGGATACAATGATTGTCCAACTGATTTTATTGGGATATACTTATCTCTTAACTCATATAATTTATTATAGAAGAGTTCTACTGTACCATCCAATGAATCAGTGACTAAAAACTCATTCCAATTTATTCGGTCAAGCTCAGATTTAACACCCGCGTAGTCGCCCTTTGTGAATACATACTTCGTAGTCAATCTATCAGTCAATTTGTGAATCTCAACGAAGTCGGCAGTAATTGTCAATGGTTTATGATGCAGGTCCACCGGTAATGCTAAGGGATCGTGACATTGACCGAGTCGTTAGAGAAAACTAAGTCTAATAATCTCCTATTATTGTTTCTTTGGCCATTATATTGGGATAGGTTAGAAGTGAGAAATCCATCAAAAAACCCACACAAGCGATGACACGATACATTTTGCGGGATCAGTTCATTGCCGTCAGAATTTATCCAGTCTACATTATTACCAAAATTAAAGTCACCCATAATAATGAATTTATCTAATGGGTGTGTCAAGATCAAGTTATTAACATTTTTACTAAAGTTATGTAATTGATTAAAATATGAATTTCCAAGGTTTTCCTTACAAAGATATAATGCACAAATGTGTAAGTTATAATTTACCTCAGGCCTAGATCGTTTTAGTATAAGTGAGACCCAAATGTCTTCGGCAGAACTTCGCCAATCGTAGCGTTCTACTACAGTAAGCTCACTTTTTACCGCTATCAAGAGGTCACCTCCCCGGTTTTGAGAGGTTCGAGAGTAATCGCGATCACGCCTCCAAACCAAATAGCGACTATCAAATAACTCAGTACTAAAGATATCATCAACAAGCCACGTCTCAGTGAATACAATGACGTCATATGCACTAAGCGACATTTTACGAAATATATCGTTCGTCTTCATACGCAGACCACGCACATTCTGATAATACACATTAAGATTAGCCATTACAGCCAGCAACTAAAGCAAAATAAAATAAACATTTAAAAAGGGCGAGCAAAATTAAATTATCCAGTAAATACTTTACGAAGTATTAATTTTTCCGATATTGTAATATTACGGAGGTAGAAGGCAATGACCTATAATAAATCATAAGGCACAACCGAACACAGTGTATAAAAATTAATAACTTCAAAACGCATGAACCAAATGAGTTTTGTACACAAACAAAAGGTGACGAACGGTACCAAGATAAGAATCGCTGACATCGTAACATGGTAATAACACACATAAAAGAGTACCCAAAATTAGACCATAACACAGACATAATTAGGGCGCGATTACATAGACTCAACAGTTTAGTATAAGTGATTTTTTTAGAGAACTTACTCATTAGCACCGTGCAATAACACAGAACAATTAGGAAAACGCAAGTAGCACACAACAACTTGCGATTCCCAAACTGTTTATAGGTACAACCTGTGGGTACAACTGATAAAATATGTAAACATTGTTATAGTAAAGTTGATAGTTATTATTTTATGATTTTTGAGAGATCCTTTTCTGATTTTATAATAATAACTGGGGTGGTGTCCATTTTTCTTGCATGGATTTTTGCGTGTTTGACCCATACATACCGAAAATCCGACGAAAATTTCTGACGCTAATTTTTTAACTTTAGATAGCAGTATTTTATTCTTAGTAGTTAGGTGGTCATTTACATATATCCTCTGGTTTCCTGCTAATCCAATTTGGCTAGTTGTTAGTGGCGATGACTTGGAAATATATCTGGCTGCAGCAATAAAATCTTCTTTAACGTAGCGATTGCAGAATGATACAATTACTGGTTTTATATGATCTTTTTCGCGCGTAGGCACTCTAGTAATAAAATTGATCTGACTTTTGGCAATGGGATAGTTAATCTTGGCACCAACCACCACCACCTTCATTATTCGATGGCGACAAACCTTTTACTTCCACATTGTTCATTCGCGACCATTGTTCCTTGTTGTCTGGAGCTGATCCATCTGACCCTGAACTTTGTCCAGCTGAGCAACACGCTGCTCCATATCACTTATCCTACCATTGAACTCCTTGACAACTTCATTGAATTGCTGGTTTAGGGAGGATTTCATGTCGGCGAATTCATTCCTTAGTGCCAGAATTTCATCCTTCAGACCTTCGAGTGGAACCAATTTAGCAACTAAGGCTCGAATCTCCAGTAATACTGTAGATTCCTGTTCCACCCTCGGCGACATTGGTCAACTAGTAGGAAGATGAGCGCCCGACTGCTTGCATTTCATGCAACGCCATGAGAGCTTCCTGTCTCCTAGCTTACGGTGGCCAGCTTCAGTGATGCCTGCACATTGGAAATGCAACTCATTTCCGCATACTGAGCAACGCACCTCATCAGTAAGCTGATCATCACAGACACCACATTTCTTCGAGTCATCCATTTTGTTTTATTCAGTAACTTTGAGAAACACTGGTTAGCTATTCAAAATCGACAAGCGGGTCTATTTAAACACGACTATAGATAGCAGGGCCTATGACGAGACTAGAGAGATATGGATGAAGCCTTTAAACTAAAAAAAAAATGTATGGAAGTGGTACATATTTTCATTTTGAAATCGTTCGAATTTACTTTACGTTTAGACCGCGCGTTCGTGCTAGCCTTTCTGTTCTATTATTTAAATTGTGCAGGTGCAGAGTCGAGTTTCAGTGTTAATGTCAGTGTAGAATAATGGTATTGCAGGTAGGTATGCCAAAACATGATACTATTCTAAAATTTAAAGTGACATTATTCTCGCCGATGTTATACAAACGGATAATATGAATTGTGCTGACTTAATGTAGTGAGCAGTTTTCAGGAGGGGAAATTACTCATGAATACGAACTGCTCTGATATGGGACCAAATGTGAAATATGAAGAAAATATTGTATACGGTTAGTGAACCCACGTCTGAAACGAAGTTCACGCACGCACACACGCACTGATACCCTAGAAAGAAAAAGGAAAAGAACGTGTGGCTTGCGTATATGTCTGCTTATAGAAAGATCCACACATTTCCGGGTACCCGGCCCTGCCGTGTTCCGTCGGGGACGGGGAAAAAATCGGTTACGCACAACTTGTACGAACTTGTTCACATAGGTCCGTGTCAGGTGCATCCGGATCGTCGGTTTCCCGGATCACGCTCGGACGCACGGACGCTCTGACAGTGCTATACGATTTTAAGCTTATTGCATAGCTTTTATCGCGGGCTTTGAGCGCGGCGACCGAGTCAAGAAATTCCGTAACGAAAATTAAACCTGACACCCCCCACTCCGCCTACCATGTAGCTCGGCCGAGCGTTCGCTGTATGTGGTATATTTAATCGCAGTGGTTGAGCGATCGACTGCTGCGCTGCGTGTCGCGGGTTCGATTCCCGCACGGAACAAATATTTGTATGGCCTACAGATAGTTGTTCCGGGTCTGGCTGTTTGTGTATGTGAGTGTATATGTTTGTAAGCGCACCCACGACACAGGAGAAATTCCTAGTGAGGGGCAACGTTTTTAAAAAAGAAGAAAGGTATATAATCTTTGACATTTGACTTTGACATTTGACTTTGACTTTGACTTTGACTTTGCCTTTGACTTTTGACAAAAAAAGTCAAAGTCAAATGTCAAAGTTAAAAATGCTATGCAATAGCTTTACCGCGGCAGTCCGCGAGTGCCACAGTGTATTTTTTATCTAGGTACGTTGATGACAACCATGAACACAGAAAGGTTGATAGAACTTGTACAATCTTGGTCTGCTACTTCTTCATCTAGCGCTATTGCAATCATTGCTAATTCTTCACTGTTAAATAAGGACAACGTGTTGTGTGCGTATCAGCTAAAGAAACAGATTGCACTGATACAGATTTCCCTGATATGTGTGAACACGGGTGACGGATGGCACGTCCCTGACGGGAACACTGGAACGAACAACTCGGAACACGGATAGCCCTGACCCGGAAATGTGTGGATAGAGCTTAAAGCTAGTAATACAAAATGTACCCTATAATTATTGAAATAAAGCCTATTTTGTATTACCCAAATAAGGCGAAAATTTGCACAAATACACCATGTGAAGTGCCTGCATAAGAGAAAGATAAAGGCTTAAGGAGGGGGTATAGGGCAAAAATCGTACGTAACGTAACATTTTCTCCCGAATCACAGCTACCGTAAGTCACGTTACGGAACTTTGTTTCAAAAAAAGCAAGTCAAGTGCAAGACGGACTCGCGCACCAAGGGTCCCGTACAAAACTATAAGTTAATGGTTTGTGGACTTATTCCTTTACTTGTGCTAAACGAAATTGCTTATTGCCAATTTTCATGATTCTAGGTTTTGATTCCCTTGCGAGTACTAAATATGCGGCTTAAACGGGGCATAAATGGCCGTATCTTTTGATTGCGTTCAAGAAATTGCAGGCCTTAGTAGTTGATATTAATTTCAGCTTGATAGTTCCACTTGTCGCTGAGAAAAAAGGTCTCGACAGACGAAGCAACAAATGGGCAACGAAATAATCGTAGCTTCCGTTTTTTTCCTTTTGATGTTCGGAACCCTAAAAATCAGTTGTGACGTGCATTTTGTTCGTACAATTGGACCAGGATTTTCAGAGATAAGTAAATAAATATCTCTTGTAGTAATGTCTTGCTATTTACAACAAAACTCCATTGAAAAACCAATTCTATTTTCAAACCTTTCTATAAATGTCAAGGTCTATCACACCACGTGGGGACTTTTTTAACGTAATTAGCCCGAAGAGTGGCATTTAGCTTAAAGCATTAAGTAGTTAATTACAATACTGAGCCCATTGAGAGGCACAGCACAAGGGAACAGCTACGACCTTCATGTTTGTAATTATGTGAATGGAAATGTGTGTGACGCCTTTTTTAACCGACTTCAAAAAGGAGGAGGTTATCAATTCGGATGTTTACATGTTCTTTTTATGTATGTTCGGGAATAACTCCGTCATATATAGACGGATTTACAAAATTCTTTTTTTGTTCGAAATTGGTTTATTCCGAAATGGCACCATATCAATTTTATGGAAATTGATTCAACGCTTTTTAAAAAAATCAACAATATCCCAAAAAATACATAGCTGACGTTTTAGTTTCTTCAATCTTTGGAGGACTTTCAATCTATGTTTTAACTTTGTCGCCGTTTCTTTATGGATTTAGATGTTAAGGCGATACTAAAAAGCGGAAAATAAAAAAAGACGAAGGAAGTCAATGGCAGTGGCTTTGTTCTGTTTATTATTTTGTATTGCCACCGACTTCCGAAACTAAATTAATGTGTGTTCTGTGCTAAAGTTATTTATCTCTTTTTAGTTTTTGAAGGCGGTTGTCTTTTTTTTTGGAAAAAGTTTGGATGTAGTAAAATTCGATTTGTAAAAATTCTTATTCTTTTTTTTATTGGCATTTCGGGGGAAGATTCTAGTAATGTTCGCATTCAGATCTCAATCTGCGAAAAGTGCCTCTAATTATCATCTGCCAAGCCATTACCAACTATGTTGGCGTTGGCTTCCAGTCTCACTGGATGCAGCTGAACACCAGTGTTTTACATGGAAAGACTGCTTGTCTGACCTCCACAACCAAATTACTGGGTAACATGATACCCCTTCGTACGACTAGTTTTCTGGTTTATTTTCTGGTTTCTGATTACCCATGACGTCTGAAAAGATCTACGAATAACTGCCAGGACCAACGATATAACGTGCTTTCCAAGGCACAGAGTATGAAATGAATGGTTTGACGACACGGTTGGCGCAGTGGCTGAGCGATCGACTGCTGCGCAGCGTGTTGCGGGTTCGATTCCCGCCCAGGGTAAACATTTGTGTGATGAGCATTTGTGTTTGCCTTGTGTCTGGGTGTTGTTTATCTATATATGTATGTATTTACAAAAAAAAAAATGTATTTGTGTATGTATATCAGCTGTCTGACACCCATAGTACAGGGTCTCCCTAGTTTGGGGTCAGATGGCCGTGTGTGAAAATGTCCCCACATATTATTATCATTATTATTATTAATGGTCGCCCATTCACAGATTGAAAGCGGCAAACGTAGCTTAACGTACCGCATAAATTACTTAGCAACGCCGGTCACTCAAAAAAGCTTCTATTTTTCCTACATTTTTGACAAATAATCGGCATTGATTGTCACCGAAATATGATTTCGACAAGTATAGTTTTTAATTAAAAAAAAATAGTTTAATAATAATAATAATAATTTATTTAAGGTTTAGTGTCCTTAGGATGAAAAAAACATTTCCTTTAGATACCTACATTTAGGTATTCCCAATGGATTATAGCAAGTTTTATTGACAATACTCAATCGGGTTGGGTTGCCAGTACGTTTTTACGTGACAACGACAACTTTCATATATTTTGGGGAAGTTCAGAAGGAAACTTATTTATGAGACTAAACTTTTCTGATTACATTTACGTCAATGATAGAAAAAAAATTGTGGAAAAAAAATTGCTTAAAAACATTATGATAAATTACCAAAAAAACGTCATTGATTTTGGCTGTCATTCGTAGATCTATGACAGTCGTTATAAGTACTCAGAAGCTCAGATTATGAAACAAAAGGCAGATAGACCGCATGGAACACCGAGAGTGAAGCCAAAAAAGCAAATACAAATTAAAAAGCCTACAATTTCGTAATTGTATTCGCTTTTGAATTTGAATTTGTATTTTTATTTGTTTTTATTAACGACTAGCGACCCGACCCAGCTTCGTATGGGCCTATAGCCTTCCTCGATAAATGGGTTATCCAACACAAAAATATTTTTTTTAATTCAAACCAGTAGATCCTGAGATTAGCGCGTTCAACCAAACAAACAAACTCTTCAGCTTTATAATATTAAGTATAGATGCGTCGTTTCGTGCTATAGTGGCTCATGTCAGTACAGCACGAAGCGCATTGTAGGTTTCACTTTTGAATTTGTATTTGCTTTTTTGGCTTCACTCTCAATGTTCCGCGCGGCCTAATCTGTCTTTTGTTCCATAATCTGAGCTCAGAAGCTAGAAAATCTGATAACCAGTCTTACCGAGTTGTATGTGTATGTGTTACCCAACAACTGGGCTGTGAAGGCCAGACAGGCAGTCGCTCCATGTAAAACACTGATATTCAGTTCCGACTGGTCAGACTGGAAGCCGACCCCAAGATAATTAGGAAAACACTAAGCAAATGATAACCAAATGTTTTACAATCCTGTTACATTTTTCTTGGTTATCCCCTTGAAACTGATTTCCAGTTTCATCACCATTTCAACCCAAGATTGATTAGACTATCACGTGAATAACTGTGGAGAGGTCCTCCGGGAATTGGTGGACAATTTAGCGATGTGTCGCCTGACAAGTTAGATCGATGCGTGGACGTCCAGAGACCCGGATTGGGCAGCTGTTAGAATATATTGTGTGACGATTGTACAGTAGGGACGTGAAATAATACGAAGAAGGTTAACTTCGAAAGACTCGCGATACAGGTCTCGCAGATTATAATCTTATTGTACGTCTATATAGTCTGCCATCATCACAATGGTGTTGGCGTAGAATATCATTGTGGATGTATACATGTCTCTTATGTCAATGGTCCAATTGAGTGCTTCTAGTGCTTCTGCTTGCGTTTCTACTGCTAAATAAGTTTATTTTTTGCTTCGAGCTGTTCCAGTTCCAATTTAGGTTTTAAACTTAACCCGTACACACAGACGTACAGTCAACAGCAAAAGTAGATGATCAAAATCAGAAATTCAATACTAATTTACTAAAACGCCACTGATGCTGCGATAAATGTGGCTACCTACTGGGCCCAAGTAGTCTAGCATAAAGGAAAACCATCGTTTCGAAAAGAAGAAGAACACTAATTTTTATAATTTATTACTAGTGTATTTATTAAAAGTATGTGCACACACATACTTTTGAATCACTTCGACGCCACACAGTTCTGACGCGAACTCCGTTCATCACTATTGAATTTCTGATTTTGGTCATCTACTTTTGCAGTTGACTGTACTTTAAACAGTTAGGAGTGTTGTCGGAAAACTAAATTTTATATACCATATTTAGGGCTGGCTTCTGTTCCTACATTCAACAAACTGTTGAAACCGTTTGAAGCATCGTTTATTTTCAAAATAATTGAGAATATTCTATTCTTATCCCTTTAGTGACGTCCAGGTGTGTAAACAAACATAGAGCACACAATATTGGGCTCGATTTAAAGGGACCTCAGGGATACACTACCGGGCATTTCCTTACTTGCTTGTGTTACTTTCGTTCTTTGAAAATAATGAGATTACTTATTAAGTATTTTGGGTGAATCAGGAAGTAAATGAAAACATCGCAATCACGTGTTTTTTTATAAAATGGTCTAGCAGTGTGAGGTCAGAATATTTTTAGTGATTACTCATAGTAATAAAAAGGAAGAAAGAAAAAAATGTTCATTGTCACAGAAGTGTGTGTATATAAATAGGCGCCTTGTGCGGGCACAGGGCCTCAAGTCTGCTATTACAATAGTGTCAAAATGGTCTATCATTGATTTCATAATTGTTGATTTTGACAAGTTTGGTAATCTACTAATATAATGGCGTCATTATGACTTTCCAATGGTCAACCACTGACACTCCATTGAAATGGAGAATGGTAATCTCGTACATAATGACAAATTAATGACTGACTAAAGTTTACGAACTTCTTACTACTTCAGATTGCTATAACACATAAATAATATGTAAAAATATATAAATGAAATCTGGCATGAATAAATATAATCTGGGTATCTTCAAGGCACGAGTGAACCGGTTTATCCTAGGCAAGCGTGCTCCACCTTAGGCCGCATCATCACTTAAGATTCTTTTTTCACTTGATCTTAAGTGATTTTCATTTTTTTTTAATATTATTATAGGCTTGCGTTCAAACGCAAGCTCAAATCATCATTTCTACTAACGGGTTTCATAATAATGGCAATACGACAATGTCATTATTTGTAATGTCAATGTCACCATTGACCGACCAATGATCGATCATATGAATTTAGCAGATTATGAACTTTTAGCAAAATGACAATGGGATCGTGTTGTAATGACGAAATTATAAAAAAGCTTTTTCAAAAAATAGAAATCCGCCTTCAAAAACTAAAAAGTCATAAATAACTTTAGCACAGAACACACATTACTTTACTTTCGGAAGTCGGTGGCGGTGGCTTTTTGTTTGTTGTTATGTATTGCCACCGACCTCCGAAAGTAAAGTAATGTGTGTTCTATGCTAAAGTTATTTATGACCTTTTAAAGGCGCTTTTTATTTTTCTCTGCTTGTTATTTACTAGCTAAAAAAAATAAAAAAAAGCTAATACTTTTTTTTAAATTAGTGTACCTTAACATTCAAATCCATTAAGAAACGGCGACGCACTTGAAAGAGATTTTAAGTCCTCCAAACATTGAAGAAACTAAAACGTCGTCTAAGTAATTTATTTGGGAAATTGTTGATTTTCTCAAAAAGGGCTGTATCAATTTTGGTAAAATTTATATGGGACCATTTCGGAATATACCCCGTTCGAACAAAAAAATATTTTTTCATATCCGTCTATATATGACAGAGTTATGCCCGAACACACATAAAAAAAAAAATAACATTCGAATTGACAACCTCCTCCGTTTTGAAGTCGGTTAAAAATAGCAGGCTGGGCCCCCTGGACAACAGTTTGTTTTGAGTTGCACATCATTGTGACAAGCAGCCGTCCACTCAGCATAATGCTGTGCTAGAGGGACCACATCAAAGCACTGGTTTTGAGTAGTCTCCAAACATATAATACATATAGCGATGTGCAACGAATGCGAGTATTTATGCTTTAAGTAGACGACATAGTTTTAATCTCAACATCGATCGTACACGAAACATCCGGCTGCAATCCCAGTGGAAATCTACCGCGAGATTAAAATAGGCCTCACTGAACAGACGTCACTATACTATTGTTAAAATATACTGCTTCTGAATTTAGATTTTCTTAGCAAACAACATAAAAATTACAACATTAAAAGACATTACAAATACATCCTACGTAGTGTATTTAAAATGTTTTTTTTGATAACGTTTATTATAACATCGTGCTTATATTTAGGTGAATGTGTGGGCAGAGGTATATAGGACCGCCCACATTTCGCCAGATAAAAATAAATGTATTAAAAGTTCAGTCTGTCGGAATTTGGTTTTCAGTTTTAGAATATGCAAAATTCGGCCGAATATTGTATCTATTTCCGGCCGAAATAAACAATTTCCTTAGGTCTTTAGTTAGTCCGAGCATATTGTCATTTATCGAAAATAGTTCAGATCCTGGACAGTGGTTTTTCCCAAATTGTCGGTAATTCGCATCTCATGTGGTCGACGAAATTTAAGGGAGCCTGAAAAATCCAAAATTTCTTCCGTTATTTGCAAATTGCAGCACTTTATCATATAAATGTAGATAAAAATTTACGCGGAACAATTTATGAAGTGTTAATAATATTTGCTGGAAATCACAGAAAATACGCGCTGAGACGTGGAGTTGCGGACACCAGCCCGTCGTACTACTACTCGAAATAGTCTATTTAAAAATCTTTAAAGTGTGGTAATATGTAGAAATGTAAAAAAAAATGGTAGCTGTTTACTTTGAAGGAATCACCTCAAAGCATTACATTGTCGTCAGAACGCTGATGACGCAACGCCACCAGACCATAGCATCCCAAAGGAAATCAGCCACGTGATGAAGCCCACCAAGCCTTGACGTCACTGTTATTGTTTACACGCAACAAAAAAGTTTTTGTTGACAAAAGAACAAAGTTTTTTTTAACGTTTTTGTTTGCTTACGGTCCAAGGTCCCGTAGACGCCAGACGTTATTTTACCGTTGCTGAAAATTTGAGAATAATAGAGGAATTTAACATAACTTCAGCAAGACGTGGCTGCAGCTATACAGCCACCTCTAGCTAAAGTTATAGAATACGGAAAGTGCCAGACAATAATGTCGGGCATGTCCCATATCACTACATAGTATAAAACAAAGTCGCCTTTTCTGTCCCTATATCCCTATGTGCGCTTAAATCTTTAAAACTACGCAAAGGATTTTGATGCGGTTTTTTCCAATAGATAGAGTGATTCAAGAGGAAGGTTTATATGTATAATACATGCATCATATACTAAGGCAACATTGCTAATTTTAGAGGTTTCTAACGTGATGTCGTAAATTAACCTATTTTTTTGGGCTTATTTAGCAATTTAGCAAAAACGCTGCCTAAACCCTACGAGTAAGATCAAATTAATGTACTACAGTATTGTACACCATAAAAAGGTCTACAAAAAAGTCCGCGATGGTATATGTTTATCTTTTAGGGATAACCCACATTAACAATTTTTATTGTTTACTTTTTACGTGAAAAAATGACTTATTTACGAAGCTATTTTAAGCAATACGGCATTAATCCTTATCGAATTAAGTACCTTAAATACAGTGTGCAATTAATATAGATCAATATGGTTCCTTACAGCATGTATATTAAACAAATATTTTCGGAGATATTACAAATTTAAAATTTGCGTTTGCGGCGGGCGGTAGCGGTCGGACGGGGCAGTGCGGGGAGATATTTTATGCCCGTGCAAAGTCGGAGCGGGCCGCTATGTTTTTATATACAACGTTCATAGTTTTTCTGTAGTGTATTTAATTTAGTATCAGCATTGCACCCGTGCGAAGCCGGGGCGGGTCGCTAGTAATAAAATAAAAAAAAAGCAAGTCACCTAGATATTTAGCACACATTCTTAAAAAATTTCATTTAGAAAATTCCCAAATTATTAAATTTTAATTCTACACCCGAGTAAACATCTCCTCTGATTTGTAATGTAGCCCTACAAATTGGTAGCACTCGGGGCTTTTTGCATGACCTACATTTTCTTTTATAGCTGTCGATGTTCATGTTTCAATACGTTTCTCACTTCATTATTTATTGCTCCATTTAATTAAATGACAGACAAAGAGCAGCTCATATTAATTTGAAGTCCACAACACTTCAAATATGAACTGCTCTTTGTCTGTTTTCTTTATTTTCAATATTTAAATTCCGCGAATTTTCTGTGTTCGATTTAAAGATGGCGGCAAATAAAGAGGATGAACATAATGTTTAAACATTACAGCAGTGCAATTCTGTAAGAATTCACCCGCGAATTCGAATCCTATCTCATTTCCGATTTCACTTACCTGAAGTGAAAAGTTTATGGTATTCGCTAAATAGTAACGTAATAATAGTTCGCTTCATCTATGTTGTCACTCAGTGGCACTAAGCGTAGTTTTTATCGAGTTACAGAATACCTAAAACAGTTTTCACCGCGGAATCAGAAGTGAGAACCGGAGTGAGTTCTTACAGAATGGAAAAAATGGAATTTCGTCTAGAGCAGTAACTATTTATTTGATGTTGGATAATTTTAGAATTATGATATCTAAACCTTGCAATTATAATGACTACTAAGCATAGTTGCGTAGCTCTAACTAAATAAATTCGATTACTAAAATACCTACAAACTAATCCCTTATTTATATTTTATTTACAAATGCGAAAGTAGATAACTCTGTCTCTGTTACGCTTTCACGACGAAACGGTAGATACGATTTTTATGAAATTTGGTGCCTATGAAGATAGGTTGAACCTTGGGGAAGGACATAGGACATACTTTTTAATTCGCGACTTCGTCTGCATCCGCAATAATCGACATTCACGCGGGCGAAGTCGCGGGCAAAATCTAGTATTTCTTATATAGTTCCAAAACACACGTTAATTCCACTCCATTGTAATACCTACCTATTGCCTATATATGTGTAGGCGTATATACAACACATGTTACCCCATATCAGGCTTAGGACACCCTGAAGGGATAAGCTTGTCATATGTTAGTTTCGTTATATACTGAGGACCAAACATTTCAAAGCAAAACGTCAAGAAACTAGACTAGAATATTCTAATGTTCCGGTTCTTAAAATTTGCTCTCTGACGTTATGTAGTTTAAAAGTATAAATAGTTTATGTTAATCTCGCTAATGCCCGCAACTTGGTCCGCGGGATTTGTCGGTTATCAAAGTCAAAGTCAAAGTCAAAGTCAAATCATTTATTTCAATTAGACCATTATAAGGCACTTTTGAACGTCAAATGAGAAAAAAAAATTGATTCTAGGTGCCCATTCCAAAAGGTAGTTTTGTATGGAGAAGAATGGGCAAGAAACAGTATCAGTGGGGTTTTAATGCTTTTTGCTCGGAACGGTTTTTTTTTCTAAAATAAAAGTAGCCTAACTTTACTCCTAATAACATCATTAGTATGCATTTATAAAAAAAAAAAAAATTAAAAAAAGGAATAGAAAAATAATAATAAAAAAATATAAAAAAAAACAAAAAGGCTTTTATTGCCGATCTTAGTTAAAGTTACAAAAGTTTTTGTGTGCCTAGAACTTATTTAACTTTATTATTAACAAACAAATACTATACTATTAACTATCATGCTATTAATTATTATACTATAAGCTGTTATCCTAACTAAATTTAACTTTTATGATTAACTTGTTATAGCATTTTCAATTTCATCATCATCATCATTTCAGCCCAAAGACGTCCACTGCTGGACATAGGCCTCCCCCATGGGGGGATTTTACCATAATCGCCACGCTTGGCAGGCGGATTGGCGATCGCAGTATGATTGTTACACAGACACAGAGAACGCTGCTGCCCATTCTCTGGTAAGTCCCTTTGTCGCCTCTTACGACACCCACGGGAAGATATGGGATTTTCAATTTGGCAAACGGTAATTATTCTTCAACTCGTCTTCCGACAAAGGCCTCCTCTAAAAAACTCCATTCTGTCTTATTATTAGCTGTTCGAGTCCATGTTGGACCCGCTATTTTCCTGAAGTCATCCTCCCATCTCTTAGTCTGTCTACTTCTGTTTCTTTTACTATCTCGTGGTTACCAATCTGTTATTATTCTTGTCCATTTTTCTTTCTTCTTTCTTGTCATATGGCCTGTCCTCCTCCACTTTAGTTGTTTCTATGTATGTATGCATTCTTGAATTTTGTTTTACTTTTTATGTCATTTAGTTTTTCTCGGTCTATTCTTTTAACTCCTATTGTACTTTTCTCCATTCCGTTTTGACAAACTTTTATTTTGTTTGCGAGTTGTTCTGTCTATGACCAATCAAGAAGTTGAGCCGAGTAGTTGTTCAAAGGTTTCACATCACTAAATACTCGCACGAATACCTAAAATAGTACGAAGAAAATGGAATATACAGAATTAGCACTTAGAGCGTAGCAACTATCGACCTTATTCTCATTGCCTTAACAACGTATAAGTTTTAACTTAGACGACTTTTTCCTAACAAGTTCCAACTTAGGAGCAGTTGCCAAGTTCCCTGTTCGATTCCCTAGCAATTTACCTCTGCGTGCGAAGTGCTGCAATCTTTAAAACTGGAAGTTTGTAAGTACGTTGAGATCTTGGAAACTGTAAAGTAGCTCTTTAGTAAAGTTGGCATTCTCGTGCAAATGCATGGGTCCATGGTCGAATCATTTACTTACAAATTTAATCGAGGATGTTTCAAAACGATTGTAGGGTACAGGGCAGGTGAATTAACTTCAGAAAATTTTGAAGGGCCGCGATTCAAGGGCAAGCATGCATTATTTATTGATTTATATGTCGGATCAGTCAGAATTTAGTCCGTTAGATTCAGTCATCATGTGGGCAGAATATGGGTTTCGTGCAATGCAAACACACTGGGTATAGGGTACAATACACGGCGTTTATTAAAACCACAATTTAGCACAAACTCAATTTAAATTTAACACAGACTTAAATTAAATTAAATTAAGAATTTAAAAAACCCCCAACGCAAAACATAGCGATTATTCAAAAAGTAAAAAATAATACCTTTTGTTGAGCCATCAAATGTTTGTTCGTTGAAATGGCGCTATAATGTCGCGGCGGGGTACCGCTTAAGTAAGTCAGACCCTTCATTTCATTGACTATCTATTCATTTACCAGCATTTAAGACCAACTTGCTTCGATACGATAAAATTTTTGTTGCAAATCTAGTTAGCATGAGTTCGCTATTTTAGCTATTAGTAATTATTGCTTTAAACTTAGCGGTACCCCGCCGCGACATTATAGCGCCATTTCAACGAACAAACATTTGATGGTTCAACAAAAGGTATTATTTTTTACTTTTTAAATAATCGCTATGTTTTGCGTTGGGGGTTTTTTAAATTCTTAATTTAATTTTTATTTGAAATTTTTTAAACGTAATTTAGTTTGGTTTTATAAAAGAGCTTTTAAAAATAATTTTCAAGTTTTTAGTTTTGAATTCGATAGTTAATATTCCTCATTCCCTTTCAATATAGTATACATTATTTGACTTGTCAAGCCCTTTCATTTGATACCCATTATATTGAGGGAGTTGTGAAAAAAATGTAATTCGCCATTTTGTGGTGGTGACCATCTTGGATTTGAAATTTGTCATAGTGTATATTATTCCACTAGTCAAGCCCTTTCATTTGATACCCATATTGAGGGAGTTGTGAAAAAATATGTAATTCACCATTTTGTGGCGGCGGCCATCTTGGACCGATTTTCATCAAACATAGCTAAGAACACTCCCGACGAATTCACCTTTCAAATAAAAAAAACAAAATTAAAATCGGTTCATCCGTTCGGGAGCTACGATGCCACAGACAGACACACACACACACACACACACACAGACACGTCAAACTTATAACACCCCGTCGTTTTTTCGTCGGGGGTTAATAAAATAGACATAGTTCACTTCACTTCAACAAAGAATCGAAAGTACAGTTTCGGGACGTATTAGCTCCGATGCGATCAGACACTGGATTCTGAATGTCTTCCTCGCTGTGGACTGAAAACATCACGACTCTGTAGAAGCGCGCCAAAAGTATCGGTAGATCACGTGTTCTCGATAACGTTGCGCTTGCGATCCTTTTCACGTTCATACTATTGACCGGATACGACATATACATCATGCACAAAGGTATAAAGGCGTATTGACAGATTGAAACCACCAATTGACTGGACTTTGATATTGAAAGTTTGGACTGGCGGATTGTCATCCAATGCCGCGAATCTCTTATTCAAGCTTTCAGTTGACGGTGATGCGAAGTAATGCCATTTTAAGTTTTTAGTTTAATTGTTTAAGGTTATATAATTATACAACTCGGTCACATTAACTTGACGCTTGGCGTTGATGACGTCATTTTGGCTCTCAGGTACAGTGTGACAAAAAAGCATCAACAATTAAACTACCGATTTGATTTTGGGGCATAGATTTTATTAGCCAATCTTGCAATACATTTACGTACTGCTATGTTATTCTGTAAGAACTCACTCCAGTTCTCACGTCTGATTCCGCGGTGAAAACTGTTTTAGGTATACTGTAATTCGATAACTACTAGGCTAGCGCCACTGAGTGACAATATAGGTGAAGCGAACTATTATTACGTTACTATTTTAGCGAATACCAAATACTTTTCACTTCAGGTAAGTGAAATCGGAAATGAGATAGGATTCGAATTCGCGGGTGAATTCTTACAGAATCGCACTGCTGGAATGCGGGGGGAAGCGGGCGGGGCCTCGTATTCCAGAGATGCGTCAAGTTAATGTGACTGCGTAGTACGTACCTACAATTTTTTTTCAAACGTTGCTCTAGAAATTTCTCCTGTATCGTGGGTGCGTTTACAAACATAAAAACTCACAAACACAAATAGTTAGACCCGGAACAACTACCTGTGGCCATACAAATATTTGTTCCGTGCGGAAATCGAACCCGTGACACGCAGTGCAGCAGCCAATCGCTTTGCTACTGAACCATCCGTGTCGACGAATGGTTGTATATGGAATATAGCCAGTATTTTGTAAAAACTTGATTTAAAAGAGTGTCCGTGGAGTTTCTTGCTCGTTCTTCTCCATAGAGATCTACTAATTTTTTTTTTTAATATTTAACAGTATTGTATAATTTGATGTGCTGTGGCGTCTGTACATATTTGCTAACAGCTTATTTATGAAGCAAGTTTTTAAATTGTGCCCGCCTTTAATATTATAAACCAAAAATTATGCTTGGAAAGTTATAAAAGCTAGGCATAAACAGCAAGACAATTTCTCGTCACAGACTTTCACTTTGTTATTGCCAGGGAAGCAAAAGTTACGGAATACAAATATTTTTGTTTTGACGCAAGTGACGAGTTATTAGCGGGTTATACAAGCTGTAACAAAAATAACGCAATTCCTGAAAGTAGTTGGTTCAGAATCGGCTTCTGAATTCATTTCCGTCATTAAAAATAGGTGTTAAATTTTGACGGAAAAATCTTTTAATTAACTTAAATTGGAAGCACAGTATCATGACAAGTTAGTACAATTCTTAATTCAAGGAAATTGAAACCTTAACGCAGCGCAATAAAGCATACTTAAACGCACGACATAATTTGTAGTTCACAGATACCTCGTAATACACACATGACAAGTTAATACAATTCTTAATTCAAGGAAATTTAAACCTTAACGCAGCGCAATAAAGCCTACTTAAACGCACGACATAATTTGTAGTTCACACATAGCTCGTAATACACACACATAAATAATATCAACGCATTTTACTTCAAAGGTAGTGAGCATCAAAATAGGTAAATTAAAGAAATTCCAACCTTGGCTCCAATGAGTAAGGATTATTGAAATGCACGACCCAACATAGTTCGGTCATCAGAGTTACACATAAACAATTTTTAGGGATTTTAAAATAAATACAATTAATTTAAAGAAATTTAGAACTTATTTCAAAGAGATAAAGCATTTGTCGGCTACCCCTTTGAGTTTTATGCGAAATGCCGACAAACGCGCCGCCGCTGCCGCCCGACTAACATGAGTACCTAACATCAAAATTCAAAAGCTAGTCATCCGCCGGTAGCGATCTAATGTAGTTGTTGCTTGGCTAACTTCTCCGTCATACTCTTGTTTCCGCGCGCGATGGCTTTTCGCTATACCAACATCCAGTACACGGAGATGGTGAGGACCCTAGCTCGTTGTCTGAATAATGTCGCGTTAGCTTGTCGGGAGTTTAATGCCCGTTATGGCTGCAGTGTGAGTGCCAGGACGATGCTTGCTGCCACTCAGCGACTGAGGGACTCCGGGACTTTCTTTCCAAATACGGCTTTGGACACGGGGACGAATGTGCGGACTACTCGACTGCAAGAGCAAGATACCTACCTGCGGTTCCTGCAGGAGACTTTGCCGGACTTACTAGATGACGTCCCTGCCGGTCTTTTACGTGACATGTTTTACCAGCAAGACGGTGCTCCCGCGCATTTCACGTGGACCGTTCGACGGCATCTGGATGCGGAGTATGGCAGTCGTTGAATAGGTCGCGGAGGACCTGTACCGTGGCCTCCCAGATGGCCTGACTTAACGCCACTAGACTTTTATTTGTGGGGTCGCATAAAATCGCTCGTGTACGTCAGTCAATGTACAAGTGTCGATGAACTTAAATCGAAAATTGAAGAAGCATTTGTGACAGTGAAACGTGACACTGAAGTGCTTACAAAATTAAAACACAATTTAAGAAAGCGTGCAAATAAGTGCATAGGCCAAGGCGGTGGTCATTTTGAAAGTAGTAGTAGTAGTAGTAGTAGTAGTATGACGGGCCGGTGTCCGCAACTCCACGACTCAGCGCGTATTTTGCGTACAGGTGGGAAGTAAATCATTCGATCCACCCGAGCTCCCCAAGAAAGGCCAGCAGCGCCTTGACGTCGCTGGCGATCTCCCGTAGGTTACCTGGGTTACCGAAGTACTTTGCCCTGTATGACGCAACCTCAGGGCAGTTCAGAAGCACATGGGCTGCTGTCTCGTCCGCCCCCATGCAGGCTCTGCACAGTGGGCTGTCTGTGACTCCTATGACAAAAAGATGTTTATTGAAAGACCCATGGCCAGTTATGGCGGCTGTGACCACACGTAGCTGTTGTTTGGACAGTCGGAGGGCTTGCCTTGTGAAGCGGCCCTCAATCGCAGGAAGAGCCTCCTTGGCCTGCCTGCACTCGCCATGCTCGATCCAAAGTCTTTGGTGTAGATCCTTGGTACGTTTCCTTACCATGGTGCGTAGGTGACCGAAGGGGATTGGCACTATGGGTTCCGGACCCACCACGCTTGTACTCGACCCCCTTCTAGCGAGCTCGTCGGCAGCATCGTTGCCACGCGACCCGCTGTGTCCTTTGATCCATTGAATGGTTGTATCATTGAGAATACCCACCTCGTTCAGTCTTTGGTGACATTCGTATATCAGCCCGGAGTTGACCGTGTAGCTGTTTAGAGCTTGTAGTACAGCCATGCTGTCCGACAATATGCGAATTAGTTGTTCTACTACCTGCCTGTTTAGTATAGCTGAGGCCGCCAAGCAGATGCCCATGCACTCGGCCTGGAACACCGTGTTATAAGCACCCAGCAGCGTTGCTATATGTATGTTGAGGTCTTCCGAGAAAACGCCGGCCCCCGTGCCGGTACCTGTCTTAGATCCATCTGTGAAGATCCGCAGTTCTGTCGGGCGAAGGCCCTCACACCGCCGATCCTCATGCAGTTGGATTTTGTATTTTTTGTCAAATATGAATTGCTTTGGTATCCTGTCGTTAGTAGCCTTAGTTATAGGAAACTCCTTACCAAGTTCCTCTAGTAACGCAGTGTGTCTAGTGCTAGTCTTGCTCCAGAGATTTAGTGTCTTTAAGCGTAATGCTGCCGTTGTCGCTTCTTGTTGGATGAATAGGTGAAGCGGCGGGAGCCCTAACATGGCCTCCAGTGCTGCCGTCGGAGTGGTCCTCATGCAGCCCGTGGTCGCCATGCAGGCTAGTCTTTGCATACGCTGGAGTTTGTTGATGGCTGTGATAAGTTTGGTCCTCGGCCACCATACTACCGACCCATAAGCAATCATGGGGCGGATTACCGCGCTATACAGCCATAGTATTATCTTGGGGGATAGGCCCCACTTCTTACCTATCATTTTCCTACATTGCCAAAAGGTGATGCAGGCCCTGTTTATTTTATTGTCTAGGTGGTTACTCCAGTTTAACTTACTGTCCAAGATGACCCCGAGGTATTTTACTTCGTTGGCCAGCTGGAGCTCGGTATTGAAAAGTTTGGGTAGGCGGTAGGGTCCTAGTGCACGTTTGTGGGTAAACAAGACTAGTTCGGTTTTATTGGGATTTACGGATAGATCGAATTCCCCGCACCATCGCTCCACGATGCGTAGCGCCCGCTGTGTGAGGTTGCAGATGGTCCCCGTCACCTTCCCTGATACAAGGATGGCAAGGTCATCTGCGTAGCCTATGGTGTAGTAGCGTTCGGCATTGAGTTTCTTGATTAGAATGTTGATCACCAGGTTCCATAGGAGAGGGGATAACACCCCTCCTTGGGGGCAGCCTCTGGCAATCATGGCCACTTGCTGCTCTTCCTCAAGCCGAACTACACGTTTACTTAGCATATTAGTAATCCAGTCAATTAGTACCTGTTCTACCCCGTGTTTGGTAAGGGCGGCGCTGATGCTGGAGAAACTAGTTTTGTCGAAGGCCCCTTCGATGTCTATAAAAGTACCCAGGCAAGAACCCTTTTGGTGGATGTCCTCCTCAATTCTACTAACTACCATATGGAGGGCGGATTCTGTTGACTTACCTGAGCAGTAAGCGTGTTGGTTACCGTGTAATGGTAAGTTTCTTAAAGGCCCATCCCTCAGCTCCCTTTCGCATAGTCTTTCCAAGGTCTTCAGCAAGAACGAGGTCAGACTGATCGGTCGGTGGGATTTGGCGTTTGTGTAGTCACTCTTACCTGGTTTAGGGATGAATATGACCTTCACTTCCCTCCATCCTAAGGGAACATATCTTAAGGCCAGACACGCTCTCATTAAGGGCAGCAGTCTGTCGGTGACTAAGGCACCCCCCCACTGAAGCAGGGCGGGAAACACTCCGTCTGGGCCGGCTGCCTTGAAGGGATGGAAGGACTGAATGGCCCATTGGAGCTTCTCCAAGGTGATCATCCTGTGTGCGTAGACCCAGTCATCATTTGATGGTGTGTAGGTCACCTCTGACCAGTCTACCGTCTGTGTGAAGACACATCCGGGAAAATGGGTTTCGATAAGAACCCGTCTCGCTTCGTCTGGTGAAGTTGTGAGTGTGTTGTCAGGTTTGCGGAGAGTGGCAACCCCAGGTGTATTCTGCTGTGCCAGTATCTTCCTCACCCTGTTTGCTTGTTGGCAAGATTCAATGTTGCCACAGAATTTGCGCCAACCCGTTGTTCTCCTGAATCTGATGCATTTCTTGTAGCTGGATTTGGCCGCGTAGTATGCGTCCCAGTCTTCATCAGCACAAGTGTTCATAGCTCTGTTTAAGGCTTTCCTTACCTTACTGCGCTTACGCTCCAGCTCTGCTCCCCACCAGGGTTGTTTACCCGGTGTCTTAGGTGGGGTGGTCGCTGGGCATGCAGCATGGTAGCTTGCTATAATGGTTTTAGTAACATGGCTTACCTGTGCATCGATCTGTGTCGTGCACTCAAGAGGCGGCGAGTTAGCTATAGGCGCAAGCCCGCTTGCAAGGCTGCGTGTGTATGCCACTTTGTCCGTGTTACGCGGATTACGTCGTGGTGTTGCTGGTGGAATACAGACCTGAATGTCGAAGCGGATCCACCTGTGATCCGAGCAGGAGGCCTCCTTGGAGACCCGCCACCCAGTGGTGATTTCCGCTGCACCGTCTGATGCTAACGTCAGGTCTATGATTGTGCGGCTGCGTCTAGTGACGAAGGTCGGTTCGGAGCCTGTGTTTAGTAGGGATAGGTTAGTCGTGAACAAGTAGTCAACCAGTGCCTTACCCCTCTCGTTTGGTGTGTCCATGCCCCATAACGGGTGATGGGCGTTGGCGTCGGCCCCAATTACGACCTCTAGCCCATTTCTCTCGCAGTCGTTCACGAGGCGGGTTAGTTCGTAAGGGGGCGGGTCCTCCGCCTCAGGCATGTAGACCGAGGCGAAGACAACCACTTTTTCTTCGGCGCCACGTTGTATGACCAGCCTAGCTGCAGAGAGGTCTCTGCAACAAAAATCGTTTAGTGGCTGTGCTTTGAGGTTACCTGTCACATAGATACACGCTCTAGGGTGATCTTGGTCTGTGTTAGCTAGGATCTTACCGCCAAGATTGGAGAGTCCTTGGATGCGGCCGGCCCTGATCCACGGCTCTTGAATTAGGGCAATGGCCGTGTGTTGAACCTCCAACCACTTACGCAACTGAGCCGTCGCGGTTTGGCTGTGGTGGAGGTTTGCCTGAATGATTTTACAGGGTGACGAAGGGGACGCCATCGCTGGTTGATCCCTCCTCATCCCCCCCAAGCTGCAACCCGGCGAAGAGGTCCTCGTCGAGACCGTCACCCTCGTCGAGGCCGCACCCCTCCAGGTCCGAAGCAGAGGACAGAGAGTCGTCCGGCTCCTCACCCGGTTGAGAGGCGGCGGCCGCGTCGGCGGCGTCAGGAGCGACCGGTTCTGCTGTAGCAGTGGTGGCCGCGACTGCTGCCGGGTTGTGTGTATCGGGAGTAGTCTCCCCTGTTGTTGGCGGCCGTTTCAGCTCGTCGCGGATAGATTCGGTGGCGGGGTCCCACCCCCGAGGGACTTCAGTAAACCTGCCGTTCCAACCCTGAAACCTCACGTACACCGCCCCCAATCCAATTGAGAGGCGGCGTCCGGCCTTCATCAGGGTCGGGATTTGGTCCTCGGGGATGCTAACCACCACGAACCAGGCCGCGGCCTGTTTGTGCGCGAAATGCAGCACCCACTTCTTAACATCGACCCAGGGGTTCTGGTACGAGAGAGCCCGTCCAATGTTCGTCGGGTCCTCGAAAACCCCCTGCTCGTCCGGGATTACTACACCACAGCGTGCTCGTGTCTGCAGTTCCGACTGGCTCTTGACGACATGCGTAGCGCTGGTTGGGAGAGCCAAGCCGGAGACTGTGCGTTTCAGCCAGTTTAGTGTATGATCGTTGCCACACCATAGCTTCAGGACTCCCTCGGCGAACAGTGGCTTCGCGTTGAAGGTTGGTCCTGGTGTATCTTGTATAGGGGAGCAGGCCTCGCTAATAATCTGCCTCTGGATGGCAGCGAGCACCTGGTCCGACGTCTCCTTGCCGATAATCCCCGTACGGTCGCAAGTGATCGCGACGTTCTGGGGAGTACCGGCAGCTTGAGCGTAGCTTTTCTTGGCGGCCCGTTTGGATTGATCAAGCCGCGGCCGCTTATGCTCCCCACGAGGCGAAATCGTCTCGTTGAGAGCTCGCTTGGCTACAGCCTGATCCTTCGAAACGGGCTGCTGTGTTTCTCCCGTTGCCGGAACTGAGTCAGCTTCACTGGCTGGTGGTTGGCTCGAACTTGGTCGACTAGAGTCGGCCCGCGCCTGTTTGCCGGCTGTGAAGCTGACTTGTTTGGAGGAAAGGGCCTTGCCTGTCTTTATGGCTAAATGTCGAGCCAGGCGCCGCTCCTTCTTCGTCTGTCCCCTCCTCTTATCCTGCTCTGAATGAGCTGGTGGACCTGAAGGGTCTGTGCAAGGGCGACGGGCTTGTTGAGTATATTTACCCTTGCCCTTGCGTTTTTGCACCTGCCAGCCGCTAGCGATAGCGTCGGCAGTGCTAGTCGTCCCTGGTTGGTCAGGGGCAGCGATCGGGGCTTGAAGAGCCCCAGTGGGAGGAGGGTGTGTAAGTGTAACCTCGGTATCGGATTTACCCGATGCCGGAGCTTGTGTACTGTGGCTAGGGCTGGCACCAGTTTTACCCGGCGACGCAGCCTTTGCCTGTTTTGAAAGGCCGGTACTGGTCCCAATCAGCGCCGTTGCCTTTTGTTTAAGGGACTTAGTTTTGGTCTTAGCCGCGGTTTTCGCCACGGCCGGACCGACACCCGCGCTAGCGCCAGTAGCTTTCGCTACCGAAACGCCAGGGGCGACAGAAGTGCTAGAAGCACTCTGTTGAGGAGTTTTGTTGGCTTTCACCAACTCCACTCCTGAAGGTGGTTTTATACTAGGCCGGAAGTTGTCCATAGTATGTGTGAAAAATAATTCATCTCTCTGGCTCCCACCCTCCATGGAGCCCGCAACTGGGAACGTCGCACTTTAAAGAAGTTTGATCGTTAGGACTACCAGAGAGATATAGGGGCGCAAGGCTGGCTTACAGTGCGACATCGGGTGCTCGATCGGGTGGGCGTCATGAGGCGAATTGGCCTACCCCAGACGAGCTGATCAACCCTCACTTACACCGTCAGCATGACCTTTACCTACCGCTGCAGCCGTCCAAGGACGACCACAGCGGACCTCACGCACCTCGCCTGTGGCCCTCTGACGGGACACAATGGCCATTTCCCTACCCCTGGCTAGAGGGTAAGGCCACCGCTTTGCCTGAAATCCAGACCAAAGGGGGCGTGTTGCCTCACGGACACATAACCACCAGCGCCGATCGGCTCAACCCCCCAGGACTCCTTCATCCCTGCACACGGCGCTCAACTGCGCAGGTCCTAGCGCAGGTGACTACTTGCCCCTACTCGCCAACACTCTTGGGGCGAGCTCGCGGCCACCCAGTCACAAGGGGCCGCGATTAATGGGCTATATATAAAACAATACTATAAAATAAACCTTACATAGATATATGATATACATAATTTATATATGAAAGCGCTCGGTGTTTTTTGTTTGAGCCTATTTTCCTAATGAACTAGACCCAGTAACAGGGCTGGCAACCTCGAGAAGGCTAGTCCGCCGAACTTGCCTTGGGGATCTTTGCGACCAACGTGTCACTCTCCCCCAAGACCAACGCCCCCCTATCACCTCTGAAGGAGATGATAGGGTAGGCCTGCATCTATGCTAACATGTTAAGCATGCCGTACGGGAACCGTTAAAGCATAGACCCAGACCCGCCCCAACATTTTGAAAGTATAATGAAAGTGGATCGCCGAAATAGTGTAAATTAATTAAGTGTAAAGTGTAAATAGTTCAGTCACGTAAGTACCTACTTCTTCCTATCAATACGATTGTATTCTAATCACTGTAAATGAAAAATGATTCAAATCTTTTAAACACGCCGTCTTTGAATATTTTTGTAGAAGGTACAAACAATAAACTGTACCTAAACACAACTTTTCGCGTTCGCGCCGCGCGGGTGTGACATCTCTGAAGATAGATACCTAGGTAGATACTCGTAAAAACGACACGCGACGAACGAAACGGCGGCCGCGTGTAGAGCGTAGAGACAATTCAAAGCCGGTCTAAAGCCTGTGAAAGTGTGATGGAAAGATTGAATTTTACACGGTGATATCGCATAGGTATCACTACCATATCTAGCTAAAGTAACGTTTGGTCGTTGAATTCGTACGGTCATTACGGTCAATAGTCATAGGTACCTAACGCAGTAATACCTACAGTTCAAGCTGGTGATGCGGCCTTGCCGTGTGTGCACGCGCCGCTAGCATTGAACAAACATAAGTACCTACTTCAATGCTAAACCTAATTTTAAGGTCCGTAAAGCACACGTGCACATAAATAATATCAAAGCATTTTACATTTGAAGAATTTAATCCATTCGTCCCAACAACAAGGCTTATTTAAATGCACGACCGATTTGTATTCCGCATGTCTCAATAATTTGTCGAGAAATTAATGTCGAAAATAGTAGACCTAGTACCTAGTACCTCCGTCCTTTGCAAATGTAAGAATAATGTGATAAGCGAGAGGCACAAAACCGGCTTTCCCTTTACATGCCGACGGGCGCGCTACACCCGGTCCCCGGCCGGCCATCATCAAAGTAGGTATTTTTCCGTGCGCGGGCACCGGGGACTCGGCAGCGAAGTTTGCTGTTTGTGGTTTAAATCTTTTTACGTTTCAATTATGAATTAGGTATGACCCAAATCTTTAACACAATTTGTTTTTTTTTTCACGTAGGTAATAACAGTACTACTATTATGAATGATTTCAGACACAATGTAAATTGTTATTGAATAAATTAAATTTAAATGAAATTGAAATTGAAGTAAACACGACCTATTTATCAGGTAGCTGATATTGCGATAGTTACGCATCTGAGATTATTTTCAACCGACTTCAAAAAGTTCTCAATCGACTGTATGTTTGTTACGCGATTTCTCCGGCAAATTTAAATCGATTTTGAAAAATCTTTTTTTAATGGACAGGGTATGCCTCAATCTTTGGAGTACTTTCAATCTCTGTTTTAAGGTGTCTTAATGGATTTCGATAAGAAGGAGGTACTAAAAAGCGGAAAATAAAAAGCTTTTTCACAAATAAGACAACCGCCTTCAAAAACTTAAAAGTGAAAAATAACTTTAGCACAGAACACACATGACTTAAGTATCGGAAGTCGGTGGCTTTGTTTCGTTTGTTGTTTTGTATTGCTTCTCTTTTTTATGAAAAAGCTTTGTTTTACCGTTCAAGCCGGCACCCGCCCGTTTTGTACTTCACATCGTTAACGGGTAAAAAGTAGCTGTATTAAATGCGTCCCCTTCACTAAGCTTAAAATTTTAGATTCGTGTTGAACTTGAATCAATCGTAAAAGTAAACAAAATTATTTGAAGCCGCTAAGTCCCAAGCCTGTGCACGTGTGATAGAAAGATGGAATCATAATGTTACTTGCTAGAAAACTATCAATAATTACATGGTAAACTCAATTTATTATCAAAAGTTATTCTTATCGGTCTGTGACATGTTAGGTACGTAAAATTCGTTCATTGAACTAACGCCTAACTTATGCCTACTGCACTGGTCAGCTGGCGGGCGCTCGAGTGTGTGCACGTCGGCCGCTAGCATTGCATGAGTGTGTGCGTAGGGATGTTGTAGGACGCACATACGTTTTGCGTTTAGTAAGGATAACTATTTTATAAAAAAAGACTGGGTTTGGTTTACATTTATTAAATTACGGATGTTGTTTTAGACTTATAATTTAATATTCTAATTGGGGTGTCTGAGGTATAGCGTTAAATAAGATACACGCTGTATTTTGATGTGATTATTTATAATCTTAAATATAAAAATCTTCTGTACGTGTGTATGAAAGTGAACTCCTCCTTAACGGCTGGACTGATTTTGATGATTTTTTTTGTGTCGGTTCCAGTAGATTCGAGAATGGTTTAGACTGACAATTGGACCCGGTAGGTGGCGCTGTAGTCGAGTCGGGTCGTTTTTTTTAATTTTCAGGGCAGTACAACGTCTGCCGGGCCCGCTAGTATTATATAATTATGTTTTAATTAAAACATGTTGCGATCATGTTTTAATCTATGCTAATATAATAAAGCTGATGAGCTTGTTTGTTTGTTTGATCGTGCAATCTCCGGAACTACTTTATCGATTCTGAAAATTCTATCGCCAATTTGAAGCTACATTACCACTGAGTATCTTATTCGTTATTGTAGTTTTGTATATACTTCAAAACAATATCCTTATATGTATTATAGTTTTAAATCGTGCACATAAATAACTAAATTAGTTGAAGTCTATCGTCTTGACTAAATTGTATCATGTTCATGGGTATGTATATGTTTATAGCCGATAATATGAGAATGCAAGAGTAGTTACTTAACCATCTAAAACGAAGTATTATTTTATTTCGCGTAATTAATAAAAGGTTAATATGACATATTTGCAGACCATATATATTATGTTATGGTACGATGTAACTAGGCCACACAATAGTCTTGAGGAAGTCCATGAGAATATCCACCGCGCAAAAAAAAAAAAAAAAAACGGTTTTTCATTTGTACCTACATTCTAGCAAATATATAAATTTGAATTTAAGATGTTTAGGGTTCCTAAAACCCTTGTATTCAAAAACGCAAAATGGAATATCATGTATTTTGCTTTTATATTATTATTATTTATATAATATTTAAATCTCCTAAATACCAAAAAAAGATAAAAAAAAGTAGAGAATATTTTAAAATGTAATTAATTTTGGCTTCAGGCCCGTACTTAATTGTTCACAAATACTTCCTGTCATACATAAAATATTCTAAAAATATACCAACGTAACAAATTTATTTTCCTTGGATTTGGTAATGAAAGCAAAAAAAAGTACAAAGTAATAAAGGCGTTATCTTCGCTCGTAAGTCGTAATTTACGACTTTTAAAATCTACTGAGGCAGTCATTGAGCCTTTTATGACGGTCGTGGGCGAAGCATTTGTGACTTATCATTACATTGACTTTTATATTTAAGCATCTTTAAAATGTATATTATTGGATGAGAAATGAGGTTGATTATCACACTGCTTCCTTGCTTCATCATCATCGTTATATCAGCCTATTGCCGTCCACTCTTGAACGTAGGAACGTAGGCACAGAGATCGCCAACGAAACCGCTCTTGGGTAGCCCTTACCCATCCGCTGCCAGCCAGCTTCTTCTAATTGTCGGTCCATCGTGTCGTGGGGCGTCTCAAGCGTGTCTGCTCCATCTACAGAATAGTATTTATTTTTTTATATCATCATCATCATCATCATCATCAGCTTGAAGACGTCCACTGTTGAACAAAGGGCCTCGCCCACTAACGTAAACTAGCGACTAAGGGAAAATCCGAAGTCGGGCAGCAGCGGCTTCCGTGAACAAATTCGTTAACAACTTCACTGCGATCCCCAAGACGCCTGCCTAGCGTGGGGATTATGGCAACTCGCCCCCCCCTCTTATGGGGAAGGCCTTTGTTTTTTTATATATATTTTCGAATTATCGACGAGCACATCAAAATTTTAAATAAGTAGATTAGTAAGTACGTGTCTTTTAATTTTTTGATCAAAACTTTAAGCCTGTTGTGTCTAGACAGGACTGAGACTGTCTGAGAACTTTAAGGGTGTTACCAGACCAATCGATCGATCGTCGATCGACGGCATCGATCGATGGTAGAATGGATTAGTCGACATCTATCGAGCTGCTTGATTAGCCCCCCGTAATCACCTGCTGCCCGCCCGTACCTGGTCTGCTTATGTTTGTGTCTTCTGCGTTCGCGTCTCCGTAATAATAGTACGAGCAACATCGAACTAGCCAACGCGTCCTCTTGAAATACATTTCAAAAGAAACTGATGGATTATAGCCGGGGTCAATCGATCAACGTCGACCGATGCCATCGACCGGCAATCGATCGATCGGTTGCTTGGGAAACAAAGAGAGAAGAGACAGAAGGAGAGAAGAAAACGTACATTTTGGGTGCATGGAAGCATTTCTCGGCGTAGAGTTCGGGGTGCTTCGGATACTTGGCTGGTGGAATTCATTTTACAAGATCTTGATTATATTAGAAAACGATTAAGAATGACTACTAAACATTCGATACTTTACTATAGAAGGTTACTCCGCTTATTCTAAAAAAAATTATATCAAAATGCGTGAAGTGACTAATTACAAGTTTAAGTATAATAAAACTTAGCATATTATCCTTACTTCGTCTTCCTTCTACCACTTGCTTTAAAAAGTGGTCAGCTACCTATAGTAATATTTTGTTCATACTTTTTCAACGGTCTGTACCGACAGAGTAGTGGTACAATACAGCTCAAAGCATACCACATGCGACGGGCGATCGCTTGCAACTGATCATTTACACGGTCGACTTTAGTCGCATGCGGCTAGTCGCCGCATAGCAAAAGTCGGAGTGCACCCAACTTCAGAGCTTGCGATTAAGTAACCTATACTCCATTTATAATAGCATTAGAAAAAAGAGGCTCATAGAAGCAGGAATGCAAAACATTTTATTTCAAAGATAAGTTAAAACAATTTCAATTAAACTTATTTTACTAAATAACTAATAATTTTGATAAATAGATCTAAGATAGTACTAAATATGGACGTAATAAACATTATAAACCGAATAAAAGTCTTCTAAAGATTAGGTAACATTTTTAATTTGGTAGAATTACAGTGAAACGAACAACGTTCCGGGTATTGTTCATCCCTGCTTCTGTTAGGTTTTTAGCATTGACACTGTAATTTTAAATTGTAATTAAATAAACAACTAAATGAAAGCCACATAATTTTAGAAGATAAATTATTAGGATAGTTACAACTACGCGCGACAACTACTGTAAAAATAGATTATAATAAATCCGGTGTCTATCGTAACTTTAGCATGTTTATTGTACTTTTGTTACAAAGTGTGCATTAAAAAGAACCTTTTTTAAGAAAAAGAAAGAAACTTCTGTCTAATGCTATTGTAAATGGAGTACAGTCGAATTGACTTTCGTCGTATGGCCTAGCCGAGTGGCGAAAATCGACTCGTGTAAACCTTCTTTTTGGCATAAAATTACAAATTTACCCCCCAGTTTGCAGTTTAACAATCAGATTTTATTGGTAAACTTGCTAAATTTATTTATTTACTAGCTTTTGTCCGCGACTTCGTCCGCGTGTATGTCGGTTATAGTGGATGCAGACAAAGTCGCTGATTAAAAAGTAGCCTATGTCCTTCCCCAGGTTTCAAGTAACTTTCATACCAAATTTCATCAAAATCGGTTAAGCCGTTTCATCGTGAAAGCGTAACAGACAGAGTTACATTTGCATTTATAATATTAGTATGGAAGTGTAGGGTTGTTGATGCGTGTGTAGGTAGTGATAGGAAGCGAAGAAATAAGTCCCAAGTACACAAGAAGAAGTATGAAAGTTTATTGCACAAAACACAGGTCACAGTTTTTACACACACAAGAGTTCCACTGAGATAGAAGGAGTGGTAGAAATATAGATAGACGACAGAGAACAGATATAAAGAAAGTTTGTTAAAGCACAATTAAAATCAAGCGCGGCGAAGCAATGTTTATAAATCGCAAATGGTCGGTATATGTTCTATGAGCATACTGAATACTGACTCGCAAGTCACGGCGCGCGCGCATGATAATGCCGTCCCGCTCATGCACGTCGCTCGCGTGACGTAGCGCGAACGACCGGTTGTCGCGAGAACAAAAGGCGCGTCATAGATGGGCGGGCCAGCTGATAAGCAATTAGCTACTAATATAATGTTTGTACTTGTCTGTTTGTATGTTGATTATGATAAGTTGTAAATATTATTAAGTTGAATTTAGGTTTTATATAATTCTAATTATAGTTATTAAGTTATGTAAATATATATGTAAATAATTTTGATTTTAATGTTATTGTTTGATTAATGTAAACAGAATAAAACATGAATAATATAATAATTGAAGGTAGGTCACTACATCACCCCCTTCCAGAGACCGTCAAGGGCGATAATAGTCGGGAAATTTAACGCGACGTCCTGACCGCGTCGTTCTGACGACGCTATCGTCAGCGGAAGGCAAGTTCCGGTTATCCGCGTCTGGTGTGTAGTGATGAGTGTTAGTGTTGAGTGGTGACTGTGGTGTGTTGTGATGAATGTTAGTGGTATTGGTAGGTGGTGAAGATAATGTGTGAGGGTCACGCAGTATGAAGGCCGGCTTAATACGGTCAATCGATACGGTAACCGGTTTTCCATTTACCATTAGTTTAAACACCTTGTCACCTCGTTGGATTACTATATGAGGACCAGAGTATGCCGGTTTTAGACCACCACCAGCAGTGCAGTCCCTAAGGAAAACGTGTGTAGAGGAGGCTAGTTCCTTGTAAATAAATGTTTTGAAGTTGCTGTTGTGCCTGGCCGCTGGTGATGGTTGCAGTTTCCTGACAATATTCCGAAGCCTTGACAGGTAGTCGGTCATGTCGACAGTCTCGTCAGCCTGCGGGTCGAAAAATTCGCCGGGGAGGCGCATTGGCTGGCCGTACACTAGTTCGGCAGCAGAAGCCTCAGCGTCTTCCTTGTAGGCGCTGCGAACCCCTAACAGGACTAGCGGAAGAGATTCCACCCAACTGTCATTTGCATGGCAGGTGATCGCAGCCTTGAGTTGACGGTGGAATCTTTCCACCAATCCGTTACAGGCTGGATGGTACGCCGTTGTTCTGCGATGATGGAACCCAGCAATGGCAGACAAGTTTTTAAATAGTGCTGATTCGAACTGCCTACCTCTATCGGTTACGATATCCGATGGGCAGCCGAAACGAGCGATCCAGCAATTCAATAGGGCCTTTGCCACTGTTTCTGCAGTTATGTCTGCTAACGGTATTGCCTCTGGCCATCGTGTAAAGCGATCGACGGCTGTGAGGCAATAGCGGAAACCTTGGCACAATGGCAAAGGTCCCACGAGGTCAATGTGTATGAAGGCGAATCTTGATTGCGGTAATTTAAATGACTGCAATGGAGAAAAGACGTGTCGTGTGGTCTTTGAGCGCTGACAAGGTAGGCAAGAACGAACCCACTCACGACAGTCTTTACTAACGCCTGGCCACACGTATCGGTCAGCAACCAATCTGGCGGAAGCCTTGGTACCTGGGTGACTCAAGGAGTGCAGGCTAAGGAAAACTGTCCTGCGCAAATCCTTGGGCACAAACGGTCTTGGCGTAGTGGTGCTAACGTCACAATATAGTTGTGTCTGCGATCCAGGTAGGCTAACTTGTTGCAAGTGTAGTGCAGTACCTCCACCTAGAAGTTGCTGCAGTTCGGGATCCTCAAGTTGAGCTGCAGCGATCCTTTGACGGGCACAGGTTGAGTAATCTCCTCCACGCGTGAAAGGGTATCCGCCACGACATTGTTCTTCCCAGAAATATGTCGGATGTCCGTTGTGAACTGGGCTATCAGATCGAGGTGACGGAACTGCCGTGGGGAACAATTCTCTTTGCGAGAGTGGAAGGCGAATGTGAGAGGCTTGTGGTCTGTGTAAATCACAAAGTCACGAGCCTCGAGCATATGGCGAAAATATTTCACACTCTCGTAAATAGCGAGCAGCTCGCGGTCGTAAGGAGAGTACTTAATCTGTGCCTCGCTTAGCTTCCGCGAGAAAAAGGCAAGAGGCTCCCAAGCCCCTGCATTCAGTTGCTGCAAGACTGCGCCCATAGCTTTGTCAGAAGCATCCGTGACCAACGCCATCTTAGCGTTGCAGTCAGGATGAGCCAACAGTGCTGCTTCACAAAGACTGTTCTTGCAGTTCTGGAATGCCTCGTGCTCCTCGAGTGAAAAATTTACCGGGTGTGAACCCTTTACCGAGCCGGTAAGAAGGACATTCAAAGGTGCTTGGAAGCTGGCTGCGCCTGGGATGAACCTGCGGTAAAAATTGAGCATCCCAAGAAATCTCCGTAGCTCTCTTACGGTTTTGGGAACGGGAAAATTTTGAATGGCCTCGACCTTGGATGGTAATGGCCTTGTGCCCTTGGCTGAGATATGGTAGCCCATGAAGTTAACCTCCGACACTCCGAAGACACACTTAGAACTGTTGATGACCATACCGTAATCTTTGAGTCTGGTGGAAAGTTGACGCAGGTGGTGCTCGTGGGTCTTCTGGTCTTTCGAAAAGACCAAGAAATCGTCTAAATACGCGTACGTAAAGTCCAGACCCCTGAGCATTTCATCCACGAAGCGTTGAAACGTCTGTCCGGCATTCCGTAGACCGAACGTCATGAACGGAAATTCGAAAAGACCGAACGGCGTCGTGATCGCAGTCTTCGGGATGTCGTCAGGATGCACAGGGATCTGATTATATGCTTTCACCAGATCAATTTGAGAGAAGACGGTACAGCCAGACAGGCTATGTGCAAAGTCTTGGATGTGCCGGATGGGATACTGGTCCGGGATGGTACGTGCGTTCAGCATCCTGTAATCACCGCAGGGGCGCCATCCGTCATCTTTCTTCGGCGCTAGGTGGAGAGGCGACGACCACGGTGACTCGGACTGGCGACAGGTTCCACATTGTAACATGGACTCGAATTCGGCCTTAGCTATTTGCAACTTGTCTGGGGCCAATCTGCGAGGTGTACAGGATACTGGTGGGCCTGGTGTAGTACGAATGTGGTGTACTGTATTGTGTTTAGTGGTGCGGTGTATACCATGTGGTCGAGTGATGTCAGGGAATTCCCGTAGTATGTGTGTATACGCGGAATCACCAAGACTTACTTTCACCGAAGAGACGACGTCAGAACGACGGACAGGCGACGCCGGGGTGGAGAGCGTTGTATGATTGTCGATGAGGCGTTGGTTCCTGCAATCAACAATCAAATTATAAAAGGATAAAAAATCCACGCCTATTATCGCCTTTGTAACATCAGCGACGATAAATCGCCAAGCAAAGTCGCGGCGCAACCCTAGGTTTAATGTTACATTCATAAAACCGTAAGTATTAATTGTCGTCCCGTTCGCCGCACACAGTTGGTAGCTGGTTTTAGTTATTTGATTTGTAATTGCCGATCGGGGGTAGACGCAGAGGTCGCTTCCAGTATCGACCAAAAACTGCACCTTCGACCTTTGATCGGTGACAAATAAGCGACCAGCACTTGGACAATCATCGGTCGCCATCACTGATTGCCCCGCGCTTTTCCCGACGTGGGGTAGTCGCATGGCTTGAGCATTTGTTGGCTCGGTCTCCGAAGTTCTGATGGTACCAGCACTGCGGGAACTTCCTGTAGCTGGACTCCGATCGGGATGAGCCTGACCGATTGCGCGTGCGACTACGGGACCGTCCTCTAGGGCGAGACAATCGCTCAACTTTCTCCGCCAGCTTCTCCATCTGCCTGGTCAGGGCGGCGATCTCTGAGGACATGGTGTTGCTCGGGGTGCTCGACGAAGCAGCCGTAGTGATGGCAGATGTTGATGCCACCTGAGTGCCGACGACATCATGTATCCGGTCCGCCAGCTCAGCCAACTCAGCTATCTCCGGCTTGGACTGGGAGGCTATTATTGCCTGGGTGCTTGCGGGTAGGCGGCTCGTTCATATTGTCCGCAAGAATTCCTCCGGTACACTTGGGCCAGCGAGGTTGAGGAGGTGTCGGTAAAATTGGGAAGGCTTCCGGTCGCCTAGCTCTTCGTGCATGAGAAGCTGTTTGACCTTCTTCTCACGCGAAGCCGACAATCTCTTTATAAGCTCACCTTTGAGTTTTTCGTATTTTTCGGTGGCTGGAGGGTAGGCGATTACATCTTCGACCTCTGCTGCGTACTGCGGGTCTAAGTTCCCCGTTACGTAGTAGAATTTGGTCTCGTCCGACTTGATACTTGACAGCATAAATTGTGCCTCCATCTGAGCAAACCACAGCGCCGGTTTTTCCGGGTAGAAAGGCGGGATTCGTACCCCCACACGAAATGTTTCGGCTGCCACGGTACTGACATCCTGGTTGCTGGGTGTTTTGTTCTCGGCCATGCTCGTGCTCTTGATAGGGGTCACCAATGTAGGGTTGTTGATGCGTGTGTAGGTAGTGATAGGAAGCGAAGAAATAAGTCCCAAGTACACAAGAAGAAGTATGAAAGTTTATTGCACAAAACACAGGTCACAGTTTTTACACACACAAGAGTTCCACTGAGATAGAAGGAGTGGTAGAAATATAGATAGACGACAGAGAACAGATATAAAGAAAGTTTGTTAAAGCACAATTAAAATCAAGCGCGGCGAAGCAATGTTTATAAATCGCAAATGGTCGGTATATGTTCTATGAGCATACTGAATACTGACTCGCAAGTCACGGCGCGCGCGCATGATAATGCCGTCCCGCTCATGCACGTCGCTCGCGTGACGTAGCGCGAACGACCGGTTGTCGCGAGAACAAAAGGCGCGTCATAGATGGGCGGGCCAGCTGATAAGCAATTAGCTACTAATATAATGTTTGTACTTGTCTGTTTGAATGTTGATTATGATAAGTTGTAAATATTATTAAGTTGAATTTAGGTTTTATATAATTCTAATTATAGTTATTAAGTTATGTAAATATATATGTAAATAATTTTGATTTTAATGTTATTGTTTGATTAATGTAAACAGAATAAAACATGAATAATATAATAATTGAAGGTAGGTCACTACAGAAGTATGGATTAATGACTTAGGCATTCTCTACCAGTCAACCAAGGGTGATGAAGAGATAACATAGCAGGTGCATATGAGTTTTTTTTTAAGTTAATAAGAAATAAATTTAAGAATATATAAACTACACATACATAATTTAATATCTGGTATATAACATACCTATATAAAATATATATATACATATATATGTTTAAATAAATGAAAAGAGTACTATGAGGTGTCTCTGCTTATTTGTGCTGAAAATCAGTTCGCAATTTCCGCTTAAATGCATACTGGCTGGTCGCCATTCTGATATAGAGAGGAAGCGTATTCCAGAGCAGAATGACCTGGATATGAAAGGAAGAAAGAACAAAATCGGAAGTATGAGAAGAGTTAAGGGGTAAGAGAAGGTTGTTAGAAGATCGCAGATTTCTAGCGTGTGAAGAACATAGATATTGAAAGTAGGACATTCGATAAGAAGGGGGGGAGAGAGAGTTGAGTAGGGAGAAAAGCGTTGTTAGTGCACGCAAACTTCTTCTATGGCGAATGGGCAACCATTTCAACTCAGACCTGTAGCTTGACACATGGTCATATTTCCCCAAGTTATAGATAAACCTGATACAGTTATTAAGGACCCTATCTAGCTTATAAAGCAAGACTGCGTTTAAGTCAAAGTAGCACACGGTGACGTGTGCTACTTTGACTTAAACGCATAGTCGATTACAGGGAAAATTAAAGTCTGCACAAGAATAGTCTTCGAATGAAATGAAAATGAATTACTGTTTGTTAGTCTCGCTAAAATTCGAGGACTGGCTGGACCGAATTGGCTAATTTTGATCTTGAAATATTTGTGGAAGGAAATGTTTAAACGGTGAGAAAATTATAAAAGTTCACCCAAAAAATGGCTAGGTATTCAAAGTCAAACTCAAAATAATTTATTTCAAATAAACCATTTTAAACCACAACTTTTGAATTGTCAGAGACAGTCAGTCAGACAACAACAACAACAACTCAACTGAACTGTTGGCTGAACTGTTTGAAACGAGCAACTGCTCGTTCCAAACAGTAGGTTTCTATGGAGAAGAACGAGCACGAAACTCCATGAACAACACTCTTTTAAAATCAATAATATGTTACGCATTTCGGTTACAGGGACAGGACAACGTCTGTGCGGTCAGCCAGTGTACTATTAAAATATTTAAAATCGCTATCTCTTATGCTTTTCTCCACCTTAACCATTGGATACATAATCTAACATGCGACACGAGAGCCACATAATATTGTTATCATAATCGTAACTATTTCACGTCTGCCACATAGAGGAATCTTTTCAATTCATGTATCGAACTAAAATCATATTTATTGTGTAGCAGATATAGCAGACATAGCTGTGCCAGATCAAAATCAAGATCGAATCAACTTAGACACAAGAACCTATATGGACTTTTAATTCGCTATCGATCTATCACTGGGTGTAGTATTCATGAATGACTTTTATAAAAAAATTAACACTGAAATCTTCTATATAATAAAAATTAATCGTTGTTCGTTAGTCTCGCTAAAACTCGAGAACGGCTGGACCGATTTGGCAAATTTTGGTCTGAAATATTTGAGAAAGTCCAGGCAAGGATTAAATGGTGAGAAAATTAAAAAAATCAACAGCAACACAGTCGCAGGACAACGTCTGTCGGGTCAGCTAGAATATATATATATACAAAAAAAATAGAACAACATAATCAATTTTTGATCGTGTTGTATTTGTCAGAGTTGGCGATCTTTGAAGGAGGCATACGAACAGCCGTGGTCGGCAATAGGCTGCTATGATGATGAAAATGATGTCAGTTTTGGTGCTTTAGGAACTTATCATCCATGAAATCCTGAACAGAATAATAACATTTATCTAAATGTAATTCTTTTATTATTATTATGACATAATGGCTATAAGGTAGAATCACGCAGAACACCCAGATCTTCCTCAGACTTTGCCAGCTCACTACTCAATACTCAATATCTTTATTGCTTTTCCATAAGTACAAATATGCTTAGGTGATAGGTGTTTGGTTAGGATCATTATGGACCCTGATCGGGCACAGCAATAGGGTAGAAGAGAGGAAGCTCTGTTTAGAAAAATACTATTTTAACGTAGGAACTATATACTTGGTATAGTTATAGCTATACGGGACCTATGCGTTTATTTATTTACTTATAGGTTAGCACATATATACACATACATACAATACATCCTAGGGTGACATTGTAATATAAATAGCGTCACCGCTATATGGTTGAAGTTCCACGGTCTCGAACCAAGCGCTTTGATTCCACATTTATTGTGCGAACTGCCAGACTGTGGAATTCGCTGCCCACCTCTCTGTTCCCTGATAAATATAATCTGGGTATCTTCAAGGCACGAGTGAACCGGTTCATCCTAGGCAAGCGTGTTCCAACTTAGGCCGCATCATCGCTTAAGATCTGGTGAATTGCGGTCAAACGCAATCCTATTTGATAATAAAAAATAAATAAATGTCCATTACAAACAAATACAACATTCACCAAAGAGATGCCAGATTAACCGATTAGTTTCTAACTTAAGTTTAAGTTTACAATCGAAACAAGCAATTAAAAAAAAAAGGTAAAAATATGCGTTGCGCAGAACTACAGTTTACCTCTACGTATCTTCAACAGCACTGGCATCTGCATATCTGAGGACAATTACTTAAAACAGAGAGAGTTTTATGTTCTATCCTATCTATGTAACCTAACCGCAAAAGTTTTCCTACAAAATGGCCGCGATAAAAACAATACAGGATGGTGTTAATTGCTACACAAAGTTGGGCACGCAATAGATAGCGGGTGTGTGCAGACCGTTATAGTGGGCTCTGTATTGTTTGTTATTGATGAAAGGCACAAGTTTTTCCGCAGCTCTAATTGGCTGTTAAACTTTTTCTTTTTTTGATAGGAATTTGTTGTCAGTTTTGGCCATCACCATAAAATGGTCCAAAAAGTATACATTACAAAGAATCATGTCCAGCTTTGACCTGAATATTTTCTAACACGTCTAGTGATGTAAATTATCTTAAAAAAATGCTTTGTTTTTGCTTATTTCGTATTGCTTAGTTGAATTTTCAAATAAATCCAGGAAAAAACAATATTATTATGTTTATCATTCTCAGTAGATTTTTGGAAACGGAACGTATGTAAAACACGTTCCGTTTAGTTTTATAGACTTGCAAACGGAACGTGTTTTACCGACGTTCCATTTCACAGAATACGAAAAACTGGTTCGTTCGTCATGTGGTTAAAGAATGTTCAAAATAACAGATAGATATATTTATTTTACTCTACTAATTAATTTATCAGTACCTATGATTTCTTTATTGTTTTATAATGAGATGTGGGAAGAAAAGAAAGTGTACATTTGAAAGGTTACGCGTAAAATGAACTTCTTTGGAGTGACCGGCTGTCATGTCATTTGTTTGACGTTTTGCGTTTTTGCAGTTGTTCGTTCTTGATAAATAATTATTGTACTGTGCTGTGCTAGTTTGAATTTTCTGATACCCTTAAAACTTTTGCATTTCCCACGGACTCACGATACCTACTGCCGATGATTACTTTGGCCAGTGTCATACGGATACCGATTAGTGCGTTTTAATTTGGATCTAAGACGTTATCGCTCTTCTTGGAAAGCGCTATAAAGTCCTCTACGAGATTGTTTTGTATAAACCACAGAATACTCGCTAGTACTACGGTATAAACTGCAACATATATATATGTGTGTGTTAATATAATACGCTTCGGCATTATCGGGCCCTTCAGCTTGATAGCAGAGTCATCTCGCTAATTAGCACTTGGATATCTCCAGTAACAGTAAGTATAATAACAATCAAGTAACCTAACGATTTAGTAATCCAACATGATTGTTTTATTAAAAGGATTTATATAAAGAAGTGGTAAAATATATTTTTATAAATTACATGAAAAATAGAACAACTAAACATAACTAGTACTACTAGAAATAGGGGATGCCTCTAAGATGACCCACTGACCGAATGTGATGTAGTACATGTAGATTTTCCCCATGTTTAGCTAAAGTGTTCTTTTAGACAGCTGTTGCTTAACACTACGACAAAACATGTAAAAATATACTTATTTCTATTGTAGAAATCAAAATCTCATAATTGATTTGTTTTGCAGATATAGGCAGAAGGTTACATTTGTAAAGCATGTTTTGACATATCCATACAGACTATTAATACTTAGATTCATGGAAACAATGGGTGTGATCCATCTGCCGGTTCTTCTCACGGTAGTCATGTTCAAGTATGCCCCGTTTGTGGACGGTCATTGCTCAATCGTCAAAGAGCACACCACATTCTCCGAGCAAACTCATCGAGCCTCATGCTATGGATGATTAACTTGTTCGAACTAATTTAGCACCTCGTCAGGTTTGTATTTAAATAATCAAAATCATTTCATGCACTTTTTTCTTTAAATATCACGTTCTAATCCATTACTTTACTAGGTATGTCACTGCATTTATTATAAATATGTTGTTTTTTTGTTGACAGATATCACAATTTCACTGTCTATGCAATGCCTGTTGGTTGCCATTTAAAAGAAACTCTTTCAACAGCAACAGGATAAGAGAAGAGACTTAGACAGTGATGAGACTCTTTATGGTGAAACAATAACAAAAAGTGGAATAGTCTGTTGATCCAGTCCATGTTCCAGAAATACAACCTCCCCCACTTCCTGCAAGCACAGATTAGAGGCATGAAAAGGAATCATCTGTAGAATCAGTTTCAGTTCCAGAGCTTCATTCTCAACAATCTCAAACCCAACCAAAAGTTTTGTGCATTTTATGGGTGTAACAATGACACAAATTGTATACCTAGGTTAGGCAGTGGGGAAAATTCACTTAGAAAATTCGAAAATAACATCAAGACATAATATGTCAAGATGTCAGTACTATGTGTACATTTTGATAGCAAATGGTTTTAATGTACGAGAAGGCATTATGGAGTATTGCTGCAAATGCACTTTAGGCCGTCGCACTGTGGCTCTAGCGGTATTTTTAGTTGACGTGATTGTGCCAGATTGAATAAAAAAAGCTTGTAATAATAATGAATCAAATCCTATTTTTAATTTAATTTCATTGTCTTCCCCAAAAACATGTAGGTAGGCAGCTCTTTTCGTTATCTATTTATGTTTACGTCGTGATGGCCCAGAGATTAACACCTCACCTCTCATGCACGAGGCTGAGTTCAATCCGGGCAAGTACCGATGTGTACCAATGTATACCGTCTTGACCAAACGTTGTGATTAATGCTCATGTCTTCTCTTATGAGAAGAGGTCTGCCTAGCAGTGTGACAGTAATAGGCTGGTATTATTATTAACTCTTTCCCTTGTCTGTCTGACTTATAGTTCGTTGGCTAAAAGCAACGTCTGTCACGCCGATTGTTGTAATCTGGTCCACTTTGACGACAGATTTTGACCGATACTTCAATGAACTGTACGTAAATTGCTTTATTTGCACAAAGTGTAGTGTAGAAAACAAGGATGGCATAACATCACACGTGAAATGACATAGCATCGGCGGGATATTACGATTGATGATGCTATTACATTGAAGAAGGATTTATTTTTGAGTGATTGTAACTTGTAACTCTCTCAGGGATTAAGAAATAATTTGATTTTAATTGGTATCGTATAGTTCTGAGGTTTTAAGAGCAGTCAACTTTCATCTGACAGCTGTTTAACCTCAAAAACTTATTTGCATAATAGCATTTTTCTCTGGCCTCTAAATAAAAAGATGATAAGATATTATGTTATTATAAACAATAATTGTTTTTATACAACACTAGTTTTGAGTAGACGCGACCTGTAAAGAGAATCAAGTGACAGGTCAATCAATGTATGGAAAGTGGGCATGATTCTTTAGTAGTAAGGTGAAAAAGTTACATGAGTCTGTCAAAATACCACACAAAATAATTGTATAATTTCTTACTGTAGCAATCAATTTCTTTTCATTCATTTCTGGTAGGTAATAGATTCTTAGAAATAACTGAAGAATTTCGTACAATGGGTATTTATTGAATGTTGGCCAACATAACCAACTAGGCCGATTAAAGTCCAAAGCTCTCCAAGACAAAGGATTTTTTTAATTTGCGGTACCATCCTAAAAAAACTATATTATGAAGTAAAAAAAAGTTCTAAAACATTAATTAAATTAAGTAGGTATTTGCTTTACGACCTGCAACTGTCTTCCTAGGTAGCGATTGATCGCGCTACAGGTATCTTAGACAATTAGGTACCTGACACCACTGATCAATTGACATACTTTTTATATGAGCTGCAAAAACGTGATTCCCCATAGATTTTGCATGACAACAGTAAAATGTGAGGTCACTTTTTTCCAAACTCAATTGACTAAATAATTATTAATTTCAAAGCAACTAAAAATCTAATTTTACATTTAGTTGAAGTTCAATCGTGTGTTCAGGGTTATCATGAAGTGTTTTTAAGGCTCCGTACAAAAAAAAATGGAACCCTTATAGGATCACTTGTGCGTCTGTCTGTCCGTCCGTCTGTCACAGCCAATTTGCTCTGAATCTACTGGACCAAAACAGGTGAAATTTGGTAGGATGGTGTAATCCTATGCCCCAAATACAGATTTGCAAAGTAAATAAATATTATCTTAAAATAAAGGTCATTTTCGGGGGACAAATTTGGAATATAAAAAAAAAGTTTTGCAAACCTTACTGTATATCAAATGAAAGGGCTTATTGTGAGAATCCCAAATATATTTTTGTTATTGTTGTAAAATAATTAGTTTTGATTTTATTAATGAAAGAAGATGAAAATTGACCTTTCCGCCTCCCCTTGATCTCCAAAACTACTGAGCCTAAAATTTTGAAAAAAAAAATACAAAATATAGTTCTTTGCTTGTGGATTACAGGAAAACCATTAAGAATTCTTTCAATTGAAAATAAAGATTGAATAAAAACATTTGACTTTGTCATTGTACGGAACCCTCTCAACTCACACTTGGCTGGTTTTTTTTCAAATTGTGACTTGGAATTATTGGTGTCAATTATCCCTACTCCATCATCGGACGAGCTAAGATACGGCGAAGTATATTTGAATTGAAGTGTATTTGAAAACGATATACTTGAAGTTCCACGCTCTCGAACCAAGCGCTTTGATTCCACATTTATTGTGCGAACTGCCAGACTATGGAATTCACAGCCCGCCACTGTTCCCCGATAAATGAATCTGGGTATCTTTAAGGCACGAGTGGACCGGTTTATCTTAGGCAAGTGTGCTCCTTGTGCCGCATCATCACTTAAGATCAGGTGAGTTGCGGCCAAACGCAAGCCTATTAGAATATATGAAAAAAAAAACAATTAAAGGAGATCAAGGTACATGCATAGTAGCATTGTTTCAGCAAACAATGAACAGACTAAAAGCAAACCACCACAATCGGCCGCTGCAAGCAATAAACATCGTAATCTAAATCTTCCAATTATTACGGAGCAGTAAACTCACAACATGTTTAGACGTCGCACAATTTAATGGCATCACTTCGTTGCCATCTTTGTGACGTAAACCGTCAAAATGTGTTGCTTGAGGCTGTCGGAGTTATTGCGGATAATATTTCTCTTCATACTATAATAATATATTGTCTTATCTGATCGAGTGAGTTTTTCGGTGATATCATGGACTCACTGTGTTTTTTTTTGGATCATACATGTTTTACGACTGTCACTGGAAAGGGTCAGCTCTGTAGAGTTATCCTGTTAAAAGGAGAATGGTAATTTTCGTGTAAATTAGGATTCGCTATTAGGAGCATCGTGATTCTGTAAATATCTTCTTCGGAGTATTACGGTGAAGTGAGCTTGAACATTAGCTGTCAAACCTTATCATTATTGGGATAACAGCTTATTTCAAGCTTTCTTTACTTGTACCTAGGGATATTTTTTTCAGGACTTTAATTAAGAGCCTCAATTTTTTAAATATTTATTTGTATTATTTATTAAGACTATTATGTGTAACTGCTTTTGAGTAGAGCCATATGCGAACTAGGCTGAGACCTAGTAAAGAAACTGAAATAAGTACATCGGCATCTACTGGACACCCTCCTTTTCGATGGATTTTTTATCCATGAGGGGTACCCGTAGCCGTGTGCTAGCCGTGTAGTAGCCATTAGCCATATAGGACCGGCCGCGATTAGCAATACCCCATAAAAACGAAGAAGAAAAAGGCGAGGAAAGGGGAGGTCGTAGAAGGTGACAGAGGCATATGCCTCTGTCGCAATCGACCGAGTCGGTCAATATTGACCAGAGGATGGGCAGGAGTACTTTAGCACCTATTGAAATTGCCTACATGCATCGGCCTCCCCATGGGGGCGACCTGTTTGAAGCAGTGGCCGTCCAAATGTTGACATGATGAGGGATACCTAGTTGATGACGTTGTAGGCACTTCCAGAAAACTTTCGGCAGTCAGCCCCGTAGCCTAGTTCACTTCCCAGGTCTAATAAAGCATTGTTGGGTTTCTCAGTAGTAGTTGGAATTTGGAAGTTGCTGGAGTTACATCCCCGTGTTTTGGTAAGCACGTAAAGCCGTTGCTCCTGCGCCTGCGCTCCACAGTCTCTCTCATAGTGCCTTCGAATTATGAGAGAGAAAAAAAAGTTTCCCTGTGTTGGTGCACTTACTTAGAATATCTCCAGCCAATCGTCTGTATAACTAGGAACCGTGAAGTTAGTGATTTGTGAGTTAAATATCACACCCACGGATCACTTTCAATAGTGCAATTCTTTGATACATATCATCTTCTAGCATATTCTACCAAAAGACTCCTCATTTCAAGGTTACTGTTGTCAAGTTACATCCCTTGATTGCCTAACAATTAATCTTGAAACTTAGTCGATTCGCTATTTCCTTGAATCGAATCGAACCTTTAATAGTTGACCTCAATTGTTTTATTAGTTTATGTAACCTTTATTAGATAAACTTTGTGATCGTTTGTCTACCTTTAGGGGTTATTCGATTTAGTAAATCGTTTAATTATGCTTGGTTTTATATGGGAAACTTCAAAGATTTAATCTGTAGATGTGGTTCCTGTATATGTAATGCGAGAAGTGCAATACTAAAAACCAGTGAAGTCACACATCTTGTTTAATTAAAATTGACGCCTTAAAATAGTAAAAAATGACTTTCAATTCGCAAGTTGGTTGCAATACAAAACAAAAAGCAAAACCAAAGCCAGTTTTTGTCAAAAACTTTTTTTTCGCTTTTAGTGCCTACTTCTTAACAAAGAAATTAATTACGAAAAGGTGACACCAAAAAAATTCAGTCGTCTCTTAATTTTCTACCCTTAGGAATATTTTCATGATGAATTTATATGGGACCAAATTTGAGGTATACACTATCAATTAAAAAAAGAATCATCTATATTGGACTACACTGAAAAAAGTTATGCGTGGTCAAACATAAATAAAATTAATAAAAAATGTTGTTTATAGAATTTAAACTACTGGGCCAAACTATGTTAAATTTATATGGGACCAAATGGCAACTATTCCGCATAAAACTAAAGAAGAATCACGTAAATTGGTTCATACATCTCAGCGTAATCGGTGTATATACATAAAAAAAAACCAATCGAATTAATAACCGCCTCCTTTTTGAAGTCAGTTAAAAACAAATGAAACAAGCGAAACAAATCTTGAACATCGTTTACATTACGACAAGCCATTTATGACTATTGAAATCTTTCTGAAATTTGGATCAATTTGGCTACCTTTACAAAAATATTTACATAAAAAAATAATGCAACGGCAAAAAAAATCTGTCAGTAGGTATGCTCATGATCACTACTTTCTGAGACGGTCAACCATCGGTGAAATACCATAAAAACTCGATATCCGTGAAGCAAAAAATAAAAAAAATCCATGAACATAGTTCCGCTAAAACAAGCTAATTCGCAAACTCTCAATAGTTAAACCAGCTTGACTTCAAACTAGGTTACTATAGGTACAGCAGTGACATATCAAAGTGTATGTAAAACTTATTCTCAGAGTACATTTAAAATTATTAAGCATTTGATATTCTAATACACCTTTTTTCTTCATTTTGACGCAATGTTCTTGAAACTTAATAATATAAATTGCTTAATTGCTTAATAGTTAAATTTTTTGCTCGTTATTAATAAAAAGGTTAATATGATGAATTTTCACACCATGAGGAATGGTAGAATTTAATTGGGCCACGATAGTCTTAAGATCTTCATTTGTAGGATACATTCTAGCAAATAAATGAATTTCAATGTTAGCGTTAAATATCAAAGTCATGACAATTACTTAAAAACTTTGAAGATTTTTGACGTATGCTGATTTGTTAATAAACTCAATATATCGTGCCCAATATCAAGCTGCACATTTATTTTACTACTCCAACAAAGGTTTTTTTCCAAAAAAACACAAACCTTTTTTCCCCTTATCCAATATTTTCCACTCAGACATATTGAAAAACAATTTCACACATCGCGTCGATCACTCGTACAAATCCGTCAAAGAGTAGCGTTGAAGCGAAACCGGAAGCAAGATAGCGGCCATGTTGTCTCTCGCCGGATGTGACGTGCCATTTGTAATGCGACCATGTGGATGGGGATATTGCAACACACTTCAGTGGCTGGGAAACCGATACCTACTGAGATTGGTCGGTATATGTGCTGTTATAAAATTTTCTGGTGTAAAGAAACCTTATAGAATATGCTTAAGTATTATATTAGTATATTAATTAACGAAAGGGATTCCCTTTAACCAGTATTATTACATCGCCTATAGATACTAAAAAATATATTCCCATGAAATATAATAAGTTTTTATTTTTTAAATGTCATACAAATCGGTTACGTAAAAGAAACACTCTGTACATTTTTGTTTCGTTTTTATAATATTTTTTTTTATACTGATAAGTAAGATTAGCGAGTTTAAAGGAACGCCCTCTGTTATTTGACTTACTGTATCATGATAGTTATAGAAAAAAGGTGTTTAGCATACTGTAAAAATGGGTAGGTATATATTTGAATGTCGAAAATTAAAATATCTACGGGTAAAATGTCAACGTTCAAAATACCGGAAATTTTAATAATATCGATTGTATCGTAATATCGAAAATTGTTTTACTAAGCCTCAATTGTCTAACATTGAAATGCCGAGTGATAAAAATATCTAATGATTCAAAATATCGATAGTCATTTATACCTAAGTTCAAAATGTCAATGTTTACTACACTTTAGTTCACTACCTACAGTACATTTACGGTTAAATACCTACAAGTTGAAACATCGAAAATTTTTGAAATAAGAAAAATGGTTTGCAGGCCCACCATACCACTGGCCATACACCTGGTGATACGGTGGGTCTAAAACTATACCATTAAGAAAATCGTTTGAGCTAGGTTTTTTTTTCTTTTTTATTTAGCCGTTGCTGTCCCACTCCTGGGCAAAAGCCTCCCCCCATTCCCTCCATTTCTCTCGATGTTGTGCCTCATCCCGCCAATTCGCGAGGAAGCCATCCAAGGCGTCCCGCCATCTTCTCCTTGGTCTACCGCGACCCCGCCTGACTGTGTCATGGCTCCAGTCTTATGATATGCGGGCCCACAGCTTAGCCGGCATCCGGCAGACATGCCCCGCCCAGTCCCATTTCAGTTTAGCGGCTAGGTTAGGTTATATTTGTGTTGTTATGTTTGTGAGGATGGATGGATGTTTGTTATACGCTTAAACGGCGGAACGTAATAAGTTGAAATTTGACGCACATGTAGATTATTGATTTTTGTGTTTCCGTCATCTCAACCTTACACGCCCATTATGCCTATGTTAAGTTATCATTATCTGTTGTATTTCCATGGAATCATTAATTTAGGACTTTGGAAATTTTGATAAGAAATGTAACCATTGCCTATATTTATATGGTTGACTTGTTTACAAACCTATTCAAAAGGAGTATGTATAAAAAGTTACTGTAAGAACTTTTCCGATCACATCGAACGTTGCCGTACAGCCGTAGTTAATGGAAGCCAATTTTAAACTTTCCATTTAGTTCCGTAACTGTTTTTTAGAAAAGGAAAACAAACTCAGTTAACTTGTGCATTTATCGGTGCACCGGCACCGGTTCAGTTTAGTTTTGTTTGCAATTTGTTAAACGTTAAAAATAAATAGTTTTAAAGCCCTCAATTAAAGATTTAACGTGTAACAAGTTGCTTATTTAAATTATTTGAATCATCAAAATTATGAAATAAGATAAACTGATGAATAGGTTTAGTTTTGACGACACGGTTGGCGCAGTGGTTGAGCGATCGATTGCTGCGCTGTGTGTCGCGGGTTCGATTCCCGCACGGAACAAATATTTCTAGGGCCTACAGATGGTTGTTCCGGGTCTGGCTGTTTGTGTATGTGAGTTTATATGTTTGTAAACGCACCCACGACACAGGAGAAATTCCTAGTGTGGGGCAATATTTAAAAAAAAAAAGTTGTGCTAGAACCAAGGAATAAAAAAACAGGTGGAAATGCGCAGTATTGGTTGTGTCACGATTATGCAGAACAATATGTAAAATAATAAAAAACTTCGTCCGATGAAATAAGTCTTAATTTTGTTTGAACAACGAACGAACGACCGAAAATGAGCTTTTCGTCAAAGTTGAAGTTGTAGCGAAAACAAAATTAAGACTGTGTTAGTTTTTCTATTCCGTGGTCAGAACGAACCAATCGAAGTAACAATTTCTCTAATTGTTGGAAGCAATTGATTTTAGAATTTTAATTTTTGATTTTAGAATTTTAATTTTTGATTTTAGAATTTTAATTCTATGCTCAAGTTTTAAATATACACATTTGGCACATTGAATTATTTAGTTTGAAGATATACATTTTATTGAGAGGTGGTGGGATAGCAACACTATGCTTGTGCCAGATTTGTGTAAAGAGCTTTGCACTTTCAAATCAGTAGTAATATAATCAAATTATTCAAATAAAATGAAGTCAGTTCGTCAAATCATTAAAAATAGATACCATCCACTCTTGATAATAATCAAAAATACTCTCTTTTGATAATAATCAAAAGAGAGTATTTCTGGATAATAATCCAGAACAATTATTTGATTATTATGATATGACGATCTGACTTCATTTTATATAAATAATTGATAAGCTGATTAGTGATTGAAGTTATAATGAAAATAATAGTCTCCTGATTTTACCAAGACTTTTTTTCTACCATCATCTGCCTATACCTGGTATCGGACCATTGCAGTGTGAACCTCCTCGAATTCCCTGGTTTGCCAATATTAGAATCAATAGAAAAAATGTTGTTACTGCACATAGGTTTAGGTTAGACACATTCCGTTCAACAAGTTTGGGTTTTTAATGAAAAAAATAAATAGTCCTAATTGTGAGGTATGCGGTGTGTTGTTGAAGATGTCCACCATTTGTTGGTGGAATGTGTCCGGTACAAAAGAGAGAGAGAAATACTAATGTCTGAGTTACATATTAATAGTTTAGAGTTAGGTGCCTTTCACACCATTCTTGCGAAACCTTACAGCGATAATGCTATCAAAATGTATGATTTTGTAAATAATTTAAGTAGAGCGTAGTATTTCTCTCATATTAGGCTACGATGAGTCTGGCATAGTCTAATAAGATTAAATGGCTCTAAATAAAAATAAAAAAATAAAGAGAGAAAAAAACTGCCTAGATACAATATAGCCTTTTCCCAAATACATTGGGGTCAGCTTCCGATTTAACCAGATGCAGCTGAATACCAGTGCTTTTTGGGACCAGCGTTGAAGTTGTTCCTGACTAGAAGTACGGATACCATCTAACTACATATTACTAGAAGCATCCTCTAGATTTCTGCCATGCTGAAATGGCGTGTAGTGCATCTCGAACCTTGGGCGAAAACTCTCTTTTATTGGATTTATTCCTGGATAGCAGTTTTTTTGTACTTTATTAGTAAAAACGAGAATCTTAATAATTAATTACGATCCAGCCTAAAAGACTAATAAGCAATTTAAAGTAAACTTAATATGTTCCGTTCACTACTCATTCAAGTGTTATATGTATAGCACAACATTGTTCCTATTTTTCATTCACTTTGTACACTACTTTAATTCATAAGGTTTAGTTCTTTTCAGCCTATGCACTAAGTCTGTGTTGTATATTGATAGCAGTGATAGTAAAACTGGGTGTACCTCGATGTTAGGTGCTCAAAACCTCTATTAGCCCCAATATCGGATATTGCCCTCATAGATACTCGACCAGTCTGATCTTTGCCTAAAACCACGCGAAACACGGGTTTTCTAATAGAACGATTATAGTAGGATCTATCCTAACCCGTGTTTTCACGTTGGTCCCAAAAAACACTGGTATTCAGCTGCATCTGGTTAAATTAGAGGCCGACCCCAATGTAGTTGGGAAAAAGCTATATGTATAGGCAGATGATGGTAGAAAAAAAGTGTTGGTAAAATCAGGAAACTATTTCATTATAAATTCGATCACTAATCAGCTTACCAATTATTCAAATAAAATTAACTCTGTTATCTATGTAAATAAAAAGAAAAGTCCTGACTGACTGACTGACTGACTGATTGACTGACTGACTGACTGACTGACTCATCAACGCCCAGACCAAACCCTTGGACCTAGAAAGCTAAAATTTTGCACAGAGTTTCCCTTTATAATGTAGACAAGGAATAAGGAAGGATTTTTCGAAATTCAACCCCTAAGGGAGTTAAATAGGGGATGAAAGTTTGTATGGAAAATCGTCATTTTTGTAGTTTAAACCATGAAAATTGGTGAAAGCACGTGTTTCAGTGTTTTTGGGAAATCAGGTCCTGAGGGCGTAAAATAGGGGATGAATGTATAAACAGGAAACCCGTTAGTTTTGTAGTTCAAACTATGAAAATTTGTATTTAGCTTTTTGGTGCTGATACATGAAATTATTAATTACCAAATTAATAATTTCATGTATCAGCATTTTTGAAAAATCACCCCAGAAGAGGATAAAAATGTATAGAGGCTAAAATAGCGACGGAAAGGTTGACCTATATCAGGAACATTACATGTATCAGCGTTTTTGAAAAATCATACCAGATGAGGGTGAAATAGGGGATGAAAAATTTGTATAGACGCTAAAACAGAGACTGTAAGGTTGACCTATTATCAGGAACAACCAGGGGCAACTGAGGGCTGACAGTTATGTACACATGAGGCAAACCATGAAAAAATGTATTTAGCCTTTTGGCTTCACAATAATGCTACAGAGTTAATCGAAATTCAATGTCAAAAGTCGTATCAATTAATTAGCAGTCAAATTTAGCATTCAAGTAGGTTGTGTTAGTCCACTATGTATACAGTTACTGTTTGTTATCTACCAGTAATCATCCATACTTCCATATCCATACGAATATTAAAAATGTGAAAGTAACTCTGTCTGTTACACTTTCACAATGAAACGACCGAACCGATTTTAATGAAATTTAGGATGAAGATAGCTTGAACTATGGGGAAGGACAAAGGCTACTCTTTAATCCACGACTTCGTCTGCATCGGCTATAACCGACATTCACGCGGACGAAGTCGCGGGCAAAAGCTAGTATCATAATAATCAAATAATCGTTCTGGATAATAATCAAATGAAAGGATTTTTTTTATTATTATCAAGAATATGGTATCTATTTTTAATGATTTGACTTCATTTTATTTGAATAATTGATTATATTTTTACTGATTTGAAAGTGCAAAGCACTTTACACAAATTTAGCACAAGCGTAGTGTTGCTATCCCACAATCTCTCAATAAAATGTATAACTTCAAACTAAGTAATTCAATGCGACAAATATGTATATATTTAAAACTTGTGCTTAGAATTAAAATTCTGAAATTAAAAACTAAAATTCTAAAATCAATTGTTTCCAAAAATTTGAGATATTCTAGAAGGATATTTACAAGTTCGGAACGAGGTTAAACCTAGTCTAAGTTTAACTTGAAAATATCCTTCTAGAATTTCTTATCATATCCTTCTCCAAACAGTAGGTGTTTGGAGAAAGATGTTTCGAATTTGAGACTGTATGACAATATTGTTACCTGAAATTGGATTTATGTCTACGAAACCGCAGTACCTACATAAAATATCTTCCACTTTTCGAAGGAATTGTAATAGATTTTTGATGTAAATTGAACTGTTTTTGCTGGACATTTCTTATACTACATTATACTTTAATGCTATATAAGCAGAACTTGTAAACAATAAAAAAAGACAATAACAACCTTCTTGGAAGTTATATGTTTGAGCCGTTTGGAATTGAAACACTAGTGCCATGGGGCCCGAGTGCTCACTTTGTTTCTAGGGACATCACTAAGTGGCTGGTTGACTCTTCATGTGATCAGAGGGTAAGCCTATTCTGGGGCAAAAAATTAGCATTGCCATACAATGTTTTAATGGTGCTAGCCTTTTAAGCATTTGTCCCACTGAAAGCGTTATGGATGAGTTTTTTGATGCCATATGAGCACGAGGCGTAAGAGTTCCGCCAATACCAAATATATATTTTTGTCCTTAATCTATGCGGTTCCACTGTTGGGCAATTACCTAGTCTGTCCTTTCAGGAACTTTGGTTCCGCGCAACCTCAAACCAGACTTCGTGATACGCGGAACAACTATTATGTAGAAATGGGGGGCCATGCCATTTGTTTTGGCGGAACTCTTACGTCTCGTGCTGGACATAGGTCTCCCCCAAGGAGGAGTTCAGCTGTAATCGCCATGCTTGGCTGATGCATGTTGGCGATCGCAGTAGGCGTTTTGGTATCTAGAAGGACGCTGCTGCCTATCCTCTGGTCAATATCCCTCTGTCGCCTTCTAAGACACCCACGGGTAGAAATAGGTGGGCTTATTTACTGCTGCAACATTTTAGGTCATCACAATACTGTGATGACCTAAAATGTGAATTTTTATATTCATTGATAGTAAAAGCTTTTAACATAAAGTTTCAATAGCACTTAGTACGTAACGACATTGTAACACCCACTTCGTTACAAATTAAAAACATTTGCACAAACAATGAGACGTAAACTTTAGGGCACATTGAAATGGTTTCTATGGAAGTACAGTTGACTAAAGAGCTAGGTAAATAAGATAAGATTATGTGGTTTGTCCAAACATAAGAGAATATACATGCGTATAATAATCGGCAAGCAAGATGTTAAAAAAAATACAAGAGATATCATCATCATGTTCTCCGTCGAGAATGGCATGCAAACGGGAACACCCAAATATTCCGAAATATTTTATTCCGAATTTCGATATTCCGATTTTCAAAAGTCCGAATTTTATAATACCTAAAAATTATAATCTCTATTATTTAAAATCACGAAAGTTATTTTACCGAATGTCGTAAATCCGATTTGTTTGTTTTCCGATTTTCATATGTTCGAAGAATCAAATGCTCGATGAGTTCTCGGTACGAAAAACGAAATTCAGAATTTCAAAATTCCGAATAAACTGTTAAAATTAGGATTCTGATTCAATTCAGCTACGCATATATATTCAAAATGGTGTCCCCTTGTTTCGCAGACAGAAATTTCATAGAATTTCGTTTCCCAGAAAATGTTTCATATAATATTTGGTTCTTGTATTTTTATTTCGACTATTATTGTTTCAAAGACTATTTACTTGAATGAAACATATTTCACAGAATTTTTAATCAAATTTTTTTGTTTAACAAACTTATCAAACAGTAGAATTACTTTTCGGCCAGTAAGCCGAAGCTGCGGTGGTGAGCGTGAATACCATCTGCGACGATAAGCTCGCGTGGTACCGCCGGAGCCCCGCAACGCCGTAGCCGTGACAGAAACCATGCCTGCTGCATGTTGCATGTTCGCTTGCATGCTCGCTTGCATGATGCATGCTTGCTTGCTTGCATGCTGCATGCTTGCTTGCACGCTGCATGCTTGCTTGCACGATAAACGATTGCACGATATCGATAAAGATAATCGGAATTTTAATAATCGGAATTTTAATAATCGGAATTCGTATTTTTGATGTTCGGAATTTTCATTATGTCGGACTTTTTGTTATTCGATCTTTTGAAACTCGGTATTTTGAGAATAGTAATTATAAACGTTCGGAATTTTAAAATTTTAGTATTATAAAAATAGGATGAATGATAAATCGGAGTTGCCATATTAGGAATTTTGAACTATTCGGAATTATGAAAATAGGTATTTTGAAATTCGTATTTCTGACTTTCGGAATAAAGTTTTTCGTATTTATGTAGTGTACCCCATGCAAACATTAGCAAATGAATTAGAAATTCTCGTCTGTCTCAGAGAGATTATTTAAAATTCCTTTTTGAACCACCTACCGTACTGATCGATTGGTTAAGGTTAAACTACGCTTGCCGCGGTCGGTCTGTGGGTGGGTGACCATCCATTTTATACCAAGTTTCCTCCGTGCCTCTAAAAGCACGTAATGTCGTTGGTCCCGGGTGTCATTCGTAGATCTTTGGCAGTTGTTATGGGTAGTCACAAGCCAGAAAGTCTGACAACCAGTCCAGTCAAGCGATATCGTGTTGTGTGACTTATGTCTTGTGACTACACGCACACACACCCTACACTTACTCACCACACATACACATACCTCACATTAACTCGCTACACACACACTCACTCACTTCACACACACTGACACCCTAAATTTTAACACCTCATTATACAGGTCATTTTAATTTATTTTTTATCTTTTTTATTATTATTATTTTACTTTTCTTCCCTAAATTAGATTCTGTTTTTATTTTTATGCTCGCCACCATTTCTTATTACTGAAACGTCCCGAGTTATTAAAATTATAGTTATCATTGTTTACGAAGAATCACTGACTTCTAAGTCACAGGCACATACACCTAGTTTAGGAGTCAGAGTATTCAATTTATTGTAACCTAGTAATAAGCCTTATTATAATGTTAATAGGTTGATAAGCACTGAGTGTGATGGCTTTTTGGTGAAAATAAAGAATTTATTATTTATTGCCTAGTTACTGGATTGTGGGGGTCCTATAGGCAGTCGCTCCATATAAAACACTGGTATTTAGCTGCTACCGGTTAGACTGGAAGCCGACACCAATATAATTGGGAAAAGGCTAGGCAGATGATGATACTTACCTCTTTCGTTGACTGTACTATCACAAAAACATTCGTCTGAAAGCAAACAGCGAAATTCTGAACGTGACTCATTACAAAGAGTCAACTTTTAATTATTATTCGAACCGTAATTACAATTTCATAATTCGGAGTGAGCCCTGACGCCTATGAGCCTGAGGCGAACCGCCGTGGAGGACTTTATACAATTAAAATGTTATAAAAATGCTTTACATATGAACTTGTTTATTTTTTTATTACGGTACTTTTGTTTTACTTGCGATAACATTATTGTGATACAAAATGACCCGGCAAAAGTTGTTAAGCAATGTAAATTAAAAAAAAATTGCGTACGATCTATTCTCAGACCTATATATATAATTTATATACACAAAAAAAAAAACATAAAAATCGGTCAAGCTGTTTCGGAGGATTTAGATAAACACAATTACACGAGATTTTTATATATTAGAAGATTAACTTAAGATTAAGATTAATAACTCCTATTTAACTTCCCTTAATGCTTATAATAAAAACGATAGGGTATTTTACCAAAAAAAACTAAATAGTCCGTCAGTTAGATTATCGAAAAATATTGGATCCGTATTTTTTGTTTTATCAAATCAATAAAAACTGACGAAGTTATATCGCATCAAAGATCATGAGTAGGGGTTTGTGAAGTCAGTTTGCCAGTAAAGTGTACTGACATCACTATGTCAGTACACTTTACTGGCAAACTGACTTCACGATAAGTGCATCGAAAACTCGTGTGATATCACTATATCACACGAGTTTTCGATGCACTTATCGTCTTCATTTTTTGTTTACGTGAAAAAAGAAAAAACACGTGTCCAATATTGTTCGGGGTTGAGGTGAGTTAAAGATAAACTAGGGTTGAAGATTATAAAGATAACTATATTTCAGTGACAAATGGGAAAAACGATTATAACTAATGAGGTGAATAAGATGAGATTGAGTCGCGCCCGATATGCTATCCGATCACGTACTGACTGTTTTACTTAGGTAATTAATAAATATACAATGCATAGAGCGCGGTGTCGCAATTACGCTGACAAGTTTATAATTGTTCGGTGATTGACCCGAACATGCTCCCGAGGGAGAAAAAGATGAGGTTAGTAAGTAGGTATAGTTAGATGGGTAATGAAATTAATATTAACAAGGTGAAAACAATGTTCAAGTAATACTAAAACAGTAATGTAGGGTTAGTTATGTTAAAGATGAGGTGAAAGTAACATTACAAATTAGATTAACAGTGTAAATCAGGAAGAGAAAACACGCGAAAGATCGGTGAAGAACCTCTATCTTCCTTTGTTTGTAAACACTCACTAGATAGCGCTAGTCGCTTAGGATCACTTTTCACTGATTTACTACTAGATTGCCCATTTTCCCTAACTTCACTACACTCAATCACAACACTTTCTGGAACGTCGTGTGTAGATGGCAACGCAGTCGCCGTCGCCGCAGAGGCTGTCGTCCGCTGTGCTGTAGGAGTTGAACGGTTTCCTTTACGTTGTGTTCGTCGCCAACATTTAAAACAGTAAGCTGCCCCCAATAACAAGATTCCCGATAGGGTGAGATATATAGCAACATACTGATGGACATCGTGGTAGGAGATATTGGTGCTCAACGGTTCACTCTGCTTCATGATCTCAAGACTTCTCTTAATAGCTTCAAATTGCCTAAGGTTGTCTGAGTTATTGGGATTAAGATCATATGAGATTTCTGGCATGGTGATATTAATTATGTGATTAATTGGTGACATTTCTGGCGAGATAATCTTTGTCGTCGTGCTAACTTTACTAAACGGGAAAAACGATTAAAACTAATGAGGTGAATAAGATGAGATTGAGTCGCGCCCGATATGCTATCCGATCACGTACTGACTGTTTTACTTAGGTAATTAATAAATATACAATGCATAGAGCGCGGTGTCGCAATTACGCTGACAAGTTTATAATTGTTCGGTGATTGACCCGAACAAATATTTTTTGGAAATCTATCTGACGGATTAATTAGATTTTTTTGGTGAAGTACCCTATTGTTTTATTATAAGCATTAAGGGAAGTTAAATAGGAGTTATTAATTTTAAGTTAATCTTCTAAAATCGGTCGAATTTCGGTCATGGTGGCCCAATGAAATGGTCAAGTACGCAGGAGTTATTATATTGCACAAGTGTATGCGCACCTATGGGTGCACTCCCTCTTTCCTCACGCTCATAGTTCGATGAAACGGCAATCCTACACGACCGGGGAGAGACCAGATGCAGAACCAACGACTTAACGTACTTTCCGAGGCACGGGAGTGTTACACCACCAACAACCAAACTCTGGGCTGCTTCTGAGAATTTCTTAATGGAAAACCCAGTAACACTATGCCCGACCAGGGAATCGAACCTAGAACCTCACTTTTAGCAGCCGCGCTTGAGATCTAACGAGGCAATCTTTACTTTACTATCTATGAAGTTGTAGAGTTTGTATGTTTATTTTTTGTCTGTAGGTCAATTCAGTAAAATTCAAACAACAACTCGCATCTCACATCGCTACTCACTCTCACTTCGCATAAGGTTTAAAATGACCTTGATATATTTGACACTTTAAACGTCGAAGTGACGGGGAAATTATCTTACAGAATGCCACTTCTTACGTCATCTCATACTCTATCTGTCAAAATCTCCCTGTCAATTTAGTTCAACTCGCTGACACGCTAAATTCGAATTATCAACCGGGTTTTTAGAATGCCAATCAAGAAACATATAGCGAATTCTGATTCGAAGTTTAGAATGAGGTCTTACAGAACCACACCCCTGGTCGCTCTAATCCACAACTACTGGTTCAATTCTGAGTATTTTTTCGCTAGTAATAAGTTACGTTATCCCTGAATCTCTCTCTCTGGTCGGTCCCTCATATCTTAGGATCGTGGTGAGTATTAGAGGTCCACCTGGAGCATTATGATCTGTCTCCACCGGTTTCTGTCCTGTGCGTCACTTACAACCGTGTATAATTTGGATGACTAGTCTTTAATTTCGTCGGTCCATCTCGTTGGTGAAGGACCGCGCGATCTTTTGCTTTCGGTATTCCCAACCACAATAAGTTTTTCAAAACTTTCGTCGCCTCTGCGCACTGTGTGGCCGAAATACAAAATAAAAAAGTTACTGTAGGTATCTAGGTATGCAGTTTGGTACTACGATTCCGTATCCTATTGTAGACTTGGGTTTCTATTGATGACTATAGATGACTTCCTAGATGAAAATACATAGAAAAAGACACCGATAAATTATATTATTAGTGTAATTATCATTAAGATAGGCTGTTTATTTTGCTTTAAACTATTAAAAAAAAAACTTTATTTTTCTTTATCATAATTTTAGTCATTCTTGAGGTCTAGAAATATAAAATTTTACGCAAGGTAAAAATTGACACAAGATACCTATAAAGGCGGAAAAACTGAAAGACGTTACGAATGCTGGGTCAAACAATGTCCTTTTTTAATGGTGGTCTTGGATCGTAAACATACAGCTGGCCAGAACAGATGACGTTTACCATAAAGTGGAAATAAAAAGACTGGAGCCCAAATATTAAGGCCCGCCTTATGAATTTTACTGTTTTTAAAAAAGTCATTAAAAATATACCGTGAAAATCTACATTTTTTTAATATTGTTCTTTATTTTAATTCCTAAGCTTCCCTTCATTTTTGTTTGTTTTCCTTTTAAATTATGTAATCATAATTTTTTGATGATAGAAACTTTGGTACCTAACAGCAATCCTATGTCGAGTCATGCAGACAAAGATCACAGGTGAGTAAAGTTAACAATAAACACATTATCACCAGCTTTTCAATAATAAAAACTTGAGAGGTGTCAAGGGACACCCGGATGGAACGAAGTTCCTTTCGATTAATTAGTGAAGGAATTGTAATAAAATTTTATTTTTTTGAAGTTATAATAATATTTTTGAGCGAATAAACTTAGGTACTAAACATATCGCCAGTACCTAGTTCAAAGAGTTCGCCGCGCCGCCTTTAAATACATAAACATATTCTACGAAAAGCGAATTCGGACTTTATTTTGTAAACGTAAACGGTTAAAAATTGAAATTTTACCAAACTAGATATGATAAAATTATTCTGAGAAACGTATAGGCTGGTGCCCGACCGGACAATAGGAGCTATGTGCAACCGAATTTCACGGTTAATGTGTAAAAATAAGGTTTTAATTCGCTCCAATATTTTCATAGAAAAGCCGCCATTCAACTAATAATGAACTCTATTTGACAGTTCCAACGATTCAATTTTTCTGTTCGAATTGTCTGCGTTTGTGAAGTAATAAAAATAGCAAAAATAAGGTTTTAATTCGCTCCAATATTTTCATAGAAAAGCCGCCATTCAACTAATAATGAACTCTATTTGGCAGTTCCAACGATTCAATTTAGCTTATTATAGCATGTCGTGACAACTTTTCGTAAGAATTTTTTCCGTCTAGCCCCCTTTCACAACGCGCGATAAGGAACTTCGTTCCAACAAGTTCTTTCGCCCCTCCTATGCCTAAATACTCTAGGTTCATTTTAGTCACACGGATGATGTTGCGTTGTTGTACAAAAAATGTCAAATCATATTGTTATTTCGAAGAAAATTGAGTAAACGCAATGTATATTGTATAAGATAAATCTATCTACGAAACCGTAATTCGGGTGATTAGAATTGATGGACCGTAGGATCAAAAGGCGATTGTATCGTCACAGTACCTATCCGGATATCGATAGATATTGCTCCAGATTGCTCAGTTAATTGCTTCTCTATGTTCGGAGATTGTCCCTCAGCGATTAATTACCCACAGACCGTCGCACTTGGATGTTATTCGGGTCTCTGTTAACAAATTTCGACAATTACTTTTAATTATGATACTAGTGAGCTAAGTATGTCATTACACTCGAGGCATAACATGCTCACATATTTCAGAAAACGTTTTGAACACATTTGTAAAGAAAAAGCATTGATATTTAAATCATTGATAGGAATATGCGCACTGTACTTAATTGTGGTATAATGTAAAAAGCACGTGTGTGTAATACGCTAAATTGTTAACTTAACAGTGGTGGTTGGCAATAAGAGCCAATTTTTCGAGCAAGTGTGTTGAATAAGATTTTCATGTAATTTCTGCTACGAAATACAGACTACACGGTTGCTACGACGTAGCTGACGACGAGATATTGTCATTGCTACGCCAACCGCTACGTAACCCCAGCTACACAATTTAGTATTCTTTTTTTCGTGTAAACGTACAAGATTTTCTACGTATTTTAGGAACAAAATATTCGGTAGACCCTTTAATGAGTCTGAGAATGCCCAAGACCGAGTAATTGGATAATGTTTGTAAGTATCAGTTTTCCACTTTGAAACCCAATGATAAAAAATAATGAATACTGAAATTATGAAAGGTTTATGTGAAAATATACTGCTGCAATAGATGATACGGTTGGTTCAGTTCAGTGTCGCAGGTTTCATTAACACCATCATCATTATGATCACTTCAGGTTACTCGAGGCACACTGTTGGAGGTAAGCGTCCTCCATGACGCCTTAAGTGGAGACCGGAATCGGTAGGTGCAGCGTGGAACGTCCTCCAGCATCCATCATCCATCCAGAAGAAGGTTATAGCTGGTGGTGGCTGTATGTGGAAGGCATGGAAGCTTTGGTCTATTCACGTATTGAACAAATATTTACATGGCCTACAGGTTGCTGTCCAAGTCTATTTATTTGTATTTCTTAGTTTATATGTTTGTAAACATATCCACGACACAGGGGAATGTACTAGTAAGGGGCAAAGTTAAAAAAAAGAAAAAGTTTATCAATACAACAATATTTGTCGCGTCGTCTGTCAATGTTTTTTTTTTACAGCTAGGCGAGATAAAAAGCGTTCGAAGTTTCAACCCCAGTACCCATTTTAGTGCATTTTAACTGTCATTTTGAGACGACAAACGAATACCGATCATGTTGCGTTCCAAAGCACGCATCAAAGACGCGCAACAGTAGAATGCCGTTATTGCGCTCGCGTGACGCGAACTTGACGCGAGCGTGTCTGACAGCGGTAGAGAATACGAAAAGCATTGTTTTTGCTGTCCAAGTCTATTTATTTGTATATCTTAGTTTATTTGTTTGTATACATCGACTGCGGCAACAAACACTATCGAAACTGCAAATCACGTACTTAAAGGAGAGCGTTTCAAAGTTGTAATTTGATGGAGAATAAAATGTAAAATTATGTATTGAATAAATTGTATACAGTTTTGTTATCTTTGACAATAAATTTCATATTTCATATACTTTTCGAAATATTTCACTATCGATTATGTTTTTTGCCTAGAATAGCCAAAATTTCATCGAAAGTGCCAAATTCGATACTGTTCGATCACATGTATATATTATACTAACCCAAAAAAACTTTGAAATTGACAGTTTCGATAGTTACAAAACTGTACATAATTGTCAAAATTACACGAATATTATCGAAAGTCCCACTTTCTATATGTATTAATCATCGCAGTTATCGAACCTACCACTTTCAATTATGTTACTTGCATACCTCGAAGTACGTCTACTTGTCTTAACAATACAGTAAAAGCACTATTATTTTAAGTTAAACAAAACAGTATTATTATAAAAGCACATTAAGTCACATCTCGGCGTACACTAACGGTTCTGGTAGATTCGGGACGCTCGCGCAACACGCTCGCACAGAACATCATTCATTGTAAGTACCACTTCCGAGCATGTTCGTCGCGCAACATGTTCTGTTTCGATTTTGTTCAATTAAAAACTTCTTGGATAATGACTTTTGAATTTTTTTTATTAATGTTTCGGACGTAGTTTTAAATTCTCTTTTCAAATATGTAAAAAAACAAAAATTCGATAGTGTTTGTTGCGGCAGTCGACATATCCACGACACAGGAGAATATACTAGTAAGCAGTGGCGTGCCTAGGAGTCAAAGTTAGGGCAAGCCCGACAGATGTCTGATGTCACATGAATAGGTACCTACTTAGAGATATTTTATTTTTGTGATTTCTTTTTATTGTCTCGCATTATTGATTACGGATGATATTGGACGACACGGTTGGCGCATTGGCTGAGCGATCGACTGCTGCGCAGCGTGTTGCGGGTTCGATTCCCGCCCAGGGTAAACATTTGTGTGATGAGCACTTGTGTTTGCCTTGTGTCTGGGTGTTGTTTATCTATATATGTATGTATTTAAAAAAAAAATTGTATTTGTGTATGTATATCAGCTGTCTGACACCCATAGTACAGGGTCTCCCTAGTTTGGGGTCAGATGGCCGTGTGTGAAAATGTCCCCACATATTATATTATTGATTGCAAGCCTGGCTTTTGGGCTTTAATGGAAGGCACACCACTGCTAGTAAGGGGCAAAGTTAAAAAAAAAGAAAAAGTTTATCAATACAACAATATTTGTCGCGTCGTCTGACCTTACAATATATTTTTTTTTCACAGCTAGGCGAGATAAAAAGCGTTCGAAGTTTCAAGTTACGAAAAAAAAGTAACGACACTTTGCTGTCTTTTTTTCGTCTGTTGGAACTTCCAAGTTTTGTGGTCCGGTAAAAGTAGTGACATTTTAAGCTTACAAACTTAGACATTTATTCTTTACTTAAAGATTTACATATCTTACGCTGATATTTAAGAAAAATCTACTTAGCACATTTTGCACGTTTGCGTTTGCCTAACTCAAATCATTTATTTTAACTAAACTACAAAGTTTGGCCCTCGACTTCGTGGACAAGTACCTATACCATAAAACACAGGCTGTGGCTATCGACAATAGTGGAGCATTCTGTCAATGAAATAATAATAATAATTATTTATTTCAGATCATAGATTCATATAGTGTTAGTGTGTGTTGTTGTTGTGTGTGTGTGTGTGTGTGTGTGTTGTGTGTTGCGTTAGTGTTAACCTAATGTTAGTAAATAATAATTTAATAATAATATAATTAAAATTAAATTATTTGTGGACATGTACATCTGTGCGCATATGTCTACCCGCCCAGTGCTTTATAAATGGCCCATCAATTTTGTCTGCCAGTGTAGCTAGAATATTGTTAGGACTACCCATGAATCGCCGCAGCATAGGTGCATGTCACTTGCGTATGACAGCATAAAAGTCGTCTATTTGCGATTCAGCGAACATTCCTGATGCGCTGCAAAACCGAGGCAGTTCCAACAACATCCTCAGCGCAATATAAAATTGAACACGCAGAACGTTGTAAGTCTTCTACCTCACCCACAGGCAGTATTTCTAGATATTACCTTTTACAAACAAAAAAAAGTTTACTTCAGTGTAGTATTAGTCATCTGTACAGCCTTTTCCCAACTATGTTGGGGTGGGATTCCAGGGGGTCAAGTCTGCTATTTTTATTATTTCGTCATTCCAACACGATCCCATTGTCATTTTGCTAAAAGTTCGTAATCTGCGAAATTCATAATGGTCCATCATTGGTCGGTCGAATTAAAAGCAATGACTGCGCAATGACGTTCTAATGGTAGGTCACTGATCAAAGGAACCTTCAAAATTTTAGCAGATTACTGCCTAAGTCATTCATTCAGTTGTCATTTTGTACGAGATTACCATTCTATATCATTTCTTTCAATGGCGTGTCAGTGGTTGACCATTGGAAAGTCATAATGTAGCCATTATATTAGTAGATTACCAAACATGTCAAAATCAACAATTATGAAATCAATGATAGACCATTCTGACACTATTGTAATAGCAGACTTGAGGCCCTGACCAGATGCAGTCGAATACCAGTGTTATATATAGAAGGATTTACAAGTATCGTTTCACATCTGACCTCTACAAACCAGTTGCTTCGTAACACGATACCCCTTGGTAAGACTGGTTGTCAGACTTTCTGGAATCTCACCACCCCTGACAACTGACAAAGATTTAAGAATGAGACCACCAGGACCTTTACGTGGTTTCCGAGGCACTCTTTATAATTATTATTATAGATAATTATAGTCTCATATACTTACACCTACAATGTATTTAATCAGCTCTTCTGTGCACGGTGTGACCAGAAGGCTAATGACGTAATTTTATGACGCGCCGATGAAGTTGTAGTGCAGTTGCAGTTAAGTTCAAGTTTGAGTGATAAACGGTATTCTTGTAATCTTTGAACTGCGCGTAAGCTGCGCGTGAACTGCACGTCAACTGTACGACAACCAAACTCTTCCAAACTTACTTATGGTGTAGCCACATGAGAGAAAAGATATTACTCACTAAATAATTGAATAGAATCGATTACATTTCAATGATTATGACGTTATTAAAATAATACCCAAGTACAGATTTTAGTGCATTTTAACTGTCATTTAGAGACGACAAACGAATACAGATCATGTTGTGTTCCAAAGCACGCATCAAAGACGCGCAACAGTAGAATGCCGTTACTGCGCTCGCGTGACGCGAACTTGACGCGAGCGTGTCTGACAGCTGCGGTAGAGAATACGAAAAGCATTTTTTTGATCGAAACTTAACTGTAACTGCCCTAATGCCCTGCTAATTAGCCCACAGACCTTCAAAACGTAGTTTGGGTTTTCTAGCTATCTAAGGGCTTACGACAGGAAAGAAACCTAACCTTCAGGGTCGCTGTCATCGCATACGGTCAAGAGGACTATATAGATCACTAACTTTTGCCCGCGAATTCATCCGCGTGATAGTCGGTTATCGCGGATTAAAAAGTAGCCTATGTCCTTCCCCAGGATTTAAGCTATCTTCATGCCAAATTTCATCAAAATCGATTCAGCCGTTTTGTCGTGAAAACGTAACAGAGAGTTACTTTCGCATTTATAATATTAATAAAGTATTAGTATGGATTTAAGCCTTACTTTTGCCGTAACACATTCTCAGTAAAACTATTTATTCATTTAATCTATAGTCATCTCATAAGTGTTTAATTTTCTCTTCACAACTGTAACGTGACAATGTAGGTACCTACACACAGTAATGAAAATAACGTGGTATTTACTTAATTTAACATCATTTACTTTTAAATGTAAGCTTGTTTTTCGCTTATTACTTTAAAACAACACAATTATCGGTTCACCGCGTCGATTATTCGCAAAGTGAACAAAATGTAGTGATGCGAGTGAAATTACATTGTACAGTATTTTGTTGGGTAGCCACGTTTCAGTAATGCTGCTGGGACGCTAATGAAAATGTTTATCGTAGTGTACATTTTGATAATCAGTTTTTATATAATATCGTACGCAATGGAAAGGATGTTATGATGAGAGCTTCTACCATAGATTTAGTACCTACATGATTCTAAAAATGTTCATCTCGTATTAAAAGAAAAATCAGCCATTCTATACATTTTTTATTTTTTTAGTTATTCATTCAAATCGATCAGGTTACATTTATATGTAACCTGATAGATTTTCGATTTTCTGATTGATTTTGTGGGGCTGTTGATAACAACAGCCCCACAAAATCAATCACCAATCAAACCGTGTTATCGTTTTGACCTTGTAGGTTGATTCACAGCAGACAGTCTTAATATGTAGGTACCTACAAAAAAAATAACACTTAGAGTTCTAGATTCAGCGTCTTAAAATAACGGTAAATAATAATGATACCTAAATTTTTCAATGTTGTGCGTGTTCAAAATTGTGGCCCAAATATTGTAATTATAAAATTGTAATAGTATGCATTTGAAATTTTGTAGTGATGTATTTGGATAAGGGTACGAGGGAACTGGCATTCGCTGTGCGTAAAAGACCCTAAAATAAATGCAGAATAAAAAAAAAAAACATTGTGCGTACAAACTTACATTTGAACTAAAAGTTAAGTTTGTTCTTGGTATACAATTCTGAAAATATAACAATAAGTTCATCGTACGGAATCCTTTCCACGTGAGATCGACTCACAGTTGCTTTTCATCTATACTGTTTTCACATATAACTTGTTTTAAAAGATTATCCGTGGAGTTTCTTGCTTGTTCTTCACCATAGAGACCACCTAAGTTTTGAAACGAGCAACTAATTTCAACTTTCTGACTAACTAACTGACTCCTTAACAATTCAAAAGTGCCTGTAAATGGTTTAATTGAAATAAATACTTTGACTTGTCCGGTTTGGTTTTATCAACACCCATTAAATCAAATGGAGTAGAGTATAAACTCATACCAGACGATGACCATTGACGCGTTAACACCGGCTATCGTGAAGCTTACCCACATAATTAAAGATTAAGCAGATTACTCGGCTCAATGAATTGCTTCGATAAGTTTCCGATAGCTCTTTGAGAGCAACAATGAAACGCTATCTCGTAATGGAATGTACTAGTGCTGTGGTCAGTAAACAGCTTTACCTGTAGCCGTGAATTAGTCGGGTTTCAATTCAAATTCGAATATTTATTGGAACAAAATGTAGTGACTATTTATGTGTACGTTAATACGTTAGTTTAGTAGTGTCGCAATTATTAGAACCCGCCCCAGAAGCGATAGACAACTGAGTTCCGTAACAATTTTGGTTTTACTTAGAGATGGAAACTAAAAATGTATTAATAACTGACCAGACAGACATTGTCCTGTCAATAGATTTTTAAAATTTTCTAACCGTATAAACCTTCCCTGGACTTCCACAAATATTTTAAGACCATAATTGGTCAAATCGGTTCAGCCGTTCTCGAGTTTTAGCGAGACTATCGAACAACGATCCATTTTTATTATATAGAAGATAGTGGACTAGCGGTAGCAGTATAAGTAGGTGTGTACTGTGTGTATCTGGGTATGTGTGGAGTATGAATTGGACACGGACACGGTTTTTTTATGAACAGACAAGAGACAAACAAGTTGCGGGCAAAACTTGGTTTTGTAATAAATTACTTTTTCTATTCTACTCGGTCTGAAAGTGACCGCGCTTTAGGGCGGGTTGTTTCAAACAGTTGGTTAACATTACATACGGACGGTTAAATATTACTATGACGTGAGATGCATAACGTTCGTTAAATGTAACAACGGGTTGTTTCATGACATAAAAGTCCGTCAGTCAAAGTTATTCAAAAAGAGAGTCCATAATAATGCTATATGACGTAGCTGTTTGACAACACAAAAATTACGTTGACTGGGAGATGAGCATCGGTTATGGTAATAGTAACTATTAAAAGTACGTTAGGGCCCCCATTTTGTGAAACAACCCATTTTTAACCGACTTCAAAAAGGAGGAGGTTATCAATTCGAATGTTTGTATTTTTTTTTTTTTATGTATGTTCCGACATAACTCTGTCATATATAGACGGATTTGTTTTCTTCTTTTTTTGTTCGAAAGGGGTTTATTCCGAAATGGTCCCATATAAATTTTACCAAAATTGATTTAGCCCTTTTTGAGAAAATCAACAAATTCCCAAAAAAAATACTTAGACGACGTTTTAGTTTGTTCAATCTTTGGAGGATTTACAATCTCTTTTAAGTGTGTCGCCGTTTCTTAATGGATTTAGATGTTAAGGCAACACTAAAAAGCGAAAAATAAAAAGTTTTTTTCAAAAAAAAGAAAACCGCCTTCAAAAACTAAAAAGTGTTAAATAACTTTAGCACAGAACACACATTACTTTACTTTCGGTAGTCGGTGGCAATACAAAACAACAAACTCAAAGCCACCGCCACCGACTTTGTAGTTTTTGAAGGCGGTTTTCTTTTTTTTTGGTTTGACGATTGTTAGCGCCATTTTTTACTGTTACCCGTCAGTAAAGTACCTATAGTTGAAGCAACCAGCCCTTAACTGATGTTTCCGTCAGTTATACTTTATTCAATTTGAATCAGTGAACTTTTGAAGTAGACTGAAAATGTCTTGGAATTCTATTTGAGCGTTGAATTAACTGATTTGATGTTGAATTCGAATTGGTAAACAATTGATTGGAGAAGAATTGTGTTGGTTTGACCTTAGTTGATTTATTAGTTTGATATTTCAATTGTTGAAGGCTTTTTGTATTTGGTGAATTATTTTGGGCAGTGCTTTTAAGAACCTTAACTTTTTAGAAACTTACTTTGTTAGACTGTTGTTGTTTTGTAGAATAAAGGCTAAAGTCTTAATTTACCACAAGAAACACACAATGTAGTTCGTATTATATTTAGGAGTTTCATGTTTTACGTCCTTGTTTTCCGCTTAACAGAAACTATCTTATTTCAGCACGCATAGGGCTGTTTCGTATGCGTTTTGAAGTATTAAACAGAATGGATTTTTAGGACGGTACAGTAAGCAGGTACCTTAACCGTTTTACTACGGAAAAACGATTAAAAAGATGCATTAGCATTTTTTTTTAATGTTATCCATCCAAGAAAATAATCGGTTGCGGTGCTCAGTACGAGTGACTTTTCCGTACAAATTGTATAGAAAAGTATTTGGCGATTTTGTTAATCGCCAAATACTTTGTTTCTAGTACGGACGAAGAAGCTAATTGGTTAACAGGCAAAAATATTCATCTTTCTACTATACTAACAATTTATTTATTTTTTTACTTTAGTACGTAGGTACCAGGAATACCTACGTGCTAGAGATAAGAAAATGAAATGAAATAAAATATTGTGAGTGTAGTCATAATAAAGGAAATGTTGTAATACTGTGGTGTAACGATGAATATTTTTGCCTGTAAACCAATTAGCTTGATCTACCTTGTACTTGTACTCACCTACCTACCTTACCTATACCCATACCTTCCCACCCATACCTTCAATGGTCCAATACAGTCTTTTAATCTACACAAAATAGGATCGAGAGGCATAAAATAAATGTTTGGTAAGTATGTTATCATATTTTTTGCTGAATATCTCAAAAAGTTATGGATGGTCTCCTAGTAACGTGGTCCTGTAACTGTCCCGTCTCAAAAATCAACCGTGTAAATTTGTATACTATTTTATTCAATGTACAGACAGCGTTATAAACTATTACCCCTCACGCATTAAAGTTCCTTCTAAAAGGGGTAACCAGTTGATGATGCTGTTGGTATGGATGGTTGGTATGGTAATGGTACGCATGCATATCGAACGAGAATATTTATTTACACATAAACAAAAATAGAAGCTAGCATTTGTGCTATAAAATTCTAAACCTAGTCATAACTCAACACAAAGAAATTTAGATTAAACTCAAAGTAATAAGCTAGATAAGCTGACAAACGACCGAAGAATTCAATGCTAAAAGCGTACAAGTTAAGCCACGGTCACAATGGATGACCTAATTAATAACTGCATATTATGCTTGTATTTGTCTTAAGCCCGTCACAGACGTAGCTATAATATATATTAATATAATTCCTAGCAAGGCCTATATTACGATATATTTTCTATAGTAATCTTTGAGTGACCACAGACGCAGCTATAATACATATCTTTATTGTAACGTTTCTACATAGTCTATGAAATAAAAGGCTATGTAGAACTGTACGAATTGAATTTATTAGCTCTCACACGAAAGATTAGAAATGTGATGAGTATCAAAAACAAGTATATATTAAAATAAGAACTGACCTAAACGCACTAGGATTAGGCAGAGTTTTCCAGAAGGATTATGATCCACAGCCTGGCCGGCGTACAGGATCGGCTGAAGAGAAGACTGGCGCGATCAGCTCGGGGACGGAGGTCCCCCAGGCGGTCTCAGTAGGAGGACCCGCCCTGGGAGCGACAGGCACGCGACAGCTCGGCTTAACCCGCTTAACCGACTCTCGGTTGCAGACTGGTAGACTTGTAGTAAGTAGACTCGTAGACTTAGTAACGTAACGTGTGGGTAAACAGCGTGTTACCCAAGCGACAGCGAGATCTAGACTGACTCTTTGACAGGCTTTGTTTTCTGACCGTTCTTCCGAAATTCGTAAAAAATCTAATTATGAATCCTCTTTCTATAACGGTCAAATCGCTTTTCTATAGCACCGGCCAGACTCAATAATTGCAGACTGCAATTATTTTTTATATAATATTAGTGCGAATTAGATCTAAAGGAACACTCGATAAATCAGCGGGTGTTCAGCCGTTTAATATATAACACTAACATACAAGCTTACAAGATCAACAGCATAGAGGATTTACGTTAGTAGCCGAAAACTTTTAGAAGTAATGTTGACGGTCGTCAAATTTGACGACTGTCATTGACAAACATGTCAAAGCAAAACATTATTTATTTTTCAGGTTTGTAAATATTAATTTGATCCAATTATACAGGAATATAATACAATGGATGCCGACAGGAACAGCATAAAAAACGTAAGTACATAACACACATTCTATTCATAAGATTCCAAGAATCTACAAAAACAAATATTATAAAATGTAAACAATAAGTCGTTACCAATGATTTCATGCTTATGAAAAGTAAATATAGTTTTCGGGTTAAACCGAAATACTATATTATCCCCATCGACCCGAGAATTTTTTTTGGCCTAGAACAAAAATTTTGAGAAGGTTAGATATTTCAGCATTCACAAACTTTCATACCTCATTCAAACACACCCACATCTTACGAAATTAAGGTCAAATGAGATTCACATTCGATGATCATCACGCAAACCTAAAGATTCATTAACAATAGGGCTTATTTTTGGAGTTGTAATCCGCTCGCGTTTAAATCCATCAATAAGATAAAGATTTATATCAAGGGATAGGCCTTGATCGATTATAATAAGGGCTTATTTAAGAGGAGTTATTAATCAATTTTTTTTTTATAACAGAGATCGGAATATGTAAATTATATTTACTACTTTACTTTGATTCTTTTATAACAAGAAAGTTTTATAATAGTACGTAATTATAAGTAGGTATTGATTTGATTCGACATTTTACTTATTATTTTTCAATACATACTCACAACCTTTTGTGTACTCATTTCATAATCATAGACAGCCCTAGCGTTGTGTAATTTACTCTCGAGCATGTGCGTAAGGTGCGTTTTAGCGCGCACGAGCGGCTGTAATATTTACAAAAATACAACAACTGCCAACAAAGGCAGTTATACTCGTAGCGTTAGGTATCTATCTTTTTCTATGGAGTGAAGTATCTGTTCCAAAGGAACTATTAGTTAATCTGCGGCTAGAGAGGCTTATTAATATGAAATTCAAAAAGTCACATTGGACCTTGCTCGTGCCCCGTTGCGAACTCGTAAGCCCGTGTATAAGAGGCGTGAACCACTGAGCCATTACTATATTCTAGAGTCATCTATAAAAGAAATCGGCTGCTAAATTTCATAATAATAGACACATACAATCGTAAATTACTTTTAAAACCATGCTCCGTTAAAGTTTATCTTCCAAAATGAATTGTCGGACTCCAAAACTGCATTATCTTGGTCAGTGTTTCTCAAAGTTGTACCTACGAACCAGCGAGAATGCACCGAGTACTATCAGACGGCAACTTGTTTGTAAGGCATGTTCCACATGTTACCTGTTACTTAAGAAACTTTGACTTGTAAGTCGGATAAATACGAAGGAACGTACGTGTATTTGCGTTTACGTTGAAGAATCAAGTTTGTTTTACCAAATTTTAACATTTCTATTTCATTGTAATTCTTGTACTATACCAGCCTTAAAGTTGGAAGCCTTAAGGTATTGTCTTCAATATGTGTAAGGGCACTGACTTGTAAATATGTGAACACTATGTATCTATGTATACAACTTAGCTGTCACTCTCTATCTTGTAATACACACATACATACTTCAATAAAGTATTTTTTATGCAAGGTACAATATCGTATTCACATGTAGTTATATAACTATAAACTGTAAATGCAAAATATTGTACACGTTATTATTTTAAAGTGCGGGTAGTGGGTTTTTTGCTCATTTTTCTCCATGCGAAACTACTTTTTGGAAGGGGCAACTAGAATCTACTTATTAGATGACCTTCAAAAGTGCCTTTTATTGGTCTAATTGAAATAAATGATTTGACTTCATAAAATACTTTAAAATTATTCTATGTTAATGTTAAGAGGGGCTCGTGGCTAAGAAAAAGCCATGTGGATCGATTGGTCACGGTTATGCTAAGTTTGCCACTGTTGGTCCATAGATGGGTGACCATCCATTTCGTACCGAGACCCCTCCGTGTCTCAGAAAGCACGTAAATTCAAAATTCAAATTCAAAACATTTAATTCAGACTTTAGGTCCATATGGTGTTAGTAATACATCGAAATGACTTAAATCTATGATAGTGTCTTACACACAAGCACAGATATAGATAGACATAGATAACGCAAGTATCACGATCTGTATGAAAACCAAGCGTGCCATTTTTTGACTACCTACTATGACGTCACAAGCACTATTTATTGATGGGAAAATCAAATCGATTCAAAGACGCCGCCGCGTACGGCGCCCCCCTCGCCCCACCCCCCGTGTGTTGTGTACAGTAAAGCATTATTAAGAATCGTTCAAATCGATTTATGAATCGATTTTATGACAGAGTAATGACATACACAGAGGAATGAGATAAACAGAGGAAAATAAAATTTGTGAACTGCTTATAAGGCAGTTATTATTTCTTGTAATAGTTGTAGACTATCAAAATGTCGGAAACAAAGAAAAGAAGAAATTTTAGAAGCAAAACGAAAAGCAAGTAAAATACTTTATAATAAAATTAAAATATATCCAAAATTCCCTTCAACAAAACTTGCTTCCTCAAAATGTATTGACCAAATAGTGCTATGTTTTGTTGGGAACCAATCTTTGTTTCCCGTCGCCTCAATCCATTTTTGTTTTAAATTGGGTTCATGTGTAAAACTAAAAAAAAACACGAAACGTTACGATTAAATGTCCTCACATACATATTTATTAAAATTGTCTACATAATAAGTACATATATAATACAAAATCATTCCTCTGTTTCAGAAATCGATTCTTGAGAATCGATTTGTATTACATATGATGAACAGCATTAATCGCTAAAATTGACAGAAAAATGATAAAGGTCTCTGTACTACAAAACCGAAGCGATATACGATAGTATCGCTTATTTCGATATCCATCACTTGTCAAAACTAAACGTCTCGTCAACCGCTCCAAGTAAAAGCCGCAATGTAATACGAATGTTTTGTTTTTCTCAAATTTGATATTACCAGGTAGGTATTACTGAGGTTATTAGATTAAAAATAATTGTTTTAAAATGAATTACGCATAATATTAAGCATAAAATGACCTACCGATGGAAGGAAACGTTTACTTTATTTTTTCTCCTCGCATTTGTACAGTTTTTACAATTTTTAACAGCATTATTAACCATTTTAATATTTTCAACTGACGTCCGACTAGGGCTATACACCGATGCAGACTGAGCGCGAAAGGGGCCACTACGATTTATCGGCGTAAGCTAGGAACGCGAAGTAGTTGCTCTTGCATTATCTAGGTCTATCTATATCTGTGCACACAAGCCTATAATACATGCACCCTTATCCAATGCCTCCAAATATGACTATGGATGTACTCTGCAACTACACTCAGGTAGCCGTTGGGACTGCCCCTCACCCTTCGCATCAGCGATGCTGCTCTCTTCCTTATAATGGCGTGAAAGCCGATCACCTGAGCAAACATCGCTGACTCAAAAATAAGTTCGTTTGTTCACTCCATTTCTCCGCAATCAACTATACACAACACCAGTACTCGTGTCAGCGAACAAACAAGTTATGATTTGTGGGGCTGTCGTCTCTGCTACCACGGACGCGTTCGGACTGCGTCGTACGCGCTCGGAAAGCGGCGCACCGCACCTTTGAAGTTACCGCCTCGCGACGGATACCGGCGCACTGCCACAGATGTCCTGTGCTACCACGCACGAGACCCTTCCCACGGTGTGTCGTGCGAGCTGGTCCGCGTCCATCCGCGATATCACGCACCGTGGGAACCCAGCATCACAATGACACATCGTGTTATCCAGTAACTTGATTGTGGAGATCAGACCGGCAGTCGCTCCATGTAAAACACTGATATTTAGCTGAATTCAGTTAGACTGGAAACCAACCCAAAATTGTTGGGAAAAGTCAGATGATTCACATCCTAGAATAACATCATCAAACACTTTTGAATTTTTATTTGTATTAGTATTTGTTTTTTAACAATGCTTTGCTTCGTGCTGTACTGACTCGTGTCAGTACAGCGCGAAGCGAATTGTAGGTACTTGTTCGTTTTTGAATTTGTATTTGCTTTTGTGGCTTCACTCTCAGTGTTCGGCATGGTCTATCTGCCTTTTGATACATAAACTGAGCTAGCAAATAAATTAATTTGAATTTAAATATCGAACGTTGGTTGCTTATTTTGTAATACACAGGTACATTACCTTCATGAAGTAAAAAAGATAGCATTAATATAGATAGAAAATATCCACTGATTTTCAGAAAATGTTTACTCACGCTCTGTAATGCCGTGCTTAAGAGAGCAAGAATACAATAATGTAAGTATTTGTAGTATCGAACCTTATCGTTATTTGTTATTCGATAACCAGCTATCGTACGATAAGTACTAAGTAGATATAAAAAGAAACGGTTCTTTCTACCAATTCCCTCACAAGTCGATAGCAAAACAGACTATTCTGCTCAACATTTGGTGCTAAGTAGACTGTTCCCATAAAATCAATTTGTTTTCGACTTGAACGCTTCGTAATTACAAAGAGACTCATTTAGTATTGAAAACAATTTATTCCATCGTTGATTCGGCCTACATATTAAAGCTTTTAATTAAACCGCCTCTGCACCAATGAATATTTAAATTTTGTTTCAATCACGATGTGTTTTCACAAGGGTTTCCAACTTTTGGGTGTGGTTGTGGGTAGGGGAAACCACGTTTGATGGGTAGTTCAGATTAGTTTCACTAAATCATCACTCTATCTGTTGACGGACTGCAAACTTTCGTAGCAGATCGATTGATGATAACGTTCGTATACGGTCGGTTATCTGTGGGCTTTTTTTTTTTTACGCGATACCCATAATATTTTTCTATAATTAAAGGAGCTTAGGCTACTCTTTATAATATCAACTATGAGGTAGTGAAAGTTCCGTCAAAATTGGATTTGCCGTTTCGGAGATTAGCTGGGACAAATATACAGACAGATTTTTTTGTTAATAGTTTTTCCATATGCATTTATTAAAAAGATATTATTTTGAAATTACAAACAGACTCTTCAACTTATTGATTTATATAGATTTATATTATTTATCGCGCGACTACAGCGCGACTGCACCGCTATCAATCGCGCTGCAGTCGCGCGACTTTATTTGTATGGATTTACAAAGCAGCGCTGCCATCGCGCTTCTGTCGCGCTGCTGGTGCGCGACTAATTTGAAGGCGCCCAAGGTGTAAAGTCTCGTATTCGTAAATAAATTACCTCAGTGTTGTAATTCAGCTTTATGAGTCAAATAGTTATTGAGATTTCGTGTGTAGTAGTGAATGAACGAGTGACCTTTCGTTTTGATGTATGTAAGGCTGTGAGTAGACCAAAGTCAATCGGTCTTATAAAAATAAGAGTGTAAATCATAGTTGCGGAGCTTATTACCGCGATGGTCACCAAAAGAGATAAGTATCCATGTCGCCGGGAATAGTTGAAGTTACTGCGAAATTTTACCATCTTGACGTTCGTTGTCGCAAAACTTGAGCCATGTTGGATCCGCCTTAGAAGAATTACTAAACTTACACTAAAAACCTTTCGCAACAACGTACGTTGCATTGGTATACTTTCGCAGTAACGTAAGAGCATTCGCAATAACGAACGTTGCCATGGTAAAGTTTCGCGGTAACGTACTTTGCTGTAATAAACTTTGCAACTATGATTTGTGTCGTAAAATCAATGAGCGCACTCCTAATAACAAAACTTACTTATTTACTTCGTACAGAATCGTAGAAGAAAAATATTGGTAAGTACTTGGCACTACAAGACCTAATATTACTTTACACTACGTTCTGTTCGCTTTTGTATCCACGTAAAAGTCTAGTGAACCATATCCTATGTCACTCGTGAATGGTGTGTTTCTAACAGTGAGAGATTTTTGTTGTCGAATCAGCACTCTTAGGCAGTTGCTTCATGTAAAACTCTGGTAGTAAGTTGCATCCGGTTAGACTGGAAACCGATCCCAACATAATTGGAAAAAGACTAGGCAGATAATGATGGATGGAATAGAGATTACCTCTTACAAACAAACAAACAATTTCACCTCTATGAAATATTAGTTTAGAAAGATATTAATTATGTTTAGCACAAACTTGTCGATATATTAGAAACTTTGGTAGCACGTCAGACCAAAACATTTCGCTTACTTTACAACTTGAAACCATACAGTTTTCCCGCTAACTTTAACTTTAACATATTTTGTTTACTACATGTTGCTATTTGTTTAAAGGTACAGTGTGTACCCCAGCATATCAAGTTCTACCAAACTGTCGAATTTTCCAATTGAATATGAACCTTAATCTATTGTAATAAAGTTGAAAATCTATCAAAGATTTGGCAGATTGTTGTAACTTAATGTGCTGGCCCCCGTACTAGCAGCCCGTGACTTTGGTAGCGTAGATTTCAAAATTGTATTAAACCAAGGTTCTAAATGATCCCACGGTAACACAAAAACGGCATAAAAGTTAGATCAATATCTATATGTGTGCCAATTTTAGCGAATTCCGTTCAACCGTTTAAGCGTGAAAGAGTACCAAACCTACATCCATCCATTCATCCACACAAACTTTTACATTTACAGAAACCTACTGTTTGGAACGAGCAACCAGCTTCAAGTTTCTGACTGACTTACTGACAATTCAAAAGTACCTGTAAATTGTTTATTACCGGTAATGTCCAGACCGTCACACCGGTGTGACACCAACAAAAGAATTTACCTACATCGGGACTTGACTCTTTTGGTTTCATTCATTCCTGGTTATTTATGGTTTTGAGTTTGGTGTTTGAGATATGACTCTGTTCGTAAATGTCTTAAAGTATATATTCGCTGTTACTGCTCGCGACCTCCTAAGGCCACCACTGACAGCCAAACAGTACGCGAACATAGTAGGTAATATCACAATATATTTCTGAGATACTGCAATATCATGCCTACCTCAATAAATCCCAGGAACAATCTTACTCTCACATTCCCATTAACAAAGATGAATCTTCATAAATATTGATAACATCGTTACGAGAGGCGTCACAAAGTTTCGCGTTACTAACGCGAACATTAACTGTCAAATCAGGTTTCCTAAAAACAGCTTGACGTCAGTAACACGACTGGATGATTAAAATGTAACTTTATATCAGAATGTCACTAGAGCTTGCAAACAAGAGCATCCGACTTGGTAAGGCTGGTGTTATTGTCATAAGCGGTAGCGGGGAGCGGGTATCACTTGAAGGTCAATTCCGATGCTCAAAGACATTAAAATTAAGTCGCAATTTAATTTTTGCGACACTCAATGTCAATCACTTGTCATTAAATGTATGTAAATTGTGTACTTGACCACCGCATGAATTGACATACTTTTTATGAGCAGTCAAAACGTGTTACCCCCAAAGATTTTTATGGCAATGGTAAAATGTGACGTCACATTTTTGCCAACTCATTTGATTAACAAGTTATGTTTCCATACTCATTTATTAATATTAAATTACAATTTTAGTTCCTTATAAACAAATCTTAAAAATCTAAATAATAATATTATGTACAATTCCAAGAAAAAGGCAGGGGAGCTCAAAAGACATCAAAAAACTCGTCCACATCGCTGTCAACGGGACACGTGCCCAACAGGCGGGCAGCATTGCCACGTTGTATGGCAATGCTGATTTTTGACCCAAGAATAGACCAGCCTTCGGGTCACGTGAAGAGTTGACCAGCCGCTTGGTGGTGTCACGAAAAACAATATGGGCACTCGGACCCCATGACCCTAGAGTTTCCACCCCAAACGGCTCAAATATAGCTTCCAAGAAGGCTATTATATTTGCGCCGTTTGAGGTTTTCGGCACCTGCTGCAGCCGCCCCAACACAACACGTTGTGCTCGAAAGATGAAGTGTTATTTATTTCAAAGCAACCAAATTCGAAATTTATAGGTAAATGAAAATTTATCGGGTTTTCAGGGTTAATATAAAGTGTTTTTGAAAAACGTTGTGTCTTGGAATTATTAATTAATGAGGACAATTACCCAATTAGAGACATTCATGACAGATTGAGAGATTAGAATCCTCTGATCCCTTTCTAAGCTCTTAGCATTAATGGTGGGTTCTTATTAAATGGAAGAACTGTGAGTGGGAAGAATAAGCCACAAAGGTATTACCTAATCTTATAAGGCGATCAAAAAACCGTCTGCTAACAATAGTGACGGAAATAATATTATGCCGAGACAAAAGGAAATGTATTATTAGAAAGATTGGTTTCGTGAATGTTCACGAAGCGATTTTTGGGTTGAGTTAAGCGTCACTCGACTTTGAAAAACATGAACTGCCGAAATGCTTGGTTGTCACTTTCGATGACTCAAAAGCTAAATTTTATCTCGGCCTGTGGCTAAGTATTGTCATCAAACGTGACAATGCCACTAGTCTCTTGGGCACATTTCCAGTAGACGGGAATGTGGAAGATCCTATTTCTTACTCACTCGTTTGTTTTCGAACATTGCTTTGGATGAAACAAAACATTTTTAATCATGCTCGTGGGGAAGTTAGTCCGATCGGGAAGGGACCTCTTAAGTTGTGCAATTTAAATTAAGTGGTCCAAAAAAACTTTCTTGAAAAAAGAGAACCGCCTTCAAAAAAGAAACTAAAAAGTGATAAATAAATAACACATCTTGTTATTTGGTAAAATCATTTATTACATTGTGACAGACAGTTCACATGACATTTTTATAATAAGGCATCTGGCGAGAGTTAGCATAAAGATTGCTGTCTAAACAGTTTCCTATATAACATCTCTCCTCTCCTAGCTGCTGTGGATCAAAGGTGCACCCAAGAGCTGGTCGAGGTGTCGGCGCCAGACATCACCGTTGTCGGTGCGAACTTCGTAGTGCAGTCGGCCCAAACGTTTTAGGATGCTTCCAAACTGCCACCGTTGCGTAGCACTCGTGTAGTCACGAGCCTGTACCCGATCGCCTGGGTTGAACTCTCTGACATTGACCTCCTGAAGCGTTGGTGCGGTCTCCTTTTCTTTTCTTAAAAACATAGCATGTAGTGCCGTGCGTATTTCTCTGCCAAACATAAGTTGGTACGGAGTTTGACCATTAGCATTTGGCGTCCGTCGGAGACGAGTTTTCACTGTCACTAACTTCTCTACTAGGTTACCTCCTTCCCCCTCTACGCTTCGTAAGATTCTCTTAACTGTCTGCACAAAACGCTCAGCTTGCCCATTGGTTGCAGGGTGATATGGTGCAGAGGTCTTATGAATGATCATACAATCTTTTAAGTATTTTTCGAACTCTTCCGAAACGAACTGTCGACCATTGTCTGAAACCAAGACGTGAGGTGTCCCAAAGGTGCAAAATAGTTCTTTCAATTTTTGTATGCACCAAGAGCTGGTAGTTGACTTGGTTGGTATAATCTCAGTCCATTTTGAGAATGCATCTACAATAATTAAAAGTTGGTGTCCGTGCACAGGTCCAGCGAAATCAATATGAAGTCTTTGCCAGGGGCCATTTGGCTGTTCCCAATGGTGCAGTGGTGCTTTCTCTGGTTCATTTTGTTGCAATCTACAGGTTCTACATGACTTGACTTTGGTCTCAATCTCGTTGTCAATTCCTTTCCAGTATACGAAACTGCGAGCCAATAGCTTCATCTTTACAATGCCTGGGTGACCGAGATGTAGTTCGTCTAGCACTTGTTCGCGAAGTGTTTTTGGAATTAAGACTCGTGATCCTCTCAATAAACAACCATCATGCAAAGTGAATTCATTGTCCTTGTAACCGAGTGTTTTCAGTGATTGGCCAGTTTCCAATGCGTGTAGCAAAGATGTACAGTCGGCGTCATTTCTTGTTTCTGTCGCTATGACATCTGGATTAATATCAATGGTATGGATTTGCTGAAATTGAAAACTGTAATTCTGGTCAATTCTGTTGGTCTTGGTGTTTTCTACTGGAAACCTCGATAAATAATCTGCATTTGAGTTATTCGCCGAAGTTCTGTATTCAATGTCATAGTCAAATCCAGATAAGAAGTGAGCGTAGTGAAACAGCCTCATCGTACTCATTGTTGGTAGCGTTTGATGTGGGTGGAAAATTACTGTCAGTGGTTTATGGTCTGTAACGAGAATGAATTTCCGACCATAACAATAGTAGAAAAACTTTTTCAATCCCCAGTGTATCGCTGTAGCTTCCTTGTCGATTTGACTGTAATTCTTCTCGCTACCAGATAGCGTTCTCGAAGCGAATGCTATAGGTCTCTCTGATCCATCTGGAAGTCTATGTGACAGTACTGCCCCGAGTCCCAGCGGCGATGCGTCCGTTGAAAGTATTAACGGCTTCTTAGAGTCAAAGTGTATCAGTACTCTTTCACTTACAATTTCTTTCTTTATTTGTCTAAAAGCTTGTTCACACTCTGCAGACCATAGGAAGCTTGATTCTTTCTTTAGTAAGTTGTTTAGTGGGTTCGTGATCGATGCTAGGTTTGGTATGAATTTGTTGTAAAAATTTGCTATACCAAGAAATGTTCTTAATTCTGCTATATTGGTTGGGTGTTCTGTTTTAACTATTGCGTTTATCTTGTCCCTGTTTTTGTGTAGGCCTTCTTTGTCGATAGTGTGTCCAAGGTAATTTATACTTGTTTGGAAAAAATGGCACTTGTCTTTGTTTACTCGCAGATTACTTCCTTTTAATTTATCGAGTACGAGTTTGAGCCTCTGTAGTAGTTGTTCTTGGTTAGCTCCTTGTATAATTATATCGTCGAAGAAACATTTAACACCTTCTAGGCCTTGTAACAGTTTGTCCATGAATTTCTGCCATAGGCTCGGAGCGACCTTAACTCCGAACATGAGCCTGTTTACTCTGTAAGTTCCTTTGTGTGTACTGAGTGTTTGTAGCATTGCGCTTTCTTCATCCATTACCATGTTTAGGTACGCCTGAGTTATGTCGAGTGTACAAAATAGTTTTCCTCCATTCATCTCTGTGAAGATATCTTCAATCATAGGTATTGGATATTGTTCATCTTGTATAAATTTGTTTAGGGTAACCTTATAATCAGCACATAATCGGATATTCCCATTTGGTTTGACAACTGGTACTACTGGAGTACCCCACTCAGAGTGGTCAACTTTCGTGATTACACCTTGTGTGCATAGTCGCTCTATTTCTTCATCCACTTTGGTTTTTAAAGCGTAAGGTATTCTACGTGGTCTAATAAAAATTGGCTTAGTATTCTCTTTCAGGTTCAGGTGTCCTCTGTAATTGGGTATTTCGCCAAGGTCGTTTCTGAAAACTGATGTCTTGTAGAGCTCCAGAAGTTGGTCTAATTGTATGTTTTTAATAGGTTGTACGGTTTTTATGTCTGCTAAGTTAAGTGTCTCGAGTTCTTTCATCCAGCTGCGGCCAAAAATGGGATCAACGTTTTTGTTGATAACGTACAGTTTTCCGTGGAATTCTTTTCCTTGGCATCTGCATTGAACGTATGCTACGCCTGTTGGTTCGATTACTTCTCCAGTATAAGTTCTGAGTTTTAGGTTTGTCTTAAAAATTCTTTTTCCAATGTTTAGTTTTTGATAGTCTCGTAATGACATTGAAGTTAGTGTAGCTCCAGTGTCAAATTCCATCTTTATTTTAACGTGTTCAATATGTGTCGTTATCATATATTTTTCAGATGATTCTCCAGATATGATATTAATATTATTCCAGTCATCATGGTCATTTGTGATTGAGTCTTCTAATAAGTTCGTATTCGGTTTATTCATGTTAAGACTTGCATCAAAGTGGCGCTGAAGGCAAACACGGGCTAGGTGACCGACTTTATTGCATTTATGGCATGTAACGTTTATAGCCCCACATTTGTTGGATTCGTGATTCGCAGCACCACAGCGGAAGCATTTCCCTTTTAGATCTTTAGGTGTAATTTGTCTTGGACTTGGTCCTGCCGGTCTCTTGTAGGGGATGATTTTGTTGATGTGGTCATTACTGGTACTTGGTTGTTCATTAGTAATCATTGATGCGTTTTCTGCTTTACCCATTTCAATAGATATCGCAATCTGTGTCAGTGATTTGAATGCATATACTGTTCGGTCTTGTAAGATTTTTGTACGTGCATCGCTATCTTTCAATCCCCTTATAAATTGTAGACATAAAAAGCTTTCTGATGTATTTTTCTGACAGTGTTGGCAATTGAATTCACAGTTAGTGGTAAGTTTCTTCAACTCTGCGGCGTACTGCGCTACAGTTTCATCGACTTTTTGCGTTCTTGTTATAAATTTATGTTGTAGTGCCCATTTGCTAGGTTTTGGGTCTAAGTAGTCGTCAAGTATTTCAGTAATATTAGCAAATGACATATTCATTGGTTCTTCCGGTAATGTTAAATCGCAAAGTTTCTCGTGGAGCTCTGGTGATAAAGTTGACAGTAAGATATTTGATTTCATGTGTGCTTCCGATATGTCGTTCAATCGAAAATATACTTCTAGTCTTTTTTTGAAATTGTTGAAAGTTTCTGATTGTTGTAAGGGTTGAAATTGTATCTTCGGTGTATTCCTATGCCTGGATTCACTTTGTTCTATGTATTGTTGCTGTTGCTTGCCCTGTTGCTGACTTCCATTCTGTGACTGTTTTGTTAAAAGTTTAGTTGTTATCGTAGTATGAAGTTCTTCGAACTCGTACCTGTATTCTTGTTCTTGATCATAAGCGTCATCGTCCTTGTCGTCGATAGTCTTGTTTTCGATTTTCTCTTGTACCTCCCGTATAGCCAGGATCGTCTCCTTCAGGCCCCGGAAGCGAGCAATAATGTCTTCGTCAGACATCGTTGCCCTCTGATCGACATAGGTGTCGAGTCGCGTGAGCATCCCGCGTAGAGTGCCACGATATTTTCTTAGTTTTTCCATTTCATATATCTATTTACACAATGTTTATTTGACTTTTTCTCGTCGCCAATAACACATCTTGTTATTTGGTAAAATCATTTATTACATTGTGACAGACAGTTCACATGACATTTTTATAATAAGGCATCTGGCGAGAGTTAGCATAAAGATTGCTGTCTAAACAGTTTCCTATATAACAATAACTTTAGCACATGACTTTAGTTTCGAAAGTCGGTGGCTCTGTTCTGTTTGTGGTTTTGTATTGCCACCGACTTTCGTCCTCCAAAGATGGAAAGATGGAAGAAACGAAAACGTGATCTCGGTTATTGTTGTTTTTTTTTTAAAGCGCTGAATAAATTTTTGTTTGTTGTATACTAGAACCTTCTCCAAAATGTAACAAACACTTTTCTGAAAACCGCATCAAAATCGGTTAAGCCAAACGGGAGATAATCACGGACAAACATACATACATACATGCATACATACATACAAACATACGGGTCGAACTGAGAACCTCCTTTCTTTTTTGAAGTCGGTTAAAAATGCGGCAGCAACGGCAGTATGGGTACTTAAAGGCGTATGTGATGTATCTTTTTAGACCCCGATTACAGTAACCTGTCTTATTTAAAGTAAAAATCGCTTCAGCACCAGCCGCGGTATAAAACGCGACCGTTAAAAGCAAGGAGCGGCGGCCATATTTGAGTAGCGCTAATTGAGGCTCGCAGCCGCCGAGCAAACATCACGACAACGGGACAGCTCGGCTAATTTTAGTAATAGCCACCCCGCACGTACGGAGATAAAAGCTTTTAAAAGTAATTTGGTCGCTGTTTTAAAGCTATGTGCCTTTGAGCCTAAGACCGAACTTGTTACATTTTAGAAAGTTAATCGTAAGTCGAATTAGTTAGTACAATATTTAAATTGAAGGCTATTATAATTAGGTATTTATTTATTTATTTATCTTCTTACATCTATCTTTACAGGCGTTAACCTAATGCGACCGTGTAGTTATAAACTAATATGTACTTAATTTTAATTAATAAAAAAACCGAAATATTAATGACTACCCTAGAAATTACACTTAACCTTATATACCTAACAACAAACTATATAACGTTATGCTCTAATTACAAACCATAACTAACTACATTTAATAGAACTTTTGCGAATTCACTCATAGTGCACGAAAAAATGTCCAGTCTCTCATGGATGATGGATGTATGTATGTAGCGTTTAGGTAAGCCTAGTGTGGGACGCCCTGCGGCACGATGGATTGACGATTTGAAAACGGAGGCTGGCAGCGGATGGATCCGAGCTGCCCAAGACCCGTGTTGGTTGGCGATCTCTGGGGAGGCTTACGTTTAGCAGAGATGGCATAGGCTGATTATTATAATGACGATGCTCAACTTAAATGGGACTAGGCAGGACTTGTCTGCTGCATGCTGGACAAACTGTGGGCTCAGGTAACACAAAACTGCTGCCCAGATATAGTAAGACGGGATCGCGGCAGCCGATGACGGGACGAACTAGATAGATTCGTCCAAAACTGGAGGGATGAAGTACAGAATCGTGAAAAATGGTCTTTAATTTTTCATGAAGGGAAAGTTCCGTTTCTGTATTAACGTGGGATAATGTAGGATGTTAACTTAATTCTGAAAACTACGCAGACCAAGTCGCGGCTTGAAGCTAGTAATAAATAAATTGCGAAGTTAGTGCATTAGAATATTATACATACATTATTGTGACTCGGAGAGCGACCGATTGCGATTTTAAACAACACAACTGCACTCTATGCTGTGCAGATAAAGTTGAAAATTGAAACGATATTTGTGTTGACGATGTGATTAATCTAGGAATGGGAATTCATTTTACGGGTTTTCTTCAAATTTTTCAGAACATATATATTAAATTAAATACATAATTCTCTAGTTAAAGTTAAAAAGAAATGGTAATTCTATTGAATTCTTAAAAAAAAAGAATGTGGTTATCGATGAAAATACAAAAATATTCGACACCAGAGTTTATTTTTGTGAAATAACTTCTACATGTTTTATTGGGAATATTAAACTATTTTGTTCTATTCTATTAAAAAATTTTAAACCCTGCTGTGTCCACTGTATTTTTTGAGTCGGATGATTTATTGTGTTACGTCATACTCGCCAATTCGTCCGTGTGGTGTCGGACGTAAAGAATAGCACTATCCCATATCTTCCCGTGGGTGTCGTAAGAGGCGACTAAGGAACTTACCAGAGAATAGGCAGCAGCGTTCTCTGTGCCTTTTTAACAACCATACTGCGATCGCCAATCCGCCTGCCAAGCGTGGCGATTATGGCAAAACCCCCCCTTGGGGAGGGTCTTTCGGCTGAAATGATGATGATGATGATACTCGCCAATTAAGAAACCAATTTTTAAGAATATTGAGGTACGACCGCACCTCAAAAAGCAAATCCTTGTCATCTGCGCTGATAAGTTAAGATTTATAAATAATAATAATAATAATAATAATAATAATTTATTTATTAAAATAACGTTTACAAATGTGTACATTTAGTCAACAAAAAGAATACCTCCCATACAAGTATAATGCCTTAAAATAAAGTAAAACTAAGATATTTATATAACTGGTGCAAGTAATGATGGTTCGGAAAACAATATTAGGTAGCGACCCGCCCGATCTAGGTTAATACAAACCTGTGTTTCAGGCCATCACTTTGTACATAATTTAATTGGGCAGTGAAGTTTAAAGTATAACTAATATATAATAATCCATTAACAATTATGAGAAAAAGCATAGTACATTATTATCTAAAAGTAAACCTATATAAATCTTATGTAAATATACAAGAATAAGTACTTTATCATTATGCCAAAACTTCTAAAAGTATTTCTGTGTCTGTGTAATTGAGAACTGCTAAATATTCAGATAATATTTTACTACATTCTTTATAACATAAACCATAGTAGCCTAGTGACATGTTAAGCCTATTATAAAGGAAAGGTCCTAAAAAGACATAAAATCGTTTAGCAAATGCATGTCTAGTTTGAGGCTTTGTGCAGACCAGGTCCTTCCTTCTCTTGTCGGAAGGTACTGGGTTAAAAGGAAGTGCAGTGTGCTGGTGTAGTACTATGCTTAAGATAAATAATTGCCGTACTGTAAGTACTTTACATGCTATGTAAAGCTGGTGCGTAGGAAATCTAAAAGGGCGAAAGGTGGCAACCTTTAGAATTGCTCTTTGAGCACGCTCTAATGGAAGTAAAATGGTTTTTGCTGCACCACCCCACGAAGTTATGCAATAGGTAAGAATGGATTGACACAAAGCTAAATATACCTGTTTAATTAATTTATAATCGGCTATGTTCCGTAAATTCTTAAAAACATATATTAATTTGCGCACTCTAGTACATAGCAAATCTATATGTTTACGGAAATTTAAATTGGGGTCAATAGTGACACCTAGATATTTCAGATAGTCAGCGTTCGTTAAAGTGATACAAGAGCATGCATTGTCAGCGTACGTGCTACAATTATGTGCGTAAATGTTCAGATTAGTAAGCGGTATATTAGTATGCCTCATTGTAAATAAAATGTATTTAGTTTTATCTGCATTTAATGTTAGAAGATTTTTATGAAGCCAATTAGACACAATGTTAAAACCAGTCTGAGCATGTTTATAGACCTCAACTCTTGATTTAGCTGAGAACAATAGGACAGTGTCATCGGCGTAAGATATTATGACACCATTTTGGAGTAACAGACTACACAGTTCATTTATGTAGATTAAAAATAACGTAGGGCCTAAAATACTGCCTTGTGGAATGCCAAAAGAACTATTTTTCAATTCAGAACTTGTATACTGATCAATTTTGACACATTGATGACGATCGCTGAGATAATCCGAAAATAATAGAAGTTGTGTTCCTCTTATCCCAAGTGTTTCAAGCTTGTGCAGAAGTGAAGTACAACAAATTGTGTCGAAGGCCCTGGCAAGGTCTAGAAAGATCCCAATTGTGTGCATACCATTATCTAAATTTGTAGAAATATAATTAGTCAATTTGTGTACTGCTTGGCTAGTTGATCTTTTGGGCCTAAAACCAAATTGATTATCTGAGAGTAGTCTGTTATGTTCCAGATATTTTATCAATCTACTATTAATGATTTTTTCTAAAATTTTTGAGAGTCCTGTTAACACTGAAATGGGTCTGTAGTTATTCACACAGTTTTTGTCTCCAGACTTGAATACAGGTGTGACCACAGCTTTTTTAAGCAATTTAGGGAATATTCCGTTAGATAAACATAGCTGAAAAATGTGTGTTAGCGGAGGCGCTAATAGGTATTTAAATCTTTTGAGTATATTATTAGGTATATCATCCCACCCTGTAGCACAAACATCCTTTAACCCGTTTATTATACTTAATACTTCGTAAACGTCAGTATCTAATAAAACAAAAGAATTTAGTGTAGAGGATGTCGTTGCCGAATGTGGACGGGAAAGATTACTAGAATTTAAAGATTTTTCAGCTAAATTTTTACCGACGTTGGCAAAATAATTGTTTATTTTGTTCATTGCTTCGGACGGGTTTGTTTCTGTCATTAGTAAATCAAACGGTGGTTCGGTATTTTTCGATCTAAATGTATGAGTTTTTATGAATTTCCACACAAGTTTACTATTTTTCCCCGCCTTTTGTAATGCATTTTTATCATACTGAGTTTTTAATTTTTTCAAAAGATTATTGCAGAAGTTTCGATACCTTTTATAGGTAATTGTAAGTAGTTCGTTATCAGGTGCGAGTTTCGATTTTAGGTGAAGTTTGTCTCTATGTCTTATACAGCGCACGAGACCGGGTGTGATCCATGGTTTAATACAACTATACTTTCTAGGCATAATCTTAGTGAATGTGTTTTTCTTAATAGCATGTTGTAGTGAAATTATAAAATACTCTAAAGAAATATTTGCATCGTTTGAATTATAAACAGGGTCAAAATTAATACCGCGTACGTCATTTTCAAGGTTAGTCATATTAACTTTAGTGCAGCTACGCATGCAGTTTTTTCTAGGTGAACTTATTTCTAATGTTAGTAAAACAGCTTGATGATCGGTAAGCGAAGAATTAGTAACCAATGTTTTGGATGGTTTATTTGCTTTTAGGATGATGTGGTCTAAGCACGAACCGCTCTGATGCGTGGGGTAATGGTGAGCTGGTAATAATCCATGAAATGAGCAAATATTCAGATAATTATGTACATAGGTATCTGGTTTCCCGGAAGCAATGTTGATGTTAATATCACCCAAAAGTATTATGTTTTTAAAAGACGATAGGTTTTTTAAGTTTGTGTCAAGTGATTCTAAAAATCTGTCCATATTTTGAGAAGGAGGCCTATATATAGCCATGACTACCGTATCGGGAATAATTTTGATTAATAAGCAATTACTATCTTGGAATTCAGGTTCTTCTTTGATCGTACGTAAATTATTTTTAACATATACTACTAATCCATCGTTTTGGTTTATGTTTCTATCGGATTTATAAGAATAATAGCCGTCAAGGGATGGTAAATTGACTGTCTGTTTTGACAGCCAACATTCTGTTAGGACAATAATATCACAGCTTATGTCTAGATTCTGTAGTAATACTTCAAAACCGTTCATGTTTCGATTTATGCTGCGAATATTCTGTGTAAGCAGGGTCAATGTTTTGTTACCAGAAGGAAGAAGTTGCTTACAGTCCTCAACATTACAGACTAAAGATTCAGACACAGAAAAACTATCTAGATCACAAATTAGCTGATTTGTCATGCTAGTTACAACTAAGTATAAATATAAAATAAACTACCTTTTATGTGCTAACTAAACAAAGTATTCGGTGGCGCTCTTAGGCGCCTTCATAGTCTATTGAGTTTATATAGTTTAACTCGGCATATTTGCGCGCCGGGCAACTTTCATCACCAGTAGGATGGTCACATTTTCTCTTGAAACGTTTACACGTCGCACATTGAGAGGGAGAAGATTTGCTAGTACATTCCTTGAAGGAGTGTCCAGTCTCACCACAGTGGTTGCAGGTAGGACTAGTTTCCCGGCAAAACTTGGCAGCATGTCCGAACTGTTGGCAATTGAAGCACCTGGTGACTATCGTGAAGTCCCTCACAGGGCATGATGTCCAATTTATAAAAATTCGGCCTTGACAATTATTTTCCTTATGCTAGCGGGTAGTTCCAAGATATAATTGCAAGTAGGAAGGTCTTTCTTACCCGATTTATGGCTCAGTTTGATGTTCTCAAGGAAAGACTCACGAGTAATATTCGGCAACTTGTCTGAGAGGTTCTGCTCGTAGATACAGTCAAATACCTCCTTCTCGGTAAGGGCAACAGGAACACCAATGACAGCAACCCTAGGGCGACGTTTGGAAGGTTCTTCTATTTTGAGGCCTGATGAAACTAATTTTTCCGACTTTTTGAGTTTTTCAATGTCGCCTTTATTTTCAGTGATAATAAGAACGCCTCCATTTTTCACTTTTCTCAGGCCACGGGTTTGTAGCTTTAATTGTTCGGGGGAGATTAGCTTTTGAACAAGTGACTTTGTGTCGTCACTTGTTTGGTTTTTATCACTGGGATAGATGGCCACTGCACTCAGATTTGCAGGACGAACAAAGTTATCGGCACCTTTCTTCACCATACTAGCGTAAGAACTATGGCCTGATGAATTTAGCTTTGTTTCGACTACTTCTTTGAACTGCTGGAGAGAGTTCACTACGTTCTGGTGATCCTGTAGGTGCTGGATTGTGGAGTGGGCTTGGATCGTTTTCTGCTTTAATGACTGGTATAAGACGGCCATCTGAGCAGTTCCAGTTGAGACCTTCCGGCAAAGATTAGTTACACGAAGCTTCTGGTCCGAGTTCATCTTCCCTTCACCGACAATAAGGCATACTTCATTCAGAATGGCGTCTATAGATCCTAGCCATTTCTGGATCTCCGGCGTACTGATGACTTCAGACGGCAATTCATTGTCTTCGGGTGCTGGTGGAATTGGGTTGCTCGGGGGTAGAGGTTCAGTAGGCGTCGGTGGGGGACTTCGCCGTAGTAACTGGCTACGACTAAACGGGCTCGATCCTGGGTTTGACATATTACCCGAAACACTTGATTTATTGTTCTAAGAAATATTTAGTTCATTTTGCAATATACTTAAAAATAAACTTGAATAAATTACAAGTCGCACACGACACACTTTACTTATACTGACACACTTTACTTATACTGACGGCGCAAATAATTATATTTATTTAACGTAATTGTTCATTTCATTATACGGAATAACTACAAAAAACACGTCCGCTTAGTATCGCGTCTCGACAAGCGATCAAATGTTAGAAAGAAAAAGAAAAATGTTTATTGTAACATGTTGACCTCAGGGTATTTGTTCGTGAAGATATTGTAATCTGTGGTAGTAAATGTCGTGCGCTTTTAATAAACGTGTTTTATGCGAGGTCCAGATGGATAACATTAAATATTACCAGTATTAGAAGTTTTCCTTTGTTAGAAAGAATTCGAGGTGATAAAGGTTTCTTTTTTTAATTCCAGCTGTTATACTTATAATAATAACAAAAACCTTAACAAAATTTGACTACAAAAATAATTTTACTCAAAGGTTATTGTCTAATTCTGCTATCCTAATTCCTACACATATATAGTCGCAAAAGTTTGCGAGAATTGATAAGTGGATTTTTGTTACTTATTTATGCTTATAAGATCTAGCTTAACACACAGAATGATTCAGTTTTTGTATTCTTTGTGCTTTTATGTAGTGACAATTTTGGACTTTTACTTAATTCTGATTCTTAATTCTTCACGCAGGCAAAGTCGTGGGCAGAAACTAGTGACTCCGAAGTAAAGAAAACATTACGTGCAAGTGCCACCATGTTGGTTCGCCTTCCTAGCTGCATTCACTAGCTCGCTCACGTAGCACGTAGCAGTTTGCTACGGCGTAGCTCGAATCGTGCTACGAAAGCGTTGTATTCGCGAAGTATTATTAGAATGGGGAGGTTATTAGAGTGCAACCACACTGCTCCGTTGCGTTGCGTTGCGACGTCGCAGCGCAAGATTTGGACGCACTGCATGCCACACTTCTCCGTTGCGTTGTCTTGCGCTGCGCACGTGTTTTTTCTCTGCCAGTACAAAATTAACTACGTTGCCGCTCTGCATCACCTTTTCCCACTTCGTCTTGACGTCGACGCAATGCGTTCGACAACGCAACGCAGCGCAACGGAGCAGTGTGGCTTTGCTCTTACTCAGATATGGCGTGATGTGCTGGCTCCAGTTACCACCACCAGCTTGGTTGTAAGTCCATATGCAGCACATACAACTGGTGGTATATGAATGGTATTAAAATAAATAGAATACCTACTTACTCTTACATCGACTGGCCTGATGGTCTTCTTGCGGTCCTGGTTTAGATTCCCACGTTGGGCAAAGTGTTATTGGGTTCTTTAGTAGCTGGTTTATTTTCAATAATTTCTTAGTAGCAGCCCAGAGTTTGAAAGACGGTGGTGTGACGCCTCCGTGTCTTGGAAAACACGTAAAGCTGTTGGTACCAGTTACAAGCACTCTTGAACTGCCGAAGAGTCAGTCAGTCAATTTGAGAAGCTAGTGGTTGGTCTTATAATAAAAGTACTTGTATTCGTGAGTACTTTCATCCCCTAAAAGCTGCGCCCTGAATTAAAACTCAGCCTGTGACTGACCAAACTTGAGATCGCAAACATTTTAGAACGTAAAAATGAAACATTATCAATTGCCCAGCCGTTTCCTAACTATGTTGGGTTCGGCTTCCAGTCTAACCACATGCAGCTGAATACCAATGTTTTACATGGAGCGACTGCCTATCTGACCTCCACAACCCAGTTACTGGGTAACACGATATCCCTTGGTAAGACTGGTTGTCTAATTTCTGGATCAAAGATCTATGAATGAAAGCCGGGACCAACACTTTTACGTGCTTTCCGAGACACGGAGGGATCTTGGTATGAAATGGATGGTTACCCATCAGTGGTCCGGCCGCGGCAAGCATAGCTCAACCATAATTGATCGATCCGTATGGCTTTTACTAAGCCACGATGCCCCCTCAATGTAATAATAAAACATTTAACTATTTTATTGGATTGCTAGTAAAAAATGAAATGATTGATGAAAACGTTTCTCTAATAAGTACTTAAGGGTAACAGCTTTCGGTGGTACCAATAAAATAAGTTTTGGTACGTCTTGAAGTGACGTAAAGTAATAACTTGTTGGATTTATGTGTAACTAATACAGTAATAAAGGTTTCCAAGTACTATATATTCTTTCTTTTTTTGGAGTTTATTTCGAGACTAGCGTCTGCTCGCGATTTTGGCTGCGTAGGCTTGACAGTCCTAAATTATTCCATGGAAGCACAAAAACGGGTTTTTTTTTTTTTTTTTTAATCTTTTGTTTTACGGGCTTTTGGTCTCGTGAACATGTCAGCCCCGTCGTGAACATGTCACATCTCAATTACACAACATATTATATTATATCAATCAGATATAAGTAACGAGACCTCACTGATGCGTGAACATCTTAAATAAAGTGGCAGCAGCGGATGACGTAGGATTTGCTAGAACTGATGTAAATGTACCAACATCCATCATGTTTAATTCAAATTTAAAAACGGGATAAAAAATATTGTATCTGTGTGGGAATCTAATCAATAATTGAATATTAGATTCGAGGTTTACAATTTCTACTAATAGGTATAATATTTTTCCACAGATCAAAGATTTTACCTGTCTTCGTAAAAGAGAATGTTTCAAAGAAATTCTACACTTCCAAACGCTTTAGACCAAACGGTTTAGGCCATCGGTTCCTTGATGGACTCAAGGAACCGTTTGGCCTAAAGCGTATAACTCCGTGACGCCAACATATATAGGTACTTATCTACATACCTACAATACAACATGTAACATAAGGTATGTAACCCATAGAACAAATGAGTCTTGCTCGAACTTAAGCGGGTTCCTTGCCAAGATAATCATGAAGCCCTGCAAACAGGGCTTCGGGATATCCTGGTCAGCCGGTTGGGACCGGTAAAACGACAACACCGGTACGGCAACGTAACGAAGATCCGGTAAAGATGAACCTAAAATTCACACAAAGCTATCACTTTAAAATGCCTGTGCAACCGCCAACGTTCGCGTGCAGGCTGTTAAAAATCATCCCTAATGTTAATGTAAATAAAGGTGCGTTGAGATTGCCCAACGCGCCGTACTAAAGGTAAGCATCTTTAAACCAATACTCTTCTCTACTACCTTATTATATGAAATGTGTGGAGTACTAACCGTTAGGCAATTATTTATTTTAAAATTGGTCACTATTCAGCATACACGCATAAATTTCAATACCCAAATTTTAAACAAACGTAGGAATTATATGGTTTGCACACAACAAAGATCTTTCAATACAAAATTTAGCACGAAATTCATTAACTTCTTAGGCCCTTATATTTATAACAAAATTAATAAATAAACATGTATCCACTTACCGCAGATCGTTGCAAGAGAAGAGTATCTGAATACCTACAAACCTTAACTTATGATGAGACTGAGCAACTACTAATTGTGCCAGGATAGACACAGATAAACATAATGCCTACATTACATAATTTATACATTTTTATAACACCATGCCTACACATTACATTAACATGCCTACTCATATAAGCCATATCTCACACTCACATTCAACCATAGACACCCTCTCACACGCACTCATTCATCCTAGCACATCACACAAAGAGAGGAACAGACTTCTAATAATATTATACTTTTAATTATTTAATAAACATTTGCTAATACAACAGTAAAATGCTAGCACTTAAGAAACCTAATTGAATGTAACTCAAGGGGGATAGCGCTGTAAGCCGAAATACAGTTTTCTGCTAGTTCGGCTACAGTAAAATGATGTACTCTTGTTTGTTTAAGAAATAAAGATTATTATTATTATTTAAAAACAAAAGCAGAAACGTACAAAGCTAAGGTTAGAAGACGCATCGTTCGCAAAACGATGTGCATATTACGACAACAAAAATATTCTAATTAAAGAATTGTCTTAACAAAGAATACAATAATCAGATTTTAATTTAAAAATATTGCGTAAAGAGCATTTTCCTTAATTGTTATATGATTGTCTAAGAACGATAATTATGATATAAGAATGTAGATTAAAAAACAACAAACGTGCTGCACCGACCTCAAACTTATTACACCAAATGGGGGCAGAAGGTTGAAGATAAATTACAGTTATTTTATGCAGTACTTTTTCAACAATTTTTCATTTTTAACCGATATCAAAAAAAGAAAGGAGGTTCTCAGTTCGACCTGTATGTTTGTATGTATGTATGTGTGTTTGTTTGTTTTTCCGCGATTATCTCCCGTTTGGCTTAACCGATTTTGATGCGGTTTTCAGAAAAGTATTTGTTACATTCTGGAGAAGGTTTTAGTATAACAACTAAAAATTTATTTAGCGCTTTTTGAAAATATCAACAAAAACCAAAAAAATATACATAGAAGATGCTTTCGTTTCTTTCATCTTTGGAGGACTTTCAATCTCTCTTTTAACTGTGTTGTCGTTTCTTAATGAATTTAGGTTAGGTTAGCTTAGGTAAGGAACGTACTTTTTCCAAAAAAAAAACCACCTTCAGAAACTAAAAAGTGGCCTGGCAAAGCCTGGCTTTGTTCTGTGTGTTGATTTGTATTGCCACCGACTTCCGGAAAGTGTTCTGTGCTACAGTTATTTATCACATTTTAGTTTTTGAAGGCGGTTCACTTTTTTTGTAAAAAGTTTTAATCAGCTATTATAAGATTTTGTTCTACTAAATAGTACGTAGTGGTTGAGTTGAAAATATACAGTTATATCTTAATGGTTTCACATCAAGCTCTAATTTTATAAACAAACGCTGTTGTTCAGATAACAGTTGAAACACATGTTGGCTTTACTCCTACGTCCGAAGCAACCGGTCTTACACCTGTAAAAAACGCAAATAGTGAGCAAGTAACAAGAATAATAATAAACAAATACTCTAGGATACAATGACTCTACGATACAATGACACAAATAGTTTTTAAGGCTAGACAGATTCTACCAATGAAGTTAATCATGATAGTTTACAGACAGCCTTATACAAGCTAAAAATATATTGTACACGGTTTTAGAATATCCCCCCAAGCAGCAAAATTATCCTATAGTGCAGATGTTATAGGCCTCCAACACTTATAATATTCTCTTAACGGTTCTAGTATTGGCTGCCACGCTTATAATAGCAAGCATGGAGTGAGTAGGGCCTTATAGTATAACTAATCTTATACATTAGCTTATAACTACTTATAGGTCCAAATTAAGGATGCATTATAAGCTTGGGTGACCTATAAAAGTATCGCGAGGGTGTAAATGCACTCAAGAGTAAATAAACTGGTAAGCTATACTTATAACTGCTAACAAGAAGCATTATAGAACTACTATAAGTAAAGTACGCCAATAAAAGTGATAAACAGAACTAAATATACTGGAAACTATTTGTATTTATTACTTGGTTATATAAGGGTTTATAAATTCACTTTTCAGAACAATTATAAGTAAAACGGAGCGGTTTTATAGTGGTATAATCCAATATTATTATAATCTTAACAAGATTATAAAGGTTTAATATAATTTACTTAGTATCCAAAACTATATCCGTGGTGTCCTGTACAAGAATACATTGGTCTTGCATAGTCTCGGTACGGACATTTTGATTTTGTTGTGTCGTATTCGTTGCCGACGTGGTATTCTATTTACTTTTCTTTAAAAAATGGGTCTATATAAATGGAAACGGCTAAAAAGAAGTGGTTATTACAAACGAAAGGTTCAGATAAAACGTCGGGTACTATCTTTGTATATGGCGAAGAACGAATCGTAGAAATAGGAAGGTTCCGTACAAAATAGTTGCCTACTGTGAAAAGATAAACGGGCATTTTGTTCGGACCCACTAGCGATCACTAACGAAACGAGTTCCCACTTCCGATTGTTAAAGACCATGAATACTAACTACCCAATGAGATGAGTTGCATTCCTCAAAACGATGGGATTTTTTATCTAACAAGAATTAATATAAATAGAACGAATTTTCGTATATCCACATCCTTTTAAATATATAAAACGCTTAAAAAAATGCACAATGATCTTCCTGAAAATGGTCACCTATCTACATTAATTTTAGATTGTTAAGTAGGATAACCAGAAATGAAACACTTTATTTTCACATTTTATCCAATATAATCGTAACATCGTCTTAAAACCTTGCTGGTGCATTTATTTCTTCCTGATGTCTTGCCCACGATAAAAAGTACACCACGCTCGCGACATGCGCGCAGTTTCCAACAGTACGGCGGTCATGTATACAGGAACATGAATAGTTTTGAATACTTTGTCTTCCATTTAGAGTGGGATCAATCAAAATATATGTCGTCGTGTGGAGAAGTGTCGTGGCCGTCTTGCAAGACTTTTTGAAACTTTATAGTTACATGCACGACATTTGTGAGACAACAAGAAATTTTCACGAAGAGTTTCATTCCAAGGCCACCTTAAGGTTTTAAAAGCTCGAAAATCCCTTTTGGTCGTAAGGAGATCGACGTCCAGAAATATTACATTTTCAATGCTGACCTAACCTAAACAAAAAACATTAAAATAAGACATAGGTACCTAATAGGAATATAAAATAACAGTTCAGTTACAGAAATATTTACGGAACTCTAATTACAGACAATATGGCGAAGCAATGGTTCTCTTATTTACTATTTTAAATCAAAGTACGCCTATAGCGGTTTGTTAATGTATTTGGGAAAACCAACTTTGTCAAGATGGCGACTTTTTGTTGTATGTCTTACTGAAACCAACATTATTTTAAAATTCAACTTAATGAAAACGCTAATTTCAAGGGGCGCGTAAAAATTTTGATAAAAAACTTATTATACTTCACAGAAAATATACGTGCGCCATGCAGATTCAAACATATTATACATCTTGACTTATTGTTAACACTCTACTCATAATTAATATTCTAGATAATATTTATAATAAGAAATGGATGAATAACTTACCTTTGTCACTATTAATTTTTACAAATGTGAGCAGCAACATTCACCAATTCACAACACTTTGTATGATCTTGTAAGAGGTTTGTTATTGTCGTGTTTGGTTCCATTAAGCGCTGATAGTTAGCTTTGCGGGAGCAAATAGTTTTACGTAGTCCAACTATAAGGTCGTTATTGGGCAAAGCGGTGTTCACCAAGTCTACTAAAGATATTTAATCAGGCAAAATACGCCTATAAATTGGGCCCTTTTCCGTGGTTATAATTGCTTACTATTCCGTTACAATCCTAATAAAATGTTGGTTCCAGAACCATTACTAGACTACATTTTGCTGCTTGGGCCTTGACTTTAAAACTATTTGAAATTGTTTTCACACAGTTTAAATAACAGATCAGACGAATGTGAAGGTAAAATTAATCATGCAAGGTAATATTAAGCCGTCCGTATGGTGTCGGACGTTAAGAATAGCACCATCCCATATCTTTCCGTGGGTGTCGTAAGAGGCGACTAAGGGACTCACCAGAGAATGGGCAGCAGCGTTCTCTGTGCCTTTGTAACAACCATACTGCTATCGCCAACCCGCCTGCCAAGCGTGGCGATTATGGCAAACCCCCCCCCCCCCTCCCTTCGGGGGAGGCCTATGTCCAGCAGTGGACGTCTTTCGGCTGAAATGATGATGAATAATAATATTGCGCGTATTCGATTTAGCGCAACTCAAAATCTAAACGATTGCTAGAACGGCGTAGCAGCATTGACACACACTAGTACAATACAATGGTCTGTTTGTGTGCATCAGAAAATAAAATATGCACGAAATAATTACGAATCATTGAAATTAATCGGCAAACGAAAGCGCGCGATGATTTACAGTGCTTTTTAAAATAATTGTCTAAAATAAATGAGCTCGTATAACGGACTGAAAAATATTCTGTAAATTAAACATAACATTTACTATCATAAAATAAATATGTCAGTTATGTTTTTATTCAAATACTGGTAATAAAAAATTGTCAAAGTGAACCGATTTTCTACTTTTTCAACACTGTTTTTAATACATAATAGTAATATTTTCGTAATTTTGGCTCTGTTACTGTCTTTATGACTGTATATACTGTTGGAAAAACGCATAAAACAAAATATTTTGGCATATTATAATGGTTGTATTCGTCCTGAAAGTTAACTCTGACGCCTATTTTCGTAAAACGATATGAAAGAATTGTCTTCGCTTTAAAAAACCATAATTAAATATTATACTTTTACTCTGTAGCTGTCTAAATCAAGACTTAATCTTTCTAAAACTGTAAATTGTCTTTAAATAATCTGCTCATATAATTACGATATTGCTCTGGGCAAAACGCAAAAACATGAAGTTTTCGGCACGAATCGAATACGCACTCTTAAGCCAGATTTCAAAGATATTTTACCTGCATTTATGGTCTTCCACACCATTGACAATACCTTCTGAAAACATTTGTTCAGACAGACTGAATTCTCGCATCTTTCACCTTCATAATGTCCATTGCATTGACAGACCGGTTCACTCTCGTCATTCAAAGAGCAGACACCGTTGTTCAAGCAATATCCCTGGCACTTGTTGACTTCACACCTTTCCCCAGTATAACCCTTATTACATCTGAAATAACGAGTGTATAAATAACACGGAATTTCAACAAGAAATCCAATAATTATATGGATATAATGTTTACCTGCATGTAGGTTGTCCCTTAACACTGGCATTACAATCCCCTTGAAAACAATAGTTCTGACAGACATCGCATCTCTCACCGATGTAACCAAGTGCGCATTTACAATGAGTCTTCCCGTCAACTTTCGTACCATGGACACAGAACAGGCTCGTATCTGTAGAAATATTCAAGGAGATGTTACCTTTGGTGACTGAGTCATTTGTCAGCAGACTCTTTAGAGGTTCGCAGTCTTGAATGCCTTGAATTTGATCTTCAATTTTATAATTGGTGATTAATTGTTCCAATCGAGAAGTTGAAATTAATTTAGGTTTGAGATTTTTTTTCTCATTATTTTTTTTTTCATGTATTGATCGATTCTTTGGTATTTTTAGAACACCGTACTTAAAAAAATGATGCAATATTCCCAGATAGATGAAATCTTTTGATAAAGCCAGTGCTAATGGTTTATTAATTCCTGTTTCATCATTATACAATATTGTTCTGTTCTGTCCATTCAAATTGGCACTTTCAATATAAAAATATTTGGTATTATTTCGTGCACCATCAGCCCAGTACAGTTTCTGTGTCTGTTGGTCAATGACCAAGAGGTGTGGTTTTCCTAGATTATTGCCAATCACAATTTCTCTGTCGGAGCCATCAAATCGAGCCCTCTCTATTACAGACGAAAATCCATTGCCAGCCTCGTCTGTACTAGTCCAGTAAATATATCTGTAATTTGTAAGTCACAATATAAACAACACATACCGACTTGGCACTTCCGACAAAGCTCTCAGAATATGCAAATTGAAGTGGCAAAGAGCAGGCCATATCGCTCGAAGAAACGATAACCGATGGGGAAGATAGGTTCTCGAGTGGCGACCACGAATTGGAAGACGCAGCGTTGATAGGCCTCCCACCAGATGGACCGACGGCATCGTCATGGTCGCGGGTAACCGGTGGATGCAAACGGCAGGCTGCCGCTCGTTGTAGCGTTCTATGGGAGAGCCTATTACAACAATGTACGTCTTTCGGCTGATGATGATGAGGGCAGATATAAACAAAGTTCAAAATATTTTTATCTATTTGTTGTATAACAAAATATAATGTAGTCACGTACCCTTTACAGCTATCCACAGCAATATGACGGGGCATCATACCACGCGTCGAGATTATAAGGTTTCTGTGTACGTTGTTGTTACATCCAGGTTTTAATGAAAGCAAGTATATGCTTTGTTTATAGCTTTCACTCCAGAAGAGTAATTCCTGGACCGGGTCATAGGCTATACCCTCAACCAGATCTGTGTTTAAAACCCTGGGTATTAAAGCTGCAATGTTCATTGTTGCTATATCACAACTATAGATAAGGATAAGATTGTCACGTTCGTTAAAAAACAGCCTGTTGCGTACTACATCGTAAGCCATATTATCTATATTCAAATTATATGTCATGTTTTCTTTGTGCGTTTTTCTTCCGTCAGTGTAATAGTTCAGTTGACCTCTTGCAACTGTAGCGAAGTCTGAAACATGAAAGAAAATTAAATGATCTTCTTAGATAACAAAAAAAATAAAAGAAAACCGTCCAAGGTTAGAACAGAGCAGTCGATTGCTTAAAAAAAAACTGAAAAATAAATATGACTAACGTAAACATAATTAAATTGTTGACAGAGAATAGAGATAGAAGAATTTTGCAAATCCGTCTATATAAGACAGAGTAATGCCCGAACATACATAAAAGAAAAATATATAAACATTCGAATTGATAACCTCCTCCTTTTTGAAGTCGGTTAAAAAGCCGTACGAATCGTTCGGTCAAAAGTTAAGATACGCTTGCCGCGGTCTGCCCGCGGATGGGTGACCATCCATTTCATATCGAGTTACCTCCGTGCCTCGGAAAACACGTAAAGCCGTTGGTCTCGGCTGCCATTTGTAGATCTTTGAAGTCGTTAGGAGTCAGAGGCCAGAAAGTCTTACTAAGGAGTAAGGTTACTTTGCACTTTTCTGCTCATAGAAAAAACACGGCAATAGTTTCAGCCGGCGGCTTTTCTTCAATCGTTTGCAGGAAAACCTTTGGTTAATTAACTACTACCTACGACTATTAAATTAAATACTTATCTCCTAAAATACATAAACAAGTTGTTATTTTTGGTCCATGTTATTTTCCTGTTTTGAATTAGCGTACAATTAATGTTACTTGCAGATAATACCACCAATTCGGTACCTATATTATATTATTTCCTATTAAGTAATGAAAAATAACTTGAGTAAGATAAGAGATAAGCCATGCGATATAATGAATACTACAAAATAAGGCAGGATAGTTGCCCCAGGGGTATGTTTGCCTCGACGAAACCACACCCGCGAAACGACACTTCATAGAAACGAAACGATGTAATTGCCTACACTACTACTAAAATTACAGACTGTACAGATACATGTGTGTGTGTGCGTGTCTACGCGCCGCTCGAACCAAAACGCAGTTCCCAGAGCAGTCGTTCGACGCGGGGAGAGGTGAGGAACGGTTTCAGAGGGAGGTGGAGCGTGTCGCTACTGTACTATTATACTTACTTCGAGGTACGGTAGTACTAATATGTATACTGTGACGAAACTAGTTTCGTGAATGAATCACATGTTATTTTATGTATCTATCGAGAGACTCACTCACTTACTTTGCTGACCGTGTTGCATGTCTCCGTGTCATTACATTGGAAGGCAAAGTACAATAAAGGTTTTTGCGGGATAAATGTCCTCTTTCTCGGCGAGGCATCTATCCTTAAAGTAATTTATTTATAGACTATGCAATTATCCCATATATGGGACAGATGTCCCAAAAATTAGAGGTCCGGAAAAATGACCAATACTCTGGAAATATCAAAGATAATGTTTTTTACTTTCACAAACAAAAGTTCTACTAAACTATCCGGCTTTTACCCTGTATTAGTAAAATTTGGTTTCAATTAAAGGTACATAATGAGCTCGAAAAGGGCTGGCTGGCATCTAGCTTGACTAGAGGTTAAGCATTGCCATTTAAGGTGACAATGTCGCTAGTATCTTGGACACATACAAGTTTTTAAGTAATGAGTTCTTGTCGTATCAGGCTTAAATCCGAACCGGGACTCATTGCAAAATTAAATTGTAACCCATTGCTCCTGGATTCATATCCAGTGTTACCTACACCAATCGTTTCGACAGGCGCGATTCTCATGGTGTATAGGAGGCACGTAATTTGTCGTCGTGCTCATAGGCCATATTTATGCAGCCTATTTCTCACAGTTTGGTGGCTAACAACAACACCGCTGTGAGCAATTCTCAAGCGGTGTAGCTTTAAAGTTATCTCTATTAACATCAGCTGACGTCTTGCAAGCAGTTGTTTGTATCGGTCCTGTCGAACAGTTGTACTCCTTCCTCGTCCTGGGTGCTGCTTAGCAAGATTCCCTGTGTTAACGAACACTGTCAAAGACGACAAATCATGCTCCTATTGACACCAAAATGCCGAGATACCTAGGACTGATTTCTTCTTGCTTATAGCATTATTACAGCTGTCTACACTGCATCAGAAGTCAGTAGCAGTACCTACTCTTAGCCAGAGTCAAAAAGTGACCTTTAACTTTTAAATACAGGATTCAAGGTCAAATAATATTCAGACATACAGTTTAGAAAATATTCAGTGAGATTTAGTATATTTATGGACTTTTCTAAGGATACTATTTGTGATTGAAATTCTGACGTACATACCGTAATCCTAAAAGGTCATAAATAAGTCGTTATCTATAACCACGTTACTATATGTTCTTAGAGTTTCTTATCCAAAAGGTGCCAATGGGACACTATTTCTAAGACTTCCCTGTCAGTGTATCATTTAAACCGTAATAGATACACACTTGAAATTTTCACAGGGTTTGAAATCCTACGGCAGTGTAAAGTTAAAAATGGAAGGGGTCATCCTTGCCTAATTATTTAATATTTTTGTATTGTTGTACTCTATTATAGAATAAAAAAAAATATAGAATTCATTGTGTATAAGTATAAGTTCGACTCGCACTCGGCCGTATTTTTTAATAAAGTATTTTTTCAGAAAAAAATTTTTTTTGCTTGTATTCGTGGTAGGTATTTAAAAATTATAGAATTTTTAACCGACTTTATAATAAATCCATACCTTCCAATCTGCTGCAGCATGAACTTAGAGTCAAAAGATGAGTAAGACTGCTTACTTTTAGGACTATTTAATGATAAAAAACCAGCTAAGGAATTAGCCTTTTGCCAGTTGTAAACATCCCTTATCAAATGCACCAGGATACATGGGCCAGGATCGTCACGCCATGGATGCTTGAAGACGGTCAACGTCGCGAAGCAGACGTAGGAAAGTCTAGCATGATGACCAGGATTTATTCAGGTCGGTTTGGTTGAATAAAAAAATTGAAAGGCCGTATTCAAAAAAATCGTTAGAAATAACAATGTCGAACTCACCCCAAGAGCCCGACCTGGATTGGGCCAAACCCACGTACAACGCTACCAACGCCAGCACAATCTGTGCTCGACACATTTCGTACTCCTTAAACACAAAATTGTTGAAACAAACTTAAAGTAGATGTTGCGTCTGTTCCTGGTAGTCGCTCGTGGAATAATAAAGAAATGCAATGGTTTTTCCTTATTTATAACGATACAATCGGTGTAGTATGTAAAAAAAAACACAAATCAGCAGAGGTCCACGCTAACGGTTGGTCAGAGAGCTATGGAATGGACTATACCGGAAAAAAACTACCAGACCGTGGTTATATAATAATAATAATTACTTTTATTTCAGACTATTAGATCCATAGAATGTTAGTAATACAAAAAAAGTACCTTACAACAGGGTCACGTCGAGCTTGCGCCGAGCTCAGGATGCGACCACCTGCTGTGTGTAACCGCATCCAATGCCACTACATCGGCAAGTCCCAGCGGTGTTTGCTCAGTATTTCGAGCTGCCCACATGTGCACCAGCAGAGAGGCACAACGATTTCGCAAAATGGTATAAAATCCGTCCACGCTCTTCAGCAGCACCCTCATCATCTCCCTAGCCATTTCCCAACTATATTGAGGTCGGCTTCCAGTCTAACCGGATGCAGCTGAATACCAGTGTTTTACATGGAGCGACTGCCTATCGGACCTCCACAACCCAGTTACTGGGTAACACGATACCCCTTGGTAAGACTGGTTGTCAAACTTTCTGGCTGCTGACTACCCATAACGACTGCCAGAGATCTACAAATGACAGCCGGGACCAACAGCTTTACGTGCTTTCCGAGGTACGGAGAGAACTCGGTAAGAAATTAATGGTCACCCATCCACAGACCGACCGCGGCTAGCGTTGCTTAACCTTTGACCGATCGATCTGTACGGCTTTAACTTAGCCACGAGCTCCTCCAGCAGCACCCTAAACGCGTTATTATAATTATTGTACACGCAGAGCACAATATGAACGTTACGTGTACCTTGTTCGAAAACTGCAGGTGTAAAATGATTAGCAGTAGGCTTTAAACAGCGTCAACGTGACCTGATCAGTATACCATGCTAACAGGCATGTTACAGCGCACAGACAGTGCCCTGCACTCTCTTCCCATATTTAGATTATCACCTCGGTCTTCTGAGGCCTAGTGGCCCAGATACTTAAAGTGATTCCCTTTCTTTAGTCAGGTACCGCAAGTTCCACGCGCACTTAACAGAAACTGTCTGCTTCCAAGGCCGAATGATGCTGAAAATGATGAAGCTTTCCAGGGCCGGGAATATGTCAGCGCTTCTACAGCAGCGTCACTATGTCCGCGGGACTGCGGAGAGAAAAGGGGGTCAATATGATCGAGGACTCCTCGATCCTACGCTGCCCACACGCACTCGCAATTGCACTAATTTTTGATATTATTACAACCTATACAATATTTTTCCACAGTTATGTGTACTTATGTGAGAATGGTCCAGAGAATTTCTCCACTTCCATACATTCTACCCATAGGACATGAGTTTTGCTCACACGTGAGTCCTCTTCCTTGTCGAAACCAAGATATCCCGCTGCCGTGTTTGCAGGCAGCCGGTTGGGGCCGTCAAAACGACAAAACTGGCACGGCGACGCGAAGGCCCGGAAAAGTTGGACTACTAGGTTGTACGTTCAATGTGGCCAATGCGTTCCCACAAGTTTAAAAAGCGTACTAAAAATTTACACAAAGTTGTCACCTTCATCAGTCTGTGCACCCGCCGCAGTGCCGATGTTGGCTGTTGAAAAATCCCCCCTAATGTTATGCGTAAATAAAACGAAGTTTATTTTATAAGTTTTTATTTAAAAAGAAAAGCAAGGTAGTACAGAGCTAAGTTAGAAGAGTCTTAATAGAGGACATAAAAAAAAATCTAATTAAAAAAATATTAACTAAGAATACGATAAAGCAGCAGATTTTAATTAAAAAATATAAGTATAAACTATTTTTACTTAATGCGTGGATGTCTGAAGACGATCATTACGATTTAAGAAATGGTTAGGAAGGAAGTATATTCTGAAACAATAGACGTGCTGCACTGACCTAAAAACATATTCCACACACACATGATGGCACATCGTTGAAGATAAATTACAGATCATATTACAGTACTTTTTCAATAACTCGACACTATAACAGTTGAATTATTAGATATGGTTCTACTAAATAAAACGTAGTGGTTGAGTTGAATATAAACGGTTATATCTTAACGGTTTCATATCTAGCTCTCATTTTTTTTAACAAGCGCTGTTGTTCAGATAACAGTTCAAACACATGTTGACTTTCCTCCTACGTCCGAAGCAACCGGTCTTACACCTGTAAAGAAACGAAAATAGTGAGCAAATAACGTCACGAAGAAATTGTTATGACAGAAACGATACTCTATCTATGATACAATGACTGTATGATACAATGACACATAGTTTTTAAGGCCATATATTATAATATATCACCTAGCTACCAACTTTTAAGGCTACCCATCTTTCAAAACTACCATCTCAATCGTGTCGAGAGGTGAACCGATTTTAGATAATATATGTTACCCGCATTTAGAATATCCCATTTAAAACTATGTTCATACAGTTTCAAAAACAGATCAGACAAATGCCAAGGTGAAACTGATCATGTAAGGTAATATTAAGACAGTTTTCAAAGATATTTTACCTGCATTTATAGTGTCCCACACCATTGACACTACCTTCTGAAAACATTTGTTCAGACAGACTGAATTCTCGCATCTTTCACCTTCATACTGTCCATTGCATTGACAAACCGGTTCACTTTCGTCATTCAAAGAGCAGACACCGTTGTTCAAACAATATCCCTGGCACTTGTTGACTTAACACCTTTCCCCAGAATAACCCTTATTACATCTAAAATAACGAAAGTGTATAAATAAAACGGACTTTCAACAAGAAAGCCAACAATGATATGGATATAATGTTTACCTGCATGTGGGTTGTCCGTCATCACTGCTACAATCCCCTTGAAAACAATAGTTCTGACAGACTGAAACATCGCATCTCTCACCGATGTGACCAAGTGCGCATTTACAATGAGTCTTCCCGTCAACTTTCGTACCATGGACACAAAACAAGCTCGTATCTGTAGAAATATTTAAGGAGACATTATCTCTGGTAACTGAATCTTTTGGCAGCATACTCTTTAGAGGTTCGCAGTCTTGAATGCCCTGAATTTGATCTTCAATTTTATAGTTGGTGATTATATTTTCCGAACTTGGAATTGAAATTAGTTTAGGTGTTGCATATTTTTTCTTATAAATATTGTTCACATGTATTGATGCATTCTTTGGTATTTGTTTAACGGTTCTTTCAAACAATTGCGCCCAGTAGATGGAATCTTTTGATACGGCCAGTAATATTGGCTGGTCCACGATTCCTGTGTAATTATTTAATATTGTTAGGTGCTCTCCATTCAAATCGGCACTGTCAATAGCATATTTAAAAAAATCGTTATGATTTAGTGCATCTAATGGTGCTGCCCAGTACAGTTTCTGAGTCTGTTGGTCAATGACCAGAGACCGGAGGTAAGGTGTTAGATGGTTAAACCAACTTGTTATCATTCATCATTTCAGCCGAAAGACGTCCACTGCTGGACATAGGCCTCCCCAAGGGGGGGGGGTTTTGCCATAATCGCCACGCTTGGCAGGCGGATTGGCGATCGCAGTATGGTTGTTGTGCTAATCACAATTTCTCTCTTGGTGCCATCAAATCGAGCCCTCTCTATTATAGACGAGGTTCCTTTTCTAGTCAGGTCTGTACTCGTCCAATAAATATATCTGTAATTTGTATGTCACAATATAAACAAAGATTAAAATATTTTTATCTAGTAAAAAAAATATCTGTTATGTTCCTGACAATCTAAGAAATCGTATTTGGTAATAGAATATTAATCAACGAATCCTTCGTTCTTTGAAACTTGATGCTAACGAATGATACTCGTTGATATAGTGTATGGGTAAACATAGTAATTAATTAGGATTATAAATTTTATTTTTAAATTTCTTACGAAATTTACTAAGAAGTGTTAAACCGGACTTCTTAAATTGTCAGGAGATTTGTCACGTACTCTTTACAGCTATCCACGGCAATATGGTGGGGCGTTTCACTAGCCAACCAGACGATATGGCGTGAGTATACATCCGCATTTGGTTTTAAGTAAATCGCATCTATTCTATTTTTAAAGATTGCAGTCCAGAAGAGTATTTCCTGGACCGGATCATAGGCCATTCCGTTAACCAGTTGAGAATAATAATCCCTGCTTTTCAAAGATGTGAATGTCATGGTTGCTATATCGCAACTATAGATAAGGAAGAGATCAGAGTCACGTTCGCTAAAGAACAGCCTGTTGCGTACTAGGTACATCGTAAGCAACTTTGTCTATTTTATACTTAGTCGTCATGTTTTCTGTGTGCGTTTGTCTTCCGTCAGTGTAATAGTTCAGTTGACCGTCTGTTGTAGCCGTAGCAAAGTCTGAAACATGAAAGAAATGATTTTCTAAGCTCAAAAACCCTGAGTACTCCGTGAACATTACAACCAAAATCAGGTACTGATTTTTTTTTATTAATTTTTTATTTTTATTTGTAATCTTGATATTTTCTTTAAAAGTAAAATTGTAAAACAGCAACGGGGGTTGTTGTATTGAATTTATATGATTTTAAAGGGGGAGAAGGAGAGGGAGGGGGCTGAGGGACAATCCCCGAATGTTGAAGAACGACCGCATTCATCTCAGTCTCAATCTGTCAGATATGGATGAAGCTGATAATTACATAATGTGTGTAACAACCGCAAGATATACCAACAGTTGATATAATTTCATTACATCCTTATCTTAATCTTAACATAGAATTAAACAAAGTTGCCGATATGTCTGTCTGTACGCGCATTGCTTCCGAACGACTGCACCAAATTGGATAATTCTTTTGGTTGTGTTCAGTATTGCCAGGATAAGGTTTGTATTAAATATGAAGTCGGTTGAAAATTACAGAAATTCGAAAAAAAATTGCAGTCGTGCGAAACTGGGGTGGGCCGCTAGTATAATATAAATCTATACAAATATTATAAAGCTGGAGAGTTTGTTTGTTTGGTTGAACGCGCTAATCTCAGGATCTACTGGTTCGAATTGAAAAAATATTTTTGTGTTGGGTAGTCCTTTTATCGAGAAAGGCTATAGGCCCATGCGAAGCCGGGTCGCGTCGCTAGTAAATAAATAAATAAATTGTTTATTACCACAAAGTTCAAGTACATTGCACTGTATACAGATTAGTGTTCTTAATTTGGCATTAGAAAAGTACAATAGGTTCAACCCTGTCCCCTAAACACACCTCGGACACTCCATACAACACTCGCAAAATAATACTACTACAAAACCAAATGACGTTTGTACACGTGCAAATGTGTGCGTTAATTCTAGTAGGGTTGAAAGTCGTACGAAGCGTAAAAAAAAATGGCGCGAACCGTGCATGTGTGTGCATGTTTCGAGCATTATTATGATTTTATGAAGTGATCTTGTACGAGCGTTCAATTATTTATTTTATGTAGTCTAATTCGTAATGAAATAAAAATAATACTATTATATTTGTTATGTAAAAGAGGTTTATTTATTCAATCAATAATGACAAATTAAAGTACATAAATACAAAAAAAATAGTATTTACGACGACGCGCGACTTGACGCACGCCCCGCACCATAACGCGGCAACGCAATGGAGCGACGCGACAAAGTTAGTGCGTACTACTTTTTAATTCCAAGAATGAATAGAATGTGAAAGAAAGAGACATAACTAAGACAATAAAGAGAGAGAGCAATCATTCATAGTTGGTAATGTTGTAATCTTTGGTTGTAATTGTATTTAAAACGAAGAAAACTTGAGAAATAAGCGTTCAAACTAATATAAAACACTTAAAAACAAAATTAATCGCAAAATTGTGTGTTTGTGTCAGCAGTACCTTCAGCGGCTGCAGTTCTTACGATTTTGAGCGCCCTTGCTAAAGAGTCGGCGAAGTGCACCTCGAAGTGCGGGGTGAGGTGCGGTATCTGATATGAGCGCGGGGAAGAGAGTGTCCCTTCTGTACGTATGACTATTAAGTATTCTGTGCCCTAAACTAGGCAAGGCCTGTATCTTAGGGGGCAGTGTCTGACCATAGGATATGCTTATATAATTATACTAGCAACCCGACCCGGCTTCGCATGGGCCTATAGCCTTCCTCGATAAATGTACTATCCAACACAAAAAGATTTTTTCAATTCGAAACAGTTAATTCTGAGATTAGCGCGTTCAACCAAACAAACAAACAAACAAACTCTTCAGCTTTATAATATTAGTATAGATTGTGACAGTGGACTGTGTCAAGTGGGTAAATTTTTGATTTTGTGGTATTAGAAATGGAGAGTGAGAAAGTGAAGAGTGAATTCTATAAGAGCGATGATATTTATAATATCATTGATTAAGAGCAAATGTTTGATGATTGTGTGTGGGAAATTTTTGGGATGTTTTGTGATAGTGTTAAGTGTAGTGTGTTAAATGGGTGTGAGAGTGCTTAGATCGTGTGCGAAAAATAGGTTTACACAGAAAAATAGAGGATGTTTATTACGACGGGCCTGTTGGTCTAGTGGTCACTGACCCTGACTGCTAAGCCGGAGGTCGTGGGTTCGATTCCCACCCAGGACAAACTTTGTGTGATGAGCATGATTGTTTGTTCTGTGTCTGGGTGTTTATCTATAATATGTATGTATTTATAAATTATATAAGTATGTATATCAGTTGTCTGGTTACCATAACACAAGCTCTGCTTAGCTTGGGACCAGATGACCGTGTGTGAGTTGTCCCAAGATATTTATTTATTTTATTATTTATTATGTGAATATAAAATACATTCAGCCCAATACTCAAGTCGAAGACAAAGTCACGGTCAAAATGATAATCTATCTATATAATAAAAATGAATCGATGTTCGCTAGTCTCGCTAAAACTTGAGAACGGCTAGACCGATTTGGCTAATTTTGGTCTTGAAATATTTGTGGAAGTCCAGGGAAGGTTTAAACGGTAAGAAAGTAGTTGAATATAAAATGATTTAATGTATTAGTTAAAATATATATTTTTAGATACACTAATTAGTTTTGACTCCCTAAACAACAAAGAACATCAAAAAAAAACTTGTAAAAAAATCCGTAAATCCGTATGTATCTGTACCATAGGTAAATACAATTATATAATATATAAGTATTAACTATATAACATTAGAGATTCGTAAAAAAAAATCTCCTATATAAACTACAAAGTGTTTATAATCGATGAAGCTACACTGCAATAAATATTTCCAACGTATTCATGTTTGATAAATTGTGACCAGAATCACCTCCACAATGTACTTTAAAATGTTTCTGCGCATAGAAAAAAAGCCGTCAATAGTTTAGCGGACAGTTTTTCTTCAATCGATTGTCGGTTGCAGGAAAACCGTGCGTTAATTAAATACTATGCCTACAACCACGGATACGCCCCCGCACCCGCCGCCCCACCCGCAGCCTGCTGCTATACAAGGTGTAACGTCAAATACGCAAAACCTGATTAGAATAACGAGCAGAATCAATTGAACCACTTTTTAATGAGATATGATATGACATATTAGTTTAATTAGAGGTAATTACAACTAACTACGGAAATAATAAACTGAAAAATACAAAAATATTAAATTTAATTTTGAATTTCATAAAAGGTTTAAACATTTGGTACCTATTGAGTTCGATAGGGGCTGGTTTCTTGTTTGGCCAGAGGCTTATACAGCATTACCATCATTAACTCGCCTGCTCGGTCATCAGAATTGAGCACGCGGTTAAAAAGCAACTTTGCACTCTTGTATAACAAATACCTAACTATTAAATCTTTGGTGGGGCGGGATCCGACTGGAGACCTTATTGAAGGGAGAATTTTGGTCGGGTGTCGTATCATCATTTTAGCCAAAAGACGTCCACTGCTGGACATAGGCCTCCCCCAAAGGAGGGGGGGGGGGGGTATATCGGCGTTTTATTATTGTTATTATGGAGTTATCAGTATGGACACATTACCCGTTGACAGCGATGTCGAATAATTCTTAAAGCCACTTTGTTTTAGCTTTTGGTTTAATTACTATAAGATATTACCTACATTATTTTATTTTTTTGTGTTAGATATATTATATTTGGTTCAGACCTTTTATACCAGAAAGGAAAATTGAAAATAGAAAGTAAACCAATGTATAATCTGGGGGTGTATTCCTATGGCAGTGTAAAGTTAAGGTTTGCTGTCAAAAACTGGATCATACTAGTATATATTTCCATATATTCACTCCATCATCGGATGAGCAGCACTGCTATACGGTTGAAGTTCCTCGGTCTCGAACCAAGCACTTTGATTCCACATTTATTGTGCGATCTGCCAGACTGTGGAATTCACTGCCCGCCTCTCTATTCCCCGATACATATAATCTGGGTATCTTCAAGGTACGAGTGAACTTGTTTATCCTAGGCAAGCGTGCTCCACCTTAAGCCGCATCATCACTTAAGATCAGGTGAGTTGCGGCCAAAGGCAAGCCTATAAGAATATAAAAAAATACCTGGGTTTATTTATGACGCATTAACTGAATAGAAAAATAGATGTAGAAGTCTATCGGGGAAACCAATGACCGGCGGTGGGACAGTACCTATTGGTCAATTGTAATCGCTTAAGGGCGCCTTAATAAGCGCGACTGATAGCGTCGTAGTCGTACTGCGCGCGACTATATTTATATGGATTTATAAAGCAGCGCTACTGTCGCACTACTGGCGACTAATTTGAAGGCGCCCTAATAACCGTAAAAAACAAAAACGTAATAATACAATATCGTTAAAACCAACAACTTTGTACTCACCCCAGGAACCGGTCCAGGAATGCACCAACCCCACGTACAGCGCTACCAACGCCAGCACACATAACTGTACTCGACACATTTCGTACCCATAAATACAAAATTGTTGAAACAAACTTGAAGTAGATGTTGCGTCTGTTCCTGGTGGTCGCTCGTGGAATAATAAAGTAAGGCCATAGTTTTCCTTATTTAACCAGGAAAACCAGGAAAATGCAATAATTGATAAAACACACTAATCAGCAGAGGTCCAAGTAAGCAGCGCAGCGGAGAGAGAGAGAGAGAGAGAGAGTGAGAGAGAGCTATGGAATAAAAAACTCTGGAAAAAAAACAACCTATAAAACAAAAACCGCTAACGTCGCTCGGCAGCTATCACGTTGAAGTGGAATTGGGCTGGACACATCAGTCTCATGTCAGACAATCGTTGGGCTTAACGTACTTAATGGGTGTATATGTCAAGTGACATCGCGGCAAGTCCAGGCAGATACAGGTCCTAAGTAGCCTTAAATAGAGAGTAGCCCTAACTGAAAGGAGAGAAGAGAGACTTGTTATTCAGTAGGTAAATTAAGGCTCAAAATAATAAATATTAATAATTTATCGAACAGGTACCTTTTACTTATGCCTTTTATTTTTTTGACAAAAATCACTGTTAATTATAGACAGTGATATTTGACACAAAAAAAGTCGTTACCCAATCGTCCCACACTACGCTTGCTCAAACGCCAAACGCTTAAACTTTCCGTCTGTCTCATAAACATAATTGTTTATCACAAGTTAATGTCCATAATGATTAATATAAGCTTGTGACCACTGAAACCAAGCTCCCGAAGCAGTTTAAATTAATGGCTCCTTAAGATCATTAAAGCCACTGGAATTTAATAAGCAAACCCAAACTCCGCAAAACGTTTGAGCTTTGTTGACGCCAAGACCGATCTATACAACATTCCATAGACATTTCCCCTTCTTAAGTGCCTGCTTAGCCGTGTGGTGCCGGCCGCAAATAACACCACCCCATTTCTACCCGTGGGTGTCGTAGAAGGTGACAGAGGGATATTGACCAGAAACTGGGCAGCAGCGTCCTTCTGTGTACCATACCACTTACAGCGATCGCCAACATGCATCAGCCAAGCATGGCGATTACGGCTAAACCCCCACTTTAGGAGACCTATGCCCCACAGTGGGCATCTAAAGGTTGACATCATAAGTGCCTGCTACACGGTTGACAACCACGACAGAGGTTTCAAACTCAAACTCAAACTCAAATCATTTATTTCAAATAAACCATTTACAGGCACTTTTGAATTGTCAAGGAGTCAGTCAGTCAGAAAGTTGAGGCTAGTTGCTCGTTCCAAACAGTAGGTTTCTATGGAGAAAAACGAGCAAGAAACTCCATGAACACTCTTTTAAAATTAATAGAGTATTACAAATTTAGGTTACATCACTCATGTTGCATTGACGGGACACAAATGTGAGAAAAATGTAACAAGTTGTGCACGTTAAAAGAGGTCTAGAGAGAATCATAAACAATTCAAAATTAATTTAAAATAACCGAGGCAGCTACGTGAACTTACAGCTAGGTGACCTTAGTTGGCGATAGGCAGAGCTGTTTAAAATTTTGACGTAAACCACCAAGGTCACCTCTGTCGGGACGCAGTTGGCAACTGTGTAACAGTCCTTTTGTGTACGTCTGTATTGGTTTCAGAAAACATTCATCTTGGCCGGCTTCGATAATCGATTTACGTAAATCCGATATCCGATTAAATACTCGCTAATCGTTTTAATGCTGTAAGATGAAAGTCATTGACGTTGAGATAAACGAAATATGTACTCGCTATTAAGGTATGCTAATCATTTTGCCAGGACAGATTAAATTTAACGAGCAAGGAGATTGTATCAAGAAACTTAATAGTCATTGTTTCAAGCGCAAGAAGAGGTTCAGGATGCGAAATATGTATTTAGAGTTTGACTCAGGATCGTTGAGCGTGAGGTACTAGGTTTTATTCTCAGTTCGTGCAATGTTTTATTGGATTTCTCCTAGTCTAGTTCCTAAGGAGCAGCTCACTCAGCTCAGAGATTGGAAATAGGTGGTGACATGTTTCGTTTGTGGGGAAAATTAAATGCAATTTCTTCAACTTCAGTGTTTTGGACAAAGATTTATAGAAAAGGAGGCGCACGAATTTCTATATTAAAACTTTGAACTTTGCTGAATAGAATTTTAACACAAATTACTGTACTTTCTTTGGAAAATAAGGTACCTATATTTATCACATTTCATTAACAACCATAAGTACTAAGTGCATTCATTCACAAAATCCTGGATAAAAATATTAAAAATTACTGCACTAGTGCGGTAATGTAATGTAAAAAGCACAATAAGAGTCAGTTTTAATTTAAAAGCTCCTTTTCAATATTCCTCCACTCGGGTAGGTACGATTAATGGCATCTGTAATCTGAAACCATATTTTTTTACCACAGTTGATCAAAAACTGCCAGCGATCTTGGCAATATGGTTGACCAAGAAGTCTTGGAGACAACCGACTTTATGCTTAATCAAAGTTTTTATTTTCTTTTTAATGGTTACCCCACTCTTGGATTTTTTCCTGGGTCGTGGGTGCGTGTACAAACATTTAAACTCACATACACAAACAGCTAGACCCGACACAACTATCTGTAGGCCATACAAAAATTAGTTCCTTGCGGGAATCGAACCCGCGACACGCAGCGCTGCAGTCGATCGCTCAACCACTGCGCCAACCGTGTCGGCCAAGTTATATATATATCTAGGTATATATATGTCAGTATATGCGTCCACTCTTACAATTTAAGCATTTAGTTACAAGAATATCTAAATAGAAACATCGTCTTTTCCTAACTAGGTTAAGCAGACTAACCAAATACCGGCCACTGCAGGAAATCCTGTGTTAATATTAAATGCGGTTCACTCTGTAACTGGCATCGTTAAATTCTCCTCCTATAGCTATATTTAGTACTTAGGTTAGGATAACATCGGCCACATCTGCCGATATCAACCGAACAGTTAATTGAAAGTAAACGAATCAGTTTGGTACTTTCTTTTAATTAAGAATTGAAACAGCCTTTGTTAACTGTTATCTCAGAGAAGTATTTTTGGTTTTTCAACCGACTTCAAAAAGAAGGAGGTTCTCAATTCTTCTGTGCGTTGTTTTTTTGTTCAGTACCCTATCCATCAAAAAATGATGAAAATGATGAAAACGATGAAAATTTGACTGTGTTGTCGTTTCTTAATGGATTTGGATGATAAGGAGGTACTAAAAAGCGAAAAATAAAAAGCTTTTGTTATAAAAATGACAACCGCCTTCAAAATCTAAAAAGTGATAAATAACTTTAGCACAGTACATACATGACTTTAGTTTTGAAAGTCGGTGGCAATACAAAACATCAAACAGAACAAAGCCACCGACTTCTGAAACTAAAGTCATGTGTAAAGTTATTTATCACTTTTTAGACTTTGAAGGCGGTTGTCTCTTTTGTAAAAAAGTTTTTTTACAGTCGTTATTGATTTGAAATTGGTATAACGTTTCAAATTATTGTTTAGCTCAGGGGAGGTTAAGTTCATGAAGCCAAGATCTACAGCCGCCCTAGACAAGTGGCGTTATCTATTGCTAGTAGAATAGAAAGATAAATGTATGGGAGTGAATGACGTCACGCTGCCCAAGACCGGGTTGGTTGGCGATCTCTGGGGAGGCGATCTCTGCGGCAATAAGGAGATATGATGATGATTCGAACTAGTGTTTCGCTGTTCTTTCCTGACTAAACTCCAAGATAGTTGAATCGTTTCTCCGGGACTCGTCGAGCTTCAGTGTCTTGGCACTTTTCTGGTGGTCGCAATTGTTGATTCCGGCTAACAGGAGTACCAGTGGTGTAGGAAGAGTATGGCGGGCTTGTGACTTAACTCTTTGCGATCTACCAATTATACAATCAGTACTTATATGGTTTATGGTTTAAGACATTTATTTCTCAAAACAGAATACAATAAAATTATTCACTTGAATGAGAAACACTGGTTACGTACAGTCGCGGTATGAAAAGGTTCGTCACCTTAAAGTCGATTTTTGTTTGCACAAGTGAAGAAACAGTACTGCCATAGCCTATATATACATCACACATTGTAACCTATTTCTCTTTGGCAGTGGTTTCTATAGCCATCTTGTTCTTTCGTTTCTATTTTACCATCACTGCACCATTTTGATCGAACCATTAATTCACAATATGAGCAATGTGCGTACGAGCATTGTTCTGAACGTAGCTGACCTGAGGTAAATCATGAGCTAGATATTCGGTACGACACTTGGTAGCATATTATTGTGTTTCAGAACTGATAAAACTGGATTGCATTAATTGCCCTTGAAGGAAGAAGAACGAGCGCGCCCACTCTTCCGCTGAGATCCACCCTATATATTGGTAGAGATTCGTCCAGAACCCATTGAGTGTAATGCGTTTCTTATTACTCTAGGACAAACTTAACACATTTGAGCGAAATAATTGTGTAACACAAAACCATTTTCAACATATTGCCGTCCCATGTCGACTTGATAGGACGGCGACCAGAATTGTTGTAACGATAATCTTAGAGTTCAGCATGTCTCCTGATCCAAAATCTCACTCGATTCCTGGTTACATTAACACTTACGCGATATCTCATTGTTATTGTAGCCAGCTTCATGTTCGGCAATTATTGCTGCTCTTTTTTCTACACTTATAAAATAAAAAACATGAAAAAAGAAAATTGCAATGTTGACGATGATAGACACTGGGATTAGCAATCGTTTTATTTAACAGAAACAAAGAGGATGGATGGAGGAGGAACGGAGCGGCGAGAGAATGGACCGAGCGAACGAACGAGACGGCGAGCGTCGCAAGCGCCGGTCACTTCACTCTCACTTCACTTCCTTCAACAAAACCAACGGTCTAGGACAAACTCTCTTCTAGCGTACCTAATTATTATATGTGATCAGTTTATATTGTGTGTAAACCTATTATACATCTAAAACTACAGTCCACTACTTATTTCGAAGACCATCCCAAACAACGCTTACCTTAAATATCAAACCAATAAAAAGGTTTTACATTTCTAAACAATCGTCTTAAAGAAGATAAAAAGTCAAACCACTTTGATCTAAGTAATTTTATTAAATGTTAGTAAAACAAAATATTTTAAATAAATCTAGTTAATAAGATACATTTTTTAAATATTATTCGTGATGTAGGTAATCTGCAAAAAGTGTGGAGACTGAGTCCATATTACGTATCGACACTCAGTCCCTATCACAGTTCTGTTGCTATTGAAAGCATTTACTTCTTAATATAAATGTTTTTTTTAGGCCAGGTTTTATTAGTTTTTTTTAGTCTTTTTAGTTTTCTTTTTATTATTATTTTAAAAATGACAAAAACAATGATCATGCCAATGACAATGAAGATTTTTACTTCTTCCTCGAATCATATATACTGTAGGAATATAGGTATAGTTGGGAAAATGCGAGAGAGAGGTGATGATTCAGATAGGTATAACATGTTATAATTAGTAAATGAATCAGTATACAAGTAGGTAGTATTTTTTATCTTATCAACTTACAATTAGGATCGAACTGTTGGCTACCCCTGCTTACAAAGCTTACAGTGTATGGATCTATAGTAACACATTGTAAGCTTTTTGAATAATAATAAATAAATAACCTTTGGATAGATACACACTAAAAAGGTAGTAAACGTGTGGTCCACAGGTAGTTATTCCATTTTTAGGTCTGGTTTATTTCTGTACGTGAGTTTACATGTTAGTAAGCTCACCCACGATAGGTACAGGAGAATTCATACTTTAACTTTAATACTAACTTGGCAGATTACCTACCTATTAAACTTTTCGTCTTTCGACTACGCGTAATAGTTTTTCGAGATGATAAAAACCCGGGTGTACAATTCGGTCAACCATCCACTGGCTAACCTTGTCAATCGTCTTTTAACTTCAGAAACCCATTCACGAAACCACGTAGTTCACATTGAACTACTTTTCTTTTCATATTTTTTTCGGAATGGCATCTCGCAGGTCTACCTAGAAGGTTGTCGTCTGCTTAACCGGACTCTCCTGTGGTGCCTTAAATGTGAATTTAAGGAATCCAGCCTTTTTTTGCGCTGTTGAAATCCTCATGGACTTCCTGCATCGTGGGTGTGATGGAGGAGCATGCCGGACTCTTACCAGCTAGACCACCGCGGTGTTTCACCTCTGCCTATGGCAGGGGGTGTGGGATTCGCATCATTCATAGCTCCCCCGGCAGGCCATGACCCGCTGATCGTCAGCGCACCCACTCTCGAGTGGCGCGCGTGGAACACTGCGCCGCCAACTCGGGCCTATCTGGTCGGACGTCGGAAGCCCCTAGTCCACCGCCCGCAGGCCACCTCTCATGGAGGTCGCAGATTGTTTTGCGCCCTCCTCGGGCGCCCGGTGCGTCTCCTACGGGAGGGGAGAGAAGATGCCCAGCCTGGACAAATAACTTACAAACTAAGCGTCTACACGCTAAGGGCACCTCCTGAGGGGTACAAGCCTCGGTTAAGGGCATCGCTGGGGGAGGACAGCAAAGAGACCGGCTGGATTGGATTTCATTATTGAACTACCACATCGTCAAGGTTAAAATATCTTTCCTTAATTAGGTATCCAGACTCATTTATTTAAGCGGTCTTACGCAATCATAATTTAGTTAATAATCCGAAAATGGTATAACTAATAAACTAAATGTACAGTTATTTGAATTAGGTCGCGCGTCTAGGGACGTCCTATAAAAATGAATAGTCTGCTGAAACATGGCCTAATCTATTATTAACAGATATGTTTATGAATGAAGTTTTTTTTTATAGGTATATATTATTATTTTTAATATTTCAGACTTATATTAATTTTATAAGTCCAGTCCCCCTAGCCAAGTTACATACGTTTCGTATCGTTTCTCATTCTACAATAATTAACGCTTCGTCGTAATACATTTTTGTTTTTCGATCACGTGACTTATCACTGAGATGACGTCATTCCCATACATTTGATTAGTTTTCTATTAGCGTCATCGATTGTAGGTTGTCAATTTGGGTAATATGGCTGGCTGGTTTCCTCACGATTGTTCTATTCACCGATGTCAGTGATGTCTAAGATAAAACTTAGAGAGTTCACATGAAACTAAAAAAGGCACATTGGTACTTATTATTGCACCTCATAGAGTCTTCAGAAGTGCGGAGTGACCGTAACAGAAGCTCAACCGATTATTAAATTAAAATTCCCGTTTCGCACAATACTTATTTTGATTGAATATGCTGCGATCGGTAATACCTACTGTAGTGTATGTAGGTATCTTTCTACATACGATGCCCGTGTCTTGTCTAGTGTCACTGAGTCGGTGTCACGAGGGCCGCCTGCGAGATTGCGTAGTTAGGCGATTGGACAGGTGCAGGTGCTGGTCAAGTGGTAACATACAACTACGTTAAAACAAGGAAGGGATGTAGTGTATGTAGATATCAATATATCACGCTACAAACCGATAACAGTTTTATGACGTTGTCTCGGGCGCATACGTCGCTCGGTTATAAATACCGGTGCGATAGGTGGGGCGGGCGGGCTGCCGGCCTGAGCGGTGGTGCGTTGGCGAGCCAACTATTGTGTTAGTTAGTATGCATATTATACACCTACGATGCAGCTCTATGTGTCCCGGCTACATCATACCACGAAGGTTGAGAAGATCGTGGAGTATGTCCGATCGAAGACCAGCTGGACCTTGAGGGTCGAAAAGTTGGAGTTGCGCCACAATACTTACTGCAAGTCATTTGTGATGCGAGTTCCGATTCAGTATATTGAGACCTCCCTCAAGGAAGAGTTTTGGCCGAAGGGTGTCGTATTTCGGCGATTTTGCGGAAGGCTATACGACACCACGCAACGCCAGCGCCTACACTTCGTGTAGAATAGTTTTATAATACTTTTTGTGTTTTTTTATAAGTGTGTATGATAGTCTGTAAGTTATATATGTTATGGGTCTTAGATACGCGATATACACTTCTGGACACATCTATTGGCCCACCTTGTATTTTCAGTTTCGTTTGGTCCTAGCTAAAATTTTATATTAGGTCGAGCAAAAAGTTTTTATGCAGTTTTTAACCTGGCACATTGACAATTTCATTCAATAGTCTTGTTTTGAATTTCGAACACAGAATTTAAAGAAACAAAAGACAATTTGGAGCCTGTTTGTTGATATCAAACAATCGAATACTAAGAAAACTTGGTTTTATTGGTTTACTTGAATTTAATTCTTGAAAAAGTGATTGATATCTTTGGTTTTGCAACAAACATTACTTATTCTTAACATTAAGGCGAGGTTCTATCAATAATCTATGGATACTTCACCTGAAGTCGCCGCCCAAGCTCTTATTCAGGCCGGACACAGCCAAAGAAACGTGAGTGCTCAACTTAATTTAAGTCGGTCTGCGGTCCGAAATGTTTATCGGAGGTACCTAGAGACTGGCGGCTTTGTTCGTCGCCAAGGAAGGCCACGATCTCGAGTCACAACTGAAAGGCAGGATCGATTCATCGTGACGACCAGCTTGAGAAATCGTCACCTTACCTCCATTGAGATACAAAACCAACTTCGCGACTTCCACGGAGTATCTGTGAGCGCTCGAACTGTTCGGAGAACGTTAAAAGAACGCGATATGGTACCACACAAGCCAGCTAATGGGCCCAAACTAACGCGAGCCCACCGAACAGCGCGCCTTCATTTCGCACGCAGTCATTTAAATTGGACACAGCAAGATTGGAGCCGTGTACTCTTTTCTGATGAGTCTAAAATTGTGTTACATGGCAATGATGGAAGGAAGAAGGTCTACCGACGTAAGGGAGAGCGTTTCGCACAATGCTGCTTTGAAGAGAGGGTTGCTTATGGCGGTGGCTCATGGACTGTCTGGGGCGGTATATCCGCGAGCGGCAAAACTCAACTTGAGGTTGTGACAGGACCACGGCTGCCAACATTAAATGCTGAAAGGTACATTCGTGAGTGCTTAGAACCTCACGTGATACCATACGCGGACTATGTGGGCCCAAATTTCCTTTTTATGCATGATAATGCAAGAGCCCATGCGGCCGGCATCGTCAGGGAATATCTTCGGGATGTGAACATCACAGTTATGGACTGGCCAGCCAGAAGCCCAGACATGAACCCCATTGAGCACATGTGGGACGAGCTAAAAAGACGTGTTAGGGCTCGTCAGCCAGTTGCCCAGACGATGCAGGAGTTGAAAACTGCCATAGAAGAGGAATGGGAGATGATCCCTCAAAATTTCATAGAGCGGTTGATAAACTCTATGCCTAATCGTATGAGAGCTGTGGTAGATGCCCATGGAGGCAACACGCGTTATTAAATTAAACCTTTATTTGATAAAACATGTTTTTTATTCAAAAATCAATTGCCTTTAACAAGGCGCATATCCGACTTGTTAGGCGTAGCTCCATGTCGTATGGTATTCTGAATTCAAATTTAAAACAATACGATCGAAAAAGATGGTAAAATGTATCAGGTTTAAAACTGCATCAACAGTTTTTGTTCAATCTAGCAATCATATTTCGGTAGGGGCCATCGAAACCTAAACTCTAAGGTGGGCCAATAGATGTGTCCAGAAGTGTATATGATTTATTATCATTATTTATATCAATGGATGATAAGACTAACTGTGTTTATCGTATAAAAGTCGTATTTCCAATCTAAAATTCAACTCTCATCAAATATTTTTGGGTTGTAGGTCCAGCTGGTGTACTAGACTACACAAAATATTTGTTCCATATAATAATTTAACCCTGATCCTATTTTCTTTATATTATCTATAATATCCGAATTATTATTAATCATGTCTTTGTTATAATTATGGATGGCAGATGTCAAGGTGTAGATAGATACGCTATCGAATACGTAATTGAGACCCGTGTCACTAGTCACTATTACAAGGTAAACGCGTTGTCAATATCAAGATGTATAAGTCGACAACTTCGAAGTTGGCGCTTTGACTTTTGAACGTTCGGATAACAGAAAGTGATGAACATACATGATTTATAGGATAGTAATCATCATCATCAGCCTGAAGACGTCCACTGACGAACAAAGGCCTCCCCCATAAAGGGGAGGCCTTTGAGAGGGGAGGAGGAGGAGAGGGGAGGAGGAGGAGAGGGGAGGGGAGGGGGTTGCCATAATCCCCACGCTTAATAGGCGTGTTGGGGATCGCAGTAAAGTACACGGAAGCCGCTGCTGCCCGACTTCCGGATTTTTCCTTGTCGCCTTCGACGACACCCTCGGGATGAAATGGGGGGGTGCTATTCTAGCCCGGACACCCCACGGGATAGGATAGTAATAATGTGAAGATAATATTTATTTCGTCCGAGTTGCTAACCTTTTGAGATGGAAAACTCTAGATTGATTTGTTTATTTTGTACAAGCAACGTAGAACAGTTAGTCAGAGACGTTAGTTACCGTAAAATCTGATCAAATACAATAAAATCAAAAACCCATAATCTAAAATTTATAGGCCTACCTTTTTCGGTTGTGTAAACCTTTGGCTTTTAATTATACCATAGTTATCTTTTTCTGCAATACTCTTCCATATCTTTTTCTCTAATATTATTCCGTAATTCTTGACGAAAAATAGAGGTAAACATTTCTACTTGTGGAGCTGGAACATTCATCATCCACATCATCCTTTAGACGCCCACTGCTGGGCATAGGTCTCCCCCAAGGGAGGGATCAGCCATAATCGCCATGCTTTGCCGATGCATGTTGGCGTTCGCAGTAGGTGTTATGGTATTCAGAAGGACGCTGCTGCCCATCCTCTGGTCCATATCCCTCTGTCGTCTTCTACGACACCCATGGGTAGAAATGGGGTGGTGCTATTCGCGGCCGGCACCACTCGGCTGAGAACATTATACTCCTAATATTTCTGACATTAAATATTCTATTTTCGACATCCCTATTACATTATATTTTTATAGAAATCGGCCATGACACTAACCGATAAGAGATAGTTGGCCATTTTGGACCCTCTGACCTTTACGTACCTACCTTTGTTAAATGAAAGGTGTCGACTCAATAGTTTTTTAAACTGTCAGACTAATATGTCTGACATTAAATATTCTATTTTCTACATCCCTATTACATTATATTCTAATATGTCTGACATTAAATATTCTATTTTCTACATCCCTATTACATTATATTTTTATAGAAATCGGCCATGACACTAACCGATAAGAGATAGTTGGCCATTTTAGACCCTCTGACCTTTACGTACCTACCTTTGTTAAATGAAAGGTGTCGACTCAATAGTTTTTATGACCCAATTTGCTGGGTCGGATTAGGAGTCGGTTCGCATACATTTATAATGGTTTCCTTTCTTTTGATACGATGTCGAACCTTTCATTGAGAATAAAAATGTAAGTATTTTTTACCCCAACTGCAACGAAAGGGTTATGTTTTTCGCGCCGGTAAAATAAAATAAAATCGGTTTAAAGATATTTATTCTCATAAAGAACACAAATATGAGATTATAAATAGATCATGCAGTACACTATTTACATAATGACTCAATTGTGAAAAAAGAGCGATAACAAAAATATATATATAGGGTTCTAGAGACATTAAGTGTACATGTTTTGTTACAAAAATTTAGATAGGCTTTTAACATTTGTTTTAAAGATATTTGTACTTTTTGCATTAACCATATCATCTGGCAGTTTATTATATAACATCGCTCCTTCATATAAGATGTTTTTCTTCCCGTAATTGGTTCTTTATTCAGGTTCAGGTGGTTGGTGGTTGGTTCAGGTGATTCTTTATTACCTGATATCTTCCAAACTACTGAACGGATATATTTCGTAAGGGTATCGTTAGATTCGTCTCATTAGTCTAAGTGTTCTTAAATACATGACAAAAAAAATAAATAAACGTGGCTGCTGGAAAATGCAATTGTTTGAAGTTAAAAAAAAAATAGCTATAATATGGGTATCAAATTCAAGGGCTTATTTTAAGGATTCTAAAAATGTATATCATCACAGTAATAATTACAAAATAAAAATAAAAATCACGTAATAAAACAATTTTTTCTTCGATATCTGCAATGTGGATATCAAAATAAAGAGCTCATTTTAAGGATTCCAAAAAGATATTACAATGCCTTAGTAATTTAATAGTAATACAAAAAAACCGATAGATCGATTCAAGAAGAAGGTTTTTTATTTCGGTCCGCAGTCGGGTTTTTATTTTTCGTTTTTTTTTTTTTAGAATGTTTGTTTTTCAAATCAAGCGCTCACTTTACTCACCTCTCTACTCGTTTATAAGTTACGTTCCAGTTTATTAGTGAGACTCGACGTGTTTCATTTGGTGTTGTCATTGTATACGGGGTGATAGCTAACGGAACAATGGGAAAGTTACACCACTCAAGAGCGTTACAAGTTTATGTTAACGTTTCCTACTAATTTATTTTCTCCGCCTTGTTAAGGGGTTGGCAATTATTTCTATGTTGATTTGGGTATTGGCGGGATAGAAATAGGTCTATGGTTATCAATAGATGGAACATCACTGTCGATAATGGATAATATTCGACCTTTTTCTTAAGAAATGAAACATACAAACAAGCCTTCTAGAAAATCTTTTAAACCTAGTAGCTATTTAGTCTTATCCTGAGAAAATACTTTGAATTTTAGACAGTAATTCCATACAAAAACTGTCAGACTTCAATTTTATTCTAGGGATAAAAGGTTTATACCGGGTATAAAAGTTTGGGTACATTTGCCTTAACAAAATACTATTATTATTATATTTTTTTTTATCTGTATATTATGTGTTAGTATTATTTATTTCTTTATCTACACTACACGAAGGTACAAATGCGGACTAAGCAAACATCTTGAGAAAACCTGGACTTATCTATACTAATCTATACTAATATTATAAAGCTGAAGAGTTTGTTTGTTTGTTTGGTTGAACATGCTAATCTCAGGATCAACTGGTTCGAATTGAAAAAATCTTTTTGTGTTGGATAGTTCATTTATCGGGGAAGGCTATAGGCCCATGCGAAGCAGGGTCGGGTCGCTAGTAACTAATATAAGTCTGACTCTGATCAATACTCGTGGCTTCTCTATATGAGGAGAGGCCTATGCCTTGCAGTAGGACTATAATAGGCTGGTATTATTATTATTACGTTGATAGAATTATATACACTAAGAGTCAAATCACACCGGGATGCCAGCGGTCTGCAGCGGCCCGGCGATCAGCCTCTGACCGTTCTTTTATGCTGTGGTCAACAACTCGCGAAGCCGCGCGGCGCCGCGAGCTGCCGCTTGACTCATACAAATCTCTAAACGATACTATGCCTTGATGTTCAAAGATAAAGTTGAAAATAGTTTGTCAGCAAAACTGCCGGCCGCTGCACTGCCGATCGCTGCTATCCCGGTGTGATTTGACCCTTAATGGTAACAAATGAACTGTAGTTAACAATGATATGGTAGGACAAATTACTGTGAAAATACTTGGATGGACGTCTATTGACTGTGTACACCACTTACTTACATTTTAGAACGGGCAACTAGAATCTATCTGACCAATTATCCGACTATTTAACAATTCAATAGTGCCTGTACCTAATTGATTGTATGAGGAGCTCGTGGCAAAGTAAATGCGCTGCAGATCGATCGGTCAAAGGTCGCATTCGGTCTGTGGATGAGTGACCATCTACTTCATACCGAGTTTTCTCCGTGCCTCGGAAAGCACGAGCTACAAGCAGGACTTAGACGTATTATTCTAAATATCCACCACAACAAGATCAAAAAATTTACAGGAAGCGAAATAATCAAAAGAGTGCGACTATGTATTTAACAGGAAGGGACTCATTTTGAGCATTTGATAAATGGATTAATTTTGTATTAAAAATGTTAAAATTAAGAGCATGAATTTTAACATTTTTAATACAAAATTAATCAATTTATTTCTGACACAGTTATTTTGCAAAAAATAATCCTTATGATGAAGCCTTTCGATCGGTATGATAAAGCTATGGTGATTATTTTTCTCGTGTAACGAGATTCGATTCCCGGTTCAACCATGTAATTATTTAAATATCTATGAATGCAGTTTAAATTGTTTTTTTTAATTCAAATAAAGTCTTCTTTCAGTAAAATGTTCCATCTACAATATTCAAGGTACTTTCCCTCCATGTGGCATATCCGTGGGACGCCCTGTATATTGTTATATTATTATTAATTATTATTATTTAACTCAAAAACTACTGGTCCGAATTCAAAAATTCTTTAACCAATCGAAAGCTAAATTATCCCTGAGTAACATAGGCTATATCGCTTATTAAAAAAAGCTTTTTACATAAAAGACAACCGCCTTCAAAAACCAAAAAGTGAAAAATAACTTTAGCACAGAACACACATTGTCTTTTGTTTCGAAATTTCACTTTTTAGTTTTTGAAGGCGGTTGTCTTTTTTGTAAAAAGCTTTTTATTTTCCGCTTTTTAGTACCTCCTTCTCATCCAAATCTATTAAGAAGAGATTGAAAGTTAACTACTACAAAGATTGATGAAACTAAAACGTCGTCTATGTAAAGCTTTTGGGTATTTGTTGATTTTTCAAAAAGTGCTGAATCAATTTCGATAAAATTTAGCCCCTGAAGCATACCCTACCCATAAAAAAAGAATTTTCCAAATCCGTTTACGTTTGCCGGAGAAATCGCGTAACAAATCGCGCACATACTTAATGCAAATTTAAGTTTAATTTAATATATTTTGATATCATTCCAACTTAAAAAAAAAAAAATTACAGACGAATTGAGAACCTCCTCCTTTTTTGAAGTCGGTTGAAAAATTAGGGGGCGTAGTGCTAGTAGAAAATAAACAGTTCAATGATTTAATTAAATTTTATTCGAAAACATCCATAGGTTTCTAAGTAAGCTTCAAACTATTTCTGTCAACTTGGATACTTATCTCAATTGTTGACTGTACAAACAGAGACATCAATTGGGGCATAAAATACCTTCAAAAAGGGGGTAAAACTGTCCGTACGTAGACAGAAGTATTGACATATGCAAAGAATCATTAAATATTGTACCTTATGTACAGTCAACAGCAAAAGTAGATGATCAAAATCAGAAATTCAATACTAATTTACTACCACTAACTAATATAATTTATTACTAGTTTATTTATTAAAACTGTGTGATTGTCACACACATACTTTTGAATCACTTCGACGCCACACAGTTCTGACGCGAACTCCGTTCATTAGTATTGAATTTCTGAATTTGATCATCTACTTTTGCTGTTGACTGTACCAGTGTAAATACGTTAGTAAAAAATAATAAATATGTCAGTGACATGAACCAACTGACAGAAATGAGGGCAATGAGCCAACCTGTCACTTCCACACAAACGTGTAAATGACAAATTGTTATCCTCCTATGTTTTTACATGAAAATTTTGTTTTTATTGCCTTCGTGTGAAGTAATGTTGTGGTTTTGTGTGAACGTATATAATATTAGGTAGGTACTGATAATGATGTGAATCTTCTTGAGATATTTAAGGCACTATTATCTACTGGAATTAAACTTCGATTTTAATATTAAGATAATTAGGAATATTTTTAAAAGGCTATTTAAAAAGAAATACATTTAAAGTTGTAAACTTCTCTACAATGCAAACATGTTAAAGAAGACAGGGAAAAGGTGTAATTATGAGAGTGAAAAAATAACTGACATTTTGATTATTTGTTATGAGAAAACCAACTGCAAATCTTACAAAATTGTCTTCGACTTCGATAATATAGGTTTTGCTAGAGAATAGTGCCATACTATTGAACAATTATAGTAAGTTACAATCTAAATATCGGTGTTAGATAATGGCATAAGTAGGGAATTAACAATGGTTTTTAACCGGTTCATCCTTAGGCAAGCGTGCTTTATATATACCTTAGGCCACATCATCACTTAAGATCAGGTAAGTTACGGCCAAACGCAAGCCTATTAGAATAAAAAAAACCGGCAAGTGCGAGTCGGACTCGCCCACCGAGGGTTCCGTTTAAGTTCCGTGGTTTGGTCACCCATACAATTATAACCGCGCATACCTCGATGATTCATTACGTACTTTAAATAAAGACTACCTAAGGTCAATGTGGGCAAATCCGTCTACGGGGCTATTCCATACACATGCGTTTACTCTATATTTCAGAATAGTTACGCTATTACTGGTTCGGTCGATAAAACAGGATCAGTTTTTAGTTCGAACTATAATTCAAAGATGGAGCAAGGTTGTCTACAAGAGTCAAAAAATGCATTTGAAGTTTAGTTGTGCTAAGAACTCGAAACTCAAGTGTTGCGTGCCGCCGTTTCTTATAAGGTAAATATTCAATTTACAAGTTACGACTTTCTGAGTATGCATACATGTAGTTTAATAAGTGTTTTAACGGATTTTTCTATTTGTTTTGAATAAAAACCAGTAGATACAGAAATAATTGTTATAAAAAATACGTAACCTCAAAATGGTCAAGTGGGAAAATCCGTCTAATTTCGAAGGGGCTAAATCGTCATATACCGGAATTACCCCATTGCAGATGTCGTCAACCTTTTTCATCCTTCCTATTTTTAGTTTTAGTGTTATACTTTGAAAGTTCACTGATAACTAACAAGATTAAGACTAAAGATTTATGTTTATTTAGAAGTAAGGATATTTTGTTAATTTTTAACTGTTTTGTTTATGCTATCACTGCTGATAGATCAGATAATTATGTTTCATTTCCAATGTTTTAACTCGAAATTAATTTAAAGTCTTAAGTGTGCGACGAAGTACCTAAGGATAAAAATAAAGAACCCTAACTTTGAGTATGCTTTGTTGAGTATGTTGCATTTTTAACACTCATAATAAGTCCTTTATAAAATATTATGTCATCATGAATAAAACCATTTATTTTCGGAAACTGATTTTTATTTAAGCACTTAAGGCGGCACTTAAGCGGAGACTGCCGCTCATACAGTAACAGTCGCGATTTCCTGTCGCGGTCTCCTGTCTCTTTCGCGGCGCGAACCGCCAACTTTAAGGTGCAATCACCTTAATTCAATTTTTAATACATGTGAAGTGCAGCATTGTTTAAAATTGTAATGCTCTTATACCTAACTGAATTCATTAAAATAACCCTGTTTATTTAAGTTAATACCATAAATACCATTGTCATAATAAGATAGGAATGTTTCAATGTACCTGAAAAATTAAACTGATAAGTAAAAATATTTAGTTTTCAAACTTTTTAGAAAGGTTTAAAGTCCCTGGTTATAAAAATAGGCCGGATTAGCCCCCAAAAAAGATTTTAGGGAGTAAAACGTAAATTAAACCTTATTTTTATGGTGTTACAAAACATTTTTGTTCATCATCTGCATTCACTTTTTTACAAATAATTGATGTAACGGCGTAACTCGAGTCAAATTTGCTACTAGACGAATTTGCCCCCAATCCTCGGGAAAATCCGTCTAACGACCGATTTTTAAAAAAACCTTGTTAGTTACATATGGAGGGCTGTTTTGGTGTTTAAAATGGATGTGTATTCAAGACAACAAAATTCTGTATCGCTTACAACCATCAAATTTATATTAAAGTAGTAAGTGTACCAGTTTTAGTTAACCAAATTTAACTTTCAAAAAAGTATGACGGATTTGCCCACATTGACCTTCTATTTTTTATGATTTAATTACAAATGTATTGTTTTCAGACTTTTCTCGGTTCTTGCACGAGTAGTATAAGACAATATTACTTGCCAAATTTCATTGTTCTAGGTCAACGGAAAGTGCCCTATACATTTTGATTTCCTTGAGAGTGTCAAAATATATGTTTTTTGCGGCATCAATAGACGTATTTTCTTTTTACGTTAACTTTGAAGTTTTGTTTTTTTTTACAGCTTCAAGGTACTGTAGACTTGAGCACGCTTATGTTTTGATCTCGAATATGCTTTTTATTTCAACTCGATACCTCAACACGTTCCTGAGATAAAGAGTCTTGACAGACAGACAGACAGACAGACAACAAAGTGATCTATAACGTTTTCGTTTTTTCCTTTTGAGGTACGGAACCCCATAAATAAACATTCTTATTTATCCTTATATAAGACCCAAAGTTATTTAGTTACCGATATCCATAAAAACATCGAGTTCAAAGCGTTTTTTCCTTATCACAAAAATATCGTACTTTTAAGTACCTACGTATTTCCTTATAAATATGAGAGGGACACGGGCCACCCATACCTGTCTGTTTGCTTCTTTCATCATACAGTAGAATGTCCCAGCACAGGCTAAAGGAATTCATTTCATAATACATTATTGTGAAAATTCCCTCCTGTTATGTTTTCAAGTAAAATATTTACGGAAATCCTACAGTTAACTAGCAAAAATTAGCTGACCCCGCGGCTTTGCTCCCGTGGCCCTATGTGCACCATAAGGAACTAACTATTGAGTTCTATGTCATTTATTCTCCAAGCTAGTCATCGATATATATGTACTAAGCTAGTCTAGTGGTTGCAAGCGTGACTGCGCAAAGTTCTGTTGTAATAGTGATTTACATAAAGATTTTTTCTGTAGACGCTCGGAGTTTGGATTTGTGCCTGGTTAGTAATTAGCTAGTAGTAGTAGTAGTAGTAGTATGACGGGCCGGTGTCCGCAACTCCACGACCAAGCGCGTATTTTGCGTACAGGTGGGAAGTAGGTCATTCGATCCACCCGAGCTCCCCAAGAAAGGCCAGCAGCGCCTTGACGTCGCTGGCGATCTCCCACAGGTTACCTGGGTTACCGAAGTACTTTGCCCTGTATGAAGCGACCTCAGGGCAGTTCAGAGGCACATGGGCTGATGTCTCGTCCGCCCCCATGCAGGCTCTGCACAAAGGGCTGTCTGTGACTCCTATGACAAAAAGATGTTTATTGAAGGACCCATGACCAGTTATGGCGGCTGTGACCGTGCGCAGCTGTTGCTTGGACAGTCGGAGGGCTTGCCTCGTGAAGCGGCCCTCAATTGCAGGAAGAGCCTCCTCGGCTTGCCTGCACTCGCCATGTAGTAATTAGCTAGCGCCCGGAATGGACCTGGGGGACTTTAGTACAACTGCTATAATAATAATAATAATAAAACCATTTATTTTCAGGTAACAAAGACCCATAGAAACATACCTTAACTTAAGTATACTTATAACAATATAACACTAACTATTATATATAACTATTATATTATTAACTATGTCACCTGACGTGGTGTAGGTACTAGAAAGGAGTAATTCGAACCTTTTTGTATGGAAGCTGGGCTGGCATATCAGCCCAGCACCATTTTGATTTTGTTTAGAAATCGCGGCGCACGGTAAATGTGATATGTATGGATAGAAGACCCATAGACGAACAAAAAATGTCAGTAACATTTCGAAAAAAAATCAAAATGGCGGGCGGGTCGATATGCCAGATCGGTTCTATCCCCTTTAGTTATTTTTCGTTTTTAATCGAAACGAAATTTCAAAAGATACTATTTTATTATTGTCTATTGTTCAAAGTTAGTTACATTTTAGTTACATTTAGTTACATTTTTGGAACGAAGTTCCTTATCGCGCGTTGTGAAAGGGGGCTAGACGGAAAAAATTCTTACGAAAAGTTGTCACGACACTTTTGTATATTTGATTTAAGAGCCATCTATTAACGTTATTGGCGCAACTGTGCTCTTCGAGATCGAATTACGAACGGCCAATAGATGGCGCAGAAATAATTTATTGGTCTTTCTATCTAAATAACTACGCATTGTACTAACATGTTAGAAAATATTAATCTTTAAAGTTACTTACTTACAATGTAAGCAGCTATAATAACTTTTCATTCCTCGCTTTTTTTTTGCCCTGGCTTAAAGCCACTTAAATTCACTTTAACGCATCACATTAATAAATTAGTGAAGGAATTGTAATAAAATTTTATTACAATTCCTTCACTAATTAATCGAAAGGAACTTCGTTCCATCCGGGTGTCCCTTGACACCTCTCAAGTTTTTTTTTGTTACATTTTAGTTACATAACATTTTTTTTGTTACATAATATTTTTTGTATTTATATGGAAAAACAATGTAAGTAAAGAGCAATCCCACCAGAAACATTTTCATGTAAAATGTTGCCAAGACGAGACCATAATATGGCTCGCACTGTCAAAAAGTTATCAGAGCTCATGTAGACCCCAGCTTCTAACTCTACACGCCCTAACTCTACAAGCCCTAACTTCATAAACTCTAAATCTTAGTCAAAATATGTGGCTTGGCCTTTTCGCTATCGTCACATGGACGTACGGTGAAAAATGTATTCACTGTTCATTACTTTTCTATTATACAATAGTTCTTGTTGTATAACGAAACGGCCAAACCACATATTTTGATTAAGGTTTAGAGTTTGTGAAGTTAGCTTGTAGAGTTAGGGCGTGTAGAGTTAGAGCTTGGGTCTACATGAGATCTGATAACTTTTTGACAGTGCGAGCCATATTATGGTCTCGTCTTGGCAACATTTTACATGAAAATGTTTTTGGTGGGATTTCACTTCTTTTTGTAAGTTGGTTGTGACAATTTATTTTTTTTTTGTTAATTTTTTCAAGTTTTAGAATTTATTTGTTGTTTGTGTACTAATACTAGCTTACATACCAAATTTCAGCTTTCTAGGACTGCAGGAAGTACCTAAGAATTTTGATGACCATCAGTGAGTGAATCAGTGACGAAATTGGGGTTTTTTAGATATCAATGAAATCTAAAGAGCTATGTCATTTAAAGTTTATATTTTAATGAGTTCACTATAGACATCATATCCTGAGAATTTTGTTTATCTGGTATAATTCAAACCCAAGTTATGAGGGTTAAAAAAAACGACGAAGCACTTCGAGAAAAGGTAGGTAGGTGGCCTTGCGCTTGGCTTGGCTCGTCCTGGCGGTGGCACTACCGTGCCCCCAGATTAAAAAAAAAACAAGATTAGCCATGGCAGTTAAGTGATGACCAATCTCTACTGACAGCGCTTACGAACATTATAGTATATAATTATGCTATACTGATATGTCATTTATGTCATTCATCATCCTTTTTATTGTTTTTTAGCGAATCGATCTAGATGATTCATTTTTATAGAATTAACTGAAATAAAATAAAAATAATATTTTGATAACTTTCTTATAAACAGACTAGTCATGAATACCGTTGCTAAGTAACGCCCAGATTTATGACTTGTATGACAGATGTCAACTGTCGGTTATTTTTCTTTCTCTTACTGGCTTCTAGCCTTTTGGCATATATAACATAAATTATTTTCATCAATACTTAATAAAATTGTATTTTACATGAAATTACGATTGTTACTAAATAACCTAACTATAAACTATATTTATAAAATTCTTTACGCACTCATGGTTTTATACAAGGTCTGATATATCTGGCCGGCTACACTTATCCTGGCCGATTATACTTGTCAGATGGAATGTTTATATGACAGCAAGAAGAAAATCCATATTCAAAAATAACTAAATTCTAAAGGAGATTACTTTGAAAGCGAGCTGACGGATACGAGACTGTCTAGAACTGAATCCCAAACAAGCATCATCAAAGTCTACTGAAGTCAAGGAGTCTACAATTGGATACGCCTGGGACCTCTGCTCCCGATCTTGGACCTGACTACGCGCCTGTTCTGACCTCGCGTCCTGCCTGACTGAAGTCACCTTTCTGCCGGTCTTGTCTGCACCAGCTGTCGTCCTACTGAAGCCCTCCTGCATACCTTCCTTCGTACCATAAATCTTACCTTCTTTAAAGTGCGTAATAGGTAGATCTTTTTATATTAATTTGTATTTTTTACCTCATTCATTTTTCTTTGGCTTATGTTTAACGAACCTCCAGATCTACTAAATGATCACCAATAATAGTAAATAAAATAAAACCAAAAATAGTAAATGGTCACCAAAATGGTGTTCCTTAACTATTGTAGAAATGTATGAGTTTGACTGTAAAAAGCGATTTGATTCTGGCAGTAGGCGGCCGCTGCCGCGGCACGCTCGTTCCGCTCGCTCGCCTCTTGCGTAGGGGGTCACAGTTCTAACCTAACCTAACCAAGTTGGATCCGCCCCTGGGGGATCAAAAAGATTTTGGTTATTTTGCACACTAAGATTTGGTGACCATTTAGTACATTTGGTATAATTTAGTATATTTTTTTGGTAAGGCAGCTTAAGATCCGAAAGTATTTTTTAGTGATCATTATAATATTTATACCCTTTTTCTTTTACTTATTAAATTTTAAATGTACAAGTCTGCTTAGTCTCTTATTCTACTAGGATTTAGTAGATTTGTTACAAGATGGCGCGTGGATTAGTGCCATTTAGATAATTATTTATTTGTTAAAATAGACTCTGTGACTTGTCTACCTATGACGGTATACAGCCCTGTGGCAGATGGACGAACGCACTGACAGACAGCGGAGTTTTTATAATAGGGTTCTGTTTGGCCTATTGGTAAACGAAGTGTCCAGTCCTCCGATTAGCGGGACGAATAAAATGTATTAGTCGTCCGATTAGTGGGACGAATTAAACGAATTAGTCATCCGATTTTTCAATTTTCAAAAACACAATTCACAATAACAAGTGCGTTTAATTTAATGAACTATTCAAATACAACACCTATGTCCATTTTAACGGACGGTTAATTAATTTTATTCATCGAATAATCGGACTATTAATTAATTTTATTCGTCCGCTAAACGGATGACTGACTAATTTTATTCATCCAGTTAGCGGACGACTAGCAACAGCCATTGGTTAATCTAAATTCATCATTAGATTAAGATCCAATAACAATAAAGAGGAAAACAATCCTAGTTAAGGTTTCGTTTTCTATTTTAGATCAACACAATAACGTTCCAATATCCGAACTTTATAAAGTTTTTGTCGGCATTTAATAGATAGGAGCAGAACAAATGTACGAGAAAATGGAATAGTGATAATGTTATTTTAGAGCCTTTGTTTGACACAACTGGGTTGTTAATTTTCCTTTTAGTTTAGGGTTGAGAACACAGAATAATAAATTAATGGATAGATAAGTCCTGGGCCGACCCTAACCGTCTAGGTGCCTCGGGCGAGTCATGCATTCGGCGCCGTTTTAGAATTACTATAAAAAAAAACTCTTTTCAATTTTGTACCATATTTATTACTAGCTTTTGCCTGCGAATTCGTCAGCGCGAATGTCGGTTATCGTGGATGCAGTCGAAGTTTCGGATTAAAAGGTAGCTTATCTTCTTCCCCAAGCGTACAAGCTATCTTCATACCAAATTACATCAAAATCGTTTCAGCCGTTGCATCGTGAAAGCGTAACAGACGGAATAAATGTGAAAAAAGTGAATTTATAGAAAACAACTAACATATACTTAGTTATTATTTTCACCATGAGGGCGAAGTCGCTAGCGAAAGTTAGTTATAAATAAATAATTTGCAGGTAAGTTAGTGGTGACGTACCTACAAGATTTCATAATTTTCTAAAGAACTTCCGAGTAATAGAAATCGCATCATATTAACCACCCCATTTCTACCCGTGGGTGTAGTAGAAGGCGACAGAGAGATATTGGCCAGACGATGGGCAGTAGCGTAGCTTTTGAGTACCACAATACCTACTGCGATCGTCAACATGCATCGTCCAAACTTGGGGGAGACCTAAGCTATGATGTGATATCCTGTAAGGTATAAGGGTCATTTTTGCATTTACATGTGCAATTCTGAAACTGCTCCAGTAGAAACTACTCTGTGGCCAAATAAACTAATAAGGCGATTTACACTTCACTTTGCAAGGGTTTATGATTGAAGTCATGTTTGGCAGTAAACATATTTTGGTTAAAAAGTTTGGTCTGCAGAAAGGAAATCAGTTTTGTCAGTTTGCATTACGTTTGGCAGGATAATGGTAACGATCCCATTGGTATAAATGTTTTTAAGTTGTTTAGAGTTTGAAGTTCGTGGTGTACTGCATCTGATCTCTCCCTGGTTGTGCTCTTAGCTGCCTCGGTTATTTTAAATTTTATTTTAACTATATTTTTGCCTAGACCTCTTTAACATGCAAGACTTGTTACATTGCTCTCACATTATACCCCTAGATTTTACATGAATGATGTAACCTAAATTTGTAATATTATATTATTTTAAAACACTGTTTATGGTATTTCTTGTTCATTCTTCTCTATAGAAACCGACTAACTTGAACTTTCTGACTGACTGAAATTCAAAAGTACCTGTGAATGGTTTCAATTGAAATAAACGGTTTAGAGTTTGAGTTTTGAGTTTGTGCCAGGTCACCGTCCGATCAGACTGACTGTGAGGGAAGAGAGAGTGCATTTGTGTTACTGCATTATAATATCTTCTATATACTTGCGTAATCTCTATAGAGATTGGCCGCCGTAACTGAAATTCAATCAAAAGAATATTATTAGAAAATGTCAATGTTTTATAATTATTCATTCATATTGCACTAACTAGTACTTACGTACTTTTATCCTTTTGCCTTATTAATAGCTCAAAGGAAAGCAATAAGTATTCCCTAGATGAAACATTATAGTACCTAATCTAAAGCGCCTTGTCGACTTAAATAACAACTTACGTAGAAAGATAAATTGCAGCTGCATTTTCTTTTATCTTTTTTCTTTTCTCCTCTGGAAATGTAAGAATTACAATGTTAGTTTTAAAAGTTCAAAGTTTTCAGTTTCCTTCGTTCTTTTCTCTAGTAAAAGTCGTATACTAATGCTATTAGTTTAGTTATAATAAGTCCTATTTAAGCTCATTTTTTTTTATTTAATATTGTTATAAGCTTGCGTTTGACCGCAACTCACCTGATTTTAAGTGAAGATGTAACTCATGTAGTAACCGCGTTTTTTATTTTCAATAGCAAAAATATCAATATCATTTACCTGTTAAGTAGTAGTAGTTAAGTGGGCCCTGGCTATGTCAGAAACCTCTGTTATTGATAATTACAATTAAGTCCCGACATATACATATACCTCCATTAATATTATGTATACAGATTTTCAATTATTATTAAATATTGTATGGTTATGTTACAGCGATCTAAATATTATTATGATAGGAGCACCTTCACCACCTGTGACAAACAATAAATGAATTTGAATTTGACACTTTTGCATTGAAATACCTATGTTACAGAAAATTTGCAAACCTTGTAAAGATAGATTTTATGCAATTTTTTAGATGTTTGCCTCTATAATTGGAACTTCGTAGCTCAATAACCTGTATAATAATAATTTCATTTATTTCGGGTAATAAAAGACCCATAACATATATACCTTACAGACTTACATACATATTAAAAAAAAAACACAAAAATATTACAATACTATTGTATACGTAGAGACAAGAGACGGCGTCGTGTTGCGCTGCGTGGTGTCGCGTAGCCTTCCGCGGAATCGCCGATACACGACACCCTTCGGCCAAAACTCTTGAGGAAGGTCTCAATATAATCCTAATGCGTCGGTCCTAATGCGTCAGGACTCGCACCACAAATGACTTGAAATTAATATTGTAGCGCTACTCTAACTTCTCGACCCTTAAGGTCCAGCTGGTATTGGCTCGAACATACTCCACAATCTGCTCAACCTTCGCGGTGACACAATTTATCAGGTCTAGACAAGTTTGACACGCTTATTTGCAAACATTCTAATTTCTATTTTACATTAATTCACATTCTATTTTATTAATTTACATTCTCTGTAAATGGGTGGAGCAGGATCTGTCATTGTCATTTGCCACACATATAGGGTTTGTTAACCTTTAATTTTTACCCCGATTTTGTGTGCCCGTTCCAAATTATCAAAATATGAGACTTAGGCTTAATTTTCTAGCTTACACAGACGAACTCGCGGGAAGAAGTTAGTCGTTCATAAATTTGAATGTTCACACCCAACTTTCCTCCAACTCAACCAATATAAGAAGACAAAAGCTCATTTGAGCTTTTGTCTTTATTCATGAAATTATGTGGAAATGGGACCAACTTTGAGGTATACACTATCAATTAAAAAAATAATCATCTAAACTGGACTACACTGAAAAAAGTTTTGCATGGCCAAACAAAAAAAAAGTGTCGAATTGAGAAACTCCTTCTTTTTTGAAGTTTGAAAATCGCATTTGAGTAATCATGAAATGGGATTTCCAATGCTTGATGAAAAATCTGTGCATCATTTCAAAAAAATGCAAAACGGTTGGAAAGAACTGTCGGACAGACGCGTAATAGTTTTTTTTTTTAATTTAATGATAGTTAATTTTACATATATCTGTATTGAACATAAATTAGAAATATTACCTCCATCGTTGAATAAATAAACTGTAAATTAACTCTAAACAAATTAAGAAGTACTCAGTAATTTATTTAACGTCTCAGCAGTCTGTTTGTTAAACTATACTAATATCTATCTATATAACTTACTAAGCTATACTTACTAATAAGTTTTATGTTTGACTTGACGTTGGTGAGATTAATCATATTTCTCCGTGCTCCAGGTCAACAACAATACAAACAAATAACAATAACAAAATTACGACTACCGCACTCTATGAAACACGATTTTATCTCAAGTAATTTCATTATTATTACTAATATTGTTGAAACAATAGGAGTATTGTACCAATTGTACAAAAACTCTACCTTTTGTAGGTCAGTTAGTACCAGGGACCTTTCATTTTTATTGTTGAGCGTGAAACAATGAAATACGGTGACCGCTTCGAACCGCTTGGCACTGCTTAAAACCGGATCGAGCACGTTCACGGCAGTTTGAAACGAACTTTTTGAACTGATTTTCAATATGGCCGTGTAGGTGAATTTAATGCCGCAGTTAGGTTTTATTTATTGGGTTTATGTGCTTTGGCAAGAGGAAATTGCTGGGACAAAAAGTGGACTTCATGATTTTACAATGGATTTTTTACTTATTGAAAATAAGTTAATGTTTCAAAAACATTTATGCTTGTTTTGATCGCCCGTTTATAAATTATAGTAGTGTTCACTTTATTTATTAATTCAGAACGGTTTAGTTGTGAGGCAAAGTTCAGCCTGCAAACAAAAAGTTTAGCTTCTTTAATCGCACACCATCATAAAATTATTTAAACACCAAAAGAAGTTATTAAACTTAGTTAAGATTAAAATCACCTAATTTAGATTACGATGAAGATGTCAGAAGTTTAAAGCTTACAAAGTTATCGATGGATCTGTCAAAAAGAAAACATAAAAAAACCATCATCCACCGTTATTACGGGGATTAACTAGAACATCGCACATACATTTGAGCACTTTGTGCTTTAAAGCTATCATTTACAAGGTATGTCATGCTTGAATGTGCCCTGGCTTTTGGGAGTATGTCATGCTCATTTAAATATCTCGCTGATGGTGGCACTTGTGTTGGATCATTCGGTTCCCTTCACAATGGTTGAGCTAAATGTTGCCGATCCGTGCGTCTTGTACGTGAACGAGCGTCGTCAGTTGGGACTGGTCTACTAGCTGCCTCGGTTATTTTAAATTCTTTGTAGTTATGATGTTTTTTAGACCTCTTTTATCGAGCAGAACTTGTGTGTTCTCACATTGTACTCATAGATTCAACATGAATGATGTAACCTATTTTTTTTTTTTTTTTAAAGAGCGTTCATGGTCTTTTATGCTCATTCTTCTCCATAGAAACCTACTGTTTGGATCGAGCAATAAGCCTAAACTTTATGACTATCTCGACTTCTTCACAATTCAAAAATACCTGTAAATGGTTCATTTGAAATTAATGGTTTGGAGTTTGAGTTTTTGTGTATGTTTAAACCAGCCTTTAAACTTAGTAGGTATATTGCCGATAAAATGTAATAATAACCCCGAGGTTTTAGGTGACACCTAACGCAAACGATTCTTGCGTTTGGTGTCACCTAAAATCTAGGGGTTACTTAAAATTTAGGGATTGTTGGAGAAAACGAGCATTAGACTTTTACGTGGGTATATTTTTATAAGAGATAATGAATCAGTTCAGCAGTTCTTTGAATCAGTTTTTAGAATAATTAAACAGAGATTAGAGCTAATAAAACTCGTGGTCTCTGATGAGTGTTTAATGTTAGTCAGTCTAGAAGTCGACCGCAACTTAAAAAAGGACAAGAAAATTATTACAAATTTCTAGAAACATCTTCAAGAATTTAGGAAGCAAACATGGTAATCAAACTTTGATCTTTTTTTACCGAACGCGGACCATTTATTAGATCTTTTTTAGATTATAATAAACGCTCTTTGGCTCTGCTTGCTCATGTCTCCTAGCTACAAGGATATTGATTTCTGTTTAACGTTAAGAAGAAAAAAAAATATTACCTTTAGAGCTAGATTTAATTACAGTCGAGGAGAATTGTGACAATACCAACAGAATTTGAAACCAAAATGATCATCAAAAATCAAAGATGGAGAAGCATTTTACTTTGAATAATATATAATAAAATAATTACCTATTGTTTTAGACTGTTTTCAATTTTGAAGCCTGTTGAACACTTAACCCATTGACATGGGTCCAGACGGGTTTTTTGATGCCCAATAAGATCTTAACCCTCTATTTACAACCAACTTAAAAAAAAATGACTTTTTTATTGTTTGACCACGCATAACTTTTTTCAGTGTAGTCCAATTACGATGATTATCACGGATCTATGATGATTAGTATTATATAATCGACTAGTGTCGGGAACCGATCACTTTTTCGAATTATTTTTGTCCGAAGTTCACTTTACCGAAAACTATTGACCGACGTCTTTTTTGCTATATGCATTATTTGACATATTTTTAGATCATCGAAGTATCATGTGTCATAGGTATTATTTTACCGAACTATGTTTCTCCGATTTACAAAATAAGTTTTTCCTATTGACCGAAGTCTCTTTTGAACTATTTTCATTTGCCAAATGATTTATTTGCCATATTTTCAACAACATTTTACGGAATATTATTTAATCACAAATATATAGCCGGTTACTTGGTAGCATTTTCAACATTAAATTAAAATAGTGTCATAAAAAGTCAATATGTTACAAAATTTAGTGACAGAAACGAATCGCTGCAAAACCGACTTCACGCAGTCTTGTCTGCCCTACCCCTACAGTGTAATTTAAGACCCCGCAGCGCCAGAGCCGTGACAGAAACAATGCTTGTGCATGTTGCATGCCTGCTTGCATGTTTCATGCTTGTTTGCACGCTGCATGCTTGCTTGCATGCTGTATGCTTGTTTGCATGCTGCATGCCTGCTTGCATGCTGCATGCCTGCTTGCATGCTGCATGCCTGTTTGTATGCTGCATGCCTGCTGGCATGCTGCATGCCTGCTTGCATGCTACATGCTTGCTTGCATGCAGCATGCTTGAAGCAAGAATCTTTTTTTGCAAGCTTCTTACTGGGACCACCTGTTTTATTAAGTGAAATTACATTTAAATAATTAATGAAACAAAATAGTAGGAAACTAATCTGAAATTAGCTCTCTATAACGCCATTGTAATAAATACATTAGTTTTGAAAGCTCTTTCAAATATTTAATTTCACTCAAATTGTCTTTAATTTTCAAAAGTTTTTGATTTTTCGTTTCTTTAACGACGTATTTTTTTTGCATGTGGAGTACCGGTCATCTTAGACTCAATATCAGACATATTTACTTCTAGGTGTTTGGTGAAATATGGTAATTGAAACAGTGGTATAACGAATGTTCAAACAAATGTTATTTCGGCTAAGTGTAACTTCGGTAAAAAGTTTTTCGACCAAATGAAACGTCGGCGCAACGAAAAAAAGCGAATTGATAATAGGTCAACTGATACAGTGGCAGACGTGACTCCGATGAAGTAAAAAAATACGAAACGAGAAAAGTTAAAAAGTTTTAGGTGAAATGAAATTCGGTCAAATATTTTTCGACCTTATGATAGGTAACCACTAGTGTCCAGCCCTGAAAATAAAAAACGTCCTGGAACCCGACTACAGCGCCACCTACTGGATCTAATTGTAAATCTAAACCATTCCCGAATCCACTGGAACAAACACAAATTTCATCAAAATCGGTCCAGCCGTTTAAGAGGAGTTCACTTTCATACACACGCACAGAAGATTATAATGATAGTGAATTGAAATAGCACACAACCATAGATCCGTGCACACAACAATAATATTATTTTTCTATGCATTGTACCTATATCTTCAAATATGTATTTAGGTTTCATTTCTAAAATAAATGCTTAAATTCTTATAAAATTTAAAACATAAATTAGCTAATGTCTGCTCTCTCAATTTATTTATCCTCAAAGTTGACTGATTCTAGTAAACCAGCCCCTTTCACTCGTATAGTCAACGGAAAATGTCAAAGTTACGCGATACAGTAACAAATGCTGACGCTATTGTTCACTCTAACTTACTATCACGGAACGTCTAAGGAAACCAGTCACCATTTTTCTTCAACTCAACCTTAAAACTTTTGTGGAATTAGAAATAGCTGCTATTGTACTTTCTTTTCCGTTTCGGAAGTCAGTGAAGCTATATTTACGGTCGCTTTTGTATTTAATACTAAAAAAGCTTTTTTGCAAGGTGTCGTTTCAATCATCTTGTGTGAATGACAATGGGTACTTCAAAATTATAAAAATTAAACTGGCCGATTTTTGGCGACATATTGGTGTTTTCAAAAAAAATCAATCAAGGCATCAAGTTAAAGTCTAGATACTTTCAACGGATTTGATAACAAAATACATATTGTACATTTTTGATGCCTCCGACTGCCTTTGTAAACACTGTCAACCACGATGATTCAAAACCAAAAACATATTTAAATTTCACTTATTTCTGTCTTTTGAGTTACCTAATTTATTACATTAACAATTTTTCACGCTGTCGGGTTTTTTGTTTTTCTAATTTTTTTTTTTTTAATCTGCGATTTCGTCTGTAACCTCGATAACCGACATTTACGCGGAGGAAGTCACATGCAAAAGCTAGTATCAAAGTTGTGCATTAACTACAAATTAAATATCCCGTTTTCTAAAAGTTTTAGTTGGTATATGGAAAGACATTTAATTTGAAACCACCAGAACAAAACGACTCTCTCATGGCTATTTCAAGTAAAAATCTTCTTCGTTCAGGACAGGTCACGTAGAGAGTATTAGGTGGTGTTTGTACCGAGATAGCACTTCTAGAGAAATAGTATAGCTGTACTGTGGAGAGGTTATATTTCAGGACAGAGTAAATAAAGGACTGACCCATTTTTTTTGACAAGTTTTTAAGTTTCTGTCTCTCAAAAGGAAAGAAAAACTTAAATTTTTAGTTTTTATTTAATGATGCAAAAATAAAATTGAAGAATTTATTTTGTTTTGTTTGATCCCAATGGCCTATCGGTTAAGGTTGCATCTTGTCTTTATCAATTAATCTGAGTACTTTCTAAGTTTATCTAGGATATCATAAACATTGAAATCAGCACGCTTAGCATGACCACGGTATGTCTACGAAAGAATAGACATACTGACAGCAAGAATAGACAAGTCAGTACAGTTTGTCTATTCTTCCTGTCAATATATCTAATTCTTCCGTAGACAAAGCGTGGTCATGCTACGCGTGCTGGACTTATAATTAATAAACGCTAATATAACGCTTGCTCAAAACCGACTGGCGAGAACATAAATCCGTTATCGCCAGTCGGTTTTGAGCAAGAGTGGTGATGCTTGTGTCTTTCTCTATGAGAAATAGGCCTTACCCCTGCAGTGGGCTAGTAATAGGCTGGTATTTTTTTCGTTTCTTTGTTTGAGTACTTACCTAATATTATTCTAAGTTATAAGCCTCGTCTTACGCAACTGACTTATTTTTTAACATCGGAAAAAAGATTGTGTATCTTTTCCTGCCGGAGATTGTTATTTCTTGTCGTTAACGAATCTTTCAGTTTATTTGGAGCTTATTTACAGACGTTTGATTTCAACAAGCTTTTATTAAATCGAAACGTCGTACTTACGTTACATAAAATCATTTAATTTTAATTGGACTAGATCGCTCAGATTTTAAAAACACGCTAGGTTGAAAGAAGTTTGTAGACGAATCCTTATGTCCATTTCATTAATTATCATATCAAATCAGCCTATTGCCTCCACTGCTGAACGTAGGCCTCCCCCAGAGATCGCCAACCAACCCGGTCTTGGGCAACCCGCAACCATCCGCTGCCACCCACCTTCTTTAAATCGTCGGTGAATCGTCGTTTTGTCCATTCGCCATATAAAAAATATAAGATATACTTAAGGTCATTACAAATTATTATTATTGTAACTTTCTGCATTATAAAAAAAGATACAATAAGATACTGTAAGGAACAAAATATATTCCAACTCTCAGAGAGCAAGTAAAAATAGGCAAAGACTGACAACACGTCTACGACTCATCTGTATTCTTGCCGAATCTTCTTGTCAGTAGAGGGCGCCAAAGTAACAAATTTAATACTCGAACAGAGACCAAATCTTCAAGTTCATCGGGCAATGCAAACCCTTAAATATGCCGTAAGACGTTTACTGCTGACCTACACCTTCCTAGAATATATAGGAATACTACATATACGTTTTATGCCCATCATTTTAGTATCTGTGACGTGTCAATTAGTCACCTAATGATGAGTAATGATAACCGTCATGAACATTAATAGCACCAAATAAGGTCCTAATGAGTTCCCGACTTTTATATCAAATATATTATACCTACTTCAAAGAAAATATTGTGCCTTTTAACAGAAATATTTTTATTTTAGTAATCCTATTAAGGTTTTCAATATTATTTTTAAGATGCTCAACGCCTAGGCAGAGAATCGAATATTTTTTTTATTTTTAGACCTAAAGACCTCACATACGCGAAGTAACTTCTAAGGGACAAATTACCATAATTTGATGTGAAAAAGTTGTAGAATTTATAGTAAATATCAAAATGACCTTCCCATTAATGTTTCATTTGTTTTTTTTTAGGATACAAGATGATTAATAGAACAGATTTGTCTCTTACGGTGAGTTGCACAAAACCAACATTAGTTTAACGGAGACTTTAAATTGATGCTGTCACTTTTTTTAACTCGCTTTAATGATGATGTAACAGAGTATTTGAACTCAATTTTCATCCTCTTCAAAACGTCGGATAGATTTGAAACTTCGCACACTTATCAAGGACCGATGACAATGCAATAATATGGTACTCATTGAACAGACCTGGTGATGAAGCCGGGAGGTATTTTGACACTATATGGTGGAAATGGCATGAATTTAAAAAGCCTCGGTTAAACTAATGATGGTTTTGAGCGTTTCAGTCTCTAAGACTGTCTTTTTTTTTCTCCTAGCCTATGCTGCTCTACTACTTCTTTTTACTTCTAGGAACTTTTTACTCTCTCGCGCCACCTCGAATCAGCCCTCGTGATATCCGTCCAGGTCATCTCACCACCTCTTTCTGGGTAGCCCTCGATGACGCCGTTTATCTTCAGGCAGTCATTACGAGTAGACTTTTGCTCTGCTACATGGGCATGCGGCTGACGTGATGGATCCAATCCCATTTGAGACATAGAGATTTAAAATATTAATTTTATACGCAATTGAGTAGTGGGCTATTCGTTTTTTATTTCAAGATTATATTGGTTAGCTGTCTGAAAATAACATGACAAATAAAATTAAAATTATCATTTTAAACGACAAAGTAGGCCATTTCCAACAATCTCGTTTGGCCATTGGACTCAATGGCCAAACGAGTTGTTCAACACTTGACGACGACCAAAGGACATGTACCTCACGTTCGATTTGGAATTGAAATGGGTTTGATAGTCTCATGTCCCTTTGATTTAACTGGCACCCCTTAAACAGAGTAGGTAATGCTGATACATGGTGACAATTGCACGGATGAAATATTTTTTTAAATGTTCAACATAATAATAATTTAAGTACCTTAGTTCTAGCACAACGAGATAATGCACAATTCAATTAATTACGTCAAACTAATTCAATATACCAAATCTGTTGCACTGTACAGAGGCCAGTACATCAAGCTACAACAATCTGTCGAATTTTCTTGATCGATTTTAGAACATTACCACACAACACAACATAACATAACAACATAACATTTTATTTTTATTACATATTAAATTGGGAAAATTTGACAGTCTGGTATGGCTTGCTGTGATGGCGTCAAGTAATGTTTAGAATGGATTTAAAATTAATCAGCACTTAATATTCAAATGGGTCCCGGAAAACGTCCAGCGACATCGTGGTACATCCAGGTGAAGATGGCGGGATGAGTTCTGTAAGACGCTTACAGTAGGTCGATTCTGTAAAATTCAAACAACAACTCGCATCTCACATCGCTATTCACTCTCACTTCGCATAAGGTTCAAAATGACCTTGATATATTTGACACTTTGAATCGGGATCGAGTGTGAAGTGAGCGTCGAAGTGACGGGGAAATTACCTTACAGAATGCCTTCTTACGTCATCTCATACTTTATCTGTCAAAATCTCCCTGTCAATTTGGTTCAACTCGCTGACACGCTCGCAAGGGTGGCGCTAGTGTAAATTCAAATTATCAACCAAGTTTATAGAATGCCAATCAAGAAACTCACAGCGGATTCAGATTCGAAGTTTAGAATGAAGTCTTACAGAATCACACCCCAGGAGAGAATGGTCCACACTAGCTCTAGTAATCCAAAGCTCATAGTGATCCAATACAGTTGTAATGTTTCTTCGGGACTCGTGGAGCTTCATTGCCTTGAAGCTTTTCTAGTGGTCGCCACTGTTGATTCTGGCTTTTAGCACAATATAAATACTAGTACTACCGTGCAGTAGCGACACGCCCCGCCTCCCTCCGAAATACTGTTCCTCACCACTTCCCGCGTCGAACGTGCTCTCGAAACTGCTTTTGACATGCACACACACGCACGTATTTGTACAGTCTGTTATTTTGGTAGTAGTGTAGGTAATTAAATCGTTTCGTTTGAATGGAGTGTAGGTATACTTTCAGGAGTTGCAGTGGTTTGGGAATAGCGTTGCGGGTAGTTCAAGTAAGGAGAGAGAGGGGTAGAAAAGAGAAACAGAGGCCTTTGCCCTGTAGTGGGCCAATTCGATATCCGCGGGGCAATACAGGCTGAAAATAAATAAATATCCAAGATCATTACAATTACTTCATCCGGAGACATTTTGATATGGGTTTGGCAGAGCTAATAATAGTAACCTACATTTATATCTCCCACGGGATCTCTTACCGAGAGCGAATTTTCATATTTATGTCAGATAAAATGTACTGCAGGGATTAAATAAAATTATGACGAATGTTTGCAGTGAGGTCATATTAATACGAGTAAATCAATGATAGTTCGTGCTCCGGAAATCGTATTAGGTATTCTGGTTAGAGCAGCTTATATGGTAGATTATATAGATATGGCTGACGTACAATATGTTTGCGGCGTAGTGTTCCACGCGCGCCACTCAAGAGTGGGTGCAGCGAGTATGGGAATGGCCGCCCCCAGGCATAGGCAGAAACACCACGGTGGTTTTAGCCGGAGTCCGCCGGATGCCTCTTTAACACCCCCACGAAGTAGGAACTACAAGAATATGTCCACTGACTGCGGCGAAGGAAGACATTCGTAAGGAAATTATGACTTATAATTTGTATAAGTGTTAAAGAGCTATGTTCTTCACTTCATAAAGTAAAAAATAACAAAGTGTTCATCCTAAACGTTCTAAATAATCGCTTTCTAAATACTAACCTATTAAATAAACACATAAAACTGATTGTGAAAAACTATCCCAACTGCCAATTTATTGACACATCTGATGTCATGGTAAGTGCTAATAACTATAACTATGTATCGAAGCGCTTTATGTGTTTTAAAATAAATATAGAAATCGACAACATAAACTACCAGAAATTAGTTACTTCACAATTGAAATCTAGATGTAGCAACAAAGATATGCAACAAAAGAATAATAACAATGTTGTTGATAAATCTGTTCAAACTAACATTACATATTATAATATAAATAAAAGTGAGACCGAAAACTTCCAAGAAAAGGTATGTACTAATAAGTCATCTAGTAAAAATATTCAGCATTTCGAGAATAATACCGTTTGTAGTGATCTTTTTCGTGAATAAACACCTGTATGTTCTACACCAAAATATAGCGGGCCTGCTTAACAAAGCAGACGCACTTTCTATATGTCTTAATGAACTATCAGAAAAAGGCCAACCTGTCGATGTACTATGCGTAACGGAACATTTTATGATGTCAGGTCACGAGGACCACCTTGTCGTTCCAAATTATACATTGGCTGCGTGTTTCAGCAGACAAAATAGTAAGAGAGGTGGATCTTGTGTTCTGGTCCGCTCTGGACATTTGTGGAGGGAGTTACTGGAGGTTTCAGAACTTTCAATATCGAATGTAATAGAATGCTGTGCAATTGAACTAACAAGCTATAAGGTAGTTATAGTATGTATTTATAGAGTACCAAATGCAGATAATTTAAATGTATTTTTTAGCAAATTAGAGCAAGTGTTAATGTTACTAACAAGAAGAAATTGTAGGAATATTATTATAGCAGGCGATATAAATATTGACACATTGAAAAATAATAATAGGACCTCAGAACTAAAATATCTCTTAACAAGCTTTAACATGACATTAGCCATAGAAAAACCAACCAGGATGGCAAGCCAGACCTGCATTGATAACATTGCCCACAATTTTAATAAGAAATGCAAAACGGAAGTGATAGAATTTGCCCTATCGGATCACACTGCGCAATTGCTGAAATGTCCCATACGTTTGAACTGTATTCTGAAATATTGGTATAAGTCACAACGGGACTTTAGTCAAGAGAATATTACTAAATTTAGAACCTGCCTGGAAAATCTATCATTTTCTGAAATCTATGACAATGATGATCCAAATGATACATTCAACTTATTTTTTGAACAATTTAAATTATTTTATGACCTATGCTTCCCCCGTAGACGTATTAAGATACCAACAAGTCAAAAACCAAAATGGATATCGCGAGGAATTAAACTATGTAGCTTAAAAAAAAGGCAGTTATTATGGACGTCTAGACTTAAGCCTACTCAAATAAATAAATCAAAATATTCAAATTACACAAAGATATTTAAAAAAATAATTAATCTGACTAAACGATCACAAAATGACCACAATATTAAAACATCTGACAATAAATGCAAAATGACCTGGAAAATAATAAAGAACTCTAAATTAAATCTACCTAATGACTCAATAAATACTATACAAATTGAAAATAAAACTATCAACAAACCACAATTAATTGCTGAACAGTTCAACAACTATTTCATTGAAAAAATAATGCCAATACCCGGAGCAGGTAGGAGATCGAGTGCGTACATCACAAATAAACCAAAATCAATGTTCATGCCCCCATGTCAACCCATAGAAATATTTAACATTATAAAATGTATTAAAAATACTAATAGCGTAGGGTATGATGATATTTCTACTAAAATTATAAAACATGTTGCCGACTTAATCTCTAAACATTTGAGCCATATTATGAACTTGTGTATCAGCCACGGTGTTTTTCCGGACCGTCTTAAGGTATCTATAGTAAAACCAATATTAAAAAAAGGTAATAAGCAACAAATGCAAAATTATAGACCTATTGCGCTTTTGCCAATATTTTCCAAAATTTTCGAGAAATATATTTATAATGAACTTTACACATATTTAGAAAAGCAAAATATTCTCTGCAACGAACAAAAGGGTTTCCGGAAGAACACGACAATAAACATGGCTATTTATGATTTTCTAAATAGAATTATGACTAATATTGATAATAAGACACCTGTCTGTGCTTTGTATTGTGATATGACACAAGCTTTTGATTGCGTTGACCATACTATCTTAAGAAACAAACTTGACTCCTATGGTATAAGAGGTAACGTTCTGGACTTATTAACCTCTTACCTTTCAAAAAGAAAACAATTGACTGCCATAACTAACTTAAACTTAAAGACTAAAGAAGAAATAACATACCTGTCTAAAGAACGCACAGTATACTTTGGTGTTCCCCAGGGCAGTGTATTGGGTCCTTTACTGTTCCTAATTTATATTAACGACCTACCCAAAGCGATAGACTTCCCAATAACACTCTTTGCTGACGATAGTACAATAATAATAGCGTGTGATAAACCTGAGTCCTATGAAGCTGATGTCAACAACGCGGTAACTTCAATAATCACTTGGCTTAATAATAATAATCTAAGAATTAATCTTGGCAAAACACAAATAATGCACTTTGGTCACAAAAAACCCAGTTCGAAAATGGAGGTCCAATACCAAAAAAACAAAATTAATGACGTAGATAGTGCCAAATTTCTAGGTTTGATAATTGACAGGCAGCTCAATTGGAAGGATCACATTGAAGGGCTATGTAAGAAAATTAGTAGTTCATCCTATGCCTTATACAAACTTGCCCCAACAGTTAATACAGATGCACTACTAACAGCATATCATGGTCTTGTAGCATCTGTATTAAGATATGGAATTATATTCTGGGGTAACTCTACCAATAGGGAAGCAGCTTTTAAAGCGCAAAAGCGATCCATCAGAGCCATGTTCAGACTACAGGTAACGGACAGCTGTGAACCATTTTTCAAAAAGTACAAAATTTTAACACTACCGTCCATGTATATTTACGAAACTGCCTTATTTGTTAAGCTGAATGCACACCTGTTTCCCAACCTATCGGATACAGTTAAACGTAACAGGCGGAATGATATGTTACGCGGACGTAGAGCCAAAACAGCATTAATGTGGAAGAGCATATTCTGTATAGCCCCGCAAGTCTTTAACAAACTCCCAAAGCAAATGAAAAAGTTAAATTTAAATGGTTTTAAGAAGGAACTTAAAGAATTGCTATGTAAAAAATGTTATTATAATTTCAATGACTTTTTGAATGATAATTTGACATCCTAATTTAATTGTAATCTTTTATACTCTGACATCTCACTTTGATAGTTTGACATTGTAATAATATTTTGACAATAATCTAGATATAATAGTATGCTTTTACCTGACATACCTTACACTATATAATTAGTACTTATTTTTAATTTACTTGTAATAATTTTATATACTTACCAATGTACCCTAATATTTGCGCGCCCCACGTGGCAGAATGTGATGAGACTGTTTAATAAATTTAAGACCATATGTACCATATTCGGACAAATAAATGAATTTGAATTTGAATTTGAATTTGAATTTAAAACGCCAATCTTAGGATTATCGTTAAAAAGATTACAAGCTAAAAGCCCTGTCTCACCAGAAAAAGAAAAAAAGGGAGAAGAAAAGGCCCCCTAGGCCCCCTGGGGGCTAGACAAAAACCCTTCAAATCGTATGCAGTTGACATATTTGCATCACGTGACATCTGGTAAGCAAACGTCAACTGCATACAATATGATTTTTCATGGCGCATAACAAAAAACGAATTTTGTCTACAGGCCGCTGAGCAGACATCTTGCGGTCACGGACACGGTCAGATACTACAGTAGTATTCGTATGATCGGGTCTGCACCAACGAGCGCGGCCAATCGCCAATTCTAATGCAGTCTCTAACCGCGGTGCTACCGGGTCTTAATACACGCCTTGTACTGTAATCAAAGATGATTTCTATCTCCAATTCTAAATGTTAAGCTGATAGGATTTCGTTTTGTTTGATTTTCATTGATTTATCGTCGCGTCGATTTGAATGGACATCGTGTTGCCAACATGCGACTGGGTTACCGAGAACTTGTCTGATGATTACGAACCTTGTAAGCAATTTGACGGCAAGGTTGGCGCAGTGGCTGAGCGATCGGCGGCTGCACTGCATGTCGCGGGTTGACTCCCGCACGGAACCAATATTTCTGTGGCCTACAAAATGTTGTTCTAGGTCTGGCTGTTCGTGTATGTGCGTTCCTAGTGTTTTTTTTAAAAAGAACGTTGTCTCAACGCTATTTACAAAATAATTGAATTGGTAATAAAATAACATTATTTCATTTAGTAGGTATTTTATTGAAGAAAAATAATATAAGAAAATCAAACTAGATTGTCAAAAGAGAAACCAAAAGAAAGATTTTTCGAGGAGTAAAATTAGCTAATTTCACACTGAATAAACAATGTAAAGAAAGGAGAGCCTTATTTTTAAATTACGAGTATTTGACTTAATAAGTAAAACATAACATTTTGTTTTTAGGATTTCTCCTAAGGGGTAGGCAGAGCTCTATAATTACTAGGTACTTTAGACACTCCAGGCATACTTCTTCACATCGCCGTCATCTGGAAATATGCCAAAGAGACTGCATTGCCACGCTTGGTGGCAAAAAAACCTTAATTTTATTTAACTCGTTTTAAATTAGAATAATGACTTGAAAGTTCGCCACATGGACTGACAGGCGGTTTAGCATAAAATAATATACTTAATCACTCACTGCAGGGCAAATAATGCACGAGCATTAATCGCCACGCTTGCTTAAAGCGGATTGACGATTTAAGACTTACTTATATGCGACGGTTTAGCCGCTGAAGCGACGCTGTGAATTCGCAGCTCTTCATTAGTTACTAAGGTACAAGCGTCTAAACCAGTGCTGGGCAAAGTACGGCCCGCGGGCCAACTCTGACCCGCGAAAGCATTTAATCCGGCCCGCCGACGGTCCTTCAACATGAATAGTATATGGGCCGCGATAATTATATTTTGACGGTCCAGAAGTGTAAAGTAGATTCTAATTAGTAGAATAATAGACGCATAGATAAAGGAGGCAGCTAGACTAACCTCGTATTTCATGATTGTGTTGCAGGGCCTTCGAATAAACGTTAAATTGTAATTTTCAACCGACTTCAAAAAGAAGGAGGTTCTCAATTCGTCTGTATGTTTTTTTTTGTATTATTGTTACGCGATTTCTCCGGCAAATATAAAGCGATTTTGAAAATTCTTTTTCTTTCTTTTTCTTCTTTTTTGATGGATAGGGTATGCCTGAAGGGTAGTCCCATATAAATTTTATCGAAATTGATTAAGCACTTTTTGAAAAAATCGACAGAAAGCAAAAAAATATACATGGATGATGTTGTAATGTTCTCACCTTGTACTTTCAATCTCTGTTTTGACTGTGTTGCCATTTCTTAATGGATTTGGATGATAAGGAAGTACTAAAAAGCGAAAAATAAAAAAGTTTTTTTAAAAAAAAGACAACCGCCTTCAAAAACCTAAAAGTGAAAAATAACTTTAAAACTACGTGCTCACACTACGTGCGCATATGTGAGAGGTACGCAGTGTCACATGGCCTCAGGTATAACTCCAAAAAAAGTGAATTACTTGTGTTTAAGGCGGGCAATAAAACTCCCACTACCATTCCACCGGTCAGACTTAGAGGAGTTCCTATAAGTAGGGTCACTAAATTCAAGTACCTGGGGCATTGGGTCACTGAGGATCTCTCTGATGACTTGGATATAGAGAGGGAACGCAGGGCATTGGCAGTCAGATGCAATATGCTGGCGCGCAGGTTTGCAAGGTGCACAAACAATGTAAAATTACTTTGTTTAAGGCGTACTGCCAGTCATTGTACACCTGCAGCCTGTGGGTCCGATATACGCAGAGGGCTATTAATGCTTTGCGGGTCCTCTACAATAACGGGTTTAGGATGCTGATGTGGTTGCCGCGGTACTGTAGTGCATCGGGGATGTTTGCGGAGGCCAACACAGACTGCTTTAGGGCAATAGTGCGCAAGAGAGTGGCCTCCCTGATGCGTCATGTACGGGGCAGCACCAACGGCCTACTAAGTACCATTATGGATAGAGTCGAGTGTCCTATTGTGAGGCACTGGAATAAGTTACACAGCTCTGGTGGTGCCCTTTTTAATGTGGGATAAGTGGGATAAGCAGTTATAAGGTACTAACATAGTTTTAAGCGTTACTAACAATTTGTATGGAATTTATGTTATAATTTAAAATAAATAAATAAAAACAGAACACATGACTTTAGTTTCGGAAGTCGGTGGCAATACAAAACGTCAAATAGAACAACCAAGCCACCGACTTCCGAAACTAAAGTCATGTGTGTTTTATTTTAAAGTTTTTTAATCAAGAGTAGATTGAACCCTCAGACATTGGAGTGGTCACAGTACACCGACAGTTAACTATTTTTTGGCCCTAAACTTAGGCACTTCCACGGCGTCATCGGTGACAGCGCATAATTCACCCTGATCACATGTTTTGGGGCACAGAGGACATGACAGGAGGTGGGGCATGGTTTGGAACATGCACACCCTGCTGCTGCTCTGTCGAGGTAGCCCCATTTTGCGAGGTTGGCGTTACACCTTCCTACTTGGGTTTTTAGGCGGTTTAGGGGAAGTAAACCTTAATAAATAACACATGTATTATGTAGTTATCCAGAATTACTTTTAAACCTAAGCGAGCTGAGCGTTCTCAGTAACAAAACACACACAAGACTGGTAGCCCTGTCCTCTTTATCCAATCGATTTTAATTTCCGCGCGAAGGAAAACCGGTGAGATAATACTGATATTTTTTATCGGTATCAGCACAAATTGGATTATAGTGCTATTTTATACATAATATTTGGTCTGTACCTACTGAATATTTTGCCATGTAAATTCACGTCAGCACATCAAGCCATAACAAATTTTTCCAATTGAATATACCTTATTCTTTTGTAATAAAGTTCAAAATATATCAATGAAATTTGAAAGATTGTGATAGCTTGATGTGAATGCTGATGAAAGCTTGTGCTTGTCTCTGTACATTCGGCGAACCCTGGCACGTCATCCTCCTCTGTCAACTTGTTGGTTGGCTAAGGTTTATACCACGAAGCATGAGATATTATCAGTATACTCGTAGTTCATCATTATCATCAGCCGGAAGACGTCCACTGTTGAACGAAGGCCTCCCCAGGGGGGGGGGAGGGGGAATTTGCCATAATCCCCACGCTTGGCAGGCGTCTTGGGGATCGCAGTGAAGGCTTTGTTCTGTTTGTTGTTTTGTATTGCCACCGACATCCGAAACTAAAGTCATGTGTTCTGTGTGCTAAAGTTATTTATGACTTTTAGATTTTGAAGGGGGGGGTTGTAAAAAAATCTTTTTATTTTACGCTTTTTAGTATCTCCATATCATTCAAAATCAATTAAGAAACGGCAAAACAGTCAAAACAGAGATTGAAAGTACAAGGTTGGAGAAACTTAAAACATCATCTATGTTTATTTTTTGCTTTCTGTCGTTTTTTTCAAAATAGCTGAATCAATTTCGATAAAATTTATATGGGACCTCTCTTGAGGCACACTCTATCTATTATAAAAGATCACATTTGCCGGAGAAATCACGTAACAAAAATTATACAAAAAAAACAAGCCTACAGTCGAATTAAGAACCTTCTTTTTGTTGAAGTCGGTTGAAAATAAAAACGTTTCGTTGAGGGACATATTTAATCAAATCGTCGCTTCGTTCTTTTTTCAAACAGGAAAAAAATCAACAATAAGTTTCTGTTAACAACGTTCTTTATATTTTCTAAATATTAGTAAGCCCACATCAATCTCATTAGCTTGTTTGTGTCGGTTGTAGATAGATAAGTGTTTTTTAAACGATCATATCGTAGCCATCAAGTAAATTACTTGGCGTGACGACGGTGGACATTTTTCGACGATTAAGCAATTAACTTAAGATTGTTTACGTCCAAATTACTGTTAAGTAGTGTTTCGGTTGAGTTTTTGTGACCATTCTGTTTATTTTTAGAATAGAGTGCAGTGTTTCTTATTTACGTACTATAAAAAAAACGACGACGATGAAAACGTACTATGAGACACACTTCTACATCACTATCTGATTCTATGTAGTTATAATGGCAAACTTCCCGCCCCCCCCTGGGGAGGCCTTCGTTCAACAGTGGACGTCTTCACCAACGGAGCCCGACGTAAGTCTGCGTGCCGCTAAGCCGAACACACCGGTGTATATCTCCCGCCTGCACTACACCACTAAGGCGGAGGACATCGTAGAGTACGTGCGCCGAAAGACAAAGAACACGCCGAGGGTGCAGTTACTGGAGTCGCGCCACAAGGTGAACTTCAAGGCGTTTGTGGTGCGAGTACCGAATTGTTTCCTGCCCCTCGTCATGGAAGAAGACTTTTGGCCGCAGGACGTGGTGTTCCGTCGCTTCCGCGGACAAGTGCCACAGGACAGCACACAGACAACTTAGTGCAATTTAGTGAAGTGTTACTAACATAGTCTTAAGTATAGGGACCAATGATATTCTAATAAACAGATATGTTATACACTCACAAAACAAACGAAAAAAGTGTTCCGCGCAGCAGCGGCTGCACACATACACACTTTTCATTCATTTTACAGTTCACTACAAGTCCAAATGTTCAAAAGGGATGGCTTGAGAAAACCAACAAGAAAAAAAGAGACAGTGTTGTCAATTGCGCGTGAATGTAAACCAACATTATCCTGGCCACCAATCACCGCGTCTTGGCATCATAGACTAACAAATTTAACGAGACAGACGGTACAAATCGCGAGTACATTTATACACGCGGTTTGTACCTATAACAACTAATAATAAACAGGACTAAAGGTATAATAATATATATATATAATAATAATAATATGTGGGGACATTTTCACACACGGCCATCTGGCCCCAAACTAGGGAGACCCTGTACTATGGGTGTCAGACAGCTGATATACATACACAAATACATTTTTTTTTTGTAAAACATACACATATAGATAAACAACAACCAGACACAAGGCAAACACAAATGTTTACCCTGGGCGGGAACCGTGCGCCAACCGTGTCGTCATATACAATAATATATATATAGAACATATTTATTTTGTAATAAAATTCATTTCTTTGTTTACGAACAAATGCGATCCATTTTTGGAGCCAGATCTCATTGACGAAGAAACCACACCACCTTAACGAAGAAAGGATAATAAATATCTGTTGTCACATTGTTTAATTTCTAATTAAGTATATAAATGATTAAATAAAACAAAATGATTAAATATTACAAGGCTAGAAAAAAGAAAACAGAACTGTGGGTAAACAATGACTTTACTGCCTACGATATCGCATCTGTACTTTTATTCTATGTCCGGAGTGAACGCGTCCTTGTTTTACTCACGTGCAAAAATGTATTTCCATTTCTTTCTTTTTTTCTAACCTCCAAATATAAGAATATTAGGAAAATAATTGAAATATGTAAATAAATCGATGTATATTGCGTAGTTACATGTGGTATGAGATCCCTTGTGCTTTATTAAATTTGGTATCATAATTGGTACACTTTCTAAATACACAAAATAGCTTTTTTTTATTTTTTTAGCTGCTTTAACAAATCGTATCACTCGTCGCCATGCGTGACGCAGACTAAAGGCAATACGTCCTAATTAGGACGTTTTCGAATCTTCAAAATTGGGCGCTCATAACATAACATATCTGTTTATTATAATATCATTGATAGGGACGCCTATATGCTGAGCGTCAGCCGTTTCTCGTGGCAGTGACGCATATTTCTGTCTCGGACGTTTTACGTTTTCGTATCCACTTGTTGGAACGAAGTTCCTTATCGCGCGTTGTGAAAGGGGGCTAGACGGAAAAAATTCTTACGAAAAGTTGTCACGACACTTTTGTATATTTGATTTAAGAGCCATCTATTAACGTTATTGGCGCAACTGTGCTCTTCGAGATCGAATTACAAACGGCCAATAGATGGCGCAGAAATAATTTATTGGTCTTTCTATCTAAATAACTACGCATTGTACTAACATGTTAGAAAATGTTAATCTTTAAAATTACTTACTTACAATGTAAGCAGCCATAATAACTTTTCATTCCTCGCTTTATTTTTGCCCTGGCTTAAAGCCACTTAAATTTACTTTAACGCATCACATTAATTAGTGAAGGAATTGTAATAAAATTTTATTACAATTCCTTCACTAATTAATCGAAAGGAACTTCGTTCCATCCGGGTGTCCCTTGACACCTCTCAAGATTTTTTTAGTTTAAGTCTTGTTGTGTAATGTGCGACACTTTCTCGTGAATAAATGGTTTTTCTTTCTTTCTTTCTTTCTTTTCTTTCCTATTAACAGAAGTTAGAAATTATAAAATATGTATGTTTAGATTAAGGTATTTATCTATGGGCCTATGGAGCCTGAAATAAATGAATTATTATTATTATAATCTTCCATTGTTAAACTTTGCTTCGATTTCTTGACTTGAATCAATCGCTTGCTATGGCCATACAAATGCATAGCTTATCAATGATTGAAAATAATGCAAAAGTCCGTGGTTGTATTACTATTAATAATTTCTCAGTAACTGCCCGGAGTTAGGAAATTGGCGGTGTAACACCCCCGTGCCTCAGAAAGCACGTAAAGCCGTTGGTCTTGCGCCTGATCTCTCTCCGGTCGTGTCGGATTGCCGTTCCACCGGACTATGAGAATGAGGGAAGAGGGAGTGCACCTATGTTTGCGCACGCACTAGTGCACTTTTTTTTTTTAAATTTATTTATATTTAGGGTTTTTTACAATAGCATATCAAACCCATTGAAACACACTTGTGCACTATAATATCTTCTGCATACTTGGCTGATCTCCATTGCGATTGGCCGCCGTGACCGAAATTCGGTCGGAAGATTACATTACATTATTGCCACGGACTAGAAAAAAAAGGACTCCGCGCCACGGATATCGAAACTGAAGCACCCTAAGTAAGCCAGACCGTTTGTACAAACATGCCTCACGCACACATTTGCATCATAGTCACGGACTAGAAAAAAAAGTATGCCGCGCCGAAAGTATAGACTACCGAACGTACCGATCTATGTGTGCGTCTCAGTACGGCGTACTTTAGGTGCTTCACTTTTGATATGCGTAGAGTGGAGTGCTTCTTTTTTTTTCTAGTTCATGATTATTGCCTTCTCTGTATGAGAAGAGGCTTTTGCCTTACAGTGGGTAGCAATAGGCAAGTGTTATTATTATTATTATTTTGACGATGTTATCACCGTATTATTTTAATTGACGACACGGTTGGCGTATTGGTTAAACGATTGGGTACTGTGCTGCGTGTCGCAGGCTCGATTCCCGCACAGTACAAATATTAGTATAATAATAATATGTGGGGACATATTCACACACGGCCATCTGACCCCAAACTAGGGAGACCCTGTACTATGGGTGTCAGACAGCTGATATACATACACAAATACTTTTTTTTTTGTAAATACATACATATATAGATACGTATGGCCTACGGGTAGTTGTTCCGGGTCTGACTGTTTGTGTATATGAGTGTATATGTTTATAAACGCACCCACGATCATAGAGCATTGCTCCATGCCCACGATACAGGAGAAATCCTAGTGTGGGGCCACGTTTTATTTTTAAAGAGCAAGAGAAGAGAACTTGCGAAATATTACTCGATTTATTTTTATTACGAAAGTCTCTCGTCCTAAAATTACTGTGGAAGTTTTTCTTTAATCAATGGAGAGGGTTAAAATGAATTTTTCATTATTATCTCTATCTACAATCATTTCTTAATGAAGTTTGCACCAGATGAACAGATTGAAAGCAGTGCCAGTCTCGCAAATATGTTCAAAGAGAAATCTGATTGGATACAAAATTACGACGAGAATTTGCCTGATCGGGTTTTTCCAATTTTTCCGAAGGATACTAATTCTGAACTTGCCTTAGGAATATTACATTACGTAAACCAGTATAGGTATAGCTTTATGAGGCTAAATTAAATTCTTATTGAGTTGATTTTATAGTAGATTTTCTAATACTCGTAGATCCTTTATTTTTATAATAAAATAGAATATATAGCGCATGGTTAACGGTAACTTTCTATTAGTGAAAGAATTATTGAAATCGGATGAGTAGTTTTAGAGATTACCTGCCACATTCAAACTTACAAACTTTACCTTTATATATAGCTTCTGCCGCGGCTTCGCCCGCGTAAATGCAATGGCACCAAAGCTGTATATAAACTACCTTGTCATATTAAAATCAGTAAGGATATTAATGAATTTAAAAACCAATTCTTTAAGCTACTCAATGACAAAGTATATTATTCAGTTAAGGAGGATGACAATTTTTTATAATTTTTACTATCTCGAAATTGTTACTATCATTTATTTTATGTTATACAATCTACTGACATTCTGTATTTTATTTTATTCTGTTGTGTCATTTTCCCTATTTGATTATGAATTTTATTTTCTGTACTTGACCTGTTTTTGTATGCCTATCGGCGGGACATGGACTGCACAATTGACATCTATTATTGAAAACACCTGTAATCACCTGTGTTCACAAAATAAATCATTTGAATTTGAATTTGAATTTGAATTTGAATTTGCATTTGAATTACAATTTGTAAAAAGTAACTTTCCCAAGATGAAATTTTATCCAAATCCGTTCAACGGGTTATGTTTGATGATACTGATGATGATTTTTAATTAAAAAAACATGCAAATTATCTCAGTTTAAATTTAGGTTTGGATTTGGAGTGCTCATTATGCGGCCGGGTCAGTACCGCATTATTGGGCAATATAGTTCCAGATCCTTTACCCCTTTATATTATTACTATTGATTAGGTATTTTTTGGGACTTAGGGAAGCCTTTTGGTGTCTAAGAAACTGAGCAGTGATTTATTTTCAGTATTAATTTAAGTATAACTGGTGCAGTCGGGGGACCCCTGTAAGGAACAAAGTTTCTTACGTACGGTCACCAATGGAGATAAGTATCCATGTCGCCGGAAACAGTTGAAGTTTACTTAGAAACCGGTTTTTATGAATAAAATAAAATACTATTTATAGAGAATAAACAGTTCAATGATTTAATAAAATTTCATTTGAAAGCCCCCATTGGTTTCTGAGAAATCTTCAACTATTCCCGACGACATGGATACTTATCTCTTTTGCGTACTGTACATGTCTGTACAAAAAATAATAATATAGTGCGGTAATACAGCGCGGCACGATACACGCACACATGACACACACGCATTTCGTTACGTGACGATTTTTACTAATTCGCACTACCCGTAAGCCGCGTTAAGGAACTTCGTGCCAATAAGAATGTATTGATCATTGTTACAGAAAATTACATATAACAGAATATAAGAGCTTAAGTGGTAGGTTTACTTAACTACATTACTACATATTTATATATTTTGTGGTGTCCCCCAAACAAGGCAGCGAATGTATCTTGGGGGCAGGCAAAGCTCACATTTTCCTTGAGCAAGAGTCGCATTATTAATTGTGCCTCCTCTGTATGAAGAAGGGCCTTATCTTACAGTGCAATGAGGCAATAATAGCACAAAGTACGTAAGGCTGTGGCGCTATGTTTTGTGATAATAGGCTGATACTATCATTCTAATTACATTTACAAGAGAACTAGGAACACAATTTACGAAAACACTGTTCCATTAGTCACGTTGGTACTTTCTGGCCGCGCCACATTCGCATTTTGAATTGGGATTAATAAGGATAAATGTACGTAATATTTTCATTATTGTTCATAAGAATAAAAAAAAGTACTATAAAGATTTCCGATTTTCTCCATCTTCAAGCTCTAAACCAACCAGCGTCAAACAAAATTCTATTTATGGATTCGTAAACGTTTGAAACTTGTGGTCTTGCCGACAAAATGATCTGGGCCAGACGTTGGCCTGTTACTGAGAAACTTAAACGATTAGTGACATGTGCTCTGTAGCAGTCAAAAGTTACCCTCAAGGAATAGAGATGGGACATGTCTTTGTGATTTGCGAAACGATGGAAATTTTCGGAGACCTACGTGATCACATGTAATGTAAAATTGACTATAGGCACACGTTTACAACTTTTTCGCGGGTACTTATTATCCAATCATGTTCCAATATACTTACAGAAATATTTACGTACTCTTTTATTTTCTTCTTCTTTTACTTCGTATGGTGTTTTTTTAAATTAAGGATTTCAGGATTCAATTCTATGTCGTGGCATAAAGTAAATAATCTTTGAAAAAACCTATTTTTTCTATTTCTTAAACAACTATTCATTTTGATCAAGCTTGGTTTGCGTTTATTCAGGATTGAGCCAAAATATCTCCCAATAGACAAGCTCAATCTACCTATCCTAAATATAATATACTAGATTTTTATTTCAAATAGCCACATAATTAATGAAAATTTTACAGTCATAACACACATAATATTCTCTTGTTACTTTTGAAAGTTTTTCAATAGAATAACGAAAAAGTATTTATCAAACAGGTACATAAGACATAAATGTTGTAAGTGACAGTTATATTTAGATATTCCCGATATTATGTGCTTACGAATTGAAAAAAAGCCAGAATAAATTGCTTTTATTGGCTTCATTGAACTAACGCACTTGAACTCAAATAAAACTTTATAAATTAGACTCGAGATATTGATCCATTACGTGCTTGCGTCATTAAATTGTATTCCGATGTGGTAATCTAAAAGATAAATGCTTCAATTTTAGACCTACGTAGATAGAATATTATCCAATATTATTTTTGAGTTGATTAATGGACTCTGCTGATTAGAGGTCCGTTTTAAATAGTTGATGAAGCCTTAAATAAAAAACGTGCTAATTTGTTAACTAAATTTTGTTCTCAAACGTAACGGAATCTTATATTTTTGGAAAAATATGCTGTTGTGACGTATTCCAAAATTCGATTACTAAATTCATGAATCGAATAATTTAAAGCGTCTTCACATCCCTAGTAAAAACTAGGTTCACTCTGGATGTAATGTAATATTACTTCAACAGTCATTTCCTTTAAGGTGCTCTCCTTACCCGCGGAGCTTTAGCTTGTAATGTAACTATCCAAGATTCGTTTTCGAACATTTTAAATTAAAATACTTCAATACTAATTGATGATTATTCACTTCCTTCTTCTCACTCATTGATGTAATGCTTGAAATGTAACATACAGGCGAATTCTGCCGGTGAGGGAGCGCCTTTATACAGGATGAAATTGAATTCATTAGCAAATTTTTAAGGGGTGACTCAGACCACGAACCTAAACAACTTTCATTATGGAGCCTATTCAAACAGCGCGAAAAAAACACAGCTGCTCCATACATTTTGGTCGAGTACCTATTGCACTTCTGGCTCCATATGGTCGCTTGTTTGAAGGCTAATTATGAATGTTATTTTTCTTCTTCTTTGTAGTTACTCATAGATTCAACAAGAATGAAGTAACACACTACTCTTTTAAAACACGTTAACATCGTTCTCGACACGTAGTTTATCACCTCCTGGTAAAAGCATCCATGTTTCTTGCTCGTTCATCTCCATAGGAACCTACTGTTTGAATCTATCAACTAGCTTCGATTGACCAACTCCCTAACAACATTAAACAGTGTCAAGTGCCTAACCTTTTCCCAACTACATATGTTGGAGTCGACTTCCAGACCAATCTATCCTGATGCAGCTAAATACCAGTGTCTTACATGAAGTAATTGCCTATCTTTCTTCCATAACCCAGTTACTGAGTATCAGAGTGGCCTTATCTGACGTCGACAACCCAGTTACTCAGTAACAGGATACCCCCTGGTAAGACTGGTTGTCAGTCTTTCAGGCTTCTGACTACCCTAACGACTGTCAAAGGTGTACAAATGATAGCCGGAAGAAACGGTTTTACGTACTTTTTGAGGCACGGAGACCCCTTTGTGTCTCAAAAAGCACGTAAAACCGTATAAAATTAATGGTAAATAACCTACTCACGGACTGACCGTGGCAAGCGTAGCTCAACCGTGACCCCCTCTCACCTCACCACGAGCCCCTCCGACTCCCTAATAATTAAAAGGTGAAATAGGTAAATAATTTGAGTTCTGTAGGCGCAGCGTGGGACGCCCTTCAGCCCGATGGTTCGGTGACCTGAAGAAGGTAGCTGTTGATAGCTGGATGCGAAAGGACCGATGAAAATTGGCGCGCCTGACTTATGTCCAACAGTGGTCCTCTAGGTAAACTGAAGTGATGATGATGATTATAAATATTTACACATTATTTTACCAATTTTTATAGGCAACGTCTTTGATAATTTTTCGTTTTACTGAATTACTATAATTCGACATTATTAGTAAAAACTTTTAATACTTACACGAGCAGGTGCGGCGTAATTGAACCCGTGTAGGGGTCATCGAACTACCCAAAGTAAAAAAAAATCATTTCTTACCCTAAAATAGCGAAAATAAAATCATCTGACACAGCTGACTGTGAAAATGTATGGATCAGCTAACTTTTCTTTTTCGATTTAAGCAGTTTATATAAATCACGTACAAGTGAACTCAGGCTGTCAAAGCCATATTAAAACGTTCCCCAAACTCGGTCATTTTGCTTGAAAATAATCCTTTCTTAACCTTTTTAGTACTTATAAATAGAGTTACCTACTACCATTATAATACCCTTGTAAATTTTAAGTGTAGTTTACTGTCTGCATAGCTTAGCATAATTATAAACATAATTATGAGAAAATTCCCTCCTTTCAAAGCATTTACGGGTATAATTTTCTTCCATCTCTACAAAGAACCAGCTTAATGAAATTAAAAATATTTCAGTTACCTACCTATGTATTCTCAGCTCGCATCTCAGGAAAAGACATAATTCAAAAATCCATTGGGTTTTTCCATTAGAATTTTTAGGGTTACCTCAAAAGGAAAAAATGGAACCCTTATAGGATCACTTTGTTGTCCGTCTGTCTGTCTGTCTGTCTGTCAAGACCCTTTATCTTGGGAACGCTTGGAGGTATCGAGTTGAAATTAAAAGCGGAGTTTAGAAGTTACTGGTGTGTGGTGGGCACAGGGGAGTCCCCTGTGCCTCGAGAAGCACGGTCAAGCCGTTGGTCCCACGCCTGATGTCTCTCCTGTCGTATCGGATCACCGTCCGGTCGGACAATGAGAGTGAGGGAAGAGTGCACATGTGCACGTTAATATCTCCTGCATACTTACCTGTCTAGTCTTGATTGAATTCAGAATATAATTTTCCATATTTACAGTTTAATCATAGAATACTAGCTTTTGCTCGCGACTTCGTCCGCGTGAATGTCGATTATCTTCGGATGCAGACAAAGTTGTGAATTAAAAAGTAGCCCATGTCCCTCCCTAGGGTTCAGGTTATCTTCATGTCAAATTTTATTTAAATCGGTTCCGCCGTTTCGTTGTGAAAGCGTAGTAGACAGTCACACACTTTCGCATTTATAAGATTTAGTATGGATATGGAGTATAAATATGGACAAATAAATCTAACAATCTCTTTGGTACACTTTATTTAATATTACGACAGCGAATTGCACATATTTCATCCATTGACATTAATTACAAGGCATTTTGCATTTTATTTACATTTTTAATTTATCATTTTTACATTACAAAAATATTTTTAGCGAAACACAGCGCTACCTAAAACGTTCTATAACTAATGACTATACATTTATAGAAAAAAGTACCTGCGTCAATGGGCTCAAAGTTCATTATCGAACTACATAATTGACGTAAATACTTTTATTCTTAGTTAAGACAAAATTTATTTACACTAAACATAAGTTTTTGGCTATTCTGTACATTTTTTCGTATACTTACTTCTCTATTTACATACAATGTTTAGTTATATGAATTTAATCATTTACTACGTAATTGTTCGTTCTAAAATTTATCGTATTTTATTTAAATAAAACAGAATTTTAACTATTTAGGGCAATCCCTATCTTTAAAAGTCTTGAACACAGTAACACCTATTGATAGGTAGGTACATACTTGTTAAATTAGCCACAATGAGAATACATTAATTCAAAAACAGCAGAATTATTTTGTAAACATATTAAAGTTCTTGTTTCTACAAAATAGTTCTTTTTTTTTAAAGTCGAAACACAAATTTTTAACACATCTTTATATTTGCTTCTCTATCGCAAGAAGTCACTGCAATGTTACCTGCAACCAAAACAAAAGAAAAACATTAAAAACTTACTTAAAGAAAAACAAAAGTTTTCGCTATTGATAACAGAGAATTTCTCCTAGCAAAGGATGGATGTTGCAAAGATAATTTCACCCCGTTTGACCCCAAATGAGTAAGGTGACAAACTGTTATTTTTGTGATATTTTTATAGAAAATTTCGAAAATTTGTAAAAAGAATCTGTCTTAATACAAAATGTAAAGTACACTGGGTGTTACTACAATAATAAAATATACCAACCAACGAACTGTAGATATCTATTACAGTGTATAAAATCAGTGCCCTTAGTAATCTAATGAATAATAAACTAAACATTAGGTAAATAGTGCTAAAATATTGTGCGGACAAAATATTGCTTTTTACAACAAAGTTTTAACTGTGGATACACTGTGCAAAAATAGGTAAACAGTGCTTTATTGGTAAAAATATGTGAACGTAATTAATTAAATTAATCAAGTTTGTGGTGGTGCTTCAAGATATTATTAAAGAAGTGAATATAAAACAGATCTTTTGAAACATTTTGTTAGATTTGAATCTATACCTTATCCGGTTGCAAATGAACATAAAATAGAAAACAATACGACAGTCATAATAAAGGTAAATAAAACATACATACGCAGTTTGTAGGAAAGATATAAAAGTCGCGATTCATTTTATAAAACCAACACGTTAAACCCAACCGCCATGCATACAATGTTTTATGGGCAATGAAGCGGAACGATCTAAATCTGTACAAACGTGTTCCAAATAAACAAATCCGGCTCTATAGTTAAATATAAAAAAGTTATTACCATTACCCATCGTGTGACGGGTACCTATGGGCCATAAAAAATGGGAGATCAAAACGAAATTCTTCTTTGAACAAACTTAATTCTCATTATATTTGTATGAAGTTCTTCTATTATACGATTCGTCATTTCACTGCTTATTATTTTCGTCGTTGAATTTTTAAGAGTTCCGTCAAAAGAGAAATCCTATTAGTACTCTCTTTGTTCGTCATTACATCCCCGTAAATGATTCTGAGGAACTTTTTCTTTTATGCTATGGGAGAACAATATCTACTGTCGAGCAGATAGAATTTACATTCCATTACATTAAGTTTGTTGTTTTCAGTTTTAGAATTATTTAACTATCGTTAGTACACCTACACAAATTTTGCATGCATTTATCTACTTTTAAAAACATGATTGTATAACACACCAATTGGACGGTTGGATTCCCCTCATAACACTGGATTTTCCCAGCATGGGGGGCATTAATCTATCTGCTTGACCTGTGTTTTTATAAGTACTGTGTCTCTGTTTACATTGTTCATATTGTCTCCGCGCGTTGAATAGTATATAGATTCATAAAATAATATTTAAGTTTCCCCGTTTCCTGTGAGTAGTTTTTATTTTCCGTGGCTCGACCACCTCAAAGCTCGCTTTGTGTATTACTTACAAAAGCAGAATATATTACAACGTTGTGTTGATTAAACGCACTGTGTAAACAAGATTGAAGTTCCGACAAATGAACATACATAAATCTGTACAATTTATTCTGCTGTACAAATATACAAGAATTCCGAATTGGATCCCGGAATGGCAGAAAAATAAAAGGATTTATGTTAAAAATTGTGTATGCACAACGTGCATTGTTCCATTTGTCGTATTGAATTTCGAATAAATTGATAGTTACAGTATCCTTTGACGTGGATACAATGTATTCACTTTTAGGGATATTGAATACTTACACCAAAAAGTCTATATTCGAAAATAACTTTTATGTTAAGCTTGTTAAAGTTCACTTGCAGCTCTAATCTCTATCAGCAAGTAAGCGTTGTATATCATCCTATTTTCTCATTGTATTTTTCACGTGTGTTCGTAAGATTAGCCTAAGGAGTCCGGTAACGGACAGTAGGTAAAAATCGATCACGAAATTCGATAAATATATTAGGTAAAGGAGTGTGAGACAAAAGTGAGGCGTCTGGATTTAAGTAAGGTTCAAAAGAGATGGATCAAAGAAAAACTAGTGGACCGTCACTTTTTTTTCTAGAATGTTTTCTGTCTATACCCTGTTCACAATAAGATTAGACATAGACACAAACCTTTTTTACAGTCCCTTCAACCGATTTTGACTTCTATTCCGTAGTCTCAAGGATGACATTAGAGGCAAAAAAGTGGTTACAATAACAACTGTTTACTGCAGTTGCCATTTGTCATGCTACCAACGCAATATAAGTCAAAATCGGTTGAACGGACTGTTAAATAGGTTTTTGTAAATGTTTAATCTTATTGTGAACAGGGTATAGTGTGCTCACATTTGTCATTGTCTAGACAAAGAAAATGAAACAATACTTTAGCAGAACTTCTACCCCGAACTCATTCAGAGTTTCGAATGCATTCAAAATCGCGCCATCACACTATGTAGCTAGGATAATACCAGGAACAATTCTGACAGCCTACAAAATGTACTACAGCTTCTGGGACGGCGACTCGCCCATTTTCGCTCACATATACGAAACTAACTTTTGCCCCCGACTCCATCCCGGTTCAGAATTTTATTATAGTAAAATACAGGGTATTAGCACTCATGAATAACGTTAGCTACATATAAGCGAAATAACTTTCAGAATCGAATCAGTGGTTCTACATATTAGCGCGTTCAAACAAGCAACCTCTTCAGTAGTATTAATTCACATACTTCTATTTCTCTGGTCTAACCTACAAAACTATACTTACACACAAAGAATCATGACGAGTTCCATACTTTCATATGTATGAAAAAAAGATTCATTTAGAGGGTTTAAAATATTGCCCAATGTGGAGAAAACATTACCAGGAATAGATTGATATACTAACCATATTTTTAAATAACTAAAATATTTTAAAATAAACATAACAGTTTTTCGTTTCATATCGTCGCCAATTTTGTGTTTATAAAAAGTGACATAATGGATCTATCAAATAGGCAGACAAGTGATGTGAATCGTTGTTTTATAATGGTGGAGTTGAAAAAGTACATTGGGCAAATCATTCTTCGTGAAATTATTTCCCATAAAACGGCTATCAGTGTCAATGTTACTATCAGCTGCCGTTTCGTTCTGAAATAATGAGCTTTTCGTTAAAGTTTTCACTTTTAACATCAATTTTGTAGTGGGGTTTTAAAAATATTTTAAATGCCTGAATATACTCTTTAGGTACCCAAGAGTATAAAAATTAAAATTTCAACTTCTCTAAACATCTTTTTTTTTTGTTGTACAAATCCTGCCATGATTTTTTCTGCTTCGACAAGTCTGCAATAGTCTAGTTGCGATAACGTTATCTACTTCACAGAACACACAGAACATCAGAACATATCAGAACACACCAGAACGTTTAGACTCTTTGCTTATCCATACGTGGAGTTGTGGACGGTTTCGCTTTGCATTAAAATGCAGTATCACATCGTGTTATTATGCGTATGAATGTGTTTTGAAATGAGGTACCTATCATGGACGTCTCTTTGAAATAACTATTTTATTTCGTAGATGTCATTTTTGCAGTTCAAAAACCACCACTAAGTGTATGAACTGATCTCTTATTCTGAAATAAGTCAGTGGGAATGGTATATAGGCTCAATAAACTCCTGATGACTTAATAGAAACCAAAGAGTTTGGCAACATTTTTTATTGTGATGTGTTTTGGAAGCTATAACTTTATTTTAAAACTCGTATTGTTCAAAGTAACTAAATAAAATCTAAAACTATTCACATCGTAAATAAAAACACATTTTACTGCTCAATAAACTTTTTGTCTGTTTCTGACAGTTCCCTTTGGAATGTTCGATATATTTTTATTAGATTTCGAAACCTATAGTCTATTCTTGTATCACTTGCATGATCATTCAATCAGATCAATCATCAGAAATTCTTGCCTACCCACGTTATGTGGATATCTAAATGGTATAGGCTTCGCTCGCCCCTTGGATCTTGCCCCTTTCAATTAAAATATTCCAGTCACCCCGTTTATTATTATTTTGGTGTAGCGATTCGCCCCTTGCGACATTTCCTTGTAAATTTTACCAAAAAAGGTATTCTTTAAGTAGTAAGTCGCTTAAGTACCTAGTTCCAGTTCATTTCTGCTTTCCTGGTAGTTTACTAAGATTTGTTATCAACAAAAGTAAAATTATGAAAATTGTGGAAATAAAATGTCAAAACCACAACAATGTAGATTATCCATAATCTATAAAGCAGTCATAAGTACGCATACAGTTTTTCTAAACACAGATTTAAATGAAAAATGGCATTAGTTATAATTAATGCATTTTTCCAAACATACCTTTTTGGTAAAATTTTAAGGAAATGCCGCAAGGGGCGAATCACTACACCAAAATAATAAAAAACGGGGTGACTGGACCATTTTATTCGAAAGGGGCAAGATCCAAAGGGGCGAGCGGAGCTTAAACCATCTAAATACCCCTTAATTACATTTCAAAAGAAATACCTGAATTCTAGACTGATAAGTATCTCTATTTTTCAGAATTGTAAAAAATATCTTTGCCGACATTCAGTATGTGACGTTCCTAAAAGCGAAGTTTCCTAAAATATCTCTCCTTATTTGGTAAGTTTTTTTTCTTTACGTCACGTGAAACCACCTAAATTGACAGCCGTCACGTGTGTTCACGATTACTCTGAAATTGCGACACGTATAGTGAATTTCACATGTAAAAGTTCCAAAAATACGATCCTGCAGAAACCCTTCGCCAATTTGTCGCCAGAAAGTTTCGTGAAATACTTAACGAGTGTTTTCAAAATTGAATTCGCAACAGAAAATGTGTCGTATATTTGTTTAATAGTTGTTTAGATATTTCATTTTGTTGAAAAACATTTTCATTCTTCGCTAACCCATACAAACAAAATAATATTATTCTCACTCTTGAAAAATGCGAGACACTCTTAATTGGATATTGAAATACAAAATGAAAATGCAGTAACATGGAAAACAATTTGCACCAAACGATTCAATAGAATTCGCGCTTTAAAACGTATGTGTATATTTTTCTTAATTTAAGCGAACGTAGCTTTTTGTTCATGTTTGCTTACCTGCCTGTGACTGGTTAGTTGAAAAAAGAAGAAAAATGTGTACAGTTACGAGCATAAATATGTAAACAGATTACAAAATACAAAAACAATTTTCCCGTGAAATAACTATTTCAACTTTTAGATAAAACCTATTTTATAGTAGTTTGGAATCAAAAATACCCTATTCGTAACCCCATAACATTTTAATCAATAGTTTATAATAATAATAATACGTTTAATTCGACCAACAAAGGATCATAGCCACACACATTTATAATAATACCTAAAACACAAAACAATTAAATATACCACATACACATAATTAAAATACGTATACACATGTTACCTACTGATTTCGATTGCTCAGTAAGTGAACCATACAGCAATGGTTCAGGTACTGGCAAACGAACCTCAGCGCGAATGCCCTCAGGATGCTATTGGAGCTAGTCCGAACCCTGCGCAGTAGTTTAGGAGAAAATCGGTTTTAAATGAGGCCAACTGTTTACATGTTTTTGCTTGTGACTGTACCTACCAACTTTACGTTGCGACTTGCACTACCTAATTTAATTTCAACAATGTTGTTTTATATTCTTGCAGAGAGCATATTCAAAACATCTGAATTAAATTGAAGTCTATTCATTACTTGTTTCTAGTTTAATTTATCTAATTGCTTTCTACTAAATAGCTGCGTTCATTCAATACATCACATCTAAATAATGGTAAAAGATTCAAACTCTAATGGGACCATTCCATTTAACGAAATTAGTTTTCTTTGTTTCCAATTTATTTAATTTCTATTTTAATTTCTATTATTACTGCAAATATCAAAATTGATTAGAATTTCAATTAAGTATTAAATTGGTATTGCTATTTTATCGGACAATTAACTAAATAGATATTAGTTTTCCAATAAACGTTGCTAACGCACATTCCTGATCAATACATTATTAATCCTATTAAGTATCAGCAATAACTAGTTATCTCGTGCAGTTAGTATATGCCTGCCTATTTATTGTCATTAAACCACAGGGAGTTTATTTTTAATTCCAATGTTCATACAGTCAGGTCATTATTGAAAGCGTTTTTTAAATATCTCTTTATCTTAATGACGTTTCAACTTACCACTATATCTACAGTGCAGACACGATAGGCTCCTTATCCGAAGTATTTACAGTTTTATCTACAAACATATACATATTAACACAGTCTTCGTTAGGACTCGGGTTGTCCTCTGGTTTCTCATCAGGACTTATATTTTCAACGCCATCATCTTCATACACCTTTAGTTTATCATTGAATTCTATTTTATATCTAACTGAGGGTATTTTACTAACTGTGGAGGTCAAAAGGGACTCTTGCACGGTATCGTTACCGTTACAAGTTTTCTCTGAACGAAACATACCTGTCCTCTCTGACTGGTTGAACTTCCTCTTAGTCCTCTTAGTGACCAACGCTCCTAAACACGGCAGTATCTGCATGAACTCCTTTCTGAAGTTCTCGTTCAACCACGCGTAGAGGAACGGATTGTAACAAGTGGAAGACATAGCGATGAAGTGCGCAACGAAAAATAACACCATGTAATATTTCCAGTCTTCGGCCAGTGAATAAAAGTCACTACTTATATTTATTAGGTTCAAAGGCAGCCAAGACAACCCAAATATGGCCACCATTGCTATCAACATTCTGTTTGTTCGCCTCTTCCTTTCTCTTTCTGCGTCTTCCTTCTTGCTGTTCTTACTTCCAGGCCTTGATTTTAATCTATCGTTCAATTTAATACTAACACATGTATAGCAAAAAGCCATAACAATGAAGGGGACTACAAACTGCATAATGGTAGTTACAGCGCCAAACGCCTTACGAATTTGATCTGAAGGCCATTTCTCTGCACAGTAGACATCTTGGAGGGCCATGTAGTAGCCATAGGGGAAGGTCACAGATAGAGAGAACACCCAAATAAAAACTATCAGACAGATACAGGTTTGGATCTTCATGCGAGGTTTAAAGGGATAGATGATGACGAAGAATCTATCTATAGCTATCGAAGTTAAAGTTAAAGTGGAAATATAGACGCTGCATCCTTGTGCATAAGGCATAATATGGCACAAAGGACCTCCGAACACCCATCTGCCAAGGAAAGTGTAAAGTGGTGTAAATGGCACAGCAAACACGCAGAGTAGGATATCGGATAGTGCGAGGTTCGTGATGAAGAGATTAGTAACGGTTTGCATAGCTCGGTTCCTGATCACGGCGTAACATACTAGAGCATTCCCAAATATTCCTACTACGAAAATTATGGTGTATGCTGTACAGAAAGCTGCTTGAATCGCTTTATCCTCAATTGGGTCAGTCGTTGTATTATTTTGGAACTCATCGTTGATTGCGCTGTATGTGTCATTTTCAGTTGGATTATCGGTTGCCCATAGGTCGGTCGGCATAATTCCTTCTTGTTCTTAACTTGTCATCATAAACCATTTAGGTTTGGTTTTGCTATCATATTTTTTATGCTTTATCTTATTTATCTCTATGTAAAGCTCACTTTGTCTCATGCTGTTATTGAATGCTTATATAATGCGTTTTATGTTTGATATCTCTGTATGCAAACATATGACATTTGAGCATGATTTTCTATTTCCAGTCGATCATTCTTGATTGATAGTTAAAATCTGAAACAAGAGAAAGAACATTTATTGTGTTTGTTTGAGTGAAACTTTTCAGACAGTTATCAACAACTTCAGTAATTGTATTGAAAATGTTGTTTAGGGAATCAATATTCTAAGTTACGGTGATGCCAAGATCTAATCTACAATAATATCAACACAAACTTTAAAGATGGTTTTCTAGTTATTTTACTATTTGACACTAAAAATTATGAGAGATATTAAAGAATACTCCGTATGTCCAAAGTTATCGTTCATAAAGTATTAACACCGGTTGGAAGGGTATTATTTTATGTCTTAAATTTTCCGAGATATATTTCACACTCCGTAAGTGTTTTGATTGGCTGTAAAAATACTTATGTCTATAAAATCGGAATGCTGAAGTGGAAACTATAAAACGTAGATTCTTAAATGGGTTCTGCCATAAATATGTCTTAGTAAAATAGATGAAGTGGATACCTACAATAATATTGGTTGAAATAAAAATATTTTGTTTCATGTGTGTTGTGAAATTGTATTTCTAAACAACACATCAAGGCCTATAGTCATTCTTACGTTGTTATAGATGAGTAACCCGGTATAAAATATATGTATTGCATAGCTCTATTTATTTACAAAATAATATTATTATTGACTCTCGACGTAAATAGTGCTGGTTATATACGCCTTTTTTTGAATTTTGAAAGAATACTACATTTATTTAATTTTTTCGACTAAACTTTGAGAGTTTTGGACGCAGAACTAATGCAGAACGGACGCAGTCTGCGTCCAAAACTCTCTAAATTTAGGCGAAAAAATTAAATAAAAGTAGTATTCTTTCAAAATGAAAAAAAAAGGCGTATACTAAAAGATAGATAATAAAATTGTCTGTAAGATAGTGTAAGTTTCGTTTAATTATACCTGGTAGATTTTATGTGATTGTAAATGTTTTGTCCGCGTCAGACACAACTTCACGAGTTAATTAAACTATTTAATATGAACTTAATCAAAAATATTCACTTTCTATATGATTAAATGAATGTTCTAGTTTAATATATATGTTTTTCAAATCATTTACACTGCACATTTTGACGTGATTGTCAGTTTAAAATCTGTAAAAGTCGTTTAATAGCCCCTTAACACATGTTGACAAAACTTTAGTTTGCCTTTACAAAGTTTAGAGTGAACACGGTTTGTTAAAAGTTAGCATGGCAGACGTTTCTATCGCTAATAGCCTTCTACTATCAATATAAACGTCTGTAATTTTCTGAAAAACCACTTAAGGGTTCTTTGTTGACTACAGAACCCTAAAAAAGGATCTCCCCTACGGCAGTAGGACGCTTTGAGACGCAGCACTTTTATGTGTGTCGGCCCTTATAGTCCTCATTACAAAATGTGGACCCCGCCCAGGGCAAGCTCTTTATATACTATCTACTAACGATTTATAGGCAATATAGCCTTTGATAACAATTAGTAAGATTATCCAACAGATCAGACAAGCTGATTCAAAGTTAAATAGTTTATAAATCCTAAGTAATGGACACTAATTGTTTTTCGAATTGACAGGTTGTTTGTTTGGTAACATGATCAGTTTTGTTGCTTCTACAGACAAGAAAGATATTGTTATTGAGATTGAAAACATTAAATACTGTCGGTGTTTTTCCATAGACCACTTTAGATGAAGATGTGACGTTCCCGGCTGTTTTGTTTTTTCTTTATTTATTTTAGAGAGAGTTTTTATCTAAACAGATATGCCAACCTTTAGGCGCCCACTGATATGAACAGGTCTCCCCCCAGTGGAGGGTTCAGTCGTAATTGCCATGCTTGGCCGATGCATGTTGGCGATCACAGTAGGTGTTATGGTACTCAGAAGAACGCTGCTGTTCATCATCTGGTCAATATTGACCTAATGCAACGCTTTTGCATCCTGAATACTGTCTCTCTATCAGTCGACTGTCCCCAGAAAATAACACCATATCGAAGAATTGAACCTACTAAACCATGCTACGCTGTCGTAAAAAAAGTAAATATTGAAACATTATTGTTTCAATATTTCCTTTTTTGGAAAGTTGGAAGAGTGCGTATGCGGATTTGCTCATGCGCTTACATATATCTTCTACATGGAGTTTCCAAGTGAGCTTATTGTCGATAGTTATACCTAGGAACTTACTACTAGTGACCTCTTCTATCAAACAGTTATTATGTGTAACCGAAATCGTTGGGTTTGCACGACGTTGATGAAAATGCATTATTTTAGTCTTACTTAAATTTATTTTTAACTTATTTTTATCAAGCCATTTAATAATTTCGCTAATACAGTTGTTGATTTCATTTTGGTAGTCATTAGGATTAATACACTCAATAATTGCTGTGCTATCATCAGCAAAGAGAACCATTTTGTGTATTATTGCTTTTGGGAGATCGTTAATGTAGATTAAAAACAATAACGGTCCCAATACACTGCCTTGAGGCACACCATATTTTACATGTCTAGACTCAGATTTGAGGCGTTTAAATAAAAAAAACAACTGTTTACTGCAGTTGCCATTTGTCATGCTACCAACGCAATATGAGTCAAAATCGGTTGAACGGACTTTAAAAAAGGTTTTTGTAAATGTCTAATCTTATTGTGAACAGGGTATAGGTACATTTTTACAAAATAGCACTGCTGATATCTCATTGTGAACCTACCTTTTGGAAGAGATTAGAAGAACTACATTTTACTTTGCTTGCAAATGACGTTCAATAGTGTCTCTAATGGTTTAATTGAAATAAATATTTTGACATTGACATTGACGGAGGAGCTCGTGGCTAAGTTAAAGCCGTACAGATCGATCGACCAAAGGTTAAGCTACGCCAGCCACGGTCGGTCTGTGGATGGGTGACCCTTTCATTCCGAGTTTCCTCTGTGCCTCGCCGTTGGTCCCGGCTGTCATTTGTAGATCTTTGGCAGTCTTTATGGGTAGTCAGAAGCCAGAATGTCTGACAACCAGTCTTACCAAGGAGTATAGTGTTACCCAGTAATTGATTTGTGGAGGTCTGATAGGCAGTCGCTCCATGTAAAACATTGGTATTCTGCTGCATCTAGTTAGACTGGAAGCCGACCCCAATATAGTTGGGAAAAGGCTAGGCTAATGATGATTTTGACATTGACTATATAGGTGTATTAGTTGTTGGACGGACCAAGTGAAAGCCGCAGTAGGAAACCGCGTATCTGAATGCGCCAGACAGTCTGATAACAGGGAGAGATGGCGGGAGATCGTGCGGAGAGCCGTGTCCACCTCTACCACCGGAGTGGACGCCTCGACGTGACCACGACCGCTCTGCCAAGAGCGAAACGACAGAGAAGAAGAAGAAGAGTGGTTGACAAAGGCCGAGAGTGAGTTTACTATACATTCTTTTTGATATTTAAAATGTAAATGCGCATGAAACCCGAAAAACCAGCCTGTCACTGTCTCACTACCTTCCAAGGTCGTTCAGACAATTCATAATAATCTGTGAAACGACATGCCTATTATTCTTATTTATTCACGAATTCGTGACGTCTATAAAAGCTCAATAAATCGTTTCTGTCATTCCCATTTTTTTCTTTTCAGATGGTATTGTGCAAAGTATTTTCTATCTATGTACTTTACTTACCAATAGCTGTTTACTACATTCTGTTAGCTTGAGATAAGAAAATAATCTTTGTAAATAAACATCAATTTCCGTTCAAATATAAAAGATGCTGTTTTTTTTGTGTTGTTATTGTCAGGGCAAGGTTTGTATGATGGTTTTTTTTTAGAAAAGCAATTGGAATGGTCGGAAATTTGGATAGTATTCTTGTATGAAAATCTTATTAAGAGTGTGACGTTCAGTTTGATAGTTCTTTCTGAATGCCAAGCCGCGGCAGTTTGCTAGTCTTATATATAAAAATCTTCTAAAAAAAACAAAAATTGGTCCTGTATGAGGCCAAAAGGCTCCTATCTCAGCATGATGCTGTAACATTAAAAAACGTTACAGCGTTGATTTTCTGATAGGGCCCAAAGTGATGCCACGGACAGATACGGATCATAAAAAATAAATAAAAATAATGTGTAAACAAATATAAATAAGTGGGTGGGTTTCCAGCCTACCCGGATGCAGCTAAATGCCAATGTTTTACTTGGAGCAACTGCCTATCTGACCTCCACAACCCAGTTACTAGCTAACACGATATCCCTTGGGAAGCCTGCTTGTCAGACTTTCCGACTTTTGACTACCCATAACGACTGTCAATGATCTACGAATGACAGCCGGGACCAATTAGCTTTATGTGCTTTCCGAGGCACGAAGGAGACTCGGTATATACTAGATGGTCACCCATCCACAGACTTAGACAGAGCTTAGTATAACCATGACCGATCAATCGGCTTTTAATGTACAATGTAATTATTATTTAAATAAACCTGTCTTAATTTATACTAAATAACGTTTACTTTAAAGCAGGAAAATGCGTTTTATTTTATTAGTACAGAGTTGATTTCAAAGGTATTAATTTATTAAACGAAACGTGAGTATTGTTACACATTATAGATTAAGAACAACGGATTAAATCACTGTGTTGTCGGGTTCGTCCGACTAGTTTCGATGGCTGTGGAACTCCTTGAAAAAGGTGGCCGTATGCCATCGAAACTAGTCGGACGAAGCCGACAACACAGTGAGTTAATCCGTTGTTCTTAATCTATAATGTATTTAATTTATAATAAAATGTTATCGTGCATATAAAATATGTGACTACCGATTGTTAATACGTAGATCAAAAGTTACTCATAGATGAAAGGAGTTCATGAAATTATGACGAGAAAATATTTTGAGGTAATACAAACCGAAAGACATTTGCTAAATTGTAAGAAAAATAAATGGAATAAATAAAAGTAAATGCGTCTGACGTTTCATAATTAATAATATGCTCAATACGGAGAAGAATGTGCAAGATATATTATTACACTTAAAAAAATTGTTTAAGTACAATATTTATTACAGATTTTTTATAATTCGTAAATACGATGTATGTACGTTGCATAAAAACCACTATATATTAAAGTATGTAAAAATTATAATAAGTTCTGGATATTAGCACTTCTAAACAAAAAAACACACATACATATATTAGTATAGATATTATGTAATATAGTAATGATTGGTAATATCTTGGGATGTTTGAACGAAGTTAGATGTTAGCTCCGTTTGTAAATACCTTACAGAATCAAGACTTACGCTCGATGGTAAACGTCAATCTAACGAGATTTAGATAAATACATAACATACGCACATAACTACCTATCCGTCTTCGTTATTTATTTGAGTCGTTAAAATCGTCTATATATTTTATGTAACCTGTACCAGTCGGCTTCATTTAGGCGTATTGTGTTGGTATTGATCACAGATGTGGTTTCTTGGAGATTTGCCAACGATAAATAGTTAATGAAAATAAAGTTTTTCTGTAACAATAAACATAAATTATAATTGGATATCGGTTGAGTTATGGATTCTTAGTCATCATTGTAGGAATAAGTGTATTAAATACGTTTATGGTTTTGAATCATGTGGTTTGAGGATTATTCATCATCATTATGTCAGCCTTTAGGCACCAACTGCTGGACATAGGTCTCCCCAAGAGGAGGTTAAGCCATAATCGCCATGCTTGACCGACGCATGTTGGTGATCGCAGTAGATGATAATACTCAGAAGGACGCTGCTATCCATCCCCTTGTCAATATCGCTCTGTCGCCTTCTACTAGTTTAATGGGGTGGCGCTATTCGCGGCTATTAGTACCTAATGATATCTACCAAACACCATCTTCTCAATCCCTTGTCAAGTAGGTACACCGACACGGCTTGTGATGAAATCAAACATTTTCGTATTTTATTAGGCTTAATAATTACTTTGTTGGTACTAATACCCCACTACACTGCGTTCACGAATTAGTTTCCAAACATGTAAACAAGGTACATATAATTAGTATTTCAAGTCAAACTTTTTCGTATTGAATTACTTGTAGTAATGACTTTGAACTGATACACCTCTATACTGCGTTCACAATTTAGTTTTCAAACATGTTAACAATCGCTCTTATAGGCACATATAATAAGTATTCCAAAGGCCATCGAAATTCACATCTAATCGTGATTTTGATGAGACTGTAAAAGTCAGCAAAAAAAAACGGTGATTTTTGCTTTTTCTTTGAAAAGTGATGTTGAACGATAGTCAATGGTGAATCAATGGCAGTCTGGCGGAGCGGTAACGAATTTTGAACTGACCTGCAGAACTATTCTGTAAAAATCTCCTTGGGTGAACTCAAGATGATGTGAGCTGTGATCTGACCCGATAGGTACTAAGACTTGACAAAGCATTGCAATCATAACCGCTGTTTTTTATTTATTTCTGCTATTTTTATCGACAAATGGTCGTACAAAAGGTCGTATTTGCGTTTAGCTCTGATCAAAATTTAGCAAAAGATATTTTTACAGAAAAGACAGTCTGGTAATTTTGATTTGTGTGAATAAGATAATTTTTATTTCATTCAGTAAAATGGAAAAGGGATATTTGATTCTCTTCATAATAATATTAGCATAGAAACTGAAACTTCCAAAAGGATCGTAAATATTTATTTGGCCAGTGACCATAAAATTAACTTATCATAGAGATTACATTTTACTACGGGAGTCAAAATATCTGTTGACCAAACATAATACTGAGTGAACTTTTTGACCTAATGGATTATACAAATACCGATTCCGTAGTACTGAGGTCACGGTAATAAGTTTATGATTACATTGAAATACGGGAGATACCAATATCCATTTATAAAATTGTAAGACATAATTTCTCTAAAACAACACTTTAGGCCTGAATACTAAACAAATACCAATACCGATTGGATTATTTTCAACCGATTTAAAAAAAAGGAGGTTCTCTATTCGACTGTGTGTTTTTTTTGTATGGTTGTCACGCGGTTTCTCCGGCAAATCTAAAGCGATTTTGAAAATTCTTTTTTTTTGTATAAGGTATCCTCAGGGGTCTCATATAAATTTTATCGAAATTGATTCAGAATTTTTTGAAAAAATCGACAGAAAGCAAAATAATATACAGATTTGGATGACTGACTTAAGTTGACTGACACATGACTTTAGTTTCGGAAGTCGGTGGCAATACAAAACTACAAACCGAACAACGCCACCTACTTCCGAAACTAAAGTCATGTGTGTTCTGTTCTAAAGTTATTTATCAATTTTTAGTTTTTGAAGGAGGTTGTCTTTTTTAACCGACTTCAAAAAGGAGGAGGTTCTCATGTAAAAAAGCTTTTTTATAATAAACAGTATAATTCGATCGTTAGTCGTATCGATCGTTAATTGTAGTTAGCAAATAAGTGAGTCTGTCAGTTAGTCCGAAAGTTAATGCTAGTTGCTCTTTCCAAAACATAGGTAGAGAAAGAGCGAGAAAGAAACTCTACGGACACTCTTTTAAATCAAGTTTTTATAAAATATTGGTTATAATATTATTCTTGTTGCTTTTTCGGATATCTATGTTGCAGGTTATGTAAAAACAATGCAGGTAAAGAGCAATAAAGAACATTTAAAACAAGAATCAAAATAAAACCCATGCCAGTTAAGAGTTGAACAATCTCTACTGACAGCGTCCATTCACAAACATGATGTGTGGATTATCACCATTCAGGTCAACCATTTTGAAGGGAGCCGAATGATCTAACGCACGCGCCCGTATGGAAATAAGTATTCTCTAAGTGAAACTAGTTGACTGTCTATACGAGTAGCTTAATTATTGTCCCACTACAGGACGAAGACCTCTTCTCATAGAGAAGGCATGGCATTAATCACCACGATTGCTTAAGCCTAGTTTTCACAGGCCCAGTAACTGGCGGACAGTAAAGGACAGTTACTGTCTGGCAGCTAATGGGTAAGTGAAAACAAAGTTGAGCCAGTACTGGCCGGTCAGTTGCTGTCGGTCAGCTACTTCAAAATCTTTTGTTTCTACTGTCCACTGACCTTCCCTCACTTCCAAATTGGCGGAGTGCCATTGCTAGAACTAGTAACACAGTAGGTAGCTGTGTACTGCTGTCTCATAAGTAGACCCAGTAGTGAGAACACGTCGGGAAAGTGACAGTACTGTATAGACAGCAGGATGTACAGTTTCAGACTACTGTGTGTTCAGAAACTGGCCCTGTGAAACCCAGGCTTTACATAAATCTAAATTCAAGGTTACCTCACGATGTTTTCCATACCCGACGCCAGTGATGTCCAAATTAAAATTAGAATGACATATGAATTGAATGCCAGACCATAAAATAAAGCATTTACGAATAAGATAAAGCAAGTTTCGCTAAAACACTTAAAAAACATGATTTATTTGAATGAAAGTCCTAAAAGCTTCAAAGCAGACAGATTATAAACAAGCATTTAAATATAAATGCACTTGGAGAGTTCATCTCAACATAGTGGGATCCATTCAGAGGCAGTTCAAAGCTCAAATGCAGACTCGTTTAAATTGGCTGCAGATTTATATGACTACCAGCTTGTTATGAATCACAATTTGCGTGTGTGTGGACAAATATACGGAGGAGTTCGTGGCTAAGTAAAAGCCATACAGATCGATCGGTCAAAGGTTAAGCTACGCTTACCGCGGTCGGTTTGTGGATGAGTGACCATCCATTTCATACCGAGTTTTTCGCCGTGTCTCTGAAAGCACGTAAAGCCGGTGGTCCTGGCTGTCATACGTAGACCTTTGGCAGTCGTTAAGGGTAATCAGAAAGTTTGACAACCAATCTTACTAAAGGGTATCGTATACAGTCGACAGTGTGTGAAGGGACTCTTGAGTTGTGCCAGACAGTCTGACAACCAGTCTTACCAAGGGGTATCGTGTGACACAGTAACTGGGACAGATAGGCAGTCGCTCCACGTAAATTAAAAAAAAAAGAAAAAAAAAAGAAAACCGCCTTCAAAAACTAAAAAGTGATAAATGACTAAAGCACAGAACAAACATTACTTTACTTTCGGAAGTCGGTGGCAATACAAAACAACAAAAACAAAGCCACCGCCACCGACTTTTTAATTTTCGCTTTTTAGTGTTACCTTAACATCCAAATCCATTAAGAAACGGCAACACACTTAAAAGAGATTGTAAGTCCTCTAGTGATTGAAGAAACTAAAACGTTGCCTAAGTCATTTTTTTGGGACTTTGTTGATTTCCTCAAAAAGGGCTGTACCAATTTTGATAAAATTTATATGGGACCTTTTCGGAATAAACCCCTTTCGATCAAACAAAAGAATTTTGCAAATCCGTCTATATGATAAAGTTATGCCCGAACATACATAAAAAAAATATATAAACATTCGAATTGATAACCTCCTCTTTTTTGAAGTCGGTTAAAAACACTGGTATTCAGCTGTATCCGGTTAGACTGGAAGCCGACCCCAACATAATTGGGGAAAGGCTAGGCAGATGTGATTTGTGTGTGTGTGCATAAATCGTAGACACGTTTACTCTCATACACAAACAGCCCGCACGGAATATACATTTATGTGGTCGTTAAAACTACATGACCACACAAATGTATATTCCGTGCGGGCATCGAAACCGGTCTCGGACTGCTGCGCTACATGTCTATGTAGCGCAGCAGTCAATCGTGCCGTCTTTTAATGTTTATCAGACAAATAAACCTCCTTTTTCATTTCATGTTAATGGTTTATCATAAGTATTATAACCGCTACCTTATACCGCGACTTCGCCCTCGTCGTTTTTCGTATGAATCTCTGATAAATTAAAGTGGTTCAGGAGATTCGTACGTTCAAAAAATAAAAACGAAGAAACAGACAAACTTTTCAACTTCATAATGTTAGCACAGATATACACAAACAAGTAAAATGTTTACATTAAAGTTATCAACGCAATCCTGGCCTAATTTTGTAAATGAGCGGCTCATTCCTACCCCACTTGACGCCGTCAAGTGCCACATTTTAATCATATCACGCTCGTGTTACCCAAAAATATGAGAACATTCATTACATTTCATTCGGAGCGGTTCAAATTTAGTTACCTAGTTACCTAGAATTAGGATCGGGCTAGACGTCGGAGAATGTGCGTGGGGCAAAATTATTTTTTTATTAAACAAAACGTGAGTGTTGTTAGACATTATAGATTGTATTTTATAGACTGTTTTGCTGGGTTCGTCCGACTAGTTTCGATGGCATACGGCCACCCTGCGGTCCGAAGGAACGCGACGGGCGATGTGTCATCCTGTGGAACTCCTTGAGAAAGGTGGCTGTATGCCATCGAAACTAGTCGGACGAACTCGGCAACACAGTGAGTTAATCCGTTGTTCTCAATCCATAAGGGGCAGAATTAGTCACCAAAGTTCTAACAGTTAGGTTTTTGGGAAATAAATCTTTCATATACCTAGTTATAAAAATGTCTACACTGTTCTTAATTATTTTTATTGTTTATTTTCAGCCTATATTGTCCCACTGCAGGGTAAAGTCCTCCCTTTCTCCTTTTCAACCCTCTCTGTCCAGAGCTAGTGTCGACCAATCCATCCTGTAAGCGTCAAGCTCATTCCGCCATCTTCGCCTAGTCTACCTCGATGTCTCTGGACGTTTTCCGGGACCCACACTGTTCTTTATGATAATATTTATTTATTTCAGCCTGGATTTTCCCACTGCTGGGCAAAGGCCTCTCCACTCTCCTTCCAACTCTCTCTGTTAAGGGCTAATTGGGGCCAGTCTTTTTCGAAGGAATCTAGATCATCCCGCCATCTCCGCCTGGGCCTATGATAATATAAAAAAATAATCTATACTAATATTATACAGCTGAAGAGTTTGTTTGTTTGTTAAGTTGGTTGAACGCGCTAATCTCAGGGTCTACTGGTTCGAATTGAAAAATTATTTTTGTGTTGGATAGTCCATTTACCGAAGAAGGCTATAGGCCCATGCGAAGCTGGGTCGGGTCGCTAGTAATTAATATAAGTCTTAAATCACCAACCCGTTTTGAGCAAGCGTGGTGATCAATGCTCACCTTCTGTATGGAAAGATAAAGGTCTCTTTCCATAAAGTAGGTATGAGCATTGTCAATGCCAATGCCAATGTCAATGTCAATGTCAATGCCAATGCTGATGCCAATCCGTTTTGAGCAAGCGTGGTGATCAATGCTCACGCCTTCTGTATGGAAAGAGAAAGGTCTTTTTCCATACAGAAGGTATTAGCATTGTCAATGCCAATGTCAATGTCAATGCCAATGCTATTGTCAATGTCAATGTCAATGCCAATACCAATGTCAATGCCAATGCCAATACAGATGCCAATCCGTTTTGAGCAAGCGCGGTGATCAATGCTCATGCCTTCTGTATGGAAAGAGACCTTTCTCATGAGGTGAGACAATAATAGGCTGGTATTGTTAATGAATTGGTAGTAAAATACCGAACATGTTTATTTAGCAGCGTTCAGTTAATTTAGGTCTAGAAGCCAGCTCATCAATCTACACAACAATCTGTCAATTTTCTTTGATAGATTTTCAACTTTATAACAAAAGCATAAGCTTCTTGGACAACTGGAAAAATTTGACAGTTTGGTTTGGCTTGATGTGCTGGCGTCTGTACATTATCAATAATATACTCGAAACCGCCCGTATCCTGTTATTAAGCTCAAAAAATGATGATACATTGGTACACCTTCAGCAGAAAGTACTTGCAGGTAAATAAACAGGAAAGTTTCTATTTTATTTATTCATCTGTGTCCGTATTTATTCAGGCTTCATTTTATCTACTTCAAACAGCGCCGCCAGACAAACATAGCTTGAATTTACTGCCACACAACACTCAACCACTTACAGTTCTCATGTTTCACAAACAATGAGTGGAAATACGCTCATAAGTGAAGCAATAACAAGTAAACAACTCGGGAAATGAACCACAAAATGAATAAACCCCTTTGGCTAAGATTTATCACTAGTATAAATTATGCAACCCTTTTCACTTGAACCGCAAGTCTCTGCGGGTACCAATGAGAAGTGATGAATACTTCGACTGTGTATTTGGTTACTTAAATATACAAGCAATTCATCATGATCATCATCATCATCAGCTGAAAGACGTCCACTGTTGAACATAGGCATAGAACGCCACAACGGGTGGCAACCTGCCACTTGCATCCACCGGTTACCCGCGACTTTGACGATGTCGTCGGTCCATCTGGTGGGAGGTCTACCAACGCTGCGTCTTCCGGTTCGTGATCGCCACTCGAGAAACTTTCTTCCCCATCGGCAGAAGCAATTCAATAAACACGAATTGATACATTAAACGAAAAACGCCAAATATGTCTACGTATTTGGCGTTTTTCTTCCCTTCCACTTCTACACTTACCTATACTGCAGTGAACTTAATTGCATTTGTTTTGACTGGGTATTTAATACAAATTCGATCTGGCGAGTTATAAGCACATTGAAGGAAATATTTTCAATGGGTCGCCGTTATCGAAATCGATAAGTATACTATGTGTATATGTATTTGGTTACGCTGTCGGTTGGGACTGGTCATCTCTTTTGGCCTCGGTTTTTTAAACTTATTTCTAATTGTTTATTATGATTACATTTTTCTCTAGACCTCTCTTAACATACACGACTTATTAAATTGTTTTCACATTATACCTGTAGCTTCAATGATGTAACCTAAATTCGTAATATTCTACTGATTTTAAAAGAGTGTTCCTGGATTGTCTTGTTCGTTCTTCTCCGTAGAAACCTACTGTTTAAAACGAGCAACTAGCTTCATCTTTCTGACTGACTGACTCTTTGACAATTGGGTGCTTGACACCACCAATCAATTGACATACTTTTTATGAGCTGTCGAAACGAGATTCCTCCATAGATTTCGTATGACAATAGCGGCCTGTGACGTCACTTATTTACCAACTCAATTGACTAACCATTAATTGAATTCAAAGCAACTGAAGATCGAATTTTACAGTTAATTGAAAATTAATCGGGTTTTCGGGGCTAAAATAAAGTGTATTTTATGATAAGTTGTATTTTGGAATTATTGGTGAATGGTGTCAACAACCCAACTCAAAAGTAAGTACCAGTAAAGAACAAATGGTTTTCAGTTAAACGAAGACCAACGCGAACATCTCATGGGTACTGAAAAAAGGGATATTGAAAACAGTCAGATTTTTGAGAGCTGGACGAATAAAGTGGATTATATATCCGACAGTGATGATCGGGTGTACGACACTGTGTGCAAATAAATTGATTGATTGATCCGCTACAGCTGTGTAGATGGAAATTACGTAGATAGATGATTAATTACTCGTCCATGCGCTTGTAGACACTAAAAGTGATGTTATTTTCGTTCAAAATATCAAAGCTAATACTACAAAGAGGTATAACTGTTAGTTCGTAGAAAGAAATAAAAACGACTTATTCACGTGAAAGTCATGCACATATATAAAAATACAGAAAAGAAGACAAAGGAGAGAAGGCGAGCGAGGAGGGGTGGAGGAGGAAGCGATAGGGAGGTGATAATTTCTGGAAGTACTGTTTTTCATACAAACAAATTTTACTGTTAGGAAGCTATACTATAGCCATGTTTCATGGCACACGTTTTGTGGTATACTAGACTTCTAAGTAGACGAAGTCGCGAGCAGAAGTTAGTTTTTAATATTCTTATCAAACTGCTTGTTCAATAACTAAATAACCATGAAGATAATATAACCGCTGGCAATGTAGGCGGCCACTCACTAGCGTAAATGTTTTGAACACTAACACAAAAACCTTTCGGGGCGATAAGATAAAAATAAAAACTTTAACATAATCCCTCGTTCACCTAAAACCAACGATGACTGATAAAGGGATGATGGATGTGAACAATTGCTACTGAATTATTATTATTTATTACGTCAATAGTGTAACTAAAACTTTTATTAGTTTATCTGAGGCTCTGGTTAATTATTATATCCCACACCCTACATAGGTGGTATAGTAAAATCGTTTTACCATAACAAAAGCGGTCATTGCCCTTGCCTATTTCCGCTCCACTCCTCCACTGTTCATTTTTGATTAATTTTGTTGCAGGACGCAAAACAGTTACATCGTTTCTCCAGGAATCGTCGAGCTTCATTGCTTCAACGCTGCTCTGGTGGTCGCCACTGTTGATTCTGGTTTACAGGAGTTACAATGGTTTGGGAGTATTGTGACGGGCTTGCAACACATATGATGACATCTCATCTCATGATATCTCTTCTTAGGAAACGGAGCAATAAACTACAACGTAAACCGCACCGCGCACGCGATAGCAAGCTAAAGGTGATGATTAGTTTGTTTGATTTTTTTAATTCATATGAATGCGTGATACTTAATATGCTTACAGTATAAAATTAAACCAAAATGCTATAGGAATGTCTTGTTTCCAATTCCAAAACCGACTTGAATGTAATACTTTTTCTCTCCTCAGCCCTCTAGATGATCATCTAGAGGGCTGAGGAGAGAAAAAGTATGTACCAGCAGGCTAAGTAGGAGCCTAGGGTGGCAAGTTTTTGGAGTTATTTGTTAATTAGGGGCCAATTCTTTTTTGATGTCTTACAGAGTTTTTAAAGGTTAATATCTATTTACCTAAATGTTATTAGGTTCCGTACAAACAATGCAACATGCTTGTTTCACCGCTTCGATATTTGTATCTGCAATTTGAGTACCTAGTTGCGTTTGTTTGTGGCGCGGGAACAAACGACGTGACCGTTCGCTAAGGGTATTTAATTGCAGAGGTCGGTAGGGTCGGAAAAATTTGAATAGTCTATTGGTGGAAAATGTGTAAATTCGGCACTGATCATTGAGACACATGACCCTCCATTCGCGTATGTTATTTCCAGAAAATCATAATTACGAAAGCAAACCAATAAGGATTTAATGTTTTAATCTATTTCCTTTTTCTCTTATCTATGAATGAACTAGCGAGCTACGTAATCACAGTCAAGCTGGCTTTAAAATAGCTTTTACCACAACATTTCCAAGTCCCATAATTCCTAACTCCATTAAGCTAAAGACGTAAAGTTTACAGACTTCTATCCATAGATAGCTGTCTCCATTGTGTAAAAATTTAATGCCTTGCATTTTATGTTTTAAGAACGCAGGGGTGCACTTTATACAATTCACTTGGTTCCCAATGATGCAGGAAAATGACAGTTGTTCTTTGAGAAAAATGAAAGAAGCGTATTTTGAAAGGAATAGGTACTTGCTTAATTGCCTCTCAAGATTTTTTTTTCATAAATTAAACAACTATTTTACTATTAACAAATTAATTAGAGTTCAGTAGGTAGGTAGGTATACACAAAAAATAAAAATAATAATATTATGTACAATTTAAAAGAGAGGCCTCATACGACACTCAAACTCGTCCACATCGTTGTCAACGGTACAGGGTACCCCAAAAGGCTGCAGCGGCTTCCGAATACTTCTTAACCTCACTGCAATCCCCGAGACGACTGCCAAGCATGAGGATTAGGGCAACCCCCCTCTTGGGGAGGCCTTTGTCCAACAGTGGACGTCTTCTGGCTGCTGATGATAATGATGGCAATGCTGATTATTAGGCCCAAGAACAGGTCAGCTCTCAGGTCACGTAAAGAATCGTCCGAAACACTCGGACGGACTCCATTGCATGGCTTTAATGTTTCCAACCAAACGTCTCAAACATAGTTATAATAATAATCATGTTATTTCGAACAACTACGAGACACACACACACACACACACACACTATTGTTAGTGCCTTTACTGAAGACTAATTAATGAGAGGACCCACCCATCACTAGAGTACCAAAATACTAGGGTATTTATAAGTCTTCTCACAAATTGCCTCACTATTGTGGAGCACGTATCGGCCGCCACAGTCTTGAGCATGCTATTGTGACTGCCTCTTATAGCTTTCTGCTTTATTAAGTAGTATCGTAGTCACTTTAAAATACAGTTTTTAGAAAATTTAAACCCAATTAGGATTGAAATAAGTAAAGAGACTGAAAATGCCAAAGAAATAAGCGTCATAATATCATATTTTAATTATGATTGAAATTCTACGCCGGCGCCGTTTATTATAATTTTCGCTTTGCGTCCCTCATTAAGTTTCATTCCGAAAATAAATCTTTTTTTGATAAGTTTTTTTCCTCTCTTTTCTAGTAAGACCCACTTATTTCATAAATAATAATAATCATATCAACCTTTAGACGCCCACTGCTGGGCATAGGTCTCCCCCAAAGGGACTTAGCCACAATCGCCATGCTTGGCTGATGCATGTTGGCGATCGCAGTAGGTGTTGTGGTACTCAGAAGGACGCTGCTGCCCATCCTCTAGTCAAATCCCCTCTGTCGACACCCACTGGTAGAAATGGGGTGGTGCTATTCGCGACCGGCACCACACGGTGTAATAATAATAATATCAGGCTGGTATTGTCCCACTACAGGGTACATGCCTTTTTTCATACAGAGTTCATAGCTATGTACAGAGATCAGCTCATCATGCTATAACAATCTGTTCAATTTCTTTGATAGATTTTTAACTTTATTACAAAAGGATAAGGTTTATATAAAGTTCGCTTAATGTGCGTGGCTTAATGTGCATGGCTTATTGGCGTCTGTACAAAATGTACAATGTACAACATTTACACAACAAATAAAATAGAGAAACCTAAATTAATTTTTACAATAAGGTTTCCAAAAATTCTTCCACGTCGCCATCATGTGGGAATGTACCCAAGAGACTGGAGTCATTATCACCTCATTGGATGGCAATGCATAACCTCTGACCGAGGTAATAACTAGCTCGTTGATCACGGGAAGTGTCAACCAACCTGTTGTAAACCTTAAAAAGTATATGCGCACTAGGATCCCACGACCTGAGGGTTTCAACCCCAAACCATTAGTTATCTTTATTTTGTTTAAAATGTATTTGTGTATGTATATCAGCTGACTGACACTCATAGTCCTGTACTATGAGTGTCAGACAACTGTCTCCCTAGTTTGGGTTCAGATGGCCGTGTGTGTAATGTCCTCACATATTATTTATGATTATTATTTTATGTCGTGGATACGGCCTGCTCTTGCTGCTGTTCATGAGGTTGAGGATTTGTAACAATGTGATTTTCCAATTAAGATGTTCTTTCTTAGGTTATCTTGGACATCACTTATATCGATGAAGAGCAACACCATGACAGAACCTATTAATATAAGTCTATAATCGCCATTCCGCCTTGTACATGTGGTGATCAATGCTCTTGTCTTCTCCAGATGAGAAGAGGCCTTTGCCCTGCAGTTGGACATTAGGCTGGTATTCATTAATTTTTGCATGAAATACTTACTAATTAACAAATGTAGTAAATGATCACCAAAACTAAATACAAAATGTAGTAAATGATCACCAAATCTTAGTGTGCAAAGTAACCAAAATCTTTTTAACCCTTAAGTCCCCTCTGGGGTGGATCCGTCATGGTTAGTTTAGGTTAGAACTGTGACCCCATACATATGAGGTGAGCGAGCGGAGCGAGCGTGCCGCGGCAGCGGCCGCTTAGTGCCAGAACCAAATCGCTTTTATTTCTACAATACTTTAGGAAATACAATTTTGGTGATCATTTACTATTTTTGGTGATCATTTACTAGATCTGGAGGTTCGTTAAACATAAGCCGAAACTACAGTATGGTCCGTTTGACATCTCAGTGTAAAGAAATAACACTACAAGACAAGAGATGACAGAGCCTGGCGTACGTTGTTAATAGCTCTAAGCCGCTTTGTTAAAGGGATCAGACCCAGTTGAGTACGCGACTAATTCCTGGTAATAAGGTTTAGGCGAGTAAACCATCCTTACCTAAATTGAAAGGAAGTAAACTGCTACCGTCTACTTCACAAATAATACACGAGAAACTGAAGTTTTCTTTTTTATCTCATTGGATGGCATATAGGTTTTTTGTTAATTAAATTTTTCGTATGTACACACGAGAAAGAAGATGAGAAAAGATCGAGGCAGGATATGTACGAAAAAAATTAAGATGTCTCTTGGGTGCCTAAAGATTATCTTCAAGCATTTACAATATTTTTAAAACCCCGTAGTAAAAATGGATTTTAAAAGTGAATACTTTAACGAAAAGCTCTTTAGTTCAGAGCGAAATGGCGGCTGACAGTAACAATGACACTGACAGCCGCCGTTTCGCAGTTCTTGCACTGAAATTACACCGTTTAATGGGAAATAATGTTACAAAATAATTATTATTTTTTTCCACACACTTGTAACATCACTTGATGAAGAGTCATCGTTTTTTAAGTATTCCATATAGAATTGACAAATAGTGAGTAAGTACTAAACTTATTCACAACTCTTGGTTATAAGATAGACTAGCTTTTGGGCGACTTTTGGCCAAATATTAAAACCCAACTCAATTTTAAGACTCATACTGTCACGGTCATTTTGTCATACAGTGATGAAGACAGCATTGGACTTAACAGCATCGTTCTGTCCTAGTCACTTTGGCATAAAGTGATAAAGACAGCATGAAACTTAATGACATATTGAAATTGAGTACTGTTTGAGTACTTGGCTATTTGTCTGCATATTCTTTATAAATAAGTCCAGTTAAAGCCCTAAATTATCCCACGGGAAAAGAAAAACATATCCACCAATCCTCAAAAAATTTCGTGTTTATAGCAGTAATAGGAAGTAGAAATCGTCATTGCCTATAAAAAAAAATTTGGAGTCCAGTCACGGAGCATAAGATGAAATCCCAAAGAAGAGTGGGGAAAATAATTATATGGTAATGTTCTTTTTGATAACGTGAATACGTACTCTAAAAGAACATTTCCATTTCACTCATCTTTAATGGATGTAGTTGAATGAAGAGTGACGTAAGAGCTGATGTTTGGTATGGTATGGATGTCGGGCAAAACAAGACGGATGACTGCAAAGCTTTATGTGAATACAAATGGAAAGATTTATTTTAAGATGTGTGTAACCAAATAAATAAAAACAAAATGGGTTTTCAAAAGCTTTCGTCAAATCTGACTCTATTATCTATACTCTATTCTCTCAAATCTCTCATAAATTAATATTACAAAGGGTCGATTTACAAACAAACTTGGTTTCGGAGAACTTATTGAGTTGAGCATTTACCACTGAAATATGTCAGTGGGATTTAATTTCGTTTGAGGTACTTACTGCATTAACCTTTTGCAAGTCAAATTAAATCGGGTACTTAAAAGAAACACGACATTTTTGTTTTTATGCTGACACATTTTTTTAAACTAGTAATATTGGACGGCTTTCGTTAATTAACATACTGTATTTATAAAATAACTTCTCATCAAGATATAATATTTAACCCTACACTTCGTGTAAATTTTTGCTAGGTAACTGAATCCATCAACCCAAAAATGCCCTCTCCTGTAAACCTACAGCCACCGCTCCCTGTCACTGGCCATTCTCATCTATCAGTGGCATCTGTCGATCATTACTCAAGATCAATCTAACGTGCCGAGCGAAATAATCCAGGCTGACGATAGATAGAAATGTTACTGCTACGAAATCGGCTTCACGATCGATTTTTGCTGAAAAATGTGGCTATGAACATAACCCATGACATTGTATCTAACAAAGGGTCCAGCACTTGCGCGCGAAGTAGGTAAACGAATCCTGAATTCGAGCGAATTTTAAATGGGAAGTTCTTGTATTTTACTAATTATTTAGTTGTTTTTGTCAATTATCATCATCATTGTCAGTCAAGCTTTAGACGCCCACTGCTGGGGCATAGGCCTCCCCCAAGGGGGGTTCAGCCGTAATCGCCATGCTTGGCTGATGCATGTTGGCGACCGCAGTACCTGTTATGGTACTGCTGGCCCCTTTTCTGCTAGCGTTAACGCCAACGGAAAATGAAATTGTATGGAGTTGATGTTTGCTTACGCGATGTCACGTGACGCGAATAATTATGTCAACTGCATACAATTTGATTTTTCCGTTGGCGTTAACGCTAACAGAAAAGGGATTTTGTCTACAGGCCCTGTTCTTTTTGCTGCACTATCACTACATAATTATTATAAATTAGAGTCCCTCGTCACGGTTAGAAATGTTCGTTAGGTCTTATGTTAGAAAAATAATACTGTATGGATATACAGATGTATAGCCAACACACTAAGCTATCCCAAACTGTCTAATATTCACAATTGAACAATGAACTCTACTCTCTCGTAATAAAGTTAAAAAACGATCATCATAATTTGACAGATTGGGTTAGCATGTTGTGCTGGCCTCTGTACATAATTATGATTTTCAGTAATAGAAAAGACGAATTATCTAGAAATTTTTTGTAGTTGTCGACCATCATTTATAAACTCATTCGTGCAGTCAAAGTCACGGGCAAAAGTGAGTATTGTTTAAATGAAAACAAAATGCTGTAGGATAGTCGATTTAATACTAATTTCATTCATCTAATACTTTTACGTCATCGTGCTCATTATAGGACTAAAGAACAAAAGGCTTGTAGAAAAGAGTTTCTTGATAATTTTTCTCCATACGAAACCACCTTATGAAAAGGGAAACTAATAATTTTCATTTTTTTTTATTTTTTATGTTTGTTACCTGATTTCTCGGGACTGGGTGAACCGATTTTGATGATTCTTTTTTTATTTGGAAGCTAGTGCTTCCCGTGTGGTCCCATTTTAATTTGGTCCAGTTCTGACCATGGCATTCATGAGAAAACCGTATAAGTCTTAAATTTGCATTAAGTATGTGCGCGATTTGTTACGCGATTTCTCAGGCAAACGTAAACCGATTTTAAAAATTCTTTTTTTTATAGATAGGGTATGCTTCAGGGTCCCATATAAATTTTATCGAAATTGATTCAGCACTTTTTGAAAAATCAACAAATACCCAAAAATTTTACATAGACGACGTTTTAGTTTCATCAATCTTAACTTTCAATCTCGATTAGTAATTAACTTTCAATCTCTTCTTAATACATTTGAATGAGAAGGAGGTACTAAAAAGTGGAAAATAAAAAGCTTTTTACAAAAAAGACAACCGCCTTCAAAAAGTGAAAAATAACTTTAGCACAGAACACACATTGACTTTAGTTTCAGAAGTCGGTTGCAATACAAAACAACAAACAGAACAAAGCCACTGAATTTCGAAACTAAAGTCAATGTGTGTTCTGTGCTAAAGTTATTTTTCACTTTTTGAAGGCGGTTGTCTTTTTGTAAAAAGCTTTTCTTTAATTAAAAAAAAATAATTTGACTCTGATGCGGCGATCATGCTGATGAATGAAAGAGAAAGTAATCAATTGTGTGTTATACCTAATCTCTTCCTTCGTAACAGCAAATAAAAAAAATACACCGTGATCAAAATTAAGCCAGAAACCAATGCTGGTGAAAAATACCCAAGGTAAACGTATTTAAGAGTCCAAATGTTGTCAAAGTCAAAGTCAAAGTCAAATCATTTATTTCAATTAGACCATTATAACCGACTTGAGAAAAAAAAATTGATTCTAGGTGCCCATTCCAGGTAGTTTTGATTGGAGAAGAATGGGCAAGAAACTCCATGTTGAAACTGATTAGTAAGCTTGGTTTTAATACCTACGGGAAGCAGGAAGTGGTACAGTCAACAGCAAAAGTAGATGATCAAAATCAGAAATTCAATACTAATTTACTAACACAAATTTATATAATTTATTACTAGTTTATTTATTAAAAGTATGCGATTGTAACACACATACTTTTGAATCACTTCGACGCCACACAGTTCTGACGCGAACTCCGTTCATTAGTAGGTATTGAATTTCTGATTTTGATCATCTACTTTTGCTGTTGACTGTACTATAACAAAGCCAGATAAAGTTCATACGGTTTCGGTTACGGTACATTGTGAAACAAAACATTGTGACCTCATAATAGGTAGTAAAAAAATGGCACGCTTGGTTTTCATACAGATCGTGATACTTGCGTTATCTAGGGTCTATCTATATCTGTGTGTTAGGAATAGCTATTATGACATCATTCTAAATGGAGAGAAACTGGAATTTAATAGTCAAACGGTTTTCCTAGGAATCACGCTAGACGAGAAATTACAATGGGGACCTCACATAACATCTATTGCGGGGCGACTAAGCTCCGCGGCTTATGCTGTTAGAAAGATAAGACAGTTGACAGATGTAGAAACTGCGCGTATGGTCTACTTTAGCTACTTTCACAGCATTATGTCGTATGGTATTTTACTGTGGGGTCGGGCTGCCGACATTGAATCCATTTTTATCTTACAAAAAAGAGCTGTTTGAGCCATTTATAATCTACGTCGCCGCGATTCTTTAGGGAACTATTTAAAAAATATTAATATAATGACAGTGCCTTGCCAATTTATCTATGAAAATATTATGTACGTAAGAAAAAACCTACATTTATTTAATAAGGTTAGTGATAGACATAATATTAATACTAGAAACAAAGACAAAATAGCTCAACCATATTTTAGATTGTCTAAAGTTCATAAATCTTTTATGGGGTTCTGTGTTAAGTGTTATAACAAAATTCCTAGTGATATATTGCAACTAAATGAAAGAAAATTTAAAACATATATTAAAAGTACACTCTGTAAACAAGCATATTACAGTTTAGAGGATTATATCCATGATAAGAATGCTTGGAAACATGCTGGTCCGGGCTCCATAGGACAATCTACAGTCTAGACAAAATCAAACGGATTGCTGATTAAAACTACTTAATTTATACTTAGTATATACATTATATTTAATTCTTGCTTTGGGTCACACACTGGTTCATAGGTTCATAGTTTGTTGAAATGTATGGAGTGGTTGTCTACTTTTACAATAATTGTAAATAATAATATGTGAACACTATGTATCTATGTATACAACTTAGCTGTCATTCTTTATCTTGTAATACTTTGTACATACTTCAATATAGTGTTTTTATGCAAGGTCCATCGTATTCACGTATAGTTATATAACTGTTAACTGTAAATGCAAAATATTGTACACATTTTTTTTAAAAGAGTAAGTATGGAGTTTCTTGCCCATTCTTCTCCATACGAAACAGTAACTACCTTTTGAAATGGGCAACTAGAATCAACTTTATATTTTTTTTATTATGACGTCCAAAAGTGCCTTTTTAATGGTCTAATTGAAATAAATTATTTGACTTTGACTTTGACTTTGTGGGTACAAATGACCGTTAGAACTGTCTACACGCAGTACACGAACATCTACGAATACATACGGTGCCAAACACGGCATCGTATGTATTCGTAGATGTTCATCTATTTGAGTTGCTGCAACTCTTGTTTGTACTTTAACTAATCCAACTACTCCGACGGATGGATGCAAATGAGTAGAATAGTAGAACCTGGATTCGTAGACGGATGCCTTCGAACTAAACTTCACGTGCCGTATTTGTACAAATAATTGCGTTACTTGGTTATTACAATATTATACCCTATGCTTATTGAATTGAATTCGATTTTGTATTATCCAAATAAGGCCAATATTTGCCCAAATACGTCATATAAAGTGCCACCATTAAAGAGAAAATCTATAAAAAATATTATAAAGCGGTGTTTGTTTGTGAGAGGTGATATCTCGAAATCCTGGTCCGATTAAAAAAATAACTTTATTTAGTAGAACGCTACACTATATTTTTTTTGCCGAGTTTCATTATTTTTTGACACCACCGAATAGACAAAACAAGTGGAACCTATCCCACGCGTGTCAACAATTTTTCTCAAAATTGTATTGATCATATAAAATTAAGACTTATTACAACTGACGAAGGTTGTTATTATTTTATAAATTTTTCCGCATAATTGTAACAAGTGTTTTTTTTATTCCGTGCTCGACACCACCAACGCGGACGAATTCGCGGGCAAAAGTTAGTCTGAAATATGTAAGTACACTCCTGAACTTCTTAATAAAGCCACCTTTCATTTTAATGAGTATCAAAGCCAAAAGCTTGAAAACTATTGATGAGTCTAAGAATTTTTTATGCAGTTTTGAAGCTCACGTACTGGCCATCATTTTCTAATTTTGAATTCACGACCAAATTAGAAGATAAATACCATTATAACATAAAAGCAAGGGGACCTGCATTTACAGACAGACAGACAGACAGCCTGAAAGTAAAAAAACATGTTGGCATTGTCATTTAATTGATCGAAGATTAAGTAGAAAATGTCAGGCTTTAATTAAAACATTTTAGCACATCTAACAGCAAAACTACCTAATATATTATGTTTCAGCAAACAGTCCGAAATGGCAGAAGAAAGTTTTATTCAAAATACGAATGAATTGGTACAGAATTTGTCCAATGGAATTCGAGATATTTTCAAATAGGTTGCAAATCTTATCAAGTAGTTTGAGCTAGCATGCGAGGCTACTTTGTTCTAGATAATTTTACTTAAATCTACCTAAATAGGTACGTAAGGTCACAAATCTAGCCCTTTTCTCATATTAGTATAGTACTCTTTCCTACAGAAGTACATTATTTAAGGTCCAATTTCGCTCACACATTCTCAATTCAGATAAGCTCCTGTGATGAATGAAAATGGGTTCTCGCAAATTCTTTCATAATGCTTGAGAAATGGCGGTGGTTTTAAGTACCAGTATAGGATAAAAAATCAGGCAATAAGGAAAAAATTGTATAAAACTTTCATGAGGATAATTGAGTATTTTTTTAAGTGAGTTCAACCTACGTTGGGTAGCAATATTAATTTAAGTCGTACCTATTAAACCATAACTCAGAAAAATTTTTTTCGTGAAACCACATTTCAAGTTCCGACAATTTTTATTAGCCTGAATACACTTTAGTTATGTGTATTAAGGGGCCCAAATAGTTGCCTACTTTTTCAGGACATCGCCAAACAGTTGGTCGACATATTTCACGTGACCATAGGGCTGGCCATCCCTGGCATGTTCATTGACAGCGGGGTGGATAAACTTGTTAATGATTTAATGAGCTCCTCTCTCCCTATGTATGTACATATTATTATTTATAGAAATTTTTGCTTTCTCATGAGTTTTATGTGAATTACTAATTAAATATAAGCACTGTAAAAAGGTTTGACTAAACTCAACCTATATGTGCCAAATTATACAAAAAAAATAGTTTCATTGCGTTTCATGCCACAAACTTACCCTTTATATGATGTTCAAAATCCAGTTGTAAACGACACAAATCACAAAAACAGAACCTATTTTTTTAGCTTACACATTCACTCAACGTATAGATAAAGAATAATTTACAAAGCGAATAGCTTCACGGTCCCGAAGAAACAGTTCAAAATCTCACTGGCTACTGAAGTAAGTTATCACGATTATACATTATTATCTAAGTCTTATAAAGAAGAAGTGATATTATATTCAGAGATTAGCTCTAAGGCTTAGTTAACACAGACGGGAGCCACGCTGACAATGGACACGGACGTGGCGAGTGTTTGATGATCATGTAATACGTTAGAATTCTGTAGAATAGGATAGACATGTATATATCCTGACAAAGAATGGAGCACTGGCTATTATTCGGCACGTGTCCTTAGATATGAACGAGGCAGGATTTAGGAATATGGTTATAAACCTGCGATGTGATTAAAAGAGACAATTTCTCACTTATTTCATTTACTGTCATTACAGCTGTCTTTGAAGACATACTTACAAACAATGTCATCAACAGACTTTTCTAAAGTATTTTAATGTTTAGAAATGCACCTAGCGACGTAACACAAATTGGGTTTACATTTAAACTGGCATATAGAATGAGTTTATACATAACTAACTTAATTATTAAGAGACCCTAACTATGTCTACATTCACGCCACTCACACGCCACATCCACGCAATATCTATCTGTACTACTCCTAAAAACGTCACTGATGTACAGTCTGTAGAATTTTGCATTTGGCAAGTCAGTGACAATAAAACGGTCATAAAAAAGCGATAATGGAATGATAATGACATAGGTAAGTTACACCTAATACGTCATTTTGTTATGTCATCTTGTTTCTTAGTCCACTCTTTATGAGCGGTATCAACGCTACTCGTAATCTAAGCCATTTGTGTTGGCAGTGGCTTGAGGTTAAGCGGTCATAATCTATCTAGAAATTACTGACTATAACGTGATAATGGCCTACATAGAGGAAGATTAAAGAAACGACAGATAGAGTGTGTGAAAGACATGATGTGATACCTAGCTGAATGTTGACATATTGAATATTGATAGAAATGTATGGAATATACTAGGATATGTAGGATATTGGTGGTTCCAAGCGTGCTTGCTAAGCGTGAGGTCCTTGTTTCGATTTCACAGTTCAGGCAAACAGGGTTTTTTTTTTTTTATTCTATATTTATTTAGAGGCTTTCACCTTACAAAGGTATGTCAGCCTCATCATACCTTAATCTGTGACGCAGGAATTAAAAGTCAATACGTATGATGTTGGGGCTTTCATTAGAATATTATCTATACCTAGTGCGGGAGAAATAAAACTGGTATACGAAATGGTTGCTGCATCACTATCCCCATCAATTACGCAATAATGTACAAATTCATAATATTATAAGTATAGGTAATAAGATATTATTGGGTTAAAGTATAATTTCTTAGCAGTTCGGAGTTTAGAAGTTGGTGGTGTGTCACCCCGTGTGCCTATTGGCCTAGTTCGGTTCTGTCCCAGCTTGATATTAAGGGAAGTGGAAAATATTGCTTTTCTTATTTCTCCGTTCTTATTTTCTGAATTAATTTCGTTGCGGGATCCAAGACAGTTGAATCGTTTCTCCAGGACTCGTCGAGCTTCAATGCTTCGTTGCTTTTCCAGCAGTCGCCACTGTTGATTCTGGCTTACAGGAGATACTGTGGTTTGAGAATAGTTTGGTGAGCATGTCCCGTTAAAAATGAGACGTAGTCTGATCAGAAGCTCCGCACTCACTCCTAATTCCTCCCAACAATCTATTTCAAGACAGAATAATACAATTATTTTACAGAACCAATCCCAAAACTTGCTCAATTTCCACGTGACAACTCACGTTGTTTGCTTTAGATACTATTAAACTTCCACCTTTGAGTTGAAACAGCTTTAAATGTGACAGGAGACGATCCTGACGTCAGCAGTGCGTGAGGCATGAGTAATTTGTTAAATAAACTTCCTGAACTACTCCGAGGGTTTGTTTAGACACGCTTGAAACATTAAATAGTTTGTATTATGTGAACGTAATCTACGTAGTTTTAGTTAGTTTTGTTTGAGGCCTATAAAGTTTTGCTGGTGTCAGTATTTTTTTTAGAACCTTTCAGTGTAGCAAGTAAATTGAGACTTTAATGGTTTAAGAATAATTGTCACTCTTTGTTTCTTTTTTCCTCTATACTGGTATTATCATTTTCATTATCATCATCCGCGTTTTCGTAGACCAATCGATTTGGTGTCCTGCGCTGCATAGCTTTAATAATGTTCTTCATGGTAGCCTATCTCAATGAAGACTAAACAAAGCACTAGCGCATCGTATGTTTGTGCGCGAATCCAGGTGCGCTCCTATTCCATCACCCTCATAGTCCGAGGGGACTTCTAGGATTCTAACAGGACCGAGGAAAGATCAGACGCGATACCAACGGCTGTGCGTGCTTTTCGAGACACGGGGTGACACACCACCAACTTCTAAACTCCGAACTGCTAAGAAATTATACTTTAACCCAATAATATCTTATTACCTATACTTATAATATTATGAATTTGTACATTATTGCGTAATTGATGGGGATAGTGATGCAGCAACCATTTCGTATACCAGTTTTATTTCTCCCGCACTAGGTATAGATAATATTCTAATGAAAGCCCCAACATCATACGTATTGACTTTTAATTCCTGCGTCACAGATTAAGGTATGATGAGGCTGACATACCTTTGTAAGGTGAAAGCCTCTAAATAAATATAGAATAAAAAAAAAAAACCCTGTTTGCCTGAACTGTGAAATCGAAACAAGGACCTCACGCTTAGCAAGCACGCTTGGAACCACCAATATCCTACATATCCTAGTATATTCCATACATCTCTATCAATATTCAATATGTCAACATTCAGCTAGCTGAATGTTGACATATTGAATATTGATAAACATATAAACAAAATACAAACATATTGAAAGACATGATGTGATACCTAGGTATCACATCATGTCTTTCAATATGTTTGTTTAGTCTAGTGCTTTGTTTAGTCTTCATTGAGATAGGCTACCATGAAGAACATTATTAAAGCTATGCAGCGCAGGACACCAAATCGATTGGTCTACGAAAACGCGGATGATGATAATGAAAATGATAATACCCGTATAGAGGAAAAAAGAAACAAAGAGTGACAATTATTCTTAAACCATTAAAGTCTCAATTTACTTGCTACACTGAAAGGTTCTAAAAAAAATACTGACACCAGCAAAACTTTATAGGCCTCAAACAAAACTAACTAAAACTACGTAGATTACGTTCACATAATACAAACTATTTAATGTTTCAAGCGTGTCTAAACAAACCCTCGGAGTAGTTCAGGAAGTTTATTTAACAAATTACTCATGCCTCACGCACTGCTGACGTCAGGATCGTCTCCTGTCACATTTAAAGCTGTTTCAACACAAAGGTGGAAGTTTAATAGTATCTAAAGCACACACTGTGAGTTGTCACGTGGAAATGGAGCAAGTTTTGGGATTGCTTCTGTAAAATAATTGTATTATTCAGTCGTGAAATAGATTGTTGGGAGGAATTAGGTGTGAATGCGGTGTTTCTGATCAGACTACGTCTCATTTTTAACGGGACATGCTCACCAAACTATTCTAAAACCACAGTATCTCCTGTACCATCTACCAGAGATAGTCTCTTGACAACGTTTATGAACTCGTCAGTGGATGACGAGTTCATAAACGTTGTCAAGAGACTACCAGTCAACAAATCATCAGGTGAAGATGAAGATAAAATATCTAATAGAATGATTATAGAAGCGTGTAAAACAGCGGGTGACGCGATCTTAACTGTTTATAACCGGTGCATTGCGGAAGGTATTTTCCCTCGTATATGGCGACGTGGCTTTATACGGATTATCCCAAAGAGTGGCGACAAGCCCTCGGATGACCCGAAGTCGTACCGGCCCATAACACTACTCCCATCTTTGGGAAAACTCCTGGAGCGCCTTATCGTTCCACGTTTGCTACCGGATGGACCAAAATTTCAAAATAATCAATTCGGTTTCACCAAAGGGAAATCTACCGTCGACGCGGCACTATCTGTTAGGAAAATTGTTAATTCGTCCGAACATAAATACGTCATTGGGATCTTTCTCGATATCTCAGGGGCTTTCGATAACGCATGGTGGCCTATGCTACTACTTAAGATGAAAACCCGTGGTTGTTACAGAAACATCTATACTCTTGTTTACTCGTACTTTTTAAACGGCTCCGCGAAGCTCAAACTTGAACATCATTCTATGTCGAAGGCTCTAACCATGGGATGTCCTCAAGGTTCAGTTATCAGTCCATATTTATGGAATGTAGGTTTTGATGATCTGCTTGCGATTCCACTTCCTTGCGGTTGTTCATTAACCGGTTACGCGGACGATGGCCTTCTGCTTATTCAGGCAAGTACCCGGGCTGAGCTTGAGAATTTGGCTGACACTTGCCTTCGCTTAATATCTCAGTGGGGCGACCGAAACCGTCTAACCTTTGCACCTCACAAAACCTATCAACTTATTTTAAAAGGTAATCTTAAATCATGGCCTAGTATTAAATTTAATAACGTTCCCGTTAAAAGAAAACAATCAGTGTGCTACCTTGGTCTGGTCTTAGAGAAAAACTTTTCACTTATTGACCACATAAAAACAGTTGGTGAAAAAGCTAAAAAGAACTTTTATGCCTTGACGAGTATATCTAAAGCCACTTGGGGTCTATCATTTTTAACTTAAAAAAACTATTTATGGGGCTACCTATTTGGGATGTATGTGCTACGGAGCACCAGTTTGGGCTGATAGGGTCACCATAGGGGCGGTACGACGTAAATTGCTTCAGAGTCAACGTTTGGCTTTAATATTTTTATGTAAAGCATATAGGACCGTTAGTACTGAAGCCCTTCCGGTTCTAGCAGGCGTGCTTCCAGTCGATCTTGAGGTGCAACGACGTGCTGCAATGTACTATTACGCGCGAGAGACCATGGACGCAAACTTTTTAACTCAACGTGACCGCGCTAAGATCTCTAGATTATTTAAACCACAGACTGACGTCTGTGTCGAACTTTTATCCGAGTGGCAGTGTAGGTGGGATGATTCTAGCAAGGGCCGTCACCTTCATCAGTTCTTTCCATCCGTTTGTGAGCGGCTGGCCAGGACATCGCTGGAGGTGGACCACTGTGTTGCCCAATTTCTAACAGGACATGGCAACTTTAAAAGTAAATTATTTTCTTTCAAGCTGGTTGCTTCGCCTTTGTGTCAATGTTCTACATCTGACTGTGAATACGAACAATCTGCACATCATATCTTATGGGAGTGTATTCTTTGGCAGAAAGAACGCAAGATTATGTTGGATAGTGTACAGGCTACATCCGGAGCAGTTTATTATGCGGACCTTGTGGAAACTAGAACTAATTTCCGTGCGTTCAAGCGTTTTTGCCATACCTATTATTGGAATCAAATTTAATGTAACAGCTCACTTTTTAGGGCCCATTAACTATGTCAATTATAATCCGTGGTGCTTAGCAACTGGGTTTCTCCCAGTTGTAAACGTCCCTTTATGCCTATTGGCCTAGTTCTGTTCTGTCTCCTGCTTGATTTGGAGGGAAGTGGAAAATATGTTTTTCTTACTCCTCCGCTGTTCTTTTCTGATTAATTTCGTTGCGGGATCCAAGACAGTTGAATCGTTTCTCTGGGACTCGTCGAGCTTCATTGCTCTGGCGCTTTTCTGGTGGTCGCCACTGTCGATTCTGGCTTACAGGAGTTAGAGTGGTTAGGGAATAGTGTGGTGGGCTTGTCCCATAAAAAAAAAAGTATCTCCTGTAAGCCAGAATCAACAGTGGCAACCACTGGAAAAGCAACGAAGCAATGAAGCTGGACGTGTCCCGGAGAAACGATTCAACTGTCTTGGATCCCGCAACGAAATTAATTCAGAAAATAACAACGGAAAAATAAGAAAAGCAATATTTTCCACTTCCCTTAATATCAAGCAGGGACAGAACAGAGCTAGGCCAATAGGCACAAAGGGACATTTAGAACTGGAAGAAATCCAGTGGCTAATCACCACAGATTACAATTACATAATGAATGGGTCATAAAAAGTGAGCTGTTACATTTGATTCCAATATTAGGGATAGGATTCTGTTTATTATGCGGACCTTGTAGAAACTAATTTTTGTGCATTTAAGCGTTTTTGCCATACTAGGTCTCAATTGCAAAAGTGTTCCAAATGTCCGTTCATTTGCATCGTATATGATCTGAATAATGTGTCTGATATAGCACAACTTTAGAAAACGTGCCCACCTACTGGACCCAAATAGTATAAAATTAGTTGTAGATATATCCTCGGGTATCTATGATAAATCCTAAGTACGCTTTCATTATCTATATTAATCATTTAAAATTATTATAACAATAGATAGAACAATGAAATCGTACTATTTACAATTAAGAATTCGAAAATTTGTTATGATGGACGGTTGGATGTTTGTTACTCTTCTTAAACGACTGAACGGAATTAACTGAGATATAGATGTTGATCTAGGTTCACAGATTATTTTTACCCAGTTTTGGTGTTCACATGGGATAATTTAGGACTTAATTTTGAAGTCTATGTAGATAAAATCGCGGTCCTGAGCTAGTAGCAGAATAATTAATGAAATAAGAAACCTGAAAAAATGCACGACCTCGCTATTCTTATTAGATGAATTTTGAATTTCATTGATTCCTGATTCTAGTTAAGTCAAAAAAAGGAATCTTAATATCATCTATGAGTACTATAAAAACTCCGAAGACCGTGCTGAGCCCTTTCGGTACCGGATCGATGTTTTGTATACTATATTTTTTTTTTTTTTTCTCTTAATTTTTTTTTTGGGGTTTTTGTCTAAACAGATATGCCAACCCCATCGTGCCTTTTAAAATAATATAAACTTAACGCTTCTAAATACGAAATACTTTCTAGAACGAATTCTCAGTGTATAAACGAATAATTTTGTCAATACTTTAGCATGCCATATGCATTCAACCTCTACAGTACCTAAATACGTTTCACTGATTTCCTCCATCAACGAAACATCATATAAGTTAAGTAAATATTTATGACGATCATGAAGAGTTCACATGATATATTTACCATACAAATAATATATTTAAAGTTTCAATTAGTTATTTAAATATTTTGTAGATTCGCTTCCGTATTAGCAAGAGATTAGTTATACTAACTACGTCTTGTGGCACTTATTACCTTTGCGAATTACTCATCAAAATTCACGATCACCGTCTAAATAAATGACGTAATGTTTGTTTACTTTTCTGAACCAAATCTTGGATATCGAGTGTATTCACGTATTATAATTTACTCACGTGCTTGCGCGGAATTCGAATCACTACTGCTTATCTACGCAACCTGGAAAATCGGGCTTGCCACCTATACCTTAGCATGGCATTAAATGCTGGTACTTCACATGGCGTATTTGTGCGTATATTTGCCAAAGGACAATGCCAGAAACTCTATAGAACTTTGCCCCACTCAATAAAAGTCATGTGCAATATGTAGCATCTTACTGTTTATTTATTGCTGATAACTAAACATTAGTCTTAGTGACTGTAGAACTTGCGGTTTCCGTTTAAATCTAAACACAATAATGACTTTGATTATAGGTTAAATTATATTTTAGGTAAAATGTAGTTTGCATTTTGTGGGTAGGTATTTCGTAACCCGCAAGTTCTAAGGAAAAACCATTTACTATAGAAAGGTTCTATAGTCATTACAATTATTTTCATTCATTTACTTTTCTGTACATAATAACAATAGGTGTGGCAGGATTCGGCATTGTCATTTGGATAATACAAAATCGACTAAATTACGCCAAAACTCAAATACGCCATGTGAAGTGCCAGCATTAGGTTTAGTGTGTGTGTGTGTTTGTGGAATCCTAGCTGCCAAACAGATCGTCTTATTTCATTGAGGTTTCACGACAAACTATGAAAATAACTGCGAAAACATACTTAAACATAATTTAGACTTAACTGAATAACTTCTGTGGATTTGTTCAGCCAGCTGCGGAGGCCGCACAAAACGTCTAAAAATAATGTTTAGGGAATTAAAAGTACTCGCGTATAAAATTAAAACCGGTGTCCATTGTAATTATTATAAAAGTTACTTACTATTAATTGCATTAACACTTGGATGACTCAAGTAGATATATAGCGATATCGAGTTACTTTCATGTTTTTTTTTATGTTATTCCTAACAATAATGTTGAAAAACAACTACGTTATTAAAGTATTACGGTTAAGCCACATACTACCTTATTAATAAGCTAGAACGTTGACGAGTTTTCAGACGGAATGTAATCCCAAAATCAGGTTTTATATTTCAAAATAAATTTCTAATTACACTAAGTACTTAGTGTGCCCTTATACAAAATGTGCTAATATCAACACTGCTGGATAGAGCGCTGTTTTCATTACGTGGATTTAATCACGAGTGTTTGGCTCACGACCAACAAACACTCTGGTTAGGTACCTAATTACGTCGAAAAAGCGCTTTCTGCAGCGCTTCGATTGTGAATAGCCACGGGTTGTAATATTTCCTTTCCAATTGAAATTGATTACTAGCTTCGTCCATCTGGGGGGGAGGCTACCAACACTGCGTCTCCCGGTTCGTGGTTGCCACTCCAAAACCTTTCTTCCCCATCGATTTTCGGTTCTTCGAACTTTGTGGCCTGCCCATTGCCACTTTAACTTGCATATTCTAAGAGCAATGGCGATGATCTTAGTTCTTCCGCGAAATTCCTCGTTCCGGATTCTATCAAAGAAAGTCTCTCCAAGGCTCGCTGGGTGACTCTGAGCTTCTCTAGAAGGCCAGCAGTTAAGGATCACGTTTCTGTGCCATATTATGTCATCACTGGCTACACACACTACTGTTTATAGACCCTCGTTTTAAGCACTGTGGAATTTTGGACGAAAAGATATCTCGTAGTATCCCGAACGCTGTCTATAAGAGTTGGATTCTTCGGGCGACCCCTTTTTCGAAGTTGGACCTACCTAGTTGGACAGTTTGGCAGTTGGTAGGTTGCCGCTCGTTGTAGCGTTCTATAAGGTAGGCGTATGTTCAACAGTAGACGTTTTGCAGCTAATGGTGATTATGGTGAAGACTAGCTTTTTAGAAGGTGCATAAGTCCTATGTCAACAAATTTGTGACAAAATTTGTGTTTAACTACAATACAAATTTTGCAAACAATCTGCAAGGTCACTGGTGTTAACGATAACGACTGGGATAGACGATGTGAGTTTTTTGATTGACATTCTAAAAACCTCGGTTGATAATTCGAATTTACGCGCCACCCATGTGAGCGTGTCAGCGAGTTGAACTAAATTCACAGAGAGATTTTGACAGATAAAGTATGAGATGACGTAAGAAGTGGCATTCTGTAAGGTAATTTCACCGTCACTTTGACACTCACTTCGCACTCGAACCCGATTAAAAGTGTAAAATATATCAAGGTTATTTTGAACCTTATGCGAAGTGAGAGTGAATAGCGATGTGAGATGCGAGTTGTTGATTGAATTTTACAGAATCGACCTACAGATGTCTTTAGGCAGCGGTGACCACTTAACATAATGTTGCTTGCCATCTAACTACATAAAAAAGAGATTATGACAAAAAACACGAATAATGGATGTGTTACGGCTAAAACTCGAAGTGCGGCTACACCTTTAATCGGCTAGACTAGGTGTGTCGGTAGCAGTTAGTTAAATTTAGGTGCAGCCTGCGAGCTCGGGACTTGAGGCACCAAACCATAGAGTAGAAGAAGATGGTATTTCTGTTTGCAGGGTTTCAAGGATCCTAACCAAACCGAATCTCGGGGTACCCCCCACGTCGGTGAGCGGCTGCACCTAGTTGTAGCCGTTTAAGGCGACGATATACGCCGGCGACCTTGAGCGACCAGAGATTCGTATGCGCTGCGCCCAAACTCTCAAAGTTTAGTCGAAAAAATTAAATAAAAGATAGTATTCTTTAACTAAAAAAAAGGCGTATACTAAAAGATAGATAATAAAATTGTCTGTGAGATAGTGAAAGTTTCATTTAAATATATACCTGGTAGATTTTGTGTGATTATCAATGTTTTGGCCGCGTCAGACACAACTTCACGAGTTAATTAAACTATTTAATTTGAACTTAATCAAAAATATCCACATACTAAATGATAAAGAAAATGTTCTACTTTAACATATATTTTTTTCAAATCATTTACACTAAACATTTTGACGTGATTGTCATTTTAAAATCTGTAAAAGTCGCTTGTTAGCGCCTTAAAACTAGGTGTAGCCACACTTCGGGTATTAGCCGTAACATAAACACTAATCTAAAATACTACCTGCTGCCCGCGACTTCGTTCCCAGTATTTCTTGCCTTCACGGGGTACATTGCGAGAGCCATTACTCGTATCCCTTCTTAATCCGGCCCTGTCGCAAAATCCGTTCTTAGCGGACGTCTACTAACTAAAAACTACCTCCCTGTCAAATTTCATCTTTATACGTCAAACGGTTTTCGATATTTCGTGATGAGTGAGTGAGTGACCTTTCGCTTTTATATTTTAGAAGATTAACTATAAACTTACGAAAATCTGTTGTCATAAAACTATGATGCACAACTACATAGTGGGTAATAAAACCGCATGCTTTTACGACGCCACACAAAATTTGTCGTACAACATACATTAATGTCGCACGCAATCATAATCAAATGAATACAATCGACGACAGATTTCCATAAAAAATGTCCACCCATCCATAAAGCGTGTCAATATCAGACGCTGTACGTATACAACTGTGCTTGTGACGTCACGCGATGGGCGCCATTTTGATCACGTGGGTTTCCAAAAAGAATAGTATGTTGACTAAAAAGCATTTTTTAGGACACTGTACCCAAAGGGGATCCTATTAGTAGCAGATTCAACATGAATAAACCTAAAGTAATAATTCTGTTGATTTTGAAAGAGTGTTCATGGAGTTTCTGATTCGTTCTTCTCCATAGAAATCTACTGTTTGAAACGAGCAACTAGCTTCAACTTTCTGACTGACTTTGAGGTTATTTAAAAAAAAATGTTTTGACTTTGAGTTTGACTCCGCTGTCCGCCGTCTGCCACAGGGCTAATCTTTTAAAGAAACACTAGACATTTTCACCTAAATATTCATTTAAAGAGGGAACACCTTTGATGTTATGCTGTATAAAGTTCAAGTAATAGGTACAAGAAGCGTGTTTATTTTGTATGTAGTATTAAAATAATATTGTGAGATGTTACGAAATACATCATGTGCAAGTCCAACTTGACCGGTTTTTGTTGTATTTTGTTGTCTAACTGTAGATAATCGTACTGTCTAACATATTAATGTGAGATTTCAGATTTATCGAAGGACGCATACTTTCGCTTTCATAACTTTTTTGCAAATCAAGTCATGGTTACTTCAATCTTTGCTGAAATGAACCCATTTCAAAGCCATAACAGTGTGTACGCAGACTGTTTTTAACAAAATCCCCATGCATTCTTAATGGGCGAACAAAAATATGGTTGTTGAATTCATGAAAGTTTAAAACTTTATAAGAAACATTTGTCCTAAAGAGGTAAATAGAAGAGTACCTAGTATTCTTAGCTTAAGTACTTTTTAATAAATAATACCTAAGGATCTTTACTAATTTATATAAATAAAAAGAAAAGTCCTGACTGACTCATCAACGCCCAGCTCATTAAATGTATGATACATCAATATATTCAAATTAATTAATTATCACGCCAAAAGTAAAAAAGAAAAACTATTAAAGTCAAATACAGTCAACGTCAGCAATCACTATCAAATGCCAACTGCAATAATTAAGTAACAAAATGACAAAATAATAAAAATAATATTATAATAATAACAAAATATTACACACCCTCTAGACATGTTTGCCACAACAGTGCCTAATGTAGGGACAATCAATACGATTGGCAATCGTGCCTTTTTCTGCATCCGCGATAATCGATATTCACAAGGACAGATTCGCAGGCAAAAGCTTGTATACTTATAATTACACTTCAATTATGTAGATAAATTATTTAAGTTATAAATTAAAAGATATTTTCTATTTATACGAGCCGGCAGTAATTGAGAGATGAACAGTAATCATCTTCTAAATCTTCATCTAAATTTACGAAGATACCTTAATTGTATTTAATTGTCTATTCTAGATAAGAAGCTAAAATATATTATTGTTAAATTAATAAACTATCCAATAAAATCTCACGAATTCATAAAATTACGCACAAAATCAACAAATTAATAAAACTTTCAGAATAATATTTACGTTTCTTCGCAAATCGCATAAATTTTAATTTATTATATTTTGTTTACGACTAATAAATATCTTGTCTATCCAAACATATAAGATGAACCAATGAATCATGAATCATCTCAATGTTTACTGAAATCGTAATTTAAAACAATTGATAGCGTCGTAAATAAAAAGAAAACGGTAAAAAAGAAAAGCATAAATGCAATGAAAAGAAATAATTTAAGAGGAGCCATTGAATGAAGTTGGAATTTCAAGGAATTTGCTGTTTCTGAAATTCGCGATACAATAATTCCTGCAAATTTCCAAGTAGGTAGTATTTGTCAAGCTACAGTTGAAGAAATTCTCCAATGAGGTGCTTCTAGCGAGGTACAATTTATTGAACCCTTATTAATACGACTGGCTGTATTTGTACTCACATTGATGAATGAATAATACAAATGAAACCATTTTTGGCTTCGAATCTAATAAAATCTATTGAAACTTGTACAATAAAAGAGATTTTGCTCCGGGTTATATCCATTTTTGTGTTGTTCTTTTTTTTTGTATTCACTTTATCTAACCTACAACTTGTTCCTGTAACCTGTCAAAATAAACCATTAGATTTTTGACAGGAGATTGACAGATGTCAAAAAACTATAGAATAATTTCACGCAGCTATGAATCCTGTACCTCATTTTAACTTTTGACCGCCACAGTCATGTAAAGGTGACAAACCAAAATGTGCCCAGTACCTACGTAACAGTCACGATTACATGACAGAATTCTATACATTATTCGTAGCTAGGCGCCTTGACGTGCGGTTAAACGGTTAAAAATATCATCTAATGAAAGAAAGGAAGAAAGAAAAACGTTTTGCTATCGCGAAAGCGACGCAAATATTAGGTACATACGCATAGTACAACATCTAAAAAGAAACAAGTGTAGACTAAAAAAAAAAAATTAACAAAAAAGCATAACTTTTTTCAGTGTGGTTCGATTTCGACGTTTTTTTTTTTTTGCTTGATAGTGTAATAATTAAAAAATTATTAACAAAAATGACAACCGCCTTCAAAAAGTAAAAAATAACTTTCAATTCGCAAGTCGGCGGCTTTGGTTTTGCTTGTTGTTTTGTATTGCCACCGACTTGCGAATTGAAAGTTATTTTTTACTTTTTGAAGGCGGTTGTCATTTTTGTTAATAATTTTTTTTTTTCGCTTTTTAGTAGCTACTTCTCATCATACAAATAAATTACGAAACGGTGACACCAAAAAAATCTGTCATCCCTTAATTTTCAACCCTTATGGGTGGAATATTTCTTGAAATTTATATGGGACCAAATTTGAGGTAGGTATACACTATCAAGTAAAAAAAGAATCGTCGAAATCGAACCACACTGAAAAAAGTTATGCGTGGTCAAACATAAAAATAAATATATAAAAAATAAAAAAATTGTTCAAAAAAAAAAAACTACTGTGCCAAACCAGGTTAAATTGTATGGGACCAAATGGCAACTATTTCGCATCAAACTAAAGAAGAATCACGTAAATCGGATCATAAAGCTCAGAGTACATACATAAAAAAAAACCTACCGAATTGAGAACCTCCTCCTTTTTGAAGTCGGTTAAAAAAATAAAAATAAAATGTCCGTTTCGGAAATAGTGCGTCACTTCCGCGCGAAACGGCCAACGCTCAGCTTAGATGCCTTGGTCCGCGCAGGAAGGCACCAACCACGGCGCTGGTTTTCGGAACAATAAGCAAAACAACAACTATATTGTTCCGAGGCACAGAATAACGTCTATAGACTATAATTTAACTGACATTCATTTACACCTGTTTTTCACAAACACCCAATTCGCACGCTCCGTGTTTAGATTTATTATGCACATAAATATTTCGACTCCCACGACCCTTCGAGAATTTTCCTTTATTCAGTTGTCACCAATATCCACCACTTGTCAAGGTCAACCTAACCTAGAGTTAACTTTATTGTACTCGAATAAATTTCAACTGGGTTTATTGCGCGAAATAAAATGGCGGACAAAATAACGGACACAGATTTTGCGTAAATGGGATTCTGGACTTTAATGCGTTGGATTCAATAGGATTTATGTTCTAAGCACCGGTGTTTTGTGGTTTAAAAGACTCTTAAAGGAGACTGCTAACGTTGGGCGAAAATATGTTTTAACTAGAGCCAAGAATTTATTCAAAGTTAGTACTGTTATGAAACAGTTTATTTACATAATTATGACGTTATCAATCAAACAAGGCAATACCGTCACTTTACTTCTTCTGAGATAAATAGGTGCTTACTGATATTTATATTAACAATTTAACTTTTCGGGAGACTGTAGTGTTCACGCTGCGGTAATTGAAAACCAAAATATCGTTTTCTCTCAGCGAATACATAAATTATAACGAGAAGGAAAAAACATAAATTAAAACACCAATTAAGTAGCCTGCGATTAACTTTTTAATCGTAAAAAAATATCTACCTCAAAATTACCAGTCGTAAATAAAATATATTTTTGTTTCGCTTACTTTTTGACGTACTCGTAAAACGTGTACCCGGTCGCACGCACATTTAACTTTAAGTACTTCAGTATACAAAAAAAGGAAAATCTTTACGACATTCGACACAGAATATTATATGCGAATGACAGCTCAGACATTATCATAAACATGATTGTGTTTTGTAACAAAAAATAAAATGGTGTTTGTTCAATTTCGTGCACGGCAGTGTACTCCTTCTAATGTATTGAAACGGATAAATCTAGCGGGTGATTGACACATTGGTAGCATAAATACTGAGTTGTCGGTACTCAAAGAACTTTTGTTTTAACGTAGGTTTCATTGAATTAAACAATTATTTTGCGATCGAAATCGAAGTTTGTAGTTTGTTGTTGTTTGTACCTGAAAGTTGAAAACCAAATAAATGTTATAAATCTACATAGTTCAATATTAACCTATTTATTTATTTAGGGACAACAAACAGCAGTGCATAAATAAGTACACATAGGTTAGAACTGATATTTTCAATCTATTACAATTATTTAACTGACATAGCCTATCGTCTGGCAACATTCAGGTTAACTGTTAGTACCGAAACTTACTTAAATTCACTAAAACAAATATTAATAGAGGTATCAATTAATAAACTAGGTACTCATATCGTTATAATATCCACTTATTACTAAATGTAGATCTATTTAGTAATAAGTGGATAATAAAACGTTATGAGTAGTAGCTGATAGGAGAAATTATATATAAAAAAAAACAGAATGAAAAATTACTTTATTATTAGGGTTCTGATCACTTAAAATACACTCGGCGTCACAAAAATCGCACCTTTTCGAAAATAAGTTTAAAACATGTCCCGCCAGTAACGAATACATTAAACCCAATTAATAGTGGTATCAATTAAAAGTATGTTTAACGACCTTTAAATTAACAACAGTTAGAATTCCTAAACACAACAGATCTCATTAGCACGTAACGTTAAAAAAAATGTTGTCAAAATACGCATTACAAAGGCCACTAATTGCACCTCCCTACAAGGGTATAAAACGGGCGACCCGGGTTAAATGTGGGTCATTCGCTATTCAACCTTTGAAGTGAACACACGTGAACAGCTACAGCAAGAAAAATACCCCAGAAGATGGATACCACTGCAGATGAAGCCGCTCAAGTCATTGCACTACTGCAATCAGGGATGCGGCAATGTGATGTTGCTCGGCAACTGAACTTGAGTCGTTTTGCCGTTCGACGAGTGTTCCAACGTTTCCAAGAGACTGGTGGCTATATCCGAAGACGTGGATCTGGAAGACAACGGTGCACATCCGAAAGAGACGATCGCTTCATTGTTTCGACGTCTTTACGTAATCGGTTCTCCAATGCTGTTGAGCTGCAACAACAACTGCGATCAGCTCGCAGAACTTCTGTAAGCGTCTCCACGATTAGAAGAAGAATGCGGGAGAAGAAAATTGCAGCTCATAGGGCTGCTACAGGGCCCAAATTGACTGCACAGCATAGGAGAGACCGGTTGCAATTTGCCCGTGACCATGTGGATTGGACAATAGACCAATGGAGGGCTGTGCTCTTCTCGGATGAGACGAGGGTGTGTCTTTTCTGCAACGACAGGCGTCGAAGAGTGTATAGGAGGCAAGGGGAACGATTCGCACAAGCCTGTATTCAAGAGACAGTGGAATACGGGGGTGGCTCGTGCATGTTCTGGGGCGGCATGTCAATCGACGGTAAAACAAACCTTGTGTGTGTTTCTCGGACTGGAAGTGCTCGCGGGCAAGGGTCGCTGACTGCTGCTCGGTACATAACAGAGATCTTAGAGGAGCAGGTTGTCCCTTATGCGGGTTTTGTTGGCAGTGGGTTCACGTTAATGCACGATAACGCCCGTTGTCACACCGCTTTAATTGTAAGAGACTACCTGCAAGAAGTTGGCATCCCTGTTATGCGCTGGCCGGCGCGAAGTCCAGACCTGAACCCTATTGAGCACCTTTGGGATGAACTGAAACGGCGAGTACGGGCACGAAATCCTGCCCCTACCACTCTCCAAGACCTTCAAGATGCCGTCGTTGCAGAATGGGACAACATTCCACAAGAGACTGTTGTCACATTAATAAGGTCCATGAGAGAACGCATGGAAGCAGTCATCAGGGCTAGGGGGGGTAACACTAGGTTTTAAGTTAGTTTTAAGGACTTTGTTGTAATTTTTGCTGATAAAATAAAATTTAACTTTTTAATCATTTGCATTAGCTTGGTTTTTTTTATTCCCTGGTAAACAAAAACCCCAAATCCATTGATTTATTCTGAAATTTAAATAAATTGCCTTTCCAATTATACCTTATAGTCATATGTATACCATTGATTAATAGGGTTAAAATGACTTTGAAGGGAATTCTTAAAGAGGTGCGATTTTTGTGACGCCGAGTGTAGTAGTACCTAACAATTTCTTTTCTACATACATTATAGCCTTGCTGAAAAATTAATATCAGTTGAGCCAAACTGCCTATTGAAGATAAACTATTGACTGGTATATCGGTGTGAAATATCTTCATATTTCTCCATACGCTTCACAAAACAAGATACGATTTATAAATCAAATAAGGATCTCTGAAGTGATGTATTGTTTGCCTGTAAAATATAAATAAAGTTTAAAAACTAGACCACAACAAAAAGAGATCTAAAAAGTACGAAACAAGAAAATATTTCACACAGAAATCAAGACATATGTACAAAATGGTCAAGGTAAAGCCGTGGTTGCATCCCTGTGTCCCATATGGGTGCGATGAACATGAATTATAATGGCATGCAACCACGGCTTTAGCTTGACCATTTTGAACATATGTCTTGATTTCTGTGTGAAATATTTTCTTGTTTCGTACTTTTTAGATCACTTTTTGTTGTGGTCGGGTTTTAGTATTTAAACTTTTTTTTTTATTTAAATCATTTTGGAGTTTAAATACCAGTAGTAGTTTTTTTTTAAATCATTTGTGACAAGTCACAGCTAAGTATTATATATTTAAAAGGTACTAGTGAACCCCTTTCCAATGATACCAAACACGGTATGCGTGTCTTATTATTTTTTTTTATCTTTCCTTTTTTTAAATAATTTGTGATAAGTCAAAACTAAACATTATATATTTGAAAGGTACTAGTAAACCCCTTTCCAATGATACCAAAAACGGCATGCGTGTCTTATTTTTTTTTTATCTTTCCTTTTTTTAAATAATTTGTGATAAGTCAAAACTAAATATTATATATTTGAAAGGTACTAGTAAACCCTTTCCAATGACACCGAACACGGTATGCTTGTCTTCATATATTTTTATTATCTTCGTTTTTTTGTCCACCAGAGGGCGCTACATTGGATTCGGTGACACGTCATATAGCCTATAACCAGCGGACGATCAAGACGCTTCTAACGATACCTCGTTTGTTCAGTTCTGATAAGTAGTTTAGAAGCTATGAGCGAACAGATGAACATACGTACATACATACATACATACATACATAGACTGTCAAAATCATAACCCTCCTTTGGCTTTGCCGTAGTCGGGTAATAACTCGTGTGAGAGATCTATAGCTTATTTAGACAATTATTTCATTGTTATCATGTCAACTTTTAGACACCATTGATGGGTCTCCCCCAAGAGGCGGTTAAGCCGTAATCGCCATGCTTGACCGATGCATGGTACTCAGTAGGACGCTGCTGCCCATCTTCTGGTCAACATCTCTCTGTCGCCTTCTACGACACCCACTGGTAGAGATGGGGTGGTGCTATTCGCGGCCGGCGCCACACAGCTTAATTATTTCATACCAGTGAGTTATTTAATGCAAAAATAAATCGAACAAAAGTAGTGTATAAATTGTAGTGCCTATGTAAATTAAAATGTAATTAATAATTATGTCTTTTATAAAAGTCGTAAAGGTTAAAATAGGTGAGTAGGCAGTTAGTAAGAAATATTCAACACAAATTGGAAATAACAAATAAAGCAAAACAAAAAAAACACATTACAACAAGAGATAAAGATTATAGATTGAGATAAACGGATTAACTCACTGTGTTGTCGGGTTCGTCCGACTAGTTTCAATGGCATACGGCCACCTTTTCAAGGAGTTCCACAGGATGACACACCGCCCGTCGCGTTCCTGCGGACACTGCAACACACAGCACACACACACACGCACGCACGCACGCACTGCACACTGCACTGCGCCCTGCAGCACTAGTCGGATGAACCCGACAACACAGTGAGTTAATCCGTTGTTCTCAATCTATAATGTGTAACAATACTCACGTTTCGTTTAGAGATAAAGATGTCTGTCTTTTGTCATTTTGTCTGAAAATGCACGATAAAAAGGAGGAAAATCGACGCCCAGTAGGTTTTTCATGTATGTGTATTGTTCAGTACCTACATTATTCTAGACACCAGTGTTTAAATTTTTCGTCTAATACACAAACTAATATTATAAATGCGAAAGTGCGTTTGTTTATTGTTTGTTTGTTAAGCTTTCACATCAAAACTACTAAACCAATTTTGTTGAAATTTGGTGCAGAAAAAAAAGAAAAATAAACGTCCAGTTCTGCGTAACTATCATTTTTTAATACCGCGAATGTACACTTTTGCCGGTTTTAAATAAAGTCCAAAATTGCGATATTCAACAATGTTAGTTACGCGAAATTTTAACTACGGTAGGCTACTATTTTATCCGTGACTTCGTCCGCATTCCCGATAACCGACATTGCCCCGAGTCGCGGGCATAACCTAATATGAATAATAATTAATACCTGTGTGTATTTATTGGTACAGACAGCATCCTCAACTGCTTACCCCCTATCCGAAGAAATTTTAATGCGTGGGGGATTTGTTGATGGCGCTATCTGTACATAGTATTTCTTTCTTTCTTTCTTTCTTTCTTTTCTTTCTTTCTTTTCAATAGCACCATACTATGTACTCTGCTTCCCTACCATACTCATTCACTTTTTAATACAAACTTTATTATGTCGTATTTCCAAGCATTTTTATGCTAACACCATAATGTTTAAAGACCCTGACGTCATCCGTGAACTCATCATCTCATTTTATGGTGACGAAACATGAAGTTTACGAGCTACTGTCTTACAAATCATCTTGACATCATGTAATAACAATGCTCAAGATACAAAAATTATGTAGTTTTTTGAAACGGTTGCATAGAATAGAATAGAATAGAATTTTTCTTTATTAGAGTAACCAAGACTCAACAATATTGTTAGTAAAACTTATGACTATGTTAGTAAGAACAAACACTAAACAAAAACAAAACAAGAATTAACAACAATTGGTCACTGCTACGACGTCCGATGAGAGACGGCACAACAGTGACCCAGGTACATACAGTCCAGGCGACTCGCAATCATGCTTAAGACACTGTTGGAGCTGCCCCACACCCAGCGCACCAGGGAAGCGCACCTTTTACGCATTGTGGCGCAAAAACAATCCACATGCGCATCTGCGAACATCCCTGATGCACTACAGTAACGTGGCAGCCCCACACACTAACACCTGAAGAATTTGTTTGTTTTTATGTTAACATGCATGCGCTAATCTCTGGAACTATTGTTTCGACACCCCACGTGCTACGTTATCCGTAATATCTTTTTGTTAGCCTCTGATGACTGTTGAGCAAAGGCCTCCTTCGAGTCTTTCCAGATATTCTTTTCCTGCGCCGCCTCGAAACGGTCCGCTCAGTGCGCATCTAGGTATTTCGCCACCTCTTCCTGGGCCGGCTTCGGCAACGCTGACTATCTTCAGGCACCTATTACGTGGAGACCTTTGCTCAGCGGTCACTGTACATGCGGCTGACGTGATCCACTCAATCCCATTTGAGCCGTAAAACCTTGTTGTTCACGTCTAAGGTCCTCGTTTTGGAGCGCAGCGTGGTGTTTCGTATTGTGTCTGTCCTCTTTACGCCCAAAATGCTGCATTATATTGCTCTTTGGCATACTCCAAGGCGGGGCTTTTGCGACTCGGTGAGCATCCAGGTCTCAGCACCGTAGGTTGCGACGGACAGGATACACATATCGATGAGCTTACGCTTCAGGGAGATTGGCAAATCGCCCTTCATTAGCGTCTTCATGGACCAGTAGCTTTCGACGATCAATTTACTTTTCCTGTCTGTTTTCGAAAGAAATTAACTGACCCAAGTAAATTTACTCAAGGGCACACTTTATTTCCTGCCCATCTACCTCATGGTCATGGCTTTTGTTTTTGCTGACTATTATAATATCTATATATTTTAATATTATCCGGATCCGTAGGAATAAAATCCTAGTAAATAACATGGAACAGGGGTATTAACCAGAGGATGGGCAGCAGCGTCCTTCTGAGTACCATAACACCTACTACGATCGACAACATGCATCGGCCAAACATGGCGATTACGGCTGGACCCCCCCCCCCCCTTGGGGGATATCTATGCCCAGCAGTGGTCGTCTAAAGGTTGACATGATGAATAGTGATGGTCTACGTAAAAGCGACGGCTTTTACGTAGACCATCACTATTCATTCAGCAAGATCGATCTGTCATGGCTAAGTTAGCTTGCTGCAGTCGGCCCGCTGGTGGGTGACCATCCATTTCATACCAAGACCCATCCATGTCTCAGAAAGCATGTAAAGTCGTTGTTCCCGGCGTAGATCTTTGACAGATGCTATGGGTAGTTAGAAGTCAGAAACTCCAGCTGACGCCCAGTCTTACCAAGGGGTATTACCCCAATATCAGGGTAAGATAGGCAGTCGCGTAATGTAAAACACTGGTATTTAGCTGCAGCCGGTTAGACTGAAACCCGACCCCAATATAGTTGGGTCAGTTGAGACAGGTCATCTCTTAGCTGCCGCGGTTATTTTAAATTTATTTTGACCACTTCACTAGACCTCTTTTAACGTGCACAACTTGATACATTGTTCTCACATTGTACCCCTAGATTCAACATGAATTTACATGAATGATGTAACCTAAATTTGTAATATTCTATTGATTTTAAAAGAGTGTTCATGGAGTTTCTTGCTCGTTCGTCTCCATAGAAATCTATACTGTTTGGAACGAGCAACTAGCTGCAACTTTTTGACTGACTGACTTCTTGACAATTCAAAAGTAAATGGTTTATTTTAAATAAATGATTTGGATTTGAGTTTGAGTTTGAGTTTGATAGGGTAGGCAGACGATGAATAGTATCTCAATCTTAATTTATAACTAGCAAAACATACAAATTAGGTAGGTACATCACCAATTAACCTTTTGAATAGGTAAATACTCGACTAGGTTAAGTTTTAATGAGACAAAAAGTGGTGGCCTGAAACGACACTAAGATAAACATACAAGATATCGTAATTAGGGAACGAGATAAATTTGTTGAATGGAATAAAATCATGGTACTAATTGACATTCAAAACCTGAGTGTATTGTATGTTGTTCATCATCCATACAATGTATATTACTACTACATATCCGTAGGTACGACTATTATACACACACTTGTGCAGTGTGCACTATAATGCAGGCACTTTACATGGCGTATTTGTGCAAATATTTGCCTTATTTGGATAATACAAAATGTACCCTATTTGTGTTTACATAAAGTCGATTTTTTATTATTCAAGTAAGGCAAATATTTGCGCAAATACGCCATGTGAAGTGCCGTCATAATATATCCCCCGCGTACATGGCTAGGCTCTATTGAGATATTGGCCGCCGTGACCAAAATTCGGTCAAAAACTTAAAACAACAAACAAGTACAGCAATTTGCAACTCTATTTGCGATCTGTTTTAGTTCATTATCAATCAATTCATGATTTACCGAGTATTTCTCTGCTTTGTTTGCAAAGTCCTCAGTCGTCTTTCTAAATAAAAATAAAAGATTTCATGGATTTGTTGATTAGGTACGACTTATAAATAGTTAAGTCAGTCCAAATAATCACAAAATCTCCCACCGTCCGTCTTCCAGTCCTTAAACATTTATAACACCATAATGTCATAAATTGAGAAAAAAAACCTTGCAAATAACATCTTACGGAGCGTTCGCGAGGAAATTATGAAACAATAAACTCGGACGTTGAATAACTCACGCCAGATTTTTATAACAAAAGACATAAATTACAACCTTATTCCTTTGTCGCAAGGTACCTTTTCCAACGTCAAAATAGTTGTATAATTTTTCAGACAAAAGTGGGAAAGGCGGACGACAAATTATTCTTCAGTGCCGTTTTATAAAAGCCCGAGGCCTGCGTCTTGAACAAGGGTTAATTCGACTGGGCGATTAAAAATTAACCCGTTGTTCGCCGAGAGAATATTTAAAGCGAAATCTTTATAATTGAACTAGTGGGTATAACCAGGTTTATGATGCTTTTAGAAGAGCTAAAAGCGTTGAAGGGAAATATAGTGAAACCACAGCCCTTTCAGTCTACGCTAATTTCGATTTGGCTCGTGACTATAATGAGCTGTAAAACCTTCCTACACTTTCTTGTAATTAAGTGGAAATTGTAGATGTCTTTAAGAAATAGATATCTACCATTTAAATCTCGAAACCTGCAAAGACTGACCCATTTTAATGTCAATTTACGAATTTGAGAAAAGAGACATTTTGAGATAATATTTAAACAGGGCGACAAGCTTGTTTAAATTATTATTATCGTGACTGTTTTGATGGCAAGTGAACGAGTGTCAATGTAATGGTATCTTTAAACGTAGATAAACGTAGACAAAAAGCTGCCAGTTCATTGTTTTGTACTCCCTACTAAAGGTACCGTAGAAACTCTGACTGGTTTAGTCATATTCAACCTTATTGGATTAGTTTGTTCATAAAACACAATATCTAAACGTCTTTAGAAGACCTGGCTTAGGGCGCCTTCAAATAAAGTCGCGCGACTGCAGCGTGACTGATAGCGTCGTAGTCGCGCTGCAGTCGCGCGACTATATTTACATGGATTTACAAAGCAGCGCTGCTATCGCGCTGCTGTCGCGCTACTGGCGCGCGACTAATTTGAAGGCGCCCTAATGGTATCATCTATAAAATTACTTGGAATATGGGAGAAATTTTAACGCGCATTAATTTGTTTTGCTAGAACAAAAGTATGTAATCTAAAAATGAACTAAGTATGTCTAACGATAGATACCTGTTTCAAAAATCTAAAAATTCTTAAATACACTGAAATCTTACAAAACATCCTCGTCTGTGTCTTTTATTTTAGTCAAAAAGTATTAAAAATAGGCTGCGTTATAAAAAGAACTGTCATGTTTTATGAAGTAAGGTCTCGAAAAAAAAGGGAAGATTACAAACTCTTGAAGCCGTAAACTTGAAAATGATTTTACCATTAACGGGTCTTTGTGGACTTATAAAAGCCCTAAATGCCCTGATTTACCCAAAGTAGCTCTTTGTGAAAGAGCTTGTCTAGGGAAGCACTACGAGTACTACGACCACAAGATTTCTGCCACAAAGTAGCCTTGCTGTGTTCCAATTTGAAGGGTGTCGGTGTAATTACAGACACAAAAGATATTTCAACTTTGTTTCTTCGACGGCAACGGATCGCCAAGGCCTCTGGTATTGCATATGTCTATAAGCCAGGGTTTCATAAAGTGGGGTCCACGGTTTTTTGTTTTGTTGTGTTTTTTTCTTTTTTCACGTAAGTAAAAATGAGGACGATACAGTGCGTCGAAAACTCGTGTGACATCACTATGTCAGTACACTTTTACTGGCGAAGTGACGTCACAAACCCCCACTCATGATCTTTGATGCGTTTTATGTTTGTCAGTTTTTATTGGTTTGATAAAACAAAAAATACGTATTCAAAATTTTTCGATAATCTAACTGACGGACTAATAAGATTTTTATGGTTAAGTACCCTATTGTGAAAGTGGTCTGTAACTACAAAAAGTTTATGAAACCGAGCAGGGTTTCATAAACTTTTTGTAAGTGGTCACCACTGCCTATAGCAATAGGCAGTGGTGACCACTTAACATTAGGTGTACAATACAATGTCATAAAAAAAAAACAACATGAGGTCCTTTCCTCCTGTGAGGATCCGCCCATCCTTTTCAGGATGTATAAATTTTGCGCACGCGGCTTTTGCCTTCGACTTCGTCCGCATGAATGTCGGTTATCACGGATGCAGACGAAATCGCGGAATGAAAACTAGCTTATATCTTTCCCCAAGATTGAAGGTATTTTCATACCAAATTTCATTAAAATCGGTTCAGCCGATTCATCGTGAAAGTGTAACAAACAAAGTTACTTTCGGATTTATAATATTAGTATGGAAGTATGGATTTGATGGCCACGCTTGCCCATTACGATTTGAGTGTTGGTGTTCTCAGACGTTTACATTGTAACTACGCATGTGCTTTGTCATTATTCGGTGACTTTAACCTGAATTCCTAAATAAAAGCATTTCATTTGAGTGTTATCTCAATATGTCCAGTTTTATTATGTCTTTTGATCTTTTGACTTAAGACGATAATAAAAGTCATACATATAAAAATCCTCTCACAAGATTTTAAAATTTTTATACTTTTAAATTATTTGACGGAAAACATTTGGAAAGTTGTTGGTGATAGACAAGGTAGATGGGAAAAGACATCGCGGACGGTCGTCTACTTGCTGATCAGACCAAGTAACCGCCCTCACTGGACTCTCTGTTACGACCGCCCTGAGAGAAGCAGAGAACCGAACGAAGTGGCACATCGTCGTAATTATATTGTAAAGCCATGAAAGCCTTTCACGGTAATGACGAAAGCGACTAAAGAAGAAGATCCTGTCTACACAATCTTCTTCTGTTCATTTCTATCCAAATACTAAACCCAAGTCAAAGTCAAAAAGTCAAATCATTTATTTAAATTAGACCATTAAAAAGGCACTTTTGAACGTCATTATAAAAAAATATAAACTTGATTCTAGTTGGTTCTAGTCTAGTTGTTGTTGTTGTTAAATGTCGGTCATCAGCCTTAAAAAAATCTCCTTGTCTTCGAACCTCCTTCGAAGTCCTGGCTACAAAAATATTCGAATATTTTCGTGTCGGCCAACTCCACGTTTGCCCCCAATTTGGCCCATTACTATTAATTGCAATATACACAATGCAATCAAAAAATACTTTTTGACCAAAATAATGACGATAAACATACCGAAAGATATTATGACCGAAGTATGGTGATATACTTTCGTATGAAGTGTGCTGTCCATTAACCTTCAATTTTGGGACCGATAACTTTACCCAAGATTACTCTAAAAAAATATGAATAGCCTGTTATTTTCACTACCATTGAACAACGTGATACCTAGAATGATATTTCCATCTCCAAATGGGACCACTCCCAGGAAAATAATATGAAATATTATTTCGGTCCCATTTCACGTAACTGACTAACTGTTGAATGCGGACGAACGGCCACTTTAGTAACGTTATGACGTTTAATTTTATGCGAATATTATCCTATGCCTTAAAGTTACATTGATATTATGAATAACTGAAAATAGAGTTTTGGGTTCTGGCTAAATATTAATGAATATTATAATAAGTTTTAATTCATCCTTCCGGAATACTAACTGTAGACTTATTTCATTTAAATATTTAATTCATTTTTGTCATTGTGGAAGTAGTAACTCTGAGTACCTGGGCCTCAAGTCTGCTATTACAATAGTGTCAGAATGGTTTATCATTGATTTCATAATTGTTGATTGTGACAAGTTTGGTAATCTACTAATATAATGGCGTCATTATGACTTTCCATTGGTCAACACCTGACACGCCATTGAAAAAAATGATATAGAATGGTAATCTCGTACAAAATGACAACTGAATGACTGATTTAGGCGGTAATCTGCTAAAATTTTGACACTTCCTTTGATGAGTGACCTACCATTAGAACGTCATTGTGCAGTCATTGCTTTTAATTCGACAGACCAATGATCGACCATTATGAATTTAGCAGATTACGAACTTTTAGCAAAATGACAATGGGATCGCGTTGGAATGACGAAAGTATTAAAATAGCAGACTTGGCCCCCTGATCATGGGTCGCTCATAATAGAACATCCTCAAAATTACTTTTTATTTTGTTGCCGAATCAACATTTTATCTATTGAATGAAAGAAACCACAGACAAAATTTAAAACAGTGCCTGGAGGAACTTAGAGGAGGCCTTTTCCCAACTCTAGGACCGGTCCCACTGCTGAGAAAAGACCCGGTTGGTTAGAGAAAAACAAAAATGTTCCTACCGCGGTTCGAAGATTTGAAATTTTTTGACCCAAACTTTTATCTTTTATTCTTCTTTTTTTATATATAAAAATATCCTTGAATTTTCAACATTTTCATCATTAATAATCTTATTCTGTATTTAGATCTCCCTTTGTGTTTGAAAAACGAATTAATTTAAAAACAATATTATGAAATAGTTAATTAAAAGTATAAAATCATTCACTCCACAACAGACCGGTTATTTCAACAGAACTTCAAAAAGAGAACAATAAAAATGGAAACTGTTCTTTAAAGGGCAGAGAAGCTATAAAAATACTCTAGTGATTGCGGTTGAATTTTCAAACTAAAGGGTACGCTATATATAGAATGTATTATTAAAAAGTAAAAAGTGAAAAGACACAAAGCTCATTGGTACTTTTTGTTTGATAAAGTATTATCTTTATCAAGATGAACTTAAAATATGGTGAGAAAATCTAGTTGATGCCAAAATTAGATAGATGATGTACCTAAATGTTGTATTCAATCTTTTAAAATTTATTGGCAGTACTAAATAGGTCAGTATGTTTGCTAAACAAATCAGTCAATAGATAATATTTTAAGAAATATAAAGACCCACCCATCCAATCCCATATGTAAAGACCCATCGAAAATTCAGGTCTAAGTCAAATCATTTATTCGATTAGGTAGATCATTTTTAGGCTTCTGTACCTCAAAAGGAAAAAACGGAACCCTTATAGGATCACATTGTTGTCTGTCTGTCTGTCTGTCTGTCTGTCTGCTTGTCTGTCTGTCTGTCAAGACCCTTTATCTAGGTAACGCGTGGAGGTATCGAGTTGAAAATAAAACAATTAATTGTTTTATTTTCAACTCGATACCTCCACGCGTTACCCTCTTGAAGCTGTGAAAAAATCAAACTTAGTTAACGTGAAAAAAAGATACGACCGTATATTCCGCAAAAAAACGTATGTTTCGACACTCTCAAGAGAATCAAAATTAATAGGGTACTTCCCATTGACCTCGAACTATGACATTTGGCAAGTAATATCGTCTTACAGGTACTACAAACAAGTACAGGAAAAAGTCTGAAAACTATACATTTGTAATTAAATCACAAAAAAATATAGCCTTTATTTATGATACGTAATCAATCATCGAGGTATGCTCGGTCGTAATTGAATAGGTGACCAAATCACGGTATTTGAATGGAATCCTCGGTGGGCGAATCCGACTCGCACTTCTCTGGTTTTTTTTAGAAATAAATCCCCTTTCCAAAAAATAGTTTCCTATGAAGAAGAATGGGCATGAAACTCCATACAACAATTCTTTAAAAAAATATTATACAATATTTTGTATAGTAGCGATTCATCATTGAAGTTATACCTGATATAATATGTATAAAGGTTATCATAAATCATAAAGCTGCCTATTCAGATTGCACCTCTACATTTTTAAAATCAGAACATCTGTAGAACTCGTTCTTATTTCTTTATTTAAAAATATCCTTGAATTTTCGGCATTGATAGTATACATCAGCTCTACTTATTCTGTAGTTATTTTGATTCCGAATAGGCAGCTCCCCTCTCCGTATTTTTTTTGGTGCCACACGTGTCCTTATAATGCCTGGTAGGTACAGCGGGGAACGCAATAAACCCAGAATAATATGGATACATTAAAAGAGCTACACAGCTGATGGTCAAAGCAAATTCCCGAATTTATTTTATTGTACTGCTTGGTATAATAATGGTGGTTTGAAAAAAGGAACAACTGGTATTACCAGTAAACCTTACCTGGTACAATAAGGCAAAATATAAAACGTTTTGACACAATAATACTATTCCAATAATTTGCAATGCTATTGAATGGAGTTTATCAGAATATTCTTGTTAATACAAGAATCAACTACAAAAAGGCTAATTCATAACCTTAGAGCATTTTAAAGCAATCTATCAAAGGAGTGTTTGATTTCATCACCCAGCATTGCAATTCTCTAAGGAACCACTCGCGAATTCGAATAATAACTAATTTCGGATTTCACTTACCTGAAGTGAAAAGTAGGTATTTGGTATTCGCTAAAATAGTTCCGTAAAAATTGTTCGCTTCACCTGTGTCCTCACTTAGTGGCGGTAGCGTAGTTTTCATCGACTTACAGAATACTTAATACAGTTTTCACTGTGGAATCAGAAGTGAGCACAGAAGTGTGATTTTGCAGAGTAGCGGCTCACACACAGCAAAAAAAATAGCCATTCAAATTAGAGCTTTATAATGCGTAAGTTAAAATCCATACTAATATTATAAATGTGAAAGTAACTCTGTCTGTTACGCTTTCACGATTAAACGGCTGAACCGATTTTGATGAAATTTGGTTTGAATATAGCTAAACACCCGAGGAAGGACATAGGCTACTTTATAATCCATGACTTTGTCTGCATCCGCGATAACCGACATTCACGCGGACGAAGTCGCGGGCAAAAGCTAGTAACTTTTATAATGACAAGATAGAAAAGCAGGCGTTGGGCACGGTGGTTGGATTTTTTGAGGCGAGAGGCCGGACCTTTGCTATGTCACTGTTGAACTGCTGCTGTTATTATGACCATAACGTCATGAGCAGTTACTGTTTCAAAAAGCTGTTGCTGTATTAAGTGGTCTGGCATTTATACTGCTGGGCCTGTTTGGTGCAGCCGTGGGGCACACAAATAATGCTTTTTATTTATTTCTGTTTTATAGTGAATAACCTTTCCATTATTGTGGGAGTGTAGGCTCAGAGTAAAACAAGTAAACTAAATAGAATTCCTTTAATAAAATACTGAAACACATCTTCGTCGTCTTGTCTTCTTACGCCATCTTTTTTTTTTTTTTTTTTCTTTTTTTTTTCGGATTGGCATCTCGCAGGTCAACCTAGGAGGTTGTCGGCTGCTTAACCGGACTTTCCTGTGGTGCCTTAAAAAATATTATTTTTAGGGCCTCCGGCCAGGGCAAAATAGCTTACAAACTAAGCGACTACACGCTAAGGGCACCCCCTGTGGGGTACGAGCCTCGGCTTAGGGCGTCGCTGGGAGAGGACAGCAAAGGGACAGGCTGGATCGGATTTCCATTATTTAGGGACGAATTTAAAACTACAGGCTCAGCGGCGCGGGCTGGCACGAGCAAGGGTCGGGGAGGGGAAACGCCATCTTTCTTCCGTCGTTCCTCTTATAAATCTGACACTCACTCACCCGTCCTGTTCTCTCACTCATACTTGCTCGTTCACACAGTGTTGTCACCGCATCATCTTACAATCTTACGTTATTATTTTTGTGTGCAAATGGTCTGTGTCAATAAACATTTTTTCTTTCTTTCTCTCAAATCTCTTAATGTGATAGAAGAAGGCCCATTTATCGTAGACAAATAACCACTTTTGATCAGACAAACAACCAATAATTATTCTAATTTTAAATAAATATTGAAGCGGTCTAGAATATTTCCCGTATTAAATGCTAAGTAGATAGCAGTAGACGCGGTGTTTCAACGTGATTGCATAATGTTCGCGATCAATAATACATGATGCTCTAGAAATGTTTATTTCATGTTGGATTTGTTTCTGATGACCTTTTATAAAGTCGTTTACAAGTTTATTTCAAGTAAGTTACTTCGTGAACGTAACAACATTGTTATCAAAATAACAAAAGCGAAAAGTTTCTCAAAATTAGGATGTTCAATTAGAAATCCTGAACTTATAATTAATAGTTTTTGCCGGCGACATCGTCCGCGTGACTGTCAGTGATCGCGGATGCAGACGAAATCGTCGGTTAAAAAGTGACCTATCGACGCCTTAGAGTGAAAACCTCGTAAGTGTAAAAGAGGTAACTTTTCTGGAGGAAGAAAAACTGCGTACTGTAAAATTTTTGTACGGCATCTTTTATGTTTTATTATTAATTAATATCGAGATTCAACCCGCTTTTATATCCAGAATGGTTCGATCAATTTTCGAATGAACGACACGTTCGTTGCAAGGTATTCACGCCAAACTGACAGATGCGAGTATTTACGAGGTTCTCATTTACTGTCATAGATGGCGCTATGAGTATCGAATGAACAAATGAGTCAGATCAGGATGTGCGTAGCGAGGTTTTCTTCCTAGAAACGCAATAAAATAAATTTGAGCAAAAATGCATTCCCGAGGTTTTCACTCTAAGGCGACGCTGTCTTTTCTTAAGGTAGGGCTCAAAATCGGTTCAGCCGTTTCATCGTGAAAATCTAACAGACAGACAAATAGATAGAGTTCCTTTCGCATTTATAATAAAAAAAAATATTGATTAAATAAATATCGTATACAAAAAAGTGTACATTAGTCAATAGTAGGAATATTTTCCATACAAAGATGTTACCTAAAAATAAAATAAAACTAAAATAGTTATATGCTGATAATATGATGAATCGGAATTACAATGTTAGGTAGCGACCCGCCCGAACTAGGTTTATACAAACCTGTGTTTCAGGCCATCACTTTTCGTTTAAAATATATTGGTTCATTAATATAAAGTTACAAATAAATTATCAACATGCCAAAACTTCTGTATTTAATTATAGAGGTATTGCTAAATAAATTGATGAGAGAGATGAGATTTATAATGTTAGTATGGGTGAGATATGTCTGATATTACCAATTCTTCTCGAGCAAGCGTGCTGATCAATGCTCGCTGTATTTGAAACAGCCTCTGACCTGCAGTCTACTATTATTATTATTAATGCCTTTTTGATACGTAGATTATACTCCTATTAATACTTAATTAACGTTCGCGTTATTTGATTTTGCAAAATAAAATTAACAAGCTATTATGAACATAAAATAATTGTACTTAAACCCTCCTTTCAGTATCGCTAAACTGTTAAGTAATCCTCTTCGCGAATTTATTAAAATACCCATTAAAAACGTGAACTGAATATATTTTAAGCTTCCAAATGAACAAAGCTGGGTTTATAGCCAAATATAATCTTTGGTAAAAATGTATAGAAGAATAATAAAAGTCCCAAAAGTGATCACATTTCATACGCGGTCTCTCTATGGAGGCCGGTCAATCAATTTTACTATTGTCAGTCAATAAAAGGCACTGTAACGAATTCGGATGTTCCAAGTCATAAGTAACTGCGATAGAAGTCACTCGAATGTAATTATTTTACCACCCACGACTTTCTTTGGTGGACTCTCGTCTTGTTTACCTGCATATAACAATAATTTTTCAAAAATGAAAAACGGTAACCTTGTAAGGGGTGTTTCTTAATATCTCTGCAGTGTGAGAATTTGAATTTTGGCATAATCTTACACGCGCAGGTAAAGTTACCTGTTGTTTTGATGTACAGTCAGCAAAAGAGATAGGTATGCAGGTCATCAGAAATGGTTGAAGATTACTTAGAAACCAGTGGCTGTTTTCTAACGAAATTTAATTAAAATGTTTATTTTTTATTAATTTTATTTTATTCAAAAACATCCATCCGTTTCTAAGTAAACTTTAACTATATCTGACGACCCTGCATACCAATCTCTTTTGCTGAGTGTACATAAAACCGATGGTGTCGGCCATCATTGGTAGATATTTGACCGTTGATAACAACTGTCAAATATCTAGATCCAAGGGGTATTACCCTGTTAGGAAAAGGCTATAAAATAGACTATGTCCTTTTGTTATTGTTACGCTATTTCCTGTTTTGTTATGTCCTTTATTTGTTAGTAAGTTATTGCTTACCTACCAATTCCCTCCTTAATCCTTTAGTTCAGTATTTGACGTCACTTTGAACTTACCTGAAAAAAAGAAAAGAATCTATGAAATACAGTTACAATATCAAGTTCTCAATATTTCTTGTAAGTTAACAAAATTGATTAAGTACTATAAAGTTGAATATTTACTTAAGTTCCCCTTTATAAATAAAACAATTTTTTTTTTTATTTACTATAAGGCGTGCGTTTGACCGCAATTCACCTGATCTTAAGTGATGATGCGGCCTAAGTTGGAACACACTTGCCTAGGATGAACCGGTTCACTCGTGCCATGAAGATACCCAGATTATACTTATCAGGGAACAGAGAGGCGGGCAGCAAATTCCACAGTCTGGCAGTTCGCACAATAAATGTGGCATCAAAGCGCTTGGTTCGAGACCGTGGAACTTCAACCGTATAGCGGTGACGCTTCGCCGTATCGCTGCTCGTCCGGTGATGGAAAAGCACACTCTCCGAATTATACAATTATACGTGAATACGATGTACCTTGCATAAAAACACTATTTTAAAGAGTGTACAAAGTATCACAGATTACGAAATGACAGCTAAGTTATGTACATAAATACATACAATTCTAAATCCCCTGGCTAAAACCTAACCCCCACCCCCCGCTTTATCCTGAATTATTTTTATTTTATTCATGCGTACGAATTTACAGGCAAAATCTAGTATTAGATAAGTATAATTATCATTAATTGGACAGGAAACCTGTTAAAACACAAGAGTATTAATTTCCTCTCAAAACAATAGTCCCACTTATTCCATCTAGATAACGAAGAGGTATAATCCGCTACCTTTTATGCCTTAATCCACCGCCCAAAACCAACCACGACCATTCACATACGACTGTTCACCAATTTATATTCCTTTGTTGACTTCTATATACTTTTATTATCAACGTGGTGTACAAATGTACCAGTTTCAGTGGGAATGGTCTACAGTTTATGTCCATTGTGTAAACGCTATGGCTTGGAAAGTGCATGATGTTGTTTTGAAGAAAGCTATGGGTTGTGTCTGCTTTGTATTAGAGTTTTAAATTACCTAGCAATCGTGTTAAATAATGTTCTTGATAAATTGTTGTTTATTATATTATCTGAAAGTAACTGTACTTATTAAATCGCAGATGTCAATATAAAGACCTCATAAAATGATAATACAAGTCCATTATCGTCCCAGCGCGTGGCAAAGGACTTCTCTTGTACAAAGTACGAGCAATAATCACCATGCTTGCTCGCAGATTGGCGATTTCATGATGTCCAGATATCCTCACGATGTTTCCCTTCACTGATGTCAGTGGTGTATAAGATAAACCCAAAAAGTAGTAACAGATGAATTGAAAAGCCATTACCGAGTTACTAGCAAAAAAGGGTTTAAAAAGTTTTTCTCTCTTTTTTACAATTAAAAACAAAACGATAGCCAATCCATTAATGACTCTCGTTTGTTCACTGCCGATTTCACTTTTTACCTTGCCTAGTATGCATCATCTGATTTTTCAATCAGAATCGAACGGTAGATAAAAATAGAACAAAAATAAATCGGAAAACTGCATAACACAGCACACACACACAGCTACACACAGTTTCACTATGTATCTAATTTAAATACACCATTTTAGTTATATACAAATCTTAAAAATCTAGTAATATTATGTACAATTCCAAGAAAAAGACAGGGGAGCTCAAAGGGCATCAAAAAACTCGTCCACATCGCTGTCAACGGGACACGTGCCCACAGTCTGGCAGCATTGCCACGTTGTATGGCAATGCTGATTCTTTGACCCAAGAATAGACCAGCCTTCGGGTCACGTGAAGAGTCGACCAGCCGCTTGGCGATGTCACGAAAAACAATATGGGCACTCGGACCCCATGGCCCTAGAGTTTCTACCCCAAACGGCTCAAATATTATGTAGCTTCCAAGAAGGCTATTACTATGTATCAGGGTAAAGTACCAGGTTCCCAGAATCTCGTTTGTTTTTCCTGTAACACTGCAGTGTCAAAAAGAACCATTGAGTTCAGTGTCGAGTTGAGCCTTTTAATCAACTAGCCATGTCTGCACATTCAGACGTGTGCTGGCAATTTCGTTTTTTTTTTAAATGCGCTATTTAGAAAGTATTCTAGTTTTAGTTTCGATAAAAGTCTTCTTGAAATCGATCACAATGTTTTGTTTTTATAAGTACAATCCACATATTAAGGCCTACTGATTTTTATTTTGATAAGTTAAATTATGCACGGAAGTCGCCAATTTCTTCATTTATTTATACTTCATGCACAAAGGTACAAAGGTGGCCTTAACGCCTCAGGCATTCTCTACCAGTCGACCAAGGGTTGTGAAGAGATAAAATGGCAGGAGCATAACAAAGAAGTAATAATTAAATAGGGTTGGGGTTCTGTTCCTCAAAAGGAAAAGATGGGACCCTTATAAGATATTTTTTGTCCGTCTGGCAAAGGGATTATCCATCTTCCCTAATGTTTTATGTAAAATTGAGACAGCTTAATACTGTCAGCGCCCATCTTACTTTAGAAAGAAGAAGATAGGAGTGGGGGTCAGTTAATGCAGGACACTGACTGTATTATGATAAGTACATACCTTGAACTTAGTTAACGCGTCTTTCTTTTCTATGTAGTCAGAAGGCCAAATTTCGTAATTAAAGAAGTTTAAAATGACAATGCCAGATCCTGCCCCACCCATGTACAGAAAAAGTAAATTAATGAAAATAATTGTAATGAATATAGAACCTTTCTGTATTAAATAGTTTTTCTTTAGAACTTGCGGATTACGAAATACCTACCCACAAAATATAAACTCATTTTACCTAAAATACAAATTAACCTAGAATCAATGTCATTATTGTTTTTAGATTTAAAGGGAAACCGCTAGTTCTACAGTCACTAAGACTAATGTTTAGTTATCAGCAATAAATAAACAGTAAGATGCTACATATTGCACATGACTTTTATTGAGTGGGGCAAAGTTCTATTGAGTTTCTGGCAATAATAATCAATGATAAAAAAATTGGTACAAATTTTGACATGCCCCGGTTACTAGATTTGCCCTTCGATAATGTCCGCGTTCCACTTGTCAGATCCTTAAGTAAGGTTTGAAACCTTAACTTAATCAAATCTACAAAACAAATGAGCATCAATTCCGCAAGGTCCCACATTATCAGGCGCACAGCGACATCGAATGGCCAATTTGGCCAGGCTCTTAGTTCAACGAAGCGTGTTCGTACATTTTGATCTATTTGCACGACACGCCCTAACTATTGGCCTGAGCCCTGTTCATGAATATTGCCCGAGTTAATGAGGCTGACAGGCAATGTTCAATGATTTATCTCTAGGAAAAACTTAAGCACGAAAGGTCATTTTCTTAGGACGGTCAAAATTGCGTGAGTGACCCTAACGATGTGTTTAGATTACTTTCTTAGAGATAGGAGACTTTTCCGCTGTGGTTACTAAATATTCGGGGGTATTGAGGTTTCTGCTGTCGGTGGCATGACAATGTTTAGTCGTAAAATGTTTAGCTCGGGAAAGAAGCTTATAGACATAATATATTGCCGATACTGATGCAATATTGGGATATTAGTAGGCTACTTTAAAGCTTAGATTAGGAAGCTAAGCTTCAGAGTAGCTTATTTTTATCTATTTAATAACATCATTATTCGAAACTGCTTATTATAGCCGATGTAATATATTACTACACTCAAAAAGTAACCACTCATACCATATTCATTGCTATGTTAGGTAAGTTGACTGTAAAGTATAGGTATGGACCAATGTCACCTGGTCAACATTTTTGTAAGATTTAGCCCATCACTCAGACATATTCCAGAAGGAATTCAGAATTAAAAGATAAAGCGATTGTTTCTTTTTTGCACGTCATCCAAAATTCAGTAAATTTTCTTTCCAAAAACCCTGCTTTACAAGCCAGCCTGTTACAAGATATTTTTTTTTTATTAGTTTGACCGCAATTCTCCTGATCTTAAGTGATGATGCGGCTTAGGTTGGAACACACTTGCCTAGGATGAACCGGTTCACTCGTGCCTTGAAGATACCCAGATTGTACCTTTTTCCGTGTTTTGTACTGGAGTTTTTGAATCTGGCCCGAAGGAATACATATTCAGCCTAGCGGGGAACTAAAATTAAAAATGTATTGTGAAGTCAGTCTGCGTCACGTACTATGACCACATAACAGTACAATGCTGCAATTTCCCGCTTGTAAAAAGTACCCAATAATAATTTCCAAATGTAACCCTACAAATTCGTACTCGATAAGGAAACTCATTAAGATGCGTGCCATGTTCAAGTACCCTCGTCTGTTACATGCCCAATAAGGCTGTTTGCTATCGAACCATTACTTTATTAGACGGTAGTACAATTTCTTTTTAGGGTTCTTTACCCAAAGGGTAAAAACGGGACCCTATTACTAATTGTCTAAACACACTATGCCGAAGTTACGCGACCGAAGTTCGGCGGCTGATTTTACGTTCTGACGTATTCGGCTGATATAACACACCATAAGTGCCGAACTTACGCGGCAGAAATTCAGTTCGGCAACTTCGTGTGTGTGTACCTATGTTTTAATGACACAACAATTCACGTGCGTCATGCGCTGGCAGAAGCGAAATGGATACTACGGGCGGACACCCGGGGCGCAGGCGGCTCCCAGTAGTAGTAGTACTGTACGCTATGATGCGACGTAATTTCGGCATAGTGTATCGTCAGTAATTCAATTAGCATTGCAGGCGTAATTGTGCTGAACTTCGGTCGCGTAACTTCGGGATAGTGTGTTTAGACACTAAGACTTCACTGTCCGTCTGTCTGGCTGTCTGTCACCTGGCTGTATCTCATGAACCATGATAGCTAGACAGTTGAAATTTTACGATGATGTATTTTTATTGACGCTGTAACAACAAATACGAAAAACAGAATACAATAAATATTTAAGGGGGTTTCCCATACAACAAATGTGTTTTTTTGCCGTTTTTTGCTCGATGTCTAAATGTTGTATAGATGGTGGAATGGTACGGAACCCTTCGCGCGGGAGTCCAACCTGCACTAGGCCAGTTTTTTTCAATTTCATCGTATGGAGGTTTATTGAACTCGTTGGTGGGGTAAGTAGTTTTTATCTGACTCTCTATGATATCTATTAAAGTGTGCATAAGTACTATACACGGAACAGCTTCTTCATCATTATCATCATCAAATTCCTGCCCTTGTCCCATGTTACTTGGGATCGGCGCAACACGTTTTCTTCTTCCATTCCGTTCTGTTAATCATCATGCTATCACTAACTCCATTTTCTTTCATATCATTCACACAATTCATCCATCTTTTTTCATCCATCTTTTCTTTGGCTTCTTTTATCTCTCCATTCATCCGCATTGTATATTCATAACTCTATTATAATTAGTAAATTGAGTTTAATTCCTTCTCTTCACATGCCCTTACCAAGACCAACGACTCCCTTCCAACTTTTCTGACACTGCCGCCAATTTCAAACTTCCTCTAATATACTTATTTCTCATGCAATTCATAACTTAGTAATTCATAACTTAGGAACCCTAAGTTAAGAATTAAATAATTCATTGTGAAAATACGGGCTGAGACCTGGAGTTGCCGATACTTATACCCCGTTATACAATACAATACATTATATAAGTTTCAAAACGTAATGAACAACTTTATTTTGTTTCAAATTCATTAACCTTTAGCTACTGACGTAATGAATGACGTAAGTAAAAACATGGGGACTGAGAGGCCCGTACTTTATTTTTTTAACAAATCAAGAGACTTTATGGTATAGATGTTACTGTAAAAGTCCGGACTACGGTAACCTCTTAAGATTTTCCAGTAAAATCTAAAATTTACCTACTCTTGATGGTAAAAGTCCAAACCGTTCTGTGATCATCGTTTATTTCGAACTTTTACCATCATTCACTTGGTAAATCTTAGGATTCGCCTAAAAGACACGGTAAATGTTGAAATAAACATTTCGAAAAACGGAGCTTTGGTCAGATTTTGCTTTCGACAGAAAAATAACAAAATGATAAAGAGTTGAAAACAAAAAAAAATTAAAAAAAGTAGTAGAAAGCTGTTTTAAGGTGAAAATAACAATTTACGACTGTCTGCAACTGTAACGAAAATTGGCACAAAAATGGTCGACGCCAGGTCAACAGACCACGGGTCTTATTTCTGTGATTCGCTTTATCGACTGTTAAAAATAGTGAATGTAACGTTGTATTGAATAAGGATATACTTGAATTCGTCGAAAATACTGTTTTCATAGGGATTACGCTTGACTCAAAGCTGCAATGCGGTCCTCACTTAACGTCTCTTGCAGGACGGTTGAGTTCGGGCGCATACGCTGTCAGAAAAATCCGGCATTTGACAGACGTGGATACCGCTAGACTATTATATTTTAGTTATTTTCATGGCATCATGTCCTACGGTACGGTACGACTTTAGGGGCGGGCTGCAGATATTGATTCTATTTTTATACTGCAAAAGCGGGCTGTCAGAGCCATCTATAATCTCAGCAGACGCGAGTCTCTAAGAGAATTGTTTAAACAAATTAACATCATGACGGTACCTTGTCAATACATAAATATGAAAACATTGTGCATGTTCGAAAAAATCTTCAACTTTTTAATAAAATAAGTGACAGACATAATGTTTATACTAGAAATAGGAACAAATTAGATCAGCCAAGTTTCAGATTGTCAAAAGTACATACTTCTTTTACACAGTACCCCATTACTGTGTAAAATGTTATAATAAAATACCACTTGATATTTTACAATTGAATGAAAAACAATTTAAAACATGCATTAAACGCACACTATGTAGACAAGCATATTATAAGTTAGAAGATTATTTAAATTATATAATTAATTTATTATTATTATTATTATTATATATATATTATTATATAAGTCAGTGGCAATACAAAACAACAAACAGAACAAAGCTACTGAATTTCGAAACTAAAGTCAATGTGTGTTCTGTGCTAAAGTTATTTTTCACTTTTTGAAGGCGGTTGTCTTTTTTGTAAAAAGTTTTTTTTCCTTTCTACCTAACACACGTTCGTTTGACAAATAGACACATTAAAACCTTAGTTTTGTATAAATTAGCAGCATTATTTCAATTTTGTGAATGTGAATACCATGGAGCCATTTATTGAGTAAATTATATATACCTATGTGTTTGACATAAATAAACATGGCAGTTGAGAGCATTGTCATGCTCACTCAAGTATCTTGCTGATGGTGGCGCGTGTATTGGATCATTCGGCTCCCTTCAAAATGGTTAAGTTAAATGGTGCTGATCTACGCGTCATGTTTCGTGAACGGGCGCTGTCAGTAGAGATTGGTCAACTCTTAACTGCTATGGCTTTTATTTTCATTCTTTTTTATGTTTTGTATTGCTCTTTACTGCATTGTTTTCACATATAGAAGCAACGAGGATAATGTAACCAATGTTTAGTAAGAACTTGATTTAAAAGAGTGTCCGTGGAGTTCCTTGCTCGTTTTTCTTCATAGAGACCTACCTACGTTTTGGAACGAGCAACTAGCTTCAACTTTCTGACTCACTGACCGACTCCTTGACAATTCAAAAGTGCCTGTTTATGGTTTAATTGAAATAAATGATTTGACTTTGACTTTGTCTGCAGGGTTTAAAGGAACCTAACTAAACCGAACCTCGGGGTGCCCTTGACGTCGTCGTCCGAAACAAATGATGGAGAAGTACTGATTGCTTTATTCTCAAAACCAGCATTTACCAACCGTCACTGGTAAAACCTAGCATGTACTAAATTCTAGTGGTAAAAGCCCGATAAAATCGTTCCCTTTTCATATATTCTTACATTTACCGACTCGTATTGGTAAATCCTAAGATTTGCTGGTAAAACCTAAGATTAACCAATATTCGGGCTTTTACAGTAACATAAATAGTTAATAAATACGTTAAATATGAACTATCTAATTTTAAAAACAAACAGAATTATCTTTTTTTTTTTTCACAATCCATGGTCTCTTATGTGAGTAAACTTGAAGCACCGTAAGGGTGGGGGGAAGGCTTAATTCAAAATTGTTACTTTCTCTAGCCCTAAGCGGTCAACTACTGACGTGGGTCAGCAGTTAAAGGGTAAGCAAGTTTCTCGAAACTTTATACTTAAAGGGTTGTCGTTGTTGTTGTGTTGTGGCTTTATACTTTTAACATTTAAAGTGTCAGTCCTTTAATAAATGACCATCTAACAAAATCGGTTTTTTTATTTGTCTTCTTAAAAACACGTCAGATTTTCCCGAAAATTGACCATTTCATACCAGGTACATGCCTAAACAATACAACCAACTATACAATTAATTTCCTTGTCATACTAATTGCGTCATTTATTTCTTCCCTCTGTGCAAATGAAATCGTGCCCTTTGAAACAGAAAAATAAATACACAATTCTTAGAAGTGTTTTGGGTTAACAAAGCAAGAGAATTAATGTTGTCCTTTTGTAATAATTACAAAAGAAAATAGTAGTATTTACTGGTTTTTAACGGCTTTGCTCTTTTTAATTGGAAGAAACGTTTTTCATTTACTTTAAAACAACCTTCTGTTTATGTTGGGGAGGTTAAAAATAGTTTTTTCTTTTTTTATTAGCCCATGCCGTCTCATTGCTGGTCAAAACCTCCCCAAGTCTATTATGGAACTTGTCGTGCAACGAGTCCAGGGTCATCTAGCCACATCCTTCTGGGCCTCCTTCGGCGACTCCGTTCAGGCACCCATTGTGTGGAGATTTTTGCCCAGCGGTCACTGTGCATACGGGTAACGTGACCCACGTAATTAAAGGACATGTTTCATAATGGGCCCAGTCTATGTACACCACTTCAAAAAAATGAAAAACATCCGTAGAATCCGGAAAAAATACAGATAATTAATTTTAATGTACACTGTTGTGGTAGTAAATTGATAATTTAACATTAATTAACATGGATGTTCAACATCACTCAGATTTAGCTACTCTTTAAAACATAGATCGACCATTGATCATAGAAAGAGAACTCGTCAGCTGTCAGTGTCACAACAGTGTCACTTCAGTCACTTTCGTCTCGTTTTGTTTCTAGTTTCTGGAGTACTTTATTACAACCTCCCTTTCATTCTTTTGAATTTAACACCGTTTCTTTCCCATCTGTTTACCTGGCTATCCACAAATCGACGCAAAAAATCAGAATTATAAATGTCAAACGCCATTAATCAATCAAAATGACAGCTTACCGACATGACTGTTTTTTTGTTGTGTGTTGCAATTTCTTGTGTTTTACCTGCTCACAAAGCTATTTTAAAGTAATTGGACAGTTCAGAACTATTTAAAATATGTTTCTTTATTATTAAGTATGGTGTACAAGGACTGGGCCCAGGCTCCATACATTTTGAAACAACTCCTTTAAACCTCGCAGTCATTTTGCCTATGTCTGTTATGGCTTATGGCCGGGTACGTTCATGTCTTTTTACACACAGAATGCTGCGCTTCATTGCTCTTAGGCAAACTCCAAGGCGGAATTTTGCGACTCAGTGAGGGACCAGGTCTGAGCCATGTTATGTATGTTAGGACGGGCACCGGTACATGTCGAAAAAAATAAATATACAAGATATTTCAGTACTTATACTTCTAATGCAGGAAAACAATTCTTATCTTCTATTAAATTTTATCTATTACTAGCAGACCCGGAAAACGTAGTTTTGCCATACATATTAAAAAAAAAATATCCTACGAACTTTTCTCAGACCTACACCGATTTTTATGTGTGTATGTTTGGCACAAAAAAAAATCATAAAAATCGGTCAAGCCGTTTTGTAGGAGTTCGATAACAAACACTCGACGAGATTTTTATTTATTAGATTTCGATAGGTTTCCAGGACGTCTATTTAACAAAATTAAGTCTTATCTCAATTTCAAACGTTTTATGAATCGAAAAGAATCTTGTTGATAGCTTCCAATAGATTAAAATGAATTAAAAGTCCTTTTGAAGTCTTTAGCATGTCCTGCTTGAATGCCTCTCCAGTCGCACGTTCAATCCACTTTGATGAGCTGCTTTGGCTGCTTCACTGCGTATCGCAAGTTTTATTCCTGCACGGAACAAATATTTGTATGGTCTACAGGTAGTAGTTCCGGGGCAGGTTATTTGAGTTTACATGTTCAAAGTCAAAGTCAAATAATTTATTTCAATTAAACCTTTAAAAGGCACTTTTGAAAGTCAACAAAAATTTATTCTAGTTGCCCTTTCCAAACGGTAGTTTCGTATGGAGAAGAATGGGTCTTACTCAAAGAGAATATAACCAGTCTTTGGTCTTGCTCTAAACTTCTAGTCTTAAAAAAAAATATGTACAATATTTTGCATTTTTAACAGTTTATACTTCGGGTGTAAGTAGGTAACTATACGTGAATACGATGACCTTTGCATAAAAAAAACACTTTATTGAACACACACACTCACACACACACACACACACACACGCACACACGCACACGCACACACACACGCACACACTTTTATGACAGGTAAGTTGTATACATAGATACATAGTGTTCACATATTTAGTATTTACAATTATTGAAAAAGTAGACAACCACTCCTTACATTTCAACAAACTATGAACTAGTGTGTGAACCAGAGCAAGAATCAAATATAATAATAATAATAATATGTGCGGACATTTCACACATGGCCATCTGACCCCAAACTAGGCAGACCCTGTACTATGGGTGTCCGACAGCTGATATACATACACAAATACATTTAAATACATACATATATAGATAAACAACACCCAGACACAAGGCAAACACAAGTGCTCATCACACAAATATTTACCCTGGGCGGGAATCGAACCCGTAACACACTGCGCAGCAGTCAATCGCTCAGCCACTGCGCCAACCGTGTCGTCAAAAATATAATGTACATATTAATCATAAATTAAGTAGTTTTAATTAGCAATCAGTTTAATTTTGTCTAGACTGTAGATTGTCCAATGGAGCCCGGACCAGCATGTTTCCAAGCACTCTTATCATGGATATAATTCTCTAAACTGTAATATGCTTGTTTACATAAGAGTGACTTTTACTAGAGTATGTTTATTTCACTTAGTTGCAATTTATCACTAGGAATTTTGTTATACCACTTAACACAGTTCGTAAGTGAACCCACGACATAGGGTAGTTCCATGTGTGGGACAACGTTCTTTTACGTTTTAAAAAAAAATACACATAAGGTGAAATTGAATTAACTGAAAATCCGAAAATAGATTTAATGATTAACTGAAAACTCTTTTTCATATCTTTTACTATTTGACTAACGCTGAAATAATAAAGAAATAAAGCTGAGAATTCAAACATTAATTTACGCGTAGCTCAAGCTTAAGTTATCAAGAACGATCATCTCTACACCTAGTCCGAGAACATCATACATTGACGATTTGTGGTATGAAAGGTGCCTAATCCTAACCACAAATAGCGGTTCATATTGTCAATCGCTTATTTTCACCCTACCCACAATCGTCAATCCCTTCCTGAATTAAACCCAAGTTGGCAAGTGATCGTGTTTGACAACGATGGAACTTCTAAGTCGTGTCGTACCGTACTCCGTTTGTGCCCAAAGTTAGGCCTATTTACTTATTTACCCAACCGGCTTACTTTGGTAACTCTCAGGAGTATTAATTAATCATTAATTAGTAGCCGACAGCTTAATTGAATACAAATATAATTTGGGATTTAGTGGAAGATAATGTCAATAGCTTAGTTAGGGTTTGAGCAGGAAATATATTCTTTCGGATTACGGGTGTGGTGTAATCGACTTATCTTAGTATTACTCCGGAGACTGGTAACTTGTTATAAGTATTTATTTCAAGTGAGATGCTTTCTTTAACAATTTTTTTTTATTTTATCGACCCACTCTTGTACAAAAATCGATTTATAACAATTTAAATCATTTTAATAGAAACGATAAAACGAATATTGCATTACTTAGATGACAACAAAGAAATACTGACGTATCAAGTAATGAATTTACAAAATAACCGAATTAAATATTTATACAAAGCTTTAAAATAAAAAAATAAATATTACGTACAGTTTCAATAAAAATATAAGGGAGCCTGCTGAAACGTCATCAAAAATCTCGTCCACATCGCAGTTAACGGGACACGTGCCCAACAAGCTAGCAGCATTACCACGTTGTATGCTAATGCTATTTCTTTAGCCCAACACTAGACATTCGGGTCACATGAATAGTCGATCAACCGCTTGGCGATGTCCCGAAAAACAAAATGGGCACTGGAACCCCATGGCCCTATGGTTTCCACCTCAAACGGCTTCCCGACGGTTTCCGGCACCTGCAGCAGCCGCCCTAGCACAACACGTCGTGCTAGGTAATTCAATAAGCTAAATGAGTAACATTATTATCCAGCAATAAAAATTGTATGTACTCCCAAAACGTGTACCTATCTAAAAAAGTAAGAAAGAAAAAGCATTTATTCGCCGGCCAGGACAAAAACACACAAAAATAACATGATTAAAAAATAACCGAAAATTGGTCCTACCTGCATTGGTATTTACGTACTTACAATAAAAAAAAATATTAAAATTACTTACAAAAAGAAAACCGCCTTCAAAAACTCAAAAGTGATAAATAACTTTAGTACAGAACACACATTACTTTACTTTCGGAAGTCGGTGGCGGTGGCTTTGAGTTTGTTGTTTTGTATTGCCACCGACTTCCGAAAGTAAAGTAATGTGTGTTCTGTGCTAAAGTTATATACCACTTTTTAGTTGTTGAAGGCGGCTTTTTTTTTTGAAAAAACTTTTTATTTTTCGCTTTTTAGTGTTGCCTTAACATCCAAATTCATTAAGAAACGGCGACACACTTAAAAGAGATTGTAAATCCTCCAAAGATTGAAGAAACTAATACGTCGTTTAAGTAATTTTTTCATCAATCAATTTTTGGTAAAATTTATATGGGACCATTTCGGAATAAACCCCTTTCGAACAAAAAAAGAATTTCAATTTTGCAAATCCGTCTATATATGACAGAGATATGCCCAGACATACATAAAAAAAAAAAAAAAATACAAACATTCGTATTGATCGGTCCTTATTGAAGTCGGTTAAAAATGGCAGAAATGTTATCGTTTGTATTTTGCCTAAACTACACCCAAATGAAAACTGCAGGCTAACTCAGTTATGTTAATTTACTCTCTAGTAGTTAACGAACTAACTATGTACCATAGTTAGTACTAACTATACTAACTTGTCGGTTATTCATCAAGTCAAACACCAAAATTTCCACTGAGCGCATCTATAGAGCATGTTATCATTACCACTGAAATCTAAAGCACTTGTAATCTTCGGCGGAGATAAAAAATAATACCACACTTGATACCACGCAATGTTCGGTACAAAAAATTACTTAAAAGTACTGCGTCGGTATCTGTGTTTTTTGCAATAAAATTAATCATTTATTGGGTATTAAATTTGTTATTGCAGTTGATTAAGTGCATTATTGCATTAAAGCGAAATTGCCGGAGTGTTGAGTGATTAATCGGGTTTTAAACCACTTCTGGGAATATATTTATAGCAGGCGATTTTTAAACAGGTTTGATAGAGAAATATTACCTACTTTTACTGTGCTGTAGTATAGCAATATGAGGGGCTTGTAGCTAAGAATACCCGTGTAAATCAATCGATCATGTCACCGTAGATAGGTGACCATAAATTCCATACCGAGTCCCCCTCCGTGCCTCGGAAACACATCAAACCGTTGATCCCGACTGTCATTCGCAGATCTTTGACAGTCGTTATGGGTAGTCAGAAACCAGAAAGTCTGACACCTAGTCTTACCAAGCTTTGTAGCCTTGCTTTGTATCTCGTGTGTTCCAAGGCGGCCATAATACATCTTTTTTGAGGAGAACACACTGCTGCGAAAGTGAAATGATTTTCACTCACTGACTAAATACGAAATCTCAAAAACGGTGCGAGTAAGTATTTTCAAAAATGCTATCTTTTTCATACCGCTAGCTCTGCCGTCCTCCGGGTGGAAAATACAAATACAATATACCCCTGCCCTCCGACCCGTATCCTGCGATAGAGTTGCAAGTCTAGGAGGCAATTATCTACATTACCATATCATAATATGGTTTGGCGATAACGTCCCCCCCCCCCTCCCTAAACCTTCACGAAATGAGACAATTTTGGTCTCGTTTTCGATTCAGTACACTTTAATCTAGATCTGTACGGTTTGCTTTTTAAGTAATTCAGTATAGTTTAATTTAAAAAAATGAATACGCTCGAAGAAGTATTTAGATGGTAATGACTTTTATCGTACGCAATATTTCTTGAAAATAAAAACGTACAGACACAACTAAAAAAATAAATAACGTTTTTCATTATTTCTACAACATTTCGAAAATATATGAACTTATTGGACTATACGGGGTGTAAAACGATATCGCTTTTTGTATGAAAATTGACAGGCTTCACAATCCTCTTGTTTCAATAATTTTGGCGTTATCATTAAAAAATATATTCAAAATAAGTAGTGTTCATCTTCCTAGCACAACGTGTTGTGCTGGGGCGGCTGCTGCAGGTGCCGAAAACCTCAAACGGCGCAAATATAATAACCTCATGGGAGCTATATATTTGAGCCGTTTGGGGTGGAAACTCTAGGGCCATGGGGTCCGAGTGCCCATATTGTTTTTCGTGACATCGCCAAGCGGCTGGTCGACTCCTCACGTGACCCGAAGGCTGGTCTATTCTTGGGTCAAAGAATCAGCATTGCCATACAACGTGGCAATGCTGCCAGCTTGTTGGGCACGTGTCCCGTTGACAGCGATGTGGACGAGTTTTTTGTTGCCCTTTGAGCTCCCTGCCTTTTTCTTAGAATTGTAAATAATTGTATTATTTTGATTTTTATGATTTGTATATAGTGAATAAGCCATTGTTAAATATAGATTCACATATTAAATGATTTGATTATAAAAAAAAGTGTAGTAATAATTTGTACTACATTAGTAATTAAATACCTAGACTACCTAGTGCATGTTACGACTCGAAGATCAGCATTATTAATCAGCATCGATCAATGCGAATGCTGACGCTGATGCTGAAAATGATGCTGAAGTTCAGCGGACGCTGATGCTGATGTTCGCAACAACCCTGGTTTATAATCTTCCAAAATTTCCAATCCGATTTCAAATATTCTTTCACCTATAGAAAGCTACATATTCCTGAATCATAAAGGCTAATTTGCATCATCAAACAAATTGGGATCCTTAATAAAAAAACACGGAGATAAATTCGCGGGCAAAGTTTATTTTCTATTTTGAGAACAGATTCTGTCACTAACTGTACTGATGCGTCGTGTTACAGATTTCAAGAGTATGGTCTGCAAGAAAATAAAATACTAAGAGACTAAAAAGGTACCGATGCGTAAAAAACTATTGTGTATAAAAGTTGATGAGACACTTATAATGATTATAAAGTTTACTGTATTTCAGATAAAAGTAAAGACGATCTTAATCTTATCAACTTTTATGTATTACGAATATTACGATTAGTCATCTTTTTCTAGCCAAAAACACAGTGTGGAGTTTTTTGTTAGCGCGACACAGATACACGCGCATTACCGATTTAATACAAATTTAAAACGAAACAATATAATTGCCTACATTACTACTAAAATAACAGACTGTTCAGAAACGTTCGTGTGTGTGCGTGTCTACGCACCGCTCGAACAAAAACGCAGTTCCCAGAGCAGTCGTTCGACGCGGGGAGAGGTGAGGAACGGTTTCAGAGGGAGGCGGAGTGTATCGCTACTGTACAGTAGTACTAATATTTATACTGTGGCATAATCTATCCAACTTCATTTTTGTTTTTTAGAAACCTTTAACCCATACCACAGTATAAATATTAGCACTACCGTACAGTAGCGACACGCCCCGCCTCCCTCCAAAACACCGTTCTTAACCGACGGTGATGACGACACGGTTGGCGCAGTGGCTGAGCGATCGACTGCTGCGCAGCGTGTTGCGGGTTCGATTCCCGCCCAGGGTAAACATTTTCTCGCGTCGAATTTGCTCTCGAAACTGCTTTTAGTGCTCTCGGCGCGTAGGCACAGTCACAGTCTGTTATTTTGGTAGTAGTGTAGGTAATTAAATCGTGTCGTTTGTTCGAGTGTCGAAGGTGTACCCATACTAGGAATTTCTCCTGTATCCTGGGTGCTTTTACAAACATATAAACTCACATACACAAACAGCCAGACCCGAAACAACTACATGGACATACAAATATTTGTTCCATGCGTGAAGCGAACACGCGACATTTGCAGCGCAGTAGCCAATCGCTCAGTTACTGCGTCAACCGTGTCGTTTTCTTTGGGATTCATCTCCCTTTTTACTCCTCTTCATTTATATTCATCATCATCTGCCTAGCCTTTTCCGAACTATTTTGCGATCGGCTTCCAGTCTAACCGGATGCAGCTGAATACCAGTGCTTTACATGGAGCGATTGCCTATTGGACCTCCACAACCCAGTCACTGGGTAACACGATACGGGCCTTGATAAGGCTTGCTTGTCCGACTTTCTGGCTTCTGACTACCTTTAACGACTGCCAAAGATCTACAAATGACAGCCGGGACCAGCGGCTTTGCGTGCTTTCCGAGGCACGAAGGGAACTCTGTTTGAAAATGGATGGCCACCCATCCATACACCGACTGCGGCAAGTGTAGTTTAACCTTTCACTGATCACTCTGTAGGGCTTTTACCTAGCCACGAGCTAATATCATTTATATCCATAACTCTTTTATTCAAATATGTTTCATCCCTCATCTTCACATGCTCATACAAAGACAAACGGCAGAGATACGGTAAAGTGTCGTTGTCCGTGTGGCGTCGGACGTAAAGAATAGCTTCATCCCATATCTTCCCGTGGGTGTCGTAAGAGGCGACTAAGGGACTTACCAGAGAATGGGCAGCAGCGTTCTCTGTGCCTTTGTAACAACCATACTGCGATCGCCAACTCGCCTGCCAAGCCTGGCGATTATGGCAAAACCCCCCCTTGGGGAGGCCTATGTCCAGCAGTGGACGTCTTTCGGCTGAAATGATGATGATGACGGCAAAGTGTCATCGCTATACGGTTGAAGTTCCACCGCCTCGAACCAAGCGCTTTGCTTTCACATTTATTGTGCGAACAGCCAGGCTGTGGAACTCACTGCCCAAGTCTCAATTCCCCGATAAGTATAATCTGGCTGTCTTCAAGGCACAAGTGAACCGGTTTATCCTAGGCAAGCGTGTTCTACCTTAGACTGCATCATCACTTAAGATTGGGTGAGTTGTGGTGAAACGCAAGCTTATTAGAATATTAAAAAAAAAAACTGTTTTGAAAAAAGAGAACCGACTTCAAAAACTAAAATGTGATAAATAACTTTAGCACAGAACACACTGACATAGTCATGACTTTAGTTTTGAAAGTCGGTAGCTTTGTTTTTATCAAAAAAAGTTCTTCTTTTTAGTGCCTTCTTATCACCCAAATCCATTAAGAAACGGCAACACAGCTAAAACAGAGATTGAACGTCCTCCAAAGATGGTAAGATGGAAGAAACGAAAACGTCTTCACGGTTTATGTTGTTTTTTGTCAAAATTCAAATTCAAATTCAAAATCATTTATTTCAACCACTTCTAGGTCATAAAATACAATTTCAAATAAAATTTCATTACAATAAAAATAATAAATAAAATAACATAAATAAAATTTAAAATTATTATCATCATTAAAATTAAACCATTAAAATCAAATTCAAATCATAAATATTAAATTAAAATCATAAAATTAAATTAAAATCATAAAATCAAATCAAAATCCAAAACCAAAACCTCCAAACCAAACCATAACCCCCCAAAACCTTTTCCAGAATGTAACAAACACTTGTCTGAAAACCGCATCAAAATCGGTTCAGCCAAACGTGAGATAATCGCGGACAAACATACATACATATAAACATACTGGTCCTTTTTTTTGAAGTCGGTTAAAAACAAAAAATCGCAATTGTTTGTCTGATTACAAAAGACGAAAAAGTCAATGTTGTGGCAAAACTTGGAAGATAATTGCGGAAAATTTACTGCCATACATTGATTTGTTTCAGTAAAGTCACAGAAACTATACTTCTCATTGTCCAAGCACTCCAGATTTCAAATACAACGGTCTGTTCTGAATACAAAATCGAGCGTGAACCACTTGGTAGTTTTAAACGTTGTCATACAAATTGCACTAGAGGTGGACTTCTAATGAGAAATGAATTACTAATAATCCTGTTAGACCCTACTAACCGAGTTTAATGAGTTCAAACTGGGAATTCACCACGTGGAGAGTTCCATTTTCAATTTTAACTACTTTTAGTTGTTTGGTGTTAAGATGGGCCACTAGCTCCCTTCCCGAGTGTGTCGTTAGAACATATCCTGTTGCTATGGCGGAAAATTGCTTTTGGTAAAACAAAACTGTATCTGATTCAGAACTGTAGGCTTAGGACAAGTGCACTAGTAGTAGTAGTAGTATGACGGGCTGGGGTTCGTAACTCTACGGGGACACGGTATCGAACAGAAAGTATCGATACTGTACTCATGAGTAGTATTGAAAAAAAAAAATCGTACTCATAAAAGTATCGAAACAAAAGTATCGATACTTCAAAGTATCAATACTTTTTTAGAGCCTAAACTACTTTTCCGTGCAAAACTACACGTCAGTTTAGTTTCAATAGAACCAATACATGATAAAATGGTATAAACATTCCGATATCATATTATAGTTTTTTTTTATTACAGGATGAGTTTTGCGATAGCTGTCATTCGAATCACGCCACATTCATATCCATCAATCATAAATGTAGCTTAAAAAACGTGGCGTAAAAAATCATTTACTCATAACTTTTAATAATAATCAAATAAAGGTATCAAGATCGATTACACTAATTTGAGCAATCGATTATTTTACATCAAATTAAATGACCACCACAAAATTATGACTCAGTCCTAGTTAGGTACAGTTTGACGTTCTATCTATCACAGCAGAACTTATCCATCCTACCCTCTAATAAAGTAAAGACTATAGTAATATTTAAGTACCTAATTTAGGTTAGACTTACGTATTCGGTATTCCCTGAGGTTTTTATGATTTTAAAACAAATCTTTCATTTAACTTCCTTGGCACTCATCTTGATAAAATACTGCCAAAGTTCACTTTTACTTGGCGGCATTTTAGATTTCTCTTGAATAACAATTATAGTCAAGTACAATATTAACAATAAACCCCACGCAAGACGTAGACTACGTCTGAGCGCCTATGTTGCGTACAGTGCACTAACATAAAAGTGTTTAAATTGAGTGGAGTTTTGAAATGGAAATACGACTATTTTATGGCATTTTCACAATAAAATTAATATTAATATAAATAAAGACTTCTAGATAAATCAATGTAGGTACTTAACTGATGATTGATAGGCAAGGTAGATTAGTAATTTAGTTTATTTTTTATTATTACTGACTAGCTGATGCCAGCGGCTTCTAAAACCTTCCTCTTGAATCACTCTATCTATTAAAAAAACCCGCATCAAAATCCGTTGCGCAGTTTTAAAGATTTAAGCATACATAGGGATAGACAGATGTGACGGGGGACTTTGTTTTATAATAATATGTAGTGATAATAATACACAGGTAATTCGCGTTCCAACCAACCAATCAACCAATCGGTCTTCAAAGAGCTCAAGCTGGACAAAAACCCGACGCTGTGAGGGGAAATTAACGTTATCAAATATGATTTAAAAAATTCCATGTTTAAAGATCAGAAAGTAAAGTAATTTTTTTGTGAATTTATAGTCAACCTGTATATTCGATTACATGCAACTAAGCACATAATACTGTGTATCACAATACACGTATCGGCTAGCCAAACGTAGAGCTATTGACATTATCAGTTGTATTGTATTAGCAGATAGCCGACAGCTCCTATAGTAGGTAATCTGTCACTGTACCCACGTCACGTCATTCAATAGGTCATACATACGAAAATACGTTTCAAGTGTCGTTGATAACCGAACTTCAGTAGTGTTGACTTAGTTATTAGTAGTTGATAAATTCATACGACATATGGCGCGCCATGTAGGAAATTATGTCCAACAGTGCACCAAAAGGAAGCTGATGTAATAATAATAATAATTTATTGCCTCAATAGCTTACATGAAAAAAAGCTTTATACAAAAAAGACAACCGCCTTCAAAAAGTGAAAAATAACTTTAGCACAGAACACACATTGACTTTAGTTTCGAAATTCAGTGGCTTTGTTCTGTTTGTTGTTTTGTATTGCCACCGACTTCCGAAACTAAAGTCAATGTGTGTTCTGTGCTAAAGTTATTTTTCACTTTTTGAAGGCGGTTGTCTTTTTTGTAAAAAGCTTTTTATTTTCCGCTTTTTAGTACCTCCTTCTCATTCAAATCTATTAAGAAGAAATTGAAAGTTAACTACTACAAAGATTGATGAAACTAAAACGTCGTCTATGTACAATTTTTGGGTATTTGTTGATTTTTCAAAAAGTGCTGAATCAATTTCGATAAAATTTATATGGGACAACCCCTGAAGCATACCCTATCTATAAAAAAAAGAATTTTCAAAATCGGTTTACGTTTGCCTGAGAAATCGCGTAACAAATCGCGCACATACTTAATGTAAATTTAAGACTTATACGGTTTTCTCATGGATGCCATGGTCAGAACTGGACCAAATTTATTAAAATGGGACCACACGGGAAGCACTAGCTTTCAAATAAAAAAAGAATCATCAAAATCGGTTCACCCAGTCCCGAGAAATCAGGTAACAAACATAAAAAAAAAAAAAAAATACAGACGAATTGATAACCTCCTCCTTTTTTGAAGTCGGTTGAAAAAAATGAAGTGATGATTATGATGATCTAAGACATTTAAGACGAAAAGTAAGCCAAGGGGGGGGGGGGGTAGGTTAAGTACGCTTCCCGCGCTCGGTCTTTGGATGGGTGACGTGTTTTTCTGATGTGACAAAATAAATGTCATAAACCATTTATTAGTTAACACTATTTTGTCCAGTTCTTCTCTATTGACAGAAAACATGCGAGAATGCACATGTCGTGATTAAACTAACCTATACGATATGTCAGACGTCAGGTGCGTGTAACATGTAATGCAATGTACCGTGTAATGTAACGCAAATAGTGTCGACGACACATGTGCTCAACTCGAATCGAGTATTGCAGTGCTATATGTTCTCGTGAAAACCGACCACAAATTGGACAGTGGGAACATCAGAACGAGCGGTATTGTAATGCTACATTACACGCGTCTGTACGCGGCTTTATGTAATAATGTGCTCATTTGTTTTATTACTAGCTGATGCCCACGACTTCACCCGCGTTATCCTTTGTTATTCCGGTCAGCTATTTGCCAGTGAAAGTCCTGCCAAAATCGGAGATTAGCCGGACAGAAAAATGAGTAAAAATGATTGTTAGGGTTCCGTAGCCAAATGGCAAAAAACGGAACCCTTATGGATTCGTCATGTCTGTCTGTCTTAGCAGCATGTAAACATTCAAATACTTATTCAAATATTAGTAGTGTCGCTCGCGCAAACTAATCAATCAGTTTAGAAAAAAAATATATTAGAAACCTCAATATCATTTTTTAAGACCTATGACTATGACCTTGTCATTTTTTTTAGACACACCACACGTATGGGTTTGATGAAAAAAAATTGTTGAGTTCCAGTTCTAAGTATGGGGAACCTCCAAAATTTATTGTTTTTTTTTTTCTATTTTGTAGTGTAGGTAATTGAATCGTTTCGTTTGTTATGGAGTGACGTAGGTGTGACATTAGTATGGAAGATATTAAAAACTTTTCCTAAACAAGTAACTATGATGAGGTTAATAATACAAGTCGTTACGTTAATCACAGTGGTTATAAATCTTCAGCGTGATTTTTTCCACGATAGAATTCTCCTCGGGTTTTGGCAATGAAAGAATATTATCCCGTCATGCTTATAAAAGGCGGATCCTTTTCAGAAAACCCTTATGAGCAGGCCAACGTGTCCTTAATTCCGTGAAGGACGATAATAGATTCATATTTGATGGCGGAAATGTCTATTGATACCTTAGTCCGGACACGTTAATCTCTGCATGGAACTTTTTTTATACCTATGGTTTGGTATCTCTAGTATTATGTTCTTAATTTGAATGGTAATTGAAATGTTAGAATACGTTTTGCGTCGACCCCAAGTTAACATGGGATAGGAGTAAAAAGATAAAATAATTAAAATTATAGAATATGTACGAATAATAATTACTGTTGTCCAGTTATTTTATTTCCGTCCGATATCAAAATTAGGAAAGTTTTAAGGGTCCCTTCACACTAGCGTTTATCCAGCGTAGGCGTTCGATAGTTTTGTTGTCGTTTCGGTATACTACGAAATTATGTGCCGTCTGCGCAGCGTTTAATTAACTACACAGGAAACGCCGAGACAACGCAAAGCACACATCTTGGCGTCTGCGTTGCGCATACGTTAATCAAACGCCTACTCTGGATAAACGCTAGTGTGAGGGGGCCTTCAATCTTTTGCTTACGATAATGAGGGATCTGACAATTTCAATTTATTAAGATTTAGGACACTTTTCATTCATAATTAAAAAAATGTTATACGTAATTATAATCTTTGTGTTTCTCCAAACTGGAAAATCACAGCGTAGTAACAAAAATATTAGGTTACTGTAGAATAACTAGCTTTATATTATGGATAAATGTTATACTTAGAACTTACGAAATACGTACTTAGGAATCATAAACGACTTTTGGCTAGAAACAGCGGAAAATCAATTCAAAACTATTTTGCGGTACTGCTGAAATTCTCAAGAAAGTGCCTGAGGAAAAATACATAAAACCCACTTGTAATCAAAAGGAGTCACAGTTCTCTAGGGATAACCGAAAAACTAGAACCTTTTTATGAAAACATCGGATTGGATTGGAGATTGTGTAATCCTGCCAAGATTGCAGACGATTGTTGAGACTATTTAGATCTTGTAACACTCTGTGTTACATTCCTTTTATTATTTTTTCTTTGCGATTTTTTTTTAATGGCATCGTTTACTTTGCTTTCGTGTGAAGGCGGCTGGTTTACCTTAATAATTAAAAAAAAACTTATTGTCTTTACTTTATCTAAGAAATTCGAGAGGGATTAACAGTTAATTGAAGATACATATTTTAATCCCGTACTAACGGTTTTGAATTAAAATAATGTTACCTATGCTTCACAAATAATTAATACAAATTAAATAAATATTTTATTCGTTTTTGAAGGCAATTATCTTTTTTGTAAAAAGTTTTTTTATTTTTCGCTTTTAAGTAGGTACCTACCCACTTGGTATCATCGAAATCCATTAAGAATCGGTAACTCTTAAAGAATTAAGTCATCGCCTAATTTTCACCTTTAAAGAAAGGGTATTTCCTTGAAACTTATTTGGGACCAGGACTACCTCTGAGGTATACCCTATGCCGAAGATATCGAGTAACAAACATACAAAAACATACAGTCGAACCCTCCTGTTTTTTTGAGTTGGTTCACACACAGTTGTATTTCCTACAAAATAACTATTTTGTTAGTCGTAAAAAGTACAACAAAGCCACCGGACACAAGTTTAATCTAAAGTCCCCACATGATCGCTATTCGTTTGATTGGCTGTAGCGCGCGAACAAAAGATTGTTTTCCAATTCTGTTCCATATTCGAATTTTGATTGAAATTCTAAATAAAAAAAATGGTGCATTGTGATTCTGATATTTTCTCTGTGGAACAGTGCATCGTAATATTGATACAAACTTTTAAGAATATTGCATTGTCATTTTAATACCAACTTTAATAAAGAATCGGGATTTTATTTGCAGAACAACTCATTTTATTATTCCTAGCTAAAATGAGATGGTATTTATAATTTAACAAGCTGCTTAATTAACAAGACTAATATGACGCATGTACTCCTTCATCCGAGATATTGTAGCTAATTAGCTTTACGCGGAGCGACTGCATTTGCCTGCAATGGAAACACGTTTTTGTGTTAGCGCAGTGAAACTCGTTAGCTCATTTATAATAATTAAGATGTTTAAATATGGTTTATTTACAAGCTGCCTCCAAGAACAAAATATTGACACCTAATTTAAACATTTGTTGTGTTTGTTGGTGTTGTGTTTATATTACTTCCGGAGTTCCACAGGGTTCCATTCTGGGAACGCTATTATTTATAATTTATATTAACGATATTAAGAAATGTTTCAAAAAGTCCAAATTCTTGATGTACGCTGATGACCTGAAGGCGTTTCAAGTAGTGCGTACTATGGACGACTGCCAGGCATTCCAGGAGGACCTAGACAGACTAGCTGCCTACTGTATTGACAATAAGTTGCAACTTAGTGTCCCCAAGTGTAACTATATACATTTTACCAAGAATAATTTAATTTTAAAATACAATTACAACCTTAACTGTATCGCCCTTAAATAATATTTCTATAGTGAAGGATTTAGGTGTCCTCTTTGATGGCAAATTGTCCTTGAACCAGCATATCGAAGCCATAATCAATCGTGCTTTTAAAATGTATGGATTTGTAATGCGATCTTCTACAGAATTTAAGCGGATCTCAACCTATCTCTATCTGTATAAGACGCTCATTCGCTTCCAGTTAGAATATGCGGTCCCTATTTGGAATCCCTTCTACCAGAAGTACGTTGTTAGTATAGAAAAGGTCCAGCGCAAGTACCTCCGTGCTATGTGCTACAGATGTTATGGGACTAGGACCCATCTGTCATACTCCCAACTTCTTAATAAGTACAAGCTTATCAGCTTGGAGAACCGGCGCAAATACCTGGAGGCCAACGTGCTTCATGATATTGTACACAACCATTTTGATGCCATTGATTTAACGAGTAACCTGTGTTACTCTGTCTCCCGAACAGTTCATGTACGTCAGGTTCGTGCACGCACACTCTTCGCGCTAAATTCATGTCGTACGAACTCTGGCTTACGCTGCCCTATTCATAGAATGTTGGAATCCTATAATTCGAATTTCATTGATATTGATATATTTGCATGCCCGAAAAATAAATTTAAATCTTATATTATGAAAATTTTATCCTAACTGTAATCATATTGTTATTAGTTATTTATTGTATAATTTAAGTTAATGAAATTGTTTGTGTTCCTGATTTGGTTTTGAAGCTTTATAATAACTTATTAATTTATTTTAAAATATTTGTCAAAGTTGGTAATGCTTATTTAGTGGTAACCATTGATCTTTTAATATGTTTTATATGAGGATAATGCAGTGGACTGCAACTTTGCTACTAAAAGTTTGTTAACGTTATGTATTATTTATGTTGTATTTGTTTATTATCCCTTAATAAATAAAATAAAATTTGTAATCCGGCCTCCTGTAAGATCATGCACTTTTGTAGTACGAGTATCTTTGAAGATATCTACTATCATTTTCAGGAATAAAAACATATCTATACCTGTCTTTTAATGGCTCAGTTACCACAGCAGCTTTTAATAAATCATTGAAGGAAACATCACATTAATAACAAAAACATAACAAAGAAAGAAAACGTCAAAAGCCCCATTCTTATATCATGTCAAAAATCACAAAAGAAAAATATCGTGATGCCAGGTTGCCAGTTGCCGTTGCTGTTCTGAATTCAAAATCTAAACAGTTCGTAGTATGTAGGTCGCATAGTGCTGGGATTAGCATAATCTTGACATCAACTGACGGTTGGATGGCACCGAAAGAGATTAAGTACAGTGTTGACTAAGGGCTAAAGTACAATCTGTATGAGTAATTATACTTCAAGAAGTAGTGGAGCGGATATTCTTGTCGCCAGTCGAATTTATTGGTTGACGACGGCGTCGGCGTTGGGGTGTTAAATTTTGTGGCCGTCTATCCGACAACGGACATATTGTTCCAGCTGTTACTAATCTGACTTTGGTTTAGAACATTCAAGCTTAAATGTATAATGTTAATGCGCGCTTCAATCTCTGTCTATCTGACAAAATATTACGATAAAACACATCAATTGACAAAAAAGGAAATCATGTATTAATTTCAATGACATCTATCTTAAAATGACATTATTTTTTTTTTCTTTTTGTTTTATTAAATTAGTCCATAGAAACAGTTTTAGGCACTTTCGGTTAACAACATGATGGTAAAGTCAAGGTGCCAGTCCCCAAACTAGTTCGCTAAAATTGGCCAAAATTAATCCTCTATAAAATCGATGAAAATTTTCGGTTGAATGAGTTTCAAACTATATAAAATATGGGTTGAGAGAATATTCCAGGCTGATGCTTCGACTCACCCTAATGGCAGCGATTCCGTTAAATGTTAAAACCTTAGCCAAAATGTTTAATTACAGTACCTTGTTTTTAATAACAGCTCAATATTTCATGTGTGCCATGACATTTTTCGGACGGCTGAGAAAAATATAGAGGGTAAGCGGTAATTGTTTGAAATAAAAATTAAATAACAAAAGCAATAAGTAGATATTTAGCGTGTTTGTTTGATAGTAATATTTTTTTTTGTGCGTATGGTTCCGGACGTAAAGAATAGCACCATCCCATATCTTCCCGTGGGTGTCATAAGAGGAGATTAAGGGACTCACCAGAGAATGGGCAGTAGCGTTCTCTGTGCCTTTATAACCACCATACTGCGATCGCCAACCTGCCTTTTGGGGGAGGCCTATGTCCAGCAGTGGACGTCTTTCGGCTGAAGTGATGATGATAATCTATACATATAATAAAACAGTAACAAAACTGTGTCTGTACATTGAATATATTAAAAAATAAATAATTGAGGGGGGTTTAGGAACAGTAATAGAGCACGAATCCAAAAAAAAAAGTCTGTCTGTTTGTCTGTTTGTCTGTTTGTCTGTACACGCTAATCTTCGGAACTGCTCGACGGATTTGAATGATTTTTTTGTTGTTGTATAGGTATTAAGTCTGGGCAACATATAGGCTATAATTTATCTTGGAAACTTGAACACCTGATGCAGAACCGCAACAGACCAGCTAAACTATAAGAGATACAAAAATGGTACCATAGCAAAAATTGTTCCACGTGATGAGCATTTTCTGCTGAGAGAATAAATTTTAAGATCTGGAACACCTGATGTGGAACTCCAAGAGCCCAGCTACACCATGACACATATAGGAATGACGTCTTAGCAAAAGGTGTTCGGTCTGATGGGCATTTCCTGTTGACTTCTAAAAATCGAAGATCAGAAACATCTGATGTCAAAATCAAAGCTATCACTAATTTCACTGTATCTTATAAAATAACATAAGCTGGGAGTACCTCCACGCGGTGAGGGCGGTAACAGTTTCAGATCTTCGATTTTGCCGACCCCGTTATCGCTGGCAAAAGCAACAGGATCCGCGTACGAAGTTGCGGGCAGAAGCTAGTGATGAATATTTATAAATACCTACTAATGGTTTCTCGCATTAAAAATGAAGGTGACACATAGCCATGAGCGCTAAAGCCGCTGAATTATCAACAACCAATCATAGCACTTACAATAAGATTCAAAGTTGGACGAAGTCGCAGGCACAAGCTAGTTCAGAAACAATTGTAGTGAGAGTAGAGACTGGAGTGTAGTATATAATTATGTTTCGTCTAATAGCCGAATTGCGGTTATACCTAGTTTTAGCACACCCGCGACACTCCATAGAAATTATATAATTGTCTACACTAATACTAAAATAATAGACTATACAGATACGTGCGTGCGTGTGTGTGTCTACGCGCCGCGCAAACAAAAACGCAATTTCCAGAGCGACGCGGGGAGAGGTTGTGAACGGTTTCAGAGGGAGGCGGAGCGTGTCGCTACTGTACGGTAGTACTAATACTGTGGTTTTAGCCTGCTACAACTAGGTGTACCCAGCCACATGCGGTTATACTTAAGTAGATGTATTCTACTTATCTTAGATCTACAGTACGGTCAACGTCACTTAGCGCGTCTGAAGTTAGCCGATTAGCTGCGCAGTAGACAATTTCGTTCCTAAAAGTTCCATTGCGCAGCCAAACAGCTAACTTCAGACGCGCCAAGTTACGTTGACCGTATTGTAGGTTTAGACTTCATCATAGCGGCTGGATTTAGATCCACAGCAGCACAGCCACACACTGACGTCAGGGGCACCCTGAGGTTCGGTTTGATTAGGTACCTTTACACCCTGCAGACAGAGCGGGGTTCCGTCGACCTGACGTCGACCGTCTCCTTCTGCTCAATGGTTTGGTGCCTCAAGTCTCGAGCTCGCAGGCTACACCTAAGTTTAAGGGCGCTTATTCGATTTAGCGCAACTCAAAATCAAAACGATCGCTAGAACGTCGTGGCAGCATTGACACACACTAGTATAATACAATGGTCTGTTTGTGTGCATCAGGAAAAAATAAACGCACGAAATAAGCACGAATCATTGAAATTGATCGGCAAACGACAGCGCGCGATGTTTTACAGTGCTTTTTAAAATAATTGTCTAAATAAATGACTTCGTATAACGGACTGATAAATATTTTGTATATTAGGCAAAACCTTCGTTTTAATAAAATAAATATATCAGTTATATTTTTATTCAAATACTGGTGAAACAAAATTGTCAAAGTGAACCGATTTTGTACTTTTTCAACATTGTTTTTTAATACACAATAGTAATATTTTTGTAATTTTGGCTTTAAGACTGTATAATATATCCTGTTGGAAAAACGCATAATACATAATATTTTGGCATACTGTAATAGTTGTATTCGTCCTGAAAGTTAACTCTGACGTCTATTTTCGTAAAACGCTATGAAAAATTGTCTTCCCTTTTTATTATATTTTTACTCTGTAGTTCTCTAAATCAAGACTTAATCTTTGTAAAACTGTAATTGTCTTTAAATAATCTGCTCACTTCATTACGATATTGCTCTCTAGTTTTCGTCACGAATCAAATACACGCTCATAACTAACTGCTACCGGCTACACCTAGTTCTAGCCGGTTAAAACTAGTTATTGCCGCACTTCAGGCACAAAGTACGTAGGGCTGCGGCGCGCCCAACCAGAGAGACCACTCAGAACAAACCGCAATTTTACTCACGCACATATTGACATAACGTTTATAGGCAATCTCAAGCAGTTTCAAGCAGACATCAGTCTCGACTGTCACGTTTTGTCTAAATGAATAAATTGACATTGACATTCCATGACGATCAGAAGTAAATTGTAATAAAAAAATGCAAAGAGTTCCAACCAGTGTCAATAAAACATATTGTCACAAAAAACCTACAGAATCAATACGTATACGTATAGTGACAACACGGTTGGCGCAGTGGCTGAGCGATCGACTGCTGCGCAGCGTGTTGCGGGTTCGATTCCCGCCCAGGGTAAACATTTGTGTGATGAGCACTTGTGTTTGCCTTGTGTCTGGGTGTTGTTTATCTATGTATGTATGTATTTACAATAAAAAATGTATTTGTATATGTATATCAGTTGTCTAACGCTCATGGTTCAGGGTCTCCCTAGTTTGGGGTCAGATGGCCGTGTGTGAAAATGTCCCCACATATTATTATTATTATTATTATAATACAGTAGCAGCCCTAGTGAGTCTGTCATGTTTAGGTAATTATTTTTAAAGATGGCGGGAGCGGTCCTTCTGTACCCTTTATATTTTGTGCTTCAGGTTTCGGCCGTAACATAAACAAGTAGTATAACATACGTGAAACCGGTTGAAATATTCAGTGAAATTACCGTTTCATGAACAAAACATGTACAATTATTTATTTAAGCGTTGTTAAAGCGTAAAATAACTGAATGAATTATTTAAAACCTAGTGGGCGACTAGGATTTGGGCTAGATATTATAAAACACCAGCTTTTGCCCGCGACTATACCTGCGTAGTTTTCAGAATTAAACATAAGTCTTGTTCCAGTTGAACAAAAAACCGGGATAAGAATATTATATTACATTATTATGTGTTAAGTTACATCGATAGCTTTATGTGTGCCAAATTTTAGCTAATTCAAAGCCTGTAGACAAAATCCCTTTCTGTTAGCGTTAACGCCAACGGAAAAGTCAAATTGTATGGAGTTGACGTTTCCTTACCAAAGGTCACGTGATGCAAAAATGTCAACTGCATACAATTTGATTTTTCCGTTAACGGTAACAGAAAAGGGATTTTTATCTACAGGCCCAGCTATTCTAGCGTAAAAGAGTAATAAACATTCATCAATACTCACAAACTTTCACATTTATAATCGTGTTTATAATATTAGTAGGATTATGTTAAATAGCAAGTTCAATAAATTATTCATCGGTGGTTTGAGGTTAAATGAATAAATTCGTATTAATGTGGTCCCTGCATAATAAAATATTACTAGTTCCTTTTTTAGTTAGATTAGTTTAGGTAGAAGCCTTTGCTGTGTAGTTGATTATACTATAGGCTTCTACCTTAACAAAAAGGAACTAGTAATATTTTCACGCCACACACGTCAAGTTACATCTCTACTACCACACTAAATAAGAGATGTAGTGATCAAGAAGCTTATAGGTAAAAGTGGAGGCAACACTCCGAACATCTAAGTGAAACCAACTGTGGGCAGACGCTCTCTTTCTAAATGCATTACATAAGATAAAGAAAACACATATCACTGTCTCGTTCTTATGTATGCATTTAAAAAGAGAGCGTCTGCCCACAGTTGGCTTCACTTAGGTATTTAGAGTGTTGCCTCCACTTTTACCTATAAGCTTCTTGGTAGTGATGTAGTGAAAATTATGTGAGGGTAACTTTCAATTTAATGGGCAATGTTTGTGTGGTTGAAATTACATCATGAATGTGAAACTTTTACTTTGGGATCAACTCTGAAATAAAAACTCAGTAATTTCATACTAGAATACCATACACACAAACAATAATTCTCCCTATTCGTAACTATGTTGGGGTCATTCTAGTCTAACCGGATAAAGCGAATACTAGTGTTCTACATAGAGCGACAGCCTGTCTGACCTCCACAACCCAGTTACTAGGTAACACCCCATGGTAAGACTGGTTGTCAAATTTCTGGCTTCTGACTACCCATACCGACTGTCAAAGATCTACGAATGACAACCTGGACCAACGCCTTCACGTGCTTTCCAAGATACGGAGGGTCTCTGTATGAAATTGATGTTTACCCATCCACGAATCGACCGCGGCAAGCGTAGCCTAACCTTGACTGATCAATCCGTACAGCTTTTAATTAGCCACGAGCCCTTTTCACAATGTTTACCACAGCTTTATTTATGTTTCAGTAATTGAATTAAGTGGCCATATTTAAAAAGCAAGCTTTTGTTTTTGATGTTACTTGAGTGGTTTTATTATACCAATTGAATTGATACCATGGAATTATCTGATCGAATTTAGTTTTATATACTCTAAGTCGAGGACACACAATGACATGACTAGAATAATAAAGCGGCTTTAGCACTATACTAACATGACTAGGTTAGGCAGTGTATCAGATAGGTATTATATGTATATATATAGTAGTACCTACTAGCTTTTGCACTCGACTTCGTCCGGGTGAATGTCGGGTATCGCGGATGCAGACAAAGTCGCACATTAAAATCCCCAAGGTTCAAGATATTTTTATACTAAACTAGCTTTTGCCCGCGATTTCGTGCGCGTGAACTTCGGTTAAGTCGCGGATTAAAAAGTAGCCTATGTCCTTCCTCAGAGTGCAAGCTATTTTCATGCCATGGTTCAGCTGTTTCATCGTGGAAGAGTAACAGACAGAGTTACTTTCGCATTTATAATATTACTAGCTTCTGCCCGCGACTTCGTCCGCGTGAATGTCGGTTATCACAAACGCAAGCGAAGTCGCGGATTAAAAAGTAGCCAATGTCCTTCCTCAGGGTACAAACAATTTTCATACCATTTTCATCACAATCGGTTCTACTGTCTCATCGTGAAAGCGTTACAGACATAGTTTCTTTCACATTTATCATATTAAAAGTATGGATTAGTATGGATATGGATTATAAAGCTAAAGAGTTGGTTCGTTAGGTTGGATGGTTGTTAGTTGGGATAATTCTCAGAATATGCAAGTTGAAGTGGCAATGGGTAGGCCACTTCGCCCGAAGAACCGGAAACCGATGAAGAAGAAATTGTCTCGACTGGTGACCACGAACCGGAAAACGCAGCCCTGAAAGGCCTCCCACTAGATGAACTGAAGACATCATCAAGGTTGCCGCCCGTTATGACGTTCTATAGGGGAGGCTTTGTTCAACAGTGGACGTCTTCCGGCTGATGATGAGGATGATGAAAGAGTTGGTTTGTTGTTTTTTGTTGAATGCGTTAATCTTAGGAACAACTATTCCGATTCCGAAAATTCGCGCTAAAAGCAAGCCAGCTTAAGTGGAATGGGCAAACTATATCTCCCCTATGTCAATCTCATCATGGGCTAAATTAACCACGATATAGGTACCAGAAAACGACCACTGACATCGTGATAGACCCAGGCGAAGATGACTGAATGAGACTCTTACAAGAGGGATTGATACTAGCTCTAGACGGGTTGGAAAGGAGAAAGGAAGGCCCTGGCAGTGGGACAATACAGGCTGAAGATAAAATAAATAACAATAATAATTATAATTTTAATTTACGATATTTTTAATTATCAATATAATTAGGGATCTGTAAGATTTACGAGGTCAAAATCGTGGGAGAAAGCTAGTATTAACATAATATTACGATTGTTGTATGTAAGCCTATACTAGGTATAAAGCGTACTTGATATGGGTACAGGACCCCATTGCCAATTCTACAACGTGCAGCAAACATGTGTAATCATAAATTTAAGCATGATGTGTATCTGATAGGTCTATAAGTACACATTGTTACGCCCACGTCAAAACAAACTATACTGAGTTTTTGTGTTATTTTTCCTCATCAATCATATGGATGTATTTAGGATCAAAACAAATATGTAACATCACTGACTCAAATAAATGTTTTGGTAGATATTGTATTCAGAGCTTACACACGATTGAAATCTATTGTTTCAACCAATTTTACAAAATGGGTTACCAACAAATGATTGTTTTAATCACCACGCAGTAAGTCCACAATTTATTTTTGATTTAAAACACACTAAATAATTATTAATAAAGCGTTTCTGGCACACGTTGTATTATTATCATCTGTCTTGCCTTTCCCTATGTTGAGTTCGTCTAACCGGATGCTGCTGAATACCAGTGTTTTACATGGAGTTACTGCCTACCTTACCTCCACAACCCAGTCATGGGTTACACGATATTCTGGCTTATGACCAGCCATAACGACTGTCAAAGATCTACGAATGACAACCGGGTTCTGGTACATTTTGTAAAATGACAATCAAAATAAATGTATCCAGTATAATATTTGAATGCCTAAAAATATTTCTTCACCAACGCTATATTAAATTATTATTTGATTACTAAGTAACTATGTAGGTGCGAGCCACTCTATTCCACGTGTTTGTATGTATTAGGTTAAAGATCATGAATGTCGGTAAATATTTTGCTTAGTAATTATAAGGGCAGGAACACACGTGATTGACGCGACTTCGCGGCGTGGAGGTAGCTAGAGTGCTACCAAATGTTTACAAAACCGTGACAGATTTGTTCTACATTATTTACGAAGTTTTGGACCTTGTGTAAAGCACATATGGGCATCTCACTGCCGCCATTCGAAATATTCAAATAAAATTATAATAATTCGAATTATATTTCGAAATAGCTTTCCTTAAAATTATAATATGTACTTTGATTTATTTAGGCGCGGTAAAATTATAAACAGCAGAAAATAACACATAAATAGTCAAGTCAAACATTTTATTTAACACACAAACAGATGCACGTTTTTCTTTTATTACTCACACAAACGGTTGACTATAGTGTTTGTTAAATATTATGAGTGTTATGTTCATAGCACACGTTGAGTTTATTTTTATCACGACAACAGAAAAACGAGGACTTTCGTCGACTTTATTCATGAGGGCGTTATTTTTCGTCAGCGCTCTTTCACTCGTGTGACCTAACCTTTACATTTTAATGTCGTCGATAAAATTAGGGAAATTGCGTTTGCGTCGTTTCGCTTATATTATTGCCAACTTAATGACATAATTTTCGAGTTTATTATTGTGTATGTAAATTAATGTTGTAGGTGATAGTTGTATTTTCATGCAAATTCCTTGACGTAAGGTGGCAATTAATATGGTTGCTATTTGCACTTTGAACTGTTTTCATACGTGGAAAGAATACTTTCTAGGTTTAAACCCTCCCACTTCCTCCCCTCCACATTATACAATTAGGCATTGTCTATTAGATATTAGAAAAGTTTAGGTAAATAAATAAAGGTAAACAATCTTGATATGTCTTTCTATTGACATCTGCATGAATATGTTAACATTCTCAAACATGTAGCATAATTATATTGTTTGTCAATTACAAATGCAAAACTTTAGTACCTATGTTTGCAAGCAATATCAGAATTGTTACAAGCACATTTTAATAAAAAGACATCTCAAGTTAGTTTACTATTATTTAACTACTTAAATCAACGGAACGTAGACTCAGATATAATTCAGTAGTTTAGTTCAATTACTACGTTAGAGATACATTTACTACAACAACTAAAACACTAATATTATTCATTACACCATAAAATAATCAAGTTAATATCTTGAAGTTACTATTTTAAATACTGTGAAGCACTATGCAGCTAAAAGTTACAACAACTGTAATACTCTTCAAAACTATTAGTCGAGCAGTTAAACTTAATAGCAGCTACATTAAAATTGAATTATCATTTCCGTACTTCATCTTTATCCTAGTTTTAAAGACTTGTTAACTGAACTTGAAGTTGCTAGTTGCTTTGCTAATACCGTGGCTTTAGAGAAAACAATAACCGTTATTCAGAATTCTGAAGGCTGAGCAAAGGTGGTGGGGGCGCGGTGCATGCGCGAGCGAATCCCGTACCCCCGCCCATAGGTCAGTCGAGGAACACCGTGGTGGTTTTAGCCGGTACGAGTCCGGCACACCCCCCCGTCTTCCCCGGACGGGGGATAGTCCATGAGGATTTCCCCACGATAAAAAAAAAAAAAAAAAAAAAAAAGGGGGTGACCTTTCAAGTTTTACGTAATCACCAAAGAGGGGTAGCAGGGGGTCTTTTCTTTGCTTATTTTTGATGGCATAGATAACGGAGAGTATGGACGGTAAAACATCATGGGAGGGTTTGAAATAATTTTCAATGTGGAGAACACATTACCAGGAGTAGACTATTTTAAATCCCCGCATAATTAAAATAACAGTTTTTCGTTTCATCACGTTGCCCATTTTGTGTTTATAAAAAAAAGGGAGTGACAAGTGACATTAACGAACCTATCAAATAGGCAGACAAGTGATGTGAAGCGTTGTTTACAATGTCGAAATTGAAAAGTACGTTGATTTATCAATATTTCTGACATAATTTACCATAAAACGGTTAACAGTGTCACTGTTACTATGTGTCAGCTGCCGTTTCGTTCTGAAATAATGAGCTTTTCGTTAAACTATTCACTTTTAACATCCATTTTTATTGCGTGGTTTTAAAAATATTTTAAATGCCTGAAGATACTCTTTAGGTACCCAAGAGTAAAAGAATTAGAATTTCAACTTCTATAAACATCTTTACTTTTTTTGTACAAATCCTGCCATGATTCTTTCGTCAAGAATATTTTTTTGAATTTTGTGCTATATTTAGTAGATTCTAATTTGAACACGTCATAAGGTAACCCTAAAACCCTATTGCTCATGAATAACAACACAGACACCTGAACAGTTTTATAAAAAAATATATACTTAGCTTTGTTTACGTAAACAAAGCTAATCAGGAGGAGCTCGTGGCTAACTCAGATTATGAAGCAAAAGGCAGATAGACCGTGCGTAACACTGATGCTAGCACTTCACATGGCGTATTTGTACAAATATTCGCCATATTGGGATAATAAAAAATGTACCCTATTCTTATAGAAATAAAGTCCATTTTGCATTATACAAATAAGGCAAATGTTTGGACAAATACGCCATGTGAAGTGCCGGCATGAGAGTGAAGCCAATACAAAGCAAGTACAAATTCATTCGAATACCTACAATCTCGTGATTGTATTCGCTTTTTAAGTTATATTTTGTATTTTTATTAGTTTTTTTTAACCATGCGGCGTTTCGTGCTATACTGACTCGTGGCAATACGAATACGCAATACGTTGTAGGTATTCACTTTTGAATTCGTATTTGCTTTTTTGGCTTCACTTTCAGTGTTCCGCGCGGTCTATCTGGCTTTTGTTTCATAATCTGAGTTAGCCACGAGCTCCTCCTGATTAGCTTTGTTAACAAGTTGTGTTAACGTGTATTTCATAATCTGAGGTGGCTAAGGCTTGACCCCGGCCACAGATGATATAATACTAAAGTACAGATACCCAATCCCATACAAAGAAATGAGACCTCCCTAACTCTGGCAATTGCTCTGGCTATTTTCTTTCCCTCATTGCTTCAACAGATGGCAGCATCAGCGACTCACTAATTGCCAGAGACTGTATTTCTACAACGCCATCTTTCGAGTCGGCCTAGATACTAGGCGGCATCGATACTACTAGATGGCGTTTAATTATGGTAGATACTCTACAACGCACTGTGCGTTCAAGGACAAGTAATAACAATAGGTACAACAAAAGTTATCTCGAGTTGGCGAAATAGTTTTTGAAATGAAAACTTCTTTAGCCGTTGTCTGTCGAAGTGTGCGTGAGTTGAATGCCGACGTCAATCGAAAATAGACCGTATGACTCGATTTTCAAGACTTTATTTTGAATGTTATGCAAAATACTTATCGAGTAGGTATTTCGAAGTTTCGACGTCGCAGCCCGCTTGAATGATGAAAGATTAAATGATTTTTAAAGTTAAATACGCTAGTTTCTATTAATAATTGTATTTTGTCTTGAACAATGATATTATTGAAACAATGATTTTGCAAAAGCTGATAGTCCTGCCTGTAAGTAAAAGTATGAAGGAAAGTTTTTATGGCTGTCATAATGACCATTACTTATTAGGAAACTAGCTGATGTCCGCGACTTCATCCGCGTGTATGTCAGTTAATATCGGGGTTTTTTATGTTTTTGCGTGAAACCCATTTTTTTGTAAAAATAAATGTACCTACCTACCTTTAATAACTCCATAAAACATCAGGTGCCACTGAAAGTCCCGTCAAAATCGGTGCAGCCGTTTCAGAGATTAGCCGGATCAAACAGACAAACAAAAAAAAATGAAAAATGTTTTTTTTTAATATGTAAGTACCCGTATACTTTTTGCGTTTAGTAAAAGCTTTTATTTTGACTTTATAAACAGACAGTTCAATTTTATTTATTTGTATAGATGTAGTTATACTAAATCTAAACAAATGAATTAAATTGAGTGTCTGTTTGTAATGTCAAAGTAATAGCTTTTTAGTAAATGCATATGATATCAAAAACACAATTTATAAAATATTTGTCTGCCTGTCAGTCGATTTCTGTCTGTCGGTTTGTTCCGGCTAATCTCTGAAACGGCTGGACCGATTTTGATGTGACTTTCACTGGCAGTTAGCTGATGTTATAAAGAGTAACTTTTATGTTAGAAAAACGCGCAAAAAAAATTAAAACTTTGCTGATAACCGACAATCACGCGGACAAAGCCACGGGCATCAGCTAGTCTGGTAATATTACTAGTAAGTAAATGCACAAAGTAGTATGTAGTTATTAGTAAATGCACAAAGTTTGATTTATTCCATTCTAATACCAAAAACTAATACCACTGGTATTTGTTTCAACTCATATTTTTTTTCTATTCCGAACCGATACCATTGTTTAAACTAATACCAAAACAAGTTCAAAGATATAAGGTACAGTCAGTAAAAATGCTTTGTATGTAAATATAAGACCTTTAATTGAAAAAAAAAACAGATAACTCCAAAAAAATCAAATTTTGTTAGCAAACGTCTTGTTCAATGATAAAATATCACTTAAATAATCAACTTTAATATAATTTTAGTTCCTCTCTATACCTGTATAATATTTTTTTTTTGCAAAAACATCAAACAGGAAGAATTTACTTACAATCTAAAAATTACAAAATATCTCAAAAAATTAACTCTTAATTTATATTGAAATTTATCTGACATAGTTATTATTAGATAGGTACGTAATTATTCACGTCTACCTATCTCATAACAACTATGTCAGGTAAATTTTTAACAAAAATAAATCACTTTTTATCTAACAATTGTAAAATATCACAGAAAATCAACTTTTTGTATAATCTAATCAGTCATTCATCACCTACATAGCAATGAATCAGCATTTTTTTTTTGCAATAATATCTAATATGAAAAATTCACTTTAAATCTAACAATTATAAAATATCACAGAAAATCAACTTTTTGTATAATCAAATCAGTCATTCATCACTTACATAGCAATGAATCAGCAATTTTTTTTGCAATTAATTCTAACCTTACCTAACAATTGTAAAATTTCACAGAAAATCAACTTTTTGTTTAATCAAATCAGTCATTCTTCACCTATATAGCAATGAATCAGCAATTTTTTTTTGCAAAAACGTCATATATGAATAATTCACTTATAATCTAAGAATTATAAAATATCACAGAAAATCAACTATTAGTATAATCAGCTAAATGACGTGTAAATAATTTCTTATATTTCAACAATTAGTAGCTAAACCCTTAACAATAGAGCAAACTCACCCTTTCTCGCAGGTAAAAAAAATAGCAAGATGATTCACTAAAACTACTCTTACCTATGCTAACCTTTGTAAAAATATTGGAGTGAAGTGAATTTGGAAAGTTTTAAGCATTATATTACGATTACATAAAAATATTGAAAAACAAATTTACTTTGATTAGGTTTGACTGCGCTGACTGTACCAAATTCAAGTTGTTGGTATTCGTTCGTACATTAAATTAAATTATTTAAAAAGTGGTATCCGTTCGGAATAGAAAAAAAATAAGAGTTGAATCAAATACCAGTGGTATTAGTTTTTGGTATTAGAATGGAATAAATCCAAAGTTTTACTAACTTGACTCAATCAGTACTAGCAAAAAAATCTAATACCTACCAAGATTAGCTGTTAAGAAGTGTATAAAAATCAAGTGGACAATGGTTTCAATGTGTGCGTGCGTATAACGGTATAACGTTGTAGTGTGTGTGACGACTCAGATACATATACTCCGCTTACAATAAGATTAGACATATTCACAAACCTTTTTTACAGTCCATTCAACCGATTTTGACTTCTATTCCGTTGGCATAAGGATGACCAGGAGGCAAAAAAAAAGCCTTCAAAAACTAAAAAGTGAAAAATAACTTTAGCACCGAACACACATTGACTTTAGTTTCGAAAGTCGGTGGCAATACAAAACAACAAACGGAACAAAGCCACCGAACCGCGGCTTCGTGTTTGTTGTTTTGTATTGCCACCGACTTCCGAAAGTAAAGTAATGTGTGTTCTGTGCTAAAGTTATTTATCACTTTTTAGTTTTTGAAGGCGGTTTTCTTTTTTTGAAAAAACTTTTTATTTTTCGCTTTTTAGTGTTGCCTTAACATCCTAATCCATTAAGAAACGGCAACACACTTAAAAGAGATTGTAAGTCCTCCAGTGATTGAAGAAACTAAAACGTCGTCTAAGTTTTTTTGGGAATTTGTTGATTTTCTCAAAAAGGGCTGTACCAATTTTGATAAAATTTATATGGGACCTTTTCGAAATAAACCCCTTTCGAATAAAAAAAGAATTTTGCAAATCCGTTTATATATGACAGAGTTATGCCCGAACATACATAAAAAAAATATATATATATATAAACATTCGAATTGACAACCTCCTCCTTTTTGAAGTCAGTTAAAAAAATACAGACGAATTGATAACCTCCTCCTTTTTTGAAGTCGGTTGAAAAGTGGTTACAATAACAACTGTTGACTGCAGCTGCCATTTGTCATGCCACCAACACAATAGAAGTCAAAATCGGTTGAACGGACTGTAAAAATGGTTTGTGAATATGTCTAATCTTATTGTAAACGGAGTATAATTTTGAGCGCGTTGAAAATGTAGTTGGTAGCGTCCTTAATGTAGGTACCTAGTTACTGTGGATGAAATAGGTAGGTACATTTATATTTAGGTACGATAACTTAGTACTTTTTGTTAGATTGGTGAGAATGGGAGACCTTAACTCATAAAAATGAATGGTTTTGCTAGATTCTTAATATTATGACAGCCTTATAGTACAGACGCCAGAACATCAAACCATAAGAACCTACCAACTGTCTAAAAATTTCCGAATTGGATATGAACCTTAACATTTTGCAATAAAGTTAAAAAATTATCAATGAAATTTCACAGATTGATATAGGTAAGTAACTAGGTACCTACTTTGATGTGGTCTCTGTACTTATTGTTCGATTGGTGCTTTGCTTAGAATAAAGTCATAATTATTTTGTAGGTATTAAAGGATGAATTCTTAGCTTGGCGCCGAACGGCACGCTTTTGCTTTTTTACGGTTCCGTGCCGAAAGCACAGTAAAGATATATAGATATCTTTACTGTGCCGAAAGGGTAAAACGGGGCTCTATTAGGTAGGTACTAATTAGGGTTCCATACCCAAAGGGTAAAAACGGAACCCTATTACTAAAACTCCACTGTCCGTTTGACTGCCTGTATCTCATGAACCGTGATAGCTGGACTGTTGAAATTTTCACAGATGATGTATTTCTATTGCCGCTATAATAACAAAGTTACAACAACAAACAACAAAAACAGAATTAAATAAATATTTAAGGGGGGTATCCCATACAACAAAATAAATGTTTTAATCTAGGTAGTGTCTAAAGTTTTTATAAACAATAGTACGGAACCCTTTCGCGAGTCCGACTCGCACTTGGCCAGTTTGGCACGTGGCGTATAAAAGGTTAAAAAAAATCCTTGAAACCACTAAACGTAAATTAGTACCTACCGATTGTGGAGGGACTACGGGACTAATTGAGTAAAACGCCATCTATTGCAAACAGTTCTAAACAAAGTTACTATCAGATGGCTACTGTTAGCTACTTTTATCATTCTGTAAGATCGAATTGAGGTAAAATGTTTCATTTATCTTTTTTGTTGAAAATACGTGTTTTCTGTGTGTAAATAGATAAACCAACATTAAACAATGATGTTTTGATTTTTACTTATTCTTACTTCGGCTAAAATCTGCCATTAAACACTTTTTAGTGATTGTTAATCTCAGACTGGTTACCTATGCTGCCATCTATGATTTTTTTTTCATGACTAATTATAATTTGTTCGAGTTGAGACCCCATGCCCCGGCTGTCATTTGTAGATCTTTGACAGTCGTTATAGGTAGTCAGAAACTAGAATATCAGACAACCAGTCTTACCAAGGGGTTTCGTGTTACCCAACAACTGGGTCGTGGAGGTCAGAGAGGCAGTCGCTCCATGTAAAACACTGGCATTTTGTTGCATCCGGTTAGATTGGAAACCGATCTCAACAGGGCCGTATTTAAAATTGTGTAGGCGCTGGGTCAAGCAAGAAGTGGAAACCCCAATTTTTTCTATTCTCTCTTTGACGGACACGAAAAAGTATCTATTTCTTTTCAATTAAATACATTGTGGAGGCCCTTTCTTTGTGGGGGCCCAGGGGCCAGAGCACCTGTTGCCCTGCCCTAAATCCGGCCCTGCACCCTAACATGATTGGGGAAAAGGCTAGGCAGATAATAATATGTTTACGTAAGCAGGAGGTAAGTAAAAGCTTTAACTACTATAGCTAATAATTGGGGGGGGGGGGGGGGTAAGAAGTAAGATTGTGCTTATATACTATTTGTATGGTTATACCCACGGAAAAGACAAAACAAGTGGACAACAACAAAAAGCTTTTCATCAAAGTTGCATTATAATAATAATAATATGTGGGGACATTTCACACACGGCCATCTGACCCCAAACTAGGGAGACTCTGTACTATGGGTGTCAGACAGCTGATACATACACAAATACATTTTAAATACATACATATATAGATAAACAACACCCAGACATAAGGCAAACACAAGTGCTCATCACACAAATATTTACCCTGGGCGGGAATCGAACCCGCAACACGCTGCGCAGCAGTCGATCGCTCAGCCACTGCCTCAACCGTGTCGTCATCAATTTGTTGTTTCTACAAAATGATGACTTAATACAACTAACGAAATTTGTTATTTTACATTATTAGCTGCATAATTGTGACAGGTACGGGAGAGGTATGTGGACACTTCCACTTATTTTATTTTTTATTCCGTGGTTATATATCAGTGGCTGTTATATCGAAAAAATATAATCACAGCTTACGACCGCTTGACACTTTGTCACAATATATTCCCCGTTGATTTACGTTGGAGAAACAAGGGATGAATCTACCTAAAAATACCGATAAAGATCGACATCGGTCGATGAGCTAGGTTTACCGCTTAAAATAACAGATTCCTTAAAATAATCTAATAAAATAACCAAAGCTAACCCTGCGAAAAACAGGCGTGATTTTATAACGTAATATATAATATTAAGGAAGGTACAGAACAATATTGTTGTCGACTGTTATTGTTTGTCTTACAAACCGACAGACGTGCTTCATTTTCGTTAAGGATTTGTGTGTAACTAGCTTTAAAATTCAGCCTTGACAGGTATTTATTTAGTCTATGGTCTTCGAACAACAATGTTACTTTTTTATTGCTATAACCTTATTTTGGCTTGATGCCATGTTGCCAGTATTTTTTTTTACTTGTTTTCACGAAAAGCGTTTTTCCAGATTAAATAAAAAATGATGCTGCCTTAATTTGTTTAGCCTTCAGCGGGATAGAGCGGGTAACCAAAAGTTTTTTTTTAACTAAGAAGTTGTCGTTATCAAAATATGTGATCTTTAACGGTACAGCTTGCTCCATTTTTATAGTGCTTACCTACAGCATGATTTTTTATACAAATCACGTGGAATATTTATTGTAACTGTAGAGTCCTTCTTGATTGTTTTTGGTAATCTGTTTGTTCACTTATTAGTATGTCGTATCCAGTCATTAGTACAGACATGAAACGAATCCAAGCCCGCCATTATCGAGAACACGTGATCGACCACTACTTTTGGCGTGCGTCTACAGAGTCGTGATGTTTTCAGCCCGCAGCGAGAAAGACATTCAGAATCCATTGTCTGATCGCATCGGAGCTAAGACGTCCCGAAACTGTACTCGATTCGTTGTGTTTAAGTGTTACTATGTTTATTTTAATTTGGGTCTGTGTTTAGTACAAATTGAGTTTATGTTAAATTGTGGTTTTAATAAACACCGTGTATTGTACCCTATACCAAGTGTGTTTGCATTGCACGAAACCCTACTTCTGCCCACACGATGACTGAATCTAACGGACTAAATCCTGACGATCCGACAAGTATTTAATAGCACTGGTTCAAATCAGTTCGTGTCCCGGCTAGCTTCACGTCAACATCCCGCCTTTCTTATCTGTGACAGTTGACAGTTGTGATAGCCACCATACCACTACTGAGTATATGAGACAACGCAAATATATCTATTTCCATAGATACACTACAGTAACGAATAGGTAGGTAAGAATAGGGACCATCCTACATATTATTTCTTCAGCGGATCCCTACATTCTACATAATTCAATATAATTTTAGACCTCTTTTTTGTCAGTGGTATTAATCCTAACTTAGTTCCAAGCCTAGGATTATTATTAGGTACTTAACCTTCAGTAACTCTCTACTTAAATTCAAATTAGATACCTATCTGCCTCCAACAAAATAAGAATATAGGAATTCATACAACTCTTAGGTATTTGCTTACATAATATTATTATGTTGGTACTATCCAGCGAATATTCTCAAAAGAGATGCTTACAAAGGATAAAGATTAGTTTCATTATCCTCAAACAGATTTTGCGAGTTACAATCTATGAAGATCGAATGTCGTCCACTTTTTTACCGAGAACTTTGAAAAAACTAAAGTTCTTGATGTGAAGATACCTAGTACTTTCTTAGAGAGAGCTGTTATCCTGGCCATAGAGGCAGATTCTGCTGGTTTACGACGAAAAATCTTGCAGTAAAGAAAATAATGAAACAAAAATTTCTCCCACAAAAAACTGCAGGCATTAAGGCAATATAATTGCTCTACAACGGGGTAAGTTCAAGCTAGTACACATGTACTTACATAGTATACATGTACTTACCTGTCAGTATAATCTGCTGTCTAATGTGCGCGTTATACACATTACACAATTTTTATCTTGTGTTGATATTCCCCTACGATAACAACCAGATGTTACATTCTGTGAAATTCCCAGTGTCCTGTAAATATCGAAATTCGATACATGAGCTAATATACATTGATGACGTCATAGTTAATGTGTCACCATAACCACAATCGTTAAGGTATGACCGGTATTGTGGGAAACGGAAGCAAGAATACCAAGTAAGTTTGTAAAATATGAATTTATTTTAAAAGAGTACGTAGGCAGGTTTTTGCCTTCTCTATACGAACGTACCCTTTGGATTGAGCAACGTTCTGTGCTTTTTTCTTATAAATGACACTCAAACTTAGTAATAAATTGACCGATTACGGTTTTGTTCAAATGAGTTAGACAAACAAAGAGATACGTTCTAACGCTCTCTATCTTTGTATCTCGGAATTATTTCGATATCTCCTTCCTAGACGAAGTTACAACCTGATAAACCATTAACCATGTAAGGCAAGTCATGAATGCCGAACCGATTTTTGCAATGTCACAAAAAACTGTTTTTTAGAGTAAGGCCAATTTATTATTAAGAAGCACTTTTAAAAAGCCCCTTTAAAAAAAATAATTTGACTCTGACTTTGAATGGTATATTTAAATATTTAGTGCAGCAATGTTGATAGGAATTGAATGATAAATGATCTGGAAACAGGTCATTATGTACTTTCTCGTTTCTTTAAGTGAGTTTAGGGAGTGGCAAGTCAAGGGCGATCGATAAGATAATGACGGAAAGGCATCGTCTTGTTCGATTTACGAAAATGACAAATGAATATTATGTAGACGAGGCTTTACCCGGTCGTTCTAGCATAGGACATATCGGCAAGGAACACGCAAAGCAACAGCTGCCACTTGAAAATCCTCATGAACGTCCTCCGCCCTGAGACTGGTGAAGGGGTCTATTAGACTCTTACTGTCTAAAAACCACCCCGATGTTTAAACTCACACACCACCGGGGGTGGCGGGCACGTACAAGTCTTCCGCAACCCCCGACTGGTGAATGCTTCTGGGGACCTCCTCAGGTCAGGGGGGAGTGACGTGTTAGACCCCCCCCGCAACATCTTAGGTTAATGAATCTACACCAACACCATGGTCTAAACAAAATTGACCTATAATCAACTACAAATCATTATATTAGAGTACAGATAAACAGATAAACTTATGTTCAGCAATACGTTTCAATAATAGCGTTACTAACAAGCGATCAGCGTTGACATTTTTCGCCACTTATTTATAAAAAACCACTGTTTCATTCATTTTGAGCTCCTTAACATTGCAATTCTGTCTATATGGAGATCCCCGTGGGGTGTCCGGGCTGGAATATCACCCCCCCATTTCATCCCGAGGGTGTCGTCGAAGGCGACTAAGGGAAAATCCGGAAATCGGGCTGCAGCGGCTTCCGTGTGCTTAACAACTTCTCTGCGATCCCCAAGACGTCTGCCAAGAGTGGGGATTATAGCCCCCCCTTTTGGGGGAGGCCTTTGTTCAGCAGTGGACGTCTTCAGGCTGATGATGATGATAAAACCATGTACATGTTCTGAATCCATGGTAACAGTCTGCCTGTCAGTATCTCTTCCCCTGTTTATTATTTGACTTCCATCAGCAAACTACTGCGGATAGTGTGTCACTCCACATCTTCAACTTCGCTATCTTTTGCGTCACTCAGAAAGACGGCAGTTCTTTTAAAAATAAGTGCACAAATACATTTGTACCTTAACATAAGCGACATTACATAGTAAATACGAATGTACCTAAAATATACACAAAAAATCTGGAAATTCCAAGGTTTCTAAAAGAAAATTCACTGTTGGCGGCGAGACTTTACTAACAAAGTACCTCCGATAAGATGTCGTGACAGTTCTTAGTCTTACGTACTAGTGACCTTGCTTTATGCATACATAATGTTCTTGCAAGGTTGCTGGGGTTAAAGGTGTCAATGCGCAGGTTAATACGTCATACAAGTTTTTGTTTAAATAAATTTATACTTAGCCTTTTCCCAACTATTTTAGAGTCGGCATCAAGTCTAACAGAATGCAGCTGAATACCAGTGTTCTACATGGACCGACTGCTTATCTGACCTTCACAACTCAGCTAGCTCACTCCGTTCACAATAGCATTAGACAGAAGTCAAAAAAGGTTATTTGTAATAAAAGTAAAATGAACCTGTTAAAGTTACGATAAACACCGAATTTATTATAATATATTTTTACAGTAGCTGTCGCGCGTAATTGTAACCATTTTAATAATTTATCTTCTAAAATTATGTGCCTTTCATTAAGTTTATTTGATTCCAATTTAAAATTACAGTGTCAATGCTAAAAACCTAACAGATGCAGGCATGAACAAAACCCGGAACGTTATTCGTTTTACCAAATTTAGATTGTTACCTAATCTTTAAAATATTTTTATTCTGTTTATATTATTATACGTCCATATTTAGTACTTTCTTAGATCTATCTATCAAATTATGTTAAAATCAGTATAATTAAAATTGTTTAAATTTATTTTTGAAATAAAATGTTTTGCATTCCTACTTCTGTTAGCCTCTTTTTCTAATGCTACGAGTATTATAAATGGAGTATAGGTAACACGATACCCCTGATAAGGCTGTCAGGGATTTTGGCTAACTACTCTAACGACTGCCAAAGATCGACGAAAGACAGCCAGGACCAACGGATTTACGTGCTTTACGAGCCACAATGTGCTGTATAATAATAATAATAATAATAATATGTGGGGACATTTTCACACACGGCCATCTGACCCCAAACTAGGGAGACCCTGTACTATGGGTGTCAGACAGCTGATATACACACACAAATACATGGATAGTCACTTATCGACGGATCGACCGCGGCAAGCGTTGTTTACCTTTAACCGATCATAATAAATACTTAAAACTACATCAAAAATTACACAGGGTCTACCATGAGTGAGCGGATTAAACGTACCGTTACGATCGATTTTTATGTTGAAGTTTCTTGCTCGTTCTGGTCCATAGAAACGTTCTCTTTGGAACAAGTAACTGGCTGCAACTTACCTACAGACTGACTGACTCCTTGACAATAACAAAATGCCTGTAAATATGGTTTATTTGAAAAATATGTTTAGATTTTAATGAGAAATACCCGTTTCGCAAGCCATATTTATTTTGTTTGAAGGCTTTATTTATGTCAATGGGTTATTCTAATCGTGCTTGGCGTCAATAAAAAAACGCTGTATTTCCAATTCGAAACTCGACTCGAATTGAACACTTTTCGAGTCGAGCGCTCTTGCCAGGCCTACAATTTTCACAGTAATTTCGTCGATTTCCAATTTTGAAACCGTGCCAGATGAGCTTCCTGCATTATACATTTCGAACGTTAGTGGATGAGCATTAATGATGAACAATCAACGATTACGCACAAACCGATTCGAATACATGTATAGTGTGTAGTGTGTAGATGGACCAACGATTTAAAGAAGGTGGCTGGCAGCAGATGGATGCGGTATGCCCAATACCGGGTTGGTAGGCGATCTCTGGGGGAGGCCTACGTTCAGCAGTGGACGCAATAGGCTAATAATTATGATCTATAATGGATAACGTTGACTCTTGCACTTAAAAGTTTGTAATGCTCACTAACCATCCTAAATATCGATGCTCGATTTCCACCAAATGTAAGTATAATATGATGAAGGCCATGTCAATACCCTAAGCCATAAACAACACAATCATGGCAATAAGGGTTCTCGATCGATGATGATGTGGAACAAATTACTGTTAGCGCCAAATTGTCGCCTTGTGCGGTAGCGGACACCGTGAAAGGCGCACGCGATTATTGACTGGTTATTTAACCTTGTATTAACTAAGGCCTCCCTTTCTTCTGTTCAATCCTCTCTGTCCTGAGTTTGTGCGAACTAATTCCTCCTGTAACCGTCAAGCTCATCCCAAGATCGATTAACTAATTAACCTCAGATGCTATTAATTCTTCTACTATTATAAAGTCGAAAGTTTGTGAGGATGAACGGATGGATGGATAGATTTGATGTATTTCACGCTTAAGGGGCTATTAAACGAACTTTTACAGATTTTAAACTGACAATCACGTCAAAATGTGCAGTGTAAATGATTTGAAAAAAATATATGTTAAACTAGAACATTCTCTTAATCATATAGAAAGTGAATATTTTTGATTAAGTTCATATTAAATAGTTGAATTAACTCGTGAATTTTGAAAGTTCTAGACGCAAAACTGATGCAGAACGGACGCAGTCTGCGTCCAAAACTTTCAAAATTTAGTCGAAAAAATTAAATAAAAGTAGTATTATTTCAAAATTAAAAAAAAGGCGTATACTAAAAGATAGATAATAAAATTGTCTGTAAGATAGTGCAAGTTTCGGATAATTATACCTGGTAGATTTTGTGTGATTGTCAATGTTTTGTCCGCGTCAGACACAACTTCACGTGTTAATTAAACTATATAATATGAATATAATTAAAAATATTCACTTACTAAGTGATTAAGAGAATGTTCTAGTTTAACATATATTTTTTTCAAATCATTTACACTGCACATTTTGACGTGATTGTCAGTTTAAAATCTGTAAAAGTCGTTTAATAGCCCCTTAAACGACTGATCGATCTAGTTTAATACATATGATAATTTTATCCCGTTTTCCGTGGGATAATTTTGGACTTAGGCTTAATTTTGAAATCTACGCAGACGGAGACACGTGTAGAAGTTAGTAGTTTTATAATGAAAAATAGCTACGCCTTTACAGAGTCGTGTCAGGTGCTGGTCTCTAGAAATTTAATAATCCCTTATCACACGAACTGTAACAAAAGTGTGAATTTGAATTTGGAATGATGGTAATAGGTTAGCCAAAAGAGTAGCTGCATATTCTACGATTGGGACATAGAGATGAATATTCTATACCTACTGGTCACGCATTTTTTTTGTAAATCATAATCTTAAACAAATAAGATTATGATTTACATACAAATATTTTTTGTGTTTAATCACGGTGTCAGATATATCTAGATAGATTATAAACCTTTTATAATTACACCAGCAATATAATAAACTCCTATTATTTGTGTAATTACTTTATTTAAACTTAAAATATAAGCACATTGAGTAACATGAAGCATAATAATCATTCTTGGTAATGTGGGGCCTCTAAAATAATCTGGAAATTTAATATAATACACAGCATTCGGATTTCTAACATTTACGTTAGTAGAAGATTCTCGTACCTAAATCTCCTTTACACCTACATACAAGTTGTAGATATAGGTACTTATTTATATCGTATCATGACTAAAACAATTATTAACATTGTTGAAACATGTTTTGTTAACTATATTGTTCGCAATTCTGACAATGGTGACAAGTTTTCTACCAAGTTTTGTATGCAACTAGAACGAAAACAGTGACCACAACATGTAGAATATACCTCTTTTATCTTTGTATAAACTCGGGGTTTGATAAACATATCTATGTTGCTAACCGCATGTTAAAGTACATAATGGGCCACTAGACGTGGGCAAAAAGGTTGCCTAACTCAATGGGAATTACATCAGCTGCATGCACAGTGACCGCTGGGCAAAGGTATCCACTCAATGGGTGCCTTAAGATGGCTGGCGTCTCCGAGGCCGGCCCAGGGGGATATGGTGAAGCTAGACGCACACTGCGAGGACCGACGCAAGAAAATATTGGACCTGGATTGGATTTGGGGGAGGACCTTTTCCCAGTGGTGGGACATCACAGGATACGTAAAAAAAAATTGCCCAATAGAAGCTCTATTGAATAGATAGTAGAACTACTATAATTATTGTTTCATTGTTGCTTTGCGTTAAAGCCACAGCCGTAGTTTAAACTAACAAACTAAATTCACGTTCAAAACATTTATAAGTTTTTGATGTTGTTTTGTTTTTGTTATTTTGATGCAATTACATTATACAAAGTTTTTATACAACACAAGTAAATTGGAAAAATCATAGTAAATTATAGTTATTTTCGTAACGGAATCTGATGCGTTTGTTTATGATTGATGTCCGTTCTTTGAAGCGTCGTCGTGCTATTAAATTGGCTGTGAAGTCATGTATGAAGGCCGGCGGAAAAAACATGATGCGTTTTATGATGATGAAATGCTCTTGCGCACTACCGTGAAATTATTACAGGCGTATTTTTGTACATGCTATTATATTCTGACGAGGACTTAAGGTCTAGCTACATCGGAGCGAACAGCATGTGTGCCTACGGACAGATACTGCAGTAGTATTGTGTGGTCGGAACAAACGTAGGTAAAATAGTACAACGGAAGGGTATTTCCGGCAATTGTATTCAAATCTTAATTTTCTTTTATTTATTCATCTTATTCAATTCAGCTATTGACATTGATTGTCGCGGTGACAAGATAGCGACTAAATTATGAACGTTTCTAATTACAGAATTCGACTTCTAATTGCGTCCACAAGTTGTCCACTCCGGCGCGGTGTGACCAGGCCTTTACACCATTTTATCTTAATTTTTAAAGTTTCTTTTAAATATAAAATCAGTAACAATTTATCATGAGTAGCAATACATTTTTAAACTGTCCATTTAACGCACATTTGTTTGTTGATTTCACGTAAAATTCTAATATTTATACGGAAGCTTGCACTAAATGATTTTGAAGTGTTAGTGACAACTAACAGTTCCTGTTGAACCATTTGGTTACCAGAACGAGTTTTATCATAAACATTTCTGTTTTCAAGTATTCAATAACAATCAAGCGTACTTTGAGATGATGGGAACGAGTGCACTTATCTGGTCAAGAACTATAGCTTTGCAAATTCGTACGTGACACTGCGACAGAGATGTAAAGCAGCGGGGGTAGTAAAACGTGCGCGCGGAACGGGGTCAGCCGACGGGAGCGTCAGTTGGGTGCCGTCGCTGTAGTAGTAACGTCCCCCGCCACCCGCGTGGACCATGGGAGCGTCACTTACAAATTTGTGAAGCTATACGAGCAGGAATATAGATAACCTATGTCAGTAATGTCATGATGGCCAAGTGGCAACCTCTCACGAACGAGGTTGTTGGTTAGTAACCGTGCATGGCAAGTGCCAATGTGACTTTTTCTATATCAAATGTATATGTATATCTTGGACATCACTGACAGGACATCACTGGACTTATACAGGGTGAAATAGAATTCATAAGCAAATTTTTATGGAGTGACTCAGACCACGAACCTGAACAACTTTCATTATGGAGCCAACTCAAACAGAATGAAAAAAAAAATCAGCTGTTCTATACAGAAGTGCAATAGCTACTCGGCCAAAATGTATAGAACAGCTGTTTTTTTTCGCGTTTTTTTGTGTTTGTAAACTTGAAACCGCCGCAAGCGCACGTGGGGATCAATGCTCGTGTCTTCTCTGTATGAGAAGAGGCCTTTGCCCTGTAGTACGACAATTAGGCTGATTATGTCAGTAGAACTTCTCCATAGATTAAATATTTTTCCACGAGGAATGTGATTTGGATGACAATTTATGTAGAATACGATAAGGAAAACTCTTTCTCTCTCTCACACTCATTATATTATTATTTCAGATTTGACACAATGGTTTTACAACAATAAGCTTATCCAAATGTCGCTTCCGCACCCGCTCCCGCCTCCACCATGTTTCAACCTAACACCGCGGGTACAATCGGTAATGGGTCCACAAATAATGTGTTCGAACATGTCAATAATGCCATCGCGTGATTTTCTGTGATACTAAACACACAATATTAATGTGTTTATTTGTTAGACATTGATGTCAATTATATATCGATTACGGTCATATAGCTAGCTTTTGCCAACAACTTCTACGGGATTTTCGGTTTTTCGCGGAGCCCTAATTCTTATTCTAAAATAAAAAAATGTTACCAATGTTACTCCTTATATAATGAACTATCTCTCAACGAAAGCTTTGTCAAAATCGTACCAGCCGTTTCAGAGATTTGCCGAAACAAACAGAAGTACCTTGTAAACATTCATATATGCATCGAACAAGACAAGACAAAGAAGACATCAATGTCAATGACAAAAAAACGTACAAATCATGATGATCAATGATTGTCTGTGTGTGATGTGTTTATTTGTGTCTTGTCTTGTTGTCTTATTGTATATGCATTTAGTAAAAAGCTGTTAATTCGACATTACAAACCGACAGGTCAATTTTATTTGTATGTATTCCTAGATGAGTTTTCGTATGTAACGAAGCTCTTTTTCTCAGCTCTGACTTTGCAAACGAATGAGAGGCTGTCAAGCTAATAAACTTACGTCAATTTAACATTTCTCAAATGTTAAAATGTATGAATTACTTTTAACTACATACCTACATATTCCTCTATGTTTCCTTGAAATTTCAGCCATGCTGTAATGACGTAGGGCTGACTCCAAGATCTTGAACTATAATGTGACAACAAAAGACAGCTGATGCACATGGCGATACGTTTATCAGTAGCTTCGATTGCGTAAAGGTCGCTCTACACTACAGTGCTTTGGTTTATTCGGTTCGGCATACGGCATTTTCAATACAACTTTGATAACCTCGTTTGAAAATCTGGCGATTCGGATGCGCCAACCCGCTTATGAGCTCAACTGTCAAGTAGGAGACACAATAGTTAAACAATGACAAGCGAACAATATTTGGCTTCTGGACAGACGAAGGGGTGAGTCTTATTGGCGTCTCGTGTCTATGTCCTGTATTTGCTCTTTCTTTTATTACTGTTTACCTACTTATTTAAAGCGAAGTGCAAAGAACAAACATACGTGATGCAGTTCGTTGAAATCACAGAGAGATTCCCAGTTCTAATTAGAAGTTGTTGCCAATCCACATAGATAAATATACTAAAGCGCTTCTAATATATTAAGCGCTACTTGGATTAACACACGGCAAATTGAATAGTAAGTTTTAAAATATTTATGGTACAAGAATATTTTGTAATATTTATTAAAATTATTTGTTATAATAATTATTTATTTATTAAAGTAATAATTGTTTTGACTTTGACCTAATAGCAAAAAATCGGAAAATGAAAATTAATAAAAATATATTGAATGGAGAGGTAAATGGAAGATGAGTAGGGAGGCCATTGTCCAGCTGTGGGTAAAATTCGAACCCATAACATAACAAATAATTCACTGGTACCAAATTTAGCATTTACCTTTATTTACGAAAATGCCGTACAAAAATAATGGTTAAGCATGATTAGCAATATGACTTCAACAGACATGTCAACAGTCAAAGATAACAAGCAATTTACTGGTAACGAATTTAGATTAGGTACACATTTTTACCTTTATTTACAAAAATGCCATACGAGATTCGATTGGCAAGAATAACTCGGAACATTATCGTTTATAAGGACACACTTGCAATTATCCCCTGACCCTTATTGGTTAATGGTTATCAGCAGGAAAACGCTGAACAGTATTTTTTTCCGATAATTTGATTCCCGGTTCGGTTTAATAAGAGCCTGAAACACAGGTTCAACCTAATTCAGGCTAATGAGCACCTATGTTATATTTTAAATTCTAAGATGTTTGTTGTATGTGACTTTTTATTAAATAAACAATTATTATTATTATTCTCATTTATTTATTTTATTTACATATTGTATTATCTTTTTAAATATTAGTAAAAAAATAAATAAAAACATTTAAAAATATAAAAAATAGTAGCCCACCGGTATCGGGAATACGGTCCAAGCTACCGGTGGTCAGGGCTCCTGAGAGAGGAATCTCCTGACTATACGCGCCGTGGCCAGGAGTACCGCTTTCTGTATCAAGCCCTTGATCCAGCTGCTAAGATTCTAACGTGTTCTAAGATCATCATCATCTACCGAACCTTTTCCTATCTATAATGGGGTCGGCTTCCAGTCTAACCGGAGGCAGCTGAATATCAATGTTTTACGTGGAGCTTGTCAGACCTCCACAATCCAGTAACTGGGTAACTCGATACCCCTTGGTAAGGCTGGTTGTCAGGCTACCTATAACGACTGTCAAGGATCTACGAATGAAAGCCGGGGTTAACAGGCTTTTTCTGCTTCCCAAGGCCCGGAAAGTTGTAAGGATCTACGTGTTTGGGGAATAAATAATTTAATACCGGCAGCTACGTGGTACCTAGAATATTTAATTATTTTTGTGAGTAAACACTAAAAAAACGCTTGCCTTATCTGCTAAATAGTCTGCCGGAGGATATTGGACGCGAAGGTACTAAAAGCGCAAGCTTAAAAAAGACTGCCTAACTATTTGTTAGCTGCTAATTAGATTATGTCACTGTTATTATTATGTTTACTTTCTTATTGTTTCTTATACCCTGTTCACAATAAGATAAGACATTTACAAAAACACTTTTTTCAGTCCGTTTAACCGATTTTGACTCATATTGTGTTGGTAGCATGACAAATGGCAACTGCAGTAAACAGTTGTTATTGTAACCACTTTTTTTGCCTCTAATGTCATCCTTAAGCCTACAGAATAGAAGTCAAAATCGGTTGAAGGGACTGTAAAAAAGGTTTGTTTTATGTCTAATCTTATTGTGAACAGGGTATAGGTATGTTTATGGTTCGACTAATGTACGGAGACTCGAACTCACTGTCAAACTGATAACACGATTTTATGGGGCTATTGTAAGTAACCTTGAACAAATTAAATAATAAAAAATAAACAAAAAAAACTACATCGTGCTTTCTTTTAAAGACCAACTCAGACATCAACCTTCATACTTCTCATTAAGATCTGACTATGACAATAAGAAACTGTATGGACTTTAAAAGACTTTGACTCTGAGTTACTTTCATTTATTTCTCTCTCGGATTGATGATGATAATGATTGCGATTTGGCCAAGGCAATTGCTTCATCTCCGCAGTAGTCAGTAAGGAAACCATCTGAGTAGTACCTATAAAACACAATGACTTGTAAAAGTGTTATTTTTAACCTATTTTCAGACTAAATATCATATATCATTAAAGAAACACTTGATATTTCGTTATACGCTCATCGACTGTCGTATGTTCGAATAGATTTCGTTCAAAGGTCACCTTTTTATTAGGTAAGTACAACAGCTGGTAAGGGCAAACTCAAATAAGGAAATAAACCTACACAGTTTAATGAGGTCAACAAGCGATGATCGGTGAAGAATGTTATGGTAGGGAAAGGTCAACTTGACTCTTATGAAGGAGATTTCCAAAGTGCAAATACGGAGGAAGGCCTTCAATGTATAAAAGCTATGAGAACAAAAGACTTGAGTGTTTTGTCCAAACAAGAAATGAGCACTAGATGTTCAATGTCCATCTCATCTATCATATGGTTCAAGCAATCTTATGAAAAAACTCAACTGTTCAATTAGCAGATATAATAGTTGAACAATAAAATTGTAATATGACTTCAAGAGTCTTATTCGGATAATTATGATCTTCGTTGCAAATTGCAAACAACTTCCAACTTGGCAAATGTCGAATTCGAAGTCAAATTAATTATTAATTAGACCATTACAAAGGCACCTTTGAACGTCATTTAAGACAAAAGAATTGAATCTACTTGCCCATTTCAAACGGTAGTTTCGTGAGTGTGAAAGCGAAGAATGGGCAAGAAACCACATGCTTTACACAATATGGTATTTTAGGCAAGGAAAACCCACCAGCGCAGAATGGTGCCTCAATTTTCATAGGTATATTAGCACCATATTAGCACTAGATGTTCTATGTTCAGCATACCTATCTATGGCCAATCTTAGTGAAGAAAATGCTATTTTGATTTTTATTGTAAATTACAAAAGAACTCCTAACTTGGTAAAATTCAAAGTAAAATTATTTATTTCAATTTATTATGACTCTTTTGAACGCCATTTATAAGACCAAAGAATTGAACCTAGGTACATGCCCATTTCAATATGTAGTTTCGTATGAAAAAGAATCGTCAAGAAACTTTATGCTTTACGCATTCATTATTGTCTAGCTACTAAACTATGTCTGAAAATAAAGCAAAACTCTTTTCTTTCTTTGTTTCAATTGCTGACAAAGTTTAATCTGTTTACTATTAAATGTTTAAGAGGTGTGCAAACACTTAAAACTTTTTACGACAAACTTAAATGATGGTTATAAATCTTATTCGTTTACATAACACATAAATCTCTTGTTAATGCATTTGAGTACTTTTTGATTGATTGTGTACTTTTTTTAGATCTAGTGACGTGAATGATTGATTTGGTCCACCTGGTGTAAAAGTAGGAGGTCTTTGTTTTGGTTATTTTGAGCTTTGTACAAAATTATAGTCCGCGGGAGTAAAATATTATCGTCGCTTATTAAAAACAACTGTTCCCATACAAAAGCCCAATACTTACAAGGTCAAAGGAAATTAATGCAACAGTTGAATGTATTTTTATTACTGCGACGCAAAATCTTATATGTAGGTTTCGCATGACTTTCCAATTCAATTTAATATGAAAATACCATCACAAATTAACACTTCTACTGGAATTGATGATAATCATCATCATCATCATCATCATGTCAACCTCCAGACGCCCACTGCTGGGCATAGGTCTCCCCCAAGGGGGGTTCAGCCATAATCGCCATGCTTGGCCGATGCATGTTGGCGATCGCAGTAGGTGTTATGGTACTCAGAAGGACGCTGCTGCCCATCCTCTGGTCAATATCCCTCTGTCGCTGATAAAAAATAACAACTTATTCGCTGCCTTATTATGTACTTTTTAATACCTACCTATAAGTAAATAGGGAAATGACATTCGTGTGTTAGGGTTGTTTTACACATAAGGTGTTCGGCAAATTTGGTTCGTTCATTCTCAATACAAGTTTTTATTAAATCATAGTATTTAAAAACCTTTTTTGTTAATTTTTCGCCTGAATTTCCCGAAGTATTAGGCATAAGGGTACGCTTCGAATAATGAATTCTATTTTCATAAGGCTCTCAAATCAAGAACGTTTTATATTTAACATAAACCAGCAGCCAACGAGCCAAACATTCTGGAACTCCAAACTTTTCATAGCAAATACCTTTTATTATTTTGTGCAGAGCTAAATTACACTAATTTATAATTCAAGTTTTCATAAATAATATGAACCTACATAATTAATTGTGTACACCGGATTAATTCCAAGAAAGTTGTGTGGGATGTTATTGGGACTCTTTGAAACTTTTGACGAAATTAATACATATTTGGTTATGAATATTTGTCTCAGTATCTCATTATTATTATCATCATTATTCTAGCCGAAAGACGTCCACTGCTGGACATAGGCCTCCGCCAAGGGGGGGTTTTGCCATAATCGCCACGCTTGGCAGGCGGGTTGGCGATCGCAGTATGGTTGTTACAAATGCACAGAGAACGCTGCTGCCCATTCTCTGGTACGTCCCTTAGTCGCTTCTTACGACACCCACGGGAAGATAAATGGGTATCTCAGTATCTATCTTCCATATAATAAAAAAAAATCGTTGTTCGTTAGTCTCGCTAAAACTCGAGAACGGCTGGACCGATATGATTCATTTTGGTCTTGAAATATTTGTGGAAGTCCAGGGAAGGTATAAACGGAAAAAAAATCACAAAAAAAGGGTAGCTATATAGGACATAGGACAGGACAACAACATTCTGTCGAGTGAGTTAGTTTAATAATATAATAATTTTTACCCTTTTTTTATTTTTCCGGTCACTCGAGATCAGGTGAGTTACGGCCAAATGCAAGCCTATAAGAATATTAAAAAAAAAGTTCAAAAACTAATTGCCATTTCGAGACAAATACAAGACGTGTTCCTAAAAAATTCTAAAAGCCCCCCGGCGACTCTAGGGTATTGGACTACAGATACAATAAATAGCGGATTATCTATTAATGGACAATGTATCTCTATTCAATCCAACATCAAAGGCCTTGACGTCACTGTCACAATATTATTATCAAACTCACGTTCAGGATGTAACCTCAGGGTTTCCTAGGGACCCTTGTCCGTATTAGTGACATTTTACACCGAATGTATTTCAGCATAAAAGGACTCTAGGTAGTCTTCTATAAGTTTATTTTGCCCTGAGGTACCACCTTCATAAATTGTAAATAAGTCATGTCTTCCTTTGATATTTGAATATATGAGAATTCTTTTATGATTTACCATTTGTTTGCGCTCGGATGTAACGAAACATATGTAAAGTAATATGAGATTGTAAGCATGTATCTTACACCATGTATTAAAGAACATAATTTAGCTGTAATTTATTAATTTGTAATGCTTGGTACCTATTCTAGTATAATAGTTTTTATACAAGGAACATTGAATTCACGTGTAACTCATGTGGGCTAATTCATGTAACTAAAGAATTGCTGTTGCAGTGCAGTTGCACTTAAGTTTCGATCAAAACAACGCTTTTCGTATTCTCTACCGCTGTCAGACACGCTCGCGTCAAGATCGCGTCACGCGAGCGCAATAACGTCATTCTACTGTTGCACGTCTTAGGTGCGTGCTTCGGAACGCAACATGATCGGTATTCTACTATTCGTTTGATGTCTCAAAATGACCGTTAATAAAAAACACAAAAATATGTCCTGGGGTATTATTTTAATATTATAATAGATAACGTCATATTCGTCACGTGTTCGTACTGTGTTACTGAAATGTAATCGATTTAGTGAGTAATATTTTTTCTCTCATGTGGCTACACCATAGGTAAGTTTGTGTCGTACAGTTGACGTGCAGTTCACGCGCAACTTACGCGCAGTTCAAAGATAACTGCAACTGCACTACAACTTCATCGGCGCGTCATAAAATTACGTGAATTAGCCCTCAGGACATAATATTACGATTTTTTCAAAGTCAAGGTCAAAGCATTTATTTCAAATAAACCATTTTTACAGGCACTTTTGAATAGGGTATTTTACTCTATACGAGAAAAAATCTATAAATATGTTATTGAGACAGTTTAGGCATAAAGCAGTCGGAAAATGTAAGTTACAGTTCATAAAATAACAAAACCAATTTTTAAATTCAATTCAAAGTTTCAGTATTTTTAATCTGTTATAAAACACCATGACATAGTAGCGGCCATGTTATTACGCCATACGGCTGTGTAAACAAAAAATTGTCAACTGTCAGTCAACCGATTGGCGTAATATAGGTTTTGTACTTTTATTATTTTCGTAACTAACGTAATTTTTTCATTATTACACCTATTACAAAATATGCTTTTAATTATTTTTAAATTATATACAATTATCATATTTAATATGAGCTCATTTGATACAAAACGAACTGACGTCATTTACGCCGAGGAATATGGCGTCCAGTAAGAGACGTTTTCGTCAAACAACGCGCGAAATTTGAAAATTTAAAATTTATATGCATTTTTATAGCACTTATCGATTGAATAAAAATTTAGTGTTTTATTTGGTGGCATATTAGCACTACAGAATCTCATTGAGACACTTTTCAAAAATGGGTGTAATACCCTATTGTCAAGGAGTCGATTAGTTAGTCAGAAAGATGAAGCTAGTTGCTCGTTCCAAAACGTATGGAGAAGAACGAGCAAGAAAGTCCACGGATACTCTTTTAAATCAAGTTTTTACAAAATACTGGTTACATTTTTCTTGTTGCTTCTATATATGAAAACAACTAGGTAAAGAGCAATACAAAACATTAATAAAAAAAGAATCAAGATAAAAACTTCTGTGTGCTCATCCTTTCACATGTTACCGGAGAGCTGACTGTAGCAGCAAAGGAATTACCTTATAATATGTAGTTACTTTCAGACAACATCTTGATGAACGAGGTCATTGTATGTTGAAATAAATCAGTACGAAGCTTTTAATGTTCGTCGTCGATAAAAGCTTTAATAAAAGTAAAAATATCCCCGTAAAATTTGAGTGTTGTCAGGCGAGATACCAGTTAATGTTTCATATTTACTTTAGTTTATTTTTTACTTGGGTAGGGAGTATTTCGTTTATTTAAAAGACTGGAAATGGATTTTAACTTTTCATGTAAGCTAATATATATATATTAGCTGACCCTACAGACGTTGTTCTGTCCCTATCTACCTACCCTACCTATACCTACCTACCTACTTGCCGACCGACCTACCTACCTACCCTACCTATACCTACCTACTTGCCTACCGACCTACCTACCTACCTATAGGTAGGTAGGTAATGCAAATATATCCTAGGAATATAAAAAGTTTCATACAAACTTTTATCCCCTATTTCACCCCCTTGGGGGTTGAATTTGGAAAAATCCTTCCTTAGGATGCCTTCGTCATATGACGAATACGTGTACGAAATTTCAATTTTCTAGCCTTGTGGTTTGGCCTGCGCGTTGATACATCAGTCAATCACTTTTGCCTTTTATATATATAGACTAGCTGACCCGACAGACGTCCTGTCCCGATCTACGGGGGATGAAAAAGGGGTGAAAAAAGGGGATGAAAAATAGATGTTGGCCTATTCTCAGACCTACCCAATATGCACAAAAAATTTCATCAGAATCGGTCAAGCCGTTTCGGAGGAGTACGGGAACGAAAACTGTGACACGAGAATTTTATATATTAGAATAATAATAGCTAAGCTATAGCTTTCATGTAAGCTAAAAATAACAATTGGTAGCGGTTTCATATTTGATGCAAATAAAATTTGACTGTACAATGTACCTACATTTATTATTGTGTTCACAATATTGCGCAACATTTGTTTACCATAAATATTAGGTTTAATTGTCGGCCATAATTTCTGATGCCATATTCATAATTCATTATGATAATAGGTACACCGACAAAACGCGACAAGAATAGGTTAGCTCCGAAATAAATCTGACATAGCAGAAACATCAGTCATGATGCGATGAAATAAGGATATACAGATACTATATGATATGTACCTACTAATACATAACAAAACATGACATTTCTATTTATTTCTGTATATAAACGTGAATCAAATTCTTGGTAAGTAACACTTTAAGATGTTGGCTCACCTGGAGCACTCGTCTGTTTCAAGTTCGATTTGATCATTAGGTTCATTACAGTACTGGCTCCCTGCCATAATGAGCATTCACCTATTATGTAACATTAGATTCGATTTTGAGCATTTAGTTTATTCCGACACGACATGCTCAATAACAAGTTACATTACAAGTGAACGCTACAAGTGAAAGCCTTACCTACACCTACCACTTACCAACTAATACGATACTTTTGCACTTCATAAAAAAAACCTATCGTTTTTTTTTATGAAGTTCAAAAGTGACTTATGACTATGCACACCATCTAAATCAGTGACTGTATTGCATTTTAATCTTTATGATTTCACATTACTCATTTTTTATCATAATACTTTAAAATGAGAAATAGATATATAATTAGTTAATATTTCAAGCACTGTTCATGTTTATTTTTAGTTATTTGTTTGTAAGTTAACTTAAGATTAGGTTATGATGGGACTGGCATGAACTGTGGTCAAAAGTCCCTTAAAATAATAAAGATTAAAAAAAACATACTTCAAAATAACACAGCTAGAGAGTCTGCTTTTAGAACTGGCTAGGTTTGTTTAAAGCAGTCTGAGTTTTTGTTTTTCAGGTAAAATATATCTCGCCGTCTGAAAGGGAAATATTATGTAGAATAGCAGCTATAATATCGTCTTGTGGGGATTTTCTTTAATTTTTTTTCTTTATCTTTCTAAAAGGCTTTTATCTACAGTGGCAGAAAAATTAAACTATTTTTAACTCTCAATCTGCGGTCTGCTAAACTGTACATCTCCGGTCTCAAGTGTAGGTTTAGTCAACAAGCATGTTAAGACTTTATTCTTTCCATATGACGGTAACCGATTTCTTATATGTAGGTCATCAATACCTGGGGACCGGGTAAACTGTTGTAATGGAGACTCAGATTACAAGGTAAACAATTCGTCTTATTTAGCGTAGGTGTAAATGAAGCTACCGTGTATGAAGGGTGTGTTAGGGTTAATTGGGTCATGGTTTAATTTTAGCATTTTTAATGTCATTATTGTTACAGGACATTTAAAATATGACCCAAGATTCTTTACACATACGTAACGGGTCCGCCGCGTTTAACCGTGTGGTATCGGCCGCGAATACCACCACCCCATTTCTACCCGTGGGTGTCGTATAAGGCAACAGAGAGATATTGAGCAGAGGATGGGCAGCAGCGTCCTTCTGAGTACCATAACACCTAATGCGATCGCCAGCATGCATCGGCCAAGAGGAGGTCTAAACCCAGCAGTGGGAGTCTAAAACTGCCGTAGTTTACTAAAATGCCGTTATACAAAATCTGGTCGATTTTTAACATTTGATTTCTTTAGACACCCTCGGCACAGTATAAATATATTAGTACTACCGTACAGTAGCGACACGCTCTGCCTCCCGCTGAAACCATTCCTCACCTCTCCCCGCGTCGAACGACTGCTCTGGAAACTGCGTTTTTGTTCGAGCGGTGAGTAGGCACGCACACACACGCACGTATCTGTACAGTCTGATATTTTAGTAGTAGTGTAGGCAATTATATCGTTTCGTTTCTATGGAGTGTCGCGGGTGTGCTCTCGGGATAAAATAGGTGGGTGCTATCCTGGCCCGGACACCCCACGGACACTATTTCACTATTCATATCAAATTATAACTCACAAACGTCATACTATTATCAAACTAAATCACCCGTGAAATTGTCATTTGATTGCAGTTAAGTGTGATAACCTTTTCACACGTCGCGACCGCGAGTGCAAAGTACTACCTATCAATGGAGATAAATGTAAGAAGATAATATAATTATGTAGATACATACCTACACGGATATCGAATACATAACATGTATGCATGCCTTTTATAATCGTCTACAATGCACGTGTGGATCAAACTCGGGACTTTTTTCGTGCAAGGGTAAATAAGGCATTTTAGGAAGTAGTTTTTAAGGGGAGGATACTACCCGGGACGGTTACCCGCACCTCTATCTTGGATATTTTGATACCCGCGGATGATCAAGAGGATTGTTACGGCTCTCTCTGTACCCAAAGGGTGTTAATCGGGACTCCGCTGTCCATCTGTTACAGGGTCCTATCTTTTGATCCGTAAAACCCAGACACTTCCAATTTTCACTGAGTACTTGATGACACTATATTCGTCGCTGGAACGCTTTGCGTCGTCAGAGAGTTGGTAGCACTGACAGCGCTCAAAATTGCGCGTACACAGAACTATCGCCTTTTACCAGTTCACACAACCGTGAAGATTCCGTGCACACGCGGTGTCTACTATGACCGCTATCATCTGGGTGCCCCGCTTTTCCTACTATGTTGGCGTTGGCGTCCAGTCTATCCCGATGCAGCTGAATACCAGTGTTTTACATAAAGCGACTGCCTATTCGACTTCACAACCCAGTTATTGGGTAACATGACACCCCTCGGCCGCCATAACAACAATAGGGTATTTTAACAAAAAAATCGAACTGGTCCGTCAGTTAGATTATCGAAAAATATTGGATACGTATTTTTTGTTTTATCGGATCAATAAAAACTGATGAAGATAAAACGCATCAAAGATCGTGAGTGGGGGTTTGTGACGTCAATTCGCCAGCAAAAGTGTACTGACATAGTGATGTCACACGAGTTTTCGACGCACAGTATCGTCTTCATTTTTTGTTTACGTGAAAAAAAAAATACGTGTCCAATATTTTTTGGAAATCTATCAGACTAATTAGATGGTTTTGGTAAAATACCCTATTACTTAAATACAACAAAGTTTAAAAAGATGTAGTGATAAATATTATTTGAAGGTATGGAACGTAAATATTTTTCAAACAATAACATCTAATATTGCACATAAAATTATGACAGTGATGATCTAAGATATCCGTATCAACTGATTAGGTATATGCTTGTATTTAATCTCCTTAATATTTCACTGTGTTTTAAGCATCTGTAAAGTGCTTATCTAATCAGCATTAGAATGATGCTCGTAGTACAACGAGATAAAAAAATGTGTGATAAACTGGAACCAACTAAAATACAATATAAATAAACAAAAAACTGCTGTTAAAAACTGAACGAACAAAACGCGGAGAAAGAAAAACATGCAATTAACTTAACTAAGTTCAATTGAGTTAAATTTTTCGTAACTTTCAGAATTTGTACAAAATATTGGACTTTTGGTGTTATTTCTACTTTCCTGTACCGTTTCCGGAATAATTAAACGGTATGAAAAAATTGCTGCTAAAAGCTTTTCAGGATTGTGAAAAGCAAATACAAATTAAAAAACGAATACCTACAACGCGCTGCGTACTGTACTGACACGAGTCACTATACACAGCACGAAACGCCGCATCTTTTATAAAAACAAATAAAAATACAAATACAAATTCAAAAGCGAATACAATCACGAGATTGCAGGTATTCGCTTTTGAATTTGTATTTGCTTTTTTGGCTTCACTCTCAGTGTTCCGCGCAGTCTAACTGCCTTTTGTTTCATAATCTGAAGCACGAGCATTGATCACTATGCTTGCTCAAGGCTCGAATTTACCATTTCAGACTTATATTAATTAAAAAAAATAATAATATGTGGGGACATTTTCACACACAGCCATCTGACCCCAAACTAGGGAGACCCTGTACTATGGGTGTCCGACAGCTGATATACATACACAAATACATTTTTTTTTTGTAAATACATACATATATAGATAAAAAGAAAATTGAAAAGAAAGAAAATTGTAAGACCATGTTTCCTCACGATGCTTTTTTTACCAATAACGTCCAAGATAAACTTAGAAAGAAAAATAATAGGTAGGTAAAGTCACACTGGTGCTTGTCTCATGCTTGAGAGGCAAGCGTCTGAACTATTGGGCTAGCACGACATTTATCTATCCATCTAAATATATAAAAGCGAAAGGTCACTCACTCACTCTTCACGACAAATCGAAACCCGCTTGACGTAAAAAAAAAGCTTTTTACAAAAAAGACAACCGCCTTCAAAAACTAAAAAGTGAAAAATAACTTTAGCAAAGAACACACATTGACTTTAGTTTCGAAATTCGGTGGCTTTGTTGTTGTTGTTGAAGGCGGTTGTCATTTTTGTAAAAAGCTTCTTATTTTCCGCTTTTTAGTACCTCCTTCTCATCCAAATCGATTAAGAAGAGATTGAAAATAAACTACTCCAAAGATTGAAGAAACTAACTGGTATTTGTTGATTTTTTCAAAAAGTGCTGAATCAATTTCGATAAAATTTATATGGGACCCCTGAAGCATACCCTATCCATAAAAGAAAAAGAATTTTCAAAATCGGGTTACGTTTGCCGGAGAAATCGCGTAACAAATCGCGCACATACTTAATGTAAATTTAAGACTTATACGGTTTTCTCATGGATGCCATTGTCACAACTGGACCAAATTAATGGGACCTCACGGGAAGCACCAGCTTTCAAATAAAAAAAGAATCATCAAAATCGGTTCACCCAGTTCAAAGTTCACAGGTAACAAACATAAAAAAAACAGACGGATTGATAACCTCCTCCTTTTTTGAAGTCGGTTGAAAATAAAATTTGGCCGGAAGGTAGTTTATACTTAGAAGCCGTCCGCTAAGAACGGATTTTGCGACAGGGCCGGATTAAGGAGGTCTGATGACTCTCGCAAGTAAACACCGGGAACGGAGTCGCGGGCAGCAGCTAGTACGTATAACATTTATTTAAAAGTAGGTAGGTATTTATAAATAATTTCGCAAATGAAGATCCATATGATTTTATGATCTTCCTGCTACCGATCTTCCATGGTCCGATGTCATTAATCTTCTGATAGTTCATTCTATGTAGGTCACATATTTATGAGGCCAATGCACCAAGATTTGAGTTTGTTCTTATTAATAGCATCAATGTCTGTTTTGTCTGAAGTCTATGAACCTATGTTTTAGACAAACAACCAGACGTAAGTACACTTGTTTGCGAATCTTACATTATGTCTTCTTTTTTATTATTATTGATATATATATATATATATATATTTATTTATTTATTTAGACAGTTACAGTCCACATTAATTGTTAGTCGTGCTTATTACCTATGTTAGTACCTACATCAATTAATTAACGCTAACATGTCTTAGTTTGGGGTCAGATGGCCGTGTGTGAAATGTTAAATTATTATTTCAATAAATTACAATTTAATTCAATTCGCTACCTACAATAAGGATTCAATTGAATTAAAAACATTAACAAATTAAAATCAATTCCATAAATCAAACAATGTCAAAAACGCGTACGTTTAACCACTATCTCACCGCATCATCGCTTACCATCGTAAGCGATGATGCGGTCTAAGATGGAGCACGCTTGCCTAGAAGTAACCTATTCACTTCACTCTTGACTTAAAGACTTCCAGGTTGTAGCTATCAGGAAACACAGACTCAGGCAGGGAATTCCACTCCTTAGCTGTACGTACAATGCGCAAAACGTTTTGTGCGTGTGCGTGGGATATCCACCATGTACCTACCGATGGCACATCGCCGTACGTCTTCTTGTAAATAAACTTTTCACACCACCTGCTCGACAATGTCAAATTATATGTCATGCAAACCTAACTTAAAGTAAGTCATTTAAGGCCTGAGGTCTAGCAGGGCAATAATTTTGTACTGAATTTCATTATGATTTCTTTTTAATGTATACGACTTTTGACATTGTTTTCCGATTTGTTGTGGCAGTATTGTGTTTTTATTTTATGTTATCTCATATGGGTCTTGCCTGAATTAAATGAATTTTATTTTTTTTTATTTTTATTATGACCCGCTGGTCAATAATGTGATTTGAATTTGGAACATAAAGTAAAATACGATAGTGATTTGTCTCCGGAGTACATTAATTCCGAATTTAAGCCATTGGTATTACCAACAATCTACTCGACATTTTAGTACTATTGTTTATATTGTCTCGTAGATGGTGTGAAAAGTAGAGTATTCTCCTCGGGGATAAAGGTGCCTTCGTCTTGGACGACCTTGAATCCCACGCTGCACTCAGGATTCTTGTCTTAACTCCCTCGCTCCGCTCAGGAGTTAACGCTAGAATCCCCCGTTTTGCTCGGGATTCAATACGGCGCCCGCTACATAAGACACTACTTTATCCCCTTGATGCATAATCTACTATTGCTATGTCATTATTGTTTAGTTAGATTGCTTTTTTTTTGGAAGAAGCAATAGGTGTGTTGTTTGGTTACCAACTGGTTTATTATTTCCTGAAGATACTTGAATATACAAGTTGACATTCTTATATTTACAAATACCTACCCTTAACAGTAGGTTTCTCTAACTGTTCGTGTTATAAATAAACTCCAAGTCTCCAAGAGGACTATGGAGAGGGCTATGCTTGGTGTTAAAATCCCGAACGATGAGATCAGCCGCAGAACCAAAGTGACCGACATTGCCCAAACTGTAAGCAAGCTAAAGTGACAATGAGCAGGCTACTTTGCTTGATGAACTGATAACTATTTGGGAAGAAAGGTTCTGGATTGACGAACGTGGACTGGTTAGAGCCGTAGGGAGACACTGGAAGCAAATGTCTCAAGACTCGTCATTGTTTAAACACAACGGAGAGGCCTTCGTTCAGCATTGAACGTAAACTGGCTGAGAAGAGGTTTCTGGAATATACTTTTCGATATCCGAAACCGGAAAAAATCTCCGATTTTTCAAAACAAACCACTTACAGGCACTTTTGAATTGTCAATCAGCCCAAAACTTGAAGCTGGTTTTTTAAGTACTTAAGTAAAACGATTTTAAATTGTATAACGCTGATTAATATTTAATGTATTCAAGCTTAAGTTTGGGATTCATAAAATCCCAAACGTATGCTTAGAATTAGCTTGACGTAATTTAATTGAATATTTTTAAGCATATTCTATAATACAAAATTTTGAGATTGTGAGTTCACTCGTTTTAGCTTATTCTAGTAAGCTCAATTATTAACACGTACAAACATAAGTTTTATCTGTTTTCCAGTGTTATTATGTTGGTAGCACTTTTTTGTACAAATTGCACACAAAGTTCGTAACTAGAGAGAGTTGTAACATTTTATAGTTTACATCGTTAAAACATACCTAATTACGTAATTGTGTTACAAGTTTAGAGTTAAAAATTTTGTATGAATAAGCTAAGCTAATAATAACTTTGTTGGAATTTTTGTTGTAATATTTTTTGTGTTTGGAAAAAGTAAGTACTCTTTTAGATTAGTATCGAGTCTAATGATACCTTGGATAGGACAGTAAATATAACATGTTGTTTTAAACACACACACTCAAGGCCTCTGTTAAACAATGGACGACTTTCGGCTGATGATGATGATGATGACACACACTCAACTATCTATACCCTATTCACAATAAGATTAGACATATACAAAAACCTTTTTTACAGTCCGTTCAACCGATTTTGACTCATATTGCGTTGGTAGCATGACAAATGGCAACTGCAGTAAACAGTTGTTATTGTAACCACTTTTTTGCCTCTAATGTCATCCTTAAGCCTACGGAATAGAAGTCAAGTCCCCCACACATATTGTGAACAGGGTATAAGTATTTGGTACTGGCAGTAATTCAGAACCGATTAAAGACAATTTCATTGGTTATTACTATGAATAGGAAGGTACTTAATGATCTACATTGTAGAAAAACAAAAAGTAAACCCATGTTTATCTCCTTCATGATTTATTCAGAGGATCAATTTGGTTCGCGGTCAGTGTTCGAAGCGTTCTTGAAAAGTAAATTGAATTTCAAGCTCATCAAACATTTTTGGTAACCGCTTTAACCCAGGTTGGTTCGGTAGTAAGTAACTTAGGGTTGATTATATTCAATATTTATCTAAAGAATCATATCCTCTCTGTGCCTCGGAAAGTACCTAAAACCGTTGGTCCTGGTAGTAGTCGCGTAGTCAGAAGCCAGAAATTTGACAACCAGTCTTGCCAAGGGGTATCGTGTTACCCAGTCACTGGGTTGTGGAGGTCAGATAGGCAGTCGCTCCATGTAAAGTACTGGTATTCGACTACATATAATTAGACTGGAAGCCGACCCCAACATAGTTGGGAAAAGCCTAACCAGATGATGATCTAAAGAATAAATATAATAGTTTGATATAATTATTATTTACCATACAAAAGTTGTCAAACCATCTTAATATGATTTACTAGCAGTGCCCGCGGATTCACCCGCGTTAATTTGAGAAATAAAACCACTATATTTCATTACTTTAAGAGTAGGTATTATACACTTACATTATTTTTTAGTACATTACTATAAGAAACTATTTTAGGTACAGACGCCAGCACATCAAGTTACCCCGATTTATCAAATTTCTTTGAAGATTTTCAACTTCAACGAGAAAATAAGGTTGATATTCAATTTGAAAAAATGACAGTTTGGTATGACTTAATGTGTACATCACGCAATAATCAGTAAGTGTGGTTCGCCAAAGTTCGGGAATTCTGTGCGGTCAAACGTTGAGAACATTCAACGCTTGATTCCCCGTTCACGATTAGCCAAAGTTCGGGAATTCTGTGAGCTCAAACGTTGAGAACATTCAACGCTTGATTGCCGTTCACGGTTCGCCAAAGTTCGGGAGTTCTGTGAGGTCAAACGTTGAGAACATTCAACGCTTGATTCCCGTTTACGAATCGCCAAATTTTGGGAATTCTGTGAGGTCAAACGTTGAGAACATTCAACGCTTGATTCCCGTTCATGGTTTGTCAAAATTCGGGGATTTTGTGAGGCCATACGGTAAGAAGTTCTTGATTCCCGTTCACGGTTTACCAAAGTTCGGAAATTCCGTGAGGCCAAACAGTGGGAACGTTTAGCGCTTGATTCCCCGTTCACGATTAGCCAAAGTTCGGGAATTTTGTGGGGCCAAACGCTGAAAACGTTGAACGCTTGATTCCCTAGCACGGTGTGTACATTGATTAGTTCACAGATTAGTACAAATATGCATAGGTTGGCAACGAGTAGGTACTCGTTGCCAACCTATGCATATTTGTATCCGTTGTTTCATTGCTGCGTAATAGTCACAGACGTTTTGCTGTAGCAGACTCCAGACAAAGCCGAGTTCTTACTTCTTTTCCTAGGCATTTTATTAATATATATATGATGATAGGTAAATATTTTTTTTAGTTAAAATATTTGTTAGGTAATTTCAAAAATGGCAAAGAAAAAAAACAAAACAAAAGAATTAGATAAACAATACCCAATAGAAAATGACTACAAAATAAAATTAAGTAGGTACACCTAGGTACACCTTAAAACTATGATATCTCCTAAGATATTCATTAAAATTAAATGATTGTCAAAGGCAATTTTGTTTAAAATTGAATACTTGTGATGAATAATGTGTTTATTTGGATAAAGATTAATATCATGTTCATAAAACACCTTTGCAAATAATGTATTATTTTAGAACACAATTGATAAAAAAGGTTATAGTGAGTCAACCTTAAAAGATAGACATAAGCTGTCGCGGACTTTTTTTTAGAACTTTTAAAGAGGATCAATTCTGTCATACTTGATTATTGTGTAACTTGAACCGTTTATGCAGCGCATGCAACGTAAGCTCTCAAAAAGAAATATTTTATCCCGTTTTTGTAACATTTCTCATTGTTTCTCCGTTCCTATTGGTCGTAGCGTGATGTTATATAGCCTATAGCCTTCCTCGATAAATGGATAATCCAACACAAAAAGATTTTTTCAATTCGAACCAGTAGTTTCTGGGATTAGTGCGTTCAACCAAACAAACAAACAAACAAACTCTTCAGCTTTATAATATTAGTATAGATTTGTGTTTAAAGTTTAGAACTATCTGATGACTGAGCGGATAATTGTTTTTTTATCGCCCTTGAACAAAATACAGGTAAATAGACAGAACATAAGATAGATTTAGTCGAGATAGTTGATTTTATTAGTAGAATTTTCGAACATAGTTCCACTGTGTTCTAATATTCTTGTGTTTTTTTTTTGGCCGTTGGCCTACCTGTTGTCAAGTGACCGCTGCCTATAGGCATTTGTAACACCAGAGACCTTGCAGTAGGTCGATTCTGTAAAATTCAAACAACAACTCGCATCTCACATCGCTATTCACTCTCACTTCGGATAAGGTTCAAAATGACCTTGATATATTTGACACTGAATCTGGTTCGAGTGCGAAGTGAGCGTCGAAGTGACGGGAAAATTACCTTACTGAATGCCACTTCTTACGTCATCTCATACTTTATCTGTCAAAATGTCCCTGTTCATTTAGTTCAACTCGCTGACACGCTCGCAAGGGTGGCGCTAGTGTAAATTCGAATTTAACCGAGTTTTTTTGAATGCCAATCAAGAAACTCACAGCGGATTCAGATTCGAAGTTTAGAATGAGGTCTTACAGAATCTCACAGTGTTACCATCCCAGAAACCAAATTGAAATGTCTCATTTGTTTGTAATAAGGGCAGTCTATTATACTTACTTCGTGGTTCGCACCCATATACCCTTAAAACCGGTACATAACAACGCTTCTTTGTGGCGGAAATAGGTATGCTAGTAGTACTACCCTGGACGAACTCCTTAACAAAGAAATTTACTACTACTGTTTAAAATTAAAAAAAAAACACTCCTACATAACAGTTATATACAGGATGAAATTGATTTAATGAGCCAATTTTAAAGGAGTGACTCAGTCCACGAACCTGAACAATTTTCATTATGTGGCCAACTCAAAAAGCGCGAAAAAAGATCAGCTGTTCCATACAGAAGTGCAATAGGTACTCGGCCAAAATGTATGGAACAGCTGGTTTTTTTTTCGCGCTGTTTGAGTTGGCCCCATAATGAAAGTTAACAATAATAATAATAATATGTGGGGACATTTTCGCACACGGCCATCTGACCCCAAACTAGGGAGACCCTGTACTATGGGTGTCAGACAGCTGATATACATACACAAATACATTTTTTTTTGTAAATACATACATATATAGATACACAACACCCAGACACAAGGCAAACACAAGTGCTCATCACACAAATGTTTACTCTGGGCGGGAATCAAACCCGCAACACGCTGCGCAGCAGTCGATCGCTCAGCCACTGCGTCAACCGTGTCGTCAAACTCTTGCTCAGTTTAAGGCTCGTGGTCTGAGTCACTCCCTAAAAATTTGCTCATGAATTCAATATCACCCTGTATAATGTATGTTGTTTAACTTTTTTAACAAATTATAACAAAAGTTACAAAATTGTTAGTGACGTTATTCAACTTCATAATTTTAATAACAAAATATTATACAACTAATTACTTACACGCCACGACATCCAACTGATTCAACCCTACTAAAATTCACGCACACATTTGCACGTGTACAGACGTCATTTGGTTTTGTAGTAGTAATAGGTAATTATTTTGCAAGTTTTGTATGAAGTGTCCGAGGTGTGCCTAAAGTAAGTCATTTAAGACCTGAGGTCTAGCAGGGCAATAATATTGTACTGAATTTCATTATGACCCGCTGGTCAATAATGTGATTTGAATTTGGAACATAAAGTAAAAATACGATAGTGATTTGTCTCCGGAGTACATTAATTCCGAATTTAAGCCATTGGTATTACCAACGATCTACTCGTCATTCTAGTAGTAGTAGTGTTTATATTGTCTCGTAGATGGTGTGGAAAGTAGAGTATGCTCCTCGGGGATAAAGGTGCCTTCGTCTTGGGCGACCTTGAATCTCACGCTGCACTCAGAATTCTTGTCTTAACGCTTTCGCTTTGCTCGGGAGTTAACTCTAAACTCCCTCGGTCCGCTCAGGAGTTAACGCTAGAATCCCTCGTTTTGCTCGGGATTCAATACGGCGCCCGCTACATAAGACACTACTTTATCCCCTTGATGCATAATCTACTATTGCTATGTCATTATTGTTTAGTTAGATTGCTTTTTTTTTGGAAGAAGCAAGTAGGTGTGTTGTTTGGTTACCAACTGGTTTATTATTTCCTGAAGATACTAGAATATACAAGTTGACATTCTTATATTTACAAATACCTACCCTTAACAGTAGGTTTCTCTAACTGTTCGTGTTATAAATAAACTCCAAGTCTCCAAGAGGACTATGGAGAGGGCTATGCTTGGTGTTAAAATCCCGAACGATGAGATCCGCCGCAGAACCAAAGTGACCGACATTGCCCAAACTGTAAGCAAGCTAAAGTGACAATGAGCAGGCTATTTTGCTTGATGAACTGATAACTATTTGGGAAGAAAGGTTCTGGATTGACGAACGTGGACTGGTTAGAGCCGTAGGGAGACACTGGAAGCAAATGTCTCAAGACTCGTCATTGTTTAAACACAACGGAGAGGCCTTCGTTCAGCATTGAATGTCGACTGGCTGAGAAGAGGTTTCTCGAATATACTTTTCGATATCCGAAACCGGAAAAAATCTCCGACTTTTTAAAAGGAGCCATTCACAGGCACTTTTGAATTGTCAATTAGCCCGATACTTCTAGCTCGTTTTTAAGTAATTGGATAGATTTTACATTGTATAACGCTGATTAATATTTAATGTATTCCAGGCTTTAGTTTGGGATTAATAAAATCCCAAACGTATGCTTAGAATTAGCTTGACGTAATTTAATTGAATATGCTTAAAATAATATAAAATTTTGAGATTGTGGGTTCACTTGTTTTAGCTTATTCTAGTAAGCTCAATTATTAACACGTACAAACATACGTTTTATCTGTTTTCCAGTGTTATTATGTTGGTAGCACTTTTTTGTACAAATTACACACAAAGTTCGTAACTAGAGAGAGTTGTAACATTTTATAGTTTACATCGTTAAAACATACCTAATTACGTAGTTCTGTTACAAGTTTAGAGTTAAAAATTTTGTATGAATAAGCTAAGCTAATAATAAGTTTGTTGGAATTTTTGTAGTAGGTAATATTTTTTGTGTTTGGAAAAAGTAAGTACTCTTTTAGATTAGTATCGAGTCTAATGATACCTTGGATAGGACAGTAAATATAACATGTTGTTTTAAACACACACACTCAAGGCCTCTGTTAAACAATGGACGACTTTCGGCTGATGATGATGATGATGACACACACTCAACTATCTATACCCTGTTCACAATAAGATTAGACATATACATAAACCTTTTTTACAGTCCGTTCAACCGATTTTGACTCATATTGCGTTGGTAGCATGACAAATGGCAACTGCAGTAAACAGTTGTTATTGTAACCACTTTTTTGCCTCTAATGTCATCCTTAAGCCTACGGAATAGAAGTCAAGTCCCCCACACATATTGTGAACAGGGTATAAGTATTTGGTACTGGCAGTAATTCAGAACCGATTAAAGACAATTTCATTGGTTATTACTATGAATAGGAAGGTACTTAATGATCTACATTGTAGAAAAACAAAAAGTAAACCCATGTTTATCTCCTTCATGATTTATTCAGAGGATCAATTTGGTTTGCGGTCAGTGTTCGAAGCGTTCTTGAAAAGTAAATTGAATTTCAAGCTCATCAAACATTTTTGGTAACCGCTTTAACCCAGGTTGGTTCGGTAGTAAGTAACTTAGGGTTGATTATATTCAATATTTATCTAAAGAATAATATCCTCTCTGTGCTTCGAAAAGTACGTAAAACCGTTGGTCCTGGCTGTCATTCGTAGATCTTTGACAGTTGTTATGCGTGGTCAGAAGCTAGAAATCTGACAACCAGTCTTACCATGGGGTATCGAATTACCCAGTCACTGGGTTGTGGAGGTCAGATAGGCAGTCGCTCCATGTAAAGTACTGGTATTCGACTACATATAATTAGACTGGAAGCCGACCCCAACATAGTTGGGAAAAGCCTAACCAGATGATGATCTAAAGAATAAATATAATAGTTTGATATAATTATTATTTACCATACAAAAGCTGTCAAACCATCTTAATATGATTAACTAGCTGTGCCCGCGGATTCACCCGCGTTAATTTGAGAAATAGAACCACTGAAATATATTTCATTGCTTTAAGAGTAGGTATTATACACTTACATTATTTTTTAGTACATTACTATAAGAAACTATTTTAGGTACAGACGTCAGCACATCAAGTTACCCCGATTTATCAAATTTCTTTGAAGTTTTTCAACTTCAACGAGAAAATAAGGTTGATATTCAATTGGAAAAAATGACAGTTTGGTATGACTTAATGTGTACATCACGCAATAATCAGTAAGTGTGGTTCGCCAAAGTTCGGGAATTCTGTGAGGTCAAACGTTGAGAACATTCAACGCTTGATTCTCCGTTCACGATTAGCCAAAGTTCGGGAATTCTGTGAACTCAAACGTTGAGAACATTCAACGCTTGATTCCCGTTCACGGTTCGCCAAAGTTCGGGAGTTCTGTGAGGTCAAACGTTGAGAACATTCAACGCTTGATTCCCGTTTACGAATCGCCAAATTTTGGGAATTCTGTGAAGTCAAACGTTGAGAACATTCAACGCTTGATTCCCGTTCATGGTTTGTCAAAATTCGGGGATTTTGTGAGGCCATAGGGTAAGAAGTTCTTGATTCCCGTTCACGGTTTACCAAAGTTCGGAAATTCCGTGAGGCCAAACAGTGGGACCGTTTAGCGCTTGATTCCCCGTTCACGATTAGCCAAAGTTCGGGAATTTTGTGGGGCCAAACGCTGAAAACGTTGAACGCTTGATTCCCTAGCACGGTGTGTTCATTGATTAGTTCACAGATTAGTACAAATATGCATAGGTTGGCAACGAGTAGGTACTCGTTGCCAACCTATGCATATTTGTATCCGTTGTTTCATTGCTGCGTAATAGTCACAGACGTTTTGCTGTAGCAGACTCCAGACAAAGCCGAGTTCTTACTTCTTTTCCTAGGCATTTTAATTCTGTCATACTTGATTATTGTGTAACTTGAACCGTTTATGCAGCGCATGCAACGTAAGCTCTCAAAAAGAAATATTTTATCCCGTTTTTGTAACATTTCTCATTGTTTCTCCGTTCCTATTGGTCGTAGCGTGATGTTATATAGCCTATAGCCTTCCTCGATAAATGGATAATCCAACACAAAAAGATTTTTTCAATTCGAACCAGTAGTTTCTGGGATTAGTGCGTTCAACCAAACAAACAAACAAACAAACTCTTCAGCTTTATAATATTAGTATAGATTTGTGTTTAAAGTTTAGAACTATCTGATGACTGAGCGGATAATTGTTTTTTTATCGCCCTTGAACAAAATACAGGTAAATAGACAGAACATAAGATAGATTTAGTCGAGATAGTTGATTTTATTAGTAGAATTTTCGAACATAGTTCCACTGTGTTCTAATATTCTTGTGTTTTTTTTTTGGCCGTTGGCCTACCTGTTGTCAAGGGACCGCTGCATATAGGCATTTGTAACACCAGAGACCTTGCAGTAGGTCGATTCTGTAAAATTCAAACAACAACTCGCATCTCACATCGCTATTCACTCTCACTTCGGATAAGGTTCAAAATGACCTTGATATATTTGACACTGAATCTGGTTCGAGTGCGAAGTGAGCGTCGAAGTGACGGGAAAATTACCTTACTGAATGCCACTTCTTACGTCATCTCATACTTTATCTGTCAAAATGTCCCTGTTCATTTAGTTCAACTCGCTGACACGCTCGCAAGGGTGGCGCTAGTGTAAATTCGAATTTAACCGAGTTTTTTTGAATGCCAATCAAGAAACTCACAGCGGATTCAGATTCGAAGTTAAGAATGAGGTCTTACAGAATCTCACAGTGTACCATCCCAGAAACCAAATTGAAATGTCTCATTTGTTTGTATTATGGGCAGTCTACTATACTTACTTCGTGGTTCGCACCCATATACCCTTAAAACCGGTACATAACAACGCTTCTTTGTGGCGGAAATAGGTATGCTAATAGTACTACCCTGGACGAACTCCTTAACAAAGAAACTTACTACTAGGTACTGTTTAAAATTAAAAAAAAAAACACTCCTACATAGCAGTTATATACAGGATGAAATTGATTTAATGAGCCAATTTTAAAGGAGTGACTCAGTCCACGAACCTGAACAATTTTCATTATGTGGCCAACTCAAAAAGCGCGAAAAAAGATCAGCTGTTCCATACAGAAGTGCAATAGGTACTCGGCCAAAATGTATGGAACAGCTGGTTTTTTTTTCGCGCTGTTTGAGTTGGCCCCATAATGAAATTTAACAATAATAATAATAATATGTGGGGACATTTTCGCACACGGCCATCTGACCCCAAACTAGGGAGACCCTGTACTATGGGTGTCAGACAGCTGATATACATACACAAATACATTTTTTTTTGTAAATACATACATATATAGATACACAACACCCAGACACAAGGCAAACACAAGTGCTCATCACACAAATGTTTACTCTGGGCGGGAATCAAACCCGCAACACGCTGCGCAGCAGTCGATCGCTCAGCCACTGCGTCAACCGTGTCGTCTAACGTCTTGCTCAGTTTAAGGCTCGTGGTCTGAGTCACTCCCTAAAAATTTGCTCATGAATTCAATATCACCCTGTATAATGTATGTTGTTTAACTTTTTTAACAAATTATAACAAAAGTTACATAATTGTTAGTGACGTTATACAACTTCATAATTTTAATAACAAAATATTATACAACTAATTACAACATGATATAACCAATTATAACTTTTGCAATTTTCTTTCCGACTAAATTCAGGAGAAATTCAAATTACCACTACCAACTTCCTCGAAAGGCAGACCTTATAGAATGTTATACGATGTTATACAACGAGGTGAACCAGTGTGGGAGCGTTTATAACATTCTTAAAAAATGTTGTAGAAAAATGTTACACACAGTTATAAAATGTTATCGTGTACAATGTTTTATAACGTTATATAACTGCTGTGCACCTGAAATCATCATTCAGGCTAGTTACATCTGGTATCGCGCAGTTAGTTGCAGATTCACTAAACTGTGAAAATAAGAGATCACTTTGCTTGGCAACGTTACGTAGTCAGTCGCAATCTGATAAAAAGGCTTAAAGATAAAATTCTAAGTAAGTAAGTATCGCTTATTTGTTCAGAATTTCGGTAGTCTTTGTTTGATCTTTTCATTGTCTGATAAATACGTAATATTAAATGCATGTTATGGTGACGTGATCATATCCTGACATGACTTTGACAAATTTTGTGGTTTTGTTTTACAATAAATAAAACCGGACAAGTGCGAGTCGGATTCGCCCACCGAGGGTTGCGTACATATTTGTAGGTCCATACTTCTATACTAATCCATACCTACTATCTATACTTTAATCTACTTAATATTAGATTTTTTTTAACATAGAGGGTTGATTTTTTAAAGCATCGAGGGACCGTAGACTTAAGTATATGGTTTTAATTTCAACTCTATACCTCCACGCGTTCCCGAGATTAAGGGTCTTGACAGACAGACAGACAGACAGACAGGCAGACAGACAACAAAGTGATCCTATAAGGGTTCCGTTTTTTCCTTTTGAGGTACGGAACCCTAAAAATACGATTTTTGCTTCGCATCTAAAGGTCTCGAGCATTTATTTGTAACAGAATAACGAGCCACTCTACAATATGTTCTAGTGTATCAACCTTTCACGAACCAAATGTCGAGCACGCTCGCCGTTTTGTTACAACCTAATTTTACAAACCAACGAGCGTATAATTACCGGCACGTAAGTTGGCCACATATTTTGTAGTGGGGGAAGTTCGCGTACGCACAATTTCATACATTTTTACATGCACGAACTTTCCCCACTACAAAATCTCTGGTCAACTTACGTGCCGGTAACTGTATTGCAACGCAATATTATGTTGGATAGTGTACAGGCTACATCCGGAGCAGTTTATTATGCGGACCTTGTGGAAACTAGAACTAATTTCCGTGCGTTCAAGCGATTTTGCCATACCTATTATTGAAATCAAATTTAATGTAACAGCTCACTTTTTAGGATCCATTAATTATGCCAATTATAATCCGTGGTGCTTAGCAACTGGGTTTCTCCCAGTTGTAAACGTCCCTTTGTGCCTATTGACCTAGTTCTGTTCTGTCTCCTGCTTGATTTGGAGAGAAGTGGAAAATATGTTTTTCTTACTCCTCCGCTGTTCTTTTCTGATTAATTTCGTTGCGGGATCCAAGACAGTTGAATCGTTTTTCTGGGACTCGTCGAGCTTCATTGCTCTGGCGCTTTTCTGGTGGTCGCCACTGTTGATTCTGGCTTACAGGAGCTACAGTGGTTAGGGAATAGTGTGGCGGGCTTGTCCCATAAAAAAAAAACTGTATTGGTGTAACATTTCATCGAGCCTATGCACGAGCACGGGCCAAGCGCGGGTGACGTGGAGGGAGAGGCGGAACGACACGTTCGTTACTTGTTAGACATGGGCACAATGGGTCAATAAAAAGAAATGGATCGAAATGTAGCTTTCGATCACTGGGATATATGTATCACTCATTTGTATCTTTATATTCTTATGTATCATTAGGTCACGCAAGGTACAACGAAATGTTACGCGTAAATGCACACTCGCTATGAGCATTACGCCGAACAGAGCGTCGAGCATTCCCAGGAACGTTTAAATGCGAAGCAAAAAGCAGAAAATTACAAAATTCACGTTCACGAATGAGGTAATAAGGCCGGTAAGCAGATTCTCTTCACTACTCCTAAAAAAATATTGCCTCAAACTACTCTCCTGTATCGTGGGTGCATTTATATATCAGCCTATTGCCATCCACTGCTGAACGTAGGCCTCCCCCAGAGATCGCCAACCAACCCGGTCTTGGGCAACCCGCATCCATCCGCTGCCAGCCACCTTTTTTTAAATCGTCGGTCCATCGTGCCGCAGGGCGTCCCACACTACGCTTGCCCAAACGCGGTCTCCACTCTAGAACGTGTCTGCTCCATCTACCGTCTGTCCGTCTGCAGACATGGCCGGCATTACATTTTACATTTAGTTGGTGCATTTACAAACATATAAACTCACATTCTTCACGCGCCGGAATCGAAACCCGCACACGCATAGTAGCAGCCAATTGTTCAACCACTGCGCCGACAATGTCGTGGACTTATTACTATTTTCTCTTAATACGTTGGACGCCATGGACCACCGTGTGACCGACGCTAGTGGAGGTTTCACCTTCAACATTTTTAGCTTAGCATTCAACGTATTAATATATATATACTATGACTTCAAGTTCCCGTAAACTAGGTATTTCTAAAAGAATACACAGTTACGTGAACAAAACCTTGGGCAGTTAGTCTGGCTATAAAAGCCAAAAAGTCTTCAAATAATAGCCTTTTTTATAACAGACACAAATCTCACTTAGGATCACTTATAGTCTGTAGGCCATAGATACAAATAAATAAAATTGAAGGTCTGTTTGTGATATCAAAATAACAGCAGTTTACTAAATGCATAAATGAATATTAACACACGAGTTATAGTTCTCACGCAAAATAACAATTTTTAAATGTTTTTCTGTCCACCTGTCTGCCTGTTTGCTTCGGCAAATCACCGAAACGGCTGATCCAATTTTAACAGGACTTTCACTGGTAAATAACTGATAAGGAATAACATAAGCTACTTTTATTTCGGAAAAAGAAATAAAGGGTCCGGGCATAAAAAAAAGGCCCGCAGATAACCGACTTTCTCACGGGCAAAGTCGCGGTCAAAAGCTAGTTATAAACATAAGTTCGTGCAGATCCTACCAACTGTTATTTATAAATCACTCCAATCGCTCAGCGTTTGCGAAAATAGAGCCATCAAACATTCTACACCAGATATTGCAGAAAATGTTAGATGTAAGCTGATTTGTCAGTCTGTTACCCCAATCATATTGATTGGTTGTGCTGATTTGAGATAGCTAAAAAGAAGTGAGAATAATAGTAGGTAGTGGTGTACTACGAAATCACAAAAAAAACAGTACCTACTGAAACAACAAGGGCAGATTTAACATTTTTTTTTACCTAGTAGGTCTATGTTAGAAGATTTGGTGAGATCCAATCCAGACTGTCCCTTTGCAACCCTCCCACAGAGACGCCCTAAACCGAGGCCCGTACGGGTGCCATTAGTGTATTGTCGCTTAGTTTATAAGTTTTTTGCCCTAGTTGGAGGCCTAAATTAAATTTAAGTTACCCCAAGAACTGAACTTTTAAATTTCGTCTAGATTTCACTTAAGTATTCGGCAAAACGTTTCCTTTTAAGTTTTGCCGTTTCGGCCAGACCTACTTTCGGCCAGGTTGCATTGGCATATAACCTTTACAGTACATGTTAACTTAGTTGGACCTTGTCTACTCCATTTTACATGTAGGCCACTGTCTAACTTGCGACATATTTCGGTCAGCAAGTTAGCACAATTCCGGTTGGTTACATTTAATGGCATTGCTAGTTAGGAAATGGAACCTCCGAGGTCCAAACCTAATGTCGCGTGTAGGACAGGCTGAATAGAACTAGACGATAAGGGTATACGGATGGCATGAAAGGAGGGTATTATGATGTTGATGAAAAATTACAAAAAAGTCGTTGCTTTTTTCCTATAGGTATATACACTACTATAATATGACTTTTTTTCTTTAAGAAGAACGCAGTCCCACTAGGAATTTTTCATGTAAGTATGTAAACTCACATACGATTAGTAGGTACTAAATAAAAGCTTTAAAAAAGGTAAAGGTTTTGAAATATTTAACACTAGGTAGGTACATACATGAAACTATTTCCTGAGTAGTTAAAAAAATTTAATAGTTTTTAATGTCGTTTTTCAGTTTGTTTTCTAATAAGAAAAACGACTGAACGGATTTTCATGTGATTTTCATCAATAGGCTGATTAAATCATGAGAAAGATTTTGGTATACTTACTTATAATTTGTTAAAGTTTTGTGTAAAGGACAATGCCAGAAACTCTATAGAACTTTGCCCCACTCAATAAAAGTCACGTGCAATATACAGCATCTTACTGTTTATTTATTGCTGATAACTAAACGTTAGTCTTAGTGACTGTAGAACTTGCGGTTTCCGTTTAAATCTAAAAACAATAATGACATTGATTATAGGTTAAATTATATTTTAGGTAAAATGAGTTTGTATTTTGTGGGTAGGTATTTCGTAATCCGCAAGTTCTAAAGAAAAACAATTTACTATAGAAAAGTTCTATATTCATTACCATTATTTCCATTAATTTACTTATTCTGTACATGGGTGGGGCAGGATCGGGCATTGTCATTTGCAGAAATATAATGATGACTGCTGAAAGTGGCGGAAAAAAAATGGTGACTGGGGTATATGCTCTGATTCCCGTGCGAAGCCGTGGTGACTTGAAGGATCACATGTAAAACAAACACTTTCTACCGACTGATATCCGACACACCTGAATCCGAATACGTGTATACTTTGTTAGACATCCTAAATAAATATAATTAAATAAAATGTTTTAATTTTTATGGTAATTTTTCTAAAATGTAAATTAGGTAGGTACAGACAGGTCATCCACTGCTTACCCCGACTTTAATGCGTGGGGGGTAAGCAGTTGTCGACGCTGTGTGTACATAATGTCATCATCATCAGCTGGAAGGCGTCCATGTGTGTGTCCGGTTTGCCAGTGTTCCGAATTTTCGCTTAGTCGCCTTCTACGAAACCTTTGGGAAGAATTGGGTGGGTGCTATTTTAGCCCGGACACCCCACGGAACGACGGTACGGTACATATGTATATACATTAATAATCGTTATAATACATATTTATAATTACTAAGCAACCGCTAGTACCTAGTAAGATTTAAGGTAGGTAAAAGAAAGGACCGACTATAAGAAACAAATGACTATTGATGGATATCTTCGAAAACTGTTTTTAAGTAGAAATGATAAGCAGAATCTCTCTTTATACTTAGATAACTCCGTCTATCCTTCTTATCTAGATTACTAAGAAGTTTTGATCTCTACTGATAGAGCATCTCGATATTTCCGTACTTCTTTGAAGTGATAATTAAGCCGCAAGTCGTACCTAACGTTTTTCTTGCATTCATGTAAAATCCATTCATAAGAAAGAAATGGGAAAAAGTACCTAAGTTTCAACTTATTTTTTTTTATTTGGCACTGAAAGACAGTTGAAATGTTGAATTAAGATCACACTTTTCCAGCATAATATGACTATGTTCTATGCTACTAAATATGCTACGCTACTAATAATATTGTACCCTTTTAATATGCTTTTTATGTCAATAAAAGAATAATGTAATAAAATAACTTATGCATATAAGCATTTGATTGTGTAAATCACGAAACACTGCTCTTAAAGCTTGAGCATTACGGACTGGGTAAACAAGCGCTTAGCTTAGTAAAATCATATTTAAGTGATAGACTGCAGCAAGTTCAAATAAATGGTGTTAATTCATCAGGCTTAAAAGTAAAAATGGGGGTACCGCAGGGCTCCATATTGGGTCCGTTCCTCTTTTTAGTTTATATAAACGATTTACCTCATTTACTGAAAAATCAACCACAAATGGTGTTATTTGCTGATGATAATTCATTGATTTTTAGAGTAAATAGACGGGCACAGCACCTTGACGACGTAAATGACGCCATGCTTAAGATTCATAATTGGTTTACTGTAAATAATTTAGTATTCAATGAGAAGAAAACTAAATGCATAAGATTCGCTTTGCCGAATGTTAAGAGTAATGAATGTAACGTTGTATTGAATAAGGACATACTTGAATTCGTCGAAAGGACTGTTTTCCTAGGGATTACGCTTGATTCCAAGCTACAGTGGGGTCCTCACTTAACATCTCTTGCAGGGCGGTTAAGTTCAGCCGCTTACGCTGTCAGAAAGATCCGGCATTTGACAGACGTGGATACCGCTAGGCTAGTATATTTTAGCTATTTTCATAGTATCATGTCTTACGGTATTTTGCTATGGGGACGGGCTGCAGATATGGATTCTATTTTTATACTGCAAAAGCGGGCTGTCAGAGCAATCTATAATCTCCGCAAACGCGAATCTCTAAGAGAATTGTTTAAACAGATTAACATCATGACGGTTCCTTGTCAATATATATATGAAAACATTATGCATGTTCGAAAAAATCTTCATCTTTTTAATAAAATAGGTGACAGACATAATGTTTATACTAGAAATAGGAACAAATTAGATCAGCCAAGCTTCAGATTGTCAAAAGTACATACTTCTTTTATGGGGTACTGTGTAAAATGCTATAATAAAATACCACTTGATATTCTACAATTGAATGAAAAACAATTTAAAACATGTATTAAACGCACACTATGTAGACAAGCATATTATAAGTTAGAAGATTACATCAATGATAAAGATGCTTGGCTGAATGCTGGTCCTGCTCCACAGCCAGTTTAGGGAATTTCCAAATTGGAAGAAAAGGATGTTTCCTACCCCTTTTTCTATTGACATGAGTAACGAGTATCGTTATTATTATATATAGATATTTTTAAATTATTAACTTATCACACTTCATATGATAAAATAATATACATTGGAAACCTTAGTTTTGTATAATTTAGCAGCATTATTTCAATTTTGTAAATGTGAATACCATGGAGCCATGTATATTAATACCTTTATGTTTGACAAAAATTAACATGGCGGTTGGGAGTATTGTCATGCTCGCTCAAATGTCTCGCTGATGGTGGCGCGTGTGTTGGATCATTAGGCTCCCTTCAAAATGGTTGAGCTAAATGGTGCTGATTCACGCGTCATGTTCGTGAACGGGCGCTGTCAGTGGAGATTGGTCAGCTCTTATCTGCCATGGATTAGATGCCACTTTATCTTGCTTCTTTTTTGTGTTTTGTATTGTTAGATTACCTTCATCGTTTTCACATATAGAAGCAACAAGAATGTAACCAAACTTTGTAAAAACTTGATCTAAAAGAGTGTCCGTGGAGTTTCTTGCTCGTTCTTCTCCATAGAGACCTACCTACGTTTTGGAACGAGCAACTAGCTTCAACTCTCTGACTAACTGACCGACTCCTTGACAATTCAAAAGTGCCTGTAAATGGTTTAATTGAAATAAATGCTTTGACTTGACTTTGACTATGAGCAGTAAATGTACAGATACCAACATAGATTTACAGGGTACCTAGTGTCAATAAAATTGCACGGAATTTTCCCGAAAAATATTTATATTAAAAATGATCGAGTTGAACGTAAAGCTGTCAGTTATTAGTCATAATTATTAAGATTTATTGGTTATTTTAATGATCATTGGCTGAAGATGATTTATGCGTTAGTGCTGGAAAACGTTAAAAATAAATAAACGTTATAAATAAACATACGATGCCTTCCACAATTGTAAATGCGAAAGTTATTTTGTACGTTTGTAACGTTACCTCATTACTAAACTAGGTAGGTAATGCATTGATCGTAATTATATTTGACAAAATGGTAGCTTGGAATCTGGTTGGTTGGACTTTATAATTTGCAACTCCGTCTGCATCTGCAATAACTGAAATTCACACGGACGAAGACGCGATCAAAAGCTAGTCCTTCGTATTTTATGATTTATTTATTTTTAGTAGATATTCGTTGGAAAAAAGTAGCGAAACGTAGAATACAATTTCTTAAGTATATTTAAATATTCAAGCTTTGTTACCACTTATCAATAAAAATACATTAAAGACTCCATAAAATATTTACAAATAAAACCCCATAATAAAATTTCATAAAACTCACCATTAAGTAGAATCGACGAAACAAAAACAAAATTAATTATTCACGAAACTATTTAAACAAAACAGAAAGTCACACGTTGTAATTAAAAAGTTATTTAAACCACAGATTGAAAAAGTTTTTAAAACAATTTAATGGGTATATTATTTTAAAATTCCAGTTCCACTAAGTTTTCGCGCGTAAATTTCCGAGACGAAACGTCAAGCCGTCTTTACGCACCAGTGTTCGATGTGAGACTGGCTGGTGGTACTGTTAGCAGTGGCCTGTCCGCGGACACGATGATACGTAACGAAACTACACTGAAAATCCCATTTTCCCTGTTTCCAAGTGGCAAAGGAATTGAAATTATAGGCTCACAAAATAATCAAGCAAACTTTTTGATATTTTTTATTTTTCGAATGCGAGGAAATACGAGTATTCGATGAACAAAAAATGACGGCTCTTAGTCATTTTTTTATTGTGATTGCCTATCGGGCCAGATAAGAAATACGTGTCAAATTTTATAATATTTTGAAGTTGGAATTATGACGGCGTTGCTTTTTTTATTTTCAGCGAACTAAACTAAAATTAGAGAATTGGCATTTCTTACTGCCAGGCAGCTGACGAAAAAGCCGGCGACGGATAAGAAGTAAGTTTAAAGAGATGTTAAATTAGTTGTTTCTTAAACTTCGCCGTGTTTTTAATCAATACGTCGACTTATAATAAATAATTATGAACGTTTTACATCAACTTAAATTGACAACTCTTTTTAATATCTGTCTCTTTAATGTTTATTGGAGAGAAAGAGAAAGTAATAAAAAAAAGCTTTTTACAAAAAAGACAACCGCCTCAAAAAGTGAAAAATAACTTTAGCACAGAACACACATTGACTTTAGTTTCGAAATTCAGTGGCTTTGTTCTGTTTGTTGTTTTGTATTGCCACCGACTTCCGAAACTAAAGTCAATGTGTGTTCTGTGCTAAAGTTATTTTTCACTTTTTGAAGGCGGTTGTCTTTTTTGTAAAAAGCTTTTTATTTTCCGCTTTTTAGTACCTCCTTCTCATTCAAATCTATTAAGAAGAGATTGAAAGTTAACTACTACAAAGATTGATGAAACTAAAACGTCGTCTATGTAAAATTTTTGGGTATTTGTTGATTTTTCAAAAAGTGCTGAATCAATTTCGATAAAATTTATATGGGACCACCCCTGAAGCATACCCTATCTATAAAAAAAAGAATTTTCAAAATCGGTTTACGTTTGCCTGAGAAATCGCGTAACAAATCGCGCACATACTTAATGCAAATTTAAGACTTATACGGTTTTCTCATGAATGCCATGGTCAGAACTGGACCAAATTAAAATGGGACCACACGGGAAGCACTAGCTTCCAAATAAAAAAAGAATCATTAAAATCGGTTCACCCAGTCCCGAAAAATCAGGTAACAAACATAAAAAAAAAAAAAAAAAAAAAAAAATAGACGAATTGATAACCTCCTCCTTTTTTGAAGTCGGTTGAAAATTAAAATAGGTTTAGTTGGTGCACAACAGAATTGTCACCAGTTGCTACTTTTTTTATTAAATAGTTCTGTCTGTTCAAAAATAATGTCGTAATACCTATTTTTATCAGTCAATTTCAAACAAAAGACGACCTTATGTTCTTGTATAAAGTATTACTTCCATAAACTACCATTTTACAGATAGGTTGGTATCTATTTAATGAGAAATTACACACGATATCTGTACATTGAATACACAATACAGAGATTTTTTGAGTAAATATGGAGTAGTACTTATTTAATTAGAGATTTTTTTAATTCTATGCAGTCTATTTAACGAGATATTTTATGCAACGTAAGTAGTTACGTAGTTAATCTTTATTTAAGTTTTGCGTACCTATGTAATGCGACTAATGTAATTAAAAAGATACATAATTATCATAATCAACTGCGGCTTACTGACCATTTGGACACACAATAATAAAAAAGCTGTATTTTTATGTCCGAATCATCAGTGACATAAAAATATCAATTCGGATACTGTGTCCGAATATTATATTGTGTCCTAACCGTCAGCAAGGCAAAAGTTGACGACACGGTTGGCGCAGTGGTTGAGCGTTCGACTGCTGCGCGCGTGTCGCGGGTTCGATTCCCGCAGAGAACAAATATTTGTATGGCATACAGATAGTTGTTCCGGGTCTGGCCGTTTGTGTATGTGACTTTATATGTTTGTAAATGCACTCCCGACACAGGAGTAAATCCTAGGGTGGGGCAAATTGTTTTTATTTTATTTCTAATATATAGGTAGGCTTGGTCGTTTCTGTGATGGATAAGTACTGGGTAGGTAGATGAAACCACTTTACCAATAATTTATAAATTACTAGGATAGTGTTTATTTTCGCCGCTTCTTAATACCAAGTATTTGTGACCGAAACCTTTTAAAAGGTCACAGAAATCTACTTACAGGACTTTGAGTCTGTGTTATCAATACAGTACTGTTGCTGTGTAGTCTTCACCAAAAATTGTAAATGTATACTAATATACAAAGCTAAAGTGTTCGTTTCTTTGTATTCTTTTGAGCAGCCGTGTGGTACCGGTCGCGAATATACCCACCGGTACCAAAGGGGGTGGTGCTACCCCATTTGTACCGGTGGGTATCGCAGAATGCGACAGAGTGATATTGACCAGGGGGCCAAGTCTGCTATTTTTATAATTTCGTCATTCCAATACGATTCCATTGTCATTTTGCTAAAAGTTCGTAATCTGCTAAATCCATAATGGTCGATCATTGGTCGATCAATGGTCTCATAATAGAATTGTTTTATAATGACATTGTCAACAAATTTGAACATTTATTCATGCCAGATTTTATTTATATATATTTTTACATATTATTTTTCAGAGTTATAAGCAATCTGAAGTAGTAAGAAGTTCGTAAACTAAGTCAGTCATTAATTTGTCAATAAGTACGAAATTACCATTCTATATCATTTCTTTCAATGGACTGTCATTGGTTGACCATTGGAAAGTCACAATGACGCCATTATATTAATAGATTACAAAACTTGTCAAAATCAACAATTATGAAATCAATGACAGACCATTCTGACACTATTGTAATAACAGACGTGAGGCCCAGAGGATGGGCAGCAGTGTCTGCGTATTGCGATCGCCAACATGCAACGCCCAAGCATGGCCATTACGGCCCCCTGGGGGGGAGACCTATGCCCAGCAGTGGACGTCGTCTAAAGGTTGACATGATGATAATTCTTTTTAACGCGTTATCTCGATAGCTACTAAATCAATTCTGAAAAACCTATCGCTACCTTATCCCTGAATTTTGTAGCCTAGATTTATTATTAAACAAGTTGGGATCCGTTAGAAAATTTAAGCGGTAGGTTGCCGCTCGTTGTGGCGTTCTATGGAGCCCATTGTTCAACAGTGGACGTCTTCCAGGTGATTTTGATGATGAAGAAAATTCAAGCAGATAAAGTCTAGGGTAAAAGCAAGTAATGTACCTATAAAGAAATCATTTTGTTGCTTTTATCAACATTAACAACACTGTTGACGTAGTGGCCGAGGCGTAGCGTGTAGTGGGTTCGATTCCCGCCCTGGGGAAACATTTGTGTGATGAGCACTTGTGTTTGCCTTGTGTCTGGTTGTTGTTTAACTATATACGTATCTATGTACGTATTTGTGTATATATATCAGCTGTCAGACACCGATAGTACAGGATATGCCTAGTTCGTTTGGGGTCAGAGATGGCCGTGTGTGAAAAGTCCCCCCTATTATTATTATTAACAAAGCTGACTGTATTGACCACATTACTTGTTGTCTGTTAAGTCCAGTTTACATCATCAAATTTTATCATATAAACTCCTATTTGAAATATAACCTCGTGTTAACAACAAACTCCAAATTATTATTTGGTGCGAATGGGCTTTAGCAAATTAAAATACCCTTCCAATCTTTTGCACACATCGCACAGCCGCAAAAACATTACCAGCCAGTAACAGCTTTTATAAAAAGATTAAAAATCATTTTACTCCAAATCTTCGCTCTCGATTCGGGATTAATTCTCGATTGAATTCGCTCAGAGGGATTAAATCGAGTCAACAGCATTATATTGAGATATTATGTTTGAATCGATTCTCTCCTTTTTGTCACGAAGTCAGCGTTGAGGATAAGCTTGGAGTTATTATCGGTTGGTTAGTGTCATGGAAACGTGACCGGTTTAGTTTCGGCCCTACCTACGTAAAACCTGAATAAAGACCGAATACCAGGGCGAGTTCTGTGTTTAGTTACTTAGGTATATTTAGTGTGTCACGTAGGTAACGACACAAATCATAATCATTCATCATTTCAACTGAAAGACATCCACTGCTGGACATAGACCCCCCCAAAATAGTCGAGGCTAGGCGGGCAGCAGGGTACTAGGGGCCATTTTCGTATTGCGCTATTCATTTGGGGGGTTTTGCCATAATCGCCACGCTTGGCAGGCGGGTTGGCGATTGCAGTATGGTTGTTACAAAGGCACAGAGAACGCTGCTGCCCATTCTCTGGTAAGTCCCTTAGTCGCCTCTTACGACACCCACGGGAAGATATGGGTGGTGCTATTCTTTACGTCCGACACCACACGACACAAATATTATTTTATTATTCACATACTACTATCGTTATCTCCGGAGGATCTCGGGGCTAGTAAAAGCCGTGCAGATCGAACAGTCAAAGGTTAAGCTACGCTTGCCGCGGTCAGTCTGTGGATAGGTGACCATCCATTTCATACCATCCGTGCCTCAGAAAGCACGTAAAGCCGTTTTGGTCCCAGCTGTCGTTTGTAGATCTTTGGCAGTCATTAAGGATACCTAGTCAAAAGTTAGAAAGTCTGACAACCAGTCTTGTGAAGGGGTATCGTGTTACCCGGTAACTGAGTTCCGATAGGCAGTCGCTCCATGTAAAACACTGTTAAGGCTTGTAATCATGTCAATAACCTTGAGCATTTGGGAGCAGAATTTGTGGACGAGTGCGGGGGTGATGTAGGCGCAGTCTTTAATCGGACGCATTTTTAATTTATTGTAATAAAAATATACCTAGTCCGTATGGTGTCGGACGCAAAGAACAGCACCATCCCAAATCTTCCCGTGGGTGTCGTAAGAGGCGACTAATAGGGGCTCACCAGAGAATGGGCAGCAGCGTTCTCTGTGCTTTTGTAACAACCATACTGCGATCGCCAACCCGCCTGCCAAGCGTGGCGATTATGGCAAAACCCCCCTTTTGGGGGAGGCCTATGTCCAGCAGTGGACGTCTTTCGGCTGAAATGATGATGATGATGATGTAATAAAAATAATATATTTGTAAAAAGTAACAAAACTAAATCATTTTCCTTTATATTGCAAAGCAGTAGATATATACTTTTTTGATAAGAAATTAAGGAGTAAAATGATTTTATCTCAATGATTTGGAGGTGATTTGACATTTTTTTCTTATTATGTGATACCGATAGCAAAATTGTGTCTAAACCAAATTACGTATCATATCATATAGATTACTACACTCTGTCCACTGGTTTAATCGTTTTTTGACAGCTGCAACTAGTGAACAATATTTATGTTTTTTGTAAAAACTGATACGCAAACCTGTGTTATTAATGTCTGTAAGAGGTCATAAATAAGATAATCCAACAAGATAAGGCAGTTTATACATTTATTTTATAACACATTTTGAAGTTATCTTAAGGTAATCGGAAATAATTACATTATAAGGCAGCTGTCAAAAAACCAATAACCCAATGGACAGGGTGAAACATTTTTTTTTCAGATGTAATTTCTCTGAAAAATCCGACGAAAAGTTGCTTCATCTTCTTTCAAGCTTTTTTCGAGAGAGCAGCCTTAATTTGCTGCATCCAGTTAGACTGGAAGCCAACCCCAACAGAGTTGGGAAAAGGCTAGACAGATTATGATACTACTATCGTCATTAACCCATTTACCGACACGTCAAAAATGATACATATCTGTGTTAGCATCGACAGGGTAAATTAAAAACAAGAACTTTTTTTTTATTTGTGCACAACCATAGATTGTGACATACAAACAATACTTTCTTTGTTTTCTTTCTAGTTCTATTCAGTTTTTTTGTTAAAGAACCTTTTTAGCGCCGTTCTCGGATAACTCATTCTCTTGAAGCAATATTATTTGCAACTGTGCAGTCAGTGAAGGATGGCCAACCCCTTACTTAGCAGTATTTTGACCTATTTTCCTGCATGACTTATAGTCTCAGCGGGAAAGTTAACAACTGGTACATTTTATATTTTGTTTTGCTGTGTAAGGCGGAAACTGGTAGGACAAAGATGATAAGTTTTTTTTATTCGAGACAAAAAGCAGTTAATACGTTACAATATTAACATTAAGTTTAAGCATAATAGTAAAAAAACGCATAACCCACACTATTGTCCACGGGATAACATGGAATTAAAAAAAAATAAGGAAACGACGCATACACAAAAATAAACCCGAAAGGTCACACCAACCAACCCTGGACAGCGCTCACCGTCCAAAGCAGGTCTGCTGTCTCCAATCAGATCACAAAATAAACTCAATTTTGGACCTTGAACGATTGGCTATCGATTAAAAGCTGGGTAAGCTAATTAAGTAAGTAATTATATTGTAGCTTATGTTTAACGAACTTTCAGATATAGTAAATTACCTCCAAAAATAGTAAATGATTACCAACATTTCACCAAAGTATTGTAGAAATATATGAGTTTGACTGTAAAAAGCGATTTGGTTCTGGCACTTGGCGGCCGCTGCCGCGGCACGCTCGCTGCGCTCGCTCGCCTCATGCGTAGGGGGTCGCAGTTCTAACCTAACCTAACCGTGTCGGCTCCGCCCCAGGGGGGACTTAAGGGTCCTAAGATTTGGTAACTAAGATTTGGTGATCATTTACTATTTTTAGTGGTCATTATATGTATTCCGTTATATTATTAAGGTTTAAAAAAACAAGATTGAATAGATTAAATCCGGAAAGCTGGCAGCATTGCCAGCCTTGCGGGCATTTGTCCCATTTTATTATTGACAGCAATGATGATGACATATTAGCTCTTCCCCATTGTTATACTATTTATGTATGTACCTATTCTTTCATAATAAGCAGTTGTATTTTGAATTGAATAAACAATCATTAATTAAAATAATAACACGCAGAGCCACACCCAAACTGTCTCGTCAGACATTATCACTTATTTTCGTTTTATTATCAGTAATAATAGTAACTTATTTATTATTAATTATTACTACTGACATGCATGACTGATATCCCAGATAACCCTCACAAGGCTAGAGCTCTTCTACGAAATGGGTTCACCAGATAAGTTCAATAGCCAGGTCTTTACGACCTTTCGTCAATCAACACCCTGACCGTTGAACCATTCATTGTCTTCCACACTACTCGTGCCATTGACATTTTTTTAGACAGGCTTGCAGCTTTTATTGTGAAGTTCATAATAAATATTTCTTTTGACACTTTATTGGTTTCTTTTGTTAATAGGACTTTGACGTGCATGGTTTTTCTTTGATGGACTAAAACATCTTTTGTTCGGTAGTATAAACTTGATACTGCAATTTAGAGGTAGCTGTAAGTTTTCTAAGTGCCTGAGTAAATATATAACAATAATAATACGAGCCTGTTATTACCACCCCACCGTCATCCTTTAGACGCCCACTGCTGCACCAAAGGTCAAAGGGGGGGGGGGGGGGTTCAGCCGTAATCGCCTCGCTTGGCCGATGCATGTTGGTGATCGCAGTAGGTTATATTACCTAACTGACAAATTATAATAATCTTTTTAATTATACAATTTATTGTTTCTTACAGTTTAAATTAGAATTACTTAATTATTATTTAAATTTTATTGGAATGTTTTATCGTGTTGACAATTGTATATATTATTGTGTGATAATTTTATTAGTTCTTATTATTTATAATCAGCATGATTTATTCAAAATAATATTTGTACGCCGATGACGGTTTCACATAGTGCTCAATAAAAATCATAACAGCTGTACCTGACCTACCTATGTACCTATGTTGAACAAATAAAATGTTTGTTCAACATAGGTAGGTTCTGCCCATACTCAGGTCAATATCCCTCTGTCGCCTTCTACGACACCCACGGGTAGAAATGGGGTGGTACTATTCGCGGCCGGCACCACACGGCATTACTATACTACTACTATTATTTTCCCATTGCAGGGTAAATACAGAGAAGACATGAGCATTGATCGTCACGGTTGCTCAAGGTGGATTGGCGATTTCAGACTTAGGTATATTTATTACAAAGTCCAGGTTTCCTCACCATATTTTCCTTCACATATTGACTTATTGATTATTGTCCGTGCCCAGTTGCAAATTCACAACCTCGTGCATGCAAAAGCTTGAAAGAAGCATGCAGATGAAGCAACTTTTCGTCGGCATTTACAGAGAAATCACATCTGAAAATTTTTTTTAGTAATCTACATGATATGATACGTAATTTGGTTTAGCCACAATTTTTCTATCGATATCACATAATAAGAAAAAAAAGTCAAATAACCTCCAAATCATTGAGATGAAACCATTTCTTATCAAAAGAGTATAAAAAAAACAAAGGAAAATGTTTTGGTTTTGCTACTTTTTACAAATATGTATTATTTTTATTACAATAAATTAAAAATGCGTCCGATTAAAGACTGCGTCATGCACTGCGTCTGCTACATCACCCCCGCACTCGTCCACAAATTCTGCTCCCAAATTCTAAAGGTTATTGGCATGATTACAAGCCTTAACTACTGACCTATGCCCTATGACCTAAACCTATGTCATAGGTATAGGTATGTATTGATGATAAATATTTACATCGTGTAATGATTTATGTTTGTTATTAATATCATAAAAAATATCAACAAACTTTTATATAAGTCATAGTACTCATAAAATATGAAGGGCTTTCACTACGGATCAATCCAGTAATATGGAAAAAATATTTCTACGTGATTCAAACATTTTGTACTTTTGTAGGAAACAGCTGTTCATTTTTTTTAGACCTTAGATATGTTTACACTGAAGAGGTTATAACTCACTAGCTATTGCCCGCGACTTAACCGAGTTGGAATGTTGGTTATCGCAGATGCAGAAGAAGGCGCGGAATAAAAAGTAGCCCATATCGTAAAAGTATTCTGGGATCTAGCTATCTTCATGTCAAATTTAAAATCGGTTTAAAAGCCCTTTCGTCGTGAAAATGTAACAGACAGAGGTACTTCCTTATTTATAATATTTGTATGGAAGTATGGTATGAATTATCATCATATCATCTTCCTGCCCTCTCATGTCTCACAAGGCACATCACGTCACGTTGTTCTGCACACTATCCATCCATTTTTTCTTCGGCCTTCCTCTTCCTCTCAACCCATCCACATTTATATTCCTAACTCTTTTAGTCACAATAAGCGTTTCATTCCTCCTGTTCACATGCCTATACCAAGACAAACGATTTTCTTATAACATTTCTTTCACTTTTCAACTTTCGAACTTCATCTAATAGTTATACTAGTTTCTGATCTTATCTATTCTGGTTAATCCAGGCATCTCAAACTCAAACTCAAACTCAAAATCATTTATTTCAATTAAACCATTTACAGGTACTTTTGAATTGTCAGAGTCAGTCAGTCAGAAAGTTGAAGCTAGTTGCTCGTTCCAAACAGTAGGTTTCTATGGAGAAGAACGAGCAAGAAACTCCATGAACACTCTTTTAAAATCAGTTAAATTTTACAAATTTAGGTTACATCATTCATGTTGAATCTAAGGGTACAATGTGAGAACAATGTAACACGTCTTGCATGTTAAAAGAGGTCTAGAGAAAAATATAGTTATAATAACAATTCAAACCAAAATTTAAAATAACCGAGGCAGCTAAGAGATGACCAGTCCCAACCGACGGCGTCCGTTCACGAACATGACGCATGGATCGGCACCATTTAGCTCAACCATTTTGAAGGGAACCGAATGATCCAACACATGCGCCACCGGCAGCGAGACATTCAAGTGAGCATGACTCTCCCAACCGCCAGGGCATATTCAAGTCAATGAGAGGTATACCTCGTAAATGGTAGCTTTAAATAACATAGTGCTCACATGTATGTGCTACGAAAAATTATATAATACTAACACATTGAGTTTATACAATGCAAAGATAATATAGATCTACATCTTCAGCAGCTCCAAAAATTGTTACAAATGCTAATCAATTAATCTATGAACCCTTATGGCTGTGGAGCTAGACCAGCATCCAGCCAAGCATTTTTATCAGTGATGTAATCACTCAACTTATAATATGCTCGGTTGCATAGTGTGCGTTTAATACAAGACTTAAATTTTGTCTCATTTAGTTGAACAATGTGGGGAGGTATTTTATTGTAACACTTTAAACAGTACCCCATGAAAGACGAATCTACTTTAGCCAGTCTGAAACCTGGTTGAACTAGTTGGTCCCTATTTCTAGTATTATAATTATGTCTGTCACCTCTTTTATCAAAAAGATGCAGATTTTTTCTAGCGTACATGATGTTTTCATAGATGTATTGACAAGGCACCGTCATTATGTTAATTTCCTTAAACAGTTCCCTTAGAGAATCGCGCATACGCAGATTGTAAATGGCTCTGATGGCTCTTTTCTGCAGAATAAAAATAGAATCGATGTCTGCAGCTCTTCCCCACAATAAAATACCGTAAGACATAATACTATGAAAGTAACTAAAATAGACCAGTCTCGCGGTATCCACATCAGTAAATTGCCGAATCTTTCTGACAGCATATGCTGCCGAACTTAGCCGTCCTGCGAGAGATGTTAAATGAGGACCCCATTGTAGCCTTGAGTCGAGCGTCAATCCCAGAAAAACGGTTTTATCGACGAATTCCAGTTTCTCTTTATTCAATACTATGTCACACTCACTATTTTTGACATTTGGCAAAGCAAATCTGATGCACTTAGTTTTATTTCCATTTAATACTAAATTGTTAGCCGTGAACCACTTTTGTACCTCCAGTAAGGCGTTATTTACGATGTCAAGATTTTGAGCCCGTCTATTTATTTTAAAAATTAATGACGTGTCATCGGCAAATAACACCATTTGTGGCTGGTTTTTGAATAACCGGGGAAGATCATTAATATAAACTAAAAAGAGGAAAGGACCTAAAATTGAGCCTTGTGGTACTCCCATTTGTACTTTTAAACCATGTGAATTCACCCCGTTTATTTGAACTTGCTGCTGTCTATCATTTAAATAAGATTTCACTAAACTAAGCGCAAGTTTACCTAGTCCGTAATGCTCAAGTTTCAGAATTAATGTCTCGTGATTTACGCAATCAAATGCCTTGGAGAGGTCACAAAAGATTCCTATGGCATCTTGTGCCTCTTCCCACGCAGTAAATATGTGTTTTAATAAAGTGGCACCGGCGTCAGTCGTACAACGCCCTTTGGTGAAACCATACTGTTGATCGTGTAATATGCCATTTGTGTTAAAATGAGCAAGCATCTGATTAAGCATAATCTTTTCAAAAACCTTGCTGAAAGCCGGCAACACGGACACGGGTCTATAATTGTTAGTATCTTTACTATCCACGGATTTGAAAAGAGGTATGACCTTACTAAATTTCATTAAATCTGGGAAAACACCTTGGTCTACGCACATATTAAATATTAAAGCCAAATAAGGTGCTATTGTTTCTATTATAGATGTACAAACTTTAATAGACATACCCCACAGATCTTCAGTAAATTTTATTTTGATTTGCCGAAAAGCTTTTAAAACGGTCATGGGGTCAATATGTTTAAATTGAAATTCTACCGGGCAGCCTGGAACGTTCGCTTTTAATAACGCAATTGAATCGTCAGGTGAGGAATTCAAAGCTTCCGTGGTTTTGATTGGTATGCTAGTAAAGAAATTTACAAATTCACGAGCTACTTCTATGTTAGAGCTTACGGGACCATGTGATGTCTCCAATGTATATTCCGCGTTACGAACTTTTTTCTTGCTAGTTTCGTTATTTATAACTTTCCAAACTGTCTTTATTTTATCGTCTGCCGATTTGATCTTGTTACTAATGTATAGCGCTTTCGCTACCTTGCAAGTATTTCTAAAAGTTTTAGAATAAGTAGCAACATACTTGTTGAAAGTTTCCGTGTTAATGTAAGGCTTAAGGCCATACAGCTCAAACAGTCTTTCTCTACTTTTTCTAATACCCTTAGTTGCCCAGTCACTAAATATAAACTTAGGGCTAATATATTTCGCCTTTTTTTCAAAATTTTTATTGAATTCAGTTTCGACCACAGAAAATAAATCATTATACAATTTATTTGCATCGTTGTTATAGTGGTCCAGAGTATTTAACTTATTATTTAGAGTTTTATTAAATTTATTTAATTTACCAGTTGTTATAGGTCTAAATTGTATTTGTACTTTTGTCGTAGGCATTTTGAACATAAATGTTACCGTTTGACCGCTATGATCCGATGGTAAATAATTAACAATAGCTTTATCTACATAGTCGCAATCGCAGAAAATGTTATCGATGCAGGTAGCAGTAGTTGGAGTTACCCTAGTAGGCTCCATGAAAACATTCGACAAATTAAATGATTTAAAAAGGCTTAATAATCGACTACTATTCAAATTATTTTCTAAAACATTAATATTAAAATCACCACAAATAATTGCGGGTTTGCTACACGTTGCAAGTTTCGCTAATACATCTTCCATTACAGACTCAAATAAAGAATAGTTTTGGTAGCTTGGGGGTCTGTACACGCACACTATGATATGCTCATCCAGCTCGACACAGGAAAGTTCGATGCAATGTTCAACCGATAGGCCAACTATGTCATTTCTTTCTTTATATTTTAAACAATCTTTTAATAAGATCAATGAGCCTCCACGCGACATAGCTTTGCGATTAAAACAACTGCCCACACTATAGTTTTCATAGTTAATTAGCATTTGGTAATCCTTTAACCAATGTTCAGTAAAACAAACAATGTCAAACATGGTTTTTTCTAAAAACATTTCAATTTCTAATAATTTGGATGAAATACCTTGAATATTTTGATGAAATAATTTCAAGGTATTCTGCTGTTTCTGCAACTTAACTTTTTGAGAGCAAGAAGGTACCTTGTTGTTTGTAGGTTTAACTATATTGTTATTGGTACCTTCTGTTGTCTTACAAACTAGACCAACTACATCCATCTCAACATTCTCATCTCCACTACACAGGTGGAGGAATTAGTAAATAAACATATTGAAATGTGTTTAAAGTACATACATACACAACACAATACATTTAGTAAATTACATTAGTCTAACTTACAAAGTTTTACAATTCAATTGAAGTGTTTTATTATGATCCCTTGTTGAAAGTAATACCTTAGCTAATGAATAATTTTAATTAATTAAAATAATAGAACCTTAGAGATAGCGGCCGCTAAATAACGCTGGCAATTATTTTAATTGTCTTTCATAATCTATATCTACCTGTAGAATCCCTGTAAAAGTCCTCTGAGAGAGGGAGATAGAGAGAGATTTAACTGAGTGGTTTTCGTGCAACAGATGGAAATAAACTAAGGCGTCTCGTACACCTACACTTGAATTATGAACGTGAGTAATGATTGCAGAGCAATTGTTGATTACCAGTTATCGGAATTGATAGGGTTAATTTTCGTAATTTTAATATTGACGAGATTTTATGTGTACTAATAAATGTAAATGTAAAAAATAAATATAAAATAATTTAATTTTGGTGGTTTTAACCACTCAATGTTGTATCTTCTCGCCATCTTTTGGTAAATTAGTCTTTGGTATTCCAATTACTCGTGATTACAGTTTCTTGCAGACATGCGCAGGTGCCAGTTCACGAGTTCATAGATTTTTTGTGTTGCTGATGAGGGTGACATGTGGTTTAAACCGTGCCTCTCAACATCGCCGCGAGCTAACGGCAGTGAACGAGGGGTGCGGTGACAGCAAGGAGTCATCCGTCTCGAAGGACCATATAGTCGCGACGATAGTTCGTGATAGAGCAAATGAAAGGAGCGTGGACTGTACAACATGTAGGTCAAATAGTGGGACCAGGTATGGTTATTTGTGTATGTGAGTTTATATATTTGTTAACGCACCCACGATACAGGAGATATTCCAATTATGGGGTAACATTCTTTCTGCATATTTCCTCACCGATTCGGGCATCTCTTTTTTTTTTTTTTTTACTTTTAAATAGGCTTGCGTTTGACCGCAATTCACCTGATCGTAAGTGATAATGCGGCCTAAGTTGGAACACGCTTGCCTAAGATGAACCGGTTCACTCGTGCCTTAAAGATACCCAGATTATACTTATCAGGGAACAGAGAGGCGGGCAGGGAATTCCACAGTCTGGCAGTTCGCACAATAAATGTGGAGTCAAAGCGCTTGGTTCGAGACCGTGGAACTTCAACCATATAGCGGTGACGCTTCGCCGTATCTCTGCTCGTCCGATGATGGAACGGGGATGGGGGAATTAAATTGTGCAATTCCAAAGCACACTCTCCGAAATGTACCCGATAAAAGACCGAAAGGCTAGCAAATGTTCAAGGCTCTGGAGCTTAGCCCTAACCAGGGAGTCGTTGTTTATCTCCGTTATTAGTGGAGTACCCTAGTCTGTTGCAATTTAAAGAACCATGAAAACTGCGCCCCATAAAGAAGCTTAATATCATTCTAAATAGATTGAAACATTTTTCTTTCTCATAGATTTATAGAACGTTCTATGAACATTGAACAAGGTATTATTACTGTCTACAGACACGCATAGTGTTAGCTCTATTGATTTTGTAATAGGTACATGATAGCCTTCACCTTGCCGTGGGTATCTTTATGAAATTGGCTGAGATCATCATAAACAATCTACTAATTACATTCAGCAGTGTTATTCTGTAACAATTTGGAATCCGGAATTGAGATGAAGTGAGCTGTGAGCCCCCACCATATCAGTTGGGAAAACAGTTCACCTCAAACTCCCTTGACGGAAATTAACCGAAAGAGATTTTTACAGAATAGACCAGCACCTCATATTTGACCATTTCTTATTTCTTGTTTGTTAAGTAAATTCAAAACTTATTCACCTTCTGCTATGTTCTAAAATCAGTGCAAGAAAGTCAACAGGCAACACAAGGACACCATCTACAACAAAAATATAACAACAAAAGCAACATGCTACCAAACTGCCTGCACGCTTCAGAAAATGGGAAGACTGCTAAAAACATCATGCTTGACCGACGGATTTTAAAATGCTTTGATTAGGGACATGGAAGTACAGCTTACTAACTCACGAAACAATCTGCGTTAGTATTGATTCGAGGACCAATGTAAATGGGAGACTACAGTAGGTGTCTTGTACAATTTTGAGAAGTATAATGTTGGCATCAAAATTCCATATAAATTGTCATTTCACTTGATTCATGTAAAAAAACATCGTACTCTCATTTATATAAACATCGAAGTTCTAGCTAAACCCGACCAAATCGAATATCGTTCACTATCGTTGTTTACGATACCATGTTAGGCACCGCTCAGTGCTCGCTAATGAAACAGCTCGTTAATTTACAAGCTTAAACTGACCCCAGTATTTAGGACGCGGTTCGAAAAGTTTTATTCAGAGTCTTATTAAAAGATTTTTTTACATGGCTAATATCAGACAAGTACTTTTATTTGAGATGTAATAATTCGGTTGGGAGTCATGGTCATCTCTCTTGGTCTCTGCTAACGTGCACGGTTCATTACATTGTTCTCACATTGTACCGTAGGTTCAACATGAATGATGTTACATATATTTATATATTTTATTTACATAAAAATATTTTTATACAATGTACAATATTTACACGAAAATATAAAAAAGGAAAACCTATAACTATTAAACCAATAAAAAAGACTAAGACAATAAGGCATCAAAAAATTCCCCCACATCGTCGTCAACTGGGAATGTACCCAAGAGACTGGCGGCATTGCCACGTTGGATGGCAATGCTTAACCTCTGTCCGAGGTAAAAACCAGCCCTTGGATCACGGGAAGTGTCAACCAACCATATATTATTGATGTTAAATGTGTTACTGGAGTTTCTTGCTCGTTCTTCTCCATAGAAACCTACTGTGCAACTCGCTTAAATGTTCTGTCTGACAGACTCTTTTACTATTCAAAAGTGTCCGCAAATAGTTTATTTGGAATAAATGATTTAGTTTGTGTTTGAATCATAGGTTTAAATAGATCCATTTTTTTAAATTATACCTAGATAGTTAGGATATCAATTAGAAAATACGAGTTTTATTAAAATGGCGCGTGCCACACAAATATTTTCATTTGAGATGTAATACAAATATTATTTATTATCTTAGTTAACTATATCGTTGTTTACGTTACTATGTTTGGCACGGTTTAGTGCTCACTAATGAAACAGCTCTTTAATTTACAAGCTTGAAACCAAGCTCAGTATTCGGGGCCAGGCTAGGATAGTTTTGGATTAGTTGTATTAAAATTTTGCAACAAAATTTATTTGTGTTTAGGCATACGTACTAGGTTAGTAGGTATGTGTTCAAGGGCTGACTGAACAATAGTAATTCTTCACACATAGAGAGCCTGTTGAAAAAAAGATGTTGTGTGGGGTCTGTAGTTACCCCAAAATATTTAACTTTACGATCACTTTCATTATTCCGTAATTACTAACTAAATAATTTAAATTTTAGAGAAAAAGCAAAGCAAATAGTTTAGATTGTATGGTTGATGGCACTTGTCTCACGTAGTATTTTAATAGTTACTACACGTGGTTTCCCGCACAGGCAACCTTGACCAAGTCAAATTTCGGAAAAGACAATGAGAAGAATGATTGATGTGGTAATCATTCTGTACGCCACATGACAGTCTTTTTCATGTGACATGGTCGTGATGGCAAAGTGGTTCCTCCCATTCATGAGGTCGTAGGTTCATTACCGGGCTGGTACCAATTTTACTTTTTCTACTCGATAGTTAATGGTCCTAGCCATGTAGTGCCTGCCGCGAATATTACCACCCCATTTCTAACCGTGGGAGTCGTAGAAGGCAACAGAGGGATATTGACCAGAGGATGGGCAGCAGCGTCTTTCTGAGTAACATAACACCTACACTGCGATCAAGAAACATGCATCGACCGAGCATGGCGATTAAAGCTGAATCCCTGCTTGGGAGAGACGGGGCGCCAATGGGCGTCTAAAAGTTGATGATGATGATGATTCCATAATTATGTACTTTCTAAATTTATCTAGAACGATACTGACATCGGTGAAGGAAAATATGGTCGGACTTAATATACATTTGAAATCGTCACTAATTCGCGTTGAGTAAGGATTGTAATGAATGTTCCTGCTTTCTCTGTATGAGATAAAACCCTTGCTCTACAATAGGACATTAATAGGCTGGTATTTTTATTATTACTACATGACATGTTGAACTGGTTGGGCTAGTGATGAGAAGCAAGATAACCAAGCTCTTGGGTTCTGCTCACTACGTGACTCCTTTTTCCCTTTCAATAAACCAAGTATCTAATGCTAACAACAAGTCTACTAAAATTAAATTGCCAGCAGATACCTATAACTATCAATAATATAATTCTGTCTACTAAACGCTGGTGTTCGAATTAGCTTATCTCGTCCATGTTAACAATGCCCGAGAGAGCATGTACAATGTACATGTCGCATCCAATAGCTTGTAGTAACGCTAATTGAATGTTGTGGTATAGATTTGTAGCATCAATTAATCTATCATAATTACCTTTGCCTATTATTGCTTAACTCTATAGAGAATAATCCATGCTGTTGATTTTGATAGTGAACTAAGGACAAAAGCATTTTGCAAGAAACCCGGAGTAAGTGTGTGGTGAAAAAAAAGTAATAAATAATAGTTAGTGATAGTAAAAGTAAGTAATAAATAAAAAAAACAGGTATGTAAAGGGTATGTACAGGTATGTACTAGTCGGACGAACCCGACAACACAGTGAGTTAATCCGTTGTTCTCAATCTATAAGGTATAAAGTCAAAGTTAAAGTCAAAGCATTTATTTCAATTAAACCATTTATAGGCATTTTTGAATTGTCAAGGAGTCGGTCAGTTAGTCAGAGAGTTGAAGCTAGTTGCTCGTTCCAAAACGTAGGTAGGTCTCTATGGAGAAGAACGAGCAAGAAGCTCCACGGACACTCTCTTAAATCAAGTTTTTACAAAGTCTGGTTACATGATTCTTGTTGCTTCTATATGTGAAAACTATGAAGGTAATCTAACAATACAAAACACAAAAAAGAAGCAAGATAAAGTCCATGGCAGATAAGAGCTGACCAATCTCTACTGACAGCGCCCGTTCACGAACATGACGCGTGAATCAGCACCATTTAGCTCAACCATTTTGAAGGGAGCCGAATGATCCAACACACGCGCCACCATCAGCGAGACATTTGAGCGAGCATGACAATACTCTATGTAAAGGTTATGCTACGATCAAATATTTTAATAGTTTATTCTTCTACCGCTTTCCAGAAGACGGTCGGCGTCGCCGAGGCGGCCCAGGAACAGGTGGCGAGATGACCTAGACGCGTACTGCGAGGGCTGGATCGACGCCGAGCAAGAAAAGATTAAATGGAAAGACTCAGAGCAGGCCTTGGGCCAGCAGTGGGACACAACGGGCTAATAAATAAATAAAAAATACTTCTACATGTTTCCAAGTTTAACAAAGTTGACTGATAATTCAAATATCAATTTTAATAACAGACTTAGTTTAGTAATTTTAGTAATATTAGAAGATAAGCTTCCTCTCTCCTACTTACTTAGTTACTATGCCCGATAGGGTCCTTATTGATCTATTCGTTTGGTACCTACACTCGGTTCTTCAGTATGGCGTTGAGTTCTGGGGCCGAGCTGCAGATTGGGAGCGAGCCTTCAGGATGCAGAAGCGTGCTTTAAGAGCCATTACGCGATCACGATGGGATGCCACCGCGAGACCACTTTTTAAAGCGCAAAAAATATTAACTGTTCCCGATATGGTGAGATTACATGCGGCGGTATACGTAAGGCAAAACCTAAACGAATACAACAAACGCGGAGATAGACATGACTACTATACTCGTGGTAGAAACAAATTGGCTGGATACCCACACTCCCTATCGAAATCTGGAAAGTTGATTCATGTTATTGGTCCATCGGTATACAATCGACTACCCGATGATATTTTAAGCGCAAAGTCTGACAATACTTTTAAAACTAAACTTAAAGGCTGGCTAATTGACCAGGTATTATATGACCTAAAGGAATGGTTGTAGGTAATTTGACATACATAACTATAGTATTTATTTGTTTCGATAATTTTGTGTATTCTCAATGTTCAAAACATGACATGTAATTTTTAATAATTATTAATAAATAAACATAAACATATTATAAAATTACCACTTAAGCTCACATTGTGGAACGTAATAAAGTATTGAGTACCTATAGTTTTGCTTTACAATTGTGTTCGATAGAACAACTAGAACTACATAAAACTATCCTAATCGCACTGCAAATCGACTCACTAATAACGCTATCTACAATGATATACCTACGAGTAGGTACAATTCGCGTCACACGACGTATGCTAAACGCTAAATTGGCTGGTTAGACCGTCATCTGCCGGTCATTATCGCCGTGCCAGGCAATTGCGCAGCACGTGGAACTGTGGTAGAAGTTTAAACTGCCTCTGATAAACATTTAACAAAGGAAGTTTTTTGAAAATGAAAATGATTAAACCTTTAGTACATAAAAACTATTGTATTCCTGAACCATTAGTCATTACATCATACGAACACAGATGAAACAGCTCACTGTAATGGCGCTAATGGAATTTGCGGTTCAGATTCGCCTCGTTAATATAAACTAATTAGTAGAGAAAATAGTTATGAAACACATGTGTTGGAATTTTGAGAGGACTATTATGATTCATTGTTTGGTGCGAAGACGTCATGTTCTATGCATGATTAAAAAAAGGTTCCCTTGCAGTAGGAATTTCTCCTGTATTGTGAGTGCGTTTGAAAACATATAAACTCATATACACAAACAGCCAGACCCGGAACAAATATCTGTAGGCTATTCGAATATTTGTTTGGTGCGGTAATTAATCCATTTCGAAATATGTAGCACAGTAGCGAATCGTTCAGTCATTGCGCCAACGGTTCAATCAGAATTGAAATTAATGTTTAAAATCTAAAGCCTTTTCAGAAGTCATTGTGTTCATTGATACTATATAGAACGGCATTTGCTGCGTGAATTTATATTGCCAACATCTGTTCACTGACGACCATTCTGTATTATTTTTGTATTTTTTTTTTAATGAAAACACAATGGTTTGGTTACACTTTTATTGGATGAAAGTTTTAATTTTTACAGTTTCACTAGTTTTTTCCTACCATAATTAAGTTATAATTACGCCACCACTAGACGCAACGGGCGTTGAACAATCCACAGCACTATTCCACATCTGTGATTCACTCTGTTACACATTCATTCCCATGCTTACTGTCGAAACCCTCCACCTAAGAGTATTAAAGGACATGCTTCATACTGGGCCCAGTCTATGTACACCACTTCAAAAAAAAGAGAAAAATCCGTAGAATCCGGGAAAAATACAGATAATTCATTTAAATGTATACTGTTGTGGTAGTAAATTGGTAATTTAACAATATTTTTTATAGATTTTCAACATGGCGTCACTCAGATTAAGCTACTCTATAAACCATAGATCGACCATTGATCATAGAAAGAGAACTGTCAGCTGTCAGTGTCACAACAGTATCACTTCAGTCACTTTCGTCTCGTTTTGTTTCTAGTTTCTATAGTACTTTATAACAACCTCCCTTTCGTTTTTTTGAATTTAACACCGTTTCTTTTTCATCTGTTTACCTGGCTATTCACAAATCGACGCAGAAAATCAGAATTATAAATGTCAAACGTCATTAATCAATCAAAATGACAGCTTACCGCCATGACTATTTTTGCCGCCATGGCTTTTTGTTGTGTGTTGCAATTTCAAGTGCAATTTCTTGTGTTTTACCTGCTCACAAAGCTATTTTAAATTAATTGGACAGTTGAGAACTATTTAAAATGTGTTTCCCTATTATTAAGTATGGTGTACAAGCACTGGGCCCAGGCTCCATACATTTTGAAATAACTCCTTTGCATCTCATGCTCATGGTTCTCTCTAGGTCGGATGAAACAGATTCAGGAATTCAATTAAAAATTCTCCGTGCCCGGGAATGGCGACCAAACAATTTAGGAAGACATCCGATGAACTCTAATTCCATTATGGTTTCTAAAACAAAATTATCTCTCTACCGTTAAGGCGCACTCTCACCGGGAGTACTGAGTTCAGATTTGAGCATTACATCGCTGAGTGAAGAGAACCGACCATTACTGCATGCATTTGTAATGATACAAGACATACACATAAATACATAACACACACACACACCTACCACACACACCACTCAAACACACATACTGTGTGTGTCATCACATTATGCCGGCACTTCACATGGCGTATTTGTACAAAATCGACTTGATTTCAATATTCGTAAGGTACATTTGATATTATCCAAATAAGGCGAATATTTGCACAAATACGCCATGTGAAGTGCCAGCATCACATTATGGCGAACTCAAAATCAAACCTTGGATTGTTACATTAGAGGCGAATGCTCGTCAGCCGGTTTGGCAGTATTTTAATAAAATGCTCAAAATCGAATCTTGAATTATTACATTATTAGCGAACAGTGGGGTACGGGTGCGCCTTTATAAATAAGAAATATAAGTACTATAAGAATATCATATTTTATTATTATTATTTTTACTGACACGCTCTGTACACAAGAATTTTCAATTTGTGTTAGGTATGTTTTTGTAAACACGACCATAATAAGTTTATATTGCAGTGTGCTGCAAAATTACTGTTCAACTTAATTAGATTTTTGGTCGGACAAAGATTTTATACCTCTGAGCTTTAACAATAGAACTAGAACTCGGTTACTATGTCATAAGTGGAGCTACACGTATTTGGAATGAGACAGCATGTGTGACCAGGTCTCTTAATATTTCTATATAGCTTACATGTAGTTTGCTGGCATAGATGGTAAGACTGACCTCTTGGTAAGACTGGTTGTCATAGATCTTTGACAGCCATTATAGGTAGTCAGAAACTATGAAATTCTGACAACCAGTCTTACCAAGATGTATCGAGCTGCCCAGTAACTGGGCTGTGGAAGTCAGATAGGCAGTCGCTCCATGTAAAACACTGATATTCAGCTGCATCAGGTTTTTTTTTTATCATTTGATAGGCATACGTTTGACCACTATCTCACCTGATGGGAAGCGATGATGCGGTCTAAGATAGAGCACGCTTGCCTAGAAGTAACCTATTCACCCTTGACTTAAAGACTCCCGGGTTGTAGCTATCAGGAAACACAGACTCAGGCAGGGAATTCCACTCCTTAGCAGTACGCACAATGAATGTGTTCCCAAAACGGTGGTAGACTGGAAGCCGACCCCAACATAGTTGGGATAAGGCTAGGCAGATGATGACATGTAGTTTGCTGGTAGACACTCTGTTACTGGAGAAAAACAGGGAAAGGTGTGTAATCTCGGTTCTTGCTTGGTGGAATGGAATCACAGTTTTGTGCATTTAAAGTAGTTACTTAGGGTACGTCTGTTGATCTGGGCATTTAGCCTAGCAACGCTACAGAGCTATAATATTTTTTCGTTGTACAGTAAAGAGCACAGATCTATCTACATCTGTGGTGAAAAGTCACAGTCCATATTATCTATAATTATTCATTAAAACTCGTCGTGATGGGCCAATGATTTAGGCGCCCACTTACCATGCTGATGATGATGGTTTTGTAACGATGCAAAAGAGGAAGCACCATCTGAGAACCTCCAAGAACCGCTGCGGCACGGCTCCCGTGGAGCCCAATACCATACGTGCCGCGATGCTGAACACGCCGGTGTACATCTCCCGCCTCCACTACACTACTACGGTGGAGGACATCGTCGAGTACATGCGCCGAAAGACCAACTACACGCCGAGAGTGCAGCTGTTGGACTCGCATCGCAACGTCAACTTCAGGGCGTTTATGGTGCGGTTACCAACGTATTATCTGCAGCTCGTCATGGTGGAGGACTTTTGGCCGAAGGGCGTGGTGTTCCGTCGCTTCCGCGGACAAGTGCCACACGATCGTACAGTGAAGTGAAGTAACTAACATAGGCATAAGTTACTATACTAACACGTAATGTAATATAGTTATGTATGTTATTCTATAAGGTATATATTGTATGGGTCTTTGTTACCTGAATTAAATGATTATCATTATTATTATATGGTTATAGATTCGATACCGAATATGTATTAATGTGTCATCACCGAAATCGGTGAAGAAAAACATCGTGAGAAAACCAGAACCTATAATTACCTAATAAGTCTATAATCGTCAATTCGCCTTGAACAAGCGTCATGGTCAATGCTTGTGCCTTCTCTAAATGAGAAGAGGCCTTTGCCCTGAAGTGGAACAATAATAGGTTGATGTTTTTATTATTACTAAATGACATGTTGGACGAGTTGGCTGGTGATCAGTAAACCAAGCTGAGAGGTTCTACTCACTATGTGAATGCCCTTATATTAAACCAAGTACCTAATGCTAAGAGAAGAGAGAATGACGAGAAGAGGCCTTTATCTTGAAGTGGGACAACAATACTATAGGCTGATGATATTATTTTATTTCAATTAAAAAATACTGCACTTAAAACATCGTCGTGGATCTCTTGTTCACAAAGGACAACGAGAAAATCGTTTCTGAATTACGTGACCTGTAAAAAATACCTTTTAGCACGCGATTGTACTTGTACAAATTAGACCTTTTATTTCCATTAAAGATTTATTTTTACAAAAAGCGGCCAAGTGCGAGTCGGGCTCGCCCATGAAGGGTTCCGTAGCAGCAAGTAATGTAAATAGCGGTTTATGATTTATGACGTATTCAAAAAAAAACTACTTACTAGATCTCGTTCAAACTAATTTTCGGTGGAAGTTTACATGGTAATGTACATCATATATTTTTTTTAGTTTTATCATTCTCTTATTTTAGAAGTTACAGGGGGACTCATTTTACCACTTTGGAAGTGACTCTCGCGCAAACTATTCAGTTTAGAAAAAAATGATATTAGAAACCTCAATATCATTTTTGAAGACCTATCCATAAATACATAGATCCCACACGTATGGGTTGGACGAAAAATTTTTTTTTGAGTTTCAGTTCTAAGTACAAAAAATTTTGGGGGCCCACCCCAAAATTTTTGTTTTTATTTCTATTTTTGTGTGAACATTTTAATGCGGTTCACAGAATACATCTACTTACCAAGTTTCAACAGTATAGTTCTTATAGTTTCGGAAAAAGTGGCTGTCACATACGGACGGACAGACAGACATGACGAATCCATAAGGGTTCCGTTTTTTGCCATTTAGCTACGGAACTCTAAAAAGGACCAAACTGAGGTGTGCTGCCTAAAATAAATCAGTGGTTTTAAAATAAAGTGGGTAACCTGCTTCGAGGTCTGTAACAATGCGTGAACCACTCAGTCTAAGGTCTAAAGGTCTGTTTTAGTTGAATAAAGTTCCTTCAGTCCCGTTAGAGCGTTTTTGTTAACAAGCATCTGTACCAAAGGTTGTTCAGTTTTTTTTTTGTATACTGGATTTTGCACTGGACAAAAAGTAAAAAGGTAGTAAGTATTAATTGTTTTTTTTTGCCTTATCACCAGTGATCGGAATAGGTAGAGCTATTTAGGTTCATTGACCGCAAACATTGATGTTAATGTGGATATTCTACGGGATTTTATTGAATTTAATTATTTTTGTCAATATGTATAAAAATGGTTTATGTAAGCCAATAAGCGCATGAGCGACGTTATAAATTTTACGTGAACAGCACTCTATAAAACTTTTTGCCAAGAATCAAGTCTATCTATTTATTATACTATCCTTAATCCCGTCCTTCTTATATTTACCCGTCAGAAAGGAAGTGTAAACTTTCATTAGTCCCTAAGGCGAGAATAGTTTTTTTATGATACTAGCTGACCCGACAGACGTTGTCTTGTCCCGATCTACCTACTTACCTGCCTATTTACCTACACCTACCCTACACCTACCCTACACCTACCCTACACCTACCCTACACCTACCCTACACCTACCCTACACCTACCCTACACCTACCCTACACCTACCCTACACCTACCCTACACCTACCCTACACCTACCCTACACCTACCCTACACCTACCCTACACCTACCCTACACCTACCCTACACCTACCCTACACCTACCCTACACCTACCCTACACCTACCCTACACCTACCCTACACCTACCCTACACCTACCCTACACCTACCCTACACCTACCCTACACCTACCCTACACCTACCCTACACCTACCCTACACCTACCCTACACCTACCCTACACCTACCCTACACCTACCCTACACCTACCCTACACCTACCCTACACCTACCCTACACCTACCCTACACCTACCCTACACCTACCCTACACCTACCCTACACCTACCCTACACCTACCCTACACCTACCCTACACCTACCCTACACCTACCCTACACCTACCCTACACCTACCCTACACCTACCCTACACCTACCCTACACCTACCCTACACCTACCCTACACCTACCCTACACCTACCCTACACCTACCCTACACCTACCCTACACCTACCCTACACCTACCCTACACCTACCCTACACCTACCCTACACCTGCCCTACACCTACCCTACACCTACCCTACACCTACCCTACACCTACCCTACACCTACCCTACACCTACCCTACACCTACCCTACACCTACCCTACACCTACCCTACACCTACCCTACACCTACCCTACACCTACCCTACACCTACTACTACCCATGAAGCTGTAAGCTTCTTGCTACTACCTAAGTGCAAAATTGACTCTTTGACGTTAGGAACATACCTACATTGTTTAAACAAAAGTGACTGCTTGTAATTCAACATGAACTTTATACAATAGCAATAAAGCTCGTTTTAGTTAGAAAACGTTTGTATGGGAAAAAGAAAAGGGCTGTTTTTAGGGCTTTTCCGGCAATTATTCGAATTTTTCTCGCCGTAAAAACCATCTTTGAACTTCAACGAACATTTAAAAAAAAGAATTGGCCAAATTGGTCCAGGCGTTGTTGAGTTATGCGCTTACCAACACATTTTGCGATTCATTTTTATATTATAGATTACTACTTAAAACCCACATCCCGGGACTCGGGGAATATCCATGTTATTCTAACCTTTGGCAAGTACATAAAACAGCTCTACCTATTCCGATCTTTGCTTATCACTAATGTGATAACAAGGCATTGAAGAAAGTGGCCCCCTGCCACATGTTTGGTTTTAGATATTTGCCGCGTCTCTGAGGTAAAACCGAACACGAGTGAATATTGGTAGTAATTGTTCGAATTAGACGATGATCACAGATCATTTCGGACTTTTATCATTTAGAGTTCGTAAATCTTAGGTTTTACTGGAAAATCTTAAGTTACCGTAGTTCGGACTCGTAGTTGTTCTGCTAATTTTAAAATTAGGTAAGCACATGCAACTAATAGTGCGATTGCTTTTAGTAATCCTAATCAGTTTTTCAAAATTAATAATATAATATAATATAGGTAATATATAATATAATATGTGGGGACATTTTCACACACGGCCATCTGACCCCAAACTAGGGAGACCCAGTACTATGGGTGTCAGACAGCTGATATACATACACAAATACATTTTTTTTCGTAAATACATACATATATAGATAAACAACACCCAGACACAAGGCAAACACAAGTGCTCATCACACAAATGTTTACCCTGGGCGGGAATCGAACCCGCAACACGCTGCGCAGCAGTCGATCGCTCAGCCACTGCGCCAACCGTGTCGTCAAATTACCCACAAGACTGGTTTTTTGGTTTAGTTTTACGTTCTGCTTTAGTTGTAGACGTCTCTCAGATACCTAAGCATGAACACAAACCTGAAACATGTGTAGGATTTTGTTTACTTTCAAAACTCCAACCCGCATATATCAGTGTCCACGTAGTGAAGTAGTCAATTAATATTTGGTTATAAAGGTTTCAAGGCCGTTATTTACAAACTTTTAGAAATGTTCGCCATCTAATTCAATGATCTGTCAATACACTACAATACCTAACATTTTTAACATTAATTGTCGCTAAGATGAGACGAGATTTTGATATTTTTTATATGAATATATATACTTGGCTCCCCAATTTAGTTATCAAAGGTATTCATCTCGCTACCTGTTCTGCAAAAATCTATAAGAAAAAGAAATTTTAGCCATGATAAAAATGTAAAAATGTTCATTTTATCTCCTACTCTTTTCAAGACTAAAAATATAAAATTTAAGGCACCGTAAACTATCGGAACATACTTTTTCTCTTCGAAAGGATTATATTCACCGGAAAAGTTCGCCAAAGTTGTGGCGGTTGGTTCGCGTCAGGTAAAAGTTTCGTTCTTCAAACTCATGTTTTTATAATGGAAAGATGTAGCTTGTCGATGTACCTCTAGGTACCTATCGTAATTTTAAAAATAGTTTATAAATAATTTTAAGGTCACGTAATGAATTTTGCATAAATAATTACATACTAATAAAGTGTTGGAGATATGGAGATATGAAAAAAATCCTTGGACGTTTTCTGAATAATTCAATTTAAAGATAGATAGGTAGATAAAATAGGTAAAACATTTATTTGACCTGGTGCACATAAAAGACATATCACAACACAAAAAAATCAAATTAAATAAGGGTTAGACAAAGAGCGGTGTGCGTCTCAAGGTTGCACCAAATCGGAGTCCAGCTCTGCATGTGTCGCTGACACTGATATTCTGCTGAATCCCTGCAATAACATTATATCTATATTTACTTCTGTAGGTAATGATTTAATAAAGAGATGAAGTATTTTTTTTTGTAAGAGGTATGTACTTCTGGTCCTAGTACATAAAATTTTTCACTGGTAGAAAGATACACAATTGCAAATTGTAATTGACTATGTTTTATATTGGCATACTTGACTTCCACTCACTCAACTCCACGGACGAAGTCGCGTGCAGAACCTACTCGTGAATAATAAATGTAGTTTCTCGTATGTACTTTTGAAATGATTTTAATATTTCATGGAAGTTGGCTATGATTTACGGAAACATAAATGGCTGTATTAAGAGAAATAAATTCCCGAAAGAGTAGTATTATGTGATTTATAACACGAGGCTAATTAATGAGTTCTCTCATTACTATTCGACGCATGCGCCCCTATCCATCGTGATAAACTGTTTCGGGTCTATCTGCCACACTCAGAGACGTTACTTAATAATAATGAATCATTAACTTTAATTGACCAACATTAAGTTGGAACGCTGTCAGTCAAAAATATTGTTGTTGACATATGTGCCAAGTTATGTTGGTCAATTAAAGTTAATGATTCAATATTATTAAGTGACGTCTCTGAGTGTGGCAGTTAGTCACTGTAATAATTATATGGGGGCTTTCTTCCAGAGTAGGTACAGTCGATCAAGCAATTTGGTTAACAGGTAAAAATATTCATCTTTCTAGTACACTCACAATATTTTATTTTATTCCCTTTTTTTCTCGAGCACGTAGGTATCCCTGGTACCCACTCAATGCTGAAGATAAAAAAATAAAATAAAATATTGTTACTGTAGTAGAAAGATGAATACTTTTGCTCTATTACTGGAGGAAATAAAGCTGCATGGATGTCGCTAGAAAAGAAAATAAATAAACAATAAGGTTGTACACACATAGTCGGGTCAAGTAGCAGTGCCAGTTTAGTCACACCTACATAACACTCATCACTACACATACACACACACACATTTACAAATTTCCACACTGTACAGTTACACGCACACACCCCCACACCACACTTCCAATAAATATAATACATATGTACCTACTTCATAAATAATCGTGTCACTCTCTGCCAATCAAATTCTTTTTTTTTTCAAATTATTTGTGTACTTCGTTATTGGCGTAACGTTTAATTGTATAATTATTGTTACACTTACATGTCAGCTGTGAAGTCACCTTGTATAAATAAATAAATAAATAAAACAGACTTCGATATATGTATACCCTGTTCACAATAAGATTAGACATTTACAAAAACCTTTTTTACAGTCCGTTCAACCGATTTTGACACATATTGCGTTAGTAGCATGACAAATGGCAACTGCAGTAAACAGTTGTTATTGTAACCACTTGTTTGCCTCTAATGTCATCCTTAAGCCTACGGAATAGAAGTCAAAATCGGTTGAAGGCACTGTAAAAAAGGTTTAAGGCTAATCTTATTGTGAACAGGGTATAGTTGTATTGAAAGTGCTGAAACGAGTGTATTGACCTGAATAAGGGTGGCTTCAACTATACATTACTGATCGGTAATAGTCAAAAATGGCGCTAACTATCGTCAAATCAAAAAAATGGTTTGTTTCACAAAATCTTACGTCAAAAAGTTACTATTACCATAACCTACGAGTCAACGTAGTTTTGTATGTGTTTTGTTTGAAACAACCCGCCCTTAGTGTAAAGAGGACCCTAACCGTTTTGTCCCACCAAAAAGAGAGTACATATGTAGGTAAGAAGTTTTATGAATAAGGTTTTAATGATAAACAAATTGTTTCATGGTATGAGATTAACAACTATATAAATGCTACTGGTTTTCTTTCTGACTATTTAAAATTTTCAATGACAAATTATTATATAATAATAATAATAATAATTTATTTATTAAAATAACGTTTACAAATGTGTACATTTAGTCACAAAAAGAAAAATTCCCATACAAATATAATGCCTTAAAATAAAGTAAAACTAAAATATTTATATAACTGGTGCAAGTAATGATGGTTCGGAAACAACAATATTAGGTAGCGACCCGCCCGATCTAGGTTAATTCAAACCTGTGTTTCAGGCCATCACTTTGTACATAATTTAATTGGGCAGTGAAGTTTAAAGTATAACTAATATATAATAATCAATTAACAATTATGAGAAAAAGCATAGTAGATTATTATCTAAAAGTAAACCAATATATATCTTATGTAAATATACAAGAATAAGTACTTTATCATTATGCCAAAACTTCTAAAATTATTTCAGTGTCTGTGTAATTGAGAATCGCTAAATATTCAGATAATATTTACTATCTTTGTACCCTATTTTGACTATCTTTGTACCAATATTTATTGGTACAAAGATAGTCAACTCTTTACTAAGAACCTCACAAAGGACTATCTACTATAACAATATAATTAACGGCCTCGCCGAAAGACATCATGATCTATTAATATCTACCGCCATCAGTTCGCTAAACATAGGTAAGTGCTAAAATCCAGGCATATTTCTGTTCTTATCTAATAACTAGAACAAAGTTCCCCACACCATGTTTACGAATACTGATAGCCCAAAATTAGCTAATCGTAGCTAATATATCTGTTAATCGCGGAAAACTCGGGGATTAGCATTATTTACGACGCTGGAAATCGCGTCCGGTTGAAAACCTGTGAGTAGGAAACCCGTAATATAAAGGTGGAGTCTCAGTGTTAGCGGTGGTTAATTTGCTTTTCCTCTTTATAACAGGTGGTGTAAAAGTTATCACCCCATCGAATGATGCCATTATCATACCTATAATTGCCGTCTCCTGCTGAACGTAGGTCTCCCACAGAGGTCGCAAACCCTCAAACAGAATATCCGTCAAGAATGCGAGGACCTATCGCCAGAAGTTCTGGCAAGAATGATGAAAAACGCCATAAATCGGGCCCAGTGGATAATTAGCCAATATATCATTTTCCCGACTTAATGGAAAAAAAAACATCAAATAAACATAGTCCAAAAGTAGAACCAAAGTATTTCATTCATAAAAGAAATTACAGTCAAAGAACATCGGGTGACAATTTCTGTGTCATCTTATGACACGAGGCAAACACGTCAGCGTCACACATAATTATGTAATTAAGTTATGTATTTATTCACGTAAATCTGTGACTTTTCTTTATCGTTATTTTATGATTTACTAGCTTCTGGCCTCGGTTTTGCCTGCGTAAATAATATCCTTAGTTGTGTGTTATCTACATTTACATGTGTAAAAATTGTGACGAGGGGGTTACGTATTCACTGAGTTTAATACTTTAGACTATTATTAGTCAATTTAAACTGTCTGGCAATAATTAGAATGGCGAAGAACATTTAATGGGTAACAGGTGTACCTCTGTCTATCTTTGCCGATGCCGGAATTCGAAAAAAGGACTGTCATGTCCTTCGTCGTAGCTTAAATACGGTAATTAGCATAGATAACATTCCTCATTTCACACGTTCGGATACAACAATTAGGCGGACATCACTAGTACTATAGCTAATAGTAACTTAGGACGACCCTAAATAGTAATAATCTGTTGTGTGATTTGACTTTTATTTGTTATGGTGAGGTTAATTGTTGATATTCGGTTGTGTTTTTAATTGTTTTCAGGTAAAGTAACGATACAACGTTACAAAATGTTAGCTAATTTTCCGTTCCGTTCCGACAAAGCATAAAAGAATAACAAACATCCATCCACCCATCTATTTATCCTCACAAACTTTCACATTTATAATAATGTTCACAATCTTATCCTAACCTGCTAGCACTGTAGCCCTACCCCTCAGTCTACTACGCTCCGAGGCTGAGCCCTCCTCATAAAACTCTCCACTCTAGCCTGTTATCTTTGTAGTGAAGCACAAAGAGGCGCAATTTCCCTCAAAACAAACTCCTTATGCTCTCTTTCCTCTCAATTTTGGTCCGAATTGAGATAACTGTCCTATTTCACTCAACAAATTATAATGTTTTAGTAATTTGTCGGTAAGTAATTGCACGAAGTCTCATCTTTTAGGCTTAGTTTGGTTTCAAGCGAAATTTATGACTGTGATTGCTATTACTCAAGTACTTGTAGGTTTTCCCGTTTGATGGTCATAACAAGTATTTTGGGAAACGCCTTTGAACTGTTTGTGTGATGATTTTGTAATTATTTCTAGTTGTCTGTCTTTAGCCTTCTTGTATAAATAAATAAACGTAGGTAATGAGTACCTAGCTCAAAGATCTCATAACAATGCAGCTGTCTGCAAATATATTCCTTTGATCGTAAAATAAGCATTTGAACTAGTGTGCAAAATGAAGTTTTAATATTATAAAAGTAGGTACTACTATTTTGTATAACACTGTCTTGTATTAAGAAACTTTGTTAATCGAGTGTTAGCGCTTACTGATATGTGTGTTGTGAGTGCGTTGGTATTATGTCGGTAAAGCGTAGTCGCTCGCATTCCATTTGTGTAATATAGTCGTATAAAAATTGTTTTTATTTTCAAACAATTAATACATTTTATTACGTATCTCTATTTATTTAATAATAAAATACAGCCTGTTTAATATAATTTAATGAAACGGACTAGTAGTTCCAAGGATCTGAGCGTTTAAACAAAAAAACGTGAGTTTTATTTACATCCAGCATAAGTGTATATAGCAAGACCTACATTGGAGATCCCGACGTGATCGTACATATCAGAAATCGTCTACATAATTATGTATTGTGTTTCAAATTACATTGTCTACTCCTCCAAATTGCGGCACAGCATAGGGCCCTTTACAGGTACTTACAGGTTCTCCGATTTCAATTACTGTATTGAAACCGGAGGACCCATATTAAGGGCCGTAAATTCGAACATCAAGAAGGCAAAGATGAGCCGTCTCTTTGTCTTTTATTGAAGAAGAAATTTGGGGTCAACGTCTCTTTAGCATAGTGAGAGCTCTCCATAAAAATGTTTTTCCGGGAAAGTAGTAGTTGATACTGTAAGGGTTGTATACATATGGCATGTTTAGTCTAAACACTCTGGATTCGTTCTAGAAAGTATTTCGAATGTGGAAACGTTAATCTAACAGAGATTCAGCAACCGACGTGCTCTTAAAATAATACAGATATCCTCTCGCATTGCTCTCTTTAATTTAAAGTACAGTCACCAAAAGAGGTAAATAACTAGATCATCGGATATAGTTGAAGTTGACTTAGAAACCGATGATTGTTATTTAATTTAATTATTAAACTGTTTATTCTCTGTTAATTTAATGTTTGTCATTAAAAAACATCAATTACCAACTTCAGCTATACTCCTGACAACGTAAGAAGTCCCAATTGACGTTTCTTCTTTCGAACTAGTTCGTGAGAAATTGAAAAATAAAATTCATAATCCTAATTAATTACTATGTTACCCATACACTATAACAACGAGTATCATTCGCAAGCATCACGTTTAACTTTATATTGAAAAAAAAATGCACTCAAAAACACGAATTATTCGTTGATTCATATTCAAACATGATATGTCAAATAGGACTGTCAGGAATATACATCCGACGCCCTGGGTACTTATCTCTTTTGGTTACTGTTCCTCCGACGTAAAAGCTCAGCAGGTTTGAACTCTACAGTACATAATAAATATGTGCCTAATAACCATGTGTGTAATATAACCATGTGTCTATGTACATAACTTAGCTGTCATTTCTTAACTTGAAATACTTTGTATATACCATAATATAATTATTATTATACAAGATGTCAATGCAGATATTGTAAACATCCTTTTTTTTAAAGAGTATGTATGGAGTTTCTTGCCCATTGTTCTCCATAAGAAACTACTAGATTTAGAAGATTAAAACAAAACAGTTCAATTGTTTTTCCATATAAAAGGCTTTCAGTCCTAGTTTACGCTCGTTCAGAAATCTGATTTAGTCAATTTTAACTGATTTAAAATACTTTAAAAATACTTTCGCGGAAAGTTGTGATTGAAAAAATGCCAAGAGGATTATCAGAAGTTTTACGAGCAAGAATAGTAACTTTGAGATAAGAAGGATACACCACGAGAGAAATAGCACGCAGAGTTGCTATATCCCACTCCTGTGTCGTGACCACGTTGCAAAGGTACCACGGGATGACCGACCCCGCAGTGGTCGCCCAACTGTTTTGACTGCTGCCCAAAAGCGCTATATTAGATTGCTGGCAGCCCGTGACCCAACTGACAACCCTCTGTGCTTGAATTTAGCACTCAGACCATTCGGAATTGCTTGCACCAGGCTGGATTACAAGCACGGAGGTCTTGGCGAGCTCCTCTGAATTTCCGGCAACGTCAACGAAGGAGATTGCAGTGGGCTAGGCTTCGGCAAAATGAAGAAGAAAACATTTGGCAAAACTGTCTCTTCGTTGACGAATCGCGAATCAGTACTTATCCTGATAACCAACGTGTCCGTGTCTGGCGAAGACCAGGAGACCGTGAAAGGTAAAGAACTGCCACTGGAACAGTTCAGCAAGACGAGAAATCGGTGTCCTTTTGGGGTGGTATTATTATTGGAGCTAGAACGCCTTTAATCCCGAATCGTAAGCTTCATGACAGCACACATGTATAAAGCAGTTGCTATTGCTGGAATTGTCAGACCATTCCAAGAAAACCATGTACTGGTCGATGATAATGCGCCCGCCCATTATGCTCAACGAGTAAATGCTGCTCTCCGAGAATATGACATCACAAGGTTAGACTGGCCTGCCGGCTCGCCTGACTTAAACCCAATAGAGAACGCGTGGGATGCTCTTAAGCGAGTTGTTTGGAACCGTCAGCCACGTCCCCAGACAGTGCCAGAGCTCAGGGAAGCCACTATTCAAGAATGGGACAGGTTACCCCAAGAAATGCTAGAAAACTTGAATCTCAGCATGCCCAGGAGGATAATATAACTCCTCCCCTGGCTTGAACACATGCGAACACATGTGATTCGTGCTTATTTCGTGCGTATTTTTTTATCTGATGCACACAAACAGACCATTGTATTGTACTAGTGTGTGTCAATGCTGCTACGCCGTTCTAGCAATCGTTTAGATTTTGAGTTGCGCTAAATCGAATACGCGCCCTTAAATCTGCCTGAACCGAAGTACCGCTAACAGACTAACCAAACGAGATCAAGGCAGCAAACTTTCTTAAGCATGTCATATGTTCTAGCGATTTAAAAGCCCATAAAATATACGAGAATATTTGACGGGCTGTAAACGTTACGGCTGCTGCTCTGCTTCTTGTAAACATACATGGTGGACCACTTACGATTTGTTTGCAGACTTTACGTGTTGTGAATTCGTTAGGCTCAGGACGTCCAGTTAAATGACATTCTGCCGAGTAGATAGCATTAGAAGTAGTTGAAATAAAGCTGTGATAAACAGATATACGGCAAACAGAGGTAGTCCCTTCTAAAGATTTCCTTTTTTTACCCGACTGCGCCAGTAGGAGGAATTAAAGGAAGCATGGAAGCTAAATAAATATGCGACTAAGTTATAACTAAAACTTTGGTGCTACACCAATATCTGTGCACCACCTACCAACAACATTAGTTGGACAATACTTAACATCATGGAAGAGAAAGTTTATCGTGTAAAAGTACCGGTAAAATATTTTGTAAAAAAGGCCAAGGATATGGAATTTGTACAAAAATAGGTGTGCAGTTCATTACTAATATTTCGGTAGAGTAAGCTAGTAGGTATTCAAAAATCAGATGCATAACAGCTGATTGATCAAAGTAGATAAACATAAGAACCTACTCAACACAACATAAATAATTTTATTTATTTGTTCTAAAGGTGGAAGTAATTTTTTACTAGGTCAGTTCAAGGTTTGGGTCCGAGGAGCCCCCTGACCTTGGGGACCCGGTGCACTGCACCGCTTAGCCCTCCGATAGCTATGCCTCTGAAAAGCGGGGTAAAGAAACTGGACGTTAAGGGAGTAAAAACGGGACAGAAATCGTAGACTCGACGTAGGGATAAAAGTAGCGAGGCAAGGTGCTCGGCTCGACGTAAACTATTCTAAATTAATTCTAAATTAGGTTACTCAAAAGATAGAAATAAGTGAAAATTTAAATATTTTTTTGGTTTTGAATGATCTTTGTTGACAGTGTTCACAAAGGCAGTCGGAGGCATCATATTGTTAAAGTTCAGATACTTACAACGGATTTGATATCAAAATACATATTGTACATTTTTGATGCCTCCGACTGCGTTTGTGAACACTGTCAACAACGATCATTCAAAACCAAAAAAATATTTAAGCTTTCACTTACTTATTTCTATCTTTTGAGTTACCGTTAACTGCTGTAACATTGCCTACACGCCCAACATTGCCTATACTCCAAAAAGCTCAATTATTGCCGCTGAGAAATGTTTTTGCTGTGTATGGTATTACTAAAAGCAAGTTGGCTATCTATATGGCAAAAACATTTCTCAGCGGCAATAATTGAGCTTTTTGCGAGACGCCAGCATATCAAGTCATACCAAACTGTCCCAGATGTAGATCATGGTTTTATATGAAACTTTTTTTTAAAGATGATTAATTAAGCAATATCCGATAACTAGTTAGGTAAAACGTATTTTTTTTTGTAATTGAGATAAATCCCCAGCATGGTTAATCGATTAGACAAACCAAGGAAATAAAAAAAAAATACCTACTTACTTTGGGGATTCGGAAATTCCCGTCATGGTTATCATCAACTCCAGTAAATGAGTATGTTTTTTTTTAATCTTGAGACATGATAGGTGTAGGTACCTAACTGTCTAAACATGTGTTTCTTCTTCGAAATTGTGTTTTTAAATTGGTATATTGGGTTTAACCCATAACATTCGGGCATCAGTAGCTAAATATTATTAGCCACTAATGTAAATATTTTGAACGCACAAACTTGTCTCGTCACTGGTATTACCCAAAATATTAATAGGTATAGATACATAAGTACCTATCTATTAAAAAAAACTTGTATTAAATACTAACTTCGGTATTAAATGTAATATTACCAACCCAAATCAACATTTTACACCGTTACATAAAAGGCCAATTCAAATCAAACCAACAAAATCAGAACAAAAGTAAGAGCATTTTTTCTCAATTTTCTTTATACGTTATTAAGGTTGAAAATAGATAAAGATTGCTCTTTCTCTGTTTATACAAACTAAATTTGATGGAGTGGGGAAAGAATGAGCATTCGCTTGTTCGGCTTAAACTCCTAAGTTATCCCTCCTTTACGTTTCATGGGGCGGTTTCCATTTTTATCGACAATGACATCTCTCTCTCTGTTTTCATTTTTCTTATTTTGCTATCTTCTTATCATCCAAATCCATTACGAAACGGCAACACAGTTAAAACAGAGACTGAAAGTTCTTGTCAAAACTTTTGCTACTCCGTAGCTTATAATAATAATAATAATAATAATGAGATGTGGTCTCAGTGGACAAGGGCCTCACCCCGCTCTCCTTAGCGAACGAGAACTGGCGCAAACCTGTAGTACTAGATACTAATGACCGTAAGAAGGTATGGCAGAGCAAGGAGCTTCACGGGCGCTTCTACCGGGCTCTATATGGGCCTGATGTAGACTTCTTGGCGTCCGTATCCTGGCTGCGATTCGGTGACCTCTTTGGGGAAACCGAAGGTTTTGTCTGTGCGATTATGGACGAAGTTATGATGACGAACAACTACCGGAAGTATATTGTGAAGGACGGCACGGTTGACATTTGTCGGGCATGCCACCGACCGGGAGAATCAATCCGACACATTATCTCTGGGTGCTCTCGTCTGGCTAACGGAGACTACTTGCATAGACACAACCTTGTAGCTAGGATTATCCACCAGCAACTTGCTCTAAAATACAGGCTTGTGGAATCGGAAGTACCGTACTACAGATATGTGCCCGACCCAGTTCTCGAAAATGGCATCATCACATTGTATTGGGATCGATCTATCATCACTGACAGGACTATTGTTGCCAATAAGCCTGACATAGTGGTGATAGATCGATTAGAGCGTCGCGCAATGATTGTTGATATAGCGGTTCCGCATGACGAGAACCTCGTGAAAACCGAGAAAGATAAACAAATTAAGTATCTTGACTTGGCTCGCGAGGTTGTCGACATGTGGGATGTGAATACAGCAGTCATTGTGCCGATAGTCGTTACGGCCAATGGACTCATTTCCAAGAGCCTCGACCAACACCTAAGGAGGCTCTCGTTGGGCAGCTGGATCAAGGGCTTGATACAGAAAGCGGTACTCCTGGACACGGCGCGTATTGTTAGGAGATTCCTCTCTCAGGAGCCCTGACCACCGGTAGCTTGGACCCTATTCCCGATACCGGTGGGCTACTATTTTTTTATATTTTTAAATGTTTTTATGTTTTTTTTTACTAATATTTAAAAATATAATACAATATGTAAATAAAATAAATAAATGAGAATAACAATAATAATAATCTTTATTGCCAAAAAAACACTATTTCACAGTTTGAAAAATCCCTAATCTCCACACTAGGATTCCCTGTGTCGTGGAGACTAGTCTCCTTCGTCTAACAAAATAATAGGGCAAAAGGGTACATACAGATTAGTCGGTAAGATTTTCGACAATAATATAACACTATAAGAAGTTACTTAAATTGATACGTGTTTAGCTGTGTAGTGTATGTGTGAAGTGTACGTGTAAAGTGTAATGAATGAGTGAGTTAAGGTTATAGACCAAACAATTAACAACAAATGATGCAGAAAAAAAGAGTATGGTTTCGTTTGGTCCATTCGACCTTTATGTATTTGTGTTATGAATGTAATGTGTTGCACTTATGCATTAAGGAACTTCTCCGTGCCTTCATAGTCCATAACTGCTAGGTATTTTGAGAGTTCATTTTTTATTTTATTTCTAGTCATGGGAAGTACATTTATTTCAGTGTTAAGCTTGCTGTAGATAAATGGTCCCATATAGTGAAAGCTTCTGCGGCCAAAAAGAAGTCTGCAGTTGGGTTTTTTCCATTTGGGTTTATTTGCATTCCTAAGAGACCGGAGCTTAGGGTAGGTGATGGAGCTGTAGGCATTTTTGTGATACCTCAGTGCCACAGCCATTATGTATAGTTGGCGCACACGCAAAACACCAGCCTCTTGGTATAGTGTGTCAGTCGAGAAGCGCCTTGGTTTCATGAAAGATACCTTGAGAAGAGCCCGTTGAGCGCGTTCCACTTTTGATAGGTGCGTCTTGTGTGCTATACCCCATGCAACAATGCAATAATTAAGAACCGATTGGCAGAGTGTAAGATAAAGCATTTTCATAATGGTGTTGTTCGCAAGACGGCCCATTTTTTTGAAAATATGTAGTAACTTACGCACTCGTGCGCTTACATGGTCTAATTGTTTAGTCCAGTTAAGGTGTTGGTCAATATAGATTCCAAGATATCTTATATGTTCGACTTGCTGAAGGCTTGAACAGGAACATTTTGTTGAATTGCTATCACACGAGTGCAATTTAACTACTAAATGTTTTGGGCAGGATGTTCTTGTGCTGACGCTGAAATTGACAACTTTAGTTTTATCCACATTTAGCGTTAGTAAGTTATGGGTGAGCCAACTTGCAACCAGACTTACACCCGCGTTAGCAGCTTCTTGAACGCCTTCCCAAGTTTTGTCAAAAAATACTATAGCAGTATCGTCAGCGTAGGCAAATATTTTAGCTCGGTCCAAGCCCAAAGTGCAGAGGCTGTTTATGTAAAGAATAAAGAGCGTTGGCCCGAGCACACTTCCCTGAGGAACTCCGTAGTTTAGGCTGGCACAACTACTGCACTTGTCACCCATGCGGACCCTTTGCGTGCGATCTGTCAGATAAGACTGAAACCACTCGAGAGCCAAACCTCGAACACCCATTGCTTCCATCTTTTTGAGAAGAATACATCTGGATACCGTATCAAAGGCTTTTGCCAGGTCAAGGAAGACACCAGTACATTTGTAGCCATTGTCCACTTTGTAAGCTACAAAGTCAACTAGGTTAGTGACTGCATCTTCCGTAGACCTGTGCTTGCGAAAGCCATATTGATTTTCCGATATGAAGCCGTTTTTCTCAAGATAACCAAGGAGTCTGGTATTCATAATCTTTTCCAGAATTTTAGATAAAGACGTTAGTAAGGATATCGGTCGATAATTTGATGGCACAGTTTTGTCACCGGATTTAAAGATGGGGCATACATTCGCTGTTTTCATTAGCGTTGGTACTTTCCCAGTTGAGATGCTTAAGTTGCACAGAAAGCTTATTGGCGCAGCAAGGTAATTTTTACATAACTTAAGAGTTCTGTTTGTAACTCCGTCACATCCAGGTGCTGAATTGTCTTTGAGGTTTGCTATGACCTTTTTGACCTCAAGTTCGTCAGTTGGCATTACGAAAAAAGACTTGTCAGATGGGTTTGAATCCTGGAAAAGTGTCATAGCAGCGAGTTCAGTTTCAGTCTTATTAATACGGAGCAGAGTTCTATCAGCAAGTTGCTCACCTACTTTAGTAAAGTATAGATTCACGTTATTGAGCGATTCTGTGGGATCCGAGTGAGTATTAAGTAGTTCTACGCCACTCTGGTTTTTATTTTTAATGTTGCAGATATTTTTAATAACCGACCATGTTTTCTTACTATCTCCATTTGCGTCTTCCAGTAGTTTTCTTTCGTGATCTGTTTTTAAATTTTGTATCAAATTGTTGCAGACATTTCTGTAAGCTTTATATCTCTGCTGAATGATTAAATTATCCTTGTTAACAGTTTTCTTTGCTTCCAAGTGTAACAAGTCTCTTTTTCGGATGCAACTTAACAAGCCTTTCGTAATCCAAGGTTTTTTGATAGCTTTTGAATTTTGTACAGTCTCTGTTGTTGTGAAAGCGCAAATTTTCTCACTAAGCATTCCTGTGAAGTCTGTCACGGCTGCGGTCACGTCGCAGTAGCTGTAAATGTAGCTCCAGTCAGATTCCTCAATTGCTTTGGATAAGTTTGGGTAGTCTATCTTCACTCTGATGTTACTACTAGGCAATAAACTCGGAGCAGCTCTAGCAATTCCGACGATAACAGTATCATGATCGGTTATTCCCGAATCACATATTGAAACTCTTACAGTTCTTTTGGTTTTTAACATAACGTGGTCCAAACATGTGTGGTAGCGTGTAGGGTAAAGATGGCCAGGATAGTAACCATAATGTCCAGTGATATCTAGATAATCGGTCGCACAATTGTCTCCGGAACCAGCGCTTATATCAATATTAATGTCGCCTAAAATTATACAGTTAGCCGTTGATTTGCATGATTTCATAATTTTCTCGAGAGAGCTAAAAAAATTATTGGTGTTATGAAAAGATGGGGACCTGTAAATAGCACAAATCGTAAACTCTTTACCAACATGAATCAATAAACAGTTAGCATCATTGAAAGGCGGTTCTTCGATTACCACTTGGAGATCAGTTTTGAGAAAGACAACAATGCCGTCGTTTTGGTTGAGGTAACGTTTAGAGTAGTAGCATTCATAATTTTGAAGATCAAAAATCGGTGTGGCATTACTCAGACGACACTCAGTCAAAATGATTAAATCGGGCATAAAATTTAAAGAAGATAGGAAAACAGTGAAATTATCAAAGTTTTTTTGAATACTTCGTATATTTTGACTGATTATCGTCAGCTGTGAGCACACGTCACCTATATCATTTCTACATTTTTGTGGGTCATTGTGCTTTGTGCTTAGGTACGGGTGAGTCTCATCTAGGTCATTGATTAAATTATAGCAATTAGTCATATTTATTAGTCATATAGAGGTTGGATGGTAGCTTTTGTGCGGGATCACTCAAGTAGACTATGTTAAAGACAGTGGTGAGGTAAAGAAAGAAAGAAAGAAAGAAAAATTGTTTATTTGAAACCTCGTACAGGTAAACCGAAACATAAACAAATGATACCACATAAAAAAAGACTTATATAACCTGTACGAGACCAAAAAGGCTCCTGTCTCAGCACAATGCTACGACATGAAATGTCGCAGCGCTGGTATTCTGACAGGGCCTTGCAGAGATGCCACGGGCGGCCACAGTCACGACTAAAAGGTAAATAAATAAAAAACAAAATTATAATAATAAATATCTAACAAAAATAAGCAGGATAACCTTCTGTAAAGAATATGTAAACCCGACTAATCTATCAATTATATGTATAAAGTTATTAAATACAATAAATAAATAAAAGTACGCAATAAATAAATAAAAGTGATAATGATAATTTTGCATTGTTTAATTTTGCAACTATCTGCCAACGCCAGCGTTACCACAATGTTTGTCTTGTCTATGCCGCTAGCGTTGTGACAGTGACAACTGACAAACAAAGGGACGCCGACGCCGCCTCAAATTGACAACATTGATGAAAAGGTAAATGATGTTAGTTAAAAAGTTCTGAGGCCATAAGAGCAAGGTGAGGTTTATTGTGCTTAAAGTGTATCGTGCTTGTGAGTGTAGAGTACGTATTGTGTTTTTAAGTTTTTGAACAACAACTAAAATTAATAGTGAATATATAAAAGGATTTATACTATAATTTAATTTAATTATTACTGCTTTGAGTTTCACGTAGTTGCTGAAAAATACTTTCATTTTTGACGATTGTATACCTTTCTCCTTCCTTTTTGCGCAGAAACACGCGTCCATTTGCAATCCAACAGTATTGAAAATTTTCAGCTTTGGCAAAATCCCGAGCCAGAAAATGGAGTCTTTTTGCTTTCGAGGTTAGGTGTTCTGAGATAAATAAGGCGGCTTCAGGTCCTTTAAGGCCCAAGTGGGATGTATTGAGCTGTTGTCCTCGCCGGGCGGTATTATATTGTTTTACGCTACTTAAGAATTTTTCCTTGAAAAAGTTGTTGGAAAATTCAGTGACGATTGTAGATGTGGTAGCATTCTCTTTTGAGGGTAGTCTATAAATGTCTCTAAGGTCGTAGGGGGAGAAATCTAATCCGGTTGATTTAATTAGGCTCGCAATCATGCTAAATAATTCCTCCTTCTTCTCCTTCTTTTTCTTGGGAACACCCCTTATTTCAACGCTGGTCTTTCTAACATATCTTTCCAGGCTTTCACTTCTTTCTTCCAGCTCAGCGATTTTAACGCGTGTGGCATTCCGCTCGCCCTCCAACTTATCCATTTTCTTGTCTATGTCTTTCATTTGAGCAGAGATGTCTTCCAAGGTTTTCTCAACTCCGTTGTTGGTTGCTTGAATGCCACAATATTGTTTTCTTATTTCAGACAGGTTCTTTTCTAGGTTATCTAGTTTTAGGTTTTGTTGGTTCATCCATTCAGATAACATGTCTTTAATCTCCTCTTTGAACAAATCCAAGCTGTTACCGTCATCTTCGTTTGAGCGGGCACGCTTAGAGTTGCTTCTCGTGGTAATATTAGACAGGGGCATTAGTTGGCTGTCCTCAGCCCTACTTATGTCAGGAACCGAACTAGAGAATCCTTGTGGTGGCGTTCGGATAGGATTCATATTTTTTGAATGTTAACAAATAAACAAAAGATAACTACAACCGAGGTGATCACGCGCGCAGAGCAAGTCGATGCAAGCAGCAACAATTCTCCGTAGCAACTTCGTAGCGGAAACCGGTTCTGTAGCAAGATGCTACGCAGTACGGTAACAGTTCGCTACGATGTGTGAGCGCGAAAGCAATTACGCCTGCTCCCTTCCTTGAGATGTACTTTGGAACGAGTTCGGCCCGCGTGCGGCAGATCACAGCGGCGGCGCAGGAGCAGGATAGCAATTATGGCGGTTGTCCTTTTTCCTCGCGGGGCGCGGGTGGCCGGCGGCACCTCCGGCGCAGATCGACGGTCGTACGGGAGAATGGCAACTCTGCAGTTAGGGATATGCACTAATATGGGTTAAAGTAACTAACTTGTTTATGCGGAGCAATAAATAACACGTCTGATCCCGATGCGAGTTTGGACGAAAGAGTATATATGGTATGGTTCTATAGAATAAGAAATAGAAGGTGTACCTAGTATAATAAGAATCGTCGGCGACATCGTCATTGTTGACCGAGTCCCCTTAAATAAAGATTAAAAAAAAAAACTTTTGCTGAAGGGAACGAGACACCAAAAGTCATCTATGTATAATTGAATTGGTTTTTGTTGCTTTTTTTCAAAAAGCGGCCAATTGAATTTCATCAATATTTATATGGGACCATTCTTGAGGCATACGTTATCAATAGGAATGGACAACATTTAAATTTTTTAACCTGCATGTATTATTACGTTATATAAAGTAAATAGGGCACCCGAATTTTTGCGTTTTTAGAAATGATGTACTTTTTATTCATAATTTTAACTTTGAAATTAGGTATATTCTAAAAAGACTTCAGCGCCAAATGACGTCATGCTTACGGTGGAATAGCGTTTATCCTTTGCTTTACTGTGTGTGACCCGTCAGAAAAACTATTATCATTATTATTACACTTCATATTTGTGACATAATTATGTGTCTTATTTGACGTTAATGTTTTCATCCACCATTGAAATGCTTATGCTTATGCAAAGGTAACTACCTCTTTCCACCGTATATGTGACGTCATCACATGTTTTTTTATTTTATATATTTTACTCAGAAATGAAGAAATAAAAAAATATAAAATATATATATTTGGACTCAGGATACTCAAACTCAAACTCAAATCATTTATTTCAAATAAACCATTTACAGGCACTTTTGAATTGTCAAGGAGTCAGTCAGTCAAAAAGTTGCAGCTAGTTGCTCGTTCCAAACCGTAGGTTTCTATGGAGAAGAACGAGCAAGAAACTCCATGAACACTCTTTTAAAATCAATAGAATATTACAAATTTAGGTTACATCATTCATGTTGAATCTAGGGGTACAATGTGAGAACAATGTAACAAGTTGTGCACGTTAAAAGAGGTCTAGTGACAATGAAATTAGACAATTCAAAATAAATTTAAAATAACCGAGGTAGCTAAGAGATGACCAGTCTCAACTGACGGCGCCCGTTCACGAACATGACGCACGGATCGGCACCATTTAGCACAACCATTTTGAAGGGAACCAAATGATCCAACACATGCGCCACCATCAGCAAGACATTCAAGTGAGCATGACAAACTCTCAACCGCCAGGGCATATTCAAGTCAACGAAAGACATATCTCGTAAATGGTAGCTTTAAAGTACATACTGCTCACATGTATGTGCTATGCAAAATTATATAATACTTATAGTTTGAATTTATACAATGTAAAGATAATGTAGTTTTAGATCTTCAGCAGCTCCAAAAATAGTCACCAATGCTAATCAATAAATCTATGAACCCTTATGGCTGTGGAGCTAGACCAGCATCCAGCCAAGCATTTTTATCAGTGATGTAATCATCCAATTTGTAATATGCTCGGCTGCATAGTGTGCGTTTAATATAGGACTTAAATTTTGTCTCATTAAGTTGAACAATGTGGGGAGGTATTTTATTGTAACACTTTAGACAGAACCCCATGAAAGACGAATCTACTTTAGCCAGCCTGAATCCCGGTTGAACCAGTTGGTCCTTATTTCTAGTACTATAGTTATGTCTGTCACTTCTTTTAAGTATTGACAAGGTACCGTCATTATGTTAATTTCCTTAAACAATTCCCTTAGAGAATCGAGCATACGTAGATTGTAAATGGCTCTGATTGCTCTTTTCTGCAGAATAAAAATAGACTCTATGTTTGCAGCTCGCCCCCAAAGTAAAATACCGTAAGACATAATACTATGAAAATAACTAAAATAGACCAGTCTCGCGGTATCCACATCAGTAAAGTGACGGATCTTAAAAATTAAAAAAGTGTCATCGGCAAATAACACCATTTGTGGTTGGTTTTTAAATCAACGGGGAAGATCATTAATATAAACAAAAAGATGATAGGACCTAATATTGACCCTTGTGGGACTCCCATTTCTACTTTTAAACCACATGAATTCACTCCATTTATTTGAACTTGCTGCTGTCTGTCATAAAGATATGATTTTATTAAACTAAGCACAAGTTTACCCAGTCCGTAATGCTCAAGTTTTAAAAGTGATGTGTCGTGATTTACGCAATCAAACGCCTTGGAGAGGTCACAAAAGATTCCTATGGCATCTTGTGCCTCTTCCCACGTGGTAAATATATGTTTTAATAGAGTGACACCGGCGTCAGTCGTACAACGTCCTTTGGTGAAACCAACTGTTGCTCGTGTAAAATGTAATTTGTGTCAAAATGAACAAGCATCTGATTTAGCATTATCTTTTCAAATACCTTGCTGAAAACCGTAAACACGGACACGGGCCAGTAAAGAAACCCAAATCCGGGGACAGTAAAGATACCAATAATTATATTATTGGTATCTTTACTGTCCCCGGATTTGAAAAGTGGTATGACCTTACTAAATTTCATTAGATCTGGGAAAACTCCCTGGTCTACGCACATATTAAATATTAAAGCCAAATAAGGCGCTATTGTTTCAATTATAGATGTGCAAACTTTAATAGACATGCCCCACAAATCTTCAGTTAATTTTATTTTGATTTGCCGAAAAGCTTTTAAGACAGTCACGGGGTTAATATGTTTAAATTGAAATTCTACCGGGCAGCCTGGAACGTTCGCTTTTAATAACGCAATTGAGACTTCAGGTGAGGAATTTAAAGCTTCCGTGGTTTTAGCTGGTATGCTAGTAAAGAAATTTACAAATTCATGAGCTACTTCTAGGTTAGAGCTTATGAGACCATGTGATGTATCCAATGTATATTCAGTGTTACGAACTTTTTTCTTGTTAGTCTCGTTATTTATAACTTTCCAAACTGTTTTTATTTTATCGTCTGCCGATTTGATCTTATTGCTAATGTATAGGGCTTTAGCTACCTTGCAAGTATTTCTAAAAGTTTTAGAATAAGTAGTAACATACTTGTTGAAAGTATCTGTGTTAATATAAGCCTTAAGGCCATACAGCTTTTAGGGACTATACAACACGGTGAGTGTCCACGGTAATCCCTACTTGAGCGCTGCTCCTTCTGGGTCGGGGTTCTGGAGTCAATGAAAATCGGGTTATGTTGACCGAATATATTTCGCGTGATCCCAGAGAGAGAGGACCGTTCGCCCGAACCAGTGCGCAGTAACTGGTCGTTCCCATGCATACATCACGCGCGCATACAATTTGCTAACCTTGCACTCTGCCTTACATACATACATGTGTCCCTACACTACTTCCCCCCAAAATTTTACAAAAATTTTCTTACATCTACTACACTTATCATAAACATTAAGCCTAGTCACATACAAAGTGTAAACCTTACGCTATAAATGGTTACTTATTGCGATAAGCACTGGTCTCTGTGAATAATAACACTGCACGGTGGCCGGATCTTATTACGCGTAGCTGGCTTGTGGCGGTTGCTGTGGAACGCTGCGTGTCTCTACGTGCCCGGGCAACACAGTCACAATACCGGATGCATTCTTAATTTCTTTATGTACCAATTTCTTGACGCGATGACGAAAATGACGACACAACACGAGCACTGCGATGAGCGCGACCGCGGTTGCCATGACTGCGAAACCGATCTCGTACTTCGTCACTTTTGACTCTATCGCGTTATTTTGGGCGATGACAACTTCTTCTTTGCTGTACGACTTGCCCATGGTGTACAATTTTTACGTAGTATCGCTACTCGGAATGATAATGAATGATATTTAACTCAGTGCTTCTTGCAGTAAGCATTACTAATTAATAAGTATAGGTACATGTGTAAGCAATTTCAAAGTTCATTCGCTTCGAGGCTAAAGGAAGTTTGCACACATCGATATTTAAAACAATGTTCAATCTTGTTTACATAAAATTGCCATAGCGTAGTCGGCATTATTTCTATACTAGTTATGTTACAGGGTGCGGTCATCCATTTTTCAGGAGCCGACTTAATGGTATTCCATTTGGCAATACATAAACTTACATCTAGGTTTTAAGGGTAGTTGCCGTAACTTCCACTCTGCAATAACATAATGACACCTTAAAGGCCGGCAGCTTCTGTTACGACAACGCCAATCAAAACAATAAAAAAATTGCTACAAAAAAAATAATGTTGACATGTTGGGACATTAATATACGAAGTACCTACTCATTGAATCTTACGGGTGGTCTAATAGTGCGACCACTGCGACTTGTCTTTGACTGAGGCTTATTAACGATGGGAATCGGTGACAATGGTGTTGGGTTCGATTCTGAGTTTGTGTTTTTATGAGAATTATCTACGGAAGTGCCTGATTGTTGGTCGTTACGTTCTTCATTTAATAAGTATGCTGGCTTCAGCCTATCAATGGACACACTAGCTTTCCTGTTTGGTAGCTGAATTACAAATACTTTGCCTTTTCTTTCTATAACTTGGTAGGGGCCTTCGTAGGTAGGTGTTAATGGTTTGCGTACCGCATCGTTGCGAATAAATACATGGTCGCATTTATATAGATCACTATGAATAAACAATGTACGTCGGGGTCACCACTTTAGGGACTATACAACACGGTGAGTGTCCACGGTAATCCCTACTTGAGCGCTGCTCCTTCTGGGTCGGGGTTCTGGAGTCAATGAAAATCGGGTTATGTTGACCGAATATATTTCGCGTGATCCCAGAGAGAGAGGACCGTTCGCCCGAACCAGTGCGCAGTAACTGGTCGTTCCCATGCATACATCACGCGCGCATACAATTTGCTAACCTTGCACTCTGCCTTACATACATACATGTGTCCCTACAAGCTCAAACAATCTTTCCCTACTTTTCCTAATCCCCCTAGTTGCCCAGTCACTAAATATAAACTTAGGGCTAATATTTTTTACCTTCTTTTCGAAAGTATTATTGAATTCAGTCTGCACCACAGAAAAGAAATCATCATACAATTTATTTGCTTCGTTATTATTATGGTCCAGAGTACTTAACTTATCATTTAGGGAACTATTGAATCTATTTAATTTACCAGTTGTTAATGGTCTAAATTGTATTTGCACTTTTGTCATAGGCATTCTAAATATAAAAGTTACAGTTTGGCCGCTATGATCCGATGGCAGATAATTAACAATAGCTTTATCCAAATAGTCACAATCGCAAAAAATATTATCGATGCATGTCGCAGTAGTTGGAGTTACTCTAGTAGGTATACGAAAATAAAGAAATGGTATTTTTGTTTTATGGTCGTGTCAGTTTTGAAATGTTGTCAATTTTTTTTAATCGATCTACAAATTCCGGAGAAATCGCGTGACAAATATAAAAATAAACATACAGTCGCTTTTAGAACCTCCTTTTTTGAAGTTGGCTAAAAAGTGGCAATAGCGTTTCAGAATAGTTGTATATTTCCTAGTTAGCCGATATAAGCGAGGGGTGGAGGAGGATCGTTTTTTGAAATATTGTAGCAAATAACTTACAATTAAATATGTAAGTACCTACACGCACAATTTAATTTTCAAAATGAATCCTAAATTGTCAGTGCTTGAACATTATTAAAATTAAGTCACTCGCTAATTTTATACCCTTACAAATGAAATATTTTCATAAAACTCATATTGGATTCCTGAACCCTGAGGCATACCTACCCAATTCATTAAAAACATTTTTTGGAATCTTTCCTCAATCTACATACAAAAAAAATACAGTCGAATTGAGAACCTCCTTATTTTAGAAATCAGTTATAAATATTGTACGGTGGAACCCTTGGCCGGTTTTTTATCATGTTTTGTAAACTTGTAAGTATGTACGATTACAAATCTCAGCAAATTCTAGCACTGCTGAACGCGTTTGTTGAAACTCTAGCTTCGGAACGATAGTCTTTTTACTAAGGGCGAGTTCGACCAAATGCCATGATATACTAGAGTAATTACTAACCCTTAAATAGTTTTACTCTTTGGTCTTATTCTCAGATAACTTCGTTTGCGTTTTTCCATCACAAACGTAGCCAATACTAGGTATTGTTCCTGTTGAGTTGATGAATTATTGATGAATTCCATGTGTAAGCCAACTAAAATAGGAATTAATAACATTTGTTCTTAAAACGGAATGCAAGATTGTATTACCGGTTTATAATAGTGTCAACTGTCAATCAAGAGAAAGAGAGAGCGAGTTGAAATTGAGTTGTTGACACCATTTACCAATAGTTCCAAAATACAACATAAAATATCTAAAATACACTTCACTTTAGCTTGGAAATTCCGATTAATTTTCAATTAACAGTAAAATTCGATTTTAAGTTGCTTTAAAATCAATTAATAGTTAGTCAATAGGGAACATTACGCGAAACTCGGCGCAGAGGGCGCGACTAGCACATTCCGTAAATCATAACCTCGTTTACTTGTTATATTATGTTATTAATTGTAATAACTAGGTATTTGGTGAAAATATATCAAAGTTTTAATTAATCTTACTTACCTAACTGTACTTTAACCATATTATGGCGTCCTACGACCATTTGAAAGTGGATTCTAGGTTATGCTCAGAATAAAATGATATTTGGTTGTCTTACATAATAAATGTGAACATTATTCTGTAAATGCGACTATCTCACCCGAATACTTAACCTGAACATATTTTAGAGTGATTTTTAGCTGCTTCCCAAAGTTTTCGAACATTTTCTTCTATTGGAAATGAATAATTTCCTTCATTTCTTCATCGAAATACACAGCACTGATACATTATTGTATAATAATAATAATAATAATAATATGTGGGGACATTTTCACACACGGCCATCTGACCCCAAACTAGGGAGACCCTGTACTATGGGTGTCAGACAGCTGATATACATACACAAATACATTTTTTTTTGTAAATACATACATATATAGATAAACAACACCCAGACACAAGGCAAACACAAGTGCTCATCACACAAATGTTTACCCTGGGCGGGAATCGAACCCGCAACACGCTGCGCAGCAGTCGATCGCTCAGCCACTGCACCAACCGTGTCGTCAATATAATAGTAATATAACACAGTTCCCAATTTTGTACTCAATTAAAGGCAGAATTTCACGCTTTGAAGGACTCTTCGATAAACTGTTTACGGACTATGCGAGTGCTGCACTCTGGTGCCAGAACATTGCAGTAATATCCCCTATTAAGTTAGTAAATAAGTGACGTCACAGGCCGCTATTGTCATACAAAATCTATGATGCAATGTCGTTTTGCAGCTCATAAAAAGTATGTCAATTGATTGGTGGTGTCAACTACCCATTTGCCAGCTGGTAATGTAGCGGCCGCCATTATATTTATCTTAGATAACTGCAGGTCGATTCTGTAAAATTCGTACAACAGCTCGCATCTCACATCGCTATTCACTCTCCCTTCGCATAAGGTTCATAATGACCTTGATATATTTGACACTTTGAATCGGTTCGAGTGCGAAGTGAGCGTCGAAGTGACGGGGAAATTACCTTACAGAATGCCACTTCTTACGTCATCTCCATACTTTATCTGTCAAAGTCTCCCTGTCAATTTAGTTCAACTCGCTGGCACGCTCGCTAGGGTGGCGTTAGTGTAAATTCGAATTATCAACCGAGTTTTTAGAATGCCAAACAAGAAACTGACAGCGGATTCAGATTCGAAGTTTAGAATGAGGTCTTACAGAATCACACCCCAGGTTTACTCGATGCATTTTGGCGATTTACTATCAGATAGACAGTTATACTGAGATTAAAACTCTAGAGTAATGAGTGATTTTATTTTCAGAATAAGACATACAGGTTTGGTCAAATCGGCCCTCATTCGTACCAAATCGCATCGTCTAATAAAATGAAGTCATGGTAGTAATAAATTCAAATACGAACTTCGGCTTCATTAATCACGATTTCAGTAATGTTTGTCTTGAAATCTGTCTTCGTTAATTTTATGAACAGCATTCTGTAATTGACTGATTGATGTTCTTCAGATTTGGTACGAATTAGGGCAAATTTGACCAAACAATCACTTATTACTCTAGAGTTTTACTAAATTTGAATCCCAGTATAACTGCCTATCTGAGAATAAATCTCCTAAACGCATCGAGTAATTTTTTACCATTTAGTGTTGGTAAATCTTAGGTTTTACTGGAAAATCGTAGGATTTACCGTTGTGCGAGCTTTTACAGTAACTATACATCTATCTACAATCGTAAACACAATACTACATAACTTTAATAAACTGTAATCAGTAGTCATATAAATGCTTAAGAGGACTGTGAGGTGCCGATACGCGGCGCGTATTTTATTTCGTATTTATAAAAAATCAATCTGTTTCATATCGCTTGCTCTGCCTTCCTCCGGGTGAACAATACAAATACAATATGGCCATGCCCCCCGACCCGTATCGTGCGACAGAGATAGTTGCAAGTCAGGAGGCAATTAACTACATTTCCTTTTTGAAAAATGGTTTTGGGCGATAACCTTTTTCCACCCCTAAACCTTCACGAAATGAGACAATTTTGGTCTATTTAGATTTAGTATACCTTAATCTAGGTCTGCTTTTTAAGTAATTTAGTATAGTGTAATTTAAAATAATAAAAACGCTCGAGAAAGTTTTTGATTAAAAAATGTAGATATTTAGATGAAAATTACTGCTATCGTACGCAATATTTATCTTCTATACATATAATAAAACAGTAAAAAAACTGTGTCTGTACATTGAATATATTAAAAAAATAATTATTGAGGGGGGTTTAGAAACAGTAATAGAGCACGAATCCAAAAAAAAAAATTCTGTCTGTTTGTCTGTTTGTCTGTTTGTCCGTTTGTCTGTTTGTCTGTTTGTCCGTTTGTCTGTTTGTTTGTACACGCTAATCTTCGGAACTGCTGGACGGATTTGAATGATTTTTCTTTTGTTGTATAGGTATTAAGTCTGGCCAACATATAGGCTATAATTTATCATAACATATAAGTTATATTGGAAACTTGAACACCTGATGCAGAACCGCAACAGACCAGCTAAACTATAAGAGATACAAAAATGGTACCATCGCAAAAATTGCTCCACGTGATGAGCATTATCTGCTGAGAGAATAAATTTGAAGATCTGGAACACCTGATGTGGAACTCCAAGAGCCCAGCTACACCATGACACATATAGGAATGACGTCTTAGCAAAAGGTGTTCGGTCTGATGGACATTTCCTGTTGACTTCTAAAAATCGAAGATCAGAAACATCTGATGTCAAAATCAAAGCTATCACTAATTTCACTGTATCTTATAAAATAACATAAGCTGGGAGTACCTCCACGCGGTGAGGGCGGTAACAGTACCAGATCTTCGATTTTGCCGACCCCGTTGTCGCTGGCAAAAGCAACAGGATCCGCGTACGAAGTTGCGGGCAGAAGCTAGTTTAAAATAAAAACGTACAGACCTAGTGTTTCATTATACTGCCTACAACATTTCCAAAAACGGTTTACCCCCGTAAACTTAGTCTAATTTTCATAATTTTTTGCTTTTTGTATGAAAATTTACAGCTTCACAGTCCTCTTAATGAAGCGTTATCTTTAATTTTATGAGTGTAAATAAAGTTATAAGTAATGACTATCTTTATCTTCTCTTGACGTAAAATATCAGCCAAGCCCGCCGCACTATTCCCAAACTGCAAGAAAAAATGCAAATTCTGCAACTCCTGTAAACCAGAATTAACAGTGGCGACCACCAAAATAGCACCGGGGCAATGGAGCCCGATAATATTAGCCAATCATCTAGTATCTAAATGCTTTTAGATAAATTGAACAGGCATTCGTACTCTTATTCATTAGAAATCGTATTTATAAAATACTAGCTTTTACCCGCGCCTTCGTCCGCGTGAATGTCGGTTATCGTGAATGCAGACGTAGTCGCGGATTTAAAAGTAACCTATGTCCTTCCCCAGGGTTCAAGCTATTTTTAACCGACTTCAAAAAGAAGGAGGTTGTCAATTCGTATGTTTATATATTTTTTTTAGTATACGTTCGGGCGTAACTCTGTCATCTAAAGACGAATTTGCAAAATTCTTTTTTTTTTATAGTTTCAGGCGTAACTCTGTCATCTAAAGACGGATTTGCAAAATTCTTTTTTATGTTCGAATGGGGTATATTCCGAAATGCTTCCATATAAATTTTACCAAAATTGAACCAGCCCTTTTTAAAAAACTTCTTCAATCTTTGGAGGACTTACAATCTCTTTTAAGTCAATACTAAAAACAGAAAAATAAAAAGATTAAAAAAAAAAAAAAAAACCGCCTTCAAAAACTAACTTTCCTTGCGGAAGTCGGTGGTTATACAAAACAACAAACACAAAGCCACCGCCACCGACTTCCGAAAGTAAAGTTAGTGTGGTCTGTGCTAAAGTTATTTATCAATTTTTAGTTTTTGAAGGCGGTTTTCTTTTTTTTTTGTAAAAAACTTTTCATATCAAATTTCATCAAAATCGGTTCAACTGTTTCATCGTGAAAGCGTAACAGACAGAGTTACTTTCGCATTTATAATATTAAAGTATTAAAGTATGGATAAAACATAAAAAATGGAATATGGATAAAGTATAAAGTATGGATTACTAAGAAATATGGAAATCACTAAGCTAAGACCCAAAGCTGAGGAAAATAAACACCTTATAAGTATTATAGCAAATGCTTGTTAGTTTGCGATTACTGTGTGACGCAATGGAAAATTTTGTAATGGTGTTCTGGCGAAGGCACTCTCAGCCTGTCTAAGGACAAATATGTCGTCAATATACTTGAGTCAACAGTTCAATGTTTTGTTATGTAGTCTCTTATGAACCAAGGGGTTTTGCCAGGGTAAAACATACCTATGTAACGTTACACAGGTATGTTTTGAAAATTCTGTTCAAAAGTGTATTTCCTGTTAGTTGAGTTTTTTTTCCATCGGGAATTTCTGGAATGGACTCTGAATTGGTACTCGTTTAATAGGACCTACCTAAGTCAGTAATCGTTCAGGGAACACAAGCATCATGTTCTTTGAACGAGTTCAACCACAATCTCTCGATATTAATTGAATTACTCTTTCATTTTTTTTTATGTCTGCCCCTGTAGGAATTTCTCCTTTATCGTGGGTGCGTTTACAAACATTTATAGTTAAATACACAAACAGCCAGACCCGGAACAACTAACTGTAGTTCATACAAATATTTGTTCCGTCGCAGATGCAGCTGAATCCTGTTTTTTATGGAGCAACTGCTTGTCTGAGAACTCGGTATGAAATGAATGGTTACCCATCCATGAACTGACCGCAGCAAGTTTAGCTTAACCTTGACCGTTCGATCTGTACGGTTTTTACTTAGCCACGAGCTCCATTAAAAAGAAAAGCTATGGTTCGTTTGGCAAGACCTAAACCCATACATAATTTTTATTTTCTTTCTCGATTTTATTTGCAACATAAACATTTTCGTCACGATATAGATAAAGGTACCTACATTGTATTCACTTCTGTGTTCACTAATACTTCTTTAATTGTCTATTACGAAAGTCATGCACAATAACCATAGACAATTTAGTTATAATCTAAATCCTTCCCTTTCTATCCAGTTATCAGTGATTATAATCTACCTTATAAACGTTTACTACATGGATTCTCTGGTCATAAAATAATAAAATGGTTTAACATGGCGACCTCCCTTTAGAATCGGCGCAATATTTGCACACTCGACAAACCACTTGTTGATACCGCTCGCAATAGTGGCGTCCATCAGTCATGTAGACACTGGATAGCAGGTACAGAGGCTTTTCGATAGATGGCGTTGTTTTCAATTATAATTTTCAGGGTCCATGTTTTATTATGGATGGGATAAATGTAAAATTAACAAGTTTAAGAGATTTCGAGGCTCTCTCCGCCTCTCATGCAGATTGCGATGCGGGTTTATAACCGACTTCAAAAAAAAAGGAGGTTCTCAGTTCGACCCGTATGTTTGTATGTATGTATGTTTGACCGCGATTATCTCCCGTTTGGCTGAACCGATTTTGATGCTGTTTTCAGAAAAGTGTTTGATACATTCTGGGGAAGGTTTTAGTATAGAACAAACAGAAATTTATTCAGCGCTTTTTAAAAAAAACAACAAAAACCGAGAAGACCTTTTCGTTTCTTCCATCTTTCCATCATTGGAGGACTTTAAATCTCTGTTTTAACTGTGTTGCCGTTTCTTAATGGCTTTGGGTGATAGGGAGGCACTAAAAAGTGGAAAATAAAAACTTCAGAGAACCGCCTTCAAAAAAACCTAAACAGTGATAAATAACTTTAGCACATGACTTTAGTTTTGGAAGTCGGTGGCTTTGTTCTGTTTGTTGTTTTGTATTGCCACCGACTTCCGAAACTAAAGTCATGTGTGTTCTGTGCTAAAGTTATTTATCACTTTTTAGTTTTTTTTTGAAGGCGGTTCTCTTTTTTCAAAAAAGTTTTTTTTACTCATAGCGCTCAGATTATGAAACAAAAGGCAGACAGAGCGCGCGAAATACTGAGAGTGAAGCCAAAAAAGCAAATACAATTTCAAAAACGAATACCTACAATGCACTTCGTGCAGCTGTACACAAACACGCTCAGCATAGCACGAAACGCCGCATCGTTAAAAAAAAAACCAATACAAATTCAAAAGTGAATACAATCACGAGTTTGTAGATATTCGCTTTTGAATTTGTATTTGCTTTTTGGCTTCACTCTCAGTGTTCCGCGTGGACTATCTGCCTTTTGTTTCATAATCTGAGCGCTATGTGTAAAAGCCCAAAATAAATATAGAATAATAGTGTAGGTCCTCGACAACTCCACAATCATAACAATTATTTTTTCTTGTGTCTTTTAATGCTCTCATTTAAAAAAAGAAGTTTCATTTTTAATCTATGTGTGTTTTATTGTGTTTTGTGTGTTTTTGTGTATATTACAAACAGTAAGGATGTATTGTCACAGGCGTGACTACCTTCAAATTCGTTCTAGAATAAATCACTTGAAGTCATTTGAAATACAGACTCCAAGTTTGAGTTGAATGGTTTACGAGAATATTTATTTAGAACTCGTATAACTTCATTACTTTGATGTGGTTATAAAACTAGCTACGAAGAGGTAGTACAGTACCTGAGGCGTTTTAGAACATAATATACATTTTTTAATTTTGAGTCTTAAAATCCTTAATTTAACGTTCGAAATCCCAATTTGGATTGAGTTAATAATATTGCAAGAAATAATTCTAGCACATGACATCTGTTTCTTGCGTTGCGTAAGAGTTTATGCCTCATTCTAAATGTCAAAGTCAAAGTCAAATCATTTATTTCTATTAGAAAAAATGTCGTAAATGGCAGAATATAAAATTCATGAATTACCTACAACTTGTTGAGTTTTTTGTGAACAGTTTACATTGGTCAAAATTACCACGCATTTGGTCATGTCACTCTTCCCAATTTACCAAATGTGAGATGTTTACCGTCGGGTTTTATAGGCAGAAAACTAGATGAAATTGGGTCTAAATAAGTACAACCTTCACTTAAGTGACAGTAAAAACTTCTTTTAAGTCTTGTAGTTGGAGTGCCTTTTTTTTCTATCACTTTCTGTTTCAAAGTCGCTCGTTCTTCATTTTATTTTACTTACAGCTAGGGCTGGGCTTATTCTTAGTTACCTACTTTTTTCAGCCATTTGAAAGTAATTGGCTACCTTTTTTCATCTTTAGATAAACGGGGTATACGGTAGGTGAGGTAAAGTTTGTACTATCCAGAATGTATGTAAGTTTTGTCTTAATTCATAATAATAATAATAATAATTTATTTGCAAGTAATACATTTTTACAAAGGAAGGTCTTATAGCCTAAAAGTCACTGTATTCGGCCTGCAAGCAAGCGTGCAAATTATTGAGCTTTATGTCATTATTACATTACCTACTAGTACTACAGAATATGTCATTGATACATTATTACAAAATATGTCATTATTACATTACATTATTACTAAATTTGTATCATTATTTAATAGAGATTTACATAATAGTCCTAACAATCTATAAAATAATATTAAAATAATTAGGAAAATGGAAATTAAGCAATGGTGCCGATTCCCTTGTTCACAAACTAAACTAAAATTAGGCATTCGGCATCTCTTACTACCAGGCAGCTGAAGAAAAGGACGGCAACAGACAAGGACTAAGTTAGAGATGTCAAATTAGTTTTTCCCTTGAACAGTTAAACTTCGCAGTGTTTTTAATCATTCCGATCAGAAATGACAACTATTGTATGAACATTTTAGCTCAGTATATGTCTTTTTCTTGTTTTATTGGAGAGAAAGAGATATAAATAGCTTAAATTTAATTTAGTTCGTGCACAACAGAATTGGCACCAATGTCCATTGTGAGGTCGATTGTAAGAGGCTAGCACATCAAAATATCCTAATCTGTCAAATTTCTTTGATAGCTTTTTAACTTTCTTACAAAAGAATAAGGTTCATGTTCAATTGGGATAATTTGACAGTTTGCGAAAGCTTGATGTCTGTACTTAAACCAAATAGACTTTTTTTTGTTAATTATGGTGTAAATTAGTTAGACTGGAAACCGACAAATTCTAGGCAGATGATAAAGATGTGTTCTTTGTTAACTACTCGGGTGTTGATGTCGATGGAGACATAGTTATAAATGTCTGACCCATTTATAACTGACAAGTACTAAGTGTCAGCATTTGGTAGTATTTTGGTAAGTAACAGAAAACGATAAAGCAAATGACTTCAGGATTTTTTTTTGGCATTTAAATGGTACCTAATCGCTCTTGTAATATAGGACGTATCGTTATGTCCATTGTGATTTACGAAGGGCCGATTGTACTAAAACCAAATAGATTTTTTTGCTTAATATGTGGATGGAAATAACAATAATAGAAACCTTATAAAAACCGTACCCGTAACCGTAGGAGCTCGTGGCTAAGTTAAAGCCGTACAGATCGATCGGTCATAGGTTAAGCTACGCTAGCCGCGGTCGGTCTGTGGATGGGTGACCATCCCTTTCATACCGAGTTCCCTCCGTGCCTCGGAAAGCACGTAAAGCCGTTGGTCCCGGCTGTCATTTGTAGATCTTTGGCAGTCGTTATGGATAGTCAGAAGCCAGAAAGTCTGACAACCAGTCTTACTAAGGGGTATCGTGTTACCTAGTGACTGGGTTGTGGAGGTCCGATAGGCTGTCGCTCCATGTAAAACACTGGTATTCAGCTGCATCCGGTTAGACTGGAAGCCGACCCCAATGTAGTTGGGAAAAGGCTAGGCAAATGATGATGAGAAACCTTATAAAAAGTGTAGTAATTGTCTGGGACTGTACTCCCCCGGTCGAGCTCTTTCACAAAGTGCCCTACGACTACTACTTAATTTATCAATGTCTGTGCGGTAATTTTACTATAATCCACTGAATAGATTTTTTTTACTATAATACACTGAATAGTATTTTTTTGCTATAATACACTGAATAGGTAGTATTTTTTTCGGATTTTGGCAGGTCGATCTTATCTGGTCAATATCACAGTCAGTGTTTGGCAAATCAATGTTCTAAAACACTACAGCTACCTGACTCATTACATCACCTCCATTTTGTCAAATAATGGCTTTTTTAACATCCCTTTGTCTATCGGAGAACCCGCATTTTGCATTCATACCAGCATTAAAAAAGAATTTAAATAAATAGCCTGTTCGGGGTATTCGAGTAGTGACGTAAAGCTAACAAATCCTTCGCGAGCACCCGTGCATAATGAACGGCGATGACAACGTGTTGAAACAAACGCAGATGTACGGTGACCATATTTTGTTCTTGTATTTACCGGTCATAAACAAATAAACAAACTACCTAGCCTTTTCCCAATTATGTTGGGGTTGGCTTCTAGTCTAACGGGATGCAACTGAATAGCAGTGTTTTACATGGACCTCCACAACCCAGTCACTGGGTTGGTAAGACTTTCTGGCCTCTGACTACCCATGACGACTGTCTAAGATCTACGAATGACAGTCGGTACCGACGATTTTACGTACTTTCCGGGGCACGGAGGGGTTTCGGTTCGAAATTTATGGTCACCCATCCACGGGCTGCCTGCGGTAGGAGGCTTAACTATGACCGGTCATAAAATAAATAATAATCCCATCCTCCCTCACCCTTGGTTGACTGGTAGAAAATGCCTAAGGCATTAAGTCCTCTCTCGTACCTTTGTGCATGAAGTCTTAATTTAAAGAATTAAGCAGGGAGGACTTAAACAGCAGTGCCACTGCTCGGCAAAGACTTCTTTTCATACAGAGAAAGCACGAGCACGCCATGCTTGCTCGACGGTGGATTGGCGATTTCCTCACGTTGCTTTTTTTCACCGATCATAGGTTACCAAAACAAATGAAAAAGCAGGTAAAAATAAAAGATATGGTGTGAGCTGGTCTATTCTGTAAAAATCTTCCTCGGTGAAGTAAATTTGAGGTTATCTGTTAATTGCATTATGTGAGTAGACAGCTGTCCTAAAGATCACTTCATCTTAATTCGCCTAGAGCGATATTTAAAGAATAGTACCTACCTACCTTTAACTGAAAAGCACTTCGTATTTCGAAATCGAATCGAATATTTCTCTCGAGTATACCTAAGTTAAAGAACCTTGAGACTGGAACTTACTACCAATTTTAACTGCAAGTACCTAAATTCGTCTATCAATGTTACAGTTCGCCTTCTACGATTATACAATTAAACCTAAATACGAAAAATACTGTAGAGATAAATCCGAACTTTCCCAGAAACGTCACTAACATGGTCGCCCTACCATACAAAAGTAAAATGAAATAATGTTGAGCACACGCAGATACGTCATTATGTGTTTGACATCACGTGTGGCATGTAGCGACAACATTTTATTATTAGTCAAAGTACTAAATACGTAAACAAAGGCTTAGGTGCAAAAGCGTCACTTTTTAGGTGGTAGCATTAACCAATATACATACATATAAACTCATATACACACCTCACTAGAGTCAGGAAAATTACTTGTATGCCATTCAAATATTTTGTTTACTTATTTATTTATTTATTTTATTTGGCTCTTCAACAATGAGTACACTATAACATGTAAAATGGTACATTCAAACTTAAGTCTAAGTGCCCCATCACTTATAGAAGAGCACTGCATGCACTACATTTTGCGCATAAACCACGATTTCAAAAACCATAGTGGAAAAAGAAAAAGTAAAAACAGTGAAAAGAAAAAGGAAATAAAAATAAAAACTAGGAATTATACATATTAAGATAGGCAATATATGCGACAGATAAGCCGACTATTATATTACGACGAAGTACAGTTGAACATTCTTTTTAGACTAGGCACAGATGTATGAATTATTTATTTATTTATTTATTATAAACAAAGTTTACAAAATCTTAACTTATAACTATGTCCCACAAAACCGTTTTTACGGTTTGTCTGTGGGAACCGAACCATACAGTCACAAAAATACATTTTATTATAATTGCGGACACTAAAGAAAAACTAAAATAAAACTACCTAAAAACTGCCCATTCGTTCTTTCTCATCCATCTGTAAACCACATTCATAATCATAATTTACAAACTTTTGAGAAAGAACCGCTTAAGCAATTTGGCGAATTTACCTTTTACTTGCTGACTTCTTATATCAGCAGGTAAACAGTTGAGTAGGTATGGTACTCTTTTATCGAGCGCTCGGTCGCCAAAATAATTCTTTATTCTAGGTACATCAAATTTACCTGCTGATATCATCCTAGTTGCGTGGTTATGGGTTACAAGCGAGTGACGCTCCCAGCTGCCATGGCTGTTAACCAGAAGAAGGTATTTATGTTTCATGCTGATTGGAAGAATTTTACAGATTTTAAATAACGTGTTATAATTATGTTTCCATTTGTTTTTTGTCTTCTTACTCACTAATAGTTTTAAAAATCGAATTTGTTGTGTTTCTAATTTTTCTAAGTTACTCTTGAATGTCAGTCCATAGCAGTCGAGAGCGTAACTTAATATGGGGTCAACTAATTGAAGATACAAGCATTTGAGAGTATTCTTTGGCACTTTATAGCTTAGATGGTAGAATTTACCGAGTAATATTCTAAGTTTGTTACATAAGTACTCAATGTGGTTTGACCAAGAAAAGTTCTCGTCAACTTTTACTCCTAGATATGTCACACATTTCTCACGTACAATAGGTTTACAACTGCAGTTTAGTTACATAGTTATTATGAATGCACGTAAACTCACCGTGATTTACTGTGAATTTCGAACCCGTGCCACGTGAAGCAGCAGCCACAGAGCCAATAGTAAAGCCAAAGGTCCTGTTTTGTTACCATTTACAGTTGCTGAGTTGATACCCGTTTTAGGCATGTTTTTTTATTAGGATCTTTGCGTAAATGTGGGTTATCGCGCCGCAAGACGAAGTCGCGGATTAAAAAGTTGGCTATGATCTTTCCTAGGACGAAATAACAACAAATACAACAAATAAATACACAAATATACATAAAGTATTTACAAATAGTAACTGAGATGTATACCTACTTAATACATATCAGTAGGTATGTGTTCTTTCTTTCTCCAACCAATCAATAAAAACATTTCAACCCTGATGGGTCTGGAATCTGGAACGAAATCCATGGTTAAATTGTATGCCCGTTTCAGCCTGTATACGCCTTAGCCTACCCCTTTCGAGTAACACAAGCATTTTAATATTTCACATTAAATTGAACAAAAACATACCTACTTTCACTTTTGCTTTTACCTCAATTACCATTTTCCTCATTTAGTTAAAATAATACAAAAACCCATATACGTTAAAGGTGACATTTCTTTTTTTTTCAGAGTAGGTACTGAATAATATTTCTTCAAATTATAACGTGGAGAAATGTAGGAATATTCCATTCATCTTGAGCTTTATTTTTGATAGGTAACATAATATCCTATCTAAGAGTCGGTTAATTTGTAATACAGGACCACGGAACAGATAATTATCTGTTCCGTGTACAGGACTATGGTACCTAAGACACCTATCATTATTTTTGATTCTTCAACTTCTTCTTCTTCTCCCTATTCTTTAAAATAATTAGTGAGATTGTGCATTTACTTGCTAGTTACGACAACTTCTACTATGCTTTTATAAATCTATCGGCCATCAAGACGACGTTGCGGTGGTGAGCGTAAACCATATCTGCGACGATAACTTCGTCTGGGACCGCCGGAGCCCCGCAACGCCGGAGCCGTGACAGAAGTCAATTAATTCTTAGGCCGCATTATCACTTAATATCAGGTGAATTGCGGTCAAACGCAAGCCATTTTATAATAAAAATAAAAAACAATCTACTTGACAGCCTCCTTCCCTGCTCTCTTCTTTTACGTGCATTACCGGCTGCGCATTCGGTATTGTACAGAATACATAGGCAAAGTATAAAATAAATAATATTTCATACATTACCTACCCGTTTTAGGCATTCTACACATTGCCTAGGTATTGTATAGAATACCTACCTGAATTATACAGATTGCCGGTAACATAATATACGATGTAATAAATAAAGATTTATGATTATGACTACTTTAAACGTGAATGTTGCCGCCTAAATGTGGCTATTATATCGACTCTTTCTTCATCTTTAACCTTATTACCGCCACATCAAAGAAGCAAAAAAACGTGCACTCGGCGGCGCGGGCGGCCGGCGCCAAGCTACTCAATGGAATTAAGTTTCTATTCGTTATTGCATACAGTAGTAATTCGTCTGTCATATTTGTCATGTAGTCGTGACCGTGGCGTGCTGGGTTGTTTGTCATCTATACATGATGGTGGCAGTCAAAAGGTTAAACACTACACATTATAAAGGATCATTGCAGGATTTGTACAAAAAAAAGAAAGATGTTTAGAGGAGTTGTAATTCTAATTCTTATACTCTTGGGTACCTACCTAAAGGTACCTACCCATCCGGTATTTTTATTATTTTTAAAACCCCGCTATAAACATGGATGTTAAAAGTGAATAGTCAAAATGGCGGCAGACAGTAACATTGACACTGACAGCCACCGTTTCGTAGTTCTTCCACTGAAATTGCATCGTTTTATGGGAAATAATGTCACAAATAATGGTTTTTTTTTTCACACACTCATTTTTCTCATTTTTTTTTTTCATTATGATAGATCCGTTAATGTCACTGGTCACTTTCTTTTTTTTATAAACACAAAATGGGCAACGAGTGTTATTTTCATTGCGAAATATTTTAATTATGCGAGGGTTTACAAATATGGTAAGGTATATCAATCTACTCCTGGTAATGTTTTCTCTACATTGGAAAATATTTTGAACCCTCTAAATGTTTTTTTTTTTAAATGAATGCATGGATCTCGCCATGATTCTTTTGGTTAAGTTCTAGTTTTCGTTCAGGGTAATCTTTGGAATTTCTGCTCCGATTCTGTAAATTATTTCGCTAATACGAAGTTATATTACCCTGTGTGCTATAAGTTTTTATTATAAACAAAATGATCCACAAAAAAACTTTTTAGAAAAAGGTCGCCTTCAAAAAAAAAACTAAAAAGTGCACAGAACACACATGACTTTAGTTTCAGAAGTCGGTGGCTTTGTTCTGTTTGCTGGTTTGTATTGCCACCGAATTCTGAAACTTAAGTCATGTGTGTTCTGTGCTAGTTATTTATGACTTTTTAGTTTTTTTATTGAAGGCGGTTCTCTTTTTTCATAAAAGTTTTTATTTTCCACTTTTCAGTGCCTCATTATCACCCAAATCCATTAAAGAACGGCAACACAGTTAAATCAGAGATTGAAAGTCCTCCAAAGATGGAAAGATGGAAGAAACGAAAACGTCTTCTCGGTTTTTGTTGTTTTTTTTTCAAAAAGTGCTGAATAAATTTCTGTTTGTTGTATACCAAAACCTTCTTCAGAATATGTATAACAAACACTTTTCTGAAAACCGCATCAAAATTGGTTCAGCCGAACGGGAGATAATCGCGGACAAACATACATACATACATACAAACATGGTCGAACTGATAACCTCCTTTGTTTTTGAAGTCGGTTAAGGTTAAAAAACCACGCAGATGGGTCGCGTATAAAACCTAGTTGAATATAACATTTAAAACTCTGCTCAAAAGTGAATTCCAACAAATATTTTTACCTTCAAACGTAGTTTTTAAACGGATTAAATACTGCGATGTGAACTTCTCCGTACATTCACCATGTTTAAGCTCTTTTTATAAGCACACCGTTTATTCCATAACCCATTTCCTACAACTGCGCTTTTAACTACTCGAGAACTTCATATTTAGAATCGTTCTAGTAAAAATTTTATATGTTCCTTTGAAGTTCTGCCAATAATATTTATGCTATTATTTTTTCCTGCGACTTCGTCCACCGCGTGAATGTCTTTCTTGGGGTTCAAGAATAGTCTGTCGGTACCAAATTTCATCAAAATCGGTACTGTAGTTTAGCCGTGAAAGCCTTACAAACAAACATCTCACTTTCGTATTATAATGTTAGTATGGGGTTACCTATCATAGGGTCGAAAAATATTTGACCGAATTTCATTTCACCTAAAACTTTTCAACTTTTCTCGTTTCGTATTTTTTTACTTCATCGAAGTCACGTCTGCCACTGTATCAGTTGACCTATTATCAATTCGCTTTTTTTCGTTGCACCGACATTTCAATTGGTCGCAAAACTTTTTACCGAAGTTACACTTAGCCGAAATAACATTTGTTCGAACATTCGTTATATCACTGTTTTAATTACCATATTTCACCAAACGCCTAGAAGTAAACATGTCTGATATTAAGTCAATGACAACCGGTACTCAACCAGCAAAAAAGAATACGTCGGTAAAGAAACGAAAAATCAAAAGCTTTTGAAAATTAAAGACAATTTGAGTGAAATTAAATATTTGAAAGAGCTTTCAAAACTAATGTATCTATTACAATGGCGTTATAGAGAGCTAATTTCAGATTAGTTTCCTACTAGGTATTTTGTTTAATTAATAATTTTAATGTAAGGGCACTTAATAAAACAGGTAGGGACCACCTCTTTTATTAAGTGTAAGTGTAAGAAGATTGCAAACAAAGATTCTTGCTTCAAGCATACAGCATGCAGCATGCAAGCAGGCATGCAGCATACAAACAGGCATGCAGCATGCAAACAAGCATACAGCATGCAAGCAAGCATGCAGCGTGCAAACAAGCATAAAACATGCAAGCAGGCATGCAACATGCACAAGCATTGTTTCTGTCACGGCTCCGGCGCAGCGGGGTCTGGGCGGCCGCACGCGAGCTTATCGTCGCAGATGGTTTTAACGCTCACCATCGCAGCTTCGGCTTGCTGGCCGGCAGAGCCGGCCAGCCTTCAAACCGCCTGCTCCTCAGCTCGCGGGCCGCCCCACCCCTCCACGCCTACGCGTTCTTAAATTACACTCTAGGCGTAGGGCAGACAAGACTGCGTGAAGTCGGTTTTGCAGCGATTCGTTTCAGTCACTAAATTTTGTAACATATTGACTTTTTATGACACTATTTTAATTTAATGTTGAAAATGCTACCAAGTAACCGGCTATATATTTGTGATCAAATAATATTCCGCAAAATGTTGTTGAAAATATGGCAAATTAATCATTTGGCAAATGAAAATAGTTCAAAAGAGACTTCGGTCAATAGGAAAAAGTTATTTTGTAAATCGGAGAAACATAGTTCGGTAAAATAATACCTATGGCACATGATACTTCAATGATCTAAAAATATGTCAAATATGCGAAATAATAATATGTGTGTGTGTGTGTCAATAGTTTTCGGTAAAGTAAAATTCAGACGAAAATAATTCGGAAAAGTGATCGGTTCCCTTAGTATGGACAACATTTTTTCTGTACAAAAGCATTAGGGAAAGGCACATTTCTGATGGAAGATGCGCCACGCATCGTCGCATCGGTCGCGTAACGCCAGAACAGGCAAATAGATAATTCATTAAACATCGAACCCTAGACACGAAATCAATGATGCGTTAAGCCGCATACGCACATACGAATACAAACATAGCGAACACAAACATCAAACTTGAACATTTGGTTCATATGTATGAAAAACCTGTTTGGCGAACAGAGTGTTCGATGTTCGTCAGTGGTACGCACGTGCGAACCAAGTAGTTGCGTATCATGCAACGCAAACAAATGTTCGTACGTGCGTACACGGCTTTAGTGCATATAGCGTAGGTACTAACCACAATACGTCTGACGCATCTTCCGTCAGATAATAATAATAATAATAATATGTGGGGACATTTTCACACACGGCCATCTGACCCCAAACTAGGGAGACCCTGTACTATGGGTGTCAGACAGCTGATATACATACACAATTTTTTTTTTTTGTAAATACATACATAAATAGATAAACAACACCCAGACACAAGGCAAACACAAGTGCTCATCACACAAATGATTACCCTGGGCGGGAATCGAACCCGCAACACGCTGCGCAGCAGTCGATCGCTCAGCCACTGCGCCAACCGTGTCGTCAATCGATAATGTCGATAATGTATTCACCCTAAATATTAAGGTAAGTCTGGTTCTCCTTCTTTGATTTCGTTTTATTTCATATTTAATCTTCGACTAAAACAGATCAATAGACTTGGGCAGCTCGTGAGCTACTAATAGAGAAGAGCTGGCTCTTTTCGTTTGACGTCGCTCTGGCTCACTCGCTCGCTGAATAGCTCAGTAGCTCAGTGTAGCTCTAGGCAGACGTACGAAGTCACCAACCGAACGGCTCTTCGGCTCGCTTCGAAATACTTAGAATGAATTCAGATCGCACTATTCGCTCTTCCAACAATAATTTAGCTCTCCAGGCACAATATAGTACGTCATTGTAAACTTATCATACGACATACGTCATTATAAATCTCTTTATTTTTATTGAGTTTAAGTTGAAAATACTTTGGCACATTTTCAAAAGGAGCTGCATTGTTTAATTTTGCCTGTTACGTGCTATTATTTTAATTTTTCCGTTTCGTAACATTATTTAGGTACCTATTCTGTGGTAAGTCGTAATAAAAACAAACGGTAAAACCTAGTAGAGTTAGTATGTTTAAGTTGTTTCGTCAAAACAACCGAAATATTTAAATATCACATAATTTTAATTTCACAAAAATCAATCATGATAAGATGCAAACACAATAATACGACTGATCTTTCTAACACAGCCTCAGCAAAGAATCAAGATATTCTGCAACGATAATTCCATAGTAATTCGCGTATTTATGAGCTAAAGAACCTTGACAGAGTTAAAACTTCTAAAGAGCTATTGACTGTTGAGCGAGTCGAACCGTCTCATTCGACGCGTGTGTGGCGTGAGTCAAATGAGCTAACAGTCGGCGTCTGAGCGACTGAGCTATAGAAGAGCTAGTGAGCTAGAAGAGTGATATAGTGAAAGAGCTAATCGCTCTTTTTCTTTTTAGTGAGTTATTTCGCCCATGTCTACTGCGCAATCGTATCAATGAATTTTATAATTTTTGATGCCGTTTTTTATTAACTCTTTAAGTTTTCGTTAATTGCCTCTGCTGTCCCACTGCTAGGCGAAAGCCTCCCCCATGTCCTTCCAGGACCTTTATCCAGCGTCAGAACCAGTCCTCATGGTACGCGACCAGCTGTGCAATTCTGTAAGAATTCACTCGCGAATTCGAATCCTATCTCATTTCCGATTTCAGTTACTAGAAGTGAAAAGTATTTGATTTTCGATTAAATAGTAACGAAATAATAGTTCGCTTCACCTATGCCAGCACTTAGTAGCGGTAGCGTAGTTTTCATCGAGTTACAGACTACCTAAAACAGTTTTCACCGCGGAATCAGAAGTGAGATCTGAAGTGAGTTCTTACAGAATAACATAGCTGGTCATCTCGCCAGCTCTTTCTGGGCTGTACTCATCGACGTAAGTTAAAGAAAACAAAAAAAACATAAAGCTAAAGTCATAAGAGCTCTGGGTGATGCGTAAATCTACATAAAACAAATGAATCCAAAAGATATATCATGCATCTTCATGATTAAGTATCACTGCTTACCCTTTCAATTTAAATCCACACACTTTATCAACGTCTTAAGAAAACAAGGCTTTTGTATACGCTTAGTCATCTTCACAAAAGAAATAAGCTGCACTTAATGGATGGTATTATTCCATTTTGTTAGGAATATTTGCCAAGTTTTGAAGTACCGATAAATAAATCCGATAAAAACAATTCACTCGAAATAAACTCGTGACTTTTTGCTATAAATAAATGGAAGTGATAAATGTAATGCTGTTAAAGAATAACGCAATGATAGTGTGACTTCTGAATGAAATAACTGATTTGATGACAAAAACGAGACATCACTCAGTTTTAAAAGAATAATGGCAAGACCCATACATTCATTTGTATGAAAAAAAAAATAATTAGAGGTTTTAAAATATTTTCCAATGGAAAGAATACATTGCCAGGAGTAGATTGATATACTTTCCATATTTTTAAACACCCGCACTCAAATATAGTTACCAACCTACAAAAACGATGTTAAGCGGAAAATGTCGGGGCGTATCTAATGACTGAGACGGCGGACCAGCAAAATTGTCAAGTAACTGAGTCGCATCAACGTATAATTAAAATATTACGAAACTAAAATAACACTTTTTCGTTTCATTTCGATGCCCATTTTGAGATAATAAAAAAAAAAATCGACAAGCAACGTAAACGGATCTATCAAATTGGCAGACAAGTGGAGTGACAAGTGTGTGGAAAAGTGGAAAAAAAAAATATTTGTGATATTATTTCCCACAAAACTATGCAATTTCAGATTAAGAACTGCGAAACGGCGCCTGTCAGTGTCACTATTACTGTCAGTGTCACTATTACTGTCAGTCTCGGTTTCGTTCTGAAATAATGAGCTTTTCGTTAAACTATTCACTTTTTTTTTGCGGGGTGTTGAAAATATTGTAAATACCTGAAGATACTCTTTAGGTAGTTACCCAAGAATATAAGAATTAGAATTTCAACTTCTCTAAACATCTTTATTTTTTTTGTACAAATCCTGCCATGATTATTTCTGGTTTTGTACGGTTTCCTCACGATGTTTTCCTTCAGCGTTTTCAGAACACCTACAGTCCCACATATAATAAGCCTATTATTATCCAGCTGCATGGCCCCTTCTCATACAGAGAAGGCACGAGCCGAGATTGATCACCGCGTTCAAGGCAAATTGACGATTCCAGACTTAGATTATACTTAAGTCTACGTTTCCTCACGATTTTTTCTTTCACCAATGTCAGTGATGTCTTGTGTTCTTAGCGTATTGATGGTATTGCCATCTAGGGTAGTAAGGGTTAGCCCTCAGATTATGAAACTAAAGGCAGGTAGACAGCACAGAACACTGCGAGTGAAGCCACCAAAGCAAATACAAATCTCGACATCAGAACCATAAGGTCGGATGTCCCATTTTTGCTAAAATCGTATTTTAACTGAATCTTTATTAAAAAAAAATTCTCTTTCTTTTTGTTTAGGCAACATATTTGTATCTCCCTTTAATAACATTTTCGTTTACGTAGAAATAGTCGGATATCCACCATACATTAGAACCAATGAGTCTGATCTTCATTTCAAATTCTATGGTCGTGAGTAAAATTACCAGAATATTATTTTTGGGGTATCATGGGGTATTAAAGATAAGTCAAAAAATAAATGTAATTTGTAGGTCTCGTATTAACAACATACCTTGTAGCTCGGATACTATTCAAGTTCATAAAGTCATTAACTAACAACAGTCTTTCTGGCTCGGAGCATAAGTGACAAGATTCACTGAAAAAGAGATAGCACTATAATTATGACTGCGTGGGACAGAGATAAATCATAAACATGCGACGTCACCTCTCCTTCCGCGCGCTGTTCGTCTACGTCGAGATTGTTTTCGCATTTGTAAAATGCTGCGGCGACTTGTAGGATCTCTCGTTTCGATAGGTGTTTAGATAATTATTTTATGTGTGAACAATGAATAATCGCACCCGAAAAATATTAGATAAATTGAAAAACAGAGATGACGCTGTCCAAAGTAAGAAAATACTATCATTACCATTAAAAGTAGGTATGGAAGAAGCTTGAACCCCATGAAAGGACATAGACTTTTTATCTGACTTCGACTTCGTAAGCAACCGCGATAAGTAATAGTTTAATATACTTTATAAATGTAACTATAACTACAAATTTTGTTCTTACTTTTAATAATTCAACAAAAAAATTAGGCACGTATCCGCTTTTTTTTAGGCTCATTGTCACCAGCAAGACTCGGTGATTTTGATAGCGAAGACAGAGTAGGAGATAATGATTACATTCCCAGTCTATCTTCTTCGGATTCTGATACTGGATATGAGCAAAAAAGGGATAAAGAGAAACGATTTTCAACCGACTTCAAAAAAGAAGGAGGTTCTCAATTCGACTGTATGTTGTTTTTTTTTTTATCAATTGATAGGCATACGTTTGGCCACTATCTCACCTGATGGGAAACGATGATGTGGTCTAAGATGGAGCACGCTTGCCTAGAAGTAACCTATTCACTCTTGACTCAAAGACTCCCAGGTTGTAGCTATCAGGAAACACAGACTCAGGCAGGGAATTCCACTTCTTAGCAGTACGCACAATGAATGTGTTTCCAAAACATTTTGTGCGTGTGGGTGAGATGTCCACCATGTACCGGTGGCGCATCGCCGTACGTCTTGTGGTCCGATGATGGAACGGGCTCGGCATAATTAAATTATGCAATTCTGTCGCACACTCCCCAAAATGCAACCGATAGAAAAAACCGACAGGCCAGTAACTCGGCGTCGATGCTCAAGACTTTGGAGCTTTGACTCGACGAGTCTATCATTGCCAATCATCCTCTTGGTTCGTTTCTCAATTGTCTCTAGGGCATCAAGCTGGTATCTGGCAGATCCGTCCCAAAGATGAGAGCAGTACTCCATACACGATCGAACTTGCGCTTGATAAAGTTTAAGCAGCTGTTCCGGCGTTAAGTCTCACCTTTGCTAGGATTCCCAACTTTTTGGCAGCCACTTCAGCCTTTGCCTCTATGAAAGGGCCAAAATTGAGGGTAGATGTTAACGTAACACCAAGAAGCTCAAGTCGGTCAGTTATCGGCACGGTTACACCTCGGAAAGATGGAGCTGGGTGGAATTGGCTCCTTTTAGCGGAAAAGAGACACGATTGGGTCTTAGCAGCATTGAACTTGACCAGATTGACATCGCCCCATTCAGAGACAGCCTGTAAGGCTAAGTTCAAGCGCTCAACCATTGCTCCCCGGAGAGACTGGATCTGCGATCCACCAGCTCGTTCGTCGGACACGTATCTCTCAGCGACAGTGCTGTCGTCTGCATACCCAAAGGTACCGGGTTTTAGCAGATCATTAAAATGCAGCAGGAACAATGTTGCCGAGAGCACCGACCCCTGAAGAATCCCGGCATTAATATCCAGCAGTCAAGACGAGCAGCTATCTATGATCTGCAAACATTAACTGTTTGGATACCTGAACAGTTCCATGACTATTATTATATTTATAAAAACCTACCACACCAAGAAGAAGCATGTGATTTTCCAGAGAATAATGAAGAGTGAGATTTGTTTCGATATTATTATTATTTTAAATCGTTCTAAGAATATTTTTTAAATGTTTTGGTTTTTGTTATTTTGTGTAGTTGTGATCTCAAACCTATTGTGTCAACACTAGAAAAGCAGGTACTTATTATGTAGTTATTCTTTTTTTACAGCTGACTAGTTGTACAATTTAGTTTTTTTCTCTTTGATTTTTTGTTGCTTGACAGCTCTCTTTTATTAGAAAAACTGAGTGAGATTGATTGATTGATTCCGATCATCAATCAAACTGATATAGTAAAATAATATTTTTATTTATATTCCCTACCTACTCCAGTGGAATTATTAGATTTAAGAAGCTAATAGGACCTATTTAACAATTGACTGTCTACCAATCAAATAAACTTAGAGCCAAAGAGTCTGATCTGGGGCGAATTAAAGCTTTATATTCGACGATATTAAAAGTATTTTCAGGTATATACGAGTCAAATAGTATTATAATTAGATAAGTCCTATTTATCATTTTTTTTTTAGAGAATGTAAAGTCCGATTTAGACATACGTAACAAAATTCGTAATTTTATTAAAAAGATCACTGCCCCGAACCATAAAGTCTGATGTTAACATAAATAATGTATTATTTTTATGCGCGTCATTTTTTTTGTTAAACAAATGGTCGGATGTAAACATCTGGGGTCTGATGTACCTACCCTCGGATATAAAAATAAGGTTCCTTCTGAATTTATTAGGAAAACCGGCATAAAAACCGGCAACGTCTATTCTCAAATAACCAAGCATAAATAGTGACAGCCTTGTACTCCCAAATCTTCAAAATTACAAAACAAAAAAATATTTTAAATGTTTATTTTTGCTCTCCTGTAAAATTGCAAAAATGGATATCAGACTAAATGGCTCTGATGTCGAGAAATTAAAAAACGAATACCTACCATCTCGTGATTGTATTTGTTTTTAAATTTTTATTTGTATTAGTATTTGTTTTTTTAGACGATGCTTCGCTTCATGCTGTACTGACTCGTGTCGGTACAGCGCGAAGCGAATTGTAGGTCTGTATTCGTTTTTGAATTTGTATTTACTTTTGTGGCTTCACTCTCAGTGTCCCGCACGGTCTATCTGCCTTTTATTTCATAATCTGAGGATTAGACTATAAAATCGAAAACTTGCTGATAGGCTCAAGGTGCGCTGAACGTATAATGTAGAGTAGGTATTTCGCTTGGGGAGCCTTCTTTTATAATAATTATAATTAATAATTCATTTATTTTCGGCTGCATAGGCCCATAGATAAATACCTTAACCTAAACATACATATTTTATAATTTCTAACTTGTGTTAATAGGGACGACTTAAGACTATGTTAGTAGCACTTCACTAAAATGCACTGAGTTGTCTGTGTGCTGTCCTTCGGCACTTGTCCGCGGAAACGATGGAACACCACGTCCTGCAGCCAACTGCAACTTTAACTGCACCCTCAGCGTCCCAAAGTCACATTGGTGCTTACTCTGTATCGAACCCTCAATCTCCAACAAATTCCATTGTCATAATGTATTCTGACATTATAACAGTGAAATTTTTGGATGTTTATTTACCCATCACCTATGTAGATACTGTAAAAGTCTTGCATGCATGCAAGCTGGTAGAAAACATTAAAAAATAAAATTCGTCTTAACACTGAATTTGTTCTAGAAAGTATCTGTTGATTTCTGGCAGTTTGAAGACACACAGTAACATTTACGTTAATACAAGTGTATCTTGCGGTTTTTCTCTTTTAACTGTGACAAACCCTTTCGACTCCGCACCCACCATGGCACGTAAAATTGTACGACTGTTACCGCCGCCACCGTAGACTTCACAGTACTGCGGACCCTATACCGAGTTCACGATACCAGTATCTAGTATGTGTGTACCAGTGTGAGGAGACGTAGGGATTATAATCAGAAGAGAGAAAATATTATTAGACGTCTGCCAAAATATAGAAATAAGCATAACGATTCTATATTTGACTTACTTCTAGAATTTTACTGTGTTTGAGAGATACATTTTTCAAATTATTTTCGTCCAGTTTGCATTTTGCATACAACTTTTACAGTACCTACACAAAAACAATCAATCCACTGTATTGAAATATGTACACACAATTTATTTCTGATTTTCATAAAACTTCTTACACTAAGAACACGCATTTTGGGAAACCTTCGACGAAAGTTCTTTGTTGTAAAACACAATCGGTTGTACTTTTCCTTTCTTTATGTGTTTATTGTGTAGTGTTATATTATGTTGTGTATGTAAAATAATACGTCTGCTGCTAAGGGCTTTTAAGTATTCTTAGTAACTAAATACGTTTCAGGTGGCAGTCCGCAGCTTACCCGCAGCTTCTCATTTCTTAACTTGTAATGCTTTGTACATAGGTACTATAATATATGATATTTATGTAAGGTACATCGTATTCACGTAACAGAATATATTATAATTCTTGTAAATGCAAATTGTAAACAATATTCTTTTTAACTATTATATTCTTTTTAGTTTCTTGCCCATTCTTCTCCATACGAAACTACCATTTGGAATGGGCAACTAGATTCAAATTTTACAATATGACGTTCAAAAGTGCCTTTAATGGTCTAATTGAAATAAATGATTTGACTTTGAATTTGACTTTGCTTACTTGGGACCTAATAAGTAAGTAGGGGGTATATTAGTGCAGTAAAGATACTGAAAATTAATTCCTCAGTCGAATAAGGATACCCAAACGATCGTGGACTGTTATCGGTGTTTTTTTGGTCTTTTTTGGGGTTCCGTACCTCAAAAGGAAAAAACGGAAACCTTATAGGATCACTTTGTTGTCCGTCTGTCTGTCTGTCTGTCTGTCCGTCTATCTGTCAAGACCCTTTATCTCGGGAAATTAAAACGATATACTTAGGTCCACAGTCCCTTGAAGCTGTGAAAAAATCAAACTTCTAAGATAACGTGAAAAAATCAAACTTCTAAGATAACGTGAAAAAAGGATATGGCCGTTTATGTCGCAAAAAACGTACATTTGGACACTCTCAAGAGAATCAAAATTTATAGGGTACTTTCCGTTGACCTAGAACTATGAATATGGCAAGTAATATCGTCTTATACTATAAATATAGGGAAAAGTCTGAAAACTGTACATTTGTTATGAAATCATAAAATATATATTCTATATTTATAACGAGCTTTTGTCCGCGATTTGGTCCGTGTGAATGTCGGTTATCGCGGATGCAGACAAAGCCCCGGATTAAAAAGTACTCTATGTGCTTTCCCAGGGTTCAAACTATTTTTATACCAAATTTTATCAAAATCAGTTTAGCCTTTTCAATCATGGAAGCGTAACAAACAGAGTTACTTATCATTTATAATGTTAGTATGGATATGTACTCTACAAATTTGTACGGAACCCTCGGTGAGCGAGTCCGAGTCGCACTTGTCCGGTTTTTTTGTTTAATAAACAAACTTAATTTTATTTTTTAAATGGCAATGCATCTGCACGTTTTCTGGTGTGTAGACGTCTATAGGCAACGATGACAACATAACTTCAGGGAAACCGTTGGCTTGTTTGTCATCCCTACTGAAATAAAAAAAAGATTATGTAAAACAGTAAATTTTTTAAACTTTTATCCCGTACTGAAACCAGTACTATCGACCTCAGAAAGAGTAATCGTATCGTCGTATTCGACGAGACGTAATTTACAAGAGCCATTACAAACCACCATTTAAATGCCAAAACAATTTCCCTGAAAAAAAAAATGTTTTAACCGTTCTCTGTTATATAAAAATCATGGCAGGATTTGTACAAAAAAAAAAAAGATGTTTAGAGAAGTTGAAATTCTAATTCTTATACTCTTGGGTATAATATTTTTAAAACCCCGCAATAAAAAAAGTTAATAGTTTAACGAAAAGCTCTTTATTTCAGAACGGAACGGTGACTGACAGTAACAGCGGCACTGGCAGTCGCCGTTTCGCAGTTCTTACATTGAATTTGCTTCGTTTTATGGGAAATAATGTCATAAATAATGATTATTTTTTTCCCACACACGTGTCATATCACTTTTCTGCCAATTTGATAGATCCGTTAACGTCGCTTGTCCCTTTCTTTTTTTTTTATAAACACAAAATGGGCATCGATATGAAACGAAAAAGTGTAATTTCCATTTCGTAATATTTGCGGGGGTTTAAAAATACGGTAAGTGTATCATGCTACTCCTGGTATTCTTCACATTGAAAAATATTTTAAACCCTCTATCTTTTTTTTTTCATACAATTGAATGTATGTATCTCGCCATGATTCTTTATAACCTACCAAATTCTAGGGCTTACTGGTCGTAACCGACCAGTACATGGGTTTTTTAGCTGTAATTAATAAATGAGACGTTTGGTGGCATAGTAAATGCCACCATCCACACTCGAGAAGTTAAAAAAGAAGACATCTTTAACGTCTGCCGAACCCATAGTTACCTAGATATCCGATGGCCAAACCTGATGCCTAGCTGAATACCAGTGTTTTACATGGAATGACTTAAAACACTGGTATTCAGCAATGTCCGTATGGTTTCAGACGTAAAGAATAGCACCATCCCATATCTTCACGTGGGTGTCGTAAGAAGCGACTAAGGGACCAGAGAATGGGCAGCAGCGTTCTCTGTGCCTGCGCCTGCCAATCGTGGCGATTATGGCAAAACCCCCCCAATATTGGGGGAGGCCTATGTCCAGCAGTGGACGTCTCTCGGCTGAAATGATGACATGGAACGACTGCCTATCTGACCTCCACAACCCAGTTACTAGATAACATGGTACCCAGAATAAAATACATAGATAGACTTCGATCCATTAATATGTATTTTTATTATGCTAGTAAAACAGTGCACGTAATAATCCACCCATCTATTATTATTAAGGTTTTCTTATCACTAATTATTAGCAAAATAAAAATCTTCTGTAAAAATGTTGAAGGAATGAAATCACATCTAAAATCTGCAGTATAGCGTTTAAAAAAATAAAAATACGTACACTGTCTAACACGAAAATTGCCGTCAAATACTTTCGGACGCCGGCCGACGCCGGTCCCACTTATCTACGGAACACTTTGTACATCCTACCCAAAGATTAGTGATGTAACCTGCGAAAAAATATTACGTGCAAAGTGACCCCTTATCATCACTGCACGGGTGCCAAATAACGCCACAAAAATGGCGCCTTAATCGCCTTAATCGCGTGTGTCGTGGCTTTAGTGCTACTCCTTAATAAGGCCCACTTTACGGCAAAGGATCACTGGCATAATGCCCAAGGTATGGCCCACCCGTGGCCCTTATATGACCCACTTGATTGCGTATAAACTTTATCCGCTAATTTAGACCGTATCATGGTTTACTGTCCTCATTTATGAATTATTATATTAATAGTGGTGTTAATATTACGGTTTTAGGCGTATTTAATTTTATGTTAGTATTAAAGTAATAATTCATGTTGCTAGCTTAACTGTCAAAGTGGTTTTAGACTTAAAATATTAATAATTCTTATGGGCTAAGTAATTTACAAGTAAAACCGGCTTTCCTTATAAATATATAAGTAGTACCTAATCTTTTAATTGCCTCAAGCTTTTCAATATATTTTATGTGTGGCTTTTGGTCGAATGACGTGATTTAAAAAAGGAACGTGAAATACAGAAAAGTTGGTTTATGTTTTCGCAACACGTTTTTTTTTAACGTAGTTAATTGAAGTTTCACAAATCGGAAGCGTAATCAACCGCTATACTTTGCAAAATATATAGTCTAGATTTTCATACACCAGCACTTTTTTATTTTTTTTGAACTCGCCTGTTTTGCGTTACTCTGATATTTTTCATGATGGTATTTACGGTAGGTAACTCGATATTTTAGTAATTTAGGACTTAAAGGCAAAACTAATAACTGAATCTTAGGTTAGGTCATAAAACAAGCTGAGTTCAAAATCTAGTCGTTGCTGGATTTTAGCGTAGACGTACAATACCAGTAGCAGACCAAACATGAATACATAGTAGATATACATGATTCTCTATCCTTTTTTTGCTAAGCGACAGCCGTAAATGTATCTCGTTCTGTCACCTGTTGTCACACTGACTCACACATGAACAAAATTTGACGCTTGGCTAGTTTATCCCGCGGTGCCATAGCCCATATTGATAAGCAACATCATCTGCATCGTCTTCTATGTTTAATTAGTCAGAGACGAATTTGGCAATATGAATTTTAAATCGTTGTGTTAAGTCGGTTAAGACGGTTAAAGTAACTGACTTCTTGACAATTCAAAAGTGCCTGTAAATGGTTTAACTGAAATAAATGCGTTAACACTAATACTATACACTAATATTATAAAGATGAAAGATTTGTAACGAATAAACTTAAAAACTCCAGGGGTGTGATTCTGTAAGACCTCATTCTAAACTTCGAATCTGAATCCGCTGTGAGTTTCTTGATTGGCATTCTAAAAACTCGGTTGATAATTCCAATTTACACTAGCGCCACATTAGAATATCATTGAGCGCCACCCTTGCGAGCGTGTCAGCGAGTTGAACTAAATTGACTTAGATTTTGACAGATAAAGTATGAAATGACGTAAGAAGTGGCATTCTGTAAGGTAATTTCCCCGTCACTTCGACGCTCACTTCGCACTCGAACCCGATTCAAAGTGTCAAATATACCAAGGTCATTTTGTACCTTATGCGAAGTGAGAGTGAATAGCGATGTGAGATGCGAGTTGTTGTTCGAATTTTACAGAATCGACCTAGTGGTCCGATTTCAAAAATTCTTTCACCATTAGAATGCTACAAAATCCTGAGTAACATAGGCTATATTTATCAAAAAATCACGCCGACGAAGTCGCGGGCAAAATGCTAGTGTATAATATACCGTCACGCCTGTCGTCAAATGGAGAAGAGCAGACTACTGCCGATCGTCCTCTTAAAATACTTCTTTAGTTGCCTTTTACAATAACCCCGGGAATAGATAGGTAGTTCTATTCGTTAAGACTTCATTGATTTAATAAGTAATCTACACATCATATCCAGAGAATAACGTAATAAAAAAATTTTCAGTAAGTATATAGACTCTTTATTTGTCTGTGGTATATAGGTTGTTTCAATATCGGCAACCCGCAACGGTCTTAGTGCACCTCTGTATTGACAACATTTCCTATGTGTGCGTAATGGCTATGCAATTTTTGGCGAATATTTGGTTTGCTACTGGTATTATAATTTGTCTGTGGATTTTAGCGACAGTCGAGAATGGTGCCAATTCAATTGAGCATGAACTAAATTTATTTTAAGCTATTTGTGTTACCGTTTCATGTTTTTGATTTGGATGATAAGGAGGTACTAAAAAGAGAAAAATAAATAGCTTTTTTTACAAAAAAAAAACAACCGCCTTCAAAAGCTAAAAAGTGATAGGTACTTAAATAACTTTAGCACAGAACACACATGACTTAAGTTTCAGAAGTCGGTGGCAATACAAAACAACAAACAGAACAAAGCCACCGAATTAGTTTAGTTTATGAACAAGACATTTGACGAAATGTTGTAAAAAATGTAGATAAACTGAGGTGTGACAGATTGAGACAGATTTTAATGCAAACCTTCTTACCATTTTGTAGGATTGTTATTAATTTATAATTGAAATAGGAAACAAGTTTACATACGTGTCATAAAATTAGCTTAAGATGTGGAGAGACATTGGTTAGTCAACAAGAACGTAGCAAGACTGATTGCCCATTGTGCGCCAGACCTGTTTAAATACCTAAAAAGGTTCTTACGTTAAACCATTATCATAAAGGCATAACGTAAAAGTACCAACAGATCTACGTCAGGCTCTCACATTTGCTTACAAATATCTCATTACTGCCTCTTAGAATACAAGTGTTGAAATTATTACTGGCCGTAATTACATACCGTTTGTTATTTTTTCTTATTTTATTCATTTGTTTTCTTTTTATGGCTACTATGTAGTTTTTTAGGCGATGTGTACATCATACAGTATTAAATTATGAGATAATTTCAAAATGAATAGTTTTATCATAAAGGCATGTACGGAGGCACAATCATTTAAGAGCATTGTTCAAACCCAGGTTAGCTGGAATTTTTTGGAATAAAATAATACAAATTTTGTGAAGCTAAACTAATAAAAATACCAGCTAGGTTAACGTGTAAAAACTATAAAAATATTTTGTTCTCCTTGTTTCTGCCTAAATGTTAGCAGTTTGTTGAAATTCGAATGCAAATATCTCGAATTCTCTCTATATCTCGAAAAACTCACAGTGAGTTCAAACTGGGAATCATTTTTTCTACATATTTGTACCGGTTTTACCCTTTGATGAACCATTACAATGAATCAGAAAAAAAGCAGTTCCGTGCGACGTAGCTTAATAAATAAATATACAGGTTTCAAATTCAATAAAATGAATTCATAGACGTATAAAGTTACGCGTCTTCCATACATGTCATAGCTGCTCATTGATTGGCTGTATACTCAACTACTTATCCGTGTGTATATCTAACTTAGAAGGAATATGACATCAATTTTCCTAACAAAACTCCCACTTGTGGGAATGTAAACGTCATGAGATGCATAGAGATATACCTTTGAAGATGCCACAACTTCTTAATGTATAAAAAATACCTGTCAAAACGTGGCATGTCCGCCATTTTGAGTATCAGTTTTCCATTTAAATGAGGCTCATATTCGCAAGAAACGCGTAAAAGCGTGTACTATTCGGCAGCCATTTTGTGTCTGATGACGGCTTTTGTTGTAGTTAAGGCCGGTCCATAGATATAAGTCAGCTCCGAGATGCGAAATAAAATATATCCTCGTATACGATACGACATTATAAGTGCAAGATGAGTGTTTATGTCAACTACATGCCTCTCTGACGTCCTCTTGACGTTGATGTCAAAATGTCGTCAAGATGACGTCATCGTATTTTCTAGAGTGGTTGTAATTTGGACCGTATTTGTTGAGGACTCAGGAGAGGAGAGGAGTAACATTAACATACTACAAGTACAACTAATATAATTTGACCTTATCACTAAAAAGTGGAGGTTCTAGCAAAATACTGTTTTCTAGAATTTTCAAAGAGTGAATAGGTGACTGAAAACCTTACAACCTTAGATTATTGGTGAGGGCGCAGAGACCTATCAATAATCTAAAATTACAACATAAAATAATTATCTGGTCAAGTGCAAATCGAACTCGCACATGAAGGATCGAGCTAAATACGCCAAAAACACGTTTCTTGTATGGGACCCCCATTAATCTTTAATTTAATTTATTATGTATTGGTATCGCGGTTGTACTACTACACACAGATCGTCAAAAGATTCATTCAGATTGACAAAAGTACATACCTACTTCTTTTATGTAAAATGCTTTAATAAAATACCACTTGATATTCTACATTTAAATGAAAGACACTCTAAAACATGTATTAAACGCACACTATGTAGACAAGCATATTATAAGTTAGAAGATACACGAGACAAGACGACATCAATGATAAAAATGCTTGGTTTAATGCTGGTCCGGCTCCACAACCAGTTTAGGGAATCTCCTAATTGTAAGAAGCTGATGTTTCCAACCCCTTTTTTAAGGACATAAGTAACAAGTATCGTTATTGTCATCTTAAATATAATAAAACAGTAAAAAAAATGTGTTTGTACATTGAATATATTAAAAAATCAATTGAAATTAAATATATTTTAATAATAATAACTTGATTTAAAAGAGTGTCCATGGAGTTTCTGGCTCGTTCTTTTCCATAGAGACCTAGACCCTACGTTTTGGAACGCGCAACTAGCTTCAACTTTCTGACTAACTGACTCTTTGACAATTCAAAAGTGCCTGTAAAGGGTTTAATTGAAATAAATGCTTTGACTTTGACACTCTGTGAAAATTTTAAGTATATTGTTACCATTCAATAGACTCAGCCCGCTGACAGGCAGAACAGACGGACAGCGGAGGCTTAGTAATGAGGTTGACCGTTGGGCACCCTTTGGTACGCTACCCTACAAATTCTATTTTCAAAAACATCATGTCAACCTTTAGACGCTAGGCATAGGTCTCCCACAAGGGTTCAGTTGTAATTTCCATGCTTGGTCGATGCATGTTGGCGATTGCAATAGGTGTTATGGTACTCTGAAGGACGCTGCTGTTCATACTCTGGTCAATATCCCTCTGTTGTCGTCTACGACACCCATGGGTAGAAATGGGGTGGTGCTATTCGCGGTCAGCACCACACGGCTAAAAACAAGCTTTCTAGAAAAATACGTCATCTTCATCATCAGCCAGAAGACGTCCACTGTTGAACCTGCCGCTTGCATCCACTGGAAAAAAACAAAAGACTGAAATCAAAAATTTAATAGAACATGTGTTCCTACCCTAAGCTTCCTATACTTTTTGCCCACTTAAATAAAAGTTAGTTGCCGTGTAGACTGTTTGCACAGCTCATTACTTCACGTTCCGATGTTAAATACGTTACATTAGTGGAATGGGAGTAGGTACTCGTAGGTAAGTATTTGTTAGAAGAAATGCATGAGTTTCTTGAAGGTTCTTTTTATTTAAACATGAAAATAAAATTTAGATAATAATAAACAATTTTTAAGTATTGATATATTAACTTTTAGGTTGTAATACTAGCATTTTTGTGTAGTATAAATTCGTTTTTTTTTTGACAACTTTTATAATTAATCTGTCTGCTTTGTTTACTTAACTAATATTTTCTCTATATAAGATTTCTTTTTTTGTAAGTATTTGTGCATATTTTTGTAGATATTTATTTTTACAACTTTTTTTTTATTTGTTTACCTTAAGTCATGACTGTGGCCGCCCGTGGCATCTCTGCAAGGCCCTGTCAGAATACCAGCGCTGCGACATTTCATGTCTTAGCATTGTGCTGAGACAGCCTTTTTGGTCTCGTACAGGTTTCATAAGGCTTTTTTTTATGTTTTATTGTTTTATATAACCCTTTTTTATGTTGTGTTTACCTGTACGAGGTTACAAATAAAACAATTTTTCTTTCTTTTCTTTCTTTCTTATTTAAAAAAAATGTTTCTATAATAGGAATATACGTAATCACTGAGTGCAAAAAAAAATCTGAACGAAGCCGCGGGAAAAGTGCTTGTGTTTTATGATTGACTAAATAAACCGCGTCATAACTTGAACTACAGCTATTTTAAATTATTTATTTCGAAAGCATTTTAAGATTTACTAATAATGTTACCTAATTTCTCAACATCTTTGTTACCTACCACTTTCTTTATTTTAGAAAGGTTGCATAATATTTTTCTTTTTTTTAGACTTCAACCTCGTTTCATTTTATACTTAACAAAAAAAATGAGCAAGGCAAAAACTTCTATTTAGTTCAAAATAAATGAACACCACCTATTCAGTTTTACTTTTCTATGGTTTCTGGTAAAGAAATGTTTCTGTTCGAAACTTTTTACTTCTCGAATAATTATTTTGTTCGAGTTATTTTTGTGTAAAGGGTTTTCTTCGGCCCTGAAATATTATAACAAAGAATGCTTATTGCTTGTGGAATATAACTTTGCTTACCTATTGTTATGTGAAAATTGCTACAAATCCAATATTTTAGCGAATAAATATTTATAACGTACAAGTCACATGATATGGCCAAATTACTACTACTCAATATTTAAGATCGTGCTGTCTCCCTCACTTATCGTTGCTTTAGCTGAGGATCTACACCGATGGACCAAAAACCGACCTCGGTACTGGAATTGGAGTTTTCTCTGAAGACCAAAAATATTAAAATATCCAGGCCCTTCATCATCATCATCATCATTTCAGCCGAAAGACGTCCACTGTTGGACATAGGCCTCCCCCAAGTGTCGCCATTTTGAACGGTCCCGTGCGACTCGCATCCAGCGGATCCCCTTAGGAATGCTCAACACTGTCTACCAAGCATAATTTGTAGGCATCATCCAAGCAGTACACGCCATTAAGGCCAGAGAAGTCACGGATACGCATATCCGTATACTCTTCGATAGTGCCTCAGTCCTTCAGTCCTTAGAGATAAAAAGCTTATTCAAAAAAAAGAAAACCGCCTTCAAAAACTAAAAAGTGATAAATAACTTTACTTTTGGAAGTCGGTGGCAATACAAAACAACAAACACAAAGCCACCGCCACCGACTTCCAAAAGTAAAGTAATGAGTGTTCTGTGCTAAAGTTATTTATCACTTTTTAGTTTCTGAAGGCGGTTTTCTTCTTTTTGAAAAAGCTTTTTATTTTTCGCTTTTAAGTGTTGCCTTAACACCCAAATCCATTAAGAAACGGTGACACAGTTAAAAGAGATTGTAAGTCCTCCAAAGATTGAAGAAACTAAAACGTCGTCTAAGTAATTTTTTTGGGAATTTATTGATTTTCTCAAAAAGGGCTGTATCAATTTTAGTAAAATTTATATGGGACCATTTCGGAATAAACTCCTATCGAACAATAACAGAGTTTTGCAAATCCGTCTACATATGACAGAGTTATGCCCGAACATACATAAAAAAAAGCACAAAAGCCTTCGGACCCGAACCCATTGTGCCCATTCCGTCCAATCAGCTAAGAAGTTCGTTAAAAGACTACACAAGCTGAGAAATGGTGGACCTCGACACCAGGGTGCAGGCAATCCAAGGAGGCTATGCCATCCCTGGATACGAAGCTGACCAAGCGCCTTCTGCACCTGGACAGAGATAACTTGCGACTAGTGTCGGGGACCATCATCAGACACTGCTCGCTGAACAAACACTTATATCACTGATAGCCCTCTGTGCAGAGCCTGCATGGAGGCGGCATATTTAAGGACTAAGTGCGGAAACCGAACCCCGTTAAAATAGAATATAAGTAAATATTGACATTAGGTACTCGTACAATAAGGGATTGTGTTTGTTTTCAAGAAATTTTTCTACTTTCGCTTTTTTATAGGTGCCCGAACCATCAGTGAAAAAGTTTCAATTCGGACACTGCTATGTTATTCTGTAAGAACTCACTCCAGTTCTCACTGCTGATTCCGCGGTGAAAACTGTTTTAGGTAGTGTATAACTCGATGAAAACTACGCTAGACCCACTAAGTGACAACATACGTGAAGCGAACTATTATTTCCTTACTATTTTAGTGAATACCTAATACTTTTCACTTCAGGTAAGTGAAATCGGAAATGAGATAGGATTCGAATTCGCGGGTGAGTTCTTACAGAATTGCACTGCAGTATCCAAATATATTGTGTCCAAATCGTCAGTAAGCCGTTCTTTTTATTTAAACGTGAAAGTTTGTGATGATAGATAGATGTTTGTTACTTATTCATGATAACACGCTTATAAACTTCTAAATTTATTTTGATGAAATTAGGTACAGACTAAACTTGAACCACATAAAAGGATGTAGGCTACTTCATATTCTACATCTGCATCTGTGATAACCAACAAAAGCTAATCTGCTATAAACTAAACTAAATTATCATTTATTTGCTTTTTCCCTTTAACATAAATAAATTAGTAATTTAATGTCAAGGAATAACGAACTACTAATTTTATTATAATAATACAAATAGTAGTTGTACGAACCTGTGCTAATTCTATAATATATAATAGACTTAGCACAAGTTCGTACCATTTTCATTTGGTTAACTAAATTGAAAAAGGTTTTAAATAAATATTACCAAACGAAATAAAACTATTTTTCCACAGCAAATATTTGATCCCGCCCACATCTCTCGTTTGTGTTTGTAAACGTCTCAATTCGTCTTTTGCTATCTTTTTGAAATATCGTTATGTGCGCTTTTGGGGCTGATGTCGATACATTAGCCCCAAAAGCCCTTCTTACCGATGTAAGAAAAAATAGGCAGCTCTAAGGACTGCCGACAGTAGAGAAAACTTAAAACTGAAAGTAAGTTCACTCATCACTAAAATAAATGCATTCAAATGAAAGTTATATTTCGTTAGGAATAACGGTTACCCATCATAAGTTCGAAAAATATTTGACCGAATTTCATTTTACCTAAAACTTTTCAACTATTATATTTCATACTAGGTTCTGCTCGCGACTTCGTACGCGGATCCTGTTGCTTATGCCAGCGACAACGGGGTCGGCAAAATCGAAGATCTGAAACGTCTGATGTCGAATTCTAAGAGCCCGGGGACGGGAAACCAACGGGATGCGCGAGACGATTCGAGACGTTCAAAAAGTACAATTTTGAATCATACCTCCGATGGCAGAATATGTGGCGTAGTCAATCTTAGGAGTATACGTAAATGCACTCCGTTCCTTATCAACCCAAGGAAGGTCGCCATGCCCTACGGCTATATCTGAGACACATCCGATTCTTCAGATGATATCGACATTCTGTTCAGAGAATGTCGAAGTCGATCAGAATTCAAACGTTCGTTGCGCTCTTCTTCTGTCTTTTCATGCCGTACTCCAGCAATTCTTTCTCTCTCACTTTCTAACTGATTATGAATATTTTGTTGTGTACGTGTTCGGGACAATGTATGATAATCTCGATCAGCAGTTAGTCGTGCATCACGTTCATCACTCGTTATACTCAAAATACCTGTTAGTAGATGTGCGAATACGCTGAGTGTGATTCTGTATCGGAAAACGTTTCCGATTCACGAGACAATGCATGTCGCTCACGATCAGCTGATAGTCACGCATCACGTTCCGCACTTGTCTCTAGAAACCTAGGAAGCAGATGCGTAGATACGCTGAGAACTCAAGCGCAATTCTCTATCCGTGAACGTCTCCGACTCGCGAGAAAATGCGTGACGTTCACGATCAGCGGTCAGTCGCGCATCACGTTCCCCACTTGTCTCTAGAGACCTAGAAGTCGATGCGTAGATACGCTTGGAACTTAAGCGCAATTCTCTATCCGTGAACGCCTCCGACTCGCGAGACAATGCGTGACGTTCAAGATCAACGGTCAGTCGCGCATCACGTTCCCCACTTGTCTCTAGAGACCTGGATGTAAATCCGTAAATACGCTGAGAACGCTGACGTATGCTTCGCGATCTGAAGAGGATTCCACGGAGCGATTTGCAGCCTGATGTTCTCGAACAGCATCAAGTCTCTCCTGACGCTCTTCGGTAGATTCTTGGGATCTTATGGTCCTCATTCTTTTAGCTCCTTTGGAACATTGGGAAAGATTTGACCTCTTTCTGGGCATGGTTATAGTTTTATTGTGAAGAGATACCTGATCAATGAAAATCTAAGTGACTGCTCCCCTGCGTTACCGGGTAGGCTACCGTGTAAAGGAAATTAAACACTCAAATAACATAAGCAGGAAGTCATATTTATTCGATAAAATAAAAAAAATAATAATGGGAGTTTTGACCAGTAGAGTCAAATTTTCAATGATATATATACCAGCGTCATCAAAAATCAGTCCTAAACTGTTACCGCCTTTACCGCGTGGAGGTATTCCCAGCTTATGTTATTTTACAATATACAGTGAAATTAGTGATAGCTTTACAGTAAAATTAGTGATAACTTTGATTTCCACATCAGATGTTTCTGATCTTCGATTTTTATAAGTCAACAGGAAATGCTCATCAGACCGAACAACTTTTGCTAAGACGTCATTCCTATATGTGTTATGGTGTAGCTGGGCTCTTGGAGTTCCACCTCAGGTGTTCCAGAACTTCAAATTTATTCTCTCAGCAGAAAATGCACATCACGTGGAACAATTTTTGCTATGGTACCATTTTTGTATCTCTTATAGTTTAGCTGGTCTGTTGCGGTTCTGCATCAGGTGTTCAAGTTTCCACGGTCACGTCTGCCACTGTATCAGTTGACCTATTATCAATTCGATTTTTCTCGTTACTCCAACGTTTCATTTGCTCGAAAAACTTTTTACCGAAGTTACACTTAGCCGAAATAACCTTTTTTCGAAGTATTATGTTTCTGAACAATCATTATACCAGTGTTTGAATCAATGATAAGCGGTACTCCACCAGAAAATAAAAAAGAAAAAAAAATATGTCGTTAAAAAAACAAAAAATCTAAAACTTATGGAAATTAAATTGATGATTTAAGTGAAATTAAATATTTGAAAGAACTTTTAAAACTAATGAAATTATTACACTGGCGTTATATATTAAGGCAACAGGAACTAATTTCAGATTAGTTTAACCTACTGTTTTGTTTAATTAATTATTTAAATGTATCTAATGGCATTAATAAAACAGTAGACTTTACACAGAAGTGGTTTTAAGTGGTCTCAGTAAGAAGCATGCATACAGGGATAACGCTTCAAGCATGCAGCATGCAAGCAGGCACGCAGCGTGCAAGCAGGCATGCAGCATGCAAACAAGCATGCATCGTGCAAATAAGCATGCAACATGCAGCAAGCATTGTTTCTGTCACGGCTCCGGTGCTGCGGGGTTTGGGCGGACCCACGCGAGCATTTCGTCGCAGATGGTTTTAACGCTCACCACCGCAGCTTCGGCTTGCAGGTCGGCTTCGCCGGCCAACCTCAGCGGCGGCGACGGGCCTTCAAACGACCTGCTCCTCAGTTGGCGGACCGCCTCACCCCGCCGCACCTACGCGGGCTTAAATTACACTCTAGGGGTAGGCCAGATAAGACTGCGTAAAGTCGGGTTTGCAGCGACTCGTTTCTGTCACAATTTTGTAGCACAACATATTGACTTTTTATGACACTATTTAATTTAATATTGAAAATGCTACCAAGTAACCGGCTATATGTGTGTGACCAAATAATATTCCGTAAAATATTGTTTCGGTGTGGTGAAAATATGGCTAATAAATCATTTGGCAAATGAAAAAACTTCAAAAGAGGCTTCGGCCAATAGGCAAAAGTTATTTTGTAAATCGGCGAAATAAAGTTCGGTAAAATAACACATAACTCATACAAAATAACTCATATTATAGCAAAAAAGACGTCGGTCAAAAGTTTTCAGTAAAATGAAATTCGGACAAAAATAATTCGGAAAAGTTCCCAGAAATAACATTGATAGTTCTGTAACAAGGTCACAGCATGTCCGTGACGGTAATAGGTTTTGCCCCTACCAAAAATCAGTCAACGTGGCTCTCTGATGATCTCTAAAATCTCTGTCCTTATCCCATGTTACTTGGTGTCTATTTTTTTATTCCTTTCCGTCATGTCGACTGATGATATCACTGACTCCTTTCTCTGTCACATCATTCTTCACGCAATCCATCCATCTTTTCTTCGACCTTCCTCTTCCTCTCCATCCATCTATATATTCATCTCTTTTGGTCACATGCGTTTCATCTATCCACTTCACATGCCCATACCATGATAACGTATTTGGCGAAAACGATGCCGAAATAGCTTTTAATACATTTATTGATCACTTCCAGTTATTTTATCTTTGCTTTCCTGTAATGAAAATAAAAAATACACCAACCAACAGACCCACATAATGGATCTCAAAGGGCATAGCCAAATGCTGCCGACAGAAGAGAGAATTGTTATGGACGTATTGCAAAACGTCTAATAAAGTGGATCATGATAAATTCAAAAAATATTCTTCAAGGCTGAAGCGAATAATTAACTTGACTCAAACATCGCAAAATGACTACAATATAAATCAATCGAATAATAAAACTAAAACAACTTGGAAGATAATCAACTCCACAAAACATAATATTCCTAAAGTTGAAATTGTAAGAATAATTCTAAATGGAAAATCTATAGCGGATCAGCAACAAATTGCGTTAAACCGATAAAACCTTCAACATTGAATGATTTAACATCATTTAATAATAAAACGCTGATATTGATTCATAATAATAATAATTTCTTATTTATAAGTTCTACAATTTCAAATGACATATTTAAAATCATAAAATCTTTAAAAAATACACACAGTGCTGGATACGAACGTCAATAATAAAGTACGTCGCACTGTCTATTAGTCCGGTTCTAAGGTACTTAATTAATCTATGCATACAAAACGGAAAAATTCCCAGTAAGATAAAAGTGTCAATCATCAAGCCTTTGTTCAAAAAGGGTAATTATGAGGATATGTCTTGCTATAAGCCCATAGCTTTAATCCCTATTTTTTCCAAAATCATTGAAAAACTAATCTACAATAGCATTAATAACTATTTTGAAAAACATAATCTTTTTGTCAGTGAACAAAATGGATTTCGCAAAAGCAAGACTATCAATATGGCCATCTACGATCTTCTTATTAGGATTTACAAAAATATGAATAATAGGACACCAGTAACGGCTATGTAACATGGACATGACCAAAGCTTATGACCATGTGGATCATAGATTACTGGTCGAAAAACTGTATAGATATGGCATATGGGGTAATGCTCTAGACTTGATAAAATCGTATTTAAGCCAGAGATTACAAATAACTGATAGAATTAAGCTTTCTTTTACGACGAAAACAGAAGTGCAGTATTTATCAAACCCGAGTGATGTTACATATGGCGTGCCGCAGGGTAGTGTTTTAAGTCCTTTGCTTTTCCTTATTTATATAAACGATTTACCAAGAGCCGTAAAATTTCCGTTAGTCCTTTTTGCTGATGATAGCACTGTTGTATTTTCTCTGACTGACATTAACACATTTGAAAATGGCATAAACGTTACTTTAAAAGACATCATAAATTGGTTAACACGTAATAATCTCATAGTAAACTTAGATAAAACAAAATAGTCAGTTATTTCCAAAAAAAACCCCTTTGACATTAAATGTAAATTATGAAATGAAAAAAATAGAGGAAACAGATACCATCAAATTCTTAGGACTATGGATTGACAAAAATATGCAATGGAAAACGCAAATATTATATATTATATATCCCCACATAGGCCACATATTATATAGACTATCTAAGATTGTAAATCAAGCAGCAGTACTAACCGCCTATCATGCCTATGTAACTTGTAAGCTTAGATATGGAATTATTTGGGGTAATGCTACAGACAGGGAACTCGCTTTTAGGGCACAAAAGAAGTGTCTTAGAGCTGTTTGCGGTATACGTGCCCCAGATAGCTGTATGCCATATTTTAGAAAGCTTAAGATTTTAACCTTTCCCGCCCTCTACATCTATGAGGTCGCTATATTTGTAAAGACCAATAAGGAAAAGTTTGGTAACCTGTACTTCCGCCGACAAAATAACAAATATGCCCTCAAAAACAGCGTTACTGTCTAAAAGTTTCTTCGGAATGTCTTCACAAATTTATAATAAGCTTCCTAAGCAAATACCTAAGAGAAATTGAAAAAAAATAGATAAAAAAATATAAAGTTTAAAAACTAAAACCCGACCACAACAAAAAGTGATCTAAAAAGTACAAAACAAGAAAATATTTCACACAGAAATCAAGACATAGGTACAAAATGGCCAAGGTAAGCCGTGGTTGCATGCCTGTATCCCATATGAGTGCGATGAACATGAATATAATGGCATGCAACCACGGCTTACCTTGGCCATTTTGTACCTATGTCTTGATTTCTGTGTGAAATATTTTCTTGTTTTGTACTTTTTAGATCACTTTTTGTTGTGGTCGGGTTTTAGTTTTTAAACTTTATATTTTTATTTAAACCATTTTGGAGTCACAGCTAAGTATTATATATTTAATAGGTACTAGTGAACCCCTTTCCAATGATACTAAACACGTTAAGCGTATCTTACTTTATTTGGTAATCTTTCCTTTTTTTACAATAATTTGTGACAAATCACCACGAAATATTATATAATTTTGAAATGTACTAGTGAACCCCTTTCCAATGATACCAAACACGGTATGCTTGTCTTATTTTTTTTTTTTAATATTGGTTTTTTTGTCCGCCAGAGGGCGCCACATTGGATTCGGTGATACGTCATATAGCCTATAACCAGCGGACGATCAAGACGCTTCTAAAGATACCTCATTTGTTCAGTTCTGATAAGTAGTTTAGGAGCTATGAGCGTACAGATGAACATACATACATACATACATACATACATAGCCTGTCAAACTCATAACCCTCCTTTGGCTTTGCCGTAGTCGGGTAAAAAAAATATTCGACTTCTTGGTAAACCATATTACATGAATTTTTGTCCGACAGATTCATGATGAGTTAGTGCCAAACCGTTTTATGTTTTGCTGCAAATTGAATAAAAATGCAATAGTATATCACATGAACATAGGTTTAAGATAGTAAAAAAAACAAATTATTGTATGCCTAACATGGTGGAGCAGTGCAAACATACACCAAAACTCAATAACAACTCTATAACCACTGTCTCACAATAAAGATCTTTGACTTTGACTTTGAACGATTCTCTTTTAACCTTTCTGTCACTGACAGAACTTTCAAAAACAGAATAATATTGTAGCAACAAAATTATCATTAGGTACGTCGAAGGTCTAAAACGATCGAGATATTATTACAGTATTGAGGTAATAAGCATTTGAGATAACAAGCGTCAAGGTATCGTGTTTCGAGATACAAAATATTTTGAGGTCATGAAGCTGCGATGTAATGATCTTACGACGTATCGTCAACGAGATAACGAGCAGACAGAAAGTGGTACTGAAAATTATATAGGTAGGTACCTATTCCTATAATGTAGGTAAGTAGGTTAAGTCAGGGAAAATACTAGCGTTTGCCCGCGACCTCGTCTGTTTAAAAGTTCTTAATTGGGGTAATTAAGGACTTTTACACAGACGAAACGGGCATATTTGTTGCCGTGTGGCGCCGGTCACGAATAGCACCACCCCATTTCTACCTGTGGGTGTTGTAGAAAGCGACAGAGGGATGTTGACCAGAGGATGTGCAGCAGCGTCCTGTAGCAACACCTATAGCAATCGCCAACATGCATCGACCAAGCATGGCGATTACGGCTGAACCCCCCTTGGGGCAGACCTATGCCCAGCAGTGGGCGTCTACAGGTTGAAATGATGATGAAATGATGACACAGACGAAGACGGGACACGGACACACAAAGGATAAGAACTAAATCATAATCATAACATCTTCATAAGTGTGTCAAAAGTAACATGAAATCATCCATCCATATTTTAATAGTATGGTAGGATACATAATGTAATACCACGACTAGGCGACTGTAGGTATTATCTAAAGATAATGTAGGCAGGGATTATTTATTTATTATTTATTTACGCTAACACGGCTGTGATAAGCCAATTATATTTAACATTACAGACTAGAACCAGTCTTATTAACACTAAATGTTGAATGGTGATATTTAGTGTTACAGCCCGGGTGTAACGTGTATTTAGTGTGTATATGACTTGTTCTTAGATTTACCGATTTACCGGTGACGACAAATCTTGACATAATGGTTAAATATTGCGGTCTTACATTAATTTATAAGTCAGTTGAAAAAATTAACGGGACGGAGCCCCGCTACGTGGAGCTCCTATATCTATTCGCAGAGTATAAGGAACCTTACACGGTATGACAGGGGATTTGCTCACTAGCCGTCACCATCCCCTTCGAACGGAGCTGGTTCATCTGCGCGAAAGACAATTGTGTGAATCCTTTAGCGCAACTAAACATTTCCGCGAATGGAATTTTGCACGACTAGACATTTCCGCGACTAGACACTTGCGCGACTGACATTTCCGCAAAAGACAATTGCGCGAATACATTACCGCAAAAGGACAGTTGAGAGATGTTTATTTTTTCTAAGGAAATTGGGAAAAATCCGAGAAATGAGACTCCAAACAGACGTAACATTACGCCTGTATATTCCGAAGGGCAGGGGCAGAGGTGAATCCTATGGTTACCTAAGACGCTGATGCTGAAAATGAGGTCAAAGTGAAAATTCAAGATGAAAGCTGCAAAAAATTACAAAATGTCCGTCACGGGTATCGCTTACATGATTCTCCGAGGCGTTAGGAAAATAATATATTAGGTCTTACTGGAAAATCTTAGGATTTACCGTAGTTCGGGGTTCTACTGTTACATTTTTGTAAATAATGGGATGTTAGTAGTAAGTCCCAAATTCGATTAAATTGTGTTTAAAATTTTGTAATATTTAAGGCACCATGAGGTTGCGGGATCGACACCAGGCAAGTACTAAGCGAATTTTTCAAACACCTGGGGAAAAAACTCCGGATGAGAAGTAGCATTTACCACTTCTTCCCCACTGCTCAACTAAATTGCTTAACTGCATAAAGTTCAGCAGTGGGTAATACCAACTGCTCAACTGGTAATTGCTCAACTATTTATAGTGGGTAATATACCGCTGATACCCTGTACTAGGACATTATAAAGAAATTGGAGACGAGACTATTGTTTTTTTGGGGGAGTACAATTACAGAATAGCCTAATAGGTAGGTACAACTTTTCTCAACCTGGGTACATAAAGGATCTTCTAATTCTAAACTCTCAAATTTCTCAGCGATTATTGAATTGACTAGAATTCAACCTACTAAAATAATATTAGACCATAATTTTTATTTAAATAATCCTGGAATTTAAATAATCTCTCAAACTACACTATGCTTCTGCCAATGCTAACAATTTATTGAACCGCATTAAACTATTTCAATCAACTCTCACCAGCAAGCTACTGCTTCGAATAGATACCATGATTGATTAAGTAGATAACTCTTAGTTTTGAATATAAAAAATCATTTCTTTTTACTACCACAAATGTTGAGTTTGGCAAGGAGCCAACATTTCGAAACCCCGTGTCTGGAATTTCTGTAACGATAGGCAAGTTTGAATAACATTATCATATCGCACATATTATTAAAGATAGTACTGTGTTCGTACGAGAATTTGCGAGTTAAGTTTCCCGACAATACCATTAATAAAGCCTACATTTCGTAAAGCAGATAATATTGTACCAAAGGCCTTTACATAAAAATACATGAGCATTTTTTATTGCATGAGTTCATCTAAATAGGTTTTATTGAAGATGGTATTCTAAATATTAATCAATTCTGGCAACTAATAAAAACGTGTTCACTAGTCTTTATAGCTTATATTTTCAAAATAAGAACGTAGGCTGCGACTGACGGCGCGTAGGCGAACGTTCTCTACGTTCAGTCTGTACACAGCCAGCGTCCGATGCGAACCTCTATACCGGTATCAGCCCGTCAACAACACGATAAACAGCAAAACTTGGCTGTGAGCAGTTTTCCATAGCCAAGCTTATGAACTGAAAAAACAAAGTATTTTCCACATGAATATTGAGACTTGACTGAGAGTTCGTCCAGGTTCTGATTTCAAATATATTTGACAGATTTAAAAAGTGCGTTCTTTTTGTTTTATGTTGCGACGTTGCGTTTATTTTTCGTCGTGATTATTTTGGATTTAAGTAAGACTGTGGAATTTAGTTTTCATTGAGAACTGAACTTTTGTTGTTTGTGGCAGTTTGCGAGTGTTTTAGTGGACCGTCAAAACGAACAAGTCGCCTCGTAAAGGTAAGTGAACATATTTTTTTATTATATATAAACATTTTAGGGCAAAAATTCTATTTTATGTTTTTAAAAATTGTATATGTACTACCAATATTATGATGTATTTTAAAACCAATTGATTTCTAAAGGGCTATAAAGCAGCAAAAATAAAACTTAGCCAAATTACTATCTCTACATATTTGCTTAATTAATTACATAATTATCTGACTTATAATAAACACTACGTGAACATTTTTAACGTGTTCGGAAAAAACAATATTTCATGTAAATTGAAATATAAGCATGCTATCCTGTGGTTACGTCATGAAACTGAAGTAGATTATCGTTAAAGGGTAACAAAGTGGATCACGTTACATCGTTCAAGTTTACTTTCTTCTCACCAATTTAGCTTGAAATTGTCCCACCTCTAACAATTAGTAATACCAAACCGGTCATTTTAATTCCGCATAGCAAGAGTATAAAGACACTTTGAAAGTTTTAACGACTAAAATCTGGTTCAAACCGGTACCTAAGTTCTTTAATGTCATTATGACAGTTGAAGCTCGGGTTTCCGTCTCCATTCTTTTTTTTAAAGTCGTAATCAACGCCCTGATGTCAAATTTTCGCGTACAAAGCTGTGATATTCGAGAAAATGGTTTTTTTTTAAATATTTATTATGGCTTGCCTTCTTTTATGTGGTTCGTTTAATTTTATTTGTTCAATTTATTCATTTTAATTAAATTAATAAACAAAAATGATTTATTTCAATCATAACAAATATTAAATTACAATTTTAGTTATATACAAATATTAAAAATCTAATAATATTATTTGTTCAATTGTAAAGTAATTCAACATTGAAATTCTGAAAAAAAAAATGTTTTTTTCTGTTTCCATTTATGTTTGTTTAGGGTTTTTTATTCCTTGGAGAACATACCAAACTCAATATACCAAACCAACATTATGTATTAAACTTATTTACCATACTTAAAACCCTAGTACTGTGTACCCATACCGTGTGGTGTCGGACGTAAAGAATAGCACCATCCCATATCTTCCCGTGGGTGTCGTAAGAGGCGACTAGGGGACTTACCAGAGAATGGGCAGCAGCGTTCTCTGTGCCTTTGTAACAACCATACTGCGATCGCCAATCCGCCTGCCAAGCGTGGCGATTATGGCAAAACCCCCCCCCTTGGGGAGGCCTATGTCCAGCAGTGGACGTCTTTAGGCTGAAATGATGATGATGATGAAAACCCTAGGTGGCTACTAAGTACTGCCACTAGTGTGGCAATCAACTAAGGAACACTTAAGTACGAATTATATACTGTTCATACTAATCCAAAAAAACCTTAGATTATCTCTGAGCTATCATTACCGAATAAGCAGTACTTGTGTCCTTGCTTAGATGAAAATTGGCTGAAAATGTGTACTTTAAGCCTATAAGCCTACAAGCTTACCGGCTTAAATAGACTGAAAATAAAGCTCTAGTCTGTTCTTATTAAACACACAACATGTCTTAACTTTATTTTTATATTTTGGATCGATGACAGAATCAAGAAATGTTACACATAATGTATGTAGGTACATGACTAGGAAAAGTACGGTACAAATAACATCTACCTAGTGTGAAAAATTGTGTGAGATCTATATACCTGTATAAAAGGAGAACCGGACTGACTGACTGACTAACGTATCAGCGCACAGTAGACACGCGAAATTTTGTACACGGCTTCCTTTTATAATGTAGGGGAGCACTAAGAAGGATATTAGAAAATTCGACCCCAAAGGACAGTTGTGCAATTTTTTTTATTTTATATACTAATCAGCTTGAAACTTGTTACAAACGCCAACATACACACATAATTTTTGTCGTTATGTTTTGTTTTACCCACCCCTCAAAAGGGACTTAGCGGGGTGTTGTAGGGGAAGTACCAAGTCTACGCATACGGAGTCACTGGAAAAGTGCTACTGACAATATACAGAGTGGGGATGGCAATAGCACAACAAAGGATCATGGTATGATTTGGTAATTTGGTGTAATTATTTTTATTGAGCATTAATAATATTAAATTATGACGCCACAAGTTGCCGCTCTTCTCACAAGTTAGAAAACCAATATTTCATTATGGTGTTTTATTTTGGTCACATTTATGCGCTCTTAAGTATACTGAATATTATTTTTAAATTTTGTTTTTAGGATTTATTTGATAGTTTCAAAATATTCTTATGAACTAGTATTACCAGTATTTTTTTTTTCGTATTGTTGTCCCACCTTGTATAACTAGTTAAGGGTGTATGCTGAGATGACGAAAAATAGAGATGAATGGAGGAAGAGGACATGCTGCATCGACCACAATTATACTAAAACCTTTTGAAAGGCTTTTATCCGCGACTTAGTCCGCTTGGAAGTAAAAGACTCGTTCCCTTAATTCGGCCCTATAATTAAATCCGTTTTTAGTTCACGTCTTCTATCTCTGAACTACTTATCAGACAAATTTCTGCTTCATAGCCAAGCAATTTTTGAGATTTCTTATACACGAAATCGCCGAAATCTATGCCCTATGGTGCCGACCGCGAATTGCACCACCCCATTTCTACCCGTGGGTATCATAGAAGGCGAAAGAAGGATATTAACCAGAGGATGGGCCAAAAAAAATAAAAGTTACTGCGATCGACAACATGCATCGGCCAAACTTGATGACTACAGCTGAACCCCACCTTTGGGGAGACCTTTTGCCCAGCAGTGGGTGTCTAAAGATTGACATGATGATTATGATGAAACACAAAATCTCAAAAACTACTGCACTCATTCACTCACTTACTAAACAGCAATGAGTGAATGTAAGATAAGGTCAGGTTTTGGATTGATGTATTAATTAATGTGAATTATCTCAAACATAAATTGACTTGACAATGTACTCGTATTTTGTATCTACTATTAGTTTTTATATTTAAAGAATTATTCCAAACATGATGTAAATGGGTAACTAATACCGACATAAAATTAAATTGACAGAGTTACGAAAACAAAATTTTGAAATAGAAAAGGTTTAGTCCACGTTCAACCACCACAATCTTTATATTTGACCATGTTGAACCCGTAAATGTTCAACCCCTTAGGGGATGAACATGGATTACAATACATTGGTCATCGTTTCTTTGTCCATATTCAACCCATTGTTTACATTACATTAAAGTAATACTGAGATCAAAAGTGTATTTATTTTCTGTACAATTAATTTTTAACAGGAATTAGAAATTTGGGGCACCCCGACTCGGACAGGTTAGGCTTATTTATGGGTGGTTTGAAAAAAAACCACCCCATTCTAACCTAATCTGTCCGAGTCGGGGTGCCCCAAGTTATGATCTCGTTCCGCTCAAGTTACAACGTTGACTGGACCTTGGGCGATGAATTAGTAGATAAAAAATCGTTTGTGTTTGACTGTCCATTGAGGGTTGAACGAGGATTAAACACATTCAAAAATAAAATACATGTTCAACCCTCCAGGGTTTAAGCATGACAAACATATAGGGGTTCAACATGGTCGAGGGTAAAGAATCTGGGATTAAACATGGCCTAATACATAGAAAACTATGCATTTGGTAACGACGATGTTTTTCTTCTTTTCTGTATAAAAATAAATATTTATCGACATAACTAATACAATTATTGTTATCGATAGCCCTGATATGAATATCTGGGTCACTGATTTCCCGTTATAAAATATTTTTATTGATAGGATTAAATCTATGACCCATCACATTGCTAGTTATAATGGGAAAATCGTGATAAGTACTAGGATTTGATAACAAATTCGACTAATAAAAACTACATAAATATTTAATGATTTTTATCAAAAATATTTAGAATAACCTTTACGCGTATTGTGAAATACATCTGAATTATGTAATCGATTTTCTAAAAATAAAAATAATCAACTTTTTTTATTAAATCGAACGCTATTCAAAAATGGAAGGCGTCAATAATCCGTGCGTTGTCAAACACTGACATTGCAGGCTACTGATTTATTTTAATAGATTCTCTTGATGTGAGCATCAGCAGACCTCTTAGTCTGCAAATAATAAATAATTATTCACAGGTTATTTTCAAAACATAGAAAACTAACAAGGTAATTTTCAGGTCTATAGATACAATTTGCTTTGCAACAGCGCGATGAAAAGGTTCTATTAAAGATTAAAAATAAACAACCAGAAACATTCCATAAAACAATGCGCTTCTGATTTAAAATGTATAGTTTATTTTTCTAACTAACCATTTGTATACTAATTTAGAAAAAGTCGGTATGTTTACGACCATATAAAAAAAAACTTGTAAGGTTACCTCTCAACCTGTATCATGCGACTATGCGGCAACGTAAGATTTTTGCGTTATACCCCTTTTATATGCCTTCCTCTTTCTCTGACGCGCACTCTCTCTCTCTTTCTCTTACAGATTTAATTTCGAATTTCGTTCGGAGTTAAAAAGTGCGTGAGGATTTTCGTTTATGACGGGGGTCTCCGGAGTTTTTTTGTCATTTACCTTTTACATAAAACCTTGAAACCATGACATACATGCATGTGCAATTTAAAAAGGTGACGTCAGACACTTATCAATATTTGAATATCAGTTCCAAAAGTGAAGTACCAACACTTTAACACGACAACGTTCCATTTTTAGATAGCGCATCATATCACATCAAACATGGCGTAATTGGAAGTTCTTCTCATATTTGTATCTATTGATAAAAGAATGGAGAGATAACGTATAATATTCCGTAAATAAAATAAGCTGCCGGTTTAGAATAAGAGATAAGGCGGTTAGACCGACCTTTGTTATCTGTTCGGAGATTTTCTACAGTCACGTAGAAATGTACTGATCAAAAACCACTTGGAGATACAAAGGTTGCCACGAATAACAAAAAAACTTAACATACTGTGGAATCTCTGCCTCTCTGTTCCCCGATAAGTATAAACTGGGTATCATCAAGGCACGAGTTAACTGGTTCATCCTTGGCAAGCGTGCTCCACCTTAGTCCGCATTTTCACTTTAGATCAGGGGGCCAAGTCTGCTATTTTTATAATTTCGTCATTCCAACACGATCCCATTGTCATTTTGCTAAAAGTTCGTTATCTGCTAAATTCATAACGGTCGATCATTGACTGCATAATGACGTTCTAACGGTAGGTCACTGATCAAAGGAACTGTCAAAATTTTAGCAGATTACCGCCTAAGTCAGTCATTCAGTTGTCATTTTGTACGAGATTACCATTCTATATCATTTCATTCAATGGCGTGTCAGTGGTTGACCATTGGAAAGTCATAATGACGCCATTATACTAGTAGATTATCAAACTTGTCAAAATCAACTATTATGAAATCAATGATAGACCATTCTGACACTATTGTAATAGCAGACTTGAGGCCCTGGTGAGTTGCGGTCGAACCAAAACGTAAGCCTAATATAAAAAAAAAACGGACATGTGCGAGTCACACTCGCCCACCGAGGGTTCCGTACATATTAGTAGGTACATATCCATACTTCTATACTAATCCATACCTACTATCCATACTTTAATCTACTTTATATTATAAATGCGTTTTTTTGCGACATAAACGGCCGTATCCTTTTTTCACGTTTACATAGAGGGTTGATTTTTTTACAGCATCAAGGGACCGTAGACTTGAGTATATGGTTTAAATTTTAAACAACTCGATACCTCCACGCGTTCCCGAGATAAAGGGTCTTGACAGACAATCAGACAGACGGACAACAAAGTGATCCTATAAGGGTTCCGTTTTTTCCTTTTGAGGTACGGAACCCTAAAAAGAAGGGATTTTTGGAATAGGCAGATAATACAGTCGCCAATCTGGAATTACAGATTGATATTCTTTGGGGAAATTTTGATGACAGATTTGAGTTAGATCTTATTATGGAGCCAGCCTTTATTATAATATTTTTCCTAGCGGTCGTTCCGGTTCCCGCTGTTACTGAAATTATTTTTCTGACAGGTTTCAGTAGATACATTTATGTTCATAGAAATATTTAGACATGTTTGGACTATTTTTTTACTCATTCTATATTAAAAAGACGCTTTTCAAAATTATTTAGAAGCAGCAGGTTAGACTAGATGAAGTAGTAGTAGTAGTAGTATGACGGGCCGGTGTCCGCAACTCCACGACCAAGCGCGTATTTTGCGTACAGGTGGGAAGTAGGTCATTCGATCCACCCGAGCTCCCCAAGAAAGGCCAGCAGCGCCTTGACGTCGCTGGCGATCTCCCGCAGGTTACCTGGGTTACCGAAGTACTTTGCCCTGTATGAAGCGACCTCAAGGCAGTTCAGAAGCACATGGGCTGCTGTCTCGTCTGTCCCCATGCAGGCTCTGCACAGTGGGCTGTCTGTGACTCCTATGACAAAAAGATGTTTATTGAAAGACCCATGACCAGTTATGGCGGCTGTGACCGTGCGCAGCTGTTGCTTGGACAGTCGGAGGGCTTGCCTCGTGAAGCGGCCCTCAATTGCAGGAAGAGCCTCCTTGGCTTGCCTGCACTCGCCATGTTCGGTCCACAGTCTTTGGTGTTAGACTAGATGAAATAAAACATTGTATATTTTTCACTTGTTATACATTTCATCATAATCTGCCTAGCCTTTTCCCATCTATGTTGGGGTCGGCTTGCAGTCTAACCGGATGCAGCTGAATACCAGTGTTTTACATGGAGCGACTGCCTATCTGAGCTCCACAATTTAGTTACTGGGTAGGTAGCACGATACCCCTTAGTAAAACTAGTTGTCAGACTTGTTGGCTTCTGAACACCCATGACGACAGTCAAAGATCTGCGAATGACAGCCGGGATCAACGACTCTACATGCTTTCCAAGCCATAAAGGAAACTCGGTATCAAATGCATGATCACCCATCCACAGACCGACCGCGGCAAGCGTAGCTTACCCTTGACCGAACGATCTGCACGCCTTCTACTTAGTCATAAGCTCTTAAACATTGTTTTTTTTTTAAATGGGACAAGCCCGCCACACTATTCCCTAACCACTGTAACTCCTGTAAGCCAGAATCAACAGTGGCGACCACCAGAAAAGCGCCAGAGCAATGAAGCTCGACGAGTCCCAGAGAAACGATTCAACTGTCTTGGATCCCGCAACGAAATTAATCAGAAAAGATTAATCAGAACAGCGGAGGAGTAAGAAAAACATATTTGTTATAAACGAAACAACACGAAACGTATTTGTGTTGTATTTGTTTGTGTTGTAAACATTGTTTGTTATCATTTGTTAAAACATCTAGATACCTATATAAAAATGGATAGATTAAGAAAATAATAAGGATTCCACTAAAAGATTCCCCAATTAACATTTCAAATAAATCACAGAACAATCCCAGCTAACAATAAAAGGCACAATAACCAATAACTCAATGAGCAAGCATCCCCAGTCCCCAACTACAGCCCCAACTTATTTCACACAACAATGCCAAATGAACTCGCATTGAAACTGATTTAGTGTATAGTGGGGATCTTGTAACTAAAACAGATCGAGTACGAGTGTGAATTACAGTTATTAGTTTTATTTATTTTAAAGGAACTCCAACGACTTATCCTCTAATAACATACATGTAGCACAGTATAAGTATTAGTACAGTCAACAGCAAAAGTAGATGATCAAAATCAGAAATTCAATAACTGAACGGAGTTCGCGTCAGAACTGTGTGGAGTCGAAGTGATTCAAAAGTATGTGTGTGACAATCACATACTTTTAATAAATAAACTAGTAATAAATTATATAAATTAGTGTTAGTAAATTAGTATTGAATTTCTGATTTTGATCATCTACTTTTGCTGTTGACTGTACTATCGTCTTATAGTATAATGAGGGGAACATTCTTTTGGATTATCATGGATTTGTCACTTACGGAGTACACAGCGCTTACATATTAAGGCGTTGTACTAAATGTAAATGTACATACACGTAGTGATATAACAAATAAATACAATTAAAATATAACAAACACAATGATCAAGAATACAAATACAAACAATAATACTTAAATGAGGGTAGTTAATGAGTGCAATTCTTAGTTATAATAACAATAATAATAGAAAAAGAGCAAAAATGTAGAAAAACCAAAAAAAACATGAGTTTAACCCAAGAGATGATTCGACGCTAGGGAGTCAGTAGTTTTCTGCGAAACTGAGAAAATGTTTCTGAGAAGATATCGATGTTTTTGCAGGTGTCGATTTTGTTGAAGTTAGCCATTAATCGATTCATAGGGGCAATGCGACAAAGGTTGGTTTTAGATGAAGGTGTTTATTGTCCTAACCTGTAATTGGTAGAAGTAGGCACCACCAATCGATTAACTAATAAATTTTGTCAATCGATTATAAATTCGACTTCAAAATTTTGTATAGAAATAACGATTTGTGTCGTCACGAACCAATTCTATTTATTAACTATTAATTGATTGGAAAGTAACTAAAAATTTAACTTTACAGTTAATTGAAAATTAATTGGGGTTTCAGTGTTAATATTGTTTCCTTTGAGAATTTATGCCCTGGAATGATAGGCTAATAGTTTCTTCTACCCAATTTTCTAAGTGTAGGATTAACGGGCTCCTTAAACGGTTGATTAAATCATGTTGGACAAATACTACCAAAATATTAGTTATCGTCAGATAGATTTTTAGTAATAGTTTGCTAAACAAGCACTTCTTACTCCTCCGCTGTTCTTTTCTGATTAATTTCGTTGCGGATCCAAGACAGTTGAATCGCTTCTCTGGGACTCGTCGAGCTTCATTGCTCTGGCATTTTTCTGGTGGTCGCCACTGTTGATTCTGGCTTACAAGAGTTACAGTGGTTTGGGACAAGTGTGGCGGGCGTGTCCCATAAAAAAAAACAAGCACTTTTCAAGCATTTCTGTCTATCTAGAAAGACTTATAAGGATAGGCAACGGGCATCTTTCATACATACAAACAAATAAATAAAATTAAAGTAAACAAATAGGTAAAGTAAGTAATATCAAAATATTTTATTAAATAAATAATAAATGTTTACGCAGCCAACCGTGTAAGCAACACTACATGCATAATCATGTGTAAAATTGTTGTTTGTTTCTTAGCTATAATTATACCAAAGAAACAATTTTTCATTTTTTTCTGTATATCTGTCTGCCCATTCGTTCCATCCGAAACGGCTAGCCCGATTATGACGGTCTTTCACTGGCAGGTAGCCGATGTTATAAGGAGTAACAGATACTACTTTCACATATTTTATAAAAACAATATGTAATCCCCGCAGAAAACTGACATTCAGGGTGGGATGCTTCAACTATATATTACTGACCGATAGTAGTCAAAAATGGCGCTAACTATCGTCAAATTAAAAGAATGGGTTGTTTCACAAAATCATACGTCAAAAAGTTACTATGACCATAACCGACCAGGCAACGTAATTTACTTCAAACATCAAAATATTATGCAATCTCGTTTTGAATAATTTTAACTGACGGATTTTTATGTCATGAAACCACCCGTTAGATTTAACGTACGTTAAACATCTCATGTCATAGTAACTTTTTATCCGTCCGTATGTAACGTTAACCGATTGTTTGAAACAACCTGCCCTCAGGCGAACGAAGTCGTGGGTTAGTATTTAATCATTTAATTCACTCAAAAGTACAATACAAAACGTTCAACTATTTATGAACTCCGGTCGGCGTAGTTAAAACACCAATTTAACGGGCTCTAGTTTTCAGTGATTAATCGAAACTTAATTTAAATAGGGTTTAAATTTGCATGCAATATGATAAATACCACTAGGAAATAATTATACACCTTTCATCAAAATATCAAATCTATCTGTGTTTCATTAAAGTTTATTGTCAATTCATAAAACTACTCAAGCATAATTGCAGCAGTGTTTGTGCTTATTTGCCTGTTATATTCTGTCCCGGTGGACAAAGACCTCCTTCCATGCCGTCCATCTTTCTCCAGTCTTTAGTTTTTAATTTTTTAGAATAAAATATTTTATAAAAGAACTTTAATAATAATAGTCCTTTAATACTGAGCGTCTTGTTGATATTTTTCCATGAAAATAATGTACAAAGGAGAATCTGAAATTGATTTCAGACTATTGAGAGTTCAAGTTATTGGAAGGTACTCTGCATGCAATTGACTTATCATTCTCTCGTATTAATTTGGAACTGAATAGGCAGCATCAATTTTATTCTCCATCTCTTTTACACTCCTACTTTAGTAGCAGATCACAATAATATGGATTTCAAAAGAACTTATTTTACATCTACTACAATTATCACAATTACTATCTTATATATAAAAATCTTCTGTGCGTGCGTATGAAAGTGAACTCCTTCTAAACGGCTGGACCGATTTTGATGAAATACTTTTTGTGGATTCGAGAATAGTTTAGATTCACAATTGAACCCGGTAGGTGGCGCTGTAGTCGGTTTTTTTCAGGGCAGGACAACGTCTGGCGGGCCCGCTAGTGTGTTATAAAATTATAATATCATATATATTGAGTCATATTGGCTTGTTGCCATACGTGTGTATGTAAACAGAGTCATCTCATAAAACTCTTTTCTTTTCTTTATATGTTACGGCTGCGGCTACACGTAGTTTAAGCCCTAGGTACAGCCGGCCACATGCGGTTAAACTTAGATGTATCCTACAAATCTTCGGTTAGAACTAGGTTTAGCCTTCATAGCGGCTAGATCTAGGTGCAGCCGCACACAGACGTCAGGGACACCCCAAGGTTTGATCTGGTTAGGTTCCTTTAAACGCTACGCACAGAAATAGGAAACCCGCACAGTGAGCCTTTTTTTTTTTTTTTTTTTTTTTTTTTTTTTTTTGTTACGGGGTTTATTTAGCATCCGCACAGTGAGCCTGCCTCAACCTCAAAGCCCGAGTCAACCTGTCGTCAACCGTCGTCTTTTGCTCAATGATTTGTTTTTTTTTTTTTTTTGATACGGTGTGGAAATTCCTCTTGGATGTCCTCCGCCCTGGGGCGGGCGGAGGGGTCTGTCAGACTCTTACTGACTAAAAACCACCCCGGTGTTCCATCTCACACCTACGTCGGGGGTCGCGGGAACTGGAGATACTTCCGCAACCCCCGGCTGGTGCCGGCCCGCTGCAGCGGGCCACTTCTCGGGTCAGGGGGGGGAGTGAGGTTTTAGACTCCCCCCCGAACGTCTTAGAGGGGCGCGCGTGGAACACTACGCGCCGCCACCTCGGGTCCTTGTGTATGTGGGGAGCGACAGACGTCCCCGAGTCTGCCGCCCCTGGACCCATTTAGGGGGGCCGGAAGAGGGCGTTGTCCGCTCTCCGCCGACACCCGGTGCGCCTGCTGCGGGCCGGGTGGGAGGTAGAGATCTCTCTCTCCGTTTCCGCAGCCTCCTTCTGCGACATGACACTTTCGCTGAAGGAGACCACCGCGTCCCAGGACTCTGCGCTGTCGACCATCGACTCGACCACGGCCGACAGCGACAGGTCACTGCCTACTTCTGAGACGAGGGCACGGCGCGGCTCCTCCCAAGCGGCACACTCTGCCAGCGTATGCCGCGCCGTGTCCTCCCGGCAGTCGACGTAGTGGTGACACCGGGCGTCCGGCTCCCTGTTTATGCGACACAGGTACTTCCCGAAGCAACCATGCCCCGAGAGCATCTGCGTTACCCGAAACGACAGGGAGCCATGCCTCCTCCCGAGCCAGCGCTCGAGCACTGGCCAGACCGCCTCGATGATGGCGAGGCCGGCGGTTGGGCGTGAAAGCCTGTCCCGCCATTCCGCCACTAGGACCTCGCGAAGCTGAGACCGACGCAGCTCCATGTGTCGCTGCATCGGTCGCTCGCCCCGCACCCGCGCTTCCTCGCGCCACCGGTACAGTGACGCGAGTATACCTTCGCCTCCAGGTCCCAGGGCGGGGATCCGGCGAGTGCACAAGCCGCCTCGTAGGAGATCGTGCGATATCCCCTGATGACTCTGACGGCCATCGCTCGTTGCGGCTTTCGCAGCACGGCGATGCTTCCGGCCGTCAGGTCTGCCGCCCAGATCGGGGCCCCATAAAGGGCCATCGATCGCACGATCCCCACGTAGAGCTGCCTGCAGACGGCGCTCGGGCCCCCCAGATTGGGAAGCAGCGTTGAAAGCGCCCCGGCCGCGCCCAACAACTTGGGCGCCAGCCGCTGGAAGTGAGAGCCAAAATCCCATCGGCTGTCGAGCACCAATCCAAGGTACTTCATGATGGACTCGACAGCTATTCTAGCCCCCCCGACCACGATGTGTGATCCCGGCGGCGCAATGATTTGGTACCCCAAGTTTGCAGGCGACACCTAAGTTTAACCAACCTACCGGCTACACCTAGGTGTAGGCTAAAACTAGGTGTAGCCGCACTACGAGTTTTAGCCGTAGCATTATTTACAAATATATTTATATAATTGTAACATATACTTTATGTCATATCTTACATTAATGATATATGTGTAGTTAACCTATTTCTACCTTTGTGCATGGAGTATAAATAAATAAACAACTATGGCAGAAAAGGTATTAAACAAAAACATAACTCGCGAAAATGATAATCTTCAGATTATAATACATACCTATAATAGTACACATTATATAGATTTTGTAATATACCTACTTTCACACTGTGTGGGTAAGTAGGTAAGAAGAAGACTGTATAGGCACACCCACGACACTTCATACAAATGAAACGATATAATAGCCTACACAACTACTAGAATACCAGACTGTACCAATACGTGCGTGTGTGTGCGTTAATACCGCTAGGGCTGCCATCCGCCACCGCGAGCGTGCGAGAGCGAGCGAGCGCGCGATACCGGCACCTTGATATTGACACCTTGATTAAGGAACCCTAAAAGTGAAACTTATTTGATACCTACCTAATTTGGAACGAGTTATTTGGTCTCATAATCTTTAATTAGTTGTATATTATTATATTATACTCGGGAGGTAGATCGAATTTCAAAGAAAAGCCGTCGTTCTTTGAAATTCGATCTACCTCCCAAATACTTTATGACGGTTCAATCTGGTCACTGTGTAGTTTTTTAGGTAGATAAGTATATTACTTACTTAAACTTACTAGGATTGCATTACTTACCTCGTTCCTTCTGAAGGAAATACAAAAAATCTCCGATTTTTATCATAATTATCGCTCCGTAAGCATCCACTGACGGCACAATAACGAACCATTTTTTTTTCACAAATGAGCTAGGTACAATGGTTCTCGCCCCGCGAGTGAGCCTTGATCTAAACGGAATTGCCAGAGCAATTGCGGCGCACGTAGACGTGAGGAACACTGTTTCGGTGGGGGGCGGAGCGTATCGCTACTGTATACTATTACTTATACTGTGGTATAGGTAACCGCAATAATAACGATAGAATGTTGTGTTCATTCTGTAAAGTAATACCTCCATTTTACACCTACAATAAGGGCACATTTGTTTAGATGTAAGATTACACAATATTACTACAAGTTACGAGTTCAAAGGTGAAATAAAATGCTTCACACATTTATACTTGAGTTGTGGCACCTAACTATCGCATGCACAGTCAGTAGTAGCAATTAGATGATCCACTGTCACACGTCACCGTTGCATAAATGGTTGAGATTTTTTAAAATACGAATCGATATAATTTTATAATCCTTTTAAATTTTATTGACATAAACACAAACGTTTTTTACAGTCCCTTCAACCGATTTTGACATCTATTCCGTAGGCTTAAGGATGACATTACAGGCAAAAAAGTGGTTACAGTAACAACTGTTTACTGCAGTTGCCATTTGTCATGCTACCAACGCAACATAAGTCGAAATCGGTTGAACGGACTGTAAAAAAATTAAATTAAAAATTTAAAAAACCCCCAACGCAAAACATAAAAGCAATTATTTAAAAAGTAAAAAATAATATCTTTTGTTGAGCCATCAAATGTTTGTTCGTTGAAATGGCGCTATAATGTCGCGGCGGGGTACCGCGTAAGTCAAATCTCATTGCAAATCCATGAGTTCGCTATTTTACCTATTTAGCTATTGCTGACTTAGCGGTACCCCGCCGCGACATTATAGCGCCATTTCAACGAACAAACATTTGATGGCTCAACAAAAGATATTATTTTTTACTTTTTAAATAATTGCTTTTATGTTTTGCGTTGGGGGTTTTTTAAATTTTTTATTTAATTTTTATTTGAAAGTTTTTAAATGTAATTTAGTCTGGTGTTGAGAAGTTGTAGATACGTCTAAAGTTGTATTTCGTCACATGGATCTTTTTTGATATTAAAGATATTTATTTATTTATTTATACTTCATGCACAAAGGTACAAAGGCGGACTCACCCTGAGAATGCGTTTGGTATATATAATTCGCCATTTTGTGGTGCCGGTCATCTTGGCTTTGAAATGTATAATAGTGTAAAGTATTCTACTAGTGAAGCCCTTTCATTTGATACCCATATTGATGGAGTTGTGAAAAAATATGTGATTAGCTATTTTGTAGCGGCGGCCATCTTGGACCGATTTTCATCAAACGTAGCTAAGAACACTCCCGACTAATTCACCTTTCAAATAAAAAAAACAAAAACAAAACCGGTTCATCCGTTCGGGAGCTACGATGCCACAGACAGACACACACACACACACACACACACACACACACACACACAGACAGACACGTCAAACTTATAACACCCCGTCGTTTTTACGTCGGGGGTTAAAAAGGTTTGAGTAAATGTCTAATCTTATTGTGAACAGGGTATAGAATCATAATATACCTACAATTAGGGAGGTAGGACGCCGATACAAAAAGAAGGAGAATAGTATTTGTATTGGCACAAGGAATCGCTACAAATTCGAGGTTCGGACCAGGAGTGGCTTGACACCTGTGCTAAAGTGGCAAAACATGTTACGCGTCCGAGTGCAAACGAGATTCTGCTTTTAACCTCAAAAATACCCTGTTTTTTCAACCGACTTCAAAAAAGGAGGAGGTTATCAATTCGTCTGTATTTTTATTTTATATTTTTTTTTATGTTTGTTACCTGATTTCTTTGGACTGGGTGAACCGATTTTGATGATTTTTTTTTTATTTGAAAGCTAGTGCTTCCCGTGTGGTTCCATTCACGCGATTTCTCCGGCAAACGTAAACCGATTTTGAAAATTCTTCTTTTTATGGATAGGGTATGCTTCAAAGGTGGTCCCATATAAATTTTATCGAAATTGATTCAGCACTTTTTGAAAAATCAACAAATAGCCAAAAATTTTACATAGACGACATTTTAGTTTCATCAATCTTTGCAGTAGTTAACTTTCAATCTCTTCTTAATAGATTTGGATGAGAAGGAGGCACTAAAAAGCGGAAAATAAAAAGCTTTTTACAAAAAAGACGACCGCCTTCAAAAACTAAAAAGTGAAAAATAACTTTATAATAAGTCGGTTGCAATACAAAACAACAAACAGAACAAAGCCACTGAATTTCGAAACTAAAGTCAATGTGTGTTCTGTGCTAAAGTTATTTTTCACTTTTTAGTTTTTGAAGACGGTTGTCTTTTTTGTAAAAAGCTTTTTTATGTCATTGGCTTGTAAACAAGTCTATAGCCTATCTGATGCCAAGAGGTCACTGCTGCTTATACACTTCTGCAATATCAGAGCCCTTGCAGATGCACTCATCATCAGATGAAAGACGTCCACTATTAAATAAGGGCGTCCTCCATATATTTGCCATAAAGATAGAGTCTACTTTTGCATCATTATGTGAATATTATTTTCAAACAATGTATACAGTGCAAAATACCATGTTGTTTGTAAATTGAATACTTTTTTACAAGCTTTTATTTAACTTGCACTGTTCGTATGTATGTAAGTTGTCGCACAAAATTTGCAAACCATTTTTCGACCATTTATTGGTATCCGATTTAGCTGAAATTTTGCATACACCTTTAGCTTTGGTGACAATACAATGTTCAATACTCAATATTGCAAAAAATAATAATAATATAGTAAATTTTTAAGACTAAAAAGTAAAAACTAAAATGCAAAATATTAATACATTTTTAAAAACAAGCTTTTATAAGAATAACGCGAACTAAAAAGAAGAAAAAAAATTTAGGTGACTCATAGGTAGATAGATATACATAAATGACGTAAATAAATATAGATCTTTTAAAAATGTAAAATATTTATTATTTATTTCCTTAGGTCTACCAACAGATGTTACAGATACACATTAAAATACAGTAACAATGAATAGTGATCTTAGTACTACTGCACACCTAATTAAAGGTAAACACCACATGCAACTTTATACAAATGGACACTAAACTTAAAAAGCAAACCTTAATTTAGACGTATATTATTGCCTATTATGATTAATTAAAAATATTAATTATAGATATTATTATGATTATAGATTTTAAAAGCTTAACCTCTTGTATGCCGTAATTACAGACATAATTAAAAAGCTATTGTGTCTCGCGTAGATCTACGTTCCGGCATACAAGAGGTTAAGGCACCGATGTACGCTGTCTTTTATCAGTGCACAAGCACAAGCTACACAACACAAGCACAGTACAAGCTATTTCATAAAGAACTAAATCAAAATGTGCCACCTCCACTTAAGTTAGCTTTTAATTCCATTTCACACTTTTGCCCTCAAGCCGTTTCATAATAAGCCGTGCCTCATACAGCACTGTCATACCCGTGGTTGTACCTAATTTCCGTGTGCATTTTCACCGTCTAAAAGTTCAAATATATTCAGAACAGACGGTGCAAGTCCTCAGGCGGAGCTCTGTCTACAAAAATGAGATGAGAGCACCATTCAGAGTTGTTTACTGAAAGTAAGGAAACGTTTTTATTGCGCTGTTAAACTGTTAAGAGTGAGTTAGGAGTTTTAAGACTGGGATTGAGGAACGGATGTCAAAATATTTACTCGATTCGTGTTCATTTTATTAGACTAGTCGATTTTATGAGAAATCAAATGGAATAACAAAGACTATACGGCCTCTATAAAAGTACCTACTCAGCTTTAATATTTTTAATTTCACGGAACGCAAGACCCTGTCCTTTTTCCAAATTACTTCTCTACGTTATTTGTCAATCTGTGAGGTAATTTGATGGAGGATTTTATTTTCGTTTTCATATGAATATCTTTCGTATCATAAATATTCTGCTAAATATACAAATGAAAGACTATGTTTATTGAGTCGTAGATAAACTGCATGAAATGAAATTATTATTTTGAAAAACTGTTATGTTTGTCATTGAATGTTTGTACGGCTTAAACGTTTTGACGTTCAAATAATAACTGAACTTTGGCATTTCTAAAGATTTCTTGTTTACCTATAGACACTTCAGTCTACGGTTATTTTTTGTTTTTTTTTTATGTCAGAACGAATGAAACCTCATCATAGTAATAATATTATTATTGTCTTTTAAAGCTCTATTGTTCTGAGCTTCTCCTGAAATAAATATACCTTATTTATCTTCTATGACACTGGTGTTAAAACCTACGAATGAAAAAAATAGAAAATCAAATACGTGGTACAAATAGTAGAAGGTATTTCAAATTTCAAATATAGAATCATTTGGATCCATTTTACGACGTTCCAAAACACGCCACGCTAAGTGCAACGTAACTTCAGCAGCTTTTGCGCTGAAGAGCCGTACCCACTACAGAATAATAGCTTGTCACGCTGTGTCGTTTTCAGCTGTTTTACTGCTGCAGAGATAGTTTTTTCACATAAATACCGTATAGATCCTTACGTCATTCAGAAATAAACATCTGTCAAATTTATTTTCAAATTGAGAAGACTAGAATATTTGTTTTTGAACACAGGACCTAGTCTTCGGAATATGTCTTATCCTGCACTTTATCTAGATCCTCTTTATCTACAGAATTGCATTTTGCGAAGGTTTGTAAACACGCTTCTCGGTAAGATTTAAATAAATGAGTGCCGGTTTTATTTATTTGAAAGAGTGATAAAATACGATTGTATGCTCTAAAGATGTGAAATAAGGGAAAGATAATATCGATGATTTTAATAATTAGATTATGTTCAGTGATAAAGCAATGATAAAAAAATACTCACAAGTGTTCTTAATGGTACTTGGTTCTGCCAAAACGAAATAACCCACAATCTCTCAATAAATAAATTCACAATCTCACAATAAATTTCAAATATATAACCATTTCATTATTCAAAACCAGAGTGAAAGAGCATTACCTTTCCTCTCAATTATGATTTGTTATATATTTATATATATTATTAGTTTATATATCTTAGCATTATGTATTTATATAAGTATATATTAACATTTACTTAAATGTACGTGTATTATTATTTAATATTATACGTTAGTTAGATATGGCACATATATACTTTTTCTCTTTCTTTTCTCACAAACTATTGTCTACGTTTCTTTTTCATTTCTCCTTTTGCAGGTCTGCTGGCAGAAATTTCTTAAGAAATAAGCAGTACCTTTGTATTGTTATTTTATAATATATTATTTTATAATGTTTTTTTCCTGTGTTGTCTACTGTGTGTACATAAATAGTAAAATAAATAAATAAATAAACAACGTCGAACAAATTAAATACGCCTTGTTTACATTACTACCCAGCAATAACAGTTTAACCTTTTGTCATGTATAGATGACAAACGAAAATGTGATTAAATTTCTTAAATCATTACTTTAATTATTTTAATTTAATATTTATGATTTGAATTTGATTTTAATGGTTTAATTTTAATGATGATAATAATTTTAAATTTTATTTATATTATTTTATTTATTATTTTTATTGTAATGAAATTTTATTTGAAATTGTATTTTATGACCTGGAAGTTGTTGAAATAAATGATTTTGAATTTGAATTTGAATTTGAATTACAATTATTTGGAAAAATAAGAGAAATAATGTGGTTGGAACCTTTTTTCTGGCTAGCCTAAATTCGCCTGCTAAACACGACCACATTCTTTCCTAAAAAGTGTAATATTCTTACTCGTCTCACTTATTAACCTGAATACAGAACACAGGTTCACATCTACGTACTAAGTACATGACACGTCCCTGAACAGCAAAGTCTTAAAAAGTAACCTTTAATTTCACATCACACATACATGATACCAGTAAATCCCGTAATACTATGATCCGTGATAACGTTATCTTGTTGGGTCTTAACTTTAGATACCTACTAGGTAGTTACGGTTTCTGCAAACATCCTTTTATGGCATGCTGAAAATGTGATAAGAATGTGGCAATTTTGCGTTGGATTTAGTTGTCAACTATTTTCTTCAAAGGTTCTTTTTTTAATTAAAGGCAGCCTATTATAACTGTCCTATTGCAAGGCTAAGGGTCTCCTCAGACAAAGAACGCAGTAGTAAGTACTGATCACCACGCTTGCTCAAGACGTAGGTATTGGTGATTTCAGACATTTCACAATGTTTTTACACACACACACACACTCACACACACACACACACACACATCACTATGATTGTAACCATTACTTTTCTAAACATACTTTATGTGAATATGTATTACTGGAGGAACACTGACTCCCAAGTCACAGGCAATAAACCTAGTTTGGGAGCCAGGGAACCTGTTACTGTATAATGTATGTTATGAATAAAGTGATTAATATTAAAGTTGTTATTATATTCACCATTGTCAGTGATGTCCAATATAATATTAGAAAGGACATTATGTGAATATTGAAAAAGCTTTTTTACAAAAGAGGCAACCGCCTTCAAAATCTAAAAAGAGACAAATAACTTTAGCACAGAACACACATGACTTTAGTTTCGGAAGTCGGTGGCTCTGTTCTGCTTGATGTTTTGTATTGCCCAAAATCGAATTAATTAATTGCTTTAATTTGCACACTAATATTTGATGCTCATTTACTACATTTGGTATTTAGTATATTTTTTTGGTAAGGGAGCTTAAGATCCTAACGTATTTTTAGTGGTCATTATATTAATTATTCGCCTGAGAAATTCCTAATGGATAAACCCAATAGGGACACTTTTTACCCGAACCAGAACTCAAACCCTGGGCCCCATTCACAGCAGTTGTGCCTGCGACTGCGAGACCAACAGGGCAGTTTACTTGCTCGGTATTGAACCCGGAATTTCATACATTAGAGCATCTTTGTTTAGGTTATGGGACGGTATCAAGCGCATTGTTTTGTTGTCGTTTTTTTTTTCTTTGTAATTTGAATAAAGTTTTGCAACAGGATGTAGGGAAGTAATTTTAGATTTTAAAATTTTCCATCTATTTTGTTTATCGAAGCAATTATACCTACGTGCTAGTTTGATAAAACTTACCATCTCTTATTCCACTCATGCTTCACAAGTCTTGGTTTCTAATACTTAACATAGATACTGAAATCCTTTCTTTGACTTGAGATGTTTGAGGGTTTACTCAAAATTATTTCAACATATCTATATCTACCAAAAATTCTAGAAATTAGCTTAACAGACAGCTTTGCTAATCTGAATATTAATTTTAGTGTAACAATTTCAGCCCAGACAAAGGTTTATTCTATTAGAAGATCGAAACGCCTTATGTATTACATAAACAATAAACTAAAATCTGACATGACATAGACAAAAATCAGGTCTCAGACTGTAAGTAAAGTAAGCACATTTTTTACGTACTTGTAACACCTGGTACCTGAGAATTGGCCCTAGGCCTACGCTAGCTGGTTTGTCCACGTTCACTGTACACACTAATACTACACTTCTGTATATATTTTATTTGAACTTGGAATTCTTGGACCATAATAGACAGTGATTATCTATCTATATGTCGGATCGTCAGGTGCGATCGAGGAGGAGTGACGAGCGGTATAGTACATCGTCAGGACTATAGGCGTTCCCATTATCCCATTATCGATAAACAAGACCTGTAAAAACAATTACACACTATTAGTAAAGAAAACACAATGCAAATGGTAATCAGTAACAAGAATAAAGTAAGTTCAAGGTACAGCAACAATACAGTTAATCGAACAGACCATTAAGGTCCCACAGTTCGTACAGTGGCGAAGCCACCCAATGATAAACGAACAAACCCTTAAGGTTTATAGTTCGTACAGCAGCCTAAGCCACCCAATGATAAACGAACAAACCCTTAAGGTTCATAGTTCGTACAGTAGCATAAGCCACCCAAATACAAAGTGTATCGCTCGCTAGCAGCAAGCCTATACAGCTATGTGAATATACAGCAGCGCTGTACCAGGTAAACCGACAGAATTGTCGGGAGCAGGAACTCTTTACTGAGTCGAATCCGAGGATCGACTGCCATACTTACGGAGTGCACGCTCTTTTATAAGGCGATGCCCCTACCTTGCAACCTCTCCATACAAGTCTGTCCATGCGCACGGAAGTGCGTCACGCGTTTACTTGATACAAAACACTAAAATGTGCTGAATCTAATAAGATCTGTAATCAAATAACACAATAATAATTGTCATGAATAAACAATAGTGATTTCATAAAGTAATTCGTTTTACATTCAAAGTAACGTGTCAACAATTGTTTTGAATAAAACCATCGATAATAATTATCAAAATAAAGTAACCACAAATCAGTGTGCACACACAATAAATCATGTTTCGAATTAACAGACAATAATTGATAGTAAAATCACATAAATTAACAATAAGAAACACAAATCATAACAAATTTAGTTAACACCCACAATGTGATTAATAAACTGTCTCCGACATATATATCTTTCTTATCTTATATACAAAAATCTTCTGTGCGTGTGTATGAAAGTGAACTCCTCCTAAACGGGTGGATCGATTTTGCTGAATTTGTTTGTGTGTGTTCCAGTGGATTCGAGAATGGTTTAGATTCACAATTGGACCCGGTAGGTGGCGCTATAGTCGGGTTGCAGGACAACGTCTGCCAGGCCTGCTAGTCTTCTTCCAAAAATGAATCGCCGAAATATATGTAAGCGCGTAACTTCCGAACGGCTGGACTAAATTGGATAATTCTTTTATTCGTGATCGTGTTGGAATGACGAAATTATAAAAATAGCAGACTTGGCCCCCTGATTCGTAAACCATGTCTAATGTCCAATATGGTTATTACAAAAATATCTCAACTAAATATAATCTACAAAAGAGTTATGTAGCAGATGTGACGTCGGAGATTATAGGCTATCCTTATACATATTTATAAAGTATTTCCTCGCCCTTTTGTGTGAAATAAGACATCTGTGAAAATACAAAGAAATAGATCAATAGGTATCAGTAACACAATAAAACATCTGTAAGAGAATCTGTCGGATAAATCTGACCTAAAAAGGTTTCACGACAGCTGCTGATGTGTAGCGAACTAACTCGATTGTACAAAGACCAGCAGATCAAGCTACAACAATCTGTCAAATTTCTTAGATAGATTTTCAACTTTATTACTGAAGAATAAGGTTCATATTTTATTAAGATAATTTGACAGGCTGGTACGGCTGGATGTGCTGGCGTCTGTACTCAGTTGGGATTCAGGATTCAATTCCCAGTAGGCTAATTCACGTAAACTAAAGAAGTTCTGTTGCAGTGCAGTTGCAGTTTAGTTTCAATCAAAACAACGCTTTTCGTATTCTCTAACGCTGTCAGATACGCTCGCGACAAGTTGGTCACGCGAGCGCAATAACGGCATTCTACTGTTGCTCGTCTTTGGTGCGTGCTTCGGAACGCAACATGATCGGTATTATCGATCTACTATTCGTTTGACGTCTCATAATGACAGTTAATATATAAGCACGACGACACGGTAAGCGCAGTGGCTGAGCGATCGACTGCTGCGCAGCGTGTTGCGGGTTCGATTCCCGCCCAGGGTAAACATTTGTGTGATGAGCACTTGTGTTTGCCTTGAATCTGGGTGTTGTTTATCTACATATGTATGTATTTAAAAAAAAAAAATGTATTTGTGTATGTATATCAGCTGTCTGACACCCATAGTACAGGGTCTCCCTAGTTTGGGGTCAGATGGCCGTGTGTGAAAATGTCCCCACATATTATTATTATTAAGATTATTAAGCACTAAATCTGTACTAGGGTATTATTTTCATATTATAATAACGTCATATTCATTGAAATGTAATCGATTCCATTCATTTATTTAGTGAGTAATATTTTTTCTCTCATGTGGCTACACCATACTTATGGTGTAGCTCACTTAAGTTTGGTAGAGTTTGGTTGTCGTACAGTTGACGTGCAGTTCACGCGCAGTTTACGCGCAGTTCAAATATTACAAGAATACCATTTATCACTCAAACTTGAACTTAACTGCAACTGTACTATAACTTCATCGGCGTGTCATAAAATTACGTGAATTAGCCGGGATAAAAGTGTTATTGGGTTTTTACATAACATTTTCGCAAACAGCCCGGAATTTGGAAGTCGGCGGTGTGACACTCAAGTGCCTCGGAAAGCACGTTAAGCCGTTGGTCCCGCGCCTGATCTTTCCGCAATCGTGTCGGGTGCCGTCCGTTGTCGCCGTCGTTTGAGCACACACGTCTTGTGCACTACCTATATAATATAATTATCTCCTGCGAAGTAAGCTTGTCTCGCATGGAATTAGCTGCCATACCGAAATGCGGTGGAGAGAATATATTATTATGTACACGTTTACCTACATAATGAAATCTATGCGGGTACTATCTACGCTTGAACATTATTAACAGCGTTCAAAGTTAAGCTGTACTCATATGAGTACCCATATTCGTTCTACCTGCCTTCGATATTAGACGGTATTCATCTAAAACATATTGTATCATCAAAGGCTTAACAATTTTGTGACGAAACTTCAAAACAGATTTTATCAGTACCTAGATTTTGTCAAATTTGACGCTTTTTGGGTTGACTTATTATTTTTAGCCATTTATTGGGGAGTTATATTAACCCTGAAAGATAAAAAAAACAACAGCTGTTTCATACATTTTATTTTGTGTTGTTGTGATTTTTTGTACGGAACAGTTTTTTTCTTTTGTCTGCTTGTATTGGATATAGTCTGCCTAATAAGCAGCTTTGATTATGCCTGTAGCACCTTTCTGAAACAGTCCTTCAATTTTCTAGTTCTTGATGTGTGTGTGTTTGTGTCTGTATATTGGCAGTAAAATCAATCATCCGTCACGATAAACGGCATGGCCCTCTCTCATGCCGTCACGCCCCCTAATAGGCCACCGATTTTGACTTCCTTGTGTGTGTGCGCGCATACTATTCACTCCGTTGTTTCTCTGTATTAGATTCTTACTGTATCCATCTGACTTTAGTATACTTAACATGTTTTCGCACGCCTTGTATTTTTTATTGGTGTTTGGTTTTTATTAAATAGAAATTAGAATATTCCACATCTACCGGGCGTCCCGTGAAGACAAATTCACTAAACCTGCATCGCCAACAGAGGCGACATTTTATTGAGTTAGTTTTTTTCTAAGTTTAACCCTTTCCCTGTGCACGGGTTGTTTACCTATTGTATCTACTTGACGCATAGTCAACGTATTAAGCTAACTCAATCAATTACTAATTTCCGTAAATACCTACCTGTTCAATTTCTTGACATTCCAGTTGTACAGTTCTCTTCATTTCACGGAAGCACGATTTCCTAAACTATTTAATATCAGCCATGATTTAATTAACGCTGGCCGAAATTCCGGGTCTACGAGACAACAAATCTAGCGGTGAAGTAGACATTATCTATGGACGTATAACTAGTAACAGATCAGTATAAAGTGTCAGCTGGGAACATGTTTGCGTAATACCAGCCTATGACTGTCCCACAACTGGACAAAAGCCTCTTCGCATATAGAGAAGGTACGGGCATTTATCACCACGCTCGCTCAAAGCGGATTGGCGATTTCGGACTTATATTAACTATAAGTCTAGGGTTCCTCACGATGATTTCATTCTCCGATGTCAGTGAAGTATTTGGATAAAAAGGATTAAATACTTCATTATTCGTATACTTTCATCATCATCTGCCTAGCCACTTCCAGTATAACCGGATGCAACTGAATACCAGTGTTTTACACGGAGCAACTGCTTATCCACAAACCAGGTTGATCTAATGCTGGCACTTTGACAAATACAAAATCGACTGTATTCCAATATCAATAGAGTAAATTTTGTACAAATATTCGCCACATAACTTTTATCCTGTTTTTGTGTGGGATAATTTAGAATCTTCTCTGAAAGCTATGCAGGCAAAGTGGCAGGGAATAGCTAGTATTTCAATATATCAATGATCACCATCTATTTGCGAGCCAATTTTCAGCTAATTTAGTTCAGCCGTTTAAGCGTAAAAGAGTTCCAAACATCCATCCATCCGTTAATAATAGTAGAAGCATAGACCGAATAAATAAGAAATACCATCTAGAATTAGGCTTCCATCGTCTCGACTCACTGAAGCCGCTTGATCAAATGTCCGTCGTCGAGGATTTAGCTCATTTGTAACAGCTTATCTCTTCTTATCCATCGTACGCCGTATAGGAGCTGTGGTTTACTGACCGTTATTAGTTACTGCTACGATCCGTAAAGATGTTTCTGATAATGAATGATATTCTGTAGGCAAAGGGATAAACTATTGTGGTAGAAACCGATTGGAACGAAGTTGTCGGCAGGGTTATGGCCGTGTGTTCGGCCTCGAATAGCAACACCCCATTTCTACCCGCTGGTGTCGTTGAAGGCGACAGAAGGATATCAACCAGAGGATGGGCAGCAGCGTCCTTCTGAGTACCATAGCACCTACTGCGATTGCCAACATGCATCGTCCAAGCATGGCGATTACGGCTGAACCCCCTTGCAGGAGACCTATGCCCAGCAGTGGGCGTCCATAGGTTGACAGGATGTGGGTAGTTGCTTATAAAAATAGCTTCCGCCCGCGACTTTGTCCGCGTGGAAGACAAGTATAGATTAGAATCGATAAGACGCCACTCGTGACAAAACCAACCAAGGCCACTTGGACATAACCTTGGAGATACAGCTTACAAGAGTAACAACAACAATCACTTTGCTTCTAATTAACCTAAAATCCCAACAGACAACGGCCATATTAAGCAAAACTGCCCCCAATTTGCTTCGAGAAAATTCTGCCCCCAATTTCCTCTACATCTATTTTGCTCTTGAAGATAATTAATTTGTTCCATTTTCTGTCCCCCGTCCTGTGATGTGTCGAATGACATGTTAACGTCACTAACTTGATTGGCTAAGTTATGGGACCGCAGTATGTCGCTCTGTAGCATCGTTATGGGGGCCAAGTATGTCGCCCTGCAGCATCGTTATGGGCCCCAATATGTCATCCCATCCTAGTGCTAGTAAACCTTTCCTTTCGATTAAGTTTTACGATGCGAGAAACTACCAATGTTTTTTGTTTTCCTTTTGTCCTTTGTGTTATCTTTTGCTTATTTTTACTCTCGGAGCAATGGTGCAATCTATGCTAGAAATTTCTCGCCATGCACGAATATTGTAAAACATATAAAAGTTGTATTCCAACCAATGCAACCTGGGCGAAAAGATTTGTCCAAACACTCAAATGAATTCCAGAACAATTATCTGCTCAAGCTCATGCAGTAAGCACGACACTTTAAACATTAATCGTCAGTAAACACTGCGTTCAGTCTCGGCTCAGTGATTACAGTACTAATGCTTATAATTCACATCATCATAGAAGACTAGACTATTCACTTAATTATAATTAATATCTTTACTGTATAAACATAGAATCACATCAGCTGTATCTGTACTTTCTGACAGCTGTTAATTTGCGTAGCAGCCAAGTGTTATATTGAAGTCAAACAAATCTTAAAAATATCATATTTCTCCTGTGCTCCAAATTAACCAAAAAACAAATGAATGCGTTAAATTATTAGACCTTTATGTTGATCTTTGGTATAATGATGTTTCTAGAAAATGAGGGAATATTACAAAAGTTAATAAGACCAATTTAAATAACGAAGGTCCGAGACCCAACTTAACCCTTACGTACCCGTACCCACATACCAATTACTTTTATTAAAATCTCAAATTAAAGCAAGATTGAGTTACACACACTAAGGTAACCAAGTTATACTATAATAATTTCTCGTTTATTGCCACATCGGTCTCGGTGGTCGGGTCGGATAAAATGCGATTGGATTTTTTCATTAAGAATTCCTCAATAGCAACCCGGAGTTTGGTTTCATGGTGATGTGACTTCCCCTGTGCATGGAAAAATGCGTAAAGCCGTTGGTCCTGTCCCTGATCTATCCTCGGTATTGGATTCCCATTTCATCGGACCATTACAATGAGGGAAGAAGGAGTGCTCCTGTATTTACGCACACGTCTTACCATTATATCAGCCTATTGCCGCCCAATCCTGAACGTAAGCCTCCATCAGAGATCGCCAACCAACCCGGTCTTGGGCAGACCGCATCCATCCGTTGCCAGCCACCTTCGTTTTTACGCAAACACTTTGGCACTATCATCATTATCATCATCAGCCAAAAGACGTCCACTGTTGAACATAGGCCCCACCCATTAGAACGTCACAACGAGCGGCAACCTGCGGCTTGCATCCACCGGTTACCCGCGACCTTCACAATGACGTCGGTCCATCTGGTGGGCGGCCTATCAAAGCTGCGTCTTCCGGTTCGTGGTCGCCACTCGAGAATCTTTCTTCTCATCGGTTATCGGTTCTTCGAGCGATGTGGCCTGTCCATTGCTACTTCCACTACTATACTATATTATTATCCTGCGTACTTGCTAAGGCTTCGTTGACATAAGACCGTGACCGAAATGCGGTCGGTAGATTATTAATCAATTCTCGTAAAAACAAAATTAGTCTTTGCTATCTCGCAGTGGCAATCAAATAGTAATCAATATGTTCTTAGGTCAGATACGAAATGTGTTTGGGTTTGGACGATAGCCAAGACCGGGATGTAAAGCTGGTTTGACACTGGCACAACAATGAGTTCTCTGGTGGTACATAATATGGCATATGTCGTCATGTTGTTTATTTCAAACATCACCATCTTGCCACTGATAAAGCTACATACATTTATTTTTTACTTTAAAAAGTGCCTATTAGTCTTAATATGATCTAACTGTGAGTGTATGTCATTATAATTGAATAAACCAACCAAACTACCAAACAATTTCACAAAGACCTAGTGTTTAGATCACCTGCCTCTCATCTATACTATACTATCCTATTGTAAGGGGGACAGGTCGAGAGACAAATGAAACGCTTGAATGTCGGGTACAAACTGAACTATAATTAATGGTTACATGATTTATGTATTCGACTCTCTAGTACATAATAACTTCTACACTACATCTCCCTCCCTGGGGAAAAATAAAATAAAGAATACATTATTTATTTTATTTTAATTACAAATAAAATAATGAGCGACTTGCTCATATTATCATAACCATAACACACTTATAATAATACCATTCCATAATTTAAGTTTATGTCATCTGTCATCGCTAAAAGAAAACATGGTAATGGACCCTTGTCTTATAATAAACGCGGATTCCGCCTTGAGCAAATGGTAATCAATGCCTTCTATGTATGAGCCGAGGCCTTTTAAAGTGGTACAATAATAGGCTGTTATTGTTATAACCCAATTGAATTTGCCTTTAAATTTCTTACGAAAATAATACCCAGCTTACCCAGCAGTACACAGCTTTCTGAACTTTAGGATGAAGATACAAGCGCCGGCAATGTTCGGCATGTAGCCACAATCACGCACGGTCTAATATTCGCGAATATTATCGATCATTTCGAATTATGGCATGCCGCAACATTGCAAGATATTACCCCAGTGTAAAACAAGCTTTATACGTTGATTTATTATGACAAACATTGTTTGAGAGTGATTGGCATTTGTTTATGCTGATGGAACAGTAAATAGCGTTCACATTTTTTTTAGAGCAACTATAAATAACTATTAGTTGTACTATAAATATTGATTGTTGTGAAGGAACGTCCTTTAAGGAAATCCCTTTGTAGCCTTTAAGTAAAATAGGGGTAGTCTATTTTTAGGTGGCCAGGGGAATTCTTTTAACTGCTAATAATAACAAAACGAAGCCTTTTAAGTGTAACTGTGATTACAAATATTTTCATTTGGATTTATTCCTTTAATCATGCTTATTAAAAATTCTTCCTATACATACAAATACAAATACAAATATAACTTTAAAATGGACTAGAAATCTCTTTCTCCATGGCTAAAGCTCTGAAAATTAAACTAAACACAACCTACATAAAATGTCAGTAGTCTAGAATAGAAGCAACAGAACGTACCTTTTTTTTTTGTTTTAAACAGAACGTACCTACACCAAGCCAAACCTACCTGTTACCTACAAATATTTGAACTAGATGTGAGCATACCGAACCGTAGAAATCGTACGCGGAGACCGCGCCATTTTACTGAACATCATCATCATTATCATCATAGGAAGAAATTCATTGTTGAACAAAGGCCTCCCCCATAGAACGCCACAACAAGCGACTACCTGCCGCTTGCATCCACCGGTTACGCGCGACCTTGACGATAATGTCAGACCATCTGGTGGGGCCTACCAACGCTGCGTATTTTACTGAACACCTGTAAACAAATAGAAACATTACTACAAAATAATCTACAGCAAAATCTTATTTGGTAACGATATAAAAATCATACTAAAGATAAGATCACAGTTTATTACAGACATAAACCTCTCGTTTATCTAATCCGATGGATCGTTCATATTTGATGTCGGTGCAATTTGCCGACGATTACGTCCGATTAGCGATACGCGCGTTAATATGACGGGACATTATCAAAGATATTACGTAATGGGAAGTCTTTTGTTTTTGTGTGTTTTGGTCTTGCAGCACTTCAACCGCGGAAAGTTACTTATGACGCGCTGTCATTCTGGAGTAGGTACGGTCTTGCAGCGCAAAAGCTGCTGAAGTTACATTTCACTTAGCGCGGCGTGTTTTGTGGCGTCGTAAAATGATTCCACATTTGAGGAACGCTACGTAGTCCATCTGTTTTAGTGAGCCATAACTGAAGTACGTATTAGTTTTACTTTTTTCTTTTTTTGGTTAGATATAATTTCTGGATACTGGTCCAAGATCCCAAAGTCGCTACACCTTCGTCATTTTAACATTACTGAAATTACTCTTGATGATAATTCGTCTTATCATCCCACCTAAGTGATTCTCAACGTTCGCTAAAGGGCAAGTAGACCGTACACTCGAAGACAGAATTTTTTCTCCAAAAAATTAATTGTGCACATAAATAATATACAATACATGCAGATTCCAGACTCATTTCAACTTATCAAATATTTTAACTTGTTTTTTCAACAAATAACAGCTAATATTTAATTATAAATCCATATTTCAAGCAAATATAAAGCAGTAGCATAATTTCAATTAAACAGATTTTTTTTATCTAATTTCCGATTAATATCTAATATCAATCAATTCTGCCTAAAAAATTACTGACATCTCTTTAGCTTCCCCATACAACAATTTCCGCGTTAACTTCTTTATGTGCTCAAAATCGTCTGAAAACTTGTTAACCCCAAGCGTAAAAAGGAACCGTCGACAAATTGAGTTCACCCACAATTTTGTAGCAAATCAACCTGTCGGATGTTACCCCAAAATGTTTACCGCCAACAAGTTTCACGGGAAAATGGAACTTTTTTGTACTCTGCACAAATGACGTTCTTTCTTTGAAATTCTTTACAATAACAATTTTTAAATACTGGCAGGAATTATTTTTTCTCTTCTTCTACACAATGTATTACCAACTTTTGTTTTTGGAACGAAGTGGCTTACAGGTAGTGCGAAGTAGTAGAAATAGTCACGTAACGAAATGTGTGTGTGTGTGTGCGTGTATCGAGCCTACTACAAACAAATGAGCACGTGTATATATTTAGATATATTATTATTTTTATATATATTTTTTTCTTTTTACATACACATTTTTTTATACAGATACGTACATTGAGTGCCACGAAAGATGAGACTTGACACAGACTTGATTTGACTTGCGCAGTACTCAATTTAAAGGTAAGAGACCTCTAAATCGAGTACTGCGCAAATCAAATCAAGTCTGTGTCAAGTCACATCTTTCGTGGCACGCACTATACGTAAGGAATTTCGTTCCTTACAGGGGTGCCCCGTCTTTTTTTTTTGTACTACGGTCATATAACTGAAATTCAATTACCTAAATGTAGATAATAGAAATAGTTCGGTTAGCCTATAATGGGTTTCAAGGACTCATCATTGATTCATTGTTCCTAAGAACTAAAATGCTACATAATGCAATTCATGAATATACGTCTAGCTGAATCCGAAAATCAGGAACATGGCGTCAGTAGATTGAATTGTTCTTGATTGTGGCAAACTTCATTACAGATTGCAAAAGAAAAGGATTTAATTGTAGGTACCTTCATGCTCTGAACGGAATGAGTTTGCTAACCGTTCCAAAAATTACGGAAAAACCTTTCGTAGCCGAAAATCTTTGTAAAAAACATGCTTTAAAAATCCCAAACCCTGCAGAAATGGAACCTTTATCCAATTATCCATTTGGACTCAGAAACGTTTGTGTTTAGTTAAGGGTGCTAATTCCGCACTTGTGCACTTGTGTCGTAGAAATATTACCTGTGTAATAGTGATATTTGAAACAGTAAATGTACGCTTAAGGCTCAGATTGACCACGATTTTAAACGCTACTTGGCGGTGGCTTTGTGTTTGTTGTTTTGTATTGCCACCGACTTCCGAAAGTAAAGTAACGTGTGTTCTGTGCTAAAGTTATTTATCACTTTTCAGTTTTTGAAGGCGGTTTTCTTTTTTTTTGAAAAAACTTTTTATGGTCGCTTTTTAGTATTTTATTGCCTTAACATCCAAATCCATTAAGTAACGGCGACACACAAGAGATTGTAAGTCCTCCAAAGATTGAAGAAACTAAAACGTCTAAGTAATTATTTTGGGATTTTGTTGATATTCTCAAAAAGGGCTGGATCAATTTTGGTAAAATTTATATGGGACCATTTCGGAATAAACCCCTTTCGAACAAAAAAATATAGGATTTTGCAAATCCGTCTATAATATGACAGAGTTATGCTCGAACATACATAAAAAAAACATCCGAATTGACAACCTCCTCCTTTTTGAAGTCGGTTAAAATAGTAGTTTTTATCTCTGACGTTTTATATAAACAAACAAACAAGCTGTAAAACTTTTGTGTTTTACTTGGCCATTGAGGGTTGAACGTGGATTAAAGACATTCAATAATAAAACTCCAAGTTTAACCCCCCAGGGGTTGAACATGGACAGCATTTTAGGGGTTCAACATGGACGAGGGTCAAAATTATGAGGGTTGAACGTGGACTAAATCTTCCCAATTATGCTGTGGTCGGCTTCCAGTCTAACCGGATACACCTGAATACCAGTGTTCAACATGTAGCGAGGAGCCTGGTCTTAACAGCCCAATTTATTACTGGGTAACACGATACTATGTTACCCCTAAACACTGACGTGTCTTAAACTTACACTACCACTGACGTACGAATGACATTCGTCTGTATTTTTAAAGACCTCTGTTGCATAAATCAAATATTGTTTTTGAATTTATTGTTGGTTAATTAGTAAAACATTTCATATATAAGATCTAAAGATTAATTAAAATAATTAATTAAAAATACTCATAAAATATTTTTTTTATTAACATACATATATGTAGCCAAATAAACACAAACAAATTTAAAAAATCAACTTAAAAAAACTATTAACCTTAGGACCATTTTTTCATCGGTTTACTACGCAAATAGAATGATATTTTAAATTTATGTGTCTGTTATCTCCCTCCAGATCTTTCTATTAACTTAATTAACAAGTTTTATAACAATTGTCAAAAAATACTAATAAATACTCAAACAAGTAATTCAGGCAGTTTTATACTTATAGGAGACTTTAACACTCCTTCTATCACTTGGACAAGACGCCCTAATTTTCATAACTTAGAACCTAGTCAACCACAGGACCTAAAAGCTACTCAGCTAATTGAGACCTTGTTTCTTTGTGACTTATATCAATATATCAACATTCCTAACAAGAATAACCGCTATTTGGATCTCATTTTGTCGACTTTAAGTACTGTACAGGTTTATGGTGCTGAACCTTTAAGCAGATTAGACGATCATCATCCTGCGTTAGTTGTTAGCTTGTGTTTTAATGAATCTAAATGTAAAACTGTAAAACCAGACAGTCGCAGACGTTTTAATTTCTATAAATGCGATTACAACAAGTTAAAAGCAGAGTTAGCTAATATTAATTGGCCAGTACTTCTAAGGACCACAGACATAGATACTTCTGTTCAAAAATTCTATTCAAAGCTTACCGAAGTTATATCACGTTTTACGTCTCTTTCTAGGAGAGACTCGCATATTTGTCCCGTGTGGTTTTCTCCGGGTCTAAAACGAAATTTAAGAGAAAAACTCAAGTATCACCAACTTTTCAAAAAATATGGCAATCCCCGTGATTACGATACCTTTAGTATGCTCCGATCGCGTTGTAAAAGACTAATGAACGAGGACTACAACAAATTTGTCTCGTCAGTGGAGTCGTCTCTCGGCACCAATATTAAACATTTTTGGCGTTTCGTAAATAGTAAGAAAGAAACTAATGCAATTCCTTTGACCATGAAATATGGAGATCTGGTCTCCTCTGATCAGAAGGAGGTGTGCGAATTATTTTCAGAGTACTTTAGTTCAGTGTTTGATCCACCTGCTAAGGTAGATATACCGGTATCTAGTTCTACTAATAGCACTGGATCTACTCTGTCATCTGTTCATATCAGTGAAAATGACATTCTTCTTAAAATTGCTAAACTCGATGCTGATAAAGGTGTTGGGCCGGATGGGATTCCACCCTTTTTTATTAAAATGTGTAGTAAAGAGTTATGTGTGCCGTTGTCAATCTTGTTTAACCTTTCTCTCCAATCAGGCGTCTTTCCGGCTGCCTGGAAAACGGCCCACATAGTACCAGTTCATAAGTCCGGTGACAAGTCACATTGTGAAAACTACAGGCCTATCAGTATTTTATCTTGCATGACAAAACTATTTGAATCAGTCGTTTATGAGGCATTGTACCATCACATGTGTCCGCTCCTTTCGCCCAGCCAGCATGGTTTTATTAGAAATCGATCAACATTATCCAACCTATTGATCTATAAAAATGATCTGTGCTCGGCATTTGGTAAGCGGTCGCAGGTTGACTCAATCTATACAGATTTTTTAAAAGCGTTCGATAAGGTGAACCACAGCATACTGTGTGCTAAATTATCGCAATGCGGCATACATGGTAACTTACTCCGTTGGGTCGAATCTTATCTGGATAGGAGAAGTCAACTTGTTGCCATCAAGGGTGAGTTATCTGTTCCCATTTTTTGTTCCTCTGGGGTTCCCCAAGGTTCGCACCTGGGACCCCTGTTCTTCGTTGCTTTTATTAATGACCTCCCGGATCGGCTGAGGAATTCATGCTTACTATATGCCGATGACCTCAAGATCTATGCAACAGTTAATAATTGTCAGGATGCCTTGGCACTTCAGTCGGATTTGGAGGAAGTTGAGAGATGGTGCCACGAAAATCACATGTCATTGAATGCACAAAAATGTTGTGTTATTTCCTTTAGTAACAAAACTCATAAACTACTGCACAATTACAATTTAAATGGTCACTCCCTAGAGAGGAGGAACGTCGTTAAGGATTTAGGAATTCTATTCGATGACAAACTAACGTTTCGTGCGCACCTAGATCATATCGTTAATAAAAGTATACGACTTCTTGGTTTTATATGTCGAATTACCAAAGATTTTAAGAATCCCAGATGTCTACTGTATCTTTACTACGCGTTAATTAGGAGTACCTTAGAATATAATTCAACCATTTGGTCGCCGTTCTATGCCGTTCACATAAATCGATTGGAGAGAGTACAAAAGAAGTGTCTTTATATTGTGTGTCAAAGGCTTGGACTAAATAGAAAATTGAAGTCATATAGTGAGAGGCTTAAGCATCTTCAATTGCAGACGCTTGAGAATCGTCGAAAAAGTACTGACTTGATGTGTCTTTACAAGATTGTACACTCTATTATTGACTCCCCTGATCTACTATCCCAAATCAATCATCAATACATCGTACTACAATCCAGTAGTTAGAATGTGTCGCTTCTATAACGAGCTTTTGCCACAAAATTGTTTTGATTTAGATGATATTTAGATGATATCTATGATGATAGATGTTTTTGATACTGGCTTACTTAAATATAAAAGAAGAGTAAAGAAAATTATGTCAAAATTATAAATAAAATTTAGGTTATTGTAAATTGTTATGCATTAAATGTTCCGCAGATAGGTATGTACTTAGGTTTAGTTATTGGATATCATAAGTAACTTCTTCATTTTTGTCATTTAGTTATCTTAAATTCTTATTTACTTACTTTGTTAAATCATAGTCATGATGTGTACACATATTTAGGAGTACAGTCTCGACCTGAACTGTTACCACAGAATACTTAATAGTACTACGTACAGAAGGGACACTCCCTTCCCCGCGCTATATCAGATACCGCACCCTCACCCCGCACTTACAGGGTCTAACCGCCGACTCTTTAGCTAGGGCGCTCAAAATCGTAAGAACTGCACCGCTGTAGGTACTGCTGACACAAACACACAATCTTGCGATTTATTTTGTTTTAAGTTTTATTTATTAGTTTTAATCTCGATGATTCATTTATTTTCCAAGTTTTCGTCGTTTTATAATAATACAATTAAAACTTCCGTAATAATAACATACCAACATTACCAGCTATTAATATTGCTCTCTCTCTTTATTGTCTTTGTTATGTACTTATGTCCCTTTCTTTCACGTTCTATTCATTCTTGGAATTGAAAAGTAGTACCCTACGCACTAACTTTGTCGCGTCGCCCCATTGCGTTGCCGCGTAATGGTACGGGGCGATCGTGAATTCCATATTTTGTAATTAGGTACCTTAATTTACCATTATTGATGAATAAATAAACCTCTTTACATAATAAATATTATAATATTACTTTTATGTCATTACAAATCCGAGTATTCATAATCAAATATCATTTATTTTATTTATTAGAAATAAATAATTGACCGCTCGGACAAGATCACTTCATAATAATGCTCGAAACGTTCGGGTAGTTCCGTCGTCGTTCGGTTCGCCCGACGCAAAGCGCTTCGCGCCATTTTGTACGCCACGACATCCAACTGATTCAACCCTACTAAAATTCACGCACACATTTGCACGTGTACAGACGTCATTTGGTTTTGTAGTAGTAATAGGTAATTATTTTGCAAGTTTTGTATGAAGTGTCCGAGGTGTGCTGTTACTTAAGCATTTTATTGTCTGTATTCTGTTTTGTGTTCCTAAATAAATAAATAAATATTTATGAGATCATAATCGCATTATCACCAAAACACATATCTATGCACTTTTTAACGGCAGTTCTTGCAAGTTCATTCTGAACACTGCAAGCAGATCGGTTGACAGCATATTGTGCACCCCATAGTAGGTTCTAACGTCATTTCTGCTTGAAACACGTGTAGCAATTCTTCAAGGTACCAAATTCCATCATCGGCAACTCTGGATGGTAGATTCTATTTCTTCAGAGATGGTTGGGCGGGCAAAATGTGACAGTAGAAAGTCGCCATCTGAGGAGTCTTCAGGAACCATTTAAAGAGACTTTGGTGTTGGGGTGAATTGGTTTTCTCTTTCAAAGAATTTCCGAAGTATTACACCACTTACAATTCATTGAATTCCAAAGAAACAAAAATAAAAAACACAAAAAGTTACACTAACACTGACCATACGAATGTGATTCGTCAGGTCCTCGAACTCAACTGTTTCGACATGCGCCATGTGTCCACTTTCTCTCGCTGGGCACGCGTCTCTTATCACTAGGAAACTACCAAAAGCAACAAACACGTATCCCTGCACAAAACGAAGTTTTGAACGAATAACTGATTTTGTGACGAATGTCATTCGTACGTCAGTGATTAAGGGTTAAGTCTAGTTGTCACTCGTCACGACTTCTGACTACCCATAACGACTGTCAAAGATTTACGAATGACAGCCGGGACTAATTGCTACATCGGCTTAAAATTTAAAGCGACATAAAATTTTTCGAACGACTATTCTGTTTCTTACAAACCAGCGTAGGTGTACCAGAATTCACTGATATATTTATATATTTTCGTTGCCTAGCAACGCGCATTGAAGCTGTAGAAGCGCATAATTTACCCATGAACCGCCCTGTAGCTGACAGATTAGAAAATTGTTCCACAAAGCAATTTGAACGTAATTGTTTTGATATAAAATACATTCTATGTTGCTGTCAGTTTAATTTAGCCATGCGCAATGGATAAGTTCGTATTATAAGCAGTAAACGTTTTATTTGTTTTTGTCACCTAATGGGACTTTCGGATCCCGCCAGTCCGCTTCTTATAATAAATATATTCTTTATTGATAACAGATTAACAGCGACTGGTGAATTCTATAGGTATATATATACTAAGAAACCTTGTCACGACACAAAGTTTCATAGTGTCCAGGGTAAAATTGTCCAGCTTCAATCTCTTCCGTGACATTGCACGAATATGTTGTATTAAATTCGTTAAAATAGTACACTAAACAAAAAGTTTAAAAAATAAAATAAATAAAAAAAAACAACTGTGTGTGTGAGGTGTGAGTGGGGTGAGTATGTTGTGGGTTAGTATGTGAGTACGTGTGTAATGTTTCATACAGAATTGATTACATTTTCAGTTTTTTTCATGCGAATTTTAGAGTACCTACCATTAAATTAAAAGATTTTATAGCCATGTTCAGTTTCCGTTAAAAGTAACCTGTCATATTTTGGTTAATAAATAATGAAACTCGGTAATATTTTGCAGATTTTAGTATTTTTATTTAGTACCGGTCTACAAGATTTTATTATTTATCATTTGTAAATTAAGTTGATAATCAGACTTGAAAATAACATAATTTTGAAAAGGTTCACAGTAACTAAAATAAATTTTCACTTCTCTTGCTCAAAAAGGCCGTCATTGTAGCATACCAGAGCGGGGATAAAATAGCATTTCATCCTCTAGAGGAAAAAGTTTTTGGAACGAAGTTCCTTATCGCGCGTTGTGAAAGGGGGCTAGACGGAAAAAATTCTTACGAAAAGTTGTCACGACATGCCTTTAATAAGCTAAATTGAATCGTTGGAACTGTCAAATAGAGTTCATTATTAGTTGAATGGCGGCTTTTCTATGAAAATATTGGAGCGAATTAAAACCTTATTTTTGCTATTTTTATTACTTCACAAACGCAGACAATTCGAACAGAAGAAAAGCGAATTAAAACCTTATTTTTACACATTAACCGTGAAATTCGGTTGCACATGGCTCCTTTGGAGCGAATTAAAACCTTATTTTTACACATTAACCGTGAAATTCGGTTGCACATAGCTCCTATTGTCCGGTCGGGCACCAGCCTATACGTTTCTCAGAATAATTTTATCATACCTAGTTTGGTAAAATTTCAATTTTTAACCGTTTACGTTTACAAAATAAAGTCCGAATTCGCTTTTCGTAGAATATGTTTATGTATTTAAAGGCGGCGCGGCGAACTCTTTGAACTAGGTACCTACGGCGATATGTTTAGTTCATTGCGTGATAATTCCGATGATAACGACCTACGAGATAAATCCACCTTTCACTGTGAGACTGTGTGGATTGTGAAAACGAGTGTAAATTTTAAGTCGATAATTAAGCCATAGAATACGTAGGTTAGGTAGGTAGGTAGTTACTGTACCTACTTCTATGTTTTGTTTAGTAGGTACCTATTGAAAGTTTGGGTTTGGTAATCATGAGCTTTCTATCGGTCGCGGTCGTCAGTAGGTAACCACTGCACCTTATCGTTCTAGGTCACAGAGTACTTTTCTCTAGGTTTTACTAGCGACAATAATATTTTTTTTTATTTGATTAAAATGTTTTGGTTTAAATTAAGCCAGTGGGAGCTTAGGTGGGTACCTAGGTAGGTAGTGGTACTTACTTTTATCATTGGCGAATTATTTGTAGTTGTAAGTAGGTAAGTGAGTAGGTACTCTTTTGCTAGAAAAAGAAAGGCAGGCAGGCGTATTTACCTATAGGTGCTATAGGTAACCTATTTAAATAAATTAGAGCTATTCACAAACACAGTTTTAATCAACTTTGGCTTAATTAAAAAACTTACCTATTAGGTATAAAATTTACACTTCCCTGTATCGAAGCAACTGCTCAATATGGAGTTCATTTCGCTCGATACATAAACGGGCACGTTTAATTAAATTGTCTTTTAATTACATTATATTTGTTAATAATAAAAAAATATTATTATAACTTAAAAAAAATAAAATTTTATTACAATTCCTTCACTAATTAATCGAAAGGAACTTCGTTCCATCCGGGTGTCCCTTGACACCTCTCAAGTTTTATATAGTATTTACTTATTGGCAAGTCGCCAATAAGTAAATAATAAGTAAAATTTAAAACTAGCAAAACGTAGTAGTTATTCGTCACATCTAAATAGAGTATATGGATACTTATTTTCGCTACCCGCCAAATTAAACAGGACGGGACAAAGTTACAAAAAAACTCTTAGAAGGTACTAACACGCTCTGGTGGCACAATGATGAACCAAAAATAAGTTTTATTATAGCCTTTGAGTCGTTTTTGAACGACCTAAAGGTTGATTTGAAAAAAAAAAACGCAAATGTCAACTAATAGTGAATGACTAAAAAGCCTACCATCGACATCGATAAGCGAAAAGGTAAGCGAAAAGGTAACAATGATGAATGATAAAAATTATTTATTCTGAGATGCAGAAATAAACTCGGAGGTCAAAATTGCTATGGTCAAGCGGCGAAAAATAATATACTAAAAAATTTGCTAATTTGTTTATTCTATTCTATTTTTTATGTATGGTGATGGTGAGCAAAGCCGTTGTCGATAATTCTGCCAAATGTCAAAAGTGAAATGGAATAGTAAGTGTGAAAAAGAAATAAAAACAACATGCATTCAAATAAATACCACTCTTAATGTATTATTAGTTTAAAAAAAGCAACAACAAACACAAGGGTGCAACAGACTTATTTATTTTTTATTTTTGTGTGTCAAATATGACAATGAGCCTACAAAGTCTTTAGTCATAAGTAGAGTAATCATAAATAAAGACTCGACTTATTACTGTTTCATAAAAAATAACCTCATTTTAATTTTGAAAATGGAACTAAAATCGGCGATCTCTGGTAGAATGCATGCAATGTGTTGCGGCTACAGAAGAAACAAGAAAAAGACATTGGCGCGAAATCTTTATAATTTTTCCCTAATTGCAAATTGAATTGGTAGTGACCGTAATTAATTTCTCGCAATCGTAGTGAAAACTCGGTTTCTATTTACTCCCTCGCTAAAGCTCGGGAGTAAAACTACCTCGTATATAATGGGTCATTTTAGATCCTTGTATAACAATCTACTATTATTTTCCATTATAAATTACTTGTTTTTGCCCGCGACTACGTTCGCATGAAAGTCGGTTATAAGGGATTAAAAAGTAGCCTATGGCCTACCCCGGGATTCAAGCTATGTTCATACCAAATTTCATCAAATTTGGTTCATCGTGAAAGCGTAACAGAGTTACTTTCGCATTTATAATAATAAAATAAGGTATATGGATAATAATATGAGCTCAACTGTCAATTAGAAGACACAATAGTTAAACAATGACAAGCGACCAATATATAATTTATGTTTTAATATATATATATATAAATGTAGAATAACATGTATTTGTCGTGGATGATGGCGCCAGGGTACAACCGACAGCGCCATCTAACAAATTGACTCGAGAACTAATAGTCACGTGACCGCGGGAACTGGCGGGGGCCAGAGTATGCAGACTGAGAGCTCAGACTTTCTCAGCTGAACACTCAGTACCAACGCACGTGTTTGTTTCTGCTGTTACTTGGAATAAATTATTGTAATTTAAATGAAATAATCTTTTGTTCGAGTACCCGCGATAACGTCCACACCTATTCAAAACTATGTCGGATTACGAAGAGGATCCTATGTTTCGCATCTCGGCCACCCATGATGCGACATATTCATTTTGTGAACAATAATTAAATATAATATATACAAAGCTTAAAAATAAATATTTACATATTTATTTTCAACACATCAGTAAATGTAGTAGGTAATATAGTAGGTATGGAAGTATGGAAGATTTTGTTGTTTCATTTTGACATTTAGTTATTTTACGGAAAACTGATATTGATTACCTTAGGTACTTAGGTATGATTACATAGATATTATGTATAAGATAGAGACTAGATTACCGTCGTATTGAGAACTTCTACTTAAGGCGCTAACAAGTGACTTTTGCAGATTTTAAACTGACAATGACGTCAAAATGTGTAGTGTAAATGATTTGAAAAAAATATATGTTAAACTAGAACATTCTCTTAATCATTTAGTATGTGAATATTTGTGAATAAGTTCATATTAAATAGTTTAATTTAATCGTGAAGTTATGTCTGACGCGGACAAAACATTGATAATGACACAAAATCTACCAGGAATATTAAACGAAACTTTTACTATCTTACAGACAATTTTATTATCTATCTTTAAGTATACGCCTTTATTAAGTTAAAGAATACTGTCTTTTATTTAATTTTTTCGACTAAACATTGCACAGATTGCCCATTCTACTATAGACCACGGTTGCGCAATAAAAATGTTTGTATGTTTACATAAATTGGAGATAAAAGAGGGGTGATGTCGTACTTTTAAAGGAAATAAAAATTATCCATGTGTACTGTGGGGGTTTCCGTTGTTCTTTGATTTTGTGTTCAGTTTTGAGGTTAGTTTTGTAACAAACCTTTCACCAAAAAAACCGTCTAATATGATTTGATTTCACATAAGATAATAGATAATAGTTCAAACCAAATAATAATTGATCCCAAATCAATAATATTACATAGGTGATTCTTTTTAATTCTATACATAGGAAGCTTATACTGTAGGTTTGTATAGGAAGTAGATAATAAAAATACTTTAATATAGGAATGGAATATAGTTTTACTCATTCATTCGTTTATTCATTCATAAAACAATTTACATTATGTTGAAAATACATGTGACTGTTCCATGAAATAGGCTTTCGATTTTCCTAATTGTGTTGAAAGCAGTGATTTAAATAGTGATTAGGCTCAATCGGGACTTTATAATAAAAGATAGTGGACTGTATAAACATAGGTTTAATGCCGTTTTCACAATCGCTATACGTATTAGATTGTTATAAATAAATGCCCGTAGTCGACCGTGGTAATGAGCTGAGTGGTGACGACGGCGGAGGTGCGTGTGCGGCCGGGTTCGATACCTCGACCCCGCGCCGTCCCCGGTGTCGTCTGTAGCTACTCATGCGCCGACATATTCCCCGGGTTGAAGGGACGTCTTCAATCTTCTACTGGAAGGGGGCAGATGCAGTTGAAGGCACGACCTTGTTTTGACTAATGAAACCACTTGGTTTTGGCCTGCAGCAGAGAAGTGTACTCATTATGGAATCTGCTCCAGAAATGCTGCCTAATGAACTGGACTCGTTTCCACCGATCCAGCCGTGTGATGTCAGCTGCAAGTTTTGTAGGTATGTGCTTACTGCATAAAACAATGGGATGTTTCACATTAAAATCAGAGGGGGAGTTATCGAGCCTCCCGCCCACTCGAATGAGGTTATGAATGTCAATAAACGGTGTCAGAGGAAGCAATCTACTTTTGCGTGGTAATTTTTGTCCAGACTTCAACAAATTATACTCTTCTGGAAACATTTCAAGCTGTGAATAATGTATAATTTTATTTAATGATTTTCTAGCTCTGTTGTTGAAAAATTACCATGCAATTTATTTTTATTTTTTACATTGTAAATAAAGCGTTGTACATGTGTAAATATAGTTTGTATTTTTGTTAAGCTGGAATACTTTACTAATAAATTATGAATGATTGATGAATGAATGATGACATCTGAATGATTACTATATAATGAATGATTGTTACTATCACTGTCAATGAAATGAGTCACTACTTCCGGCAGACTATCTTTCCCGTGGTTTGGCATACTGGGCCACTCATTTTCACTATGCTGTAAAAATGAGGGTCCAGACCACCACAGAGGTGTGTCTATGATAACGTCGGCCCTGAGACCACGGGAAACAAGATCCGCCGGGTTGTCCTTCGACGGTACGTAGCTCCAGGTATGACCACAAGTGCTTTCCTGTATCTCATTGACTCTGTTTCTAACAAAAGGTTTTTATTGATTTGAAGGAGTAGAAAGCCAACCCAGGACTATGGTTGAGTCGCACCAGAATCTACATTTGTGAATGGGCATTGTAAGCGCTTCCTTAACCTTAGTACACAGCCTTGCACCCAGCAAAGCACCAAAAAGTTCAAGCCTCGGTATTGTTGGTTGTTTAATGGGCGCTACACGATTTCTAGAGACTAGTAGTTGTACGCCTATGGATCCACTACTATTACTGCTAACATGTCGTGACTTAATTCTTCCCCTTACTAAATACTTATCCGTTCCCAGAGACAATGGCAAGTCATCCTCAATGTCGTTTGCTAGTTCAATTTCGTATTTACCATTCCTACGGACGTGCTCCCCAAAATACGATCGAGCCTGTTTAATCTGATAAGAACCTAGAGCTACTGTCATCAGATCATGTAATGATAGTCTTGGAAATATATCCAAATATGGATGTTCAGCATCTAAAGTTAAAAAAACAGCTCTCTTTCTATTAATATTTTGATTTTGTATGTACTCTCCCAAATAGTTTCTTGTATTTAATCTAGCTTTAGCTATTTCTAAAAACTGTTGAGCATCAGCAATATTAAAATCCAACATCAAGTGTAATGATGCACGATTGAAATATTCTTGGCGAAATAATTTAAAATCGCGTTTAATTCGCCCATTTACAACTTCAACTACCCATCGACACATTGTAACACATCTTGATCGATTTGCTTGCAATGTGGTTAGCTGCTGTTCGCGTTCTAAAAGAGATTCAGGCATATACGCTTTATAACCGTGGCTGTGCAATTCGCCACTTACGTCTCTGAAGCCCCTATTCAAAATAAAAACATCTCCAGGCCTAAAATAATTTCTTAATGTAGTTGATTCATAGCGAAATTCAGTAGACATAATGTCCGAGTCGCTTTTAGTTGCTGGGAATGGGCCGAGTGATTGCAAAATAAATCCATCGCAGCAGACAAACAAAAATGGTTTTACCAAATAATTTATTAATATTAATAAAAATAATTTATTATAATTTATTAATTGACATATTGAATGATAATTGTAATGATAATTTATTAGTTGTAATGATTTTTGTTTTGAATAATAATTAAATAATTTATTAGTTGTAATGATTTTTGTTTGAATAATAATTAAATAATTTATTAATTGACCGATTGAATGATAATTGTGATGATAATTTATTAATTGATATTTGAATGATTAATAATTGTAATAATAATATATGAATTGATCTGGTTTTAAAGTGCATGTTCATAATAATAATGTTTCGTATATTATGTAAATAATTGCATGCCGAATGGTAAAATATGGCTGAGCTTTAATGTGTTAAGACAACTATTGTGTATTACCCATATTTGCAAAATAAAAGTCTATTCTATTCTATTCTATTCCATTCCATTCCATTCCATTCCATTCCATTCCATTCCATTCCATTCCATTCCATTCCATTCCATTCCATTCCATTCCATTCCATTCCATTCCATTCCATTCCATTCCATTCCATTCTATGCTATTCTATTCTTTTCTATTCTATTCTATTCTATTCAAATTAACATATTTATGTGGGCTATAAGTATTTTTTTGGTATAAATAATTACTACTGCTTTGCACATAGACATAAGTACCATCACACATAATAATTGCTGGCTTGGTAGAAACTGGCATATCTGGATTTCCAAATAAACCATCTGGAATTATCTTATTTTTAGCCGCCACATCTTGTATCGACATGTGACCAAGTCCTAAATATAAGGGTACAAATGTATTACCCAAACAATTTCTTGCTTTAGACATATACCTTTCTAGAGTGCTTCTAGGAAGTTGAAACAATATAGATAATCGCTCATTACTCTCACTAGTTCTAAGTTTAACCAGCATAATACTTAAAGCCACACTTGGACAAGGAGTTTCCTTTGCCAGCTGTGTATGTGTGATAATAATTGATAAAACTGTTCAGGATTCATACCTAACCAATAATGACAGAGGTGTGTATTCATTTCACTAATATTAGAAAAGTTGTACTGTCTGCGAGTACCTCTTTCCATAATTGACATCATATCATCCATTTGGCACCCAGTAAAGTCATTATAATGAAACTGTAATTCATCCCAAGAACCAATATTAAGATGATGGCTGCATATTCTAGCACTAACTGGTACGTACAATTTATGCTCTAACAGTAACATTTCCTATGTAACAGATGGTACCAACAACCGTTCTGTATTACTACAGTCATCAAAAATACAATGTCGTGATGATGCAGCAGCTCTTTTATAAATACGTGATATTATTTTGGGGCGGTGTACAACATTATGCTCCTGATGCAACTGGTGAATGGGTTGTGGTGGTGGTGTAGGTATTGATAAAGTCCTTGAAGACATAGAAGTTTCTAATATACTTACCCCCTTTTGTCTTGATGTAGGAACATCTATACTACCTTGCGGTGCAGAAGCTTCTTCATGAACAATCTGCTGTTGCCTATCCTGATCTTGCTGAGTTTGTCTCCTTACACTTCTATAGGCCTTTGTCCAACAACGTAAGCAAACTTTTTCAAGTCTGTGTACCTAAAATTAATTAACATATTTGGAATAAAGGACAAAAATAGACTTAACCAAGTTAGAAAATAGCATACTCCATATTTCATGAGGTGTTTGTGTAAAATCTGAGAACAGTTCTCAGATTGTACAAAAACATCATTCAATATTTTAATGCACCAAGTGTTATTAAACGTATAGATACCTGCTGAGATGGTATGCATGACAGGATGACATTTCCCTCAGGGCTATCAATTGATACTGTGTGTGTCTTAGCTCTTAATAATAATAATAATAATAATAATAATAAATTTTATTGTCAGGCGACGGAGGCCCATAGAAAAAATACACAAATAATCTTAAACAACCATAAACTAATACATATAAAGAAACCTTATCAACTAAACGTTTACTAAACTTAACACTTTACGGCGTTGTCGGCGTCGTGTTTCGCTGCGTGGTGTCGCGTAACCGTCCTCGGAAACGTCGATATACGACACCTTTCGGCCAAAAGTCCTCCTTCAAAAAGGTCTGTAGATGTTGGGTTGGAACTCGTACCACGAACGACTTAAAGTTGACGTTGTGTCGCGATTCCAACGCTTCAACCCTCAGAGTCCAGTCGGTCTTCACTCCCAAGTACTCCACTACTTCCTCAATCTTCGTGGTGTAATGCAGCCGCGAAATGTACAGCTGCGTCGTAGGCACAGCAGGACGCAGCAGCATGTTGGGTCCACACGGTGCGGTACCGCACTGGTTACGAGAATTGGGCCTCCTCTTCTTCTTCTCCACTTTGATGAAACCCTCTTCATCAACTTGGCCCGCTCCTGGCAAGGAACTACGGACCGCAGTCAGGGCAGGTTGAGCAGCACCCTTCTTCGGTTTTTCCCCTATTTTGCTTTGTCGCTTAGGTTGCGACGCAACAGATTTGCCGTTCGTGACAGAAGCAGCGTAGGTATGTTTAGGGGTCGAGATCCGCAGACAAAGCACACTTGTTGATGTCCATAAGCTCGTACAGCTGTTAATTCACTTGACAAGTTTATAGATGCTCTTTCTAGTATTTCATAACATTCTTGACAAAGGACATCTTCTAATGACATCTAAAAATAAATATAATAGATATACAATTTATTCAGGTTAGATAATGATCTTAGTATTAGTTTAATAGAAAATATACCTAGATTATTATCATAAACACAAAAGTCAAACAAAATCAAATCAAATTAAGAAAAGTATAACTATACTCTATTATAATAGCATAAATAAAAAAAAGAGGCTCGTAGAAGTAGGATTGCAAAACGTTTTATTTCATAGATAAGTTAAAACAATTTTATTTAAAATTATTGCATCATAACTTTGATAAATAGATCTAAGACAGTACTAAATATGAATGTATAATAATATAAAGAAAATAAAGGTTAGGTCTTTTAAAGATTTGGTAACATTTTAAAAGAATTATAGTGAAACGAATAACATTCCCGGTGTTGTTCATCCCTGCTTCTTTTAAGTTTTTAGCATTGACACTGCAATTTTAAATTGTAATGAATTATTACAACTAATTGAAAGCTAAATAATTTCATAAGTTAAAATATTAATTAGTCAAAGTTAAGTGCAACGGCTGCTGTAAAAATAGATTATAATAAATTCGGAGTCTATCATAACTGTAACATGTTTATTGTACTTTTGTTACAAAGTGTGCATCAAAAATAACCTTTGTCAACTTCTGTCTAATGCTATTGCAAATGGATTATAGTGGTTCATAACATGTTCATATATATTTTGAACATAGTTAGACAGTTTCTAGTATGACCTGTAAAAGTTAACTGTAAACAATAAAATATTAATAGTGCTGAAAGACTTGAGCTACAGTTTCTTATTATTAATATTATCTATATTATCAATACAACATTATTATAAATATTATATTGTGTGTATTGTTGTTGTATGTTTGAAACTATTGCACATACGTCTAAAAAGTGAACTGAGAAGAGTGGTAAAAAAATATAATAAAACATAATTGAATAAATAAGATATACTAACCGTCGCTGGAGTAATCCAGGATCGTAAAATTCTAACCATTACGTCTGTTGCCTCCCCGACTTGACGACGGGGTAGAGGATGTACCAAAGAAAGAGAACAGTTCACACAGCGTGACATTTTAAACGAAATCGTTGATGATTTACTGCACAGATGACACGGTCTGTAGGTAGTCGTAAAAACGTTCTACACAGTCACACCACCAGCACAGAAAAAGTACAATTGTCTTCTAGAGTTCTTGATCGTGCAGGAATCTTAAGATTCGACTGGACACGAACTCCACGCAATGAAAGGTTATTTATTAATACACAAACTCAACAACAACAACTATCAATGCATGTAAAAAACACTAAACAAAACTTCGCTGCCGCCAAATGCCGACACGATTGACAGTGACACAACTGACACATTAGACACTTTCACTTTGACAGTTCACCTTTCACGTTACCCGTAATAGTGTTGCCAACAGTTAATCTAAAACACCCCGATCACTAGTGATTTGTCAAGTATAAAAACATTTTTAATATGTAAAGTAATATTATTTTATGGATATTAATCCATAAAACGCATTATTTTAATTATGTTAATTAAAAATATTAATATTAATAACGAGAAAAAAAGTGTTAGTTGAAATTATTTTTTAAATGAAGTGTCACCCTTTTTAATGTCTGTCTAGACCGATTAGTGGAAGGTCCTTGAAATTGACAACACTGCTTTGATTAGAATACGCCATTTGAAAAGTATTGCAATAAAATCAACTAAAAACCTAATTAAATACAAAATGTTAACGCCATATACGATTTCGATCAAGTAAACTAAGACAAGTTAAAAAAATATTTTATAATTTATGAACACATTTTCATGGCTATACTCTATTAATATATAGCGATACTACTTCTGGGCAATGTCCTTTGAGTTCGTTTTTTTCTAATTGTTGTTATCCCTTTAAAGTTAAATTTATTTATTTTAAACTATTAATTTTACAGCAACTACTTAGCAGGTCATGTTATTTTAAAATAAACTTTACCACAGAATCTGGTCGAGTATTTTTCTAACAGCTCTCTAGATAAGTCGACCATAAAAATTCACCTCTAAGTACATCTTTATTTACCCACAGGCTAAGCGCGCACTACGAATTTCAAGCGTTGCGAATAATAATCACCAATCTGTGAATAATACCAATATTCTAGAGTTCGCGCACTGGGAGAACAATTCGTTTGCGATTTTCCCTTTATTAATTTCGTAGTGCACGCTTAGCCAAAGGTTAAATTGACATTAACAATTTATTGTTGTTTGTTTGTTTCGAAGTTCCGGGTAGGCATAAACTATTTATAAAAATACTAGCTTTTATCCGCGACTTCGTACGCGTGGATATTTTTACGGATTTGTTTTGATAATAAAAAACAACATAGTATGCCATCAGTGATAACGTAGATTACTACCTCATCATCTACCTAGCCTTTTCCTCCTCACATAATTATTCACAAGCTCCCAACCACAATACTCTCACTCACACACCACCTCACCATCACATTCTCACATCTTCTCACCATTACACCATGACACACTTTGACAATTTGTAATATCTACTTTTAATTTAATTTTTTGTTGTTCAATTATATTATTAATTATCGTCCGTTTTAGAATATCTGATATAAAGTATAATAGACTAGCGCAACTCGGGCCCCCAAGATACAGGCGCTGCCTAGTTTGGGGACCACTACAAAAATTGTAATTAATAAAATAAAAATAGTTACAGTAAACCTACCACTATAATATGTTCTTATTATTAAGGTTAATATTTGTTATAAGTATTTCTGTAACATTGGACAATAAAAATGTATTATTATTATTTTCCTAACTATATTGGGGTCGGCTTCCAGTCTAACTGGATGCAGCTGAATACCAGTGTTTTACATGGAGCGATTGCCTATCGGACCTCCACAACCCAGTTACTGGGTAACACGATACCCCTTGGTAAGACTGGTTGTCAGACTTTCTGGCTTCTGTCTACCCATAACGACTGCCAAAGATCTACAAATGACAGCCGGAACCAACGGCTTTACGTGCTTTCCGAGGCACGTAGGGAACTCGGTATGAAAGGGATGGTCACCCATCCACAGACCGACCGCGGCTAGCGTAGCTTAAACTTTGACTGATCGATCTGTACGGCTTTAACTTAGCCACGAGCTCCTCCCTTCTTACTACGTAACGTAGCTTCGAATTTTCGCCTGGGGGCGGGGGGGGGGGGGACTTTTATCTAAAACTAGCTGACCCGACTGACGTTGTGTCCTGTGAATTGATTTTTTTAAACCTTCTCTGGACTTCCACAAATATTTCAAGACCAAAATTAGCGATATCTGACTAACGAACAGCAATTCATTTTTATTATATAATAATAATAATATGTGGGGACATTTTCACACACGGCCATCTGACCCCAAACTAGGGAGACCCTGTACTAAGGGTGTCAGACAGCTGATATAATAATAATAATAATAATAATATGTGGGGACATTTTCACACACGGCCATCTGACCCCAAACTAGGGAGACCCTGTACTAAGGGTGTCAGACAGCTGATATAATAATAATAATAATAATAATATGTGGGGACATTTTCACACACGGCCATCTGACCCCAAACTAAGGAGACCCTGTACTATGGGTGTCAGACAGCTGATATACATACACAAATACATGGGTTCCGTACAATGCCAATTGATAGAATTCTTATAGGTTTTCCTGTAATCTAAAAGCAATGAACTGTATTTTCTATTTTTTCAAAATTTTAGGCTCTATAGTTTCGGAGATCAGGAGAATGGTAAATTTTCGTCTTATTTCATGAATAAATTCAAAACTGTTCATTTTACAATAATAACAAATATATATTTGAGATCCTCATAACGAGCCCTTTCATTTGATATGTGACACGGTAAGGTTTGCAAAACTTCTTTTTTAATTACCTGATTGGTCCCCTGAAAATGATCCTTATTTAAAAAAAAATATTTATCTACTTTGCACCACTGTGTTTGGGTCATAGGATTACACCATCGTACTTAGTTTACTTGATTTGGTCCAGTAGATTCGTAGCAAATTGGCTGTGACAGACGGACGGACAGACAGGCGCACGAGTGATCGCATAAGGGTTCCTTTTTTTTCTTCGGAACCCTAAAAACAACACTGAAAATATTCAGAAAATATTCAACAGTAAAAATCAAAACTATTTTTCCAACGTTATTATTTGAAGTAAGTATTTACCTAAAAATTACACTATTCTTTCAATCAAGATTATCTTTAACAGTGCAAATAAAAACTTACCCCTGAATCATGTAAATAATAAAAGACACGTCAATATACAAATCAAAGAAAATTTGTCTGTTGGTTATAAGGAAAAACGGGCGGCACAAGAGCCATTTTCCTATAGGCTGCTGGCTGTTGAATCCTCTTGGATTCAACTGCATGAATTCATTGTGTGAATTCAATGGAAAACTGACCTGATGACCTCGCAATCAATTTTGTTGGATACGGCTTCAGAAATTGGAAGCTTCTCAATAGATAGGAAGTTGATGAGTATTAAGTTTTCGATTTACTGTCCTCTATGAACATGCTTACGAAGCGATGGTTTCTTAGATAGGTATTGGGGGGGACTATCAAAAGGTTTAGGTTTATTATTTTTAATAGATTTTTAAGTGTACAAAAATTGTGTAGGAGAAAAAACTGTCTTCCTTAATTTTTCATGTAGCTATTGCGATTTTTATTATTATTTTATTTATTACTAGCTGTTGCCCGCGACTTCGTCCGCGTGGTTATGAAGATATGAAATTTAATGATGTTGAACGCAAATTATTTTTATATTTCAGTCAACAGAAAATGCCTATTTTAAGGCACCAATTTGTAAAAAATTAGATGTTGTTATTTCCGTAAAACCTACAACCTACCTATACACCACATTTATAGTTTTATTATTAGGCTGCAGTTTATTTCAATTCATTATATATTAAAAGAGATGGCATTTGTGATTATGATACAGTGGTCTTCTTCGTTTCGAATCGATGGTTATGTTCTTTGTTTTTGTGTAAGACTCATATCCGTGGTTAGACTGTTTGGGTCCAGTAGGAGCTATATTAGTCGCAGCATTAGTGGCGTTTTTAATTTCCTCTAAGGTGCAGGTGATGGGTCACTTTGGGCACTGTAGTAAGTGCCCCATTGTCTGGTCAGGAGCACCGCACTCACACTGGGTATCAGTGGGGTCTATAATCCCCCATTTTGTTAGGTTGTGTTTGCAGCGGCCTCTCTATTGAGCGCTTTCCATTTAGGCCACTGCAAATCACTTTCGAGTGCCAAGTGTTCCTGGATTGAAAGAAGTTCCCACAACTGTCGTCTGACCATACGTGGTCGGTCCTGGATGGCCTGTGTGCTGCGGAGAAAACTTTTCCGACTCTTAAGTCTACTCGAAACTGTTGTATGTTTGTAGATGGGATGGAATGATGGATAGTATACATTTTAAATGTGAGCTTTCTAAAATTAAATCTACAATTATACAGAAAACTTGCAATGTGCGATAAACAAAGATGTATAACATATTGTCTGGAATTTGGTATTGAATATGGTGATATGTGAATACCAGGTTCTACGTACTATAAGATACTTTTAACCACAAAAAAGAGTCACAGTAGTACCCAGGGCAAAATACAAAGAAATATTTGAGCTATAACTTTATGATTCTAATAACCAAAAAATATTATGACCTCGATTCGTATGAATTTCATTAAGTTGTATTTTCTATTTGTTGTAATATAAGTCATCAATAAATGTTTGTTGAACACATATAGTTAGGTAATATTCCCTCTGTTGTAAAATCTGTTTCTACGTGACATGACTTAACTATATTGTATCTCTCTACCAATTTACAGGTACAAAAAGCAAAGGATTTACATATATAAACTTGCGAGAGCAAGATCAGACTGTCACGAAATTCTTTCTTAGCAAATGTCTCCTACTCATAAACTCTAGACTTGCTAAATTTCAGCTCGGTAGTTCAAAAATGAATCAAAACTTTCATACAAACTTCAAGTCAAGTCTAATGGCTCATTAGACCTGTTTAATTCGGCCCTCTCATAAAATTCGTTCTTAGCGGACGTCTAGGTATAATCTATTAACTACCTCCCTGCCAAATTTCAAGTTTGCAGCACAAAAAATGAAGGACTTTCATACAAAGTTGCGATAACCATTAGACTTCCTTAATCCGGCCCTGTCGCAAAATCCGTTCTTTGTAGGCACCTACTACTTATTAACTACCTCTCTGCCGAATTTCAAGTTCGTAGCGCAAAAATTGAAGGACTAGCATACATTCTTGCGAGAGCCATTAGAACTCCTTAATCCGGCCCTGTCGCCGAATCCATTCTTAGCGGACATCTACTACTTATGAACTACCTCTCTGCCGAATTTCAAGTTTGTAGCGCAAAAAATGAAGGACTTTCATACAAACTTACGAGACCCATTGGACCTCCTTAATCTGACCCTGTCGCAAAATCCGTTCTTAGCGGACGTCTACTAACTATGTACTACCTACCTCCCTGCCAAATTTTATCTTAATAATGTCAAGCGGTTTTCGATATTTCGTGATGATTGAGTGAATGACCTTTCGCTTTTATATATATAGATAGGATAAACAAAGTTTATCTACAAAAATCTTAACTTGAGACTATGCCCCATAAAACTGTTTTTACGGTTTGTCTGTGGGAACGGAACAAACAGTCTTAAAAATAAGGTTTGTTAGTGCGGACACTAAATTTAAAAAAAAAAAAAAAACTACTTATTAGTTCACCCTTATCCATCTGTATACCACTTTCATTTGCATCGTTGTACCTACTTTTGTTTAGCCGAGTAGTTTTAAGTTTATTTTCACACCCATCTTTAGGCGTAACATACGACCATATCTTCCAATTCAGCCGGTTTCGCTCACGGCGACCAATCTCAATGGAGATTAACTATACTCCATTTACAATAGCGTGATAAAATCAGAAATGAGGAGAGAATGATCAGGATCCGCAAGAGAACCAAGGTTACCGACGTAGCCCGAAGAATTGCCAAACTTAAGGGGCCATTAAACGACTTTTACAGATTTTAAACTGACAATCACGTCAAAATGTGCACTGTAAATGATTTGAAAAAAATATATGTTAAACTAGAACATTCTCTTAATCACTTAGTAAGTGAATATTTTTAATTATATTCATATTATATAGTTTAATTAACACGTGAAGTTGTGTCTGACGCGGACAAAACATTGACAATCACACAAAATCTACCAGGTATAATTAAACGAAACTTACACCATCTTACAGACAATTTTATTATCTATCTTTTAGTATACGCCTTTTTTTTAATTTTGAAAGAATACTACTTTTATTTAATTTTTTCGACTAAACTTTGAGAGTTTTGGACGCAAAACTGATGCAGAACGGACGCAGTCTGCGTCCAAAACTTTCAAAATTTAGTCGAAAAAATTAAATAAAAATAGTATTCTTTCAAAATTAAAAAAAGGCGTATACTAAAAGATAGATAATAAAATTGTCTGTAAGATAGTGTAAGTTTCGGATAATTATACCTGGTAGATTTTGTGTGATTGTCAATGTTTTGTGCGCGTCAGACACAACTTCACGAGTTAATTAAACTATTTAATATGAACTTAATCAAAAATATTCACTTTCTATATGATTAAGAGAATGTTCTAGTTTAACATAAATATTTTTTTCAAATCATTTACACTGCATATTTTGACGTGATTGTCAGTTTAAAATCTGTAAAAGTCGTTTAATAGCCCCTTAAGTGGCAGTGAGCAGGGCACATTGCTCGCAGAACAGATGGCCGATGGGGCCGAAAAGTTCTAGAGTGGCGACCGCGAACCGGAAGACGTTGCGTTGGAAGGCCTCCCACTAGGTGGACCGATGACCTGGTAAAGGTTGCGGGGATCCACTGGATGCGAGTCGCACGGGACCGGTCAATGTGGCGCCACTTGGGGGAGGCCTATGTCCAGCAGTGGACGTCTTTCGGCTGAAATGATGATGATGATTTACAATAGCATTAGACAGAAGTTGTAAAAGGTTATTTTTAATGCACACTGCGTAACAAAAGTACAATGAACACGTTTCAGTTACGATGGGCGCCGAATTTATTATATTTTTACAGCAGCTGTCGCACTTAATTGTAACTATTTTAATAATTTATATTACGACTTGAAATGTGTGACTTTTATTTAGTTGTTTTATTTCATTCCAATTTAAAATTACAGTGTCAATGATAAAAACCTAAAAGAAGCAGAGATGAACAATACCTGGAACGTTATTCGTTTCATTATAATTCTAACATACTTGTATAATATTTAAAATGTTGCCTAATCTTTGTTTATATTATTATACGTCCATATTATAGTATTATCTTAAATCTATTTATCAAATGACAATGCCAGATCCTGCGCCACCTATGTACAGAAAAGTAAATTAATGAAAATAATTGTAATGAATATAGAACCTTTCTATACTAAATGGTTTTTCTTTAGAACTTGCGGATTACGAAATACCTACCCACAAAATACAAAGTCATTTTACCTAAAATACAATTTAACCTATAATCAATGTCATTATTGTTTTTAGATTTAAACGGAAACCGCAAGTTCTACAGTCACTAAGACTAATGTTTAGTTATCAGCAATAAATAAACAGTAAGATGCTACATATTGCACATGACTTTTATTGAGTGGGGCAAAGTTCTATAGAGTTTCTGGCATTGTCCTTTATGTTAAAACAATTATAATTAAAATTGTTTTAACATATCTTTGAAATAAAATGTTTGCATTCCTGCTTCTACGAGCCTCTTTTTTCTAATGCTATTGTAAATGGAGTATAAGTGAGATAGTATAGTGCTCAAGTTTAGTGTGTTTCGCAAACACAGGTGCACCCCCTCACTTTCATTGTCCGATGGGACGGTAATCCGGCACGACCGGGAGAGATTAGGCGCAGGACCAACAGGAAGAATGAAGGAATAAGGAGGAATAATATCTATCCGAAAAATTGGTTGTCTGTAAAGTCGGTTTACTGACGATAGTTGAACGTGACAACGCGAAAGAATCATGCCGATTGTGCTTCTTTGTCGCTCATTCCGCGCTCTCGCTTGCACTTCAAGCCTTACATGGAACGCCTCAGAGCGGCGTTATGGTAACGCCGCATACGTCATGTTAACGCCGCATACGTCATGTTTTTTCGTGCGTGCAGCCGGCTCTATCGAATTATAAGACGTTGTCACGTCAAAAGAGTATTTAGATCATAAGGGTGATATTGTCTACTGTATTATTAATGGTAAATATGTGAACACTATGAATCAATATTTACAATTTCTAAATTTATAACTTAGCTGTTATTTCTTAACTTGTGATACTTTGTACATACCATATTGATAAAATTTGTCATTTTGGTATGGCTTGGTGTGCTGTCGTCTGTACCTACATCATTAAAATGACATGCACTGAAAATAAATGTACTGAAAAATAATGACGACTTTGATATTCTTCTAATATAATGAACATAATGTACTTCTGTTGTTTACCTTGCTTGGCAAATTGTTACGTAAATTGTATCACAAAACATTAACTAAGTAATTAATTTTGTCATAAAGATATAAAAAACAGTACTTAATTATTTGCAATTAATTTTCTACGAATCGTTTGTTTGACTTAAAATATTGAAGAAGCAGGAAAATCGAGATCTTTGTACTAAAATGTAGGGTGTTCCCAAATGAGGCCACGTTTAAGATTTGAACCAACCCACATCGAGTTCAATATCCCACAATAGTCACTAGTTCATTCACTTGGTGAACAAATTGACGATTGAACGTGCTGTCTTAAAATCAATCAGGAAAAAGAATGACCCCCAAATAACCAAGATCTACGGGTTTCTAAATTAGTGTCTGAACGGATCGGAGAAACGCATAATGTAAAAGACGAAATTGATGATCGTACCGGTTCGCTATGACAGCTCACTAATCATCGTACGGCTCATCTTCGCTCCTTTTTGACGGCGAATTTGACAAAGTACTAACTGGTATATATAGACGGCTCTAACTACGAAAAAAATCTGCCGCCTTGATGTACAAAATGGCCGCCAAACAGTACGTGCTACGATGCGTTTCTTACAAATATGAACCTTATTCTCATCTAAAACTTATACTCAAAATGGCAAGCATACAGCAGTTATTACACAGAAAAGCCATAGGTGATATACCTAATTGATGATAGGGTTTTGATGGAAAGTTATCGTCTTTGATGTCTTTCAGTTTACACCTCTGATATGCATTTAGGTACCTACCTACATTATGTAGATTACACATTTATATGGAGTAAATATGAAAGACAATACACCTTCAGTGTGCACAATTTTGCTGGATTGTCTTTTTTTTTGGCATTCGATATCGTATTGATCTGAAGTCATTCTTTTTTGTGTAAAGTATGTTTTACACTTTTGAGAACTGAGGTATATTCTTTACAAGGTTTTTTTTATGAAATAGTATTTGATATAAGCTTTTGCCCGCGACTTCGACCGTGTGATTATTTTTACGGAACCCTATTGTTTTAAAAATAAAATATAGTAATCAAGGATAACGTTGCTTATTATTTGCGAAATAATTTACAGAATTGGACCAGTAGTTTCTGAGAATAGCCCGAACGAACACACTAATTTATAATACGTAGTAAAGTAATGATATTCACAAGTACGCCCATGAGTACGCCTTTGTCTTAGGGCTATATTTCACTGGGCCACCATGGTGGCGCAACCAGTCGCCGGCCACCAACAAAATGTATGCCACTGGTTGCGCCACTATGGCCCAGTGAAATATAGCCCACAGAGTGGCGTACATTTAGTTGGTGGGCGGCGACTGGTTGCGCCACCATAGTGTCCCAGTGAAATATAGCCCTTACGGAAGGTCTTCTCCCTGATTTAATGAATACGGCTCGGTAGCGTTTACCTACTCATATTAACAGTTATTAGTTCTTGAGACCTATTCGTTAGCCATTTATTGAATCGGTCTATTTTGTAGTGGAGTCTAAGAATAGAACCGTAATTGGGGTACACTTGTATGTATATATACCAATTAATAGGGTACCGAGTTGCCTAACTAATATGGGTCTACTAGCGTAGCTGCTGACTTTGTACCTAAAGAGGCTATATATTTTCAAACCCCGAGAAACCTAATTAGTGTTTCAGTTTACAAAATAAACTTTATTTTGTAGTTTTTAGAGTTGAATTTTGAGTTTTTATTAATTACTAGCTGATGTCCGCGACTTCGTCCGCGTGATAGTCGGTTATCAACGGGGTTTTAATTTCTTTGCGCGGAGCCCTAATATTTTTTCTACATTAAAACAGCCTATGTTACTCCACATACAACATCATTGGAATTTCACTAGCTATCTGCTAGTAAAATTCCTATTAAATTCGGTCCAGCCGTTTCAGAAATAAGCCGGAATAAAGCGACAGACAGACTAACAAAAATATTAAAAATTGCTTTTCTGTTACCATACCGCGTACAGATTTTTTATGCATTTAGTAAAAAGCTGTTATTTTGACAGATTACAGACAGACACTTTAATTTCATTTATTTGTAGGTATGTATAAATCTTATGGACTATTTTTAATTAGCTTTAAAACTCACGTTATGCCTTCGGTGGCAAAATGTCAACGATAGCGAGCAACGCAATTTGTAATGAAAGGTATAAATGCCCAGTTTTGTTCTCAAGCATTGGAAATCACCAAATTTTCACCCTTCTCAAGTTACACGCAAACGTGATTTACTCTTGTACACTTCTCTATACCTCCAGTTCTAATTATGGTATGGAGTTCGTTTTCTTAATTCGTTCGTTTATTAACACTCGCTTGAACGAAATCTTTCATTTAAAGTTTTGCCCTCTTTAATTGGGTTGGATTGCTCTGTTTCCTTGATTTGAGCAAGGCTTTTGACTTGGTTTCCTACGAAATGAAGGAAGAGTGAAGAGGTTAAATTGCCATCAGGAGTGGCAAATACTCTAAAATACTGGTATGAAAACCAAGTCAATAGTGTGAGGTGGGCTGATGCCCTGTCTAGGCCATACGGGTTGAAGTTGGAGTGCGGGGTAAGGCAGGGGGAGGGTTATGCTCGCCTACGCTATTCAACGTGTACGTGAATGATCTGATTGGTGCGCTTAGCAGCATGCGTGTCAGGTGTCATATTGATGTCGTGTGTGTTCAAAAAATCAGCTACGCTGACGAAATAGTGCTGCTGAGCGCGTCAATTTGCGGGCTTAAGACACTCGTAGCCTCTTGCGAGCAATGTGCCAGACTACATGGTCTGGCATATAATGTTAAGAATAGTGTGGTCATGATCTTTGGGGCCAGGGGTAAATACCCAGAAACAGTACTTTGAGTGAAGTTGATTGATCCACGACTTGTGAGGGTAGACCAATTTAGATATCTTAAGTCACTTAATGACCATTGGCGTAAAGGACGATGAGGATATGGACAGGGAGCGGAGGGCGCTGTGTGTGAGAGCTAATATGTTTGCCCGCAGGTTCAGGCCTGCCTCTAAAGAGATATAATAACACTATAAGCCTTGTTGCTCTAAATAAATGATTATTAATATATTGCTGCGTTGACTGCGCTCCCAAAATCAAAGCCAAAGTACATTTGTGAACACAAGATCAATATCTATTAAGTGTGTCAATTTCAGCTAATTACGTTTAGTCGTTTAAGTGCGAAAGGGACACAAATATCCATTCTTCTATCCATCCATCTTCACAAATGTTTACGTCTAATTAGTATATAACGTTGTTAGCGAATAAATTACTAAGAAGATTGATTAGACCAACAACATTATTCTCGCACTGTATCGTCATAAGATCTCTGTAACGGATGGGCTGCTAAAATAAAACTAGGAATTTACTCGAAACTGAATAGTACAATAGAAGCTTGGAGCCCTGCAGGACCCCTCCGATCGACAACTGTTTTTTCTCCTGACAAATCTGACGGCCCTCTTTTTTAGAATTATTTAAAGGTTGCGGCAATGCGCATAGACTTCGATTGTACTATTTTTTATTAAATAAACAGGTTGTATATAGGTACATTAGTAATAAAAGGTAAGTATACTTTTAACTAAACAATTTAAGATAAATAAATAGTATTTAGCACTATCGTTAGGCAGTCGACGAGCGGGCCGTTACACTGTCGCCAACATCCTCCCCCTTAGTGTCGTCACTACGACACTCATAACCAAGTAGTAAAGCTACTCGCGATGCTGGACGCTTCATGACACCGGTTTTAGTCTTTATGTCTAAGACTCTTACCCGTCCATCGGCTCCTGGATATACCTTTTGTATGACGCCTTTTGGCCAGACGTTTCGCGGAGAACTGGGGTCTACAACAACTACGAGATCACCTACCTTCAACTGTGCACCCTCACAGTCCCACTTCTTGCGGGGTGCTAGAGTAGGTAATACTTCTTTCAGCCACCTAGACCAAAATAAATCAGCTAGTCGTTGAGATATACGCCACTGCTTTCTTAAGTATAAATCACTGTCATCGAAAATACCAACTTGCGGCAGATTTGATGACGAACCCAATAAGAAATGATTAGGTGTTAAAGATTCCGGGTCTCGCGGATCGACAGAAACGTGAGTCAACGGCCGTCCGTTAATCATGTTTTCTACCTCACACAAGAAAGTAATTAAAGTCTCTTCCCTAGGTGCACGCTCTTTTAACACTACTTTTAAAGTCGTTTTAACACTCCTAATGAGGCGCTCCCAGGCTCCTCCCATGTGGGGACTGGCTGGTGGAATAAATTGCCACTCAACTCCCTTATTTAATGTCTCTGAAATCAACCCTTGTTGATTGTTAACCATCTCTTTGTAAGCCTTTTTTAGCTCCGTGTCGGCACCGCGTAAATTAGTTCCATTATCGGAAAACATCATACGTGGCCATCCTCTACGTGCAGCCATCCTACGCAAGGCCATTATCATGGAGTCGGTTGTAAGACTTGGCACCACTTCAATATGAACCGCGCGCACCGTGAGACAAGTGAACAATACACCGCATCTAGGCACCCTCTGTCGGCCGACCACTACTTCCAATGGCCCGAATAAGTCTACTCCACACATTGTAAATGGTCTATGATGATGCGTGAGTCGAGATTCGGGTAGGTCGCCGAGGCGTGGCGGTTGTGGTGAGGCTTTCCTAAAGCGGCAAATTAGGCATTGTCTTGCTATAAACCGAACCGTGGGCCTTAGCCTTATGAGCCAATATTTTTGTCGCAACTCATTGACTACCATTTCGTTACTAGAATGAGCAGCGTTTATATGATAATGTGTCACGAGGAGCCGTGCGATATGATCTTTGCCATCTAAAATTATAGGGAATTTAGTAAAATGATCTACTTCTGTTGCTTTACCGATACGGCTACCTACACGTAACAAATGGTTTTCATCAATTACTGGCGTGAGTGAACGCAAACGGCTATCGTGCTTAAGCTCTTTGTTTAATATAAGTGAATTTATTTCAGTTTGGAACGAATGTGCTTGTGAGTAGCGTAGTAATAATGATTCAGCTTTATTCATAATTTGTTCGTTAATAACAACTATTGAACTCTTTCTACATTTCTCAATGAACAATAATACTGTCGCTGTAGTTCGTAACAATCGCAACCAGCTAGAAAATCTACTCGGTTCGGGTACAGGTAAGTTACATATTATGTTATTTTCCTGTACAGTCTGCACCTTTTCTAGTATATCATCGTTAATTATTTTTATTTCAGGTTGCTGCGGCCAGCAGGAACGAGATTGGTGTAAAAAGGACGGTCCCAAGAACCACTCTGAGTCACTACTCAGTACGTAGTCATTATTTTTTGTCCCTAGGTCTGCGACGTTCATGCCAGTTGGGACATAGTGCCAATCGTCAGACTTACTCACCTCATCTATTTCCCCAAGTCTGTTTGCAATAAAAACTTTATAAGTTCGACATTGATTTTTAATCCAATGCAAAACTGTAGTCGAATCTGTCCAGTAGTATACTGAATTCGGTTGCAAACGGTGTTCCTTTTTTATACTATTAGCTAGTTTACACGCTAACACGGCTCCCTGCAATTCCAATCGTGGCACTGAAACTGGTTTCAGGGGGGGCGTTAACGATACGGTAACGCGTCCGTCAATGCTTTCGCGCCGCCAGTAAGCGACCGCGGCGTACGCACTCGGCGATGCATCGCTAAACATATGAATTTCCAAACTCTCAAAACTATCGCTTGTCAGCTCAGTAGAAAAATACCATCGCGGAATTCTAATATTATTTATTTCCTGAGCCTGACTAATCCACTTTCGAAATGAGTCATATAGATCATCGTTTAATTTATCATCCCATTTAATATTACGTTCCCAAATTTTACGCATTAAAATTTTCCCTTTTGTGAATGGAGTTAAGTAACCGTGAACGTCAAAGATGGACATTACTATTCGCAACATCTCACGTTTTGTAGGTATACGTTTTAAAAGTAAAATATCTTCCGGTAAACGCTTAAAAGATAAGTCTAATGCTAACATGTCGCTGCACGGGAACCACAATATTCCTAACGCACGTTCAGGTTGTTTATCAAAATTGAACCTTATTGCTAAGTCACTAAGGTCGTTTTTTGGAATATCATCAAGTACATTAGGCACATTACTGAGCCAATTGCGCATCTGAAATCCGCCTTGACTGTGAATAAATAAAACTTCTTTTACCATTTTCCTAGCTACATTTTCATCTGCGAAACTATCGATGTAATCGTCCATATATTGGTTATTTTTAATAGCATGAACTGCCTCCGGCATTTGATCTAAAAATCGCGATGCGTTTTTAGTCTGATTTATAAACTGAGCTATAAATGGGGAGCAATTTGCTCCGAAGATAAGAGACGTCATTGCATATTTATTTATTACATCACTGTCTTTTTCTTTCCACAAAAATCTCAAAGCCGTTTGATCTGTACTATTAATTTTAATTCTTAGAAACATGTCTTTTATGTCCCCTATTAATCCTATACGATTTTCCCTAAATCTAAACATTATACCGTACAAAGATTGCAATAAGTCGGGTCCCTGAAGTAAAAAATCATTTAGTGACATATTGTTACATTTTGCGGCGGCATCAAAAACCAACCGTAACTTTTTCTTGTTAGGGTTATCAACCCCAAAATGAGGTAAATACCAAATATGGTCCGAAGTTGACTCGACCCTACACTCTATCTCATCTAGCTTTCTTGCGTAGTTATTATCAAATAAGTGTTGCATGCGTTCGCGGTACCTATTTTCATAATCAGAGTCATTTAACATTTTTTGTTCTACCGACTTTAATCTTTTTAACGCTACGGGATACGAGTTAGGCATAGAAAAACTATCAAGTTTCCAGGGTAGGTTAACTGTCCATTGCCCGTCAATTAATTCAGCTGACTCATTAATAATATTTACGGCTCTTACTTCGTCGATATTTTGACGTGGTTTGTTACATATTCCTATAGAATCTAATGAAAAAGAACGACGTATCAAATCGTGTAAATCGATGTCCGTACTATGTTCTATGGTACAGTACGCAAAGGAGATAAGTATCCATGTCGCCGGAAACAGTTGAAGTTTACTTAGGAACCGATAGGTTTTTATGAATAAAATAAAATACAATTTATAGAGAATAAACAGTTCAATGATTTAATAAAATTTCATTTGAAAGCCCGTATTGGTTTCTAAGAAATCTTCAACTATTCCCGACGACATGGATACTTATCTCCTTTGCGTACTGTACATAAGTCAGTGTTGTTTGTATCTATAGGTGTCGATGTTTCTGCAAGAATGTTAAAACATGAAGATGCGCTCGCGTCCGCGCTGCAGTTTGATAACATATCGCGACGGACGAGCTCCACGGCCTTACCTGGCTGATTGAGTACAAGCGTCGCTGCGCTGCCCGCACATGGGTCGCTGACTGCGCCAATACTTACGGCTTGCTTATCAGCTGAGTGTCGTAGTGATCCGTGTAGACACCACCCTAATAAAGTACGTGTTATGAACGGCCCAGTCGACGCATACCTTTTACAAACAAGCGGCGCAATTAATTCATAATTATCTTGTCCTATCAATATCTTAGGTTTAACTTTATTTTCACAATACAAGTAATGGTTAATATTAGGGACATGTTTGTCTAAGTCTACATTATAAGCAAACTGTAAAGGTAAATCAAGTTCCTTAAATTTGCGAGCACGTAGCTCAAATTTCTCACCGTCACTGTTACTAATGGCACAATTAATTAATTCAGTTTGACATACCAATTCAGAGTTCCAAGCCCCAGATGCACGCATTGTGACCTTCTTACCGTGTAGTCCGACCTTGTCTGCAAGGTCAGCTGCGATAAGGGTTACTGTTGCGCCGTCGTCTAACAGCGCGTGCGTGTTTACACTAGCATTGAGTCCGTGGACGGTTATCGGTACTATTTTGAGCACTACTTTTGACCCGGACAATGTTTCTGATTTATTTTTTAGGTACACTACGCACTGATAATTCGGCACACTGCGCGGCACTAGCGTGAGAAACAAGTTCACCGTCGTCGGACTTCTGTGTATAGTCGGGTGGCGTGGATGTTGCCTGGCGCGCCGCCGGTTTTGTCCAGTGCAGAAGGCGGTGGTGGGGCCCACCACAGGCCTCCACGTCGCAGCTCTCCGCAGTACACGTTGTTTGGTCTGGATGTCGAGTACCGAGACACTTGAAACATAATTTGTTATATCGGGCAAATCGCCATCGGTCCTTTCTCATAGCTCGCTTGAACTTACTACAGTCTGGCAGTGTATGCTCGTTCTTACGACAAAACTTGCATCTGCCGGCAGTGTCAGGGTCATTTGTCTTTACAGATGTTAGCACCGATTGTTGGTTAAAATACCTCTTCTCCGGTTTATTTTTACCGAAGTCATTCTGGTGGTGAATATAACTAACACCCGACTCTGCTACTTTTTGTGCTTCTGTATAAAGAAATCTGGACAATAATTCCAGTCTTAGTGTCTCATCTAGTGTCTGGTTTTCGTACAGGTATTCTACCCATTTATTAACAAGACCAGTAGGTAATTTGGAAATGACGATTGTTATCAGCTCCGGACTTCTCAAATAATCGATTTGTTTTACTGTTGTTATAGCAGTAACGAAATTCTTAATTTTAATAGCAAACTTGATTATTTCAGCGTGATAAGCGTCGGGTAAAGGTGATAACTTCCTTAGTTGAATTGACACCTGCCGCATAACGGTCTCAGGTCTGCCGAATCTCAATTCTAGTGCAGCCATAACATCACAGGGCGAACTGGCACCCATTAACAGGGCAGACGCCGCCTCTCTGGCTTCACCACGTAAACATTTGCGTAAACGCCACATATTTTCTATGTCGGAGTATTTGCACACTCGCGTCGATTCATAGAATGCTTCCCGGAACTGTAACCACTCTAGGGGGTCTCCATGGTAAAGGGGTAAATCTTTTGACGTAGCCAGCCGGGACAACAGCACCCGGCCGTTGGAATGAGAGTTTGAAGCTTCAACGGCATTTTTAATAGCGCAGGTCAGCTCCTCGATGGCGCGATGATTATCAACGGCTGCGCCATCAGTGGGTGGATGTGCACGGCAGTTGCTGCTAATGTTACGATCACCGTTCCCGACAGTCACTTGGTTATTACATCGATCGAGCGACGTGCCGGGTGCAGCAACTGATTTTTCTAACCAGTTCTCCACACGTTGGTAGGAAGCTGCTGTGGACTTCAAACTATGCGACTGTGTTTCTAGTTCAGCTATGTCAGCGGCAAATTTTTTTGCAACTAACTCTTTTTTTATGCGGGCTTGTGCTTGAAGTTCTTCTACATCAATCTTTGCTTTAGCTTCAGCTGCCTCATATTCCAAACGTTGCCGACGTGCCGCTGACGATGAGGCGTGAGAACTTTTTACATTTTCACTCGCGCCGCCATCTCGTTTTATCATACTCGAACTCGCGCGAGGTGATCCGAGATTCGGTTCACATATTTTTCCGATTCTATCATATTGTACATCTGATTTTACCTTCAGATTCCTCTTTTCCTCTGTGTTAGTCGCTAGCTCCTTTCTGGATTGGGCCCGCGTTTTCACGCCAGGCGGTGTGCGAAACAGCGACATCCCTGCTTCACAGGTTTTGTATATTTTAGCAACTAGGTATCCAATGATCCGGCTCGAAGGACCAGCTTTGTAACGGATGGGCTGCTAAAATAAAACTAGGAATTTACTCGAAACTGAATAGTACAATAGAAGCTTGGAGCCCTGCAGGACCCCTCCGATCGACAACTGTTTTTTCTCCTGACAAATCTGACGGCCCTCTTTTTCAGAATTATTTAAAGGTTGCGGCAATGCGCATAGACTTCGATTGTACTATTTTTTATTAAATAAACAGGTTGTATATAGGTACATTAGTAATAAAAAGGTAAGTATACTTTTAACTAAACAATTTAAGATAAATAAATAGTATTTAGCACTATCGTTAGGCAGTCGACGAGCGGGCCGTTACACTGTCGCCAACAATCTCATTAGCGACCCATTAGCATGTTAGTACACCTACGACTAATATGGGAGGTGTCCTGTTCTTGGAAATAATTAATAAATGTGACACAGGCGCGCATTTTCAAATCAAATTAGGTTCCTACTTCTTGACAATACATTATTGAAGGAGAATATTTTCTAGCTTGGCGTTTTAATAGTGAAATATTGCTTTGATGATGTCAGTTTGAGACGGCGGGTAATGAATTGCCTTGGAACACGAATGATATCTGTTGCCGTTTTTCTTATTGGCATCCTAGGAGTCTGTCGGCTGCCGGTTGTCATTTTATAATTTCGTCATTCCAACACGATCCCATTGACATTTTGCTAAAAGTTCGTAATCTGCTAAATTCATAATATTCGATCATTGACTGTACAATGACGTTCTAATGGTAGGTCTAAGATCAAAGGAACTGTCAAAATTTTAGCAGATTACTACATAAGTCAGTCATTCAGTTGTCATTTTGTACGAGATTACCATTCTTTATCATTTCTTTCAATGGCGTGTCAGTGGTTGACCATTGGAAAGTCATAATGACGCCTTTATACTAGTCTGTAGATTACCAAACTTGTCAAAATCAACAATTATGAAAACAATGATAGACCATTCTGGCACTATTATAATAGCAGACTTGAGGCCCAGCTATCATTGCCAATGAATAAAGCCACTGTTAAATGCATATGCTGTTGGTGTTCTTTATTAATAACTAGCTTCTGCCCGCGACTTCGCCCGCGTGGAACTCATAATTATACCGTAAAACACACTCGGCAAAAGTGTAGCATTCTATGAGTGAAATAATTTTTGAAATCGTATTAGTAGTTTCGGAGATTTCCTGCTATAATGACTGCTATTATGACTGACTTACAAACTTTACCTCTATAAAATTAGTATAAAAAATAACACATGTATCAACTAAAGTATTCGTATAGATTGGTTTTTCTCTAACACAGGCAAGTGTGTTTTTTTGTTTGCTAGTTTCTTCATTCTAGTTCACTTTTGACATTGACAGAAATGGTGACTATTTCTGTCGGCATTACCATAAATAAAAAAAAACATATAGAATAGAGTTTCAAATGCGGTGTTTTAGTGTTTCGTTTCAATTCTATATCTAAACTGAATAATGTCACACCGTGTATTCACGAGGAAAATTCTTAAGAAAATATAGAGTTCTTGTGATATGGTAATGCGGGGTTTTCTAAAGGGCGACCATAAGTGGATCGTGAAAAGGGCCTTTCAATTCAACCTCATTCTGTGGGATGCATTTTTAATACTAAGCAGTTTCAGTTAGTTTTTGGAAATAATATCTTAATGACAAAAAGGTAACGTCACGTAAGGTTTTTGAATTATATCCCTCTATTCGCCTTTCTCCTTCACTTACGCGCGCTCTCTCTTTCTAGTGTGTCTGTGTCAGTGCGCGTATCGAGACTTCAATTATTTTATTCCTCTAAATATATCAAGTAACAATAAATGGCTTATTAAAATATTTTAATAAGCCATTTATAAATGCTAGAATGAGAAATACAAAAAGCAACAAACAAATTAAATCACTACAAACACTCAAGCAATAAAATTGTCAAAATTATTGAATGAAGTAAAAAAACGAGTGCGTCTTAAATGATCTTATTAATAAAAAAAAAATATTTAATGCTTAAAAAGATAGAAACAAGTTGAATTTTTTTTTTTTTTTCGAGTGATCGTGGCTGACGTGCTCACGAAGGCAGTCGGAGGCATCAAGTTAGAGTTTAGACACGGATTTGATAACTGAATAGAAATAATAGTTATTGTATTTGATGCCTCTGGCCGCGTTTGTGAACACTGTCTATCACGAAGAGACAAAAACAAAAAAATAAAGGTATTAAATTTTTCAAATTGTTTCTATATTTTTAATCTCTCACGTCACTTTACTTAGGTTTACTTCATTTAGATTCACAAATTAGTTACTTGCAAAGAATATTTCTTCTTTGAGGTTTAAAAAAAATGTTTTTTAAGGAATAGGTGATTTCAAAGTCAAAGCATTTATTTCAATTAAACCATTTACAGGCACTTTTGAATTGTCAAAGTCAGTTAGTTAGTCAGAAAAATAAAGCTAGTTGCTCGTTCCAAAACGTAGCGTAGGTCTCTATTGAGAAGAACGAGCAAGAAACTCCACGGACACTCTTTTAAATCAAGTTTTTATAAAATGCTGATTACATTATTCACGTTGCTTCTATATGTGAAAACAATGCAAGTAAAGACCAATACATTAAAAAAATGCATTAAAAAAAGAAGATAAAAGCCATGACAGTTAAGAGTTGACCAAACTCTACTGACAGCGCCCTTTCACGAATATGACACGTGGATCAGCACCATTCAGCTCAACCATTTTGAAGGGAGCCGCATGATCCAACACACGCACCAACATCAGCAAATTACTTGAGTGAGCATGACAATCCTCTCAACCGCCTTGTTCATTTATGTTAAACACATAGGTACATATAATTTACTTTATAAATGCTACATGGTATTCATATTCACAAAATTGAAATAATGCTGCTAAATTATACAAAACTAAGGTTTCGAATGTAGGTACCTTTCTATTTGTTAGATGAAGTGTTGAAAAATATTAATAATAACGATACTCGTTACTCATGTCAATAAAAAGGGGCAGGAAACATTATCTTATTACAATTATTAAATTTCCTAAACTGGCTGTGGAGCAGGATCAGATAATGCTGGTCAAACATTTTTATCATTGATGAAATTTTCTAACTTATAATATGCTTGTCTACATAGTGTGCGTTTAATGCATGCAATGCAATACATAGCATGCTTTTAATTGTCTTTAATTTAATTGTAGAATATCAACTAGTATTTTATTATAGCATTTTACACAGTACCCCATAAAAGAAGTATGTACTTTTGACAATCTGAAACTTGGTTGATCTAATTTGTTCCTATTTCTAGTATTAAAGTTATGTCTGTCACTTGTTTTACTAAACAGATGAAGATTTTTACGAACATGCATGATGTTTTCGTATATATATTGACAAGGTACCGTCATGATGTTAATTTGTTTAAACAATTCTCTTAGAGACTCGCGTCTGCGGAGATTATAGATGGCTCTGACAGCCCGCTTTTGCAGAATAAAAAGCTTTTCAAAAAAAAGAAAACCGCCTTCAAAATCTAAAAAGTGATAAGAACAACTTTAGCACAGAACACACATTACTTTACTTTCGGAAGTCGGTGGCGGTGGTTTTATGTTTGTTGTTTTGTATTGCCACAGACTTCCGAAAGTAAAGTAATATATGTATATAGCGGACCCGTCACACGTTGTTTTGCCATATAAATTAAAAATAAAATTGCCTACGACCTACCAAATATACATAAAAAAAAAAACACAAAAATCGTTACGTTTCAAAGGAGTTCGATCACAAATAAACACTGTGACACGAGAATTGTATATATTAGATACTAGCGACCCGCCCCGGCTTTGCACGGGTGCAATAGTGATACTAAATATACTACAGAATGTCTTTATATACAACGTTCACAGCTTTGTTGTCATTAGACAACACAAACATTTAAACAACAAATCTAAGCGCCAGCCGCTCTATCCCCGCTTTTTAACACTGTGATAACTTCTAATATATTGATTTAAATCATATGCTGTAAAAGGCAATTTTGATCTACATGAAATGCACAACGTATCTAAGATATTTAATTTGGTAAGAAATAAAACTGTATGGTTTAAAATAGCTTGGTAAGTAATCCATATCTTAATTTTGTAATATGTAAAAGATTAAAATGGTTACTGTGGGTTATCCTTAAGAGATAAACATATACCATCGCGGACTTTTTTATCGATCTTTTTAAGATATACAATTCCGTACTACATTAATTTGATATATCTCGTAAGGTTTAGCCGGCGTTTGCAATGTAAGCGCACAAAAATATGTTTATTACGACCTCACATTACTCTTGGAATTTCTCGGTTTTCTTCCACTATAATATGCATGTATTATACCTATCAACCTTCCTCTTAAATCACTCTATCTATTAAAAAAACACGGATCAAAATCCGTTGCGCAGTTTTAAAGATCTAAGCATACATAGAGACAGACGCGGCGGGGACTTTGTTTTATAATATGTAGTGATGATTAACATTTTTAATATCAGAATCATAGACTGCTTCCATTAGACGTCCCCGCTGCCATTTACACTTGAGATGTTATGGGATAATACGAATCTGGATACGGATAAGCATATAGGAATAAAATTATATCGGTTTCGGATACGGTTACGGATATGTAATTAATTCGGATCATGTGATCGGTGAATAGGTTACTTCTAGGCAAGCGTGCTCCATCTTAGACCGCATCATCGCTTCCCATCAGGTGAGATAGTGGTCAAACGTACCTATGCCACAAATGATAAAAAAAACTCGTTAGTTTCGGATACTTTCGATTACGGATATTAGATTGAAGTAAAATATAAACACAAATAATAGGTATGTAATAATTTGGTTTTATTTATAGATTTTATCTAGTCTAGATTATCATTTGGTATTATAATTAGTCATATAGGTAAGTAATTATTTAGAGATGTTATAATAATTAGTAAAGTAAACCTCTGTTTTAGTGTTTCTCACGTATTTTTTAATAATTTATAATTATTACTAGCTTCTACCCGCGGCTTCACCCGCGTATAAAGTAACTTTCCCAAGATACAATTTTATGCAAATAATCGTCCAATGAATTATGCTTGATTGTGTAAAAACATGCAAATTATCTTAGTCTTAATTTAGGTTTGGATCTGGAGTGCTCAATATGCCCAGTCCAGTACCACATTATTGGGCAATCCAGATCCAGATCCATCTTCCATGCGAACAGGTGAAGGTAGCTGTTGGAACTGCCTCATGTGGGGCGGATCAGAGACACAACTCTCTTGCAAATAATCTCTGCAAATATTTGTGTTCATAAACATACCTGATGCGCTACAGTAGCGAGGCAGCTTCATCAGCGCTCTAAAAGCATTATTGTAGAGAACACGCAGGGCGTTGTACGATTTTTTTGCATGCTTGACCTTAAACAACGTAGCTTAATAATATTAGAAGGATATTACAAAACACAAAAATACCGATCTCCGAACTACATTGTACCGAACCACACTCCGAAGTACGTGCAATTTTTTTGCACTTGATACTCTCGAACAGTTAAATAGCTGATCACGTGAAAAACATGGAGTGCCCTTATGAATTCATGCTACTTTCAGCGTTTGGCCCTGGGATTTATGTCATTATGAATGCTAATTTTAGCCAAAATGTTTAAGAATTATTGAAATGCGGGAAATCAAAACCATCTCTCTTTTGGCTGTTTAAGTAAGAATACTGGCCTTTATAATATTTCTCCTCAGTTCAGTAATGCGCAGCCTGGTGCCATGACGGGCCTGTTGGTCTAGTGGTCACTGACCCTGACTGCTAAGCCGGAGGTCGTGGGTTCGATTCCCACCCAGGACAAACTTTGTGTGATGAGCATGATTGTTTGTTCTGTGTCTGGGTGTTTATCTATAATATGTATGTATTTATAAATTATATAAGTATGTATATCAGTTGTCTGGTTACCATAACACAAGCTCTGCTTAGCTTGGGATCAGATGACCGTGTGTGAGTTGTCCCAAGATATTTATTTATTTTATTTTATTTATTTATTGCACAGTTTCGGCGCATCAAAGTTATGCATCAGTAGAACTTGGACGCCAACCTTGAGCTCTAGCTTATGGAAAGGCACACGCGTAACTCTAAGGTATTTAGAAACTCGACGGGGTAGGCAACAGTGTTGGCCTTCACAAACTTTCACATTTATAATATTATTAGTAGGATTAGTAGGATAGTAGGATTCTTAGGCGCGATCTAAATCGACGCCAACGCCATCTAGTGAGGAAATCGGAACTAAGATCATAACAATTTGCCTCATTAAAATCTCAATCAAAATAACATTAAAATTGAACTATTATTCCACGGGAACGCATTACCAGGACGATAGTGCATTCTGTGATTAAGGCAGTGCCATTAATAAAGTTCAGAACTACAGATTTGATAGAATAACAATAAAGTTGAACTATTATCCCAAGGGAACACATTACCGAGATAAAAAGTATCCTATGTGTTAATCCAGGAAATGGTTTATCTATGTGCCAATTTTCATCCAAATCTGTTCAACGGTTTACGCGTGATTGAGTAACAAACATCCAAACATCTTCACAAACTTTCACATTTATAATATTATACTAGCTTCTGCCCGCGGCTTCGCCCGCGTAATAAGAACGATTATCCCAAGGGAACACTTTACGGGGATAAAAAGTATCCTATATGTTAATCCAGGAAATGGTCTATCTGTGTGCCAATTTTCATGCAAATCTGTTCAACGGTTTACGCGTGATTGAGTAACAAACATCCAAACATGTTCACAAACTTTCACATTTATAATATTAGTAGGATTAGTAGGAAGTAGGATAGTAGGATAGGATATACCTACTCAATTTTAAGTTTTATCTATCTATTTACGAAACTATCCGAAACTTGTGAAACGGATACGGTTACGGATATATTTTTATTTCGGATATCCGATAGTTTCGGAGCTCCATAACATCCCTTGAATGAAACGTGATCTTTGAACAAAGCTACTGACTGGGTCACAGAACTACCGCAGACTAAGTTCTGACCCGAGTTAACATTGTGAGCGATTAATTAGTAATGTTTCAAACTGGATATAGCAATTTAGTTAAAAGTTTTGACTTGTCATGTTGCAGGTGACTACTGATATGTTTTAGTGAGGAAATTAATAATGAGAGTACACTATTTTAGTTGTTTGAAGTTTTTTAATTAATGAAAATGGGAATTGGTTTAATGTGCTGAGAATATTATCTACACTACTAGCTTTTACCCGCGACTTCGTCACCGAGTTAAGTATAGGTACACACGGCTACACATCAAGCTATATATTTCCAGTATAAGCTGACCTCTCATTGTATGGAAATTATATATAATGCGAGATCAGCTTAAACTGGAAATGTAAAGCTACACACGCTACGGCTACACATCATGTAGCCGTGTGTACCAAAAAAAATATACTGACATTCGGCAATATAGCAGCCTTCTATCAGTGAAAGTTTTTTTGTAAGTAGACAGGTATTACCAGAAATGACCTCGAAAAACATAAAAAAAACAAACATAAATAAACCTCGATAAACATTCATTCTTTAATATTATAAGTTACTTGCTTTTGCCCGCGACTTCGTCTGCGTAAATGTCGGTTACCGCAGATGTAGGCGAAGTAGCGGATCGAAAAGTAGCCCATGTTCTTTCCCAGAGTTCAAGCTATTTCCATACCAAATTTCATCAAGATCGGTGAAGCCGTTTCGTCATGAAAATGTAACAGACATTTTTTTTTTCGGATTAGCATCTCGCATGTCAACCTAGGAGGTTGTCGGCTGCTTAACCGGACTTTCCTGTGGTGCCTTAAAAATTATTATTTTTAGGGCCTCCAACCAGGGCAAAATAGCTTACAAACTAAGCGACTACACGCTAAGGGCACCCCCTGTGGGGTACGAGCCTTGGCTTAGGGCGTCGCTGGCAGAGGACAGCAAAGGGACAGGCTGGATCGGATTTCCATTATTTAGGGACGAATTTAAAACTACAGGCTCAGCGGCGCGGGCTGGCACGAGCAAGGGTCGGGGAGGGGACGTACGGGGTCGTCGGTCGGCGGGCCTCGGCGGCGAGGACGGAATGACGGCGGTCTGTGTGTGTGTTTCTTAACTGTACTGGTGGCTTTATTGCTCTCCTGGAGGAGAGTAATAGCATCGTCAGGGTCGGTCAGACGTAACAGACAAAGTTACTTTTGCAATTTATACTTAATATGCTACTTAATGTATAAGTACTATACTTAAGTATATAGTTCCTACGTTAATATAGTATTTTTCTAAAACAGAGCTTCCTCTCTTCTACCCTATTGCTGTGCCCGATCAGGGTCATAATGATCCTAACCAAACACCTACCACCTAAGCATATTTGTACTTATGGAAAAGCAATAAAGATATTGAGTATTGAATATTAGCATGGATAGTATAGATAAGTACAAATTGAATATACCGTTTATTGTTGGTCGTACGAATGTAAATTAACCTTTTAACCGCTTACGTCGGATTAATCAGACAAACATTTTTGTATCCATTACGCCAGCGTCGTATATTTCCGACCAAATACCACAGCTCGTTAAGTCTGTTTTCTTTTTTATTTAATTACGCTGTATTCTATTAAGAAGATATTTATATTAGGTAAATAGTTAATTAAATAATCATTTACAATTTAGTACACTTTAGTCTCTTAATTAGAAGTCTTAAAAATTACTAATAATATTCATCGTGCCGGGCGCTGGAGGCACGACAACTGATATCAAGTCGAGCGGTACCTACTGAAAATGAGAACCCTACAAATCATGACCTCCTTGAAGTTCTACAACCCCAAATATAAACTGGAAAATCTATGTTACGGAAAGATTTGGCAGACACACCAAAGAAGACCTTAATGGTCGTAGATATTCAAGTCTTCCTGATTGCCAATTTCGCCAGCACTCAAAACTGCTCTCTACCACGCAATTCAACAATTAATTAGAGTACACGTGTACTAACATTAAACAGCCATTCTCTTAAACACAGAGACACAACAACGGATGCATAGTTACTAAAATACAACCGGCTACAAACGAGAATACGCTTTGTCCTCATTTTAAACTCGTCTTCTGTCCGTGCAACGCACGTGTGCAGCCACCTTAACCGTCAAGATGGCTGAATTGGGTGTGCTGGATTTACAGCTTAATTTAGCTTGTAACCCGGGAGAGAGGTCAAGTGAGTACGTCTCTCATGTCTTAGTTTATGGGAAGATTTATGTGATACTGCAGTAGCTTTCACGATATAATACAATTTGTCTAGTTAGTTTGGTGGGTGAGTGCGTGAGCAGTTTTCGAGATGTAAAAGTAAGTAGGTAAGTATTATCCTATTTTTGCCTCTAGGGCCTTTTCTCATACATATAAGGTACGAGCACATATGTAGATAGACCCTAGATAACGCAAGTATCACGATCTGTATGAAAACCAAGCGTGCCATTTTTTTGACTACCTATTATGACGTCACAATGTTTGGTTTTTCTTATATTTGGTATTACCAGGTATTACTGAGGCTATTAGATTAAAAATAATTGTTTTTTTTTAATTAATTACACATAATATTAATCACAAAATAACTTACCGATGGAAGGAAACGTTTACTTTACTTTACGAACCTAGGCACGCGAAGTAGTTGCTCTTGCTTTATCTAGGTCTATCTATATCTGTGGGTACGAGCATTAATCATCACGATTGCCCAAGGTGGATGGGTGATTTCATATTATTATTATAAGTATCCATACTAGGGGACGGTAGGGCAAGAAGGTGACGGTAGGCAAAACGGGTACTTCTTCTATCTCTGCTCTAATGCAAGAGCGAGACAATATTGTTACACATAGCGCTAGCGCCTTCGCCCCACTGGCAAATTAGTACGCCACGGGGAGCGGCATGAGCCAGCCGAGTGCCCCGGAGCCTGTACAAGTTTTCGCGCCAAAAAATAAAAAATACAAATGGTGAGTACACTTTGTATCTTATGATTTATGTGTAATTTACTGTGCATTATTGCTAGTCACGATAAAGTTTAGTCATTATTGTATCTGATGTGAGTACATTTAGCTAACAAAATACTTAATTTGCGTGTAATTTTTACTGTCAGTTCAGAATGTAGGGTGGGGGGCAAAACGGGTGAGGGCAAGACGGGTAATACCCGTTTTGCCCGCTAGTTATTGTGTATGAATGTAAGGCTACAATTTAACATGTTTCTTGCAGATGGTGTTTAATTACAAAAGAAAAAAGCTTCTTGGTCGGAGCACACATTAAGAGCATGCACTATTCTATGAACTGACAAAATCTGAATTTTTGCAATAAAGGGTGAATTTGCTAAACGCGAAAATAAGCAAACCACACTTAAAAATAATGTTGCAGACAAGCAGTTGTATAAAAACGTAAGGAGCAGACATACGGAAATCGTATTGAGAACCCCAGAATCGACGTCTATTGCCCGGCTACACAAGCATTTAACAGACCAGCTGTGAACAATACGTAATGTTCCCCCTCTGAGGACTGGATTCAATGCTCACAATGTCGGGAGTGGGCTCATGACTCATGTTCTTCCTCTAATGGGCATGGATCTTATTTCTGTGATCTTTGTTTTGATTACTATGTAAGTTAGTTATTGTACTCTTTTTGCCCGCCTACGATACCCGTTTTACCAACCCCCTAAGGGCAAAAAGGGTTTTTTGCCATTTCATATAAAGTTGATATTGTTCAAAAATTTTGATTATTTGTTTCACTAATTATTTTGATTATGGTAGCCAAAGAGGTTGTGTTCATGAGCGTTTATTTTGTTAAATGAATATCTTTTAATTTATACTGATTTTAATTGATCATCCTTAAGGGGCCCGCTTTGCCCGACCGTCCCCTAATATTAAAGATACAAAAGTCAGTTTGTGTTTGTTTGTCACGCTTTTAGGGTTACCGCAAGCCCAGACTTGCTTGAACCCCAAAAGAGGATGTATGCTACTTATTAATCCGCGGCTTCGTCTGTATCCACAATACCCAACATTAGCGCGGACGAAGTCGCAGGCAAAATCTACTCCAGCAGTGCTAAATTATTCTGTTACAATCTCCCTTGATGAACACCTAGGTGAAGTGAGCTGTCGTACGATTGTATATAGTGCTTTGTGTAGCGACCGTACAGCGACAGCAATTGCAATGTAAGCATTCTCATAGAAAATGTACAGGCGACGCGGGGACGCCAGTCGCTCGGTGAGCCCCAATCGGAATAGTGCTATCGTGACGTGAATTAACTGTACGTAATAATTAAGTGTCATTGTGTAACTACAGTATAATCAAATAAAACCACAAGTAAACTTTCTGTCAGTATACTCATTTATTCATCCTGCTACCCAAGATACATGAGGAACCTACACTTTGTAAATCCCTAACATCGGGACAGATGACAGCTCACTTCACTTAGGTGTTCACCGAGGGAGATTGTAACAGAATAGACATAAAGGTTTCGTCACGATGTTTTTCTTCACCGATGTCATGGATGTCCAAGACAAACTTAGAAAATACAGCACTGTTTGCCAAAGTCGAACAAGCTGATTGGTTTACAGGCAAAAATATTTATCTTTACACTCACAATATTTAATTTTATTCCATTTTCTTATATCCAGCACGTATGTACTAAAGATAAAAAATATAAAATAAGTAAATAAAATGTTATGTAGTAGAAAGATGAATATTTTTGCCTGTAAACCAATTAGCTTGTTCGACTACTTAATCCTAAATTATTGCAAAACTATTGTGAAAAGCTTAGCAAGCGAAAAGGTACGCGAACACGTTACAAGTACATGCATCCACATCGTCGCCTTCTGAGTACTCAAGAACCAATTATAATAGTTACTTCGGACATAAGCATCCCCCAAGCAGCGCCATGTATGCCGCCGGTCCTATGTTTGTCACACCCAGGGGTTTGCTGTGGTCCAGTCCCACCAGTCATTGATTTACCTTGGAGGTCTCACCCCGGGTACCTACACTACCTATACCATGTTCACAATAAGATTAGACATAAACACAAACCTTTTTTACAGTCCCTTCAACCGATTTTGACTTCTATTCCGTAGGCTTAAAGATGACATTAGAAGCAAAAAAGTGGTTACAATAACAACTGTTTACTGCAGTTGCCATTTGTCATGCTACCAACGCAACATGAGTCAAAATCGGTTGAACGGACTGTAAAAAAGGTTTTTGTAAATGTCTAATCGTTTTGTGAACAGGGTATAAATACGAAAAGCTTTATTCCTAAAGTCAGAAATACGAATTACAAAATACCGATTTTCATAATTCCGAATGGTTCAAAATTACGAACGTTTATAATTACTATTCTCAAAATACCGAGTAGAGAGAGGACAGAACAAATACCGAGAGAGAGGAGTGGCTGCGGTCTTTTAAAAATCGGAATATCGAAGTTCGGAATGAAATATTTCGGAATATTTGGGTGTTCCCCTTAGCCGCAGCTAATTAAAATAGTGCAATAATCTTTTAACTAGCTAATTTTGCTACCACAGTTCACTTTGCTTACACTGTCATAAAGCTATTACAGAACTTAAAATTAACAAAGAAATAAAGTATTTATTCAAAACACTTATAGAAAACAAATAGATAAGTTGTAGCTTGGCAGCGGTGTTAGGTGTTTCTTTTACTTTTCCTTTAGAGAATATATTCTATATATTATGGTTTTTTTAAAGCGAAGACAATTCTTTCAAATCGTTTTACGAAAATAGACGTCAGAGTTAACTTTTAGGACGAATACAACCATTACAATACGACAAAATATTTTGTTTTATGCGTTTTTCCAACAGTATATACAGTCATAAAGACAGCTACAGAGCAAAAATTACAAAAATATTACTATTATGTATTAAAAAACAATGTTGAAAAAGTAGAACATCGGTTCACTTTGACAATTTTTGTTCACCAGTATTTGAATAAAAACATAACTGATATATTTATTTTATGAAAGTAAATGTTATGCTTAATATACAGAATATTTTTCAGACCGTAATACGAGCTCATTTATTTTAGACAATTATTTTAAAAAGCCCTGTAAAACATCGCGCGCTGTCGTTTGCCGATCAATTTCAATGATTCGTGGTGCTTATATCGTGCGTATTTCTTTTTCTGATGCACACAAACAGGCCGTTGTATTGTACTAGTGTGTGTCAATGCTGCTACGCCATTCTAGCAATCATTTAAATTTTGAGTTGCGCTAAATCGAATACGCGCCCTTAAGGCGGATTGACGGTAACAGATTAAAATTAAACACTTGGTACTAAAAAGAAACAAAAACTAAACTTAAAAAAAAACTAAATAAGTAGACACTTCATATTATTTATAAAATGTAACATGTGTATGTAACATGTTTATTCTGCGAGGGTTGTAACGGAAACCAGTGGCACGACCGTCCCGCAAACATCCGGCGGCCGGCCCTTTGTGCCGGCAACGGTAAACCGGTATGACGGTATGAACTGGTTTGAACCGGCTAGCCGTATACCATATCAAATATGAATTAATTTAAGGAAATATGAAATATACGGCAGGTAAAATTGTGGTTACTTTTGGACCAGTTGAGACAAAGTATAAAGAGGCAGATAATGTGGCACTGAATTTTGTATGGATTAAGTAACTGGTAAGTAAAATCTATGAGGACGAACAGAAGTCCAGGGCCTCAAGTCTGCTATTACAATAGTGTCAGAATGGTCTATCATTGATTTCATAATTGTTGATTTTGATAAATTTGGTAATCTATAATGGCGTCATTATGACTTTCCAATGGTCAACCACTGACACGCCATTAAAAGAAATGATATAGAATGGTAATCTCGTACAAAATTAGCACTGAATAACTGACTTAGGCGGTAATCTGATTTAAATTTCGACAGTTCCTTTGATCAAAACCTACCATTAGGACGTCTTTGTGCAGTCATTGCTTTTAATTCGACCGACCAATGATCGACCATCATGAATTTAGTAGATTACGAACTTTTAGCAAAATGACAATGGTATCGTGTTGGAATGACGAAATTATAAAAATAGCAGACTTGGCCCATAGTTATTCTTTTTCTAATAATATAAAAATCTCGTGTCATATGGTTTGTTATCGAACTTCTTTGAAACGCCTTCACAGATTTTTATGATTTTCAACCGACTTCAAAAAGAAGGAGGTTCTCAATACGTTTGTATATTGCTTTTTTTTGTATATCTGTTACGCGATTTCTCCGGCAAATGTAAAGTTATTTTGAAAAATCTTTTTTTGATGAAAAGTTTTTAACTTTTATGGCAAAAGTTTGCTAATTCAGCAGGTAGTGTAGTCTATAAATAATGTAGTCTATAGACGTTCAAAGTCGCAATTTCATTTCAGCGACAATCAACGTCAAGAAATTGTCAAAAACGTATGTAAAAAAGGGATTTTTGATAAATTGCGACTGATATTACGTCGTGCAAATTCTTAAAAATACGAGAATTACACTTCAGGTAAAAGCTTATTAAAATTAACGCATTTTAATAAGCTTTTACCTGAAGTGTACATTCATAATACTATACATATTCATAATGAAATGAAAATTCATGAAATGATGAGGTATCTTTAGTGGATGTTTGAAATGATGTTGTCTCTGTATTGGATGCTTGAGTGAATATTGTCTCTCTAATGGATGCTTGAAATGATGTTGGCTCTCTATTTGATGCTTGAGATGATGTTGTCTCTCTAATGGATGCTTGTAATGATGTTATCTCTCTATTAGATGCTTGAGATGATGTTGCCTTTCTAATGTATGCTTGAATTGATGTGGTCTCTCTCATAGAAAACTTTAATCTCTCTTAACTGTTACATCAGAACTTTTTGGCCAGTTTGATATAACAAAGGTTACATCAATAAAATATTCCAATACAGACACACAAATTACGCAACCACAAATGAAATAAACAATGGTGACTCAATTCGTTAAAGATATTATTACATAATTACATGATTATGGTCCATAAAATATGAATCGTAACAATTTAAACTTGGTAGGATAATTAAAACTGAATGAACATTTTGACTTACATGACCTTTGAATTGCGATGGCTGGCACAGTGGCTGAGCAAATGGCTATCGCGTTACGTATCGCGGGATTTCTGCACGGATCAAATATTTAAATGACCTACAGGTAAGTAGGTCATATAAATATATGGAAGAAAGGAACAAATTACTAGTACACTTTCTTCCTATGAAGAATAAATAATAATCAATCGAATAACGGCTCCACGTCTTTTTTTGTTTCAGATATCAATAAAGTGAGATCATCCTGCTGCCTCCCAAAAGTAAGTTCCAAAACTATTTTCTTTAATAGAATAAAACTTGTCGGATTCTTGTGGTCAGCCGCCGCTATCGAGAAGAATCGTAACGAAATAGTTTTTCCAATAAATAATACTTCAACATGACACATTTGTACGATAAACTAATCTGTATTCTCCTGTTTGGGTTCGATTTCGAACACAATATATTAGGTACCGAACTTGATGTTTTCGATTGTCTTCTAACTTTATTGCAACTACGATGACTCCTTAAACGAAAAAAAAAAATGGAAAACTTAGTTTCTGTTCATCAAAAATCTGAAAGGTTTTGTTCCTACTTATAAATAATAGATAACAATTTTATTAGCTTAACTCTTATTTTTGGGTGGTATAAAAAAAGCGTTCCAAACTAGCGTACGCTTTCACACAAATTCAAGTCACAATGTTATGATGTATATTGGACATTCTGCAAACTGGACATTTTGTCAACTGGACATTCTGCGAATTAGACATTCTGCGAATTGGACACTTTGCGACCGCTGCATATTTTGTGAAGTGGATGGACATTTCTGCATGTTAATAGAAGTATACATAAACACATTGAAATATCAAAAATACACAAAAAATATGATTTATTTCACACATGAAAAGTTCTGGAAAACCAATTTGCATCGAAATAGTTACGAATGTCGTTAACGATGTGCATACACGTACCAGGGTGACATAGAGTTATAAATAAAATTTTAGACGCTCCTTTTTTAATCCCTTCAAATTTTTCTGTATGTAATTTATATCCCCTAATGTAGATAAGTAACAAAAGATTCACCCACCTACCCCCTTCACCTTGGTTAGTCCACCATACAATCATGGTTGCGCGCAGTGCGTGAGAAATTTGTCTTGCGAACGCTCTCAGGATGTAGAATGAGCTAACGGTGAGGTTTTCGCAGAGGATTACTTTACAGTATGGGGTTCCAGAATTGTTGGAAACTTGCATATGACACCACAGGTGTTGTTAGCGTCCAAAGGCTACACGAGTAGTGGCCACTGACTACGCGAGTCGTAAAAATGTAACCTAGTACCTTTAAACGAGCAATTCTTGTATATAATTACTAGCTGCTGCCCGCAGCTTCGTTCCCCGTGTTTCCTTACGAGAGCCAATAGACCTCCTTAATCCAGAGCTGTCGCCAAATCCGTTCTTAGCGGAAACTACGTTCCAAATCTCGTCTATATACGTCAAACGGTTTTCGATATTTCGTGATGAGTGAGTGAGTGACCTTTCACTTTTACATATTTATTATATATAGATTATATAGATATATATATATATATATATATATAATGTGAAACTCGGAAACGACTCCAACGATTTTCATGAAATTTTGTATGCAGGGCGTTTCGGGGGCGATAAATCGATCTAGCTAGATTTCATTAAAAAAATACCGAGGTACTTACATATTTAATCAGGTTACCTATCATAAGGTCGAAAAATATTTGACCGAATTTCATTTCACCTAAAACTTTTCAACTATTATCGTTTCGTTTTTTTTACTTCATCGAAGTCACGTCTGCCACTGTATCAGTTGACCTATTATCAATTCGATTTTTTTCGTTATTCCAACGTTTCATTTGGTCGATGAACTTTTTACCGAAGTTAGACTTAGCCGAATAACATTTGTTCGAAGTATTATGATTCCAAACATTAATTATGCCTCTGTTTTAATTACCATATTTTCATTTCATCAAACGCCTAGAAAGTTTATGCACACTATTTCATATCTGCTTCATTCTGCTATCTGCTTGCTTGCATGCAGCATGCAAGCGAGCATGCAGCATGCAAGCAAGCATGCAGCGTGCAAACAAGCATGAAACATGCAAACAGGCATGCAACATGCACAAGCATTGTTTCTGTCACGGCTCCGGCGCTGCGGGGTCTGAGCGGCCCCACGCGAGCTTATCGTCGCAGATGGTTTTAATGCTCACCACCGCAGCTTCAAACCAACAAGCCGCGGCGGCGAGCCTTCAAACCGCCTGCTCCTCAGCTCGCGGGCCGCCCCACCCCTACGCGCCTACGCGGGCTTAAATTACACTCTAGGGGTAAGGCAGACAAGACTGCGTGAAGTCGGTTTTGCAGCGATTCGTTTCTGTCACTAAAATTTTGTAGCCTATTGATTTTTTTATGACACTATTTTATTTTATATTGTTAATGCTACCAGGTAATCTTATATATAAAAATCTTCTGTGCGTGTGTATGAAAGTGAACTCCTCCTAAACGGCTGGACCGATTTTGATAAAATGTTTTGTGTGTGTTCCAGTGGATTTGTGAATGGTTTAGATTCACAATTGGACCCGATTGGTGGCGTTGTAGTTCTAGGACTTGTTTTTATTTTCAGGCAGGACAACGTCTGCCGGGCCCGCTAGTATTCTGTAAAATGTTGTTTCGGTGTGGTGAAAATATGGCAAATAAATCATTTGGCAAATGAAAAAAGTTCAAAAGAGGCTTCGGCCAATAGCAAAAAGTTAATTTGTATATCGACGAAAAATAGTTCGGTAAAATAATACTTATGACACATGATACTTCGATGATATAAAAATATGTCAAATAATGCATATAGCAAAAAAGACATCGGTCAATAGTTTTCGGTAAAATGAAATTCGGAAAAAAACACTTCGGAAAAGTGATCGGTTCCCATTTAATCATTATCATCATCGTTATCCTTTTTTTTTCGGTGGAAATCATCATAGACTTCTTCCATCGTGGGGGTGATAGAGGGGCATGCTGGACTCTTACCGGCTAAAACTACCGCGGTGTTCCACCTCTGCCTGCTGAAAGACGTTGGCCGTCTTCGACACCGCCACAAGTATTGCATTAATGACTAGTATTTTTCCTTTCGCATCTATTATGCGTATTTATCATTCTTACAAATCAATTGAATAGAATATTCTGAAACTAATCTTACCAAGGGTATCGTGTTACCCAGCAACTGGGTTGTGGAGGTCAGATAGGCAGTCACTCCAAGTAAAACACAGCTGTATCCGGTTAGACTGGAAAACGACCCTAGGCAGTTAATGATGAATTAAATACAATGTTTAAATCATAATCGCATATATTAATTCAATAGATTCCCGCATAACGTCCCCTAACATTTTACTATAACGTATTTCGATTCATAACAACAACACAAAACCAGACAAGCAAATATCAGACTTGATACTCTCCAAACACAAGTAATATTCCATTAACGGAGGAGAAAACTCCGTGATCCCATCTATTCCCTAAAGCAAAACAGAAACGGGTTCAATCATGGTCCAATTCGGCCATAATTCGGGTTCAAAGCATGTACCACAACGAAATAAAGCAGGGCACTGCGAGGCCAAACTTAATTGATACGGTCCACCTTGCTCTTGGAGTACGAATTTATATAGAGCGGGCATAGCGGAAAATTGACTACAAGTAAAAATATTTTGGAATTGTTTAGTAAAATGCGGAGTAGCTCGTGGCTAAGCTAATAGCCGTAGTTACAGATGGATCAGTCAAAGGTTAAGCTATGCTTGCCGCGGTAGGTCAGTGGATGGGTGACCATCCATTTCAAACCGAGTTCCCTCCGTGCCTCGGAAAGCACGTAAAGTCATTGGTCCCGGCTGTCATTCGTAGATCTTTGGCAGTTGTTATAATTCAGAAGCCAGAAAGTCTGACCACCAGTCTTGCCAAGGGGTATCGTGTTACCCAGTAACTGGGTTGTGGAGGTCCGATAGGTAATCGCTCTATGTAAAATTAAATTCGTATTTCTGCTGTAGTGTGGTACTCGCACAATGCGTCGATGTCGATTGTGAAATCTGCATGATTATTTTGTGCTGCAATCGATATCATTAATTACAAAACCCTTCATGCTCTTCACTATGTTTCATCGTGGGTGCGTTTCGAGGAATAAAATTATAAAAAAAAAATCCTAAGCGCTCCTGACGGGTGCGTTTCGAGGAATACTTTAGGTGCGCTTCGTTGGGTGCGTTTCAAAATGGGTGCGCTTCGAAGAATACCCCAACGTTAACTCCTTAAATAAATGTTACATATGCACAATTCGTAGGACGAGAGCTGTAGGAATGCAAAAGATGATAAAGGTGCAAACGACAACATTGTATAATGCATACTCTAAAGACCTATCTCTCCAGTAACAGTCCAAACCTCTTGTCACGTTTAACTTCGTATTCCGGAGTCTTGTCACGTTGTTTATGAGCCTATGTTAACAAATCTTACTTGCTTTTGCGGCTACACAAATTTTCATTAGTTTAGTAATACAAAATACTGCTGAAACTGCAGGAGGTAGATATGTCGATAGGATCGTATTTTTTTTTCGCTCATTGCGATGAAGTGTTAAGGAGGATATGCCAAGGTAGCCCGCGAAATTTATTTTTTCTAACGTTTTTTGCAATTTCTAGCTAAGTATTTTTGTATAGTAATACAAAAATTACTCGCAGGAGTAACAAATATGTGTTTAAGTTAACATAATCCGTAAATGTAATTAAAATGAAAATTAAAATTAAAATAATATGACGTTTACGGATTATGTTTGCTTGGAAAGTTATATAGATGATTTTGATTAAGTATTTAATTATAATTCTGTAAACGCATATTTGTTACTCCCGCAAATATATATATTTAGTACTTTACAACTAGATACTGGGCTGAAAGTTTAAAAAAATATTTTATATAAATATTTTAATATAAGTTAGAATATTTTGAATTTCACTTTCTACCCTGTCACTGTCATCCAACGTTGTTGATATTAATACCCTAAGGAAGAGGAAGAGACAAAGACGCAAGAAATGATAGTATATTTCTCTTGCATTAATTTTTGGGTTAAGTACCGAAGTCATTATGTGGAAAAATATCTATAGATATCAATTATTTCTGTTCTTAAAAAAGTGTTAAATAAAAACATTTTTGAAAAAAGAGAACCGCCTTCAAGAAAAACTAAGGAGGATGACTTTTAAAAAAAATAAAATTATTTAACAGTTTTTAGTGCCACCTTATCACCCAAAACCATTAAGGAACGGCTACACTGTTAAAACAGATATTGAAAGTCCTCATAAGATGGAAAGATGGAAGAAACGAAAACGTCTTCTCGGTTTTTGTTGTTTTTTTCAAAAAGCGCTGAATAAATTTCTGTTTGTTGTATACTAAACCTTCTCCAGAATGTACGAAACACTTTTCTGAAAACTGCATCAAAATCGGTTCAGCCAAACCGGAGATAATCGCGGACAAACATACATACATACTTACATATATACCTACATACATACATACATACGTACAAACATACGGGTCGAACTGAGAACCTCCTTTTTTTTTGAAGTCGGTTAAAAACTATACTCAAACCATCTAATACCTAATTGAATAAAAACAATTATTGGATCATCATCACCATCTGCCTAGACTTTTCTATGGAGTGTTTTACATGGAGCGACTGCCTATCTGACCTTCACAACCCAGTTACTGGGTAACACGATACCCCTTGGTAAGACTAGCCTCTGACTACCCATAACGAAAACGTCCAAGATCTACGTATAATAGATGATCAAACGAACTTACCTATGTGAAGTTCGATCATTAATATACGAAGTGCTTCGTTCGAAGATATATTTATAACAATGCAGCATCTTCGTGTTACTCGGCAACTAAACGCAATTTTCAGAGCTAAAACTAAACGTAAGTATTAGTGTGCGTTATCTGTGTCCTAAATGGGAAATGTCATTAATTTTAGATTCTTGTAAGGTCATCTCAATTTTACCTGGGGTGGGGTGGGTAGGGAACATATATCTTCGAACGAAGCACTTCGTATAATAATGATCGAACTTCACATAGGTAAGTTCGTTTGATCATCTATTATACTGCGTGCTTCGTTCGAAGATATATTTATAACAATGCAGATGTTTAGAGAAATAGTAGGTAAACTTGAGATGACCCTGACCCAAATGTCCTTCAAAACAGATGTTTAAAAAATAATAATAAACATAGTTTTATAATAAAACATTTTCTTTTTTTCTTTTTTTCTAATTAAACTTTATTACAGGCAGGCATCATATTAGTAATAATCAATTACCAGTTCAGCCTTATTCAGTAAAATAACCATTTTATCATACCATGCTTTGTCTTGATCACCCATTATTCTTGATGGCCCAGTGGTTAAGGCAGTTCTCGGGCACAAGCAAGTACCAATGTGAGTTTCTCAATTCCACATGTACTTTCTAAGTTTATCTTGGACATCACTGACATTGATGAAGGAAAGACATCCGTGAGTAAACCTGGACTTACAGTAGGTAAATATAAGTTTAAAATCACCAATCTACCTTGAGCAAGCGTGGTAATCACAGCTCGTACCTTCTCTGTATGAGAAGAGGCCTTTGCCCTGCAGTGGGACAACTATAGGCGGGCATTATTTATTAATATTAACAGTTAGTAATTTATCATATTAATAATAAGTATTCAATTAATCAGCCTCATTTGGTACATAACCTCAGGTTTTGACCAACTTACAAAGTCATTTATGAGGTCACGTTTAAAATCACAATACCAGTGACAATAGTGTAAACTAAAACATTTATAAATTTACTATTATTCAGCATTAAGCACAGCATAGGCAACCTTTCCTGAATTAAGAATTGGTTAGCTCTACAATACAAAATTGCAAATGTTCATTATTTGTCCAATCAGCCATCTGTCTGATGATCAATACCGCAGCCTGAAAGAATATTTTTAATCCAACTACCAGTAGTAGAAGCCGGTATATGGGGTTTTCAAGTGACAAAAAACAACATTATGACCTTATATATCTCTAATAAATCTTATGTTATCACATAATATCCAAGCTGGACAAATCTCAGACTTTGTTTTTTTTTTTTTTTTTTTTTAAACCTTTGTAAATGATTAGGCCGAATTAGTCCCGCAGCCGATACTTTAATAATATTAGTAATGACAATATTAACAAAACTTCCACTCGATGTTATAATAGATATTTAACACGTTGACTGTGTGTCAAGTAGGCACAATAATTAAACAATCACAATGACCCACCCCTGGGTCATTGCACAGGGAAAGGGTTAAATAAATTATGACTATTACAAGGTTTGTGCTCATTGTGCTGTGCTTAGTGCAAACAAAATCATTAGTTTCTTTGAAATTTTAGTCCAAACTTAATGTCATTTTGGGAGTTCACTTAGGACATTATTTGGATAACATGTTTTTCGAAATTTTAGTAATGGTGGTTTCAACTTATAGAATCCTTTATATGTAGAGCCTCTTTATACGATCATCCCCCCCCCCCCCAATTTTAGAGCTTATTATTGGAGATAGAGCTGACTTAAAGAGATTCAGGGTTCAATAGGCAGCTCCAGAGTCAAATAATTTAGTTAGGAAATACATAACAAATGGTATAGATGTAGTGAATGTGTTTATAATATGTTCCTGACAGAAGGTTCACCAAATTTTATGTCACATTATGTTGCTTTACTGTATTACCTAATGTGATAGGGGGTGCCAAGTGCCAACATGGCATCCATTGATGTGAGGGGAAATAGCCCTTTTTTGGCCAAGCTTGCCTGATAATAATCCTGCAATCAAAGTTAATTGAAGGTAAGAGGGTGATGGTCCCTCAAAGGAAAATGTTAAAGATATTTTGAGGTTTAAAATATATCAGCTTCAGGCAAGCATAGTATGCATTATAGGATACCAAGTTTGTAAAGGCCAGTGGGACATGACTATGATACCTGTTGCCTTCTCATTTGAAATATTTTTATTTTTTATTAACTGAATGGAGGAAAAGCATGAAAGAAATTTTCTGTCCAGGACAAATTAGAAGCATCAAAACTGATTGCCTTTGGATTTTCTTATTTGGTTTCCAGGAGGTATAGGAAATATGTTTAGAATTAGTGTGGGATGAAAATAAATCTATTTCAGGTGCAACCTGTTCAGATACAATTTGTAGAAATGCAATGTTTAATTCCCATTCTATGTCTGAAATGATTTTAAGGGACATTTTTATCAACCTATTTATTTTTACTAGACTTAATGTAGGAGGCAAAGAGTTAACTAAGTCTCTCTTTGCACCACTGCCGTTTGAATCTGGCAAAGTTATTTAATTGTGGGTACTGAATACCACCCATTCTGTTTATATAAGATATTGCTGTATTATTATCTGCAGAAAACAGGATGCTAAGGTATTGCTTATAGTTTACAAAATACCTTTAATGCCATAAATATTGCAAGCCATAAATAGTTTATATGGCGTTTTTTTTCTCATATTTGCTCCAGAAGCCATAGGCTCTTTTCTTTCATTCTGTAAACATCACCCCATCCAGTCATGGAGGCGTCAGTCAACTGTTCAATATCATGTTTATGGTAAGCAGTACTTAGACATACCTACTGTACTAATAATAATTATTAGCCCACCGTAGCAGATATAATTTTATATCTGAACATGTTATAATTATTGATATTACATATACTTATGATGCTCTAAAAGCTTGGTGTAAAGCCAGCCATAATATGTGGTAGCTGGGCAGGTTGAAATTTATAGTACAATTAATTTTGCCAGATGTCTTGTAATGATGTTTTAATATTTGATACTTTATCTTTGAAGATATGGTCATTTCTTTTTTCAATCGCAAAGCAGGGCTGTGATATTTTATTATATTTTATCATAATTTATAATGAATCTCCAGAACTTAAAGAGAACTATTGTTTCTTGAACATTCTGCAAACATGATTCCTACTGGATCCTATACATAATAGGTCCTCTAGGATTGAACAGACCTGTTACCTTTTCCTCTTGGATATGTTACTACAAACTTATAATATTTGTGAAAATATTAGGTGCAGAGCACAGGCCACAAGGCAGGGCATTAAAATCGTACAATTCACCATATTGAAAATGTAGGTATTTTCTATACTGTGGATTTATATCTATTAATAAGTATGATTCTTAAACTTTTTTTTTTTTTTTTTTTGTTTTCTTTTCTATAAACACCTGGAAAAGTACAGCCATTGCTGTCCTTTAGTTCTCCATTTTTAAAATGAAAGTTTTCTACATACTTAATCAATGACTTTAAGTTTAATAAGAGTCTTTACATGGCTTGCGAGGGAATATAGCTCCCAATTTTAATAAATTGCTAATAGCAGTATGCATGTCAGTATTATCCTCAGCTGATATTACTGAAGGAGGGTGTGGCACCTAATTCTGGTGCGGTTTCGATGCAAAGGTATCTTGTGATTAATGAATGAAGTATGGATTTATCTTAGTACATTTTGTTCCATCAAGATTAAGAATGTGTCAGCCTTCCAGCATGACTTACCTCTATGTGCAAGCAGGATCCTCTGAGGCTTTGGATTTGTTGGCAGTGGACTGATAATAGTGGCTATAATATTTCCATGCCTGATTAGAGCATTGGGTCGTCTTGTGTCCGTACCTTGCTGTTGTCCTCGGGTTGTAGCGAGGAGAACCTTGTGAGTTTCCTTTAGGTTTTTGATGGACAGGCCACTTTGTTGTCAAGTTTTCAATAATTTGATCTTCTCACTAAGATTAACTTCATATATATACTTCACTATAGCACTTCACTATATTTGCTTCACTTAAAACTTTTTAAGTATCCATAACCAGGAAGATTAAGTTTCTCCTTGGTTTTGTTATAGACAGTCCAATGCCTAGCTGGTTGTTTTCCAACTATCTTTTTGTCTTTGTTGACAATAATATAGCTAACCAAAGCAAAAATCCCAGGATTAAGCTTCGGTGCATTCATTAAAGGGTCATTTTCTGGAACAATTGTTCCATATTTTTTTTGTTTTGTGTCTTTAAGAAGACCATTATCGCTCCAAATATGAGCCAAGTCACTGTTTTTAGTGGAATCGTAATTATGCAGGCTTATCTGGCATGAGATCGCCTAGTGCTAAAAGTACCACCGAACTTAAAAATGTGAAATAATAATAATAATAATAATAATAATATGTGTGAAAATGTCCCCACATATTATTATTATTATTATTATTATTCACATTCATTTATTTTATATACATATTAAATTACATTTTTAAATATTCATATAAAAACAAAAACATTTAAAAATATAAAAAAATAGTACCTCACCGGTATCGGGAACAGGGTCCAAGCCACCGGCGGTCAGGGCTCCAGAGAGAGGAACCTCCTGACAATGCGGGCCGTGTCCAGAAGTACTGCCTTCTGAATCAAGCCCTTGATCCAGCCGTCTAACGAGAGCCTCCTTAGATGTTGGTCGAGGCTCTTGGCAATTAAGCCATTGGCTGTAACAATTATCGGCACAATGATCGCTGAGTCCACATTCCACATGTCGACAACCTCATGGGCCAAGTCAAGATACTTTATCTGCTTGTCTTTCTCGGCCTTCATGAGGTTCTCGTCATGAGGAACAGCTATGTCAATAATCATTGCGCGCCTCTCCAATCGATCCACCACCACTATATCAGGCTTATTGGCTACAATAGTCCTGTCAGTGATGATGGATCGATCCCAGTACAATGTGACATTGCCATTTTCAAGAACTGGATCGGGCACATACCTGTAGTATGGGACTTCTGATTCCACGAGGTTGTAATTCAGAGCAAGTTGCTGATGGATAATCCTGGCCACAAGGTTGTGCCTGTGCAAGTACTCTTCGTTAGCAAGACGAGAACATCCAGAGATAATATGACGGATTGATTCACCCGGCCGGTGACATGCCCGACAAATGTCAACCGTGCCATCCTTCACAATAAATCTCCGGTAATTATTCGTCAAAATAACTTCGTCCATAATTGCACACACAAAACCTTCGGTTTCTCCAAATAGATCACCGAATCGTAGCCAGGATACGGACGCTAAGAAATCCACATCGGGCCGGTGTAGGGCCCGGAAAAAGCGTCCGTGAAGCTCCTTACTCTTCCACACCTCCTCGCGATCATTAGTCTCAAGCACTACAGGCTTGCACCAGTTCTCTTTAGCCAAGGAGAGCGGGGTGAGGCCTTTGTCCACTGCAACTACATCTCGGTGCATCCCCACGTCGGCTCCAAGGAAATATTCCCTGAGACTGTATATCTCACGGTTGTGCAGAGTCTTAGCATTTAAGAAGCCACGACCTCCGCACTTCCGTGGGATATACAGTCTCATTACCGATGACCGTGGGTGATGCATCCGATACGCTGTCAACAATGTACGGACTCTTCTATCCAGGGCATCGAGTTCCGTTTGAGTCCATTTGAGTATGCCGAAAGAGTACATCAAGACTGGCATGACCCACCCGTTGAAGGCGCGCACCCTATTTCCGCCTGACAAAAGACTATTTAATACTTTCTTCAGGCGGCCAAAGAAGCGCTCCTTCAACGATTGCTTCATGTCAGCAGCATTGATGCCCAACGCTTCCGCCATACCCAAATATTTGTAGGTCTCAATTGAAGAGAGGGATCTAAGGTTTATGGAATCCGAAAGCTGAACTCCCTCAGATTCCACAATCTCCCCTCGCTTGACATGCATGACCGCACATTTGTCCACGCCAAATTCCATCCTGATGGCGCTACTGAAAGTTTCTGTTACTTTCAGTAGCTCCATCAGCTGTGAACTGTTGGTGGCAAAGAGTTTTAGGTCATCCATGTAAAGGAGGTGAGATATTACCTGACCTCCTCTCTTCAATCTATAGCCTAGACTTGAATTCTCCAGCAGTGTGCTTAGAGGATTCAAGGCTAAGCAGAACCAAAGTGGACTCAAACTGTCGCCCTGAAATATACCCCGCTCAATCCTTATCGGTTCACTATTCCGCTGGATATGTCGACATCCTGGATAGCGAAGGACCGTCCTCCACTGCCCCATACATGACATCAGGAAGGTGCGCAGAGTGGTATCTATCTTATACAACTCTAGCACCCTCATGAGCCATGTATGCGGCACAGAGTCATAGGCCTTCTTGTAATCTATCCAACATGTCGACAGATTCTTTCGGGATCGGCGAACCTGTTGACTAATGGCCATGTCAATCAGGAGCAGCTCCTTAGTACCGCGGGACCCATTCCTACATCCATTTTGAGAGGGAGACATGATAGCGTTACTGTCTATGTGTTGGTTAATTTTCGCTCTCAAAATAGATGTAAAAACTTTATAGACCGTCGGCAAACATGTGATCGGTCTATAATTTGCAGGCTCCGCAGTACTACCTGATTTATGGAGCAGGTGGGTTATTCCTGTCGTCAAGAACTGGGGTAACGATCCTGATTCCAAGGCTGACTGGAACCGAGACGCTAAACAAACGTGCGACCTTCTAAACCATTTTATCCAGAAGTTGTGCAGCCCGTCCGGCCCTGGAGACTTCCAATTAGGCAATGGACGGACTGCACGAGCTACATCATGGGGGCTGATAATGATTGCCCCCATTTCTGGTATCGGGTCGCACGCTCGTTCGACTTCCAGAGTCCAATCACCCTCAGTGTGACTGACAGGCACCGACCAGATGTTGCGCCAGAACAAACACATGGCGTCATCATCCGGCAGGTACGTATCAGTCACACTTTGAATCGGTCGCTCCCAAGTCCTATAAACCCACCTTTCATCGCTCTGGAATGTGCGATTCTGAGTGTAGCGTTCCACCCGCCGCTTATACCTTCGAATACGGTTTGCCCATGCATACACCTTCTGCTTCAGGAAGTCGATGCGCTCTGTGACCCAGGGCATATAGTCTCGAGGACTGATATCAGTCCCCGAGAATGCCCGCCTCACAAAGCGCATCACTCTAGGGCGAGTATTGCCCTCCCTAAAGCAGATAAGTTTGCCGATGAGCACTCTGGCCTCACTAATACGCTGCTCAATTCTGCACTGCCACGCCGGTACGGCAGGTTTTGGTCGTGTAGCTCTATCATCATTAGGAAATTTGACGTGAGCCACACGACATGCCGCAACAGCTGCGCAATACAGAATCGAATGCGCATCAGTGAGGTCTTCACAACCATCAAAATAATTTGATAACTGCGAATCCAGAGCACACACCAGCACCCTATTTTTTTTATGCATGGGCAAACGAGGTAAACGTGGTCTAAGCTCAGGCGAAATGAATCGATATTCACGAATCGCACCCTCCAAAGCGCTCCTCAATTCATCATTGCACTGAGTACTTACTTGTGTAACCATGTCATCACTCCCATCAGTAACATGGCTTCGTGTTGCGGTCGGCTGTGGTTGTGCCACTTCCACAATCTGCGGCAGGGGAGCAGTAACATGGTTTCTCTGCATTTCAATTCGGAGGCGATCAAGTACAATGTCATCCAACATACGATTGCGCTGGATGACCCGCACCTGATCCGATAATCGTTGTGCCGAAACGTTGACAGCTGGCTCAAGCACCTGAAACAGAGAGAGCATCCGAACACGGTACGCGGTCAGATTACTTCCCCCCTCTGTAGCCCCATAGTATGCGCGCATGACATTTTCATTGATGGCTTGTGTCCATCTCATGCGCTGCACACTTCCGCCGGAAGCGGGGACCCTATCAGAGACCGGTGGGTCTCGGGGCTCCAAACTATCCGGCGGCCGGCGTCTTCCCCGCCGGCGCACAGGTGGTGGCGTCGTCGGCGGAGAGAAATACTCGTCGCTCGAGCTCGACGCAACTGCCGAGGCCGGTGTCACATTACTCACGATGGGGCTGGGTTCCGGCGGCGGCGAGGCGGAGCTGAGCGACGAGTCCGGTGGTGGTGGGCGTGCTCTTCGCGTTGCTGACCTTGTTATCATCCTTTATGTTACGTTTCATCATCCATATACTGTAAACGTGTTTTCATTGTGAACACTGACATCATGACAGATGTCAGTGAATTTAAAAATGATTTTCAATTACTATTGCTTGCATATAAATGGTCCATTTCGTTTTTAATATATTTGGGGTGACTTAATAGCTGTTTATTATGGTATAATTCGTTTGTTGATCCTTTATGTTGATTTTATAATTTATGTAACGGAGTGAAGAAAAATTGCAAAATGACATTACAGTGTTGTCAGCTTATTATTATTATTATTATTATTATTACTTATAGTTGGTGTTATTATAATTTTTCCAGGTTCTTTTGGAATCGTATCTGTCATAGGTCCTGGTGACATATATCTCGTGGTAGGTACCATTGCAATGAAATCGACTTTCTTTCGAATTGTTATCAGTAGGTACTGTAATCTGAAAAGCTATACTTACCACTGGAAGATGTGTACAAGTGATTGGTAAAAACTGCTTATTGGGGCCTCGCAGGCTTCACATAAGAGTAAAGATATCGTCCGTACATCTCGTATACGACCCGAATCTAGTGATCTCGTCCGTACATCACGTGTACGACCCGAGTCTAAGGATCTCGCCCGTACATCACGTGTACGACCCGAGTCCAGTGAGCACGTCGATGTATCTCGTACACCACCCGTCTCAACCGGTACAAAGGTTATTAAAACCTTGCGGCTTTAACTGCTATGAAAGTCAGTAGCCGTACCGGTAAAATACCAATCACATCACAAGACATTTTGTTACCTGGAACCTGGAATACTAGAAAGTGGTCGGTATCACTTTTTCTCTATGTAGGTAGGTAGTAATGTAAATATTTTTCTTCATAACGCCTTTTAGGCACACTTGTGATTGAAATATCCACAATTTAACTTTCAAACAATAAAATTTACTCAAATAACTACAGAACACAGTGTTAGCTGTGTTAGTTGCCGCGCAAACGAAAACAATGACATTTCCCATTTAGGACACAGATAACGCACACTAATACTTACGTTTAGTTTTAGCTCTGAAAATTGCGTTTAGTTGCCGAGTAACACGAAGATGCTGCATTGTTATAAATATATCTTCGAACGAAGCACGCAGTATAACAGTCTTTACCAATGTATTTACGTACTGTCCAAGGCACGAAAAAGAATTACAAAAACATCTTTTAAAAAACAGCCTCACGAGTTTCTCGCTCAATTACACTGAGTCAAGCCGAGTCAAGACGGCGGCCAGTCCATTCTTGTAACCATGACTACTAGATGTGGACCATTAGGCGTGTTATTCCAGATTTATTAACATCCAAATGTACGCTATTAACCATTGTTAGTATTGATTATTGAACTCTGCGCATAAATGTTTGTAAAGGGCCTTATAAGAGGGACAAAATAATAAGGATTGTGTTGGATAAATAAATAAAGTTGTTATAAGTTTGAATTGTTGTTTGGAGTGCCTGAAAATGTATTGGCCCATTTTTAATGAATGGTAGGTTGAAGGACTAAGTAAAAGTCGCACGAATCGAGTTGTCAAGGTTGAGCTATGCTTGCTACGGTGAGTCCGTTGATGGGTAACAATCAATTTCATAGGAAGACCCCTCCGTGCTTCGGAAAGCACGTAAAGCCGTTGGTTCCGGCTGTCATTCGTCGATCTTTGGCAAACGTTTTGGGTAGTCAGAAGCAAGAAATTCTGACAACTTGTCTTACCAAAGAGTATCGTGTTGCCCAGTAACTGGGTTGTGGAGGTCAGATAGGCAACATTCTGATATTAAGCTGCATCTGGTTAAACTGGAAGTCGAACGCATTATAGCTGGGAATAAGCTAGGCAGATGATGGCAGGTCGGATAGGTAAAATAGAAACCAAATTAGCATAATCAAAAAAAAGGTATAGGTGCGACTACTTTATTATTAAAATCTTGTAATTGTCAATGGAGCTTTTGATAGACTCTAAAGTCTATTTATTCTAATAAATTATAATAATGATTTATAAGTTTTATTTATTGTACAGTCAAGAGCTTGTGGAGCTTTTCACATTGGACTTTGTACCGTTCTTATTACAATTACCGTAAGGGTCAGACTCTCACTCCTAGTGTAAACCTGTATTTAAAATTCATACTTTTCTCATCCTCCATATATAATTTGCCCCAACCTAGGGTCATCGGCTGGGTGACTAGCTCTGACCCAAGGGTGTTGCCCTTGGGTCAGAGCTAGTATTATCATTAAAGTACACAATGCAAGCATTAAAATTATAGATCTAAAGAATACAAGCTTTTGTTTTAAAATAAAACAAGAAACAAATGAAGGTGCCTCTATTCATTTCAATAGTAATTAGAAAAGCTGCAAAACTTAATTTCATAGAGCGAACGACGAATATTAACAATATTGAACAATACCTTTTGAAATAATGTTTCAACTATTACTCCCGAACGTGACCAATTTCAAAATCCAGGTATTTCACGTATATACTATAAAATAGAATATAGCTGCAATAAAATACTAAAGCTGACAGTTCTCTAGACCATTGTCAGTGCTTTATTTATTGCGTACCAACGCCGTGCAGTACAATAATATATACTAATACTAACATACCTGGTAGAAAATAAAATATTTCAAAACCGTGATCATTAATCGTTTAAGTAAGTATGTAGATTTACCTAATTAATACGTAATGCACCTTAAGCAGCTTTTTTAAATTTTATATTCCTTGTTTTGCTTATTTTGATTGATTGTATTCCTATATAGGTTACTATTTTCGTCTCATTTTTAGGTTAATCTTAATTTTACTAGTTGTGTTTACCGCAAAATATTGTACACTGTATTACCTAATTCGTATATAATAATATATATTTTTGTGAGCCCACAGATTATCCAGTATAAAATAATTTAAGTTAAAAAAGTACTCCAATATTGAATACCGACTCAAATGTAGATATAAAATCAATACGAGTCTAGACTTTAATAAAGCAGACAAATTGTTCAGAAAATTGCATTCGCACACGTTAGACTCCCACGCAACGACGTATTTGATTGAGTGAACTTCACCAAAGTACTTGCTTTCAATGAACTATCAACTACCTCTATTTACGCGTTGATGAGTTTGCTGAATTCGCAGTGCATTTACTATTGGATGGCTGTAATAAATTGGCGCACTTTGCTTTTTGCTCGGAGCATTTATTTTTAATCAGAAAATGGAGGGCTGTAATATTTTTGAACTGCTGATGAAAACAGAGGGATTTTTAAGTTCAACATGTGTGTCTATGTAAAAATCTGTGTCTGTCTGAGGTATTCTAGCGCCCAAACGCCAGAACCAATTTTAGTATAGTTTTTGTTTGAAAAGTGACTTGATCGATTGTATTCTTAGCTATGAATTAAGAAAAAAGCAGCCAAGTGCGAGTCGGACTCGCCCATGAAGGGTTCCGTATTAGCAAGTAACATAATATAAAAGTTCTTGTAGTTCGTTGTAACTTTGTAACTGACGTATTATAATAAAACTACTTACTAGATCTCGTTCAAACCAATTTTCGATGAAAGTTTACATGGTAATGTACATTATATATTTTTTTTCGTTTTATCGTTCTCTTATTTTAAAAGTTACAGGGGGGGACACGCATTTTACCACTTTGGAAGTGTCTCTCGCACAAACTATTCAGGTTAGAAAAATATGATATTAGAAACCTCAATATAATTTTTAAAGACCTATCTATAGGTAACCTACACGTAAGGGTTTGAACAAAAAAAAATTGAGTTTCATGGGGAACCCCCAAAATTTATTGTTTTTCTTCTATTTTTGTGTAAAAATCTTAATGCGGTTCACAGAATACATCTACGTACCAAGTTTCAACAGTATAGTTCTTATAGTTTCGGAGAAAAGTGGCTGTGACATACGGACGGACAGACAAACAGACATGACTAATCTATAAGGGTTCCGTTTTTTGCCATTTGGCTACGGAACCCTAAAAAGTACAACCCCCCTAGGCAAATTACCCAAATTGGCAATCTACAATCGATAACGCAAAAAAAATCAAATCAAATTTATGGGAATGACGTCATCTTAAGTCGAGTGATCAAAATTAAAAAATGGATTACGACGAAGCGTTAATTATTGTGGAAAAAGAAGGGAAAAAGATACGATACGAAACATTTGTAACTTGGCTAGGGGGGCAGACCATACAAAGAGTTCTCTTATAAAAGGTGTTAGTCGTTATTGATGCAAAATACTTAAATTACGCAACTGAATTGGTATTGATAATATAGTTGAATAATAGGTATTATACAATTATGTAATACTAAAATTATTAGAACAATTTAACAGGTATTTGTTCTGCACAATACTCACGTCCAAAATTAGTCACAAACCTCGCCTCAGGTTCTATTCATAATACCCACTCGTGTTTTCATTTTGAATTTTGGTTTATTGTCCACAATAAACCAAAATACAAAATCAGTCTCTACTGAGTAGCTATTATTTTGATAATAAATGAAATCGAAATCAAAGAAAAGAGAGCGCGCTGTTTCAATTTAAAAAAAAAATTTCAATACTGCTGAATGTATTAAAAAGAAGAATAATCATAATTAAATCGTTAATTTAATTAATTTAATTCTAATAATTAAATTTATGAATAAGGTAATAATAATTATGAATTAATTTATGAAAATCTTTTGAATCCCACATAGCAAACTGGCCGGGCCTTAGTCAGATTACTATTTGTTTCCTTTCGGTATTTAAATATTTATACATTGCCTCTCTTCTTCAATTGCCACATCGTCTACAACACCGAAAATTTCCATAATTTAGATATTACTTTGGAAAAAGAAGAAATAACTTCAAACTAAACGTCAATGGATCTAGTTGTATCTATTGAATAGACGTTTTGTTACTTCGCGACAGAAAGGAGATACTTTGCCTCTTTGCACGTTTTACAGTCTGTGTAATGGATGTATTCTGAGGAACTGTTTGCCACCGAGAGGGAGTTCATTCGCACTTTCTAGAACTTGGTCGCGTACGCAGCGATTTCAAAGACATTTTCTGCCATTTACGCTCAGGTTGTAGAATATGGTTCATGGCTATGGTCTTCCCGAGGAACCACAGCATGGGGGTCCCTAAAAGGGTGTTAAAAGATTTTGCAAGGTCGGCAACGCGCGTGTGTTGCTTCTGGTGTTGCTAGCGTCAATAGACTACGGTGACCACTTAATATCACGAGAGCCGAATGCCTGTTTGCCACCTAGTACACCGACGCGTTCGTATGCGGCAGCGAAACAACGAAAAAGCAGTTAGCAATATGTCAGAATTTCGCATACGCTAAGTCTCACTCTAGCACTGGCTACATGAAATAGTTGCGTCCTTGTCGGTATTGTTTCGCAAGGAACTGCGAAAACGTTACACAGACACAGACGTTTTGCTAGTGGTGTTTCACATCGCAAGGCGTCCGCACGTGTTCTGTCGGTGAGGACAGAATTTCGCACCATGGAAGCCGAAAATATTAAATATATTTAATAAGACGGGAAAATTGCAATGACAGCCCGAGCTGTCGCACTGTTGAGCTCTGCTCACCCAGCACATAGATCTGGATATCTTCCATGATAAACCGTATTATGTGTGTAAATGTATAATATATTTATTCTTAAGTAGTATCATAAGTTAGTTAAGGTTAGTCATAGGATAATTAAAATGTAAGCAATTTGGTCGCAAGCACTGTCAGCTTATGTTTTTAAATAAATAAATAAATGACATTTCTTTGCGAAAAAACTGCAGTGTACTAACATTCCGCAGATATTTCGTTACGCAGTAGTTCCGCAGTGATTCGCTGCAGCATACGAACGCATCGGTGTACTAAAGGCGTTATGGTACAAAAAGCAAATGAGTACCAAGGTACTCACAAAGCCGTCGAACCAATCTGTTTGCGCCGCCGTCATCTAAAACTGTCGCCAGAGCTGAGTCCCCAGTGTGTCGTACTTTAAGAATGCTTAACGCTCTCCAGACCATCAATCCTGAATGTGATCTGTTTGCCGATGAATGGAGTAGAATTATTATGCGTATATGCCTGATGTTTTGTGAGAGAAAGTATGCTAGGGCGTCCTCCATTATATTATGTTAGTTTTTAAATTTTTTTGTTGTATACCGCGTCTATGTTAATTAATGTAATTGGTGTTACCGTTTTAATTAACAATAAACAACATATTTACTCACGAGAATTGATGTGCAAACATGTGAGCTCTTATTAGTACCAGTCTCACGCATACATGAACGACAAGTTTTACGGTGACGTCATCTGACGCTTACGTGTCTGACGCTCGAAGTCTCAGCTACAGATCGCTGAATGTTTACACATCATAAAGGCAAGCTTGTAAAGTAGCTTAAAAGTAGCATGAATATTTTCAATACAACGTTATCAAAGGTTGTATTGAGATTGCCGAACCTATTTTCCCGAACCGATAATGCCGAACCGTATGTACTGAACCGGCACCACACATAAGCGTCATAGCAACCCTTGAACAAACGTAACTATTGACTTTTAAAGGTTACGTCGGCGTCAACTGTTTATCCCCCCCTGCCCCTGCCTGTTGGTCTAGTGGTCACTGACCCTGACTGCTAAGCCGGAGGTCGTGGGTTCGATTCCCACCCAGGACAAACTTTGTGTGATGAGCATGAGTGTTTGTTCTGTGTCTGGGTGTTTATCTATAATATGTATGTATTTATAAATTATATAAGTATGTATATCAGTTGTCTGGTTACCATAACACAAGCTCTGCTTAGCTTGGGACCAGATGACCGTGTGTGAGTTGTCCCAAGATATTTATTTATTTATTTATTTATTTATAAGTTGAAAATACGTGGAATGGATTATAGGTTATTTATTATAGGTAAGTTTTTGTATAACATTTTCAAAGCAAAAGCAAAGTAATAGCTGTGTGGGTTCGGCCCCAAATACCTGACCGTCTGAATACAATGTTTAAAAAAAAAAACAAATGAGGCATGATTTATAGTGACGTTGAGTTATGAACCATTGCTTCACTAAACAACGGTTATTTTACCTTTGATCTATCTTTAGCACATGAAAAATAAACTTTTCCAAATATTCAAAACTTGTATTCATAGAAACACGGGTTTTCCATTCATCAATAGATTTAATTTATTTCCTCATTTTCAAACTACAAAAAAACATAAGCAGAACGTATGGTTCCCATCAACATATAGGGTTTTTTCCTTCTCTGTACGTAAAGCTATTAAAAAATAAATAACAAACAAATCCTATCATAAATCAAAAGTTAACAGACAAACTGTGCCGTTAAACTGGCAATGTTTATAAAAACTGCAGACATTAGTTGAAAACCTTATTTATTTCTATTACCTAGAAAATGTACCTACAGACAGCATAAGTAATGCATCTATTGGAATATTTATTTGACGAGCGGCTAGTCGAATCTTTACGGTCTATTCTTTAACCATTAGGTACAATGCCGTATATATAACGTAGCAATGCCGCCAGCCTTTTGGGCAATTGCTTTATTTCATAGATACAATAGGGTATTTTACCAAAATAATTTAATTAGTCCGTCAGTTAGATTATCGAAAAATATTGGATACGTATTTTTTGTTTTATCAAATCAATAAAAACTGACTAAGATAAAGCGCATCAAAGATCATGAGTAGGGGTTTGTGACGTCACTTGGCCCGTAAAAGTGTACTGACATAGTGATGTCACACGAGTTTTCGACGCATTGTATCGTCTTCACTTTTTGTTTACGTGAAAAAAGAAAAAACACGTATCCAATATTTTTTGGAAATCTATCTGACGGACTAATTATTTTTTTTTGGTAAAATACCCTATTCTAAATCCTTACAAAGTTAAAACAACAATAAAATCAAAACTACATCACAATCATAGTAAAAACAATCTTGCCAAACTTTTGATTTACAATAAAAACAATTTATCTGCTGACTATACTAAAATTTTTCAGTAATTATAAATACCATAATATTCACATGAATTTATTATTGTGTTCATATTATTCATTCCTTTTAAACAGCGCTTTCTTTATTCTCGTATTCTCAGTATGAAAAACAAGTTCTATCTAGATTCTAGACCACTCGACAGAAGAGATAGCCTGATTGATCTAGTGATATCAATCGCAAATCGAACACTATCACTCTTATAAATTGACTACTTGCTCTGATGTTATATTCTTTCTTCTAGGGTTGTTTGTTGGAATCTGTATGTCTGATTAATGTTTCTGGTAATGTAAGAGACCATTATTATTCTCGTTTATTCGGCTTACTGAAGATTCGGACACATTGTCCGAAACGATAATTATTCTTTTGACTGAAGATTCGGACACCAATAAAAAAGCTGTTTCGTAAATAGTTAGATAAAAAACTTCCAACGAACGAAATCCGTCTTCCGCCCAGCCTATAGTATTTATAAAACAGTTTTTATTCGTATTTTATTGTTGGAAGTTTTTTATATAATATATAAGTAAGTAGTAATAAGTAGTTACTTTACTAGCATTTTTACATGATAGGTACCTACCTACCCAATGGAATACAGGTAAGCAGTGACGTTATCCTTGTCAATAACACAATATTCCTATTTACGTTCTGATTTCAGTCTCAATTCTAAAATAGATTTTCTCATTCTTCGGGGAATAAAAGACATCTAGAGTACGTCTTAATGCTTTGTACCTTTACGTGATTCAGGATTCTTTTGTGTGACTGACGCGAGACTAATATCCGATGCCATTTTTGAGATGTCGGAAATTACCTACCTATAGAGACTACCTCACCAAATTGGTACTTAAATACCAATGGTAAAGTACCTGCAAAAGCATGTACTGTCACGAGCATAAATATGTATACAGATTGCAAAATTCAAATGCAATTTTCTTATGAAATAGCGTATACTTACTTCGTGGAAATAGCTATTTTAACTTATAGTTTTAAAATACCCAATTTGTAACCCTATTACATTTCAGTCAATAGTTTAGGATTAAATCAGTTTAAAATGAGACCAACTGTTTCCATTTTTTATTTTCAACCGACTTCAAAAAAGGAGGAGGTTATCAATTCGTCTGTATTTTTTTATTATTATTATTATTATTATTATTTTTTTATGTTTGTTACTTGATTTCTCGGGACTGGGTGAACCGATTTTGATGATTCTTATTTTATTTGGAAGCCAGTGCTTCCCGTGTGGTCCCATTTTAATTTGGTCCAGTTCTGACCATGGCATCCATGAGAAAACCGTATAAGTCTTAAATTTGCATTAAGTATGTGCGCGATTTGTTGCGCGATTTCTCAGGCAAACGTAAACCGATTTTGAAAATTATTTTTTTTATAGATACGGTACGCTTCAGGGGTGGTCCCATATAAATTTTATCGAAATTGATTCAGCACTTTTTGAAAAATCAACAAATACCCAAAAATTTTACATAGACGACGTTTTAGTTTCATCAATCTTTGTAGTAGTTAACTTTCAATCTCTTCTTAATAGATTTGAATGAGAAGGAGGTAATAAAAAGCGGAAAATAAAAAGCTTTTTACAAAAAAGACAACCGCCTTCAAAAAGTGAAAAATAACTTTAGCACAGAACACACATTGACTTTAGTTTCGGAAGTCGGTGGCAATACAAAACAACAAACAGAACAAAGCCACTGAATTTCGAAACTAAAGTGTTCTGTGCTAAAGTTATTTTTCACTTTTTGAAGGCGGTTGTCTTTTTTGTAAAAAGCTTTTTTTTGTATAGTAATCAAAGTCAAAGCATTTATTTCAATTAAACCATTTACAGGCACTTTTGAATTGTCAAGGAGTCGGTCAGTTAGTCAGAAAGTTGAAGCTAGTTGCTCGTTCCAAAACGTAGGGTAGGTCTCTATGGAGAAGATCGAGCAAGAAACTCCACGGACACTCTTTTAAATCAAGTTTTTACAAAATAATAAAAGCCATAGCAGTCAGTCAATCATGTGCCTAACCTTTTCCCAACTATGTTGGGGTCAGTTTCCAGTATAACTAGATGCAATTTTACATGGAGCGACTGCCTGTCTGACCTCCACAACCCAGTTACTGGGTAACACGATACCTCTTGGTAAGACTGGTTGTCAGACTTTCTAGATTCTGACTATCCATAACGATATCAAAGATCTACAAATGACAGCTGGTACCAACGGCTTTACGTGCTTTCCGAAGCACGGTGGGATCTCGGGTTGACATGGATGGTCACCCATCCACTGACTTAACCGTGTACAATCGATCTGTACAGGTTTTACTCAGCTATTGAGCATAGTTGACTACATTTCCTAAATCAATACAATTATTTTGGAAAATGAAAAAAATAAACCGGTCATGCGCAAATCGATTTGCGCACCGAGGGTTCCTTACAAACTTGCAGTTATGTAAATAGTTCGTTCTTCACGGAAGATGTACCTACAAATTTACAGTTTTCGATTTTTTCCTTTTCTAGTGCTTCATGACATTGTTTCTTGCTAAATTTCATGATTCTGGGTCAGCGAGTACCCTATAGGTTTTAATTCCCTTCCGAGTGTCTAAATATGCAGCATAAACAGGGCATAACGACCGTGTCTTTTGATCGCGTTCGCATAGAAATTTGTTTCTTTTCATCACTCCAAGGGATTTATTTCAACTTAATAGCTCCACCAGTCGCTGAGAAAAAGCGTCTTGGCAGACTGACAGCGAAGTGATCCTATAAGGTTCCGTTTTTCTATTTGAGGTACTGAACCCTAAAAATGACGTGGGGTAAGTCGTATAAAACATTATTTCTTTAAAAGAACGGACACCAATTCCCAGAAAATCTTAAAAGAATTTGTATCCATTTCAACCCTATTTAAAATTCCAGACGGGTACCGAAACGAGTGAAAATATAAATAAATACGAAAGGCACATTCCAATAAATTGTTGCTTTACAAAACTGTACCATAAATCTTTAACAGGAAGCATTACTTTCTGCAAACACTAAGAAATGTTGTAAACGATGCGATACATCCTGGGAGAGTTTCCAACTGGCGAAGTTTGAATTTCGTTTTAAAGTATCGGTTTCTTCACTAAGTTATGTGAGTATATACTTGTACTAGCTTTTGACTGTGACTTTGTCCGCGTCAATGTCGGTTGTCGCGGACACAGACAAAGCTTTGGATTAAAAAGTAGCTTATGTACCATCCCAAACTACTTCAATTGTTTTATTCATTTATTGACAAATTTAATTAGAATCAGTTCAGTGATGCTTCGCCGCTTTTCTGGTGGTCGCCACTGTTGATTCTGGTTTACAGAAGTTGCGGATAATTAATAGCCGAAGTGCGGCTACAACTAGTTTTAACCAGCTAGAACTAAGTGTAGCCGGTAGCAGTTGGTTAAACGTAGATGTAGCCTGCGACCTCGGGACTTGGGGCACCAAAGCATTAAGCAGAAGAAGACGGTCGTTGTCATGTCGACGGAGCCACGCTGCGCGGGACTTTTGCGGGGGGTTTTAAAGGAACCAAACCGATTCGAACCTCGGGGTGCTCCTGACATCGGTGTGCGGCTGCACCTAGTTCTAGCCGCTATGATGAAGGCTAAACCTAGTTCTAACCGAAGACAAGTAGGATACATCTAAGTTAAACCGCAAGTGGCCGGCTTCACCTAGTTGTAGCCGGCTAAAACTAGGTGCAGCCGCAGTTCGGTTCATCATCATCATTTCGCCATAATCGCCACGCTTCGCTGGCGGGTTGGCAAATGCAGTATGGTTGTTACAAAGGCACAGAGAACGCTGCTGCCCATTCTCTGGTACGCCCCTTAGTCGCCTCTTACGACACCCACGGGAAGATATGGGATGGCACTTCGGTTATTAGCCGAATATGCATTACCAGTAATTCACTACTTTAAGTTACTGTAAGCCAGTGCTAGATGTGTATGCTGTTATTATTATTATTATTTATTTAAAGTTCACAACATGGTTATAACCACTGGCACGTCCGGCCCGGGGGACTGTTTCCCCCCCAACGTCCAGCCGCGCGCGGCTCCGAAAACGCGCGGCCGCGCATAACCAACCATAAAAGCTATAATAAAGCAAAAAATAAGAAAAATAAAATAAGAGAATACAGATCAAACTTATCTATGATTTAAAATCGTTAGTATAATCTATTTTAATTAAAACATGGTCAAACATGTAATCCGAAAAAAAAAAAAAAAAAACTATCTGTCTAATACATGGAACAATTATTGCATTTATTGTTAATAAAATAATTTCACAATATACTAGACTTACTTCCCTATCATATGATGTATAGATGATGATATTCATTAAAGTTTAAGTATTTAAATAAACCGAAACCAAATACCTACTGCAATAACCATAGATATCCGAGTAATAACTTATAAGCTAAGCCCCACAAAACCTAGTACAGTTACCGGCACGTAAGTTGGCCTGATATTTTGTAGTGGGAGAAGTTCGCGCATGTAAAAATGTATGAAATTGTCCGTGCGCGATCTTCCCCCACTACAAAATCCTTTGCCAACTTACGTGCCGGTAGTTATAGTACTGATTTGGCTATGTGTTTGTTTGTGTGTACTTTATTGAATAACCGTTCTAGAGTGGAGACCGCGTTTGGGCAAGCGTAGTGCGGCACGATGGACCGACGATTTAAAAAAGGTGGCTGGCAGTGAATGGATGCGGGTTGCCCAAGACCGGGTTGGATCTCTGGGGGAGGCCTACGTTCAGCAGTGGACGGCAATAGGCTGATATATATATACTGACGGCACGGTTGGCGCAGTGTCTGAGCGATCGACTGCTGCGCCGCGGGTTGCGGGTTCGATTCCCGCCCAGGGTAAATATTTGTGTGATGAGCACTTGTGTTTGTCTTGTGTCTGGGTGTTGTTTATCTATATATGTATATATTTAAAATGTATATGTGTATGTATATCAGCTGTCTGACACCCATAGTACAGGGTCTCCCTAGTTTGGGGTCAGATGGCCGTGTGTGAAATGTCCCCACATATTATTATTATTATTATATATATATATTATTGAATAAATAAATAAACTTAAGTTGCCATTATCCTCGGACTTCAAGCTCACAACTTATTAGATGCGGTGTTCGACTGCGTGTGATCAAACGATTCAATACGCTGAAAATTCTGTGAATAGTTAATTTATTTGTAATGACTTTCAGGCTGGAAACGACAGCGGTGTCAATCAGATTTTAATAAACCTGAGAGTTAAGAGTTGAGTTAGAGTCAATCAGATTTTAATAAACGAGCGACCCAACTAAAAGTATTTGATTCTAGTCGATTTTCGGATTGAAAATACGACTTTACAATAGTTTTTTCTTTTTGATTTCGTCCGCGTATTTTTTATACGGATCTCTAATTTGTTTATATCAAAATTCAGCACTCAGGAATAACGTTTCCCTTTAAAGATCTTTTTTTACTTTATATTTTTACTTTTTTATCTTGTTTAAAATAATCGTAAACTATTTCTACATGAGTTCTATATGGTAGTCCACATTCTTGTACAAAAAAATAAAAAAGGAAAACCTAACCACTAATAAAAAATAAAAAAAAACTAAGACAATAAGGCATCAAAAAATTCCCCCACATCGTCGTCAACTGGGAATGTGCCCAAGAGACTGACGGCATTGCCAGGTTGGTTGGCAATGCTTAACCTTTGTCCGAGGTAAAATCCAGTCCTTAGATCACGGGACGTGTCAACCAACCTTTTGGAAATTGTACATTGTATAAAAATTAATATCTCTCTTAGCCTAAGACATCAAAAAAAAAACATTGTGATAAATTAGGTTCTTACATAGAAAATTTTTTGGAGCAAGGTTCCCGAACGCCGCTTTCTTTAGATGATATTCGTGAGATACCCCCTCCATACGTCTTTCTCTTATATACGCACACCCCGCGCTATTTCTTTCTTTCTCTTTCTAGCGTACCTATGTGTGTGTGTGTGTATAGAATAAATACAGTACAGCGTCACAGGACTCCGTTAAGGTGCGTAACTACATAGTATATAACATAACATATTATAAAACGTTGTAATATAACATGTTTCAGTAATGTGGAGGCTGAATGTTATAAAAAGTGTTATTTAACATGTTATTAATATTTTCAAAAATGTTATGTAACTGATGCAATAAACATCACTGCAGAACGACAAACGACAAAGCTATTTAACATTATTATATTGCATTGTATTTCTAATGTGTATAGTATTGTTATTACGTTGCAATGTGGAAAAACAATGTTACATAATGTAGATGTATTGTAAAACGGGAACACCCAAATATTCCGAAATATTTTATTCCGAATTTCGATATTCCGATTTTCAAAAGTCCGAATTTCATAATACCTAAAAATTATAATCTCTATTATTTAAAATCACGAAAGTTATTTTACCGAATGTCGTAAATCCGATTTGTTTGTTTTCCGATTTTCATATGTTCGAAGAATCAAATGCTCGATGAGTTCTCGGTCCGAAAAACGAAATTCCGAATTTCAATATTTCGAAAAAATTGTTAAAATTAGGATTCTGATTCAATTCAGCTACGCATATATATTCAAAATGGTGTCCCCTTGTTTCGCAGACAGAAAATTCATAGAATTTCGTTTCCCAGAAAATGTTTCATATAATATTTGGTTCTTGTATTTTTATTTCGACTATTATTGTTTCAAAGACTATTTACTTGAATGAAACATATTTCACAGAAACACAATTCAAAGAATTTTTAATCAATTTTTTTTGTTTAACAAGGTTATCAAACAGTAGAATTACTTTTTAACAAGTATTGTTTATTCGGTGTATTTTTCTATGGAATTTATTTCAACAAAAATATGTAGGTATAAAAAGAAAGACAATAACAAAAATAATCTTAAAAAGTCAATATGTTGTGCTACAAAAGTTAATGACAGAAACGAATTGCTGTGAAACCGACTCCACGTAGTCTTGTTTGCCCTACCCCTAGAGTGTAATTTAAATTCGCGTAATCGGATTTTTAATAATCGGAATTCGTATTTTTGATGTTCGGAATTTTCATTATGTCGGACTTTTTGTTATTCGATCTTTTGAAACTCGGTATTTTGAGAATAGTAATTATAAACGTTTCGGAATTTTGAAATTTTAGTATTATAAAAATAGGATGAATGATAAATCGGAGTTGCCATATTAGGAATTTAGAACTATTCGGAATTATGAAAATCGGTATTTTGAAATTCGTATTTAAAGTTTTTCGTATTTATGTAGTGTACCCATTGTAAAACACAAATTACAGAACATGTTACTTAATCTGTACGCACCTTTAGGTACGAAACCTAAAGGTGTTACTACACCAATTGATCGATCATCGATCGATGCCATCGGTCGACATCGATCGACGTTGATCGATTGGTGTGGTAGCTTTGGCTGATCGACGAATACCGTTCGACTAGCTAATCGATCGATTGCCGGTCGATGGCATCGGTCGACGTTGATCGATTAACTCCGGCCATAACCCATCACTAATAATAATCAAGTACCTCGATCGACGTTGACTAATCCATTCTACCATCGATCGATGCCGTCAATCGAGGATCAATCAATTGGTCTGGTAGGAACTATCGATCGACGTCGACTAATCCATTCTTCCAGCGATCGATGCCGTCCATCGACGATCGATCGATTGGTCTGGTAACACCCTAAGGTGGGTTCTGTGACCAGACACGTTTTTAATCTAACAACAACATAAATAAATAAACCTAAATAATGCAGTAGAACTTACGATAGGCACTCACAAAGAAGCAAATTATCAACCCTCCACCAAAAATATAACAAAAAAATAAACTGTTGAACATTTTATTAGTACACAACAAATTACCTTCGAAACTTCGTTTGGAAACCTGTGGCGCGTTCCCAAATGAGTTACCGAACAAACCAAGTTTTCCCCTTATGGCGGAATTCCGTAACATTACACTAAGTTTTCAGCTTAGGATATTGGAATCCATTTACAATTGAGGCCGAACAAACTTTTTTAAATAAATAAGCGGAAATGTCCCAAAAGTTTTGATTGCTAGAATTCTGGTCCTATCTTTACACATGCAGGTTTGTTTGATTCATGATCAATGATAACGTATATTTAACTAAAGAACTGCCTTTAGCAGAAATGTTTATGTATTGTCTTTAGTACAACTGTGCTCGGATAAAAATATGGTCTCGATAATTACGACATAATGAAACAGTTATAAGACCAATGGTAATAATAGTAGTAAAGGTAAACACACAACGGCTAGTAAATTGCACCCTCTTTGCTGAAAACTGTTGTGTTGTTTCTTATATGTAACCTACCTACCTTTTTCTGATTTGTTTATTCTGTATTTGTTATGTTAAAACGATGTAAGTTAAGTCGAACCATTATTGTAATGTTAGTTTAAGATACATTTATATTTTGTTTTTGCATTTATCTGCGCTTACTGGCAGATAACATTGTTTTTAAATCTATTTGTTTTCTCTATAAGTGAATTTATAATTCTTTTGAGAAATAAACACCTTTAACTGTAAACGTGATCAACCGGTCCATGAAAAAAAATGTCAAGTCCCACATTATGGTCAATAATTTAACGATTAATCATTTGACTGCGATAGTCGTAAATAAATGACAAACCAAAATGTGCCCAGCGTGACTACATGACTTTTATACTTACGTAATTCCATAGCGTAGTAATTATTACGACACAATAATAGTAGTAAAGGTGACTGTACCGATAGGTCTATGCATAAAAAACCAAGTCTCACATTATGGTCAATAACGATTAATCTTTTGACTGCGACAGTCATGAATAGATGACAAACCAAAATGTGCCCAGCGCGACTACATGACTTTTATACTTACGTAATTCCATAGCGTAGTAATTATTACGACGCAATAATAGTAGTAAAGGTGACTGTACCGATAGGTCCATGCATAAAAAATCAAGTCTCACATTATGGTCAATAATGATTAATCTTTTGACTATGACAGTCATGAATAGATGACAAACCAAAATGTGCCCAGCGCGACTACATGACTTTTATACTTACGTAATTCCATAGCGTAGTAATTATTACGACGCAATAATAGTAGTAAAGGTGACTGTACCGATAGGTCCATGCATAAAAAATCAAGTCTCACATTATGGTCAATAATGATTAATCTTTTGACTGCGACAGTCATGAATAGATGACAAACCAAAATGTGCCCAGCGCGACTACATGACTTTTATACTTACGTAATTCCATAGCGTAGTACCTAATTATTACGACATGACATCGCGCAGACGGCGCAAGTACCGTTAAAAAGTTTTATTTTATTTTATTAGCGTATGCTGTCCCACTGCTGGGCAAAGACATCACCCAAGTACTTCCTTCCAACGAAAAAAAAAAAAATCTGTCTTTGTGTTTTTCTTTTCTCTTCTATAAAATTATTGTAAGTGTTGTTAACCATCATCATCATTATCATCATCATTTCAGCCGAAAGACGTCCACTGCTGGACATAGGCCTCCCCAAGCGGGGTTTTGCCATAATCGCCACGTTTGGCAGGCGGATTGGCGATCGCAGTATGGTTGTTACAAAGGCACAGAGAACGCTGCTGCGCTGTTGTTAACCGTTTTAATTAAAATAAAATACATAAACAATAACAATAATAAATGAAAAAGAGTGTTCAGTTGAACACTATTATTATTCATTATTATTATTATTAACTCCCAATTCTGAAAAAAATCCAGGCAGCATATCAAATTTTTCTTTTAATTAAAAATATTAATAATATCCGACTATTAAAAATATTTTAAAACAAAAAATAACCAAATTGGTCCAACGAACAACATTTCCTTTTAATTTATATAGACAAAGCCTTGAGTAGTGTGGCAAACGTAATAAATAATGTCAAAATGTCCGCAGGCAAACAATAAGAAGTAGAAACATTTATACGAAATTAAACTCCAACATAAACAGATATTTACTTCATTCACGAACCCGACAAATCCCTTCAAAGAATAATAATGGTCCAACGAACAGCATTTCCTTTTAATTTATATAGACAAAGCCTTCTTAAGTAGTCTGGCAAACGTGATAAATAATGTCAAAATGTCCGCAGGCAAACAATAAGAAGTAGAAACATTTATATACGAAATTAAAGTCCAACATAAACAGATATTTACTTCATTCACGAACCCGACAAATCCCTTCAAAGAATAATAATCCTGTGCCAAAAATACCCACGAATATGAATAAATTAGAACGACAGAAACGGACCAAAATGAAAACATGTGTCTAAAGATTACACACAAATATGACCATAATGATGCAGGAATAATGTCAGACGACATTCTTATGACGTCAGAAATATCGCAAGCTTAATAATAGACTGACCTAAGTCAAAAAAATAGCTTTTTGAGAAATCGCGAAAACGTTTTAGCAATCATTAATTCCCTATTTTAGTGATTTTGGTTTTAATAATGTAGTTACTATGAACGATATTTCGACGAAAATCCTAGATAGAAAGAGGGATGGCTTTAAAGTATATCCAGTACAACTAGTACTATTAGTATCAGTCATTGATATGAATAAAAAAAAAATAAAAGAAATAAATATTATGTACGAAACAAGCTATTTTAATTTAAAAATCGAACGAATTAACGCTACGTTTATTCCGCGCGCTTGCCCTTTGATAACCTTTAAGACTCCGATTTTCTGTAAGCGAATTATTTCGTAACTGTGTTCTTAAAGGGTGCTAAAAAGAATATAAAAAGAAAATTAAACAGCTTTTTTAACCTGTTTTTTGACTGGTATGGTTTTGACGATCTATACGATCAGAATGATATCATTCTTAACCAAGTTAATTTTGTTAATGGAGAGAATGACGTACATACACTCTTCTTTTATTATATACTTATGTGTTCGTCTTGTACCGGGTGTATTTAGGTTCAGTGAGTTTGAGCTGAGCTGTCAATCCCTAAATCCACATAGAGATTTTATGGAGAATGAACTGGCTGATCCTATTTACTGTAAAGTATTGTCTAATTGCTTTTCCTAGTAAGTAACAGTTTTGCTCTGGATCTTGAAACCTCCTTTCTTATGTCCCTCGTCTGTAGTTTGATGTAACATATTTTCCTGTCATTCACCTTTTATGAAACCTTTACTAGACGATCACTAGGTACTTATGAACAGCGAAGCTCTGGGGACACCAAGGAGTCTCCTCAGGGATGTAACCTGACGGGGTTTCGGGGTACCTGACAAGGAACCCCCTTCATGTGGTGATGGTGACCACTGGAGTGGTTTTAGTAAGATATGAATCCCACACTCTATAGTTAAATTCCCAAGACCGGTCTCTGAAAAAGAAATATTTACACAACCGGCAACCCTTTGGAAAAAAAGAGACAATTTGCATTTTAAAATTATGCTAAATAATAAAACGTGACCTAAAATACGAAATACGTATCACAAACTCGTGACGTCACACTTTATATAATAGACAGCTAACGAATGTAACCTGTATTTATATCTGTTCAATCCCACTAATTAACAAATTCGTGGTACAAGAACAGGTAATTATTTACCCGTTTACAATGTTTGGCGCGTGTCAGTTACGGCAGTGTGGCCATGGCGGTTTCATATTACCTATAGGTAATATTGCGCATTTGAAATTATTCAAATTCTTGTGGTTAATTACTACATAATGTTAAGCGGACAAAATTCTCAAAAAATGCTTCCTAATTTGCTTTAAATATAATGATGAGTCTATGAAACCTCATGTAACACTTTTCAAAGTTCTTAAAACTGGAACTACTTTTGGTTAACGTCCCATTAAATGCCCGTGTTAGGCATAAAGACCTAAAACAATAAAATAAATAAGTAATCATTGTTCCAAATTTAATTTCACAACCTTTTGAAAGTTAGATATTTAAAAAAAAAAAAAAAATTGCACTCCGGGAGTGCCGGCAGAAGTGAAAACAGTAGGCCCAAGCATACATTTTCGCCGCGCCGTAGAGAGGGGATAGCTGTCTACTCTCCATTCGTCTTACGCTTTTTCGATCAGGTCACGTGTCCTGACGCGAGTTTAAGATTTTATACCCATTACAGAAAAAGTGCTCAACGCCGCTAAAGAAGTTTTCACTTCAAAAATGTGGAGTTTCGGCAGTGTAGTTCTTGCATTTAATATTGTTACCCTAAAGCGCTCATCAATATTTTCTATCACGTTAGTAGGTACGATTACGTCTACAAAAACAAAACACAATCAGCGCTACCAATATTGAGCTATCCATCGGCTTTGATAAATGACGTCACGAAAAAATAAATGCCAGCGCATTCATCGTCACGGCTACGATATGGCTGTGTCAATACCGTGAATCGATGTACCCGACCTTGTTTACATTGTCCCACGTCAAATTGTGTAAACTTCCACTCTGCCAACTTATCTAGACACACGGCAGTCGAAGGAACTGCAAGGAACTTTATACTCACGCACTGAACTTGACGTTTAACTAATGAACACAGATCTCTGAAATGAGAACAGATAAAATAGTGTATGTTGATTTTTAACATTATTTTGTAAAACACAATATATGTATCACCAAGTCGTCACACTTAAACCTATAAGTGAGTAATTTGCCGTCCACTGATGAACGTAGGCCCCCCCACAGAGATCGCCAACCAACTTCCAACGCCAACAGTCTTGGGTAGCCGGCATTCATCTCACAGACACATGAGTTTCATTTCGGAAGTCGGAGACTTTTGATGTTTTGTATTCATGTAGAGTAGTTAGAATAATATTACATACATACGTGTCGAATTAACGACCTCCTTTGTTTTGAAATCTGATAAAAAGGCTCAGCAAGCTAGGAACTTTCTAAACCACATATTCCTTCTCATGCCTTCGAAATTTTGGTGGCTCTAGGATCTTGGACCAGTTTTCTTTATAAGCAGTACCACCATGATAGGTCAGGGTAAATTGGTCACTCTGTACGTTAATGGAGACCTTGTGCCCATGGCTAGAATACATATTTTTATATTTGTACTTTCAACCTGAAAAGTTTTTCGGGTGACTATGTAGCAGGTATTTATATCTCTATATATCTAATGTCACTAAAAATTGCTGTTAGTTTGTGCAAATATATTTTCTAATGATTTGTTTCGTTATTTGAATATTGAAAAGTTGGTGAACTGACTTTTTTTTTTTTTTTTTTATCTATTGATAGGTATACGTTTGACCACTATCTCACCTGATGGGAAGCGATGATGCGGTCTAAGATGGAGCACGCTTGCCTAGAAGTAACCTATTCACTCTTGCCTTAAAGACTCCCAGGTTGTAGCTATCAGGAAACACAGACTCAGGCAGGGAATTCCACTCCTTAGCAGTACGCACAATGAATGTATTCCCAAAACGTTTGACTTGATTAAAATAAGATTTTTTTTTTATATTAGGCTTGCGTTACAAACACACAAACGGCTCACGGCACGGGGCATGGCTTGCTTACATTTTAAAATCGTATAATAGGGTATTTTACTCTATACGAGAAAAAATCTATAAATATGTTATTGAGACAGTTTAAGCATAAAGCAGTCGGAAAATGTAAGTTTTAGTTCATAAAATAACAAAACAAATTTTTGAATTCAATTCAAAGTTTTCAGTATTTTTAATCTGTTATAAAACACCGTGAAATAGTAGCGGCCATGTCATTACGCCATACGGCTGTGTAAACATAAAATTGTCAAGTGTCAGTCAACCGATTGGCGTAATATAACTAGGCTTTGTACTTTTATTATTTTCGTAACCAACGTAATTTTTTCATCATTACACCTATTACAAAATATGCTTTTAATTATTTTTAAATGATATACAATTATCATATTTAATATGAGCTCATTTGATACAAAACGAACTGACGTCATTTACGCTGGGCAATATGGCGTCCAGTAAGAGGCGTTTTCGTCAAACTACGCGCGAAATTTGAAAATTTAAAATTTAGATGCATTTTTATGGCACTTATCGATTAAATTAAAATTTAGTTTTTTTTTTTTTGGGGTCTTATTAGCACTACAGAAATTCATTGAGACACTTTTCTAAAATGGGTGTAATACCCTATTACATTCGTATACGTACATTTTTAAAAGAGTCCAACATGGAATAAAGAGCGATAACGTTACGTTGTTCATTTTATTTCCTAAACCTGTTCTAATTTTTCATATAAATAACACACACACTCAATAATTGACTAACTTTTAAATGTGATAGTTGATACTTCGTCTAGTCTTCGACAGTGATTGAAATTCAGACGGTGTCGACCAATCAGGGAATCGGATTACACGGACGGACGGATGGATGCAGCAGAATACGATTCTCGGTACCACATCGGTTAGTGGTTGGATGGTCACGAATATGCATTTCCAATGAAAGCCTAACTTTTGAATATTTAATATTTGAATGCAGTTTTCTAGCATATTTCTGTTATGTGAATTCCGTTTAAATATTAAATATTACGTCTTTCGCGGGACCATCGGATACATAATGTTGTTTTATATTGGAAAGCGATTTTGAAAATTCTTTTTTTATGGATAGGGTATGCCTCACGGGTAGTCCCATATAAATTTTATCGAAATTGATTTAGCACTTTTTGAAAAAATCGACAGAAAGCAAAAAAATATACATGGATGATGTTGTAATGTTCTCACCTTGTACTTTCAATCTCTGTTTTGACTGTGATGCCACTTTTTAATGGATTTAGATGATCAGAAAGTACTAAAAAGCGAAAAATAAAAAAGCTTTTTACAAAATAGACAACCACCTTCAAAAACCAAAAAGTTAAAAATAACTTTCAAACAGAACACACATGACTTTAGTTTCGGAAGTCGGTGGCGAAAAGAAGTGTTCTGTTTTAAATTTATTTTTCACTTTTTGGTTTTTGAAGGTGGTTGTCATTATTGTAAAAAAGCTTTTTTTGTATGATGACTGTATTGATGTTATCAATGTGAGTGTTTGTTTTATCGTATAAGCATATGTATGTTTTACTATCCATTTATCATTATACCAATACGTACATGTTATTCATAATAATATTTGTTAAAGATACCAAAAAAGCAAACAAAACAAATGTAGATATATACAACGTGTAACGTCAAATACGCAAAACCTGAAAATAGTTTGATTAGAATAACGAGCAGAATCAATTGAACCACTTTTTAATATAGGTCACATTTTTCAAAAATCTTCATTAAACATGTTGCCCTGTCTATTTATTAGTAAGTCAAGCCATCACGTGCGCAAACCTGCCAAAATAGGTAAACAAACACAAATGGTTGTCGTCCAATTTAAATTTTCTCATACGCGTGATAATAATAGTTCTTATTTCAATGCAAATACGAGTTTTGGCAAAACTAAAACAGCACACAAAACCTTTAAATTTTTTTAATGTTTTTTTTCTCTCAGAATTAGGTTAATTGAATTAAAAATCATTTGGGGTGTCTAAGGTTTTGCGTGTTTAACGTTACACTTTGTATATTGGTATATATTTTATGTTATTTTGTACTTACTATGCACCTGCCATTTTATCTCTTCACCACCCTTGGTTGACTGGTGGAGAAAGCCTAAAGCACTAATGGCTCCATTGTACCTTTATACTGAAAGTTTAAATAAATAACAAAAGCTCCCATTTTAAATTCAAATTTTCCCCAACGTGCATGAATTAAACTCTAATATTTAAGTACATAAAAGCTAGTTTGGCAACTAAAATGCATTAGCTAACGGTTATGACGGTCAGAATTTGGCAAACCCGTGATGTTACGTAATTGATGCGGTGTAATCACTAATTTTATGAAATACTGCGGAATTACGAGCCGGGATTTCGTACATGCAGGATGCGCCTTGAACATCTAGTCGAATTTATAGTTTTGATATAAAGACTGTGTATTAATTATGTGACTTTTCAAGAAAACTCCAAAATGTTACTAACAAAGATGGTAGACAAGCAACATTTAAAGACATGGTTGGCGCAGTGGTTGAGCGATCGACTGCTGCGCTGCGTGTCGCAGGTTCGATTCCCGCACGCATTCCGGAACTAATATTTGTATAGATAGTTGTTCCGGGTCTGGCTGTTTGTGTATGTGAATTTAAATATTTGTAAACGCGCACTCACGACAAAGGAAAAAATCCTAGTGCGGGGCAACATTAAAAAAAAAAAAAAAAGTTATGAATGAATTGAACATATCTGCTTGCCTTCTGGGCACTTGCCCCATTGTGAGCGATGCGGACGAGTTTTTGATGCCCTGTGAGCCGTCCATTGTACATAATATATATATATATTGTTTAATTTACTTTTAAACCTTGTACATATTTAATTCTTTTAAATGTTTTAAATAAGATTATACTTATGCTCCTGAAAATGTTATGTACTTTTATTTCTATTATTAATTGTTGTAATACCTTCCATAGTCACGTGCCCACTTGTAACTCTTCACATGCTACATACTCCTACACACTCACCCACACTGCGGACTTAGCAATGCTTAGAAGGTGCCAGCAGTTTATTCTTTATTCTGTATGTTTGTTTGTGCTGCGTGTATTGACTATTAAATTGTCATTCGCCGGGTTAAATTGTAATAATTGACTGTAAGACCAGTTTATATTTTGAGATGAAATTGTCAAAGAGCTGTGGATTTTGTAAATAATAAATAAATAGTAGGTAATATAATAACTACTACGGTTAAGATACAGCTGATAGACGGACGGGTAGACAGCGGAGCGTAAGTAAAAGGATAGAAATAGGGGCGGCACAAAATAATATACTTACACTAGCTGACCCGACAGACGTTGTCCTGTCCCGATCTACGGGGGATGAAAAAGGGGTGAAAAAAGGGGATGAAAAATAGATGTTGGCCGATTCTCAGACCTACCCAATATGCACTAAAAATTTCATCAGAATCGGTCTAGCCGTTTCGGAGGAGTACGGGAACGAAAACTGTGACACGAGAATTTTATATCTACACTTCTACACTAATATTATAAAGAGGAAAACTTTGTTTGATTGTAATGAATAGGCTCAAAAACTACTGGACCGATTTTAAAAATTCTTTCACCATTCGATAGCTACATTATCCACGAGTAACATAGGCTATATTTTATTTTGGAGAAAAATAGGGTTCCGTAAGATATTTGGGTTTTTCGGCCACAAGGTCAAAATCAACCAGAAAAGTTACTTATTTTGCGTACGCTGCCTAAACTATAAAAGATAGAACCATAAAATGTTCTAATTAATTGTTGATCTTATAAATATCTACAAAAAAGTCCGCGACACACTATATCTATCTATGTCGAGTGAGGCACAACAACCATTTTTTTATTTAAAAATCTTGAATTTTTTTTAGACTACGTTTAAACGCGTTTATTTTACTCATGCTATTAATCCTTATCAAAATATTTTTTTTCATCACTAAGTACAGTTTATGTAGATAATATTTGGTCTTTGAATGATTAAAATTGAACGTTTGGTTTTGAACTTATGGCGAAATTAAAATATTACGATTTCTGCTGCACGGCGCGTTGCGAAGTGAGCGTCACCAAGGCGGGGGTGCGCGTGCGGGAGGGGAGTTTAGATCTATGAGTAAGGTACCCGCGCGGCTCAGTCGCGTGGTCGGCTCCCTACGCACGAAGTCTAATTATTTTCGTGCGTTTTTATTAGATTATGTTCTTAAAACTACACCTACGCAAAAGTTCTTCTCAGAGCTAACCAACAGTTCTTTTCAGGGCTAATCCATCTAATGACAGAGTTATGTCCGAACATACATAAAATATATATATATATATGTATAAACATTCGAATTGATAATCTCCTCCTTTTTGAAGTCGGTTAAAAATGGTACCGTCGCAAAAATTGTTCCAAGTGATGAGCATTTTCTGCTGAGAGAATAAATTTGAAGATCTGGAACACCTGATGTGGAACTCCAAGAGCCCAGCTACACCATAACACATATATTAATGACGTCTTAGTAAAAGTTGATCGGTCTGATGAGCAATTCCTGTTGACTTATAAAAAGTGGAAATCAAAGCTGTAATTTTTAAAATTTCACTGTAAAGTTATTACTAATTTCACTGTATATTATAATAAGCTGGGAGTACCTCCACGCGGTGAAGGCGGTGACAGTCTAGGACTGATTTTTGATGACGATGGTATATCATTGAAAATTTTACCCTACTGGCCTCCCAAACTCAAAACTCCCATTTATTTTTTTTATTTTATCGAATACTAGCTTCTGCCCGCGACTTCGTACGCGGATCCTGTTGCTTACGCCAGCGACAACGGGGTCGGCAAAATCGAAGATCTGAAACGTCTGATGTCGAATTCTAAGAGCCCGGGGACGGGAAAACAACGGGATGCGCGAGACGAGACGTTCAAAAAGTACAATTTTGAATCATACCAGTGAAGAATATGATGCGCGACTGACCGCTGATCGTGAACGTCATGCATTGTCTCGCGAGTCGGAGACGTTCACGGATACGGAATTGCGCTTGAGTTCTCAGCGTACCCACGCATCTGCTTCTAGGTGCCTAGAGACAAGTGCGGAACGTGATGCGCGACTGTCCGCTGATCGTGAGCGACATGCATTGTCTCGCGAGTCGGAGACGTTCACAGATAGAGAATTGCGCTTGAGTTCTCAGCGTACCCACGCATCTGCTTCTAGGTGCCTAGAGACAAGTGCGGAACGTGATGCGCGACTGTCCGCTGATCGTGAGCGACATGCATTGTCTCGCGAATCGGAAACGTTTACCGATACAGAATCACGCTTGAGTTCTCAGCGTATTCGCACATCTACTAACAGGTCTTTTGAAACGAGTGATGAACGTGATGCGCGACTAACTGCTGATCGAGATTATCATATATTGTCCCGAACACGCACACAACAAAATATTTATAATCAGTTCGAAAGTGAGAGAGAAAGAATTGCTGAAGTACGGCATGAAGAGACAGAAGAAGAGCGCAACGAACGTTTGAATTCTGATCGACTTCGACATTCTCTGAACAGAATGTCGATGTCATCTGAAGAATCGGATATATGTGTCTCAAGATATAGCCGTAGCGTAGGGTATGGCGACCGTCCTTGGGTTGATAAGGAACGGAGTGCATTTACGTATACTCCTATGATTGACTACGCCACATGTTCCGCCATCGGAGGTATGATTCAAAATTGTACTTTTTGAACGTCTCAAATCGTCTCACGCATCCCGTTGTTTTCCCGTCCCCGGGCTCTTAGAATTCGACGTCAGACGTTTCAGATCTTCGATTTTGCCGACCCCGTTGTCGTTAGCATAAGCAACAGGATCCGCGTACGAAGTCGCGGGCAGAAGCTAGTATTAGATATAAGACAATCAAAGGCCTACAAAGTTCTACGTAGAAACCTGTAGCATGTAGCGTGCTACGTGGTTGCTACGCCGTAGCACACAGAGCTACGAGGTACATATTTACAAACTACAAATTATTGATAAAATTATCAAATTAGAATAAGGTGTTGATTGGTGTAAAATAAAATACACTAATTTGACACAAAATGTAAATGAATTTAATCGTATTTATTACACAAAATGGCTAACGCTCCGCCATTAGATACTCAAACCACAGTCTGCTCCAAATTCCTTCCACAGTTTTATTACATTTTGATTCATCAAAGTGGACTTTAATTTAATTAAAATACTTTCGGCTACTTTCGAAGTCACAATAATAAATTAAACCCGTCGTCACGCTCAATTTTCTTCAACTTCGAAGACCGTCAAGTGTAAACGAACCTTTACTTCGGCTTATAAAATTAAGTAAGTAATGTAATTCTGAAATTTTTTGATGAAAAAATGTCAAGTAATTTAATCATGTTATGTGGAGTTTGAAAGCAATTTCCTTAATAAAGAGACTTATTTTTTTCATAAAGTTATTAAAATCTTTGAGCCTTTTTAGGGTTTCGTAACCGAAGGGTGACTGGCGGGACTTTATTACTAAACCTCTGTTGTCCGTCCGTGTAACCGTCTGTCTATCTGCACATTGTATCTTTTGAACCGTCATAAGTAGACACTTGAAGTTTTCACAAACAGTATATTATAAAAGGTATTCCACACAATGGTGTGGATGGATCAGCCAAATATTGGCTGGAACGCTGGGCCGGAGCTAAAAGCGTTGGAAATTATTGATAGACGTGCCAAGGATTCATTGACAACGACTCCCTTGTAAGGCTAAGCTCCAGAGCCTTGAACATCGCCGCACCGTTGTCAGCCTATCGGTCTTTCATCGGGTTCATTTCGGAGTGTGTTTAGAATTGCACAAATAACTTCCACCATCCCCATTCCATCATCGGACTCAGAGATACGGCGAAGCGTCACAGTTATGACGGTTAAAGTACAGTTTTGAACCAACTACAAAAAAATGTATTTGTGTATGTAGGTATATCAGCTGTCTGACACCCATAATACAGGGTCACCCTAGTTTGGGGTCGGATGGCCGTTTGTGAAAATGTCCACACATATTATTATTATTATTAGTTGCTTTGCATCCACATTTATTGAGCGAACTGTCAGACTCTGAAATTCGCTGCCCGCCCCTCTTTTTCCCGATAAATATAATCTGAGTATCTTCAAGGCAGGAGTGACCGGTACATGCTAGGCAAGCGGGCTCCACCTTAAGCCGCATCATCACTTAGGATCCGGTGAGTTGCGGCCAAACGTAAACCTATTAGAATATTAAAAAAGAAATGATTTTTACGGCGTCCGTCTGTCAGTCAGCATTTTAATAATAATAAAATATATCTTAAAATTCAGGGGGGTGGTAATGATAATGGTAATGATGATACAGCACAGATACATTAGCAGTAGGGGTTTGGCCATCAACATTTTTCGCCCAACAGTCGTTGAGAAGATACAAGTTTTATTCTGCGTTTTTTGCTCGATGTTTAAGTACCTATGTATATTGTACGGTGATACGGGATTCTTGATGGGCGAGTCACTCGCACTTGACTGGTTTTCTGCTGTGCCGAATGTGTTGGGTTATTACGTAACAGGGATGTTATGGATATTAAATTTAGGATATGTATAAGGATACGGATATATGAATACTACTATTCATATATCCGTATCCTTATACATAAAATACATTTCATTTCAATACCTACGGTATTAAACCGATTGATACCGGTATAATACCCTACTGTAAGTACCTGATGGTACAGTTACAGTTATGAAATAATTTCGAATTAGTTAGGGCGAGTAGTTAACCCACCCGCCGCAAATATCAACGTGACTTTTTCAATTTCATATACGTACTTTACAGACTTTATCTTGGACATCACTGACATCGATGAAGGAAAAGCTTCGTAAGGAAACCTGGACTTTATAATGAATATAAGTATGAAATCGACAATCTGCCTTAAGGTGTTACCAGACCAATCGATCGATCGTCGATCGACGGCATCGATCGATGGCAGAATGGATTAGTCGACGTCGATCGATAGTTTCTACCAGACCAATCGATCGATCGTCGATCGACGACATCGATCGACGTCGATCGAGCTGCTTGATTAGCCGCACCGTGCGCCGTCCGCTCCCCATTATCTGCCCGCCTGCGCCCCGCGCGCTAATGAACTACCTGGCCTGCTTAAATTGTGTTTATGTGTCTTTTGCGTTTGCGTCTCTCCATAATAATAGTACGAGCAATATCGAACTGGCCAACGCGTCCACTTGTGAATACATTTTAAAAGAAACTGATGGAATATAGCCGGGGTTAATAGATCGACGTCTACCGACAATCGATCGACGTCAACCGGCAATCGATCGATGTTAGTCGACCGGTATCCGTCGATCAATTAAAGCTACCACACTAATCGATCAACGTGGATCGACGTCGACCGATCGCATCGATCCATGATCGATCGATTGGTGTAGTAACACCCTTAAGTAAGCATGGTGGTCAATGCTCGTACCTTCTCTGTATGAGGAAAGGCCTTTGCCCTGTAATGGGACCTTATATACTTATATTATTATGATCGATTTTGAAGGACACGTATGAAATTAAAAAATCCACACTGGTACTTGTTCGTGCCCAGTATTGAACTCGTGCATGAGAGGCGGGCGGGCGGACCACAGGGTCAACACGACATTTTTAAAATCCGATTAAAATCCGTTTCGTAATTAAAATTATTTCATCCACGGGTCACAAAGTACGTAAGGCTGCGGCGCGCCCGAGCAGAGAGACCACTCAGGACAAACCGCCATTTTTAGCACGCATACATTGACATTACGTTTATAGGCATTCTCAAGCAGTTTCAAGCAGACTTCAGTCTCGACTGTCACGTGTTGTCTAAATGAAAGACATTGACATTTCACGACGAACAGGATATTTTTTAAATAAAAAATTGCAAAGAGTTCCAAATCAGTGTCAAAAAATGTTCACATTGTCTCAAATAAAACCTACAGAGTCAATACAGTAGCAGCCCTAGTGAGTCTGGCAAGTTTAGGTAATTATTTTTGAAGATGGCGGGAGCGGTCCTTTTGTACCCTTTATATTTTGTGCACGGGTTATCTAAGCTTACAGAGGGATAGAGAGCAGGAAGCGAGTTTGTTTTATACTATGTCAAGATATCCGATAGTTTTAGTTATGATTGCGGTACTCCATATCATCCCTATTACATAATAAAGGCACGGGTTTCTGCCTTTTATCGAGCAATCGAGTGAATATCCCTTATCCTGTTTCTGAGAGACCACTCTGTTATCTGTGAATGGCCTCGTCTTTTCTCTTGAATGAACATTTCTATCTTGGAATGAAAACAATTAACTGTACGACTGTAGGACGTAGGTACTTACTTCTTGGTTTATATTTTCATTTGTCTTTTTATTACGTCTTGCGTCTACAAAGCTCTGTTTATTCTCTTAATTTATAAAAGAGTAATGAAGTCTCTATTTTTATAATCATCCTTTTATTAAAACTCAAAGAAGTAAACCTAGTGATTTATTGTAGTATTAAGAATAGTGTTAGATAGTAAAATTAATGCCAGCTGGAGGAAAACATTTTGTTTTTGTGTTCTATATAGAACGCATGTGTCTTCTCCTAAACTAGAGACTTTTTTTTTATTGGGACAAGCCCGCCACACTGTTCCCTAACCACTGTAACTCCTGTAAGCCAGAATCAACAGTGGCGAACACCAGAAAAGCGCCAGAGCAATCAAGACGATCCCCAGAGAAATGATTCAACTGTCTTGGATCCCGCAACGAAATTAATCAGAAAAGAACAGCGGAGGAGTAAGAAAATGATTTTTTCATCCATTCTATTCGAAAAGTGTCGTTTTGTTCCTCTATAAGCGGGAGCAAAGTAGCTCTTTTCTCCACTAGACTTTTTAGCGGGCAGTAATGAGATTTGTAACATGAATCGTTCATTGAAATCGAACGCAAATTGTATAAATTACTGGCAGTACGGTGCGGGGAGGCGCAGTAACTAAAAGAAAACAAAAGCGCGCGATTTACTTCCCTATTCTTGTAATCGGTACAGACTTTATTGCATTTTGCAAAAAAATGAGTTCTACGTCGAGCGCTGCAAGTGATAGTACATTAACTCCTGAAACAATAAAAATAGAAGCTAATCACGTCATACAAAACTGAATATCTACGAAATCCCGGGAGAATGATTTTCTCATAGACGGAGATGAAAAGTCGAGTATATGTATACTCGAGAGCAAAAATATTTTTCCCTCAGGCGATGTACTTTGAATCCCTCGCTACGCTCAGAATTATATTTTAGAATTCCTCGCTATGCTCGGGATTCTATTCTAGAATGCTTCGCTTCGCTCTGGATTTAAAAATAGCGCCCTCACCGTAAAAATATTATTTTGCTCCCTTGTCATACAATCTACTATTTTTTTCTCTTTATTTTTTTTTGGGTTATTATCTAAACAGATATGCCAATGCCATCGTGCCTCTTAAAATTATATAAACTTAACACTTAAAATATTTAACATTTAACAGTTGAACAATATTTAAGACACTTATAAATATGGACGTCATAGGACTATTTTTTATAAAGCTAAGACAAAGTAAATTTTCTAATTAGCCTACTTGGGTAGGTTGCTATAGGGCTGTAATCAGGGTAATCAGAGGCCTAAAGGTTTGACAACCAGTCTTGCTATAGGGCTATTGTGTTATCCAGTAACTAGGATGTGGAGGTCAGACAGGCATTCGCTTCATGTAAAATACTCAGCTGCATCAGTTAGACTGAAATCCGACACCAATGTAGTTGGGAAAAACATTTTTTAAAAAAGAGAACCGCCTTAAAAAAAGGACTAAAAAGTGATAAATAACGTTAGCACTGAACACACATGAATTTAGTTTCAGAAGTCGGTGGCTTTGTTCTGTTTGTTGTTTTGTATTGCCACCGACTTCCAAAACTAAATTCATGTGTGTTCTGTGCTAACGTTATTTATTACTTTTCTGTTTTTTTTTTAAGGCGGTTCTCTTTTTAAACGACTTCAAAAAGGAGGAGGTTCTCAATTCGGTTGGCTTTTTATTAATTTTTACAAAAAAGTTTTTATTTTCCACTTTTTAGTGCCTCCTTATCACCCAAATCTATTAAGGAACGGCAACACAGTTAAAACAGAGATTGAAAGTCCTCCAAAGATGAAAAGATAACGAAAACGTCTTGTCGGTTTTTGTTGTTTTTTTCAAAAAGCGCTGAATAAATTTCTGTTCATTGTATACTAAAACCTTCTCCAGCAACACTTTTCTGAAAACCACATCAAAATCGGTTCAGCCAAACGGGAGGTAATCGCGGACAAACATACATACATACAAACATACAGGTCGAACTGAGAACCTCCTTTTTTTTGAAGTGGGTTAAAAAGGCTACGGATATGCTGATCTTAATATTATATTCTAGGAATACAAAAACAAAACGTCTTTTAACTACGTCGTGCGACAACAAAGCTCTGTTTATTTGTTAATTAATAAAAGAGTAATGAAGTCTCAACTTTTATAAACATCCTTGTTTTAAAATATCTAAAGATCCATCAGAGTAATTTGGAAAAAATATCAAGTTGCAAAATATTTTATTCCTTAACGAGCCGCTTTACTTCTTAATTGGACGATTTTACAAAAATAGGGGCTTTCTGAAGAAGGGAAGGAGTTATGGAATACCTTCAGCCTTCTGCGTGAATGTCGATTATCGCGGACATCGTGGATTGAAAAGTAAAGCTATTACGAATAGCTTTATTTGTTAAATGTTCTTTATTACTATCAGTTGAGTGGTGTTTCCGTGATGAAGTAACAAATATACAAACAAACAGAGTTACTTTAAGCATTTATAATATTCGTTATCATCATGTCAAACTTAAGAAGTCCACTGCTGGGCATAGGTGTCCCCCATCTGGGGTTCAGCCGTAATCGCCATGCTTGACCGATGCATGTTGGCGATCACAGTAAGTGTTATGTGTCTCAGAAAGGACGCTACTGCACATTCTTTGGTCAACATCCGTCTGTCGCCTTCTACGACACCCACGAGATAAAAATGGGGTGGTGCTTTTAGCGACCGACACCACACGGCATGTAATATTGGTGCAAATAAAAGTTAAAGAGTGGAAATCCTTTCCAGAATGTGTGTCCAAACCAACCAATTGAACTAATTTTTACGTTTTACATAATATCGAAATACTATTTAAAGAGTTGTCACTGTACGTAACTCTAGAACCACTAGCGTTAATTTTTTTTCCTCAGTTATAAAAAAATACTACTGTTTCATACATTTAAACCATGTAGGTGTTGCACTTTTGTATGGGATATCACATTTTTTTAACCTTTTGATGAATTCGTAGCTTGACAACAAGGGCACGTTTTGTGACGTGGCGGACGTCAAAAATAGTGCCCTCGGTGCCAAGCTACGAATTCATCCTCTATGACTGCGCCGAGCAAAATAATTCAAAACAGTCGTCACTGTTAAAGTGATATAATCAATACTTTTACCATAATTACCATAAAAATATGTAATGAATACCACACAATGTTTTTTGCCATTTGGCTACGGAACCCTAATAAAAATCAATATTGCTTTATGAGCTTTATTTATGTACCTATAAAAGTCTGTCATGTAGACGTGACCGTGGCGTGCTGGGCACATTTTGATTTGTCATCTAAACGTGACTGTGGCGTTCAAAAGGTTAATAACCGGCGATAAATTTGTATCTTGGAGTGTCACTAAAACCATGAACTTTATTTATGGTAAAAGTTATCGTCATGAGAGCTTTTCACTGTGTACGCTTCTTTCTTTAAAGTCAAAGTCTAAGTCAAATCATTTATTTCAATTAGATCTACAACCTTCTTGGAAGTTATATGTTTGAGCCGTTTGGGGTTGAAACACTAAGGCCATGGGGTCCGAGTGCTCACCTTGTTTTTAGAGACATTTCTAAGCGGCTGGTCGACTTTATACGTGACCAGAGGGCTGATCTTTTCTTGGGCCAAAGAATTAGCATTGCCATTCAACGTGGTAATGCTGCTAGCCTTCTGGGCACTTGTCCCATTGTGAGCGATGCAGACGAGTTTTTTGATGCCCTGTGAGTCGTCCATTGTACATAATATAAGCTACAATAACACACAACAACAACAACAGCTTTTACATATTTATGTCTTTCAAATGTTGTTATTTAATGATATATGTAATAGAAAATAAACAATCTGTGTCAAAAAAAAAAAAGGAAAATTAACTTCAAAATATTAATTTGCTTGTTTAATTTTCGATGGTTTAAACCCGCAATATAAATCCATTTGATTATTTTCAAAGCATATAAGATTTTAGGATTACAATATAAAAAAAAAACATTTTCGATTTATTAATTTGAAGCGAATACATTCGATCCCTAAGTACGATAGACTAGACCTTTAAAATGCACTTTTGAACGTCATATTATAAAAAAGTTGATTCTAGTTGCCCCTTCCAAAAGGTAGTTTCGTGTGGAGAAGAATGGGCAAGAAACTCCGTACTTATTCTTTTAAAAAAAATGTGTACATTATTTTTCATATACAGTTTATACGTATATAACTATACGTATTATAATATTTACTTGTAATACTACGCGTTTATATTTACCTGTAACGTTTCGTAATGTTAACAGTTATGAAAAATCGAGATATCGGAAACGATGTTTCAAGGCCAAATGTACGCTATATTTATCCCGATCAGCACAGTTACTTCATCATAATGACGCGAAGGTCAATAATAAAGATATCATGTTTCTACCAAGTCAAAATTAACATTTGATTGTGTTCCGTGATTGATTGAAATGTAATTGAAATTGATACGATGATTCAATATTATTAGTCTTTCCTTGGATTTGTCATAATACATAATGGTAACAAAATTACAACAATCTCCTTGAATTACTTTTACTTTGTTTTCAAATATTTACCTTTTCTTTATGTAATTAATTAATCTATCTAAGAAGCATAATAGAGGAAGGTATACACCACACATATAGATAGACCTAGATAACGCAAGAGCAACTAGTTCGCGTGCCTAGTTTCGTGCCTAACTTACGATAAAAAATCGTAAGTAAAAAAATAAAGTAAACGTTTCCTTCCATCGGTAAGTCATTTTGTGATTAATATTATGCGTAATTAATTTAAAAAACAATTATTTTTAATCTAATACCCTCAGTACCTGGTAATACCGAATTTAGAAAAACAAAACATTCGTATTACATTGTGACGTCCAAAAAATGGCACGCTTGTTTTCATACAGATCATGGTAATTGCGTTATCTAGGTCTATCTATATCTGTGGTATACCTACACCCTTATTATACAAGGTAATACACACAAAACCGTTTAGGCTTTTTATTATTTGTTACTGTTTAGGGTTCCGTACCTCAAAAGGAAAAAAAACGAACCCTTGTAGTATCACTTTGTTGTCCGTCTGTCTGTCTGTCCATCTGTCTGTCAAGACTCTTTACCTCGCAAACGCGCGAAGGTATTGAGAAATTAAAACCATATAGGTACTCAAGTCTACAGTCCCTTGAAGCTGTGAAAAAATCAAATAACTAAATTAACATGAATAAAAGATACGGCCGTTTATGCCATAAAAAACGTATATTTCGACACTAAAGGGAATCAAAATTTATAGGGTAGGTACTTCCCGTTGACCTAGAACTATGAAATTTGACAAGTAATATCGACTAAGGATGCGGTACTTGACCTTACTACCACAATTTTATTGTAGATCACCTCGACAAGCAACGAAAATGTCTTGGTGTCTTCCTGGACCTGACTAAGGCCTTTGACACTGTCTCTGTTCCCATCCTAATGTTGAAGCTAGAGAAAATTGGAATTCGTAGACCACCTCTAAAAATGTTTGAAGTCTATCTTACTGATCATACCCAGTGTATCAGAATAGGTTTAGTTGTGAGTGAATCTACACAGGTCACCTATGACATACCACAGGGCTCAATTTTGGGTCCTACGTTATTTTTAATTTATATCAATGAGCTCTGTGGGTTGCAGATTCCAAACTGCCATATGAGTTTGAGTTTGAGTTTTGAGTTTTTGAAAACTAAAACTTAATTTTTACCATTTGCTCTTAAGAGTAGTAGTTTGCCAAATCCCGACCTTTTCGTAATCAGTAATCGCGCGCATGCGCGGTCATAATTGTATGGGACAGAATTTGAACGGAACCTTCGGTGGGCGAGTACGACTCGCACTTGTCCGGTTTTTTTATAAACCGTTGTCCCTTATTGGGAATATCTCCTATTGTAGGTGCGTTTACAAACATGTAAATTCACATACACAAAAACCAAACCCGGGACAGTTCCCTGTCATAACACAAAATGATAATAAAATTATAGCAGTGCCTAAAGTTATTTCTTTTTTACAAAAATGAACCTTATGTTTATTTTGTCTATCTACAATATATATTTACAACAAATAAACCCTTATTATATAATACACAAGTAAACTTACATAAAGAATTCAAAATGTTTCAGTTTTTTTTATAATCTGTCAGTGATTGATTGAAGTGTAAACAACATTGATGTAGACGCGATCCGTTTTCATAAAAATGGACATATTTATAACATTTTTGTTATCTTTTTAGCAATATGACGGCAGTATTTTTATTTTATGAATCATTAAAATTGATGTATAATAAGCCGAAATACCCAGCTTACAAAAAATTATTTTGATAATAATGTATTTAATTATGCCCATTGATCACAAGAATTATCTCAAGCGTAAATGATAATATTATAAACAACAGGAGATACCAACCTACTCTGTTTACAATATTATCGTAAACTAAATACGTAAATCACATTTCGTATTCATGCATCCGGAAATACACAAGCTCCATGGACACAACTCGAAATACAATTACTTAATCGACCAATCAATCATATACAATTGATTGTGTTAACTGATTGATTCAAGAGTTAACTATGTAGGTAGATTGTTAACGGTAGGTAAGTAGGTTAGTACTGTTAGTAACAGTATCTATTCAGCTTATTTCAAGGTTTCAGTCCAGTGGTTTTCATCAACGTCGCTATTGTTTATGTGAAAAATCCTAAGATAAATTACGCATGTTCAAAAGTCGATTACCACTTTGGATTTTTTAACATAATCATTGAACACAATATTCAAGAAAAAAGCTTTTTTAAATATAATAATAATAATAAAATAACTTTAAAACAGAACACACATACTTCAGTTTTGGAAGTCGGTGGCTTGGCTGTTCTATTTGTTGTTTTGTATTTAGTACTTCCTTATCATCCAAATCCATTAAGAAATGGCAACACAGTCAAAACAGAGATTGAAAGTACAAGGTAAGAACATTACAACATCATCCATGTATATATTTTTGCTTTCTGTCGATTTATTCAAAAATTGCTGAATCAATTTCGATAAAATTAAATGGGACCACCCTTGAGACATACCCTATCTATCGAAAAAAAGAATATTCAAAATCGCATTAAATTTGCCGGAGAAATCGCGTAACAAATATACAAAAAAAAAATCATTCAGACGAATTGAGAATCTCCTTCTTTTTGAAGTCGGTTGAAAAAACGAAAAAGAAAATATCAAGATAAAACAAATTCTTGGCTATTACCTAAAACGCATCATTTTATTTTGTTTCCATATACCTATCTATACTCCATTTATAATAGCATTAGAAAAAAAAGAGGCTCAAAGAAGCAGGAATGCAAAACATTTTATTTCAAAGATAAGTTAAAACAATTTAAGATAAACTTATTTTAATATAATTTTGATAAATAGATCTAAGATAGTACTAAATATGGACGTATAATAATATAAACAGAATAAAAGTCTTTAAAAGATAAGGTAAAATTTTAAATTAGGTAGAATTACAGTGAAACGAATAACGTTCCGGGTATTGTTCATCCCTGCTTCTGTTAGGTTTTTACCATTAACACTGTACTTTTAAATTGGAATTAAATATACAACTAAATGAAAACCACATAATTTGAGAAGATAAATTATTAAAATGGTCACAAATACGCGCGACAGCTACTGTAAAAATAGATTATAATAAATTCGGTGTCTTCGTAACTTTAACATTGTTTATTGTACTTTTGTTACAAAGTGTGCATTAAAAAGAACCTTTTTTAAATTCTGTCTAATGCTATTGTAAATAGAGTATAGATGATATGAATATGATACAGTGGTAATCGACTTTTCTTACTGACCGTACCTAAGTGTGAGTTGGCTTTTATATTAGGATCACTCGTGCGTCTGTCACAGCCAATTTGCTCCGAATCTACTGGACCAAATCAGGTAAAATTTGGTAGGATGGTGCAATTCTATGACCCTAACACAGATGTGCAAAGTAAATAAATATTTTATTTGAAATAAGGGTCATTTTCGGGGGTCAAATTAGGAAATTAAAAAAAAATTTTGCAAACCTTACTGTATCATTTATATCAAATGAAAGGGATCGTTATTAGGATAACACATATATGTTTGTTATTATTGTAAAATATTAATAGTTTTGATTTTATTCATGAAAGAAGACAAAAACTGACCATCCCCCACCCCTGATATCCGAAACTACTGCCCCTAAAATGAAAAAAAAATACAAAATATAGTTGTTTCATTGCTTGTAGATTACAGGAAAACCTATAAGAATTCTATCAAATGACATTGTACGGAACCCTTTCCACGCGAGTTCAACTTGCACTTGGCCGGTATTTTTTATGAATCCCAAGTTTTTGATAATAAAATATAGCCTATAGCCCTCAAGGACGTAGCTTCCTATAGGTAAAAGAATTTTTGAAATTGGATGACCAGGTCCGTAGATTACCCCCTACATGGAAATATTTATTATAAATAAATATTTTAACTGTTTATAATATTAGCATACATATAAAATACTAGCTCTTGCCCGCGATTTCGTGCGCTTGGATTTCAAAGATCCCCTTAACTTGGCCCTGTCGTAAAATCTATTCTAATCTGATGGTACTAGCAAACAAATTGTATCTCTTTGTAATACTTATTAGTATAGAAGAAAGGTACTTTTATAACTACTTACTACTTGTATTTATTTATTTCTTTATCCTTCATGCGCAAAGGTACAAAGGCGGACTTAATGCCTTAGGCTTTCTCTACCAGTCAACCAAGGGCAGTAAAGAGATCACATGTGTTTTTAAAAACGGAAAAACATATTTTCTCTTTCAAATTACATGATCCATATGTTATCTTTGGTCGTTTTTTGATGTGTAAAATTCACCTGACATTACCTTCAACTATCCGAGGAGGAGGAGCTCGTGGCTAAATTAAAGCCGTACAGATCGATTGGTCAACGGTTAAGCTACACTAACCGCGGTCGGTCTTTGTTTCAAGTCGGCATTTCCCATAAAACATGAGCAAAGTAGAAATCTTGACGCCTCATACCTACTTTAATACAAGTAGGTACTCGTAAAATAGTGAGAAATATAACTTTAGAGCACAGCTTCATAACGTGTCAAATATTCAAGTAAATGTTGAGAACAGAACTTACTTTGTATACAGAAACTCACAAAATTACAAAATTAAAATTAAGATTCGAAAGTAAAGAAAATTGAGTTCAAAGATAAAGACAAAATGATTTATTAAAGGTTTTCTGCAAAATTAATGCAAAAAACTATATTTAAATCATTTGAAAATCAATCAAATATACACGAGACGGGTACAAAACAAAGCAAAATCTAAAGCTTTTGTTTTGTTTCTTTTTTTAAATTAATTAGGTGTTGTACCTAAATTCTCACAATTTTATCACACTTAAGTTTAAAAGCTCTCGTCCACTATGCTAAAAAATAACTCGAAAAAAGGTTGTTCATGAGTTTTATAGCATTGTTTTGTCGTAACACCAAAACAAAATTACAATATTCATTTAAATTCGTCAGCATAAGGTAAACTGACTGTGTTTTCTAAAACCTAGCTGCGTTTAGTTGGCGTCCTGCCAACGTCCAGCCACAGAAGTGTTTGCCCCCAACTTAGACCTGGCGCCCACAGGCGGCACGGCACGGGAAGAAAGAAAGAAAAAATGGGTATTGACACAGAACATGCAAGGCGCTTAATCTCAATAGAGAAGTATGCAGGAGATATTATAGTGCACAAGCGTGTGCGCAAACACAGATCACACACACCTTCCCTCACTCATAAAATACGACACGATCGGGGAGAGATTGGATGCGGGACCAAAGGCTTTACGTGCTTTTGGTTGATTTTGTAAAATTCAAACAACAACTCGAATCTCACATCGCTATTCTACTCACTTTGCATAAGGTTAAAAATTACCTTGATTTATTTGACACTTTGAATCGGGTTCGAATGCGAAGTGAGCGTCGAAGTGACGGGGAAATTACCTTACAGAATGCCACTTCTTACGTCATCTCATACTTTATCTGTCAAATTCTCCCTGTCAATTCATTTCAACTCGGTCAATTATCAACCGAGTTTTAGAATGCCAATTAAGAAACTCACAGCGGATTCAGATACGAAGTTTAGAATGAGGTCTTACAGAATCACACCCCTTGTCGAGGCATGGGGTGAGATATTCCTGTTGGAAAAATTCGATATAACTTTCACCTCAACCTCAAAAGTCGCCTTGGGGTCACGAGACGAACGTGGAGGTCTACTAGCCAAGTACGCAGATATTCACACCTTGTTCCATTCTTCCCACACTGTAATAGTATATTATTAGGTAACGATTCGGCTGATGAACTCGCCAGGAGGGGTTCCAGCACAAAAGCCTTCGGACCTGAACACATTGTGGCCATTCCGTTCAATCAGTTAAGAAGTTGGCTAAAAGACTACACACAAACACAACGGAAAAATGGTGAACCTCGACACCAGGGTGCAGGCAAGCCAAGAAGACTATGCCATCCCTGAATACGAAACTGACCAAGCGCCTTCTGCACCTGGACAGAGATAGCTCGCGACTGGTGGCGGGGACCATCACCGGACACTGCTCACTGAACAAACACTTTCACACCTCATCACTGATAGTCCTCTGTGCAGAGCCTGCATGGAGGCGGAAGAAACGGTGGCGCATGTACTCCTTGAGTGCACTGGCGTCACTCAGACCGGCAGGGAAACCCTTGGAACACCAAACTCCCTTGCGGACGCCCTGAGAAGACTGATCTGCTTCTGGAGGGAGGTGGACTGGTTGGAGTAATGGCCGCCATGGCTCACGTACAATGGTCCATATTCAAGGACTAAGTGCGGAAACCAATCCCCCCTTACAAAGAACATAGGATATTATTTCGATGGGACGGCAATTTGACCCATCAATCGCAGAACCAACAGTTTACGTGCTTTCCGAAGCGGGTGTACTGAGAAATTCCGTTGCCGTGCCGTGCCGTGCCAACAGTGGGCGCTGGACTTTATGGCAATAGTTAAGAGCACTGACCTGTTTATCTTGCTTAGTATTTTCTTGTAAGTCTGTTGCACGACTACTGAAATGTTTTCTATATATTTTCTGCTTCCCTTGACAGTTTAGTGATTTGGTACTTCGAATTTAAAAACTTGTTTAGTACCTACTAAAGTGTCGCTAACATTGCAAGTTTTCACAATGCGTTGTAAAATTTTTGTTTGTCCATATTGCAGTCTCCGTTAGGAAACGAACGAACGAGTGAATGTAGCGTGTGGGGAGTTATTATTAATATTATTAGCTAGGTATTAGCAATAATAATAAAATATAATATGTGGGGACATTTCACACACGGCCATCTGACCCCAAAGGAGACCCTGTACTATGGGTGTCAGACAGCTGATATACATACACAAATATATTTTAAAAACATACCTATATAGATAAACAACACCCAGACACAAAGCAAACACAAGTGCTCATCACACAAATATTTACCCTGGGCAGGAATCGAACCCGCAACACGCTGCGCAGCAGTCGATCGCTCAGCCACTGCGCCAACCGTGTCGCAATAATTCACAACACGTTACAATGACTCGTCTTCGGTCTGTAGACGCAACTAGCTAAAAGCTAAAAAACGTGCAAGTTTTTCCAAATATTAATAAATATCTGGGCGACCGAGCTTTGCATGGTATTTTTTTTTCGTGTTTTTTAAAATTGATACCTAGCTAGATCGATTTATCGCCCCCGAAACCCCCTGCATATTAAATTTAATGAAAATCGTTGGAGCCGTTTCCGAGATTCAGATTATATTTAAACAAGAATTGCTCCTTTAAAGGTAAATAAATAGTAAATTAGTCCGTATGGTGTCGGACGTAGAGAATATCCCATTTATCTTCCCATGGGTGTCGTTAGAGGCGACTAAGGGACTCGCCAGTGAATGGGCTGCAGCGTTCTCTGTGCCTTTGTAACAACCATACTGCGATCGCCAACCTGCCTGCCAAGCGTGGCGATTATGGCAAAACCCCCCCTTTGGGGGAGGCCTATGTCCAGCAGTGGACGTCTTTCGGCTGAAATGATGATGATGAAATAGTAAATTATCATTTATTTTTTATAAAAACAAAATAACACTAGGAATTTCTCCTGTCTCGTGGATGCATTTAACACAAAAACTACTAGATCTGGTACAAAACACCTGCGGGCTATAAAAATATTTGGTCCATGCAGAATTCTAACTCGCAACATGCAGCGGAGCATAATGTGATCAATGTTTGCCAAACGTAATTTTAGTGACACGCAGAGCATTCTGTGATCATTACACTGTTGGGAATAGCTTGTCGATATATAGGAATGAAAGTCAGATGACGATATGAATAATTTGGATTTGAAAACGTTATGTTGATGTCAATTTTACTTATTCCAATATACATACCATGCAATGGACGTTACAATTCAAGCTAATTTACTGCGCATCTTTCAGGGAGTGAAATTACTCATGAATATAAATATAGACATAAATTTAACTTTTATTATGCTGTAGCATAAAGCTACAACAATCTGTCAAAATTCTTTGATAGATTTTCAGCTTTATTACAAAATAATAAGACACATTATCAATTCGGGAAAATTTTACAGTGTGGTATCACTTGATGTACCAACTAGCGTTTGTATCAACCCTGAAATGAGAAAAAGAAATCAGTTGTTCCTCACATTTTTATTTTTTGTTTTTTTTTTTCAAAACACCAATACAGCGATAAAACAAAATATCGTTAGGAAACCTGGACGTACATAATAAATAATAATAATAATAAAATTCTTTATTATGCATTAGGTGAACAATAACACTAGTAAGTTCTAAGAGAGACTATAAAAGAAAAGTTTTTTCAAAAAAAAAGAAAACCGCCTTCAAAAACTAAAAAGTGATAAATAACTTTAGCACAGAACACACATCACTTTACTTTCGGAAGTCGGTGGCAATTCAAAACAACAAACACAAAGCCACCGCCACCGATCGGTGAAGATCGGTTTGAAGGCGGTTTTTTTTTTTGTAAAAACTTTTTATTTTTCGCTTTTTAGTGTTGCCTTAACATCCAAATCCATTAAGAAACGGCAAAAAAGATTGTAAGTCCTCCAGTGATTGAAGAAACTAAAACGTCGTCTAAGTAAGTTTTTTTGGGAATTGGTTGATTTTCTCAAAAAGGGCTGTACTAATTTTGATAAAATTTATATGGGACCTTTTCGGAATAAACCCCTTCCGAACAAAAAAAAAAAACTTGAGAGGTGTCAAGGGACACCCGGATGGAACGAAGTTCCTTTCGATTAATTAGTGAAGGAATCGTAATAAAATTTTATTTTTTTTAAGTTATAATAATATTTTTTTTATTATTAACAAATATAATGTAATTAAAAGACAATTTAATTAAACGTGCCCGTTTATGTATCGAGCGAAATGGACTCCATATTGAGCAGTTGCTTCGATACAGAGAAGTGTAAATTTTATACCTAATAGGTAAGTTTTTTAATTAAGCCAAAGTTGATTAAAACTGTGTTTGTGAATAGCTCTAATTTATTTAAATAGGTTACCTATAGCACCTATAGGTACCTACGCCTGCCTGCCTTTCTTTTTCTAGCAAAAGAGTACCTACTCACTTACCTACTTACAACTACAAATAGGTAATTCGCCAATGATAAAAGTAAGTACCACTACCTACCTAGGTACCCACCTAAGCTCCCACTGGCTTAATTTAAACCAAAACATTTTAATCAAATGAAAAAAAATATTATTGTCGCTAGTAAAACCTAGAGAAAAGTACTCTGTGACCTAGAGCGATAAGGTGCAGTGGTTACCTACTGACGACCGCGACCGATAGAAAGCTCATGATTACCAAACCCAAACTTTCAATAGGTACCTACTAAACAAAACATAGAAGTAGGTACAGTAACTACCTACCTACCTAACCTACGTATTCTATGGCTTAATTATCGACTTAAAATTTACACTCGTTTTCACAATCCACACAGTCTCACAGTGAAAGGTGGATTTATCTCGTAGGTCGTTATCATCATCAGAACATCACAACAACATCAACATCAACATGAACATCATCGGTCATTGAGGTAGGTACCGCCACTATTTGAGCGAATAAACTTAGGTACTAAACATATCGCCGTAGGTACCTAGTTCAAAGAGTTTGCCGCGCCGCCTTTAAATACATAAACATATTCTACGAAAAGCGAATTCGGACTTTATTTTGTAAACGTAAACGGTTAAAAATTGAAATTTTACCAAACTAGGTATGATAAAATTATTCTGAGAAACGTATAGGCTGGTGCCCGACCGGACAATAGGAGCTATGTGCAACCGAATTTCACGGTTAATGTGTAAAAATAAGGTTTTAATTCGCTCCAATATTTTCATAGAAAAGCCGCCATTCAACTAATAATGAACTCTATTTGACAGTTCCAACGATTCAATTTTTCTGTTCGAATTGTCTGCGTTTGTGAAGTAATAAAAATAGCAAAAAAGTGTCGTGACAACTTTTCGTAAGAATTTTTTCCGTCTAGCCCCCTTTCACAACGCGCGATAAGGAACTTCGTTCCAAAAGAATTTTGCAAATCCGTCTGTATATGACAGAGTTATGCCCGAACATACATAAAAAAAAAAACATTCGAATTGATAACCTCCTCCTTTTTGAAGTCGGTTAAAAATATTAAACTAGCGTATTTTTAACTTTGGTACTCAAAGTAAGATTTAACTTGTGATATGAGTACCAGTGTTCCAACAAAAGTAGACGCACAAAGGTATACTGATTCCCGCGAGAGATAGCAGGGCGGGCGGTAGTGCAGTTTAACTGTCGCAAATAAGAACTTTATACGACGGACGGATGGACATGACGACACGGTTGGCGCAGTGGCTGAGCGATCGACTGCTGCGCAGCGTGTTGCGGGTTCGATTCTCGCCCAGGGTAAACATTTGTGTGATGAGCACTTGTGTTTGCCTTGTGTCTGGGTGTTGTTTATGTATTATTATTTATGTATGCATTTAAAAAAAATGTATTTGTGTATGTATATCAATCAGCTGTCTGACGCCCATAGTACAGGGTCTCCCTAGTTGTAAAATGTCCCCACATATTATTTATTATTATTATACAAAAAAAGTAAAAAAAATAGAACAGAACCATTAAATAAATAGTAACAGGAAATGTAGTCTGAAACCGTCCACCTGCCTTAAGCAAGAGCGGTGATCAATGCTAGTACCTACCTTACCTGTATCAGAAAAGGTTTTTGCCCTACAATGACACAATAATAGGCTGCTATTTCTATATTATTTGGGTCCCGTGGGATGTCTGGGCTAGAATAGCACCCACCCATTTCATCCCGAGGGTGTCGTAGAACGGGACTAAGGAAAAATTCGGAAGTCGCAGCAGTGGCATGCTTGTACTCACTAACTTCACTGCGATTCCCAAGACGCCACGGTGGAAACATTGGTACAACACTGGACGTCTTTCAGCTGACGATAATGATGATAAACCAGTGAACCGTCGAAAAAAATAAAAAATATTAATAAAGTCAAGAGTAAGTTTATCTGTTTTTAACTTTTTTATTTTTTTTTTCCAATGCACTTGCCATGTCTTCAGACCTCTTCATCACCCTTGGTTGACTGGTAGAGAATGCCTAAGGCATTAAGTCCGCCTTTAAACCTTTGTGTATGAAGTATAAATAAGTAAATAAAAATAATTAAATAACGTTTTTTTATCATTATTATTGATAGGCACACGTTTGACCGCTAACGTAATTATTAACATCTAAAACCTTTTATTAACACCTAATTCGTGTTGTATCTTATGTCTAAATGTTTGCAAATACTAATGAAGATAGTTTCATATTACGAGCAATATTTGATAGATTAAGTAAATAAAAAAATACATACGAAAATACATGGCGACGTTGCATTAGCCAGTCTGTATACATTAATGAACTCTTCAATTTACTAATTAGTAATATTACATGCTCGTAAATATAGGCCACCATCAAACTGATAGCTCCCAACGGAGTAAACGGATATAATGTATTGTATAAACGGAGTTTGTTGACAGTATAAGGCCCCAAAGTGACATAGGGATATTTATGGCTATTAATCACGCAAAATTCTGGCTTAGGACATAACTATAAACTTTTCCTATTAAACCCGAAACTCTGAAGTGTATTAGTTTGAGAATTTAGTTAATTATTAGGTAATTACAATTCGGCCATCTAAGTTATTTAAAGTTTCTTCAAGGACAGCCGCTTAGTAAATTCTTAAAAATAATTTATGCTTAATTTCAATTACCAGCATTTATTGTAATTGGAACGCTGTCAATGACAAATATGACATTATTGTGCTCAAAAAACTTTGCAAGTTATGACTTTGAGTTGTATAATTTTTGTTTGTCCATCGTGCTGTGTCCGTTAGGCTTGGTTTCCGAAAATAGGATGGTTTGAAGCCTCTTCAAGGCCAGTGAATGTAGCGTGTGGTGAATTATTATTAATATCATTAGCATTTAGCTAGTTGGGTCTACAGACCGAACACGAGTAATTCTAAAATAATAAAGCTAAAAAATGTGCAAGTGCTTCCAAATAAAAATAAATATCTGGGCGACCGAGCTTTACACGGTATTTTTTTTTTTCGTGTTTTTTAAATTTAAAACCTAGCTATACCCTGTTCACAATAAGATTAGACTTAAACACAAACCTTTTTTGCAGTCCCTTCAACCGATTTTGACTTCTATTCCGTAGGATTAAGGATGACATTAGAGGCAAAAAAGTGGTTACAATAACAACTGTTTACTGCAGTAGCCATTTGTCATGCCACCAGCACAATATAAGTCAAAATCGGTTGAACAGACTGTAAAAAAAGGTTTGTGTAAATGTCTAATCTTATTGTGAACAGGGTATAAGTGAAACAAACTGTGAGCAGATGCTCTCTTTCTGAATGCATACATAAGATAAAGAAAACACATATCACTGTCTCGTTCTAATTAACTACCACGACTACATCCGCGTAAATTTTCTCAAGGATCTCTTAATTTTTTTATAATGCATATAGCCTACAGCATTCAGTGATAACGTAGACTCCTACTGGTGAAAGAATTTTTGAAATCGGATTAGTAGTTTCGGAGAATCCTCTCTACATACAAACTGACAAACATACAAACTTACAAATATACCTCTTTTTAATATTAGTCTAGATATAGATAAGCCTTTTATTACAGTTTATTTATTTATTTGGGATAAACAAACAATAGTGTTACAATACAATATGATATGACATTATGGGTCAAACTGTAAATGTACAGTTTTACTCAAAATTGATTCCTAGTCCAATGTCAGTAAGTAATTCTATTTCTAACGTTAGTTGTAACTATAGATACTATTTTAATACTCGTATTATGAATGCAGCGTGCGGGCCGCGAATAGCATCACCCCATTTCTACCCGTGGGTGTCGTAGGCAGCAGCGTCCTTCTGAGTACCATAGCACCTACTGCGATCGCCAACATGCATCGGCCAAGCATGGCGATTACGGCTGAACCCCCCTTTGGGGAGACCTATGCCCAGCAGTGGGCGTCTAAAGGTTGATATGATGATGATGATGATGATTATGAATGTTTATAGGAACCCCTTGAAAGCCAATTTCTTCCATTTTTCCTAGCCGTTTGCTGTTCTGAGGCAGCTTTTCCCTGCCACCAATGCTATGTCGTCCACCCACCGTTTTTGTGATCTGCCCACGTTTCTTTTTCCTTGTTGCCCGGACCATTTAGTACTTGAGAGTCCATCGCTGGTCGGTGTATCTCGCTACATGGCCGGCCTAGTTCCATTTTAGTTTTAGTGCTACGATAAACCACTCAATTCATGTGAAAATTGATTAATATTGAGAAGGGGTTCATGGTTAAGTAAAAAATGTACACGTCATGATTAAGCTTGCCGCTTGCCAGTGACCATTAAGGCGACGATATACGCCGGCGACCTTGAGCGACCAGAGAATCGTATGTGCTGCGTCCAAAACTCCCAAAGTTTAGTCGAAAAAATTAAATAAAAGATAGTATTCTTTAACTTTAAAAAAAGGCGTATATTATTAAAATTGTCTATAAGATAGTGTAAGTTTCGTTTAATTATACCTGGTAGATTTTGTGTGATTGTCAATGTTTTGTCTGCATCAGACACAACTTCACGAGTTAATTTAACTATTTAATATGAATATAACAAAAATATTCACATACTAAATGATTAAGAGAATGTTCTAGTTTAACATATATTTTTCAAATCATTTACACTAAACATTTTGACGTGATTGTCAGTTTAAAATCTGTAAAAGTCGTTAGTAGCCCCTTAAATGTGTACTGAGACTCGTCCGTGCCTTGAAAAGTCGTAAATCCGTCGGTTCCAGCTATCAAACATTCATTTTTGACGTCTTTTCGTTACGGGTAGTCAGAAACTAGAAGTCTGCCAACAAGTCTCACCAAGGGGTATCGTGTTACCCAGTGACTGGGTTGTGGAGGTCAGACAACTTGTCGCTCCATATAAAACACTTATATACATCAGCTTAGCTACATCTGTCCCCTTATTCACAACCATTCGATACGTTTCCGTGTCGGTAAGGAACCGTATTCGACAATCTCATTTCCGACTTCAGTCTTCGTATCGAATTTGAACTGTCAAAATTATTCGGTTTCGGATTTGTGAATTGCGTTTGAAGGACATCTTCGATATCTTTTGACTTTCGATTCGGTACGGAATCGAATCGAATGATTGTGAATAAGGGGGCTGGTTAGACTGGAAGCCGTCTCCAGATGATGATGATTGATTGAAAAAAGTTAAAGCTTTTGCTAGACGATTTAATAGTGACAGTATTGATGAATGTTGATAGTGTTAAAACAGCAATAAAGGTTAAAAGAAACCGTTCTATTTATAGAAACAGATAGAAATAGATGGAAATAGCTCTTGACGTACACGTCACGTGCAGATATTGAAAATAACACTGATAGCTAGGGAGATAGGCTGGCTATCTATACTTTAATAATATAAATGCGAATATGAGTTTGTATGTTCGTTGCGTTTTCACGGATAAACTACTGAACCAGTGGTGGTTAAATATGGTACAGACTTAGCTTAAACCACAATAAAGACTATAACTACACCTTACACCCTTGGCTATAACTTTTTATCCGCGGGTCGCAGCCGCGGTATAAAGTAGGTTAGTTTTATATTACGATGAACTCGTAGGTATAATATAATATTCATAATTAGTACACGTAAGTAAGTATGTCAATATTACGTAACCAAATTACACTTGGGGTCATAGTTACCAAGAACGATATTATGCAATACTCAGACACGATACCACAGATATAGATAGACCTAGATAACGCAAGAGCAACTACTTCGCGTGCCTAGTTTCGTGCCTAGCTTACGTACAAAAATCGTAAGTAAAAAAATAAAGTAAACGTTTCCTTCTATCGGTAAGTCATTTTGTGATTAATAATATGCGTAATTAATTAAAAAAAAAAACAATTATTTTAAATCTAATACCCTCAGTAATACCTGGTAATACCAAATTTAAGAAAAACAAAACATTGTGACCTCTTAATAGGTAGTCAAAAAATGGCACGCTTGGTTTTCATACAGATCGTGATACTTGCGTTATCTAGGTCTATCTATATCTGTGCACGATACCAACACAAACTGTACAGTCAAGTTATATTTTCTATTATGATAATATATTTGTGATTCTTTGTAAAGTTTTTGGTTACTGTTTTAAATTTTATTTTAATTTAAGTTTGTTATTAATATTTTAATTTAAGTAGGTACCGGTCAACTGCTGTAACATTGCCTACACGCCGAACATTGCCTATACTCCAAAAAGCTCAATTATTGCCGCTGAGAAATATTTTTTGCCATATAATAATAATAATAATAATAATAAATATTTATTTCAAGCCATAGGCTCATAATGGGTTAGTTACAGCATTTACTTAAAGCTATGTTAGTAGAATAAAACTAACTTACACTAATCCTAAAGCTACCCTTATCCAGTGATTCTGGTAAGGGCAGTCGACTCGTGCAGCAATCACTTTAAGGATGCTGTTGTCACTGCTACGCAAACGCTGCAGTAGGGAAGCCGATTTTTTGCGCATAATTGCTTGAAAGCCGTCAGTATGCGACTCCGCAAACATACCCGATGCACTGCAGCGCCAGGGCAGCCCCAACAGCATCCTAAAAGCATTATTGTACTGGGTTCGCAGGGCTATGTAGGTTCGCTGCGTATGCTTCACCCACAGGCCGCTCGAGTAAAATGACTGGCAGAAAGCCTTAAAAAGTGTTATTTTCACTTCACTCGTGCAACGTGCAAACCTGCGAGCGAGCATATTGCTTCTTACCGCCAAAGCCCTGCGCTCCCTCTCAATATCTTCATCATCCTTTAGGTCACTAGTAACTATGTGACCCAGGTACTTAAAACGGTCAACGACCTGCAAGGCTACTCCGTTAAGGACCACAGGTGGAACATATGCTGGGTGGTACTTACCCGCCTTGAAAACAAGTACTTCGCTCTTTTTTGTGTTGTACACTAGGCCATGCGACAATGCATATGCTTCGCATTGAGACAACAGTTTCCTCAAGCCACTGATCGAGGGGCTCAGCAGCACCATGTCGTCTGCGTAACTTATATTGTTTACACATTTATCATCTATGAAGCAGCCAACATGAGTGCTACTGAGCCAGCAATCAGCTCATTTATATAAAGATTAAACAATAAGGGCGAGCTTAATCCCCCTTGTCTCACACCACATTCCAATGTATATTCGTCCGACAAGGTACCGGCCCATCTCACCTGATTTCTCTGATTTGAGTACCAGTACTTAAGGAGAGAGGTACATTCCGCCGGTACACCCGCGCGTCCCAGCCTATCCCATAGCAAATCATAATTTGCAAGTTCAAAAGCTTTTGATAGGTCCAGGAAGCACGCGTACACCGGCGTCCTCCTCTCTGTGTAGTACCTGACAGTATGTTTCAGGCACAATATGGCGCTCTCTGTCGACAGACCGGCTTTAAATCCGAATTGTGCATCTTGCAAGTCGACGTGCTGTATGAGATTACTATTTAACATACTGTCAAGTACCTTAGCTGTTATTGTAGCAAGTGAGATGGGTCGATAGTTGGACTTATCGGATATGTCGCCAGTCTTATTTTTAATAATAGGTACCACAATTGTACGCATAAGTGACTCAGGTAAATAAGAGTGACACAGAAACAATTTAAAAAGCATACTAAGAACTCTTGGTAAATGAACCCCAGCATATTTAAAATGTTCTATACTCAGACCGTCGTGACCTGGCGACTTGCCTCTTTGCATGTGTTTAATTATATTAGAGATATTCCTTGCTGAAAAATGTACACTACGCTCAGTCACAACTGCCTCCGTGCTAAGGCTAGGCGACGACGGACTCAGAGTCGACTGCACAGTAAAATATTGCCGGAACAAATTGGCAATATTTTCATGCTCATGGACGCCTTCAACGTTCACAGGTAGGCCAGGCCTCACATTTAATTTGTTGGTATTTTTCCAAAACGATTTAAAATTCTTGGTTGAGTGATTGGACACAAGTAAGTCCATTTTTAATTGTTCTTGTCTGTCTTGACACCACTTTAATTTAGCCTTGAAAGTTTTACGTGATGCTAACATTTCGTTGAAGACAATACCGACCCTAGGTTTTCCCGCCAAAATCCACATCTTAAATTTAAGCCTGGCCTCCCCATGTGCGCTAGCGACGTGCTTGTTCCAGCCTGTTACATAACCTTTTTTTCTTAGGCATTTTCTGTAGTTATAAGACTGCTTAGCAGCGTCAGTTAAAATATTTATGACATCATTATAGATTTTATCAAGAATTATAAAATGATCACTATTACAACACAAAGAATCACAACATTGTCCTAACTCTGAAGGAAAATCAATATAGATAGCCAACTTGCTTTTAGTAATACCACAAGTAATACACAGCAAAAACATTTCTCAGCGGCAATAATTGAGCTTTCTGGAGTGTAGGCAATGTTGGGCGTGTAGGCAATGTTACAGCAGTTGACGGTATTTTTTTTCTGTGTGTAATCTTATTTATCATGCCAGTTGGCTTTTGATGTAGTGTGGGATGCCCTGCGGCACGATGGACCAACGATTTAAAGAAGGTGGCTGGCAGCGGATGGATGCGGGTTGCCCAAGACCGGGTTGACTGGCGATCTCTGGGGAAGGCCCACGTTCAGCAGTGGAAGGCAATAGACTGAGACATTATGATAATGGCTTTTGATTGGCGATTGTATGAGACCTTAACTTACTATGAATTACACCTAAGACCCAGTATACAGAAGCTGTTGGCTAACACTAGAAATAAATAAATAATCAAAATCTCTTTCGATCAAATAAGATCACTTTCGATCACAGAATAAGTAGAGCACCCATTTTTAGAAGACACATATTCCCAGTCGAATGTCTCTCATATTTTTCCTTTCAGGGTAAACGGAATGAGCTTGCAAATGTCTGCCATCTGTATGCTGCGGCACTCTTGAAGCTGCGGCCGCTTTTGTAAGAACAAGCGCACACGTGCGTTTTATTATAGTCTAGATTTGAATACTCAAATTATTATTTGAGAATATGCATCCAAATCAGCTGATTCTTATCAGCAATGCTATTCTGTGGGAATTCAGTGCTCACTTCTGATTCTGCGGTAAAAACTGTATTAGGTTAATAAAATAAACTATACGCTAGTGCCACTAAGTTATAGCATCATCGTCATCACCCCTGAAGACGTCCACTGTTAAACAAAAGCCTCCCGGGACCATAAAGGGGGGTTGCCATAATCCCCACGCTTGGCAGGCGTCTTGGGGATCGCAGTGAGAACATAGGTGAAGTGAGTTATTTTTACGTAACCATTTTAGCGAATAACAAATACTTGTCACTAATCAGAAATGAGACAGGATTTGAATTAGCGGAAGATTTTTTTACAGAATTGCACTGATGTATAAATCTGTGTCCGTCAATTTAGTTGCAATGAGATCGAGGTAAGTTTTCATTCCACCGATGCTAAATTAAAATTAAAATTAAATTAAATTTATTTCAGGCAAGCTTAACCCGTATACAGAAAATATAACAATAACACTCACATTGATCATAAAATTAATATAAATTCAAATACAATATACTTAACTATTAATGAAATGCAAAATAATAGAAATATTTCGCATGGGCCTATAGCCTTCCTCGATAAATGGACTATCCAACACAACATGATTTTTTCAATTCGAACCAGTAGATCCTGAGATTAGCGTGTTCAACCAAACTAACAAACAAACTCTTCAGCTTTATAATATTAGTATAGATAGATAATTTAAAAGGAATGCTTAAGATGAACAGCTCAGCTTAAACCGAACTTTACCTAAATTCATGGACAGATGTTTACAGAAAAGACCGGTTGAATTCGAGTAAAAACAGACTCAACAATTCAAGCATGCTTAAATTACGGCTGACGACAATGGAATCTAAGTCTACATGGAGAATAGGTAATTCCTCTTTTGTTATAATGGAACTCAATCGATCAATCGAATCTTCCACAATTCTTTTGCAAAGCTTTCTAAATAGACATTTATTTTTCCCAAACATATTCACAAAAACGTAAAGGTTTCTTGTACTGATAATGCCTCTGTAAAGAAATTATTTCGGGTAAGTACTCAAGGAAATGTCAGCTTACCACACTGATTCCCTATTCTTTATATAATAATAGATGTATAACATGAACATTTTGTTGGAATGAGTACCTAGATCGTGAGGTTTTTATTTTTAATAAATTTAACAGCTGTGTTTATTATTAATAGTGAGGCAGTTTTTTTAGCATTACTAAAGTAATAACAACTAAAGTAAAAATGGTATAAATTTTATTTTTATCGAACCCTTTGCCCGCAGCTACGTCCACGAGAATTTACAAACCCTAATTTTTTATACTTAGTAAAATATAGCTTAAATTATTCGCTGATAATGTAACTTTTTATTGGTGAAAACATCTTTGGAGTCGGTTCATCAATCTGTCACATATTTTCTCTTTATATAATTAGTATATACTAGGAACGATTTACTTCAGCGATTGGGGTTAGAACTCATGGCCCTATCCCACACCTTCCTGTCTGAAATTTTGGTGAAGGTATATTGAATTGAGCTCTCAGTTCCTAGCATCAGTGGATGCTTCACCTAAACTTCACCATGAGTGATTTTTACAGAATAATCACCATCATCATGTCAACCCTTAGACGCCCACTACTGGGCATAGGTCTCCCCGAGGGGGGGTTCAGCCGTAATCGCCATGCTTGGCCGATGCTTGTTGGAGATCGAAGTAGATGTTATGGTAATCAGAACGACGCTGTTGGTCACCCTCTGGTCAATATCCCACTGTCGCCTTCTACGACACCCACGGGTAGAAATGGGGTGGTGCTATTCGCGGCCGGCACCACACCTATAGCCCATACTAACTGTGCTGTTGCTATATTTTCTCGTTTTAATTATGAGCTCAACTGCCCAATTAGCAGACACAATTGTCAAAAGTGGCAGTATGACTCCAAAAATCATGTCAATAGTCATACGGTTATTATAATTTCGTTTTAGATAAACTAACATCAACATCCACCACACTGACCTAATGACTTTATCAACATGGCGGGTTTCATATCCAGCCAGGTATTGTCACCAATAATCTCTTTATTTCTTAGATCGTCACTCGCCGGAAGATAGCAAAGAGCCCGAGGTCAGAGGAAGACACACATTTCACATCACAAGAAAAACAAAAAAAACTTGATCAAATAAAACCTTCATTTTGTTTGCTTCCTTCATCCTCGCACATACTTTCACCGTCATTGGACCTTATATTGGAACAAATAGAGGCTTACAGGAGACTTATATGAGCCTCTTAAATATTATGATGTTTATGTGGTATTATTTTTGATCAATTCCTGTTTCGCGTTGGAAAAGCGGGGAAAAATTCCCGTTTCTTTCCAATGCTGTTGCTTTTTGTGTTTCATTCGAAGGTTTTAAAGGTTAAGAAGGAAGGTTAAGAAGCTAGCTTAAATATGAAAAAAAGGTGAAACATTTCATGTTTTTTTTCTAATACGAACGTATAACTAAGAATGTCCTTGCTTTAATTGTTTCCTTTCCTAACAACACATTTTTTTAAATTTTTCAAAACATCAGGTGAAATTATTCTGAAGAATTCTGTTTCTTTTCAACGGATCATTTCTGTAATTTGTCTATGTAACATGCGAAAAAAACGAAAAATAAACACAATTTGCTTCTCTCGTGAAAAAAACAAATTGTTTATTTATCAGTGTTTTCAACGCTATTCCTGCTTATCAGCAGCCAAATGCTGGTCGTTTGATAAGATCAATAATAAAGGTTTTTGTGACGTCAATTTTGTGATGTTGTTGACCATTATTGTTGTTGGTAGATATGTGTGTTCGTGTTGATGGCAAATGGGAATATAATGTGTGAATCGCTTAGGGTGTGTGGAAAGAAAAAAAAAGAGTTTTCATTCAAATGACGAGTAGTCCTATTTACGAGTAGGTGTTAAATTACCAAGAATGTACATACATTTTGATGTTATGAACTTACTTTGCTTTGTATATTTAAAAGCCTTTGAAATTACCATTTTTGGTCTCATAACCTAATGCGATAGCCAAGTCAAAAACCAACTGCATAGTCTTTTTCCAAATGTTGGGGTCAGCTTCCAGTATAACCGGGTTGTTATATGGAGCGACTGCCAATCTGGCCTCCACAACCCAGATAATAAGTAACACTATATGGCAAGATTAGTTGACAGACTTTCTGACTTCTGACTATCCATAACGACTGCCAAAGATCTACGAGTGACAGCCGGGACCAACGGAGTTACGTGCTTTCCGAGCCACGGAGGGAACTTGGTATGAAATGGATGGTCACCCATCCACAGACCGACCGCGGCAAGCGTAGCTTAACTATAGCTTTTACTTAGCCACGCACCCCTCGAGCGCTAGCCTAGTCACACACATAGAAAACAAAATGTGACACAAAAAAAAACTTTTCACGCAAAAAATACCTAAAGATACTATTAACAAAAGATGAATTTCTTTATCTTTGTTAGAAAGGATAATTATTTGTTCAAAATCGATTTATATAAAAGAATATCGGTTCGCACAAAATCTAGGTTTTCTTTTGCTATAAAACTGAGATTGAATTTGTTTGTGTGTAAAAATGTCACACATCAAAGCTAGCCCGGCTCAGCCTGCCGACTTAGGACCGGGCCACATTGATCGACAGCGTTCGACGGTTTGTCCATACAAAAAGAGAGAAATGTATGGACCGACGTACGCATCCTTTCTTAAATATTAAATTTAGATCCATTTTTATGGCACTTATCTATTGAATAAAAAAAATTTTTTTTTTGGTGGCTTATTTGCGTACAGAATTTCATTGAGACACTTTTTAAAAATGGGTGTAATGCCCTATTGTAGTTTTACGGGATATTACATATTGAATTATTGCGATAAATTGGAAAAACAAATTAAGTCATCCCTTAATTTCACCTAAGCATATATTTATCATGTTCCGATTTTTAAATCAACATCTTCTGTTTTGTTGTCTGAGATTAATACATTCCTAAACTAGGTAAGTATCTGCATTCAATTAATTAACACAATCTGACTCGACAATGTATGTATTTTGTCTGCAGTTTTCTGCGACACTAAATTATTTAATATACTTAATGAAATATTATGGGTAATTTTGTCATTATCCTGGCAACCGTAAACGCACACAGAGGCAACGTGTTTTTACAGTGCTGTCACGCACACCTGTCAAAAACCGTGCTTCCCATGTTTGTTCCGTTCCGTCTATCTGCCTATTGTTTTATAATCTGAGGGTCAGAGTTTCAATTTATTTTACTATTTTTATTAAAATAAATTTTAAATGTTACTACTAAAATATGAATACCTCCACAATCTCTATACTGTTGCATACATTTACAAGCACAATGTTTATTGATTTAGCACACTAAAATTACAAGTTGTTCCCAGTATTAATTTTCGCTTAATGTATTCACTGCAAACAGCTAATGCCGCGACGCAAAAAGAAAAAAAGTGGTATCATGGCCACCTACATCGAGCAATTTTAATGCTCCTCATACCCGACCTCTAGGCACACCCGCGACACTTCATACGAACGAAACGATATAATTGCCTACACAACTACCAAAATAGCAGACTGTACAGATACGTGCGTTAATATCGCTAGGGCTGTCACTGCCACCGCAGGCCCGCGAGAGCGAGCGAGCGCGCGATACCGGCCTCAAGTGGTTCTCTCTCTCATGTAGATACTCGATTCTTGAAATTCGAACTTCCAAATAGGTTAGTAGGTACCTATCAAGAAGTTTGTAGCTTTAGTTAAAATTCGTCATTCCCTTACGGTCATTTCCTCATTGCATTTAGGAGGGAATGAAGATTGATGAGGAAATGATTTACACAGTATTCTACAATACTTTTATTTTTTTTCATTTATTTTTTCCAACTTGTATTTCATGCTATTTCATTTAAAACAGGTACGTGCATGTATACGTCATAGTTTAATATGATAACAATTAAATAATTTCATATATTATTATTAGATTTGAAATATAAAATATTTAATTTATATAAGCAATATAAAATATTTCCATTTTCTTTTTCACAAATGAGCGAATACACGTTTCTACGCGCCACGACCACGAATCAGCCCTTGAACTAGAACACGTTGCCAGAGCCAATGCGGCGCGGGTAAACGTGAGAAACAGTGTTTCGGTGCGGGGCGGAGCGCGTCGACCGGGACCGAACATTTTCATCATTATCATCATTTCAGCCGAAAGACGTCCACTGCTGGTCATAGGCCTCCCCCAAGTGTCGCCACATTGACCGGTTCCATGCGACTCGCATCCAGCGGATCCCCACAACCTTTACCAGGTCATCGGTCCACCTAGTAGTTAGGAGGCCTTCCAACGCAACGTCTTCCGGTTCGCGGTGGCAACTCCAGAATTTTTCGACCCCATCGGCCATCCGTTCTGCGAGCAATGTGCCCTGCCCTGCCCACTGCCACTTGGCAATTCTTCGGGCTTAGTCGGTAACCTTGGTTACATCCGAACATTTTGTCGGGAGAATATTACTGAAATTTGTATACCAGACAGATTTAATGATCCAAAAACAAATACACATTCATGTCTGTTGCCATTCTCAATTACTAACAATCACATAATTTCGAATTACTAAAACAATTTTCAACGTTCAATCCTACAAGTTTCAAGACAATCGTATTTCTAATTACTCGTACATTTATATCTCAAACGTTTCAATAGAACTACAGAACATTTACAGCTAAGCCAAATGGATTTATCAACCGTATTAGAGGTGTAGTTGCCAGTAATAGTATCTACTTACGAGATTAAGCTTCGGTAAATGAAATAGTATCTGTTATCGGCTAAGTGTTATTGGAATAGCAAACTGTTCGCGACTGAGCTTTTTCATTATTTTGCTTTAGATAAAATAAGTAGCTGTGTCGTTCGTAGAGTGCATAAAGTGCTTTTAATTATTGCAAGTGTGCGGTGTAAGATATACCAGTCTCGCTCTTCCTTTTTAAAAAATCTAGCTGTGTCCCCGGCTTCGTTCTCGTAAACTTAAGCACAAAGTACGTAAAGCTGCGTCACGCCCGAGCAGAGACACCACTCAGAACAACCGCCATTTTTCGCACGCACACATTGACATTACGTTTATAGGCATTCTCAAGCAGTTTCAAGCAGACTTCAGTCGGGACTGTCACGTGTTGTCTAAATGAATAAATGAGAGACATTAACAATTAATGAAGAACAGGAAAATTTTGTTATAAAAAAAATTACAATGAGTTTCAACCAGTATCAATAAAATTTCATATTGTCACAAATAAAACCTACAGAGTTAATACAGTAGCAGCCCTAGTGAGTTTGGCAAGTTTAGGTTATTATTTTTGAAGATGGCTCTATATTTTGTGACTTAAGGAAATAAAATGGCGTTAATATGTAAACCTACTTACTTGGATGCAATTATGTTTGAGCTTTTCGGTTGCAACACTAGAGCCATGGGGCACTAGTGCTCCCCTTGTTTTTAGGCGCATTACTATGCGGTTGGTCGATTCTTCATGTGACGTTTAGGGCATTTTTCCCATTGAGAGAGAGAGTGGTACAAACATGAATATTTTTTTCCTGTAAACCAAATAGCTTGATCGACCGTACTTTTGAATTAAATATCAAGGAGTCGGTCAGCTAGTTCGAAAGTTGAAACTAGTTGCTCAGAAAGTCAGAAAGTTGAAGCAGTATTTTATAAACGACAAAAATAATAACCCATCATTATTCATTAATTCCACATTTCAATATTACTCAATGAATTTAGTTTCATAATTAAAATTGATCAATTTTTCATGCCTTTCAATGTAATTACTTATTGCATGTCAACAGTAGGTATAGTGCGTGTTTTGACTCCATCCAACACTTGTTGACGTGAAAACTCGTAAAACTACGGTAGTTGTTAGTTAGTTACCCTCCGCTTTGTGTAATGAAGGAGCATAAATAACATTATTGTCGTAAAATATTCGTATTTATTAGCTTAGATGAACTTACTAGCTTTTACCCGCGATTTCGTTTACATAGAAGTCAAATTCAAATCCATTCTTAGCTCAAACTCTCCTACCTACGAACTTACATTTATAAAGATGTCGAATAGTGTTCGAGAATCCGTGATTAATCACAGTGGTATTTCGCTTACAATTATAAGGATCATGCGTTCGATTTTATGAAGTGAAAGTGGCCATATATTCACGAATACAAAACAAAAACTATAACAAAAAAACTTGAGAGGTGTCAAGGGACACCCGGATGGAACGAAGTTCCTTTCGATTAATTAGTGAAGGAATTGTAATAAAATTTTATTACAATTCCTTCACTAATTAATGTGATGCGTTAAAGTGAATTTAAGTGGCTTTAAGCCAGGGCAAAAAAAAAGCGAGGAATGAAAAGTTATTATGGCTGCTTACATTGTAAATAAGTAATTTTAAAGATTAACATTTTCTAACATGTCAGTACAATGCGTAGTTATTTAGATAGAAAGATCAATAAATTATTTCTGCGCCATCTATTGGCCGTTCGTAATTCGATCTCGAAGAGCACAGTTGCGCCAATAATGTTAATAGATGGCTCTTAAATCAAATATACAAAAGTGTCGTGACAACTTTTCGTAAGAATTTTTTCCGTCTAGCCCCCTTTCACAACGCGCGATAAGGAACTTCGTTCCAAAAGACAACAGCCTTCAAAATCTAGAAAGTTTAAAATGACTGTAATTTCGGAACCTGCTTTGTTTCTATTTGTTGTTTTATTGTCAAAGTTTTTTTTTATTGATCCATAATTGACGGAGTTATCGATGAAGACAGCACATCAAACTACAACAATCTGTCAAATTTCTTTCATCGATTTTCAACTTTATAAGGATAAGGTTTATATTCAATTAGGAAAATTTTACAGTTTGGAATGGCTGTACATCGAAAAAAGCACACAGTCGATCGTAGAACCTTCTTTTTTGAAGCTGATGAAAAACAAATGAATGTCCAAATCCAATCTGTGAAACTTGTCACAATGTAGGCCATGTCCTTCAGAGGGACGAAGTCAATTGAATTGCGAAGGATTGAGAGTCTTTGTTAATTTGTGACGCCATTAATTCAGTTTTAACGACTCTGGATGTTTTCGTGTCGCGATTACGATTTTAGGTACTTACGTACTGTGAGTATTTGGGTCTTGGTGGTGTAAGTCATAATTTTAAGCGGGAATGTCTTTGTTTTTCTGTGAGTTTAGTAACTTTTAGAAGCCTATAAAGTGAAAATAACAGTTTTGCCAAACTTATTTAAATTGAAATTGAAAATATTGATTACAGACGAAGCACACAGTAATTTAAGTTCATATTACTATGTTAATAGGTAGATATTTATACCTATGTTAATGAAATATAAAATTATTATTATTTTGGACATGCATGAGCGACAATAAATAAATAAATAATAAATAATAAATAAATATTCCGTTATTCTCAAAGCATCGCCTTGAAACCGTCCGTGCTGTGGTCAGCGAACAGGTCTGAGCTACTGCACGGCCATGGGAGCCCTAACAAACCTCTGAACGCGTTGTTATACCGGACGCGCAGAGCTTTGCAATTTTGACGACATGGTTGGCGCAGTGGTTGAGCGATTGACTGCTGCGCAGCGTGTCGCGGGTTCGAATTCCGCCCAGGGTAAACATTTGTGTGATGAGCACTTGTGTTTGCCTTGTGTCTGGTTGTTGTTTATCTATATACGTATCATATGTATTTAAAAAAAAATGTATTTGTGTATGTATATCAGCTGTCTGACACCCATAGTACAGGGTCTCCCCAGTTTGGAGTCAGATGGCCGTGTGTGAAATGTCCACATATTATTTTATTATTATCATATTATTAATCAAATATCAATAATGATGATTCCAGTATGCACACTTAAATACACGTATTCAACGGCATCTAGTTTTTTATATATTCAAATAGGCTTGCTTTGAACGCAACTCACCTGGTTTGTGATGAGGCGGCCTAAGATGGAACACGCTTGCCTAGAATTTTAAAACGGAAGCCGATCCCAACTTAGTTGGGAAAAGGTTAGGGTATTCCATATCGTCGTTGAGCGTGCAATTCCACGTAACTAAAATTTTTAAATACCGCGAAAGTACACTTTCGCTGATTTAACATAAGGTCGAAATTTGCGGTATTTAAAAATGTTAGTTTCGCGGAATTGCACGCTCAACGACGATATAAATAATAATAATAATAATATGTGGGGACATTTTGACACACGGCCATCTGACCCCAAACTAGGGAGACCCTGTACTATGGGTGTCAGACAGCTGATATACATACACAAATTCATTTTTTTTTTAAATACATACATATTATCGTGTTAGTTTGATAAACTACCTCGTTGGTCTTGTGGCACTATCGAGCATTGCGTTTTAGGTTGATATGGATCCCAGGTCGGATAGTGTTAGTAGAATTTTACATCAAGAATTTCTCAGTAGCACCCGACGTTTGAAAGTTGACGGTGTAACACCCTTGTACTTGGATTTGTAAAGTCGTTGTTCCTGCGGCTGATCTCTCCCTGGTCATATCAGATTACTATGCCATAGGACTAGGAGAGAAAAGAAGAGATCAATTGTTGTCTTTTAAATATAGAATATTATACTATTATTATATATTATATTAAAACAAAATAATAAAATTACGCCTTAAAAAAAAATCGGAAGCAATCCTAACATTGCGATACAGATATCTATACTAATATTATAAAGCTGAAGAGTTTGTTTGTTTGTTTGTTTAGTTGAACGCGTTAATCTCAAGATCTACTGGTTCGAATTGATAAAATCTTTTTGTGTTCGATAGTCCATTTATCGGGGAAGGCTATAAGCCGTATGCGAAGCCGGGTCGGGGCGCTGGTTCAAAATAAAAACTTCGATATTAGGTATACCTACCTATCAAGGGTTATTTATAGAATCCATATACCTGGGTTGTCTTCATCCTAGGTTGTTTCTAGTCGTAATCAGACTTGCTGGCTAGGCAGAGACTACCCACAACGACTGTAAAAGATCTACGAATGGTAGCCGTGACCATCCGCTTTACGAGTTACTGGGCGATATTGGTTAGAATTGGATTGTCACCCATCCACAGACCGACTGCGGTAAACTTATCCATGACCAGTCGATCTGCACGGCTATTACTGAGCCACGAGCTAACATTTGTCACTTAAACCACAATAAATGACCTTAAAATAGAAGACACCTTTTAAATTTGATTTTATATTCCTCAGAACGCCTTAATTCTGAAAGGACAATAAACAAACCATTAAGGCAGGAATCTTCGCAATGGGCCTCGGAAATATTCCCATTAATTTTGTAATTGTTCCGTTCTTAATTGCAATGTTACTACAAATAACCCAGTTTTAAGTCTCATGGAATTATTATTCAGAAGTAAATAAAGCACCTTTATTGCTTAACGCACTTCTGATGAAAATCACTTTAATTTTGACGGTTCAACAGCATCCATTGCGTTTACTTGGTAGTTGAAAACTCTGATTTAAAAATGTACAGCTCATTGGACATTGTAATCTCAGATTAAGGAACAAAAGGCAGATAGACCGCGCGGAACACTGAGAGTGGAGCAAAAAAAGCAAATACAAACGCAAAAGCGAATACCAACAATCTCGTGATTATAATTGCTTTTGAATTTGAATTTGTGTTTTTTTTTTTTTTTTCTAACGATGCGGCGTCGTAGGTATTCGCTTTTGGATTTGTATTTGCTTTTTTGGCTTCACTCGCAGTGTTCCGCGCGGTCTATCTGCCTTTTGTTTCATAATCTGAGATTGTAATGTAATAATTCTTCCGACGGAATTTCGGACATGGTCGCCAATCTCAATGGAGACTCAGTGGAGGCAATCTCATTGGACACAAGAAAAATATTGTAATGCACAAATGTGTCTGCAAACACAAGTGCACTCCCTCTTCTCTCACTCTTATTGTCCGATGGAACGGTAATATCCGACACGCCCGGGGAGAGATCAGGCATTGAAGCAACGCGCAACAGTTTTATGTACTTTCAGAGGCACAATGGTGTTACATAACCAACTTCAAAGCCCAAGCGGCTACTAAAAAATTGCTGGACATGGACAAACCCAATAACACTTTGATCTTAGATTTGAACCCAAAACCCGACGCTTATTGTCAAAATGTATACATATTAAGTAATTAGACTTCAGGGAAGTGTCAACAGAAAAGAGATTTAGCATCCATAATTGGAAAGTAAGTTTTTTTGTAAACAGGAAATTCGGTATCACTACGTTATTAAAATACTTTTGAGTGCTGTACCTACATGTTACTGTCATTATAAAACTGACTACTTTGTTATGGGCACCTACGTCAAAAGCAGTCAAAACTTCTTTGTCCGTACAATAAATCTAGTTACAGTTTAACTCATTTAAAATTCTACACGTGTTTACTGGCTTCGTGTTTCTGTTATAACGTTGACGATATTTTGTCCTTTGTCAAGGCTGCCCATATATTTTATCGATTAGTAAATTATCTATGTAAAGTGTTATTTGATAGTCCTATTTATTTCAATAACGAACACTCGAACGTCGATGTCACACAGCTAGGAGCTTCGCTTGGTACCATGCTTTGTCAAAGCCTGAAAAATTATTTTCTTGCGTGTTAGCAATGTGATTTGATAGACCGTACTTAGCCTTGACTTGATTGTTTTTGCTTATTAATAAACGCTATTAAGTACCTATAAGGTAATCTATAACCTCTTACCAACTTCATAATCTTTTACAGATTAGTTTAATTCGCTAAGCCAGCCAACACTTCCACAGGATTACCTTTTTACCTACAATATTCGATGTACAAAATTAAATTTTACACTAAATATAGATGTGTATGTTGTAATCAATAGCATAATAGGCTTATAAGGGTATTTAGGGAAAGGTCGCAAACCGGACCTAATCCTGCCTTGTTGAATTGTTGTGTTAATCCTTCTCTAAATACAAACAATATTACAAGTGGGTTAGATGGCAATTACAGAGTAACAATTCCAAGTTTGATGATTAAGGAATTATCCTCTAACGGGCTATTAAACGATCTATATGGAAGCTTATGTCCGATAACTGTTAACTAGTTAGTTAATCCCTTCGCGGTTAATCCTGATTACACTAATGTAACTTAACGTAACATGCAACATAACAAGTTCAAGAATAAATAGTAAGTAATATTAAGTTTGCCATAATTATTATCGTGAATAAAATATCTTCGAGTAGTTCTATCAACATAATTAGAATTTATTGAAGCATAAAATTTTATTTTAAGTTCAAGATGATACTTAACTTTTCTCTTGTAAATAAAACACTGAATAGTTAGACTCATCCATAATAATATTCATGACACCCGAGATTGATGAAGGATATGTTTTCGACCCAAACGTACAAATTGGATTTAATTCTGTAAGTGTTTTTGTGGCCACGACACATGGTGCTAGAATATGACGTAATATATAGCCCATCCGCAATAATGTTTTAGGTTTAATAGCGATCGTTTCCGTTGCCATGACAACCACTTCAGTACAGCACCATTATCTGGGAAACTTTATTAATCAGTTAAGCAATATTAGTCTCTACATAGGTGTCAGAAGGTTGAAATAAGTAAGTTTAGATGTTGCAAGGTCAATATCAACGTGGGCTTTGTGATAATTTTCTTGAACACAATCTTCAGTCCTTTATAAAGTTAAACACATGAGAAAACATAATTATTTATTTAAATTTTTTCTCCTTGTTCACAGATGGACTGGCAAACAACAGAAGTTTTTGAAAAGAAGATAATTTGGAGTTAACATGCTGTCCGTTTACAATACTAGCAGTCATGATGACTTGGCAGCATTAGCTAGCCGATATGTCCCCGCTGCTATGTCTCTCAACGGAACCACCTACATAGGCGGAGGAGTCCTAATCCTCACCAAGACACTCACTGGAGAGTCAGTGGAAGTGATAGACGAACCCAAATCAAACAAAACAACAGATATAATCGATGTTAAAGTCGTCCAAGTTGCCTTTTGTATTTTATACACCGTCATCTTCGTTCTCGGCGTTTTCGGCAATGTCCTGGTCTGCTATGTCGTCTTCCGGAATAGGGCGATGCAAACTGTCACAAATCTTTTCATTACCAACTTAGCCCTCTCCGACATACTGCTATGCATATTCGCAGTGCCTTTGACGCCTATGTACACTTTCCTAGGAAGATGGGTTTTCGGACGACTGCTCTGTCATCTCATGCCATACGCTCAAGGCACAAGCGTTTACATATCTACGCTAACACTCACGTCAATAGCTATAGACAGATTTTTTGTTATCATATACCCTTTTCATCCACGGATGAAATTGAACACCTGTATACTTATTATAATATTCATATGGGTGTTTTCCCTGGTCGTAACTTGCCCATACGGCCTCTTCATGGGAATACAAACGACGAACAATAGGACGTACTATTGCGAAGAAAGTTGGCCTTCCGATAAATCTAGAAAAATATTCGGAGTTTTCACAACCGTATTACAATTTCTAATACCATTTTTAATAATTGCCATATGTTATACATGCGTTAGTATAAGATTGAACGACCGAGCTCGGTCGAAACCAGGTGCTAAGAATACCAGAAGAGAAGAGGCGGACAGAGACAGGAAAAGACGTACAAATAGAATGCTCATATCCATGGTGGCTATATTTGGAATTTCTTGGCTTCCTATAAATTTGATCAATATTTTCAATGACTTCTACGCACAGATGACGGAGTGGAATTACTACTTTGTGTCATTCTTCCTCGCTCATTCTATGGCGATGGCATCAACATGCTACAATCCTTTCTTATATGCATGGTTGAACGAAAACTTTAGGAAGGAGTTTAAGCAAGTGCTTCCGTTTTTCGAGTCCACTGGCGGAGTGAGGAACAGTTATCATTCTGGTCGCATGCCAACTCACAAAACTGATAAAATATGTAACGGTAACGACACCATTCAAGAAACTTTGTTAGCTTCTTCTTTCAATAGAGGGCCATCGATAAAGCAGCGGATATTGGAAGGCAATGGGAAAAAAGATAACGGTGTTGAAGTAGAGAATATTATATTAGAAGATAAGGCAATATCAGCAACCTTTCATACGAAGAGTGAAAATGTTAACTTGCAGTTAATAGATGAAGAATCGCAACTCAGTGAGCCAAGGGAGACGAAATCTAATATGTAATTGTAAGTATAGACATTATATCACCTTAAATAATACTGCATAACCTACATCTGTGAACGTACTGTTGGCATTACAGTACTTGCACGTTATAATTTATTTATCCAAAATCATTACTATTCAGACGCATTCTTTTTTAAGTCACTGGGTAATAACTAAAATTTGAATCTCAAACAGAAATTTATAACGCACAAAATAAGCTACATTTCTTTTAAGACAGCACTTTTAAGATGAAATACTCTTCGCATACAACAAAAGAGATTCGCGACAATATTCAACAAGTTAAATACAATCTCGTTTTCTTAGATCTTCACGTAACCCAACTTTCCAACTTCAATTTTCACCTCTACCCCCTTTTATTTGCGTAATTGGGAAAGTTTCCTGCAAGCATCTAAGGAACTTTCGATAAAACCAATTACAAAAAGAAACTGCTTTTAGCTCTCAATTTAAAGCAAAGTTTTGGTTATAAAAATGAGGAGCTGAAAGCAAATTACAGGAGGTTTAGAAGTTGGTTAGAATGTTGGCGGGTTTATTGGCCTTTTGGACTGAGTTCCAGTCATATGTCTATGTTATGCATACGTGCTTGCTGCAATACTAGACCCTTTTCCGGGTATTTAGAATAAAAGTATTTTACTCTCTTACGTCCAAGTGAGAGTACTGGTTTTTCTATATTTATGCTGGTCAAGTTACACACACTTTCCGTGGGTTATAACTTCTGCCAGATGATTTAAAGTCAACCTTTAAAGCGGCTGAGCTCCTGTCTTACTTGAACATATGTAAGTAAGATACCTGATACCTGAAAAATGGTCCAGCATACTCCTATATCTATTTTTAAAATGCCCCTATATAAGGCTCTCTATTAAAGTAGTAACTCAATGACCAGATCATTGAGTAAGTTAGTTTATTGGTAAACTATTACATCTGAATTGCACTTTTTGTTCTATAACCTTGTTTTTGTGTGTTAAACAGACTTTTTTTATATGACCTTGTTTTGGTGTGAAGGTATTGGTACCTACGGAAGTATTTGTCGCTAGACCAAGACCAATTTCCTTCAGTATTATTAAACAGGAAATTGGAGATGTTTGTTAACGGTCAAAGGACTTTAGACTGTAGACAACATTAACAAGGGTCTTATAGTGACAAGTTTTGTTAATATTGATAATATCATGTTATCGAAACGATCTTGTTCTCAAACTACATTCGAAGTTGCCATCATCAAAACTTTTCACCAACAAACACTCCACGTACTTAGTGGACTGAGATTCCAGAGTCACCAGACCTATATCATAGCGTTGCTGAAATGTTGACATGAGCAGATGGACGAAATTGTAGATAAGAAGGTACTTACTAGACTCAATGTTGGGCCCGGTTAGAGGCAAGTTATACGTATAACAACCTGTATTTAAGGCGCTACCACGACCAAAAGTGCGTTCTTCTTCGTTATTCAGGGGCTATTAACTCATTAATTAAGAGAAACAAACAACATCTAAGACCACATTATTCATGTTCAATATTCTATCATCACATTACACGTTTTTATTTTTTTCTATGTACTCTATATACACCTAAAACTCCCAGTAAAAAAAATTACTAAAATAATTGTAAACATGTATCTTTGGCTAAAGTTGACGTGCTATTCATTTGAGGATTACACTAATAGATAGGTAACTTAAAAATCTTTATAATTCACGTTTTATTTTAGTTCAAAAGATCGTTTCCCTGTTTTTATAACAAAAAAAAAACAAAAAATTGTGCTAATTTCGATTCTGCGGCAAAGAGGAAATGTATGGTCAAGGTTATTTGGTCAGGGAAGCGCCTTAACAACTTCACTGCGATCCCCAAGACGCCTGCCAAGCGTGGGGATTATGGTAATGATCCACACCCTTGGGGGAGGCCTTTGTTCAACAGTGGACGTCTTCCGGCTGATGATGATGATGATACGTATACACCTTCTTCTTGAATCACTCTGTATATTAATGCAAATCGCATTAAAATCCATTGCGTAGTTTAAAAGATCTAAGCGTACGTACGGACAGACGGCGGGAAGCGACTTTGTTTTATACTATACTTGCTGACCCGACAGACGTTGTCCTGTCCCTATCTACCTGCCCTACACCTGCCCTACACCTGCCCTACACCTGCCCTACACCTGCCCTACACCTGCCCTACACCTGCCCTACACCTGCCCTACACCTGCCCTACACCTGCCCTACACCTGCCCTACACCTGCCCTACACCTGCCCTACACTGGCCCTACACCTGCCCTACACCTGCCCTACACCTGCCCTACACCTGCCCTACACCTGCCCTACACCTGCCCTACACCTGCCCTACACCTGCCCTACACCTGCCCTACACCTACCCTACACCTACCTACCTAGATGTTGTCCGATTCTCAGACCTACCCAATATGCTCACAAAATTTCATCAAAATCGGTCAAGCCGTTACGGAGGAGTTTAACTACAAACACCGCGACACGAGAATTTTATATATTAGAAGATATATTTAAATAATAAAAAATAATAAAAAAGAACCATTTATTTTCAGGTAGCAAATACCCATAGAAAAATATACATATAACAATGTAACCCAAACCACCCTACCAACCCACAGAGAGAAAGAGGTAGAGAGAGAAAGAGAGTGTAGAGATATTGTTAAATATAACCTATCATAACCCATCTAATTCATATCAATACGTTATACATTTTTGCTCCAAACCTCGAACACAGCCATCAATTTAATTCCAATACTTAAGGGCTATGTATCCATTTCAATTTGTCAACTGTAAATAACACAAAACCTAACACAATACCAATTTACATGGGCATTGATCAGTAATTGGATTAGCATACGATCCTGTATAAATTATCGTGAAACTGTTATTTGGAATTTGAATGATAACTGTAATTATAATTATTACTTTGAAATTGGCGACTTTATTGATAGAGTAGCGCGAATTATGTCTATTGAAGCGAATTGGGTTTCATGTTTAGTGGGTTTCATTAATTAATTAATGTAAATATTTTTAGTTCCTCAAGATATTTGAACAATTTGTACTTTGTTTTCTTTTTTATTTCACAACCTAAAGAAATAAAAAACTTTTTATTTGTTAGTATATACAATAGTACATATGTTGCAGTTGTCATGGTCTCATTATGTGAATTCGTATTAGTGAACTAGTGGACCCCCTAGTCCAACATGGTAACAATAATGCTTCTTTGTTCTTCAATAATCGAACGATGTATTTCAACAAAAGTCAGTTGGAAGTCATTTATCCATGCACAGTAGTAAGATTTGTTTGACAAATACAAGTATATGGATATTTTATTTATCTTTGATATTGTTTGTGCCTCGCAAGACGTCTGTCGTGAGCCTTTATTCGTTTACTTCTTTGACAAACAAATCTGTCAGCTTTGAATATCTTGTTTTTAGGACATTCATGATTTCTTCCTTCTCAAAGAAGCTAAAACCATCTTTCAATTTAGGAAATCAGTAATTTAAATGATAGCTGTCTTTATTAATTAAATTTCTATCTGCCGCGGTAGAGCGAAGACAAGAGCTGGCTTTAATTAAACTAACGATCTATGATAATAATTTATGAGAAGCGCGCTACTTATTTACATATGAACTGAGCTAGGGCAAATTATGGCATTGTTTGGCGGGATTCAGTTAACACAAGTTGGAATTGATTTCTAACTTCTTCATAAACTTTAATCTGGATTTCGTATGGTGTTCCTTCCTCATTCTTATTTTGTCAGCATGTGCCGTTGTGGTTCTTTTTTGGGTCATTTTTGATACCGTCATCCTCCTCATTGACATTGTCATTAAACTCTTTAAGAAGGTCGGAACGACTAAGTGCATGTTCAGACTTGATGGTGTTTTGATCCATAAATAATGTTCACCCTTTACGTCAGTAGCTTTACCCTGCTGATCGATCATTAAACTTCCATTTTGCTATGAACCTCTTGACCTTAATTATAGTAATATATACGGAAGAAGCTTTTCATAATGATACGTGTATCAAATGACGGAAATATTCGAAAGCTAAAATATAAGTGAACCAATGTACCTAATATTGCATTAAAGTAATTGTTGTAACTAACATGTTTTCTTTTTGTTGTTCCAGACACCAATTCGTGACAACGATATTGAAACGAAGAATTCGGATAATAATGTAAATGTAAAATAATTATGCTATAAGTCGTGTTGGTGTTTTTTTATACTTTTGTCAAATTTAATTGCATAGATATTTAACTTGCTTTGCTTACTGTGATCAATGTTACTTGACGCTGTTGTATTGAAATAAGTACCTAAATGTAAATATAATTATTGTAAATCAGGAGAAATATGTCTTTTACCCATAAAATAAGCTAGTCAGTAGTACATATAAAGCGAGTATCCAAATGGCCTATGATGATTATTTTCTATCTCATTGACAGTGAAACTGTCAAATGTATTATATAAATAAGTAGTCTCTGATTGGTGTCTTCTGGTTAGACTGTTGAGCCCAGTTTCAAACATCACATTTTTTAGCTTTGGTGTTGTTGATTCCGTTGCTTACATTTCAATTATATTAATATCTACCACGTGTTTGATAGCAAATGTGTTAACTTTGATAGCTTTAATTATAATGGCAACACTAGTGTTATTTTTGTTGTCATCATTGTCGTCATATAGGAATTTGTATATATAAGCTACAACCATGCTACTTCGTTCTCTTAGATTAAAAATGTAAGCATCAGAATTTTTCAAAAATGTCGATGTTTGAAATTATGAGTTTTCCGGGAAACACAAATCAAGAATCTTTATAAATATTTCTCAAATACTATGAAATTGTACAAACTTTAACTCTTAGTCATAGGTAGTGTAAATAAGGTTTAAAATCATTGTAAGATCTAATTAAATTGAGTATTTCGTGAATCGCTTGGTAGTGTTATCTGTTAAACTAAATTAATCAATGTTTTAGTACTTAGTATATATGTTTACTGTTACATTTGTGGAGAATAAACGAGGGTTGATTGTTTTGTAATTTACCTTTTGATTTATACCTTTAGAATATACACACCTTTATATAGGTAATATAATGATAAATGGCTTCGAGCTAGGATTGCTCTTCATGAACATAAAATGAAATCAAATACCTTTAGGCTATGGCAGATAATAAGTGGATTTTTTTTATTTTCCTTTAATTATCCTACTTCCTTCCTACTAATATTATAAATGTGAAAGTTTGTGAAGATGTTTGGATGTTTGTTACTCAATCACGCGAAAACCGTTAAACAGATTTGGATGAAAATTGGCACATAGATAAACCATTTCCTGGATTAACACATAGGATACTTTTTATCCCGGTAATGTATTCCCTTGGGATAATAGTTCAACTTTATTGTTATTCTATCAAATCTTTAGTTCTGAACTTTATCAATGGCACTGCCTTAATCACAGAATGCACTATTATCCTGGTAATGCGTTCCCGTGGGATAATAGTTCAATTTTAATGTTATTTTGATTAAGTTTTAATAACGCAAATTGTTATGATCTTGGTTCCGATTTTCTTACTAGATGGCGTTGGCGTCGATTTAGATCGCGCCTAAGAATAATATTATAAATATGAATGTTAAAATCAAAAGAAAAATATTAGACACTATTAGACTTACGCTTATAACATTTTATGGATAGGTATACCTTTGATCTCCGTCTGGAGATCAAAGATATACACGTCCATAAACACAGTGATCACCAGTGACGACACTGTTGCCTACCCCGTCGAGTTTCTAAATACCATAGAGTTACGGGTGTGCCTTTCCATAAACTAGAGCTCAAGGTTGGCGTCCAAGCTCTACTGATGCATAACTTTGATGCGCCGAAATTGTGCAATGGCACCAGGCTGCGCATTACTGAACTGAGGAGAAATATTATAAAGGCCACTATTCTTACTTAAGCAGCCAGAAGAGAGGTTTTGATTTCCCGCAATTCAATAATTCTTAAACATTTTCGCTAAAATTAGCATTCATAATGACATAAATCCCAGGGCCAAACGCTGAAAGTAGCAGGAATTCATAAGGGCACTCCATGTTTATCACGTGGTCAGCTATTTGGCTGTTCGAGAGTATCAAGTGCCCAAAACTTGCACGTACTTCGGAGTGTGGTACAATGTAGTTCGGAGATCGGTATTTTTGTGTTTTGTATTATCCCTCTAATATTATTAAGCTACGTTGTTTAAGGAATTTTGCCAAACGTTTTACACGTGCAGTCTATGGGTCAAGAATGCAAAAAAATCGTACAACGCCCTGCGTGTTCTCTACAATAATGCTTTTAGAGCGCTGATGAAGCTGCCTCGCTACTGTAGCGCATCAGGTATGTTTATGTACACAAATATTTGCAGAGATTATTCGCAAGAGAGTTGTGTCCCTGATCCGCCCCACACGAAGCAGTTCCAACAGCTACCTTCACCTGTTCGCATGGAAGATGGATCTGGATCTGGATTGCCCAATAATGTGGTACTAGACTGGGCATATTGAGCACTCCGGGTCCAAACCTAAATTAAGACTAAGATAATTTGCATGTTTTTACACAATCAAGCATAATCCATTGGACGATTATTTGGATAAAATTGTATCTTGGGAAAGTTACTTTGTACGCGAGCATTTAGAATTTAGAATTATACTAGCTGCTACCCGCGGCTACCGCGGGTAGCAGCTAGTATAATTCTAAATTCTACTGAACTGACTATGTTTATTGGAGCTATCTAAATCACTTTAATTATTTAACAATAATACAAGCCTATGATTGTCTCACTGCAGGGCAAATGTCTCTTCTCATTCAGAGAAGTCATGAGCATTGATTACTACGCTTGCGTAGTGACTTTCTTCTAAGAAATTTAAGTTTAAATAGTCAAGCATACGACAGTTTATTGGCAAATTCATTATCATCATTTACAATCCGTCCTGTCAAGCGCCATGATATCACTGACTCCCTTTCTTTTTTTATCTCATTCTTCACACGTTACATCATTTTTTTCTTTGTCCTACCTCTTTCTTTTCATCCATCCACATTTATATTCATAAGTCTTTTAATCACATGCGTTTCATCTTTACTTTTCACATGTCTATTCCAAGACAAACGATTTCCTTTCAACTTTCCTGTCACTGGAGCCAGTTTTAAACTTCCTTTCGTACATACATACTCATTTCTGAAAATATCTTTTTCATTATTTATTGTCAAAAAAATATCGCCAGCAATTTCATCTTCCTAATACCTACCGTTGCTAAGGGCTCTATTCTTCAATAAAAATCCATTTAATATAAAATACAAATGAATGGACATTTAATACTTTCATTTGTATCGACCACAAATCCTAAAGGATTGAAAGTACTGGAAAATGGATATTCAATTACAATGTCTGCTTATTAACCGATGTTCGTGGTTGTTATATTTTATTTAACACAATTTAATCTTATTGGCTCTGGTATATTGGTTTCTGAAGCTGCGGCATCGGGAATGAGAATGCAATTTGTTTTAATGAAAATATTTTTCAATATATTCAAGATCTTGCAATGAGATGGACCAATATGGTATATAAAACTGCTATTAAGTATCTAGAGTTCTTGAGAGAGATATTTGTAATTAAGGATCTATGGTTTAGGACTCCATAAAATACACAGTGGGAAGATAACTAATTGACTCTCGAGAGACCAAATTTTGAAAAAGAATCCATTCCAAAAACATCAGTTCTTGATTTTTTTTTACAGCTTCAAGGAACCATTAGAAATTGATGTTAATTTCAACTCGATACTTCCACGCGTTCCTGAGAAACATGATCTTGACAGATAGACACATGGACAACGATGTGATTCCTTTTGTTCTTTTAAGGAACCCTTACATAATACATAATCAACAAGTATCTCATCAACTCGTTAAGGCAGGACCATAAATATTGTATTAAGGAAAATATATCAACACACTATGCACTTAAGAAATGCTAAGCAACGAGTTTCTCAGAAAGGACGATAACCATTAATCGCAGCAGCCTTTACAGCATCTCAACGAGCTAGAGAGAACGACCTCTATGCTCACCCGAGCGAAGCGTATTAGCGTAATGGCAAATTACGTAGACCAGGTCAATGATAGCTTCTCCTTTATACTTATATATTTTGAATGTACAAGTAAGTTCCATGATTTCATGAAGTGCTAGTACATACCTCGAAGAGTGTTTTTTAGGGTTCCGTACTTCAAACGGAAAAAACGGATCCCTTATAGGATCACTTTGTTGTCCGTCTGTCTGTTTTTCCGTCTGTCTATCCGTCTGTCTGTCAAGACTCTTTATCTCGGGAACGCGTGAAGGTATCGAGTTGAAATTGAAACCATATACTCAAGTCTACAGTCTCTTGAAGCTGTGATAAAATCAAACTTTTAAATTTACGTGTAAAAAAGATATGGCCTTTTATACCGCAAAAAACGTATATTTCGCCACTCTCAAGGGAATCAAAATTTATAGGGTACTTCCCGTTGACCTAGAACTATTAAATGTGGTAAGTCATCATCATCATGTCAACGTTTAGACGCCCACTGCTGGGCATTGGTCTCTCCCTAGGCGGCTAGGCGGTTTTGACTGTTTACAAGGTTCCCAAGGTAAGTATAGTTTTTAAATTATGAAGGTAATCGAATTATTTTTAATCCGTGAGTGCTATTTACATAATTATACTAATAATATAAAGGGGCAGGTATTGTTTGTTTGTAAGTTTATTTAAACAGGGTAACCTCGAGAAACCCTCATCCAATTTCAAAAATTCTTCTACTAATATAGGAAGCTACATAATCCGGTGTATTTTATTAAAACAAATTAGGGATTGATAATAAAATCTTCGCAAACGAAGATGCCGATGCAAAGTGTTAGTTTGATATAAAAGGAGAACCTTTTTGTCCACTATTCATAGATATTATACCCTGTTCACAATAAGATTAGACATAAACACAAACCTTTTACCGATTTTGACTTCTATTCCGTAGGCTTAAGGATGACATTAGAGCCAAAAAAGTTGTTACAATAACAACTGTTTACTGCAGCTGCCATTTGTCATGCCACCAACGCAATATAAGTCAAAATCAGTTGAACGGACTGTAAAATAGGTTTGTGTAATTGTCTAATCTTATTGTGAACAGGGTATACGTAGGTAGAAAATGGCAGCTTCTCAAAATAATACGTAGATATTTTTTTGTTCATTGTTGCGTAACCAAAATTCGAAAAGCGAAAGCAGGCCATTTACTGACTGAATAACATGGTATGAATCAAAAATAAAATTGCCACATATATTATGTTGTTTATAGGTAGGAGACGTCAGCTAATAATGGATTTGACCTTGACATTGACTTCCACACGGACGAATTCGGACTCTAGACTTCTATAAAACCACGTAAGATCCAAACATTATTGAAGCAACCAGCTTAAAAAATAGTCACTTTAGTTAATCAGTACAGAATTGAAGATAAAATATTAATTAATTCAAACCAGTCTGCACTAGCAAAGGCAAGATAAAACTTCTCTGTCGCCTTTGTATTTAAAGGGTTTGAAGCTCGGGGGAAATCAGCGTCCGCTTATACGCGGAGAATACTTTAATTTTCATATTTGAAAACTAAAGTATAAGAGTCAGCTTAATCTGTATACATTGGAAGATAGAAGGTAAAAGGAGATCGTTGTACTGAAAAAAAGTTCATCAAACTATCGCTCTGTGGACAAGTGCATTGCATGAACGATCTTTCGAACAAATTTTTATCGAAATTTTTTTAATTAAAAAGACAATCGCCTTCAAAAAGTAAAAAATAACTTTTAATTCGCAAGTCGGCTGCTTTTGTTTTGCGTGTTGTTTTGTATTGCCACCGACTAGCGAATTTAAAGTTATTTTTTACTTTTTGAAGGCGGTTGTCTTTTTTATTAAAAATTGTTTTTTTCGCTTTTTAGTGCCTACTTCTCATCATAGAAATTAATTACGAAACGGTGGCACCTAAAAAAAAATTGTCATCCTTAATTTTCAACCCTTAGGGATGGAATATTTTCTTGAAATTAATATGGATCCAAATGTGAGGTATACACTATTAATTTTAAAAAGAATCATCGAAGTGGAACCACACTGAAAAAAGTTATGCGTGGTCAATAATAAAAATAAATATTTAAAAACTTGAAAATTGTTTATAAAATGAAAACTACTGGGCCAAACAATGTTAAATTTTTATGGGACCAAATGGCAACTATTCCGCATCAAACTAAAGAAGAATCACGTAAATCGGATCATAAATCTCAGAGTAATCGATGTACATACATAAAAAAAAAAACAACCGAATTGAGAACCTCCTCCTTTTTGAAGTCGGTTAAAAAGTGAACTTCGTTAAGATAACGTGCTATAGAAAATAGCTTAAATTAAATTAGGATTTTTTGCTTTGAGAAAATAATACCAGGATTATTGTCCCACTGCTGGGCAAATGCGTCTTCTGTTTCAGAGAAGCATTGATCACCACTCTTGGCAAATAGGCGATTCCAATGCGAATTAGGTCCATATTTCCTCACGATGTTTTACTTCACAAGCAGATAGAGCGTGCGGAACACTGAGAGTGAAGCCAAAAAAGCAAATACAAATCAAAAGCGAATACAACCCGCTTCGTGCTGTACTGACACGAGTCAGTATAGCTCGAAACGCTGCATCGTTAAAAAAACATATAAAAATACAAATAGAAATTCAAAAGCGACTTGATTCACGAGATTGTAGGTTTGAGGAATTTGTATTTGATTTTTCGGCTTCACTCTCAGTGTTCCGCACTGTCTATCTGCCTTTTGTTTTATAATCTGAGTTCACAAGTGTCAATAATTATGTCGAATATGAACTTAAAAAATACTCACATATGAAATTGCATATGTCTGTGCCCGATTGCAAACTCACAGCCTTGTGTATCAGAAGTTTTTACTACTGAAACTGAACTCAATAATATCCGATTATTATAATTATAATTATATCCGAAATTGTGATAATTACCTGATGCCTTAGCGACTAAACCAATATCATGTAATATTTTGATCGCTGCTCTTGTCAAACGTTGATTCTAAGAAAAATCATAAAAATCCTCCACCATCTTGTACTTTGATGTTGTCTAATAATTTCAATATCCTTCAATAATCCCACGCACTTGATTGAGTACGTCATCTCTACTGTCAGTAGGTACTTGCTTATATTACGTGTGAACCGTTGCGAGTTGAGTGTCAAAGACATTAATAGAATCAATTATTGGAATATATCAAGAGGTACTGCTGAGGAGAGTGTCAATATTCGCAATATTAATAGGTACCCAACATAGGCTTGTAAGGTTCCGTGGGGTGTGAAGAGAGCCATATTAACTCTTCACTTCCTCTGGTTGACTGGTAGAGAATGACTAAGGCATTAAGTACGCCTTTGTACCTGTATGCATGAAGTCTAAATCCATACTAATATTATAAATGCGAAAGTAACTCTGTCTGTTATGCTTTCACGCTGAAAGCGATGCGATGTGTTGATGCGATCGGGGTGAATTATGCGCTGCCACCGACGACGCCGTGGAAGTGGCTGAATTTTGGGCCAAACAAATTTAAAAGACTGTCGTGCCAGCGATACGAAGAAGAAGAAGACGCTGAAACGGCTGAACCGATTTTAATGAAATTTTGCATGAAGATAGTTTGAACCCTAGGGAAGGACATAGGGTACTTTTTAGTAAGCGACTTCATCTGTTCCCAATATAACCGACATCCACGTGGACGAAGTCGCAAGCAAAAGCTAGTTAATAATAAATTCACTATTTTGCTATAAATATGAGTATATAAGACCTAAATCACTGATATAAGAAATACTACCTTTTACCGGTGACTTCGTTTATGATATTTTCATCATCATGTCAACCTTCAATCGCCCACTGATGGACATTAGGTCTCCCCCATTTTTACGGCTCCTTAATTTTTTGATGATTTAATATAGCCCATAGCATTCAGGGATAATGTAGCTGCCCATTAGCGAAGCGAAGCGAAGAATTTACAGAATTGGGTTGTTGACACCATTAACCAATCATTCCAAAATACAACTTATCTTAAAATACACTTTATTTAGCCCCGAAAACCCGATAAATTTTCAATTAACTGTAAAATTCGATTTTAAGTTGCTTTAAAATAAATTAATAGTTAGTCAATTGAGCTGGTAAATAAGTGACGTCACAGGCCGCTATTGTCATACAAAATGTATGGGGGAATCTCGTTTTGACAGCTCATAAAAAGTATATCAATTGATTGGTGGTGTCAACTACCCAATTGGACCAGCAGTTCTGGAGATTAGCCTGAATGAACACAAACTCAACTTTAATTGGATACTTTATGACACTAATTAATTGGAATACTTTTTATTAGCTGTCTAAGCCGGTTCCCCAATACCCCATAGATTTTGTATAGCACTAGTAAAACGTGACGTCACTTTTTTGCCAACACAATTGATTGCCTAACTATTTATTCATTTCAAAGCAACTACATTCGAATTTTACAATTAATTGAAAGTGAGTATAAAGTGTTTTCTTACTGCCACACTCAGAGACCTCACTTAATTCTAATGAATCATTAACTTTAATTAACCAACATAGCTTTGGCACATCTCAACCACATTAAAATTTTCTCAATGTGTCATATTTTTGACGGACAGCGTTCCAAGTTATGTTGGTTCGATTAAAGTAACGTCTCTGAGTGGCAACGGCTGGTGCAAGATTTGTATTTACAAAGTAAATCAATACTCTATTCTTAGAGCAATAAAGTTCAGTATTGTACAGTTCGATTCAAACTTAATGGCGGCTGTGAAGTGAGTAGTTGACTGCGCAGTACCCCGCCCCTCACCCTCGCTGTCACGTGAAATTGTTACTGCGCAGCCACTCGCCTCGTCTTCAGAGCCGCCATTAAGTTTGAATCATACTGTACTAACAAATATTTCAATTCGCGCCTCGCACGCATATCCTCGCGCATCTAGATCTTTTAAGTCCACCAAAGATGGGTAGGGCGTGGGGTCTCGACATAAAATAGATGGCCACCCATCCACGGCCGACCGCGGCAAACGTAGCTTAACCTTTGACCAATCGATCCGTACGGCTTTTTAACCGACTTCAAAAAGGAGGAGGTTATCAATTCGAATGTTTGTATATTTTTTTTTTTTTATGTATGTTCGGGCATAACTCTGTCGTTTAAAGACGGATTTGCAAAATTATAATTTTTTCGACAGGGGTTTATTCCGAAATGGTCCCACATAAATTTTACCAAAATTGTTTTAGCCCTTTTTGAGAAAATCAACAAATTCCCAAAAAAATTACTTAGACGACGTTTTAGTTTCTTCAATCTTTGGAGGATTTACAATCTCTTTTAAGTGTGTCGCCGTTTCTTAATGGATTTGGATGTTAAGGCAACACTAAAAAGCGAAAAATAAAAAGTTTTTTCAAAAAAAAGAAAACCGCCTTCAAAAACTAAAAAGTGATAAATAACTTTAGCACAAAACACACATTACTTTACTATTGGAAGTCGGTGGCGGTGGCTTTGAGTTTGGTGTTTTGTATTGCCACCGACTTCCGAAAGTAAAGTAATGTGTGTTTTGTGCTAAAGTTATTTATCACTTTTTAGTTTTTGTGTGTGTTCTGTGCTAAAATTATTTATCACTTTTTAGTTTTTAAAGGCGGTTTTCTTTTTTTTGAAAAAACTAACTTCAATGTAACATGATTTTGAATCTTAATGACATGTCAGTGTGAACGACTTTTGCGTAATACTGTGTATTATGGCGTCATAACGGTGACGTAGACAAGTCTGTAGCAGACGTAGGTAGGTAATAAAACTTTATGATCCGACACGGTTTAAAGTTTGAACTATGTTTATTCATCAAGTCGAGTTATTTGTGAATGTTTGTTCATAATGCTCAGTTTGCCTTTGTAGAAAAACTCCAATAATTTTGAGAGAGAGAAAACCAACTCACGTTATTTTTCTTCTAAGTAATTATTTTCATTTTGGGTCATCGTCAGCCGAAAGACGTCCACTGTTGAACATAGGCCTCCCTCCTAGAGAGCCACAACAAACCTGCCGCTTGCATCCACCGGTTATCCGCGACCTTGACAATGTCGTCGGTCCATCTGGTAGGAGGCCTACCTTCGCTTACGGTTCGTGTTCGCCACTCAAGAACCTCAGTGGATACTTGATGCTGTTAACTTTTAATCTTAGCATAAAGTTTTAGAAATACGTTGTTTTATTATTGTTGATTAGTAATGGCATTTAAGACATTAAACATAAGTATTAAGCCCGGTTTCCACCGCGAAAGAGTAATAAACCGAAAATGGCTAAGCGGAGCGGACTTCGTTTTCATGAAATAGGTTTGCATTTCCACCAAGGAAGAGTTTAGTCGTTCGATTCCCACCGCAAAAGAGAAATGATGAAGCGAGCTCATTTTTACTCTTTTTGCCCGCTGAGTCGTTTCCGCTCGACTCTTTGTTGGTGGAAACAAATGTATGCAGTTTACTCTTACGAGTTAAACGGAGTCCTTATTGGGTCCGCTCCGCTCGCGGTGGAAACCGGGCTTTACATTAAAGAAAGGGCAGTTTAATGAACCGATTCCACACCCGCGATTCTGATCTTTCTGCGAACACTCATAAGAACTATAATAATACCAGCCTTTTATTATCCCACTGCATTGCAATAGTCTCTTCTCATACAGAAACAGAACTAGAATTGATTACCAAACTTGTTGATGGCGGATTGGCGATTACAAACTTATCATATTTCTAAGTCTAGGTTTAATTACCATGTTTGCTTTACAGATGTTAGATGGAAAAAAAGATATTTCAACAATCATCATCTGCCTGGAAGACTGGTTATCAGACTTTCTGGTTCTGAATACCCATAACAACAGCTTCATGTGCTTTCCGAGGTTAGAAAATGGATGGTCACCTATCTACGAACCGACCAGGGCAACATTTAACTACAGCAACATTGATATAAAATTATTATGTCACGAGACACGCCTTAATTAGGTTACCATAATTATACTGAGTTGATTGTTTCATTGAACGTATGATGAACGTAGGACGCATTTGAGTTCGTATGTTTTATTGATTAGAGCGTATAATATAAGTAGGTTGGGTGGGGTAGGTACCTACCTAGTCCGTCTCATGTTAATTACCGTATACAATTCGAAAGGTTATTATCGACGCGTTCCTTAGAAATGTAGTCATATTTTAGTCAAAAAGATAACTGACAACCTTTAAAAATTTTCTTTCTTTTATCTTTTACATAATAAGTTATTATTATAAAATTTATTCACTTTTGAGTTGTACCCGTAAAACTAGTTTTATAGTGATGGTTTAATAACTAAATAAATAATAAACATAAAGTCGGCCGACTTGCGAAATTAAAGTTATTTTCTACATAGTTTTCGAAGGCGGTTGTCTATTTTTGTAAAAAAGTTTAGAAAAATAATAAAAATTGACGAACAACTGACTAACAAAAATAATGCCTTTAGCATACCTAAAAAATTTCATCGAGTATCATTTCTTATAAACTAAAATCTCACTTGGTTACTTTTTGTAAGTAGCGTTCTGTCGATATAAATTAATTGTGTCCCATTAATCAAGGCTTGATAGATGGTAATTTGAAACATTTTCTTTATTATTTTCTCGTGTCTTTTAAGATCAGTAACCACCCACTACTTTCCCTAATTCCCACGTCACCATCCTAAATATTAGCTCAATTCTCACGAAACATGGTCATAAATCACATCACTACACACATGATTGATTGTAACTCACTAATATTGATCCGTATATATCATTCTTGTTCACTTGGTGACAGCCCTTATTTTATTGGCTGTTTTTATTTTGTTTTTGTTTTTGATGAATTGGGGGAAAAACCAATCGTTGTAATGATATGAGATTTGTGTCTGTGTGTGTGTTGATGATTAATGAATGGAAATACGGTTTTCAAATTAGTCGCAACGTTTTCTACGCGTTTGCTACGCGGTCACTACGTGATTGTCTTCTACACAATTATTACGGGAGTATACTACTATTGCTGTTTTGTTAATGAATTCTAGACGTATCTATACTATTTTTAATATTATAAAGCAGAAGAGTTTGTATGTTTGTTTGGTTGAACGCGCTAATCTCAGGATCTACTGGTTCGAATTGAAAAAATCTTTTTGTCTTGGATAGTCCATTTATCGAGGAAGGCTATAGGCCCATGCGAAGCCGGGTCGGGTCGCTAGTTATACATATTCTCTTCTGCTAAACTTAGGACTCTTTTATAGATAACTAGGTTTTGCCCGTGACTTCGTTCGTGGTTTTTTTAACGGATTCCTAATTATTTTGATAATAAAATATAGCCAATAGTATTCAAGGATAATGTAACTTCTTATTCGCGAAAGAATTTAAAGGACCAGTAGTTCTGAAAATTAGCAACAATGAATACAAGCTCAACTTTAATTTCTATTATGTACTTGCTGGTAGTGATACTATAGTGATGATAAACTTCTAGGTTGGAACCTCAGATTATGAAACATAAGGCAGATAGACCGCGCGGAACACTGAGAGTGAAGCCACAAAATTCAAAAGCGAATACCTACAATTCGCTTCGCTCTGTACTGACACGAGTCAGTGCAGCACGAAGCGAAGCATCGTTACAAAAAACAAATACTAATACAAATACAAATTCAAAAGCGACTACAATCACGAGATTGTAAGCATTCGTTTTTTAATTTCTATTTGCTTTGGTGGCTTCACTCTCAGTGTTCCGCGCGGACTATCTGCTTTTTGTTTCATAATCTGAGGTTGGAACAATCAGTTTAGATATAAGGGAACATCAGAACATACATTATACACATACATGGTCTGCTAAAATCATAACCCACTTTTTAGCTTGCCGCAGTCAGATAACAAAATTAAACGTCCATATTTTAATGAAGAATACCTACCATCGCCATTCCTGAAAGCACTAATTTAATGAGTATTCAACCTCATAAAATATCATATTATTTACTGGGTGTAAATTTTTGTGGATGTAAATGGATTTTCAACATGGCGTCACTCAGATTTAGCTACTCTATAAACCATAGATCGACCATTGATCAAGAGAACGATCAGCTGTTAGTGTCACAATAGTGTCACTTCAGTTACTTCCGCCTCGTTTTGTTTCTAGTTTCTGAAGTAGGTACTTTATAACAACCTCCCTTTCGGTTTTTTAATTTAACACCGTTTCTTTCCCATCTGTTTACCTGAAAATCGACGCAGAAAATCAGAATTATACATGTCAAACGTCATTAATCAATCAAAATGACAGCTTACCGCCATGACTGTTTTTTTTTGTTGTGTGTTGCAATTTCAAATGCAATTTCTTGTATTTTACCTGCTCACAAAGCTATTTGAAAGTAATTGGACAGTTGAGAACTATTTAAAATGTGTTTCCCTGATATTAAATATGGTGTACAAGGACTGGGCCTAGGCTGAAACAACTCTTTTCAATAAATTTTTAACGTCGCGTTCGTGTAAAATCACTATGACAAAAAAAAACCGTTGCATTTATCTTCTTTGATATTGATCAGTCATCTACTATATAATAAAAATAATCGTTGTTCGTTAGTCTCGCTAAAACTCGAGAACGACTGGACCGATTTGAATAATTTTGGTCTTGAAATATTCGTGGAAGTCCAGGGAAGGTTTAAACGGTGATAAAATTGAAAAATCTATTGACAGGACAACGTCTGTCGGGTCAGCTAGTCACAAATGAAACACGCAAGTACTTGGAACAGATAATGAAAATATTTTTCAAGATTAATGTGTAAGCAACTATGTTTATTTGATTTTTTCTTGTGAGTAGGTTACCAATCATTTACCTACTTTATTCAGGGCTTTATGATGTACTTATTTTATTCTAATTTTTAATTACTGCCGATTTTTTTGGGTCTTTTGTTATTTGTAACATCTGACAGCTGATCAAAGAGTACTTTATTAATACGGAAGCAGCTGATCCTAGTTGCTAGGTATTCTTACATATAATATTATAATATGACACTCTAACTTCCTATAGTCTCGTGTTACGAAATACAATCATGTTTTCCATTTGAAAATTGAATTGAAGAGAATAATTTTACATAAATAGGTACTGACTGAAATATTATAATAACCCCTTTGCAATATTATGAAGACAGATAATCTAATGATAAACGGATTTAATCCCTATGTTCCGACATAGTAAAGATAAAAACATCCCATGACGAGCATATTGTATGCCAAGCGAGTAGTCCAGTCATTCGGTGGTTTTACTTCAGACTGATTACGTTCTTATTCACAATTTGGCAGGCCTGACTGGCACCGAACTGTCGGCATACTTATTCTGGTTCTTATTCTAATAGAAAATTACGATCGTAATCCTTATGCCCTGTGAATAAAAATATTAGTGCCAAAATCGGCTAAAGGAGATGGGAACAAAAAATATTATTAAGAAAATATAGGAATATCATTGTGCGTTTCGTAGTAATTGACTACAAAAAAAACGGAAGCTCATGAACATGTGTATTCTCCCCGTCTTAAACAATGGCGCAGACTTGGTCTTTGACTAATTCCCAGAAGTCCAAACTCAAGGTTTGCCAACGAGCAATGGAGCACAGTATACTAGGTGTTAAATTAACGGATCGAGTTCGAAACACTATACCGCGCTCCAAAACAGGGATAACAGACGTGGCTCATAAGGCTGCTCAACTTATAGGTATAGGACTGGATTCCGCAAAATGCCGTGGGCTCAGGCAAGACAAACTGTGGGCTCAGGTGACACAAAACTGGTGCCCTGAGACAGTAAGACGGGGTTGCGACGGGCCACAAAGGAGATAATAATAATAATAATTATATTTTTTATTGCCATCAAAAGTAACAGATATTTGAGACCCTGTCTCCAGAGCTAGGTTAGAGTACCTGTATTTCAGGAGACAGTGACTTCTTCCATTTATATGTTGCTATAAAGGCAAGTAGGTACATATTATTTATACAGCATAGGTGAAAAGATTATCATATCATATCATAAATATAATGTTAGGTTTAAAAGTAAAAAAAATAAGCACTACTTGAAAAAATTAGTTTTAATTGAAAAAATTAGTTTTAATTATTAAATAAGTATAATTAAGGTGTAATATCATATATTTAAGTAAAATAACTGTATAAAAAACCAGGATTAATGTTTTCCTGCGAAGTAACAAAGTAAACACAGTGTTTTGGGTTATCCACCGTTACCGGTAACCTACACCGAACAGCTGATATCAACCTGCGGATTTAAACGGGGAGTATTGTTTATTTCTATTCTATCGTAGCCATACATTAGCATACGATCGTCAATTATTTTGTAACACGCTCGTTTTGCATCATTTATTCTGGTAGATTTCACACTTTGCAATAGGCCATTGTCACATTGATTTTCATACAAAAGACAAAACTTAGTTTCCAAACAGAATAAATCTTACTCTAAATTTAAATACATAATAGCATTATCGTGTTTCCCTTAATTTGCATTGTAGTCTTGATGTAAAACTATAATTTTAATCTAAGTCTCCTACCCACATAGGAAAAAATAAAATCATAAGTCAATTGTAAATTAATTTAATTTCGCATTTAATGTATTTAGAGTAGCTGATTTTTAATCAGCAGCCTCCCACACTTATACCTTCACCTTAAACGCTAAATTTCCCATCTTTTCCTGTGATTTCCACCTTTCCTATTTTTTTCATTTTTTTATTCAATTAGTTCTCACCGTTTCTTCAATTCTAAATTTCAGTAACTATTCCTGAAACCATGCCAGTGATGACCCGTAAGGCTACTGCTCAGGATATGGAGCTTAAATTGAGAACAGCCCTACAGGAACTCAAGGCATCCAACATCCAATGTCAACAATTATTACTGGAAAGAGAGGAAGGTGAAGAGGAAATTAAGAAAATTGTTGACAAAAACACAAAGTTAAAGCGGGAACTTGTAGACCTTCATCAACAATACCTAGATGTTGTTGATGAACGGGACAAACTTCAGGTGGTCACGGATGGTTTCACCAGCTGTAGCAATTTATATGAGGAGGCATTGTGTAAGGTTAGGGACTTAGAGGATGAACTAATTCATGCAAATGTATGCATTACAAAATTACAAAAGAAAAAAGAATGTACTCAGGTTAGGGACACCAACCATTTATATAATGAATTGTTAAGTAGTAATTGCAATCAAAATTCCTTGATAACAATCGACCTTACAGAAGATTCTTTAATAAAACATGGTAATAGTAATTATAAATTGAGTCATAACAAAATAAAAAAATATGTTAAGCTAAATAAAATCATTAATAAATGTAAGAAATTCAGGAAACAACAAAAACATTATTCCAGTAACATTAAATTAAGGAAAGAACGTGTTTTTCTTGTGAATAAATTGAATAATTTTCAAATAAAGTTAGAAGACAGTGCAAATATTTATGAGGTTGACACTCAACGCTTACAGTCTGAAATTCAGGTTCTTGAAGAGTCACTACATTCTCTTTATACAAAGTATGTGCACTCTCAAAACCAAATAAAAGAGCATATCCTTGCCACTAATGAGTTGGTGGGTATGTGTAACTCTAATGTAGACACAGTGGACCCACTTCCTATCAACACCACTCCATGTACCTTACAAAAGGAATCATACCTTGAGTCTTCACAGCCGGAGATAGGGGAGAACTTGGAATGTTTGTCCACGAACATTGTAACACCAGAAATTGTACCAGATTCATTGGTTATTGTTCAGACAGATAGTAGTTGTGTACCTTGTGATGAGGTTGGTTATCGTCCCATTATTTTTTCAGATAGTTTAGGGAAAGGATTAGGAAAATTATTAAATAACAACCTGACTACCTGTTCTGCTTTAAATTATTGCATGCCTGGGACTTCTTATAAAGAAATAATGTCATCCATAACTAGGAAGCAGTATGATCCGAATACCATTATTACAGTATGTGTAGGTAATAGCTCAAGTGTTAGATTAAATGATATCACTGACAGTGTCACTGAAATATTGAAAATTAATTGTCAGAAAATAATATTGTGCGCTTTTCCTTACTTTGGGCACCTATCAAATAGGACAAATAATAACATACATATGCTTAATAATCATATGCATTTATTAGCTAGTCATTATAATGACAAGCTTATGTTTCTTGACACCAACACTTTTGTTGAAAAATTGAATTCGACTAGGGATACAGTGTATCTGCCTATTAGGTTTAGACGTCAGATAGCATGGCTATTAGCATTTAATATTAACTCAGACATAATTAATATGTCGAAGTGTTCCGTAATTAGCTCCACAATAGTTAGTAATAATACTAATATTAAGGTGGTAAGCCCAAATTGTTTAAACTAGTTAGCAAGACAACAGAAGGTACCAGTATCAATTTAATGCAACTTATCAATAACAAGGTATCTTCTAGCAATCAATCAGCAAGTTTAAAAAAAGGGGCTAAGCAACATTCTTTGAAATTATTCCATCAAAATATTCAAGGATTTTCTTCCAAGCAATTGGAAATTGAATTGTTTTTAGAGAAGACAATGTTCGACATTATTTGTATAACTGAACATTGGTTGAAATCATATGAAATGTTAATTAATTATGAAAATTATACTGTGAGCAGTTGTTTCAATCGGAAATCGATGCTGCGTGGTGGTTCACTAATTATATTAAAAAGTAATATTAAATCTAAGTCTCGCAAAGACATAGTTGAACTCTCGGTTGAACATATTATTGAACTGTCCTGTGTTGAGCTAGATAGGCATGTCATAGTGTGCGTTTACAGACCCCCGAATTATCAAACATATTCTACATTTGAGTCTATAATGGAGGATGTTCTAACTAAACTTGCAATTGGTAATAAATCAATAATAATTTGTGGAGACTTTAATATTAATATTTTAGAAAATAACGCAAATAGCAGTAGATTATTAAGCCTCTTTAAATCGTTTAATTTGTCAAATGTGTTCTTAGAACCAACACGAATAACTGCAACCACTGCTACTTGTATTGATAATGTTTTTTGTAGCTGCGACTATTTAGATAAAGCTATTGTAAATTATCTCCCTTCAGATCACAGCGGTCAAACCATTGCTTTTGAGTCCAACACACCCTTGCAAAAAATACAGATACAGTCAAGACCAATAACATCTAGTAATTTAGATAAATTTAATAAGACTTTAATTAGTAAGTTACCCGTTCAGGAACTTAATATGAATAATGGTAATATTTTGTATAAAGATTTTTTTTCAGTTGTGCAAACAGAGTTTGATAATATTTTTAAGAAAAAAATTAAAACTATTTGCCCTAAGTTTTTATTTAGTGACTGGGCAACTAAAGGTATCAGAAAAAGTAGAGAAAGACTTTTTGAGTTGTATGGCCTTAAGCCTTATATTAATACCGAAACATTTAATAAGTATGTTTCGACTTATTCTAAAACTTTTAAAATTGCTTGTAAAGCAGCTAAAGCCTTATACATTAGCAATAAAGTTAAATCAGCTGATGATAAAATTAAGACTGTTTGGAAAATAATTAATAATGAAACAAACAGGAACAAAAAACATAATACTGATTACACTCTGGAGACTTCCCGTGGTCTCTTAAGTACTAATAAAGAAGTTGCTCAGGAATTTGCAACATTCTTTACCGATATTCCTATTAAAACTACTGAAACTTTAGATTCTTCGCCCTCACTTGCTTTAAACTTACTAAGTTCGAATGTTTCAGCATGTCCCACGGAATTTAAATTTAAACATATAAACCCTGCAATCGTTATTAAAGCTTTTAAACAACTCAAGATTAAGGGTACTGAAGATTTATGGGGGATGTCTACTAATGTTTGTAAATCAATTATTGAGACAGTGGCGCCCTATTTAGCTTTCATTTTTAATTTGTGTGTAGACCAAGGGGTTTTCCCGGATCTAATGAAGTTCAGCAAAGTTATACCACTTTTTAAATCCGGCGACTGCAAAGACTCTAATAATTACAGACCCGTTTCGGTTTTGCCGGTTTTTAGCAAAGTGTTTGAAAAAGTAATGCTTGATCAAATGCTCAGTCATTTTAACTGTCACAAAATTTTACATGATCAGCAGTATGGTTTCACCAAAGGACGTTGCACTACTGACGCCGGTGTCACCTTAATCAAGCATATATTTAAGGCTTGGGAGGATTCTCAAGATGCTATTGGTATCTTTTGCGACCTCTCCAAAGCATTTGATTGCGTGAATCACGAAACACTACTCTTAAAGCTTGAGCATTACGGACTGGGTAAACTAGCGCTTAGCTTAGTAAAATCATATTTGACTGATAGACTGCAACAAGTTCAAGTAAACGGTGTAAATTCATCGGGCTTAAAAGTAAAAATGGGGGTACCGCAGGGCTCAATATTGGGTCCGTTCCTCTTTTTAGTTTATATAAACGATTTACCTTATTTGTTGAAAAATCAACCACAAATGGTGTTATTTGCTGATGATACTTCCTTGATATTTAGAGTTAATAGACGGGCACAGCACCATGACGACGTAAATGACGCTATGCTTAAGGTTCATAATTGGTTTACTGTAAATAATTTAGTATTAAATGAGAAGAAAACTAAATGCATAAGATTCGCTTTACCGAATGTTAAAAGTAGTGAATGTAACGTTGTATTGAATAAGGATATACTTGAATTCGTCGAAAAGACTGTTTTCCTAGGGATTACGCTTGACTCAAAGCTGCAATGGGGTCCTCACTTAACATCTCTTGCAGGGCGGTTGAGTTCGGCCGCTTACGCTGTCAGAAAAATCCGGCATTTGACAGACGTGGATACCGCTAGGCTAGTATATTTTAGTTATTTTCATAGCATCATGTCCTACGGTATCTTGCTTTGGGGGCGGGCTGCAGATATTGATTCTATTTTTATTCTGCAAAAGCGGGCTGTCAGAGCCATCTATAATCTCAGCAGTCGCGAGTCTCTAAGAGAATTGTTTAAACAGATTAACATCTTGACGGTACCTTGTCAATACATATATGAAAACATTATGCATGTTCGAAAAAACCTTCATCTTTTTAATAAAATAAGTGACAGACATTGTGTTTATACTAGAAATAGGAACAAATTAGATCAGCCAAGATTCAGATTGTCAAAAGTTCATACTTCTTTTATGGGGTACTGTGTAAAATTTTATAATAAAATACCTCTTGATATTCTTCAACTAAATGAAAGACAATTTAAAACATGTATTAAACGCACACTGTGTAGACAAGCATATTATAAATTAGAAGACTACATCAATGATAAAAATGCTTGGCTAAATGCTGGTCCTGCTCCACAGGCAGTTTAGGGAATTTCCTAATTGGAGGAATGTTGTTTCCTACCCCTTTTTTTTATTGACATGAGTAACGAGTATCGTTATTATTATACACAAATATATATTTTAATTACTTTTTCGACATTTTAGAAACATTGTAAACCTTAGTTTTGTATAATTTAGCAGCATTATTTCAATTTTGTAAATGTGAGTACCATGGAGCCATATTTTAAGTAAATTATTATGTGTTTGACTTAAATGAGCATGGCGGTTGAGAGAATTGTCATGCTCACTCAAATGTCTCGCTGGTGGTGGCGCGTGTGTTGGGTCATTCGGCTCCCTCTAAAATGGTTGAGCTGAATGGTGCTGATTCACGCGTCATGTTCGTGAACGGGCGCTGTCAGTAGAGATTGGTCAACTCTTAACTGCCATGGTTTTTATCTTGATTATTTTTTATATTTTGTATTTCTAGATTACCTTCATTGTTTTCACATATAGAAGCAACAAGAATAATGTAAGCAGTATTTTGTAAAAACCTGATTTTAAAAGAGTGTCCGTGGAGTTTCTTGCTCGTTCTTCTCCATAGAGACCTACCTACGTTTTGGAACGAGCAACTAGCTTCAACTTTCTGTCTAACTGACCGACTCCTTGACAATTCAAAAGTGCCTGTAAATGGTTTAATTGAAATAAATGCTTTGACTTTGACTTTGACTTTGACTAGTATTAGAACACGAGAAATTAGATTAGAATTAGAACATAAAAATAATCAAATCAAAATAAAATTAGGATAAAGTGCAATGTAGATTAATTCAAATTTAAGTTAATAGCGAATTGAGATTAAGTTAAACATTGATAATAATATTAAAATGAAATTAAAACAAAAATAATATTATAATACAAATTACAATAGATCCAATATTAAAAAAATAATAATAATTAAAAATAGGAGGTTTAGTATGTGTGTGTGTGTGTATTTGTGTGTGTGTGTATTTGTGTGTGTGTGTGTGTATGTGTGTGTGTGTGTGTGTATGTGTGTGTGTGTGTGTGTGTAAATGTGTGTATGTATGAGTGAATGTGTGAGTGACATACCAATGACTTGTGTTCTTTTAAACTTTGATTGCAATAAACTTTCTGTTGCGTCGATGGCGGGACAAACTGAATGGATCCTCCAAAACTGGTGGGATGATGTGCCCAGTATATGGAAAGATGGAAGACATAAGGGAGGCTTTTGCCCAGTGGGACGGATGAACTTAGAACATTTCGAAAGTGGCTTAAGAAAATTTAAAATGAACGATTTTCGTCGCGTCAAAATAACGTTGAGATTTGTAAAAATCAGATTATGGAGTAATTTCTTACCTAACCAATAAGCAGCAAGTATTTCACAAGCTCTATAAAAATAACAATGACATTATTGAAAACTTGAGACGTCGTCGTCACAAATCGTCTGTAAAAGGCAAAAATATTGTTTTATTCATCAATATTTCGAGGTTTTTAAAGGAATATCCAGTAGGTAAACTAATTTTGAGTCAGTGAAGTGAAAATGTGTAGGTAAAGGTTGTTGAACCGAGGTAGAGTTTTCGTTTTATTTGAAAACGCTCTTGTAATAAAGCAAAAACTTTCAAAATTTTGTCACCAAATCTTCTCACCTACATTCGATGTCATAAAAAGTTAAAATAGAGGCATTTTTGACAGATTAATGGTAAGTTGCACAAAACCAACATTAGTTTAACGGAGACTACATTGAAGCTGTCAATTTTTTTTTTATGTAATGTAAGTGATGGCATGAATTTAAAGCCTCCGATAAACTAATGTTGGTTTCGGGTACTTCAACGTAAGATTCAGATTAGATTGCCAACGTTCCTAAATGTAATTAGAACTGGAATCGCTTTTCAGAATATGGACGGATATTAACAAGATGTGTTCAAGAAGGCGCGTCAAGTTTTTACCCGATTGCGCCCGAAACAGAATCAAATACATTAACTATTTTGTTATTAAATCGGTTAAAAGTGTCTAAACTCTTAACTAACTGTGAACTGTCAGCAACGTTGTCATTCAAAATCAAGTAAATATTTACCTTTTAAACTCGATCGTATTATAGTTAGTAGTTAAGTTAAATGAACTAAACAAGTTCATTTATTAAACAAAATTTTTAATCAAATATTCTTTTACGCTGTCGGGATTTTTGTTATTTTTTTTAATATACCTATTTTTTTTAAGTTTATTGTTCTGGTAGTATTAGTTTCTGAATTTATGGCATATACGACACGGTTAGCACTGTAACTAAGCGATTAACTGCAGCACTGCATATCGGGGATTCGATTCCCGCACGGTCCAAAAATGTTTTCTACCGATAGTAGTATCGGGTCTCGCTGGTTATGTATGTGAGTTTCTACGTTTTTAAACAGACTCTCGATACAGAAGGAATTATTTGGTACCTACATTAATTGGTTCACCCAAACGAGAAAATAAAAGAAAATACTAAAAGGTATTTAATTTGGAACAGAACAAATTCTTCGGCACTAAATAAATGTCGAACGCTCCTTGTTACGACCTGAAAGACTTTTAATCATCAAGCAAAAATACCGGAGGTATTCCTTAAAGACGTCTAAGGAAGAAATAAATACTTAAATAAAATATACATGTCACAGTAAAAATTCGTAACCGGTCAAAACTATTTTTGACTACAATAATCCTACATTGTAAGAACATTGTAGGATACAATGCGAGATCTGTTTATACTGAAAATGTATAGCTTGATGTGTTGCCGGATACTACTTTAGAAACCCGTTTATAGATTGGTAGGTTTATGTGACCCTTTTAAAAACTTTGGTTTTATAGTGATTCTTATAACTAGGTAGTTACGTAAAAAAAACCGGGCAAGTGCGAGTCAGACTCGCTTACCGAGGGTTTCGTACAATTTTGTAGGTAGGTACATAATACATATTCCTACTTCTATACTAATATTATAAATGTGAAAGTAACTCTGTCCTCTGTGGACCTAAGTATATAGTTTTAATTTCAACTCGATACCTCTACGCGTTCCTGAGATAAAGGATCTTGACAGACAGACAGACAGACGGACAACAAAGTGATCCTATAAGGGTTTCGCTTTTTCCTTTTTAGGTACGGAACCATAAAAATATTTGTATCGAATACACGTTTTATCTTAATAAGAGTTTAGACTGAAGTCAGTCAATTGTACTTTTGAACTGTTGAGCGTTGTGACATACCTATGCCAATTACTCGTGTCTAATAAAACTTAAAGTAAAGATCAGCGTAAAATTATTTCTAACAAGTTTTTTCTTTGGCAGGACGTTCTGTTTTAATGACGCCCTTTTTAGCTTCGATGTAAAAAGTGCTGTTGCCCATACGTACCTATGTCTAGCCTTTGGTGTAGATACTGTGCCACCTCGTGCACTATGTGGTCGCTACCATTGACCACACAGAACGAACTATAAAACACAAAAGTTTGCAACAAATAAATAGCTGGCCCGACTGATGCAGTGACGGCTTAAAACTTTTTTGTGCCCTTTCATCATCATCATTTCAGCCGAAAGATGTCCACTGCTGAACATGGGCCTCCCCCAAGTGTCGCCACATTGACCGGCCCCGTGCGACTCGCATCCAGCGGATCCCCGCAACCTTTACCAGGTCATCGGTCCACCTAGTAGGAGGCCTTCCAACGCAACGTCTTCCGGTACGCGGTCGCTACCTAGGCGGTGCCCTTTCATTAGATACCAAACACACTCCATAATAAAAAAAAAACAAAATCAAAGCATTTATTTAAATCAAACCATTTACAAGCACTTTTGAATTATCAAGGCATCGGTCAGTTAGTCAGAAAGTAGAAGCTAGTTGCTCGTACCAAGACGTAGGTGTAAATCTTTAGGGAGAAGAACGACCAAGAAACTCCACGGATATTTTAAATCAAGTGTTCACAAAATACTAGTGACATATTTCTTGTAGCTTCTACAGGAGCTTCTACCTAGCAATAGAAAACATTAAAAGGAATAAAGATAAAAGCCATGGCAGTTAAGAGTTGACCAATCTCAACTGACAGCACCTGTTTACTCATGACGCATGGAACAGCACAATTCTGTTCTACCATTTTGAAGGGAGCTGAATGATCCAACGCACGCGCTACCATCAGCGAGATATTTTTGTGAGCATGACAATAAACAGCACTACATCCTTTGGAAGGCGCCATATTGAAATTAGTGTGACGTCACATACGCCTGTAACCAGTTGTTCATTAAGTCGCTTCTAACGGTGCCTCATTTATGAAATTATTATAGATACATACTATCTTTAATAATAATTAAAGGTAAAGAAGTTATGCAAACAAATAACAAGTGATCATACTTACCTACATGCTGAAATCTTAAACCCTGCTTTAGACTCCGTCATAACTAAATTCATAGTCTATTTAAAAATAAATTCAAATTCATAGTCAATTTAAATTTAATTAAAGTTTTATTGCAATTTAGTGTTAATTTATCCTAACACATAGTAACCATTTTCTCGCCTGAAGCACAGGTTCAACCTAGTTCAAGCAAATGTGCAGCTGTGTTCTATTTTAAATTTTGAGATATTTATTGTTAATGTGATTATTAATAGTCGAAAAAAAACTAGCGCTAGAACACTTGGTCGCAACGACCAACTGGCCGCAGGACGTGCTGTTTAAAAAAAAAATTAGGAAAACATTGGGGTAAGAAATTAGATCCATCCATTGAATGCGTCCCTGTGCAAGATGATCCATTATCAAACCAAACGCAGTTAGAATATTAGTTACGTTCAAAGAATCCTTTGTCAACACAGCTTAAATGTCCCACGGGCATTACCCAGGATGAGTTATGAAAATGGAGTGCTCATATTTTTCTACTAAAATTGTCATAATCTAATCTCAGAAGTGTGAAATACGACGGTGAACATTGTTGTCACGGACTAGAAGAGGTAATTATATATGTGTGTGTAGGTGTGTGTGTGTGTATCTTTTAACTTTTTAATTATTACTCTTTGTTATGCACCTGCCATGCTATCTCTTCACCACCCATGGTTGACTGGTAGGGAATGCCTAAGGCATTAAGTCCGCCCTTGTACCTTTGTGCATGGAGTATAAATAAATAAAATAAAAAAAGGACTCCACGCCACGCATATCAAAAGTGAAGGACCTATAGTACGCCGGACCGAGACGCACACATAAATCAGCAAGGTCGGTAGTCGGTACTTTCGGCGCGGAATCCTTTTTTTTCTAGTCCGTGACTATGATGTGAATGTGTACGTGAGGCATGTTTGTACATACGGTCTGGCTGACTTAGGGTGCTTCACTTTCGATATGCGTGGCGCGGAGTCCTTTTTATTTTTTCTAGTCCGTGATTGTTGTCTAAGTTGCTGATAAGTTTACTGTGTTATATTTTAAGACGGTGGAACTGGTCATTTCTTAACTGCCGTAAAAATAATAATAGGTATTACCAACCTGTTCATGTCTCACTGCAGGGCAAAGGTCTCCTCTCATACAATGAAGACATGAACATTGATCACCATGCTTTCTCAAGACGGATTGGTGATTCCAGACTTATATTAATTGTAGGTCCAGGTTCCCTCACGTACTTTTCCATTACCGAAATCAGTGATATGCAAGATAAACTTAGAAAGTACTAATGAATAGAAAAAGTCGCATAGGTACTTGCTCAGATTCGAACCCACAACATTTTGCATGCCTTAATCATCATCATCATTTCAGCCGAAAGATGTCCTCTGCTGGACATAGGCCTCCCCCAAGTGTCGCCACATTGACCGGTCCCGTGTGACTCGCATCCAGCGGATCCCCGCAACCTTTACCAGGTCATCGGTCCACCTAGTAGAAGGCCTTCCAACGCAACGTCTTCCGGTTCGCGGTCGCCACTCCAGAACTTTTCGTCCCCATCGGCCATCCGTTCTGAGAGCAATGTGCCATGCCCACTGTTACTTAAGTTTGGCAATTCTTCGGGCTACGTCGGTGAGCTTGGTGCCATGGCTTATCTTTATTTATTAGATTTTTATAATTGATTATATCACTCTTTACCTACATTATAGAACATACATGAAACATAAATGAACCGAGGACTGAGATTACGTAACAACTTGATAAAAATAATTTCTGAAGCATTTCTCTCACTCGTTATTTTGCAAAGCTTCAACTTAATGACTAACAGACCCTTCTTTGACAATTCAACTGCCTGTAAATGGTTTAATTTATTGTAATTAATACTTTTGAAGACTTCTTACTATTTTTTTTGGAATAGCTGCATAATTACTACTAACATTACAGATTCGGGCGAGCATTTAAAATTCTTCTTCTTCTGATCCTTACATACTCCTACATACAAACTGTGTTAGCATAGCTTATGCTGAGTCTATAAGTAGTATAGGCAATCTTCCCAACTAATAGAGTCAGTAATCAACTTTCATTAGCACTCCATTCTTTACTTCTCAACGTCGCCAGATCGATCACAGTACTCATCAGTCAAACCCCCCTGTTGACTTGAATATATTTACTTATTCGGCAGTCTTCGCTTTCCTTCCACGATTCCTGTTTGAGTACTGATTACGTAATAGGCATTTCTGTAGTAGCTGTTGTTATCCCATTATTAGGCCGGGTCACAGACAGGAATGTAGGTCAGTCCTACTATTTGTGTAGTTATTCAACTGAACATACCTACATACAGAGATGATGGCGAGAATGGAACCATGTTTTAAAATACACTTGTAAATTTGTATGAATTTTATCTATAAGGTATTAAGAGGCTTATAAATACAAATATTGAATCATTACGTGTTGTGAATTATACATCAGAATTTATTGAATTTAAAAATAAAAATGTATTATGCAGTATCGAAACACACCGAGATGAAACTAGTTGGAAAGTCTGTCAATAGGGAAGGCTGTCATTGTCAGTTTAAGATGGGAGAAATACCGACTTTTATCAGTATTAACTAGTATGAATGTAAGGTAAAAAGTTACCTATTCATATTTTAAAATCTGGCTAATTTAGGTATGGAAGCCCCACAAAACAAAATTTGGAGGGGTCCCGAAATAAGGCAGCATCCATAAAAAGAAAAACATTTTGTATCTACCTACTATTTTATTTAATGCTTAAAAGGCCCTTTCTCAGCCATCACATATCGTTTACATATAAAAAAGAATAAATCCCTCTTTACAACATTCGCTACAGTAATCCCTTAACCCGTTGACAACCATCAAAAGAGGATTTTCTAAAAACACGCTGTCAATCCGTGATGAAACCCAAACGTCCCCGATTGGGCCCGAATGGGTTTAGACCCACTTTACTGTCCTTGTATACGCCAGCTTCATCATAAATATATATTACGAGTAATTGCCTCGAGTGAGGACCATTTAATTTTGTACTATGCATGCATTTTTTTTGTAATTTGGAGTGGGGTGATAAATAAAAAGTCCGGTCAAGTGCGAGTCAGACTTACGCACCGAGGATTCCGTACAAACTTGTAGTTGTGTAAATAGTTAGTTCATCACGGGAGATGTAACTACCTGTAACTACCGGTTTTTGGATTTTTCCCTTTACTTGAGCAAAGACATTGATTGTTGTCAAATTTCATGATTCTAACGGGCAGTACCCCATAGGTTTTGATTATTTTTTAATTTTGAATGAGTGTCAAAATATGCGGCATAAACGGGGCATTTCTGTTTTCCTCTCGTATGATTAATATTTTTTTCTTATTTTGCATGCAACCATATTTGTACGCCTCTTGGCATAACATAGCGACCCATGAACTATAATTTAAGAACTGTATTTACTACCTATGTTTACTGCAAATAACAAATGATGATGGCATTGACGGCCTATCTTCTGATTGTTGTTTGTTTTTTTTTACCGAGCCAAAGGGTTGCAGACCTTAGTAATCGATATTACTTTCTGCATGATAACTATGATAAAAAACAGACGAACAGACAACGAAGCAATCCTATATGGTTCCGTTTTTACTTTTGAGGTGCAGAACCCTAAAAAAAGGTTAAATATATGAACCGTTTTTATGTTTCCCATTTATTTACAACAGGTTACACACACATTAAGAGCTTGTCAGTATCGCGGATGTGTTTACACATAAATCTGACATATTAAACGTAAACATTTTCAGTTTTATGCGCAGAGGCACGTGCGTCGAATAAACGTAGTGTAAATTCGATCGACTTTTTCAACCGACTTCAAAAAAGAAGGAGCTTCTCAATTCGATTGTATGTTGTTTTTTTTTGTATTTTTGTAGCCCAGAATCGGTAAAGATGGATAGCATGGAAAGGCATCCCGCCTTTGCCCAGGAGTGGGAGAGAACAGGATAACAAAAAAAAAAAAAAATTGTTACACGGTGATTTCTCCGGCAAATGTAAATCGGTTTTGAAAATTATTTTTGAAAACAATAGATAGTGGCCCTCCCGTGCGTTTCGTCACAACCAACATCATCACAAACACCGTTATTTTTCTAAAAAAACTTCTGTATGTTCAAAGTATTAAATTACTGGATTTAGTTATAGTTTATATAAATTATAAAACTCTGCGAGTAACTGAACATTATACAAGATTTGACTACATTTTGCTAAACAAAGCGGTAAGGCTAGAGAGTAGGAATTAAACGTATCTAATTGACAATTTAAAACTCAAGAAATATTTTTTTTTTGTAATTATTTCGTTGAGTAAATAACTTGCTGTTGATTTATTTAAATGGAATCTATATGTAAATTCATTACAAGTTAATTCGCTCATAATATGATCGATACGGTTTTTATTGTTTGTTATTGGTTCTATGTTAAAGGACCTCAAAAGCAATTTCCTTGTGGGATTAACTCTGGTACTATTTCAAAATCAGTACTTTAACTTGAGTAGGACAGGTTTCATGAGATTATAAATAAAGTTTATTTTAAAAGCAAACCATTTATACCTAGAATTCGGCGGATCAACAAGTCTGTTACCATTAGTTACCACCCTATCAAACAAATAATTGCCAACACGTCATTGGGACACATACTTTGGCTTTTTCATACAAATAGTTATCCGTAGTATGCCACAGACCCTCTTATCGATAGATATCGTGTGCCGGTAAGATTCCTTACTCTCTTATAAATAATTGGGACATTATAACCACAGACAGATAGGTTTTTCTATTACCAGTACGTCAAAATTGAAGATAGAATAGGTAATTGGGTTGGGCCGTAAATCTATAGTTACTTCAATCTTTAGGGTACCTCTGTTTTAACTGTGTTGCCGGTTCTTATTTGGATGATAAGAAGGTACAAAAAAGTGATAAATAAAAAGCTTCTTTACAAAAAAGTGAACCGACTTCAAAATCTAAAAAGTGATAAATAATTTTAGCACAGTACACACATGACTTTAGATTTGGAAGTCGGTGGCAATTAAAGACAACCACCGATTTTAAAATCTAAAGTCAGGTATATATATCTATAGGAGTAGCCCGTGGCTTAGTAAAAGCCGCAGGGTTCGACCGGTCATGATGGTTATGCTACGCTTGCCGCGGTTGGTCCGTGGATGGGAGACCATCCATTTCATACCGAGGTCCCTCCGTGCCTCGGAAAGCACGTCATTTATTTTTATTTTTTTCTTTTTTATCAAACATAGTGGTTATATTACAGTTTGTTATAATTATAGTGTCACATAAACTTCTGGAGTTTGTGCGTGACACATACAGTTTATTCTCATGCTATAAAATAATAATAAAAAAAGAACTCGTGTTACATTAAACTTAACAATTAGATGGTACCATAAAGGCAGCGCTGTCTCAAGCAAAAACACAAAGCCGAAATTCTAAAACGAAAAACAAGAATAAAAGATTGCTTTCCGTTTTCGGATGTAGGAATCCACAAACGAATAAAAAATATCTACCAGTAGGTGCGACACCCAGAACAACGCGATACCTTTAGGGTATCATAATTGAGGCTATCAGCGCAAAAGCGGCGTAACCCTTCCAAGAACAATTGGTTTTCAATTGTGCCTGGAAAAGACACACCACTTCCGCGCCGACGGCCTCCTCATCATTTTGTTTTTGTGTTTGTTGATCATTGGCCGCCGGTATACCTTGCCTTATCTATATCTATAATACCTTTTCAGAAGCAGAGCTGGTTACCCAGCAACTAGTTGTGGAGTCCAGATAGGTAGTCGCTCCATGTAAAACACTAGTATTCAGCTTCATCATTTTAGACTGGAAACCGACCCCAACATAGTTAGGAAAAGGGTAGGCATATGATGATGATTTCAGACTAGTAACAGGCTCTTTAAATTGTCCCGAGTTGCTTAGCAAGATGTCCTTTCATGTGCCACGAAATCAACCAAGAAGATCTTACAAAACTGTTCAGGGGTGTGATTCTGTAAGACCTCATTCTAAACTTCGAATCTGAAACCGCTGTGAGTTTCTATATTGGCATTCTAAAAACTCGGTTGATAATTCGAATTTACACTAGCGCCACTCCATAATATTTTGATGTTTGAAGTAGCTGTTTGACAACACAAAATTACGATGACTGGTCGGTTATGGTAACAGTAACTTTTTGACGTACGATTTTGTGAAACAAGTCATTTTTTTTATTTGACGATAGTTAGCGCCATTTTTGACTATTACCGGTCAGTAATGGTTAGTTGAAGCAACCCGCCCTAACTAAGATTGTGACATAAAAATTAATCTTATTGTTTCATAATTGACGTATATAAGATTCGGAAATCATTATTATTATTATTAGCATTTATTCATTTTATACACATATTCTATTACATTTTTAAATATTAGTAAACAAAAAATAAAAACATTTAAAAATATAAAAAATAGTAGCCCACCGGTATCGGGAATAGGGTCCAAGCTACCGGTGGTCAGGGCTCCTGAGAGAGAAATCTCCTAACAATACGCGCTGTGTCCAGGAGTACCGCTTTCTGAATCAAGCCCTTGATCCAGCTGCCCAACGAGAGCCTCCTAAGATGTTGGTCGAGGCTCTTGGAAATTAATCCATTGGCCGTAACGACTACCGGCACAATGATTGCTGTATTCACATCCCACAAGTCGACAACCTCGCGAGCCAAGTCTAGATACTTTATTTGTTTATCTTTCTCAGTTTTCACGAGGTTCTCGTCATGCGGAACCGCTATATCGACAATCATTGCGCGACGCTCTAATCGATCTATCACCACTATGTCCGGCTTATTGGCAACAATAGTCCTGTCAGTGATGATAGATCGATCCCAATACAACGTGATATTGCCATTTTCGAGAACTGGGTCGGGCACATACCTGTAGTACGGTACCTCCGACTCCACAAGTCTGTATTTTAGAGCAAGTTGCTGGTGAATAATCCTAGCTACAAGGTTGTGTCTATGCAAGTAGTCTCCGTTCGCCAGACGAGAGCACCCAGAGATAATGTGACGGATTGATTCTCCTGGTCGGTGGCATGCCCGACAAATGTCAACCGTGCCGTCCTTCACAATATACCTCCGGTAGTTGTTCGTCATCATAACTTCGTCCATGATCGCATAGATAAAACCTTCGGTTTCCCCAAAGAGGTCACCGAAACGCAGCCAGGATACGGACGCCAAGAAGTCTACATCAGGCCCATGCAGGGCCCGGTAGAAGCGCCCGTGAAGCTCCTTACTCTGCCATACCTCCCTGCGGTCATTAGTATCTAGTACTACAGGTTTGCGCCAGTTCTCGTTCGCTAAGGAGAGCGGGGTGAGGCCCTTGTCCATTGAGACTACATCTCGGTGCATCCCCACGTCGGCTTTAAGGAAATACTCCCTGAGACTGCATATCTCACGGTTGTGCAGGGACTTAGCATTAAGAAAGCCTCGACCTCCGCACTTCCGCGGGATATACAGTCTCATTACCGATGACCGTGGGTGATGCATCCGGTTTGCAGTCAGCAATGTACGTACCCTCCTATCCAGGGCGTCAAGTTCCGTCTGAGTCCACTTGAGTATGCCGAAAGAGTACATCAAAACCGGCATGACCCATCCGTTGAAGGCGCGCACCTTGTTTCCGCCTGATAAAAGACTATTTAGCACTTTATTCAGGCGGCCAAAGAAGCGCTCCTTCAACGATTGTTTCATGTCGGCAGCATTGATGCCTAACGCTTCCGACATACCCAAGTACTTGTAGGTTTCGGTTGAGGAGAGGGATCTAAGGCGTATGGAATCCGAGAGTTGGGTTCCCACGGATTCCATAATCTCCCCTCGCTTCACATGCATGACTGCACATTTGTCCACACCAAATTCCATCCTGATGGCGCTACTGAAATTTTCTGTTACTTTCAGTAGCTCTATCAGTCGCAAATTGTTGGGGGCAAAGAGTTTCAGATCATCCATGTAAAGGAGGTGAGATATAACCTGACCTCCTCTTCTCAACCGATAGCCCAGACCTGAACCCTCCAGCAACGTGCTTAGAGGGTTCAAAGCCAAACAAAACCACAGTGGACTCAGACTATCGCCCTGAAATATACCTCGCTCGATCCTTATCGGTTCGCTATTCTCCCGGATTTGCCGACATCCTGGATAGCGAAGGACCGTCCTCCATTGCCCCATACACGACATCAGGAAGGTGCGCAGAGTTGTGTCAATTTTATACAACTCCAACACCCTCATGAGCCATGTATGTGGCACAGAATCATAGGCCTTCTTATAGTCTATCCAACATGTCGACAGATCCCTTCGGGAACGACGAACTTGCTGGTTAATGGCCATATCAATGAGGAGTAGCTCCTTAGTACCACGAGACCCGTTGCTACATCCATTTTGAGAGGCAGACATGATAGAATTTTTGTCAATATGTTCATTAATTTTAGCTCTCAAAATGGATGTAAGAACTTTATAGACCGTTGGTAAACAAGTGATCGGCCTATAATTTTTGGGTTCCGTAGTACTACCTGATTTATGGAGCAGGTGGGTTATTCCAGTTGTTAGGAATTGGGGCAACGATCCTGACTCTAAGGCTGACTGGAACTGGGACGCCAAGCGAACGTGCGATCTCTGGAACCATTTAATCCAGAAATTGTGCAGCCCGTCCGGTCCTGGAGATTTCCAATTAGGCAACGGACGAACTGCACGAGCTACGTCTAGGGGGCCGATGGTTATTGCCCCCATTTCTGGTATTGGATCACACGCTCGCTCAACCTCCCTAGTCCAGTCGCCCTCAGTGTGACTAACAGGCACCGACCAGATGCTGCGCCAAAACGAACACATGGCATCATCATCCGGCAGATGCGTATCAGTCACACCGTGATCCGGTCGCTCCCAAGTCCTATACACCCACCTCTTATCACTCTGGAAAATGCGATTCTGAGTGTACCGCTCCACTCGCCGCTTGTACCGTCTGATACGGTTTGCCCATGCACAGATCTTCTGCTTCAGGAAGTCGATACGCTCTGTGATGCAGGACAAATAATCTCGAGGACTGATATCAGTCCCCGAAAATGCCCGCCTCACAAAGCGCATCACTCTAGGGCGAGTATTGCCCTCCCTGAAGCAGATAAGCTTGCCGATGAGTGCTCTAGCCTCACTAATACGACGCTCAATCCTGCACTGCCATGCTGGTACAGCTGGTTTTGGTCGTGCAGCTCCGTCACTGTTGGGAAATTTGACATGAGCTACACGACATGCTGCTACAGCCGCGCAGTACAAGATCGAGTGGGTATCAGCGAGGTCTTCGCTGCTGTCAAAATAATTTGACAGCTGCGAATCTAAAGCACACACCAGTGCCCTATTTTTCTTGTGCATGGGCAAACGAGGTAATCGCGGCCTTAGTTCAGGCGGTGTGGAACGATACTCTCGGAACGCGTCCTCCAAAGCAACCCTCAATTGATCATTGTACTGGGTACTCACAGATATAGCCTCGTCATTATCCTCTTCACCACCGTCGTCAGGTCGCGGTGAAGCACTCGGTAAATCTTGCGATTGTACCGCGACCGCAACCAGTGGCAAAGCAGACGTGACACGGCTACTCCGTGATTCAAGACGTAGTCGATCAAGTACAGCGTCATCCAGCATATGATTACGCTGGATGACCCGCACCTGATCCGATAGTCGCTGCGCCGACACGTTAACAGCTGGCTCAAGCACCTGAAACAGAGAGAGCATCCGACCACGGTACGCAGTCAAGTTACTTCCCCCCTCTGTAGCCCCAAAGTATGAGCGCATGACACTTTCATTAACAGATTGCGTCCATCTCATGCGCTGCACACTTCCACCGGGAGCGGGGACCCTATCAGAGACCGGTGGGTCTCGGGGCTCCAAGCTGTCCGGCGGCCGGCGTCGTCCCCGCCGACGCACAGGTGGTGGCGTCGTCGGCGGAGAGAAATACTCGTCGCTGGAGCTCGACGCAACTGCCGAGGCCGGTGTCACAGCACTCACTAAAGGGCTGGGTTCCGGCGGCGGCGAGGCGGAGCTGAGCGACGGGTCCGGAGATGGTAGGCGTGCTCGTCGTGCCGCTGCTCGCGTCAACATCACTGTTCACATCGTTGTTTACCTGCTTTTCGTATCGTATTTTCCATCGATATTATGTATTTTCCAAAGTATTTTCCATTTGTATTGATATTGTTTTGACACATATGTCATAATAAAATTTTCATCATTTTTGTGTCCGTTCGTTGTTGTCGTTGAATTATTGTTTTTTTTAAAGATTATATATATAAGGGACCGAAATAATATGATGTATAATAGGTTTCCAATGCGTTTAGTGCAGTTTTATTAATTTTAAGTGTAAATAGAATGAACAGTAAATGGTTGATGGTTGGTTGTTAAATAATAATAATTATTATTATTATTATTATTAAAACGGTGACACATGCATCATGATTTATAATTATGATCATGTTTGTAAACATACCATGTTTCTGGCAAATAAATTTTAATATTCTATTCTATTCTAAGTTATTCCTTGGACATTTTAGCATCTAAGTTATAAATACGGTAATAAGAGCATCTGAGCAAAACTAATATGAATTCATTATAATATTAATAAGTAATAATTTACAATTCTGTTTGAAGTACCTACAAGATATAGCACTAAGTGAATTACATAATACCTTGGCACTAATAAATAATTATAGCAAAGACCTAAGTAGTCACTATACTTTAAATTTGCACACGACTTTTTAACCAACTTAAAAAAAAATAGGTTAAGTTCTTTTATGTGTGTATGTCTGTTCGCGATTGTCTCCCGTTTGGCTGAACCGATTTTGATGCGGTTTTCAGAAAAGTATTTGTTACATTCTGGAGAAGGTTTTACTATACAAGAAATATAAATTTATTGAGCGCTTTTTGAAAAAAAATCAACAAAAGCCAGAAAGACGTTTTCGTTTCTTGCATCTTTGGAGGACTTTCAATCTCTATTTTAACTATATTGCCGTTTCCCAATGAATTCGGGTGATAAGAAGGCACTTAAAAGTAGAAAAAAAGGGAACCGCCTCCAAAAACTTAAAAGTGATAAATAACTTTAGAACACACATGACTTTAGTTTCGGAAGTCGGTGACAATACAAAACAACAAACAGAACAAAGCCACCGACTTCCGAAACTAAAGTCATGTGTGTTCTGTGCTAAAGTTATTTATCACTTTTTAGTTTTTGAAGACGGTTCCCTTTTTTGGAAAATAGTTTTTTATCTGTAGTGTTATATTTTTTTTTGTGCGGAACCCTAATAATTTTTCTAAAAGTAAGACTGTATTACCCCTTTTAAAATCAGCTATCTGCAAGAAAAAACTAACACTTTCAGGAACATTAAACTTTTAAAAACTCCACGTATTTCCTTGAACGCAACTTGTTAGGATCCGTCCATAATACTAACATACTAATATATTTTGATGTCTTTCTAATGATGAAAAATGGACTTTCTATGTACCTCTATAAGTTTGTTAATACATCAAATCATAACTTTGAACCTCACCTTTCTGAAACTTGTAATAATGTTAGCAGAGTTTGAAGGATCCTGACCTTAATAAAATAAGAAAAAAGTTACAATAAACAACCGATTTTCTTCTGATTTTTTAATACAAAATTGATAGTGTTGATACAATTTTTATTGAATAAAATCATAACGTATTTTATGTTTTTTTTTTTTTGGTGGGGAATTCCTCATGGGTTCTCGCCATTTGTGACTCTAAGGGACTCACCAGAGAATGGGCAGCAGCGTTCTCTGTGCCTTTGTAACAACCATACTGCGATCGCCAACCCGCCGGCCAAGCGTGGCGATTATGGCAATACCCCCCCTTTGGGGGAGGCCTGTGTCCAGCAGTGGACGTATTTCGGCTCAAGAGCGACTGGCTCCCCATTTGGAGAGAACGGAGGGTTAACGGAGGGGGAAACGGAGGCTATGTTAGACTACTATAAACCAAAACCCGACGGTTCCTACTACTACCAATTCTACTATGACAATCTTTAGATCTACGTATTTAAAAATGAATTTCTGATCGTTAGTCTCCCTAAAACTTGAAAACGGCTGGACCGATTTCGCTAATTTTGGCTTTGAAACGTTTGTGGAAGTCCAGGGTAAGTTTAAATTGTGCATTTTTAATTGATTAGGTGGATTTGTCTCCGCATCGGAACGCAGAATAATTATTAAAAAAGGTAGGTAGGTAGGGTAGATAGGCCGGTAGGTAGCGTAGGACCTGGATTTTTGCATGAATTATTAAAATGTGAATAAGACAACATCAGTCTGTCGAATCAGTTTTTATGAAACAAATACATTTTAGGACCTATTGTTATGAATGGATTTTTGAAAGATTATGCACATGGTGATTATTTTAGTAGGTATGGTTTAAATTGAAAATAAGTAATAATACAAGCCTATTATGGTCTCAATGCAGGGTATAGCCCTCTTCTCATAAGAGAGGGACGTGAAAAAAGTAATTACTTTGTTGTTATTAGGTATCGTATATTCGTTTACTCATTTATATAAATAAGAAAGCTTTTATTAATTTCAGACAACGGCACCAGCATGTAAAACATTTATATTTAACTTCTTTTAAAAAAAGATATGTATTAATTGCATTTTAAATATAATTTTAAGCATAAAATGAATTTATATAAATGTACCCATGAAATCATATTAGTTACTATCATCATTCAACAGTTGTATTGTTTATGCAGCTTAAACAAACTTGATCAGAACTTTATGCTTTCATCGTTAAATTACCTCTAAGCCACCTATAAGAACTTAGACTCAGTACTAAGCATATCTGATAAGTAAAGCAAAACAAACAACAGCGTAATCTACTTTGGAATTGGATCGGAAATGCAGTTTTAGGGTCAAAGTTTAAATTAATAAGATAAGAAAGTTTCCAATAGAACGTTTAGTTTATCCAGTAGTTAGGAAGCCAGCCGTGTGGTTCCGGCCGAGAATAGCAAAGCCCATTTCTACCCGTAGGTGTCGTAGAAGGCGACAAAGGGATATTGACCAGAGGATAGACTTATGCCCAGCAGTGGGCGCCTAAAGATTGACATGATGAAGCCAGAGGGCGGCCTAAGGCTGACTGTCCACTAGAGTGGATATGTGTAGAGCGGAGCGGAGCTGTGCCAATCTCCGCTCCGCTTCAGTAGACTGGGAACTATCGTTTAAAACTGTACAATTTGATTCTTGAAACACAGAAATGGCAGCAGCTATCTCTCCTAGACTAAAACGACGATTTTCAGTCACCATTACCTTTATTATAGCGATGTTAGTTCAGTGAAAGACGTTGATGACCAGAACAAGGCAAATCTTACACCACATCTGGACTACATTTAAATGCATTATACCACTCATACGCACGTGTTTTTGATAAAGTCGATTCACTGAAAGCCTGATGTTACATTTTCAGTGAAATTGTACTTGCAATGCAACATTTAAGACAAATTATTTGTCCGATATTTTTAACTATAATAAAAATCGCAAAACATATTCGACATGAGCTGGCAAAATGACGCACTGTGAACGAACAGTATGACCAGTGACGATCGAACTCCGCGTGAGTAATTAAGAGAACATTGTGCCAACTTAGCGTCAAAAAGAATTTAGATAACCCCTTTAAATGAGCTTTTAAATGATTAATTCCCGGTACTTTCTTGACAGAATGTATCTATAACTTTATTCAAAAAACTAACAAAATTTAATTGTGTTAGTAACAACTCCTTACCCCCTGCCAGTATTCCTATTCTGATCACTTAACCTATGTAAACTGAAGTCGAATGACGCATAACTCGAACGCATGACTCGAAGGATGGATAGTGACCATTGACATCGACCAATGACTATGTTGTAATTGGCTAGTTTCACACATAATATATACCCTACCTACACATCCTTGCACGTCATTGGTGGAAACGCAGCTTTTCTGTGAAACCGCGTACGGACACCGCGAAGCATACACTGCGTATGGTAGGCTTCGCATTTGCACGCGCAATGGATTCGCCACATCGATGAAAGCTCATAAAGAGCACACTTTTATCACAGCCTTGTATATGTTTTTAAGCCGTTGGATCGGAAAATGCAGATTCTAGCCTCATTAATAAAGCATATTATTACAAAAAAAAATCAGAGACATTTTAAGTCAAAACGGAAGTATAATTACAAAATGTCACACACGGGCTCATTAAGTCATCTATCTATCTATACATATAACAAAACAGTAACAAAACTGTGTCTGTACATTGAATATATTAAAAAAAAAATAATTGAGGGGGGTTTAGGAACAGTAATAGAGCACGAATCCAAAAAAAAAAATTCTGTCTGTTTGTCTGTTTGTTTGTACACGCTAATCTTCGGAACTACTGGGCGGATTTGAATGATTTTTCTTTTGTTGTATAGGTATTAAGTCTGGGCAACATATAGGCTATAATTTATCTTGGAAACTTGAACACCTGATGCAGAACCGCAACAGACCAGCTAAACTATAAGAGATACAAAAATGGTACTTTAGCAAAAAATGTTCCACGTGATGAGCATTTTCTGCTGAGAGAATAAATTTGAAAATCTGGAACACCTGATGTGGAACTCCAAGAGCCCAGCTACACCATGACACATATAGGAATGACGTCTTAGCAAAAGTTGTTCGGTCTGATGGTCATTTCCTGTTGACTTATAAAAAACGAAGATCAGAAACATCTGATGTAAAAATCAAAGCTATCACTAATTTTACTGTATCTTATAAAATAACATAAGCTGGGAGTACCACCACGCGGTGAAGGCGGTAACAGTTTAGGACTGATTTTTGATGACGATGGTATATCATTGAAAATTTGACTCTACTGGCCAAAATTCCCATTATTTTTTTTATTTTATCGAATAAATATGCCTTCGGGGTTATGTTATATGGGTGTTTAATTTCCTTTTCCATTTATCTTAGTGACACGGTAGCCTACCCGGTAACGCAGGGGAGCAGTCACTTAGATTTTAATTGATCAGGTATCTTTACAATAAAACTATAACCATGCCTAGAAAGAGGTCAAATCTTTCCCAATGTTCCAAAGGAGCTAAAAGATTGAGGATCATAAGATCCCAAGAATCTACCGAAGAGCGTCAGGAGAGACTTGATGCTGTTCGAAAACATCAGGCTGCAACTCGCTCCGTGGAAACCTCTTCAGATCGCGAAGCACGCCTGCGTTCTCAGCGTATTTACGCATCTACATCTAGGTCTCTAGAGACCAGTGAAGAATATGATGCGCGACTGACCGCTGATCGTGAACGTCATACATTGTCTCGCGAGTCGGAGACGTTCACGGATAGAGAATTGCGCTTGAGTTCTCAGCGTATCTACGCATCTGCTTCTAGGTCTCTAGAGACAAGTGCGGAACGTGATGCGCGACTGTCCGCTGATCGTGAGTGACATGCATTGTCTCGCGAATCGGAACCGGCTTGAGTTCTCAGCGTATTCGCACATCTACTAACAAGTCTTTTGAACCGAATGATGAACGTGATGCACGACTAACTGCTGATCGAGATTATCACACACTAGCGACCCGACCCAGCTTCGCATGGGCCTATAGCCTTCCTCGGTAAATGGACTATCCAACACAAAAATATTTTTTTAATTCGAACCAGTAGATCCTGAGATTAGCGCGTTCAACCAAACAAACAAACAAACTCTTCAGCTTTATAATATTAAGTATAGATTGTCCCGAACACGCACACAACAAAATATTCATAATCAGTTAGAAAGTGAGAGAAAAAGAATTGCTGGAGTACGGCATGAAGAGACAGAAGAAGAGTGCAACGAACGTTTGAATTCTGATCGACTTCGACATTCTCTGAACAGAATGTCGATGTCATCTGAAGAATCGGATGTGTCTCAAGATATAGCCGTAGGTCATGGCGACCTTCCTTGGGTTGATAAGGAACGGAGTTCATTTACGTATACTCCTATGATTGACTACGCCACATATTCCGCCATCGCAGGTATGATTCAAAATTGTACTTTTTGAACGTTTCGAACCATCTCGCGCATCCCGTTGTTTTCCCGTCCCCGGGCTCTTAGAATTCGACATCAGACGTTTCAGATCTTCGATTTTGCCGACCCCGTTGTCGCTGGCGTAAGCAACAGGATCCGCGTACGAAGTCGCGGGCAGAAGCTAGTCATACATAAAGTATGATATTATAACGGGCTGGTGTCTATAACTCCACGTCTCAGCACGTATTTTGCGTACAGAAGCATCATGTATCATCTTGTAATTTATCTCGTCTTAGCAACTCTAAATTTTGAATGCAAGAAAGTGGACGTTATAGAATTCTCAACTAGTTTTTTGTAATTTTTTTGTGTTCTGTTAAGTAGTACGAATGTCTGATGATAAAGTTACAACAGTTGAATTATTGTACACTCATGTAAAATCATTACAAACTTAAAACCAAAATTTTAAATGTCAGATAAGAAACCGCCGCCCGCCTCTCTGTTCCCTGATAAGTATAATCGGGGTATCTTCTAGGCACGAGTGAACCGGTTCATCTTAGGCAAGCGTGTTCCAATTTAGGCCGCATTATGGGTGTTACTACACCAATCGATCGATCGTCGATCGATACCATCAATCGACATCGATCGACGTTGATCGATTGGTGTGGTAGCTTTGGCTGATCGACGGATACCGTTCTACTAACTAATCGATCGATGGCATCAGTCGACGTTGATCGATTAACCCCAGCTATAATCCATCAGTAATAATAATCGAGCAGCACGATCGACGTCGATTAATCCATTCTACCATCGATCGATGCCGTCGATCGACGAGCGTTTGATTGGTCTGGTAGAAACTATCGGTCGACGTCGACTCATCCATTCTGCCATCTAACGATACCGTCGATCGACGGTAACACCCTTATCACTTAAGATCAGGTGAATTACGGTCAAACGCAAGCCTATTTCTTAATAAAAAAAAGAAACCTAAACCTAACAAGATTATTTAAAGGCAAACAAAAATGAAAGTAGGTAAACGAAAATCCCCTGAAATTCGCCATTTTAGAAGCTTATGAACGTCAACAAGAGAACATCAAATTATATTAGACTTACTTTTGGTAGCTAGAGCCCACAATGTACAGAAGAAAATAATCTATACAATATTTGTTTCAAAAATCCATTTTAAATTGAATTTTTAAGAAGAAAAGTCGTAATGTCCTCGTGGGTAAGCTTCCCATACACGAGGTTCATCATCTGCCTAGGCTTTTCTCAACTATGTTGAAGTGACCTTCCACTCTAACTGGATGCAGCTGGATACCAGTGCTTTACATGGAGCGTCTGTCTACCGGACCTCCACAACCCAGTTTCTGGGTAACACAATACCCCTTAGGTTAGTATTCTACCATCTGTGCCCTTAGTAATAAGTCTGGCTATAAGACTGTCTGACTTCAACTGGCTAAATACTGACAATCGCGCAAACCCGTTTCCTCCTTTACAAAAGTAATCCAGTCTGTAAACAGCAACTTTTTAAGTACAAAAACAGCTTTATACCCGCCTAGCTCCTTTACATTCCAGCCAATATACCAACTTAAAGCCTCCCACGATATTTGCCTTCACTATAACGCCACTGAATATCACTAAGCATTTATATTCTGATAATATCAACTCGACTAAGCACTGATATCAAATATCCAGTTTGCTGAACCATTACTTTCTTTAGTATGTACCTACCCCATTTTCCTTATTGACTCTCACTTTGTCACCCTTATCACTGTAAGATATACAAACTTACTAGTTCTTATCAACACGAAGTATTGCCTCGAGTAATACTGTGATAGCAAGTAATATGATATCGGACATTTTTGCTGATATGTGATCCGTTTGATTTGATAAAATGCTTGCTTGTTCTTTTTGTTAGGTCCTTGATTGAATGGTAAGTTTCTGGTTGTATGTCAGATCAAGATTAGGTTCTATTACGACCGGGAGAGATTGAAGCTACTATAGTACCTATACGTAACTGACTTTATAACTTCGTATATTTAACAAACCATCGCACAAAATTTTATTTCTTTATTTATTTAAGTTTGTCTTGTCAGCCTGTAGGACGGTCAAGTTATCTCATAGCGATTATCGGAACATCACCAAGCGGCTGGTCGACTCTTCACGTGACCCGAAGACTGGCCTGTTCTTCGGCCAAAGAATCCGTATTGCCATGCAACGTGACAATGCTGCCAGCCTTAGGCACAGCGACAATATTATGAGAACGCGCAGAGATGAGGACAAGCTTTTTAGCGTATGAGAACAATCTCCCCCCCTTTTTTATTTGTCTATACAAATAATAATATAATAATAATAATAATATGTGGGGACATTTTCACACACGGCCATCTGACCCCAAATTAGGGAGACCCTGTACTATGGGTGTCAGACAGCTGTTATACATACCTACACAATTTTTTTTATTGTAAGTACATACATATATAGATAAACAACACCCAGACACAAGGCAAACACAAATGCTCATCACACAAATGTTTACCCTGGGCGGGAATCGAACCCGCAACACGCTGCGCAGCAGTCGATTGCTCAGCCACTGCGCTAACCGTGTCGTCAAATAAGGTGCGATAGTAACAGAAAACTTGAAATGGAGTCGTTTTTCTTAGTCCATGTGAAGCGAAGGGATGAAACGTATGTGTGTGTGTGGTCAGTATCTACACTACCCAGTTACGATGGCTGACTTTTATAATCTTTGTATTACTTTTTTATTTGAGAATACTGGAATTCTTGTGGCGTAGGAATAGCTTTATTTTTAGTTTTTTTTTTACCTCCTCACTCACAAACTATGTTACTTATAAGCTAATAAGGAGGGTAAGGCTCCTTTTAATTTAAGCGTTTGGACTTTTGACTGCTTTTTTTGTCGTTTGGACTGCTGAGTAGTGCGATTTCGTACTATATCGACGGCGAAGTGCCAATAACTCCTAACTGACATTTTTAATACACACGCTGGTTTAGTTGGGCCTTGGGAGATATTTCCACATTTAATATGGTGTTGCAACTAAAATACGCTTAGGAGATTTCACTAAAACATAAGCATTACATTTGCATTACCTTTAAAAATCACCTTTAAAATCAATACGACCAAAAAGTGAGTTTCTCGAAAAATGTCAGTTAGGAGTTATTGGCACTACGCCGTCGATATATGGACTGTTGTTTTTACACGGGCGGCTGTACTGCATACAGACGACGCGTTGATAGTGCAGTGCAACACGGTACTGCATACGCACGACAGCAGGACGACAAACGTCGCGTGTCAAAACTGTGGAAAACGACACGACCCGCACAATTCCGGCGCCCGGACCAATCCGGTACCAAAATTGAAAAAGCCCTTATTGTAACTACAGCATCCAATTTAAGCCAAAATAAACTGCCAATATCTATGAAAATTCGTATATCCGCTGCCAAACATGACGCTGTAGACGGAACCCGGGCTTTTTACGCGTCAAGTAAAAGGCTTTTTATTGCACATAAAATTATTTTCGTATGGAGCGCCCGCGCTTCTGTGGCCCGTATAATGTAATTGTTGTAAGGCATAGCAGGTAGCGGGTAAAACATAAAAAAATAATCTATTATTTTTTTTTTATAGCTTTTGCCTCACGTCGGCTACCGCGGGTGTAGACAAAGTCGTGAATTTAAAAAAAGCCATGGAAATTAACCATAATCAGTACCAAATTTCATCAAAATCGATTCAGTAGTATAGCCGTGTAACAAACAACCAAACGCACTTTCGCATTTATAACATTAATATAAATTTCATTTTTATTAGGGTTCCGTAGCCAAATGGCCAAAAACGGAACCCTTATGGATTCGTCATGTCTGTCTGTCTGTCTGTCCGTCCGTATGTCACAGCCACTTTTTTCCGAAACTATAAGAATTATACTGTTGAAACTTGGTAAGTAGATGTATTCTGTGAACCGTATTAAGATTTTCACACAAAAATAGAAAAAAAACAATAAATTTTAGGGGTTCCCCATACTTAGAACTGAAACTCAATTTTTTTTTTCATCAAACGCATACGTGTGTGGTATTTATGGATAGATCTTCAAAAATGATATTGAGGTTTCAAATATTTTTTTTTTCTAAACTGAATATTTTGCGCGAGAGACACTTCCAAAGTGGTAAAATGTGTCCCCCCCTGTAACATCTAAAATAAGAGAATGATAAAACTAAAAAAAATATATGATGTACATTACTATGTACCGAAAACTGAAAAACTATTACTTCCATCGAAAATTGGTTTGAACGAGATATAGTAAGTAGTTTTTTTGTAATACTTCATTAATCGTAAACCGCAATTTAAAAAAGTACACCATTATTAAAACATCGATCAAAGTTATAACGAACTACAAGAACTTTTATATTATGTTACTTGCTGCTACGGAACCCTTCATGGGCGAGTCCGACTCGCACTTGGCCGCTATTTAAAGAAATCTTGCAGTCAATGCACATGTTGGACAATGTACAATGTAGCATGCATAGGTAATACAATCGCTAATTACATTGATTGATTTATTTGATTGCCTTGTGTCTGAGTGTTGTTTATCTATATATGTATGTATTTACTAAAAAAAAAATGTATTTGTGTACCTATGTATATCAGCTGTCTGACACCCATAGTACAGGGTCTCCCTAGGTTGGGGTCAGATGGCCGTGTGTGAAAATGTCCCCAAATATTATTATTATTTTTATTTATCATCTGTCTTTTAATTACATTCATCCCTTTCCCAACTATGTTGGGGTCGGCTTCCACCCTAACCGGATGCAGCTGAATACCAGTGTTTTACATGGAGCGACTGCCTGTCTAAACTCCATAACCCAGTTACTGGGTAACACAATACTTACCCCTTGGTAAGACTGGTGGTCAGGTTCCAACTAATCATTACGACTGTCAAAGATCTAAAAATTACAGTCGGCATCAACGGCTTTACATGCTCTCCAAGTCACAGAGGGTTTTTGGTATAAAATGGATGGTCACCCATCCACGGACTGACCGTGGGAAGCATAGCTTAACCCGGAGTGATCTATCCGGACAACTATTATTTTATTGGGTTTTGTCATTTGTAATTTCAACGCTCGGTTCAGCGCAGAAAGTTTAAAATGCACTGCTTTACATTTAGATAGACGGCATCACGGGACGGGAGTCTAACACCTTACTCCCCCCCCCCTCTGACCCGAGAAGTCCCCCGACCTGTCGGGGGTTGCGGAAGTATCTCCAGTTCCCGCCACCCCCGACGTAGGTGTGAGATGGAATACCGGGGTGGTTTTTATTGTCAGTAGGAGTCTGACAGACTCGTCCGCCCGCTCCAGGGCGGAGGACATCCATGAGGATTTTCCACCCGGGAACAAAAAAAAAAAAGTGGCTTAGCGATTAGTTGCTGCACGTCGTGTCTCGGGTTCAATTTACACATGGAATAAATACTTCTATAACCTACAGGTACTTTTGGTTTCGGAGCGTGAGAAACCTTACTTTATATATTACTTAAATGAGTAGGTACTCAGGATTTTTACTGAGGATAAAAATGAGAACACGTACTGCCGATTTGGAGGCGACTTTTATTCTAATTCAAAATACATACAGGGCTCATCCGGTGGACATAGACCGCTGAGCTTGCGAACGACAGAGTCTAGACATAATAGATATATGTACGTACTTAATCTAGAGCGGACGGGTGAGGTGTATCTATAACTCCTCCGACCCTAAGAGCGAAATTATCGGAAGGTTCGATTTGAGAGTCTTTCCGACAATTTTGCCAATACAATAAACATTTGGGCGATTTAAGCCAGGTTATATAAATCAAAAATGTAATAAAACTAAAAATTACTAATCCTAAAGTGACGTATCCTAAAATTTCACTGAAGTTAAAGTTCTTGTTTTCATTCAATACACTTTCTATCACTTCACTATGCTTTAACGAAAACGCCATATATTTAACTTCGTCCAAACTGATTCCTTTCATATTAACTACACTCGATTCGGAGGCAGTGGCATTCAAGTTTAGCTGCGATAACGTGACAATTGGAATCCTTTCCACAACTTCCAATTCCACAAAAATATGTCGACGAAGGTGAATCCCATAGATTTGGAGGACGCAAGGCTCATCAATTGTCACCAGGTAAGTGCCGAACACAAGTTGCTTACTGATCTCTTCACCGCATTGCTTCGTCAGTGTTGTTCTCAATCTAGTGTAGAGAAGCCAGCTAGCTGCGTTCACTTGCTGGACCCTGACCTTCTCAATTTCTATTTCTCGTTGTTTACAGGGACTATGGTCATATTCAAATTTCATCAACTGTTCCACACAGGTAAGTTCATAGTATAAGGCTTGATTATCCGCAGTACATAAAAACTGATCTCCAGCAGAGAGCGGTCGACATGGTTTTATTAGTGGTAAGTATTTCATTCCTTTCGCCAGAAGGTAAGGATATTTGGGAATAATGGCTAGGGTTTTATTTTCAGATTCATGAAAGATTGGTAAGGAATATATCTTAAAATAATTATACGATGAGTTATCCGTAAGTGGAATTTCCATTATAAATGTAATCTGATTATTTTTAATAAATGATTTTACACAAATGGTCTCCTCTATTTTCAATAGATTTGTTTCTATTGGAGGATACATTAAGTTTCCTGAGTTAGAAATTAGTTGTAAATGATGCAATAATTCTGTAGAATTCACAATAGATTGATGTAGTATCGATAATTTACTTAACGCTAATGCTGTTTCAAGTTCACTTAGCCTAGCAAAGATAGTACGGAAACTACTCGTGAATACAGAAAATAATCCTGTAAGATAAGTTAAGAAAATCCAGTTGTTTTGTTTTGCAGATAAATCTTTCAGAAGCAGTTCAATCTTTGTTAGGCGATTATGAAAGTATGCAGTATTCTGATTTATTGTTTCAGTTACATTAATGAAACTCTGAAACATTTTGGAGACAATTGTTAATTTTTTTGAAGTAATTATTTGATTATGATTTAATTTGGAAATAAGTTCTTCGTATCTAACGGCGTCATCGTGATCTAGGTTACCTGTTATTAGTTTTATAATAGAACCCAATGGATTAATCAGTCCTCTTTTAGAACGTTTCTGCGGAACTAGTTGTCGGTATTTTTCTATAGTTAAATCGAGTATAAACTCTGTATGTATTTTCATACTTGTAAGTTCTTGAGAATATGATGCATTCCAATCGATAAGTTTACACATTTGTTGGAAGTTGCTGGATATGTAATTTAAATCATTATGAATCTGTTCTAAACTGATGAGCTTGACTATAGTCCAGTGATCAGTTTGAATGTGTGCTAGGCCTTCCTTTACTGGAAATATACCTGGGTTTCCTTCAAGATTTTGCAGATGAAAAGCTAGCGAGGGCATCACTACCAACAGGATGCCGCACCACCTGCGAAGGGCGTTTAACATTCTTAATAGGGGTTTTAGTAATTCTTTCACCAATTTGAATTGGTAAAATATTTCTTACAGCTTGACCTATTACTTTTGCTTTTACGTATCTGGGTTTGTCTTTACTTTTACGCTTGTTTACGTCTTTCGCAAAAATAATTTCGCCTGCATTAAATTCAATTTCAGCTTCACCACCTTTCCTTTCCCTATGTTTTACTTTTATTGCTACCATTTTCTCTGTTAAGTGTGTATACATGACTCTGATGCGTTTAGCATGATCCTTCACCAATTTCTGAAAATACTGTTTTTCTAACTGTATGCTATACGGGTTGTTAGTATCAGTATGCCCGAAAACAACTTCGAATGGAGTGAGTTCAGTAACGGAGTGAATGGAGTGATTATATGCCATAACTGAATATGTCATTACAGATGCCGCATCGGTACAACGGTTTTCATATTTCGCCAATCTGTATATTTCGATTATGGTGGAGTGAAATCGTTCTATCAGACCCATGGAATTGGGATTATTGGGTGTACCAATATGAAGTTCGACTTTATGTAAGCTTAGAAATTCTTTCATTAACTCGTTATTGAACTCGGACCCTGGGTCGGAACTTATTTTTTTTGGAACTCCGTAGTATGAAAAATACTTCATTAGAGCACGGACTACTTCTGGAGTAGATTTGTTCTGAATTTCGATGGCCTGACCTAGCTTACTAAAAGCGTCTATGAGGGTTAGATAAGTTTTACCTTCAATACTAAAAAGATCTATAAATATTTCCTGAAACGGAGCATTTTGTGTTTGTGATAGTTGTAAGATAGGTTTAATGGGTTTTCTATCATATTTCATTTTCTGGCATGCCTCGCAAGTATTTATAACTGCCGCTATTGTCTCCTGCATTCTATCCCAATAATAATTCCTACGAAGCCTAACTAATGTTTCTTTGATGCCGCGATGGCACGTATTTCCTTCATGATGCTTAATTATTATAGATTTTTGTTCTCCTTCATCTTCTACATAAACTACTCGTTCTGTACATTCATAAAAATTAATTAAATCCTTTCTAAAAAGCTGAATTATTATATTACCGAATAACTTACGATGTTCATTATCTTCAAAATAAATGAAATACTTAAACTTTGGTTTAATGTGTTGTTTCAAAAAATCTTTAATCAGTTCTGGATTGTCTTTTGGTAAGAAAACTTCTAATACTTTTTGTTTGTCACGCGAGAGATCCTTCACTTGCATTTCATTTTTGAACCATGAGAAAACTAAAATTTGATTCGGCTTAGTGTCTATAGCTTCATGTAAGATTGGTATTCCAGTACAGTCGTTTAAGGCTGAATGAATTGTATCTGTTTTACTAGACTCGACCTGAACAGGATATTCATTAATGCTTCCGTCAATGAAGTCTATAGAACTAGCAGTTGCTGTTCGACTTGTATCTGATATGGTTATAGTTGATGAATTGCTACGTTCTCTTTTATTATGAACTATGGCCCTTTCTGTAACTATACTATCTAAGTATTCCGTATCTCTTTTACCCACGTTAACTACCAGCGATTCATTATCATCGTCAGAGTCTAAAGCAAACATTTTTATTCTAGAAAAGGCGTCGGCATTGGTATTTTGTTTGCCATTTTTGTATATTAATTCAAAGTCATAGTCTTGCAAGCGGAGTCCCCAACGTGTAAGTTTACTACTTGGATCTTTCAGAGATCGAAGCCATACTAAAGGACGGTGGTCAGTGTATATGTAAAACTTTCGACCGTATAAATATGGTCTGAAATGTTTTACTGCCCAAATTATAGCGAGCAATTCCCGTTCGATTGTGCTGTAGCGTGATTCGGTATCGCTAAGAGTGCGACTAGCGTAAGCGATAGGTTTGTCACTGCCAATTTGTCCTTGTGACAAAACTGCACCCAAAGCTATGTTTGACGCATCAGTCGTAAGTATGAAAGGTTTGTCGTAGTCAGGGTATTGTAAAAGAGGGGCATGTGTCAAGAGTTCTTTGCATTTATTAAATGCGTCAATGTATTTCTGGTCTATTATAATTTTATTACGCTTCTTTAAACAAGATGTCAATGGTTGGGTAATTTTTGCGAAGTCCTTGATGAAACGTCGGTAGTATCCTACCAGTCCAAGAAAACTTTTAATCTCAGTCGTGGTTTTTGGAAGAGGATATTTCAGTACAGCCGTAATTTTGTCGTCATTGGGTTTTAGTCCTTCTTTGGTAATTGTGTGTCCAAGGTAAAGTACTTCTTTTTTTAGAAACTCTGATTTGTCTAATTGGATTTTCATGTTAGTGGCCCTAATTCTGTCAAAAACAGTCCGTAAATTCTGTATCATGTTATCAAGGCTATTTCCATAAATAATGATGTCATCTAAGTATACCATACAGTGTAGTCCTTGTAGTCCACGTAGAACGTTATCCATTGTCCTCTGGAATGTGGCTGGGGCCGTTTTAAGCCCAAACGGCATTCTGAGGAACTCAAAATGTCCATTTTGAGTGGAAAACGCTGTCTTCTGTCTGTCCCTCTCGTCTAATTCTATCTGATGGTAACCACTGGCTAAATCAAGCGTAGTGTAGTAAGTGCTCTTTCCTAATTTGTCAAAAAGGTCATGGATGTTCGGTAGGGGGTATTTGTCATCGATAGTAATTTCGTTAAGTCGTCTAAAGTCTATCACCATCCTGTATTTAACTTCTCCAGATGCGTCCATCTTCTTAGGCACCAGGTGAACAGGAGCGTTCCAAGGAGAATGAGACTCTTGTATTACATTGTCGTTTATCAATTGGTCAACTTGTCTGTTGATTTCGTTTTGAACAAACGGAGCCTGTCTATACGGTTTCACATATATAGGGTCTTCGTTTTTAGTCCTAATATGATGTTTTACCGAGTTAGTAAATGTCAAGGGGATTTGGTCACAGTAAAATATGTCTTTGAATTCCTTGCAAAGTCTATAAATTTTTTCACGTTCTTCTTCGTTGGTATGGTCAAGTCTGAGTTTAGTCAAATTGTCTTCAAGTAACTTGTCTATCTCTATGTCAGTATTATTTTTAGTAACATTTATTTTACATTCATTATTTTCATATTTAGTAACTGTAAAGGGTTGTATTATATTAAGTCGTTTTGGACTATCTGAAGTATTTTGGATTACTGAATACGCGTATCCATTTATGCAATTTATTATAGCGCTGGGCATACGCAGACCATTCTCGAATTCTTGAAAATCAAGAATAGCATCGCCTGAATATTGATTGATAGGTAACTTAACTCGTTGTTCTGTTCGCGGCGGTATATTAATTACATAATTTAAGTTGTTGTTAATTATTGGAATACAAGTTGTGCTAGTTGTTAATACTTGATTCTTTAAATCAATTACTGCGTCTAATTGTAACAAAAGGTCATTACCAATAAGTCCGTCATATTGTGCGTCCACATCATACAAATAAAATTTATGCCAAGCGTTGGTTACAAAAGTAGGTAACGGAGGAATTTCCACTACTTCATCGTGTCTACTAGAAGCGTGGGTGCTTACCACTTGAAAGTGTTCTTTCCTAATATATTCACTGAAAAAATCATAAGCCTTTTGAGGGCTGATAAATGATCTCATGCTACCAGTATCAATCATCATTTTCGCGTCTATTTCTTCTAAGTAAATGTAGGGAAGTTTTAAATTAGGATCGCAATTTAGTTTCAAGATTTCTTGTCTTCCATCGAGGCTTTTTCCTGAAAATTCACATTCTGACTGTCATTTGTTGCTTCTAATTTGTCATCAGGTATGTTACAATCGTTCGTGTCATTATTTACGTTATCATAGTAATAGTTAATGTCATTTAAGTAGTCATAGTCATTTGACGGATTATAATAGTTAAATTCATCCCAATAGGGTCCATATACATACTCGTAATCGTGCATAGTAAGTTCATTCAAATTAAAACCTTGTTGCTGCTTCGGTTGGGCTGTTCTCATAGATACGTCACTATCTTGATTTTGGGGTTTTAATACCTGGGGAAGATTCGAACCAGGCTGCGGTGGTTTGTAACCCAGTTGTTGCGGTAGTTTGTATCCTAACTGTAGGGGTGGTCTATAACCAAACGGTTGAGGTGGCCTATAGCCAAACTGTTGCGGTGGCCTATAACCGAATTGTAGAGGTGGCCTATAACCAAACTGTACAGGTGGCCTATATCCGCTCTGTTGAGCTGGCCTATAACCGAACTGTTGTGGTTGCAAACCCAATTGAGGCCGATACTCGAATACTGGCTTGAAGGGTTGACCTTGACCTAAAGTTTGAGGTATCTTGTTTTGCGTATTTTGGGGATTATTCAAATTAAATTTAGACTGAAAAGGTTTGTACCCCACTGGTTGGGTTAACGATGACTTTGAACTTGATCCCGAAATTTGATTATTACTATGAATACGGTTACGCATATTATATTGATCTAAGAAATTGACTTCTTCGAGTACGATGCTCAAGGCTGCTTCTAAGGTTGTAGGCGATTTAAGCCTAACGATACGCACCATATTTTCGGGAAGGTTGTACAAAAATACATTTAGAGCCGTATTGTTGTAGATAACCGACTTAGCACGTTTTAATTCCACGTCATCAATTGTATTCACCTTCGACATTAATAACGAGCGAACATTTTGGATTCTATTACAAAAATCTAAAAAGCTTTCACTTGAATTTATTTTTAAAGATTCTAATTCAATATTAATACAAGCTTCACTCCGGGGGTCTCCAAAATGTTGAATCAGCAAATCTTTGAACGCGGACCATGTAACAATATCTTCACGTTCCGATAAGAGCGCAGCTGCATCCTCTTTCAATCTACTTGTTAAAACATTAAAAACATAAAGATTTTGTTCTGTATTTCCCTTAAATCGATCAACCACGTACTGACATTTTCTCAAATAAAGGTTTAACTGTCTTTTATCACCATTATACAGTGGAATTAAATCAACAATTTCCTTTGGTATTGGTGCAACTGCAACTGTAGTGGGTGTCGTCATGATTATAGAGTAATGAACTGTACAGAGGTTGCAACTCGCTTTAAAATAATCCTATTAAAATTAAAATTCACACACACTTACAATATAACAAACACACAATTAATTAATCCGACACAAAATTAATTAATCAGAATACCCAATAATATGAAAAATAAACTTCGTAATACTTCTACTACAAAAATGTAAATTTAGAAAAAAAAAATAGTTTTACCTTAAGAGTTACTTTATCTTACAATTATTAATTGAATTTACAGTTAATACTGTTTATTTTATTCAATTCAATCAATCTAGATTTGAACTTTAAAGTTAATGCTGAAAGTATGAACTCTCTAACATTGACACTACTCTATGTTTTATGTTCTAAGAATTGAACAGAGATAAGACCACATAATTTCATACAGAGTTATCAGCTAAAGACTAAACAATAATCTGTCTGTTATAATGAGCAAGTTTTGATCTCGAAAATAACATTTAAAACTTATGAAAAATATAGGAGGATTAGGGAACATAGGATTGGCGAAAAGATTTACTCACCAACCGCCCGTGACTCCCATACTCGATGATTTCTGCACTCACGCGATTTAAAAGAATATTTATTTGGTTCGAAGGATTTTCTCTGCTTTCGTAGATTTTACGCTTAATGTTTTCTAGTCGAATTTGGACGTCCGGAAAAACGCGAAACTACGGATTTCTACGAGAAAATACTACCGGCTGCGCCACTTTTGGTTTCGGAGCGTGAGAAACCTTACTTTATATATTACTTAAATGAGTAGGTACTCAGGATTTTTACTGAGGATAAAAATGAGAACACGTACTGCCGATTTGGAGGCGACTTTTATTCTAATTCAAAATACATACAGGGCTCATCCGGTGGACATAGACCGCTGAGCTTGCGAACGACAGAGTCTAGACATAATAGATATATGTACGTACTTAATCTAGAGCGGACGGGTGAGGTGTATCTATAACTAGGTAGTTATACCGTTATTTGTTTGTTTATGTGGGTTTATATGTTTGTAAACGCAATCACGATTAGAGAAAAAAATAATAAAACGTACGGTAAAGTACGGGGCAAAATATAATAAAAATAATAATGATAAATTGTTAAACTTATACCAGATTTTCTGACAAAGTCTAAGTAGCACAGGCCCCTTGCATATTTCTTAATCTAGTTAATGGGTAAAGTACCATTCTTCTAGATTGGTTTCGAGGTAACCTGTGTTAAGAAAAATCAGTTACGTGTCTAAAATGTATCCTAGCGTTAGATAGACATAACTCTTTTGACTTGCACCACAGCACGTCATGTCACGATATTGAATTATTTTCGTAAAATGAGTGAGAGTAGATCTGTACATATCTTCTGTGAGTTGATGCTGAGCAGAAACTGAATTAAGTAATACCAACAGATGAGATAATAATAGATTAGAAGAATTTATTAAAAGAAGAATTTCGAAATGAGTTAGCGCTTTGGTTCATGAATTATTTATAGAAAACTAGTAATCCACCCCGACCTTGCATGAATATTGTGGCGGATATTAAGAAAATTGTATTTCATACAAACCTTGCCTTGACAATTTATTACAAACACAACAAAAACAAAAACAACGAAATCGGCCGAGCCGTTTTCAAGTAATGATTTTTCATACATACGACAATTGATTTTAAATTCAACAAAATCAATTGCTACAAAATTATTGATTGAGGTCATTGTACTCTTTATTCAAACAATCCATACATTTACTTCTACACAAATTAACCAAATAAAAAAGGGATCTTTCACCCCCTCCTCCACCATTTATTTATTTGAATCAGACAACTAAAGTCCATAGAAATAGTTAAACAAATATTAAACCCGCCTAAAGGACTTTTAGGATGTTTATCAGGAATAAATGTACTTGTAAATTTTTTAGACAATAATTATTTCGGCAGATTTTTAACTAATTTTTCTAGACTTAATCCAAAATATATTATACAATACAAACTAATTTCAAACTTAAATAAGTACAATTTCAATTTTACCTACCCAGACGTTTGGTTCCAATAAGACTATTCTAAGATATAAGCCAAGCTTTGTAATATTGTAGAGAATCTTCATTACTTAGAAAATTAAAGGATCTACTTTGGCATTAAATCTTAGTTTAGAAGATATTGCTCTTTATGTTAATAGTTACGTAAGAATATTCTATTTTCAGTTAATTAAATTAGGTACAGACACAGTGGAAGGAACATGGTGACGAACATTTTGATTCATAAGTAAACCTTTTTTCATTTCTCTATCATAATTCTTGAATTAAAATATCAATTCACTACGGCTACCGCATTTAAATAGCTGTAATTTTTAAAATTCTCAACACCAGTTTCTCCTATTTTTCATGGAAAACAGCCAATCTGAAAGTAATCGAATTCCAAGAGCGACAACGAGCGTTAATTAAAAAAAGGGTATGATCTGACTTGCCTAGTAATGAACCAGTGAGGTTCGGCTTTGGTTCTGTAGTTTTGTATTGCAAGTGAGTTCCGAAATTAAAGATACTTTTTACTTTTTCGGTTGATTTTTTCCGTCTTATTAAAAAGGTTTTATTTTTCGCTTTTTAGTTTCTATTTCTAATCATCCAAATTAATTAAGAAACAGTAACACTAAACAAATTAAGTCTTCAGTTAATTTCTTTCCTTAGATGTGGAATACTTTCACGAAATTCATTTGGGACGAACTTTGAAGAATCACTATCCATCACTATCACCTTTCACTATCCATGAAAAAAGAACCATCGATATCAGACTATACTGTAATAAGTTATGTGTGGTCAAAAATAAAAATATATACGGTCGAATAGAGAAGCTCCTCCTTTTTATGAATTTGGTTAAAAAGGGTAAAATCTGGCTTGCGTATTAATAATCACTGGATCATTAATACGACTAAAGACTCTATAAATTTATATATTTATACGTAGTGCAGGTATCATTTTTCGAGCAAAAATTAAGTTCTTCTTTTAGCATTTTGTACCGAAGGGGTGTCGAAACGTATCTTAGGTATTGCTAAAGACTTCGATGTCTATCTATATGTCTACCACAGGACTGTATTTTTACAAACATAAGTAATAGGTAACCACTTGAAATTTTTACAGAGAAAACGTATTACCGCTATAACAAAAAAAGCTTTTTACAAAAAAGACAACCGCCTTCAAAAAGTGAAAAATAACTTTAGCACAGAACACTCATTGACTTTAGTTTCGAAATTCAGTGGCTTTGTTCTGTTTGTTGTTTTGTATTGCCACCGACTTCCGAAACTAAAGTCAATGTGTGTTCTGTGCTAAAGTTATTTTTCACTTTTTGAAGGCGGTTGTCTTTTTTGTAAAAAGCTTTTTATTTTCCGCTTTTTAGTACCTCCTTCTCATTCAAATCTATTAAGAAGAGATTGAAAGTTAACTACTACAAAGATTGATGAAACTAAAACGTCGTCTATGTAAAATTTTTGGGTATTTGTTGATTTTTCAAAAAGTGCTGAATTAATTTCGATAAAATTTATATGGGACCACCCCTGAAGCATACCCTATCTATAAAAAAAAGAATTTTCAAAATCGGTTTACGTTTGCCTGAGAAATCGCGTAACAAATCGCGCACATACTTAATGCAAATTTAAGACTAATACGGTTTTCTCATGGATGCCATGGTCAGAACTGGACCAAATAAAAATGGGACCATACGGGAAGCACTAGCTTCCAAATAAAAAAAGAATCATCAAAATCGGTTCAACCATTCCCGAGAAATCAGGTAACAAACATAAAAAAAAAAAAAAAAAAATACAGACGAATTGATAACCTCCTCCTTTTTTGAAGTCGGTTGAAAAGACTCAAAGTCGAAAGCCTTCGATGACCTTGAAATATTTGACACTTTGAATCGGGTTCGAGTGCGACGTGAGCGTCGAAGTGACGGGGAATGCCACTTCTTACGTCATCTCATACTTAATCTGTCAAAATCTCCCTGTCAATTTAGTTCAACTCACTGACACGCTCACAAGGGTGGCGCTAGTATTAATTCAAATTATCAACCGAGTTTTTAGAATGCCAATCAAGAAACTCACGGCGGATTCAGATTAGAAGTTAAGAATGAGGTCTTATAGAATCACACCCCTGATGAATGGAGAAATGTTACGAAAGTGACTTTCGCAAGCAAGCAAATTTGTTTTAAGTATTTTGTTTTTAAGACGAAGAGATAATAAAAAGCACGTTTTTTATGTCTATAAATACTTATAATTTAGTAAAACTACATAAAAGCTACTACTATATACACTTTTAAGCTATTGCATAGCTTTTATGGCGGGCTTTGAGCGCGGCGACCGAATCAAGAAATTCCTTGACGAAAATAAAACCTGACACCCCCCACTCCGCCTACCATTTAGGCGTAGCTTGGCCGAGCGTTCGCTTAACGTGTATGTATATGGTATATTTAATCATAACATATATATAATATTTGACTTCTGCCTTTACATTTGACATTCGACTTTGACTTTGACTTTCGTCAAAGTCAAAGTCAACGTCAAATGTCAAAGTCAAAACATAGCTTTACCGCGGTAGTCCCCAAGTGCCACATTGTTTTTGTTTTATGGTGAGCGGTGGAAATCCTTCTGGACTTCCTCCATCGTGGGGATGACGGAGGGGCATGCATGACTCTTGCCGGACTCTTACCGGCTTAAAACCACTTCGGTGTTCCACCTCTGCCTATGACCGGGGGTGCGGGATTCACATGAGCATTCACCACTCCCACTACTATATATACCTGCTATATTTACTGGAGTATTGAATTATCTCAAAACGATGCCAGCAAATAATAGGGGCTGTAAAAACCACTGACTGAGTCCCACTCAATGTTAGGCAACATCGGGGCAGACCAAGATATGGAGGAACGAACTTGACTCCCACTAAAATGACTGGCCCATAATAACAGAAGACCCATAATAACAGCTAAATAGATTCAGTACATTGCTATTTGCTTGAAACAATTTTTTATATCTTTTAAACCTCCATCACTTACCACTTCATTAAACACCCATTAATTTTAATAATAAATCTTGAAAACGGTTCCGAGTTTAATGGAACCTTCGTTATTTTTTTTTTATATTTTAATAGCTTACTTTTTTACTCGAGTATATTTAAGGTTCATTAAAACTAAACCGGTAATGTTTACCTACTGGCATTTAATTATAAATATTTCAAACAGAGAGTATGAAATTACAGAAGAGTAATTGATGTAGGCGCCGCTAAAACAACATTTTTATCAAAGGGCCTTCTAATTAAAAGTCATGTTTGAGTGATTTCTCGGAAACATATATTATGTATTTTTTAATGAACATTCACATAAATAATTGGTTAAGCATTATTGTTGTTGCTTGAACAATGAAGGTAATCTAGCACACATAATACAACACATTTTACAATAATATTTAAATTTATTATATACAAAGAAATAAATATAAACACATAATATGTACAATGCTCACAGGGCATCAAAAAACTCGTCCGCATCGCTCTCAATGGGACAAGTGCCCAAAAGGCTAGCAGCATTACCACGTTGAATGGCAATGCTAATTCTTTGGCCCAAGAAAAGGCCAGCCCTTTGGTCACGTGAAGAGTCGACCAGCCGCTTTGCAATGTCCCTAAAAACAAGGTGAGCACTCGGGCCCCATGGCCCTAATGTTTCGACCCCAAACGGCTCAAACATATAACTTTCAAGAAGGTTGTTATATTTACGCCGTTTGAGGTTTTCCGCACCTGCAGCAGCCGCCCCAGCACAACACGACGTGCTAGGAAGATGGGATGGCGCAAGGGTGTCGACACAAGTTGCATCCCACACCAAAGGCCTACCCAACTTCCACGGCATTATGGTCATTCCATCTGGTCTCTTTCCATCGTCACGTGCCAAGCCAATAGGTTCTAATACAGCTGGCACGCCTGCGGAGGCAAGAGCACGACGGATGATGTCATTAATGCTGGCGTGCCGTGCTATCCGGCCTGCGCTCTTACAGCAGGAAAGGCCATGGTGACCGAGGCAATCGACAACTGCACCGCATTGACAGCGATTGCAGTGGCTAAGCGATCGGTTGATTGGTGCGATTTCCGCACGAATCAAATATTTTTACGTCTACAGGTAATTGTTCGGGGTCTCGTTGTTTGTGTGTTTATGTGTTTGCTAAAGCGCCCATGATGCAGGAGCAATACCTTCGACGACTCATATTTCAACTGAAACTAAAACCGTGGAATTTCTACTAGTTCATATCAATCCAAACCATAAATTTCTATTTGTTGTACACTAAAACCTTCTCTAGAATTTAACAAACACTTTTCTGAAAACCACATCAAAATCGGTTCAACCAAACGGAAGATAATCGCGGACAAACATACATACATACAAACATACCGGTCGAACTGAGAACCTCCTTTTTTCTGAAGTCAGTTAAATACAAGTTTCTTGTCTGTCTTATCCCACTGCAGGGCAAAGGCTTTTCTTCTTGCCAGTTCTCTCTATCCAGGGCCTCATGTCTGCTATTACAATAGTATCAGAATGCGGTCTATCATTGATTTCATAATTATTGATTTTGACAAGTTTCCTAATCTACTAATATAATGGCGTCATTATGACTTTCCAATGGTCAACCACTAACACGCCATTGGAAGAAATGTTAAAGAATGGTAATCTCGTACAAAATGACAACTGAATGACTGACTTTTGCGGTAATCTGCTAAAATTTTGACAGTTCCTTTGATCAGTGACCTACCATTAGATAGAATGTCATTGTGCAGTCATTTGATCGACCATTATAAATTTAGCAGATTACGAAATTTTAGCAAAATGACAATGGGATCGTGTTGGAATGACGAAATTATAAAAATAGCAGACTTGGTCCCCTGAGCTCGTGTGGAGCAATCCTCCCTGTAAGCGTCAAGCTCATCCCGCCGCATCTGCACGATGTCACTGCAAGATTAGAGTAGTCATTTGGAATTACCATCGTGGTGAAAGGATTAGTCAGCTAGACTCTGCGTTACCGAGTGCTAGCTGTCCAGGGTGCGCCGGACGTTTGGAATCGCTTTAGGATTTATGATAACGTCGCTCGGGGAGGCTCCTTTCTTGCAATACATGCCTGGACACCACGAGTATTCCTAAACTGTGGAGAAGGACTAAAATCGTGGCGCTGCCGAAACCAGGTAAGCCTTCTAATGATCCCAAAAGTTATCGACCAATATCTCTGCTGTGCCATACCTATAAGTTGTTTGAAAGATTGCTGTTAAACCGCCTTACTAAAGTGGTTGAGCCAAAGCTGATTTCGGAGCAGGCTGGTTTTAGGCCTGGTAAGTCATGTTCCAGTCAAGTCCTCCGATTAACGCAACATATAGAAGATGGGTACGAGGCTAACAGAATCACAGGTGTGGTATTTGTAGACCTGTTTGCGGCTTATGACACAATTAATATAATACTGCAAGATTTCCGGGACTCACATTATGGTGGTTTTTTCCGCCACAAGGCTGGATGCGGAAAAAATGGTGCGTCATGAAGGATGCCCAATATAGGACCTCATGTAAATTCAAACAATTTGGCTATAGTGATGCATACCTGAAAATTTCAAGTGTCTACTACTTATTACGGTTCAAAAGATACAGCCGTGTGATAGACAGGCGGACAGACAGAGGAGCCAGCAATAGAGTCTCGTTCCTACGCTTTGGTTAGGGAACTCAAAAACCATGCATTTCTCAAACTAAATAGAATTTTGTTGTTATAATTGGCATTTTAGTCGTCTTACAAAGGTGGTCCACTCAATTCGACATAAAAAAAAACTCTAGACGCGATTTAAAAATTGCTAACGTTAGTTTGAAAAATGTTTCCGACGGTCCTAAGCCTGTAAAAGTATAAAAGGAGAATTTAAATTGAAAAAGTGTTTTTTTTGCAAATGGCATACCGAGAACATTAAAATTGTAATAGTAAAAAACATATTTTAGCGCTAGGGTGAATGAACTGTGATAAAGATGTCGCCGCTCCATTCCACGCCGCTCTTGGAACGCAAGGCCTGGCCCGCACTTGTAACAAGGTGTTTGAAACACCCTACTCGTAATTTACGCGACATACTAATTGAATATATTATCATATATAACCAATCATATATTATCATATAATTATTTATATTGTATTTAATATGATAATATATTATATTGTATTTAAATATTCTGTTTCTATTCGTTGTTACTGGATATGTTACCGGCAATCTGTATAACCCGGTATTCTATACAATACCCAGGCAATGCATAGAATACCTAAAACCTGTAGGTAATGTATGAAATATAATTTATTGTAAACTTTGCCTAGGTATTCTATACAATACCAAATGCGCAGCCGGCAATGTGTGTAAAGACGAGAGCAGGGAAGGTGTCTTTCAACTGTAGTGGTAGTGCAGACAAGACTTCGTGGAGTCGGTTTTGCAGTGATTCGTTTCTGTTACTAACTTTTGTAGACAATTCTTTAATATAATAAAATAACTTAAATTTGTTTCCGTTATTTCTGGTAATTGTATGCCTAAATACTATTATGCTAATAGTCAGTGTCCGTCATTTTATTGGTAGGCAGGTTAAACGTTTATAAATATAGACCAAAATCTATTTATTAATTTTACACAGTATTTACACATACAATACCTAGGAACTGTATTCATTACCTAGGTAAATTATGTACCTAATGGTCAATAATATTCATAATATTTAATACATTGCTTGGACGCCCCATGTGTTCTATACATTGCCTAGGAATTGTATAGAATAGCGGATTATACAGATAGCCGATAACAGATACATGAAGTGGGCTGCCGTAAAAGTCCACCTTGAATTTCGTTCAAAATTTTCATTCAAACTATAAGATGTTAAATACATAATATTCTATCCAGTGTTTCGAACCTAATTAATTAGTTAAGAAACGTTAGGTCCACAATTCTTGCGAAATTAATTTGTCTAATTATAAAACAAATGCCAGTCTACTCTCTGTTTCATAAATTCTGTTTCTATTTCGATTTAAAATAATAGGTTCTTTAATCGTTGTTTCTAATTAAAATTGTAACAACATTTTAAAAACTTATGTAAGGTCGAAATTTTTAAGGATATTTGTTTTCCTACTGGTGTTCTGGTGTATTAAACAAGTTGTTTTTTGACGAGATGCGACCCTGCAATGCTGCGTATTTTTCAACCGACTTCGAAAAGAAGGAGGTTCTCAATTCGTCTGTATGTTTTTTTTTTGTATATTTGTTACGCGATTTCTCCGGCAAATGTAAAGCGATTTAAAAAATTCTTTTTTTGATGGATAGGGTATGCCTCAAGGGTGGCCCCATATAAATTTTATTGAAATTGATACAGCACTTTTTGAAAAAATCGGCAGAAAGCAAAAAATATACATGGATAATGCTTTAATGATCTCTTTTTACCGAAGTTACACTTAGCCGAAATAACATTTGTTCGAACATTCGTTATACCACTGTTTTAATTACCATATTTCACCAAACGCCTAGAAGTAAATATGTCTGATATTGAGTCTAAGATAACCGGTACTCCACCAGCAAAAAAAAATACGTCGTTAAAGAAACGAAAAATCAAAAACTTTTGAAAATTAAAAACAATTTGAATGAAATTAAATATTTGAAAAAGCTTTCAAAACGAATGCATTTATTACAATGGCGATATAGAGAGCTAATTTCAGATTAGTTTCCTACTATTTTGTTTCATTAATTATTTAAATGTAATGGCACTTAATAAAACCGGTGGTCCCAGTAAGAAGCTTGCAAACAAAGATTCTTGCTTCAAGCATGCAGCATGCAAGCAGGCATGCAGCATGCAAGCAGGCATGCAGAATAAAAACAGGCATGCAGCATGCAAACAAGCATACAGCATGCAAGCAAGCATGCAGCGTGCAAACAAGCATGAAACATGCAAGCAGGCATGCAACATGCACAAGCATTGTTTCTGTCACGGCTCCGGCGCTGCGGGGTCTGGGCGGCCCGACGAGAGCTTATCATCGCAGATGGTTTTAATGCTCACACCGCAGCTTCGGCTTGCTGGCCGGCTCGGCCGGCCAGCCTCGGCCGCGGCGGCGAGCCTTCAAACCGCCTGCTCCTCAGCTCGCGGGCCGCCCCACTCTTCCACGCCTACGCGTTCCTTAATTACACTCTAGTCGTAGGGCAGACAAGACTGCGTGAAGTCAGTTTTGCAGTGATTCGTTTCTGTCACTAAATTTTGTAACATATTGACTTTTTATGACACTATTTTAATTTAATGTTGAAAATGCTACCAAGTAACCGGCTATATATTTGTGATCAAATAATATTCCGTAAAATGTTGTTGAAAATATGGCAAATAAATCATTTGGCAAATGAAAATAGTTCAAAAGAAACTTCGGTCAATAGGAAAAGGTTATTTTGTAAATCGGAGAAACATAGTTCGGTAAAACAATACCAATGGCACATGATACTTCGATGATCTAAAAATATGTCAAATAATGCATATAGCAAAAAAAACGTCGGTCAATAGTCTTCGGTAAAGTGAAATTCTGACAAAAATAAAAATGTGAAAAGCAATCTATAATCTTTAATAATATTAGAAAAAGATAAAGTTTGTTTGTGTTTTGTTTTTGTAAGAGATTTTATGGTTCACTTGTTGGCCACGAGGACGAAGTCGAGGGTAAAGCGAGCTTTGCATTAGGGTGTTACCAGACCAATCGATCGATCGTCGATCGACGGCATCGATCGATGGTAGAATTTATTAGTCGACGTCGACCGAGCTGCTTGATTATTATTACTGATGGATTATAGCTGGGGTTAATCGATCGACGTGCCATCGACCGGCAATCGATCGATTATTTAGTGGAACGGTATCCGTCGATCAGCCAAAGCTACCACACCAATCGATAAACGTCGATCGATGTCGATTGATGGCATCGATCGACGATCGATCGATTGGTGTAGTAACACCTTTATGTGCGCGATTCCTAGCTCCTTAGGATGACATTCGTCTATAGAATTTAATGAATTAATGTACACAAAAATTACATTCGAACTTGATACGTACCTCCTTTTGTGTAATTAAGGTAAGCATACCTACAAACTTAATCAAAGTTTCAAAGTGTTTGAAGTTCTCCAGGAACACGTTTCATAGTTTCGAAAGGAAACGGTTACAGATGTAGGTATATCTTTCTTAATTGACACTCGTTTAATTAGTCTTAGAGGCTAGAAGGATTTCAGGAAATTCATTGTTCCTGCGTACTTGCGTGGTTTTCATTAAGATTGGCCACCGTGACCGAAATTCGGTCGAGAATAAAAAAAAAGATGTAAAACCGCCTGTCATTGGTCGTGGTAGACTGTCAACTTCTCATTCTAATTTAGAACCACAGATTATCAAACAAAAGGCAGATAGACCGTGTGGAACCCTTGCGAGTGAAGCCACAAAAGCAAATACAAATTCAATAACGAATACCTACAATCTCGTGATTGTATTCGCTTTTGTATTTTTATTTGTTTTTTTTAACAATGCTTCGCTTCGTGCTGTACTGACTCGTGTTAGTCCAGAGCGAAGCGAATTGTAGGTATTCGTTTTTTTATTTGTATTTGCTTTTGTGGCTTCACTCGCAGTGTTCCGGACGGTCTATCTGCCTTTTGTTTGAGATAATCTGAGTTTAGAACAGAGTATACCTAATCTCAAATGTACTGTAAAGGTACTTCTGTACCACGTGAGATAGCTTCTCTAGCTAGTTTGTCTGCCTCCTCATTACCACGTAGGTCAACAAGTGGAGGAATCCACTGCAATCCCAGAGTCGCTCCCCCAGCGACCAGGGCTAGAACTTTATTTAATATTGCATAAGCTATCGATGCTCCTCTGGATCCAGAGGAGCATCGAGCTATATGCTGTAAGGCACTTTGTTGAGAACTACATTTACAGAATTACATGTCGCAGCAAACGATAATTTAACGATAAAGAGGATTCAATTTCATTATTACTACTATTTGAATTGTATTGTACGATCACATTTAGTAAAGTAAGGTTAACTACTGCATTGAATATTGTTATTCTACAATGAACCCGATACCACCGAACCCAAACGATGACGGCACCACCGTTTAGGCATCGCGGACACTGTCATCAGACGAAGGACCCTGTACAGTATATTTGAGATTATACTCTGTACCGAAACAAAATACTATATTGACAAATAGCATGTCTGCACTCCGTGAGCGCCAGGTCAAACATCGCCTTAGATAAAAAATAGCCTAAAGCTTTTAAATTCAAAATGCTTTCTAGAACGAATCCAGAGTGTTTAGACAAAACATTTAGTCAAATGCTTTCGACCAGCTTGCCATACACATTATGTGTATGGCGTTGTTTGACCTGGCGCTCACGGAGTGCAGACGTGTAATTTATCGATATAGTATTTTGTTTCGGTTTCCCCACTTTAATTTAAAAGATCCTCCAACTCCTAGTACACCATATCTCATCAGAACACATTACGATCCAGTACCACAAGGCTCAGCAGCACAGTCTGAAGTCTTACAGTACCTAATGTGCATTTCTCTCGCAGCAAATATTAATATACCCTACTTCAAGTAATAAGACAGTTTTAAGAGTTACCTCAGCTTAGCAATATCACGACACCTGAAGCACGCAAGCGTAAATCAGCTTTACCAACTTCGAGTTCTTCGAGAAAACAGCGCTTAAAGCGCTTCTACTTAGTTTCTTAGACTTGCTGCGCTCGGTACATTTATTACTTTGGTCGCAAGTGCCATGCTAAGTAAAATTACTTGTTGAAAATAAGTTGCTTGCTCGATTTCCGCACGAAACAAATATTTGTATGACCTGCAGGAAGCTGTTCCAGGCCTGGTAATTTTAATCTATGTTTGCAGGGACAGTGATGATTTTAAATTATTTTGTTACTAGGTATATGCGTTGCAATTGGATACTACTAAGGGTGATGACATGGGCGTTGTGGTTGTTTCAACGCAGGCAAAGTCATACGAGCGCTGCGTCGGCGCTGCGTCAACGCAACAGATGTCACCTTCGATATGATTTTAAATACTGCGCTGCCACTTCGTCGTTTCAATGCAGCTCCCTTTCCCACCTTGTCTCCCTCCTAGTCATATCCACGTAAGTTGCGCGTGCGTTGCGTCGCAGTCCGTCATTTTAACGCATCATGTGGCATGTTTTTCAGATTAATGTGTAGAACGACGGAGCGTCACCGCTCAGAGTGAATTCACACTGCTACGTTTGCGTTGCGTTGCGACGTCGCAGTGCAAGATTTGGACGCACTGCATGCCACACTTCTCTGTTGCGTTGTCTTGCGCACAGACAACGCCCGTGTGGCACCTCTCTAATAATATAATAATAATAATAATCCATTTATTTTCAGGCTGCATAGGCCCATAGATAAATACCTTAACCTAAACATACATATTTTATAATTTGTAACTTTTGTTAGTAGTAAAGACTTAAGACTATTGTTAGTAGCACTTCACTTTGCACTAAATTGTCTTTGTGCTGTCCTGTGGCACTTGTCCGCGGAAGCGACGGAACACCACGTCCTGCGGCCAAAAGTCTTCTTCCATGACGAGGGGCAGGAAACAATTCGGTACTCGCACCACAAACGCCTTGAAGTTAACGTTGTGGCGCGACTCCAGTAACTGCACCCTCGGCGTGTACTTCGTCTTTCGGCGCACGTACTCCACGATGTCCTCCGCCTTTAAGAGTTCATTATATTTTAATTTTAAACCGACTTCAAATAAAATTAGGTTTTATATTCACTTGTATGTATTTTTTGGAACGAAGTTCCTTATCGCGCGTTGTTAAAGGGGGCTAGACGGAAAAAATTCTTACGAAAAGTTGTCACGACACTTTTTGCTATAGTAAGCTATTGTAAGCAGTGCGGCATCGCGCGTAGAGTTCATTATTAGTTGAATGGCGGCTTTTCTATGAAAATATTGGAGCGAATTAAAACCTTATTTTTACACATTAACCGTGAAATTCGGTTGCACATAGCTCCTATTGTCCGGTCGGGCACCAGCCTATACGTTTCTCAGAATAATTTTATCATACCTAGTTTGGTAAAATTTCAATTTTTAACCGTTTACGTTTACAAAATAAAGTACGAATTCGCTTTTCGTAGAATATGTTTATGTATTTAAAGGCGGCGCGGCGAACTCTTTGAACTAGGTACCTACGGCGATATGTTTAGTACCTAAGTTTATTCGCTCAAATAGTGGCGGTACCTACCTCAATTGCTGTGTGGATTGTGAAAACGAGTGTAAATTTTAAGCCGATAATAGGGTATTACACCCATTTTTGAAAAGTGCCTTAATGAAATTCTGTAGTGCTAATATGCCACCAAAAAAAACACAAAATTTTTATTCAATCGATAAGTGCCATAAAAATGCATCAAAATTTTCAATTTTCAAGTTTCGCGCGTTGTTAGACGAAAACGCCTCTTACTGGACGCCATATTGCTCAGCGTAAATGACGTCAGTTCGTTTTGTATCAAATGAGCTCATATTTAATATGATAATTGTATATCATTTAAAAATAATTAAAAGCATATTTTGTAATAGGTGTACTAATGAAAAAATTACATTGGTTACGAAAATAATAAAAGTACAAAGCCTTTATTACGCCAATCGATTGACTGACAGTTGTCAATTTTTTGTTTACACAGCCGTACGGCGTAATAACATGGCTCTACTATTTCACGGTGTTTTATAACAGATTAAAAATATTGAACACTTTGAATTGAATTTAAACATTTTTTATGTTATTTTATGAACTAAAACTTACATTGTCCGACTGCTTTATGCCTAAACTGTCTCAATAACATATTTATAGATTTTTTCTCGTATAGAGTAAAATACCCCATTAAGCCATAGAATACGTAGGTTAGGTAGGTAGGTAGTTACTGTACCTACTTCTATGTTTTGTTTAGTAGGTACTTATTGAAAGTTTGGGTTTGGTAATCATGAGCTTTCTTTCTTTCGCGGTCGTCAGTAGGTAACCACTGCACCTTATCGCTCTAGGTCACAGAGTACTTTTCTCTAGGTTTTACTAGCGACAATAATATTTTTTTTGATTTGATTAAAATGTTTTGGTTTAAATTAAGCCAGTGGGAGCTTAGGTGGGTACCTAGGTAGGTAGTGGTACTTACTTTTATCATTGGCGAATTATTTGTAGTTGTAAGTAGGTAAGTGAGTAGGTACTCTTTTGCTAGAAAAAGAAAGGCAGGCAGGCGTAGGTACCTATAGGTGCTATAGGTAACCTATTTAAATAAATCAGAGCTATTCACAAACACAGTTTTAATCAACTTTGGCTTAATTAAAAAAATTACCTATTAGGTATAAAATGTACACTTCCCTGTATCGAAGCAACTGCTCAATATGGAGTCCATTTCGCTCGATACATAAACGGGCACGTTTAATTAAATTGTCTTTTAATTTTATTAATGTGTCTCTGTCACTTTTCACAATATTAAAAGCGTTCACTATCGCACTTCTTAAGTCATCTCGAGTAGTATACTCCTGGGTATAAACGAGCCTTTTAATCTCGGACCACAAATAAAAATCCAGCGGTGTCAAGTCAGGGCTCCTTGCGGGCCAAGGCACTGGGCCACCACGACCTATCCACCGCTCACCAAACTCACTATTTAAATGCGCACGCACTGAAGTAGCATAATGAGCGGGACATCCACCATGCTGATAGAACATGCCGCGTAAGTATGCCAGAGGCACATCCTCTAACAACTCCGGTATGGTATTTTGCAGCATCTCCAGATAAGAACCGCCTGTCAGATGACCTTCAATAAAAATAGGCCCTATTATTTGGTCATTGATAATGCCTGCCCAAACATTCACGCTGAATCTGATTTGATGGTTACCTTCGCGAATGAGGTGTTAAAGAAGTTGGAAATATATCACTTTTTTTTTGACATTCGAGTTAAATGTTAGTAGGGCTCCCTCTATTTCATTCATAAACGCAAGATCGTACGCGATTTGCCACTGATGACGTAGCGCGTCAATAACGCGCCTGCGTTGGGTCAACGGACGTCGGAGGAAGCCTGGCGCCTGGCGGTGCCTTCACAAACGCAGACAATTCGAACAGAAAAATTGAATCGTTGGAACTGTCAAATAGAGTTAATTATTAGTTGAATGGCGGCTTTTCTATGAAAATATTGGAGCGAATTAAAACCTTATTTTTACACATTAACCGTGAAATTCGGTTGCGAAAAATCAAAACCATTGCTACAGTTTGTAGAGGAAGAATTTGATTTAAGAATTAACAATAATCCAGCAGAATCAACAACAAAATATAATACTACCATTGATGCAGTTTTTTCAAGACATTTAAATAAAATAGAATCCCAAACATATGTGTCCTACTTCAGTTACCACAAGCCAATTATTATTACGAAAATTGAGCCTACTGATTAAGTTTATATAACATTATATTTGTTAATAATAAAAAAAATATTATTATAACTTAAAAAAAATTAAATTTTATTACAATTCCTTCACTAATTAATCGAAAGGAACTTCGTTCCATCCGGGTGTCCCTTGACACCTCTCAAGTTTTTTTTATGTAGGTAAGTATGTTCATCGACTTCTCCGCCAATTGTCAATCAATGTTGGAAATAATTTTTTTAATAGATAGGGTATGCCACAGTTGTGAGAGAGAAAATTTTTATCGAAATTAATTCAGCACTTTCACCAAAAATATTGATAAGGACTTTCAATCACAATTTTAATATGTTGCCATTACGTAATGAATTTGGATGTTAAGAATATACAAAAAAGCGGAAAATAAAAACGTTTTTCAGTTTTTGAAGTCGGTTGTCTTTTTCGTAAAAAAGATTTTTATTTTTCACGTCAACACTGATTAATTTACTGTCCTAGCCAAAAAAGTTTCTTAGGCCCGCTTACGCCAGTCAGGGTTAACTTTGAACTCAGAGTTAATGGCTAACACGAGCCCATTGTCATGACATTTTGTAATTTAACCTCGTCTTATCATCCATTCGTACCAAGACCCTTCTGGGCCCCGAAAAACGCGTAAAATCGTTGATTCCGGTTGTCATTCGTAGATCTTTGACGTATTTCGAAGTCAGAAAGTCTGGCAACCAGTCTTACCAAAGTGAGTCGTGTTATCCAGTGACTGAGTTGTGAAGTAGAAAGGAGTCGCGCCATGTAAAACACTGGCATTCAGCTGCATCGACTTCGACTAGAAGCCGATTCCAACTTAGTTTATGTTTTGTTTTAGTTTAGTGGTTTAAGCCAGTTTTAGCAAATAACTTTGAGTTAAGTTTTGTTTGTTTATTATAAACTAGACAGTTCTAAATGTCGACAAGTTTTACGTCTGTAGGCGCTGTTACCAACCTATCTTGTTTGGGTTATACTGTCTTAATAATATTACTTACTTGTATTTTTTGCAGTTAACTATACGCCTGTTGTTTCGTATTTAATACTAGTTTATTTTACTCTAAGTCCGTCAAGTTTTTGGCGCAAGTGGACCAAAGAAACATAATAAAATAAAGAACACTCTCGAGCGAAATTGTAGATTACTCTAAAATACCAGTCAAACACCTCATTATCTCGCCGGAATCCATTTTTCCATCAAAAGTAACACTCAGACAAACCTTGTTTGCGTACCGTTTTTCTTTTTCACAAAAGAAAATCGGCCATTTATGTAAATTAGGATTCAGTGAAATTTTCAATAAAATTCTTTTGACTTTGACTTTTTGAATGATGATTACGAAATTGAAAATAGATTTATATTTTTTTGGAAACTGAAGAGTACACCTACGTATTTAACTAACGCTATCACGTATAAAATTTTATGACATAATGTAATGACACCTAATGGGTCACTTATAAATTTGTATGTCTTAATTATGACAAAACATACACTCACCATTTTATATAAACACTTATGTAAATACCTATGTTTCACAAATAAACTGATTGATTGATTGTATTTGTGTTCAGTAGAATATACTTCTCTGTATGAAGAACTCATGGTTAAGTAATAGCCGAATGTATTGATCGGTCATGTATAAGTTACGTTTGCAGAGGTCTGTCCTTATCATCAGCCGAAAGACGTCCACTCTTGAACATAGGCCTCGACAATAGAACGCCACAACGAGCGGCAACCTGCCGCTTGCATCCATCCGTTACCCGCGACCTTGACGATGTCGTCGGTCCATCTGGTGGGAGGTCTACCAACGTTGCGTTTCAAAGTTCGTGGTCGCCACTCGAGAACCTTTCTTCCACATCGGCGATATGGCCTGCCCAATGCCACTTCAGCTTGCATATTCTGAGAGCTATGTCGATGACCTTAGTTCATTTCATAACTCGAGCACGTAAAGCCATTGGTCCCTGCTGTCGTTCGTAAATCTTTGACAGTCTTGATGGGTAAATAACTTACATCAGCCCCTCTGTTTTCACCGGGTTTAAAAAATAAAACGTTTTACTTACGTTTACCATCACAGTAATCTTTCCCATTATTATGCCTTGTCTAATGGACCATTGACAGTCACGAAGCCATTTAACCATCCATTCCAGTAAGCCAAGCCATTATGAGCGTTTTGTAAATAGAGGTAATTCATTATAATGAAATGTCTTCCGAGCATTGATAAAGGTAAAAGGTATTGGTTTATTGGAATGGCTCATTATATTGTCTTGTGTGTACTAATATTATAAGAGGTAAAATTGTTTGTTTCATTAACATCATCAACATCTGCCTAGCCATTTTCCAACTATGTTGGGGTCGGCTTGCTGTCTAACCAGATGCAGCGGAATACCAGTGTTTTACATGGAGCGACTGCCTATCGAACCTCCATAACCCTGTTACTGGGTAGCACGATACCCCTTGGTAAGACTGGTTGTCAGACTTTCTGGCTTCTGACTACCTTTGTCGACTGCCAATGATCGAAAATTGTTTGTTTGTAAGAAGTAATTTCTGGAATCACTGTAGGTCGCTATTCACTCTCACTTCACATCAGGTCCAAAATGACTTTGATATATTTGACACTTTGAATCGGGTTCGAGTGCGAAGTAAGCGTCGAAGTGACGGGGAAATTACCTTACAGAATCCCACTTCTTATGTCATCTCATACTTTATCTGTCAAAATCTCCCTGTCAAATTATTTCAATTCGATGACACGCTCGCAAGGGTGGCGCTAGTGTGAATTCGAATTATCAACCGAGTTTTTAGCATACCAATCAAGAAACTCAGCGGATTCCGATTCGAAGTTTAGAATGAGGTCTTACAGAATCACATCCCTGTTCCGAGTAGCATTATAAAATAGAAAGTTTGCTTGTTTTTCTGTTTGGAAAAGTAGGTACGGAACAACTCGTTCCATTAAAAAAAATCCTTCACTAATAGAAAGCTGTTATACTTTTGCCGAGTTTTATAGGCTATGTTTTATGGTACACTAGCTTTTGCCCGAGACTTCGTCGGCGTGAATTTCGGTTATCGCGAATGCAGACGAAGTCACGAATTAAAAAGTAGCCTATGTCCTTCAAGGTTCAAGCTATTTTCCCCAGATCTGAGAGACCTGCACTAAAAAATAAATGGTTCGAAAATCGAACTGGCCACCACTAGTAGAATATAAATAAAGGAAAAATAGGACACAAATGAAGCCCGTCACAGACGTAGCTATAATAAATATTACTATACGTCAGACGTAGCTATAATCAAGGCATATTACGATCAGCTATCATATATATCTTTAATACGTCACCAAAATATGTGGACAGATATAGCAAGGCATATTAATATAAATTTCAAAAATGTGAAACAAACAACGATCGCAGACGTAATAAGGGCGAAAATATATTATTATATTATAGCTACCGTGTGTGGTGTGGTGGCTAGCTATAATATATATTATAGCTACGTATGTGACGGGCTTTAAAAAGAGGCGCGAATCTCAAATTATTAAACAAAAAACAGATAGACCGCGCGGAACACAGAGAGTGAAGCAAAAAAGCAAATACAAATAAAAAAACGAATACCTACAATTCACTTCGCGCTGTACTGACACGAGTCAGCACAGCACAAAGCGAAGCATCGTTAAAAAACAAACACAAATTCAAAAGCGAATACAATCACGACATTGTAGGTATTCACTTTTGAATTTGTATTTTCTTTTGTGGCGTCACTTTCAGTGCTCCGCGCGGTCTATCTGCCTTTTATTTCATAATCTGAGCATTTCCACACAAAATTTCATCAAAGCTTTCTTCGTGAAAACGTTTGGGAATCATGGTTTAACAGAATATAAAAATAATGTAATTTATATCCTGGTATCATCTACCCAATTCCGGTTAAGTCCAACACATTTCCTCTTTTTACTCGGAACTCCTATAAATAGCCGACGTACACTTGGACCCCACGTCAAATGCGGACAACCATTAGTGTGTCAACTGACGGGTGCGCGAACAAATACAGCATGTTAACTGTTTACACAGTCTGTGTCACAATGTAAACGTTGTGATTTCAACCGGAGCTGGTCAAGGCTTTGATCGTGATGGTGGGCGCGGGTACTTAGTTTGGCCTTTGTTGCAATGTTCTGGTATTTTGATATGTCTACATTGTATTCTCTATTTAAATGTACATCTAAACTAATATTTTATAATCGAAAGTAACTCTATTTGTTACGCTTTCACGATAAAACGGTTGAATAGATTTTAAGTCGGCGTGAATATCCGTTAACGTGGATGCATATGAAGTCGTGTATTAAAAAGTAGCCTATGTCCTTTCCCGGGATTCAAGTTATCTTTGTCCCAAATTTCATCTTAATTGGTTTAGCCGTTTCATCGTGAAAGCGTAACAGAGTTTTTTTTTTTTTTTTTAATCTTTATTTAAGGGGACTCGGTCAACAATGACGATGTCGCCCCGTAAGACAGAGTTACTTTTGCATTCAATTCAATTCAATTCAATTTATTTATTCAATAACGATCTTTACATCGTGTCTGAATTACTATAACTAAATAATATTATAAGAACCATCATGCATGCAATCCATTTTTGAATAATTACAATGATCGAAATAAAAATTAAATTATTATTATTATTATTAATATTTGTTCATTTTTTTACATATTATAATATATTTTTAAATATTAGTAAAAAAAAATAATAACATTTAAAAATATAAAAAATAGTAGCCCACCGGTATCGGGAACAGGGTCCAAGCTACCGGTGGTCAGGGCTCCTGAGAGAGGAATCTCCTGACTATACGCGCCGTGTCCAGGAGTACCGCTTTCTGTATCAAGCCCTTGATCCAGCTGCCCAACGAGAGCCTCCTTAGGTGTTGGTCGAGGCTCTTGGAAATGAGTCCATTGGCCGTAACGACTATCGGCACAATGACTGCTGTATTCACATCCCACATGTCGACAACCTCGCGAGCCAAGTCAAGATACTTGATTTGTTTATCTTTCTCGGTTTTCACGAGGTTCTCGTCATGCGGAACCGCTATATCAACAATCATTGTGCGACGCTCTAATCGATCTATCACCACTATGTCAGGTTTATTGGCAACAATAGTCCTGTCAGTGATGATAGATCGATCCCAATACAATGTGATGTTGCCATTTTCGAGAACTGGGTCGGGCACATACCTGTAGTACGGTACTTCCGATTCCACAAGCCTGTATTTTAGAGCAAGTTGCTGGTGGATAATCCTAGCTACAAGGTTGTGTTATTAATATTATTATTATTATTATTATATTTTTATTATTATTATTTATAATATTACTAGCTTTTGCCCGCGACTTCATCCGCGTGAATGTCGGTTATAGTGGATGCAGTCGAAGTCGCTGATAAAAAAGTAGCCTATGTCCTTTTGCAGGGAGCAAGCCATATTCATGCCAAATTTCATCAAAATCAGTTCAGCCGTTTCATCGTGAAAGCGTAACAGACAGAGTTACTTTCGCATTTATAATATTAAAATAATAAAGTAAATATGGAAGTACAGATTGTGGATAGTATTGATTAAAGTTGAGTCTGTGTTAATTCAGGCTATTCTTCGGAACTACTGTTCCAATTCTGTAAATTATTTCACTAATAGGAATGTACGTTATCCCTGAGTAACTGTTCTATAGGTTATCAAAATATAGGGATCAAAAAATCACGCGAAAGAAGTTATGAGTGGAAACTAGTTGTTACATATTTCGCATAATTAATTAGGTTGATATAAATTTAATTATTAAGACAATCATTTTGGCAAACCTAAGTAAGTTATTTCTACCATTTCTACTCGTGGGTGTCGTAGAAGGCGACAGGGATGTTGACCAGAGGATGGGCAGCAGTGTCCTACTGAGTACGCTAACAGCTACTGCGATCGCCAACATACATCGTCCAAGCATGGCGATTAAGGCTGAACCCTTCGGGAAGAATTATGCCCAATAGTGGACGTCCAATGGTTCACATGATGACCATGAAGCTAAATTATCAATTCTTAAAATATTCGTATAAATTGAGTGTTGTGAAACCATTTTGAACCTCAACTATACTAAAGTAAGACGATAACCGGTATGACTTACTGACTCTCCATACCTAAATAATGCTTGTTTACTTAAATGCAATCCAACTACTCTGATTTCGATCAAAGTCAAACAAATCGAGTTGTTTGCCTTTGATGCTGCAAACAAAATAGCGATACATTGAAAAGTTTCTAGCGCACGCAGCAAGTTTATATTATTGTGGGCCAGCAATCGATGGCGAAGTTGATTGGATTAGTTTATGGGTGTTTTGTGTTGTTTGTTTGGTAGAAATGTTTACGAGAGTATTTGCTTCGAATTCCTATCCGAATCCAAATCCTTGATGCACTATTTCATACTTACCAATGTACTTAGGGTAAAAGCCGGATAGCTGCCACACTTTTCGTAATAGCTTCATATCTCTCAGTAGAAAAAAAACAAAATATCTTATTAGTAAAACGGGTGGGTACTTTGATTTATTATCTTCTAATTTGTGAAATTTTTACTTTCACAAATTAGAAGATAATAAATCAAAGTACCCACCCGTTTTACAAATAATATAATAGGTAGGTATTACAATTTCAATAAAGAGTGAAATATTTATTTACACTATATAAGCTAACTTTGATCCCGCACTAATATTATCTATGTACTTGTAGTTAGACAGCAGACCGAAAGTTTCACAAATCAGCCCCCAGCGATTATTAAGATGAATCAGTTGCAAACAGCCACAAAACATTAAAAGTTACTGTAAATATTTTGATTTCGAATTTCAGAAAACTGTAAGTCAACTTATAATATCAATATTTAAACTTAAATAAATGAAAGCCCCCATTTCACCATTCTACCCGTGCCCCATTCTACCCGTGGGTGTCGTAGAAGACGACAGAGGGATAATAATATGTGGGGACATTGTGGGGACATTTTCACACACGGCCATCTGACCCCAAACTAGGGAGACTCTGTACTATGGGTGTCAGACAGCTGATATACATACACAAATACATTTTTTTTGTAAATACATACATATATAGATAAACAACACCCAGACACAAGGCAAACACAAGTGCTCATCACACAAACGTTTACCCTGGGCGGGAATCGAACCCGCAACACGCTGCGCAGCAGTCGATCGCTCAGCCACTGCGCCAACCATGTCGTCAAATATATCGACCAGAGGATGGGCAGAAGCATCCTTTGAGTACCATAACACTTCTGCGATTGCCAACATGCATCGGCCAAGCATGACGATTTCGGCTAAATCCCCCCAATGGAATCCACAAATACACAGGGTCTTTGGGGGAGACCTATGCCCAGCAGTGGGCGTCTAAAGGTTGATTTGATGATGATGATGAAATGAAAGATTAGATAATTTTGAGATTGCTTATAGTGCCATTTTGTCCTCGCAAAGCCAAGTTTGCTACATGACTTTAGACAACAGATATCTGAAAAATAAGATGTTTTTAGAGTTCAATATTTACACAAACCTTAGAATCTAAAAAACTAATACATACAGGCACCAAAAAAATTGCTCCACATTGTCATCTTCTGGGAATGTGCTCATGAGATTAGCGGCATTGCCACATGGAATGGTAGGTAATTCTTTACTACTACTGACCGTGGTAAAAACCAGCTCTTGGATCACAAGAAGTGTCAACAAACCTTTTGGAAATTTCTTTTTCCTAACGAGTTACAAATATGATAAATAAAGAATATTGACAAAAATAATACCAACTGATTTATATTTTATTTACTGAAATTTATGCACAAAATGTAAAAAAAATATTGTACAAAGGCAGACTTATAATGCCTTGGGCATTTTCTACCAGTCTACCTTGGGGTGATGCAAAGACAAAACATGGTAGGTGCAAAGATAATTAAAATTTACTATAATAAATACATATATACATACATACAAACAAAATATACAACGTAGATAGCTAAAATACATAGAGTAATACAACAAATTAATTATGTGACGAGTCTGCCAACTTCTTATTATAGAGTTCGCGAACTTTCACTTTGAATGTGAACCGACTGGTGGTCATCCTGATATTCTGAGGAAGCACATTCCAAAGGGAAACCGCCTGGGCAAGAAAAGAAGATTTAAGAAAACCCAGAGCGGTGAGAAGGACATCGTAGAAGACGATTATTGGAGGAACGAAGATTCTTACTGTGAGCAGCGCATAAATATTGGAAGTGAGAAATCAAGTAGGAAGGAGAACTGGGTTTGTCTAGAAGAGAAAACTAGTTATATTGCCCCACTAAAGAAAAAACATCTATCAGATAAACATTCTCCTCCTTTCATACAGACAAAACACAACCATTGACCCCCACGCCTGCTCAAGGTGGATTAGCGATTTTAAACTGAGGTAAACTGTATACAAAATATTTTATAAAAACGTTAGGTAAACTAACTCTGAGGCCGAGACACAAAGTACGTAAGGCTGCAGCGTAACCTGTAGATATATTTTGTGGCCGAGTTGTGTAAACGTTATTTATAACAGTTTTCGAATATGTTCCCATCTCTATCTTCCACATATAGTTTGACACTGACTATTGCTTAACCAAAGTCCAAACCAAATTCATCATCATCATCGTGTCAATCTTTAAACGTTCAATGCAGGGCATAAGTCTCCCCCAAGGAGGCGGTTCAGCCGCCCTAATCGCCATCCTTGGCCGATGCATGTTAGTGATCGCAGTAGGTGTTATGGTACTCAGAAGGACGCTGCTGCCCATAGTCTGGTCAATATCCCTCTTTCCCCTACTACTACGGTAGAAATGGGGTGGTGCAATTCGCGGTCGGCACCACGGGTCTTTCAGGTCATCAATTGCCATGTTCTCTCGAAAAAAGCTTGAAAGAAGCATGCAGATGAAGCAACTTTTCGTCGGCATTAACAGAGAAATTACATTTAAAAAAAAATGTTAGTAATCTACATGATAATGATGCGTAATTTGGTTTAGCCACAATTCTTCTATCAATCGGTATCACATAATAAGAAAAAAAAATGTCAAATCACCTCCTCCAATCACTGAGATGAAACCATTTTACTCCTCATTTCTTATAAAATATAGAGTATAAAAAAAATCTACTGCTTTGCAATAGGTACAAAGGAAAATGATTTGGTTTTCTTACTTTTTACAAATTTGTATTATTTTTATTACAATAAATTAAAAATGCGTCCGATTAAAGACTGCGTCTACATCACCCCCGCACTCGTTCACAAATTCAGTACGGGCCAATTGCTCAAGGTTATTGGCATGTATACAAGCCTTAAAACGAACCTCTAGCTAACTATAGTAAACTTTTAAAATTATGTTTTTAAACTAACTCTTCGACGCATGAGGTTAAATTCAATTAAGCTCATTGCATAATTAACTTTATGTACATTGTTTAACGTACAAACTGGATAAACTTATTGCTCGACAACTCGGATGTCCATAAAACATGTTTGTTGGATATGCTCGTGGAGAGAAATGAAATTCTAATGGTTTCTAATACTGTACATTTTTTTGGATATACGTTGACAGTTATACAGTCCACTGCTTTTAATTTCATAATCCAAGTCAAGACCGTAAGATGTTTTTTGAGTACCTAATCTTATATATAAAAAAATCTTCTGTGCGTGTGTATGAAAGTGAAATGGCTGGACCGATTTTTATGACATTTTTCGTGTGTGTTCCAGTGGATTCGAGAATGGTTTAGATTCACAATTGGATCCGGTAGGTGGCGCTGCAGTTGAGTTCTAGGATCACTTAGATCTATGTAACCCTGCTACTAGGAGCGCATAACTTAGTAGTACTTATCTTCTTTATATATCGTCACTGGAAAGGCTAAATTGCTGGGGCGCCAAAAAGCCATTTCGAGAAAAAGCCATTTAAAGTTTTTTTTTAACAAAAAAAATTCGTATCTTTTTAATTTATAATCCGATTTTAATGAAATAATTTGATATGCAAATCTTTTCCTTGCCTTTATTTTTATTTATATGTTGTATATTACTCATAGCGCTATTTTCCTAATATAGCGCTAACGCAAACGCGCTAGAGTAAGTTTTACTTGACGGCGTTAAAACGCCGTCAAGTACTCAAAACTTACTCTGCAACGTAAACTTACTGCTAACACATTCCATCAAGAAATAGAAGTACGATATAATTTCTTTAAATATAAACATACTGCTTTGTTGGTGAAGAAAAATTACTCCAAGGACACATTTTTCAATTTCACACGTCTAGCACAAGGACTTAAACGGTGCTCAGATAATTTACTAAGTTTACCACAATTTCTTTAAAGTTGGTTTTCCGTAATCATTGATGGGGTAAATAACGTAAGAGATGAATGGTAGTTTAAATAACTACTTTAAATATACTGATGACCTTAATGGATTTAAAAAGATAACGATATTACAAGCAATATGACTTAGGGCTATTAGTTTGATACTCGCGACGACGCTATCTTGTTTACTTTAGAAGTTCTTATTACCTTTTTCCGGCTCAATCAGCGAATCGGCTAGAGCTGGTCTCAACCAGCTCTAGTGTACCATTAATAATTGCATTGTTACCGAATGTCAAAATTTAGATTAACTGGATGCCAGCAAATAACTAGTTGAAAAAGAGTCAGTTTTGAATCAGGTCGACTGAAATTTTTTCATGGTAAAGAATGACGAGACGTGCAAGACGTACATCTGGTCAGTGTGTCTGTTCAGTGATACGCCTGCCCATGTCAGATGCAGTACGTCCCATGACTTTACATTGCAATGTCACACGTTGCACTGCACTGCGCTCGTCATCCTGAGAACTCATTGTGCGATTCGCTCCACCACCTTTAATTTTAAACACGCTAAACCAAAGTAATGCTTCGCAATTACTGCTATACGGCAGAATTTCTGACATTGTCGTGGTACCCATTCAGACGGAATCTGCGAGGACAGTCCTACTACCTGGGGTGGACAGTTTAACGTCATGTCCAGAACGAATACATACAATATACATACAAAACATTTGACGTCTACATGACCTGCCTTTTAAGTCTTGTCGGAGGTCATTTGGTGATTTTGGAAAAACTCAAAGACACTCTAGCTTCATGCCTATTTCCGAGCATGACGATGCCCCATAGGGCATGGGGCATAATGGCTATGGTGTTGCAAATCAAACTAAATTATTTCATGACGAAAACCATATTAAACGATTGTTATTTACGATCGGATGGTAGGTTGGTAGGTCAGATGACATAATTGTTCCGACAGTTTAATTCACTTTCTATCAAATTATAAAGTTTTAAACTTATAGTGGTATAAAACCTTTCAAATAAATTAAAAAAATATCTTTATTACCTAATTAAAGCCTTTCTTTAAGACCTCCTTGCTGAAGACTTTGGAAAGACTATACACGGTAATCAACACGCCAACAGCTCACGTAAGACGACAAAATCATCTTTCCACATGGTGGTCAGTAGGATCGAAGAGGACATACACCAAAAGGGTTTATGCCTGGGTTCTTTTATAGACATCGATAGAAGCTAGTTTAGGCGAAGGCACATCCTCCATCATCAGCACCGCCGTATCCAAACACGGGGTAGAACAGGTACTGGATTACCAATATGCTCAGTAAACGTAACGTAACACAGACAACCTTGCCATCCTTGTATCAGGGAAAGTGACCGGAACCATCTGCAACCTTTCACAACAGCCGGTACGCATCATGGAACGATGGTACAGGGAATTTGATTTATCAGTTGAATCCCAGCAAAACTGAACTAAACCGCCTACTCTAACTGTTCAACACCAAGCTCTAGCTGGCCAACGAAGTGAAATACCTCGGGGTCATCCTAGACAGTAAGTTGAACTGGAGCAACCACCTAGACAACCAAATAAACAGGGCCTTCATCATCTTTTGGTAATACAAGAAAATGATAGGTAAAAATGGGGCCTATCCCCTAAAACAATATGGCTGTAAAGCGTGGTGATTCGCCCCTTGATTGCTTATGGGTCCGTGATATGGTAGCTGATAATTGGTCCTCAGCTTGGGCTATCGACGATGGCAGCATTAAATCGGTGGAGCAAGAGATGAACTCAACACATTGTGTTAACAACACACTGGACGAACTCAGCAATGAGCTTCTGATAATAACCGCTATTAACGATAGGATACCCAAGCAATTTATCTTTGATAAAAAATACAAAATCCAACTGTATGAGGATCGACGTTGTGAAGGCTTTCGCCCCCACAGAGCTGCAGATCTGCACGGATGCATCCAAAACAGGTACTGGCACAGGAGCCCGGGGTCTTCTCGGATGATCTCAACATACACATAGCAACACCGCTGGAGCCTACAACACAGTATTCCAGGTCGAGTGCATGGGCATTTCCCTGGCAACCTGAGCATACTAAACGCATACGTCGCATACGTGGGATAGTATGGCTGTACTACAAGCTCTAAATAATGCTGTGCTACTTACTACACTGTCAACTCCAGGCTAATACACGAATATCACCAAAAATTGAACAAGGTGGGTATTCTCAATGACATAACCATTCAATGGATCAAAGGCCACAACAGTTCGTGTGGTGATGATGCTGCGGACGAGCTCGCTAGAAGATGGTCGAGTACAGGCGCGGTAGGTCCGTAACCTATAGTGTCACTTCCCTTCAGTCACCTTCGCACGTACCAAGGATCTACACCAAAGACTGTGAACCGAACTTAATGAGTACAGGCAGGCCAAGGAGGCACTTCCTGCAATTGAGGGCTGCTTCACGAGGCAGGCCCTTCGTCTGTCCAAACAACAGCTGCGTATGGTTAGCCGCCATAACCGGTCATGGGTCTTTCAATAAACATCTCTTTGCCGTAGGAGTTACAGATAGCCCACTATGTAGAGCCTGTATGGGGGAAGACGAGACAGTAGCGGTATAGGTCTATCCAGCCGACTGCCTTAACCGCCTGCTTAGGCGCGTTCACGTACAATTTTGTACTATCAAGTCGATACTTATTTAACAATAATAATAATTTCTTATGAATAGTAAATTTACTTAAAAGATGTGTAGGATATACACGGACGTAAAGGATAAAATACTTTTGTGACTTTCTCAGAATGTCAACTACAAAACAACTTGCTGATAATCCGCAAATTGCTCAATAACAGTCAGGCTAAATTATTTAAACGCCATTCGCTAGATAAAAAATATAAGGCATTTTTTCTGATACGCCATGCTTCAATCCTATTATGTAAATCAAAATTACTTAAACTAAGTTATTCTTAAATTCCAAGAAGAGCACAATTACTAATACAACAATGTTTTCCTGACAGCAGAAAGTAAAATTTACTTTAATCGAAATTTACATATTTATGAGTAAGTAAACATGACTTATACGACACTCGTATAAAAAAGACCAAAAAGTGTGTCGTTTCAGTAATCGAAAAAAAAAATAGTAATCCAAATAAAACGGGTTACTGAAGCGCCACAAATGTGCTTCGATTGCAATGTTACCTAAACAGATCGATGCAGAAAAATTCGCTGATTCCGAATATGTATATAACTCAATATGCCCAATTTGGCGGTTAAGTAATTTTGCCTTTCCAGTGACGATATAATTCTTCTAGATAGGTAGGTTGATAGGGTAGGTAGGTAAAGTAAGTATGTAGGTAGGTAGGTAAGTCGGGTAGGCTGGACCTGGTTTTTTTGAAATGATTACAAATAAGCTTTTGCTCGCAACTTCGTCCGCGTGAAAGTTATGTGTAAATGGTTATCGTGGATGCAGACTAAAGAAGTCTAAAGTACCTACTCAAGTCGAAATGTAGCCTATTTTATTGTCTTGCAGTTTAAGCTTGCTTTGTACCAAATTTCAACAAAATCGATTCAGTTGTTTAGCCGTGAAAATATATCAAATAATACAGACAGATTTGCTATTGTACGCATTAATTACACCTATTTTTTTCGTAATAAAATAAGTATAGCCTCAGACTCAGATTATCAAATAAAAGGAACCGACCGAGCGGAACACTGCGAGTGAAGCCACAAAAGCAAATACAAATTTAATAACGAATACCTACAATCTCGAGATTGTATTCGCTTTTGAATTTTTATTTGTATTAGTATTTGTTTTTTTAACAATACTTCGCTAGCGCGAAGCGAATTGTAGGTATTCGTTTTATATTTGAATCTGTATTTGCTTTTGTGGCTTCACACTCAGTGTTCCACACGGTCTATCTGGAGGCCTCAGAGATAACGTAGCTTTCTGTTAGTGAAAGAATGTTTAATATCGGTTCAGTATTTTTTAGTTTATTCATTACAAACAAACATACAATCTTATCTCTTTATAAATTTAGTTTAGACATTGGAAGTATGGATTATGCTGTCCCTTAAGTTTATCTCTAGGTTAATAGCAGTATACAAGGGCGTGTTAATTCCTCCCTTCAGTTAATGAAAATGTTTGTTAGGAACTTTAAGTGATTAGTGACATTGTAAACAATAATTACTACGTATTGTATGTAGTTGTAACCCATTTGAGAGTTTTGAATACGGGTACGGATGTAAATTCGTGGGAACAATGCTTTGTTTCATTTGAAGCGGGTATTGGAAGGTTTTATTTGAGTTTTCAGTTAATTAAGTTGTGTTTACCTTTTTGGCAATAAATTATGGTTAGAGTGTAAGCCTATTGTGACCTCGGAAAAGGCTGGGTAAATGTTACCTATTGGATATTTGTATTTTAATTGCTGGATTCGAATATGTTTAACAAGTTTACTAGCCAATATGTAAATAAACCCAATCTACATATCGTTTGTGATTACGTAAGAGCTGGTTTAAAAGAACAAAAGTTATAGAGTTATAGGGACAAAAGTTATAAGGTAAAATAGGTATTGTTTTATTTTGATTTTGGCGTTCAATATTTTTAGAAGATGTTATTTTTAGCCCCCGACGAAAAAGAGGGGTGTTATAAGTTTGACGTGTCTGTGTGTCTGTCTGTGGCACTGTAGCTCTTTAACGGGTGAACCGATTTGAATGCGGTTTTTTTTATTTGAAAGCAGATTCTCTAGCGATGGTTCTTAGACATGTTTCATCAAAATCGGTTCAGCAGTTTTAACAGGTTCACTGTCCACAGACCACCTACGGTCTGTAGACAACTAGATTAGCAACAAAAATTTGATAATATCAAAGCAAATTGGTCGGAAATGCTGGTAAATTAATAGACAGTGAATGAAATTAAGGGACTGACTTACTTAAGCGGTACCCCGCCGCGACATTATAGCGCCATTTCAACGAACAAACATTTGATGGCTCAACAAAAGGTATTATTTTTGACTTTTTACATAATCGCTTTTATGTTTTGCGTTGGGGGTTTTTTTTAATTTTTAATTTAATTTTTCACTTAGGTGCCTGACTAGTGGATACTTGACTAAAGGGTTAGGCCACTATCGAATTAAAAATAAAAAGCTATCTTAGACATTTTGTAAAAGCGTATGAATGTCAAAATGTACAGCTGTGGAATTTTTCCGGTCCCTAATGAACGCCCAGCTTCAGTGTTTAAATATTGAAAACCAGCTTCTGCCGCTGCTTCGTCCGCATCAAAATCAAATTATAGAAAGAATTAATGATGATAGAATAAATGAATGATTTGATTTTGACGAAACCTACAGGTTTCTATCAGTGAATCAGGTTTTTTATGTACCAGTACTTCCTCTTACAAACCTAAAACATTAACTCACACAACTAAGTAACTCTCACACAAACACATACTCACAACTTAATGCACCTTTTACTCAATTTACCTAGTAAATTATTATTTCTTGCTCATTCGCACTCTGACTCCCAAGATACAAGCTCTGCTTAGTTTAGGGGTCAACAGTTAAATCAAGAAATTATGATGTACAATAGATTGGTCCAAAAAAATTTTTTTTCGTTTTTCAATTTGGCCACCCCGTTGTAACACGTATCTATAGTAATAATGTTGAAAATTTTCAGGTGGCTAGCTTAAGCGAAAGAGGGTGCTCAAGCGAGTGGTCTTTTTGAAATATTTGTGAAAAATACTAGTCTGATTTCTAGGTTGCAGGTTAGTTTTCAGTGCTAAATGAATCATTTTAATAATTACCCACTTATCCATTTGTTGCCTTGTACTAACAGGGAACAAGAAAGTGGAGCGCCTACCGATTTTTGTCTCCGACATTGGTGGTGAAAAATTGTTAGGCGTACCCAAACTTACTGCAGGGACAGAGGAAAACATGTCTGATGCTATTTTTAACACAGTGGAACAGTGGAACGTCACAGATAAAGTACGAGCCATGAGTTTTGACACTACTGCCTTTAACAGCGGTGTCAGAAAAGGCGCATGTGCTCTCCTACAGGCAAAGACAGGCGGTGATCTGTTATGACTTGCTTGTCATAATCACATGTTTGAAATAATGCTTTCAGAAATATTTAGACTGACTTTGATCGACCAAGCTTTCCTGAGATCCGATTGTTTAAAAGATTCAGAATATATTTTCTCGAGAACACTACGATTGCCTTGATTGCAATTGTGGCGAGGAACAGTTTGCTTAAAATTGCTCTTAAGAGTCTTACAACTGCTGTAAAGAAAAATTAGTCTGGGATTATTACAATGAGCTACAATGATAGCTCTGAACAAGCCACCTGCGTGCGGTCCCCGAAAAATCATTTCTACTGAAACAGCCAAAACAGCGTTCACAGACCTAGTATCAGGTTGAAAAAACACAACGGTATTATTCATATTGTATGTCCTACTCTATTAATAATATTTGGTTTGTTCTTAAATACTATTTTGAAAAAAAAATATTTTTGAGAAGAGCTAACATTTTAATCTCTTTTCCTTTTTTAAAAAAGAATCATAAAACTCAGATATTTCAAAGTCGATGAGCACCCTCTTCTACCTGAGATAGAGAGCTGAAATTTTAAAAGGATATTATCTTAGGTATGGGTAACAAAACCACGAGGTGGCGTAACTTCTACGTGTAATTTTTTTTTCACCATACTAGCGTGAACCACCCTAATGTACAAACGCAACTGTGTTTATGTAAAAGTACCGTCTGTTATCACCTTCTCTTTTGCCAATCAACTTTTTTTAATAGGCCCTTATAATAAAAAAAAATCCTACAACTCGACTGCAGCGCCAGCTACCGGAATCCAATTGTGAATCAAACCTATCTAAAAAAAATCAGTCCAGCCGTTTAAGAGGAGTTCAGTCACATATACACGCACAGAAGAATTATAAATACAAAGATAAATAAAACAAATCACTGGCGTTTAAATTAGGCAACGGATTTTAATGTAGTTTTCATCAATAGATAGAGTAATAGTAATAGTAAATTTATTTTCTCTCTCTCTCTCTTCTTATTTTCAGAGTGGTTCAATAGGAAGTTTTATAGGTACGTAAAATTAGTTTTAATAACAATACGTTTATTTATTTGACTACTTAAGGGCGGGTTGTTTCAAACAGTCGGTTAACGTACATACGGACGGTTAAAAAGTTACTATGACTGATGATGTTTAACGTACGTTAAATGTAACGGATTGTTTCATGACATAATAATCCGTCAGTTAAAGTTATTCAAAAAGAGATTCCATAATATTTTGATGTTTGAAGTAGCTGTTTGACGACACAAAATTACGATGACTGGTCGGTTATGGTAATAGTAACTTTTTGGCGTATGACTTTGTGAAACAATCCATTTTTTTGATTTGACGATAGTTAGCGCCATTTTTTACTGTTACCGGTCAGTAATGGTTAGTTGAAGCAACCCGCCCTTAAGTAGGTCCAATTGTTGGTAACAAACAAATTAATCTACGGGTTAGTAACATAAACAGAACAACACACAACAGACATATAAATTAAGTATGAACGACTAGGTTGTCCTTGTCGCACCAAAACATTTACAAAATGCCTTAGAATTGGATTTATTTCTTTGTGAACATGTCAGAAGAAATAAAGCTCTGCACCCGTGCGAAGCCGGGGCGGCTAGCTAGTCGAATAATGAATCACAGTTATCGAAGTCTCACAATATCTCTGGCATACGAAATGCAATTTCAGTCTCTCATCGAATTATCCGTGAAACTGCAGCCATATTGGCAAGTTGTTCTTGGGCCGGCTATGCCGTGGCATTCCGATGGGTCAGCCAGTAATCCCGATATTAGCATGGCACATTGTCGCACTGAAATTTCATTGGTAGCGGTACACATACCTACATAATGCTGATTCATCAAAGGCTTTGAAGGTAAAGAGGAATTTAATATTAGTAATCTTTCCTCAAAGAAAGTCACCGACGTTGCGCATCGAATTAGCACGCTGAAGTGGAAGTGGGCCGGCCATGTCTGCAGACGGACAGACGGTAGATGGACAAACAGAAGTCAGACACGGTCTAGAGTGTAGACTGCGTTTGGGCAAGCGTAGTGTGGACCGCCCTGCGTCACGACGAACCGACGATTTAAAGAAAGTGGCTGGCAGCGAATGGATGCAGGTTGCCTAAGACCGGGTTGGTTGGCGATCTCTGGGGTAGGCCTACGTTCAGCAGTGGACGGCAATAGACTGATATATATAATCTTTCCTTGTACTAGTATTTTAAAGCTGAAGAGTTTATTTGAAAGCGCTAATCTCCCGAACTACTTGTCCGATTTTGAAAATTAATTCGCTTATAGAAAGCTGATGAGCTGATGTTCGTCGGTGAAGGCAAATATTGTGAGGAAACCTGGTGGAGATCGCTAATCCATCTTGAACAAACGTAGTGATCAATGTTCGTTGCGTGTCGTGTGTGTGTGTGTTTGCCCTGTAGTGGGACAGTAAAAGCTGTTTTTTTTTTACTAGGAAGCCATGTATATATTTTATTCTAAACAAACTTGGGGTCTGTAAGAACATCCATGCGCTTGTAGACGCGGGCAAAGGGTATTAATTTTTATAGGACTGAGAAGTGGTATAGTGTCTGGTGTTCGCCATTTTTAATTTCCTGTCATGGCATCGGGTGACGACAATCAAGACGACTAAAATGACAATGCCAGATCCTGCCCCACCCATGTACAGAAAAGTAAATTAATGAAAATAATTGTAATAAATAAAGAACCTTTCCATACTAAATTGTTTTTCTTTAGAACTTGCGGATTACGAAATACCTACCCACAAAATACAAACTCATTTTACCTAAAATACAATTTAACCTATAAACAATGTCAATATTGGTTTTAGATTTAAACGTAAGCCGCAAGTTCTACAGTCACTAAGACTAATGTTTAGTTATCTGCTATAAATAAACAGTAAGATGTTACATATAGTATGCTTGTACATGAATTTTTTTGAGTGGGGCAAAGATCTATAGAGTTTCTGGCATTGTCCTTTGTCCAAAATGAGTGATGCGATGAAGTTACGAGTATCTGCTACGACGGCGTAGGCCGCGTAGCAGTGATGTCATATCGCTACGCGCTGGCTACGATATCGCGTAGCATGCCGTTCGTACGGCTCATACTTAAGGCTGCTCTCTCGAAAAAAGCTGGAAAGAAGCATACAGATGAACCAACTTTTCGTCGGCATTTACAGAGAAATTACATCTGAAAAAATTGTTAATAATCTACATGATATGATACGTTATATGGTTTAGTCACAATATTTCTATCGGTATCACATAATAAGAAAAAAAAATGTTAAATCACCTCCAAATCATTGAGGTGAAACCATTTTACTCCTTAATTTCTTATCGAAAGAGTATAAAAAAAATATCTACTGCTTTGCAATACAATGGAAAATGATTTGGTTTTGTTACTTTTTACAAATATGTATTATTTTTATTACAATAAATTAAAAATGCGTCCGTTTAAAGACTGCATCTACATCACCCCCGCACTCGTCTACAAATTCAGTACGGGCCAAATGCTCAAGGTTATTGGCATGTATACAAGCCTTAACCACGAACTCCTACTCTAATTGTAAGGAATATAAAAATTAAATTATGCTATAAATACAACAGATCAAGAATCCCTTCATAATTAAAGCACTAATTGAAATTCCATTTAACAAGCAAATCAATCTAGGTCCATATCACGGAAAAATAGTTCCGGATTTCGGAAAATCTTAGCGTCCTATTACGAGTAAGAGAAGGTAACTTTGAACAATTCGACGCCTATTTTAGTCACGAATTCTTGAGTTAATTAATTTTGTTTAAGTCGCGACATGTTTACTGAAACGTGTTTTATTTGAAGATCAGATAGATTGTTTCTTCTTTAAATATTATAAAGAAAATTAATATATAATAAGATAACTATGTGTCAATGTCGTAACTTTGTTCGAAAATCAATGTAGAGGTACAATTGTGTAATTTAAGTGTTTACGTAATGACAAAAATGACAATGTTTACCTTAAAATTTTAGTGCGTACAAATGTAAAAAAAAATGTTTTTTCTTATTTTTTTATTACCCCGTACTCAGATGTAGTGGTGTTAGATACAAGCTTTAGTCATTAAACAGATTTAAAAGTGACTACACGTATTTCATTTAATCGCTCCGTTCCCGCCACATTACAAATAAAACGGGTTTTAAGAAAATATTTGAAACTAACTTCAGCTCGCAACTTCGTCCGCATGAATGTTGGTTATAATGGATTCAGACGAAGTAGCATATTAGAAAGTGACCAATGTCCTTTCTTTTTTTAGTTTTGTCTATACCGAATTCCAGCAAAATCCGTTCAGAGTATAGTGAAATAAACTTACTTTCGCATTTATAATATTAGTATAGATAAAATGGTCCCAGCATTGAACCTACGCATTATTTTTAAATCTAAAACATCTATCTATTCTTAAGTAGGAGCTCGTGGCTTAGTAAAAGCCATACAGGTCGATCGGACAAAGGTAACGCTTGCCGTGGTCGGTATGTGTAACCATCCATTTCATATCGAGTACCCTCTGTAACTCTGAAAGCACGTAAAGTCGTGTTTGGCAGTCATTATGGGTCAGAAGCCAGAAAGTCTGACGACACGGTTGGCGCAGTGGTTGTGCGATCGACTGCTGCGCTGCGTGTCACGGGTTCGATTCCCGCACGGAACAAATATTTGTATGGCCTACAGATGGCCTACAGTTGTGGATAGATGGATGTGGATGGAATACACGTTTGTGTATGTGAGTTTATATGTTTGTAAACGCACCCACGACACAGGAGTAATTCCTAAAGTGGGTCAACGTTTTTCTTTAAAAACAAAAAAAAACCTCTGTCTATTATCAAAATGCCAACAATACTGAAAAGTCATAGATATCTGCCGACTCTTAGATCCATATTAATCAGGTCTGAACTCAATCCTTAGTATTAATACATAAACGACGCTATATCATCTCTTTGTTTGCTTTCTAAAAATACAAAGGAAGTGCCATAAATAACTCGCCAAGAACAAACTTCGAATAAAAATGAATATTTTATTAAAATTTTCCTTTTGATGTTTGAAGAATATGCAAATAAAAGAACTTTGAAATTGATAACGATCAATTATTGAATAACAAAAAGTTCTTCTATCCGTATATACAGGATAAATTTTTAACCAGTGCGTAAATTCTAGGGACTGATTTTGAACCTCAAATACAATAACTTTTTCTATTGACAAACATCGAAATCTCAAAAAAAAGTAATCAATCATTTGTTGCGATTTCTATGAGGAAGTGAATTTTAAGCTATTGCATAGCTTTCATCGCGGGCTTTTGAGCGCGGCGACCGAATCAAGAAATTCCGTAACGAAAAAAAACCTGACACCCCCCACTCCGCCTACCATCTGACAGCTCTGACGAGCGTTCGCTTAACGTGTATGTACCTATATGGTACCTATATTTAATCATATTATTATAATATAATCTTTGACTTTGACATTTGACTTTGACTTTTACTTTGACTTTTTGCTTTGACTTTGACAAAGTCAAAGGTCAAAGTCAAAAGTCAAAAGTCAAAGTCAACCAAAAAAAAAACATTATTGTTAAGATTTATCTGTTTGTTTATTCCGACTAATCTACAAATCGGATGGTCTGATTTTAACGGGTCTTTCACTGGCAGGTAGCTGACATTATAATTTTTATGTTAGAAAAAAAATGGGTTTCTCACCTAAAGAAAAAACGACGCAAATAACCGACATTTACGCAGATAAAGTCGCGAGAATAAGCTAATATTTAAATAAAATCTTAAATCTTGAATGTTACTCCAAAACTAAATGAGTTTACTTTTAAATTCTGAATGGTTACTCGACTGATGTTTTAACTAAACTGTCTACAGAATAATATTAGTACTTAAAATCAACCTGTTATTGTCTGACTGTGGGGCAAATGTCTCTTCCCAAACAGAGAAAGCACGTGTCTTGATCACACCGTTTGCTCATAGCGAATTGGGGTTTTCAGGTTTATATTAAATATAAGTCCATTGCGTTGGGTTGAATAAATTGATAACAATAACGGATGGAAGGTTAGGTTAGGTTATGGATCGAATGTTCATTTTTTTTATTATTGATTTGCTTAGCTTAAACTTCGGAATTAGGTCAGTCTTAACTTGGGTTGGTTTATGGGCGATAGTTTTACGTGATAACGTCATAAAGAAATATAATGACTAACATATATAACATAAGCAAATAATGGCTACCGTCGAGGTGGGCGGAGCTTATTGGTTAGGCCGATCGTGCCTCTCTATCGCTTGTTCCGCGCTCTCGCTTGCACGCTCAGGTTCAGGCGGAACGTAAAACTTTTTCGTGCGTGTGCCGGTGTTCATCGATTTATAAGACGTTATTACGTCAAAAAGTCGACCTCTCACAAACTTGCAACATTATTTCCCTTTATCCTTGTCATGTCAAACAAAAACGCATAAAAAACAATTAAGATACTTATTTAATTTTATAGCTCACGAAAGTTTCAAGAAATTATTAAACATTAAATAATTTGTTAATCAATATTTAAATATTCCGAGTTAGTGTGAAATTCCTACACTTGCTTGGGGCAGTCACTATGACATCTCTTTTGACTGTCATGTCAACAGTCGAGGGGTTAAATTCATTTTGTAATAGTTCACAGTACGAGCAAACTGAGCATGGAATAATCCTCTTTGAGAAACAAATACACATAGTAACTATTTATCAAAAATCAAGTATTCCTACTATTTTGTAACGAAACTCAAAGCAACATAATATAATATTTATAATATAATATTCATAACATATTATAATATTTCTTCTCGAACCCATTAAAAGTATGTACATTCAAGAAACGCTTGCAAAATTATTTATATTTTAAAAATTTATTTGTTCCATTAAGTAAATTAACGTCTCTGTGATTAGAGAAGTTTGTTGCACGCACGCATTTTTTTTACCATTCTATCGACAGTGGTAGCTATGAAGAGGCTTACCATTTCCTTGCTTGTCTTAGCGGTAGAGTCGCGATACAGCAGTCCGTTTGTATCGCTGTGAAAATTCGCAACGTCTACTCATTTTGAGTCTCTTTAAATTTAAAGAGTTATGTAGCATTTCACAACTTATTTATTAAATTAACATCTATAATTTTGACGACACGGTTGGTGCAGTGGTTGTGCGATTGATTGCTGCGCATTGTGTTGCGGGTTCGATTCCCGCCCAGGGTAAATATTTGTGTGATGAGCACTTGTGTTTGCCTTGTGTCTGGGTGTTGTTTATCTATAATATATATATATATTTAAATGTATCTGTGTATGTATATCAGCTGTCTGACACCCATAGTACAGGGTCTCCCTAGTTTGGGGTCAGATGGCCATGTGTGAAATGTCCCCACATATTAATATTTTATTAATATAATGCCAAGAGCGTTTACACCAAGAATTTATGCAGCGAATTTATCGCGATTCAATAGCGATACAGGAGCTTACCATCTTGTTTTTTGTTATTATTCTAATCCTTACTAATATTTTAATATTATAAATGCGAAAGTAACTCTGTCTGTTACACTTTCACGAGCAAACGGCATAACCGATTTTAGTGAAATTTTGTATGAAAATAGCTTGAACCCAGGGGAAGGACATAAGTTATTTTTAATCCGCGACTTCGTCTGCATCCGCGATAACCGACATTCACGCGGACGAAGTCGCGAGCAATATCTAGTCGGCTATATATAGCGTTTAACCGCATTGATTCAACTGATCTTAAATGATGATGTGGCCTAAGGTGGAGCACGCTTGTCTAGGATGAACAGGTTTACTCGTTCCTTGAATATACCCAGATTATACTAATCAGTACTTTGATTGTTTTACCTCCAGAGTCGCGTTACAGCCGCACGTTATCGCTGTGAAAAGTAGTAGTATAATAATAATAATATGTGGGGACATTTCACACACGGCCATCTGACCCCAAACTAGGGAGACCCTGTACTATGGGTGTCAGACAGCTGATATACATACACAAATACATTGTTTTTTTGTAAATACATACATATATAGATAAACAACACCCAGTATATAGCAGTCCTAAGTACCTATTAACAATGAGTTATGTAGCTTATTAGGTAGGGGAAGGGAAGGCTATAAAGTGCAGGAAAGGCCACGGTCTCGAAGCAAGCCTGACTTGCTTTGTTTCAATTGCTTGCATATTTACCTATAAACTACTACGAGCTGGAATATTATACCTAATCACTTACACACCTACACGTGGCGGATAAGTTATTCATCAAAAGTAAAAATTATTGGTAGTAAAATTACCAAAAGAGATAAGCAACAAAGGTCTACAGTAATTTATGAAATTTTCATGGAAACCAGTGAGTATTTTCGTTTTGGTTTTTTATACATTTTTTGTTTTCATCATTCATCATTTCAGCCGAAAGACGTCCACTGCTGGACATAGGCCTCTCCTAAAGGGGGGGGGGGGGTTTACAAACGCATAGAGAACGCTGCTGTTGCTGTTCATTCTCTGGTGAGTCCCTTAGTCGCCTCTTACGACACCCACGGGAAGATATGGGATGGTGCTATGCTTTACGTCCGACACCATACGGACCTTTTTTGGTTTTACATTACGAAATTTCCCTTGTATCGTGGGTGCGTTTACACACATATAAACTCACATACACAAACATCCAGACACGGAACAACTACCTGTGGGAAATTAAAGTCAAAGTCAAAGTCAAAGATTTATTTGCAGAAAAATATGGTTATAAAAGTTCTTAGCAGCGAACCACTGCGCCAACCGTGTTGTCAGACGATACGAGATAATAGTAAAACTAGCCAGTTATTGTCCCACTCTGCAGGGCAAGAAACCCTCATCTCATATAGAGAACTCACAAGCATTGTTTACCACGCTTTCTCAAGCTTGATTAATGATTCCAGACATATACGTATTTTTAACCGACTTAAAAAAAAGGAGGTTCTCAGTTCGACCCGTATGTTTGTATGTATGTATGTATGGTTTGTCCAGGATTATCTCCCGTTTGACTGAACCGATTTTGATGCGGTTTTCAGAAAAGTGTTTGTTACATTCTGGAGAAGGTTTTAGTATACAACAATTTAATCCGCGCTTTTTAAAAAAAAACAACAAAAACCGAGAAGACGTTTTCGTTTCTTCCATTTTTCCATCTTTGGAGGACTTTCAATCTCTGTTTTAACTGTGTTGCCGTCCTTAATGGATTTGGGTGAATGAGGCACTAAAAAGTGGAAAATAAAAACTTTTTTTGATAAAAGAAAACCGCCTTAAAAAAATACTAAAAACTGATAAATAACTAGTGTGTTCTGTGCTAAAGTTATTTATCAGTTTTTATTTTTTTTTAGAAGGCGGGTCTATTTTTTCAAAAAAAGATTTTTCTAGCGATATTTTCAAATGAATTCTAATTTAACAAATAGAAAATATCCTTTAGTATTGAAATAAAAGTTCTTTCAAATATATCGGTTTAAAGGAATACTTTAATGATACCTGACTATCCTTGTTAAAATAATATCTCTTTTGTTGACAGTACGTAAGACGATAAAGCTGTTCACTTGTTTCCAGCGTATTAAAAAACTCATTTACATCACTGTCAATGCAAATAAATTGTTCTCAAAAGGTTGATCATTGTAATTGAATGATGAAATTGACAGCAGTAAATCCAATCACTGATAACTGACAATACTCATTAAGTTGATCAGTTCTTCGAAATACGAGGTTAACCAAAGAGTCTGGAATGAGCGTGCAGAAAATTTTTTAAATTCGTTTCATTTTCAAATTGAGAATATATACATTCAGTTGCTTCTTTTTTGTTTTCTATGGCATCTCGCATGGCAACCTAGGAGGTTATCGGCTGCTTAACCGGCCTTTCCTGTGGTGCTTCAAAAGTGAATGTAAGGCCTCCAACCAGGGCAAAAAACTTATAAACTAAGCAACTACACGCTAAGGGCACCCCCTCTGGGGTACGAACCTCGGCTTGGGGCATCACTGGGGAAGGGCAGCAAAGGGACAGGCTGGATCGATTGTCTTCTTTCAGGTGCCCCGTTGATCTAGTGTTTGCAGGTGTGACTGTTATCCATGAGGTGCATTAGGCAAAAAGTATTATTGTGTTCTTCCAATAGGAAATAATCAGTAGCACCCTGGAGTTTGGAAGTTGGTGGTGTGACAGCTTCGTAGCTCGGAAAGTACGTAAAGCCGTAGTTCCTACGCCTGATCTCTCTTTGGTCGTTTTGGATACCGTCCCATCGGACTATAAGAGTGAGATGTTTGTGTACACAATTTTGCAGTATAATATTTCCTACGTATTTGACTAAATTAAGTAGGTATTTGTTTCAATTAAGAGTGGCCGCAGTGTTCTTCACTTTATCTAAAACGTTCATTTCCTTAGTTATAACGCTACATACTGCTTATTAAAATTTAATGTGTTTTTATGCTATTGAAGTTTTTAAAAACTGTTTTATTATTATTTCGGGGTCAAGTTACTTACTAGGAGAAAAGAGATTATTTACAAAAAAGACAACCGCCTTCAAAAACCAAAAAGTGAAAAATAATTTTTGTTTTTGAAGGCGGTTGTCTTTTTTTGTAAAAAAGCTTTTTTATTTTTCACTTTTTAGTATTTCCTTATCATACAAATCCATTAAAAAATGGCAACACCGTCAAAACAGAGATTGTAAGTACAAGGTGAGAACATTACAACATCATCCATGTATAATTTTTTGCATTCTGTCGATTTTTTCAAAAAATTCTGAATCAATTTTGAAAAAAATTATATGGACTCTTGAGGCATACCCTATCCATCAAAAAAAGGATTTTCAAAATCGCTTTACATTTGCGGGAAAAATCGCGTAACAAATGTACAAAAAAAAAAAAACATACAGACGAATTGAGAACCTCCTTCTTTTTGAAGTCGGTTGAAAAGACGACCCACTGATAATATGTGTTAACCTAAAAACAATGTTCTTTTACTAAAATTTAACACAGCTAATATCAAACTCAAAAACAAACCAACTAATTAGTTTAAACAAACAAGGATTCTGCATTATGTTAATGTAAAAGTTTAGGATACCGCGAGTAATTCAATTTAGAGTATTTCAGTTTCACTCCGCATGTCAAAAGGTAACAAAGAGACTAATGACATTTGAAGAGAGCTGGCATATTACCGTTAATGTTGACTCATTTGATCCAGCGTACATTGAAATAAATCAAGCATTAACTAGACCATCACAGTAACTACACAATACTTATAGACACACTCATTTACACTTCGTTTTTTTGGTCTTTCTTTTTGCGAATGTTAATCTTTAACGAAACCATTATTTTTATTTGAAAACTAGCTTTCGCCCGCGACTTCGTCCGCGTGAATGTCGGTCATCGCGGATGCAGACGAAGTTGCGGGACAACTAGGGCTATATGGCCCTTCCTCAGGGTTCATGCTATGTTCTTACGAAATTTCATCAAAACCGGTTCAGACGATTTGTCGTGAAAACGTAACGCATTACTTTTGCATTTATAATATGGATTACTAGCTTCTGCCTGCGACTTCGCCCGCATGATTGTCGGTTCAAGCTATTTTCATACCAAATTTCATCAACTTCCGCATTTATAATATTAGGATGGATGTATCATGTCACTTTGCCTTTGCATTCAAACATTATCTTAATACACACACAGGTACTCAAAACTCGCTTCACCGTTGTCATGGGGGACTTTAACGCGAAACTGGGCAAACGAGACGGTGATGAGCTGCATGTGGGGCAATTTGGGTTTGGACGTCGGAATCGCCGGGGTCACCAACTGGCAAGTTTTATGGAGAAGGAGGGCCTCTATATGATGAACTCCTTCTTCAGAAAGCGTGAGCACAGAAAGTGGACCTGGCAGAGCCCTGATGGTGCAACTAAAAATGAGATTGACTTCATCATGTCAACCAAGAAGCAAATGTTCAATGATGTCTCTGTGATCAATTCGGTGAAAACCGGGAGCGATCATCGCATGGTAAGAGGCACATTGAACATCAATATAAAGCTTGAAAGGTCTCGACTGATGAAGTCTACGCTCCGTCCAGCACAGGTCCAGATTCAAAACCCCGAGAGCTTTCAGCTCGAACTCCAGAATCGTTTCGAGTGCCTAGGAAGCTCAGTGGACGAATACAACGACGAGTTCGTGGAAACTGTCCATATGACTGGGTCTAAGTTCTTCAAGACACGTCGTGCAGATAAGAACAAAAAAACTCTCTGATCGTACTCTCAAGCTCATGAAGGAGCGGCGTGAGATGATCTTGCAGTCTTCAGATGAGGCGTGAAAATATCGGCAGTTAAATAGACGGATCTCTAAATCCTTGAAGAGCGACCTCCGCCGCTTTAATACCGAACGTATGAAAGACGCAATTGAGAAGAATAAAGGCTCCGAGGTATTTGCAAGGGATCTGGCTATTGGGCAGAGCCAGCTCACGAAACTGAAGACCGACGATCGCAGGATTGTGTCCGCCAAACCGGAGCTTCTGAGGGAGATCGAGAGATTCTATGGGCAGTTGTACACGTCAACCAGTAAACCCGTTGTAGATCTAGCGAACGACCCAAGAGCTAGACTATACCGACACTATACCGAAGACATCCCGGACGTCAGCCTGTACGAGATTAGGATGGCTCTGAAACAGCTTAAAAACAACAAGGCACCGGGTGATGATGGAATTACAGCCGAACTCCTGAAGGTGGGTGGAAAACCGGTACTTAAGGCCCTTCAGAAGCTGTTTGATTCCGTCATACTCGAGGGATAAACGCCACAGGCATGGTGCAGAGGTGTGGTGGTACTCTTCTTCAAAAAGGGCGACAATGCTCGGTTGAAGAACTATAGGCCCATCTCACTTCTGAGCCATGTCTACAAGTTGTTTTCAAGAGTCATCACGAATCGTCTCGCGCGCAGGTTTGACGACTTCCAGCCTCCCGAACAAGCTGGTTTCCGAAAAGGCTTTAGCACCGTAGACCACATACATACGCTGCGGCAGGTTATACAGAAGACCGAAGAGTAAAACCTGCCTCTCTGTTTAGCGTTTGTGGACTGCGAGAAAGCATTTGATTCGATCGAGATTTGGGCTGTACTGCAGTCTCTCCAACGGTGCCAAATCGACTATCGGTATATCGAGGTGTTAAAGTGTCTATACAGAAACGCCACCATGTCAGTCCGGCTTCAGGACCAGACCTCGGAACATATCCTTCTGCAGCGAGGTGTGAGACAGGGAGACGTCATATCTCCGAAACTGTTCACCGCTGCATTGGAGGATGTCTTCAAGTTTCTGGACTGGAGCGGGCTAGGCATCAACGTCAATGGCGAGTACATCTCTCACCTTCGGTTTGCCGACGATATAGTGGTCATGGCTGAGACCATGGAGGACCTCAGTACAATGCTCGGTGACCTCAGTAGAGCTTCCGAAAGAGTGGGTCTTAAAATGAACATGGACAAAACCAAGGTCATGTTGAATGCCCATGTAACACCCACTCCTATCAAAATCGGAGACTCTACACTCGAAGTAGTAGACGATTATGTCTACCTGGGACAAACGGTCCAGTTAGGTAGGTCTAACTTCGAGAAAGAGGTCAATCGTCGAATCCGACTCGGCTGGGCAGCGTTCGGGAAGTTGCGTGGTATCTTCTCGTCCAACTTACCGCAGTGTCTCAAGACGAAAGTCTATGACCAGTGTGTGTTGCCAGTGATTACATACGGGACCGAAACGTGGTCGCTCACAATGGGCCTCATCAGAAGGCTTAAAGTCACCCAAAGGGCAATGGAGAGGGCTATGCTCGGAGTTTCCTTGCGTGATAAAATCAGAAATGAGGATATCCGCAAGAGAACCAAGGTTACCGACGTAGCCCGAAGAATTGCCAAACTTAAGTGGCAGTGGGCAGGGCACATTGCTCGCAGAACAGATGGCCGATGGGGTCGAAAAGTTCTTGAGTGGCGACCGCGAACCGGAAGACGTTGCGTTGGAAGGCCTCCCACTAGGTGGACCGATGACCTGGTAAAGGTTGCGGGGATCCGCTGGATGCGAGTCGCACGGGACCGGTCAATGTGGCGCCACTTGGGGGAGGCCTATGTCCAGCAGTGGACGTCTTTCGGCTGAAATGATGAATGATGATGACACACAGGTACTGGTATTGGTCTCAAACAAAGTAATAATAGGTACGCAGTTTTGTTTTTTGTCTATTTATAATATTAGTATAGATTGCTAATTAGCAGTTGTTTTTGACCCATTACGTAAACAAACAAAGATACTATAAATATCTAAGTACATGTAGCAAACCTAATATTTTTATGACATAATTATCTCTCTTCACTAGAGTATAAAATTTTAATGATCCATGTTGCTGCATTAGATTTTTAACAGCACTTTTATGTTTCGATGCTGATTCGCAACTTTTATATTAGGTACTACTTTATATTAGGTACTAGGTACATATAGAATTCACTTAAGTCATACAAGATGTCTAACCTACTTCAAAAGGGTGAGGTTTTGAGTACGTATCTCGAATGTATATAGAACCGACCTGCGCCGAATGGCGCCACGACACGGCAAGAGATTTTAATGTAACGTACACTCATACTCATAGCGCTCCCAGACTTAACAATTGAACACCCAATATAATTAGATTTGCAACAAAAATCTGATCGTACCGAAGAAATGCTAACTAATTAATAGATAGTCAATCCAATGAAGGGTCAGACTAGCGGTACCCCGCCGCGACATTATAGCGCCATTTCAACGAACAAACATTATCGTGCCATCCAATAATTTCTATAATTAAAAAATAATATTTAGATGTTACTCAATCGAATTTGATGGCTTAACAATAGGCATTATTTTTGACTTTTTAAATATTCGCTTCTTTTGCGTTGGGGGTTTTTTAAATTTTTAATTTAATTTTGTTATATGCTGTTTTACCGTCAGTAGGCGCAAGTCCATAATCAATTGGTTTGGATGATAGAAAGATACAGTTTAGTGATTTTTTTTTAACACCCGAAAATCGACCTGTAGAAGACCAAACCTCACAAACGTTCCCGTCCCAAAAACGTTCTCATTCATCTAAGCGACATTCACTGTCAACATCTTGACAAAATGTTTATAAAATAGATCATGCATTTTGACAAATTGTGACTGAAAAAGTTACTTAGCTTCCTGAACTTCGAATCGAACCCAATTACCGCACTGCGAGTGCCTGCAGGTGAGTTTGTACGTGGCATCTCTATTGTTGACACCCAGAACTGTCCGGTTGGGCTTGTGGTGGTAAGCGGGACTGCTGATAATGGGCTCTGGGGTTCGATTTTCAGGTCTGACAAAAAGTGGTTTTGGATTTTCCCATTAGGAATTTCCCAGTAACAGTCTGGAGTGTGGAGGTTTGTGGTATAACACCCCCGTGTCTCCGAAAGCACGTAAATGTGTTAGTCCTACGCCTTATCTCTCTCCGGTCGTGTCGAATTTTCGTCCCATCGGACTATGAAGGTGGGGGTATGATGGAGTGCACTTATGTTTTCGCATACACGGAGTGCACTATAATATTTCCTGCGTATTTGACTAGTTTTGATTAAGCTTGAACGCCGTGACCAAAATTCCATTCAGAGAATATTATTTACTAGCTGACCCGACAGACGTTGTCCTGTCCCTATCTATATTATCTATCCTATCAAACTACCTACCTTACCTACCTACCTACCCACCCTACCCTACCCTACCCTACCTACCTACCAAAAATTTTCTGTATACAAACCTTCTGTAACGAACACAAAAAAAAGAATTATCCAATTGGGTCCAACCGTTCGGAAATCATGCGCTTACATACATTTCGTCGATTCATTTTATCTAAATAATTATTTCCAAATGTTAACTGCTGAACGTAACCAGTCATAATAGACTGACGAATAATGATGAAGCGTGTGCATATTCTCGGTATGTCACTGAGCATATTCATAGAGTATTCACTGAGTCGGTCAAAGTCTAAAGACTGACTTTGACTTCGGGTGCGGAGTCTTCCGATCAGGAATTTCCTAATTTTAGCCTAGTCTTGTGTAGAGGAGCTCGTGGATATCTCTCATGGTTGAACTACGCTTGCTGCGGTCGATCCGTGGATGGGAGACATTAATTTCATACCGAGACCCCCTTCGTGCCTCGGAAAGCACGTAAAGCTGTTGGTCCCGGCTGTCATTCGTAGATCTTTGACAGTCGTTATGGGTAGTCAGAAGCTATAAAGTCTTACAACCAGTCTTACCAACGGGTATCGTGTTACCAAGTAACTGGGTTGTGGAGGTCAGATAGGCAGTCGCTCCATTTAAAACACTGGTATTAAGCTGCATGTGGTTAATTGTGAGGTGTGTGGCACACTGGAGGATGTTACACATATATTGACGGAGTGTGTTAGATTTCAGTCTGCAAGAGAGGATCTACTTAGAGAGCTCGACATAAATATGAACGATGTTTGCATGTTCCATTATATTTTGTCGATACCTAACTCCGGAGCTGCCTATAGTTTAATTAAGTTTGTGTTGTTAAGATTTACATTATAAGCTCCGATGGGACTGGCATATACATCGGTATAAAAGTCTCTAATAATAAATAAAGAAAAAAAAAGCTGCATGTGGATAAACTGGAAGTCGCCCCCAACATAGTTATGAAAGGGCTTGGCAGAAATGAGACTCTTACAAATTGGGTAATGGAACTCTTCGGAGGATGGTAGCAAGGCAAACAATCCACATTTTCCATTTCGTAATAAACAACATTAACCTATATATCGAATATATTACAACAATCATGGTTAACAATGGGCCATCATGTTAATTGAGCCCACAATGCATGGTCCATTGTTGTCATGTGCTTCATTGTGTAGTTTTCAACCGTCATTTAGTAGTCAATTGTATCTGACAGCTAACTAGAGGTTTAATATGCACACTAATTATGTTAATTAAAGATAATGCGTTGATTGTTCTGTGATACGGACGGTTAGTAAACTGATACATCTATAACGTCGTGACACATTCTATTACTATGTTGATGTTTGTCACTCTTTCACTCTTAAACGGCTGAGCAGAATTAGATGGAATTTGGCACACACATACATATTGATTTATAGTGGTGGGGGCTATGGTTATTGACAAATATTTTTGAAGTGAAAACTTCTTTAGCGGCGTTGAGCACTTTTTCTGTAATGGGTATAAAATCTTAAACTCGCGTCAGGACACGTGACCTGATCGAAAAAGCGTAAGACGGATGGAGAGTAGACAGCTATCCCCTCTCTACGGCGCGGCGAAAATGTATGCCTGGGCCTACTGTTTTCACTTCTGCCGGCACTCCCGGAGTGCAACCCGTCTTTTTTTTATTCCGTTTTTGTATCCCTGTGCGGTAATTTAGGACACCGCGTTTGGGCAAGCGTAGTGTAGGGTATAATTCAGTGCACCGAGGCACACAGAAATCCGCTGAATTGCAGAATATACCACAGCGCTCGCACAAGGTATGGTCGACATGAAGTGTACGGGATACGGGAAGTCGGCTATGAAATACGTTTGTACGCAACGGCCGATTTATTACGACTGCACTTAAAACAAATACATAAGTAAAGATGCTTAGACTACTCATATTTACATACTTATCACACTACATGGGACGCCCGGCGGCACGATGGACCGACGATTTGAAGAAGGTGGCTGACAGCGGATGGATGCGGGCAGCCCAAAACCGGGTTGACTGGCGATCTGGAGGAAGTATGTACGTACGTACGATGATGATGATGAATTTATGAGTCAATGCAAACAAAGTCGCCGGCAGAAGTTAGTCTACTAGAAACTGTTGGTACGTTACGACGTAAAGTTCCTATTTATTTCAACTTTATACGCATCATAAGGTACAAAAATGGGCATTCCTTAGAAAGAAAGAAAGAAAAGATTGTTTATTGACACAGACCATGTACACACAAAAAAAATAATAAAAAGGGTTTTCAATAAAAAAAAAAACAGAAATACGTACCCCACAGCTGCGTTAAACATCAGTTCAGCATAAATACCAGACCACTCGTGTCTGACGCCTCAAACGTTCTCTATCAGTCTACCAAACATGGCAGATGTAATTTAAAAAATGAGAAATTAAACACATCATCTCAAAAATTACGCATCGTAGGCAATCGTAACCAAGTACACAGATTTTTACGATTAAGTACTCCAAAAGTAGAAGCAATTTTCGGTTGGTAAGCAGCGGGTGTTGGCACACTAATGTTTCGTCAAGTAATTTCCGCTTGGCGTTATTATATCATTTAACAAAAAGTTTTTGGGACTTCCAAACATCAACATTTAGGAAGCAGGAATAACGGTCACAGGCGATTTTCAAATAGAAAGAAGAAGAAAGAAAGAAAAATTGTTTATTTGAAACCTCGTACAGGTAAACCGAAACATAAACAAATGATACCACATAAAAAAAAGACTTATATAACCTGTACGAGACCAAAAAGGCTCCTGTCTCAGCACAATGCTACGACATGAAATGTCGCAGCGCTGGTATTCTGACAGGGCCTTGCAGAGATGCCACGGGCGGCCACAGTCACGACTAAAAGGTAAATAAATAAAAAAACAAAATTATAACAATAAATATCTAACAAAAATAAGCAGGATAACCTTCTGTAAAGAATATGTAAACCCGACTTATCTATCAATTATATGTATAAAGTTATTAAATACAATAAATAAATAAAAGTACGCAATAAATAAATAAAAGTGATAATGATAATTTTGCATTGTTTAATTTTGCAACTATCTGCCAACGCCAGCGTTACCACAATGTTTGTCTTGTCTATGCCGCTTAAATAGTAACTTTCCTAATTTAATGTTAACTGGTTTAGCGGCAACGTTATATGAGAAACTCATGAATAAAGGTTCCCGTTGAATCGCAAACTACTGAATGTAAACATTTCATTTTTAGGGAAACCGCTCCGCTTCACGCCAGCCTGTCGTTGTCGCCTTTATCCAGTGCTGAAACCGCAGCCTTAGGGCCAGTTTACACTGAAACGCGACACGATGAGGCGAGCATTTTTTCAGATAGCAATACAATATCGACCTTATTTACTATACGGTAAGGTATGGTACTACACGCGGCGCACGGTAACGCTACCTTAGCATGCTGATGTTCGCCTGTCATTTGTAGATCTATACTTAATAACATCATAAAGCTGAAGATTTTCTTTGTTTGGTTGAACGCGCTAATCTCAGGATCTACTGGATCGAATTGAAAATTTATTTTTATGTTGGATAGTCCATTATTCGAAGAAGGCTATAGGCCCATGCGAAGCCAGGTCGGGTCGCTAGTCTTAGATAAGCGTTATGAGTAGTAAAAAGCAAGAAAGTCTGATAACCAAATTACCAAGGGGTATCGTGTACCGGGTCAGATAGGCAGTTGCTCCATGTAAAACACTGGTATTCAGCAGCATCCTGTTAGACTAGAAGCCAACCCCAACATAGTTTGGAAAAGGCAAAGAAGATGGTAATGCCGCTTTCTTAAAAAAAAAAATAACAAAAAAGACAACCGCCTTCAAAAACTATAAAATAACTTTCAGTTCGCAAGTCGGTGGCAATACAAAACAACAAGCAAAACCAAAGCCGCCGACTTGCGAATTGAAAGTTATTTTATACTTTTTGAAGGCGGTTGTCTTCTTTGTAAAAAAATTTTTTTTCACTTTTTAGTGCCTACTTCTCATCACAGAAATTAATTACGAAACGGCGACACCAAAAAAAATCTGTCATCCCTTAATTTTCAACCCTTAGGGGTGGAATATTTTCTTGAAATTTTTATGGGACCAAATTTGAGATATACTCTATCAATTAAAAGAATCATCGAAATCAGACTACACTGAAAAAAGTTATGCGTGGTCAAACATAAAAATTAATATATAAAAATTAAAAAAAAATGTTCATAAAATGAAAACTACTGGGTTAAAAAATGTTAAATTTTTATGGGACTAAATGGCAACTATTCCGCACCAAACTAAAGAAGAATCACGTAAATCGGATCATACATCTCAGAGTAATCGATGTACATACATAAAAAAAAAACAACCGAATTGAGAACCTCCTCCTTTTTGAAGTCGGTTCAAAAGCGCACACCTCGTCTTGTCGTTTTGCTTATTGATGTGAGCTGACCCTTAATAATCACGTACGACGGTTTATACTCGTTAGTTCCTACATAATTTTATGAAGCAAGTTAATTTTCCTATGCTACAGTAGGTAGACCACCAGGTAGGAAAACTTCTAACTGTAAAATACGGTTCATAAAATTTTATCTCATTTGTGTGGTTACTGGAACCAGGGTTGGAGCCATTGTAATTCATTCAATTATGACGGTAAGCTTTGACACCGTCTATTCTGTCATGCGTGAAGAGTTAAAACTGTGGGCGGTGTAAAAATGAGGTAAAGGAATAATTAGCTGTATGGCCGATGGTAACTAGATACTTATGTTACTTATTTATTTTCAACAGTACGTGGGCCATTCCACAAATTGTTAGTGAAATGAAAAATAGTTACCTATTAGCTCAACGGACTAATTAGCAGACACAATAGTAAAACAATTGACGGCGACCGTCAGAAGGCTTTTACGGATGAAGAATAGAATATGAAACAGTTAATTTATAGCATTATATAAAATATTCCTGCCCAACCCCAATGCGCTTACGCATTCGGGTGAACCAGCTTTCGAAACCTTTCATGTATCTTGCGGAAGGTCGCAAAACAACGAGTTAAAAAATATTTAAAAAAGGAACACATAGGTAGCCAATAATTTCACCAGATTTGTATTGAAATTAGCCTTCAATTCAAAATAGTTTCAAGAAAAAGAGATTGTATTTAATTTATTTTGTTGCTAATATTTTTTTGCAACAACCAAGGTATATGTGTCCAAATGTCACTTATTTTCAACACACACATGCCTAATTTTAAGGTAGATTGTACAAGAAACAAACATATGGTGAACAACTGTATTTTGTAGACCTACTTTCTAAGCCAATACGGATTATTCTATTCTATTTATACTTTTGTAACTCGCCCGTGGGGTGTCCGGGCTAGAATAGCGCCCCCCATTTCATCCCAAGGGTGTCGTCGAAGGCGACTAAGGGAAAATCCGGGAGTTGGGCAGCAGCGGCATCCGTGTACTTAACAACTCCATTGCGACCCCAAGACGCCTGCCAAGCATGGGGATGATGGCAACCCCCCCCCCCCCCCTTTATGGGGTAGGCCTTTGTTCAACATTGGACGTCTTCAGGCTGATGATGATGATGATGGTGACTTTTGTAACTCTACAAAATTATTTTATTTATTTTTAGCCTGTGTTGTCCCACAGCTGGGCAAGGTCCCCCTTTCTCCTTTTCAATCCTCTATCTTGAGCTAGTGTACCAATTCTGCCTGTAAGCGGCAAGCTCGTCCTGCCATCTTCGCTTGGGTCTGCTACAACAACACTGGAGGAAAAGCATAGGTTTTTTTCAAAATGTAATTTTACTAAATGCTGTTGAAAAGGAGATTATTTGTCATAAAACATTGTTACGTTTCGTAGATTATTCGACCGCTCCAACCATTTGGTAACGCATGACGTGTTAACCATTAACACAAAAGCGGTACACCTCCCAATTTCCCGAAAATCTCTTTATTGATCATCATGGAATCCATTTCCAAACTCAATTTCCTTTACCGGACTTGTTCCGGCAACGGAAATCTGTCTTTTTTATGCCTAATAGAGCGTAGAATATTACTTACGAATGGCTATTGTTAGAACTGAACCTTTTTGCGCTGAAGGTAAAACCTCTGAGGTGTGAAATATTGAAAGAGGTGGCAGTACGACACAGCGACATAAGTTACTTCGGAGTAAACGATAATCACGATCCCGATCTTTGTCACGAAATAAGTATTACTTCATGGTCTTTGTAGAGTTTCTGTTAACAAGTGCATAATCATTTTAAGAAATAAAGAGCTAATTTAGGATTTCGCTCTCTGCCGCGACTTCGCCCGTCCAGAAGTCATATACTTACAGCTTAAAAAGGCAAAAGTGTAGCTGTTCCATAAGTGATAAATTTTTTGTATTCGGACAGGATTAACTAGTGGAAATTGCAGGCAGAAACTGGATTGATACAGCAAAATATAGATACTGTTGGCATTCTTTGGAGGAGGCTTTTACCCGTAGGGGGTCCAAACATGGAAAGTTCACAAATTGATTGAGGACACTAATCAAATTTAATGAGAAATAATGGAAATTAAATATGGACGTAAATACATGATTGCACACTTCCAACAGACCAAAACAGTACTTGCCGACAGACAGTACAATAAACGTTCTTGTCAGCTATATAATAAGGTGAATAAAGAGATATGTATATATGATGATGATATATATGATTCATATGTAAAAAAAAGATTATTACTTGGATAAAAAACTTAAGTTACACAGATATTGAGGCACTGTCACAACACGTGAAATAGCACACACACACAAACACACACACACACCCCAAACATGCACTACACACTCCCCACCGCACACCTACACACACACCCACATACACACACTCACACTCAGACATACAATTATGAAAATATGTAATAAGTAATTTTGTTAAAAATGTCTTTTGGTATGGAAGAGCGGAGTCTCCTACTACAGGCAAAGGAGTCTCCAATCACCAAATTTTGTTAACCATAAATTGCTTATGAAAATAAAACATTTTGATTTTTTTTTATTTGACTAGTTTCTCAATTATTATTATTCTTATCAATTGTTATTAATTTTGTTATGTTTTTATATAATTTTATTTCTGTAATTCTTTTGTTGCATGTATGGAATAAATAAAGCTATTATTATTAGTATTTATTATTATTATTCGGACAAGTACTTCCAGAGATTACAATTTACAAAAAAAAACTGACATCTTTAATCTAAAAAAAAACTAATACATTGTTGTGTAAAAAAACTAATAATCTAGAATACCTATTTAGACATTCCAACAGGATCAGTTTGAACCCTACCTTTCGTCATCTCATTTCCTTGTCGTAATAAAAGAAACACTGTCAACACATGTCTGTATGTCTATTCTGTTACAATCTCCCTCGGTGAACACCTAGGTGATGTGAGCTGTCATCGGTCCGTCTGCTTTGTCAATCCCTAGCATAACGTAACATAGCGTTCCGATGCTAGGGACAGCTCACTTCACCTAGGTGTTCACCGACGCAGATTGTAACAGAATAGCACTGCTGTATCTGTAGATTACACTCACCGATGTAGAAAGTACCATGTTCTGTCGATTGACCGTAGACGTCGTATTAATGATATATTATGTTACTTAATATCGCAAATGATCCAATAGGGAACATTACGCAAAACTCGGCACAGAGGGCGCCACTAGCACATTCCCTAAATCATAACCTCGTATTCTTGTTATAATATGTTATTCATTGTAATAACTAGGTATTTTGTGAAAATATATCAAAGTTTTAATTAATCTTACTTACCTAACTGTACTTTAACCATATTATGGCATCCTACCAGCATTTGAAAGTGGATTCTAGGTTATGCTCAGAATAAAATAATATTTGGTTGTCTTACATGATAAATGTGAACGTTATTCTGTAAATGCGACTATCTCCTGAATACTCAACCTGAACATATTTTAGAGTAATTTTTAGCTGCTTCCCAAAGTTTTCGAACATTTTCTTCTTTTGGAAATGAATAATTCCCTTCATTTCTTCATCGATATACACAGCACTGGTACATTATTGTATAATATAACACACTTCCCAATTTTGAACTCAATTAAAGTCAGAATTTCACGCTTTGAACGACTCGTCGATAAACTGTTTACGGACTATGCTAGTGCTGCACTCTGGTGCCAGAACATTGCAGTGATGTCCCCTATTGACTATTTTGAACTTGTTTCAAAATTATTATCGACACGCATTAATCAGATGGGACTGCGATAACGACCACTTCTAAAGGACATTGCTCGGCCCCCATACTTTGTTCGCCCTGGAATCCATTTCAAAAAAAGAATAAAATTTTGAGGTGACATCACAGGCGAGGGCAGTGTTGCCAACTCCAGAATACTATTATGATAAATCTACGTTGAGAAAATGCAAAAAAAAAAGATGTAAAAAAATTTGTCCCTACTGTGCTGTTACTACTACTGGTTGTCTTTTTTGTAAAAAAGCTTTTTAATTTTTCTCTTTTTAGTATCTCCTTATCATCCAAATCCAATAAGAAACACAGTCAAAACAGACGTTGAAAGTACAAGAAATTAAAACTTCATCCATGTATATTTTCTTGCTTTCTGTCGATTTTTCAAAAAGTGCAGAATCAATTTCGATAAAATTTATATGGGACTACCCCTGAGGCATACCCTATCCATCAAAAAAAGAATTTTCACAATCGCTTTACATTTGCCGGAGAAATCGCGGAACAAATATACAAAAAAAACACATACAGACGAATTGAGAACCTCCTTCTTTTTGAAGTCGGTTGAAAGATACTTAGGTAACACGATTCCACTTGGTACGACTAATTGTCAGATATTCTAGCTCAGTCTCTACGAATGTCTATATTATCTGAAGGCCGAAAGCGAGCATGTGAAGTAAGTAATTTAAATTCGATTTTAAATTTGGAAATTCCCGTTTCAATACGTATTATTAATCACGGTCTGAAGGCTTTATTCAATTCAATGAATGTTCCAACTATATTTGTAATATCTACATATTCAAAAACATGCGCGAATGGGGATGGCAAGATCTTTGTTACTTTATTTATTTTATTTATAATTTTACATCAGAACATAAATTCCATAAAAATTGTTAGTAAAGCCTAAAACTATGTTAGTACCTTATAACTACTTATCCCACTTATCCCACATTAAAAAGGGCACCACCAGATCTGTGTACCTTATTCCAGTGCCTCAGAATAGGACACTCGACTCTATCCATAATGGTACTTAGTAGGCCGTTGGTGCTGCCCCGTACATGACGCATCAGGGAGGCCACTCTCTTGCGCACTATTGCCCTAAAGCAGTCTGTGTTGGCCTCCGCAAACATCCCCGATGCACTACAGTACCGCGGCAACCCCATCAGCATCCTAAACCCGTTATTGTAGAGGACCCGCAGAGCATTAATAGCCCTCTGTGTATATCGGACCCACAGGCTGCAGGTGTACAATGACTGGCAGTACGCCTTAAACAAAGTAATTTTAACATTGTTTGTGCACCTTGCAAACCTGCGCGCCAGCATATTGCATCTGACTGCCAATGCCCTGCGTTCCCTCTCTATATCCAAGTCATCAGAGAGATCCTCAGTGACCCAATACCCCAGGTACTTGAATTTAGTGACCCTACTTATAGGAACTCCTCTAAGTCTGACCGGTGGAATGGTAGTGGGAGTTTTATTGCCCGCCTTAAACACAAGTAATTCACTTTTTTTGGAGTTATACCTGAGGCCATGTGACACTGCGTACCTCTCACATATGCCTAAGAGCACGTTGAGGGCTCTAACAGATGGGCTCAGTAGTACCATATCGTCGGCGTAGCTAATATTGTTACCCTTTTGCTTCAGAAAAAAGGAGGTTTTCAATTCTCAATTCAATCGCGACTGTTTGTTGTCTTTTTTTTTTGTATAAGACAAGTATTTGTTATGCGATTTCTCCAGCAAATGTACATCGATTTTGGAAATTCTTTTTTTGGATGGATAGGGTACAACCTCACGGGAATATGGGACCACCCATATAAATTTTATCGAAATTGAACCAGCACTTTTTGAATAAATCAACAAATATCCAAAAAATTTACATAGACGTTTTAGTTTCTTCTCTACGAAGAATCTTTGGAGTAGTTACTTTCAATCTCTGTTTTAACTGTGTTGCCGTTTCTTAATAGATTTGAATAAGACGGAGGTACTGAAAAGCGGGAAATAAAAAGCTTTTTTACAAAAAAGACAACCGCCTTCAAAAACCAAAAGTGAAAAATTACTTTAGCACAGAACACACATGATTTTAGTTTCAGAAGTCGGTGGCTTTGTTCTGTTTGTTGTTTTGTATTGCCACCGACTTCCGAAACTAGAAAAAAAATTTTTTGCTTAAATGGTTGTAGATATTGATCTAGCTTAACAATTAGGATAATAACTAACTTGTCCTGTTTTTGTGTTCCTGTGGAATAATTAACTTAACTGTACTTAATTCTACAGACAAAGTCGTGGCCAGAAGCTAGTATACAATGAACACAACATGCTGTAGGATAATCGTATTTAAATTCGAAAATTTAATGATATAAATAGAATACTTTATTGTATGTGTACCTACTCGCGGGAAAATGATGGCATAAACAGTTTACAATAAGACTCCAGCTGTACCATATCACAGTAGTTCGATTCTGTAAAATTCAAGCAACAACTCGCATCTCACATCTCTACTCACTCTCATTTCGCATCAGGTTCAAAATGACCTTGATATATTTGACACTTTGAATCGGGTTCGAGTGCGAAGTGAGCGTCGAAGTGAGGGAGAAATTACGTTACAGTCACTCCTTACGTCATCTCATACTTTATTTGTCAAAATCTCCCTGTTAACTTAGTTCAACTCGCTGACACGCTCTCAAGGGCGGCGCTAGTATAAATTCGAATTATCAACAGAGTTTTTAGAATGCCAAGAAACTCACAGCGGATTCAGATTTGAAGTTTAGAATGAGGTCTTACAGAATCACACCCCTGGTTTCTAACTTCAACTGACCAGATTTATAATCTCTTTATTTTATGTCTAAATCATCATTATCATCCTCGTCACTTCAGCTCACTAGAGGTCCACTGTTAGTAAGTATAAGCCTTCCGCATCCAGACACTACTGGCTACCTTCTTCAGTGGGCTAATTCACGTAACTAAAAAAGTGCTGTTGTAGTGCAGTTGCACTTAAGTTTCGATCAAAACAACGCTTTTCGAATTTTCTACCGCTGTCAGACACGCTCGTGTCAAGTTCGCGTCACGTGAGCGCAATAACGGCATTCTACTGTTGCGCGTCTTTGGCGCGTGCTTCGGAACGCAACATGATCAGTATTCTACTATTCGTTTGACGTCTCAAATTGACAGTTAAAAAGCACTAAAATCTGTAATGGGGCATTATTTTTATGTTATAATAACGTCTCATTGAAATGTAATCGATCGATATTTTTTTTCTCATGTGGCTACACCATAAGTAACTTTGGTAGAGTTTGATTGTCGTACAGTTGACGTGCAGTTCACGCGCAGCTTACGCGCAGTTCAAAGATTACAAGAATACCGTTTATCCCTCAAACTTGAGCTTAACTGCAACTGCACTACAACTACATCGGCGCGTCATAAAATTACGTGAATTAGCCCTCAGGTCATCGGTCTATCAGGCTTTAGGACGTCCCACACTGCGCCTACCGATGCGTGGTCTCCACTCCAGGACAAGTCTACTTCATCGGCCGTCGGACAATAGCTGTCTTATCTAAATGAAGCTGTGAAGCCGCCATGTTTTTTAATCACCTTCGTAATTAAAGATTGCCGGAAGTATTTTCTAGTTAACGATAATGGCCGAAGCTTTACGTTGAGAAAAGCAAAAGGATTTAATAAACTTAATGGTATAACCGTAGGTCGCCACGGGCGCTCGTGACAATGGCACCGAATAATAACTTAAGTACCTAAACGTAATTTAAGTAATCCATACTTATCCATTACTTAATATTATAAATGCGACTAATTACTTGCGACTTATTGCAACTGAATGAAAGAAAATTTAAAACATATATTAAAAGTACACTCTGTAAACAAGCATATTACAGTTTAGAGGATTATATCCATGATAAGAATGCTTGGAAACATGCTGGTCCGGGCTCCATAGGACAATCTACAGTCTAGACAAAATCAAACGGATTGCTACTTAATTTATACTTAGTATATACATTATATTTAATTCTTGCTTTGGGTCACACACTGGGTTCATAGGTTCATAGTTTGTTGAAATGTATGGAGTGGTTGTCTACTTTTACAATAATTGTAAATAATAATATGTGAACACTATGTATCTATGTATAAAACTTAGCTGTCATTCTTTTTCTTGTCATACTTTGTACATACTTCAATATAGTGTTTTTATGCAAGGTCCATCGTATTCACGTATAGTTATATAACTGTAAACTGTAAATGCAAAATATTGTACACATTTTTTTTTAAAAGAGTAGGTAAGTATGGAGTTTCTTGCCCATTCTTCTCCATACGAAACTACCTTTTGGAATGGGCAACTAGAATCAACTTTATATGTTTGTATTATGACGTGGTGGACGTGACAAAAGTGCCTTTTTAATGGTCTAATTGAAATAAATGATTCACTTTGACTTTGCGAAAGTAACTCTGTCTGTTACGTTTCCACGGCGAAACGGCTAAACCGACTTTAATGAAATTTGGTATGAAGATAGTTTGAGCCCTGGGGAAGGACATATGGCTAGTTTTCAACCGACTTCAAAAATGGAGGAGGTTATCAATTCGTCTGTATTTTTTTTTTAATGTTTGTTACCTGATTTCTTTGGACTGGGTGAACCGATAGTGCTTCCCTTGTAGTCCCATTTTAATTTGGTCCAGTTCTAACAATGGCATCCATGAGAAAACCGTATAAGTCTTAAATTTGTTGTGCGCGATTTGTTACGCGATTTCTCCGGCAAACGTAAACCGATTTCAAAAATTCTTTTTTTTATAGATAGGGTATGCTTTAGGGGTGGTACTATATAAATTTTATCGAAATTGATTCAGCACTTTTTGAAAAATCAACAAATACCCAAAAATTATACATAGACGACGTTTTAGTTTCATCAATCTTTGGAGTAGTTAACTTTCAATCTCTTCAAACAAACAAATCAAACAAAATCTCTCTCAAAACAAATCTCTACAATTTATGCATGTTATCTTTTTAACCGGTTTTATTATCATGCCTATCACCTAACTATCATGATCCCACAGCGGAGCACAGGTAGGGTTCCCAACTAAACTGTCAAAAAAGAAAACCGCCTTCAAAAACTAAAAAGTGATAAATAACTTTAGCACAGAACACACATTACCTACTTTACTTTCGGAAGTCGGTGGCGGTGGCTTCGTGTTTGTTGTTTTGTATTGCCACCGACTTCCGAAACTAAAGTCAATGTGTGTTCTGTGCTAAAGTTATTTTTCACTTTTTAGTTTTTGAAGGCGGTTGTCTTTTTTGTAAAACACTTTTTATTTTCCGCTTTTTAGTATCTCCTTCTCATCCAAATCTATTAAGAAACGGCGACATACTTAAAAGAGATTGTAAGTCCTCCAAAGATTGAAGGAACTGAAACGTCGTCTAAGTAATTTATTTGGGAATTTGTTGATTATCTCAAAAAGGGCTGTATCAATTTTGATAAAATTTATATGGGACAATTTCGGAATAAACCCCTTTCGAAAAAAAAAGAATTTTGCAAATCCGTCTATGTATGACAGAGTTATGCCCGAACATACATAAAAAAAAATATATATGTCGGATCGTCAGGTGCGATCGAGGAGGAGTGCCGAGCGGTATAGTACATCGTCAGGACTATAGGCGTTCCCATTATCCCATTAGGGATAAACAAGACCTGTAAAAACAATTACACACTATTAGTAAAGAAAACACAATACAAATGGTAATCAGTAATAGGAATAAAGTAAGTTAAAGGTACAGCAACAATACAGTTAATCGAACAAACCCTTAAGGTTTACAGTTCGTACAGCAGCCTAAGCCACCCAATGATAAACGAACAAACCCTGAAGGTCTATAGTTCGTACAGTAGCATAAGCCACCCAAATACAAAGTGTATCGCTCGCTAGCAGCAAGTCTATACAGCTATGTGAATATACAGCAGCGCTGTACCAGGTAAACCGACAGTATTGTCGGGAGCAGGAACTCTTTACTGAGTCGAATCCGAGGATCGACTGCCATACTTACGGAGTGCACGCTCTTTTATAAGGCGATGCCCCCCACCTTGCAACCTCTCCATACAAGTCTGCCCATGCGCACGGAAGTGCGTCACGCGTTTACTTGATACAAAACACTAAAATGTGCTGAATCTAATAAGATCTGTAATCAAATAACACAATGATAATTGTCATGAATAAACAATAGTGATTTCATAAAGTAATTCGTTTTGTTTTGTCAACAATTGTTTTGAATAAAACCATCGATAATAATTATCGAAATAAAGTAACCACAAATCAGTGTGTACACACAATTAATCATGTTTCGAGTTAATAGACAATAATTGATAGTAAAATCACATAAATTAACAATAAGAAACACAAATCATAACAAATTTAGTTAACACCCACAATGTGATTAATAAACTGTCTCCGACACGGCCAGACTGACATTCTACACGTCCTCGTGTAGTTATAAGTTCTTGGTAAATATCGATCGGCCTTTCTGACAAAAAGCTTTAATTAGCAAAAGGTATGTTGCAAAGAAAAATCCTGAATTAGTCCTGAAGTAAAATCATTAGCAAAATTTGCATCATAACCAGTCAAAATAACCATACTGTTACAGACAATACATAGCTCAGCAAAAGTAGAGATATAGTCTCCCAGCCGAAATTACACCATGGGATTCGACAAGTAACTTGAAGTCGAATAGACAACCCGCATAGGCGTCAACATAGACAACCCGCATAAGCGTCAAGATCAACATTCAAATACAAACAATAGTCAACATAGACATCTCAATTCAGCTATAGTATGTCAGCAGCAGATGAATCATCATCATCATCATCATTGTCAATATTGACATCATTAACAGTTACTGATGGACATTCAGGCATTTTTCATACATGATCAAGACTAAATTTTACTGGCACTAAAAGATTTCAACAAATATCATGTTGGATCTGCAAGAAGTACAAAGTTTCCAACGAAGTCTCCAATTTGAAACTTTTGCGCACCCAGGGCTGCTTGTTTTCTTGCACGGGACAGATTTACTTCTATCTCCCCACTGTCAACAGCTGAAACAATAGTTAAACTATTAATTGTTGTATTATCAAAGGAATACTGCATCTCTTGTAATGATAGCACAATTTTTTCGGTCATGTTAACTGCAAAAATAAAACTAAAAATCTCACAGCATCTTATGATTGATCCAGTATCACATGAAAGTTTTAAATCTTAGCAACCAACTATCTCTGCCTCACTTAGAATTTGGTCGGTACATATCATCCCCTCAAAGTAAAAACAATCATTTCAATTAAACCATCTACAGGCACTGTTGTATTGTCCAAGAGTCAGTTAACCATAGTTCATCACAATTATTAACCGTACAAGAATACGTTTGTCGGTCCACTTTTCAGCAAATGTCTCAGCATTGTGAGAATATTCCCAATGATTTAAAAAATAACAATAAACCATAACCCTCAAAATTAACTGTTTTTTATTACTAAATCACGCCACGCGCTGTTACGGTCGTCTTGCATCTTCACACGTCCTTGGGTGAATAGTTTATCGCATCAACTGTAAACAATCAGAAAAGAGCTCAAGTAAACAGCTTACGAGTAACGTTCGGTCATTCTGATCAATTTAAATCAAACACTACAGACCTGATATCACAAAACAAGTTTAGTATCTTACCACACATGTAATTACCTTATTACCACACATGTAATTACCTTATTACCACACATGTAATTACCTTATTACCACACATGTAATTACCTTATCACCACACATGTAATTACCTTGTTACCACACATGTAATAACCTTATTACCACACATGTAATTACCTTACCACACATGTAATTACCTTACCACACATGTAATTACCTTACCACACATGTAATTACCTTACCACACATGTAATTACCTTACCACACATGTAATTACCTTACCACACAACACATGTCAACAATCAGGGGGTACACAGTTACTTTTCAGATAAACTATCCCTCAAACCTCAGAATCATGCTACCTATTTGTTTAGCTAAAAACCAACTATTTGACATAGTTGTATTATCACTGATTTATATTCAGATGGAATATCAGTATCAATTTTATTCGGAGTTTCAGGAATAGAGCATAGCTGTTACAATCTCAACTTTCGTAATGGTAACAATACTTTCGGTTATAATAACCCCAAAATCTAAATTCAATATCTCACGGCATAATATGATACTATGATTTGAATAAGCATTCGGTATTAAACGAAACTTCACTTTATATTGACCATACAACTAAATTTGCCACACATGTATCAGTAATGAAAGTACATTGAAACCCAGAGTCATAACAAAATGGAAGCGTCTCACCAGATAGTTGTAAAACATCAGTGGTGGGTACATCACACTTATCTTTTAACGGACTTCAACTTGTCACGGATGATTAGTTGCTCGAAAACTGACTCATAGTATCTTTACTCGAACCTCCCGGCTGTTCTCCGGTAGTCACTAAAGTGACATACTATTGTACCTGGTTTAAAACTAAGAGGTTTGAGAAGAATCGTGTAGGTCTGAGGAAAATAAGACTTTCTCTTAAGATGGGACAAGACAGTTCTTGTTGAAGTTTAAACGTCATGTACTTCGGTAGTAAATGCTTGTAGATGAGCACGGGAAATGAAATTTGGAAACATGGGCCAGTACAGTACAAACAACAATTTGTTTGACACTTAGGTAGGTTAATAAGGGTAGTGGTAACTGTTGGAGTATGTAAAATCAAACAAGGAAACTAATGTGGGTAGGTGATTTATGAATGCCATTAAAACAGCCTTAGCTCAGCGCTAAGTAATCCCAAGAGAGGAAGCTGTCATAACAAGAGTGGAAGAGACATACGATAATTAGGGTAGCCATGCGGAAGCATTAAGAGGCTATCCCACTTCTGATGTCGGATCGTCAGGTGCGATCGAGGAGGAGTGCCGAGCGGTATAGTACATCGTCAGGACTATAGGCGTTCCCATTATCCCATTAGGGATAAACAAGACCTGTAAAAACAATTACACACTATTAGTAAAGAAAACACAATACAAATGGTAATCAGTAATAGGAATAAAGTAAGTTAAAGGTACAGCAACAATACAGTTAATCGAACAAACCCTTAAGGTTTACAGTTCGTACAGCAGCCTAAGCCACCCAATGATAAACGAACAAACCCTGAAGGTCTATAGTTCGTACAGTAGCATAAGCCACCCAAATACAAAGTGTATCGCTCGCTAGCAGCAAGTCTATACAGCTATGTGAATATACAGCAGCGCTGTACCAGGTAAACCGACAGTATTGTCGGGAGCAGGAACTCTTTACTGAGTCGAATCCGAGGATCGACTGCCATACTTACGGAGTGCACGCTCTTTTATAAGGCGATGCCCCCCACCTTGCAACCTCTCCATACAAGTCTGCCCATGCGCACGGAAGTGCGTCACGCGTTTACTTGATACAAAACACTAAAATGTGCTGAATCTAATAAGATCTGTAATCAAATAACACAATGATAATTGTCATGAATAAACAATAGTGATTTCATAAAGTAATTCGTTTTGTTTTGTCAACAATTGTTTTGAATAAAACCATCGATAATAATTATCGAAATAAAGTAACCACAAATCAGTGTGTACACACAATTAATCATGTTTCGAGTTAATAGACAATAATTGATAGTAAAATCACATAAATTAACAATAAGAAACACAAATCATAACAAATTTAGTTAACACCCACAATGTGATTAATAAACTGTCTCCGACATATATATAAACATTCGAATTGATAACCTCCTCCTTTTTGACAAACAGTATCATACTGTTTTTCACAACATTATACTTTTTACTGTTGGACATCAACATCACTGTTATACTATTCTGTTACAATCTACCTCGGTGAACACCTATGTGAAGTAAGCTGTTATCCTTCCTTCTGCTTTGTCAATCCTTTGCATCAGGACGAATGACAGCTCACTTCATCTAGGTGTTCACTGAGGGATTGTAACAAAATAGCTCTACTGGTACATACCTATAGGCGTGCCACACCACACGGTCGCACGATGCAGTGCATACTGCACGAAAAAAATAAAGTACTGTTCATTTTATTTTTTTTATATAGAATATACTGTATCTTACCTTGCCGTAACACAGTCACTAACTACCGCGGAAGGTAAGGAATTTTTTATCTGTATACCGTCCATTAGTTAATTATTTTTCTTAACACAGTGCTAACAACAGTTTTTTTGTTTAGCTATAAGTTCAACAAAAACGCATATTTCTAGCATACAAAATAATAACATTTTCGTAAGGTGTGTTCTGTTAACTTATTGTAAGTACCTACTTACTTTTATTAATACGTACTTAATCTTAAGTTATGGTGTACAGTGTAACTTACGTTGGAAATTAATAAATTCTAAATTCTAAAAATTAAATTTAAATACTCAATGACGTATTATAAATAGACGCGTCATACTAACATTAGTGCGCTTTAAAACGGCGCAAAATTTTTTATCTATATACCAGTAGGCACATACAATTATACAGTGCAAAGAAAAGGACCTATGCATACAGCGTACACCTGTTAGAAAAAGATAAACATACAAATTTTGTAACGTCAGTTATGTGTGAATTACGAGCGACACTGACGTATAGCCGCGACACTGGGTGGTACGTGACTAAGTGAAACCCCGGCAATTGCCATTATTGAGCGCGGGTAACGCATCTAAGTGTATTATATCATTGGAAATACTGTTGATTTTCTTTCTCCAACCTGAATATACTGTATTTTGGCAACTCTAGGCATAACTTTCTTCTCATGCAATGGAGGTACGAACATTTATCACTACGCTTTTTCTAGGCGGATTGGGTATTTCAGAATTATATTAAACTAGCTGCTGCCCGCGACTTTGTTCCCGGTAACACTTGCGGGAGCCATTAGACCTCCTTAATCCGGTCCTGTCGCAAAATCCGTTCTTAGCGGACGTCTACTATCTATAAACTACCTCCCTGCCAAATTTCATCTTTAAACGTCAAGCGGTTTTCGATATTTCGTGATGAGTGAGTGAGTGACCTTTCGCTTTTATATATTTAGATTATGAGTCCCGCTTTCCTCACTATGTTTTCCTTCATCGATGTCAGTGTATAAACTTAGCACATACAGTCAACAGCAAAAGTAGATTATCAAAATCAGAAATTCACTATTAATTTACTAACACTAATTTACATAATTTATTAGTTGTTTATTTATTAAAAGTATGTGAGGGTCACACACATACTTTTGAATCACTTCGACGCCACACAGTTCTGACGCGAACTCCGTTCATTAGTATTAAATTTCTGATTTTGATCGTCTACTTTTGCTATTGACTGTACATATGATTTGAAAAAGTCACATTGGTACTTACCCGGTATCAAACCCGCAACCACACAAGAGGCGGGTGCCTTCACCACGTTTGCTTAGGAACAGGTAAATAAACGTTTTAGGTTCCTCATTTTATAAAAGGGGTTTCGTAGAATGTACGGTTTAAAATATTTCCAACGTGAAGAATACATTACAAGGAGTAGATTGATATACTTACCATATTTTTAAACCACCGCATAATTAAAATATTACGAAATGAAAATAATATTTTTTCGTTTCATCTCGATGCCCATTTTTTGTGTTTATATAAAAAAGAAAGTGACAAGCGACGTTAACGGATCTATCAAATTGGCAGACAAGTGATATGGCAAGTCTGTAGAAAAAAATAATCATTATTTATGACATTATTTCCCATAAACGATGCAATTTCAGTGTAAGAACTGCGAAACGGCTACTGTCAGTGTCACTGTTACTGTCAGTCACCGTTTCGCTCTGAAATAATGAGCTTTTCGTTAAACTTATAAACTTTTTTATACGGGGTTTTAAAAATATTGTAAATGCCTGAAGATATTCTTTAGGTACGTACCCAAGAATATAAGAATTAGAATTTCAACTTCTCTAAACATTTTTTTGTACAAATCCTGCCATGATTCTTTACGATCTGATGTCCTAGCTAGGTTACTCTATAACCTGTATTATAAGATTCCTTCTAGATATAAAAAAGCTACTTTGTGTCTGAATGTCATATTTTACTTGTCTTCTACGCGGACGAAGTCGCGTGCACAAGCTTGTCCATTAAAAAACGTAAACACTAAATGTTTTTTTTATTTTTTTAAGCCATATTTATGTCATAACCCATTTTAAAGTTAACTTTTACATTTATTTATTTATTTTGCAAATTGTGGTACAGTCTGCTACAGTTACAACAAATCGTTTTAACAAATAACAAATTCAAGAATGGCTCTGGCGTCCTAGCTAGGTTACACAGTAACCTGTATTAAGGTACGCCACCCAGATTCCCATGACAGGATTACAAAAACAAAAGAGACTGCCAAGGACAGTGATAGTAGGTATGATGCAATTAAATTCGCCATGTAATTTAGGGGTGTGAAGTGTAAATGTGTGTGTGTGTGTGTGTTCTGTTATATGCGTGTACCTGTGTGTGTGAGTTTTGTATTTGTGCGTGTTTTGTATGTGTGTGTTTTGTATGTTTAGTGATTCAGTGTGGTGAGTGTGTAAACCACGGATATCGGTGTAAACGAAGGTGTTAAAATAGTAGTGTTGAGTTTAGATACGGAGTGTCGGATGAAAAATGCTACGATAGTGAAGAAAGCAAATATTCAAATTCGTCGTAATTTTTGTTGGATAAGAAGAATGTAATCTGCTTTTTACACATTTCGTAAGAAGATTGATGTATGGGGTTAGTTTTGTCCAATCTGTTATATAAAAAGGTCCTAGGTAGTAAAAGAAACGTCTAGTAAAGGCTGAGCGTGTGAACGGTACTTTGCAAATTTCATTTTTCCGTCTAGACGAAGATTGTGTTTGTGTAAAAGGAGGGGGAGGAAAAGGTGTTGTTGTAATACAGTGTTCCGAATGAATATTTGTCGGACCGTAAGGACTTTGCATTTTTGATAGAGGTCAAAGGTCGGGTAGAGAATGGGCCGGAAGGTAGCAACTGTAAGCATGGCTCTTTGTGCCACTTCCAAAGGTTTGAGTGTAGTTTTCGCGACTCCACCCCAACTAGTGATACAGTAAGAGATGACTGACTGACACATGGCAAAATAAACTGTGCATATTACAGAGGTATTAGCAATGTGCCTTAGTGTATTACATAGGTAAATAAGTTTGCGTATTCGACCAGTGAGGTGGGTGATATGTGCTTTAAAATTCAGATGTTTATCAAGAGTAATACCGAGGTATTTGGCCGTGTCAGTAGAAGTTATTGTAGGGCAGTTGCAAGAAATCAAATTATTTTGGCAGGTGTGAGCTTTTAGAGTAATAGGCGTGAAATGTTGTGTTGCAGAATTTAGGGAGAACGTAATGAGTTTAGTTTTATTAGTGTTCAGGGTGAGTGAGTGAGAGATAAGCCATTTAAAAAGAAGATTAAATCCAGTTTGAGCCGTTACTTGTAGTTTAGTCCATGATTCGTCATAAAAGGTGATTGCAGTGTCGTCGGCAAAAAGAGGTAATGCTACCAGAGTTCAAGTGCAAGTTGCAGAGGTCATTAATGAACACCAGGAACAAGGTAGGGCCCAAAACACTGCCCTGAGACACTCCATAAGAAATAAATAGCTCGTCGCTCAGATAACTATCATTCTTTACTATTGGTCTACGGTCGGAGAGGTATGATTTAAAGTGCTGGAGTTGTATATCCCGTACACCCAGACTTTCTAGTTTAGATAAAAGGCAGGGAATAGGGACTGTGGCAAATGCCTTAGCGAGTAGTTAATGTCAATGAACACTGTGAGGCATTTTTTGCGTTGATTTAGTTTATCAACGATACCGTTCAGTAGTTGCAAGGCTGCATCAGATGTAGACTTTTTCTTCCTAAATCCAAATTGATTGGTTGACAATAAATTACTGCATTCAAGGTAATTAACAAGTCTCGTATTAATGAGACGTTCTAAGATTTTGGAAAGGGCTGACATAACCGCAATAGGGCGATTGTTAGTAAAAGAAGAGCGGTCTCCCCCTTTAAAAATGGGATGAATTATAGCCTTTTTAAGAGACATTGGAAAGGTTCCATGTACAAAGCAGAGGTTGAAAATATGGCAAAGAACAGGAGTAAGAATTGAAGAATACCTTTTGACTATAGTAGTTGAAATTCCATCAAAGCCCACTGCAGCATTGGGCTTTAAGGAAATTTTAACCGCCTCCATCATTTCTAATAGTAGTACTTTTTTATTTGATACAATATTTTCAACTCAAAAAGACCACAATAGATCGTGGAAAACGCCTACCACAGACTCCACGTTTAAAAAAAGTGAGCAAAGTACACTACCTCACGGCTAGTCGGAAACGTGTGCATATTATGAAGAACACCACCTTTTTTAACTTTTTGAATCGCTTTATCTCCGAAATAGTGATTCAAGGAAAAAAGTGTACGATCATTTTTTGTAGGTAATTGCATGATAAACAATTTTGGGCTCTTCTATTTTTATGATAAAACTTACAGTTTAGCTAAAAAATGCAAAAAATCGAGTTTAGACTCATTTGACCTTGAATATTTTTTTTAGCACACGTCGGATCGATGGGGCTTTTGACAATTTATTTGTAAGGGTGTTCCGAACATTCGCACCAATTTTCAGCTTGTTGTGAATTTATGCAAGGGTACCCCTATTTTTTTAGCTAATTTGACCGGGCTATTCAGGCAGCTATGCGGGGACTTAATGCTAACTGAACTGTCCTCTGGAGTGCATTGATAAACTTTTGATACAGAAAATTCGTCTAAGTTGTTATTCTATAAGTTAACGTTATCGAATGTTATATATTATAGTTAAAAAAGGATTAGGGGACAGATTGATAAATGATTTATGGATTTCAAGTAGTATTAATAGTTTACAGTAAGTGAGTGATAGGGTAGTATATGAATTGAGTGTATAAACTAGTGTGTGTGTGCTGAGGTGTTTAGCAATGCTCGTGTTTATATGAGTGTAGAAGTTACAATGTAAAATATGGCATAATACACAATTATTAATTTACTCAAACTAACAAAAATATTGCAGTATAGAAAAGCGAACGGTCGGACTAATGTGAATAGTCATGCTTCAGGTAATTTTGACAAATGTTGTAGTTGAGCTTCATTTTTAATAACAATGCAAGCAGATTCTCTAACTTTTTTCATCAGAATTCGGCCATTAGAAATCCAACAATAATCATATTTATGCGTTTTAGCAAAATTTCTGGCTAAGTAAAATAATTTTTTAGATTGCGCTGTCAGTGCTCTGCTATATAGATGGGTAGCTCTTTAGCTGTAAATCCTAAGTTAGCTGAGTTGAGTTTTTGATTAGGATTTCGCTTGTTGTAGCTTTTAACAGAGTCCAGAAACTTGGATTTGGTAAGTGTGTTCGAAAATTCCATTATTAACTCGGAGGTGTTTTTTTGCTTGTCAATTCGATACCTCGAGATGTCTCTAATGTCTGATTTAATATCAATGCCGAGGACATTGGAAAGAACAGCGACAGTACCGTAAATGTCTTCTTTTGTCTCATTTTGACGTAGTGGGACATTCTTGATTTCTACGCATGTTGTAATCATGTTTCGTTCCAGTGTGTCGATCTTTTCATCAAGAGTCGATAGATGAGAACACATTTCCGCGCGCTCACGTTCGAGTCCTGTGATCTTAGCCTCTAAGGAAAACATTTGGTCTGATAAACCGTTCAGAGAGCTAACCAATCCATTGTTTGATGTCTCGATTTTAGGGCAATGTTGTTTGAGGTCCATTAAGTGTGTTTCAAGTATTTGGAGCCGGGCATTCTGTGATGTCATAAATTGACTAATCATTTCTCTCAGTTCAATTCTGAAATCCGATTGCTCGACTGGTTGTTCAGTACTCGAAGATCTGAAACGCTTTGCTCTCTGCGTAATATATGAGGAACTCAGATCAGGAACTAACTCATCTTCACAGAGTTTGATTAAATCGCTATCAGAACGCGACTGATTGATGTTAGTTTTGCTGCGGGTGGCGAGCGCATCATTTTGGTTCATATAAAATATGTGGAGTATTAGATGCGGAGTTTAGCCGGAGCCTTAAGTAAAGTATGTCCGGAGCGGGTAGAAATTTCGACAAAAAAATGTATGTATGTACGTTTTGACGGGCCTGTTGGTCTAGTGGTCACTGACCCTGACTGCTAAGCCGGAGGTCGTGGGTTCGATTCCCACCCAGGACAAACTTTGTGTGATGAGCATGATTGTTTGTTCTGTGTCTGGGTGTTTATCTATAATATGTAAGTATTTATAAATTATATAAGTATGTATATCAGTTGTCTGGTTACCATAACACAAGCTCTGCTTAGCTTGGGACCAGATGACCGTGTGTGAGTTGTCCCAAGATATTTATTATTTATTTTATTTTATTTTTGACATATTTTCATTGTTTTATTTTATATGTATAGGTATATATATTTGTTTTTCGTTTTTGCATTATTTTTGTACTCATTATACTTCTTTTATCTGTTATGTTAGCGTAATTGGCTCATCAATCGAGAACTACTACTCGCAAAACTTTTTCATTACGGAATCTCTACAGATAGCTGTGAATGGTTCAGATCCTTTCTCACGAATCGATACCGTGTTAGCATTAAAATAAATAAATAAATAAAAGTTGGGGTTACGCCACTAGTCGCATGGACTCGTGATGCTACTTTGTAACACTATTTTCGTCACTGGAACGTTGACGCAAACTTTGTCGTCGTCGGGAGGTAGGTACCACTGACAGAAAACACGAAAGCACAGTTGCGCGCGCGCAGGACTTTCGCCTATAAACAGTTCGCACAACGTTGATGATTCCGTGCACTTGCGTATTATACACAATGATGTGACACTTTTATAAAATATTTTGTTTGTTCAATATCTTTGTGTACACTGTGTGGAGCACTGAAAACAATTATAGGACAAATACACAACACCAAACTTATACTTTGATTAAAATAAATCGTCTTTAAAACGGATAGTGAATTTTAGAAAATAAATTAATGAAGACACGACTTAAGAGGGTTCGGAGCGCGTTCGAGCGCGGTTTTGGTACAATAGTAAATGTAGGTAACGAACGGTATACAAAACCGTTCTGAAATACACAGCCTCTATATATACACAATCATAGAAAAAAAACCCCTCTTAAATAGATCCGGATTATATTCGTCATGAATGACCGGACATTCATCCCGAATATAATCCGGATCTATGCGAGAGGTTCTTTTTTCTATTTTTGTGTATCTACTTTATTTAGTCACACTAACACAGATTTCTCGAACATTCCGTTTTCCAAAAATAATACTCAGTCCTGTTAAATTCGGCCTGTCACCAGCCCGAAGTTGGGGGCCGAAATGTTGAATAACCCGGGACTTGTCAACTCTTCAAAGGGCTTAAAAGGGTTTCATTGAATCGCTGAACATTATTGGGCATGTTTTATTTTCCCTGCGGCTACAGCTTACGAATTTATTCGAGGGAGTTGGCCTTTATGTTGTAGCAGACATTTTGTGTACCTACTGTTATACATGTTTCAAATGTAGCTTGCTCCGCCGACATGACAAGTTCTTTTTTAAGTAATATTCTGATATGGGTCTGGCTAAATAAGTTGTAGAAATGTATCGTAACTTTATTTGCATTATGTTCTTTTTATTATCTCGAAAAAAATCTGAATGTTATCCTTTATATATAAAGAGGCTAAGTAAAAACCGTATGGATCGATCGGTAGAAGGAAAGGCTGCTTGCCGCGGCTTGTCCGGGAATGGGTGACCATCCATTTCATACCGAGATCCGTTTGTGTCTCAGAAAGCACGTAAAACCGTTAGTCCCTGCTGCCATTCGTAAATCTTTGACAGTTGTTTTGGGTAGTCAGAAGCCAGAAAGTCTGACAACCAGTCTTACCAAGGGATATCATGTTACCAGTAACTGGGTTGTGGAGGTCAGATAGGCACTCGCTCCATGTAAAACACTGGTATTCAGCTGCATCCAGTTAGATTGGAAGCCGACCCCAACTAAGTTGGACAAAGGCTAGGCAGATGATGATAGGAGATATAAAACGATCGCTTCGTTGATCTCGTGGTCAAAAGACCTGCTAAGAACGGAAACCTGTGTTCAATTCTTAGATCAGGCAAAGTGTTATTGGGTATTTCCATGAGAAATTTCTTAGTAGCAGTCCTATATGTAGATTCTGTAAAATTCAAACAACAACTCGCATCTCACATCGCTATTCACTCTCACTTCGCAGGTTCAAAATGACCTTGATATATTTGACGCTTTCAATCGGGTTCAAGTGCGAAGTGAGCGTCGAAGTGACGGGGAAATTACCTTACAGAATGCCACTTCTTACGTCATATCATACTTTATCTGTCAAAATCTCCCTGTCAGTTTAGTTCAACTCGCTGACACTCTCGCAAGGGTGGCGCTAGTAATTTTTCGAATTATCAACCGAGTTTTTAGAATGCCAATCAAGAAACTCAGCGTATTCAGATTAAAGCCCGGCACATACGTAGCTATAATATATATTATAGCTAGCCACCACACCACACACGGTAGCTATAATATAATAATATATTTTCGCCCTTATTACGTCTGCGATCGTTGTTTGTTTCACATTTTTGAAATTTATATTAATATGCCTTGCTATATCTGTCCACATATTTTGGTGACGTAGTAAAAATATATAAGGTGCTATAAATATCTGCCACGGCTTTAATGGGAGGTAGTATTGTGTTTAAAGATTACAATAGTGAAGAACTTTCGTACCCCAGAATAGTTAATTTAATTTGAGAAAATAAAGTAGTTTAATAAACATTGACTCTACTCTGCATAACGTGTTTCACAAATTACGCGCGATGTGTCGCTTCGTCAATGAAAACAACTGCTATCTCTTTCTATCTGTTCTGTGAATGAAAACTGAAATCAGCTGATTAGTTCGTCACTATCTAACCTACTAGGTACACAATAATACGAAAAAAAAAACAAAAAAGAAAAAAGTGTAAAAAGTGTTTTAAAAGTGCAATTACTTACCAGCTACCACATTCTTCCAAAAAACTGAAGTAGGTAAATAAGATGATAAACTTCCCATCACACTTAAAACAGGCTTTGGACTGACAAGTTACTGTAAGAATCGCAATTTTTTTCTTATTATTTTTAAACAGTAGGTGCTTAGATTAATACTTAGGTATCAAATAACGATAAATTACAGTAACTTGGCGTTGCCTTCGCCTTCGCGTTGCACACAAATGTAGGCACGCTTACGTACATGTCTCTTCACTTTATTTAATGTGTCCGTTTCACTTTTTACTTGCCTAAATGCGCGTTTGATGCGCCTTTTTAGTTTTTCCACACTTCTAATGATATGTATGATGACTCACTCGCACACCAAACCTCTGCTGGTATAAGTTTACTGCATGCGCAGTTATGGAGTTACACTCGCGGTAGCACAACACCATTTCAAGATATTCTTGATTGGAATACCGTCGTCTGGGAGGCATTTTTAAAGGAAGCGCGAGCGATTATCCCGTCGCTAACCGCTAATTAAAACTAACTTCCGAGCGGGCGGGGGGCGACTGGCGAGCGGGCGGTCGGCTGGCGCGTGCGACGAACGGGGTAGTGCGGGTCAGGGTGGGGGCGCGCGGGGCTGCTCTTTGACGACGCGACGTCCCGACGAGTGCCGATGCGCAGCGGCATCGTTTGATAAATGATAAGAATGGCAACAGTGTATGAACGGCGCCGGCGTTTTGCGAAACGATTGAATTGTACCTATTCGGTGCGGTGCGGCAACAGCAAGTCTACGTGATGGTTTTGTGCGAATAAATCAATTCAAATTTATACGTACAATTTTTTGTATGAAAAAAAATATGACAAATGGTCAATAATTTATCTTTACTATTGTAATCTATAAACACAATACTGTCACCCATTGCAGCCGTGGCAGATATTTTTATAGCACCTTATATATTATAGCTGCCTTGTTGTGAAGTATATTAAAATATATTATAGTTACGTCTGACGTATATTAATATATATTATAGCTACGTCTGTGACGGGCTTCAAAGTTTAGAATGAGGTCTTACAGAATCACACCCCTGAGTTTAATAGTTAGTGGTGTGACACCTCCGTGCTTTGGGAAGCGCCGTCAAGCCGCATCTCTCCTCGGCCGTGTCGGGTACCGTCCCATCGACAAATGCGAGTGATGGTCGAGGAAGTGCACCTGTATTTTCTTACACGCTTGTGCAATAAAATATCTCCTACGTATTTGGCTAGACTTCATGGAATTGGATCTATAAAGGTTTTTTGAGCTGCAGCCCAGGGCCCCGTGACTATATAGGACCCCCAGCTCCTATTGAAGATAATGGACAATATTATGAATATTAAGACTGCACGAGGGCGTTCATCAGTATCCATTGTGTATGGGCACGCAGTCAGGGTATCAGTACCAAATAAATGTCTTGTATATGAACAAAACTTATTTTAATCTTCCGATAAATAATAATGAACCCAAAATAAAACCCCTGTCACGAACGTTACACTCTACAGCAACACAATCAATACTCATATTATTTAAAACTATTACGTTTGAAGTAATTTAAAGGTTCTTGCTTTAAAAGTCTTCTTGAAGATGGCGCCCCGCTACCACAGACACGACACTCCGCTAGAGCGGCATTGGAGAAGAAGCGAGAAGTTGGAGTCGCGCCACAATACGAATTTCAAATCATTTGTGGTGCGAATCCCGACGCATCATATTGAGACCTTCCTCGAGGAAGAGTTTTGGCCGAAGGGTGTCCTATATCGGCGATTCCACGGAAGGCTACGCGACACCACGCAGCGCAACACGACGCCGCCTCTTCGTGTCCAATAGTTTAGTCATATTTTTGTGGTTTTTATAAATATGTATGATAGTCTGGGTATAAATATGTTATGGGTCTTTTGTTGCCCGAAATGAATGATATTATTTATTTATTAAAAATGTATGCACAAAATTTAAATAAACATTGTACAAAGGCGGACTTAATGCCTTGGGCATTTTCTACCAGTCTACCTTAGGGCATTTTCTACCTTATTATTATAATTATTAAAACCTCATCACTCTTGACAAACATTTCTCAGACAAATATATAAAAGAAAACTATCGTAAACATCATTATCGAAAACAGTTTTTTGACACAAAGGCAATTAGTTGATTTATTAATCAGGTCCCCAATTACCATTAGCGCAGGTCCCCACAAACTCCCGGTCCGCCCCTGATTACTGAGCAACATTTCACCGATATATCATTCGACAATTAATGTACTTGGTTATCAAACTGCTGAATAATTTCTTGAAATTACTTATTAGGAATAAATAATACGTTATAATAATTAGTGTGTAAGGCATCACAGAACTTTAAATCAAAAGTAATTTATCATGCAATTAATAAAGGAAATCCGAATTTCATTTCAAATCCTCTAAGGAGTCCTTTGATTGTAACTAACAGTGATTAATGGGGTAAGGTGCTATATTTATATTTTGCATTAATTAGTAGACAATTATGCTTGAAGTGTAAGTTCAGTGCAAAAAATATAATTTCTGTGCTGTTTCAATTGCCAGATAATTATGTAAAGAATGCTTACAAACATATGACAGTTTGACAGTTTTTGTACAGAAAACCCGGTAAACCCGAACACACTTCATTGTGATAGTCTGAAATTATGTTTTCGGTGTAAAAATAATTTTTAATCAATCTTCTGTTTGACTACTTTCTTGATTCCTCAATTTTGGAACCTGAATTAGACCTAAGTAGGTATGTCGAAGCTTCTTCTTCTCGTCTCCTCTCTAGTAGGAGTGAACTGAAAGTCGGACATCAACCTTCAAAACTTCTTTATTGTCCTTGTGTTTATGATTCTGGTCCACTTTCCGATAGCCAACTCCACGTTTTCCCGCATTTTTCAACCGACTTCAAAAAAGGAGGAGGTTATCAATTAGTCTGTATTTTTTTTTTATGTTTGTTATCTCATTTCTTTGGACTGAGTGAACCGATTTTGATGATTCTTTTTTTATTTGAAAGCTAGTGCTTCCCGTGTGTAATTTGGTCCAGTTCTGGCAATGGCAATCATGAGAAAACCGTGTAAGTCAGCATGTGCGCGATTTGTTACGCGATTTCTCCCGCAAACGTAAACCGATTTTGAAAATTCTTTTTTTTATAGATAGGGTATGCTTCAGGGGTGGTCCCATATAAATTTTTACCCAAAAATTTTACAAAGACGACGTTTTAGTTTCATCAATCTTTGTAGTAGTTAACTTTCAATCTCTTTTTAATAGATTTGGATGAGAAGGAGGTACTAAAAATCGGTAAATAAAAAGCTTTTTACAAAAAAAAACAACCGCCTTCAAAAACTAAAATGTGAAAAATAACTTTAGCACAGAACACACTTTGACTTTAGTTTCGAAAGTCGGTGGCAATACAAAACAACAAACAGAACAAAGCCACTGAATTTCGAAACTAAAGTCAAAGTATGTTCTGTGCTAAAGTTATTTTTCACTTTTTAGTTTTTGAAGGCGGTTGTCTTTTGTCCATCGTTATTAATAGCAGTAAGTATAACGTATCTCTCGTGGCAAGGTCCTATATTTATAATTAAAGCAATTAATAAATATGAATATACAAAATCCATAAAGATATCCCATTGACACTCTACGTCAATTTGTCGTATTATATTATTAGCTGTTACGGAATGAAAGTTGTTAATTGAATTTACGCGCAATTATTTGAGCTAAAAAACAACGTTGTCAGCAATTATCTTCCCTGATTGCGTCCAATACTGCTTGCTATTAATTTATCCCTTTAAATATTCTCTAAGCTTATCCTTGATCCAATTATCTTTTCAATCAAAACATGCAAAATCTTCCGCCATTTTATTCTGTCGCTCCACGTTTATCGACGAGTAGACGACGGTTACAACACCCGCATCGTAATGAGAATCAATTTATGTCTTATCAGTAAGCCTTGCTGTTATCAACGGTGAATTTTAATGGTACCCGAGTCAATTATTAGCTTATAGTTTATTCTGAACACGGGGGCTATGGGATGCCTGTGAAGTACAGAGGATGTTTTGAAAACATGTCTGCAATTTCAATGGAAAAATAAGATTCAATAATAACTAATCATTGTCGTCAGGCGACGATAGAGTTACAAACTTTTGCCTACGCGAAAGTTTGTGACTGTTGGATTGCTGAGGATGCTCTTTTACGACTGAATAGTATCAACTGAATTTTTTTATAGATCATAATACGGAACATTTCTAAGTTCGTTTTAAGGCTTGAACTTGAGTGTGAGTGAGTGTAAGTGTGTGTGAATGAGTGTGAGAGTGAGAGTGAGTGTGTCAGTGAGTTGAAAATTGTTTACGTCACAGGGTTATCCATTACTGTGACGTTAACAATTTTTAGGTAACTTATTACCTAAAAATTGTTAACGTCGTATAAGAATAGAAAGAGAAAAGATTTGATTTTTTGTAACGTTTGTTTGTAACAGGTAAACTCAAAAAATATTCCACCAATAGGAAGCTACGCTATCCCTGACATCTATATTCTATATTGCATTATCACAATAATTCGCGCCAATGAAATCGCGGGAAAAGTGCTAGGTTTTAATAATAAGGTACTTACTAGGACTTGAGTACATCCTAAATCTACCTTACTGAGATCCATTCAAACTTATGTTATGCTTCCAATAAATGATCTATAAATAAACGCGATATTGATACCGAAACAACACCAAAGTAATAAATAAATAATTTTATAAACAGTCAGAGACAATGAAGCTTTCGCCATATTTTGTTGTGTAGGTTGTGAGATTAATGTCTTTTAAAGGACACACATTTAAACTTATGTACCTTTATGAAAACGTTTTGCTTATAGCGTTGTGGCGGAATTGTTATTCCCACGACCGACTAAGAAGTAAGTACTTAGAAATTATAATAATAATTATGCTGTATGTCCTGTAACTATATGTAATGTAATGGGACACGTCCATGGAGAGATCAAGCACAGGACCAACGGTTTTTCATGCTTTCCTTGGCACGGGGGTGTCATATCACCATCATCCAGTGAGTCAAGTTTGTGCGGGAACGGAGCATTTGCTTAGTTCCAGCAATACAGGGTCATTCTTAGCACGGGACATGGTCTTGCTATGCTTTCTACTCTAACATGCCATATTTCTGTCATTTATATTCTGTTGTAGTATATAATTTTTTTTTAGTGTTCGTACCTCAAAAATAAAACATGGAATCCTTATACGATCACTTTGTTGTCCGTCTGTCTATCTGTCTGTCTGTCAAGACCCTTAATCTCGGGAACGCGTAAAGGTATCGAATTGAAATTAAAACAGTAGCCTTCGGTCCACGGCCCCTTGAAACTCATCATCAGACTTCTAAGTTTACGTGAAAAAAAGATACGGCCGTTCATGTCGCAAAAAAGTACATTTCGACACTCTCAAGGGAATCAAAATTTATAGGGTACTTTCCGTTGACCTAGAACTATGAAATTTGGCAAGTAATATTGTCTTATACTAAAATACAGAGAAAATTCTGAAAACTATTTATTTGTAATTAAAACATTAAAAATATATTGCCGCGATTGTATTGAGGTTTTGTCCGCGATTTGGTGTGAATATCGGTTATCGCGGATGCAGACCAAGTCTCGGATTATTTTTAATACACACTTTTAAGTACACACAGGGTTTAAGCTATTTTCATACCAAGTTTCATCAAAATCGGTTCAGCCGTTTCATCGTGGAAGCGTAACAGACAGAGTTACTTACTCATTTATAATATTAGTATGGAGTATGGATATGTCCGGCTCGCACTTGTCCAGTTTTTTTTTTGTACTCAAAATGATTTTCTCAATAAAGTTATTATTAGTAACCTAACTGCGGGGACTGCTGCTGAGAAATTCTGCATAGAAATAACAGTACATCAACAGGGAATCGAAATCAGTACCCATACTCTTGCGAGCACAAGACTATTGGAGATTTTTAGCCAGTCACCAGGTTGGGTAACTCGGGTCATCACTGTCCAGGATACTGCAAACGAACGCATATTAATACTCATGGAGGCCAATATAGCCCCGACGAAAACAATGTCCATTGTGTTAGTTTAATATATCTGTATATCTGTCTGTGGTATCGTGTTTCCTAAAGTGCTGAAACATTTTCGATTTTGTTGTTTTTGAAAGGTGACTCGATTAAGAATGTTCTTGGGTATGATTCAATAAAACCTGTTCAGCTGTTTAAAAATTATTAAGCTCTTTCCTAATTGATTAATTGATGTGAGCATCTTTCATAGGTCTGATTGCTGATTGAGTCTTTTTAAATTTTACGTTTTTTTTTTTATTGTGCAAACTGCCACACTGTCGAATTCACTGCCCACCTCTCTATTCCCTAATAAATATAATCTGGGTATCTTCAAAGCACAAGTAAACCGGTTCATCAGGTACTTGGCAAAGGGAACCAAACCCTCGGATCTTTTCTCGATTTAGCTAAAGCCTTTCAGAATCTGAATCAGAATCAGATTTTTTATTTGTAAACATAGGTTACACAGTGTGTGAGATGTTACAACATTTAAATAGTTTTGCCATTAGGCGAACAACTGTTGTTGTCATAAAAAAAATTGGTTGTCTGTAAAGTCGGTTTACTGACGATAGTTGAACGTGACAACGCGAAAGAATCATTACCTTTATCGCTGTAATTATCGTTGCTATAAACAATTGACACCACATTCACTTTTCACTTGGAACGCCTCAGAGCGAGGTAACGCCGCAGAGCGAGGTAACGCCGCATGACGTCATGTAACGCCGTAACGCCGCATGACGTCATGTTTTTTCGTGCGTGCAGCCGGCTCTATCGAATTATAAGACGTTGTCACGTCAAAATTTAACTAACTTTGATACAGAGTTTCTCTTCTTCTAAAGAAGTTACAGGCCATAGGCATCAGGGGTACGCCTCTGAAACTCCTTGCTGACTACTGACCTACACGATCATCACCAATATGTTAGAATGGATTTAAGCTCCTTAGGCCGCATCATCACTTAAGGTCAGATGAATTACGTACAAACGCAAGCGTATTGACCAAAAAAGTTTTTTTATTGCTGCTAAAGCTTTCATGGTAAGCCTATAGTCATGAAATAATCTTCCGCATAAAACATGGAGTTTGTTCGATCACTCGACCGGCTCCAAGAGCTCTACACATTGTTACCCTCTATGAAAGGCTAGGGAGGCCATTGTTCTACCATCTATTATACCTACTAGCTCAAGTGCCCTTAACATTTAAAAGGGCACTAGAATGGCATTATTCGTAATGAACACTGTATTTGTAGGTTACTGTGTCGACTTTGTCAATTTTTTAGGGTTCCGTACCTCAAAAGGAAAAAACGCAACCCTTATAGGATCACTTTGTTGTCCGTCTGTCTGTCAAGACCCTTTATCTCAACGCGAACGCGAGGGATTACTAATGTTTGCCATAATTTTATATGCCATACTTTTATTTGCCATAATTTCATTAGAAATAATGCTTCAGTTGCTATAATCGTTAAATTACATAAAATTATTTTCACTAATTTCGTTGGTCATAATCGATCAAGTGCCATAATAATGTTAATCCATAAATTTATTTGCTATAATTTTTATTTTCAATAATTTCGTTTTCCATAACATTTATTCACCATTGCCCATACTAGTACAACAATGCTAGTTTAGTACAATCGCCCGCAATGTTGATGTTATGATCATGATAACAGATACAGATTTTTTAATCACAAGGAAACCTAAAAATAAACCTTCTCTATTCATTTGCATAACATTTTAAGACCTAATATAACTTAGCATATATTTGTTTCTTCATAATTATATTTTCGCAATAACATTATTTACGTATAACAGCTTACGCACAATTATTCTAATCATAATAATGATTAAGCTTAACATTCTAAAGCATAAATTATTTATTTACTCATAATGATAATAAAACATATTTTTACCATGCATGCAGTAACCACGCAAACATGTAAACAAGCATACGCCATGCATGCAGCAAGCAAGCATTCAGAATGCAAGCAATCATACGCCATTCATGCAGCAAGCAAGCATTCAGAATGCAAGCAAGCATGCAGCAAGCATGCAGCAGGCATGCAGCATGCAAGCGGCAGGCATGCAGCATGCATGCAAGCATGCAGCATGCCTGCCGCATGGTTTCTGTCACGGCTCCGGCGCTGCGGGGCTCCGGCGGTCCCACGCGAGCTTATCGTAGGGCAGACAAGACTACGTGGAGTCGGTTTTGCAGCGACTCGTTTCTGTCACTAACTTTTGTACCACATCTTTTTGTTTTTTTAAGACAATACTTTAGCGTGGCAAAATAGATTTGCACATTATGCCTAGCAACATTATGCGAATTGAATTTATGCCTAAACAAATGTCTAAATAGTATTTGCAACGCAATTGAGGACATCTGGCGCTAGGCGGCCGCTGCCGCGGCACGCTCGCTACGCTCACTCGCCTTCGCGCATTGTGTGGTCACCACCTAACCTAATCTACCCGTTTCGATTTTTACTAACTTTTTATTGTCTAAAGATTGATTACTGTAATAAATCATTTGGTTAGTAGGTGGCCTAAATGACATTAATTTTTGTACAAAACAAACGTTTCTAAATTATATTAAATGTTGCATGTCAAGTAACTATTATGTAATGTGTTACTTATAGAAACTAATGATTATAACATATGTTATTATGGCAACTAATTTTATGGCAAATGAAAGTTATGACTAATAAGTTGATATGACAAACGTTATTAGTATAAATGATAATAGTGCAAGTAACTTTTATGACGGGGGACGATTATGGAAAACAATAATAGTACAAATGATTTTATGGAAAACAAGACAATACCGAACGCGAGAAGGTATCGAGTTGAAATATATAAAATAAAACCACCAAAACCAAAAACCAAGTCCACAGTCCCTTGAAGCTGTGAAAAAATCAAACGTCTAAGTTTACGTGAAAAAGAGATACGGCCGTAACTACCGCAAACAACGTATATTTTGACACTCTCAAGGGAATCAAAATTTAATGGGTACTTCCCGTTGACCTAGAACTATAACATTTGGCAAGTATTATCGTCTTATACTACAAGTAAAAGTCTGAAAACTATACATTTGTAACTAAATCATAAAAAATATAATCTTTATTTAAAGTACGTTATCAATCATCGAGGCATGCGCGGTCATAATTGTATGGGTGACCAAATCACGGAATATGAACGGAACCTCGGTGGGCGAGTCCGACTCGCACTTGTCCGGTTTTTTAATATTGGATTTCAGTAGCTTTCGTTTTGGCAAAAAATACACTTGGGAGCAAATAAATCGAGTCACTCTTTATTTCACGTGTCTTGGTTTTGGTTTTTTAGTTATATCGTTCTGGAAAATTTCATCTGAGTTATTGTTAATCTTAAGAGTCAGATAAAAACTATTGAATGATAACCTTTTTGAATGATAAATTATTGCATTCTAAGAACAAAATATTTTGATTGAAAATTAGGTAGGGTCAAAACAGTTAAAAAAACAATTAAAAACAAAATTATACACATCAAAATGCGTATAGTTAACAAAAAACCCAATTCAACTTTTCAAGGAGTGCAATCAAAATGTCAGAAGCAAATTAAATACGATAATAATATTCTACTTACGAAACTTAAATTTAAAATGAAAAACTGACTTCAAACTACCCTTATAATAAAAACTTGGTTGACTGTTAGAGAATGCCTAAGGCGACCTTTGTGCCTTTGTGTCTGAAATATAAATAAATAAAGGTTATCAAATAACCTTTTACGTGATATTTCTTTCGAATTTATACGTTCCATAATACCAAAACATACTACCACAATCTGAACTAGACTATTGGCATCAATTATTACCAGGTAACTGAAGAAATGGCGACATATAAGAAGAAAGTAAGAGATGTCAAATTAGTATTTTCCATGAACGTTGTCACGTTCTGTAATAACAACTATAATTGTATGAACATTTTAGATAAACTTAATTTGACAGCTGTTCTTGAAGTAAAACTTCTTTACGCACGCTTGACTTGGGGAGTAACCTGGTCAATGCGTAACGAAAGCGTTAGGAAAAGTGTGATCGGGCGAGGCGAACGGAAGTTGTGAGGGACATATAAGTAGCACTTTTTTTTTTTTAATTTAATCATTATTTTTTATTATTTTTAACAAATATACAATATTTACACGTACAATTAAAAAAAAGAAAAACCTATAACTATTAAACCAAAAATAAACTAATATAATAAGGCATCAAAAAATTCCTCCACATCGCCGTCATCTGGGAATGTGCCCAAGAAACTGACTGCATTACCCCGTTGGATGGCAATGCTTAACCTCTGCCCAAAGTAAAAACCAGCTCTTGGATCACGAGAAGTGTCAACTAACCTTTTGGAAATTTCCTTAAAAAGGAGATGAGCACTCGGACCCCACGACCCGAGGGTTTCAACCCCAAACGGCTCGAAAATAAGGTTATCACCAAGGTGACTATACTTTCGCCGTTTGAGGTTTTCTGCAGCCGCAGCAGCAGCACCAGCACAGCACGCTGAGCTAGGAAGATGGGATGGCGCAAGAGTGTCGACGCACATATAAGTTAGTGAAGATAGAAAGAGAGAGAGTTACGTTTCGTATATTTTCGCACATTTTATTTCTCTCTTTCTCTCATAGCCAGTTGCAAACGGATACATACATACATATAGATAGAGCTAAAGAAGTTTTACTTCAGTTGTGTGTTGTGTTGATTTGATAGATGATTTGACTAGATGTTTTTTTTAAGGCAAAAAAAAGGTTCTCATTAAATAAAAGATATTGACATTTATTTGCCCCTACAAGTGGTGCCACCCTGAAATGGATCTAGATATACTAGTCGAACCTTGACTACTGCATTATTTAATGGCGGTTCGCGTGTCAACTAACATTAGTTCGTTGCTTATTTACGTTCGAAGCTATTGTGATGGTTTAGAAATGAAATGATGTTTACAAATTACGGGTTTGATTAGAAAATCACAGCCATTGATTATTGTTCTTGAAAAATATATGAGTTTTGCTATGACATGTTTAGATTATTTATTGAGTTGTTTGTTGACATGTTAGAGTTTTATTTTATGGAATTAGCCATTCCTGGTACTGACATTTCTAGATTATTATTATTTTGAAAGTTTTATTGGAGTTTGTTAAGACTTGTATCAGATTACTGCGGCCTTTGACATTTTTTCGATTATTTGTTGATGTTTGTAGATATGTTAGATTTATTCTATTGAATTAACCAAATATTCCGGTACTGATTTGTCTAGATTGTTATTTATTCTGTTATTATGTGTTGGATTTTGAGCGTGTATTGAATTCCTTTTTTTTGTAAAACATTCAGACACAGTGTAAAAATTGTGAATGAATAAATAAATGAATGAATGAATGAATTGAAACAGCATAGGTTAATGCTCATCATATCAAACCGCAATTAACAATGAAATAAAAGGTAAAGGGCTCTGTAGCCCTGTATAAAAAGGACTGAATAAAACATAAGAAAAAAAAAAGATTTAAAAAAAAAAACCACTTTCATAAACTAAAAAGTGATAAATAACTTTAGCACAGAACACACATTACTTTAGTTTCGGAAGTCGGTGGCGGTGCCTTTGTTGTGTTGTTGTTTTGTATTGCCACCGACTAAAACTTTTTATTTTCCGCTTTTTAGTATTGAATTAATATCCAAATCCATTAAGAAACGGCGACACACTTAAAACAGAGATTGTAACTCCTCCAAAGATTGAGGAAACTCAAACGTCATTTATGTTTTTTTTTGGGATTTTGTTGATTTTCTCAAAAAGAGCTAAATCAAATTTGATAAAATTTATATGGAACCATTTCGGGATAACCCTGTTCGAACAAAAAAAGAATTTTGCAAATACGTCTATATAAATATGACAGAGTTAAGCCCGAACTTACTTTAAAAAAAAATATATACACATCCGATTTGATAACCTCCTCCTTTTTTGAAGTCGGTTAATAAAAAAATAAATTAACACTATGAGCGCCCATCCCCATCGCACGAACACCAACGCGAGCGTGATTGAAAAATGTATTGTTCCAACAACGCAAAGCTCGAAAACAAACGAGTGAGTGAGAACGCGATATCATCACAGGAAAATTGGCGCGCGGAAATTTCACGAAACTTGTTCCAGGACATACGTGTTTTTAAAAAAGCCTTACAAGTTTTTGGTAAAAATGATGGTAATTAAGAATCTCCATTACACGTCGAAGGTTTCTATAAAGCTGTTTTTTTACTTTTTTAATGTTTGAGTGCATTATGAACGGCCAAAGTTCAGATAAAATTGTGCAAAAAACTGATTTTCGGACGTGTCTTACTGAATTGGTTTTTCAAAAAAGTTTATTTTTGGCTTCATACAAACAGATTTAAACCACAAGTTAACTGTGTGTTAAAAATATTTGGAAAATAATTTGTTATAACACCGTAATCGCGTACGAGCGTTTGTATGGGAAATATGACGGGATGGGCGCTCTCTATGACTACGTATCTATGACTACGTATTTAAAATAAAAATAAAAATATTTCAAAACTCAAATCGAGTTTGAAAGGTTTTGTGATTTTGAAGAAAAATATTGATTGATTCTTCGACAATCCTTAAAAATAAAAATGAATTATGGTTTATCCTCTATGCTTTCCTCAACCGTTGATCAGATTGTGATGAAACTTTGGTGGGTGGTTCTGCGCAAGCGGAATCGGCATATAAAATAGTACAGAGGGCCTATTATGAGTTTTTATTCGAACTCACAATAATGTAAAGGACAATGCCAGAAACTCTATAGAACTTTGCCCCACTCAATAAAGGTCATGAACAAGCATGCAATATGTAGCATCATACTGCTTATTTATTGCTGATAACTAAACATTAATCCTAGTGACTGTAAAACTTGTGGTTTCTGTTTAAATTTAAAAACAATAATCACATTGATTATAGGTAAGGTGCAGTTAATAATCGTTATAATAAATTATTGGTGTGTTATTACTATGTACTGCTATTACAGAAACTATTTATTTACATCTTGTCTACTCTCCGGTTACAATTTATTCACCACAACATCGTACAACAAATTTTAAGCAAAGATCAGAAACCGTGGTTAGCAGCACAAAGTCAGCGAGCGAGTAAGCGAGAATTGAGATACGTAGTCAGAAGCAAAAGTCATCAGTAGGGAAAACAATAAAAAGCACAGTAAAAAAAAAGTAAGGCGCAAGCGCAAACAACATGAATACAAAGAACAAATGAATGACATTGACATACACGCGTCAATAACATTTTGTTACACATAATTCATGAACCCAAATTATGATTATAATGCAACTTAAATAACATAATACATATATTATTATCCGTTACCTACGCATTATTGTTATTACCTAATATAATCCTTAAATAATATTTTAGGTAAAATGAGTTTGTATTTTGTGGGTAGGTACCTATTTCGTAATCCGCAAGTTCTAAAAAAAAACAATTCACTATAAAAAGGTTTTATATTCATTACAATTATTATAATTAATTTACTTTTTCTGTACATGGGTGGGGCAGAACTGGCATCGTCAATTTGTATGGAAGAATTGTGATTAATATTGTTGCCGCTAGACTGCGCTGTTTCAGTTTCAATACAAGTTGGAGTTTACGTTAATGCGATCGAGTTCAAATAAAAACACACTAGGCTCTCTGGTACTGACATGAATTCCGAAAGCATCTAAAATAATTACGTACCACCTACACTGTAAACAAATCAAACAATACATAAATTAAAATTACAGTAATGTTGTCTTACCGTTAGAAAGAAATTAAAAGAAAACAGTACATCATCTGTTTAGCTTCCCACGAGGAAACTGGCGGGTGTTTAAATATTGTTCCTGTTCATTATAACAATGGATCTTATTACAAAATAATTTGTAAGTAGGTGCCTACTTACATAGCAACAGTGTTTTGTTTCCAGTTTGAGGATTTCATTGTTTTAACAGTTTTACTTGAAATTAAATCTTTGATATTAATAATTTGTACAGCAGGGCTCGTAAGACGTTGACCAATCTCACAAAGCAATAGACTGACACTTCAGTTTGACTAACGACCTTCTTCTAATGAGTAATTTCTATACTATAGGCATACACACTCACTATTGTCTGTAACTGATTATAGTTCATAATTTCAATTGTTCTAGTAGATGTCACCGTGGCGTAGCGGATAGCATATTCTAGTAAGTGTACGTCGTGGCGATCCATGAGTTCAAACCTCACCCGCGGCAGTCTTTTTGAAGTTTTAATAATTACTCGTATTAGTTCACATGAATAGTAAAGTTAGTAGGTTGACCACAGAAAATTAAAAAATAAAAACTTGAGAGATGTCAAGGGACACCCGGATGGAACGAAGTTATTATTATAATTAATAATAATTATATTTTATTATTATTATTATTTCTCGGTATATTTAAAATATCTCACATCTATGTGTGGGTCGAAATTGGCACGGGCCGAAGCCAAGTGCATTGTGTACTAAATTAGTTATTTAAAAATTTGCGGGTTAACCTGCATGTATTCAAAATAACTGCTTTTTGTAGCAGAAGGTAAGTAGATGGACTAATATTCAATGAGTTAAGGCTATTGTGTAGGGTTTTTGGGATGACTCCTGTGCTGGATAGTATGATGGGGATAGTTTTGGTGTGTGTAACATTCCACTGCGTTTTAGTTCTATTGACAAATCTGTGTATTTTGCAATTTTTTCCGTATGTGTGCTAGTAAGGTTATGGGTGTTGCAAATTGCTATGACTATTATGTACACTAATTTCTTTTTAACCCCCGACGAAAAAGAGGGGTGTTATAAGTTTGACGTGTCTGTGTGTCTGTGTGTCTGTCTGTGGCACTGTAGCTCTTTAACGGGTGAACCGATTTGAATGCGGTTTTTTTTATTTAAAAGTAGATTCTCTAGCGATGGTTCTTAGACATGTTTCATCAAAATCGGTTCAGCAGTTTTAAAGTTATCAGCTCTTTTGTTTGCTGCGGTAGGGATCTTAGACGCATACCGGATGTTTACTTTGCTTTCAAAATTATTATTATAGGTGACCACACTGACCACCCATTGAAACACCCATGTTGGCTATAAAACTATGCAAGATTATATACAAAACCAAACTAAATTACATTTAAAAAATTTAAAATAAAAATTAAATTTAAAATTTAAAAAAACCCCCAACGCAAAACATAAAAGCGATTATGTAAAAAGTAGAAAATAATACTTTTGTTGAGCCATCAAATGTTTGTTCGTTGAAATGGCGCTATAATGTCGCGGCGGGGTACCGCTAAGTTTAAAGCAATAACTAAATAGCTAAAATAGCGAACTGATGGTAACTAGATTTGCAACAAGATTAACAACTAGATTAGCAACAAAATTTGATAATATCGAAGCAAATTGGTCGGAAATGCTGGTAAATTAATAGACAGTAGTGAATGAAATTAAGGGACTGACTTACTTAAGCGGTACCCCGCCGCGACATTATAGCGCCATTTCAACGAACAAACATTTGATGGCTCAACAAAAGTATTATTTTCTACTTTTTACATAATCGCTTTTATGTTTTGCGTTGGGGGTTTTTTTAAATTTTAAATTTAATTTTTGTTTATCTAACATAGTAATGTCTGGTCTATTATTGTAAATTGTTTTATCTGTAATTATTGTCCTATCCCAGTACAATTTGAAATTATTGTTCTCTAACACTGCTTGCGGTTTGTATTTATAGTAGGGGACTTTGTCTGTAATTAGCTTTGCTTGAATTGCTAATGATTGATGAACTATTGCAGCAACTTGATCATGGCGATGTTTATAATCGGTTTGGGCTATGGCTCTACATGCACCTGTGATGTGCTGGATGGTCTCGGATGCACCATGGCATCGTCTGCAGGAGTCATTGTAGTTGGGTCTGCGAATTATGAATTTTTGGTAGTTGGCTGTGTCAATGACCTGATCCTGGATGGCAATCATAAATCCCTCGGTCTCAGGGAAGAGTTCGCCTCGTCGCAGCCACGCGTTCGATGCTTTTATATCGACATGAGGTTGCTGCAAGTCGAGGCGATGTCTTCCGTGAAGTGATTTACGTTCCCATGCTGCAATCTTTTCTATTTTACTGGTGATACGTTCGTTGGTCTTTGGTTCAGTACTGTCTAAATTAAGTGGGGTGAGTTTTTTGTCTACTTGTGTAATTACTTTGTGAAGTGGTGACTGAAGGGCTTTCTCAATAAAAAACTTTCTCAAGCTGGTAATTTGCTTGTTGTGCAGATTTACTATATCTATAAGACCGCGTCTACCTTCGTCTCGCGGTAGCGTGAGCCTCTGGACACAAGATCGTGGATGATGTTTTCGGTTTTTACTTAGGGTAGTATTTATACAGCGTTGCAGTTTAGTTAGATCAGTTTTGGACCAGTTTATAATTCCGAAAGAATAGGTGAGTATGGGTATAGCAAATGAATTTATGGATTTTATTAAATTACGCGACGTCAGTTGTGATTTTATTAGCATGTTTAGTCTGTGTTTATATTTGGAGATTATTTTATTTTTCGTGTGTTTTTGATCAATTTGGTGTGATTGTTCAAAACCTAAGTATTTGTAGGTGTCATTTTGTGATAGGGGATCTATTGCTTGGCCAGATTCTAATACGTATGGGTTACTATCAACATGATTTCCTTCTCGTAGAGTAAATGTTTTGCACTTGTCAATACCAAAAGACATGTTTATATCATCAGAAAAGGTTTGAGTAAGATCTGCGAGTGAGTGGAGTCCTGATATACTATTGCAATAGAGTTTAATATCGTCCATGAACATTAAATGGGTGAGTTTAAAATTATCCGATGTTTCATTATTTTTGATTGTAAGACCACTGTCAGAAGAATTTAGAAGATTAGATAAAGGATTTAAAGCGAGGCAAAACCAGAGAGGGCTTAGAGCGTCGCCTTGGTAAATTCCACGCTTTATGGGTATGGGATCTGTTTCTATTGATTTTCCTACTTTAAGTTTGGTATTCCAATGTTTCATGGACTCTGTCAAAAAAATTATTATTGCGGGATGAATTTTGTAATGCTCTAGTATGTACAGTAGCCAACTATGTGGGACAGAATCAAAAGCTTTTTGATAATCTATGTACATGGTGCAAATATCATTTTTAAAGTTAGTATTATGTTTCATGGCTATGGCATCTATAGTTAATTGCTCTTTACACCCCTGACTATATTTACGGCACCATTATTATTATTATTATTTATTATAAATAATAATAAAATAATAAATGAAAATATCTGGCTTGCTTTCTATAAGAGAGAGAGAGAGACAGACAGAGAAACGTGCGACGCCGCACAGCTTACAATAGCTTACTATAGCAAAAAGTGTCGTAACAACTTTTCGTAAGAATTTTTTCCGTCTAGCCCCCTTTCACAACGCGCGATAAGGAACTTCGTTCCAATAAATAGATTATTTCGATTTTTGTAAGGTAGACATAATGCATTACGACTCACTCACCTGAATCGAATGAACGTTGTTGGTTGTGTTATTGTTGGTTAGTGACTTGTGATTATCTATTAGCGGTTATTATCAGTTGTCTGACACCCATAGTACAGGGTCTCCCTCGTTTGGGGTCAGATGGCCATGTGTGAAAATGTCTCCACATATTATTATTATTATTATCACCATTTATTAATTATATTTACCTATAAAATACATTTTTAAATATTAATAAAAAATAAAACATTTAAAAATATAAAAAATTGTAGCCCATCGGTATTGGGAACAGGGTCCAAGCTACCGGCGGTCAGGGCTCCAGAGAGAGGAACCTCCTGACAATGCGGGCCGTGTCCAGAAGTACTGCCTTCTGGATCAAGCCCTTGATTCAGCCGCCTAACGAGAGCCTCCTTAGATGTTGGTCGAGGCTCTTGGCAATTAAGCCATTGGCTGTAACAACTATCGGCACAATGATCGCTGAGTCCACATCCCACATCCACAACTTAATACCCCGAGGGCTTTTTTTAATTTTTTCTATTTCGCTTTTCGTTTTCGATAAATTGTCAATATAATGCGAAAAGACACCGAAAAAATGCGACATTTTTCTACATTTTTGCATTTTTTGAAAAAAGTTTTTGAGTTTTAAAAAAAAATATTCACCATATTGTAGCCCTTGTTGACACGCATCTTTTGAGACCTAGACAATCTACGTAGCCCCAAAACTCACGAGACCAGGGCAACGTCTCACTTTGTCTGAAATTGAGGGGCTATACTGAAGCGATCAAAAAAACATTTTCGTTTCATTCCAACGCTTGACATTGACCGCTATCGAGACATATAATTTATTTGCGAATTTAAGCAACCTATGAATGGACCAAGCAAAGGGGAACACCCAAATATTCCGAAATATTTTATTCCGAATTTCGATATTCCGATTTTCAAAAGTCCGAATTTCATAATACCTAAAAATTATAATCTCTATTATTTAAAATCACGAAAGTTATTTTACCGAATGTCGTAAATCCGATTTGTTTGTTTTCCGATTTTCATATGTTCGAAGAATCAAATGCTCGATGAGTTCTCGGTCCGAAAAACGAAATTCCGAATTTCAATATTCCGAATAAACTATTAAAATTAGGATTCTGATTCAATTCAGCTACGCATATATATTCAAAATGGTGTCCCCTTGTTTCGCAGACAGAAATTTCATAGAATTTCGTTTCCCAGAAAATGTTTCATATAATATTTGGTTCTTGTATTTTTATTTCGACTATTATTGTTTCAAAGACTATTTACTTGAATGAAACATATTTCACAGAAACACAATTCAAAGAATTTTTAATCAATTTTTTTTGTTTAACAAACTTATCAAACAGTAGAATTACTTTTTAACAAATATTGTTTATTCGGTGTATTTTTCTATGGAATTTATTTCAACAAAAATATATAGGTATAAAAAGAAAGACAACAACAAAAATAATCTTAAAAAGTCAATATGTTGTGCTACAAAAGTTAATGACAGAAATGAATTGCTGTGAAACCGACTCCACGTAGTCTTGTCTGCCCTACTCCTAGAGTGTAATTTAAATTCGCGTAGGCGCGGAGGGGCGAGGCGGCCAGCGAGCTGAGGAGCAGGTGGTTTTAACGCCCGCCGCCGCGGCTGAGGCTGGCCGGCGAAGCCGGCCAGTTAGCCGAAGCTGCGGTAGTGAGCGTGAATACCATCTGCGACGATAAGCTCGCGTGGTACCGCCGGAGCCCCGCAACGCCGTAGCCGTGACAGAAACCATGCCTGCTGCATGTTGCATGTTCGCTTGCATGATGCATGCTTGCTTGCTTGCATGCTGCATGCTTGCTTGCACGCTGCAGGCTTGCTTGCATGCTGCATGCTTGCTTGCACGCTGCAGGCTTGCTTGCATGCTGCATGCTTGCTTGCACGCTGCAGGCTTGCTTGCATGCTGCATGCTTGCTTGCACGATAAACGATTGCACGATAACGATAAAGATAATCGGAATTTTAATAATCGGAATTCGTATTTTTGATGTTCGGAATTTTCATTATGTCGGACTTTTTGTTATTCGATCTTATGAAACTCGGTATTTTGAGAATAGTAATTATAAACGTTCGGAATTTTGAAATTTTAATATTATAAAAATAGGATGAATGATAAATCGGAGTTGCCATATTAGGAATTTTGAACTATTCGGAATTATGAAAATCGGTATTTTGAAATTCGTATTTCTGACTTTCGGAATAAAGTTTTTCGTATTTATGTAGTGTACCCCCAAGCAAAGTCATGCATTTGCTGCGTGTATAACAAAAGCGACGGAAATATATTTTTGTTTCGTGGATTGCGACACGACAACAGTGTGGGAACTCTGTGCGAACCCTGTGGTGTTCGTACTGTAATGAGACCACTTACACATACAGACGCACGGACTGCGGCGCGCCGCCGCGCGTTCATAGCAATATAATCCTTAGCGGGGTTATGAACTTATGAACGCTTACTGTACAATACTTTACGCACTTAATACAAACACCAATAATTTAAATTGTAAGTTAATCTATAACAATCAAACTAAAAGTAAAAAACATTTTTAATAAAAAGATAACCGACTTCAAAAACTAAAACGTGAAAAATAACTTTAGCACAGAACACATATTTTTAGACATTAGTTTCGGAAGTCAGCAGCATTTGTTCTGTTTATTGTTTTGTATTGCCACCGACTTCACTTTGCCTTTTAGTACCCCATTTGTTATTACCCAAATCCAGTAAGAAACGGCAACAATAAAAAAAGAATTTTGATATCGATCCACAATTGCCGAAGGTATCGCATCATAAAGTGAGTAAACATCAATAAAATTAAGTGATCCCCTAATTTTCCACCCCTAAAGATGGAATATTTTCATGAAAATTATACTTATAATTATTATTGTAATTTATACGCAATTTATACCCTTGAGGCATAACTTATCTAACTTAACTAACATACAAAAAACCAAAAATCAGACAGACAGTCAAATTCAGAGCCTCCTCCTTTTTTGAAGTCGGATAAAATCTAAAACAAAATGGCAACACAGAGTTCCTCCTCATTGCCATCAACTAGTAATGCCCAAGAGACTCCCCGGGTGTGTTAGATTGCCGTCTCGTCGAACAATTAGGGTGTTACCAGACCAACCGATCGATCGTCGATCGACAGCATCGATCGATGGTAGAATGGATTAGTCGACGTCGATTGAGCTGCTTGATTATTGTTAGTGATGGATTATGGCCGGAGTTAATCGATCAACATCGACGGATGCCATCGACCGGGAATCGATCGATTGATGTAGTAATACCCTAAGATAATAATAATAATAATATGTGGGGACATTTTCACACATCTGTCTTTTTCTTCTTTTTATCTGACCCCAAACTAGGGAGACCCTGTACTATGGGTGCCAGACAGCTGATATACATACACAAATACATTTTTTTTTGTAAATACATACATATATAGATAAACAACACCCAGACACAAGGCAAACACAAGTGCTCATCACACAAACGTTTACCCTGGGCGGGAATCGAACCCGCAACACGCTGCGCAGCAGTCGATCGCTCAGCCACTGCGCCAACCGTGTCGTCTTAGATTTTCATACTAAGCGAAGTATACACGTGCAATAGCAAAGCCAAGAGTGGCAAGGCAACTGCGTCATTTTGTGGTGCTTCCTTGGTGAGGACACGTGCTCTCATCTATTTCCAACCATAATCAGTAACTTCTAAGTTTTAAGCAACGTGACTATATTTCCATGTGTTCCGGATAACTTACGTTAACACAGCCGCTACTGTAAACAATAACATTTCCTCTTACTCCTACGAACAAAGTTTATACCATTAATGTTGCTTGAATTTCTAGTACACGGCACTGGAGTATATACAAGAAATTCGGAAAGGGTAGATATAAATATTTATTTCAGTTTTTATTTGTTGTCATAATTATAACAGAAAAACTAAATAGTTATTATCTGTTAAGTGTGTGTGTCTCATGTAGGTATGGTACCTAGTTAGTAATTTTTATTGGTTTCAAACTAGATTATTTATGTACAGACGCCAGCACATCAAGTTACTACAATCTGTCACATTTCTTTAATCGATTTTTAACTTTATGCTTAAAGAATAAGGTTCAAGATTGATTGTGAAAATGTGACAGTTTCGGGTAGGTTGAGCTGCTGGCGTCTGTACAATATTTACACGAATAATAAAAAAGCCTATAAAACATCAAATAATTCCTCCATATCGCCGCCATATGGGTATGTGCCCAAGAGACTGGCGGCATTGCCACATTGGATGGCTCTTAAATCACGGGAAGTGACAATCAACCTTTTGGACAGTTCCTTAAAAACTGGCCAAGTGCGAGTCGGACTCGCGCACGAAGGGTTCCGTACCATTATCTATACAACATTAGACATCGAACAAAAAAGGGCATAAAAATCGCGTTTGTTGTATGGGAGCCCCCCTTAAATATTTATTTTGTTTTGTTTTTAGTATTTGTTGTTATAGCGGCAACAGAAATACATAATTTGTGAAAATTTCAACTGTCCAGCTATCGCGGTTCTTGAGATACAGCCTGGTGACAGACAGACGGACGGACAGACGAACGGACCAACAGTGAAGTCTTAGTAATAGGGTCCCGTTTTCCCCCTTTTGGAACGGAACCCTAAAAAAGAGATGAGCAATCGGACCCCACGACCCAAGACTTTCAACCCCAAATGCCTCGGAAATAAAGTAATCACCAAAAACATCTGCGTAGAAAATTATATGGAGTTCTAGAACGGAGACAACGCACCGCCAAGCGCAGCATTGGAAGTCCACCCACAAGGTGGACCGATGATCTGATAAAGACCACAGGAACGCGCTGAGGGGTAGGCCTATAATAAATAAATAAAATTAAAAAAAAATAATAATAATAAATAAAATTTATTTATTTCAGGTAAGCACCCATATTCAATACAACAAAGAACATAAATTATAAATTAATCATCTTTAACTATCTTTAAGTAGGTATTATAAATATCTTTAAGTATCAAATTTATTACATATTCAAATTAATTAATTATCACGCCAAAAGTAAATGTCAATAAAATATCAAATGTCAACAGCAACAATTCGGTAACAAAATTACAAAATAATAATAACAATAATTATAATAATAACAAAATTACACAATTACACCTAGACATGTCTGCCACAACAGTGCCCTATGTATGGACAATCGATACGATTGGCAATCATAGCCAGGACAATGTTGGAGCTAGCCCGCACCCTGCGCACCAAGGACGCGCACCGCTTGCGCATGGTGGCGCTATACCTACCCAGCATTAATTATCACAACACAAAAACGAAAAAAAAAATACAAAGCAAATAAGGATTAAACAAAGTGCGGTGTGCGTATCAAGGTTGCACCAAATGGGACTCCCAGCTTAGCATGGTCAGGCAAATATACCTGAGGCATTTTACCCGTTTTCATTAAAATCATTGTAACAAAATTTGACTAACATTCATCATTAAACCGTACACGTTTATCTAAAATTATCGCTTTTAAACGAACGATTTAAACGGCTTTACGTACGATCCAAATCATTATTTTCGGATCAAAACCGATTTACCGGTTTTTGTCAGCTAATTGTGACTTTTGATTGTGTATTGCAAAGGTTGCATGCGTATGGCAAGCTGGTCGAAAGCATTTGACTAAATGTTTCATCTAAACACTCTGGATTTGTTCTAGAAAGTATATTGAAAGTAGAAGCGTTGTACTTATATTGTATATCCTGCTGAGTATCATAACAGCTACTGCGATCGCCAACATGCATCGGCCAAGCATGGCATTTACGGCTGAACCCCCTTGAGGGACCCCTAAAGAAGATAAAGATAAACCCCAGCAGCCAGGTCGTCTAAAGATTTGCTCTTAATTTTATACCAAGGTGATGTTTGTCCTGGCACTCAAGGAGAGCAGACGTGCTTTTTAGAATACAGTTATTTTCGCTCGGTTTCCCTCTTTGATTAAATAAGAACCTCCAACCCCAAGTCTTAGCTCGGTCTGAAGTCTTACAGTACTGTATGATAATAGGAAGATCCAAATATATTTTAAGGGTTCTATGTACTCAAAGAGTGTAAACACGTCCTGACCATCTGACTAATTCCAATAATTAAAATTGTTCAAAATTTTGTCGCAATCTTAATGTCAGCAAAAAAATGCAGGCAAATTAAAAGTCCGTGCCGAGCCCGTGGGGAATTCGGTCTAGAATAGCACCCACCCATTTCATCCCGAGGGTGTCGTAGAAGGCGACTAAGGGAAAGTTCGAAAGTCAGGCTGCAGCGGCTTCCGTGTAAGTAACAGCTTCACTGCGATCCCCAAGACGCCTGCCAAGCGTGGGAATTATGACAACCCCCCCATTTGGAAGAGGCCTTTGTCCAACAGTGGACGTTTTCTGCTGATGATGATGATGGTGAAATTAAAGATATTTGTGATGGATCGAGACTGAGATATGAATGTGAATTTCATATTAACCAGCGCCGTGGTTTCGTGTCTTCGTGCATGGACCACGGCATTTATGCTGAGCGTTAACCATTTCGCGCGGTAGTGTTGTATTTCTGTCTAGGACTTTATAATTTTTATTTTTCTAAAATATGTATGTACTAGTTTTCGTTTTAGGTTTTTTAAAGAAAAATGATTATAAAAGTGCGTCACTTTCACGTGATTATAAAGTGTTTCTTTCTTTTCTTTCTTTCATAGTCTTAACTATACGAGCATTGCCCCTTTGGTGCCAATTATTAAGCTTCTGCCCTCCGTCTGTCTGTCCTTCCGCTTGTTTGTCACAGGGCTGTACTTCTAACCATTAGAGGTAAGTAAGAAGCCAGTTGAAATGTTTACAAAATATTAAGAAAGCCTTGAAAATTGAAAAAGAGGAAATGACGTTTTTTTTTGGTATATCGTATTCGTATTCTTATTGTGCTAGTCAGACTCATCCGTCTGTCTGTCCTTCCGCTTGTTTGTCACAGGGCTGTACTTCTAACCATTAGAGGTAAGTAAGAAGCCAGTTGAAATGTTTACAAAATATTAAGAAAGCCTTGAAAATTGAAAAAGAGGAAATGACGTTTTTTTTTTGGTATATCGTATTCGTATTCTTATTGTGCTAGTCAGACTCACACTACGCCTAGTAGGTATTAAAAATTAAAAAAAGAAATGAAAATGAAAACAATGAATGAATTATCGACTAAAGACTTAAATATCAAAACAAGATGGCTAACTTAACAGTAAAATATGTACCTATTATTATCATTAAATTTGAGAAATGTAAAGCTTTGCTTTCTTTATAATAATAAGTAGCAATTAAGTTGCTCTATCGCGTCGTAGAGGATAGTCTTTTCTGATACCAAATAAATGCTAATTCAAACGATTTCTGTAGAAATTCTATAATTATAGTCATAAATAGAAATCACACAAAACGAAACTCAAAAAGTTCCTCTAAATTATAACAATTTGGTCCTTGTTAACATTTCGGTAAAATGTAAGTATGTATTATAATTTTAATTAAAATTCGATACAAAGATACATATTTTAAAACGTTTGTAAAGAAACATGACATTTTCATTGAATTACGAACAGAAATACTATAAGTTGCCTCGTTATAAGTTTTTGTAATAGCGAGATTGTATTATATTGTATTGCTTTTAATACTTTTTTTTTCATAATTCATTTAGGTCTGTAAAAACGGTGCGTAAGGGAACCGCCGCGCCGCGATGCGAGCGTTAGCGTACCATTTTTTATTTATTTTTTTATAAACATTTCATGCACAAAGGTACAAAGGTGGACTTAATGCCTTAGGCATTCGATACCAATCAACCAAGAGTGGTGAAGAGATAACACGATAGGTGCATAGGTAGTTAAAAAGTACAAAAATACACATACATAGGTAATATAATTATTTATCTAGTATTATATTATATCTACCGAACTGATCTGAAAGTACCTACTGGCCGTGATTGGGTTCGTTAGAATTGTCACAAGTAAATCTCAAAATTGCCAAAAGTACAAGATTATCCATAATAGCAAGGCTTAAAAAAATATTTATGCTTTCGTAGATACCTACTGCTCAAAGCAAATAAAATGTATTAACGGTTTTTGTTAACTAGAGTATATAATAATGCTGTACTATGGAAGAGGGGAGTCTTCTAACACAGGCATTGTTTGCTTAAAAGGAGGCTCCAAACACTAAACCCTTTTTGTAAACAGAAGCATTAATAAACTTATTATTATTATTATTTTCAGATAAGTTTAATGTTCTCAGCTCTATGGCTGGATTCAGCTACATTTACGGGCCGAAGCCAAGTAAATGCAGCGTGTGGTGTGTAGAATGTTTGTTGTTATGTGTCGTGAAGGGGGCCTATTTCATTTTCTTCGATCTGCAAGAATTTTCTGATAATTCTACATGTATTTAAAATTGCAGCTTTTTGTAAGGTTATGTAGAGAGTTTCTTTAAGATTTAATAGTTTCAGGCTATGGAGAAGATTATTTGGGGTAATACCTGTGGTGGAAAGGGGACTACGTATACTTTTTCTTGCCGTCAGATTCTAGTAACTTCATCCTTGAGCTCTGTGTATTTACTTATTTTTTCAGAGATTGTCTTCTGTATGTTGTGTGTGTTGGGGACTGCGATGTCTATCAGGTAAGTTACTTTATTTATGTTATCTTGTAGGGTTATATCCGGCCTGTTATATATTATTATTAAACGCGTGGCCCGCTTTTACATAGATAACAACGCAACTAGGTATTAATTTTTTTTTTTTATCTCACTAAACAACCTTTTCAAAAATGTGTAAACTGTACCAAATAAGTGCCACAACACATGAAACACATTACTACGTTACATTATAACAACCTTGATCTCAATTCCCATTGGCTTATCTTCCGTTTGTATAAAAAAAAAAAAATATACGTAAAAAAATAACGATTCATTTTTTTCTTTGACGCTTAACAAAGTTAAGACCGAAATGTGTTTGTAGTTACAAAGTGTGAAACGAGGAAATTCATCAAAGACGTGGCAGATTATCGAGGGAACAGGAGGGGAGGGGGAGAAAAGAGGAGTAATCTTGTCACCCATGACAGTCTTTGGACAAATATTAATTGACTTTACGAACTTGTTATTAAGGTAGGTAAAAGTTACCAGATGAACCAATTTTGGAGAGATGTTTTGACGTTTCTTGGAATGTGTTAGCCTGTGTGCGCACACAGGACCTGTGTTAAGAAATAAGGAAAATAAAATCAGAATCGTTTTTTGTAGATCATAGGTGCGTAAGATGTTGTATTAGTTATAGGTAAGTCTGCAATGTTCCGCCATTTAGGCAAACAAAATTATTTTTTTTAATAATCAATTTGCAACTATTTTATACAAAATCTTGTTGATTAAAACATTAAAAAAAATTGGAACTCTCACAGCAAGCCCTTTCATCTGATATGTGACACGGTACAGTTTACAAATCTTTTTAACCGACTTCAAAAAGGAGGAGGTTATCAATTCGCATGTTTATATTTTATTTTTTATGTATTTTCGGGCATAACTCTGTCATATATAGACATAGGATTTGCAAAATTCTTTTATTGTTCGAAAGGCGTTTATTTCGAAATGGCCCCATATAAATTTTACCAAAATTGATACAGCCCTTTTTGAGAAAATCAACAAATTCCCAAAAAAAAAAAATACTTAGACGATGTTTTAGTTTCTTCGATCTTTGGAGGACTTACAATCTCTTTTAAGTATGTCGCCGTTTTTTAATGGATTTGGATGTTAAGGCAACACTAAAAAGCGAAAAATAAAACAACAAACACAAAGCCACCGCCACCGACTTCCGTAATTAAAGTAATGTGTGTTTTGTGCTAAAGTTATTTATCACTTTTTAGTTTTTGAAGGCGGTTACCTTTTTTATTTTCTAAATTGCCTCTAAAGGTGACCAAATGTATGCCACTTTATGGGCTATATTCACTTGCCGCTTTGCTGCGCATAAACTGCATACATTTTTGTTGGTGGCGGCGACTGGTTGCACAGCCAAGGTGTCCTAGCGAAATAGGGCCCTATATTATGTCACTGGGTCACCATGGTGGCGCAACCAGTACTTTCCATAGAGTGGCATACATTTTGTTGGTGGCCGGCGACTGGTTGCGCCACCCAGTGAAAAATAGCCCTAAAAACAAATATTTTCACATAACAACTGTAAAACCAGCTTCAACATTTGTAGCTGCTAATTAATTCAGCACATTGATGTAGCAGTAAAACTCTAATTCTCCTTCATTGAACTCATAAGTTTAGCGTAATAATACTAATACCGTGACTCGACGCGGGTTGCTTGGAATGTCGCAGTTGCCGGGATTAAAGCACGGTCGTACCTCAATTTTCTCGAAATAAAACTATCCTACGCAAAAAATACAGTTGACAGAGAAGAGTTTAAAGTTTTTTTTTATATCGAATAGAATAGTAAAAAATAGTTCGATATTTCCAAAAAAAATAATTACTTTACAAAAATAAATTTTGCCATCGTCTCATATCTTTGTTTTTTTTTTTTTTATATACAATTAGCATTTTTTTAAACTTTAACCAGAGAAACATTTAATGTAGTGTGTATATTCTAAATAACGTAAAGGAAACAAGTGAAATTCCCATTCGCTGATTAATCACATCGTCAACACAAATATTCTTTCAATTTTCAACCTTATTCACTTAGTTTATGCTATATTATATGTATGTGAGTTTATGTGAGTGTAGCGTTTAAAATCGTAGTCAGTCCGCGCCTTAAGGCGACGACATACGCCGGCGACGTTGAGCGATCAGAGAATCGTATGCGCTGCGTCCAAAACTCTCAGAGTTTGGTCGAAAAAATTAAATAAAAGATAGTCTTCTTTAACTAAAAAAAGGAGTATACTAAAAGATAAATTATAAAATTATCTGTAAGATAGTAAACGTTTCGTTTAAATATTCCTGGTAGATTTTGTGTGATTATCAATTATTATTATTATTCTCGTTTATTCATTTTCATATCATATTAAATTACATTTTTAAATATTAGTAAAAAATAAATAAAAACATTTAAAAATATAAAAAAAATAGTAGCCCACCGGTATCGGGAACAGGGTCCAAGCTACCGGTGGTCAGGGCTCCTGAGAGAGGAATCTCCTGACTATACGCGCCGTGTCCAGGAGTACCGCTTTCTGTATCAAGCCCTTGATCCAGCTGCCCAACGAGAGCCTCCTTAGGTGTTGGTCGAGGCTCTTGGAAATGAGTCCATTGGCCGTAACGACTATCGGCACAATGACTGCTGTATTCACATCCCACATGTCGACAACCTCGCGAGCCAAGTCAAGATACTTAATTTGTTTATCTTTCTCGGTTTTCACGAGGTTCTCGTCTTGCGGGACCGCTATATTAACAATCATTGCGCGACGCTCTAATCGATCTATCACCACTATGTCAGGCTTATTGGCAACAATAGTCCTGTCAGTGATGATAGATCGATCCCAATACAATGTGATGTTGCCATTTTCGAGAACTGGGTCGGGCACATACCTGTAGTACGGTACTTCCGATTCCACAAGCCTGTATTTTAGAGCAAGTTGCTGGTGGATAATCCTAGCTACAAGGTTGTGTCTATGCAAGTAGTCTCCGTTAGCCAGACGAGAGCACCCAGAGATAATGTGTCGGATTGATTCTCCCGGTCGGTGGCATGCCCGACAAATGTCAACCGTGCCGTCCTTCACAATATACCTCCGGTAGTTGTTCGTCATCATAACTTCGTCCATAATCGCACAGACAAAACCTTCGGTTTCCCCAAAGAGGTCACCGAATCGCAGCCAGGATACGGACGCCAAGAAGTCTACATCAGGTCCATGTAGGGCCCGGTAGAAGCGCCCGTGAAGCTCCTTGCTCTGCCATACCTTCTTGCGGTCATTAGTATCTAGTACTACAGGTTTGCGCCAGTTCTCGTTCGCTAAGGAGAGCGGGGTGAGACCCTTGTCCACTGAGACCACATCTCGGTGCATCCCCACGTCGGCCTTAAGGAAGTACTCCCTGAGACTGCATACCTCACGGTTGTGCAGGGACTTAGCATTAAGAAAGCCTCGTCCTCCGCACTTCCGTGGGATATACAGTCTCATTACCGATGACCGTGGGTGATGCATCCGATTTGCGGTCAGCAATGTACGGACCCTCCTATCCAGGGCGTCAAGTTCCGTCTGAGTCCACTTGAGTATGCCGAAAGAGTACATCAAAACCGGCATGACCCATCCGTTGAAGGCGCGCACCTTGTTTCCGCCTGATAAAAGACTATTCAAAACTTTATTCAGGCGGCCAAAGAAGCGCTCCCTCAACGATTGTTTCATGTCGGTAGCATTGATGCCTAACGCTTCCGACATACCCAAGTATTTGTAGGTTTCGGCTGAGGAGAGGGGTCTAAGGTGTATGGAATCCGAGAGTTGGGTTCCCACGGATTCCACAATCTCCCCTCGTTTCACATGCATGACTGCACATTTGTCCACACCAAATTCCATCCTGATGGCGCTACTGAACGTTTCTGTTACTTTCAGTAGCTCCATCAGTCGCAAATTGTTGGGGGCAAAGAGTTTCAGATCATCCATGTAAAGGAGGTGAGATATAACCTGACCTCCTCTTCTCAACCGATAGCCCAGACCTGAACCCTCCAGCAACGTGCTTAGAGGGTTCAAAGCTAAACAAAACCACAGTGGACTCAGACTATCGCCCTGAAATATACCTCGCTCGATCCTTATCGGTTCGCTATTTTCCCGGATCTGCCGATATCCTGGATAGCGAAGGACTGTCTTCCATTGCCCCATACATGACATCAGGAAGGTGCGCAGAGTTGTATCAACTTTATACAACTCTAACACCCTCATGAGCCATGTATGTGGCACAGAATCATAGGCCTTCTTATAGTCTATCCAACATGTCGACAGATCCTTCCGGGAACGACGAACCTGCTGGTTAATGGCCATATCAATGAGGAGGAGCTCCTTAGTACCACGAGACCCGTTCCTACATCCATTTTGAGAGGCAGACATGATAGAATTTTTGTCAATATGTTCGTTAATTTTAGCTCTCAAAATGGATGTAAGAACTTTATAGACCGTTGGTAAACAAGTGATCGGCCTATAATTTTTGGGTTCCGTAGTGCTACCTGATTTATGGAGCAGGTGGGTGATTACAGTAGTTAGGAATTGGGGCAACGATCCTGACTCTAAGGCTGACTGGAACTGGGACGCCAAGCGAACGTGCGATCTCTGTAACCATTTTATCCAGAAATTGTGCAGCCCGTCCGGTCCTGGAGATTTCCAATTAGGTAACGGACGAACTGCACGGGCTACGTCTTGGGGGCTGATGGTTATTGCCCCCATTTCTGGTATTAGATCACACGTTCGCTCAACCTCCCGAGTCCAGTCGCCCTCAGTGTGACTAACAGGCACCGACCAGATGCTGCGCCAAAACGAACACATGGCAGCATCATCCGGCTGGTGCGCATCAGCCACGCCTTGGTCCGGTCGCTCCCAAGTCCTATACACCCACCTCTCATCACTCTGGAATATGCGATTCTGAGTGTACCGCTCCACTCGTCGCTTGTACCGTCGAATACGGTTTGCCCATGCACAGATCTTCTGCTTCAGGAAGTCGATACGCTCTGTGATGCAGGACAAATAATCTCGAGGATTGATATCACTCCCCGAGAATACCCGCCTTACAAAGCGCATCACTCTAGGGCGCGTGTTGCCCTCCCTGAAGCAGATAAGCTTGCCGATGAGTGCTCTAGCCTCACTAATACGACGCTCAATCCTGCACTGCCATGCTGGTACAGCTGGTTTTGGTCGTGCAGCTCCGTCACTGTTGGGAAATTTGACATGAGCTACACGACATGCTGCTACAGCCGCGCAGTACAAGATCGAGTGGGTATCAGCGAGGTCTTCGCTGCTGTCAAAATAATTTGACAGCTGCGAATCTAAAGCACACACCAGCGCCCTATTTTTCTTGTGCATAGGCAAACGAGGTAGTCGCGGTTTTAATTCAGGCGGTATGGAGCGATACTCCCGGAACGCATCCTCCAAAGCACTCCTCAATTGAATATTGCACTGGGTACTCACGGATATAGCCTCGCCATCATCCTCTTCACCACCGTCGTCAGGTCGCGGTGAAGCACTGGGTAAATCTTGCGATTGTACCGCGACCGCAACCAGTGGCAAAGCAGACGTGTCATGGCTACTCCGTGATTCTAGGCGTAGTCGATCAAGTACAACGTCATCCAGCATATGGTTACGCTGGATGACTCGCACCTGATCCGACAGTCGCTGTGCCGACACGTTGACAGCTGGCTCAAGCACCTGAAACAGAGAGAGCATCCGACCACGGTACGCAGTCAAGTTACTTCCCCCCTCTGTAGCCCCATAGTATGAGCGCATGACACTTTCATTAATAGACTGTGTCCATCTCATGCGCTGCACACTTCCACCGGTAGCGGGGACCCTATCAGAGACCGGTGGGTCTCGAAGTCCCAAGCTGTCCGGCGGCCGGCGTGGTCCCCGCCTACGCACAGGTGGTGGCGTCGTCGGCGGAGAGAAATACTCGTCGCTCGAGCTCGACGCAACTGCCGAGGTCGGTGTCACAGCCCTTACGACGGGGCTGGGTTCCGGCGGCGGCGAGGCGGAGCTGAGCGACGGGTCCGGAGATGGTGGGCGTGCTCGGCGTGCTGCTGATCTTAAAAGCATGTTGTCATCGTCGTTTTCTAATTCTGATCCATTATTACGTTATGTATTCTTCTTCATTTTAAATTATTTTCTTGGTGCGTAAGGTGCGTAAGTAGTACATTATTATATTTCCGTTCACTGTTTATATTATTATCGAAATTATTTTCAGTTTTTGTGGTTTTTCAATGACTTATGTCACTTTTGGTTAGATCTGTTTAAAACTGTACGTATCATAAATAATTTTTAAAAAAGGTTGATTATATGGATGTAATATTAAATTGTGTAGCGAAATTAATAGGAAATATCAAACAACTATTGAAATTGTAAAAATAAATTAAGGAAGTAAGGAGACGACGTATGATGACACTAAGGGTTGCCAGCTTGCCAATTATTATTATTATTAAACTATTTAATATGAACTTAATCAAAAATATTCACATACTAAATGATTAAGAGAATGTTCTAGTTTAACATATATTTTTTTCATATCATTTACACAACACATTTTGACGTGATTGTCAGTTTAAAATCTGCAAAAGTCGCTTGTAAGCGCCTTAAGCCTGGTTTGGTACAAACGACCATCATGTTCTCTGTGCCGGGTTAGGCTCATAGGCTAGCTACACAGTGTAGAGATTGCTTGATGAATTACTGATGATGTTTTCTGCGGCGGTTTATAAACGCGTGGGTTGATGAAACAATTTAATAAAGGAAAGATATGTAGGAAATTCCATTTTCCATGCCTGTAAATGTATAAAATAAAATGTTGTGTTCAGGTAAACATTAATTTAAGGATTCATACCATTAACATCAAGTTTAAATACATGAAAATACGTAAGCAAGTCTTTCTGTCTTCCTTTTAATTTAAACTGACTTATAAAGATAAGGTTTTCAAACTAAAGAATATGATAAACTTTAACCAAAAAATTCGTGCTTATTATTATCGCCGTGTTCTACGGTTCGTTTTCCGAAATTCTTGGTCCCAGCTGTCATTCGTAGATCTTTGGCAGTCGTTATGGGTACATAAAATCCAGAAAGTCAGAAAGTCTTATCAAGGGGTATCGTGTTACCCACTAACTGTGTTGTGAAGGTCAGATATGCAGTCGCTTCTTGTAAAACACTGGTATTTAGCTGCATTTGGATAAACTGGAAGCCGAACCCAACATAGTTGGGAAAAGGCCAAAGGAGATTTTCGCTTTATCACATAAACAGGGTGAACTGTACGCTTACAACAGGTAGCATTGGTTCACCTTGGAGACTATTAAGAAGGAGAAAGGGAAGCCTTTTCCCTGCAATGGGTTAACACAAATTAGAAATTATAAACAAGTTTCTTGTTTTTATTATGTGTGCCCAATGGTCAAGGCGCTCGCCTCTCATGCAAGCGGGTTCACAACCTACTAACAACTTACTATTGATATAAGGATAAATATCGTGAGGAAACCTGGACTTACTATTAATATAAGGAAAAACATCGCGAGGATACCTGGATTTACTGCTGATATAAGAAAAAATATCGTGAGGAAACCTAGACTTACTATTAATATAAGGAAAAACATCGTGAGGAAACCTAGACTTACTATTAATATAAGGAAAAACATCGTAAGAAAACCTGGACTTACTATTAATATAAGGAAAAACATCGTAAGAAAACCTGGACTTACTATTAATATAAGGAAAAACATCGTGAGAAAACCTGGACTTACTATTAATATAAGGAAAAACATTGCGAGGAAACCTGGACTTACTATTAATATAAGGAAAAAAATCGTGAGGAAACCTGGACTTACTATTGATATAAGGAAAAACATCGTGAGGAAACCTGGACTTACTATTGATATAAGGAAAAACATCGTGAGGAAACCTGGACTTACTATTAATATAAGGAAAAACGTCGTGAGGAAACATGAGCTTACTATCTATTAATATGTGTCTGAAACCGCCAACCCGCTTTGAGCAAGCGTGGTAATCAATGCTCGTGCTTTCTCTAAATGAGAAGAGGTCTTTACCCTTCAGTAGGACTATTAAAGGCTGGTATTATTCTTGTTAAACTGACTGAACACGGATTTTTCACACTAAAAATTTAAACCGTTTTCCAACAATATTTTTTGCTCAACGTTACTATTTTGATGGACAATATCCGTGATAAGAAGGCCCGGCTATCGCCAATGCGAGCATGATTGAAAAATATATTGAGTGAGTGAGAACACGATAAAATCGCACGAAAATTGGCGCGCGGAGATTTCACAAACGTTGTTCCACGAAATACGTGTTTTAGTAAAAGCAGCCAATATTATCATAAAAGAATTGTAAGTTTTTTATAAAAATGTTTATAAATTACAATCTCCATTACATGTGCAAGGTTTCTATGACGATGTTTTCTTTACTATTTCAATTTATGAGTACATTATGAACGGCCAAAGTTCAGACACCACAAGTTATGCAAAAAAAAATTGATCTTCAGACGTCTTGACTGAATGGTTTGTCAATTTTTTTATCTTACATTTACATCTAGATATAAACAACAAGATACCTATCTTATATATACAAATCTTCTGTGCGTGTGTATTAAAGTGAACTCCTCCTAAACGGCTGGACCGATTTTGGTGATTTTGTTTTGTGTGTTCCAGTGGATCCGAGAATGGTTTAGATTCACAATTGGACCCGGTAGGTGGCGTTGTAATCGGGTTCTGGGACTTTTTTATTTTCAGGCAGGACAACGTCTGCCGGACCCGCTAGTGTTACAGTAAAAATATTAGTAGGTACTACCGTATAGTAGCGTCACGCCCCGCCTCCCTCCAAATCACTGTTCCTCACCTCTTCCCGCGTCGCTCAAAACTGCTTTTAGTTCAAGCGGCACGTAGACACGCACACACACGCGCCTATTTGTACAGTCGGTTATTTTGGCAGTAGTGTAGGTAATTAAATCGCTTCGTTTGTATGGAGAGTGAGGTGTGTGTTGTATGTTTTCGAAATATCTGGAGGAATATTTGTTATAATGCCATAATCACGTACGATAATTATGACGGGTACCCTTATTAGGGTGTTACCAGACCAATCGATCGACCGATCAACGTCGATCGATGTCTATCGATGCCGTCGATCGACGATCGATCGATTGGTGTAGTAACAACCTCACACTTGGCTAAATACAGTCGACTGAATTTAGTCGCTACTGAATTAAGTTACTACTTACTACTACAGCTACTTGCTTATTGAATGCGATTATACTTTACTGAATTTAGTCGACTTAATTTAGCGAAGTGTAATAAGGGCTTTAGCCGCTCTTAACGGTAACGTGATGTATAAGAAAAAAATTTAATATCCGTAAAAGAATTTCCTGGCTTCCGGCAAACATCTCGAGTCACGCGTTAACGTTTGATTTGGTCCAAAATTAGATTTTTTTGCCTCAATTACATTCATCCATCCGGATTTAGGCAACTGGCTGAGTGAATTAACTTGATTTGTTTTTTTTATTACGATTTTGGAGTATTTTAAATTGAGACGTTCTAAAAGGTTTTTAAGGGTTTTTGTAATGTTACTTCTTTATATATAAAAGAAAGTCGTGTTTGTTACAACACTTATAACTCGAGAACGGCTGAACCGATTTGGATGAAAATTGGTGGGGAGGTAGCTTAAAACCAGGAGACGGACATAGGATACCTTTTTTTTTTTTTTTAGGTTTAGGGTAGGTGTAGGGTAGGTGTAGGGTAGGTGTAGGGTAGGTGTAGGGTAGGTGTAGGGTAGGTGTAGGGTAGGTGTAGGGTAGGTGTAGGGTAGGTGTAGGGTAGGTGTAGGGTAGGTGTAGGGTAGGTGTAGGGTAGGTGTAGGGTAGGTGTAGGGTAGGTGTAGGGTAGGTGTAGGGTAGGTGTAGGGTAGGTGTAGGGTAGGTGTAGGGTAGGTGTAGGGTAGGTGTAGGATAGGTGTAGGGTAGGTGTAGGGTAGGTGTAGGGTAGGTGTAGGGTAGGTGTAGGGTAGGTGTAGGGTAGGTGTAGGGTAGGTGTAGGGTAGGTGTAGGGTAGGTGTAGGGTAGGTGTAGGGTAGGTGTAGGGTAGGTGTAGGGTAGGTGTAGGGTAGGTGTAGGGTAGGTGTAGGGTAGGTGTAGGGTAGGTGTAGGGTAGGTGTAGGGTAGGTGTAGGGTAGGTGTAGGGTAGGTGTAGGGTAGGTGTAGGGTAGGTGTAGGGTAGGTGTAGGGTAGGTGTAGGGTAGGTGTAGGGTAGGTGTAGGGTAGGTGTAGGGTAGGTGTAGGGTAGGTGTAGGGTAGGTGTAGGGTAGGTGTAGGGTAGGTGTAGGGTAGGTGTAGGGTAGGTGTAGGGTAGGTGTAGGGTAGGTGTAGGGTAGGTGTAGGGTAGGTGTAGGGTAGGTGTAGGGTAGGTGTAGGGTAGGTGTAGGGTAGGTGTAGGGTAGGTGTAGGGTAGGTGTAGGGTAGGTGTAGGGTAGGTGTAGGGTAGGTGTAGGGTAGGTGTAGGGTAGGTGTAGGGTAGGTGTAGGGTAGGTGTAGGGTAGGTGTAGGGTAGGTGTAGGGTAGGTGTAGGGTAGGTGTAGGGTAGGTGTAGGGTAGGTGTAGGGTAGGTGTAGGGTAGGTGTAGGGTAGGTGTAGGGTAGGTGTAGGGTAGGTGTAGGGTAGGTGTAGGGTAGGTGTAGGGTAGGTGTAGGGTAGGTGTAGGGTAGGTGTAGGGTAGGTGTAGGGTAGGTAAATAGGCAGGTAAGTAGGTAGATAGCGACAGGACAACGTCTGTCGGGTCAGCTAGTTTAAGAATAACGTAGAGTACTAAAGTAGAGTCTTGTTGATGTAGTGGTCGCAAACGTTACTGCTGAGCCTGAGGTCTTAAGTTCAATCATCAGGTCGGGAAAAGGTTTTTTCAGGAATTGATGGAGCCGGTATTAACCGGGCCCATCAACAGACTGGTTCTCTATCTAGCAAAATATGCATGTCCTATAGGTGGTACCTCACAGGCAAACAGGCTTGATGTTATGTTATAGTACGTTCATTTATTTTTTTGCACACTCTTCCTTATTCTGCTCTCTGTCGAGTCAACATTTAACTGGAGGTTACATCTAAACTATTAAATAGAAAAAAAAATTGTTATTTGTAGATAAACTCAAAAAATCCTTTACCGATCTAAAATGATATCATCTGCAGAAAGCACTGTTATCAGGAAGTAACATTATATTATTATCAAAATATTCCTTAGGAACCTCCTTTATTTTCCTTGGGAAAATCTAGAAATTATTAAAATCGTGCATAAAAACAATACCGTTTAATATGACTATACAATTATTTTGTACATGTCGATATAAAATCCTGTGGTGCTCTTCTCTTTAATATTTCGCACAAAATGGAGCCGTTTTTTACTCACACATAAACTCGGCTGAAAATTAAATTATGTTTTTATTTAAAGCACTCTACTTAGAAACACAAACAAGGGAACACGGTTTTACCCTTACTTTAATCTTGGTTTAAGTTTAAAGTATTACGAACGCACATCACTTTATACATAAAATACATGAATACTCAAGTAAAACGCCAGGTATAAAAGAGATATATACTCGTGAGGATATTCATATCTTCATAATAAATATGAAATATGAATACAGCTTGCAAATATTATTATCCAGGAAAGCATTTATCACGAATAGTGCACATTTTAAAGGAGTTAGGAAGCTCACTTAAAGTTTTGTCATAAAAGAAAAATTGCATTCTATATTTTCTACTTGGAAGAGGAGTACGTGGCTAAGTAAAACCTACGCTTGCCGTGCATGGGTGACCACCCATATCATAGTCTCGAAGGCTGACAAGACGATACAACAATGAAATAGAATATAATTCTGATAATTCGATAAATAGACGAAGTAATAAGAAGTATTTTGGGATTTCGGGAGAGGTTTAATTTATAATTGATACAAAATACTTCTTATTACTTTAAGAAGTATTTTGTATCAATTATAAATTAAACCTCTCCCGAACATTATAGTACGATGCACCGTACGATAAAGATGTCGCAGGGAAATGGTACTCGATACGAAGAAAGTTAGTAATTTGATCCAATCCCTAGATTTGATCAAATCACTAACCTTGTGTTCACTCACTGGTTTAGTGAATAGTGAATAGTGAAATACCGAACCAAACCAGTTTAGAAATTTTATGAAATTAAACTAAAGTTCTTCACTATTTATTAAATTAAATTTGACAAACAATATTTTTTTATTTATTTATTATTCAAACATATCAATAATATTTACAAGAATAATAAAAAAGAAAACCTATAATATTAAACTAAAAAAAAAACTAACACAATAAGGCATCATAGAATTCGTCCACATCGCCGTCATCTGGAAATGTACCCAAGAGACTGGCGGCATTGCCACGTTGGATGGCAATGCTTAATCTCTGACCAAGGTAAAAACCAGCTCTTGGATCACGGGAAGTGTCAACCAACCTTTTGGACATTTCCTTAAAAAGAAGATGAGCACTCGGACCCCACGACCCGAGGGTTTCAACCCCAAACGGCTCGAAAATAATGTTCACACCAAGGTTACTATACTTTCGCCGTTTGAGGTCTTCTGCAGCCGCTGCCGTAGCACCAGCACAGTACGCTGACCTAGGAAGATGGGATGGCGCAAGAGTATCGACGCACGTAGCGTCCCACACTAAAGGCCTACCCAACTTCCAGGGGAATAGAGACATTCCGTCCGGTCTCTTGCCATCGTCGCGTGCCAAGCCGTTGGGTTCTAAGACAGCCGGAACGCCGACGGCGACAAGAGCACGACGAATAATGTCATTAATATTCGCGTGCCGCGCTATGCGACCCGCACTCCGGCTGCACGACAGGCCATGATGTCCGAGGCTGTTGACAGCTTCCCCACAGCGACAGCGATGAGGAGAACAGCACGAAGCTCCTAAGCGAAGGGAAGCAGCGAGGCGAATAGAAGTATCGTCAAACATAGTACCGAGGTTTGACGACGGAAGTGCAAGAAGCCAAAGACGCGACTCCCATTTACCCACAGCCAGTAGACGCGCTCGCTCAGCAGTAGTTACAGCAGTGGTAAGTAAATTATTCTGTACTAACCTGCAGAGCGGCTCATCCCACCGTCTCTGAGCACACGGGTTGTCGGGTGAATCAGTATTCGGGCAAGCAAGTTTCCAGGCGTCTATGGCCTCGGCGAAGCACGGCACATCAAAATCAACCAGTGTAGGAGCTAGAATATTCCTGGTTAATTTCTCAGTGCCGTGAACCGAGGATATAAAGGCAGGCAAACTGATACTTGAAATTTTGCGAACGCCGAGGCCCCCCATTCGAACAGGTAGAGTAGCTTGGGCCCAAACACGGTCGTCCATTGCTAAATTTAAAATGGAGGTTAAAGTATGACGGATAATTTGGTCCATTTTATCTAAAAGGTGAATGTGAATAAAAAATAAAACAATATTAACACGTATTATAAAAAAGAAAAACCTATAATTAGTAAACAAAAAAAAACGAACGATAATAAGGCATCAAAACATTTCTTCACGTCGCCGTCATCTGGGAATGTGCCCAAGAGACTGGCTGCATTGCCACGTTCGATGGCAATGCTTAAAGCAATGTTCTTCAGGAAAATGACCCAACGAGTTGATATCTACCGCGATTTAACAAAATCCCTTAGGGATTTGACCAAATCTCTAATTATACCATTTCCGTGCGATATAGATACCTGCGCAGGCCACCGCCACCTGCATGCTTGGCATCGCATTCCCAGAGCTGCACGTCCCGTCACGTACAGACAGCGTCATCAACTCGTTACCCCCTATCCGAAGAAATTTTAACGCGTGAGGGGTAAGCACTTGATGACGCTGTCTGTACCATACTTTATCAGTGTCGGGCCGGTCCTAAAACATGATAGGGTAGTCAGTGCCAACTTGTACTTAATTATCATCATCATATCAGCCTATTGCCGTCCACTGTTGAATGTAGGCCTCCCACAGAGATCGTCAACCAATCCGGTCTTGAGTAGCTCGCATTCGTCATTCCAACTTGTACTTATTTCACACAAACACGGTTGAAGACACGGGTTGGCGCAGCGGCTGAGCGATTGACTGCTGCGCAGCGAGTTGCGGGTTCGATTCCCACCCAGGGTAAATATTTGTGTGATGAGCACTTGTGTTTGCCTTATGTCTGGGTGTTGTTTATCTATATATGTATGTATTTTTAAACATGTATTTGTGTATGTATATCAGCTGTCTAACACCCACAGTACAGGGTCTCCCTAGTTTGGGGCCAGATGGCCGTGTGTGAAATGTCCCCACATATTATTATTATTATTATAAACAATTTTGACCTACTGATACGGCACGTTCCTATTACGAAACAGCATAGTAGGTGGAGACCTTTAGTTGACATCACGTCATCGTGAGTTATTCTTGACCTGTCAGATATATGTATTTTCAGCATGTACTGAGAGACGGAATATATTTTTAGATAAAATCTAATCAAAATCTACTTGACTTGTGTTGAAGCAAAGATAAGACGTCTGATCGGATCGGATTATCTACTAGAGGAAATATCTGATCCCTAAAACCAGCACAGGGCGTGATGCATGTACATATCCTCTTTGTAAAATACTACCAAAAACGTCATGCTAGCGCCACCTATTATCTAATAGCAGAACTACACTAGATAGCGATATCTATTGTCGAGTGGTAGCAGAATTACGTCACACGCTGGCGCCATCTGTTATCGAATAGCAGAACTACAGGATCTAGGACTTTCGAGAACATTCCACATTTTTCGAGATGGTTCAGTGGCATGTTGCAACACTCTCGATCATTCAGGTGTTTGCTAGCATATTCTCGAATATTACTGCCACATATAAATAGCGGACTGCGGTACGGTGGAGTTAGTTGGAGATGCCAGTAATGAAATCTGCTGGTAACCTTAACTCCTTACCAAAGTTCGCGAAGGCTGGCGTCACAGTCGTACACTCGTGAACTGCACTTCAGTATGCCAGGAGAAACGGTTGTATATGCTTGTCCCATTCCTTTTGTCTGCTTGCTACGACTTCCGCCAGATATCTATCCCACTTCTGACACCAATTGTTACGAGTTGGTTTTTGGAAGTGAAACTAAAAATTGCGAATATTGCGACTACTGCGATCGAAGTGATTTTTGAGTGATTTTTGTAAGTGACTGATTACAGTGTTTGTAACGTTTTAATTAAAGTGTTTGTGTTTTGTTTGGTGTAAATTGGTGTAGTTTATTTATTCCGAACCCTAGCTCGAAACAATATTTTGGAAGACTTTACATGCATTGGTTTGACGCGGTGACTGAGTGATTGACTACTGTTCGATTCCCGCACGAAACAAATACTTCTATGGCCTAGTTGTTCCGGCTCTAATTGTTTGTTTCTTTAAAAAAAAAATACGTTGCTCCCACTCTAGGAATTTCTCCCGTGTCTTGGTAGCGTTTACAAACATGTAAACTCACATACACAAACAGCCAGACCCGGAACAACTATCTGTAGGCCATACAAATATTTGTTATAACCCGCGACACGCAGCGCAGCAGTCGATCGCTCAACCACTGCGCCAACCGTGTCTTAAGTAAGTTGGTAGTAAGTAAAAAGACACAACGCATACTACCCTCAGATTACCAAAAAAAGGCAGAAAGACCGAGCGGAACACTACAAGTGAAGCCACAAAAGTAAATACAAATTCAATAACGAATACCCACAATCTCGTGATTGTATTCGCTTTTGAATTTTTATTTGTATTAGTATTAGGTTTTTTAACAATGCTTTGCTTTGTGCTGTACTGACTCGTGTCAGTACAGCGCGAAGCGAATAGTAGATATTCGTTTTTTAATTTGTATTTGCTTTTGTGGCTTCACTCGCAGTCTTCCGCACGGTCTATCTGCCTTTTGTTTCATAATCTGAGATACTAATTATCAAACTAAGTAACAATTACCAAAAATTATTACTTGTAAATGACAGGTCTTCAGGTGGCAATTTAAACTTATGACGTCACTTGTAGTTAGTCATTTGACAACTCAATTAACTAATTAACACTAATGATAGCCTTCTTGGAAGCTATATATATGAGCCATTTGGGGTGGAAACTCTAGGGCCATGGGGTCCGAGAGCCCATATTTTTTGGAATTGTACATCATATTATTATTTGGATTTTTAAGATTTGTATGTATGTAATTAGTAATGGAATTTAATAGTAATTATTGAATTGATTAATTACCTAACTATTTACTAATTTCTAAAAATCTCATTTTACAATTAATTGGAAATTATTCACAGTTTCAGGTCTAAAATCAAGTTTTCTTAACCCAACCTAATGAAGAATGAAGAGAAGTAAGGCATAACTTCTATATACTGGGTCAAACTTCCAAATACTTGTAATCTAATTGAGTAAGTAACTATTTCTTTAGCACGCCAAAGTGTAACAGTCACGTTCACCATACCTATGCCCATTCCTTTGGGGAAACACACTGTAACAACTAATCCTTGAACGATAACTTATAAATAGTTTATCTTCTATAGAATTAGGTTCGAGAAGTTGCGTTTCTGTATTGGCATTCACATGAGTTTGATGATGTAATAAAACGAAACGTCTCAAGACTGTGACTCTACCCTCCATAGCCATCATCAGCCTGTAGATGTCCACTGTGAACAAAGGCCTCCCCCATAAGGGGGGGGGGGGTTGCCGTAATCCCCACGCTTGACAGGCGTCTTGGGGATCGCAGTGAAGTTGTTAAGCACACGGAAGCCGCTGCTGCCCGACTTCCGGATTTTCCCTTAGTCGCCTTCGACGACACCCTCGGGATGAAATGGGGGGGGGGGTGCTATTCTAGTCCGGACACCCCCCGGGGACCACCCTCCATAGTAAGGAGAACTATCCTTGTGTACCAAAAAGTATCCTTTTAAATGTGTTAAATAAGGGTTCGACAATCCCGACCGGATAAAAAAAATCTAACTCGCCATACTTCAATCCGTCTAACAACTGCTACATTCATACCATACTTGCCCCCCCCCCATATGACGTAGTTAGTAGTTTAGCCGTGTGGTGCCGGTTGCGAATACCACCACCCCATTTCTACTCGTGTTGACCAAAGGATAGGCAGCAGCGTCCTTATGAGTAGCATAACACCTGCTGCGATCGCCAACATGCATCGGCCAAGCATGGCGATTACGGTTGACATAATGATGATGAGATAGTTCTCTCTCTCTCACCTCTGGAAGGTAGAGGTGATTACTGTGCCAAGCATGAAAAGAAAAATCCTACTCCTACTAATATTATAAATGCGAAAGTTTGTGAAGATGTTTGGATGTTTGTTACTCAATCACGCGCAAACCGTTGGACAGATTTGCATGAAAATTGGCACATAGATAGACCATTTCCTGGATTAACATATAGGATACTTTTTATCCCGGTAATATGTTCCCTTGGTATAATCGTTCTTTTTACGCGGGCGAAGCCGCGGGCAGAAGCTAGTTAATAATAAATATGTTAGACCTTAAAAAAGCAATTTGTATCACGAAATACTAAACATTACGGATGATATCTTAGATCTCCGCATGTCTTCTTGCACGATGCCTGGCTAAATCGAATTATCGTCTTGTTTTGTTTTAAATTATCCTGTGTGGTACCGTGCAAGTACCAATGTAACTTCTTGAAATCACTTTCTTCTAAGTTGATCTAGGACCTCAAAAAAAAAAAAAAAAAAAAAAAAGGACATCCGAGCATCGCGAGTAAAGCTTAGGCATCGAAAGGAAGAGGCTTTTGCTTTGCAGTGGGACAATAATAGGTGTAAACTGTGACAGAACGAGACTAAATAAAAAAAGTAATACAAATAACGTCTGCTATCAAAAAAAAAAAAGGAAAAAAACCAAACAAAAAATCAAATCAAATCTTCGTCTACTTCTCTTTCTTCTTTCTTTTCTTTCTTTTTTTTTATTTTTTTCTTAATGGCAACTTAAAATTAATAAGTGTTTGAGAATTTACTGAATTTGACTTTTTGAAATTGCACATAAAACTTAGAAAAGTTGGCAAGTAGACAGCTGCGTCAACTAAAGTTGCTTGCAGAGCGAATTATACTACATTTAAGAATAATTAGTAATAAAGATACTTACATTCCTGACAATCTGAGAAGTCGGATTTGACATATCATATCTGAATATTAATCAACGATTTGTTCTTGAGTACATTTTTTCAATAAAACGTTAAAATAAAACACGTTGTTATAGTCTATAGGTAACATAGTAATTAATTCGGATTTTGAATTTGATTTTTCAATTTCTTACGCAGGTTGCCGCTCGTTGTGGCGTTCTCTGGGGGAGGCCTTTGTTCAACAGTGGACGTCTTTCGTCTGATGATGATGATGTAGACGTTCATACAATGTTCGGAAAAAGAAACGTCAAATCGGACTTACCGGTAAGTACTCATTTTATCGTATCTTACCACTTTTATTGCATACACGCGTAACTTCCTATATCTCTGTGCGTGAGTGTCGAGTACACGTAACTAAATTCTCTGTCAATGACGTCACACTTCATCCCCTGTGCCAGGAAAAATGTTTTGGTGGTGAGATCAAAAGGCAGTTTTCCTCGCTAATCGCATTTGTTTAGACTTGGCATCGACTCGTGTTATTGAGTGTATCGGCGCCGCTAATGTGGCGCTTACTCAAGATGGAGGTTTATTATATATTAGTACAACAAAGTACAGTACACTAATCAATAATAGTACATCACATAGAAAAACTTTTATCATTATATTCTGAAAAATTCCCTGTGTATGAGAATCCCTGTCTTGTGAGAATTCATGTAAAAAAATTGTATAATAATAATATTACGGATTAGAAAAGAGATGTGAGATACCTGAGAATTGATAAAGCTGTAAAATATTTTTTTATAATCTAAATTAATATTTTCTAAATTTTTTACATCAAAATATAGCTTATAGCATTCAGGGATAACGTAGCTTCCTATTGGTGAAAGATTTATTGAAATCGGATGAGTAGTTACGGAGGTTACCTCCTACATCCAAACTTACATATTACAAACTTTACCCATTTATAAGATTAATTAGTGTAGATAGTATTAAAAAGTATGAAATGGTTTCAATAACTTGCTCTTAGGTAATAAATGTAATATAACTCGCTAGAAATTCCAACACAGTTCATATTTCAATTGAAACGGAAAATGAGAAACTGATTCTTGAACTAAGGATTATTGTCATGAAGAAAGGCAGATCATAATAATTGTATTACCGGGGACTCAATTTTCAATATCAAACAATGGCAAGAATTTAGATTTTCGGAGTAAACGAAGATTTATTTATTAATGTTACGAGGCATTTTCGTCTTTATCTATTGAGTCTATTTTATAGGAATTCCTATAGCGTTTCCATGTGCGAACATTATGTGACCCATATATGCGCACATAAGGTTAGCACTTCTCGCTCATTATAACAACACGTCAAATTATTTGCCATCCAAATTAAAAGTTTAAATCTTGAGTGTTAAAATATTTTTTTAATGACAAGATAAAAAGTTACAACAGAGAGAGTACACGAGAGAGACGAGAGAGTTTACATCTTTTTAACTTAATAATTATTACTTTTTGTTATGCACCCGCCATATTATCTCTTCATCACCCTTGGTTGACTGGTAGAGAATGCCTAAGGCATTAAGTCCGCCTTTGTACCTTTGTGCATGAAGTATAAATAAATAAATAATAAAGTTGGTAGCAGTTGGATTTGGAGCCTGTTAGACTGGAAGCCGACTCCAATATAATTGGAAAAAGGCTAGGCAGATGATGTATTCATTTGGCAGACATCTTTTTACTTGATTTTATGCATTCCTATGAAAAGTCAATACGGCTCTAAGAAATATCTTATAATGTGAAGGACTGTCACTAATAAGACGGGATTCCGGTACCGAAGGGGTTCAATCAACTTGAATGGACCACTTTTTTCTGTCCGTATTATTTCGTAGCTAAGTTAAAGCGGTACAGATCGATCGGTCAGGGGTTAAGCTACGCTAGCCGCGGTCGGTCTGTGGATGGGTGACCATCCCTTTCATACAGAGTTCCCTCTGTGCTTCGGAAAGCACGTAAAGTCGTTGGTCCCGGCTGTCATTTGTAGATCTTTGACAGTCGTTATGGGTAGTCAGAAGCCAGAAAGTCTGACAACCAGTACTTACCAAGGGGTATCGTGTTACCTAGTACAACTTGTACCTGGGTTGTGGAGGTCCGATAGGCTCCATGTAAAACACTGGTATTCAGCTGCATCCGGTTAGACTGAAGCCGACCCCAATATAGTTGGGAAAAGGCTAGGCCGATTATGATTATTTCGTATATTGATCTAATTATTATATAATATGCTAAATCGTCATAGCGGACTGTCAAATCCTACTTCAAATTAAAAACACAGTTTATCTCATAGTAATTTAAATTACTAAAATAGGGTTGGATATGGCCAAACCCGCCAGTCTACAGGACAAACATAGATAGGTACAAAAAGCGTCATTTTATAGCTATAACCTTAATGCGGTTAGACCGACGGCCATGTCGAGTTAACTCAATAATCCAGGCAATCTATTGACGTAATATCTTATGGACAAACCGGCATTAATATTCATTGGTGGATATCACTTTCAATGTTCCCCTTTGGACGTCATTATTTTAAGAATGTGCATAATATTTTATCGGTGGTAGATAAAAAGAAAATTGTGATTTGTTTTTTCCGAGTTTATCAATTCGAGAATAAAACTTTGTTGATTATCTAGTAAACAGCTCAGCTTTGTACGGATTGCAATAATATTTGTAACCTATAACCTTATTTATTTATTTATACTTCATGCACAAAGGGAGCTAGGTAGGTAGGTAGGTGCTTTTTCCATTGATTTGAACCATATGAAAACCCGTACAGTAGTTTTTGAGATTAGCTTAAACGAACACAAACTCTGGGCGGCGGCAGAGACTTTAATTTATATGGAAGACAGAAAGGAAGAAAGAAAAACCATTTATTTACACGAAAGTGACGCACATGTAGGGTGACAGCTAACTTTTTTCAAACTAACATATTTCGGTCAGCTGATATGTACTGTCGTCCATATGGTGTCGTACGTAAAGAATAGCACCATCCCATATCTTCCCGTGGGTGTCCCAAGAGGCGACTAAGGGACTCACCAGAGAATGGGCAGCAGCGTTCTCTGTGCATTTGTAACAACCATACTGCGATCGCCAACCTGCCTGCCAAGAGTGGCGATTATGGCAAAACCCCCCATTTCTTGGGGGAGGTCTATGTCCAGCAGTGGACGTCTTTCGGCTGAAATGATGATGATGACAGGTACTGTAAAGGGTGCATGCATTCAGCATGCTGGTCGAAACCTTTAACTATATGACATTGACAAAACACTCTGGATCCTTCTAGATACTTTTGAACTCATGACTAACAGTTAATTTCTAAATTATCTTTAAACGAAATGTATAATACGCTAATAAATTAGTTCAAAACAATATAAACCAGAGCGTAAATTGTTTATTATATCTACAGTTCAGGAAATACCATTCTATAATTTATTTTTACTATTTCCTTTGATCACGGTATTAAACCAGTTTGTCTATAATTATTGCTTGCCAGTTCTGAAATACTTTGCGGGTAACCTCTGTCAAGGTGAAATAATAATACGTGGAATTTTCGAGATTCCTGTCTCATTTAAGACGGGCAATGTCATGCTGAGAATTATTTAGGTAATACGAAGAGGTCCATTGTTGGAATACCATTGTTTAGATTGAAATTGGTAGAATTATTTGAGTTCCGCCAACGTGGTTAGTGCGGTATTTTAAGAATTTTGAAATGAATTCATCTCAGGGCTAAGATTAAATAAAATTATGAATGCACCATTAAAAAGGTCGTTACAAATGGAGAAGAATGAACAAGAAATTCCCTACTTATTCTTCTATAAAAATATTTCTTTCTTTTTTACTTACTTCACAGCTTAAAACAACAATATTTATAAACTGAGACAGAGAGTACGGCTTCACCGATTGGGCATTTTTTTATGCTCGTTATGACAAGGTTTTGGAAAATTATTTTTGGAAAATTTCCAAACACGTCGCAAAATTTGGATAGTGTGTATAATCTGAATGAAAAATGTGTGTAGTTTAGTAAATTAAATTGCCGTTAAATAAATCTCTTAGATACAAATGTCTTCATCCTTTTCCTACAATCCCACTTTTTCAACGGAACTGTGACAATTATACTTAAAGTTCCACTGAATAACGGAATCTCGTAAATACATAGCTGTCTCTTTCTCACACTAAAGCAACTATGGCTCTAACACTTCAAAAAGCAGGCACTCCCAAAAAAGTAAGAAAAAGCAACGCTAAAAAAATATTTTCTAAAATCGATCTGCAATCGCCGGAGAAATCTCGTAATAAACATACAAAAAAAACCGTAAATCTCCTTTCTTGAAGTCGGTTAAACACGCCTTTTATTTTAACCCTGAAAACTAAATCAATTTTTAATTAACTGTAAATTTTTTATTGATTTGAAATCAATTAATTGTTAGTCAATTGAGTTGGAAAATAAGGGATGTCACAGTTTGCTGCTGCCATAGAATCGTCTCAATTTTCAAAATCGATATATAGTTGTCGGAAAATCGCGTAAAAAAACATACAATAAAGCAGTCGAATTGGAAACTTCCTCCTTTTTGAAGTCTATTAAAAAGTCAACCGCCTTCAAAAACTATAAAATAACTTTCAATTCGCAAGTCGCCGGCATTGGTTTTGCTTGTTGATTTGTATTGCCACCGACTTGCGAATTGAAAGTTATTTTATAGTTTTTGAAGGCGGTTGTCTTTTTTGTTAAAATTTTTTTTTTCGTTTTTTAGTGCCTACTTCTCGTCGTAGAAATCAATTACGCAACACTAAAAAAAATCTGTCAACCCTTAATTCTCAACCCTCAGGGGGGGAATATTTTCTTGAAATTTTTATGGAACCAAATTTAAGGTATACACTATCAATTAAAAAAAGAATTATTGAAATCGGACGACACTGAAAAAAGTTATGCATGGTCACACATAAAAATAAATATATAAAAAATTAAAAAAAGTCCATAAAATGAAAACTACTGGGTTAAATAATGTTAAATTTTTATGGGACCAAATGGCAACAATTCCGTATCAAACTAAAGAAGAATCACCTAAATCGGATCATAAATCTCGGAGTAATTGATGTACATACATAAAAAAAAACAACCGAATTGAGAACCTCCTCCTTTTTGAAGTCGGTTAAAAATTGAAATATAACTATGTCATAATATGTTACCTTGGCTTGAAATATTTTCCCTAAGCCGTAGGAGATGAGTAAACTATACCCCATATCATATGCCCTGTGTTCAGGAGATAAGGATAATATACTAAATTGAATTTTGCCACCTTCACTCCAGGTACCAAAAATATTCTAAAGGTGAAAAATTGTATTACCTCACGCGTTCATTCAATTTGATGGTTTCTGCTTTCTGAGTTAAGATTAGTACAGGAAATAGAATTTTGCAAAAATTTCATAATAAATTCATGCCAGCTTTTAAACGCCCACTGCTGGGCATAGTTCTCCCCCATGGGCGGGGGTTCAGCCGTAATCGCCATGCTTGACCGATGCATTATGTTTTATAGTACTCAGAAAGACGCTTCTACCCATCCTCTGGTCAATATCTCTTTGTCGCCATCAACGACACCCACGGGTAGAAATGGGATGGTGCTATTCGCAGCCAGCACCACACGGCATAATATATTGGTATCTAAGTTTATCCATTCATTTCTTTATTTTCATTAATTTTTTTCCATTCGATTATTTATTTTCGTTCATTTATTTTCCCTAGATAAGGAAAAGCTTTTTCAAAAAAAAAGAAAACCGCCTTCAAAAACTAAATAGTGTCAAAGTCAAAGTCAAATCATTTATTTCAATTAGACCATTATAAGGCACTTTTGAACGTCAAATGAGAAAAAAAAAATTGATTCTAGGTGCCCATTCCAAAAGGTAGTTTTGTATGGAGAAGAATGGGCAAGAAACTCCATACTTACTCTTTTAAAAAGTAAAAAGTGATAAATAACTTTAGCACAGAAAACACATTACTTAACTTTCGGAAGTCGGTGGCAATACAAAACAACAAACTCAAAGCCACCGCCACCGATTTCCGAAAGTTAAGTAATGTGTTTTCTGTGCTGAAGTTATTTATCATTTTTAGTTTTTGAAGGCGGTTTTCTTTTTTTTTTGAAAAAGCTTTTTATTTTTCGCTTTTTAGTGTTGCCTTAACATCCAAATCCAGTAAGAAACGGCGACACACTTAAAAAAGATATAATAGAAGAATTGTAAATCCTCCAAAGATTGAAGAAACTAAAACGTCGTATAAGTATTTTTTTGGGAATTTGTTGATTTTCTCAAAAAGGGCTGGACCATTTCGGAATAAACCCCTTTCGAACAAAAAAAGAATTTTGCAAATCCGTCTATATATGAAAGAGTTATGCCCGAACATACATAAAAAAAAATAATACAAACATTCGAATTGATAATCTCCTCCTTTTTGAAGTCGGTTAAAAATAAATGAAAATCAATCTCGCGAACTTGTTGAATTTGTTAATTTGTTACTACAACCCCGTTGCCAGCCGTGAAACTCGTGGCTAACTAAATGCCGTACGTATCGATTGGTTACGGTTACGCTACGCTTGCCGCGGTCAGTCCGTGGATGGGTGACCATAAATTTCATACCGAGACCCCTTCTTCGTGCCTCGGAAAGCACGTAAAGCCGTTTGTCCCGGCTGTCATTCGTAGATCTTTGACAGTCGTTAGGTATGGGTAGTAAGAAGTGAGAAAGTCTGATGACCAGTTTTACCAAGGAGTTTAGTCTTTCACAGTAACTGGGTTGTAGGAGTCACGTAGGCAGTCGCTTCATGTAAAACACTAGTCCACTCAACGGCATCGGTTAGACTAGAAACCGACCTCACCATATTTAGGAAAAGGCTATGCAGATTATGAACCTCGTTGCAATGCCCCATATTGCCCAAGTATGTTTTCCAGTATATTGTCAAATCAATTATCATACTAGACCGTAAGTGAAATAAAGTACCTCTTTTACCAAAACTTGAATAGTCCCCACGCTTGGCAGGCGTCTTGGGGATCGCAGTGAAGTTTGTTCAGTATACGGAAGCCGCTGCTGCCCGACTTCCGGATTTTCCCTTAGTCGCCTGCGACGACACCCTCGGGATGAAATGGGTAGGATGGGTGGGGGATAAAACATATAATGCCCTGTAATTATAATAATACTAGCCTTTTATTATCCCACTGTAAAGCAAAGGCCACATAACATCCAGTGAAAGTGCGCGACCATTAACAATTCAAAATCCTTGAAACTATTCTGTAAATCGATTTAATGGTCGTTCGAGAAATTATATTTCAAGATAATGGACCTTTGCGCTGCCGATGATTCGAGCTTATAGTTATTCGAGATTTTGGTGCATCGAGATAGTGAACTGTCGCGCTTAATTTATCGAGTTAACGTTTTCGATCATGATTTCAAGTAGGGAACCCATTAGCGTTACATTTATAACTCCAGGCTTTCCCACGATGTTTTCCTTTACCAATGCCAGGGACGTGCAAGATAAACTTAGAAACAAGATAATCATACACATGAATCAACAAAATGAGTCACATTGGTACTATCCCGCGGTCGAACCCACAACCTAAAGTCAAAGTCAAAGCCAAAGTCAAAGTCAAATCATTTATTTCAATTAGACCATTAAAAGGCACTTTTGAACGTCATAAAAAAAAGTTGATTCTAGTTGCCCCTTCCAAAAGGTGGTTTCGTATGGAGAAGAATGGGCAAGAAACTCCATCCTTACTCTTTAAAAAAAATGTGTACAATATTTTGCATTTACAGTTTATGGTTATAGTTAGTTAGAATTCACGATTTTGTCTGCATCTGCGATAACCGGCAATCACGCAGACACAGTCGCGGGAAAAAGTTAGTAACTTATTTTCATGAAGGCATATTTTCGTATCAGACGTTAATTAGGCATTGCGAAGTTCCGCTGCCTCGGCAAATGTTACAAAGTCGTATTTAGGTTATATAAGTTGGTCGTATTTATTTTTTGTTACAGAGGCAAAAACTTTGTAACATGGTCTAAGTTTTTGCACAGTTTTCGCACATTTTGAAGTCTGCCCGCTGGGAATTTTATCTAATGTCGAAAATAGTTACGCAACGTTGTCGTGATATAAGTTTGGAAAAAATCTAAAGGAAGTTAACTTTATTGATCCTTTTCCACGTTGAAATAACTCAGGGCTTTCTTTTTAGTAAAGGTTTTAACACTACGCTGCGCTCCAAAACAGGGATCATACACGTCTATGATCCCTGAATCCCATTTGAGCCGGGCAGCCTTTTTGCTCACGTGAGCAAAAAGGATTGGCATGTCACGTCAGCCGCATGCACAGTGACCGCTGAGCAAGAGTCTACACGCAATGGTTGCCTTAAGAAGGTCGGCGCCGTCGAAGACAGCCCAGGAAGGGGTGGCGAGCTGATCTAGACGCGTACTTCGAGGGCTGGTTTGAGGCGGCGAAAGAAAAGAATACCTGGAAAGACTTTGAGAGGCCTTTGCCCAGCAATGGGACACAACGCACTATTGAAAAAAAAAGGTTCCATCATCATCATCTTCCTGCTAAGTTACATGGGATCGGCACAACTAAATTCTTCTTCCATTTCGTCTTGTTAACCGTCTGCTATCACTAACTCACATTTTCCTCATATCATTCTTCATACAAACCATTCATATTTTCTTTGGCCTACTTCTTGTTTTTCACTCCCCCATTTATATTTTTCTTTTAAACTGCGAAAGCCCTGGCACCCAAAACACAAGTTAAATGTTACCTTGGTTGCCAGTGTTCATTTAAGTTAGTAATTATTATGTAATTTTATATGGAAAATAAATTATATTCTATACTTTTTTTTGTTCTTCAACTCACCTCAAACTTAATTCATCTAAATTTACTTATTTTGAAAAAAGTAAATTTTTTAATAGTAAGTTTTTTGACAGATGGCGCCATTTTGAAATTTTTGCTGGACCAATGGATTTTCGCGATACCAGCTAATAATGTACTCTGAAACACTAATCATTACTACAGTGTACCTAGACGTTAATTTATTTCTTTGGCTACTTCATTAGTAGGGCACTCAAACTAATTCAGAAACTTTGTAACTAGTTTTTCAGAAGTTCTAAAAGTCTACTAAGTAGTCCTACTAGCGATAATTTGTATGTACCAAAATACGAAAAGAAGGTAGTTAAGTAATCAAGTAGAAAGCTTACGCACGTGCTCGAACATTCCCACATAATCTAATTGTGTAAATTGGTGCTGAAAGAAATTCATTCATATAGGCCGTATTCTAAGTCCTTTTCAGATATTTTTTGTAAAGATAATGAATTTATTGGTGATGAATCTAATCATTCATTGACAACACTGTCTGATAAAATACAAATCGCCAGGACTTCATCAGCAAATTATCTTACAGGTCTCAAATTTCTGGTAATTAACTCAACGACTGTCGGGCGAAAGTGTTGAAGGTCAAACCTCCGCTGCTTATGTCGGACTGTGTAACATAAGACATTCGAAAGGTTAAATATAGCACTGCAGCACTGTAGCTTCATATTGGCGAAAGAAATTTGATGAGTTCTTTCGGAGATTACCTGTTACATTCAAACTTACAGACGTTACTTTATAACATTTGTAAAGGTCAATGTTTATGTAGGGGAGAGGTGTGTCAATTGTCACAGGAGGCAGTTGTAACATCTGTCATTTCTCGACACCTATTGACGAGTAGGTACCGGTAGCTCTTGGTGACAATCGAAGCTGTATCTGATGCTGCTGTTAATTTATGAAAGATTGAGTGATTGAGTGAGTTATAAAAATTATTGATTGGCACAGTTTTTATTAAGGGCGCGTATTCGATATAGTGCAATTCAAAATCAAAACGATTGCTAGAACGGCGTAGTAGCATTGACACACACTAGTACAATACAACAGTCTGTTTGTGTGCATCAGAAAAAAAAAATACGCACGAATCATTGAAATTGATCGGCAAACGACAGCGCGCGATGTTTTACAGTGCTTTTTAAAATAATTGTCTAAATTAAATGAGTTCGTATAACGGACTAAAACATAATCTGTATATTAAACATAACCTTTATTTTCATAAAATAAATGTCAGTTACGTTTTTATTCAAATACTGGTGAAAAAAAATTGTTAAAGTGAACCGATTTTGTACTTCTTCAACATTATTTTTTAATACATAATAGTAATATTTTCGTAATTTTGGCCCTGTAATACACTTTAAGACTGTATATCCTGTTGAAAAAACGCATAAAACGTTATATTTTGGCATACTGTAATGGTTGTATGCGTCCTGAAAGTTAACTCTGACGTCTATTTTCGTAAAACGCTATGAAAGGATTGTCTTCGCTTTAAAAAACCATAATTAAAAATTATACTTTTACAATGTAGCTCCCTAAATCAAGACTTAATCTTTCTAAAACTGTCATTGTCTTTAAATAATCTGCTCACATCATTACGATATTGCTTTGGGCAAAACGCGAAAACATGAAGTTTCCGTCACGAATCGAATACACGCTCTTAAAATAAAATTTAATTGATTTAAACAGTTTTACAATAGTTTAGCGGTGGTCTCCCAGATCCAAATAAATCAATTTTAGCGCGTACTTTGGCTTAACTCGTAATCCTTCTTTAACTCACACTCCTAGTCAGACAATGCACGACAGTGACAAGAATAATTATGACTGCCCAAACCACATGCCAACGCCAACGCCAACGCCAACGCCAACGCCAACGCCATCGCCAACGTTGATTTGTCTTAACCTCAGTGTGGCTCTAAGACTGGTTAGTAACTTTAATTGTTGCTCACATGCACCAAACATGTTTATCTGAAGCCGAATTCAATGGTCTGTCTAAAATGTTGTTGGTGTCGCTCAAAAAGAAAGATTAGAAGGTCAATGTAGCTTGCGGTTTATAGATTCAATCAATTTTATATTATTTTAAAAGTCAACTAAAAGGCTTAGCCGAACGTAGACACATAAAATGTAATATTGCTCTAACGCGTAGGTATCTAACGTCAAAATTACATAAATATTGTGTAAAAGGTGTTTATCCTTTGGACCGTGCCCACGGCGCCAAGGCAAGTTATATTAAACTCTATGGAATTACGTATAGAAGTCACATTACGAGTGTGAGTTTGCTAATTCATTATGTAATTATGATCTTATTTTGTCATCATTTTGTCTTGTTTGTCGTCTGCTATACATGACTGTGGTGGTTAAATGGTTAACCTAAACAGCTGATAAAACATATATTATACTCCCGATCGATTCACAATGGTCGGCTAAGTGAAAATAACAACTGATAGTCTATTAAATAAGTAGGCAACAAATAAAGTATAATTTTCAGAAATCAGGATTTAAACTTTGGAAGTAAGGAGTTTCCAACATGAATGAACCAATTTATTTCATTAGAACAAAATAATACAAAACAAAACTTTAACTCTTCTCGTTTAAAACTTAGAATTGTGGAACTGAACTTCTGTAATATTCTTCTTGAGTCCAAAACTGAGACCAAACTTTGTTAACTATTGTTCTCAACGTATCACGGACTATTCATTTAGATTACGAGTTACCTCAAGTTTCTGCGGATTAAGTCTTAGCCCGTGAATTAATACACTTGGTTTGGAATTACTATTGTAACTATTAAGGTGCAATGTTTTAGAATTTAACTTACTAACTTTGTTCAATACTTTACTAATTAGTAACAAGTTCCAGAGTTCTATTCTTGTTTGATCGGCTTTGGAATTGACACCGCATAATCAATTGTTTTAAACTGATGATAATTGTTTTAACTGATGAAATTAATAAGTGTACTCATTAATTGTTTTGTGACTTGTTGAATAGTAGCGACCCACCCCGGCTTTGCAGGGGCAGCGTCTGCAGATATAATTATATAATTATACGTGAATATGTTGTACAGACCTTGCATAAAAACCATTATATTAGACTATGTACAAATTATTACAAGTTAAAAAATAACAGCTAAGTTATGTTCATAGTCACGACGACACGGATGGCGCAGTGGCTGAGCGATCGACTGCTGCGCAGCGTGTTGCGGGTTCGATTCCCGCCCAGGGTAAACATTTGTGTGAAGAGCACTTGTGTTTGCCTTGTGTCTGGGTGTTGTTTATCTATATATGTATGTATTTACAAAAAAAAATGTATTTGTGTATGTATAACAGCTGTCTGACACCCATAGTACAGGGTCTCCCTAGTTTGGGGTCAATGTCCCCACATATTATTGGAACGAAGTTCCTTATCGCGCGTTGTGAAAGGGGGCTAGACGGAAAAAATTCTTACGAAAAGTTGTCACGACACTTTTGTATATTTGATTTAAGAGCCATCTATTAACGTTATTGGCGCAACTGTGCTCTTCGAGATCGAATTACGAACGGCCAATAGATGGCGCAGAAATAATTTATTGGTCTTTCTATCTAAATAACTACGCATTGTACTAACATGTTAGAAAATATTAATCTTTAAAATTACTTACTTACAATGTAAGCAGCCATAATAACTTTTCATTCCTCGCTTTTTTTTTGCCCTGGCTTAAAGCCACTTAAATTCACTTTAACGCATCACATTAATTAGTGAAGGAAATGTAATAAAATTTTATTACAATTCCTTCACTAATTAATCGAAAGGAACTTCGTTCCATCCGGGTGTCCCTTGACACCTCTCAAGTTTATTATTATTATAGTTACATATAATTCACATATTTACAAATATTGAAACTGTAGACGAACGTTCCTTATATTCCAACAAATAATAAAATAGTGTGTGAACCAGAGCAATCTATAAGTTCAAAAGAAATAAAAATAATGTTAAGATCTAATTAGCAATTCGTTTAATTTTGTATAGACTGTAGATTGTCCTATGGAACCGAACCAGCATACCTATATCCAAGCATTAAAAATTAGAAAGTCGAAGAATTGACTAATCACAAACCTAGACATTTGTGACCTCATCTAAAAAATTTCGTCGCTTCTAATCACTTACTGACAAAGGCAAACGGCTGTTCCTGTACCGCATACTTTTTGTGATTTAGTGTTATAGAATTTGTACCACTTATTAAGGCAACTAAGCCATTTATTTTCATGTAGCATTATTATTTTCAGCAGTTCGTATTCATTAATAATATCAATAATAAGATTTTAATAAATAAACGTAATACAACCGTAAACTAAACGATTTAATGACAGGAATGAGTTTCGTTATCAATATGTTTTTTGATTATGGCAATTATTCAATCATCTCAATTCAATTATCAATTATTCAATTATTCAATTATCTGTCAGGTCTTCGTTCCGTCAGTTCTTTGCTGTATGTTGATTTATTTGTAGGACGCTTTATTAACTGTGTGGACGTGATTGAATTAAAATGACAAGTTTGCAATGTGTTAATTTGCAATATTCGCTTTATCCGATGAGAGTGAAGATCTCGTTAATACTATTCGACTCGGACATATCCTACAGATGTAAGTAGTTTACGAATAACATTCATGTTCCAGAAGGACCACAAGAAAGACCCCAGTATATTGTGTTACCAATTACATAAACATATTTTGTATTTATAGTTGCAGAAACAAACATGAATGGTCGGGACGCAATCAGAAGTTATTGCTATAACTGCATTGTAGGTTTAAGAACAGTGGATGCTGCACACATGTGATGAGTATTATTATTAGTATTTATTAGTAAATAAAATTATGCTCGCCATGAGAGCCCGCCCCTTTCTTAGATGAATTCATAATACGAATGAATAATGAAAATAAATTATAAATAGGTACAATAAAATAAATGTACTTACAAAACCAAAGTATTGTTTTATTTACCTACACTCAAAACCCCATCAGAACTACATCATTATCAAACTGTTGCAATCCGCTACTGGACATAGGTATCTCATAAATCATAATGTACCCCACTGAGTACGTACGATCCTCATCTCAATCTACCCACTTAATGGTAAGTAAAACACTACAAAGATGGCGACAAACAACCTTAGAACATTACTTTATCACCAAAATAATGTTTAGGTTATGTGACATTCTACATTGGTAATTTGGTACAAAGAAGCTTATAGATAAAAGTGGAGGCAACACTAAATACCTAAGTGAAACCAACTGTGGGCAGACGCTCTCTTTCTGAATGCATACATAAGAATGAGACAGTTATATGTGTTTTCTTTATCTTATGTATGCATTTAGAAAGAGACATTTGCCCACAGTTGGTTTCACTTAGTTATTCAGAGTGTTGCCTCCACTTTTATTACCTATAAGCTTCTTATTTGGTACACTAGTACATAACCTTAAAATATAAAACTGGTTATAACATTTACCACTGAACTTCTAAAAAATTAAGAATTTAATAAGGGCTTGTCTATCGTATTAATTACCAATTAAAACAAAAACTATCTCAAATTATGCAATTTTATTAGCGGTACAAACTTCCCATACATGCCTGCCTTTTACCTTTATGACTCAACTACTTTTCTATGGAGCACGCTGTCGGAAAAGTCCTCTTGGTAATCAGTCACGTCTGACTGGTCCACCGCTTTTGTTTCATGTCTCGATCGCGGAGAGGCAATTACGAGGTGTAGTGTGGTGTTAATGATTGCTCTGTTTTTATTCTATTGTGGCCTTATCTTTACAAACAGAGTGGTACAATGTTGTCTGTGGTTTGTATATTTATGACCTTTTTGAAGTGAACTTTCCCTTAATACAAGGAAAATGTGTTTATCAACATGTTCTCGTATTAAAAAAAGTTCAAAATCTAGTCGCATTTTGGTAGATGAGACCGGGAACCGATCACTTTTCCGAATTATTTTTGTCCGAATTTCATTTTACCGAAAACTATTGACCGACGTCTTTTTTGCTATATGCATTATTTGACATATTTTTAGACCATCGAAGTATCATGTGTCATACGTATTATTTTACCGAACTATGTTCCTCCGATTTACAAAATAACTTTTTCCTATTGGCCGAAGTATCTTTTGAACTATTTTCATTTGCCAAATGATTTATTTGCCATATTTTCACCCCGTCAATACAACATTTCGGAATATTATTTGATCTCAAATATATAGCCGGTTACTTGGTAGCATTTTCAACATTAAATTAAAATAGTGTCATGAAAAGTCAATACTTTACAAAATTTTGTGACAGAAACGAATCGCTGCAAAACCGACTTCATGCAGTCTTGTCTGCCCTACCCCTAGAGTGTAATTTAAGAATGCGTAGGCGCGGAGGTGTGGGGCGGCCCGCGAGCTGAGGAGCTGGAGGTTTGATGGCTCGCCGCCGCGGCTGAGGCTGGCCGGCGGAGCCGGCCAGCAAGCCGAAGCTGCGGTGGTGAGCGTTGAAACCATCTGCGACGATAAGCTCGCGTGGGGCCGCCCAGACCCCGCAGCGCCGGAGCCGTGACAGAAACAATGCTTGTGCATGTTGCATGCCTGCTTGCATGTTTCATGCTTCTTTGCACGCTGCATGCTTGCTTGCATGCTGCATGCCTGCTTGCATGCTGTATGCCTGCTTGCATGCTGCATACCTGCTTGAATGCTGCATGCCTGCTTGCATGCTGCATGCTCGAAGCAAGAATCTTTGTTTGCAAGCTTCTTACTGGGATGACTGGGGTTTCATTAAGTGCCATTCCGTTAACCGTTTAACTGAACTGGCTATAAAAGTATCCATAAAATTTTTAAGATTAATCTGAATTGGCTACTTTTATGCCCCGACGCCATTTTTTTTAGTTTAAAAAAATTAAGTAAATTGGACATAAGTCCAATTTAGTTAATTTTTTTACGTAACACATTATACTTCCATGCAATAATCTGTGGGGTCTTGAAATTCCGCTCACTGTGGTATATGACAATACTAGACGAGAATATCAGGAACATTTATTTATCTGTATCCTTTTTCTGTCAATCAATCATGTCGTTCATAAGACAATAAAGCAATATTAATAGCTGGTAATGTGGAAGTTTTAATTGTATTATTATAAAACGACGAAAACTTGGAAAATAAATGAATCATCGAGATTAAAACTAATAAGTAAAACTTAAAACAAAATAAATCGCAAAATTGTGTGTTTGTGTCAGCAGTCCCTACAGCGCTACAGTTCTTACGATTTTGAGCGCCCCCCTCCAAGTGTCGTATCTGATATAGAGCGGGGAAGGGAGTGTCCCTTCTGTACGTAGTACTATTAAGTATTCTGTGCTAATAACCTTGTGAATTTTTATGTTCTTGTTCGGAAACCGGCTTGTTCGGAAACCGGCTTGTTCGGAAACCGGCTTGTTCGGAAACCGGCTTGTTCGGAAACCGGCTTGTTCGGAAACCGGCTTGTTCGGAAACCGGCTTGTTCGGGAGGCTGGAAGTCGTCAAACATGCGCGCGAGACGATTCGTGATGACTTTTGAAAACAACTTGCAGTCGGGCATTGTCGCCCTTTTTGGAGAGTTTGGACCTCTGCACCCATGCCTGTGGCGTTTTACCCTCGATTATGACGGAACTAAAGACCCTTAAGTACCGGTTTTCCAAGGCCCTTAAGGCCCTTGCCTTAAGTACCGGTTTTCCAAGGCCCTTAAGGCCCTTGCCTTAAGTACCGGTTTTCCACCCCCTGATCGCTAAGATCGCCCCCCTGCCGAACTTAGCCCCCTGCCGAACTTAGCCCCCCTGCCGAACTTAGCCCCCCTGCCGAACTTATCCCCCCTGCCGAACTTAGCCCCCTGCCGAACTTAGCCCCCTGAGCCCCCCGGCCGAACTTAGCCCCCCTGCCGAACTTAGCCCCCCTGCCGAACTTAGCCCCCCTGCCGAACTTAGCCACCCTGCCGAACTGAACTTCTCCCCGCCGAACTCTCCCCGCCGCGCTTCTCCCCGCCGAACTTCTCCCCGCCGAACTTCTCCCCGCCGCGCTTCTCCCCGCCGAACTTCTCCCCGCCGCGCTTCTCCCCGCCGCGCTTCTCCCCGCCGAACTTCTCACCGCCGCGCTTCTCCCCGCCGAACAACTCCCCGCCGAACTTCTCCCCGCCGCGCTTCTCCCCGCCGCGCTTCTCCCCGCCGAAATTCTCCCAGCCGCGCTTCTCCCCGCCGAACTTCTCCCCGCCGCGCATCTCCCCGCCGAACTTCTCCCCGCCGCGCTTCTCCCCGCCGCGCTTCTCCCCGCCGAACTTCTCCCCGCCGCGCTTCTCCCCGCCGTACTTCTCCCCGCCGCGCTTCTCCCTGCCGAACTTCTCCCCGCCGCGCTTCTCCCCGCCGAACTTCTCCCCGCCGCGCTTCTCCCCGCCGAAATTCTCCCCGCCGAACTTCTCCCCGCCGCGCTTCTCCCCGCCGAACTTCTCCCCGCCGAACTTCTCCCCGCCGAACTTCTCCCCGCCGAACTTCTCCCCGCCGAACTTCTCCCCGCCGAACTTTTTATTTTTTTATTTTTTTTGGCGATCAACAGTATGGTTGACTAACGGCGCCCGTTCACGAACATGACGTACGGATCGGCATCATTTGACAACCATTTTGAAGGGAACCGAATGATCCAACACGCGCGCCACCGTCAGCGAGACATTCCAGTGAGCATGACATACTCCCAACCGCCAGGGCACATTAAATATTAAAGAAGTGTCATCAGCAAATAACACCATTTGTTAAGTGTTTTTCAACAGATGAAGAAGATCATCTGCTGAATATACTCTAAAACTCTCTCTTCTCTTTTGGTTTCCTCTGAAAGGACCCAAAATTGAGCCTTGTGGAACCCCCATTTCTACCTTTAAACCATGTGAATTCACCCCATTTATTTGGACTTGCTGCTGCCTATTAATCAAATAAGATTTTACTAAACTAAGCGATGCTCAAGTTTCAAAAGTAGTGTGTCATGATTTACGCAATCAAATGCCTTGGAGAGGTCACAAAAAATTCCTATGGCATCTTGCGCCTCGTGACACCAGCGTCAGTCGAACGTCCTTTGGTGAAACCATACTGTTGATCGCCAAAAAAAATAAAAAAAAAATAGTTCGCCGGGGAGAAGGGGGAGAAGTTCGCCGGGGAGAAGGGGGAGAAGTTCGCCGGGGATAAGGGGGAGAAGTTCGGCGGGGAGAAGTTCGCTGGGGAGAAGGGGGAGAAGTTCGGCGGGGAGAAGTTCGGCGGGGAGAAGTTCGGCGGGGAGAAGTTCGGCGGGGAGAAGTTCGGCGGGGAGAAGTTCGGCGTGGAGAAGTTCGGCGGGGAGAAGTTCGGCGGGGAGAAGTTCGACGGGGAGAAGTTCGGCGGGGAGAACTTCGGCGGGGAGAAGCGCGGCGGGGTGAAGTTCGGCGGGGAGAAGCGCGGCGGGGAGAAGCGCGGCGGGGAGAAGCGCGGCGGGGAGAAGCGCGGCGGGGAGAAGTTCGGCGGGGAGAAGTTCGGCGGGGAGAAGTTCGGCGGGGAGAATCGCGGCGGGGAGAAGTTCGGCGGGGAGACGCGCGGCGGGGCGAAGTTCGGCGGGGAGAAGCGCGGCGGGGAGAAGTTCGGCGGGGAGAAGTTCGGCGGGGAGAGTTCGGCGGGGAGAAGTTCAGTTTGGCAGGGGGGCTAAGTTCGGCAGGGGGGCTAAGTTCGGCAGGGGGGCTCGGTGGGCTAAGTTCGGCAGGGGGCTAAGTTCGGCAGGGGGGCTAAGTTCGGCAGAGGGGCTAAGTTCGGCCTTGGAAAACTGGTACTTAAGGCAAGGGCCTTAAGGGCCTTGGAAAACCGGTACTTAAGGGCCTTTAGTTCCGTCATAATCGAGGGTAAAACGCCACAGGCATGGTGCAGAGGTCCAAACTCTCCAAAAAGGGCGACAATGCCCGGCTGCAAGTTGTTTTCAAAAGTCATCACGAATCGTCTCGCGCGCATGTTTGACGACTTCCAGCCTCCCGAACAAGCCGGTTTCCGAACAAGCCGGTTTCCGAACAAGAACATAAAAATTCACAAGGTTATTAGCACAGAATACTTAATAGTACTACGTACAGAAGGGACACTCCCTTCCCCGCTCTATATCAGATACGACACTTGGAGGGGGGCGCTCAAAATCGTAAGAACTGTAGCGCTGTAGGGACTGCTGACACAAACACACAATTTTGCGATTTATTTTGTTTTAAGTTTTACTTATTAGTTTTAATCTCGATGATTCATTTATTTTCCAAGTTTTCGTCGTTTTATAATAATACAATTAAAACTTCCACATTACCAGCTATTAATATTGCTTTATTGTCTTATGAACGACATGATTGATTGACAGAAAAAGGATACAGATAAATAAATGTTCCTGATATTCTCGTCTAGTATTGTCATATACCACAGTGAGCGGAATTTCAAGACCCCACAGATTATTGCATGGAAGTATAATGTGTTACGTAAAAAAATTAAGTAAATTGGACATAATTAAAATAACTAAAAAAAAATGGCGTCGGGGCATAAAAGTAGCCAATTCAGATTAATCTTAAAAATTGTATGAATACTTTTATAGCCAGTTCAGATAAACGGTTAAATAATTAATGAAACAAAATAGTAGGAAACTAATCTGAAATAAGCTCTCTATAACGCCACTGTAATAAATACATTAGTTTTGAAAGCTCTTTCAAACATTTAGTTTCACTCAAATTGTCTTTAATTTTGAAAAGTTTTTGATTTTTCGTTTCTTTAACGACGTATTTTTTTTTCTGGTGGAGTACCGGTTATCATTGACTTAATATTAGACATATTTACTTCTAGGCGTTTGGTGAAATATGGTAATTAAAACAGTGGTATAACGAATGTTCGAAAAAATATTATTTCGGCTAAGTGTAACTTCGGTATAAACTTTTTCGACCAAATGAAACGTCGGAGCAACGAAAAAAAGCGAATTGATAATAGGTCAACTGATAAAGTGGCAGACGTGACTTCGATGAAGTAAGAAAATACGAAACGAGAAAAGTTGAAAAGTTTTAGGTGAAATGAAATTCGGTCAAATATTTTTCGACCTTATGATAGGTAACCGATGAGACCATAGATTAATAAAATTCATGTATTACATTTAATCTGAACTGAATATGTATTACAATTCTTAAAAATAAAAATAATAATATTATGTCCATGTCCCATGAAAGGAGGTCAAAGGGCATCGAAACCTCGTCCACATCGCTGTCAATAGGACTTGTGCCCAACAGGCTGGCACACGGATATCTATGGGCTGGCAGCAATGCCACCATTTTGACAGCTCATATAAGTATGTCAAATTTTGATTGTTGGTGTCATCTACTTACAAAATAATAATAATACTACTTATAATTTCATATCAGCCAAAATCAATGTCAAAAACTTGTCAAAAATGTAGGTAAGTTAAAGGTTTAACCGACTTTAAAAAGATGTTTATATATTTTTTTATGTAGGTATATTCGGGCATAACTCTGTCATATATAGACGGATTTGCAAAATTCTTTTTTTGTTCGAAAGGGGCTTATTCCGAAAAGGAATATAAATTTTACCTAAATTGATCCACCCGTTTTTGAGAAAATCAACAAAATCCTAAAAAAATACTTAGATGACGTTTTAGTTTCTTCAATCTTTGGAGGGCTTACAATCTCTTCTAAGTGCGTCGTCGTTTCATAATGGATTGGGATGTTAAGGCAATACTAAAAAGCGAAAAAAAAAAGATAAAAAAAAAGAAAATCGCCTTCAAAAACTAAAAGGTGATAAATAACTTTAGCACAGAACACAGATAACTTTACTTTCGGAAGTCGGTGGCAATACGAAAAAAACAACAAACAGAAAGCCACCGCCACCGACTTCCGAAAATAATGTGTGTTCTGTGCTAAAGTTATTTACCTATCACTTTTTAGTTTTTGAAGGCGGGTTTCTATTCTTTTTTTAAACCTTTTTGTCAGATTGAAGATGACTTGATGCGAAATGTGAACGTTCTTTACAATACGAGAAATAACCCTCAGATGGAAATTAAACAATTGTTTAACAAACATTTAATATGTATGAAGTCTAACGTAGTGATTATAATTATTAGACACGCGTTGAACGAGTCTTTAAGTTTCATTTTAAGACCGTAGTCGTCGTCTCCCTCACCACCCCCACCCTCCCAGGTTAGATGTGGTTGGGGGGTACGTTTTATAAAATGTCACTCAATTTAGTATCACTGACAAGTGAGCAGTTCCATTCAGTTCAATCACGACCCATCTCAGGTTTTGCTGGTCGCGTCTAGCCAGGGCATTGGCCACTCGTGTCACTAACCAACCCTGACTATCACACACTTACATACATTTCTATGAATACGTCTGATCTTATTCGGAGAGAACAAAAAAAGGAGTTTCTGTTGATCGTAACTGTATTAGATGTCGCACCTCGGTTTGTCACGCTAAACTAGAAACAATACAAGTTGAATGAACTCACCGCCTTGCTAACCACTGAATATAAACGAAGGTACTACTACGTGAGTAGAACTCGAATCAAGTTTTTACAAGTGAATAAAACTTCATTTAAATTAAAACAGAAGGCAACCCAAATAAAACATTTAGAAGAGGTTATGCAAGATACAATAATAACATTGGTTGGTTGTGTGGTCAGATTGGGCCTTACCAGCTCGTTGAGGGTGGAGCACTATTTTTAATATATAGATACTTTTTTGCAAACAAAAATAAATAAGATATGTACAAAAGTAAGTCCGCAGATACAGAGCCCTCTTTTGTCACTCTCATACTAAGAAGGAATCGTAATCCAAAATGACCGGTGATCAGGCGCAGGACCAAAATTGATGAATTTCTATAAAAATATGTGCAAAATCGTTAACCAGAACTGGGACAGGTAAAAACGCTCAAATATAAGCCGTAAACCGACCTTAACCAGTCCCTTTTGTAACGTTGTATCGTTACTTCACCTGAAAACAATTAAAATCACAACCAAATATCAACAATTAACCTCACCATAACAAATAAATGTCAAATCACACAACAGACTATTAATATTTAGGGTCGTCCAAAGTTACTATTAGCTATAGTACTAGTGAAGTCCGCCTAATTGTTGTATCCGAACGTGTGAAATAAGGAATGTTATCTATGCTAATTACCGTATTTAAGCCACGACGAAGGACATGACTGTCCTTTTTTCGAATTCCGGCATTGGCAAAGATAGACAGAGGTACACATGCTACCCATTGTCGTATTCACCATTTTCATTTTATTTGCCAGTTTAAATTGACTAATAATAGTCTAAAGTATTAAACTCAGTGAATTCGTAACCCCATTATTGGGGTCCAAAGTTCCGGCCGAACACCAGGATTTTTATTAATCCGCGGACATCAAGTGCGTCCCAACGTTGGGTGCCGCACCACCGCTCGTCCACACCGCCGGACATCAAGCTCCGCGCCCCCGGGTCCCTATTTATCCCGCGTGGCCGCGTCGAGCTCACTTCGGGTCTGGCAACACCACCTGCCGACCGTCACCACACCTGGCGTCTCCAGCGTGGCACACCGCTGTGATCGTCGTGCCCAAGGCTGAGCCAGGAGAATACTGTGCAACTCCCAGGGGAGGTTGAAAGGGAATTAGTGACCGTAAACTTACCCACTCCTTTTCTTAAATATATTTTTATGTTGACTGGTTACGTTGGGTTGAATTGTTGTTCCCCCACGTAACCCCTACGTCACATTGGCGCCCAACATGGGACGAACTTGATGTCCGCGGATTAATAAAAATCCTGGTGTTCGGCCGGAACTTTGGACCCCAATAATGGGGTTACGAATTCACTGAGTATAATACTTTAGACTATTATTAGTCAATTTAAACTGGCAAATAAAATGAAAATGGTGAATACGACAATGGGTAGCAGGTGTAGCTCTGTCTATCTTTGCCGATGCCGGAATTCGAAAAAAGGACTGTCATGTCCTTCGTCGTGGCTTAAATACGGTAATTAGCATAGATAACATTCCTCATTTTACACGTTCGGATACAACAATTAGGCGGACTTCACTACTACTATAGCTAATAGTAACTTTGGACGACCCTAAATATTAATAGTCTGTGGTGTGATTTGACATTTATTTGTTATGGTGAGGTTAATTGTTGATATTTGGTTGTGATTTTAATTGTTTTCAGGTGAAGTAACGATACAACGTTACAGTTTAAAGGTACATGTGACTCTAAAGCACCTCAGCGGCTAACATTTGCTCACAAAGACCCATTTGCTCCTACAACTAAACATTAGATTACCGCTATACAGATTCTGTCACTGGAATTTAGCTCATCTCTTCATGAACATTAATAGCTTACTTAAGCACCACAGTTTGCACAAGAAATGTCAGTTAATTACTCGCCTAATGAACACTGCAACAATTGTACATTTCCTTAAGAGTGTATTCGATTCGTGACGAAAACTTCATGTTTTCGCGTTTTGCCCAGAGCAATATCGTAATGATGTGTGCAGATTATTTAAAGACAATTTACAGTTTTAGAAAGATTCAGCATTGATTTAGGGAACAACTGAGTAAAAGTATAATTTTTAAATACGGTTTTTTAAAGCGAAGACAATCCTTTCAAACCGTTTTACGAAAATAGACGTCAGAGTTAACTTTCAGGACGAATACAACCATTACAGTATGCCAAAATATTATGTTTTATACGTTTTTCCAACAGGAAATACAGTTTTAAAGTCTACTACAGAGCCAAAATTACGAAAATATTACTATTATGTATTAAAAAACAATGTTGAAAAAGTACAAAATAAGTAAGTAATAAGTAAGGTTCACTTTGACAATCAATTTTTTTATCATTAGTATTTGAATAAAAACGTAACTGACATATTTATTTTGTGAAAATAAAGGTTATGTTTAATATACAGAATATTTTTCAGTCCGTTAAACAAACTCATTTATTTTAGACAGATATTTAAAAAAGCACTGTAAAACATCCCGCGCTTTCGTTTGCCAATCAATTTAAATGATTTGTGCTTACTTCGTGCGTGTTTTAATTTCTGGTGCACACAAACAGACCATTGTATTGTACTAGTGTGTGTGGCAATGCTGCTATGCCGTTCTAGCAATCATTTAGAAATTGAGTTGCGCTAAATCGAATACGCGCCCTTAACCAAGTCGGGTTTCATTAGTAAGACCAAAGTGAACGGCTAAGAAAATTGGATTCAGGTTACGACCGACCACAGTTTACGGTGGGGAACTGTTGGCATATCGGATCTATAGTACGATGGTTTAAAATTGATTTAGTGAATCAACTTTTATGGTGATCTAAAGTAAGTTTTTTAACTGGAAGAGCTTTTGTTGTTGAATATAAAATTATTTAAAGGCAAAAGTGATTGACTGATGTATCAACGCACAGGCCAAATCCTTAAGGCTAGAAAATTTTAATTTCGTACACGTATTCCTCATATGACGAAGGCATCCACTAAGGAATGATTTTTCAAAATTCAACCCCAAAGGGGGTGAAATAGGGGATAAAAGTTTGTATGAAACTTTTTATATTCCTTGAATATATTTGCATTACCTACCTACCTATGTACCTACTACCTATGTACCTACCTATGTAGGTAGGTAGGTATAGGTAGGTAGATAGGGACAGGACAACGTCTGTAGGGTCAGCTAGTTACATAATAAAATTCAAAACACTTTGGGCCTGTTTCAACTACTTTGAATAAGTTCTGATGAAATTGCTCGGCAAATCATTTCATACAAATGTTATTCCTTTTTTGGACATGTTAATTGAATATCTTCTATTCAGAGGTGGTAAAACAGACTTTTCAGATCACTTGTACTTAACACATTTAGCGGTTAAACTGTTAAACTCACCAATTGTAAACCACAATTTGTATATTTTAAATTAAACTGTTAGAAATTATAAATTAAATTGAATTGTAAATGTTGTGTGATGAATATTTGTTGACAAGCATGTAAATTTCTATTTATTTTATATTATTGTACGCCCAAAGGGCGGGACATAGCAAATCACAAAATGATTGTTAACACCATTTGTATTATGTACACCTTCCTATGATCCACAATAAAGACGAATTGAATTGAATTGATTGAGTTGAATTGAATTGTTTAAAATATTATTTGTCTCTCTCAACTGAGACACACAACAGGGTTGCAGAGATGTTCTAAATATGTTTACAATTAAATGTGTTTAGTGATTCGTGATGCACATGGGCTTCAAAAGTACAAAATTATATTGAGATAGTAGAGGGTGAAGTTGCTGAAAATATCTCAGTTAACACCCTTACTTAATGTTTTAAAACTTTACTTTGGGAGCTTTTTCTTTTTTTTAAATCTTAGATCAGAATTATCTATAGCGTGAAAAAAGAACAGATTCAAAGACTAGAGAATTGTTACTTAAAAGTGTTATCATAATTTGAGAACAATTTTTTTTGCAGATGAGAGCGATGTGGAGGAATTTTTTGATGCCTTATTATATTATTTTTTTAGTTTAATAGTTATAGGTTTATCTTTTATTATACGTGCAAATATTGTACATTTCGACCCGCGATTGGAATAAAATTGTAACTCGAAAATGATGGTTTACAGGAGAGCCAAAAAACGATTTCGCGCACTTTGAATCGCGACAAAAGGGGTACCTGTTGGACTATCAGGGTCTTTTAAAAAAGAAAATTCAATAATTTTTCATTGCTCATCCATTGGTATAATCCTTTTTTCGGTAAGTAGCCTAATAAAGATTTTTTCGAGAGTTACGGTAGTGAAAAGAACAAAATATTTGTGAAAGAACATTGTAACTTCGTATACAATTTTATAAACGGCGCTTATTACGATATTTCTTGAACGAAGAATAACGTAACAGTTGATACCGAAGACAACCTTAGATTTTTTAAGTGAAAAGACAACGTACCTTTAGTTACAAACATCTCATTGTGCCAATAGATAATAATAGATTCATTGTAAATGTACTTACGGAGACCAATTAATTAATTCATAAATGTGTTTATATAGTTTTATACTTTTGCATAGGGGAAGGACGTCCAAAATGACAAATGGTTCTCTTTTTTAATCATATATTTTAATTATTATCATACCTAGTTACAATCAGTCTTTGATTTTAATAATCATCTTTGGTTCATTAGTTTTAACATACGTAAACTTATAATTGAATAGGAACCATGAACAAAATATAATTAAAATTAATCACAACCCTTAAGGAAATTCATTTTGTCTATTTAGTATAGAGTAAAAAAAATTACATACATTATAATTTTTATCCATACTAAATGGACACGCAATTTATGAAGTACATAATTCACAGACGAAGTTTTATGCATCAGCACGTAATGTATGAGCCCAAAGTCAACAATTGTTGCACCATAGCCGGATTTGGAACGGGAAAAGAGGTCGTTACAGTGAATGCATGCGCAGTTATCGTTGGTAAATCTTCTACATATGAGTCCTCATCATTATTAGTGCGAGCGAGCAGAGATATGGCGAAACGTCACCGCTATATGGTTGAAGTTCCACGGTCTCGAACCGTGAGTGTGGAGGAAAAATGTGGAGTCAAAGCGCTTGGCTTTGACTCCACATTTATTGTGCGCTTGAAAACTAGTGTGTTTTTTCAAGTGTAAGTACGTTTTTCTTTCGCTAACGCTTTCTTTAATTGGAGTCTAATTGTAGTAAGTTACAATGTTATAATATTGGATAACTTTATTATTTATAATAAAAAAAAAAAATTACATTCATCGATGTTGTTACTTTGACTGGTACCAGCATTGAAAAATCGCGTAATAGTGTATCAAGACTTACAATGGTCTTCGAATCAAGGGTCGATTTGCACCATTTGGATTTGCTATACGATTCATATTAATTGATGGTTTCAATTAACAAATTACCATACTACAAAATACAGTAAAATCCAATTATATTTAAATGAGGAGACTCTCTGATGCGCACTGAATAATTTATGTTGATTATTATAGTTTGTTATCAAGCCATTTTGCACTTTACTGATTAAATGAAATAATCAACATGTTTATTTATTGTTAATCATTAATTAATCATTTTACTCGCTCTGCGGCAGTGTAATTTGAAAATTGATTCGTTTATCTCTTGGTTGAATTTTTTTAAAGGTTTACATTTTTCCATTAACAAACATGCCATTAGCAAACTCGTCACTTATCGTTAATCACTTTCAAAACTAAGAGGAAAAAGAAATAGCGATAAATAAGACAGAGATAGAAAAAGGTAGCGATATAAAAGAATAGCGATAGAAAAGGTTTGCGATTCAAAATAATAGCGATAAAAATACCCACAAAAAAGAATAGCGAATGAAGATACCGATAAAATATAATAGCTTTAAAATCGATTTGCGATAAAAAAGAATAACGTCAAAACGGAAAAAAATTGATTATTGATTGATTAATACAGATATAAAAGAATAGCTATAAAACAAATAGTAAATTTATCTGGGACTGGCTGTTTGTGTAGGTGAGTTTTCTTAGTGTGGGGCAACGTTTTTTAAAAAAGAAATAAAATGGATAGAAAAGATAATGAAAAAAAAACGATAGTGTTAAAAAAAATAGCGAATAAAAAGAAAACAGTTTAAAAAGAAAGCATTCAAAATGTTTAGCGATAATAAAGATAGCGATGACAAACCACAGCGTGAACTACTCTCCGTTAAGTAAATAAATCTACTTAATTTAAATTTTACTAAAACCACAGGCTACTACAGAACTTAATTGCTGTGCATAATAATTAAACAGCTTTCTCGTAAAACATAAACTAAGCACATTTACCGTAAACTATTGTGAGTTTTGAACTAACAAACATTATTTAACAAGTTGTTGCAACTACACTTAACATAAAACGCTGCGCGTTGTACCTAAAATTAACTTGATGGCCAGATTAATATTACTGACGTGAATAATAATAATAATTTGTGGGGACATTTTCACAACACGGCCATCTGACCCCAAACTAGGGAGACCCTGTACTATGGGTGTCAGACAGCTGATATACATACACAAATACATTTTTTTAATACATACATATATAGATAAATGGAGAAAACTTATTTATAACATTAAAAAACTGGCCAAGACGTGCGAGTCGGACTCGCGCACGAAGGGTTCCGTACCATTATCTACAATATTAGACATCGAGCAAAAAAACAACATAAAATCACGTTTGTTGTATGGGAGCCCCCTTTAAATATTTATTTTATTTTGTTTTTAGTATTTGTTATTGTAGCGGCAACAGAAATACACAATTTGTGAAAATTTCAACTATCTATCGCGGTTACAGACAGATGGACGGACAGACAGCGAAGTCTTAGTAATAGGGTTCCGTTTTTACCCTTTGGGTACGCAATCCTAAAACCGGCTTTTGCCCGCGACGTCGCGTCGTCCGAATAAATAAATAAAACCAAGGTTAAAAAGCAAAACTTCGGCGCCACGCTACTAATGATTAATTTTAAATATTGTGAGTGCAGTAGAAAGATTAATATTTTTGCCTGTAAACCAATTAGCTTGTTCGACGTACGAACACTACAAAAATAATCATCGAAATTCGTTGAACCGATTTCAAGGGATGAATTTTCATACAAGCGCCAATTTTGTTTCTTAATATTATTTGTACAATGTTACAGTCAAAACTCATAACTAGCTGGCTTTAGTCAAAACCCTTATTAAGATAAAACGCGTTATAAGAATGACTACAAAACCAAAGTTTTGAAAGGGCTTTAAAAAAAACCTACCAACCTAATGGGTTTCTAAATATAAGGGATAAATTCAAACCGTTCAAAAGTAGTTTTGACTGATTTTTTTAGTCAAAAGTAGTCATAGTCTCTCAACCAGTCAAAACTACTTTTGACTATAAAGTAGTTTTGACTGGTTAAGAGACTGAGACGTATATACGCGATAATGAAGACCGGAGACGCAGCGTTGGTAGACTTTTTACCAGATGCACTGACGACATCGTCAAGGTCGCTGGTAAACGGTGGATGCAAGCGGCAGGCTGCCACTCATTCTGGCATTCTATGTTCAACAAAGAAAGTGAGGATGGATGTTTGTTACTCATTGACTGTTGAACAAAATTTCTCAATTTTACAGAACCACGTTTTATCTTAATAACGGTTTTGACTGAAGCCAGTCAAAAGAAGTTTTGATATTTTTAGGATTCCGTACCTCAAAAGGAAAAATCGGAACCCTTATAGGATCACTTTGTTATCCGTCTGTCTGTCTGTCTGTCAAGACCCTTTATCTCGGGAACGCGTGGAGGTATCGACTTCAAATTAAAGCCATATACTCAAGTCTACGGTCCCTTGATGCTGTAAAAAAATCAACCCTCTATGTTAACCCTCTATGTTGTTATTGGATAGTAATTTTTACCTCGTTCTTGTATTCCCGTGAGATTATTAAATATTTCGCCTTCATTTTGAAGCCTACGTACACGAAGTCGCAGGCAGATGCAAGTTAGGCAATCTTCTATCAGAATAATCAAAGCTTGCGATACATTAATCAAATCTGCAGGACATGTGCCATTTAAAGGTCACGCAGGGTCACATAACACTTAATAGAGGTTCCAAATCATCCACATTTGTAAAGGTCACGTCGCGACCCTCGTGATTGGGAGAAGAAGACGGGTCTTGCGTTAATCGAGTTGTGCAGCGGTAGCCGAGTAGCTAGCCAATGCTTACTGAGTTATGATGTCATATCTTTGCACGTATACGTTATAAATGTGGGATGTGAGGCTGAAATCAAAGAAACACTTCTAATGTTACTATTAATTTATTCTTCTCTAAAAATAAATGTCTTTAAATATCGGGTTTAATTTTGCGTCTTCATGTCTTACTTTTATTTTATCTGCCAATTCAAATCTTTGTTCTGAAAGAAACCCTTTTTTGTCTTCAGCATACGTCATCTCTCTCTCTCAGCTCTTTCATACAGTCATACACTATGCACCATAAAACTTCCATTCCTATTTACATATCCCTCAAGTTATCAGGGTCAAAATTGTTGTTAATTAGCCTTAGTTTTTCCCCTGTCTAAATAAGCGTAGGCGTGTTCTTGGGTCAAAGAATTAGCATTGCCATACAACGTCGTAATGCTGCTCGTCATCTCGACGTCGTTTCGTTGCTTTAGGGCGTGTGGTTACTTCGCGACGTGTCGTTATTTCGTGACGTGTCGTTACTTCGCGACGTGTCGTTACATCGCGACGTGTCGTAACTTCGCGACGTGTCGTTACTTCTCGACGTGTCGTAACTTTACGTCGTTTTATAAATAATAATACCAGCCTATATTGTTCCCACCGTTGGGCAAAGGCCTTTTCCCATACAGAGATTTGGCGATTTCAGACTAATTCATATTAATTGACATTGACTTAAGTTCAGGTTTCTTCACGAAGTTTTCCTTGGCCTATGTCAGTGATGTCCAAAATAAACTTAGAAAGTACATAATATGATATTGAAAAAGTCATGTTGGTACTTGATGGTGCCTGGTTGCGAACCCACAATCCCGCCTTGCCTCTCACGTGATTTTATAAATATTTTCATATTATTAAGACGTGAATTAAAGGCATAGTAGGCTTGCGTTTGGCCGCAACTCACCTGATCTTAAGTGATGATTTTCAATAAACCCTTTTGTTTTTTTTCTCTTCGTTTCTCTAACCTCAATCCCTATTCCCATACATGTATATCTCCATAATCTATTACGTATTCTGGGGTCAAATGATTAATGCCAAACACATGCTTCCTAGTTAGGGATCATCATTGTCAAACCTTAATCGGAAAACCCTGAAAAGGTACACGTTCCAAATAATGGGGATCGTGTAAGGATTAAGCATTTTAGATGTGTGTAATCAATATAATGGCACAGGTGTTCAGGTTCGAGCCACGAAATAAATTATAGTATTACACCAATGTGACGGTTTTAATGTGCAATCGTGTAATTGGGTATTATTTGGAGATATTGGATTGGTCTTGGGATCTTTATTTTTAGAGAGTTTAGGTGATTCGTAAAGTTTTTTTTATTACCATGCCAAGAGAAAATATACAGTACCAGCTTCTGCCCGCGACTTCGTCCTCGTGAATGTCAGTTATCGCGGATCCAGGTGAAGTTGCGAAATAAAAAAAAAAAATTAAACAAAAAGGACAACCGCCTTCAAAAAGTAAAAAATAACTTTAAATTCGCAAGTCGGCGGCTTTGGTTTTGCTTGTTGTTTTGTATTGCCACCACTTTGCGAATTGAAAGTTATTTTTTACTTTTTGAAGGCGGTTGTCTTTTTTGTTTAATTTTTTTTTTCTAGTTTTAGGAACGCCTTTCGTTAATTAACATACTAATAAATACCTGGATTACACCTTAGTAAATTAAGTACTGTGTACAGTAATAAATCTATTAAGTACTATTAATCTTTGTCTTTGCTTTTAGTTTCTGAGTTTATTTTGACCATTAATTACTGCGTTGAACCACTGCCTACCGAGAGAAGCATTTGAGTAACAAATGGTTAGAGTAAACATGGCTTGCTTCAGCCACCTAAATAAACCATATTTACTCAAAACATTAGTTTGATTTATAGCAAAGTAACCAATACCACGAATCGGATATCCATTTAACAGAGTGATGGGAAATTGGCGTTTCCGAACCGCGCTGTCTGAGATCATTTGGAACATTTTATCCTCCACACTTGATACCTTAGACCAATGGAGCGAAGGAGAGCAATCGACCGGTTGATTCGTGATAGCGTTCGTTTTGGCTAAGTTTCCCTAAACGTGAGTATTCACTAGAGCAAGGATGGCAAATTTGATTAATGCCAAGATATTTTATTTACGAACTCACTACAGACTCTGTGCGATTTACCAATTACATGATCCGTACTAATATTAATATATTATTTTAATTTTAATATTTTAATTTTTAATCTTATATATAAAAATGAATCGCTAAATGTGTTGGTAAGCGCATAACTTGCGAACCGCTTGACCAAATTGGATAATTCTTTTTTTATAATATTCCTTGAAGTACGAAGATGGTTCTTACGGAGAGAAAAAAAAAATAACTTGTAGGGTAGGTGTAGGGTAGGTGTAGGGTAGGTGTAGGGTAGGTGTAGGGTAGGTGTAGGGTAGGTGTAGGGTAGGTGTAGGGTAGGTGTAGGGTAGGTGTCGGGTAGGTGTAGGGTAGGTGTAGGGTAGGTGTAGGGTAGGCGTAGGGTAGGTGTAGGGTAGGTGTAGGGTAGGCGTAGGGTAGGCGTAGGGTAGGCGTAGGGTAGGCGTAGGGTAGGCGTAGGGTAGGTGTAGGGTAGGTAAATAGGCAGGTAAGTAGGTAGATAAGGACAGGACAACGTCTGTCGGGTCAGCTAGTAATATTATAAATGCGAAAGTAAAACTGTCTGTTACTCTTTAACGATGAAACAGGTGAACCGATTTTGATGAAATTTGGTTTGAAGATAGCTTGAACCCTTTGGAAGGACATAGGCTACTTTTTAATTCGTGACTTCGTCTGCATCCGCGATAACCGACATTCACGCGGACGAAGTAGCGGGCAAAAGCTAGTCTTCTATAAAATCTTCATAAAATTGACATCGAATAGTATTTCTTCTATATCTTCTGTTTTTACTTTCCAATTCTAGAAATTTCCTCTGTATCGTGGGTGTGTTTACAAACATTTATAAACTCACATACACCAACAGCCATTCCCGGAACAACTACCTATACCTTATAGTAATGTCGACCGTAGGTTCAATTGAGGTAAGGGACAAAATACCCAAAATGAGTTGAGTATACAGCTTTGTTCAGAATTTTTCGCTCTATCGAATGGTGCATATAAAAAAATTCTAGTTTTAGAAAAATGTTCCTTACCCTAATGATTTATGGATCCAAATTTTGAATCAGCCCCATAATAACAATGTATCTGAAAAACTATGCAATATAGAAACTTGAAATGGTGTAATTATCGCCGCCAATCTACTTCAAATAAGGTAAGGGTCTTCCCAATCAACGAATTACCATTACATGGTTTATTTTTGAAGAAACAATAATAAAAGTGGCCTTTCACTAATGTGTTTGTTATCTCAAAAAATAAATATCATCCATACTTTAAATGGATTGCACGAGTTTTGACATAGTTGTCCCTTACCCCAATTTTCATTGTCATACTTTAAGCAGTGTCAACGTTACACCTATTTGAATCGAATTATATTTGGGTTCGGTGTCCGTTACACCAATTTGCTCGTGAGAAGTAATGAATATTTATCCCTGTTACCTTTATTTACACACTCTTCCACCTATTACCATCCTTTTCTATCTCACAACGTCTTTCTGTGTGTGAAAGAGAGGATGATAACAGATGATATTATTGGTCTGTAATCAGGCGGAAATAAGGTGCGCGCCTTCAACGGTGGGTCATGCCGGTTCTGATGTTCTCTTTCGGCATACTCAAATGGGCTCAAACTCGATGCTCTAGATAGAAGAGTCCGTACAGTGTTGACAGCATATCGGATGCACCACCCACGGACATCAGTGATGAGACTGTATCCCGCGGATGTGTTGAGGTCCTGGTTTCTTAAATGCCAAGAACCTCCACAACCGTGAGATATGCAATCTCAGGGAATATTTCCTAGAAGCCGACGTGTGAATGCACCGAGATGTAGTTGCAGTGGACAAGGGCCTCACCTACCCACCTACAATGTGCAAACATTGCATGTAAGCGACACACGAAAAAGCACACAACCGGTTCTAATACATTTTCATGTCTCTTAAATGATTTCTTATAACGTTTTCCAAATTTAAGATATCCGTAAGTCAAAAGTGTGTGCTTCATTTTCTGTCAAAAATCTCTTTACACTGTATTTTTTTCATAAAATTTTTCAACAAGTCCTTAACACTATTTTTCATTAATAGATTGAATCCAACGTAGAGGTCAATTTAATGTAAGGGACGGGACTACAAGATACTTGGTCAGTAAAGGACATTACTAACAAAATACGTTGTTGTAAGGGACATCTACTTTCTTAAATAGCTAACTTATTTAAATAAATATTACACATGTAGATAGAGCACTAAAATACAAGATTATGTGTGAAATCAAAACCGAAAAAGGTTAATTACAAAAAAAGTTATGGACGATTTAGTCTGAAAAAAAACTTTGTCGGCCTCTCCTGAAAAATCGTATTTTGTCCCTTACCTCAATTGAACCTACGGTCGACGGTATTATGTTAACACAATGATAACACAATACTATATTCACTTTTTATAAGCATACAATCATTTATCACAATATTGATGTTTACATTTTATAATACTTGTTTTTATAGATTTTTGGAATCTTATATTATGCAAAAATAGAATTTATGTACTTACAGTCTTTATGCTGGTCTTGTCTACGTTCCCTTTAGTTTTACTTGCATTATATTCCTTAAAGCTAATTCCCTTTTTATAAATCTGGAAAATAAATAATGTTTTGCTTTGACATGTTTGTCAGTGACAGTTGTCAAACTTGACGATTGTCAATATTACTTCTAATAGGTTTACGGCTAAATAACGTAAAACCTCCAAACTGATGTTTATGTAAGTGCGTATGGCTGTATTTTATACTAAACGGCTGGACACCCGCTGATGTATCGGGTGTTCTTTAAAATCCTATTCGCACTAATAAAATAAAAATAACTGGCAGTCTGCAATAATTGAGTCTGGCAGGTACTATAATACCCCGCTTTATAAGACCAATACGGGCGTTCTAGAAATAGAATTCATACTTTGATTTTTATGAATTTCGGAAGAGCGGTCAGGAAAAAAACCTGTCAAGGAGGCAGTCTAGATCTCGCTGTCGTTTGAGTAACACGCTGATTACTTATACGCTTAACTTACTTAAGTCTACCAATCTACTAACTGCAAGACTACCGGTCCACAATCAAAAGTCGGTAACGGTCCTGAGTTGTGCCGTCGTGCTGTCGCGTGCTGCTGCTCCCAGGGCGGGTCTTACTGATAGGATCCGCGCCGTAAAGCTAGGAGCCGATCGCGGCAGACTTCTGTTCGGCCGATCCCGTTTGCCGGCCAGGCTGTGGATCCTTTTAGCCTGGAAATCTCTGCCTAAATGTAGTGCGTCTAGGTCAGTGTTTCTATTTATTACTTGTTTTTGATACTCATCACATTTAAATCATTCTTATGAGAGCTAATAAATTCTATCGTACAATTCTACATAGCTTTTTATTTCTTAAACTAGTAGAATTGCTACAACCTATAGGTACCTACCTATAGGTCGTTCGCACGGAAAATATACTACTCAAAACAAAATAAGGGCCACAAGGTATTTTGTCTGTACCATAAAAATAATAAAACCAATATATATTTTTTGTCTCCATAACGAAAACTAATGTTGTTTTTACCATGTAGACCAATAAATTTATTCAAATAATAATGATTAAAAAGTTTATTTGCTTTTGAAAGAAAAAACACATTTTAGGTTAAAAATAAAAACAACGTAAAGTTACTGAAAACAAAAGAAAATACTCCATGCTCATCTTTTAGTAACGGGTCCTCGTTTAGCTACGCACTCATGAAGCCTGGAGTGCATGCTCTCAATCAAATGCCTGACATTTTCCATTGGAATCTCTTCCCAGGTCCTTTTCACAGCGTTGATGAGTTGCTGTTGGTTGTGGATTTCCTGATCACCGTCTCTAACTCTTCGTTTCAACAGATCCCACATGTGCTCTATTGGATTTAAGTCCGGACTGTTCGCCGGCCACGGCAAGACTTGAATTTGAGAGTCTTCTAGTACACACCGAGTCGCTTGAGCCGTGTGTGCACGAGCATTGTCTTGCATCAAGATGAATCCAGGACCCGCTCGCTGTGCAAATGGGATCACATGTGGTCTGACAACTTCCTCAATATACCGCTGAGCAGTAACAGTACCCTCATTTAAAATAGCGAGCTCAGTTTTGCCGTGTAAGCTTATCCTGCCCCAAATCATTACATTTGGACCACCAAAACGATCGACTTTATGGATGCAGGCTTCTGAAAATCTCTCGCCGCGTCTTCTCCATACTCTAATACGCCAATCGTCATTAAACAATTTAACTTTGCATTCGTCTGTGAATTGCACCATAAAAAAATAAATTACACCAAAATGAAAAAATACCTCGTGGCCCTTATTTTGTTTTGAGTAGTATATATTATTATATTATTTTTTCCGTGCGAGAATCAAACCCGACACGCAGTGCAGCAGCCCATCGCTCAGTCACTGCACCAACCTCGAATTTTACAATATACAGGGCTTCCCACGAGCCTTTGCCCAGCAGTGGAACATCACGAGCTAACTAAAAAAAAATTAAACAGCATACAATTAGACATTTTTTGTATTAATAGGGCATTTTATTATTAACACCACAATATTAAAGATTATTCTGGACTAACAGCTGCGATCGACCGGTTTATATGCTCACTCATCTTAACCATTGCGTCAACCAAAAGAGTTGAGCATTCATAGGAAAGTTACATTACATGAAAATACATTTTCGAATTCATTTTGTTTGCATTGAACCATTCGGAAGAACGTTTCATTGCATAGATATGCTCAAAAAAATGCTGTAGTGAATATTCACCTTTATAAGGAACAATTATTGGGGAATGTTTTAGTGGAAATATTTACAATACGAGGAAAGGAGATATTGTGAGAAAAATACTTAATATTTAATTATCAGAAATTGGTAGCGTAGTGAAAGTAATCGTCGAAAGTCGTTCGGATCGATCAGTCAAGGTTAAGCTACGCTTGCCGCGGTCACGCTTGCTGCGGTCGGTCTGTGAATGGGTGACCAACCATTTCATACCGAGTTCCCTCCATGTCTCGGAAAGTACGTAAAGCCGTTGGTTTTACTTTAGGCCACTTTTTAATCCGCGATAACCGACATTCGAAATCGCGGGTAAAGTTTTGGATATTATGTTAAAAATATTGGCATGTGACATTGCTGCGAATGCACACTGATCTCTAAGATAAAGAGATACCCCTAGATTGGAAATCAAGGTTTTAATCATTTGTATATAATAATAATAATAACATTCAAGGAGGCTTTCGTTAGGCGGTTGGATCAAGGGCTTGATTCAGAGGGCGGTACTTCTGGACACGGCCTGCATTTTCAGGAGGTTTCTCACTCTGGAGCCCTGACCGCCGGTAGCTTGGACCACGTTTCCGATACCGGTGGCCTACATTTTTTTAATGTTTTGATATGTTTTTATATTTATATTAATATTTATACATTTATTTATATGTAAATAGTGATAATAAATGGGAATAATAATAATAACGTATTTATTTCAAATCAAATAACAATATCTATAATTATAATTAGTAAAAGTACCTAATATAAGTAAGAAAAACCACACTGTAAGCCACTTAATTCATAATATTATATTGTATTAATAATGTAGGCTTTTCTTCAATAAAGATTTATTTGTATTATGGACGTAATACTTGTACGTTTCAATCAATCAAATTTAACTTCACATTCGAATTGAGGTAGCAAGATAATTACAATACAAAATGGTTCTCTTCGAAATACGTGGTAAGCCAATTAAATTTCAATTTCGTAGCATCAAATAAATCAGCAACGAAATGGATTACGAATCGAACTGACATGAAGTAATCATCTTTTGTTGAATTCGATCGTTACAAATATAATCTATATACGTTCTAAATAAAGATTTTTAGTATTTATATCAGGTTTTTTAATTATCATACACTTAAAGAAAAGATACAAAAATGTTTTTCCGACACAGTCCATGTAGTACACAAAAAAAACAAAAATAATAAGAAGGTTAGGCAGTGTTTCTAAAGTTACGTGAATTTCAGCGAGTAGCTACGGCATAGCTTACTACTACGATTATGTAGATAAGTGCAACGAAGACGTAGCTTACTGCTACGAAGACGTAGCTTACTGCTACGATTGCGTAGGTTACTGCTACGAAGGCGTAGCTAAATGCTACGAAGACGTAGCTTACTGCTACGATTGCGTAGGTTACTGCTACGAACTTGCCTTGAACATCGCCGCACCGTTGCTAGCCTTTCGGTCTTTTATCGGGTACATTTCGGAGAGTGTGCTTTGGCATTGCACAATTTAATTCCCCCATCCCCGTTCCATCACCGGACGAGCAGAGATACGGCGAAACGTCACCGCTATATGGTTGAAGTTCCACGGTCTCGAACCAAGCGCTTTGACTCCACATTTATTGTGCGAACTGCCAGACTGTGGAATTCCTTGCCCGCCTCTCTGTTCCCTGATAAGTATAATCTGGGTATCTTCAAGGCACGAGTGAACCGGTTCATCTTAGACAAGCGTGTTCCAACTTAGGCCGCATTATCACTTACGATCAGGTGAATTGCGGTCAAACGCAAGCCTATTTAAAAGTAAAAAAAACAAATAAAGAAAAAAAAAAAAAAAACGAAGGCGTAGCTTGCTGCTACGAAGGCGTAGCTTGCTGCTACGAAGCCGTAGTTCAATGCTTGGAAGACATTTACTACTACGAAGACGTAGTTTACTGATACAAAAACGCAACTTGCAGCTTCAGAGGCGCAACTTAGTGCTACGAAGATGTAGCTTACTTCTACAAAGACGTAGCAGATTATTATGCTGCTACTGTACAAAAATAAGTCATGCTTATCTATGTCTCCGTAGTTTCACATTTTACCAAAGCAAACTCATCACAAAACTATGTACCTAGGTCGTTGTGAACTTTTTCACGAGTAATAAACTCAGAATATCAACATAGGTAAACATATTTTTGATCAAAATTTAAATAGTATTTACTCAACCATTTTCCATAAACATAAAATGTTTTTATTTTCGAAATATAGTATTGGGTATCGCACATTTCACCAATTCAATATTATTCTTAGAGCCGTGTAATTCAAGTTAATGGAGGGTCTATTTTTTACTTTTATCAGTCGTACATTGTCAATCAATCACTCGTTTTATTCGCTCATTCGATCTGTTTGTAATTTTAGGGTCGACTTGCACATGAACGGTTCTGTACAGTTGATTATTTAATATTTTGCTATCGGGTAGATACTTTTATATGTTTTTCTGCAATATTCGCCGTTTGTGAATAATCGACTTTCTTCAAATTTCTAGTAGGTACTTGGACTTGAAAAGCCCTCGAAATCCCTGATCTCATACTTATTTTCAATTCACTAAATCGTTGTTACGAATTTCTTTATGTAAAATCAAGATTCAACTTTTAAAATTTCAGTTTAATTTGTTTCCAGATGAAGTGCCACAAATGGACAAAGATTGTCCACACCCTTAGAAGAATTTCAAACCACCTTCCCATACAAGCTTTAGAATAGACTCTGCAAGGATAAAGAAAACGTGTCCATCCCGTAAATTTGGAGGCGTTTAGTGATAGTGACACTGAAAACGATCGCGCTGACATAATTTGAGGCAAACCGCATAGCCCAAGACAGAACGCGATGGCAGAGTACTGCGGACGCCCTATACCCCACCTAGAGGACAATAAGTCAAGTGGTCATATTTAAAAAAGATCTTGAGAACATCAGCTGTGACAGGCAGACCGATACTACAGCGATTCCACCTTTGCCTAGTTTAGTTCACGGCACTAAAAATTCAAGCTAAACAAACTTTTATTAAATTAAAAACAGAAAGTCGCAACGACCTGAAAGTTAAACAAAATACTAAAATGAAATCGAGAATGAACTATAATACGCTGTCAATAACAGAAGGTCCCAAGTACTTTGCTAGTTTAACACACAGACTCGAAACGAGGTTAACAGTTAACTAACCGTAGAAAAGTTTTTCACGGTGCGGGGAAAAGTTGCAAACATAGAAAACACCGATTGTGCCCCACTAAAGGTGAGACTCTACTGGAGCGGATCGAAATGGAGCGGAGAGGAGACGTAAAGGAATCTGCCAATCACATTAGTTGAAGTTTATCAAGTCTCTTTAAATCTAAATTTGTTAGGCGAGAAAGCTTACTATACAGTATACGACACGGTTGGCGCAGCGGCTGAGCGATCAACTGCTGCGCAGCGTGTTGCGGGTTCGATTCCCGCCCAGGGTAAACATTTGTGTGATGAGCACTTGTGTTTACCTTGTGTCTGGGTGTTGTTTATCTATATATGTATGTATTTAAAAAATATATTTGTGTATGTATATCAGCTGTCTGACACCCATAGTACAGGGTCTCCCTAGTTTGGGGTCAGATGGCCGTGTGTGAAAATGTCCCCATATATTATTATTATTATTATTATAATGAGTACCTGGAAGATAAATTGTAATGACATTTTTTTTTGTTATCATTTTTTGTTATTAATTTCATTATTTTATTCAATTTAATTTACTGTCCTGTTATTTGGTTGAACTTATTTTAATTTATTAATGTAAAACAAATGATTAAGTTTGTGACGATGCATTTTTGTATGTTGCAGTTATAATTGATTTTATGTATTAATTTTGAATGTTTTTATATTTTTTACCAATTATTTTAAATTTTATTATTAATTAAAATTATAATCAGAATATTTGTATGCCGCTGGCGGCAAGACATAGCGCTTATTTGATTAATTTAGACATCTTTTGTTTACCTATGTTCTACAAATAAAAAATCTTTGTCTTTGTCTTTGTCTTTGTCTTTGTCTTTTCACGCATGTGTTTTTTTTTAAGTTGCCCCACTCTTGTAATTTTCCTGGATCGTGAGTGCGTTTACAAACATATAAATTCACATACACAAAGAACCAGACCCGAAATAACTACCTGTAGCCCATACAAACATTTATTCCGTGAGGTAATCGAACCCCCGACACGCAGCGACGCAGTCATTCGCTCAGCCCAACCAGCCGTCAAGGAATTTTTAAAAACTTTGCCCGCACTAGGGATTTCTGATGTTTTGTGGGTGCGTAGACATACACAAACAGATTGATCGATTCCTTCATGCCTTCCGCTCTTCTCTACATCGGTGGAGTGTCGCACTTAGACTGCTTGTCTAATAAAGAGAAGATCAGAGAAGAGGAGAAATACAGAGTTTCTTCTTATCCCATGCACAAATACTTCCACATTTCTAATATCAGTTGGAAGTAGCATAGGATAATATGGTAGAATATATGAGGCAGTCAGCGCCAGAGTGGGCGATCTTTTCCAGACACTAAGCATTTTAATTGTGTCTGCCAACCTTGGATATTTTTAACCGACTTCTAAAAGTAGGAAGTTATCAATTCGAATGTTTATATTATTTTTTTATGTATGTTCGGGCATAACTGTGTCATATATAGACGGATTTGCAAAATTCTTTTTTTGTTTGAAAGGGGTTTATTCTGAAATGGTCCCAAATAAATTTTATCAAAATTGTAACAGCCCTTTTTGAGAAAATCAACAAATTCCCAAAAAACTTACTTAGACGACGTTTTAGTTTCTTCAATCACTGGAGGACTTACAATCTCTTTTAAGTGTGTTGCCGTTTCTGAATGAATTTGGATGTTAAGGCAACACTAAAAATAAAAAGTTTTTTCAAAAAAAAGAAAACCGCCTTCAAAAACTAAAAAGTGATAAATAACTAGCACAGAACACACATTACTTTACTTTCGGAAGTCGGTGGCAATACAAAACAACAAACACGAAGCCACATTACTTTACTTTCCTTTCCACATTACTTTACTTTCGGAAGTCGGTGGCAATACAAAACAACAAACACGAAGCCACCGCCACCGACTTCCGAAAGTAAAGTATCTGTGCTAGTTATTTATCACTTTTTAGTTTTTGAAGGCGGTTTTCTTTTTCTTTGAAAAAGCTTTTAATTTTCGAAATTCAAATATATTATTATGTCTATACCGAAAACACCAACTTTAAATTGGGAACCAACAAAATCAATAACTCTTTTATGGACTTGTACAACAAAACACTTAATAAATATTCAAATAATTCTATTTTGGTAAAGTAAATCGTATTTCCCAAAATAAACTTAATTACACAGTTTATTTAAAGGATAACCGTTGGCATTCGAGAACCAATTGTCTCTGGAATATGTTCTACCCACGTACTTTGTAATGAGATGAACCTGACATTTATAAATAATAGGATTTTAGAGTTTTGCTAAAGCAATAAAAGTCGAAAGTTGTGATAACACGTGTGTTACACTGAACTGAGTTTATGTGAAAATGAAAATTTAATGCAATCATAGATCTAGGTGTTTTATCGACACGGTTGGCGCAGTAATTGAACGATTGACTGCTGCGCAGCGTGTTGTGGGTTCGATTCCCGCCCAGGGTAAATATTTGTTTGATGAGCAATTTTGTTTGCCTGTGTCCAGACACAGGCAAACAAAGGTGCCCAGGTGTTGTTTATCTATCTATTTATGTATGTATTTAAATGTATTTGTGTATGTATATCAGCTGTCTGACACCCATAGTGCACCGGGTCTCCCTAGTTTGGTTTAATTGTCAGATAGTTATGTGTGAAATGTACCCACGTATTATTATTATTATATATATGTATCAGATGTGAACTGAGATTCCAGACTCAGAAAAATAAATGACGTCTGGATTACATCAAAGTCAAAGCCAATAGAATAGACAGAGGAACATACAGGGTTACTGGTAATGTGTCTGGAATCCGTTAAGGGCATGTAGTGAAGGTAATTTGCGACCAAATTACCCCTTATAACCCCATGTAAATACAGCAAATTCAATAACAATCAATTTGACAATTTTTGATTGAATTTGTTTTTGTCTCAATAATTGCATTTTATTCACTCAATATCTGATTTCTGGTATTGTATTGTATTTTAAAGGATAGCTGAGAAGTTTTGAATATTTTTGAAATTTACTGGCGACAAAATACTTTTGTATTTTTATTTAGAAATCGTCCATATTATTTAAAAATACCACCACAAAATTATGAAAACTCTAACGATTAGTAGCTCTGTTAAAAACATTTTTGGAGTTAATTGTCAGTTTATGATTTATTGAAGTGTAAGCAAGCAAAACATTATAGTAAAGAAATCATACATTGGTTCCATACCGCAAATAACTTCAATAAAACCTAACTCGAAAGTGGTTGACATTTGCCTTTGGGTTTTTAAGGGTCATTTGGTTACAAATGATCTACCTAAACATGCCTTTAACGGATTGCTTACATATTACGTACTAGCTTCTGCCCGCAACTTCGTACGCGGATCCTGTTGCTTTTGCCAGCGACAACGGGGTCGGCAAAATCGAAGATCTGAAACTGTTACCGCCCTCACCGCGTGGAGGTATTCCCAGCTTATGTTATTTTATAAGATACAGTGAAATTAGTGATAGCTTTGATTTTGACATCAGATGTTTCTGATCTTCGATTTTTAAAAGTTAACAGAAAAAGCCCATCAGACCGAACACCTTTTGCTAAGACGTCATTCCTATATGTGTCATGGTGTAGCTGGGCTCTTGGAGTTCCACATCAGGTGTTCCAGATCTTCAAATTTATTCTCTCAGCAGAAAATGCTCATCATGTGGAACAATTTTTGCTATGGTACCATTTTTGTATCTCTTATAGTTTAGCTGGTCTGTTGCGGTTCTGCATCTGGTGTTCAAGTTTCCAAGATAAATTATAGCCTATATGTTGCCCAGACTTAATACCTATACAACAAAAGAAAAATCATTCAAATCCGCCCAGTAGTTCCGAAGATTAGCGTGTACAAACAAACAGACAAACAGACAGAATTTTTTTTTGGATTCGTGGTCTATTTCTGTTCCTAAACCCCCCTCAATTATTTATTTTTTAATATATTCAATGTACAGACACAGTTTTGTTACTGTTTTATTATATGTAATAGATAACCACTTTAAATTTGAGACCTTGAACCGTAGCATAAATGAGTAAGAAGCTACTTACCCTCAATTTATATTAACACAAAATTTAAGTTGCAAGCCTGCACGTAAACTAAGAAACCAGGTTTATTGCCAACGCGATCACAAATTGATTTTCTCTTCTACACCCATGGGAAACCAAAATAAACTTGTAGCCCGAGAGGTAAGAGCGACATAAAAATTAAATCATTTTCATCAAGGATTTTTATACTGACCGTGATAAAGCAGTTTTAATTTAAAAAGAAACGTTGCACCTCTCTAGAAATTTTTCCTGTGTCGTGGGTACGTTAATAAACGTAAAGTCGAATCATTTATTTCAATCATATTAGGAAAATTGAATCTAGTGGCCCATTCCAAATGATAGTTTCGTATGGAGAAGAATGGGCAAGAAACTCCATACTTACTCTTTTAAAAGAAAATGTTACAATATTTTATACCTACAGAAATTATATTTAATTAGGTATACGTGAATACCTTGCATAAAACCACTAGTAAGCACAAAGTATTAAAATCTAGGAATGACAGCTAAGTTATGTATACATATACATAGTGTCCACATATTTACAAGTATTGAAACAGTAAACAACCACAATAAATTAGTGTTTGAGCCAGAGTAACCTAGAAGTTACAGTAAAGAATTTAATATACATATATTACTTATTAAATTAAGTAGTTGGATTTTGTCTAGTCTTTAGATTGTCCTATGGAGCCGAACCAGCAAGCATAAAAAATCACACACACACAAACAGCCAGACCCGGTACAATTATCCGTAGACCATACAAATGTTAGTTCCGAGCGAGAATAGACCCCGTGACATGCAACGTACCAGCCACGGATATCGAGTACCAGCCAATTAATCACTCCACTACTGCTTGCAAATAAATTTAGTGAAAATAGTTGCTATGTACACAATTTCATTACAAGGTCAAAACCTGCCCCGCACCATAAGCTAACGAATCTGGCAGACTGACAAAGCCAGGCTGTTTCTCTACACCACAAATATGACATGATCTAAAAACAGCGTTTCGAAAATCGTTGTATTTTCATGTCCCATACCTCCCCGACTATACCTACGTGAAAATCTGATAAAAACACAATTTTCCCAGTTACTAACAGTTGGAAAAAGTGGTTGTCACGTGGCTGTGACGAAATTAGTTTCGGATGTCACGCGCTCACCCAATGCTGGATATGTTTCAACTTTATTTAGAAAAAAAACCGGCCAAATGTGAATCGCACTTGAATGGTTCCGTTCATCCAGACACTAATTAAGATAGAGCAAAAAAAAAACCGAAATAGACAGGTTTCTTGTATGGTTAAAAACTAAATCTCCTTTTATTTTATTTTTGCTGTTATAGCGGCCATAAAAATACACACTCTGTGAAAATTTCAGTATGTACAATGAACACTAGCGTCTTCACGGTACTAGTTACCAGTATCCGCCTATCAGACTTTTATCGGGTACATTTCGGAAAGTGTGCTTTGGACTTGGAAAATAAAACTATGTGTGGGCGTGATTTAACTTCAATTTTGTTAAGATGAAAGCAGGGAATTAGATTATTATTGTTGTCGTTGTTGTCGTAATTATGGTTAAAGCGCCCGCCTCCCATGCATGAGGTTGTGGGTTCGAAACCGGGCAAGTGTGAATTTTTCAATTCATATGTATATACTTAATTTATCACTAAATGTATAATATGATGTCGCACAATGATTGTTGATATAGCGGTTCCGCATGACGAGAACCTCGTGAAAACCGAGAAAGATATGCAAATCAAGTATCTTGACTTGGCTCGCGAGGTTGTCGACATGTGGGATGTGAATACAGCAGTCATTGTGCCGATAGTCGTTACGGCCAATGGACTCATTTCCAAGAGCCTCGACCAACACCTAAGGAGGCTCTCGTTGGGCAGCTGGATCAAGGGCTTGATACAGAAAGCGGTACTCCTGGACACGGCGCGTATATTCCTAATATGTGGGGACATTTTCACACATGACCATCTGACCCCAAACTAGGGAGACCCTGTACTATGGGTGTCAGACAACTGATATACATACACAAATACATTTTAAATACATTCATATATAGATAAACTAAGAATATATCATGAATATATAAGAACTTATCTTGGACATCACTGATATCGGTGAACAAAAACATAGAAAGAAAGAAAGAATCGTGAGGAAACCTGGAAGTCTGAAATCGCCAATCCTTGAGCAAGCGTGGCGATTAATCCTGGTGCCTTCTCTGTATGAGAAGAAACCTTTTCCCTGCTGTGGGACAGTTATAGGCTTGTATTATTATTATTATTCACATTTATTCATCTTATTTACATATTCTAATATATTTTTAAATATAAGTAAAAAAAATAAAAACATTTAAAAATATAAAAAATAGTAGCCCACCGGTATCGGAAACAGGGTCCAAGCTACCGGTGGTCAGGGCTCCTGAGAGAGGAACCTCCTGACTATACGCGCCGTGTCCAGGAGTACCGCTTTCTGTATCTAGCCCTTGATCCAGCTGCCCAACCCAATTATTATTATTCACATTCATTTATTGTATATACATATTAAATTACATTTTTAAATATTCATATAAAAACAAAAACATTTAAAAATATATAAAAATAGTACCTCACCGGTATCGGGAACAGGGTCCAAGCTACCGGCGGTCAGGGCTCCAGAGAGAGAAACCTCCTGACAATGCGGGCCGTGTCTAGAAGTACTGCCTTCTGAATCAAGCCCTTGATCCAGCCGTCTAACGAGAGCCTCCTTAGATGTTGGTCGAGGCTCTTGGCAATTAAGCCATTGGCTGTAACAATTATCGGCACAATGATCGCTGAGTCCACATTCCACATGTCGACAACCTCATGGGCCAAGTCAAGATACTTTATCTGCTTGTCTTTCTCGGCCTTCATGAGGTTCTCGTCATGAGGAACAGCTATGTCAATAATCATTGCGCGCCTCTCCAATCGATCCACCACCACTATATCAGGCTTATTGGCTACAATAGTCCTGTCAGTGATGATGGATCGATCCCAGTACAATGTGACATTGCCATTTTCAAGAATTGGATCGGGCACATACCTGTAGTATGAAACTTCTGATTCCACGAGGTTGTAATTCAGAGCAAGTTCCTGATGGATAATCCTGGCCACAAGGTTGTGCCTGTGCAAGTACTCTTCGTTAGCAAGACGAGAACATCCAGAGATAATATGACGGATTGATTCACCCGGCCGGTGACATGCCCGACAAATGTCAACCGTGCCATCCTTCATAATAAATCTCCGGTAATTATTCGTCAAAATAACTTCGTCCGTAATTGCACACACAAAACCTTCGGTTTCTCCAAATAGATCACCGAATCGTAGCCAGGATACGGACGCTAAGAAATCCACATCGGGCCCGTGTAGGGCCCGGAAAAAGCGTCCGTGAAGCTCCTTACTCTTCCAAACCTCCTCGCGATCATTAGTCTCAAGCACTACAGGCTTGAACCAGTTCTCTTTAGCCAAGGAGAGTGGGGTGAGGCCTTATTATTATTATTATTATTTATATTCTCAATCGTAACTCGACCTGACAGCCCGCAGATGAACTGACAAGTCCCTCATAGTTTAAAAAGCATTTTAAAAAAAAAAGAAAATCGACTTCAAAAATTAAAAAGTGATAAGTAACTTTAGCACAGAACACACATTACTTTAGTTTCGGTAGTCGGTGGCGGTGCCTTTTTACTTTTGAAGTCGGTTTTATTTTCTTTGGATAAACTTTTTATTTTCCGCTTTTTAGTATTATTGCCTATCATCCAAATCCATTAAGAAACGGCGACACACTTAGAACAGTGATTGTAAGTCCTCCAAAGATTGAAGGAGCTAAAACATCTACTTATGTAATTTTTTTGTGATTTTGTTGAATTTTTCATAAAGAGCTGAATCAATTTTAAAAAGAATTTATAAGGAACCATTTCAGAATAAACCGCTTTCGAACAAAAAAGAATTTTGCAAATCCGTCTATATATGACAGATTTATGCCTAAACACACATTAAAAAAAAATACAAGCATCCGAATCGATCCGATCCGATCCATCCGATTATAAATACTAGATACGAATAACGTTCTATCTGGCCCAACCAGCCAAAGTCTCTTCAGTACTATTATGGTTCAAAAGATGACATGTCCCTGTGACAGAGAGACGGACGGATGGATGAGCCAGAGCAATAGGTCTTCGTTTTGACCCATTGTGTGCGGAATCCTAAATAAGCTAGATTTCGAATAAAGAAAAGGCGGAGTGACTGCTGACTAAACATAGTGTTGCCGAAGATTAGTCTGGCTACACATAGGTGCTTAGGTACAGCCGACTTGACAAATTTGCTAATTTCTTTTCGTACAATTACGCGACTACTTAACACAGATTTATAGTTAACTAGATTTTTCCCGCGACTTCGTCTGTACTTACCAAATTTCATTAAAATCGGTTCAATAGTTTACCCTAGAATCCATGAGTCATGGTCAGTCAAAGTACTGGATTAACCACTGAAAATAGAAGCAAACACGATCATTTCCCACCAGAGAATGGGCAGCAGCGTTCTCTGTGCCTTTGTAACCATACTGCGATCGCCAACCCGCCTGCCAAGCGTGGCGATTATGGCAAAACCCTCCTTTTTGGGGCAGGCCTATGGCTATGTAGCAGTGGACGTCCAAATGGTAAAGATCATCATCATCATCATTTCAGAAATGGTAAAGATCATCATCATCATCATTTCAATTGCAATTTGCAAAAGAGGATTTCCTCAGAGTAAAGGTATAAAATTGCAAAAAAAAAAAAAAATTGAAAAATAGAATAAAAAAAAAATTGCGCTAAAAATTGATTCCCCCAAAACCCTTTATTACTGCACCTCCTCATACACCTTTTAGTTAGCAACTATGTGATATGTCTTTTTACAAACAGTTGCAGCAAAATAATGACAGTAAAAATTCAGGCCATTATGATAAAAAATAATAAATAAAAAATAATAATAAATAAAATAATAAATATGTAATATAATTAATTTTCTTTCATATTCAGGCCATTCTTCTCTGGAATGCACTTCCTCTCGATATCAGGATTGCCACCAGTCGGTATGCATTTAAGCGGAAATTGAGAATTTATTTTCAGAACAAGTAAGCAGAGTCATCTCATAAAACCCTTTTCTTTTACACATAATATAAATATATGTATGTATGTATGTATGTATGTATATGTTTATATAGGTATATGGTATCCAGATATATAATGATGTATGTGAGTTTACATCTTTTTAACTTTTTAATGATTACTTTTTGTTATTATCAATATTTTCTAATTAATAATTTCCAGCCATATTATCTTTTCATCACCCTTGGTTGACTGGTAGAGAATGCCTAAGGCATTAAGTCCGCCTTTGTACCTTTGTGCATGCAGTATAAATAAATAAATATTATATCTTCAATCCACTATATATATACTCCTGTTTGAATAGTTACAATAGCTTTCCTAATTTCATTACCACTTGTCGTGTGTTTGAGTGAGCGAACTTGAACGGTTCCCGAGCAAATTCTCATTAGAGTAAATTGTAATTTGATTAGAAACAGCGGTAGACTGGTGCTGGCTGGTTGAGAACAAACGGAAATGGTTCTCGGGAAGTTTTGGCTCATTTGAATTTGGTGATGGAGGAGCTGCAAAGATATATAGGTCCAGCTTAGGGACGACAGACTCGGAGACGTCTGTCGCACCCCACACATAATGCCGGTCTCTCACATTCGCACGAATACGCAAACCCACATGTATAGGACGACATTTGCAATTGATTATGTAAAGTTTTCGCTGCATTCGCGGTTTTCCAAGCTGTGTCGGTTTTTTAACGGACATCAAAGCGCGCGAACCTCGATCCTTCGCGTAGTCTCCCACACATTCGTGTGACCAGTTGCGCACACGAATGCGAAGGTCGACACGGACGTGTCGCCTTTTTCATAGTTCATGACGTCTACTGTGTACTTAAACTAACTTCATCATATGATATATGTAAGTATATGAAGATAGTTATAACAGTCCAACCGCACCAATTAAATTATTTTCATTGTCCATGATTCACAAAATCGTAAGCAAGACCGAGTAATTCGTAAACAAGTGTAGGAGGAAGCGCAAACGGTTTCGCAAATAAAATTGAGTATGCGAACCCATTTGCATATCCGCTATATTTGCGAATGAATGTCTGACGGCCCTTCACATGCGTGCAAACATTCGTACAATGTACGAATATTTGCGCGCTTTGATGTCCGTTAAAAAACCGACACAGCTAGAAAAACCGCGAATGCAGCGAGAATTTTGAATAATCAATTGCAAATGTCGTCCTACACTTGTGGGTTTGCGTATTCCTGCGAATGAGAGTGACCGACATTGGACGTCGCGATAGTCCAATACCTCACTCTCCTGACCTGAGGAGGCCGGCACCAGTAGGGGGTTGCGGAAGTAGAAGTATCTACTTCCGCAACCCCCTACTGGTGCCCCCTACTGGTGCGGAAGTATCCTCCGGGGGTCGCGGGACCCCCGACGTAGGTGTGAGATGGGACACTAAGGTGGTTTTTAGTCAGTAAGATTCTGACAGACGAGTCCTCCCGCCCCAGGGCGAAGGACATTCATGAGGATTTTCCACCCCGGAACAAAAAAAAAGGCTGTTGTTATAAGAGTTTTTAGAGCTCTCTGTGAAGAAGTTTGTCTGAGGACACCTATTTCTGCCTCAAAGCAGCGATGCAGTGTTTCGGATTAAAGGACATGGGTACTGCTGTAATCACAGGCACATTAACTTTGTTTCTGGGAAGGCAACGTTTTCGCAAGGCCTCTGGTGACCTTTTAATATCAGGTGGACCGCAGGTTTGTTTGCTATTCAAAAACATTTAAAAAAATACGGTGTAGCAAAAAGATAAGTAATAGTAATTAAATTTAAAAAAAAGTAAATTTTGTGTAATTAGCATTTTTAAATTTAATTACTATTACTTATCTTTTTGCTACGATTGAAACATAGACTACTGTAAAGTCCGATTTTTCAATTGTCAGACTGATAACTTCTTAAGGGCGCGTATTCGATTTAGCGTAACTCAAAATCAAAACGATTGCTAGAACGGCGTAGCTGCATTGACACACATTAGTACAATACAATGGTCTGTTTGTGAGCATCAGAAAAGAAAATACACACGAAATAAGCACGAATCATCGATATTGATCGGAAAACGAAAGAGCGCGATGATTTACAGTGCTTTTTAAAATAATTGTCCAAAATTAAATTAAAAATTTAAAAAACCCCCAACGCAAAACTTAAAAGCAATTATTTAAAAAGTAAAAAATAATATCTTTTGTTGAGCCATCAAATGTTTGTTCATTGAAATGGCGCTATAATGTCGCGGCGGGGTACCGCGTAAGTCAAATCTCATTGCAAATCCATGAGTTCGCTATTTTACCTATTTAGCTATTGCTGACTTAGCGGTACCCCGCCGCGACATTATAGCGCCATTTCAATGAACAAACATTTGATGGCTCAACAAAAGATATTATTTTTTACTTTTTAAATAATTGCTTTTAAGTTTTGCGTTGGGGGTTTTACAAATTTTTAATTTAATTTTTATTTGAAAGTTTTTAAATGTAATTTAGTCTGGTTTTGAGAAGTTGTAGATACGTCTAAAGTTGTATTTCGTCACATGGATCTTTTTTGATATAGATATCACCCTGAGAATGCGTTTGGTATATATAATTAGCCATTTTGTGGTGCCGGTCATCTTGGCTTTGAAATTTATCATAGTGTAAAGTATTCTACTAGTGAAGCCCTTTCATTTGATACCCATATTGATGGAGTTGTGAAAAAATATGTGATTAGCTATTTTGTAGCGGCGGCCATTTTGGACCGATTTTCATCAAACATAGCTAAGAACACTCCCGACTAATTCACCTTTCAATTAAAAAAAACAAAAACAAAATCGGTTCATCCGTTCCGGAGCTACGATGCCACAGACAGACACACACACACACACACATACACACAGACACGTCAAACTTATAACACCCCGTCGTTTTTACGTCGGGGGTTAAAAATAAATGAGTTCGTATAACGGACTGAAACATATTCTGTACATTAAGCATAACCTTTATTTTTATAAAATAAATATATCAGTTATGACTTTATTCAAATACTGGTAAAAAAATTGTCAAAGTAAACCGATTTTGTACTTTTTCAACATTGTTTTTTAATACATAATAGTAACATTTTCGTAATGTTGGTTCTGTAGTACACTTTAAGACTGTATATCCTTTTGGAAAAACGCATAACACATAATATTTTGGCATACTGTAATGGTTGTATTCGTCCTGGAAATTAACTCTGACGTCTATTTTCGTAAAACGCTATGAAAGGATTGTCTTCGCTTTAAAAACCATAATTAAAAATTATACTTTTACTCATTAGTTCCCTAAATCAAGACTTAATCTTTCTCAAAACTGTAATTGTCTTTAAATAATTTGTTCACATCATTACGATAGTGCTTTGGGCAAAACGCGAAAACATGAAGACTTCGCCATAAATCGAATACATGCTCTTAACGAAAGAATCGATATAGCGATGGCGGTTTAACAGGTTTAAGGGCTTGTACACAAAACTGCGATGCGACGACGCATCGCAGAAATCTGTTGAGTAAAAGTATGTTACGAGAGGCTACGAGCTCTTTCTGTATGTGTGCGATGCGACGTCGCATCGCAGTTTTGTATACAAACCCATATATGTATAAAATATGTCCAACTATCATTACTCATTATTCAAATAAAAGTTATTTGACGATTACTGATAAAGTTCAAAACTTTCGTACATCTTCCTAAATTTAATTATTTTAGTACAAAATCTGTAAGTAAAACATTGCTTTATTCAACATAAAGTATATTCAAATCAATCAGAATCCTTTTCAGCGTCACTCAAAACTAAGACTGCCATCATAACTATACGACCACTAAGTGGTTTACAACACTCAAAATCACCAAAGTCAACCCAGTCATACTATAACTTAAAACTTATATAATGTTGACACTTAAACTTATAATAGGACACCTGAGTGCCCCTGACAGAAGACTGCATTGCAGGCGAGAACTTTGAAAGTTAATTATGTAAACAAAAGAACATCGTCAGCTTTTATTCGTGTCACTTTAAATTGTTGAAGAACTATTCTTTTTTTCGAATTTCATATTTCCTTAGCACAGGAATGGCGCGACATCTAGGCAGCTTAGCCGATTAGTATGGTGGCCGTAAACATAATTCTCAACACAGAAATATAGACGTTATTTTCTCAGAGATAAAACAGGATTAAATATAATGACCAAAAAGAAAACTTTGAGATAAGTACTAAGCTCCCTTACCAAAAACGATTTAGCTATGACTATTCTTTATATTGTATTCAAAGACCAAATGTAGTAAATGTTCACCAAATGTTAGTGAACAAATTAATGCGCTGTTGTTAGGTTAGGTTTTTTGTGAAATGACTTTTTTAAGTTACGATATTTTTTTTAGTTTAGAGTCATTTGTTTTGCAAGATGAACATTTTTTGGTTATAATTGGCATTAAAATGAGGTTAACATTTTGGTGATAAATAACTATTTTTGGCTATGTAAAAAACTATGTTTATGATATATTTTACTACATCTGGTGTTAAGTTAAACATAAGCCAAATAAAACTCGTAGCCAAAACAAGGATTAAATGATTCAGTTTTGTCTCTGTAGCCTAATTTGAATTTTACCAACAAATCCTGCATAAAGGTTGAGAAAAACATTATTTTCTAAGGCATGTCATACTTCATATCCAAACGAGGACGCTAAACGTCACGTCGTCTTATTTAGGAACAACATTACATAAATGTATAATAGTATGTTTTGTATGTCGTCTACATATGTCTCTGCCAAAAACGATTCTTATTCTAACGTCGTTCTACACGTATGACATTTTTGTCACTGAACAAGGACAGAAGCAAGGATGAAAGGCCAATTTATTCTAATTTAATATAGATGTAAAATTTGTTCGTGTTTAGGGGGAAAACTCGAGAACTTCTCATTCGATTTAGAAAATTCTTCTACCATTAACATGCAACGTTATTCCTAAATGTTATAGGTTTTTTATTTCACTATCAGAAACACAGGTATCCATAATAAAATTGAATTTGAGAATTAAAAACGACCTATATTTGTTCAACGTGATATGTATTTGACACGTATTGTAGACACATCTATCGCACATGCTAGGTACTACCATCCAACGTTTACTAGATTGCGCAAGCAGAGTTCTCCGCGACATTAGCATATATACAAAATATCGACTACAACCCGACGGTTGTAGTCGAGATTTTGTAGTAGTAGCAGCAGTAGCCCACCAGACATAACATCCTTCTGGTCGGATGATCCTCCCATTTCTACGCAGGATGAAGAACTTTACACTCTGTGGGCTAATTCACGTAACTAAAGAAGTGCTGTTGCAGTGCAGTTGCAGTTAAGTTTCGATCAAAACAGCGATTTTCGTATTCTCTACCGCAGTCAGGCACGCTAGCGTCAAGTTCGCGTCACGCGAGCGCAATAACGGCATTCTACTGTTGCGAGTCTTTGGTGCATGCTTCGGAACGCATGATGATCGGTATTCTACTATTCGTTTGACGTCTCAAAATGACAGTTAAAAAGCACTAAAATCTGTACTTTGCTATTATTTGGATATTATAATAACGTCATATTCATTGAAATGTAATCGATCGATATTTTTTCTCTCATGTGGCTACATCTTATGGAAGTTTGGTAGAGTTTGGTTGTCGTACAGTTGACAAGTAATTCACGCGCACTTGAACTTGAACTTAACTGCAACTGCACTACAACTTGATCGGCGCGTCATAAAATTACGTGAATTAGCCCTTTGTTCTTCATCTCTCTAAAGTGTAGTTAATATAGTGTGCAAACAATATGTACATAGTCTCGTGCATTTTAGGGTAATAAATAATAAATATCTCGTATAATAAATGCAAAAACTTCTCCTCCAATTTCGTAACATCAGTACGTAAGTAAAAGGTGAAAATACACATTAGTATAATCAAAGTCAAAGTATTTATTTTAATTAAACCATTTGGAGGCACTTTTGAATTGTCAAGGAAACTTTAGCATTATGACAGGTAGGTATGATCCTTTTAAGTTTTCTGACTTACATTAAAGAAATAATGTACCGTGTATGTCTGTAACAAATAGGTAACTAAAATTCTAGACTGAAATATTTCCAGATTTCCTACGCTACTTAGTACTAATGGTACCACAAAGTACCAAAGTTACAAACAGTCGTCTCCTACTCATATATTTTCTCAAACATTTTGACACAGAGCTTTTGAGAACCCGTTTAATTTTCAAGGTTTATGAATTTAAACTGACACCAAAAGCAAACTAAGGTTGAAGAGGAATACTTACGATAATAAGAGTGTTATTTTGTCGTATAATATTGTTATTCTTCGACATAATAATATGGTAAGATAGTGAACAATAAATAAATACTGCCTGATAATAAAATGTTTATTATTATTATTATGATGAAAGTTGTTTGAATTCTTAAATACTTTCTTCCCTTCTATTACCTTTTTACCAATAAGAAATTTAAAGATCATCATCTGCCTAGCTATATCCCATCTATGTTGGGGAAACCAGATACAACTGAATACCAGTGTATTACAAGGAGCCTGTCTAACTTCCACAACAAAACCCACTTACTGGGTAACAATATACCCCTTAGCCCTTAGCTGTCAGTCTGTCTGGCGTCTGACTACCCATAACGACTGTCAAAGATCTACAAATGACAGCCGGGACCAACGGCTTGACTTGTTTTACTTTGGTGTCTCCTCATGAATCGGATGGTCAACCATCTATCTACAAGTGCAAGTACATAAAGCTAAACAAACAATTCACTTTAAAATAATTCACCAAACTGAAATAGGCAAAACGTCACCCAAACAGTTAAATTAAATGCGTTGCAAATAGAATTCTATGAGCCGTCAAAACAAGCGTTAAACACGCGCTGCTCTGAATAGGCCCATTATAGACTCAAATTTACATGAATGGGACTTTGTAATGGTACTAAACAGGGCTTAGATAAATGTAGAAGCCTACGCAAGTCCATTGTCCAGGCTCTGTGTTACATCGGATTGATGTTGTTTACGCAAAATGCATTACGAGTCAGGTTTCTTCAGTCGTAATGTATTCAAGGCTATAATAAGCGAAGATCGTTTTCTATAAATGATGCTAAGTAAAAACTTCTTTTCGAACGAAGGACTTAATAATAGGTTTGTGTTACAGCCCCGCTTTACGTCTTTCTGTATCTCAGTGTATCTTTCTATGCGATATAGGTATGTACACCGCGCTCTCTCTGTGTCTAGTATTTTTGTCGAATGTAAATCATAATTGCGAAATTCATTACCTACATACACACGTTACCGCGAAAGTTAACCATTGCGAAGTTCTTTACTGCGACGTACATTACTGCGAAAGTTTACCATTGCGACGTACGTTGTCGCGAAATGAACAATGTCGAACTCGATACGACCCATAGGGATTGTAAGGCTCAAAATAAAAATAACCATAATCTACTAGTAAAGAATTTTCGAAATACACCTCCTCAAGTCCTAATATGAGAGGAGGATATGAGTACCTGCCTATCTAGCACCACATTCTACATACATATGCATACACGTACGTTACCTAACCAAAAGTGCATAACACAGAAGACTTACAACACTAATTAATCCTTATTTCGTACAATAACAAATCATTTGCAGTGAACTTTAATTAATTAAATCCTGTGCTAACCCTACGGCTATGCAAATCGATTAGCTAATTAATGGAAATCCAATAAATGCGGCAGTTAACTTGGAGGGAGAATAGGCAGCTAATGTACCGATATATGGCGTGGTTGGTTTTAGTACTAAAACGTTGAACAGAAGGCTCACTCATGACTAAGAATCGGATTGAAAAAATCATACTGATGTCTACGTAAAAGCAAGCACAGAGGGTTAACTCACGTCATTTTATGACGCACCGATGAAGTTGTAGTGCAGTTGCAGTTAAGTTCAAGTTTGAGTGATAACGTATTCTTATAATCTTTGAACTGCGCGTGAGCTGCGCGTGAACTGCACGTCAACTGTACGACAATCAAACTCTACCAAACTTACTTATGGTGTAGCCACATGAGAGGAAAAATATTACTTACTAAATCGATTACGTTTCAATGAATATGACGTTACGTATTATAATATTAAAATAATACCCCAGTACTGATTTTACTGCTTTTTAACTGTCATTTTGAGACGTCAAACGAATGGTAGAATATCGATTATGTTGCGTTCCGATACTTGCACCAAAGACGCGCAACAGTAGAATGCCGTTATTGCGCTTGCGTGACGCGAACTTGACGCAAGCGTGTCTGACAGCGGTAGAGAGTACAAAAAGCGTTGTTTTGATCGAAACTTAACTGCAACTGCACTGCAACAGCTCTTCTTTAGTTACGTGAATTAGCCCACTGATCAACCAGTCATAATGGTTAAGCTACGCTAGCCGCGGCTTGTCCAAGAATGGGTGACCAACCATTTCATACAGTAGCGCCTTTTAAAATGTGATAAGAAGTTTACGAAGTGTTTACTTTTTTTCCCCTTTTTTAGGGTTCCGTACCTCAAAAGGAAAACACGGAACCCTTGATCACTTTGTGGTCCGTCTGTCTGTCCGTCTGTCTGTCAAGACCCTTTATCAAGGTATCGAGTTAAAATTATAACCATATACTCAAATCTACGGTCCCTTGATGCTGTAAAAAAATCAACCTTCCATCTTAACGTGAAAAAAAGATACGGCCGTTTATGCCGCAAAAAACGTATATTTCGACACTCTCAAGGAAATTAAAATTTATAGGGTACTTCCCGTTGACCTAGAACTATAAAATTTTGCTAGTAATATCGTATTATACTTCAAGTACAGGGAAAAGTCTGAAAATTTTACATTTGTAATTAAATCATAAAAAAATATAGTCTTTATTTATACCTAGCTTTTGCCCGCGATAACGTACGCGTAAATGTCAGTTATCGCGGATGCAAACAAAGTCGTTGATCAAAAAAAGTAGCCTATATCCTTCCTCAGGGTTCAAGATATGTTCGTACCAAATTTCATCAAAATCGGTTCAGCCGTTTCGTCGTGAAAACGTAACAGACAGAGTTACTTTCGCATTTATAATATTAAATATTAAAGTAGAATAAAGTAGATTAAGTAGATTAAAGTTCAAACTTCAATCTATTTAATCTACTTTATTCTACTTCATACCACTTTTTTCTCAATACTTCTATACTAATCCATTCAAATGGTAGGTTTGGATTAGTATAGAAGTATGTATATAACCTACAAATAAGTACGGATCCCTCAGTGGGCGAGTCCGACTCGCACTTGTCCGGTTTCTTTTTGTCATTGGGTGGCATATAAGCGGACGCCCCACCTAATGTTAAGTGATCATTGCTGCCTCTGTAGACATATGCAATACACTGATGCTAAAACCCTTCAAACAGGAACACAGCATCGCTGCTTCGCGGCAGAATTAAGTATCGTTGTAGTAATTTCTCAAACGAGCTCCTTCACAGAGCAGCTCTGTGAAGGAGCTCGTTTACATAAATACAAAAATACGTTTGTTACACAGTAATAAATGTAGAGCTCGGACCGAGCTCTACAATTATTACTGTGTACTAGAGTAGATACCTATTTATAGAATTAAATTGCTTAATTAATGTACAATATTTACTGGAATAATAAAAAAGAAAAACCTATAACTAAAAAACGAATATCTGGAAACGTGGCCAAGAGACTGGCGGTATTGCCACGTAGGATAGCAATGCTTATCCTTTGACCAAGGTAACCAACTCTTGAATCACGGGAAGTGTCAACCAACATTTTAGACAAATGTCCTTAAAAAGGAGATGAGCACTCGGACCCCACGAACCATGAGTTTCAACCGCAAACGGTATGTACTGTATGAGCTCAAACCTGCTGAGCACTTACGGTACCGGATTGATGTATGAATTTACTGTGTTAGAGGAGGTTCTTCGAATTAAACACAGCAAAGCTAATTTAGCACGTCTATGTTAATCAAGTTCGTCGTCAGCCACTGACGGTGCCAGGTCAAACAATACCCTGTTATAAAAAAATAAAACTAAGTTCTAAATACGAAAAGATTCTAGAACGAATCCAGAGTGTTTAGACCACAAATATAGACCTAGATAACGCAAGAGCAACTACTTCGCGTGCCTAGTTTCGTGCCTAACTTACGTACAAAAATCATAAGTCAAAAAATAAAGTAAACGTTTCCTTCCATCGGTAAGTCATTTTGTAATTAATATTATGCGTAAACAATTTAAAAAACAATTATTTTTAATCTAATACCCTCAGTAATAGTAGTACGAGCTACGCTGTACATTGACCTTTGTGATAGTTTGTACTTCATAATTTAATAATGCACATCGTTATTGTTTAGGTGTGCATTTCTGTACATAGCATTTAAGTGGAACAATTATGCAATGATATTCAGTAGCAATAAATCCATCAAGGGAATCTTTCGTCTACTCATTTACATAACATAACATACCTTAACAAGTTTACGTAACTATAACATAACATTTTCACTGTTGGGCATTACAACCCCAACATTTGGTCCTTCGAGCAATTTAGTGTCGTGTGATTTTATCTTTTACGGTCGCGAATCGGTTGGACTGGTCTCTCACAAGCGAGTCGCCCCAGGTACCAATTGAGAAGGCGCATATCGTAGAAGAGAAAGGTTGCACAATACCAAGAACCAGAAGTGTGGAGCAACAGCCTACTTCTCAAAACAAAGTTCGTCAATTCGTCGGAAAGTTTGACAACATGACGTCATCAGCAAATACTTACGAGAATCAGCGCGAACTTTACGAAAACATCAAGAAAGTCGGCATCAACATCAAGAAGGATGGCTGGGACAGGAAGAACTTGGACTACTTCAAACGGCGTATGCAAATGCTGGAACAGTTATGGAGTGAATTCCAGTTCAACCATGATCGTCTGTCAACAGAAGTAAGTGCGGGCCATCCTTATTTTACAAGCGATTTATATAACATAGTATTGAAGTGTTATAAAGAAGTCAAGGAGTTAATTCTCCAACAAAATCAACAACTGTCGACGCACAAGCGGTCCACAGGGGGACCGGCAGTGCAAACAACATCGTTCGAACGTACCTCTGAACAAGATCAGGCAAGTACGTCGAGCAAAACATTACAAGAGCAACAATACAGCGAGGAGGAGGAGGAAACCAGTAACGCACCTGAGAGCAACAACAGGGATCAATCACCTCCTCGGCAACAACAAAACCCTAACAAGAGGGACACGGGGTCCAACAGTAAACTGGATGACCTCTTACGCAAACAGTCGGCGAACTTCAAGGCCTTCATGAGAGCTGTCGCCAACATTCAAGTAGAATTCATAACAGAAAAATGGGAATTCCAGGACGCGTTGCAAACGTTACAAATACGTTGGTCTGCTATTGACAGTCTCCAGTGGGAAATTGAGTACGAACTCAACGGGGACAAAAACACAGTGTACGAAGAGCGCTATACAAGATTCGAGAACCAATACATCGATCTGAAGAAGGCATTAAACACCAAGATGTGGTCCGGAGCTTATCGAGAAAAAACCACACCAAAGTTGGAGATACCTGTTTTTCACGGAAAATTTAGTCAGTGGATCCCGTTCAAAGACCTTTTTACGGAAGCCATCCATAACAATACATCGTTGTCCAATGCGCAGAAGATGCAATTTTTGAAAAGCAAGGTCCAAGGGGAAGCTGAAAGGTTGATCCAACACTTACAAATAAGCTCGGATAACTATCTAGTGTGTTGGGACATTCTCAACAATCGCTATAACAACAAAAAGCTCATATTTACAGCGCACATCAATATGCTCTTCAATCTGCCTACTATGCAACAACAGTCATTAGCACCAATCAAGAAAATACATGACGTCACAATAGAATGTTTGCACGCTATCAAGAATTTAGAAGTGGATGTCAGGACCTGGGATCCGCTACTAGTGCACATCTTGACACAAAAACTGGACGCTGAGACTTACTCTGATTACATTGAATCATTGAAGAACTCGCGGGAATTACCTATATTAAAGGATTTCTTAGACTACCTAGAGGCGAAGTTTACTTCAATGGAATCGTCACAGCGCAAACAAGACGGCTATCAGAAGACAAGTTCCGCAACAAACCAGAATCAAGAAGTATCCCATAACAAGAAACATAGCTATCATAACAACAGAAATCAAGCGGCTAGTAACAACAAGGTTACGAAATCGTACCATGCGTCAACGTTCATTTGTCCACTCTGCAACGACGAGCATGGCCTCTATTTTTGTGCAAGGTTTTTAGAAATGTCGAACGACGAAAAACTTAGCACAATAAACAAATTACAAGTCTGCATTAATTGTCTGTACAGCCATAAGGGCAAGAAATGTACGTCAAATAACCGATGTCGCAAGTGCAAAGCTAAGCACAATACTTTAATGCATGAAGCTGCATCAAAAAACAATGAACAAAATCAAACAAATTCATCATCTCATGTCTCTCAAAATGATGAAGAAGCTTCGGAGATTCTATTAGCGACTGCCATAGTAAAGGTAGAGGGTGCTGATGGAACTCAGTACAACATGCGAGCTCTTGTAGATCAAGGATCTCAGATATCACTGATTACAGAACGAGCAGCTCAACGTCTTGGTATTCAACGCCAGAAATGTAAAGGAGTGATCTTTGGAGTTGGAGAAAAGGAGAGCAATTGCAAGGGCATGATGACAATTTCATGCAGCTCCGTCTTCAGCGACTTCACGTTCAGAAAATCAGTATACATAATGAAAAACCTAATCAAGAATCTACCGAACAAAACTTTTACAAAACCTTCATGGCCTCAAATACAAAATATCAACTTGGCAGATCCCGAATTCAACAGCAGCCGACCAGTAGATCTGCTATTTGGAGCAGACATTTACTCCCAGATCATGCTAGGAGGAATGATCAAAGACGATGACGTCACACGGCCCATCGCACAACAAACATACTTAGGCTGGCTACTATGCGGACGCGTCAAAACTACAAAATTACAATGCAACGTGGTATTGAATAATCTGGAGGATATGATACAGTTTTGGGATTCCGAAGACATCAAAGACCGAGCCGATTTCTCAGTGGAAGATCAGAAATGCGTTGAGTACTACACGAATACAACACAACGTTTAGAAAATGGAAGATACGAAGTGAGACTTCCAATGATAAACGACTGGGAATGCAAGCTGGGCTCTTCCAAACAGATGGCCATTGCCCAATTCAAAACATTAGAACGAAGAATAGGAAAACAACAACATTTAGCAAAAGCCTATAAAGAATTTATGGCAGAGTACATTGACTTAGGTCACATGCAACAATCAACATGTAACAAGACACTCGAGTGCTACTTGCCGCACCACGGCGTCGAACGCGCCGAGTCAACAACAACTAAGTACAGGGTTGTGTTTAATGCATCCGCAAAAACAAGTACCGGTTGGAGCTTAAACGATCTCATGTACAAAGGCCCAAACCTACAACAAGATTTACAAAGAACATTAATCCAGTGGAGGCAATACAAGTATGCTTACACAGCTGATATTGAAAAGATGTACAGGCAAATTTTAGTGGCCCACTGTGACCAAAGCCTACAACAGATTGTCTGGCGAGAATCACCAGAACAACCTCTACTTTCATATCAGCTCGCCACTGTAACTTACGGGACAAAAGCAGCGCCGTTTCTGGCCATAATGACACTACGTAGACTGGCGGAAGACGAGCGTCATAATTTCCCGGAAGCTGCAAAGGTAGTGGAGGAGTCATTTTACGTCGATGATCTCGTTCACGGATCGCATACCATTGAACAAGGACAGAAGCTAATTTCGGACCTAAAACAATTACTCAAGAGTGGAAGTTTCAACCTTAGAAAATGGTCATCAAACGAGCCGGCACTCCTGGAAAATACAACAACACAACATAACAATGAAAACACTGTCTACAACTTCAAGTCGGATCAAACATCCAAAACATTGGGCCTATGCTGGAATTCGAAAGAGGACAAATTTACATTCCAATGTTCGATTTCAAGCATCAACAAGAAACATACAAAACGCAGCTTATTAGCTGAAATATCAAAATTATTTGACCCACTTGGCTGGCTAGCTCCCTTATCAACAAAATTAAAATTATTATTCCAAAAAGTGTGGGAGGTCAAATTACAATGGGACGAGGAAGTTCCCAACAACATACACAGAGAATGGTGCAAAATACAAGCGGACATAAGGATAATAAACTTGTGTGAAGTACCAAGATGGCTCAGATGTGACGGAAGGCAAGCTATAGAACTACATGGCTTTAGTGACGCCTCCCTAGATGCCTATGCGTGTGTTATTTACGCACGAATTCACCCATCAACAGACGTTATACTTGTCGCTGCAAAGTCAAAAATTGTACCGCACAGAAAAACAACAACATTGCCTAAACTGGAATTAAATGGAGCGCACCTACTATGCAAATTAATGCAGAAGGTTAAGGAATCCTTACATCAACACGAAATTCGAGTCTATGGCTGGACTGATTCTATGGTGGTCCTGGGTTGGATACAAGGTGACCCGTCACGATGGAAAACATATGTAGAGAATAGAGTCCAAAAAATCAACAGTGTAATACCGCGCTCGTGTTGGGATTACGTCAAGTCAAGTGAAAATCCCGCTGACGCCGCAAGCAGAGGTCAGTACGCCGGTCAATTGAAGGAAAACAAACTGTGGTGGCAAGGTCCCACTTGGCTATCATCCTTTGAAATGAAAACCCAAGCCAAACAGGTCTATACGTCAGACCAAGAGGTGAAAACAAGGGCTATGAAACCAGTCAATGCTGTCCAATCGAACACAGAAACCATCAACATTATCGAACAATTATTACAAAAACATAGCTCTATTAATCATGTCATTCGAATAGTCGCATGGATACACAGAACATTGAACTTAACAGTTCGAACATTGGACTCAAAACATCGCCAATTACCGAGTTACCTTACGTTGCAAGAATTGAACAGTGCAACTAAATTAATTGTGAAACAAACACAACAAAAGGTATTTGAAACGGATATGAGTCATTTACGTAAACACGGCAGAGTGCCATCAACTAGCAAGCTATTACCTCTTAATCCTTACATTGATCAAGAAGGCTTGCTAAGAGTCGGGGGAAGATTGAACAACGCCACGCTAGCTGAAGAGATGAAACACCCGATGATCATCCCTCACGACAGTCGGCTAACGCATTTGCTTATCAATCAAGCTCACCAAATGACGTTTCACGGCGGACCGCGACTCACTCTGTCGCATCTTCGCCAAAAATACTGGATCATCGGTGGCGTGCGAGTTACGAAAATGCAAGTCAGAAAATGCGTAACGTGCCGAAAAATCAGTCCAACCAAACAACAACAAATCATGGGTGAACTGCCGACCGCAAGAATAAACCCTGCCCCGCCATTCCACCATACAGGAGTGGACTACACGGGATTTGTCGACATTAAGATGAATAAAGGAAGAGGGGCTAAAACCACCAAGGGTTACATAGCGATCTTTGTTTGCATGGTAACAAAGGCAGTGCACATTGAGTTGGTCTCTGATCTTTCAAGCTCAGCATTTCTGGCAGCCCTTAACAGAATGGCAGCAAGGAGAGGCGCCCCTCGCCATATGTACAGCGATAATGGCACGAACTTCGTCGGCGCTAACCGACTGCTCATGGAACAATACGAGGAAATAGAGAACACCTACAAGAACGAACAACTACAGAAGGAAGTCGCCGAGATGTTCATACAGTGGCATTTCAACGCTCCTGCTTGGCCCTCGGCGGGGGGATTGTGGGAACGAGCCGTAAGAAGCTTGAAACACCATTTAAAACGAGTGGTGGGTGAGCAAAAGTTACCATTCGAGGAGTTCACCACAATCTTAACAAAACTAGAAGCATGTCTAAACTCCAGACCTCTGTGTGCGCTGAGTGAAAATGTGGAAGACCTAGACTGTCTGACGCCAGCACACTTTCTAACAGAGAGATCAGGATTGACCGTCATCGAAACAAGAGAAGACGCCCGAACAAGATGGGAGCTTACTAGACAAATATACACAGACATCTGGAAGAAGTGGAAAAACGAGTACTTGTGCCAACTGTTAGCAAGAACAAAATGGCAGAAGCCTCAGAACAACGTGAAGATTGGTGACTTGGTTGTTGTACATGATGACCAGCGGCCCGCAGGAAAATGGTTGATGGGCAGAGTAACAGATCTTCACCCAGGAAACGACGGATATGTTCGTGTCGTGACCCTGAGAACAAGAAATGGTTCTATAAAGAGACCCATAACAAAACTATCTATTTTACCAATAGACAGCAAGGAAAACTGTATTCCACAAAATACCGAAAATGAACACAAAAAACAAGATACAAACGAAACCAAAACAAAACGTCAGCAAAATGCCAAGACAGGCAAAATCAACTTGATCGGATTAGTAATGACCCTGTTATACCTACTTAGTCCAGTAAGAGCGACAACAAACATAACAAACTTTATCGAATTGCAACAAGGCCTATATTTCGATAAAATCACCAACATTAAATTAATTCGCGACGAGTGGAAGATAGTTGTCTACTACGACGTCAAACCTTACTGGCATGGCACAGCAGTTTTCACCGAATTCAACGATCATCTTGAAAACATATGTTCAAAACTAAAACAGAAGACTCAATGTTACGTAATTTTATTACAATTACATCACGCGTTCGCTGAACTCGACCACTACAACCGTATGTTGCTGAATCCGCAAGGTCGGGTGAATATGAGAAGCAAACGCGGTCTTATCAACGGTGTCGGGTCAATCGCACGTTCCCTGTTCGGAGTATTGGATGACCAATTCGCCGAACAATATCAACGGGACATTGAACTCATCAAACAAAATGAAAAACATCTGGCCCTTTTGTCTAAAAATCAGACAACTATAATAGAAGCCGAATACAACATACTAAGAAGATCGGAAGAAACAATCGCAAAACAATACAAATTATTCAATCAACATCTGCTCAGCCTAGACAAGCTAACGAGCAACATTCAGCAAGAAATTGAATCTCAAGAACTAGCAATTGAGTTTGTGATGTCTGCCATTTCTGCAAACAGCTTTATAGAGCATCTAAGAAACGTTCAAGAGGTCCTGTTGGATACCGTAACCAACATTTACAACGGCAAAATGAACCTACACCTCATCGCGCCAGATCAACTACGGGACGAATTGAACGTCATATCCAGTCAACTCTTGAAGGATGTGGCACTTCCCATCACCAACATTCAAGATGATTTATTTCGCCTATATCACCTTTTACAAGTGAAGGCAAAAATGACAGAGAGATATCTAATCATTGAGATACGGGTGCCGTTAATCAGTAGAGAAAACTACGAAGTTTTCCACGTCATTCCTGTCCCAAAAAAGAATGGCTTCGACATGGTCACCCTACTGCCCATAGCGGAACTGTTAGCAATCAACATACAGAAGAATTCATACCTACCGATGACTGGAACCGACCTACATCAATGCCTGCACTACGACAGTACGACTCTTCTGTGCCCCATGAGGTCACCAACATACCACATGCAGTCTGACGAGAGCCTTTGTAAGAAAAGACAAGATTCGTCTAGCTGCAAAACAAAACATGAGAACTGTCAAAACAAATGGTTGGAACTTAACGACATAAATAGCTACCTATACTTTTGTTGTGACGCTTGCAAATTACGCGTCATATGTGGGAATCAAGTTTCAACTGCATTACTTAACAACGCAGGGGTAATGACACTTGGTAGCGACTGCACTATCAATAGTGAGACGTTTACTGCATATTCCCAAAGGCAACTGAAGGATATAATACATGCTCAGGTGGAAGAACTCACGCTGGAAATCCCTCCAATTAACCGGATCATCAACCTATCGGTACCGGAATTGAAACATGAATCCGAGAACGAGACGGTAATAGAACAAAGCTCATTACTGCTAGATCTGGGAAAACAAATAGAACAGTTGAAAGCCGCGGCGGCAGAAAACATCATATCTGATCGGGCAACATACCACGATGTTCACCAATATGTTGTCATATACGTATTGGCAGCAGTAGCAGCGATAGCAAGCGCAATATATGGGTACCACCGACTTCGCAAACATTGCACGAGTCACAAGAAATCTGAGGCACCACCTGTTCCCAATCCAGCGCCCCGAAGGAGGTCAACTGCAAGCATCGTGGACAACACAGCTGTATTTGACGTCACAGACGACAGCAGCGCAGTGCACTTATCAAGTGCACGTACACTCAACAAAGCAACGTCGCCTATTGCGCGTTGTGATTTAATTGTTTAAGGCTTGAATTAGATTATTTTCTTTTACATTTTATCTCTCTTTGTAACACTCTATTACCATAACATTAACATTTTATTTGTTCACTGTTACCTTTGTGAGTGGGCAATATGTACGAGCTACGCTGTACATTGACCTTTGTGATAGTTTGTACTTCATAATTTAATAATGCACATCGTTATTGTTTAGGTGTGCATTTCTGTACATAGCATTTAAGTGGAACAATTATGCAATGATATTCAGTAGCAATAAATCCATCAAGGGAATCTTTCGTCTACTCATTTACATAACATAACATACCTTAACAAGTTTACGTAACTATAACATAACATTTTCACTGTTGGGCATTACAACCCCAACACCTGGTAATACCAAATTTAAGAAAAACAAAACATTGTGACGTTATAATAGATAGTCAAAAATGGCACGCTTGGTTTTCATACAGATCGTGATACTTGCGTTATCCTAGGGTCTATATATCTGTGGTTTAGACGAAACCTTTAGGCAATGGTTTCGACCAGCATGCCATATGCATGCTACCTTTACAGTACTATGTTATATTACGACTAAAACTTCTTTCTTATCCACATTGTGGTTTAACTACCATCTTTATAAGCGTCTCCTTCTGTGTTCTACTTCATTTGATGACGTCATAATGTCTCGGTCAAGAGATTTTAATGGCCTGATTATACGTGGTTATCATCAAAAGGATCAAGATAATGCCATGAAAATAGTGCTTCGAGCAGGAATTCTACATCATTTTTATGAGACTATTTTAAGATGAGTATAAAAGTCGATGGGTTTAATGCTATAGTTACTTATCTGAAGTGCTATTCTGCAAAATAAGAATGTTGGTCAGCGGATAAGTGACCATTCATTCCATACCATGACCCTTCCGTGCCTCGGAAAGCACGTAAAGCCGTTGGTCCCAGCTGTCAGTGGAAGATCTTTGGCAGTCGTTATGGGTAGTCTGTAGCCAGAAAGTCTGACAATCAATCTTACTAAGGAGTATCGTGTTGTAGTAACCGGATTGTGGAGGTCATATATGCAGTCGATCCATGTTAAATACTGGTATTCAGCTGCATTCAGTTAGATTGGAAGTCGACCGCAACAATGTTGTGAAAAGGCTAGGTAGATGGTGAGTGCTATTCTGCAAAAAGAGAATTTCTCCTTAAATCGAACCCACGAGGCGACACGACACGATTACTAACATATTATTGTAAACTTACATTCTCGAACTAGTGAATTTTGTAATATTCCGCCTTATTTTCCGGTTTATTGAATTAGAATGTAAAAATTATATATCTATGTATCAAAAGTATTAATGTACAGAGGCGAGCACATTAGGCTACAACAATCTGTCAAAGAATCATGGCGAGATCCATACATTCAATTGTATGAAAAAAATAATAATTTAGAGGGTTTAAAATATTTTCCAATGTAAACAATACATCACCAGGAGTAGATAGATATACTTAGCATATTTTTAAACCCTCGCATAATTAAAATATTACGAAATGAAAATAACACTTTTTCGTTTCATCTCGCTGCCCTTTTTGTGTTTATAAAAAAAAGAAAGTGACAAGCGACGTTAACGGATCTATAAAATCGGCAGACAAAGTGATGTGACAAGTATGTGAAAAAAAAAACATTATTTGCGATATTATTTCTCTTAAAACGATGCAATTTCAGTGTAAGAACTGTGAAACGGCGGCTGTCAGTGTCACTATTATACTGCAATTGACTGTCAGTTGCCGTTTCGTTCTGAAATAATGAGCTTTTCGTTAAACTATTCACTTTTTTTGCGGTGTTTTAAAAATATTGTTAATACCTGAAGATACTCTTTAGATACCCAAGAATACTTATAAAAATTAGAATTTTAACTTCTCTAAACATCTTATTTATTTTTTTGTACAAATCCTGTCTTGATTCTTTCTTTAATAGATTTTCAACTAGATTGCAAAAGAATAAGGCTAATATTCAATTGGGAAAATGTGACAATTTAGTATGGCTTGATGTGTTGGCGTCTGTATACAACTACAAAGTATGTTTACCAATTCATCTGGTCAAGGTGGTAAACATACTTGGATCATGCTAATTTCTTTTTCGACCTTATCCTGCTATAATTTAAGTCCCTTTTTGGGAACATTCGGTCTGATAGAAAGAAAAGGGTTCACATGACTTTTACTTCTAATCTTCTTAATTTAATCCCTTAAATCCCACAACTTTTAGGTTAGGGTTAAACGTAACCCATTAAACAAGGTACAACCCCCTGAGGTGTGGTACCAAATACCCTAAAGTGTGGTACAAAATGTCAGGGGGGCAACGACCTTTTGCGGGCTAAATGACATCACATTGCAATTAGCACGTGTGAAAACTTTGCTTTTACGGTTCGTCTACTTGCTTTAATAATATTAAGGGACACCCCCTTAACATTATTCAGTTGTTAAGTTGGGAAGAGCAAAAAATCTTTAAAGATAGCTAGGTATTTCTAAGTGAGAATACGGGTTGAAATCAAGATTAAGCTTATCGAAAGAATTTCCACCGGCTTTAAAATATGTATAAACAACACTCTTCTTCTCTCGTCACTTTTTCGAATTTCCCTTCTAAAAGTCTTTCACGTCACCCAAAGCATACGTCATCTCTCTCAGTCACTCATTAACAGCTAGCTCTTTCAGACAGTCATGCATCATTCAAGTTCCATTCCTACATCTATAAATCGCAAAGAAATAATAATATGAGAAGTTTTGTAGTGCCTACTTGCAATAATTATTATGGTCGAAGGTGTAGAAGTTTTTTAGTCCCAACTATTTTTAATAACCTCCCAACCGAGCTAAACAATCGTGTCACAAAAAGATGTTTTAAAAATAAAATACATAAGTACCTCTTTAATATATTTTGCCAAAGTCTCACTGTAGAGAATATTTAAAAGTTTGTTGTTAAATTTAAGGAATGTAGGAATAGTTTTATCTCAGTAAAGGTGAAAAAGTGTCATTATAGAATAATAATATGTTTAAAAACGGAGCTACGTCTGCCAACAAACTGCTTTGCAGTTTGGCAGAGGTAAATATAGCGTGTAACAAATTATTTATGTGAATAAACACTTTTTTCATTTTTTTTTAAAATTTTTTTTTTTCATATGCTTGGTTTTAAAAGGAAAATGGCTCTTGTTACAATAATTTACTATCTCCCTTTATGACACTTTAAAACTGATATTTGAATGGCACAGAGATAGTAAAGGAATAGACAAATACATAGTACATTTTCAGAATAACATCGTCTTCCTGCCCTTATCCCATGTTTGCAACATAATTGCAACACACATGCAACACGTTTTTAGGGTTCCGCACCCAAAGGGTAAAAACGGGACCCTATTACTAAGACTCCACTGTCTATCTGGCTTTCTGTCACCAGGCTGTATCTCATGAACCTTGATATCTAGACAGTTGAAACTTTTACAGATGATGTATTTCTGTTGCAGCTATAACAACAAATAGGTACTAAAAACAGGATAAAAAATGGCCAAGCGTATTTTCAACTTCAATGTTTATTTTCGGACATGGAGTTTCTTGCCCATTCTTCTCCATACGAAACTACCTTTTGGAATGGGCAACTAGAATCAACTTTATATTTTTTTTATTATGACGTTCAAAAGTGCCTTTTTAATGGTCTAATTGAAATAAATGATTTGACTTTGACTTTGACTTTTGACAAAAAGTTGTAGCTCTCTTTATCTCAATCTTTTTAGATCTGTTTTTAGGTCCCTAAGTTCGATGTGACGCACTAGGTGCGTCATGGGCCTAGCTCCCGTGATATTTGCTTATTACGCGCCTGGGGCGTCATTGGCCATTAATCGGTTAAAATCAGGTGAGCTGCAAACGCCAGTCAATTGATAGAAAAAAAAAAAATGTGTGGTCGGGGACCCCCGACAAAAAAAACATATTTATATATATTTGTCGGATCGTCAGGATTTAGTTAGTTAGATTCTGTGGGCAGAATATGGGTTTCGTGCAATGAAAACACACTGGGTATAGGGTACAATACACGGCATTTATTGAAACCACAGTTTAACATATTCTCAATTTAAGTAAACTCACATTCAAAATTCACATAGTTCACTTCACTTCAACAACGAATCGTAAGTACAGTTTCGGGACGTATTAGCTCCGTTGCGATCAGACACTGGATTCTAAATGTCTTCCTCGCTGTCGGCTGAAAACATCACGACTCTGTAGAAGCGCGCCAAAATGGTGGTGGTTGATCACGTGTTCTCGATAACGGCACGCTTGCCATTCGTCGTTTCACGTTCATACTATTGACCGCATACGACATATTTATATAAAATAATATTTCATTATTATTATATTATAGTATACTCGATACACGCACACACGCATTTCGTTACGTGACGATTTCTACTAATTCGCACTACCCGTAAGCCGCGTTAAGGAACTTCGAACTAAAAATATTTATGGGGCTCCCAAACAACAAACGTGGTTTTTGCCGTGTTTTTGCTCGATATTAAAAAAAAGGTTATAAGTGTCTATTGTATAGATGATACGGAACCTTTCGTGCCCAAGTCCGACTCGCACTTGGCCAGTTTTTTCTTCCATTCCGTACTGTCAACCGTCATGATATCAGTGACTCCCTTATCTTTCTTATCATTCTTCACACAATACATCCATCTGTTCTTCGGTCTTCCTCTTCCTCTCCACCCATCCACATTTATACTCATAACTCTTTTGGTCACATTATGTTCCATCCCTTCGCTTAACCTTAAGCTAAGTTAAGTTAAAAACATTGCTGTTAGAGAAGTGTTATTACAGGTTTCAAGAATTTATGGATGATAAAATGTTAAAATAGTTAACAAGTAAGTATATATTTGTGTGATAATTATAATATAATTAGATACTTTTACGCTCAGATTATCAAACAAAAGGCAGATAGACCGTGCGGAACACTGCGAGTGAAGCCAGAAAAGCAAATACAAATTCAATAACGAATACCTACAATATCGTAATTGTATACGCTTTTGAATTTTTGTTTGTATTAGTATTTGTTTTTTTTTAACAATGCTTTGCTTCGCGCTGAACTGACTCGTGTTAGTACAGCGCGAAGCTGTTTTTTTTATCTATCTATCTATCTATCTAGCGCGAAGCGAATTTTAGGTATTCGTTTTTGAATTTGTATTTGCTTTTCTGGCTTCACTCGCAGTGTGAAGCCTGTCTGTAATAACACTTCCATTCTCACTCACGTCACTTCATTATCTGCCTTTTGTTTGATAATCTGTGCTTTTACGTATCAAGTTAGATTTAAGTTTAAAAATATAATATCTTAATTGTGAAAATTCCTAAGTAATCTATATGATATTAGTTATAATAGAAACAGTTCTAAGTTATCTTGCTGCGCCCAAACAGGGTCAGGTACTCACTAGTTTTAGCCTAGCGTGTAAACTATGGTTGTGTACATTGTGCATTAAATAAATAAAAATAAATAACCTAAATACTAAATCATTAAGGAACTTCCGATGTAATAAAACACGAAACAACACAGTTTTAATCGAGCCACATAATTACAAAGCCGGTTTCCCGCAGTTGTTAAAACTTTAAGTGCACCTTAGTTTCGAAACGTTAAAGTGACATTGTATTAACACTACATTCTGTAAAGTTACCTACACTTCGCAGGAACTCTTGTTTGAACTAAAACTTTTTCTGTAAAAGGGAGTTTTGTTACAGAACTTTAAGTTAGTTAACAGATTGTAAAGTAACTGATACCTAGTTCAAGTTTACTAGCTTCTAACCTCGAATTTATTTGCACAGACTTCAGTATTGAGCCTAAGTACTAAATAATTCCACTTGATCACAGAACCGGGCTTACCCGTGGGGTGTCCGGGCTAGAATAGCACCCCCCCATTTCATCCTGAGGGTGTCGTCGAAGGCGACTAAGGGAAAATCCGAAAAGCGGCTTCCGTGTACTTAACAACTTCACTGCGATCCCCAAGACGCCTGCCAAGCGTGGGGATTATGGCAACGACCCCTATTTATGGGGGAGGCCTTTCTTCAACAGTGGACGTCTTCAGGCTGATGATGACGATGATCACAAAAACGGGGCAATATTATCTTGTATTGCTAGATCAATCTAATTCCGTTTAGACATTTATGTACGAAAGAGTAACAAACCAACATCCATTGATGCCTTTAATATACATCCACTATAATAGTAGTAGAAGTAAGCGAATATATCATTTTTTTAAATAAAAAAATGCGGATTGGTGATCACTTTTTTTCATTGTCCGGTCAACTATGAAAATTACTTACGATGCGTTGTCCACACGCATAACTTAGCGCATACGTCCACCAAGTAGGAACTAAAGAGGCGAAAATAAAAACATTAAAAAAACCTTTTTTACAAAAAGACGTCCGCCTTTAAAAACTAAAACGTGATAAATAACTTAAAAAACTTAAAAAAACAGTTTAACTTTAGTTTCGTAAATCGGTTGCAATACAAAACCAGAAACGAAGCAAAAGCCAGCGACTCTGATACTAAAGTCATATTTGTTATGTGCTAAAGTTATTTATCACTCCTCTGAGTGACACCGTGAGGGAGTCCTCACGTGTGGGAGGTTGGTGTCACAAATGTTTTTGAATGCGCGGCTTTTGATACTACTCGGCTGTATTTATCACAGAAAAACAACGAGAAAGTCATGAATAAGTTACGCGGCAAATGTGGGTCATCAAGTTACGGTTTACCGCGATAACTTAACGTGAAAAATATATTGTGTTTTTCTTTTTAAGAGATTTTTTTTCACGCAGGTTTTTTGTTTGTTGTTGTGAATCGATTAAGATACTAAATGCTTTGTGGGACCTAGGAATCCTAGGATAGACCTGACACTAAGTAGGCACGCTTGCGAGCATTTCAAGCTCTCAAGTGGGCAGTAGACGAACGAGCAAGTATTTTTAACCTCAAGGATGTATAAAGTTTTTTTTACTAAACAGCATCTAGCTGGTCAACCAAGGAGTCAACCGGACTTTCCTCTGGTGCCATAACGGGAATTTAAGGCCGCCAGACAAGGCAAAAACTTAGGTATTAACTAAGCAACTACTACAACAAGGTCACCCCCTGTGGGGTACGGGCCCCGGCTTAGGACGTCGCTGGGGGAGGACAACAAAGGAAAAAGCTGGATCGGATTAGCTCATGTTTCACTCGAAGGGAGTAGATATAGCAAACGGTAGGGCACTGTGGGACAAAAATGAATGGTGGTCTACAAAACGAAATACAACAAGCGGCCATACATCTTAGCCCTGAAAAGCCCTGCCAGCGTGCCTTGTCCTCATATAATAATAATAATATGTAGGGACATTTTCACACACGGCCATCTGACCCCAAACTAGTGAGACCCTGTACTATGGGTGTCAGACAGCTGATATACATACACAAATACAATTTTTTTTTGTAAATACATACATATATAGATAAACAACACCCAGACACAAGGCAAACACAAGTGCTCATCACACAAATGTTTACCCTGGGCGGGAATCAAACACGCAACACGCTGCGCAGCAGTCGATCGCTCAGCCACTGCGCCAACCGTGTCGTCTCTCTTTATCAACTCTCTTATTAAAGTGTATAACTTTATTTATTATTAACAAATGCACAATACTTACACTTAATACAAAACTAAATATTTAGAAAAACACAAAACTAAAGTTAAAACAAAATAGCATTTAAAAAAATATCCGCATCGCCTGTAGCTCCAGTCTTAAGAGCGTGTATTCGATTCGTGACGAAAACTTCATGTTTTCGCGTTTTTCCCAGAGCAATATCGTAATGTTGTGAGCAGATTATTATTAGAATAAAATTAAGGTTTTAGAAAGATTCAGTCTTGACTTAAGACTGCTACAGAGTAAAAGTATAATTTTTAACGATGGTTTTTTACAAAATTACAAAAATATTACTATTATGTATTAAAAAACAATGTTGAAAAAGTACTAAATTGGTTAATTATGACCATTTTTTTTTTACCAATATTTGAATAAAAACATAACGATATATTTATTTTATGAAAATAAAGGTATATTTTTCAGTCCGTTATACGAACTCATTTATTTTAGACAATTATTTTAAAAAAAACACTATAAAACCTCACGCAATCCTTTGTCGATCAATTTCAATGATTCGTGCTCATACTTCCACGTTGTCTCACAAAAACAGAACATTGTATTGTACTAGTGTGCTTCCATGCTGCTACGAAGGTTATAGCAATCATTTAAAGCAGTCGTGATGTTGAGTTGCGCTAAATCGAATAAGGGTCAAAACACACCGGAATGGCAGCGCAACGGCCGGCAGTTTTGATGGCAAACCAATTTGAACTTTATCTCTAAACGTCAAGACATAGTATCGCTTAAAGATTTGCGTGCGTCGAGCGGCAGCTCGTGCCGCGCCGGGCGGTTCTGCGAGCCGATGACCGCCGAAGCGATACTATGCTTTGAGATTTAGAGATAAAGTTGAAAATGGTTTGGCAGCAAAACTGCCAGCCGCTGCGCTGCCATTCCGGTGTGTTTTGACCCTTAGCGCCCTTAAAAGTGACACATTAAAGCAAAAAAATCGTCGATACATACGGCAAAAAAGGTTTCATTTAGGCAACGAAACAAAAAGAACGGAACAAATACTAGGGACCTACGTATCATCGCTTATAGGTATAACATGGGTGGGTAACAACAGACAATCACGTTAATTCTCTCGCCCGAACAATTGAAACGGAAGCAATAAACTCGTGAAAGTACGTCATTGACGCTGTCGTTGACATGTGTTTCAATATACGATCCGAGGGCAGGAGACAGGGGCTTAAATGAACACCATATTTAATTGAAAAGGGTTTTTTTCATTGTTTAACCCTCGTAATGTATTGACATGAAAATTGAAAATACCTAACGCAATAATTTAATATATTTTATTTATGTCTATAGGAATTTCTCCTGTATCGTTTATTATTATTTATTATTTTCAGCCACAATTTTCCTACTAAGTACAGGGTAAAGGTTCACCACTCTCCTTCCAACATTGAAAGTACTTGTTCACCTACTTTCCACATAAAACACCCTGACCATGTTACGGAAAGTGTGTTTAACACACAAATGCATAAGTTCATAGCTACACTGACTTTTAGAAGTCAGGCTTTTCTACTCAGGACCAATTAGCTTAGGCCATATTTCTTAGACAATGCAATGATTGTGAAATTATTAAATAAATAAAGATTTATTATTGTAATAATTAACTCTCGCTCTTTATTATTTTATTATTAATTTGTTACATGGAAAAAAAAACAGGCGACAAGCAGCGTAGCAGTCAATTCCACAGCTACACAGCGCCAACCCTATCGTCAACCAATGGCAATTGTTATTATTTTTGCAGCCAGATTTACTCTAAATTGGAAGTTGGGCGTACGGGGTAGAAGGAAGATAGAAGTAGTGGATAACTTTGCCCAGAAAAGGCACCGTAGGCTATAAAATACCTTTCCTTTTTATTTCGGATAACTTATACTATGCACAGCGTACGAAAAATATTCAAAAATTTCAATCATAATGCATATAATCAAACACTGTCATCTCCGAACCTATTTCAGACATAGTCCATTTCACCCCACTCCACCCTTCTCAGGTCACAATATGAACGAATGACGAACGAATGTAAACATGCCAGTGCTGACTCACTGTACCCACTGCATGATTGATGAGGGTGGAAAGGGGAACAATGGGAATGGTTTGTGTCGGTAAGGAAAAAAGTTCAGCTGGTGTGAATAGTTGTGAGATTTTTTTAAACGACAGTTTGGTAGTCGATATATATGTTGTTGTTGTTAGGGTCATCACCATCATCATATCAGCCTATTGCCGTCCACTGCTGAACGTAGGCCTCCCCCAGAGATCGCCAACGAACCCGGTCTTGTGCAGCCCGAATCCATACGCTGCCAGCCACCTTCTTTAAATCGTCGGTTCGTCGTGCCGCAGGGCGTCCCACACTACGCTTGCCCAAACGCGGTCTCCACTCTAGAGCGTGTCTGCTCCATCTACCGTCTGTCCGTCTGCAGACGTGGCCGGCCCACTTCCACTTCAGCGTGCTAATTCGAAGCGCAAACGTCGGTGATTTTAGTTCTCTGGCAAATGACTTCATTGCGAATTCTATCCATCAGAGAAAAGGCGTTAGGGTAAAGGTACATAATAAAACAATACATTGTTGCCACTATTTGGGCTAGAAATATAGCGTCTTCTTCTCCTACTGCAGGGCGAAGACCTCTTTACATACAGAGAAAGCACGAGCATTGATCACCATGCTTGCTGAACGTAGTTTGATAATCCCAGACTTATATTAATCATAAATTACAGGGTGTCCCCAAGATAAACTTAGAAAGTAAGTACATATAAATTGAAAAAAAGTTTTTTTTAAAAAAAAGGAAAGCGCCTTCAAAAATTAAAAAGTTATAAATAACTTTAGCACAGAACACTTACTTTCGGAAGTCGGTGGCGGTGGCTTTGTGTTTGTTGTTTTGTATTGCCACCGACTTCCGAAAGTAAGTGTTCTGTGCTAAAGTTATTTATAACTTTTTAGTTTTTGAAGGCGGTCTTTTTTTTGAAAAAACGTTTTATTTTTAGCTTTTTAGTATTGCCTTAATATCCAAATCCATTAAGAAACGGCGACACACTTAAAATAGATTGTAAGTCCTCCAAAGATTGAAGAAACTAAAACGTCATCTAAGTATTTTTTTGGGATTTTGTTGATTTTTTAAAAAAGGGCTGGATCAATTTTGGTAAAATTTATATGGGACCATTTCGGAATAAACCCCTTTCGAACAAAAAAAGAATTTTGCGAATCCGTCAATATATGACAGAGTTATGCCCGAACATACATAAAAAAAAAATAGAAACATCCGAATTGATAACCTCCTCCTTTTTGAAGTCGGTTAAAAATCACTCCGTTCTCGCCCGGGTTCAAAACCACAACTTTAAGAGTGAAAGGCAGACGCCTTAACCACCACACACGTCACATGACAGTCATGGGTCAATACTAATTCGCTTTTGTAGGTATGTGTTATTTGTAGGTACTTAATAACTGTTTTTTTTACATTTGGACCACGAGTAATAGTTTGTGTGTGTGTGCAAAATCGAACCAATTGCTAATTTAAAATACCTAATTTCATACTTAGTATAAATATGTACATATTATATATGTCGGATCGTCAGTGAGCGATCGAGGAGGAGTGCCTAGCGGTATAGTACATCGTCAGGACTATAGGCGTTCCCATTATCCCATTATCGATAAACAAGACCTGTAAAAACAATTACACACTATTAGTAAAGAAAACATAATACAAATGGTAATCAGTAACAAGAATAAAGTAAGTTAAAGGTACAGCAACAATACAGTTAATCGAACAGACCATTAAGGTCCCACAGTTCGTACAGTGGCCAAGCCACCCAATGATAAACGAACAAACCCTTAAGGTTTACAGTTCGTACAGCAGCCTAAGCCACCCAATGATAATCGAACAAACCCTTAAGGTTCATAGTTCGTACAGTAGCATAAGCCACCCAAATACAAAGTGTATCGCTCGCTAGCAGCAAGCCTATACAGCTATGTGAATATACAGCAGCGCTGTACCAGGTAAACCGACAGTATTGTCGGGAGCAGGAACTCTTTACTGAGTCGAATCCGAGGATCGACTGCCATACTTACGGAGTGCACGCTCTTTTATAAGGCGATGCCCCCCACCTTGCAACCTCTCCATACAAGCCTGCCCATGCGCACGGAAGTGCGTCACGCGTTTACTTGATACAAAACACTAAAATGTGCTGAATCTAATAAGATCTGTAATCAAATAACACAATGATAATTGTCATGAATAAACAATAGTGATTTCATAAAGTAATTCGTTTTACATTCAAAGTAATGTGTCAACAATTGTTTTGAATAAAACCATCGATAATAATTATCGAAATAAAGTAACCACAAATCACTGTACATACAGTGAGTACTCAATAAGTCATGTTTCGAATTAATAGACAATAATTGATACTAAAATCACTTAAATTGATAATAAGAGAAACAAATCATAACAAATTTAGTTAACTACCCACAATATTAATTGAGATTAAAAACCATCTCCGACACGGCCAGAACTGACATTCTACACGTCCTCGTGTAGTTATAAAGTTCTTGGTAAATATCGATCGGCCTTTCTGACAAAAAGCTTTAATTAGCAAAAGGTATGTTGTAACGAAAAATCCTGAATTAGTCCTGAAGTAAAATCATTAGCAAAATTTGCATCATAACCAGTCAAAATAACCATACTGTTACAGACAATACATAGCTCAACAAATCAGCCGAAATCACACCATGGGATTCGACAAGTAACTTGAAGTCGAATAGACAACCCGCATAGGCGTCAACATAGACAACCCGCATAGGCGTCAAGTTCAACATTGAAATAAAGGAGTCAACATAGACTTCCAAACAAGAGTCAAAATAGACATCTTGTCAATCCAGCTATAGTATGTCAGCAGCAGATGAATCATTATCAGTGTCAACATTGACATCATTAAAATTGAATGGACATTCAGGCATTTTTCAAACATTGTTACTCAAAGATGTTAACAAATATAATTTGGGATTTACAACCAAAATAACCAATAACAGAGCAACCAATAACAGAGTAACCAATAACAAACTATCCAATGATAAAGTATCCAATGATAAAGTATCCCATAATAAAGTATCCCATAATAAAGTATGCAACTTTAAACTTCCAGCACTTTTAACTATAACCAGTGTTGCTTGTTCTCTTTTACAGAACAGAATTTACTTTCTTTCTCCACATCAACAGCGTAACGGCAGTCCTACATCTTTACACGTTCTCGGGTGAATAGATTATCGCATCATCTGTAAACAATCAGAAAAGAGCTCAAGTAAACAGCTTAACGTTCGGTCGTTCTGATCAATTTAAATCAAACACTACAGACCTGATAACACAAAACAAGTTTAGTATCTTACCACACATGTAATTACCTTATTACCACACATGTCATTTAATTACCTTATTACCACACATGTCATGTAATTACCTTATTACCACACATGTCATGTAATTACCTTATTACCACACATGTCATGTAATTACCTTATTACCACACACGTGTAATTACCTTACCTCACAACACATGTCATTACCTTACCTCACAACACATGTCATTACCTTACCTCACAACACATGTCATTACCTTACCTCACAACACATGTCATTACCTTACCTCACAACACATGTCATTACCTTACCTCACAACACATGTCATTACCTTACCTCACAACACATGTCAACAATCAGGGGGTACACAGTTACTTTTCAGATAAACTATCCCTCAAACCTCAGAATCACGCTACCTATTTGTTTAGCTAAAAGCCAACTATTTGACATAGTCGTATTATCACTGATTTATATTCAGATGGAATATCAGTATCAATTTTATTCGGAGTTTCAGGAATAGAGCATAGCTGTTACAATCTCAACTTTCGTAATGGTAACAATACTTTCGGTTATAATAACCCCAAAATCTAAATTTAATCTCTCATAGCATAACATGATACTATGATTTGAATAAGCATTCAGTATTACATGAAACTTCACTTTATATTGACCATACAAGTAAGTTTGCCACACATGTATCAGTAATGAAAGTAGGTACATTCAAACCCAGAGTCATAACAAAATGGAAGCGTCTCACCAGATAGTTGTAGAACATCAGTGGTGGGTACATCAAACTTATCTTATCACGGACTTCAACTTATCACGGATGATTAGTTGCTCGAAAACTGACTCACAGTATCTTCACTCGAACCTCCCGGCTGTTCTCCGGTAGTCACTAAAGTGACATGCTATTGTACCTGGTTTGAACCTAAGAGGGTTGAGAAGAAATGTGTAGGTCAGAGGAAAATGAGACTTTCTCTTAAAATGGGACAAGACACTCAGTTCTTGTTGAAGTTTAAACCTCATGTAATTCGGTAGTAAATGAGCACGGGAAATGAAATTTCAAAAACATGGGCCAGTACAGTACAAACAGCAATTTGCTTGACACTTAGGTAGATTAATAAGGGTAGCGGTAACTGTTGAAGTATGTAAAATCAAACAATGAAATTAATGTGGGTAGGTGATTTATGAATGCCATTAAAACAGCCTTAGCTCTGCGCTAGGTAATCCCAAGAGAGGAAGCTGTCATAACAAGAGTGGAAAAGACATACGATAATTAGGGAAGCCATGCGTAATCATTAAGAGGCTATCCCACTTCTGATGTCGGATCGTCAGTGAGCGATCGAGGAGGAGTGCCTAGCGGTATAGTACATCGTCAGGACTATAGGCGTTCCCATTATCCCATTATCGATAAACAAGACCTGTAAAAACAATTACACACTATTAGTAAAGAAAACATAATACAAATGGTAATCAGTAACAAGAATAAAGTAAGTTAAAGGTACAGCAACAATACAGTTAATCGAACAGACCATTAAGGTCCCACAGTTCGTACAGTGGCCAAGCCACCCAATGATAAACGAACAAACCCTTAAGGTTTACAGTTCGTACAGCAGCCTAAGCCACCCAATGATAATCGAACAAACCCTTAAGGTTCATAGTTCGTACAGTAGCATAAGCCACCCAAATACAAAGTGTATCGCTCGCTAGCAGCAAGCCTATACAGCTATGTGAATATACAGCAGCGCTGTACCAGGTAAACCGACAGTATTGTCGGGAGCAGGAACTCTTTACTGAGTCGAATCCGAGGATCGACTGCCATACTTACGGAGTGCACGCTCTTTTATAAGGCGATGCCCCCCACCTTGCAACCTCTCCATACAAGCCTGCCCATGCGCACGGAAGTGCGTCACGCGTTTACTTGATACAAAACACTAAAATGTGCTGAATCTAATAAGATCTGTAATCAAATAACACAATGATAATTGTCATGAATAAACAATAGTGATTTCATAAAGTAATTCGTTTTACATTCAAAGTAATGTGTCAACAATTGTTTTGAATAAAACCATCGATAATAATTATCGAAATAAAGTAACCACAAATCACTGTACATACAGTGAGTACTCAATAAGTCATGTTTCGAATTAATAGACAATAATTGATACTAAAATCACTTAAATTGATAATAAGAGAAACAAATCATAACAAATTTAGTTAACTACCCACAATATTAATTGAGATTAAAAACCATCTCCGACATATATATTTAACTCTTTTTTATACACTGTTCAGGCTCACATACTGATTCATTGTTTGTTAATATAAGGAGTGGTCGTCTACTGTTTCAACATTTGTAATAATATGTGAACACTGTGTATCTATGTGCATATAACTTAGTCTGTCATTCCTTAATCCGTGATACTTTGTACACACTTTCAAATACCTAGTGTTTTTATGCAAGGTACATCGTATTCACGTATAATGATATAATTCCTGTAAATGCAAATATTGTTAACATCGTTTTTAAAAGAGTAAGTATGGAGTTTCTTGCCCATTCTTCTCCATACAAAACTACCTTTTGGAATGGGCACCTAGAATCAATTTTTTTTTCTCATTTGACGTTCAAAAGTGCCTTATAATGGTCTAATTGAAATAAATTATTTGACTTTGACTTTGACTTTTGTGTTTTTTTTTAATGGAACAAGCCCGCCTTACTATTCTAACATGACAGCAACTACTGCAAACCAGCATCAACAGAGGCGAACACCAGAAAAGCGCCGAGGCAATGAAGTTCGACGAGTCCCGGAGAAATGATTCAAGTGACCATGGATCCTGCAACAGCGGAGAAGTAACGAAAAAAAAATGGTAAGCGTTGAGAAAAGGCCATCGCGATATACTAATACTTTACTTGGCAAACATCTAGAACAATAATGACATCTGCTGACTTATATGAAAAAGATCATATTGTATGAAAGAGACACCAAATTATAGTTCTTTCCCAGTTACTTTCATAACGAAGTAAAGAACTCTTCAAACAAAACTAACTCATATCAAACATTAATTAGTACTTAAATATTTCCATAAAAAAAACAAAGTACATGAACTAAGCAAATAATTATATAATTGGTTATTTAATAATGTTATCTACAAAAACAACGATTAACTTCTCACATCCTTATCTATTAAATGGCAAAGTTTAAATATTTGTTTATTAAATCAAAACTCAGTTGTGATAAGAGTTTCTTACTGCAGTGTATCTTTAAGAGCGAATCATGAAGGTCGTGGTAACTGGTGCAGCTGGATTTCTGGGCTCTCGAGTAGCAGATGCCCTGCTTAGAAAACAACCTCCTTGTCCTCTCGATGTAACGTCACTGATCCTCACTGATGTCATCACACCTTCGTCGAGGCTTGACGACCGTGTCAAAGTTCTAGCCCTTGATCTGACAAAACCATCCGCTTCCGAAGAACTTATTGACAAAGATTGTGACGTCGTTTTCCACCTCGCTGCCGTCGTCAGTGGTCAAGCTGAAGCAGAATTCGACTTTGGACTAAAAGCCAACTTGGATGCAACACGGCTACTTCTAGATGCAGTTAGAAGAAAAGCACCTAATGCGAAGTTCGTTTTCGCTAGCACCGTCGGTGTTTTTGGAGGAGATCTACCGCCGATCGTCGATGACCTGACAGCTGTGATGCCTCAAACTTCCTACGGTACTGCCAAAGCCATGTCCGAGTTACTTGTGAATGATTACGCTCGTCGTGGCTACGTGGATGGTCGTATCGTGCGGTTGCCAACAGTGAGTGTGCGAGCAGGAGTCGCGAATGCTGCAGTAACGTCTTTCGCTAGTGGAATAGTTCGGGAGCCGTTGAACGGGAAGGTGGCTATATGTCCTGTGGGAAAGGAGCAAGAGCTGTGGTTGACGAGCCCTGCGACTGTAGTGCGTAATATCGTGCATGCTGCGACCTTGGATGCAAGTATGTTGGGCAAATGGCGAGCCATCAACCTGCCAGGGTTATGTGTGTCTGTAGGGGATATGTTAGCAGCTTTACGTACAGTGGCTGGTGATCATGTTGCCTCCCTAGTTCGCTTCGAGCACAATGAGACCATTGCCCGCATGGTGGCATCTTTTCCAATCAATTTTGATAACAACCGTGCTCTGAAACTCGGGTTTACGGTTGATTTTAACTTTGCCGATGTGATTCGTTCTTATGTGAAGGATGATTTGAATAATGTCATAATGCCACCTACCACAATTACATAAGTACCTTAAATAAATTATATTGAAATATACCATAAGTGTTTTTATTTTTTTATTCTTTTGATAATACACCTATGTACTCAATACCTCAGTTGGTCATGGCAGCGGAAATGCAAAGCGCGTCATATTTTGCAGCTCAATACAGTGTTCATTCAGTGCTTTTATTGTTAGCAAAAGGTTTTGATTGATATACCGAGAACTTTGCATCAACCTGTGGTAATGGTGATACTTACCTATTAGGGAGAAACAAACACAAACAGACTTAATACTCTAAAAACATATTTTTGTTCCTTCCCATCATTCTATTTTTATATCATTTTTTTTTTTTATTTACTATCCCAAACTAGGAATTTCTCCTAGTATCGTATGTGCATCGCAAATATATAAAATCTCACAAACTAACAGACCCGGAACAACTACCAGTAAACCATACAGATATGTGTTTCATGCGTTAATCGAACCGGTCAATTACTAAGTAACTGTACGTTAAGTAACGGACATCTTTGTACACTAAAAGAAATGCTCACACGAACGTGTCGCTAAGCTAGTTATTCATCACCGGACATAAGGAAACAAACAGTGAGTTCTTGGTGTACCTACATGTTACAGTCAAAACTCTTAGCCGGTCAAAAATACTTTTGACTCCAAAAATATATAAAATAAGGATGTTTTCTTAGGCTTACTTAGGTACTGCAATAAAAAGCAAATTGTAGTCTGATTTCACATATTTAATACTTGTCTAAAATATTTTGTTTTAAATAAAAGCGGCCCATTTTTTATGTCATTTATTGCAGTATCTAACCCAAGTAGAATATGAAGTTCCAGTGCCTATCTTCCAGCTCCATAGTCGGACCTTAAGGCTTGTATACATGCCCATAACCTTGAACATTTGGCCCGTACTGAATTTGTGGACGAGTGCGGGGTTGATGTATACGCAGTGTTTAATCGGATGCATTTTTAATTTATTGTAATAAAAATAATGCATAATATTTGTAAAAAGTAAGTAAACCAAATCATTTTCCTTTATAATGCAAAGCAGTAGATATTTTTTTTTATACTCTATTGATAAGAAATGAAGGAGTAAAATGGTTTCATTTTAATGATTTGGAGGTGATTTGACATTTTTTTTTCTTATTATGTGATGTAGTAGTAGTAGTATGACGGGCTGGTGTCCGCAACTCCACGTCTCAGCGCGTATTTTGCGTACAGGTGGGAAGTAGATCATTCGATCCACCAGCAGCGCCTTGACGTCGCTGGCGATCTCTCGCAGGTTCCCTGGCTGACCGAAGTACTTTGCCCTGTATGAAGCGACCTCAGGGCAGTTCAGAAGCACATGGGCTGCTGTCTCGTCCGCCCCCATGCAGGCTCTGCACAGTGGACTGTCTGTTACTCCTATGACAAAAAGATGTTTATTGAAAGACCCATGGCCAGTTATGGCGGCTGTGACCACACGTAGCTGTTGTTTGGACAGTCGTAGGGCTTGTCTCGTGAAGCGGCCCTCAATAGCAGAAATTGCCTCCTTGGCCTGCCTGCACTCGCCAAGTCCGGTCCACAGTCTTTGGTGTAGATCCTTGGTACGTTTTCTTACCATGGTGCGTAGGTGACCGAAGGGGAGTGGCACTATGGGTTCCGGACCCACCGCGCTTGTACTAGACCCCCTTTTAGCGAGCTCGTCTGCAGAATCGTTACCACGCGAGCCGCTATGTCCTTTGATCCATTGAATGGTTATATTATTGAGAATAACCACCTTGTTCAGTTTTTGGTGACATTCGTATATTAGCCCGGAGTTGACCGTATAGCTGTTTAGAGCTTGTATTACAGCCATGCTGTCCGACAGTATGCGAATTGGTTGTCCTACTACCTGCCTGTTTATTATAGCTGAGGCTGCCAGGGAGATGCCCATGCACTCGGCCTGGAACACAGTGTTGTAAGCACCTAGTGGTGTTGCTATCTGTATGTTGAGGTCTTCCGAGAAAACCCCGGCCCCCGTGCCGGTGCCTGTTCTAGAACCATCCGTGAAGATCCGCAGCTTTGTAGGGCGAAGGCCGATCCTCATACAGTTGGATTTTGTATTTTTTATCAAAGATAAATTGTTTATTATGTGATACCGATAGAAACATTGTGGCTAAACCAAATTACGTATCATATCATGTAGATTAGTAACAATTTTTTTTTAATGTAATTTCTCTGTAAATGCCGACGAAAAGTTGCTTCATCTGCATGCTTCTTTCAAGCTTTTTTCGAGAGAGCAGCCTTAAAAACGAATCATCATAGCAAACGTTCATCTCAAAGCAATTCTAATAAGCCTATACACGACAAGAATACATTGTTCTGTTACGGAGTTCCAGTGCCAATCTTCTCAGATCAGTTCGATGGCATCGTATTTTTATATTGTCATGGGATTTACATATATTTGCAAAGTTTTAAATTGATACGACAATTGGAAGTTAGTTAAGTTCAAAAATTTCATACATAGTTACAGGTGAAGCTAAATAAAGAGTGTTAAAAACAGTCCACAACTTTTTATCGGTTTAAATACATTCTAACTACTTAGAAACCCAATAGCTTGATAGGTTTTTTAAAAACGATTATTTTGTAGCTATTCTTATACCTAACTAGATTTTTTATTTTATTTTAGCTAGAACGCCTTTTTTTAGCAAGGATTTCAACTAAAGCTAGTGAAAAATAGTTTTGTCCGGTAAGGAGTTTTTACTGTAACATATATATCACTCAGTATCCTGGGGATATCATTGAGTATATCACTCAGTTTATATATCAGTGTTTCATACCACATTTATCTTGTCCGCACGTGTCTTGTGGGATGGAATACGATTCTTCATGTTGACATGGACGTAGTTACATAAATATTCAGTAGAGGTTGGCAGTTTTATTTATCTTGGAAGAATATTCAAATAAAATGCATTTTAAATAGGTATTTACATTATTTTGTTATGCTGAGTGTTTTCCATGGTGTTATTTATTTATCCATGATGAATACTTACGCAATTTATTACAATCTCGACTGAATTTTGGTCACGGTCAATGGAGACAAGCCAAGTACGCAGGATATTTTTTTTTTGTTTACAGGAACTACTGCGGTAACGAGATATCTGCGGAATGTTAATACAATGCCAACACACACAAAAACAATTATACACTCAGAATTTAAATACTTTCACATTACATGTACACCTCGGTTTTCGGCGCTGAGAGGAATGCGCACACTGCTACTATCACATGCTAGACATAACCAAAGATGCTCACCCAACCACAGAACATGACAGACTCGCTACATGCCTGCGTCTGGGCGCTCCATGCGGGGCTCCACATCGTTGCCAGTGTGGTGAAGCAGTCGACTGCCTCGGACATCATGGCCTATCCTGCAGTAGAAGCGCAGGCCGAATGGCACGACACGCCAGCATCAATGACATCCTCCGTCGTGCTCTTGCCACCGCCGGGGTGCCTGCTATTTTAGAACCCAATGGCTTGGCACGCGACGATGGGAAGAGACCAGATGGGATGACCATAATGCCTTGGAAGTTGGGTAGGCCTTTGGTGTGGGACGCAACATGTGTCGACACCCTTGCGCCATCTCATCTTCCTAGCACTACGTGTTGTGCTGGGGCGGCTGCTGCAGGTGCCGAAAACCTCAAACGGCGCAAATATAATAACCTTCTTGGAAGCTATATATTTGAGCCGTTTGGGGTGGAAACTCTAGGGCCATGGGGTCCGAGTGCCCATATTGTTTTTCGTGACATCGCCAAGCGGCTGGTCGACTCTTCACGTGATCCGAAGGCTGGTCTATTCTTAGGTCAAAGAATCAGTATTGCCATACAACGTGGCAATGCTGCCAGCCTGTTGGGCACGATTCCCGTTGACAACGATGTGGACGAGTTTTTTGATGCCCTTTGAGCTCCCTGCCTTTTTCTTACAATTGTACATAATATTATTATTTAGATTTAAGTTTTGTATGTATATTCTTAGGTACTAAGTTTTTATTGAAATAAAGCCCACCACAGTATAAACTTTATATTAATAACAAATGGCTAATCAAAATCAAATAGAAAAAATAGTACTAGATTTGGATGCTTATGAAGTCTCAAAATCTTATAAAGTTCCGGTAGATGAAGGCTCAGGATTAATAAATAATACTCAGAGAAAAATATCTGTGCTGCATCTTAATATTCGCAGTATAAATAAAAACTTTGACAACTTTGTAGCTTTTCTACATCTTTTAAAAATAGACTGCGACATCGTAATATTAACTGAATCTTGGCTGAAAAAAACCCCTGTTATTCCCAACTAAGAAGGCTATACTTCACACTTTACAAAAAATACAAACAATCAGAATGACGGAGTTATTATGTACACAAAATGTTCATTGCAGTGTTCAGTCTCAGAACCCGAGGTAATTGATGCAAACTGTCTGCTTTGTAAAGTTGAAGATACCGCTGCCATCTTGGCCATATATAGACCCCCCTCTTTCCGTCACATTGACAAGTTTTTGAGTAGTCTTGATGATGCATTATTGCCTCTTTCTAAAACTAAACACATCGCTTTAATAGGTGACATCAATATTGATATAAAAACCAACAATAACGAGAAACATTCCAATGAATATCTTACTTTCACTGCCTCTTACGGATTGTTATCTGCTCACATATATCCTACCAGATTAAACAACTGTCTAGACCATGTTCTTCTAAAAACAAAACAGTCAGGGACCACCATTGTTATAGAATCGCAAATAACAGACCACCTACCTGTATTATTACATATTAATTTAAATGAACCCAAACCCAGCATTAGTATCCATAACACGAAAGTTATGGACATAACTAGCATCCAAAAAGACATAGAAAGTGCGGATTTCTCCCCCGTACTTTTTGCCGAAGACGCAAATGTAGCAGCCAATATTTTGATATCCTCTCTAAGCCAAATTATAAACAAGCACATTCGTTACTCTAAAGTACCTAGGAAAAACAGGATTATTAAACCATGGATTACACCCGGTTTACTTCGCTGTATACGTAACAGAGATAAAATGCACCTAAACCTGAGATCACAACCTGAAAACCCTATATTAAAAACAACGTACTCTCGTTACCGTAACTTCTGTAACTCTTTACTACGGAAACTAAAAAATAATTACGAAAAGGCTGAATTCGCGAAAAGGAAAAACAATCCAAAAACTACCTGGGAACTTATAAAAACAATAACACACACTAAAAACGTGCCAACACCTCCTAGAGAACTTTTAAAAACAGAAACAAGCTACCTTAAGGCAGCAAATTCGGTTAACAATTTTTTTATAAACATAGGCACCAGCTTAGCAACAAATATCCAACACCATAGTATGAACCGGTCAAATAACCATAACAAAAAATCAACACTAAATTCTATTTGCATTCTAGAAACCGACAATTCGGAAGTCCATCAAATTTTAACTAACCTAAAATCAGATTCAGCAATTGGTATCGACGGTATCTCAACCAAAATCTTGAAAATAGCGCACAAGACCTTAGTCCCCTTAATCACACATATTTGTAATCTTATGACGTTCAAAAGTGCCTTTTTAATGGTCTAATTGAAATAAATGATTTGACTTTGACTTTTGACTTACAATTTCTACCGGTATCTTTCCTGACGCTTTCAAAATAGCTCTAGTTCTGGATGAACTAGAGCTCTCACGAACTGCTCCTTGTTTACCTATGCTGATGATACTGCCTTAGTAAATCATGGTAACGATTGGAAAGAAGCTGAACAACGAGCTCAAATAGCACTGGATGAGGTTATGGACTGGCTTGCTAGAAATCTACTAACACTGAATGCTAATAAAACAAAAATAGTATCTTTCTCGATTAGTAACCAGTCTCAACCAAATAAACCTCCTAGTGTCAAAGCCCATTGCTGTCCAAGGCGCAGTAGTTCATGTACGTGTCCGTCGTTAACATTTACGCCTGACTTACGGTACTTAGGCGTGTTGATCGATAATCATTTAAATTGGTACACCCATAGACAACCTAGTGGCCAGAACGCGAAAACTCATTTACATCTTTAAAAAACTACGTCACTCGGCTGACTCGGATACTATTATGACAGTGTACCTTTCGCTCTGTCAATCATTGCTTACAAACTGTCTGCCAGTGTGGGGCGGCACCTACAAGTCCTACTTTCTTAAATTAGATAGAGCTCAAAGAGCCGTACTAAAAGTTATGTGTTGCAAGCCTTATAAATACCCCACTGAGGAGCTCTATAGGGAATGCAAAGTTTTGTCAGTAAGAAGACTCTTCGTGCTTCAGTGTATTCTTAGGAAACATAGAACGCCAATACAAAATACAGAAAAACGTCGTGCCGACATTGTTTCCCCACCAATTCAGCACCATACTACCTTTTCCAGACACCAGTACTTTTACCTCAGTGGAAATCTGTACAACAGGGTAAATAGTCTGATCAAAATGCACAAACTTAACCTACACCATTGCAAAAATAAAGTAAAAGCTTGGTTGATGGATCAAAAGTATGACGAAATAGAAAAACTATTAATTACCCCAACTTAGCAAGACAAGTAAGTACACCCTCATTCCCCTAGGTCACCACTCTAACGCACACATGCACACAAACACTCTCACACACACATGCACACACACACTCTCACACACACACTCTCTCACACACACACATCACTATGATTGTAACCATTACTTCTCTAAACATACTTTATGTGAATATGAATATGTATTACTGGAGGAACACTGACTCCCAAGTCACAGGCAATAAACCTAGTTTGGGAGCCAGGGAACCTGTTACTGTATAATGTATGTTATGAATAAAGTTATTATTATATTATATTATATTATTATATAATGCAGCTTTTTCGCAAAGAAATGTCATCAAATATTTCAATATTTTCGGCTTCCATGGTGCGGAAATTGCTGACGACAGAACGCGTACGGACGCCTTGCGATTCGAAACACCACTAGCGAAACGTCTGCGTCTGTGTAACGACGATTTCGCAGTTCCTTGCGAAACAATACCGACAAGGACGCAACTATTTCACGTAGCTAGCGCTAGAGTGAGTGAGACATAGCGTATGCGAAATTCTGCCATGCTACTTACAGTTTTTTCGTTGTTTCGCTGTCGCATACGAACGCGTAAGTGTGTACTAAAGGCGTAAAGGCTTGCGTTTGGTCGCAACTCACCTGATCTTATGTGATGGATGGAGAACGCTTGTCTAGGATAAACCGATGCACTCGTGCCTTGAAGATAGCCAGAATAAGTGTGTCGGGGAATGAGTGTGTCGAGGAAAGATGGGCAAATAATTCCACAGTCTGGCAGTTCGCACAATAAATGTGGAAGCGAAGCGTTTGGTTCGAGACCGTGGAACTTCAACCGTATAGCAGTGACGCTTCGCCGTATCTCTGCTCGTCCGATGATGGAATGGAGATGGGGGAATTAAGTTTGACGGCACAGTTAGCGCAGTGGCTGAGCAATTGGCTGGTGCACTGCGTGTCGCGGGTTCGCTTCCCGCACGGAACAAATATTTGTATAAACTACAGATACGAGTAGTGGTTCCGGGTCTGGCTGTTTGTGTATAGAAGTTTATATGTTTGTAAACGCACCCTCGATACCGGAAAAATTCCCAGGGTCCCCAACCTGGGAATTTTTCCCGTTTTTTTTTTAAAGAAAGGAAAGAAGTTTTACAATTTTAAAGCACACTCTCCGAAATGTACCCGATAAAAGACCGATAGGCTGGCAACGGTGCGGTGATGTTCAAGGCTTATGCTATAGTGCACATTAGTGTGTGTGTTCAAACACAAAAAAAACAACAAACACACTCCCCACTTCCCTCACTGTCATAGTCCGACACAGCCTGGAAGAGATCAGCAGGAGTAACTCTACGTGCTTTCCGAGGCACGGAAGTGTCATATCACCAAGTATCAACACTTCTGAGAAACTCAATAACACTTTTTCTGGACCTGGGTATCAAACTCAGGATCACGTTCAGCTATCGTACAGAGGCCAACATATCAAGCTACAACAATCTGACAAATTGATTTAACACATTTTCAACTTTATTACAAACAAATAAAGTTCATATTCAATTGGGAAAAATTTACAGTTTGGTATAGCTTGATCTGCTGATGTCTGTACTTGCGACCACGAGACTAACGAGGCAGTAAACTAATATAATCTAACCAGCTTTTGGCCGCAGCTCTTGCTCGCGTTAATTTAGAATTTGACCATAAATTCGGGTTAAAGGACTCCGCTTGTAATTGTAATATAATTCAATCATGTTTCGAAGACAAGTGGCGCCATCTATTATCATAAGAACGCTATTGTTGTTTTCCTCGGGAACCGTACTTTTTTTCGGGATAAAAGGTGGGTTATGTCCATTTCTATACACCTGACAACGTACGAGTATATGCGAAATTTCAGGATAACTGGTTGAGTGGTTTATGCATGAAATGGTAACGAACGTTTGCAAATTAGTTACGATGCTAACTACGAAAGAACAACGTAAAATAGGTTAGTATTTTTGACGTGATAACGTCTTATAAATCGATGAACACCGGCTTCAAACACCAAAAAGTGTCACGTTCCGCCTGAGCCTGAGCGTCCAAGCGAGAGCGCGTAACAAGCGATAGAGAGGTAAGATCAGCCCAAGCAATAAGCTCCGCTCACCTCGACGGAAGCCATTATTTGCTTACGTTATAATATAAGTTATGATTCTTTATAACGTTATCACGTAAAACTATCGTCCGTAAACCGACTTTACAGACAACCAATTATTTTTTTCTTAACAAAGGTCTTGAATAAGAAACAGTGTTCCATAAGACTTTAATTTATTTTGTTCTCTGTACAAAGGATGGGTAGCTACTTAATTATCAATTAAGGCTGGCGCACACTACAGCAGCCAAGTACTAGCTGGTTAGTTCGTACATAAATTATTAAAATGGTAAAAATATTCTACCGCTTGTGCTTTAAACTAGGCCGCAAGCCATTCGAGAAAAAAAGAAAAAGTCGACTATTAAAAACTAAGAAGTAGTTTGCATAGTAATTAGTTTTCGCTCGTTCTTAAGAAAAGCTTGGAGGTTGAAATAAATATTTTTAATTATGAAATACCCAATACACATCTTTAGGTATTGAAATCAATGTTAAGAAATTTAAGTTTGACTTCAATGCCTAAGATGAATAAATATTTGCTTCAACACAATGAAGTAGGATTTCAAGTATGTTTGACTTCTTAGAAAAATGCAACAACAACTGCCTAAAATTCTCCCAACTCTATTAAGGTCGGTTTCTAGTATAAGCGGATACGGCGCATGCACCAGTGTTCTACATGGAGCGACTGCATATTATTTGACCTCCACAACTCAGTGACTAGGCAACACGATACCCCTGGAAAGAATGGTTGTCTGACTTTCTGGCTTCTGAGTATCCCTTTTTTATTACAACCAAAGATCTGCGAATGACAGTCGGGAATAATGGCTTTACATGCTTTTCGAGTCACAGAGGGAGGCGCCTCCGTGCCTCGGTATGCAGTGAATGATCACTTATCTACGGACCAACGTAGCTTAACCTTGAACGGTCAATCCGTTTGGCTTTTACTTAGCCACCTGCCGCTCCCTGCTGAGCTGCCTGACGTGCCCTATATAAAATAAAAATATGCAAAAGAACCAATAAAGTCTAACAAAAAATAGTATCAAAAAACGAAATTCAGATTCAGTAAAATTAAATGTTCAGTACCTATGTTAATATCCTACACTATTTGAACAAGGCAGTGCCTTTCATAAAGGGATTTTGTGTTCGTCCCAGATATTTAATATTTCGTCGAACTGATGTCAATCGTGTGTGTATATTGTAGTGAGCGCCAACCTTAATAAGTATTGACAATAAATATGTATATCATAATATCACTATTGAGATATCTATTTACTGACAAATATAAAAATATCGAATAGTTTATTATTATGCGTGTATTTCTCTCAGATGTCAAGTATTTTAAGTGACATGAAACATTGGTCAACAGTTTTATACAAAGATAGGTATAGAAATGGTGTATAATAATATTATCTTTAAAATGATATAGGTAGGCGTAGTGTTGACACGTACTTATTTATGACATATGTTATTAATATTTGTAACACCAAACAGATAGTATTACTGAGTATCACCATTATATTTTTATAAAATCAAGGGAATTGTTGATAGATCATAACAAGATAGGTACTTAGAACAATAGGGTTGCTTACGCAAAGCTAATCTCAGAGGGCGCCACCGAACTGTAACGTAAACACTATTAGCGCGATAAAATTACTATTTTATAGAAGTTGTGTAACGAGTGTTTTATATTTTTTTTATTTTTTTGCATTTCTAGCACAAAGTACAGAGGCGGACTTAATGCCATAGGCATTGTCCACCAGTCAACCTTTGGGTGATGCAGAGACAAGCAGTGGTAGGTGTAACTGAAAATAATTAAATTAAAACTAAGCTAAACTACAACGACATAAAAAAATACTATAAGTAATATATGTGTGTGTGTGTGTAATATATGTGTGTGTTGTGTGTGTGTGTGTGTGTGTGTGTGTGTGTGTGTTGTTGTTGTAATATATTCAAAAACTGGATGATAATAATGAACGTTTAACTATTCCAGAAACAAAAAAACTGCTCCGAAAACTAAAAAATAGAATTTTGATGCACAAACAAAAGTATCGTCATGTCAGTGTCACTTTGTTTACGTTATAGCTCAGTGGCACCTCTTACGGAAAAGTTTGGCAGTAATATTCCTAATTAAGTACGTAGCATAAAAAGTAATATTTTATTTATTTACGTGATAATTAATTAGTTCATAATATAACCCAAAGTCCGCCTTATCGACTTCGATTACGGCCACCCTTTAAAAAAGTACATAAATATCTTTCTAAATAATAATTACTTGTTAATTGCGTAAAAAACTAAAATTAGCAAATTTTGCAATGAAAATAATAATAAAATACGTTCATTGGGTCATACTCAGATTAAAATTTAATAGATCTCGCCACTATAGTTGTAACAATATTTTTGACGTTTGCTGTCAAAATAAATTTGACAGCGAACGTCAAAAACTATGAAAAGGTCAATCCTATTCCTATTATTTTTTTGATTGCACAATTTGTATATAATTTCAATATTTTTCAAAAATCAAAATCACAATGTTTTGATTTAGTACAAACCCACATCAAAAGCTATACAGCGTATTATACGTCAATTGTACGTACAATTACGTGTATTATATTTGACGTGAGATTATTGCTCAAACACAAGCGAGGCGAAATGCCTACTAATCACACGTAATTAACTCCGAGCTTAATCATGTTGACGTATTTGTAGGAAATATACTATTAATTTGACATAGCATGCTATACTATTATGGCGTAGTTTGATATTAATATCATATTAAACCTAATAATAATTATAAGTATATTTTATTTACTGTTTGGTGTTATGTGCTGTAAGGCAAGTTTTATCAAGACGGATTGGATAAAGACTAGTGCAATGGATACAATTTCAATATGATAAACTAGTAAAGGCAATAATTTAACTGAATACTTCTTTAACTGGTTGACTTTTAATGTACAGGCCATTTCTCAGGCGGTGGAAGTATACATTAATACAAATAAAAAATATAATGGGACCAACCCTGAAATATGATAAACCAAATCAGCTGTTAGGTACTATTCCATCAAGACAACTAGGCACCTGTCTTTTTATCACGTTGTAAGTAGTGTATTTTTGTAGTACACAGCTGATTTATTTTCATACTACAGAGATGATCCCCTAAACCACTAAAATATGGCCAGTAAAAGGTTTGAATACACATCAATAAGGATAAAATCAATAACTTATAACCAATTATTACATTAGCATCAATTGTCTATGATTTTATCTATTTGATTTTATAAATCATGCCAACAAAGAAATATACTTAACAAAACCTTTCTACTATCTCTACCTACTATCTCTCTCATAATGCATTATATTAGTTTATTTAATATTCTGATTAAAGATTCTCATATATGTATTTTAGGAACTTTAGGATTCCAGCAGCTATAGAATACTGAATGATATAGTTAACAAGAATCGTTACAAGAGTTTTTTAATACCTACCTTATTTTTAATGGTACCTACAATCGGGGAAATAATTGTTAAGCAGTTTGATTCACTACATTTATTTGATGAGTTATAGGATCTTCGTTCCTAAGAAGGGAACCAAAAGAATAATTACCACAAGGTGCAGTAAATTAGCACTTTTTTTAGTTTTCCGGATTATTATTTTTTTACTAAACTTAAAATAATTCTAGTCGGTGTTCATAGATTTATTAACAGCCACTGTCAGACGGTCGTCAAAGAATGAGGTGGGGGGTTTGAATATACCTACGGACAATTTGAGTTGATAGTCAATTTGCTGAGCAATAATTTTCTTGATTGTACATTAGGAATGTCCTTGTGCTTTTAGAAACTATTAATAAGTGCAGCTCTTTTAGCTCATAAATTAGTGGTTTCAAAATACTAATTGGAAGGAATTCAACTATTACATCGATAATGGCGTACAAATATAAGGGTTGTGTTTTGATGAAAGTAGGTATAATTTACTAGTATTGGATTTTCTACTTAATACCTATTATAATTATGAGCAACTACGGCAATTATTTGCAAAAGTAAACCCTTTAATTTAAATCCTTATTTAAAATCACTTAAATTCAGTCTAAGGATTTATAAGTAAATTTTGGGAGTTCATATGTAATTTTAATAATTAACAATGTGACAGTTCAGAAGTATCGCCCTAGCATCCTTTGTAAAGAAATTAAACGTTTAATGTAGCACCCTGTATAGGTATATCAACATTTCATTTTGCTCATCTGATAATCTACGAATATTACGACAAAGATTTTATAACTTGATTTTAAAAAGCAATCTTCAGTAGGAAATCTTAATTTGTGCTTTGATAGACAAATATAAAGTAAAAATTCTAACAACTACCTTACGTCTAGTCATATTGCTTAACATTGACTCACATTAACATTTGACACTATATTCTCTAGAATCACACGCATACTTATTGACAACTTAAGATAAAAGTTTAATTACACTACACTGAATTTAGGAATCCTAATAATGCAGGAATTAAGATTCCTAAATTCAAAGAAGCTTAAAAAACCTAGATAACCCAAGTTACTTCTCTACACATAGTTAAGATAATTTTGATTTAAATATTTTTCTCATTTAACATCTGTCACTTTTGACAGCTGTCAAGTTTGACGTCAGATCTGTTTCGAACTTTGAATATTTAAATATCAGTCGTCCATTCTTAACATAAGATTGTAAGATTGTCATTGTGAATAAGAAATTTAAAAAATTTTAAAACCAATTTCTTGGCAATACGCGAATATTTTAGAAATCCCTGTTCTTATCATTGATAAATATTTACAAATATAAATGGTGTTCATATTTTATAAATGACTTCTAAATAAACGCAGTATTGATTACAATAATCTAGTACGAATGAAGAACTAAAATATTGAATCACAATACAATACAAATCTACTTAAAAAAACTTGAGAGGTGTCAAGGGACACCCGGATGGAACGAAGTTCCTTTCGATTAATTAGTGAAGGAATTGTAATAAAATTTTATTTTTTTTAAGTTATAATAATATTTTTTTTATTATTAACAAATATAATGTAATTAAAAGACAATTTAATTAAACGTGCCCGTTTATGTATCGAGCGAAATGGACTCCATATTGAGCAGTTGCTTCGATACAGGGAAGTGTAAATTTTATACCTAATAGGTAAGTTTTTTAATTAAGCCAAAGTTGATTAAAACTGTGTTTGTGAATAGCTCTAATTTATTTAAATAGGTTACCTATAGCACCTATAGGTACCTACGCCTGCCTGCCTTTCTTTTTCTAGCAAAAGAGTACCTACTCACTTACCTACTTACAACTACAAATAATTCGCCAATGATAAAAGTAAGTACCACTACCTACCTAGGTACCCACCTAAGCTCCCACTGGCTTAATTTAAACCAAAACATTTTAATCAAATAAAAAAAAATATTATTGTCGCTAGTAAAACCTAGAGAAAAGTACTCTGTGACCTAGAGCGATAAGGTGCAGTGGTTACCTACTGACGACCGCGACCGATAGAAAGCTCATGATTACCAAACCCAAACTTTCAATAGGTACCTACTAAACAAAACATAGAAGTAGGTACAGTAACTACCTACCTACCTAACCTACGTATTCTATGGCTTAATTATCGACTTAAAATTTACACTCGTTTTCACAATCCACACAGTCTCACAGTGAAAGGTGGATTTATCTCGTAGGTCGTTATCATCGGAATTATCACGCAATGAACTAAACATATCGCCGTAGGTACCTAGTTCAAAGAGTTCGCCGCGCCGCCTTTAAATACATAAACATATTCTACGAAAAGCGAATTCGGACTTTATTTTGTAAACGTAAACGGTTAAAAATTGAAATTTTACCAAACTAGGTATGATAAAATTATTCTGAGAAACGTATAGGCTGGTGCCCGACCGGACAATAGGAGCTATGTGCAACCGAATTTCACGGTTAATGTGTAAAAATAAGGTTTTAATTCGCTCCAAAGGAGCTATGTGCAACCGAATTTCACGGTTAATGTGTAAAAATAAGGTTTAAATTCGCTTTTCTTCTGTTCGAATTGTCTGCGTTTGTGAAGTAATAAAAATAGCAAAAATAAGGTTTTAATTCGCTCCAATATTTTCATAGAAAAGCCGCCATTCAACTAATAATGAACTCTATTTGACAGTTCCAACGATTCAATTTAGCTTATTATAGCATGTCGTGACAACTTTTCGTAAGAATTTTTTCCGTCTAGCCCCCTTTCACAACGCGCGATAAGGAACTTCGTTCCAAAAATACAAAGTTACGAGAAGTATAGCTACCTATACCTAAACAATATATAAAAAAAATATCATCAGTTCTAAAACAACACCAAATTACGTCAATGTAATCACACCTTTCTAATACATAGACACTAAGAAAATTCATAAGATTTAACACGTAAGTTAACACGTTCTTAAAGTTATGCTAAATTAAGGGCGCGTATTCGATTTAGTGCAACTCAAAATCTCAACGACTGCTAGAACGGCGTAGCAGCATTGACACACACTAGTACAATGCAATGGTCTATTTGTGTGCATCAGAAAAAAAAATACGCACGAAATAATCACGAATCATTGAAATTGATCGGCAAACGAAAGCGCGCGAGGTTTTACAGTGTTTTTTTTTAATAATTGTCTAAAATAAATGAGTTCGTACAAGGAACTGAAAAAAATTGTGTACATTGAATATAACCTTTATTTTCATAAAATAAATATAATAGTTATGTTTTTATTCAAATACTCGTGAAAAAATTTTTTGTTGAAGTGTACCTATTTTGTACTTTTTTAATACTGTTTTTTAATATCTAATAGCAATATTTTCGTAATTTTGGCTCTGTTATGTACTTTGAGAATGATTATGTCTCTGTTATGTGTTTTTCCTGTTGGGAAAACGCATAAAACATAATATTTTGGCATACTGTAATGGTTGTATTTGTCTTTTCAGTTAACTCTGACGTCTATTTTCGTAAAACGCTATTATCTTCGCTTTAAAAACCGTAATTAAATATTATAATTTTACTATGTAGTTTCCTAAAGCAAGACTTAATCTTTCTAAAACTGTAATTGTCTTTAAATAATCTGCTCACATCATTACGATATTGCTCTGGGCAAAACGCGAAAACATGAAGTTTTCGTCACGAATCGAATACACGCTCTTAACACTAACTTAGACTAAAATAAAGGGACTTATGGCAAAATACTCAAACGCTACACAATTTTAAGATGCCATTAAGTCTCGTACTGTCACGGTACGAGACTTAACGGCATCTTATTATATTCTTTAGCTAGTTTGTGCACTAAATTCTTGATAGTTGCTTCAAACCCTAAAATCTAAAATACTACACAAAATTATTAACAGAAAGAGCTATAATTCACACCATTTACAATAATGTGTTCATTTTTATATAGGTAAGGAACATTGTCTAAATTACAAATTTGTGCCTTTAGGAACAACAAATGAAAACTCTTTAGTTTAATCTATTCTAGAGGACTTACTACAATAAGGCTACGGGTCTAAATATTAATTTTAGTACAAATCTAATGTCTGATCTTAACAACAAGTTCTTAAAGTTAAAGGATTCTTAAGGCTGTTACTTTAGCTAAGTTTATTACCGCCGCGAATAGCACACCCCATTTCAACCCGTGGGTGTCGTTAGAAAGCGACAGAGAGATATTGACCAGAGGATGGACAGCAGCGTCGTTCTGAGTGCCATAACTTTTTTACTTGTACCTGCTGCATGTTTGTCTTCAAATGAAACTCGCAAGGTAAGCATAGATTTGCCAACTGGAAGTGCAAAAACTAACGTAGTATCTGTTTGTAAGACTGACTTATATCTATGGTCGGGCTTTCCAAAGCTGCTGTGAGACACAATATGGCCGCCGCATAGCTTAACCAAACGTGCTTCGACGTGTTTCATACTAGTATGATCGCATACTCAACCTTTAGAAGTATATCTTTGTAGGTTATAAGTGTTTACAAAACAACTTCCGTTGACACTCATTAAGAATCTCCTAGCATTATGTTCTTGTTCTTAAGTTCAACCAGTTCAACCATAATTTCTAAGCAAAATCTAGGGACACCATTGTGGCAGTTCATAAAGGCATTGGGAATTATTACGAAACTTTAAAGTTTCGTATTATAATAAAATATGTGGTCAACATACTTGTTGAACAAGAATAAGGTAATAATTGATTTAAATTAAAATAATCATTATTATTTATCTAGAGGTTAGTAAATTGATAAGCGTAATTCAGTAGTCGATTGTGCAATAGTAAAGATATTTTCAGTAAAAAATAAATTCACTCCAAAAATATCGGGTACTCTTATGTCTATCTACATAGTAGGTATTACTTTCTCATGTCTTTTTCAAAGTTGGGAACGCTTCCATCGTCGTACCTGAGAAAAAAACAGATAATATCAAGGAAACAGACACCGTTATCCTGTCAAAACATAATTATCTGGTTATTTTACGTGACACAGCAAAATGACAATTCCCCTAAGGGTGGTAGATCGGAGAGCTGTTGCAGTGAATAAAACAATACTCGCTTATACTCCAGAAAATGTAATAATATCATTTTTATTTTTATAATACGATGTAGAATCAAGAATAATAAAACGGTAGCGAAAAATATTTATGTTAATGTAGTAAACAGAGGAAAAAAAGGGAAAAGGTTGTGTAAGATTTGCATAATGTCAAAACATCTTGACATTTAATCTTGTTACTATTTACTTCAGACGTAAACAGATGGCGACTCTAATAGCTTACAAAACCCTCATTACACGAAAATGCCCGATAAGAATTACGAGTTGTGAGAAAAAGGTTTAATATGGCAGTTACTAGGTTACTAGGCACCTTTTTTATCGACGCCCTGAACAAAATTAACAAAAACAAATGCTTACCCGTGACATCAACTGTTAGAATTGACTTTGCGTCGGCGTCCCGTCAAATGACTCCTCGTTGATAAGCCTGAGCTTCACCGACTCCCGTCTAAGGTTATAACTTGTAGAAATATGACAATGTTTCACGTCTACATTCAGTAAATCTTCATTTAATTCAACACCGCTTTTTTCCACATCCGCGGCCGCGCTGGGCTTTCTTTTATGTCTGAATGACGTCGCCCTCTGGGAACTAGAGCCTAAGTAACTATCAGTCGTCGTATTACCATTGAAAGTTTTCTCAGAAGGACCAACACCCAACGGATCTAAAGGAATGTTACCTCTCAAGTTAGCAGAAGAATCAATACACGGAATCAGTTGCTTGAACTCCTTTCGGAAATTCTCATTCATCCAAGCGTAAATGAAAGGATTGTAACACGTCGAGGACATCGCTATAACGTGCCCCATAAAGAATATTAAATAGTAATATTTCAAGTGTATAGCGTACATATAGTAGTCGTTGCATAGGTTGATAACATTGAGAGGTAACCACGACAATCCGAATATCGTGACCATAGCTATCAACATCTGGTTAGTCCGTCGCTTTCTATTTTTGTCTAGCTCCTCTTTGCGAGAATTTTTACTGGCAGCCTTCGCTTTGGCTCTGTCATTCAATTTAAAACTGACGCACGTGTAACAGAAAGCAATCACAATAAAAGGCAACACGAATTGCAATACAGATGTCACTGAGCCGAAAACTCGCCGCAACCGTTCAGACGGCCATGTCTCTTCACAAAATCTGCCTATATCTAGATCATAGTACGTCATGAAAATAGCGTAAGGCATCGTCACGGTGACAGAGAAAGTCCAAATCATGACGATGACGATCAAACATGTCTCAATCTTCATCCGTGGTCTGAATGGGTAAATGATTACAAAGAACCTATCGATAGCTATAGACATAAGCGTCAACGTGGATATGTATACGCTGCATCCTTGTGCGAAAGGCATTATGTGACATAAAAGGGAGCCCCAACTCCAGGCACCGCGGAAAGTATACAACGGTGTGAAAGGGACAGCGAACACGCAAAGTAAGATGTCAGAGAGAGCCAAATTACTGATAAAGAGGTTGGTGACAGTCTGCATAGCTTTGTTTCTGATGACCACGAAGCATACTAGAATGTTGCCGAGCAGTCCAAGAACGAAAATTATCGTGTAGATGACGCAGAATGTAGACTGGATCCATTTGTTGTCAATGATGTTCTCATATCCGCTGTGCATAGGAGGCAGACCGTCTGGCGTCAAGTTATGAGATTTTTCCGTAATATACAGTTCTGTATAATTTACTACTGTTCCGTTCATCGTACCGTGTCTCCCTCCGTTGTAAAGTGCGGATACCAATAATTTTGGCTTTAAAACGTCAATTTTATGGCATCGACGCTCCGAATTTTATCTGCGCCAAAACCTGTAACAAAATAAAAGCTTTGTTTAACATCTTTGTCTAAATGAACACTGAGAAGACTGTAAACAATTATAGTTTTTCCGATAATGGCCCCAAAACAGTTGTTGATTTCTTTTTAATGGTGCCATCCAGTAAATGTCTGAGGATTTATAGTCCTTTTAAGATGTCTTTCTCTTATAACACGGCAATTATTTGATCATATATCTTGTCATTTAGAAACGTATTTATTTTTAGGTTTATATTATTTTCCTTAGTCTGTGTAGACTTTAGAATTAAGTGTCCTAAATTGTCCTACGGAAAACCAAAAACGGAACAATATTTCTTATACTTTAAGCTAAATCAATATCTATATGTGTGCCGAATTTCAGCTTATTTTGTTGATCCGTGTAAACGTGAAAAAGCTACAAACATCCATTCATCCATTTATCTATCCTCGAAACGTTTGTAATATCTAGGGGGGGTAACTGCCCCTCCCTGCCCCCCCCCCCCCCTTAGCGACGCCATTGCCTGTAAGTTTGTAACCTTATATTATAATAATTTTAAGTGATATTGCATATAGCCAATTTAAGTAGTTGTTCTTCCCCATGTAGTACCTTTTTAATCGATTTCAAAAAGAAGGAGGTTCTCAATACGATTCGTTTTTTTTTAATGTATGTACACCGATTACGCTGAGATTTATGATCCGATTTACGTGATTCTTCTTTAGTTTGATGCGAAATACCTAGTTGCCATTTGGTCTCATAAAAATATAACATAGTTTGGCTCTGGTTTTCATTTTATGATATATTCATAAAATATATAATATTTTTTTTTATGTTTGACTACACATAACTTTTTTCAGTGTAGTCCGATTTCGATGATTCTTTAATTGATAGTGTATTCCTCTGGTCCCATATAAATTTCAAAAAAATATTCTACCTCTAAGGGTATAACAATTAAGGGATGACTGAATTTTTTTGGTGTTACAGTTTGTATGATATTTTTTAATTTGTATGATAAAAAGTAGGCACTAAAAAGCGAAGAAACCTTCAAAAAGTATAAAATAACTTTCAATTCGCAAGTCGGTGGTAATACAAAACAACAAGCAAAACCAAATCCTTCCGAATTGAAAGTTAATTTTTACTTTTTGAAGGTGGTTGTCTTTTTTGTTCAAAGTGATGATTTTTTTCGCTTTTTAGTGCCTACTTTTTATCATACAAATTAAAAAATATCATACAAACTGTAACACCAAAAAAATTCAGTCATCCCTTAATTGTCTACCCTTAGAGGTAGAATATTTTCTTGAAATTTATATGTGACCAGAGGAATACACTATCACTATCTTTTTTTTAAAAAAAAATTTTTAACTATTAAGACGTTTTGTTTTGTTTCACTTGTAAGTGAGTTTTGTAAATTTTTGTCAAGAAATAAAATTGTTCAAACCGAAACCCGAACCGTTCATAAAAGTAGCAGGAATTAGAACACAAAGACTACCAAACTATCATATTTATTGTTCTGATAAAAGACAAATGACACTTGAAAAATCAATTCAGTAAGCCATATTTCATTTGACGTCAATTTGAAATTGGAAGATCGATAAGGGCTATTCTTATTATTACCCATAAAACCCGTCACATACGTAGCTATAATATACGCTTATTATGCTTATTACGTCTGCGATCGTTGTTTGTTGCACATTTTTGAAATATATATTAATATTCCTTGCTCTATCTGTCCACATATTATGGTGACGTAGTAATAAGATATATTATAGCGCGCGTCTGAAATATATCGTATTATGCCTTGCTATGAATTATATTAATATATATTATAGCTACGTCTGTGACGCGTTTTACCCACTGTAACTTTACTTCTGAATTCCCTAAAAGGATAGTCAGAGGTGAAGGTACCTGAATGAATGTTTATTTTTATTAATTGTTTTTAAGGCGGCCATTGTAATTTGATTGATTCTGTGAAGTGAGTAATTGTTATTACGATTCAAATGATACAGCCGTGTGATGGATAGACAGCCGAGCCCCCTCGTTAGAACTCTTTGGTTACGATACCCAAAAATGGAACATTTTAAAATCTTCTTTTGTGCAAAATACAAATACATTTCCCCAGAGCCAAGCTCTTCTGTTTGAAAACATGAAAAACTTTTCTAGCTTCTAAAACAAAATCAGCCCATAATGTTTTCACTTCTGGGACAAAACCCCCTTTCTATATGATGGAGTGGGCCGTAATCCAACACACGAGCCGCGGCAAACCTTTATTATTCCACAAGAATTGTACAATACCATTCTGAATAAATAATTTTTCTTTTCTTTGTACAATAAAGAAGAATACAAGATAATCCCGGTAGTGGATGTTACAATTGTAACCGCTAATCCGACCCGAACAAATTGGCGGGGTGCCAACAACCCCGGGCTTTGACGGTGATAGGGGTTACTTAGTACCCCAAGAGAAATTATACGGGTTGTTTTTGTTTGAGACACAATTTTCAAAGTTTCAAAGACTTGATGAATATTGGTTTCTGATGTTATAGTGTTAAGGTTCCTTTTAAAATACTCCGATGATAAATAAATAAGGGTTAATCATTAGATTGTATAATAAATGTAAATCTTATTCTTTAAACAATATTTCGAAATCCGAACGGTGACAAGGAAAATTAAGGTTTGAAATCAGCGATGTCTTTTTTAAACCAATGCGATCTCTTTTGAATACTGGTGTAGACCATCAATAAAATGACATACTTTTTACGGACTGTTAAAACGCAATGCCCCCTTAGATTTTGTATAACAATAGGATACTATGACGTTACTTACTTATAACAAATTTTACAGTTAATTGAAAATTAATCCGGTTCTCAGGGCTAAAATAAAATTATTTTTTAGAGAAGTTAAAGTACCCATATTATGGGGTGTCAATCGCGAGTGCCATTTGGTTTTAAAAGTTAACGCGTCAATCTCAATTCTCAAGAGTATTCATCGATGTAAAGATTACAGAATTTACCTTGAGTTCTTGAGAACTTTCGAATATCAGAACTGTATTTCAGTATTGTCTAGTTTAAGGGTTATGATCCATTTATATGCTGTTCATATTTTTATTTTCATGCTATGTAAGACTAGAAAACCGTCGTCGCAGCAGCGGTAGTCAAAAGCCAAAAACTGTTCCAACCAGTCTTACCCAGTAGCTGGTTTGTGGGGTTCAGACAGGTTTGCTTCGTGCAAAACACTGGTATTCAGCTGTATCCAGTTAGACTGAAAGCCGACACTAACATAATTATGAAGAGGCTACAGATGATAATGTAAGACTAGAAACTACATTAGGAAATTGTGTCTCTATCTTACAAGTGATTTTAATTATCTAGAGAGCACTTATAGGTCTTTTCAACCGACTTCAAAAAAGGAGGAGGTTATCAATTCGTCTGTATTTTTTTTTTTTTTTTTTTTTTGTAACTGGATTTCTCGGGACTGGGTGAACCGATTTTGATGATTCTTTTTTTATTTGGAAGCTAGTGCTTCCCGTGTGGTTCCATTTTAATTTGGTCCAGTTCTGACCGTGGCGTCCATGAGAAAACCGTATAAGTCTTAAATTTGCATTAAGTATATGCGCGATTTGTTACGCGATTTATCAGGCAAACGTAAACCGATTTTGAAAATTCTTTTTTTTATAGATAGGGTATGCTTCAGGGGTGGTCCGATATAAATTTTATCGAAATTGATTCAGCACTTTTTGAAAAATCAACAAATACCCAAAAATTTTACATAGACGACGTGCGTTAACGTTTTAGTTTCATCAATCTTTGTAGTAGTTAACTTTCAATCTCTTCTTAATAGATTTGAATGAGAAGGAGGTACTAAAAAGCGGAAAATAAAAAGCTTTTTACAAAAAAGACAACCGCCTTCAAAAAGTGAAAAATAACTTTAGCACAGAACACACATTTACTTTAGTTTCGGAAGTCGGTGGCAATACAAAACAACAAACAGAACAAAGCCACTGAATTTCGAAACTAAAGTCAATGTGTGTTCTGTGCTAAAGTTATTTTTCACTTTTTGAAGGCGGTTGTCTTTTTTGTAAAAAGCTTTTTTTGACTTACATAAAGTGTATGTAAACTGAGACTGAACCGTCGATCGTCTCAGATTCCAGTTAGGTAAGACCCAGGAAAAAAGACCATTCCGTATTCCGATTCATATAAAACGTAGTGTAGTCATGTTTTTGACAATAATATAGGTTAAAGACGTTTGCATATTATAAGCTTGTTGTTGACGACTGCCTGGGATGCCACCCTTTTTTAAAGAACTATTATATATTTTTATAATGACGTTTAGACTTTTGGAACAGAAGAAATGTTATGTTTAGTTGGTTGTCAAATGTCAGTGATTGCCTTGCACGTCAACAGCAAAAGTAGATGATCAAAATCAGAAATTCAATACTAATCAACGAAGTTCCCGTCAGAACTGTATGGCATCGACGTGATTCAAAAGTATGTGTGTGACAATCACATACTTTTAATAAATAAACTAGTAATAAATAATATAAATTAGTTTTAGTAAATTAGTATTGAATTTCAGATATTGATCATCTACTTTTGCTGTTGACTGTACATAGTTTGCCCGTTATTGTAATTAAATAGCAATTAGATACTCATATTTACATTGTTTTCATTATCCCCCAATTCTATCAAATACCTACAGTCCACTTGCTCACCAACACTTGTGATAAGTCAGTTTTCCGGAAAATAACTTTATATCAAAACGACACATTACTCAATAAGTCGTGTTAGAAAATTTGTTTTTTTTTTTACTTACCAATCTGACAACCAGTCTTGCCAAGGGGTATCGTGTCACCCATTTACTGTATTGTGGAGGTCAAACAAGCAGTCGCTTCATTTAAAACACTAGTATCCAGCTGCATCCGGTTAGACTGAAAGCCAACCCCAATATACTTGGGAAATGGTTAAGCAGATGATGATCCTCTATCTACAAATATTCTTTGATTTTAACTACTTATTTACCAAAGTATGCTGTCAAGAATATCTTCTTAAGTCGTAACTTAAGATTTAAATTTCAATGAAATGAGTTATGCGGCCTTTCGGTCAGTTTTAGCAACGCGAGTATTTTAAGAGCCACCAGTTTGCGAATATTTTAAGAGCAAACTGGTGGCTCTTAAAATACTCGCGCATCCAAGCAATATGAGAACAAAACATGTATTTTAGGGTTTATATTAAATCTACCCTGTTATTTTCGTCTATCTAATAATACCCAGTATTCATTGAGACAAGTATGTTTTGATACCATAATTGACTTGGTCCTTTAGGTATTAAAAAAGGATAGCCATTTTTAACACCTAAAGGCTATACTTATTAATGAGAGATAATCCTACTATCCTACTAATATTATAAATGTGAAAGTTTGTGAAGTTTGGATGTTTGTTACTCAATCACGCGTAAACCGTTGAACAGATTTGCATGAAAATTGGCACATAGGTAGACCATTTTCTGGATTAACACATAGGATACTTTTTATCCCGGTAATGTGTTCCCTTGGGATAATCGTTCTTTTCACGCGGGCGAAGCCGCGGGCAGAAGCTAGTTCGGTACTATTTCTGTCTGTGTTGTTAGATTTATGATTTTATTCACGTACATTTCTAGACCTCTTGAGTGTTGACATGACTCCTATTGGACAGTTGAGCTCATACTTAACTACTGTAAAAATAGCGCGTCACGGAGTTCATGACCAAAAATAAGGAAATCATATTAATAGAATGCTGTGATTTGGAACCCTCCAAATCATGCAAACTAGCGGCAGCTTAATAATCATATTATGATTTCCTTATTTTACTGGCTAAGTTGTCCCCTATAATCTTGGCTTGTAACCCCTTCACGCCCCCTTCGATTCAGTGCCTATTCCATTCAGTCAAACTTGGTGTTCACACAATAACATCACATCCGCTCTCTTGCTTTATTTGCTCACAATGTTGTAGGTCTCGCGTCGACTGTATATTTCTAACCATACAGTGGGCTGTCTACACTTCAGATTATCTCTTAACACTATACGAGTACAAAAACTGCCAGACCCAAGTCACCTAGTTCCGTCGTGTTTCTTTAGAATAGTTCTAACTGTATTACGTAGAATGAACGAGTTGATGAAAGAATGAATGGTTAGGATAAACTGATTCGGCAAACTTATGTTAAAAACTTAACTCAGACCCCGTCTTAGTTTCTTATGAGGTTTGATTTAAAAACGACTTTTTTTCTTTAAAAAAATTTGCCCCACACAAGGAATTTCTCCTCTATCGTGGGTGCGTTTACTACCTGTAGGCCATACAAATATTTGTCCCGTGCGGGAAACTAACCCACGACACGTTGCGCAGCAGACAATCTCTCAGCCAATGCACGTCGGATAATAGGAACTAACTATACTCGAGAACCCAAGAGGCTCGTAGAAGCAGGGATGCAAAACATTGTATTCCAAACGTATAAAAAACAATTTTCAACCGACTTAAAAAAAAGGAGGTTCTTAATTCGACTGTATGTTGTTTTTTTTTGTATATTTGTTACGCAATTTCTCCAGCAAATGTGAATCGATTTTGAAATTTTTTTTCTTATGGATAGGATATGCCTCAGGGGTGGTCCCATATAAATTTCATCGAAATTTATTCAGCACTTTTTGAAAAATAAATTAAATCCCAAAAAAGTCTACATAGACGAGGTTTCAGTAGTTTCTTCAATCTTTAGGGTACCTCTGTTTTAACTGTGTTGCCAGTTCTTAATGGATTTGTATGATAAGAAGGTACTAAAAAGTGATAAACAAAAAGCTTTTTTCACAAAAAAGACAACCGCCTTCAAAATCTAAAAATTGATAAATAACTTTAGCTCAGTACACACATGACTTTAGATTTGGAAGTCGGTGGCAATTAAAGACAACAAACAGAACAAAGCCAATAACAAATTCAAAAGCAAATACAATCACGAGATCGTAGGCATTCGCTTTTGAATTTGTATTTGCTTTTTTGGCTTCAGTGTTCCGCGCGGTCTATCTGCTTTTTGTTTTATAATCTGAGCCTTACATATTTTAGTTACTTACTAAATAACCTTACTTATGTTTGAAATTGAAATTTCTATCACAGATTTGATAAGACTGCTACTTCAAGTTAGATACTCATTACTCACCTACTACCTTCAACTCATCATATTATGCCTAGCCTTTTTCCAACTAAGTTGGAGTCGACTTTCAGTCTAACCGGATGCAGCTGAATACCAGTGTTTTCATGGAGCAACTGCCTATCTGATCTAAACCCAATTACTTAGTAACACGATACTCTTTGTTAAGTTTTGTCAGACCTTCTCTCTCTCTCGATTACCTCCATTTACCATCTACCACCATACATCTTGAATTGTGTTTTAAACCTTTTAAACTGATTCTAAATTAATGATTATTAATATTTCACAGCTCCAAAGCAAACATGAGTCCCAATAGTAATTCAAAAAAATTAAATTAAAAATTAAAAAAAACCCCCAACGCAAAACATAAAAGCGATTATGTAAAAAGTAAAAAATAATACTTTTGTTGAGCCATCAAATGTTTGTTCGTTTAAATGGCGCTATAATGTCGCGGCGGGGTACCGCTTAAGTAAGTCAGTCCCTCAATTTCATTCACTGTCTATTAATTTACCAGCATTTCCGACCAATTTGCTTCGATATTATCAAATTTTTGTTGCTAATCTAGTTGTTAATCTTGTTGCAAATCTAGTTACCATCAGTTCGCTATTTTAGATATTTAGTTATTGCTTTAAACTTAGCGGTACCCCGCCGCGACATTATAGCGCCATTTCAACGAACAAACATTTGATGGCTCAACAAAAGTATTATTTTTTATTTTTTACATAATCGCTTTTATGTTTTGCGTTGGGGGTTTTTTTTAATTTTTAATTTAATTTTTATTTTAAATTTTTCAAATGTAATTTTGTTTGGTTTTGTGTGGTCAGTGTGGTCACCTATAATAATATGTTTGAAAGCAAAGTAAACATCCGGTATGCGTCTAAGATCCCTACCGCAGCAAACAAAAGAGCTGATAACTTTAAAACTGCTGAACCGATTTTGATGAAACATGTCTAAGAACCATCGCTAGAGAATCTACTTTCAAATAAAAAAAACCGCATTCAAATCGGTTCACCCGTTAAAGAGCTACAGTGCCACAGACAGACACACAGACACACAGACACGTCAAACTTATAACACCCCTCTTTTTCGTCGGGGGTTAAAAATGTGACAGAATTACAGCAGGAATAGACTACACCTACACGAATCAATCAATCACTTAAAACTTTCAAATAGGCGTTCCTTGTTTGAATGTTATTCGAAGTTAAAGGCAAACAGTTTTATTACCGGTAGATAACGACCTCGGAACCTATCAAATGCTCAAACGGGTCTCAAACTTAAGTTTATTGGCTCATAAATTCAAAATGGCGATGCGGATGACATAACCATTGGATGTGCATCACGTAATGGGCCCGTGTGGAATGAACCATACACGTAAAATGCTTTGCAAAACAAATGTTATGTCTTAATGCGTTAAGCATTTGTTTTTTATTTTATTGAAATGGCATCTCAAATGTTCATTGGAGGTTGCAAAACAAGATTTATATCCAGAAGCGTTTGGCAGTTGTTTACTTTTTCTTTTTTTTTTTGGAAATGGCATCTCGCATTTATGTAGGACTTTGTCGGCTTCTTGTTGCCACGGGCTAATATTGGAAGTGAATGTTTTTTTGTGCATCGAAAGCATAATATTGTGCGAGTTATCCGCGCACTGGATTTTCAGTGGAGCTGGCGTTGAAAATCCAACGCGTCGTAAAACAACCTCTGTGTTAAAAAATCGAGAGAAAACAGGCGCTTAACTCGACTTTCCTGTGGTGAGAAATTAAGGGCTACTGTTAGGGCGTAAACCGCGCAACTATGTTTTGTGTTGCCTCAACCCGTACCCTAATTAATTGTTAAACAAAATTTAGCCCTTGAGTTTCTTTCACGTTCGCCTTCTAAATAGGTATTTCGACATCTTACATTTTGACTTATAAAAAACTTTTTACCTTCGAGAAAAAAGTTTTTTAAAAAAAAGACACTGCCTTCAAAAACTAAAGAGTGATAAATAAGCACAGAACACACATTACTTTACTTTCGGAGGTCGATGGCGGTGGCTTTATGTTTGTTGTTTTGTATTGCCACCGACTTCCGAAAGTTAAGTATTGTGGGTTCTGTGCTAAAGTTATTTATCACTTTATAGATTTGAAGGCGGTGCCCATTTTTCTCGACAAACCTTATTATTTTTAGCTTTTTAGTATTGCCTTAACATCCAAATCCATTAAGAAACGGTGACACACTTAAAAGAGATTGTAAGTCCTACAAAGATTAAAAAAACAAAACGTCATCTAAGTATTTTTTTGGGATTTTGTTGATTTTCTCAAAAAGGGCTGGATCAATTTTGGTAAAATTTATATGGGACCATTTTGGAATAAATCCCTTTCGAACAAGAATTTTGCGAATCCGTCTATATATGACAGAGTTATGATTGAACATACATAAAAAAAAAATATAAGTATAACAAACAAATGCCTTGGCACTTGTGTTTGCCTTGTGTCTGAGTGTTGTTTATCTATATATGTATGTATTTACAAAAAAAAATGTATTTGTGTATGTATATCAGCTGTCTGACACCCATAGTACAGGGTCTCCCTAGTTTGGGGTCAGACGGCCGTGTGTGAAAATGTCCCCACATATTATATTATATTATTATTAAACATCCGAATTGATAACCTCCTCCTTTTTGAAGTCGGTTAAAAAGGTAGGTAATGCCCTTGCACTTGGCTTAGCTCGTCTTGGGGCACTACCGTGCCCCCAGAGTACTTACTGGCTGTGCTGCAATATAAATCTAAAATTTTATGATTACATCTATTCAAATAAATAAAATTGAAGTGTTTGTTTGTAATATTAAAATAATAGCATTTTACCAAATGCATAATTATGAATGTTTACACGGTAACTATGCCGTGTAACAAACCAATTTTTTTTTTGTATGTTGTCTTTTCTTCCGTTTGATCTAACGGCTGGTTCGATTTTGACAGCTGATCTTATGAACATGAGCTTTTATTGTAGAAAAAGAACTAGGGTTCCACGCAAAATGAATAAAACGTCGCAGAGAACCGACATTCACGCAGACGAAGTCGCGAGCATAATGTAGTTGTCAACATTTTTTTAAACCCAGTGTTTAAAAACTTGGTATAAAATAATTGTCCCTGCTGTCAATAAAATAAATTAAGATCAGTTCAACAACAGTACTCTTCACCAAAACCATCGACAACTCTTCATCAATTAGTAGAGATAAACATTCAATGTTGCCATCACTTAAAATAATTGCTGCTTAAGTACGTCCTTACTCAGTTCGAAGAACCCATCAAGTAGTACTCAGATTAAAAATGGAAATGAACGGAAATTCGAATTGATTGTAAAAATCTGGAAAAGCTAAGAACCTCCTCAATTGTCACTTTAATTTATTTAAGTATTCAGTTTTTACTGGTGTAACTTTATCATACTAAAATGCAAATTTCAATACCTACATCTAATCAAAATATTGCAGAGAAACCAGCAGCTTAATTGTGCTTATAATCACAACCCCTTTCATTTTAACCATTGAGTACTTTGACACATCAATTGATATACTTTTTGTGAGCTGTCCACCATTGATTTTGTATAAAAATAAAAAAAAATACGTCACTTTAATGCCAACTCGATTAACTTACTATTTATTGATTTAAAAGCAACTAAAAATCGAATATTAATTGATAATTAATCTAGTTTTCCAAGTCGTGTGGTGCCGGTCGCGAATAGCACAACCCCATTTCTACCCGTGGGTGTTGTAGAAGGCAACAGAGGGATATTGACTAGAGGATGAGCAGCAGCGTCCTTCTGAGTACCATAATAGCTAGCGGTCGCCAACATGCATCGGCCAAGCATGGCGGTTACGGCTGAAGCCCCCCTTGGGAGAGACCTAAAGGTTGACATGATAATGATAATGAAGATGAATCTGATTTACAGAGACAATATAAAGTGTTTTTTTTTGGAGAAGTAGTGTCATCGGATTATCGGTTAATGGTGTCAACTACTATTTAGCAATATTCAATGCGTTTTTACGTTACCGAGATGTGTTTTTTTTTCAGACATACCAAGCAATGGTTTGTATGAATGTGAGTGGGTGCGTTAAGTGGGTTTACGTTGCTCAGTATTACATACAAACTCTCCAGTCGAAAATCTTGGAAATTGATAAAATGATTTTTGATTTATAAATCTAAAGAGTTTGTATGACATTTTGTGTGACGTAAACGCTCTTAGTCGATATTATGTTCATTCCATCCCTGTAAAAGCGGAATCGTATCCTTCAGTAGGTCAACTGCAAGCTAATATAATCCTTATTAAATACCAACCCGAAGTGGTTTTTGTGCGAAACTACAACCTTTATAGGTACACTTATTCTATCTACTAAAATTCTACGGGTTTAATTACTTATGACCAAAATAGCAGCAGTTATGGACATTTGTTTTTAATTTTAGTAGTCAATGAAATGAGTTATGGGTTTTGGGCTTTGGCCAGTTTTAGCAAGGCGAGTATTTTTAGAGCCAACTGACATTTAACCATTATTAATACAAAGTAGGTATTTTATTTAGGGTTCAGGTTAAAATCTGCCTAATTATTTTCATCTTTCTAATAATACCTATATTATTATTATCCATTGAGGTATAACAGAATCTTAACCTTCAGTAGGTCAACTGCAAGCAAATATAACCCTTATTTTATACCTACCTGACGTGTTTCTTATGAAACTACAACTCGGAGTAATAAAGCAGTTTCTCCCCTACTGTTTTACGAGAAAAGTATGAACGTCATCAAAAACTGGCCGGGACTCATTCCCGGGATTCTTAGCTGCTATATACCTACCCTCCCCCCCTACTCCCTACTGCTTATGTATCGATGTGACGTCAGACTCACTGATTGCATGCCTGTGAGGGAAACTGAGTGATGTATGTAGGTATTTGTGTGGGTGTAATGTTGGGAGTAAATTAGAGAGAGATTTTTTGAGTGTGAAAGAGAATATTCTAATCCGACGTCAAAGTCAAATTATTTGTTTTTATAAAAATATGTAGTTCAATCTAGTTGCCCCTTACAAAACGTTGTTTCGTATGGAGAAGAATGGGTAAAAACTCCTTACCTACTCTTTTAAAATAAATGTTAATTTCAAGTATGTTGGAGTGGACTACCTAAGCTAAATGTCCTGTAATTATTATAACCCAATTAATAAGCATATTATTGCTACAATAAATACAGGAACAACCTCGCATGGTCAAAATTTTGACCATTAGTAACAACTGATAACTTTCTATGCACGCTTGCTTCAGTCACTAGGATGCTTCGAGCAGTCTGAAGCAAGCGTACTTTGACCCCGAAAATAATCATTTTCAACTTGGATTTTATTAAACACAAGAAATAGATTTATTTTTTTAACACAAAAATGTGCTACGAATCTGACAAACTCATTGAAATAGTCAATCAGGTCACTTGACATGAGACTGACATCGTGTTAGCTAATATCGTACTGATTAACAATTATTTAAAAAAAGAAAATACTACTTAACTATTATGTAATGCTGACTTCCGAAATAAAATTATATTTCACGTTGTAGACTTTGAAGACGGTTGTCATATTTGAAAAAAAGATTTTTATTTATCAGTCGATAAATAGAAAACTTAAATAAGAATAACAAGAAAATGAGACATAAATAAGAAGTACTTCTTAGGATACAAATCAATTCAGACGGCAATACTAAAACCCCACTGAAAAGTCAAAGGAAAGCATCAATTTGCAAGTTTATTTACATGGATGACATTTCTTCTAGTTATTTTAATTTAAAAATCTTTTATATGGGGCCAAAATGAAACTAGAATATCCTTTGAAATAATACAAGCATTTTCGAAATCGGCTTATCCATGACGGAGTTCTGAAAAACCTCCTCTTTTTTTATGTCTGTTAAAAATCCGGTAAGTACAACTCCCAATTCTATTTTAATATCACCTTGGCGCTACACACCTACTGTATCTTTGCTTAACGATATTACACCTCATCTCATCGTCGTCGCTTCCTTTTAAATGTCGAATCACTTAATAAATTAATACACGTACTGCGTACGACGCACATAATATATGTTTACATGACCTTGTCGATGTTAACCTTCACGTAAACATCACCGAAAACATTGCCCTCTACACAATGGACGATATTGGGCACAGTTCGACACCCACTGATAGTTTTTACAACTATAGCTTTTATAGTAACGGAACTATGGATACTAGAGTATAGCCCACGTGGACTGATTTTGGTGACAACAACAAACAATCAGGGTTTTTTATAAGGATTAATGGAAAACGATATTTATTTACCTGCGTTAATATTTCTGTAATCTACGCTTACGTACGTAAACGTTTCGTTGTGTTTGCGTACGTAAATCAATGCTGAAATAGGCACACGTTTTATTTACGTGTTTTCGGATCATGTAATTAGGCAAAGTGCAGTCTATAATCGACTTGATTAGACAAAGAAGTGACATTATGTTGACCTCTTTCTAATTTCATAGACAAAACCACCACAATGAACCCTTCGCCCACTTCGTTAGAGTTTGATGACACGTGCAGAAGATATAATAGATACTTCATTACGGTTTAAAAACACAGGTTTTTCATATAAAACTTACAAAAAACGTCCCTAATTTAATAAAACACACTTCTAAAAAAGCTTTTTTCGTAGAAAGGATTAAATTAGTATAACGAAATCAATTACAGATTGACAGTAACCAAAAATTGTAAGGTTATTTTCACGCTACGTGTAAAGGTCAAACGAGTTTTGTTACTTACGAAAATCGAACACGAACGCCCACACAAGCACAGATAAGCTAGGTGTTAAAAAAGAAAAGAACAACGTTTGAATTTATAATTACGAAAAAGGAACACTCGAAATGCATTTGTTTTTGGCAGGATTGAGAGGTTCACTCGACATGATGACATGCGCGGGTTTGTTTCGCGCCTGCGCTGTAAAGCTCGACTCAGTACTACAGACAAGGCAATTCTTTCTGTGAAATTTCCGTTTCACCCTGTATCGGAAATTTTTAGGGCTTGCCCTGTCGGTCTCGTCAAAGCGAAGTTTTGACAGGTAATCGTGACTGTCCTTTTCTCGGTAAAATGGCAAGGTTTGATTAATAGATGTTTAGTTAACACACTGGGGCGCGTCAGGGGAAAAATTGGAATATAAACGTTTACGTGTAAAAATAAATCTACTTCTGACAAACTTACCTTAATTAGTACGTAATATTTAAAAGACTTGGTCAACGCTCCAATTTTGTAAAACTTATGTCAAATTCTGTAGCTAGGTACAAATAGAATTATGATTAGAACTAATTAAACGAAACATAATTTTACAAAAGTATGGCGTTTACCACGACTGTGAATCTTTCTGCCAAGAAGTCCCTACTACTATCATAATTACAGCACAATTTCCACAACAAAATTAAACCTCACAAAAAAAGATCTACTACCATACAACATTGCAATGCTATCTACTTTCCCAAAAGCCAAATGTAAAACGAACTTGGACACGTAGACTTACAGAAACGATAGTTAAATTAGTCTTCACAAAAGTTTTCGCTATCGAACTTCGCCCCGAGCCCGCTAGGCACATGCCGCGGCATCCCATTGTACAAGTTGACGGGAGTTCCGTCCTCAACGGATATAGCGACAAACTGCTTCCCCTGTAGATATTGCAAAATGAATTGCGGGTGTAAATTCTGTTGTGGTAGGAGAATTTGATTTATAAAGGTTTTGTATGATCAAAGCTCATGCCTTCTTTGTACAAGAGGCTAATGCCCTGCAGCGAGACAATAATAGGAAGGTATTAGATTTTGGAACGAAGTTCCTTATCGCGCGTTGTGAAAGGGGGCTAGACGGAAAAAATTCTTACGAAAAGTTGTCACGACACTTTTGTATATTTGATTTAAGAGCCATCTATTAACGTTATTGGCGCAACTGTGCTCTTCGAGATCGAATTACGAACGGCCAATAGATGGCGCAGAAATAATTTATTGGTCTTTCTATCTAAATAACTACGCATTGTACTAACATGTTAGAAAATATTAATCTTTAAAATTACTTACTTACAATGTAAGCAGCCATAATAACTTTTCATTCCTCGCTTTTTTTTTGCCCTGGCTTAAAGCCACTTAAATTCACTTTAACGCATCACATTAATTAGTGAAGGAATTGTAATAAAATTTTATTACAATTCCTTCACTAATTAATCGAAAGGAACTTCGTTCCATCCGGGTGTCCCTTGACACCTGGGATGGAAAGGGAGAGGAAGACCGAAGGAAAGATGGATAGATTGTGTGAACAATGATTCATTCATTCATTGAATCAGTATTATTTGTGTTTAGATTTACGTTTCTTCAATGTAGGTACTTGTACCATGAAAATATAGGTATAAATGGAGCCAACACTTAGAACAAAAGCTTGAAATCAACTGTGGGCTGATGCTCTCTTTCTGAATGCATACATAAGAACGAGACAATGATATATGTTTTCTTTATCTTATGTATGCATTCAGAAAGAGAGCGTCTGCCCACAGTTGGCTTCACTTAGGTATTTAGAGTGTTGCCTCCACTTTTATCTATAAGCTTCTTGACTTGTACTTACCAAATACATAAATAAAGTTTTATAACATCATAACGTCAATAGAAGTAATAAAAGTTACTTCCTTCCTTCAATACAGATAATAGAAAAAAAAATGTCATCTGTATAATTCGAGTCGTTTCTACTCCACTTTTTTTTAAACAACACATGTTTTTCCTGTATAGGCAACGAAGCTTACAGTCAGTCACAATCAATACGACGATGTTACCGATACCCCGCTAAGCTGTCTCACATATCAATAAAAGATATTCCTTAGCGAAGTTTTCGGCGTGAGAAAGTAGCAGATGATAGGATATTGAAATAACAATATTTTTTTTATTTGCACTTGTAGATTTTTTTGTTACTCTGTACTACCGGAGTACTAAGAGGGAGGGGGGGGGGCTCTTGGTTAAGTAAAAGTGGTACGGATCGACCGGTTATTATGGTTAAGCTACGCTTGTCGCGGTCGGTCCGTGGATGGGTGACCATCCTTTTCATACCGAATCCCCTCCGTGCCTCCAAAGGCACGTTAACCCGTTGGTACCGGCTGTCATTCGTAGATCTCTGACAATCGTTATAGGTAGTCAGAACCTAGACAATCTGACAACCAGTATTACCAAGGGGCACCGTGTTACCCAGCAACTGGGTTGGAAGGTCAGATAGGAAGTCGAAACAGATAAACACATTTATTGGTAAGAAAATTACAAGTCAATAATGAATAATCATAGTTGGGAAAAGGCAGATGATGACTACTGGAGTGATAAATAAATAACGTTAGCAAGGTAGGAATGCTAACTAAAAATTGGAATGCGAATTAAGACTAAAACTAGCGGTTTTGGGTGGAAACTCTAAGGCCATGTGGGACATCACCAACCGGCTGGTCGACTTTTTACGTAACCTGAAGACTGACCTATTCTTGGGCCAAAGAAAACATTTCTTTTTATAGTCTCCACACCAACCAACTCAACTCACCTGATAAATCAGGTATACAATACAGTTATAATATAATATGTGGGGACATTTTCACACATGGCCATCTGACTCCAAACTAGAGAGACCCTATACTATGGGTGTCAGACAACTGATATACATACACAAATACATTTTAAATACATACATATATAGATAAACAACATCCAGACACAAGGCAAACACAAGTGCTCATCACACAAAAATTTACCCTGGGCGGGAATCGAGCCCGCAACACGCTGCGCAGCAGTCGATAGCTCAACCACTGCGCCAACCGTGCCGTCTAGTTGAAGTTATCTATATTTTTCAAGCGAGTTTTCAGTTCAGCTCGCTTGACTTTTACGTGTTACTTGAACATATTAAATCAGATATATGTAAGGTCTTCTAAGCTATAAAGGTAAAATAATCAATTTGATCCTTATACTCGTAATTACGTTTTGTCTACCAGTTGTAAGATCCCAACACTATACACATCGTGGAAGGAACATGGAATCGTAACCAGGTATTTTATCATATATTCAGTTCATGATTATGAACCCGCAAAAGTTAAAAATGTTCGTCTATTATTAAAATATTCAGCTGATCTGCTAAACTATTCTCTAACGTTTCAATTCGTGGCTGTGCTCGCCGGTGAACTCGACATCGTGTCAGCTGTGAAATTGACGTCAAGCTCAGCGACTGTTTTTGCTTAGCGAATATCTTTTTTCATATTTGAACGTTCAAAAGTGTAAAATCATTACACCTTGAGTAGTTCCACCAAAAGCTGTTAATTAACGTGGCGCTAGCGCTGTGTCGGTAAAAAGTTATGTCGCACTATCGTTTGTCGACCTAAAGTTGAGTCGCACTAACGTACGTTGAACTGATGTACTGTCGCACCACTGATTGTAGACTTAACGTACTGTCGCCCTATCGTTTGTCGCATATTTGTTTGTCGCAACTTTGAGGTAGAGTTGCGGAAGCAAAGGTTAATGAATATGAAAATGTCACTCGCCGCTGCCGTAGCGTCGAGCTTTAGGTTGTGTTACTTAGAGCATAGCACCACTGTTCCATGCTTACACGGGCCCACTGCAGGCCGAAGGTCTCCCTCCATTCCGTCCATCGGTCTCGACTTTAAGGCTTGTATACATGCCAATAACCTTGAGCATTTGGCCCGTACTGAATTTGTGGACGAGTGCGGGGGTGATGTAGACGCAGTCTTTAATCGGACGCATTTTTAATTTATTGTAATAAAAATAATACATATTTGTCAAAAGTAACAAAACCAAATAATTTTCCTTTGTATTGCAAAGCAGTAGATATTTTTTTTATACTCTTTTGATAAGAAACTAAGGAGTAAAAGTTTCATCTCAATGATTTGGAGGTGATTTGTCATTTTTTTTCTTATTATGTGATAGATTACTAACAATTTTATTCAGATGTAATTTCTCTGTAAATGCCGACGAAAAGTTGCTTCATCTGCATGCTTCTTTCAAGCTTTTTTCGAGAGAGCAGCCTTAAGGAAGGCGTCCAAGTCGTCCCACTATATCCTTCGTGGTCTACCGTGGCCCGGTCTCGCCATTGCGGGGCATCAATTTCATCACCCACAGACCGTATGGAATAGCTGTTTTAATTTAAAGGGTCGACAATCATGCACTGAACCTATGGTAAAAGTTATAATAAAATTGTTTAGCGATGTCCCTGAGTCTGTATGTTTATGCTGTCTAATGAAAAGAAAGATAATATTCATCTTAATCAAAACCACAATCTTCCTTCCTTCTTCTTCTTCATTAGTGTTAGAGTTTGTAAAGAATCATGGCGAGATCCATACATTCATTTGTATGAAAAAAAAAAACATTTAGAGAGTTTAAAATATTGTCCAAAGTGGAGAATACATTACCAGGAGTATATTGATGTACTAACCATATTTTTAAACCACCGCATAATTAAAATACTTTTAAATGAAAATAACAGTTTTTCGTTTTAGATGGTCACCCATTTTGTGTTTATAAAAAAAGAAAGTGACAAGTGACATTCACGGATCTATCAAATAGGTAGACAAGTAATGTGAATCGTTGTTTTATAACGGCGGAGTTGAAAAAGTATATTGATTACTCATTATTTGTGACATTATTTTCCATAAAACGGCTGTCAGTGTCAATGTTACTATCAGCTGCCGTTTCGATCTGAAATAATGAGCTTTTCGTTAAAGTTTTCACTTTAACATCCATTTTTTTTGCGGGCTTTTAAAAATATTTTAAATGTCTGAGTATCTTCAGGCAGTCTTTAGGTACCCAAGAATAAAAGAATTAGAATTTCAACTTCTCCAAACATCTTTATTATATTTATACAAATCCTGCCATGATTCTTTATATTACTGCAGAAAAAATACACTGGTTAATACTGGAGAAACTCCTTGTGTTGCGGGTCCTTGGTTGTCCTTGGGTGGAGCAACGTTTTTCTTAAGTAAACAAAAAAAGCTGAGTCTAGACACGCTGCATTGCACGCCAATCTATACACGTTACACAAGATTTAAAAAAGCAATGCTAAGAAAACCTCTTTTACCAGTCTTCATTCTTTTTTTTCTAATAATTACAATTTTTTTTTACAAATCCTTCAACTACCCTGTAAATAAATTATTTCTACCTACATCACTCCTGACAATCAACTTCCCTAAAACCACTACATCTGGCCCTGAAAGGTAATAATCCTCACGACATGTACCTGATTGATAATCGCAGCATGAGGCAGCATCCCGCTGTGTCTCTAACGCCTATCCTCCGAATTCTCTGAGATCAAAAACAGTAGGCGTAGCACAAGTGCGCGTATAAGTATTTAGTTCGGATAGATGTTCGAATTAAAAATACGTAAGACTATGTCAGTTGATATCAATTTTATTTTTAACCGACTTCAAAAAAAGGAAGAGTTTCTCAATTGATTCGACACGTATATGTCGTATCCGGTCAATAGTATGAACGTGAAACGCAAAGACAATAAATAGTCTATGGTGAAACGGATCGCAAGCGCGGCATTATCAAGAACACGTTATCAACCACCACCATTTTGGCGCGCTTCTACAGAGTCGTGATGTTTTCAGCCGACAGCGAGGAAGACATTCAGAATCCAGTGTCTGATCGCAACGGAGCTAATACGTCCCGAAACTGTACTTACGATTCGTTGTGTTAAAGTGTAGACCAGTGCCGATACCTTTGAAAATGTTTATTTTAAGCCGAGTTTATTTTAAATCAATTTGAGTTAAATTGTGGTTTTAATAAATGCCGTGTATTGTACCCTATACCCAGTGTATTTTCATTGCACGATACCCATATTCTGCCCATATGATGACTGAATCTAACGGACTAAATCCTGACTGATCCGACATATATATTATAGATTGAGGAAAACGGATTAACTTACTGTGTTGCCGAGTTCGTCCGACTAGTTTCGATGGCATACGGCCACCTTTCTCAGGAGTTCCACAGAATGACACAACGCCCGTCGCGTTCCTGTTATAATATTTTTTTTTATGTTTGACTGCGCATAACTTTCTACATTGTAGTCCGATTTCGATGTCTTTTGGTAACATATTCCGCCTCTAAGGATGGAAAATTAAAGGATGACTTAATTTTTTGGTGTTACCGTTCCGTAATTAATTTGAATGTTACGAAGTAGGCAGTAAAAAGCGAAAAAAAACTCTTTTTTACAGAAAAGACAACCCTCTTCAAAAACTTAAAAGTATGAAATAACTTTATTTCCGGAAGTCGGTGGCGATACCTACCAATCTGCAAACAGAACCAAAGCCGCCGCTGACTTGCGAAATTCAAGTTATTTTTTACTTTTAAGTCTTTCAAGGCGGTTGTCATTTTTATAAAAAAGTTTTTACAGAAAACAAACGAAATTACTAAACAATGGTCTTCTTCTTCTTGTAATACCCCTCCGAACTACGAAGGTTGGTAGTCAGCTCTGCATACTTTTCCTTTTCTTTCGCGAGTCGACGTGGAATAGTACCGCGGCGCTCAAGATACCAGTCCACACTCGAAGGTTCCTTAGCCAAGACTACCATTACCACCACCACCACCACCATACCACCATACCATTATTAAGATAAGTTGTAAAAAGGCGTATCTCTCGTGTGTACTTAATCAATTTAAAAACAAATACAATTTTATGCTTGAAATAATATTGCAAAACGATGTTAACAAGAATTAACAAAGTTTTCCTTTTTTGGAATGGCACATCGGTGTCACTACCTGTGGTGCCTTAAAGAGAATTGAAGGCCTCAAGCCAGGGCAAAAAACTTATAAACTAAGCAAGTACACGCTATGACCGTGCTCTGCTGTTATAAGCACCATCGCACGGTGATAGTAACATTTTGACACTAATACTAGGTTATAGCATTTTCGTTTTTATTTTAAACATGATGCAAGATTATTTATTTTGTTAAAACGTGAGTATATATACAAACGCAAGATATAACATAACAAAATCCCGCAATTATAGTCCTGCTTTGTTTTAGGACATGTAATAAAACGACAGCAATTTACGACAGTCACTATTAGAGCAGAGACCGCGTTTGGGCATGCGATGGACAAAGGATGTAGTAGTAATATCACGGGCTGGTGTACGCCACTCCACGTCTCAGCGCGTATTTAGCGTACAGGTGGGAAGTAGATCATTCGATCCACCCGAGCTCCCCAAGAAAGGCCAGCAGCGCCTTGACGTCGCTGGCGATCTCCCGTAGGTGACCTGGGTCACCGAAGTACTTTGCCCTGTATGAAGCGTCCTCAGGGCAGTTCAGAAGCACATGGGCTGCTGTCTCGTCCGCCCCCATGCAGGCTCTGCACAGTGGGCTGTCTGTTACTCCTATGACAAAAAGATGTTTATTGAAAGACCCATGGCCAGTTATGGCGGCTGTGACTCCACGCAGCTGTTGTTTAGCTAGTCGGAGGGCTTGCCTCGTGAAGCGGCCCTCAATCGCAGGAAGTGCCTCCTTGGCCTGCCTGTACTCGCCAAGTTCGGTCCACAGTCTTTGGTATAGATCCTTGGTATGTTTTCTTACCATGGTGCGTAGGTGACCGAAGAGGAGTGGCACTATGGGTTCCAGACCCACCACGCTTGTACTCGAGCCCCTTCTAGCGAGCTCGTCTGCTGCATCATTACCACGCGAACCGCTGTGATGTACCGAGGATTTGAAGAAACCGCTGGCAACGGATGGATGCGGGCTGCCCAAGACCGGGTGGGTTGGCTATCTATGGGGGGAGGCCTTTGTTCAGCAGTGGACCGCAATAGGTTGATATGATGATGATGACTATTAGTGTTGCCCTCATATTAGTGTTACCCATTGATATTAATCAAGCCCTCAAACTAAGTCCATTTATATTATGTACCGAGCGGGTATTTCCAATTTAAGAGCGTGTATTCGATTCGTAACGAAAACTTCATGATTTCGCGTTTTGCCCAGAGCTATCGTAATGATGTGAGCAGATTATTTAAAGACAATTACAGTTATTGAAAGATTAAGTCTTGCTTTAGGGAACTACAGAGTAAAATTATAATTTTTAATTATGGTTTTTTAAAGCAAACACCATCTTTTCATAGCGATTTACGAAAATAGACGTCAGAGTTGACTCTCAGGACGAATACAACCATTGCAGTATGGCAAAATATTATGTTTTATGCGTTTTTCCAACAGGATATACAGTCTCAAAGTACATAACAGAGCCAAAATTACGATAATATTGCTATTAGGTATTAAAAAACAGTATTAAATAAAAAAGTACAAAATCGGTTCACTACAACAATTTTTTTTCTCCAGTATTTAAATAAAAACATAACTGATATATTTATTTTATGAAAATAAAGGTTATACTCAATATACACAATTTTTTTCAGTTCCTCGTACGAACTCATTTATTTTAGACAATTATTTTAAAAAGCACTGTAAAACCTCGCGCACTGTCGTTTGCCGATCAATTTCAATGATTCGTGCTTATTTCGTGCGTATTTTTTTTTCTGATGCACACAAACAGACCATTGTATTGTAATAGTGTGTGTCAATGCTGCTACGCCGTTCTAGCAATCGTTTAGGTTTTGAGTTGAGCTAAATGGAATACGCGCCCTTAAGCGTCACGTTTACGCTGCACGCTCGTAATAGGCCCTCTGTTTACTAATTTCACGATCTTAAGAAAAGTTGAGTCTATTAAAATGGAAGCATCATCGTTTGTCGTTTTAATGGAAAATTTTTGTTTTTAATTATAACGCAAAATGTTTTCGTACTGTGACGTATTTCGTAAAGTTATATCATTTCAGTGTAATCGGTTCTCTCATTGTACTAAAAACCAAAACGAGGTCAGATTATACTGGATATGTATAACTTGACATGACATGACGTTGCTATGACATGTGTACGTCTTTGAGATGTCATTTTATTTTTACTTGGATGTAAAAGGAACAGAAAAGGCATAAATAGGCAGATTCATCTCATAAACGTCTTTTCTTTTTGTGTATATGTATACATATGTATATATTATATTAGTTATATATATATTTTTTTATATTCAGTCTACATAAGTTGTTCTTTTTAACTATGCACCTGCCATGTTATCTCTTCACCACCCTTGGTTGACTGGTAGAAAATGTCTAAGGCATTAAGTCCGCCTTTGTACCTTTGTGCATGAAGTATAAATAAATAAATAAAAGAGGTTGTAAGTTATATACTCTTCCCATAGAAACCTACTGTACGGAACGAGCAGCTAGCTTCAACCTTTTTGACTGACTGTTTATTTGACAATTCAAAAGTAAATGGTTTACTTAATTAAAATAAATGGTTTTGAATTATGTTACGTGATTGACAAAATAATTTAGCAATAACATCTACAAATTATCCCTGAATATTAAGGTAACTTACGATAGTATTTCTAGCGCCATTAAAAAATAATAATTAAAAAGACAATGCACTCTCTCATGCGTCCTAAAATACACTTTACTATTGCAATAATATAACTCATTTCATCTTAATAATAGCATTGCAGAAGCTTCTAGACGTCCACAATGGAACAATACCTGTCTCACTTTCACGAAGCCTTTTAGACCATCTGGGTGTCGTGCTAAAGTGAAATAGTTTCCCTGAGCACTGCGCAAGAAACAGTAGAACAACTACAAACAAACTCCCGACTCGACGCATTTACATCGACCCCATAGACGCAAGCGTGTTTCTAAATGAAGACGTTAGTTTATTGTCAAAGTTGAAGTCAAAACATTTATTTGCTTCAAATACAGTAATACTAAAGATGGTATAGCTACAACGATCTGTCAATTTTTTTTGATAGATTTTGAACTGTATAGCAAAAGCATAAGGTTCATATTCAATTGGGAAAATTTGACAGTTTTGTATGCCTTGATATGCTCCTAAATTGTTAGTGCTATGACACATTTCGCCATGAATGGACGTTGTCGCGACGCCAGCGTCGAGCAACGCCAGGCGTTATAAAAGAAGACTCACTCATTCATTCAATGACTGAACTCGAATTCCGAAGACTACTTCATCTATGACGCAAAAAATCAGTAGATAGGTAGTTTATAGGTAAGAGACGTGGGCTAACAACGGATTTGACGTCTTTGACATAGACGCGGAAAAAGTCGCGGGCAATACTTAGTATTTTTATAAATTATGTATTTATTGCACAGGTCAAACACCCATAAAATTATCGTTACAACCCTAACGTTTGAGTAAGGTAATTATGACCAAAATAGCGAAGTTGATATTCTGTTTTATGTTGCCACTGGGCCCAAGGTTCCATTAGAGACTATTGTTTCTACTTCTATAGCTGTTGTACTGAAAAATTTACAAATGGAAATTGGTGTTACCCGGTTCGTTCAATTGCAACTGTTCAAAATTCTGTGTTAGAGAAAAAATCCTTTGTTATTTTCTACAAACTGAAAATTATTTTATTTAGAACTGTTTTGCCAAAAGCGTTCCATCATGGCTAAAACTAAATTGACAGTTTATTTAAATTGACGAAGGTTGGTTATTTGTCGGTTCTAGCGCGAATAAACACCATTGTCCTATTTCTGTTGTCAAGTTCCCTATTCCCAACACAATTTTACGTAAACAAAAACAAGATCCTCGAGAAAACGAAAAAAGAAGAAAATAAAAGGTAGCTGGTAGCTTTCCCTAGACGCTATCGTTAATAACACGAATAATAATAGTAGATATTATGTAAATAAAAACAATATTCCCAGGCTGATTAAAAAACATAGCGAAAAGTTAGTTTATTTTTCACACAAATTAAAAATTAATCCAGTAAAATGAAGTGACTGTGACTTTTATAAGGAAAATAAATTTCACAAAAGTTTTCATTGTCCGTATTATAAGCAGATAAATTCGAGTCGAGAGACTCTAAAAACTAAGTTCCATTATTATAAATGAGTCGGTTTTCGTCTGGCGTACTCTCTAAATTACTATTACTGGCAACATCTTAGTGTTGCCGGCTTATCCGAGTCCCATTTTCCGTGTAAGTCAAAACTAATGGTCCAAAAATCTTCAAATAAAAAGCAAAAGACGACACTAAAGGTTTAGAAAACGTGCACGAAGCTTGAAAAAGAGCTCCAAAAATCGTTTTGGATAAAAAAACTGCCGCCTCCCCATTTAAAAGTTAATGAGATAAATCTGCATACCAAGATCGGAATTTGCATGGCTTATGTGGAATTTCCTTTATTGTAGTCGAAATTCTAGTTATGCAACGTGCTGGCTGAATTAGTCGGCTTGAAAAATACATTCCATTTTTAAATCTTTGTGGCTTTGTCATTGGATCCAGCTTTTTAAATGAACTCTCTGTCTATGGGTGGACTGCGAAAAAGGCATGGCCATCCCATTGTTCATAGCACCATATTAATCGGAAGTAAAAGTCTAAATATACCGTATTCTTTATTTAACTTATTGATGTGTTTACAAAATACTAAAATACCTAAGATTAAGGATATGCAAACTTCTGGCAAACCATAGGCAAACTCAGACGGCATTCATTAAAATAATAAATAATGTGTCTAGCATGTAACATGTCCTCCATTTATTATGACGTCAGGCCTTCAACCCTCGTCTCACACGACAACAGATAAGCCAGACAGTCTGACAATGTAATTACACTGAAACCTAGCCATCTTGAATACGCTAATTATTTATTTTCAGATTTGGCAACACTTACAAATTAATGTCAAAACTGAAATAGACACGACCTCTTATCTACTTAGATAATAAATCATGGATATTTTCCTTTAAGAGATTATTAAAGCGGCCGTTAAGATTGCCAGGTTGACATTAACTTTAACGAATAAATGACGACAAAAGTCTATAGCTACTTATAGGAACATTGTATACGTGTTGTTAAAAAGACTGTGGGATTGTGCTTTTCATATCTTTTTATTTGTCTTAAAAAAAACCTAAGCACACGATTTCGTCGGCTTATGTCTTACGCCATCTTCCTTACCTCCAATCTCTCCCTCACTCCCGATTTATCCGTCCCTTTCACTCACGCTTGCATTCCATTTCCCACATTTTATAGCCATTAAATACACAACTGCTCATTTAACTAAGTCATCATCATATCAGCCTATTGCTGTCTACAACTGAACGCAAGTCTCCCCCAGAGATCGCCAACCTATCCGGTTTAGTAGCTCTAATCCATCCGCCGCCAGGCACCTTCTTCAAATCGTCGGTCCATCGTGCCACATGACGTCCCACACTATTCTTGCTCAAATGCGGTCTCCACTCTTAAACTTGTCTGCTTCATCCAACGTCTGTCCGTCTGCAGACATAGCCGGCCAACTTCCACTTCAGCGTAATGATTCTACGCGCAATGTCGGTGATTTTAGTTCTCTGACGTGACGTCATAAGTACAAAACGCCATGCAAAATCTCTATGGAATCTTGTTTTGACAGATCATAAAAAGAATGTCAAGTAATTTGTGGTGTCATCTACCCAATTCTGGTTCAAGATCCATTAAACTACGTTGTTTGAGACATATGTCCCCCCTGCCTTCCAACAAGGAGAGATTCATCATGTCAACCTTTAGACTGTTGGTCATCGGTCCCGTTCATCCAGACTAGGTCGTCGGACCACCTGCCGACTCTGCGTCTGCCGGTGCGCGACCCCATCGGTGATCGGCTCTCAGCCTACTGCCACTTGAGCGGTGACTCTGGTTCTCCTGTGGATCTCCTCATTTCTGATTCGATCCCGCAGTGAAACTTCGAGCTTAGCTCTATCCATTACCCATTGTATTAGGAGAGGTTACCACAGTCGGGGGTAGCGGAAGTAACTCCAGTTCCCGCGACCCCCGACGTAAGTGTAGGATGGAACACCGGGGTGGTTTTTAGTCAGTAAGAGTCTGACAGACCCCTCCGCACGCCCAAGGGCGGAGGATATCCATGAGGATTTTCCACCCCGGGACAAAAAAAAAGGAGAGGTTACCCGCAAGAAAAACTTAAAAATGCTCATCCGAAGAGACCCAGTTACACCTAAAGCTCTACATTTGCGTTACAAACATTAAATCCGACGATCAATCATTACATTTGCCGGTGTCATCGTCATAAATCTATGTCATTGTGGGCGACGGGAATTGTTTAAATTTTCCTAGTCCTTGTACGCTTTCATTTTATATGACTGTTTGTTGTGTAAGATCTAGGTTTTATTAGGTTGAGATGGTTTTTAATTTACTTATTTAAGCTATTTGTAAACATAAGACTGTGTTCATCAACATTTAATCAAACTATTTCTTATTTAGCAAATACCAAATACTTTCAGGTAAGTGCAATCGGAAATGAGATAAGATTCGAATGCGCAGATGATTTCTTACAGAATTGCACTGCTAGTCTTACAAACAGTAAGATAGATCTTATCTACACAATGGATAAACTTGGCTCATGTTCAAAAACATCTATTCATCTTCGATGACCATCTTTGTTAGATTAAGATATCACAGAATGTTTAAATTACATCCATTGTAGTATAAGTACCAAATTATCTGCTAATTTTGTCTTAAAGGTTACAGCTTAAAGGTTGACATGTTGATGAAGGTTTTTGTAGGTCGGCTGTACAATAAAAGCGCTAAAATACCTTTTTCAGAGTCTTTTATTTATTTTTATCTATTATCTGATTATTTCTATAAAACTGATAAAACCATCATCAATTACCTAAGTTGATAACTAAATGGTTAATTTTATTACTCTCTGAATGCTTTCTACAAACATTATTCGACGTTTGCAGCACATAATTTAACGAAATGTTGATAAATAGCCGGCCATTTCCGATAATAACCAATTATTTGTGAACAAACAAGGCTATTGTATCAAATGCAGACGGTTTTTTGTCGTGACATGGGTATTTATATTTTGTAAATAACCTAACCTACATGTATACGTGTACTTTATAACCGACTTTAAAAAAAGGAGGAAGCTCTAAATTCGGCACATTTTATTTTGAAATGTTTGTTTTTTGTATTTTTTTGTTCGTGCGTCGATACTCTTGCGCCATCCCATCTTCCTAGCTCAAAGTGTTGTGCTGGTGCTGCTGCTGCGGCTGCAGAAACCCTCAAACGGCGAAAGTATAGTATCCTTGGTGATAACTTTATTTTCGAGCCGTTTGGGGTTGAAACCCTCGGGCCGTGGAGTCCGAGTGCTCATCTCCTTTTTAAGGAAATTTCCAAAAGGTTAGTTGACACTTCTCGTGATCCAAGAGCTGGTTTTTACTTTGGGCAGAGGTTAAGCATTGCCATTCAACGTGGCAATGCAGCCAGTCTCTTGGGCACATTCCCAGATGAAGGCGATGTGGAGGAATTTGTTGATGCCTTATTATATTGGTTTTTATTTTATTTTTTTGTTTAATAGTTATAGGTTTTTGTTTCTTTATTGTACGTGTAAATATATTAGGGAATAAAATAAATAAATAAGTTTAAGTAATACGTTCTGAAAAAAAATATATATATACAATATGGAACTCACTTATATGCAATAAATGAAACCTCAAGTAGTACTAGTCCACAGAAGTATAGCAAAATTAAATATTAAATTAAAAACCGAAAAGTAAAAAAGTTAAATTTTCAAACAAAATAAATATGAAAATAAATTCAGTTAAAGTAAACACTCTGTTTAAAGACAACGTGCCTTTACCCCGGAGTGAATTTTACAATTAGGCAAGTAACTAGAATCGGTACATAACAGAGTCATGATAGTTTTAGTTTTGCACTCCGTGGCAACGTCGCTTTTCAGTGTTAAGAGGATTCAAGTTCATTGAGTCATTGACCTAGTGATCCAATTCTACAGAGTGTTTAAATTTGTTCAAAATTAAAACTCTACTTTTTGACCTAATTACTGGACCGATTTCGTTCATTTTTTGTATATCGTCAGAAAAGGTGATAACAAGTATGGCGTATAATTTATTGCATATATGTGGTCCCCATTCTGTATATATATGTTTTTTGTAATTTTTTTTATATATATTAATGTATTCTTCCCATCTTGACCTATGGAGCACAGACTTGGTTTTTGACTAATATCCAAAAATCCAAACTCAAGGTTTGCCAACTTGCTATGGAGCGTAGCATACTTGGTGTTAAATTAAACGACCGCGTTCGAAACACCGTACTGCACACCAAAACACCGATCGTTGACGTGGCTCAAAAGGCAGCTTAAATGGAACTGGGCTGAACATGTCTGCCGCATGCCAAATGGGCTGTTCCCAAAATTGGTGCCCTGAAATGGCGAGACGGGGCCGCGGTAAACCACGAAAGAGATGGCGGGACGACTTGGATAGCTTCGTTAAAAGCGTGTATTCGATTTGTGACGAAAACTTCATGTTTTCGCGTTTTGCCCAGAGCAATATCGTAATGATGTGAGCAGATTATTTAATGACAATTACAGTGTCAGAAAGACTAAGTCTTGATTTAGGGAACTACAGAGTAAAAGTATAATTTTTAGTTATGATTTTTAAAAGCGAAGACAATCCTTTCATAGCGTTTTACGAAAATAGACGTGAAAGTTAACTTTCAGGACGAGTACGACCATTACAGTATGCCAAAATATTATGTTTTATGCGTTTTCCAACAGGATATACAGTCTTAAAGTCTACTACAGAGCCAAAATTACGAAAATATTACGATTATGTATTAAAAAACAATGTTGAAAAAGTACAAAATCGGTTCACTTTGACAAATTTTTTTCACCAGTATTTGAATAAAAACATAATTACTGATATATTTATTTTATGAAAATAAAGGTTATGCTTAATATACAAAATATTTTTTAGTCCGTTATATGAACTCATTTATTTTAGGCAATTATTTTAAAAAGCACTGTAAAACATCGCGCGCTGTCGTTTGCGGATCAATTTCAATGATTCGTGCTCATATCGTGCGTATTTTTTTTTTCTGATGCACACAAACTGACCATTGTATTGTACTAGTGTGTGTCCACGCTGCTACGAAGTTCTAGCAATCGTTTAGGTTTTGAGTTGCGCTAAATCGAATACGCGCCCTTAAGGATTAGCTAGACATAGCGAAAAGTCGAGACCGATGGCAGGCATGGAGGGAGGCCTTTGCAATGTAGTGGGACAATACGGGCTAAATATAATAATAATAAATATAATAAATGTTGCCCACGCATAACTTTTTACAGTTTCGTCCAATTTAGACAATTCTTTTTTTAATGGGTAGTATATACCCATACCAAAGTTGGTTCCATAAAAAATCTTTAGAGAAGACCACTGGGTCATCACGAAACTAATAAGGAAATTCTGAATGCAGTAAAACATTATGAATCTCTTACACTCGCATATCACTAGTCGCTGTACTTAGAAGCCATATAATTATGGATGAAGAAGCAGTTCACGATCTAACTATTCACACTTGAGTTCCTCCAAGAACATTAAATTATGTTAATAGGCTCGGAGCACGTTAGGACGAACAATTATGCATAATTCTGAGACGCAGAAACGTAATGTTATTGTTATGTTATGTTTATACACGGAGCTTGCGCATAATTTGCTGTTATATAGGCGTGTACAATATATAACACTATAGAGAATAGGGAAGTAGATTATCATCATCAGCCGGTAGACGTCCACAGTTGAACAAAAGCCTCCCAGAGAACGCCACAACGTGTGGCAACCTACCGCTTGCATCCACCGGTTACCAGCGACCTTGACGATGTCGTCGGTCCATCTAGTGAGAGGCCTACCAACGCTGCGTCTTCCGGTCCGTGGTCGCCACTCGAGAACGTTTCTTCCCCATCGGTTATCGGTTCTTCACTATCACTACATATTATAAAACAAAGTCCCCCGCCGCGTCTGTCCCTATGTATGCTTAGATCTTTAAAACTGCGCAACGGATTTTGATGCGGGTTTTTTTAATAGATAGAGTGATTCAAGAGGAAGGTTAAAAGGTATAATACATGTATATTATAGTAGATAAATTTCAATAGTAATGTGAGGTCGTAATAATCATATGTTTGTGCGCTTACATAGCAAACGCTGGCTAAACCTTACGAGATATATCAAATTAATGTACTACGGAATTGTATATCTTAAAAAGATCGATAAAAAAGTCCGCGATGGTATATGTTTATCTCAGGATAACCCACAGTAACCATTTTTATCTTTTACATATTACAAATAAGATATGGGTTACTTACCAAGCTATTTTAAACAATACTGTTTTATTCTTTACCAAATTAAATGTCTTAGATACGTTGTGCATTTCATGTAGATCAAAATTGCCCTTTACAGCATATCATTAAAATCAATATAATATTAGAAGATACCACAGTGTTAAAAAGCGGGAGTAGAGCGGCTGGCGCTTAGATTTAGGCGCTGAGTGTTTTTCACATTGCCAATTATATATCGCTCTTTCAAGAGTAACTTCTAATGCTGGCACTTCACATGGCGTATTTGTGCAAATATTCGCCTTACTTGGATAATACAAAATCGACTTTATTTCAATAAGAAAAGGGTACATTTTGTATTATCCAAGTAAGGCGAATATTTGTACAAATACGCCATGTGAAGTGCCGGCATAAAGAAAACATGTTTGTGTTGTCTAATGACAAAAAAGCTGTGAACGTTGTATATAAAGACATTCTGTAGTATATTTAGTATCACCATTGCACCTGCGCGATGCCGGGGCGGGTCGCTAGTATTTGTATATATTTATTAGGAAAGTGGATAACACATTGGTGTTATCCACTTCCCTAATAAATATATAAAAAGTACGCCAATTCATTGAAATTGGCGTACTTTTTGTGAGCAATGCAATTCCACCATGGATTTAGTATGGAAATTTATACTTATGACGTCACTTCTAGTTTTCCAACTCAATTGACTCCCTATTTATTGATTTTATCATCATCATCTGCCTAGCTTATTCACAACTATATTGGAGTCGGGTTACAATCTAACTGGATGAAGCTGATGAACCAGTTCTTATTAAATAGAGCGAATGCCGGTCTGAAGGCCACAACCCAGTTACTGGGTAACAGGATACCCCTTGGTAAGACTGGTTGTCATTCAAAGCAATTAAAGTCTAATTTCATAGTCGATCGAAAATAAATCTATCTAAAATAAATCAGGGAATTATTAGTTAATTGTGTTAGCTACCGAATTCTCAAAACAATGTAATATGAAAATGTTCAATGTAGTATGACTTGGAAAGATCTTGAAGGTAGGTACTTGATCTGAAGGAGAAAATGTTCAATTTGAGTCGGACAAGTATTTATTACAGCTGATAGTAAATTGTGAGTCAAAACTCAAACTTAAGTACCTATACATAAAATCCAATCTCATTTAAGTTTTTGTGATTCAGAACATATAAACCCGTAGCAAACTTGATTAAAGCCAAGATTTACTGTTTACTGACTAGACTCTGTGCGATCTACCAATTAGATAATCAGTACCTAGATCTCAGATTATGAAACAAAAGGCGGATAGACCGCGCCAGACACTGAGAGTGAAGCCAAAAAAGCAAATACTAATTCAAAAGCGAATTGAGATAGTAGATAGTTTCACCTTACAGCACAAAACCGCGAACGGCTATTGTGCCGTTAGGTTTCTATAACTATCTAATACGTTAATCTACAGATTAAATGGCAAAAATTAAACCATAGAAAAGTACCTACATAAGACCTAAAAAAAAACATTTATGAACCGAAATCCGTGGTAGTAACTTCCAACTAAAAATGAGCCTACCTATTTTCGTGAAATGATTATATTGTCGGAGTGATAACAATAATACGTGAGTCGCGACCGCATCACGTTTTACGATAAATCGCGACCAAATGTTTTTTCTACGACCATTCTGAACTAAATGTTTTGTTTTCAACACGCGTGTCAAACGGCAAATCGTAGTGAGTGAATTGAAACGAACAAGCTTTTTTTATGTTTTCTTTTTCACGTTCGATTTTTGATTTGGCTCGTCAGCCAGCATTCCGATAAGGTTTTACCGATTCCAAATAGGTTTTACCGATAAGTTTTTATCGGATACAATCATGAAGCCTCAGTAAAGACATTAAATGACAAGTAACGAGTTTAATTAAACAAAATTCAAAAGTGATCAACGCTTTTGTGACTTACAAAAGCGGTGATCAATTTTGGAATTTGTTGAACAAAATGTAGGGTTCGATGTTCGTTCATTCTCCTACAATAAATTATTTTTGGAAACGAGATAATTCATTCCACGTGTTTAGCAACAGAGGCAATAAAACTTCTAAAACGAATACATCGTAAATAGATAAATTTGAACATTAAACTAGATATATATCTTACCCGTGTTCTCGTATATTGAAACAGAGGATACTTACTTTAATTTACGAGTTCGAAAACTAAGTGAAACATGCAACTTTAAAAGTTCTAAGTTCTAGGAGAATATTAATTTTAAAATGACTTAATCCTATTTCCTACTATCCTAAAAGCGAAAGTTTGTGTGGATGGATGGATGTTTGTTACACTTTCACGATCAAATGGCTGAACGAAATTTTCGAGAAACAGAAATAAATTTAGCTTAGCACATAAGATAAATTACTAATCCGTTTTAGTAATTTAGTTAGACAATGTCATCTTAAGATACGTCATTTAAACGTACGCTATAAAATTAACAGATATAACAGACCACGCCATTACTTATAAATCGCGTGTGAATATTATTACCTATCCAAAGTGTCCCGTGTTGGGCGCCATCCTTACTTTAAAATTATTGTCATCTTAAGATATGTCACTTAAACGTTTGTTCCAAAGTTAATGTGTGTAACAGATAATGCCTATGCTTATAAATTCTAAATAGCCTCTAAATCGTATGTGACCATTCTTACTGTATTATTATTGTCATCTTGAGATAGGTCGCTTGAACGTTTGTTAAAAGCTAATATGTATAACAGATCACATCTTAGCTTATAAATCCTAAATAACGTCTCAATATTCACATCGTATGTGTACCATGCTGGGCGCCATTCTTACTTTAAAAGTATTATCACATTAAGATAATTATGTTGTTTGAACATGTATTACAAAATTAATGTGTTTATTAGATCATACCTTTGCTTATAAATCCTGAACAGTTTCTGAATAATCAAATCGTAAGTGTACCTTGCTAGGCGCCATTATAATTTTAAGATATTATTTTATTTATTTAAACTTGATTTAATCGAGTAACCATGACTCATTTAAGTATATTATTAATCATTTATGCTGTCCCAAGCTTGTTACGCTTGTTGCGTTACAGTATGAAAATAAGACAGTCTGATATTTAGTCTATCTTATCTTAACTTATAAAACTGTATTTGTAAAAGGTACTTAGGTACTGGCTTCTTTTGTTCCTTTGATAGGCTTAGCTCTCTTTGGATAGAAACGGTTTTATTCAATATGGTTCTATCCCAAAGTCATTAATTTCAATTAGATTATTTACTTTTGAAATGTCAAGAATTTCTTAATTAGACGTAAAATTATCACTTATTACTCCCAAGGCGCAGATTACTATGGAGCGAGAGCATTAGCTCGTAAGTACCATTTGCGTTTCGCATTTACATGCATGTTGCGTCTTTATCTGAGAGCCTAACATAAATCGTCATTAAAATACCCGCTCCGCATAATATAATTTCGCTTTTCTTGAAATGCATTATTCTAATCAACACACATTTGAAATGAATTCTTACCGAGTTTAAAAGCTTTATTCATATCAATGGAGGATACTATAGCCTGACTGCTTAACTGAGGCCGTTGCGCGGCGCGGGAGGGGTGACAGTTGTCACAGGTTGACGTATCAGTGAGCTCTCACATCACGTCACCCCCCCCCCCCCCCGCACCTCAAAGTTACTTCAGGAACGGCCTCAGTTAAACCGGTCGAGTTTTTTTTTTTGTCGTAAAAAATGTAAACCAAAATTCTACAGGACATTCTAATTTCAAATTTGAATATCGTCTCAAAGTAAATAATTTTATTTCAGTACGTTCGTGCTAGACCCTCTGTACCGACCTTCAGGTACCAAGTCAAATGATATCTTTACTATAAATATGTCCTGGGGTAACGTCAGCGTATTTATGGCCACATAGCTTGTATTCCACCATCATTTATTCCCGTATCTACGGTTTGTGGCACGACAGGTAGCACTGAATAATTTATTATTTCCTAAAACTGTGTCGACAAATTCTGCGTACCGTGTCTTTGTGTGTGTCATTTATTTACGCAAAGTATTATTCGTTCCTGGGTAAAAGGTAAGCCGTACAAAAAACCTCTCAAAATGCTCGAATACAGAAGATTATTATGTTTGGACTCGTTCTGCCCCATATGATTATTCCTTATAAATTCCACGTTCCATTGACGAGTTTAGTTCTCGTCTGACAAAAGGAGGTAACCCTAGTGGGTTGTGGTTGGCTCCTTCTGAAATTCATTTAATTACTGAGAGACAGGTATCTCAGTAATTAAATTAACTGAGCCCAAGTACCTCATCATCGTCATCATCATCATTTCAGCCGAAAGAAGTCCACTGCTGGACATAGGCCTCCCACCCAAGTACCTAGTCTAACAAAAAAGGAAAACCATCGATTCGAAAAGAAGAATCCAATAATTACACCAAGTGTGTTACTTTCTTATCCAGCAACAACAATCCAAGTAAATCCAAAGTTTATATTTAGAACAGATTTAAAATTAATCAGAGTATTTTGTATTTAATTCGACGACACAGTTGTCGCAGTGGCTGAGCGATTGATTGCGGCGCTGCGTGACGTGGGCTCGAATCCCGCACGAAACAAATATTTGAATGGCCCGACTGTCAGTGTATGTGAGTTTATATGGTTGTAAACGCAACCACGATTCAGAAGAAAATCCTTTTTTTAAAACAATAAAATACATCAAATGTCGCTACGATTGCTTCGAAAAATGGAGTAAATTATGACAAGTGTTCGTTCGCTTTGTGAGAACTAAACCCTATTAACAAAAACTCGTAAAATAATGACTTGCATTTCTGCAACTTAAGAACACAACGTGCGACAGTTGGACCTCGCGTGCAACAGCGCAGGCGCGAGATAGCGAATAATTTATTACTCTATGTTACTGTCTAGCACGAAAGCTTTGTAATTGGTTCTATAATCATTTTTTTTTGTCTGGCAATAACGGTGCCAACACTCAATGTTTTTGAATTTGATTATTTGAATTTTTACAATGGCCTTCAATTTGCGTTTTTGTAGTTGTACTAGTTTTCGTCCAGTTTATGTGTTTTCTGCTGTTGACTTGCGTTGGTTTGAGTTTTTACTGATCCCCTGTGAAGTGTTTTCAGTGTGTTAGTGAGTGAGTTGAGCTTTGCTCCATTTGTTTCATGTGTTAACCTAACTTGCGAAAAGACGATATTATTTAGTATTATTTGCGATAAAGACGCTTTTGTTTTGTGATATATGCGAAATAGACGCTGTTATTGTGTTAAAAATATATTTCAATATACATAATAATAAATAAATATGATTTTTATTTCATTCCAGGTTGCGCACTAAGTACTTTCCATGTACATAATATTATTGTTCTGTTCCGTTGTAGAAATCTGTGTTGTATTTCCATATTTCAATAAATAATTATTTGCTACAGATGAATAACAATTACATTTTGTAAAGTACTTTGTAGGCATGTTCGAATACCCCTAGGCAAGGGCGTCGCCTGGACTCGCCAGCTGATGGCCTGGGGGGGGGCAAGTTGATATATGGTGGAAAGGAAAAGTATGAATTTGAAATACAGCCAAAGGCACATGAACCTTTTGGAATCTCTAGGGGGGGCAGCTGCCCCTACCTACCCCCCTTGGCGACGCCCTTGCCCCTAGGTTTAAATAGAATATCTATAGGCAGTATACTGGTGTATACGTGTGAGTGAGGTAGGTATATACATATACATGCACGATAGGTTTAGGCAGACGATACCAGATGGCGCTTCAAATATCGTTTGATGGTTGCAGAAAAAAACCGAAGTGGGTTCTCTATTCCCAATCTATATTACTATACTCTATGCGCTTGGCACACGAGACGACCACATTACCGCGCGGATCACTAAGGGATAAAGTTGTGTTACACTTTTTAAAATGAACTTTGATGTCGAATAGTTCGTAGAAAGTTCGTGCGTGACCGCATCATCATCATCATCTGCACGCTCACCGTCTCTCCGCGCGGCGTACCGCTACAAAATCCGCTTCACCGCCTCCGCCCTCCGCGGCGGTAGGCGGCGTCCTGTGAGAATCGCCTGTGTACCTGGTTAGGTACATTATTCATGTTATGTGGTAACAATTAATCATATACGGAATGCAGATTTGCCATGATGTTCCACCGTTTATGAACCATCTTATAAACATCAAAATACTTCTCCTTTATCTAAAATACAAAAGAACACTGACAGTACACTTAATATTATTTAAAAATAATTCACAGTACCGAAGTTTCCAAATGAAATAATCAACGGACTCTCAGATCAAGATTATTTGGAAATCTCAGAAACAATACCAGCTTTCATTTTAATATTTCCAGCACAATGGAGAGTCGAAGATTCCAATGATTATATTTTAGCCAGATGAATCTGTTGCTGTTTTTGTGGATTAAGAAATGAAAAGATTTTTGTTTAATTATTTACTGTGATAATTTATCTACAACATTAAAACATGGGAACGCTAGGAAAATACGGGTACGGGACTTCGAGAAATAATTGTTTTGAAGAAAAACGTTCAAAATCTCGGAATAGTTGGACTTTTTCAATACAATAGTCTGTTAGCCATAACAATACCTGAAGTTTTGGCAAATAAGAATCCGATATTATGATCCCTGGAAACAAATGGGACTACGATTTTGTTCAAACTGTAATTCAAATTTGTAACTTCCCTTATAACCGTTAATAATGTAACGATTGCCATTACCCTACGAAATATTTACAAACGCGTACACATAAATATTGTCATCTAAAGAAAGAAATAAAAAAGTTTATTTGGCACAGAGAAGGAACGCGGACTATAACAAGATTCCAATCATGATTCAAAAATACAAGATCATGTATGCTACGCCCTGCAACACAACGCACTGCAGACGATTTGAAGAAAAGCTGGTAGATGAACAACACCAGGAGGCCAAGTCTGCTATTTTCATAATTTCGTCATTCCAACACGATCCCATTGTAATTTTGCTAAAAGTTCGTAATCTGCTGAATTCATAATGGTCGATGATTGGTCGGTCGAATAAAAAGCAATGACTGCACAATGACGTTCTAATAGTAGGTCACTGATCGAAGGAACTGTCAAAATTTTAGCAGATTACCGCCTATTAAGTCAGTCATTCATTTGTCATTTTGTACGAGATTACCATTTTATACCATTTCTTTCAATGGCGTGTCAGTGGTTGACCAATGGAATTACCAGTCAGTGGTTGACCATTATATTAGTAGATTACCAAACTTGTCAAAATCAACAATTATGAAATCAATGATGGACCATTCTGACACTACTGTAATAGTAGACTTGAGGCCCTGGATGGTTGGCGATCTCCGAGGGAGGCTTAGCAGTGGACGGCAATAAGCTGCTCCAAATAGCTCCATTTCAGCAATAATAAACAGAAAGACAGACAAACAGCTGCTGTCAAAAGCTGAGCATTTAGCGCTTCTATTAGTTAGTCTATCGATTAAATCTTCGTCCCAACTAGCTAACTATCGGACATTAAACTAACAAACGACTAACGAGTCACAAAGTCACACTGCCGATCATAAATACTTATTGACTTGCAGTTCACTAACAATTTCCAATATCCTGTCTCAGAACTTGAGAGTTTGTATTACGTGTATCTACCGATAGATTTTGTTAAGGAAATTGCTGACATTTAAGTTCTATGTTTTAATGCTGGAGCGAGTACAGAATAAATTTACAAGACACTTGTATTTTAAACTTTATGGGGTTTACCCTTTTTACCCGCTGATGTATCCTACACTGTTTGTACTCGGTATGGTGGGGTACAACGAACTTAGGGTGCGCCGGGAATTCACACTCGCGGCATATGCACTGAAACTCCTGCGTGGAGTAGCACATAACCCGGATGTGCTGCGTCACCTGAAGCTGTGCGTGCCAGACCGGTACGTGTGGAGGCAGCGACGACCGCCGCTGCTGGCCGTGCCTGCTGCACGAACCAATCTATTGGCAAAAACACCTCTCACCCGCACAATCTGTGTGCTCAATGAATTGCATGAGAGGCTTGACATATTTTCGTGCAATTGGAGTGAATTCGCAAGAGTTTTGTTGAATTTTGTTAGTTATAATTAGAATATATATGTATGTTGTATAAAGTTAGATTATAATTATATTAGTTAAGATTAACAATTCTGTTAAGTTAGTTTAGTATTTTTAATTTTGTGTTCAGGTTTTTTAGTATTAGCCTAGTTTTAAAGTAAGTAAACCTATTTTTTAATGTTTGTTTTGTGAACCACTCTATTGTTTTGGGGTCAACCTGTAAAATAGTGTGTGCGTATTAAATAAATAAAATAAAAATTAATGTCGATACTAACGATTTCTCCAATAAATGTAGACCAATTTCCTATCTATTGGCAGAAACATTTTCTTGTAAATTCCCGCTAATTGCAGGGCCCACAATTTTATGTTTCCTCATTGACAAATGCTACCATTGCAGAGAACTTGAAAATATTTTTTTTTACATTTCTTTTTTGTTTCATCCATAGATATCCGTGGTTTCATCTTTTATTTCAAATCTTTGCGGCTGTACCTAACCGACATGCATTTTTAAAATCGAGAATTCAGAAGATTGCAACCACCATTTATATAATCTGAGGGAGACATAAGCATAATTTCGAGAGCTCTCTGTCGACTTGCAGATGCTAAACAGACTTAACATTTTTTGAACTGAACTGTATTGAGAAATCTCTTTGACACGTAATAACTGTTCTACAGAGATTGCAATAAATGTCTTCGACTCAGCGACACTTGCAAACAACTTGCTTTATCAACAAGCTGACGGTGACTGAGCTAAGTATTAGGTTATATTATTTAACTTCGGTGAAGGGAAATATCGTGAGAAATCATGCACTTATAAATATAAATATCTATACTTATATAGGTATGTATTTTAATAATATAATTAATCTGAAATCCACCTTGAAACATGGTGAAAGACCTCTTTTTATATTATAGAATTGCTATATTTAAAAAGAGGTCTTTACTCTGTGGTACCCACCACAGGGTATTATTGCCACTGGTATTATTACCACAATTTATAGTAAAATAAGTATTAAAAAAAAAGAAGTTCATGTGTTTACCAACATAACATAACATAAGCATAAACATATGCTCTGTGTTCCACAATGTAGGCTAGCATTGTACAAAAGAAATTGTTACTTATCGGCAATAAAGGTGTATAATAAATTACCTGACGCCTTCAAAGATTTACCTTTAACTATGTTCAAAAAAATGTTGACACAGTGGTTAATGGAACATTGTTTTTATGATTTAAACGAATATATGTCATATAGTGCAGAAGATTAAAACTAAATAATATTGAAGCATACCTTGCAGCAATATTGATATAGGATTGTATTCATAATTTGACATTTTAATTTAACTATTTTTACGCTAACTAATTTTAATTTTATTTTATATATAACCAAATTTTAATTATTATTTTATTTTATTTAAAAATAATATGATATATTTGCACACCATATGTTATGGTAGAATGTAATTGGGCCACGATAGTCTTATAAGTTCTTCATTTGTACCTACATTCTAGCAAATAAATTAATTTGAATTTGAACATTCACTGTGAAGTAAATATCGGGATGGACTGTGAGAGGGATGTATGGAAAAGTGTTCATAAAGTCCCGACCCAAAATGAATTGTGATATGATAAGGATAGGTATGAAGATGATAATCTCAATATATTTCGAAAGTTCATATAGTTCAACTCGAATCCAATACATAATACCAATTCTAAAATACTTGCATTCATGACAGTCATTGCGGTTCTAGCCACCTCATTGCTTACAAATTCCATTTTTTTTTAATGCAATCGAAATACTTTTTTCATTTTCCAAATAACATTGCACCACATAGTTTCCGAATAAATGGAATAAGAAAGCATATTCCCACACGCCATTGTTTTCAAAGAAAACTTTCAAGTAAATTCGACTGTAATCAGAACCCCGATTGCTTTGACTTCCAACTTATTTCTTTCGAAATCAGAGAATCGACAGCACTTTGGAACGGTTCCAAAGAGGTTGCTTCAAAGTAACAAATGTACCTATCTAATGTTGCCACCAAAGAATTTAAAGATGGCGTCATGCATGAAGTTCCAAAGAATCATGGCAGGATTTGTACAAAGAAAAATAAAGATGTTTACAGAAGTTGAAATACTAATTATATTTATTAGAGTATCATCAGGCATTTACAATATTTTTAAAACCCCGCAGAAAAGTGAATAATTTAACGAAATGCTCATTTTAGAACGAAGTGACACTGTCAGTGTAACTGACAGTAACAGTGACACTGACAGTCACCGTTGCGCAGTTCTTACTCTGAAATTGCATCATTTTATGGGAAATAATAATAATAATAATAATTATTTATTTATTAAAATAACGTTTACAAATGTGTACATTTAGTCAACAAAAAGAATAACTCCCATACAAGTATATTGCCTTAAAATAAAATAAAACTAAGATATTTATATAACTGGTGCAAGTAATGATGGTTCGGAAAACAATATTAGGTAGCGACCCGCCCGATCTAGGTTACTTCAAACCTGTGTTTCAGGCCATCACTTTGTACATAATTTAATTGGGCAGTGAAGTTTAAAGTATAACTAATATATAATAATCCATTAACAATTATGAGAAAAAGCATAGTACATTATTATCTAATAGTAAACCTATATAAATATACAAGAATAAGTACTTTATCATTATGCCAAAACTTCTAAAAGTATTTCTGTGTCTGTGTAATTGAGAATCGCTAAATATTCAGATAATATTTTACTACATTCTTTATAACATAAACCATAGTAGCCTAGTGACATGTTAAGCCTATTATAAAGGAAAGGTCCTAAAAAAACATAAAATCGCTTAGCAAATGCATGTCTAGTTTGAGGCTTTGTGCAGACCAGGTCCTTCCTTCTCTTGTCGGAAGGTACTGGGTTAAAAGGAAGTGCAGTGTGCTGGTGTAGTACTATACTTAAGATAAATAATTGCCGTACTGTAAGTACTTTACATGCTATGTAAAGCTGGTGCGTAGGAAATCTAAAAGGGCGAAAGGTGGCAACCTTTAGAATTGCTCTTTGAGCACGCTCTAATGGAAGTAAAATGGTTTTTGCAGCACCACCCCACGAAGTTATGCAATAGGTAAGAATGGATTGACACAAAGCTAAATATACCTGTTTAATTAATTTATAATCGGCTATGTTCCGTAAATTCTTAAAAACATATAATAATTTGCGCACTCTAGTACTCTAGTCTAGCACTCTAGTACATAGCAAATCTATATGTTTACGGAAATTTAAATTGGGGTCAATAGTGACACCTAGATATTTCAGATAGTCAGCGTTCGTTAAAGTGATACAAGAGCATGCATTGTCAGCGTACGTGCTACAATTATGTGCGTAAATGTTCAGATTAGTAAGCGGTATATTAGTATGCCTCATTGTAAATAAAATGTATTTAGTTTTATCTGCATTTAATGTTAGAAGATTTTTATGAAGCCAATTAGACACAATGTTAAAACCAGTCTGAGCATGTTTATAGACCTCAACTCTTGATTTAGCTGAGAACAATAGGACAGTGTCATCCGCGTAAGATATAATGACACCATTTTGGAGTAACAGGCTACACAGTTCATTAATATAGATTAAAAATAACGTAGGGCCTAAAATACTGCCTTGTGGAATGCCAAAAGAACTATTTTTCAATTCAGAACTTGTATACTGATCAATTTTGACACATTGATGACGATCGCTGAGATAATCCGAAAATAATTGAAGTTGTGTTCCTCTTATCCCAAGTGTTTCAAGCTTGTGCAGAAGTGAGGTACAACAAATTGTGTCGAAGGCCCTGGCAAGGTCTAGAAAGATCCCAATTGTGTGCATACCATTATCTAAATTTGTAGAAATATAATTAGTCAATTTGTGTACTGCTTGGCTAGTTGATCTTTTGGGCCTAAAACCAAATTGATTATCTGAAAGTAGTCTGTTATGTTCCAGATATTTTATCAATCTACTATTATGATTTTTTCTAAAATTTTTGAGAGTCCTGTTAACACTGAAATGGGTCTGTAGTTATTCACACAGTTTTTGTCTCCAGACTTGAATACAGGTGTGACCACAGCTTTTTTAAGCAATTTAGGGAATTTTCCGTTCGATAAACATAGCTGAAAAATGTGTGTTAGCGGAGGCGCTAATAGGTATTTAAATCTTTTAAGTATATTATTAGGTATATCATCCCACCCTGTAGCACAAACATCCTTTAACCCGTTTATTATACTTACTACTTCGTAAACGTCAGTATCTAATAAAACAAAAGAATTTAGTGTAGAGGATGTCGTTGCCGAATGTGGACGGGAAAAATTACTAGAATTTAAAGATTTTTCAGCTAAATTTTTACCGACGTTGGCAAAATAATTGTTTATTTTGTTCATTGCTTCGGATGGGTTTGTTTCTGTCATTAGTAAATCAAACGGTGGTTCGGTATTTTTCGATCTAAATGTATGAGTTTTTATGAATTTCCACACAAGTTTACTATTTTTCCCCGCCTTTTGTAATTCATTTTTATCATACTGATTTTTTAATTTTTTCAAAAGCTTATTGCAGAAGTTTCGATACCTTTTATAGGTAACTGTAAGTAGTTCGTTATCAGGTGCGAGTTTCGATTTTAGGTGAAGTTTGTCTCTATGTCTTATACAGCGTACGAGACCGGGTGTGATCCATGGTTTAATACAACTATACTTTCTAGGCATAATCTTAGTGAATGTGTTTTTCTTAATAGCATGTTGTAGTGAAATTATAAAATACTCTAAAGAAATATTTGCATCGTTTGAATTATAAACAGGGTCAAAATTAATACCGCGTACGTCATTTTCAAGGTTAGTCATATTAACTTTAGTGCAGCTACGCATGCAGTTTTTTCTAGGTGAACTTATTTCTAATGTTAGTAAAACAGCTTGATGATCGGTAAGCGAAGAATTAGTAACCAATGTTTTGGATGGTTTATTTGCTTTTAGGATGATGTGGTCTAAGCACGAACTGCTCTGATGCGTGGGGTAATGATGAGCTGGTAGTAATCCATGAAATGAGCAAATATTCAGATAATTATGTACATAGGTATCTGGTTTCCCGGAAGCAATGTTGATGTTAATATCACCCAAAAGTATTATGTTTTTAAAAGACGATAGGTTTTTTAAGTTTGTGTCAAGTGATTCTAAAAATCTGTCCATATTTTGAGAAGGAGGCCTATATATAGCCATGACTACCGTATCGGGAATAATTTTGATTAATAAGCAATTACTATCTTGGAATTCAGGTTCTTCTTTGATCGTACGTAAATTATTTTTAACATATACTACTAATCCATCGTTTTGGTTTATGTTTCTATCGGATTTATAAGAATAATAGCCGTCAAGGGATGGTAAGTTGACTGTCTGTTTTGACAGCCAACATTCTGTTAGGACAATAATATCACAGCTTATGTCTAGATTCTGTAGTAATACTTCAAAGCCGTTCATGTTTCGATTTATGCTGCGAATATTCTGTGTAAGCAGGGTCAAAGTTTTGTTACCAGAAGGAAGAAGTTGCTTACAGTCCTCAACATTACAGACTAAAGATTCAGACACAGAAAAACTATCTAGATCACAAATTAGCTGATTTGTCATGCTAGTTACAAACTAAGTATAAATATAAAATAAACTACCTTTTATGTGCTAACTAAACAAAGTATTCGGTGGCGCTCTTAGGCGCCTTCATAGTCTATTCAGTTTATATAGTTTAACTCTGCATATTTGCGCGCCGGGCAACTTTCATCACCAGTAGAATGGTCACATTTTCTCTTGAAACGTTTACACGTCGCACATTGAGAGGAAGAAGATTTGCTAGTACATTCCTTGAAGGAGTGTCCAGTCTCACCACAGTGGTTGCAGGTAGGACTAGTTTCCCGGCAAAACTTGGCAGCATGTCCGAACTGTTGGCAATTGAAGCACCTGGTGACTATCGTGAAGTCCCTCACAGGGCATGATGTCCAATTTATAAAAAATCGGCCTTGGTTTACAATTATTTTCCTTATGCTAGCGGGTAGTTCCAAGATATAATTGCAAGTAGGAAGGTCTTTCTTACCCGATTTATGGCTCAGTTTTATGTTCTCAAGGAAAGACTCACGAGTAATATTCGGCAACTTGTCTGAGAGGTTCTGCTCGTAGATACAGTCAAATACCTCCTTCTCGGTAAGGGCAACAGGAACACCAATGACAGCAACCCTAGGGCGACGTTTGGAAGGTTCTTCTATTTTAAGGCCTGATGAAACTAATTTTTCCGATTTTTTGAGTTTTTCAATGTCGCCTTTATTTTCAGTGATAATAAGAACGCCTCCATTTTTCACTTTTCTCAGGCCACGGGTTTGTAGCTTTAATTGTTCGGGGGAGATTAACTTTTGAACAAGTGACTTTGTGTCGTCACTTGTTTGGGTTTTATCACTGGGATAGATGGCCACTGAACTCAGATTTGCAGGACGAACAAAGTTATCGGCACCTTTCTTCACCATACTAGCGTAAGAACTATGGCCTGATGAATTTAGCTTTGTTTCGACTACTTCTTTGAACTGCTGGAGAGAGTTCACTACGTTCTGGTGATCCTGCAGGTGCTGGATTGTGGAGTGGGCTTGGATCGTTTTCTGCTTTAATGACTGGTATAAGACGGCCATCTGAGCAGTTCCAGTTGAGACCTTCCGGCAAAGATTAGTTACACGAAGCTTCTGGTCCGAGTTCATCTTCCCTTCACCGACAATAAGGCACACTTCATTCAGAATGGCGTCTATAGATCCTAGCCATTTCTGGATCTCCGGCGTACTGATGACTTCAGACGGCAATTCATTGTCTTCGGGTGCTGGTGGAATTAGGTTGCTCGGGGGTAGAGGTTCAGTAGGCGTCGGTGGGGGACTTCGCCGTAGTAACTGGCTACGACTAAACGGGCTCGATCCTGGGTTCGACATATTACCCGAAACACTTGATTTATTGTTCTAAGAAATATTTAGTTCATTTTGCAACTTACTTAAAAATAAACTTGAATAAATTACAAGTCGCACACGACACACTTTACTTATACTGACACACTTTACCTATACTGACGGCGCAAATAATTATATTTATTTAACGTAATTGTTCATTTCATTATACGGAATAACTACAAAAAACACGTCCGCTTAGTCTCGCGTCTCGACAAGCGATCATAAATAATATCACAAATAATATTTTTTTTTCCACACACTTGTCTGCCAATTTGATAGATCCATTAACGTCGCTTGTCACTTTATTTTTTTATAAATACAAAATGGGTATCGAGATGAAACGAAAAAGTGTTATTTTAATTTCCTAATGTTTTAATTATGCGGGGATTCAAAATATGGTAAGTAAATCTACTCTTGGTAATTCTTCACATTGGAAAATATTTTAAACCCTCTAAATTTTTTTTTTTTCATACAAATGAATGTTTGGATCTCGCCATGATTCTTTATAAAAGCGGGAAAAGATTTTAACTCTGTTTTCAAGATTGATTAAGTCGAATTTCCTTTTTATATATATTCGTTTTGTTTTTTGAGAGGGGCTCATGGCTAAGTATCTGCCGTCGATTAGTCATGGTTAAACTATGCTTGCCGCGGTCTGTTCGCTGATTGGTGATGTTTCATTTCATACCGCGACCCCCCCGTGCCTCGAAAAGCACGTAAAACCGTTGGTCCCGGTTGTCATTTGTAGATCTTTTATTAGTGGTCGTTATTGATAGTCGGAAGCCAGAAAGTCTGACAGCCAGTCTTAAGGCGCTAACAAGCGACTTTTACGGATTTTAAACTAACAATCACGTCAAAATGTGTAGTGTAAATTATTTGAAAAAAATATATGTTAAACTAGAACATTCTCTTAATCATTTAGTATGTGAATATTTTTGATTAAGTTTATATTAAATAGTTTAATTAAATCGTGAAGTTGTGTCTGACGCGGACAAAATATTGATAATCGCACAAAATCCACTAAGTATATTTATACGAAACTTACACTATCATACAGACAATTTTATTATTTATCTTTTAGTATGCGCCTTTTTTTTAAGTTAAAGAATACAATTTTTTTTTTTCGACTAAACTGTGATAGTTTTGGACGCAGCGCATACGATTATCTGGTCGTTCAAAGTAGCTGGCGTATATCGTCGCCTTAAGCAAAGGATACCGTGTTACCCAGTAGCTGGGTTGTGGAGGTCAGATAGGTAGTCACTCCATGAAAAACACTGGATTTTAGCTGAATTCGGTTAGAATGAAGGCGACCCCAACATAATTCAGAAAAGACTTAGATTAATATTTTCTTTTTATTAATTTTTTTCTAGACGATCCTAAATGTTTTAGTCTGTATATAATAGACATTTTAGCTTGAAAAAAATGTTGTGTCAGATTCTTCACTAAAAGAACAGGTTTATTTGAGCCAAAAATAACAAAACGTTTTTGGCAACAGAAGTGACAGGTTAAGAATAGTTTCTTATTATTTTTATATGCGCTTTGTTCATTTATTACACGATCATTTTCTTTATTATTTATTTGGAGGTTTTCTTATTTTGCAGCGGATAAAGAATACTAAGTAGGTATCATCCATAATTTATTTCATTGTCACTAAAAATATGTACAATATGTACATGCATAATATGAAAGAAAAATTATGATTTAGAAAAAGTGGCAAAATAATACCGTTTCCGAAAAATCTCTACGCTAAAATAATATTATGGTAATGTTGTACGAAATCCTTAATTTAATCATTCATCTTTCTTATTTAATATCGAGCTCAAACAAAGATTATTCAGAAAGTCAAAGATAAAATAACATTTTTCTTTATTAGATAAAAAATTACAAAAGTTGGCCAGAGTTTAAAAAATCTAACCTCTGGGATTTCTTTATCAGTTACAAAAGCAAGGCCACTCAATCATACAGCCAAGTTGAAATTAATTATTCTTTTGTAACAAAACTTTTATTTTCACCCAGTTAATTCCTTTATCCATTTTTTCTAGTAATTCATCACCAAGGTAGCTAAACATTGGGTGGGTACTTCAAATCAAATCATTTATTTTAAAAAAAAGTTATTCATAAAATTAGGATACTTACCTACACAAAATATTACCTATTTTTAAAAGTTTTAATATTTATTCATTAAACTTTTACAAATAATATAATTAACTTTTAAAATTAGAATATGTTACGTTTCCTAATTTTATGAATAATATTTTTTCAAGTACCTAATAATTCATTATTTCACATACCTAATTGGTTTGTTTAGTTTACGAGTAACTATATCTACTCTTTCAGAAGTCGGTATAATTTTGCTAAATCAAATCGACTTCTGAAACTGTTTTAATAGATTATAACATTTTCTTTCTGCATTTTTAATTATTTATGTAATCGACTCAATCTGTTGAATAACACTTTTATCATTGATTTGCATTCCAACACACCAAGTTAACCTTTTCCTTTGTTTATTTTTCAGTAAACGCCTATTTCGTGTTCCAGTCATAATTACTTTTTACCCTTTAGCGTGAGTTGGACCGAATTAATACGCATCAAAAGTGACCCTTTATTGCTTCTCATTTTAATGTCTGTGCAAATATTTTGATGATAATATTATATGAATATTTAAACCATTGAACCTTTGAACCATTTTAGAAGTTTCTAGCTGATGAATTTTTATACCATTGGATGGCAAAGAAGCAGTCGCGACGGTCCATCGTCTGGACCGGAAACCAGAGGCCTTGCAACTGTGTCACTATCACAGAAACAATACTGAAATTTACATGCTGTCATCGGCGCTCATACATACCCTTAAAACTGAAACTAAACAACGCTTCTTTGCGGCAGAAATAGATATTATTATGGTAATAATACTTCCCCGGATGACCTCCTTCACAAGGAGCTCTGCTATTACTTGATTTAATAATGCTTTTGAAAAACAAAATAGAACTATAAAACCATTAATTATTTTAATCTACTAAAATATCATATAGAGGTAGAGTTTGTAAAGTACTTACTACATGCATTCATTAGTACGAAAAAAAAAACATTTCGAGGGTTTAAAATATTTTCCAATGTGGAGAATACATTACCAGGGGTAGATTGATATGCTTACCATATTTAAAATAATAATTAAAATATTTCGAAATGAAAATAACACTTTGTTTCATCCCGTTGCCAATTTTTAACCGACTTCAAAAAGGAGGAGGTTCTCAATTCGGTTGGTTATTTTTATGTATGTACATCGATTACTCTGAGATTTATGATCCGATTTACGTGATTCTACTTTAGTTTGATGCGGAATAGTTGCTATTTGGTCCTATAAAAAATTAACAATGTTTGGCCTCGTAGTTTTCATTTTACGAACATTTTTTTAAATATTTATTTTTATGTTTGACCACGCATAACTTTTTTCAGTGTAGTCCGATTTCGATGATTCTTTTTTTAATTGATAGTGTATACCTCAAATTAGATCCCATATAAATTTCAAGAAAATATTCCACCCCTAAGGGTTGAAAATTAAGGGATGACAGATTATTTTTGTTGTCTCCTTTTCGTAATTAATTTCTATGATGAGAAGTAGGCACAAAAGGCGAAAAAAAAAATTTTAACATAAAAGACAACCGCCTTCAAAAAGTAAAAAATAACTTTCAATTTGCAAGTCGGTGGCAATACAAAACAACACGCAAAACCGCCGACTTGCGAATTGAAAGTTATTTTTTACTTTTTGAAGGCGGTTGTCATTTTTGTTAAAAAAAAATTGTGTTTATAAAAAAAAGAAACTGACAAGTGAAGTGACATTAACAGATCTGTAGTGCTATTCTGTTACAATGTCCCTCGGTGAACACCTAGGTGAAGTGACCTGTCATCCGTCCCGATGCTAAGGATTGACAAAGCAGACGGACGGATGACAGCTCACTTCACCTAGGTGTTCACCGAAGGAGATTGTAACAGAATAGGCACACTGATCTATCAAATTGATGGCAGACATGTGATGTGACAAACGGCGGCTGTCTATGTCACTGTTACTGTCAGCCGCCGTTTCGTGCTGAAATAATGTCCTTTTCATTAATTTATTCACTTTTAACAACCATTTTTATTGCTGGGTTTTAAAAATATTATGAAATATTATATTATAATGATAATTAAATATGGTAAGCATATCAATCTACCCCTGGTAATGTATTCTCCACATTAATAAATAACTTCAATCTTGATTAAAGTTATTTATTCAATTTGAATAATGTAAGTGAAAACCTGGTACAGTTTTTATAAAGAGTAAAGCTCTTTACACTGGAAGTGTATCTCGTCTATCGATAGGCGAGAATGTCATTAGTATTAATAAAAAATATTGGCTCATACATTTTTTATTTTTATGCGATTCAACATTTTTATCTTTTCTGATTTTATACGAGAATTTTTGTAAGAATTTTTGGATAGAAGTTTGGAATTCTTTCACGACTGAACGCAATTACCTAATATTAATTCGCACACGCAAGTTATTACTGGTGGATGCAAGCGGCAAGTTGCCGCTCGTTGTGGCGTTCTATGGGGAAGGCCTATGTTTAATAGTGGATGTCTTTCGGCTGATGATGATGACGAATTGGCACACATACTCTTACATGTAGATATTGATTGAACTATTAAGTTAAAAACACTAAAACGGGATTAAAACAATAACTTTAGCACTAAACACACATGACTTTAGTTTCGGAAGTCGGTGGCTTTGTTCTGTTTGCTGTTTTGTATTGCCATTGACTTCTGAAACTAAAGTCTGTCTGAATGTGTTCTGTGCAAAAGTTATTTATCGCTTTTTAGTTTTTGAAGGCGGTTGCCTTTTTCGTAAAAAAAGGGATTTTATTTTCCGCTTTTTAATAATAATAATAATAATAAATTTATTTTCAGGCTGCATAGGCCCGCCCATACCTAAACCTAAACATACATATTATATTTATATTTTAGTACCTCCTTATTATCTAAATCCATTAAGAAACGGCAACGCAGTTAAAACAGAGATAGAAAGTCCTCCAAAGATTGAGGAAACTAAAGCGTCCTTTATGTAAGTATATTTTTTTGGTTTTTAACATTTATATTGGACCACACCTGGGACCATATCCTATCCATAAAAAAAGAATTGTCAAAACCGATTTATATTTGCCGGAGAATAACAAACAAAAAAAAACATAGTTACAGTCGAATAAAGCACCTTCATCTTTCTGAAGTCGGTTGAAAAGGCCCTATGTTACCTTACTATAGCGGGTAATTTTGTGTGGTAACAAATTTAGGCAAATTTTTGTGTGTCCGTTCCTACGCAAACGCAGTTGCAGGCATAATGCCAGTCTTTTATTAAAGACTAGCAACCCGACCCGGCTTCGCATGGGCCTATAGCCTTCTTTGATAAATGGACTATCCAACACAAAAAGAATTTTTCAATTCGAACCAGTACATCCTGAGATTAGCGCATTCAACCAAACAAACAAACAAACAAACTCTTCAGCTTTATAATATTAGTATAGATAAGAAACTATACTCGTGGAAATGAGCCTTGCATTTATAGTACAAGTAGTGTCAGGGTCTATTAGCAATTCTAAGTGCGCTAGCAAGACAGTTATACAGATTTCTTGTTAAATATGAATGACTTGAATTATTCATGGCGGCAAAATGCAATGTCAACTTAAAATAAACTGGGGTTCTTTTTCTATAGGTGTTATAGGGTTGTTCAGAGCCAGATGCAATCATGCAACCCTTCAAGGTGTTAATTTAAAAAAGCCGTATGTCCTTCTTAATTTTAAAACTATCGAAAACATCATAGAAAAAAACCTTTACAAACTGGAATACAAAAAAAAATGGTTTTATAACGAAACTAGCTTTTCTCCCGCGACTTCGTGCGCTCCTGGGGATCCCTAAATTTTTGATAGTATTTTTGCCTATAGCACTTAGGGATAAAGTAGCTTTCAATTAACGAAAGAATTTACGAAATCGGACCAGTATTTTCGGAGAATAACTCGAACAAACTCCAACTCAATTGTATACAAAATCGACTGCATTTCAATAAGGATAGAGTATATTTTGTTTTATCCAGATAAGGCGAATATTTACACAAATACGGCAAGTGAAGTGTCAGCATAAAAGCAAGGAAATCCCATCCCCACGTATCAACCCTACACGTCTATTTCCGTATGACAAGGTGCCAATTTCACATGAGGTAAAGTGCTTTTATATTTAACAATCTTATCCCTGTTTGTAACCGGATAACATGTGAAATCTGTATCTATATATAGCCAGGAAAAGGTCTCTTTTAATTTGAACCATGTGTCTGTGGGAATAATATAAACTATTGCTTGAGTACTACCTGCCCTACCTGATTTTGAGATCCTGTGAGGAAACATTATCCTTTAACAAAATGGAAAAACTATTTCGTGGTATCGATTTTGTATTTTTCTTTTTGCTAACCCATTCTGTTTAAAATCTGTCCGATTCCTATTAATGTTATTTACTAGGTTACGCCCGCAAATTCGCCCGCCTAAATGTCGGTTATCGTGGATGCAGACAAAGTTGCGGATTAAAAAGTAGTAGTAGCCTATGTCCTTTCCCAGGGTTTAAGCTATCTTCATTCCAAATTTCGTCAAAATTGGTTCAGCCGTTTCATCGTGAAAGCGTAACAGACAGTTACTTTCGCATTTATAATATTAAAAAGATAAATATATAGTAATATATATAGTACTAGCGACCCGACCCGGCTTCGCATGGGCCTATAGCCTTTCTTGATAAATGGACTATCTAACACAACAATTTTTTTTCTATTCGAACCAGTAGATCCTGAGATTAGCGTGTTCGACCAAACAAACAAACAAACCCTTCAGCTTTCTAATATTATAAGATCGCGCATTCGATTTAGCGCAACTCAAAAACTAAACGATTGCTAGAACGGCGTAGCAGCATTGACACACACAAGTACAATACAATGGTCTGTTTGTGTGCATTAGAAAAAAAAATACGCACGAAATAAGCACGAATCATTGAAATTGATCGGGAAACGACAGCGCGCGAGGTTTTCGATGCTTTTTAAAATAATTGTCTAAAATAAATGAGTACGTACGAGAAACTGAAAAAAAATGTGTATGTTGAGTATAACCTTTATTTTCACAAAATAAATATATCAGTTATGTTTTTATTCAAATACTGGTGAAAAAAAAATTGTCAAAGTGAACCGATTTTGTACTTTTTCAACATTGTTTTTAATACATAATAGTACTATTTTTGCAATTTTGGCTCAGTTATGTACTTTGATAATATATATCCTGTAAGAAAAACGCGTAAAACATAATATTTTGGAATACTGTAATGGTTGTATTCGTCCTGAGAGTTAACTCTGACATCTATTTTCGTAAAACGCTATGAAAGGTTTGTCTTCGCTTTAAAAAACCATAATCAAAAATTATACTTTCACTCTGTAGTTCCTTAAAGCAAGACTTAATCTTTCTAAAACTGTAATTGTCTGCAAATAATCTGCTCACATCATTACGATATTGCTCTGGGCAAAACGCGAAAACATGAAGTTTCCGTCACGAATCGAATACTCGCTCTTAAAATAATATGTGTAGATGAAAGTATAATAGTATTATGGAAGTATTGATTAAAAGTATGGATTTAGTAAGCTTTTTCCCGCGACTCCGCTTGAATTTTATTAAGAATCCCTAATTTCTTGCTAAGAAATTATAGTCTTTAACGTGCCTAGTTCTTTCTAGTGAATACCATTTTGAAATCCGTACAGCAGTTTCCGACATTAGTCGGATCGAACACAAACTCTGTCCGACATTACAATATGGAGTGATGGATGAATCGTCATCATCATCAGCCGGGAGACGTCCACTGCTGAACAAAAGCCTCCCCCATAGGACGCCACAACGATCGGAAATCGGCCGCTTTAATCCATCGGTTACCCGTGACATTGACGACGTCGTCGGTCCATCTGGTGGGAGGTCTACCAACGCTACGTCTTCCGGTTCGTGGCGAACCTTTCTTCCTCATCGGTTATCAGATGTGACCTGCCCATTGCCATTTCAACTTGCATATTCACCGACATAGGACGGTGACCTCAGTTCTTCAGCGATTTTCCTCGTGCCGGATTTTATGGCGCAAAGAAACTCCGAGCATAGCTCTGTCCATAGGTCGCTGCGTGACTTTGTACTACTGTAGGAGGCCAGCAGTTAAGGACCACGTTTCTGCATGGCACAGAAACGTGGTCCCTAACTGCTGGCAACGTGGGCAACACACACTGGTTATAAAACTTCGTTTTTATGCACTGTGGAGTTTTGGACGAAAAGTTATCTCGTACTTCTCGAACGCTGCCCATTCGAGTTGGATTCTTCGAGCGACCTCTTTGTTGAAGTTGGACCTACCTAGGATGAATTTGGACTTTGAATAATGTGGAAATGTATGATAAAAGCAATGATACAGGGAGTTTTTTTTGACGTGACAACGTCTTATAATTCGATAGAGCCGGCTGCACGCACGAAAAAACATGACGTCATGCGGCGTTACGGCGTTACATGACGTCATACGGCGTTACCTCGCTCTGAGGCGTTCCAAGTGAAAAGTGAATGTGGTGTCAATTGTTTATAGCAACGATAATTACAGCGATAAAGGTAATGATTCTTTCGCGTTGTCACGTTCAACTATCGTTAGTAAACCAACTTTACAGACAACCAATTTTTTAACCTTTCCGATCGATTCACATGACTTTTACTTATCCTCAGCACCTACAACTGAAAAAGTAAATTTGACACATTTCAATTGTTTGTAGTATGTAAAAATTAGTAGCGTCCAATTTTATTACAATACCCTTACTTACATATTCGAGAGCTGGTGGCTAAGTTAAAGCCGTACAGATCGATCGGTCAAAGGTTAAGCTACGCTAACCGCGCGGTCGATCTGTGGATGGGTGACCATCGCTTTCATACAGAGTTCCCTCCGTGCCTCGGAAAGCACGTAAAGCCGTTGGTCCCGGCTGTCATTTGTAGATATTTGGAAGTCAGAAGCCAAAAAGTCTGACAACCAGTCTTAATTACCAAGGGGTATCGTGTTACCCAGTAAATGGGTTGTGGAGGTCCGATAGGCAGTCGCTCCATGTAAAACACTGGTATTCAGCTGCATCCGGTTAGACTGGAAGCCGACCCCAATATAGCTGGGAAATGGCTAGGCAGATGATGATGATCCTTACTTACATATTGTTTAGTATGGGAGTTAATGTTATTATTAATTGGTATAGGTATAGCCTTAGATTATTGATAGGTCCCCCGCGTGCTCCGACTAGATACCGCACTAGGTACCTAAAAACAATAGCTCCGAAAATAGGACAATAGGATGAAATAAATTGCAAGGAAGCTAGAGTACGTGAAAAATTGTGCTTGAAAAGTGTATTCCTAACCTGACCCGAAAATCCTAAACCGGTGGTGGCACATTTAAAAAGAAAAAAAGGAGTAAACATTCTACTGACATGAGGAGTATTTAATGATCTTGTGATCGCAGTTATTTCTACATCGGTGCTGTGACTGCAGTTAAATCAATAAATAATAATAGTTGTGTAGGTATGTACTGAATAATTCAGTACATACCTATTATTCACACTCCTGTTAGTGGAATGTTCACTCCTTTTTTAACCGACTTCAAAAAGAAGGAGGTTCTCAATTCGGTTGGTTTTTTTTTTATGTATGTACATCGATTACTTTGAGATTTATGATCCGATTTACGTGATTCTTCTTTAGTTTGATGCGGAATAGTTGTCATTTGGTCCCATAAAAATGTAACATTGTTTGGTTTAATAGTTTTCATTTCATGAATATTTTTTTATTTTTTAAATATTTATTTTTAAGTTTGACCACGCATTACTTTTTTCAGTGTAGTCTGATTTCGATGATTCTTTTTTGTTTGATAGTGTACTCATATACCTCAAATTTGGTCCCATATTAATTTCAAGAAAATATTCTACCCCTAAGGGTTGAAAATTAAGGGATGGCAGATTTTTTTTGGTGTCCCCGTTTCGTAATTAATTTCTATGATGAGAAGTAGGCACATAAAAGCGAAAAAAAATATTTTAACACTTACAACCGCCTTCAAAAAGTAAAAAATAACTTTCAATTCGCAAGTCGGTGGCAATACAAAACAACACGCAACACCAAAGCCGCCGACTTGCGAATTGAAAGTTATTTTTTACTTTTTGAAGGCGGTTGTCTTTTTTGTTAACATTTTTTTTCATTTAATGTTAGGACCGGGTTAGGATTTTCGGGTCAGGTTCGGAATAAATATTATAATTTTATTGTTTTCAAGTTCCTAAACTAACCCACAACCGAGTTAGGATTTTCGGGTCAGGAATAAACCAAAATTTGGCTTAGAACTTGTTGTCCCATTTGACAAGTATGCCGGCGGTATTTAGCCGGAGCGCGCAAGTATAACAATATTCAATGTCTTAGAAACATGACTTTTGAAAGTAGATGTTTGTTTATCCCATGAATTAATTGAATCATAACAACGTAGGCGAGTTTAAACCTTATAATATGTTCCACCACATTTCAGCGACTGGCGTTTATTGTTATTCTGATTAGCTCGTTTGCTTATAAACACGACTTCAGGCAGAAATGACGATAATATTTCACTCTAAAGCTTAGTTCACACCGCTGCTAAATTCGTCGGAATAGAATTACACGCGTAATGTACAACTGACTTTCGCCCGCGAATTTGTCCGCGTGAAAGACAAATTAACAGAGGCCAGCACATCAAGCTTCAACATCTATCAAATTTCTTTGATAGATTTTCAACTTTATTACAAAAAAATATCTGTGGCTTGAATGCTTAATGTGCTGGTTTCTGTACTATAACGACCGGGACAGGATGTATCTAATAATAATACACATTTCTCTTTATATTACTTCGTATAGCAGAAATTATTCAGTATTATATTTCTAAATTCATAGTTCGATCTGACAGTCCACAGAGGGACGTCAAGTTCTTCTTAATTCTAAAAGAGGTTATCTCATGATCCAAAACCACACGAATAAGGTTGTATTTCTCGAAACCAGCCGCAGTTTCTTTCTACAGCACCATAACACATAGCCCATCTATGGCCATCGTTAATCTGTGCTATGGCACTCAGCAATTAAATACCGTCAAGCGGGGTAAATAGGGATGCAAGGGTGAATCGGGACGAAACTTTAAAGGGGATTTAAACGTTGAAATAATATAGTTTATTGACAAAAATGACTCTAATGAATTACTCAATAATAAATATTTTTTCCTAGTGTCCTTGTTGGCAACAAACTATATTATTTAAATGTTAAACTCCACTTTAAAGTTTCGTCCCGATTCACCCCTGCGTGCCTATTCACCCCGTTATATCGAAGTGTTTTATCAATGACATTTTTTTATAATCAGAGTGCAGTAGGTATAGAGAACAGTTCCAGGCAAAAAAACAAAGCAGAAAAGCATAGATGAACGAAAAAAAAAATTGATCGCTCGTTTTCAGACGAATTCCCGCGGATTCTGGAGAACGGAATCCTACTAATTCGTCAAATTCGTGCACAACTAGGCTTCTGTTCCGTTCCGTGTGAACTAAGTCTTACGTCGACTATAATCATAACAGTACGTGGTGTGGTGTGTGAATGGGTGGAATTTGGAATGAGCATAATTATTGCCATGGTTCAAGATCCCAGAATCCTATGGTCATTAAGCAATATGTCGTTAAGAAAGCATGCGTACTTGCCTTCAGTGCTGGGCGCCCCTTAGCAAGTATTAGGTACAAAAAGTATTTGCCGCTTACGTATAAGTGTGACAGCTGGTTTTTATATACATGATTTACAGAATTTTGTTAAAAATCATTATTCGTTATTATCAGACACTTTCCATGAGCCATACCTAAATTCAGCCAACGACTGTCAAGAGAAAAATGTAAAAATTGAACCTCCGCTACTTATGCACATAGGCGGTGCATTTGACATTCAAGCGTACAAACAAAAAAAAACTATACTTGGCTTTGTATAGAAATATGTACTTGTAACCGATGAACTCATTGAGCTACTTACTTTACGCTTTCCAGGTTGGACAAGGTATTACTGAGTTTCTCCATTAGGAAAATCTCAGTAAGAGCCCATAATCTGAATGTGACCCCAGTTGATAGCAAAGGACCTTCATCAAATGGGGACACTATTTGAGAACTTCAATAACCTACATCTTCACAAAATAATACCTAGTACCTAAGTAATGCTATTTTGTTGCATAAAACAAAAAAATAAATCCACTTCCCTACTAATCTTCCAAACACAAAACTAATTGAAACAGAATAATCCCAAAAGCAGAGCTAATCCTAATACCTTTGTAACAAAAAGGAACAATAGGTACAAACCTTTCAAAGATCTGTCAATATTTAGGTAGTAGCCACGAATCTTCTTAAATGAAAATATATTGCGGTTCCTGCTGTTTAAACGCGTACCTTACTTCACTTAAAGCAGCTTTTAATAAAACTTCAAAAAGATATGAAAAATTAGTATCTAGCGATGATGCGGCGAGTATAAAGCGATTCTGAAGAATATTAACGGTCCTCGACGGTCTCTATTATGTGGAATAAAGTCTGTTTGGTCTTTACTATGGAATAAAATGTGTAAAGCGTATATAAAGACTTTTAGGATTAACTTTCAAAAGAATCAGTCAGGCTTTCATGTTCTTGTGAAGGCCTAAAACATCAAAAATGCACAATGTTTTTTTTTAAAAAAAGAGTCTTTTTCTGTTTTCATAACGAACATACTGGCCATCATTTTGATATTGTCATCATTGTTCCAAATTTGAATTCAGTTTTTTCTTTAAGTTTTAGGTCTTTCGTACAACTTTTATAATTAATCTTTGGATTTCATGACCTTTTTATACAAGAAAAACGCAGGGTTGCCACCCCTTATTTTCATGTGCGAGCGTAGCTCATTCAATTTAGCCAAACCTATTCCTGGATTAGAAACCGCCAACTTGCTATGAACTGTGTGGTGTTCAATCAGAAGATTTTTTTTTCTGAAATAGGACAATAAAAGGCTGGTAACATTTTAATAGTATTTTTATTAGATATCACTTAGGAATACTGTCAAAAATCCTTTTAATTTCTAGACCGACTTGACTCCTGAGAGATGAAATAACAGTGACAGTGTTTCCTATGCTGAACTATAAAGATACTTAAATATTGTGGGAAAGATAGATGGATACCTATCATTTTAACTAAGAATGATTGGATAGAGACAGGCAGGTAATCTCCTGAAGAAAGACGAGCGGAAATAATATCTCCGTCACACCTGAATCCAAGGAAATCTATTAGAGAAAATCTTTTTCCTCTTATGAAGTCATTCCACGCTCTCTCACGAATCTCAACTTTATGTTGTGAAACTTAAAATATACTTCACGTTACAGTTACAGACGACAAATGTAATGGCCAGTACGTGCGTGCGATTTTTATCGCGTTTTTAGACTTTTATGTAAGTTTAGACTTTAAGTGGATTTCCTTACTTGAATGTTGATGATATTGAAGGCTATGTAAATTCTAAGTAAACCTTATTGCAACTAATCGCCTTAACATTCCACAATGGTTTAATTAGTACTGGGACCATCTTTATTCGAAGGCGAATACTTACAATTGTGTATTCCAAAACATAACTTCTCTAAAAAACATTTATACCCTGTATAATTCGGACTTTAGTTGCTTTGAAACCAATAAATAGTCTGTCAATTGAGTTCGCAAAAAACTGACGTCATATTTTACTATCACCATACAAGATCTATGGGGGAATCAAGAAGCTTATAGATAATAGTGGAGGCAACACTGTTAAATACCTAAGTGAAACCAACTGTGGGCAGACGCTCTCTTTCTGAATGCATACATAAGAACGAGACAGTGATATGTGTTTTCTTTATCTTATGTATGCATTCAGAAAGAGAGCGTCTGCCCACAGTTGGTTTCACTTAGGTGTTTAGAGTGTTGCCTCCTTTAACAGTTCATAAAAAGTATGTCAATTGAATACTAGTGTCAAGAACCCAATTGGGTTTAGAACTGGCGAATCACCAACCCACATCAAAATGTCTCCCATTTAGGGCAGGTTGTTTCAAACAGTCGGTTAACGTTACATACGGACGGTTAAAAAGTTACTATGACGTGCGATGTTTAACGTAGGTACGTTAAATCTAACGGGTTGTTTCATGACATAAAAATCCGTCAGTTAAAGTTATTCAAAAAGAGATTCCATAATATTTTGATGTTTGAAGTACCTGTTTGACAACTCAAAATCACGATGACAGGTCGGTTATAGTAGGTAATAGTAACTTTTTGACGTATACTTTTGTGAAACAACCCATTTTTTTGATTTGACGATAGTTAGCGCCATTTTTTACTATTACCGGTCAGTAATGGTTAGTTGAAGCAACCCGCCCTTATTGAAGTATTTGCGATAATTAATCAAAATTGATCATCTGATAGGAGGCTTCTGATTTAGAAGTATTTTTTTACTTAGTTTAATAGTTCATTTTTATTTCCCTTGTTCACCGCATGTACGATGCTATGAAACGCCAAACTGTAAAACTCAGTTGAATATTACCTTATTTTTTGTAATTAAGTTGAAAATCTAACAAAGAACGACAAATTGTTATTGCTTGATAGCAATAACAATTTGTCGTACTGGCCTCTATATACTTAGAATGAATTATTTTAAACTTTGTTAATTTTGGATATTCTAAGCTCATTAAAACTATTCTTAGCGTAAGTTTAATTTATATTGAACTGATATTGTTGGGCAGCAATGTAATACATTTGACATACTTACTGAATTAGTAAGACGAAATTATTTAATTGTTGACAGATTATCGTTGCACTATGCGTCTGAGCCAAAATTGTTAGCAATAAGATGCATGCGCATGTTAATATTGAACGAAAATAGCCAGCTCCGGCCGTGTAAAAAAATATATATACGTAGTCGCAAAAAAAATTGTCGGTCGTTTACACCCTTTCCTAAAAACTGTCGTTGACAAATAACTGTCTTCTGCTCACCCGTGAGCCGACAGACAGTCAATATTTCACACGTCTGGCACAGATAATAATAATACTAAAGCGTCTGGCGTACGCGCGACCACAGTAAAAATATCTAACAGTATTCTATCTTCATACAAACGGTCGGAACGCGAGTCGTACCTACACGGCTCGAATTAATAGGGAAATTAGTATACCGGCAGTGTCGTATGCGCCGTGCTGTGGCGAATATATTGTGTTGTTTTTGGTTGCTTGAATTCGTCAATAACGCACCCAGAGATAATATTTTTTAAATTACCTGGGAACTCCGAAAGACTATGTTCCTGAAACTTAATAGACTATAAAAAAAATACTACCAGACTATAGGTACGTAATTTGTTTCTTTTTTTAAAAGGTAAGTATTTCGCTTTTTCTACCGAGTAAAGTACCTGGATTAATAAACAAATAAGTGGATAGGGTGAAAAAGCGACCTACCTACGCTCGCGTTAAAATGAACTGGTAAGTATCTAGATAGTTTCTTAGGCTAGGCTATCTACCTATTTATATACTAGCTACTTACATATATTATTGAATTAAACAAAATATCATTATAAAATGATTATGAGAGTAAATGATAGGTACAGACGCCAGCACATCAGGCCATTAAAAATGACTTTCCCCAATTGAATATTAACCTTACGCTTTTGTAATAAAATTGAAAATCTATCAAAGAAATTTGACAGATTGTTGTAGCTTGTGCTGGACTCTGTATCTACCTATTTAGTAAGATTAACATTATTATTTACTTTTTAAGTAAAATTTTGTAGTAGGTAGTTAGAGGTTTTATCAGCTGTGTTTTGCATTTTGGTTAAGTAAGAAGTAGATGTTAAAGTTTGTAAGGATTGCAGAATAAAGGGAAATATTTTTTTGAGACGCCTTGAATGGCTGCGACTGAGGCGCAAATATTTTTCTGTCTCAAATTTATAAAGGTGGTTTTTTTTATTAAATCTTCTAATCAAAAACATAACATGCATTTTTATTGAACACAAGCTATTTCATTTACGTATTTCATTTCTTTTTAATTAAATGAAAAATATTATATACCTATATTTACAGTCACCAAAACTAAAAGGAAAATAAAACACTACAATTTATAATCACAAAACTAGAAAGAAAATACAACACACACTAGGAAGAAATTAAAACGCTGTACGCGGGACAGCTCTATCGCATGTTAAGGTACGGTGCACCTGTAGGTAATTATTTCAAGGACAGGGCCGTGTCACAATACTGTTAGATATCTTTACTGTGGCGCGACGCTACGACCAACCGCTCGCATGAAAGGAGATATAATTTCAACATCGTTGGAATCCGTGACTTGAATATTTTTCACGTTAACCTTGTCTTGTAAATAAGTAATATTTTAGTGAGAACAGTCATTATTTAGAAACAAAGCCTGCAAGATTAATGTTAGTTAGGGTAAATAGAAATGCTGAATACATATTTTTACTAAGGTTGTGTGTTGTGGGATTTCCAACGCTCGATTCAGCGCTGAGAGTTAAAAATTTTACAGTACAATAATATTTAATCATTAAATAAAGTATCGAATAGTGATAGTGGAAAGTGGAAAAGGAGAAATAGAGTCTGCAATTAAAAAAAAAAGAAGCTAATCAAAAATCATTATCACTTTGAGCCTGTCACAGACGTAGCTATAATATAATTATATTATTTTGAATAAAAATAATCAGAGAACTAGTTTTTCATATAATAAAAAAAAAAACTCTGTAAGAAACCCTTCTAAAGTAAATCTATGCTCTTTGAGTGGGTTTAATGATTGGAAGCACACTAATAACATAATTTTAACACATCAAAATAGCCCAGTAAAACTATGATGACTTGTCTGGCACAAAGTAAAGCGGTTGGTAGATTAGATAAATACTTCTCAACATCAAACAGAAGTGGATTTCTGGAGAAATGTCCTTAGATGGATTGTAGCTGTTGTAAATTAGTAGTAAATTTTTGGCATCGAGAGGGCTTCCGTTTGGCGGGGACAATGAAATACTCGGAACTTCCAACAATGGAAATTATTTAGGATGTGGAGTTACTGAGTGAATTTAATCCAATATTTACAGACCACTTAAAAAAGATTTGGGAATCCTGGAAAACGTAACATCTCTTATTTTCTTATTTAGCAGCAAATATAAATGTAATGAATATATTGACGAAATGGAATCACAGGTCCTAAAAAATAAAAAGCTTTTTACAAAAAAGACAACCGCCTTCAAAAACTGAAAAGTGATAAATAACTTTAACACAGAACACACATTGACTTTAGTTTCGAAATTCAGTGGCTTTGTTCTGTTTGTTGTTTTGTATTGCCACCGACTTCCGAAACTAAAGTCAATGTGTGTTCTGTGCTAAAGTTATTTTTCACTTTTCAGTTTTTGAAGGCGGTTGTCTTTTTTGTAAAAAGCTTTTTATTTTCCGCTTTTTAGTACCTCCTTCTCATTCAAATCTATTAAGAAGAAATTGAAAGTTAACTACTACAAAGGTTGATGAAACTAAAACGTCGTCTATGTAAAATTTTTGGGTATTTGTTGATTTTTCAAAAAGTGCTGAATCAATTTCGATAAAATTTATATGGGACCACCCCTGAAGCATACCCTATCTATAAAAAAAAGAATTTTCAAAATCGGTTTACGTTTGCCTGAGAAATCGCGTAACAAATCGCGCACATACTTAATGTAAATTTAAGACTTATACGGTTTTCTCATGGATGCCATGGTCAGAACTGGACCAAAAAAAAATGGGACCACACGGGAAGCACTAGCTTCCAAATAAAAAAAGAATCATCAAAATCGGTTCACCCAGTCCCGAGAAATCAGGTAACAAACATAAAAAAAAAAAAAAAAAAAAAAAAAAAAAAAAAAAAAAATATACAGACGAATTGATAACCTCCTCCTTTTTTGAAGTCGGTTGAAAATTAATGAAGTAAATCCTTCCAAATGTGAATTATACCTTGCAGACATTACTGACAGACAATTGACCTTAGAGAAATTTAATGCCCCAGACATCAAAATTTCAGGCAAAAGTTCTTTACATCTTCTGGGTTCTCCTATTTTGGAAGGTAGTTTTTCACGTTTTATAGAAGACAAAATTAAACACTTTAATGATATTTATATTTATTTAACGAACTGGACGGATTCCTCCAATACTGGTGTGATGTGGCCCAGGATCGGGAAAGATGGAAGGCATGGAGGGAGGCCTTTGCCCGGGAGGGGGACAGAAGAGGCTAACAACAAAAAATGTATATGTTTATATATTTTTTTTAATATTTAAATATTTCGGATAGACTTTCTAAAATTAATCTACATTCGACTTTTACCCTCATTACATGTTGTTGTTTTGGCCCAAATTGTATGTACTACCTCTGCTCTTCATCTTTGTGGAAGCAGCCACACCTCTTGGACCTAATTGATCAAATGAATAAAAATACTTTAACATCAATTTTGAATGTGGCCCTGGATGACCGAGCGTGGCTACAAACCACACTACCCATTCGTTTTGGTGGTCTCAGCGTCTGCAAAATGCAAAATTGCCAGTGTCAGATTACCGGCGTCCCTGTCCTCTGTCCACCGCACCAAAAAGTTAACCCATTCAAAATTTTCCCCATCACTGGTTGACTTTGAAGTGCCGTACTTGACTGATGCAGTGAACGCGTGGAAAGTGGCTTGCCCATATACAGATATGCCCGTGAAACCATCTTCCCAGAGACAGTGGCATGAGCCGCCCTGCAGGTTGGTACGGAATAATCTAATCAATACGTCCACCAATTCTGGTGAGCGTGCCGGCGTACTGGCTGTGGGTGAGTGGGAGCCGGGCCTCTGGCTTCAGGCACTTTCGTCACCCAACATCGGTACCATGCTGAGTGATACAACCTTCCGTCTCGCTACATGCCTGCGTCTGAGCGCTCCATGCGGGGCTCCGCATCGCTGTCAGTGTGGTGAAGCTGTCGACTGCCTCGGACACCATGGCCTATCCTGCACTAAGAGCGCAGGCCGAATGGCACGACACGCCAGCATTAATGAATTCCTTCGTGGTGTTCTTGCCATCACCGGAGTGTCTGCTATTTTAGAACCCAATGGTTTAGCACACGACGATGGGAAGAATCCAGATGGGATAACCTTGCCTTGGAACTTACGTAGGCCTTTGGTGTGGGACGCAACTTGTGTCGAGATCCTTGCGCCATCTCATCTTCTTAGCACGACGTGTTTTACTGGCGCGGCTGCTGCAGGTGTCGAAAACCCCAAACGGCGCAAATATAATAACCTTCTTGGAAGCTATATATTTGACCTGTTTGGAATGGAGACCATGTGGCCCGAGTGCCCATCTTGTTTTTCGGGATATCGCCAAGCGGCTAATCGACTCTTCATGTAATCCGAAGGCTGGTCTATTCTTGGGTCAAAGAATTAGCATTGCCATACAACATGGCATTTACAGCCTAGCATTTAGGTTTATAAAAAGTTGTCAAAAGTATTTCAAAAACCCGATGGTCAGCCCGAACTGATGCAGTAAGCGCCTTGGATTAAGGTCATAAACAAATTATAACTCTGATTTTCACGGCTATGGACGATAAAACTAAAGACGACGCTCTTAATCTGTTCTGAAAAATGGGAAGCTTTGAATTTATTCTAATATTTATAGGAAATTTGGAGTTCTACCTATATTGAAAAGAAGAGACAAACAAGTAGATAATTATGTTCAGAATGAAATAATAACACTAGACGTTGTAACTTTGTTTACTTCACTTGATAATTTTAGTATTTACCTCAGGGACAAATTTGATTATCGACTCGTCCGCCAAGGAATAAAAACCCAGAATCTGACTACAAGGACTTATCTCAAAGAACAAGACAAGTCGTAGAAACTCATGCCAGTTTTTTGATGGCGCCGTCATTTCAACTGAACGGAAGAGAGAAATTCAAAGTAGAAACCTTTCTTCGCATAAGAACATTAGACAACGCTCCGGTTTTTTTTTTCTTGAAGACTATAGCTACATTTTGATGAGTTGAGACAAAGTTGCAAAGAATTACCTGAAATCTGTTATAAAGACATTAATATGAGAAAAAGTTGGAAATTGAATGTATGCATATAACAGAATGCTTGAAAATTGTTCATAGTGAAGATGAAGGAAGAAATAATAGTCTCTTGTAAATATATCATATTTTAAAAGAAAACAAAATTGACGACATTTTCAAATGTAGAAATCGTATTGAGTATATTTTTAATTAAGCATGATGGTAACTGCAGTGGGGAGCCTTCCTTCTCCTAAAAAAAAATAAAAAAAAATGAAGAAGTGCAATGCTTCAAGAGAAATTAACCAGTTTGTAGCTAATGTTCATGTAAGTAAAGAAGTGGTTAAAGATTTTGCTAATCTCAAATCTAGAAGGGTAATAAATACAAACCTTTCCTCTTTAATATTAGTGTCGATTTATTGTCATTGTAGATAAATAAAAATAAATCTAGAACTACTTATCTACTTTCATTGTATATACTAACAAAATAGTGCTCTGTATAGAGTTTAGGTCATAGGGGCCCCATTATCCTTTTGTGCCCAGAGCCCCCAATAGGTTAAAGACGGCCCTGGTCAGATGTAGCTATAATATGTAATAATATACGTCAGACGTACCGTAGCTATAATCAAGGCATATTACGATCAGCTATAATATATATTTTTACTACGTCACCAAAATATGTGGACAGATATATAGCAAGGTATATTAATATAAATTTCAAAAATGTGAAACAAACAATGATCGCGGACGTAATAAGGGCGAAAATATATATCGGCGCAACTACAAAAGTGCATCTGTTATAAGGATCGGAATCGTTGTGTTTAATGATTTAATTAGTTAATTAATTACCAACTGATTACTTGGAGTTAAATACGATGTAAAATTAACGTTAAACAACATGTAACTATTTCTCTTATTGTAATTCAAATATTTCAATACTTAACCTAAAACTTGAGTACACGTGCACGAGCCTTATAAATACGGCCGCAAGCCAGTGCTCAGGGCATTCAAGCTCGAGCCGCCGGACAGTGCGGACCTCTCTAAACGTGGTTATACTGCCCGTTGAATAAACCAAGTTTGTAACAAGTCAAGAAGTTTTCATTTAATGACCCATAAGTGAGTGATCATCATGACGACAACATTTGTGACGTCAGCTATGGTGACGTCACCCTTGTAAAGAACGCTACGGAGGTCCCTGCTCCGTCATCAGAAGTGGGATAGGCTCCATTGCCTATCTAATCATGGTGTCGTGAGAAAAACTTCATGAATCATGTCCATGACGTCACTGGATGCTACGAATCGCCACATCGGAGTGTTAACCAAGAAGTGGGTGACGCTATTACTCCAGGAATCGGCCGAGCGGATGGCCATGTTGAAATGGTCGTTGTAACCCTCGAGATTGCTATGAGGACGACCCCGCAAGGTTACCCATGACCAGCAGTGTTGTGCCCTACAATCTGGTGATCAGATGACCGTATCGGCGGGAAACCAATCACGTTCTCAGAACGGCTGCAAGTACAGCCAAACCACGACCTATAGGGTGAAGATGACCCAAAAGATAAGTAACTCAATTCAATAATTCCGAATAACCTTTAACGCTAACTTATCTACGAGAACCTCCGAGAACCATCGAGAACTGACACTTTAATTTGACTTTACTTTAAATTGATTTTGACTTATCTACGAGAACCTCCGAGAACTCTACGAGAACCTCCGAGAATTAACCCTGACACTTTGACTTGCTTTGATGTGACTTTAACTTAACTATGACTCATCTACAAGAACCTCCGAGAACTCTACGAGAACCTCCGAGAACCTACTAACCTTGTAAGCATTGATATGCTGAAACTTACAGATGTACTTCTCAAAGAAAGTTTTTCTATTCTTGCAGATATCACAACGAGAACCTTAAGAATCTTACGAGTACCTCCGAGGACTCTACGAGAACCTCCGAGAACTATACGAGAACCTCCAAGAACTCTACGAGAACCTCCGAGAACCTACTAAAGTTGTAAGCATTGATGTGCTGAAACTTACAGATGTACTTCTCAAAGAAAGTTTTTCTATTCTTGCAGATATCACAACGAGAACCTTAAGAATCTTACGAGTACCTCCGAGGACTCTACGAGAACCTCCGAGAACTATACGAGAACCTCCAAGAACTCTACGAGAACCTCCGAGAACCTACTAAAGTTGTAAGCATTGATGTGCTGAAACTTACAGATATACTACTCAAAGAAAGTTTTTCTATTCTTGCAGATATCACGAGAACCTCCAAGAACTCTACGAGAACCTCCGAGAACCTACTAAAGTTGTAAGCATTGATGTGCTGAAACTTACAGATATACTACTCAAAGAAAGTTTTTCTATTCTTGCAGATATCACGAGAACCTTCGAGAACTCTACGAGAACCTTCGAGAACTCTACGGGAACCTCCGAAAACTCTACGAGAACCTCCGAGACCTCTACGAGAACCTCCGAGACCTCTACGAGAACCTCCGATACCTCTACGAGAACCTCCAATACCTCTACGAGAACCTCCGATACCTCTACGAGAACCTCCGAGAACACTACGAGAACCTCCAAGAACCTCCGAGATCTCTACGAGAACCTGCGAGAACCCACTGTATCGCAACGAGAACCTTCGAGAATCCTACGAGAACCTCCGAGAACCCTACGAGAACCCTACGAGAACCTTCGAGAATCCTACGAGAATCTCCGAGAATCTCCGAGAATCCTACGAGAATCTCCAGGAACCCAACGAGAATCTCCAGGAACCCAACGAGAATGTCCGAGAACCCTAAGAGAACCTCGGAGCATCCTACAAAAACTCAGAGGACCGAGAAGAGAGGACCGGACAACGAGAATCAAAGAAGGCTGGTGCAGAGCGCGCACCGCCTGTCAGTATGGCCGTATCGGCGCAACTACAAAAGTGCATCTGTTATAAGGATCGGAATCGTTGTGTTTAATGATTTAATTAGTTAATTAATTACCAACTGATTACTTGGAGTTAAATACGATGTAAAATTAACGTTAAACAACATGTAACTATTTCTCTTATTGTAATTCAAATATTTCAATACTTAACCTAAAACTTGAGTACACGTGCACGAGCCTTATAAATACGGCCGCAAGCCAGTGCTCAGGGCATTCAAGCTCGAGCCGCCGGACAGTGCGGACCTCTCTAAACGTGGTTATACTGCCCGTTGAATAAACCAAGTTTGTAACAAGTCAAGAAGTTTTCATTTAATGACCCATAAGTGAGTGATCATCATGACGACAACATTTGTGACGTCAGCTATGGTGACGTCACCCTTGTAAAGAACGCTACGGAGGTCCCTGCTCCGTCATATATTATTATATTATAGGTACCGTGTGTGGTGTGGTGGCTAGCTATAATATATATTATAGCTTCGTATGTGACAATCTCCCAGTGTAATTCAGTCAGTGCAATTCTGTTACAATCTCCCTCGATGAACACCTAGGTGAAGTGAGCTGTCATCTGTCCCGATGCTAGGGATTTACAAATCACTACAATCGGATGACAGCTCACTTCACCTAGGTGTTCACCGAGGGAGATTGTAACAGAATAGCACTGCTGATTATATTATTTTCAAAAAAAAAACACTGACTGCTAACCTGAGGCACAAAACACTGGCAGGGGAAACTATCGCCTACAGCACGCGTAGCATGATTACGCTATGTCTACGGAAGAATAGACATACTGACAGGAAGAATAGACAAACTGAACTGACTTGTCTATTCTTGCTGTCACTATGTCTATTCTTCCATAGACATAGCGGTGGTCATGCTACGCGTGCTGGTATAGGCCTACAATTCAACACACAAGATTGTTGGCGCTACACCATCGTAGGAATCAGCTACGCTTGCTACGCTGTCGTAGCTTGGCGTAGCAGTAAAATGATTGTATTGAGTGCTATTTAGTTTTGGGTGTTATTTAAATGGTTAGCATAGTAATCGTATTTTTGTGAGCAGAAAAATATAATCTGTGAGCAGAAATAGCTAATTGATCAGCAACTCATGGCCAGCAAACATTCCTAAAATCAATCAGCAATTTTTGTCATTCTGGATGGCTGTAATTTATTTTTGTACAGCATATTAATTACATAAGCTGCAATAAGCTGCTCCTGTTTAATACAATTTTGGTAAGCACTCAGAGGGTAAGCAAAAAAAATCATTTTGAGCTGCATATAAAAGTAGCAAAAAGACATCTGGCTCTCGGCGGCCGCTTCCGCGGCACGCTCGCTTCGCTCGCTAGCCTTCGCGCGTTGTGTGGTCACAGTTCTAACCTTTTTTTTTTTTTTTTTTGGTACGGGGTGGAAAATCCTCATGGATGTCCTCCGCCCTGGGGCGGACGGAGCGGTCTGTCAGACTCTTACTGACTAAAAACCACCCCGGTGTTCCATCTCACACCTACGTCGGGGGTCGCGGGAACTGGAGATACTTCCGCAACCCCCGGCTAGTGCCGGCCGGCTACAGCGGGCCACTTCTCGGGTGTCACAGTTCTAACCTAACCTAACCGTTTCGATTTTTAGTTACGTTTTTTTGTCGTTGTTGTGTTGTTGATTGATTGCTGCTCGACTCAACAAAAACGCAATTCAATTAGTTATTTTGCTTGCTTAACATGGCTGCGCTTTACAACAGAAGATAACCACCAAACAGAATGGAGAAACAGCGTAGGATGCAGGCAAACGAAGAGTGCTGTTCCGGTAGCTTCGAAAAAGCTTGCCCGCAACCTCACGAGACTGACCAGGGACCAAAATCCGTAAAGTACTAGGTACGATAACCGGTCACTGTCCCCTAAACAAACACCTATACACCATAGGTGTGACAGATAGCCCTCTGTGCAGAGGATGCATGGAGGCGGAAGAAACGCTACAGCACGTGCTCATGAAGTGCAGGAGCGTGGCGGATCAACGGGCACAGATTCTCCAGGTCTCCAGCATCACTATCGGAAGTCTGCAGCGACCTTAAAAGGCTGCTCGCCTTCTGGGATGAGCTGGGATGGCTGGAATAAGAAAAGAGACACTTTTCCACGTACAATGGCCCAATCAAGTGGCTAAGTGCGGAAAAGGGCCCAGTCAAACTAACTAACTAGTTATTTTGCTTACCATGTTTTAAATATGCATACCAATCAATTACACTGCTTATAGACATGTTTTCTCTGCTGGGCCTCAAGTCTGCTAAAGTTAAAAGATAAAGACTCATTTATATGCTATTACAATAGTGTCAGATAGGTCTATCATTGATTTCATAATTGTTGATTTTGAAAAGTTTGGTAATCTACTAATATAATGGCGTCATTATGACTTTCCAATGGCCAACCACTGACACGCCATTGAAAGAAATGATATAGAATGGTAATCTCGTACATAATGACAACTGTATGTCTATTTTGTTTATCAAACAAAAAATCTAACCTTTTCTCGTTACAATATTAATTTTTTTTTTTTTTGCAAATTCTGGTTCAGTTACAACAAATAGTTTTAACAAATAGTAAATTCAAGAATGGCTCTGGCTATATATAATATTACTTTAGAACAATTCTGAGATAGAGATAGGTAGGTACTTATTTTTCAATGTAGTAAAAACAAAAAGAAGTAGGTAAATTAAATGTTTAGCAATAATAAAATTTGACGAACCACAAAAAAACACCATTTAAATAATTTGGTCGGCATACAAAGATTTTGTTTGCAATTTAAAAAATCAGGCAGCAATCCTTGTTCCGCCAATAATTTTGATAATGGTCAAAAAATAAAACATAAATAGGCAGCCTACAATAACATGAGTTTGCATAATAAACATTCAGTCCGCAAAATATCTACTTGATCAGCAAGATTTCATGATTGATCAGGGGGCCAAGTCTGCTATTTTCATAATTTCGTCATTCCAACACGATCCCATTGTCATTTTGCTAAAAGTTCGTAATCTGCTAAATTCATAATGGTCGATCATTGGTCGGTCGAATTAAAAGCAATGACTGCACAATGACGTTCTAATGGTAAGGTCACTAATCAAAGGAACTTAGCAGATTACCGCATAAAAAGCTTTTTACAAAAAAGACAACCACCTTCAAAAACTAAAAAGTGAAAAATAACTTTAGCACAGAACACACATTGACTTTAGTTTCGAAATTCAGTGGCTTTGCTCTGTTTGTTGTTTTGTATTGCCACCGACTTCCGAAACTAAAGTCAATGTGTGTTCTGTGCTAAAGTTATTTTTAACTTTTTGAAGGCGGTTGTCTTTTTTGTAAAAAGCTTGTTATTTTCCGCTTTTTAGTACCTCCTTCTCATCCAAATCTATTAAGAAGAGATTGAAAGTTAACTACTACAAAGATTGATGAAACTAAAACGTCGTCTATGTAAAATTTTTGGGTATTTATTGATTTTTTAAAAAGTGCTGAATCAATTTCGATAAAATTTATATGGGACCACCCCTGAAGCATACCCTATCCATAAAAAAAAGAATTTTCAAAATTGGTTTACGTTTGCCGGAGAAATCGCGTAACAAATCGCGCACATACTTAATGCAAATTTAAGACTTATACGGTTTTCTCATGGATGCCATTGTTAGAACTGGACCAAATTAAAATGGGACCACATGGGAAGCACTAGCTTATAAAAAAAGAATCATCAAAATCGGTTCACCCAGTCCCGAGAAATCAGGTAACAAATATAAAAAAAAAAAAAAAAAGAATACAGACGAATTGATAACCTCCTCCTTTTTTGAAGTCGGTTGAAAAATACTAATCCGGTTTAAAAAATTATTTCAGCAATAGGAAGCTACGTTATTATTGAGTGCTGTAGGCTATATTTCATCATCACACATTACCTGGGATCCACAAGAAAATTCAAGCCGACAAAGACACGGGCTAAGTGCTAGTACTTCATAAAAATACCCTTGCCATAGTATAAATATCTACATACTGCTGCAGGTTTGCTAGAAAAATATTAAACAATGATAATAATAATATTATATTTTTATTTAAAATTACAAGGTATTATAAGAACATTTTTCTTAAATGTAAATTATATATATTATCTAAGAAGTCCGTGACCGAACTAGGTAATCCTGAGTTTCAATAATATTAGAAAATTAGGAAATAATCAGAAAATCAAATAAAAAGAAAGTAACATTTGAGTAGGTAGCCTAATTTAGAAACTATTATTTCTAAATTAAATAAATACTAAATTTAAATGAAAATTAAAATAGTTTAACTATATATTTGCTTTTATTATGCTTTTATTTTATTTTTATTGGTAAATTCTCTGTATCTTTGTAGGATACAACATACTTTGAATAAAAGAAGATTGGATAGAATTTCTCGGAATCACAGTTTTGTCCGTTGTTTTCATGTTTATAATTTCTCTGTATTTTCTCGACCATGAGATTGGTTTCCTGTGTTTATATATATGATTTGAAATTTAGTTGTCGGATTATTGGATGAATGGCTAGACTAAAAATCACTGGCCCAAGAGGGCCACCTTATTGACAACCAACAGCGGATTCTAAAAGCTTGTCACGATACAGTTATTTCGAAGAATGTCTGTAACATTGCCAAAGGAAATTATAGATTTGGGGTATTTCTTTATTGGATTCTTCCAGCAAGGTGCTAATAACTGAGTTAAAGGCATTCTTTATGTCAACCTGCAAGATGACCTCTCCTTTGCCAGAACTTAGGTAGGTCGACAAAGCGTGTACGGCAGCCTCACAGCCCCCTTTAAAGTTACGGCTCTAAAGGGGGCTGCTGCCTAGCTGAAGGGGCTGAAATTTTTCCGAAACAACTCCACCGTAAAATTTACAGCAAATCTTGGCTGCCATACGACGGTATGTAGTACCCACGGCAATGGGACGAATGCCGCCATCCCTCTTACGCAGGGCACATAGGTTAGCCCCGTACAAAACATCGATGACGGCCTCGTTCACCTTGCCGGAGAGCATAAGGTTAATCAGAGCCGTAAGCTTCTTCAAGAGCAACTCACCAGCTACCCCGGCGTCTGAACAAATAAGGTCCTTTAGGTGTTGAGGAGTCAAGCCGTCGAGGCCGCCGGCGGACCCGCTTCAAAAGGAGCAAACGGCTGCGACCAACTCTCGACCTGTGACGGTGAGGGAGTGATTAACCGGGTCGGGAGGGTCGGGAAAGGAAAGGCCATCTGCTGGAGCAGGGTCCCAGGTCCTATCACTGCGGTGAACAAGCAGCTAGATCCTCTCACCAAGGCCATAGACAAGTGTGTGTTCTCTGTGGTCTATCCATATTAAGGCGACGAAGTGACCTTATTCTAAAAGAAAATGCCTCTGATTTGGATAGAAATATTACCAATATCATTGAATCCAGGATTGCACCACGTCAGGTTAGTGCACTAGTAACCATGAGCGGCTCTGTAATTCAGGACTCAATAATTTTTATTTATCAATTAGCCCATGTGCCATATTGTGTTTTAAACCAAGATGTTTCCTTTATAGATTACATCAACTACTCGTATTTGTCATCCATGTTGGCTGAGATGCAGAAGATCTGCACTTCGGACACAGCAAGTTGAAGATGCACGATCTGTTAATCCAGATGATAATATTTTTTTTACAATAACCAAACCTCACCTGATCTAGATGTAGAACAACTTAAAGAGGCTGAGGAAGATAGATCTGAAATCCCAGTGGATCCTGTTCAACCAGCAGCAGAAATAGTTTTGCCAAACTACAGACGGGCTGCAAATACTGCTCTCATTGTTTATTCTTGGGCTGTAATAATGTAAATATGCGGACAATTTCTGATTCTCTGAGAACAACTGTCTGGAGTTATCATAATTTCTATATACTAGAACTGGCACGAGTTTGTGAGGAACATTTATTCAGCAATAACTGGGATAGTCTATACAATTTGCCAAACAGCATACTTTTAATATGCAATAAATAGCATCCAAAGCTTATTCGACTTAAGCAGCATTGAAGCAATTCAAGATGTTGATGACAATTTATTTTTTTATTGGATTGGAAGATCAAAGTTACATGAGGTTCCTAGGATCCAAGAAGCTCATAGAGGTATTTTAGGCTTGTCTGCTTTGCTAATGAACTTGAGAACTGGAGAATCTGATGACAGATTATCAAAGCTTTTAGGAGTGCCTCGTCGCACCCTTGAAAGATTAATGCACAGCATAGGAGAATTGCTGGTGCAAGACTTTAATTCCAATAATCTTGGAATTAATCATATTTCGAGGGAGAAAGCTGCTGTTGCCAATTAGTATATATAATAATGATAATAATAACCAAGTCATTCTGATTTGCGATGGCACTTATATATATATATTAACAAAAGTTCAAATTACATGTTTGAAAAGGATACTAAGTACTCACTGCATAAGTATAGAAATCTTCTCAACCCGTTTTTGATTGTATCAACTGATGGCTATATTGTTGACTGTTTTGGGCCATACAAGGCTACCACATCAGATGCTGAGATTATGACATCTCTATTTATAAATGAAAATTCTCCTCTCAGATTGTATCTCCAAGCTAATGATATCTTTATTTTAGATAGGGGTTTAATAAACTCTATTAAGCCCGTCACAGACGTAGCTATAATATGTATTAATATACGTCAGACGTAGCTATAATCAAGGCATATTACGATCAGTTATAATATATATTTTTAATACGTCACCAAAATATGTGGACAGATATAGCAAGGCATATTAATATAAATTGCAAAAATGTGAAACAAACAACGATCGCAGACGTAATAAGGGCGAAAATATATTATTATATTATAGCTACCGTGAGTGGTGTGGTATAATAATGGTGGTGTGGAGCTATAATATATATTATAGCTACGTATGTGACGGGCTTTAGCCTATTACCCCTCGTTTACACCAAGGTATAATACATGTATTCTACAAGTTTTATGCAATGTCTGTAATATCGTTCACACTCAAATACAAGTATAAAACATGTTTTAGACAAAACTTGTATCATACTTGTAGTATGCTGCTTGCTTGTATTGGACAAGTATAAAACATGTATGTCACATACATGTCAACGACACATACAGTATGTGTCGTTGGTCTTCTACAAAACTTGTATTATACTTGTTGTGCAAATACTTGTTTTGGACAAGTAAAAAACATGTATCTGTCGTTGGTCTCCTACCAGACTTGTATTTAAATACTAGGTTTGTCATTCACATCAAAAAGCGTTGTGTATATTGTCGTCTCGTCTGTTCATATTAATTGTTCTATCAACCAATAGGGCCAAATTATTTGCTAAATATATCCTTTCTCTGATATTATTTAACATTTCCCCACACATACATAAGACACTAGTTTCCGTATTGAATCCCGAGCAAAACGAAGGATTCTAGCGTCAACTCCTGAGCGGAGCGAGGGAGTTTAGAGTTAACTCCCGAGCAAAGCGAGGGATTTAAGACAAGAATCCTGAGTGCAGCGTGGGATTCAAGGTCGTCCAAGACGAAGGCACCTTTATCCCCGAGGAGCATACTCTACTTTTCACACCATCTACGAGACAATAAAAACAATAAAACTAGAATTAAGAGTAGATTGTTGGCAATACCAACGGCGGCTTTGGATTTAATGTAAGTAGGTACTCCGGAGTCAAATCACTATTGTCACTCGACATTTTTGTTAGAATTTGCTGATATGTAATTTGTTGTATAACAAAGCAAAGCAATTTTCAGTATTCGCGCCTAAGATTCTGAAACAAAGGGCAGATATATAACGCGGAACACTGAGAGTGAAGCCAAAAAAGCAAATACAAATTCAAAAGCGAATACCTACAATCTCGTGATTGTATTCGGATTTGAATTTGTGTTTGTATTTTCATTTGTTTTGTTTGTTTGTGGTTTGTGTATATGTCTAATCTTATTGTGAACGGAGTATAGATATTATCATTCGTTTTTTGTACAAATTAATGTGCCTATGGATCTCGCCGTGATTCCTTACATGACCTAGGTACCTATGTGAAAATCAAAATATCATAATTAGAAACATTAAAACGTCCCAGTTGTTCCATATTAAAATGCTTATGGCTTCTTGTTAACGGCATTGGGCGTCAGTCCGTTTTTCAGAACAAACCGTTGTTGTTTTTTTAGAACTTCAGTGTAATGTCAAAAGTATGTACGCGAAATGTACATAGCTATTTGTACTACCTATTAAGATTTCGCATAAAACAATAATCACCGTGTCACCGCCAAGAAGTATTCTTTCTAGCGGGCGCTATTTGTTTCACTAAAGTACTAATATTCCACTTTTAGACTTTGTTATGCGCTTTGGTCGCCACACTTAGTTGGACGAGATACTTATAAGTGAAGTGAAACACGATCTTGCTAGATAATGACTGGTTTATTTTCATATGTGCGGTATCAGTACAAAACATAATTATTGAGCTACCCACAATGATAATAATATATAACATCTTCCCTTTTTATAAAAAAACAATAAACAACTAAAATTCCCTCCACCAATTACACATAAATAGCATATCTGATGCCTAAAGACTAATCATGATTACATTTTCTTTTCTTTTTTTTTTTTTTTTATTTTATTTTCTTTTATTTGTTAGGGACAAAAAACAGTTACATGCCAAGCTTAACTAAAAATTCTTAAATTAGCACGATACTTAGAAATATAGTTATCTTACATAATCTGTTCCATATTTATGTTACTACACATGTAACCCACACCATTGTCCACGAATTAACAAAAAAAAGAAGTTAATAGAAAACAGACATACAGTATGCATCATAAAAGACTGTTAAGATGAGAGAAATTTAAAAAAATATATGAAAGATTCTATTTATGAAGTTAATAACTCTACTGCTCTTGCCTTAAAACAATGTTTGGAAAGAGCAAATATGTCGAGCTCCATAAAGTGAGTGTTTTGAAAATGATACTACTAACTAACATAACATAAGAAATGATACTAATCTTTACATTATTTTTTAAAAAACAATGCAAGTTTTTCACGCGCCTTTTGATGAGCAGCTCGAGGTTGCTGCGCCACCTCTGAATTAGGAGAAGAACTAGTCGACCTAGTCACTGCCCTATCATTGTCGCTCAACCCATCATCTGTTAATCCTTCCGCGTCACTGTACGTACTCGTGCGCTTGTTAGATTTATACCGATGTAATTAATATATAACAACGTAATTCATGTTGTAATATAAAGTAATAATTAATTTCTGATTTATTGCAGTAAAAGTATAGTAAATAACATCATTTTAAATAGAATAAAGTGTGTTTAAACTTTGGATAGCAAATAAGTATGAATCACATTTGCTTGTCGTCGTTCTTCTCCCATGAATCACACTTGTTTGTCGCCGCTTATAAAAGCGAGTGTTCCGACTTCATTGACACCGCCGGGACACCGGCCGCTCGACGCTCGCCGCGCACGGACGTGTCGCCGCTTCGCTCCACGCTCTGCCGCTACGCTCGTCACCTGCTCTCGCTGCGCCCGCCGCAACGATTCCTGTAGTCAGCCGACTGCAACCAACTGTTCAAAAGTTGCCTTTTTCAAGGCGACGGCTGAAATTCATATTCCTTTAAACAGAGTCAGTCGTGTAGCTTCACTTGGCCCCTTCAGGGCAAAACCACAGTTTCGTGGTACTCGGTGGATACCTTACGGTGCCAACGAAGCCGAGTGGGTGTTGCCCCAATCACACCCGCCAAACCCCTTCAGGGCGAGGCAGTCAATTGGAGTCGGGAGCTAGTGTTTCGGCCTTGGGGGGTCTCCTAGTCGAACCTAGTCTCTGGTTTCCTTCCACAGCTACACACCTAGTGTCGGTTGGGCGTGTCTACACCCTTCGCACTAGACTGGCTAGGGCCCCGTTCGCACAATAAGACTGGCGACGGGTTTACAAGCTTAGGGCTCACCAATAGGTACTCACCTCCCTGTCTACACCCGACAGGGAGGGTTACACATCCCCGGGCCACTCCACCCGGGGAGTTAGAGTTAGGTGTTAGGTATAATTTAGGCGTCCCGGAGAGTTAAATCTCCCAAAATTCCCTCCCCAACCTAACTCTCCCTCCGACCATGTCGGACGCTGATATACTAGCGTACGTCAAGGCCCGCTTATGGCAAAGCGCCAAGTTCCATGCCGATCTGGACACATGGCTAGAGAACTCGTCCGCGTCCCGAAAAGCAGCCGAAGCTAGCGTCGCTGACTTCAGTGACATATTAGATAGCCCCTTTTCCCCCGATAACGCCAACGAAGGCACACCTGTGGCGGCATCCTCTATGCCACCGCAAATCCCGTCCCTATTGTCAATTAAGACAACAAGCCCGTACGCGGAAACACCTATTGTTTCCGAACCCATTGTTCCCGCGACCATTGTTCCCGCGACCATTGTTCCCGCGACTATTGTTCCCACGCAGCTGCGCTCTGCGTCGCCATGTTTCTCAGAAACAATGGATACCTCTGTCCCTGTCTCTGAGCCATCTCACTCCGACTCTGAGGAAGCCCACTCTGCCTCCGCGTCCTCGGACGACGACTACCAACTTGTCGGTCCGGGAGGCAAGAGAAAGAAGGGTAAGAGTCCCTCTCAGGCCACCAAGGCCAAGAAAGCCGTAGCCGCGCCCACCCCCTCCTCCACCCCCTCGGTTTCGGCCCCCTCCGTCTCAGCTACCTCTCGTCCAGAGGGCAGCCGTCCCGCTAGTCCCATGTCCACTGCTGCCCCCAATCCTTCGGTTTCAAAAAAGAAACTCCCCGCCCCGCCTCCCTTGTTCATCCAGGACAAGGCGAAGTGGACCGACGTGTCCAAATTGTGTAACGATCGTAAGATCAAATACACAAACGCGCGCTCGACCCAACAGGGTATCAAAGTTCAAGTTCCCACGGTGAACGACCACAGGGAACTTACATCCCTGTTAAAAGTGAGGAACATTTCGTTCCACACTTATTCCCTGCCCGAAGATAAACCCACCCGTGTGGTAATCCGACGCGTCCCCAAAGAAATCTCAACGGAAGAGATTCTCGCCGACCTTCAGTCGCAAAATGTCCCAGTATCCGCTGTGCATCGTCTGCACAAAGCTAGGGGTGCGATTGCATACGACTCGGTTCTTGTCGTGTGCGATCACACCGACGGCCACCATCCGATCTTTAAAGTAAAGTCGGTATGTCACTTGTCGGGCATCTCTATCGAGAGGCCTTATAAATCCGATACGGTTGGACAGTGTCACCGCTGCCAACTTTACGGTCACGCCCAACGCAATTGCTACGCGACCCCTAGATGCGTCAAGTGTCTGGGTGAGCACGCAACTGCTGACTGCTCCCGTCCGAAAGACCGCAATCTGTGCACAGAACCTCCCAGCTGTGTGCTATGCGGCCAATCAGGTCACCCCGCCAATTACCGCGGCTGCCCCAAAGCCCCAAAATCCTCTTCTCCCAAGTTGACCAAGCGTGCGAACGCTAGTCAACAAAGGGAAAGCCCCTCTGTTAAGATTCCCTCCTCAGAGATGCCCGAGCGTCTCAGCCCTCAGAGGCCCTCCCCATGGAACTCGCTGAATCATCAGAGAGCGTTCCCTGCATTGAGGCCCTCCCAATCTCTGCCCATGCCAACGCTGATGGATTCGCCAGTCCCCGCGCCGAACCTAGCCTCCGCGACCACGCCCCCCCTACCTAAGGTCGCCCCCGCCGCTCCTAAAGCCGCCACCGCCGCTCCTAAGGCCGCCCTCGCCCCATCTAAGGCCGCCCCCGCCGTTTCAACCGCGCCCTCAGCCTCCCGCGTACCTGCATCTCTCCCTACCGAGAGGATAGGCGAAGTCATCAACCTCGCCTACCAAATTTACCGCAACCCCGCTGCTGAAGCTATGGCTAGGGATATACTCGCGTGCAAAGCTAATATTAGCGACATCCTTAAGGTGTTCAAAGCGTATCCGGAGATTACGCAAGCCCTAGATAAACTTTACCCTTGCTAATCCAATGGATAAGGAAAGGCCGTGTACTAATAAACCCCGATCCCTTAAGTTAGGATTCTTTAACGCCAATGGCATTACTAACCAACGTGATGAGATCGCCAATTTCCTCCGCGACCATCAACTTGATATCCTCCTCATACAGGAGACCTTTCTTAAGCCCCATCATCGTGACCCGAATATTGCAAACTACCGTATAGTTCGCAATGATAGGTCTCGTTGTCACAAGGGCGGTACCCTAATATACTATAGAAAGGCTCTGTACTGCATTCCTATGGACCCTCCTCCCCTCGCTCGCCTCGAGGTCTCTGTCTGTCGGCTCGGCATGACCGGTCATCAGCCGTTAACTATTATATCAGCATACGTCCCTCCATCACCATCGGAGGATGATCCTATCCTCCTCAAGGATGACCTTTCTGCTCTTCTTGGCCTGGGTGACTCCGTCTTACTGGCGGGCGATCTCAATGCCAAACATCCCTCCTGGAATAGTAACAGGACCTCTTCCAGAGGTAGGATCGTGTTTAACCTCTGTTCTCAACTGAACTTCGACGTCATCGCCCCGATGACTCCCACTCATTTCCCCCACGATCCCAACCATCTTCCCGACATCCTCGATATAGCGCTGCTCAAGAATGTGAACCTCCGTTTGCAATCTATAGAGACGCTACACGAGCTTAATTCCGACCATCGTCCAGTGATATTAGAACTAGCTCCCCGTTCAGGTCCCTCTGACCCTAGCCGGCCCCCTCCGACCCAAATTATTACCGACTGGAGGAAAGTAAGCGAAAGCCTACAATCCACCACGTCGCCTCACTTGGACGCTATCCCCGACCACTTGGTGACAGTCGCAGACACGACGGGCGCGATCGACTCGTTCACAAATCATGTACAATCCGTCTTGAACGATTGTTCAAGGGAGGTTCCGGCGATGAGTGATCATCGCTGGAAACTGCCTGACGATGTGCGTGATCTGTTGACCGAGAAGAACGCGGCCGTCCGTGCGTACAGTGCCTTCCCCTGCGATGCGAACAAGGCTCACATGCGCTCTTTACAGCGTGCTGTAAAGAAACGCATCGAGGAGCTGCGCTCCAGCCGCTGGGACAAGACACTTAGCGAACTCGAGCCCACCCACCTAGCCTTCTGGGAACTCCAGAGGAAGCTCCGTTCTTCTAACGAGGCCTCCATGCCCCCTCTCATTCGTTCCGACAGTAGCGTCGCCTTTGACAACGATGAAAAGGCTGAATGTCTAGCCGACAGCCTAGAGTCTCAATGCACCCCCAGCTCTCAACCAGTAGACGAAGCTCACCTTTCTGAGGTCGACGCCGAAGTCGAACGTAGAGCCTCTCTCCCACCCGTTGAAGACCCTGATTATCCTCTGCCTCCTGTCACTCCCGACGAAGTGCACGATATTATCAAGAGGCTCAAACCCCGGAAAGCCCCCGGCTCTGACGGTATCACCAATAAGGTGTTCAAACTCCTCCCCGCCCATCTCATAATGCTAATGACCGCCATCTTCAATGGCGCTCTAAGCAACAACATTTTTCCTCAGGCATGGAAAGAGGCCACCGTTATCGGCATTCCGAAACCAGGCAAACCCAAGTCTGATCCCACCAGTTACCGTCCCATTAGTCTACTCAATGTTCTAGGCAAAATCTACGAGAGGCTTATTTATAAGCGACTCAAAGACTTTGCCGAAGCAAAGAGTCTCATTCCCGACGAGCAGTTTGGCTTTCGAACCGAACACAGCTGCGTCCAACAAGTCCACCGCATCGTCGAGCACATAAGCGCTGGTTTTCAGCGTGGCTTGATGACGGGTGCACTCTTCTTTGACATAGCGAAAGCATTCGACAAAGTCTGGCACAACGGCTTACTATACAAGCTTTACCAACTCGGAGTGCCAGATCGTCTCGTGCTCATCTTGCGTGACTTTTTGTCGAATCGCACCTTTCGCTATCGCATCGAGGGTGCGCTCTCTTCACCCCACCCGATACGCGCTGGCGTCCCTCAGGGCTCCGTAGTATCCCCCCTCATTTTCACGCTGTTCACCAGCGACATCCCCAAAGATAAAAAGGCCCAGTTGGCTCTATTCGCTGACGACACGGCCATCTATTACTCGGGTCGTAACCCAGACTGCATAGCTCGTACCCTCCAATCCGCGGCAAAAGCCTTAGGCGCTTATTTCCGGAAATGGAGAATCGAGGTAAACCCCATCAAGAGTCAGGCAGTACTCTTTTCCAAACCGCGTTCGTCCCCCTCTCTGCCCAGTCCGATAACCATGTTCGGTAAGCCTATCCCTTGGGAGAAGCAAGCCAAATACCTAGGTGTGATTCTGGACCACCATCTTACTTTCGGAGAGCACATAAAGACGGTGCGTTCGCGCGCCGCTTTCGCTCTCGGTAGGCTCTACTTCATGTTGAATGCACGCAGCAAATTGTCACTCAAGTGCAAATTGCGCATTTACACGGCGTGCATTCGTCCCATCATGACATACGCCTGTGCTGTATTCGCACACGCGAAACCATACCGTCTCCATAGGATGCAGACCCTCCAAAACCGTTTCTTGCGAAGAATCACAGGAGCCCCTTTTTACCTTCGCAACGAGAACCTCCATCTCGATCTAAAAATACCTACCATCCAGCAGTTCATGAAACGCTCCGCCAAGCGCTTCTTCGACACTGCTGAGAAGCACTCTAACCCGTTAATCGTATCGGCCGCCCGGTACACTCCCTCCCGTATTAGTAAGACTCGACGACCGAGACATACTCTGACCGACCCTGACGATGCTATTACTCTCCTCCAGGAGAGCAATAAGGCCACCAGTACAGTTAAGAAAAACAGACACAGACCGCCGTCATTCCGTCCTCGCCGCCGAGGCCCGCCGCGACGACCCCGTACGTCCCCTCCCCGACCCTTGCTCGTGACAGCCCGCGCCGCTGAGCCTGTAGTTTTAAATTCGTCCCTAAATAATGGAAATCCGATCCAGCCTGTCCCTTTGCTGTCCTCTCCCAGCGACGCCCTAAGCCGAGGCTCGTACCCCACAGGGGGTGCCCTTAGCGTGTAGTCGCTTAGTTTGTAAGCTTTTATGCCCTGGCTGGAGGCCCTAAAAATAATAATTTTTAAGGCACCACAGGAAAGTCCGGTTAAGCAGCCGACAACCTCCTAGGTTGACCTGCGAGATGCCAATCCGAAAAAAAAAAAAAAAAAAAAAAAAAAAAAAATTCATTGACACACTTTTGATCGAAACGTTGATCGGTACGGAGCTCTCGAAGAAAATAATAAGATAAGTATAACTATGATGATAACTATGAAAGGCTATGTATATGTATAATTTTAATATTAAATTATATGTACCTAGTTGTTATGACATGAATGATGTAACTTAAATTTGTAAAATATTACTGATTTTAAAAGAGTGTTCATGGAGTTTCTTGCTCGTTCTTCTCCATAGAAATCTACTCTTTGGAACGAGCAACTAGATTCAACTTTCTGACTGACTCTGACAATTCAAAAGTACCTGTAAAAGGTTGAATTGAAATAAATGATTTTGAGTCTGAAATATTATAATAAAATATATGTTTCCTAAACAAAGTATTTTCATTTCACTATTCTGTTCTAAAATAATAATATTCTTTGAGTATATAAGTATGTGTATTTAATATAGAGCTACCTAATTGCTTTTTAGTGTTTCCCAATTATACCCTTTATTCTGACATCAGAAGTGGGACGCCATGTGCTAAACTAATCTTACTATATTTTCAGGGTTATTACTATATAATGAAATGGAACCAGAGATTCAACTAAAGCTGCTTACTACTATCAAAGAAGCGTTGTCCAGTAAGAATCGGCAGGATGACGTGGCTCTCCCGATATTCGATCCCGCCACCACTGACAGCGGCGTAGTGGCGTGGTGTGCAGACAATGACAAGCTTGGAGAAGAGTTTGGTTGGAGCGACTTAATTAAAGTCGCAAAAGGCAGGTAAGGCCCCCAAGGGCTTTGCTATGTCGATAATAGGAAAATTTCTGTGCTGAATTAACTTGAATGTACCCACACGAAAAAAAAAAAAAAAAAAAAAAATCTCGGTTTGATTGTATAAAGCTGTAATTTATTGTTCAGACTCGTCAACATCAGAATTTTAGTTTAGTTTTCTGCTTACGTAGAGACTAAAAAGCGACCATTACATCAATTACCTGAGAAACGTTTTATGCCAATCCCAAAATTGGATGAGAAAACTCAGAAAAAGAAATGTTATACTTCCATGTGATGAAAAAAAGAAAAATAAATTACAGTTTTAATAAAGATACATGATGTAACAACTTGTATTTTGAACGTGTAAATTCGACCAAACAGCAATTAAACTTTCAAAGATCAATGACTAGATGTTCGAGTCAATACTTTATGTAATGTTTCAAACTTTAAGCCCACTAACGTTACAATTCGCAACATGTCTATTGACCTATTGTCGACACAGGAGTAAGTTGTAGCATTATACGGGAATCTATTGCCAAATGACTAAATTATATATTTTTCCATACTCAATATAATAATAATAATAATATGTGGGGACATTTTCACACACGGCCATCTGACCCCAAACTAGGGAGACCCTGTACTATGGGTGTCAGACAGCTGATATACATACACAGATACTTTTTTCAATATAAGTACGTTAGTGGAATAGGTAACGGTAAAATACATATTTTTGCAACTATCACAGTGACAGTTAAATTTGAAGATATTTGTTTATAACTATATTTACATGTGGCCCGTGACCAAGATTTTCATATGATCTTATTGGTAGGAATGTGGTTAATTATCCTGACATTCAAATCACTGTAGATTCTGAAGGGCTAGCATGGAAAAATATTTTTCCTGTTGGCACTGAATTTAGTTTATTCGTTATTTAGAGCATCACATGCCAAAAGTTACGTCTTAACCGTAATCAATATGTTAGCTACTAGGTGTGGTAATGTGTCAGACTGGCCGAGCGTTTTGTGGAAAATCCAATTGTCCTTAAACACTACTTACTGTCCCGTGTATACAAACTCGATTAGATGAAGTAATACTAGATAATAATATAATTATTAACGTAACGACCGATCATCAGTTAGCACATCAACGTCTTAAAATTGTTGCCGATACATTCAAAGACCGCTTTGACCAAACGCGTAGAGATAACATAAATTATAGCGTAGGTGATACTGTTTATGTAAACCAAGACCATAGGCGACATAACAAACTAACAGCAAAATTTTACGGACCCTACGAAATTATGAACATATTAGATAATAACAGGTTCTCAATATGGGGTATTGGAAATCAGAGAAATATAATAGTTGCAAAAAAAAAAAAAAAAAAATCGCCTATGGCCTGGATAGTGGACTGAACAAAACGCTGTAGTACATTTAATATAATATTATTTTAGGATATGATTGTATTATGGATGGATTAAAACCTTAACTGTGCTATATTATGACATTCACTGGCTGCGGGTGATTAAGCTTCACTGACTGCGGGGTGTTTGGTCTACCCAGTAGGGTCTGATTATTGATTATACAATGACGATTATGAGACGATTACTGATATTGTAATTATATTAGTATATATGACATGATTGTATTATTATGGATGGATTAAAACCTTAACTGTGGTATATTATGACATTCACTGGCTGCGGGTGATTAAGCTTCACTGACTGCGGGGTGTTTGGTCTACCCAGTAAGGTCTGATTATTGATTATACAATGACGATTATGAGACGATTACTGATATTGTAATTATATTAGTATATATGACATGATTGTATTATTATGGATGGATTAAAACCTTAACTGTGGTATATTATGACATTCACTGGCTGCGGGTGATTAAGCTTCACTGACTGCGGGGTGTTTGGTCTACCCAGTAAGGTCTGATTATTGATTATACAATGACGATTATGAGACGATTACTGATATTGTAATTATATTAGTATATATGACATGATTGTATTATTATGGATGGATTAAAACCTTAACTGTGGTATATTATGACATTCACTGGCTGCGGGTGATTAAGCTTCACTGACTGCGGGGTGTTTGGTCTACCCAGTAAGGTCTGATTATTGATTATACAATGACGATTATGAGACGATTACTGATATTGTAATTATATTAGTATATATTGTATTAATATTAGTTTAAGACATGATTGTATTATTATGGATGGATTAAAACCTTAACTGTGGTTTATTATGACATTCACTGGTCGCGGGTGATTAAGCTTCACTGACTGTGGGTGTTTGGTCTACCCAGTAAGGTCTGATTATTGATTATACCATGATGATTATGAAAACGATTACTGATATTATGTAAACAAAATGTACCTTTATGTAATAAGAATATTGTGTTTGTACTTCGAGAGCGAAGTACTTGTCAGTATGGCCGTGTTAGATTTATACCGATGTAATTAATATATAACAACGTAATTCATGTTGTAATATAAAGTAATAATTAATTTCTGATTTATTGCAGTAAAAGTATAGTAAATAACATCATTTTAAATAGAATAAAGTGTGTTTAAACTTTGGATAGCAAATAAGTATGAATCACATTTGCTTGTCGTCGTTCTTCTCCCATGAATCACACTTGTTTGTCGCCGCTTATAAAAGCGAGTGTTCCGACTTCATTGACACACTTTTGATCGAAACGTTGATCGGTACGGAGCTCTCGAAGAAAATAATAAGATAAGTATAACTATGATGATAACTATGAAAGGCTATGTATATGTATAATTTTAATATTAAATTATATGTACCTAGTTGTTATGACATGAATGATGTAACTTAAATTTGTAAAATATTACTGATTTTAAAAGAGTGTTCATGGAGTTTCTTGCTCGTTCTTCTCCATAGAAATCTACTCTTTGGAACGAGCAACTAGATTCAACTTTCTGACTGACTCTGACAATTCAAAAGTATCTGTAAAAGGTTGAATTGAAATAAATGATTTTGAGTCTGAAATATTATAATAAAATATATGTTTCCTAAACAAAGTATTTTCATTTCACTATTCTGTTCTAAAATAATAATATTCTTTGAGTATATAAGTATGTGTATTTAATATAGAGCTACCTAATTGCTTTTTAGTGTTTCCCAATTATACCCTTTATTCTGACACGCTCATATTCTTCACTGTCACTGTCCTCCTTCCCTTCCAAGGAAGCAGAATGTGTTGTGGTACCTCCTGAGCCTTTCATTATGTGCCGTCTATTGCGGCGGTATCTCCTACCACCGATATCGGTTAGGAAGTATGATCGCGGCTGTGGTGCATGACCCTGCACTCGCAGATGTTGCCGGCGCATGTCACCGTCTGTTACAATTATATTATCTCCTGGTTTTAACTCTGGCAACTCACGTGAATGCATGTCATAATATTTCTTCGTCAATTCACGTTTTTTGAGTATGTTGTTATAATCGTCTTGATTATTACGTTCTGGTCGTAATTTTTCTGTGTGTATTGGTAAGCGAGTATTCAGTCGTCGACCCATCAATAATTGCGACGGCGCGCCAACCCCATCTCTTGGTGTCGTTCTAAAGTTTAATAACCCTAGATAGAAGTCTGTTCCTGTGCTCAGCGACTTTTTTATGAGATTTTTTACTGTTCTTACAGCTCTCTCACTGAGTCCGTTTGACTGTGCGTAATTAGGCGATGATGTGGTATGGTTGAAACACCAATCTTCTGTAAATTTTTTGAATTCCTTGGAGCTGAATGCCGGTCCATTGTCAGTTATGAGTTCTGTAGGAATCCCATGTCTCGCAAACTGATCCTTCATTGCAGCAATTACGTTTCTTGATCCAATATTTGTTAAGGCACTTATCTCGATCTCGGTCGCAGAAGAATAAATCAGCGCCAACCTTTCTCCACGGTAAATCTGGAATCGGATGCGGTATCATGGGCTCCTTTACGTTGCGCGCTGCGTGCTCCGCACAGGTGACGCAGGCGCGCACTGCCCGCTCCACGTCACGTGACATCCCGCTCCAAAACATGACGTCACGCGCTCGCCGCTTGCATCGGTCGATTCCTAGATGTCCTTCATGAATTCGGGATATCATTTCGCCTCTCAATTCACGTGGTATGAAAACTAAGTTGTTTTTGAAAATTACACCATCTACTACCTGTAATTCTTCTTGATATGCAAAATGTACTTTTATCATTTCGTGTAAATCTCTCTTATACTTTGGCCAACCATTGGCAATATAGTGTTCTAGCAATTTACATTCTTGATCCCTTCGTGCTGCCTCTCTAACCATATTTAGTTTACTATCGCTAAACTGGACGTTTGCTATGAGGAAACATGTCTGATCGTCTACTTCTGTTGTCACTCTGTCATGCATAAGTTCTGGTAAGGCTGCTCTTGATAGTGTATCAGCTACGTACATATATTTTCCTGGTTTGTATACCACCGTAAACTCATAGCGTTGCACGCGCAGCATCATCCTTTGTAATCGAACCGGCACTGCATCCAAACCTTTTTTAAATAAACCCTCCAGTGGCTTGTGATCGGTTTCCACAACCACATTTTTATTTCCATACACGTATTGATGGTATTTTTCCATTGCAAATACGATCGCCAGCATTTCCTTTTCAATCTGCGCGTAGCGCTTTTGTGAGTCAGTCATCGTGAGTGAAGAAAACTCAACGGGGCGGCCGTCCTGTAAAAGCGCAGCACCCAACGCCGTGGAGCTCGCGTCCACCGTGACTACGACCGGCCGGTCGGTCGAGTACAGCGCCAACACTGGCGCACTGCTCACTGCTTGCTTCAGCTTGTGAACCGCAGTCTCATGAACGCTGTCCCATACCCATTCATTGCCTTTTTTCAGCAAGTTTCTAAGGGGGCCCGCTGTTTCCGAATAATTTGGTATAAACTTTGACAAGTAGTTTACCATGCCAAGAAATCGCTCTAGAGACGGCCTGTCTTTGGGTACCGGCATATCCATAACTGCTCTTATTTTATTTTTATCGATCTGCATACCTTTCTTGCTAAAAGTATGTCCTAGATATGTAACCTGTTCCACACAAAACTCACATTTTTCCCTATTAAATTTAATTCCTACTTCACGAGCCCTATCTAGCAATTTCATCAACCTGTCGTCGTGTTCTTCCTTTGTCCTGCCCCAAACAATAATGTCGTCGACAAATGAATCTACCCCTTCGAGATCTTCTAGCAGTTGTCGTATTTTTCCGTGAAATACTTCACTCGCACAGTTGACGCCGTAAGGTAGTCGTAAAAATTGGTACCTACCGAATGGAGTTCCAAAAGTACAGAGATCTGCACTGTCATCATCTAATTCTATCATCCAAAATCCGGAGCGAGCATCTAGCTTGCTGAAATACCTAGCATTAGTCAATTTAGTGGCGATCTCTGTAAGCGTAGGAAGGGGGTAGTGTGCGCGGCGCACCACTCGGTTTAGCGGCCGTGGGTCGAGGCACACACGCAGACTACCATCTTTCTTAGCCGGCAACACTATAGCGTTCACCCAAGCTGTTGGATGCGATACTTTACGAATGATGCCCATGTGCTCCATACTATCGAGTTCGGTCTTTAATTTATCCCGAATCCCTAACGGTATTTTCCTGACGGGGCAAACCGAAGGACTTGCATTGTTTTCTAAAATTATTCTGTATTTACCCGGTAATTTGCCTATGCCATGAAATAATTCATTATATTTATCGACATTAATAGAATATATTCTCTTGACTAAACCTAAGTCTTCACAGGTATTTTTCCCTAATACACTTTGGCAACGATCGCTTGATATTACAAAATCAATCAAACATTTGTTATCTTTATATGACCACCACATCTGACAAAAACCCAGAATCGGTATGTAATTACCACAGAATGATTGTGCTCTAACGCTACTTGGTTTGATATCTGATACTGAATATCCTAACTTTTGAAATGTAAACAATGATAAAACATTCAGATCCGATCCTGTATCTAGCTTAAATAGCTCGTTCATGCCATTATCACTCAAAGTTAATAATTCAAACCACTTACTGTCTTTATGTTGCGTAGTTTTATCTAAAGTGGACACATAAAATAACTCGTCATCACCTTCACTGTTCTCCTGTATTTCGTATATTCGCTTACTACCTCTAGCCGTGCACATATTTTTAAAATGGCCTTTTTTAAGGCACCAAAAACACTTAGCAAATCGCGCTGGACATCGTGCGTCGTCGTCGTGAACGCCACCACAAGCACTGCAACACTTAGAAACCGTATCACGTTTTGAATCGGAATCGTATCTGCGTCCCGACGACGCCGCGGCACTCCCAGTCGCTGAACCATATGCTTGCGCGCGCCCGCTGTATCGAGCCGTCGGCGTCGTCGCAGGCGCACCGCGAGCCCCGCCTTGCGCCCCTCGCGCAGCCGCCGCTGCAGTCCTCGCAACTCCGCTATGCCTCGGTGCACGCGTACTGAATAGCGTGTCAACCGCGCCACCTTGTTCTTTCGATTTAGTTTTTTCTATATGACGGTTGTCTTCGTTAGATACCTCGCTTGCCTGGCATATTTTTACTGCTTTTTCTAATGTTAACTCGTCCGTTCGCAGTAGTCTGTCACGCACACTTGTGTCGGTCACACCACACACAATACGATCACGTATTAAGCCATCTTCTAAATGCTCAAAGTCGCAATGTTGGCATAATAATCTTAGCGCCGTTACGTAAGCATCTATGTTCTCGCCTTGCATCTGGTTTCGTGTAAAAAATCGGAATCTTGCCATAGTTGTATTGCATTTGGTGCCGAAATGTTCATCAAATTTTTGGATCAATGTATCGATGTCGTCATCTTGTCCTTCCACCTTAATTTTGAAAGTAGAATATATGTCATATCCATCTACACCTATTAAGTTAATAAGCAAACTTGCTTGCACATCTTTGTCTTCTTTGCACACTCCAGAAGCTTTTAGAAAAACTTTAAATTGCTTGAGCCACTTTCGCCACGCGTCAGCCCGGTTTGCTGGGCCACCTTCTAACACAAGTTCGGCCGGAGGTCTAGCGTGTTCCATATTTACGCGAACTGCCTACCACGGAATGTAACTAACACTACGTTGTTATCGTTAATTTTTTACTTCCGAAAGCGTAATTCGAATTAATCGCTGTCACCATGAAGTGAAACACGATCTTGCTAGATAATGACTGGTTTATTTTCATATGTGCGGTATCAGTACAAAACATAATTATTGCACAATTTCTGTACTTGAGAAATTAGATACCTAATGGGATTTTTGGATTCATGTGAGTTTCAAATAAAATTATAAGTATTGTGTTTAGCAAAAAATATATTTTATTTTTTTAAGGCTTGAGTTTAAATGGCAAGGTAGGTACACACGGCTTCACATCAAGCTATACATTTCCAGTATAAGCTGACCTCTCATTAAATGGAAATTCTATCCAATGCTCGTAGTTTAGTACCAATGAATTCAAAACATGTAAAGTCAACAGCAAAAGTAGATGATCATCATGTGGCGTCGTAGTGATTCAAAAGTATGTGTGTGACAATCACATACTTTCGACGCCACACAGTTCTGACGCGAACTCCGTTCACTAGTATTGAATTTCTGATTTTGATCATTTACTTTTGCTGTTGTCTGTACCTGCTTTCGGTGATCATTTAAATTGTACCCTTTTTTAAATGCTTATTTTTTTTATTAGGGACAATAAACAGTATACGAAACATTATCTTAACACTTATTAATTAATAGGAGTAACTTATACACTGCTATCGACGTTATCCACAAATTATTATACAGCCTAGCTAGCTGTTAAAAGTCAATATAGATTTAACTTATTTAGTGTAGTTTATAGTTACATAATATAATATTATTATATGATAAAAATATACTTATATGATCATTCAGAGTTGTTAACATAAGTTCTATCTGAACTTTGTGAGTGTTAGGCGACTCACAGAGTCAACATGCATATCCTCACTGACTACTGCTGGTCTTTAAGATATTATAGATTTCCCTATAAAACGGCTTGCCGAGGAAAATTATATCTAAATTTTCATTATGATAAATGGGTCAATTTCAAAAAAAAATTACGTAATGCAAAATAAACACAATGGAATTTGTTACACAAAAGACGCTAATGTTACACAACGGAATTTATAAACCAGTATTCATATGGGAAATGTACTTAGAAAATAAAAACACATACCTATTTATATATTTTTTTTATGCAGATAAATCGTGTCACACTTTCTGGCGGTGACATGACTTGATACGAACTTCAGTGTAATATCAAAAATATGTACGAGAAATGTACGTAAATGTACGCTAAATAAAAAAAAGTGTACTATAAAGACTTAGCACAAAACAATTACCATCGTGTCACCGCCAGGAAGTATTCTTTCTAGCGGGCGCTATGTATTTCAGTAAGTAGTATTCCACTTTTAGACTTTGTTATGGGCCTAGAAAAATGTACGGAAAGTGTATGTTCAATTTCTATAACTGTTTGGTTATATCTATTCTCGTAGGTATTTTAATCTAACCATATAAAAGAAGTCGTTTGTTACACTACCTATTTATAACTCATTTGGCTGAAAATTAGTAGAGAGGTAGCTTAGAACCAGGAGACGGACAAAGGATACTTTTTTTTGTAGTTGTAGTGTAGGTAAGTAGGTAGATAGGGACATAACAACGTCTGTCGGGTCAGCTAGTTTCTTAATTTAACATTTGACTATAGATAATTACTAACTTTTCAATTATCTTCCTATCATCGTCTGCCTAGCCTTTTCCCAACTATATTGGGGTCAGCTTCCAGTCTAACCGGATGCAGCCGAATACCAGTGTATTACATGGAGCGAATGCCTATCGGATCTTCACAACCCAGTTACTGAGAAACACGATAATACCCCTTGGTAAGACTGGTTGTCAGACTTTCTGGCTTCTGACTACCCATAACGACTGCCAAAGATCTACAAATAACAGCCAGGACCAACGGCTTTACATGCTTTCGGAGGCACGGAGGGAACTCGGTATGAAAGTAATGGTCAGCCATCCACAGACCAACTGCAGCTAGCGTAGCTTAACCTTTGACCGATCGATATGTACGGCTTTAACTTAGCCACGAGCTCCTCAAAAAGAAAAAGTATCCTATGTCCGTCTCCTGGTTCTAAGCTACCTCCCCACCAAATTTTACCCAAATCGATTCAGCCGTTCTTGAGTTATAAGTAGTGTAACTAACCGACTTTCTTTTATATATATTAATATACATTAAAATACCTACGAGAATAGATATAACCAAACAGTTATAGAAATTGAACATACACTTTCCGTACATTTTTCTTGGCCCATAGCAAAGTCTAAACGTGGAATACTACTTACTGAAATACATAGCGCCCGCTAGAAAGAATACTTCCTGGCGGTGACACGATGGTAATTGTTTTCTGCTAAGTCTTTATAGTACACTTTTTTTATTTGGCGTACATTTACGTACATTTCTCGTACATATTTTTGATATTACACTGAAGTTGGTATCAAGTCATGTCAGCGCCAGAAAGTGTGACACGATAAATCAACGAAATGATTAGGTATTCATATTATATTAAAAAATAAAAATTAATAAATTCGTGACTTTAGATTGTAAAATTTCAGAATTTATTTATTTATTATATACTTTTTCTATTGGTGTTGAGTTCTTCCCAAATCTTTTTTATTTTAAAATACTCGGGATTATAAAATATACTCATTGTCGTCAATGTCGAATTCGTCTTACGAATTCATAAACTTATGTTTTGATGCATCCCGCTAATACAATTAAATTGAACCAAATAAGTTGTTTTTACCAATTCAATACTTTTACAACATGTCACGAAATTTTTTACGCAGCCGGATGCATGGTACGAGGGCGGCACTGAAAATTTCGGGAATCAAGGAAATGAAAATCTCTGACCACGCAATTTATTCTTTATTTTAGGGAAAGTATAGAAATCATTAGGGCTTAGGTCGGGGCTGTACGGCGGATGGTCTAATAATTCTATGTTTTCTTGCTCTAAAAACTCTTTTGTTCTGTGCGCGGTGTGAGAACTCGCATTGTCGTGATGGAGGATGATGCGGCGGTTGCAGTTATCTTTACGGAGTTCAGAAACGATCTGTGGCAAACAAATGCTAGCATACCATTCTGCATTAACCGTTCTTTGTGCCTCAAGAGAAATAGTCGCAACATGGCCGGTTTTGGAGACAAACGTGGCCACCATTTTTTTTGCAACACTCCGTGAACGATCAACTTTTGTTAGCTTTAACTCATTTTCGAACACCCAAACTCGTGACTGGTTTTTTGTTTCGGTTTCGTACGCGTATATCCATGATTCGTCACCTGATACGATGTTGTATACAGCATTTGAGGATCCTGCGTGGAATCTTTCGAGAGTTCTGACGCACCAAGTAACGCGAGCCGCTTTTTGCTTTTCACAGAGCGAATCCGGTATCCATCGGGAAAACAACTTTTTTACACCTAATTGTTCATGCAAGATTATTTGTATTTAACTCATGCCAATGTCTAAAGTTGCCTGAATTTCGCGGTATATCACATGTCGATCTTCCTCAATCAGCTTACGCACAGCATCAACGTTTTCTTGGGTGACTGCAGTTTTTGGACGACCTTGACGGGGATCATCACTGAGCTTGACACGTCCACGTTGAAATTCAGCAAACCAGCGATAAATTGTGGTTTTGGATGGGGCTTCATCACCAAATGCAGAAATCATCCGGTCAACACACTGTTTTTGTGATAAAACACTTCGAAAGTCATAATAAATCATCGCTCTTGAATTTTCTCGAGTCAATCCCATTTTCTCAACGACTAAACAAGTTTGACAAAACCTTGTGACAAGACCGAGAATCTTTTTTTAAATAAATAAATGGTATTCGATTTTTAAAACCAAGGAGTTTTCAATTAAAAAGATTTTAATATGACAGGAACAGTGGAAATATTCCATTCCCAATACTTTTAGTGCAGCCCTCGTATAGGAGGAATGCATACCGGAACAAACATACAGACATTATTTTAATATAGGAAGATATAAACAATATGTCAGTTTTTTGTGTAACGTAACATAATGTCACCAAAAGAACCAAAAAGACTTGTGACAAAACCAACAAAACATTTTACGACAAAAAGTATAACGAATTTTACAAATTAAACTGTAGCAAATGTTCGAGATTTAAATCATCTAATATAGTAAGAAATATAATAAAGCAGAACACTGAGCTTGCCAGAATTATTTGCGTCACTCGGTTGGGAATTTACAACTACGAAATCTGTGTTACGAGACTCTCATTGTGACTGACAGTAAAATAAGATGGCTGCCACATTTTCTTGATATTATGTTGGTGGAAGATCAAACGTTGCCAGATTAAGAAAGTTACGAGTGCGTTCAAAATGTCTATATTAAGTTCATAACATCGTCACACAAGCGTCGTTACACATAGTATCAATTAATGAGACAACATTTTGAATATAAATTTAATAAATAAAATACGTAATAAATAACGTTTAAAATTGTTGTAATATACGACCGTAACCCTGCCTCTTTTGTTAACTCTGAAAATAATAGTGTCATGTCACTTTGATCAACTATTTCTGCGAAGTGGACATCATATTTTTGTATGAGTGAAAAAAAACTTCCCCCACAGATCATTTCTTTTGGCGGTTGTGTGAACTAATTAAAGTAAATAAAAAATATGTTTATGAGTACATAGCATATCCTTCCTTGACACAAAAATATTTGATTTGTAATTTCAATAATGCAAAGATTTTGTGTAGCTATTTTAAAACCGAGGACGGTTTTTTTTAAGTGTACAATTTTTTTTTAAATTAGCTCAGATACAAAAACTAAGTGATGACAATGAAAATTTCAGGTTTGTTCCCATAGTAAAAATTATTCATAATGATTTTGAGTTTGAGTTAAATATGTGTACGAATGACTTACGTGTTTAACTCAAACTCAAAATCATTTCGACTGCTGCGCAGCGTGTTGCGGGTTTGATTCCCGCCCAGGGTAAATATTTGTGTGATGAGCACTTGTGTTTGCCTTGTGTCTGGGTGTTGTTTATCTATATAATATATTTTAAATACATAAATATTATGTATGTATTTAAAATACATACATACTATGTATGTATTTAAAATATATTTGTGTATGTATATCAGCTGTCTGACACCCATAGTACAGGGTCTCCCTAGTTTGGGGTCAGATGGCCGTGTGTGAAAATGTCCCCACATATTATTATTTCCATTTATTATTCATCTATACATATAATTTACATTTTTAAATATTAATAAAAAAAATTAAAACATTTAAAAATATAAAAAATAGTAGCCCACCGGTATCGGGAACAGGGTCCAAGCTACCGGCGGTCAGGGCTCCAAAGAGAGAAATCTCCTGACAATGCGGGCCGTGTCCAGAAGTACTGCTTTCTGAATCAAGCCCTTGATCCAGCCGCCTAACGAGAGCCTCCTTAGATGTTGGTCGAGGCTCTTGGCAATTAAGCCATTGGCTGTAACAACTATCGGCACAATGATCGCCGAGTCCACACCCCACATGTCGACAACCTCGCGGGCCAAGTAAAGATACTTTATTTGCTTGTCTTTTTCGGCCTTCACGAGGTTTACATCATGTGGGACTGCTATGTCAATAATCATTGCGCGCCTCTCCAATCGATCCACCACCACTAAATCAGGCTTATTGGCTACAATAGTCCTGTCAGTGATGAGGGATCGATCCCAGTACAATGTGACATAGCCGTTTTCAAGAACTGGATCGGGCACATACCTGTAGTATGGTACTTCTGATTCCACGAGGTTGTATGTCAGAGCAAGTTGCTGATGGATAATCCTGGCCACAAGGTTGTGCCTATGCAAATACTCTTCGTTAGCAAGACGAGAACATCCAGAGATAATGTGACGGATTGATTCTCCAGGCCGGTGACATGCCCGACAAATGTCGACCGTGCCATCCCTCACAATAAATCTCCGGTAGTTATTCGTCAAAATAACTTCGTCCATAATTGCACAGACAAAACCTTCGGTTTCTCCAAACAGATCACCGAATCGTAGCCAGGACACAGACGCTAAGAAATCCACATCGGGTCCATGTAGGGCCCGGAAAAAGCGTCCGTGAAGCTCCTTACTCTTCCAAACCTCCTCGCGACCATTAGTCTCAAGCACTACAGGCTTGCACCAGTTCTCTTTAGCCAAGGAGAGCGGGGTGAGGCCCTTGTCCACTGCAACTACATCTCGGTGCATCCCCACGTCGGCTTCTAGGAAATATTCCCTGAGCCTGCATATCTCACGGTTGTGGAGGGTCTTAGCATTTAAGAAGCCACGACCTCCACACTTCCGCGGGATTTACAGTCTCATCACCGATGATCGTGGGTGATGCATCCGATATGCTGTCAACAATGTACGTATGAGTGTGGAGTAATGTGAGTATGGAGTTTCTTGCCCATTCTTCTCCATACGAAGCTACCTTTTGGAATGGGCAACTAGAATCAACTTTATATTTTTTTATTATGACGTTCAAAAGTGCCTTTTTAATGGTCTAATTGAAATAAATGATTTGACTTTGACTTTGAATTTGACTTTACGGACTCTCCTCTCTAGGGCATCGAGTTCAGTTTGAGTCCATTTGACTATGCCGAAAGAGTACATCAGAACCGGCATGACCCACCCGTTGAAGGCGCGCACCTTATTTCCGCCTGACAAAAAGCTATTGAATACTTTCTTCAGGCGGCCAAAGAAGCGCTCCTTCAACGATTGCTTCATGTCAGCAGCTTTGATGCCCAACGCTTCCGCCATACCCAAATATTTATAGGTCTCAATTGAAGAGAGAAATCTAAGGTTTATGGAATCTGAGAGTTGAACTCCCTCAGATTCCACAATCTCCCCTCGCTTGACATGCATGACCGCACATTTGTCCACACCAAATTCCATCCTGATGGCACTACTGAAAGTTTCTGTTACTTTCAGTAGCTCCATCAGTTGTAAACTGTTGGGGGCAAAGAGTTTTAGGTCATCCATGTAAAGAAGGTGAGATATTACCTGACCTCCTCTCTTCAACCGATAGCCTAGACTTGAATTCTCTAGCAGTGTGCTTAGAGGATTCAAGGCTAAGCAGAACCAAAGCGGACTCAAACTGTCGCCCTGAAATATACCTCGCTCAATCCTTATTGGTTCGCTGTTCCTCTGGATATGTCGACATCCTGGATAGCGAAGGACCGTCCTCCACTGCCTCATACACGACATCAGGAAGGTGCGCAGAGTGGCATCTATCTTGTACAACTCCAGCACCCTCATGAGCCATGTATGTGGCACAGAGTCATAGGCCTTCTTGTAATCTATCCAACATGTGGACAGATCCTTTCGGGATCGGCGCACCTGTTGACTTATGGCAATGTCAATCAGGAGCAGCTCCTTAGTACCGCGGGACCCATTCCTACATCCATTTTGAGATGGAGACATGATATCGTTAGTGTCTACGTGTCGGTTAATTTTAGTCTTTTTTAGTCCAGATGCCAGACATATCGTGACGACCTGAATCGGACACGATGCAGGCCTTCCAAATCGTTGAAGCAATTCTTCGGCTAAGCGTTGTCTAAACGCACGTTGGTTAACGGTCTTGTGAAAGGACTTGTAAATTATAAAAGAGTTTAAAATTGTGACATTTAAAAGGCGCCTAAACATTTTTTTATACCACACCTGATTTCTGGACCTTTCTATGGGGTGTGCGGAGAGAAGTTGGTCTTTTCTATCCACACCCCCCATATAAAGGTTATAGTCTAGTACTACTTGTGGTTTATATTTGTAAACCCCGCACTTTTCTTTGCCCGCTACTTCGCCTTTGTGAAATGTCGAAAGCATGGCGACCACGTTGGTGTCACGCCACAACATCACCGATAAATCCCGGCAAAAACTTTGTACGATTTCGCCAACCCGCAACTCGTTCTTACTCAAACTTTTAATTGATTCAGGAACAAACTCCCTGTTAACTCTGAGAGTCCCATAGCAATCGGTGCCCTGGGACTTCAGGTATATTGCCAAAAGGGGCGAGTTATAAAAATTATCCATTATTAAAGTGTGGCCTCGATTCAGGAGTGGGTTGGCGAGATCGCACACAATACGGGCTGTCACGTTAGACGGTGGAGTTGGCCTTGAAGTACTAGGCAGTTCGTACGACTGTCTGTCGTCTGTCTGTATGTCGTCTGTCTGTCTGTCGTCTGTCTGTCTGTCGTCTGCCTGTCTGTCCTTTGCCAGTATACAAGAAAAACTTCCACAAGTACCCGGTCGACGCTTCGCACAGCTCATAGCTTTTAATGCCTACCTTGGCGGCTTTGGTGGCTATTTTCTGTGCGAAGGACAGCCGACCGTGCCACTTGAGGAGTGATTCATCTATGGCGATTTCACGCCCTGGATAGTATAGAGAGCTATACTTATCATTAAGATGGTCGAGCACCGGCCGAATTTTCTTTAATCTAGCATCATCTGTAGTCATGTCCCGATCCGTCATGTTGTCCGCAAAATGAAGCATGCGCTTTAAGAGCACGTACCTATTATATGTCATAAGCTGCCTAAAGTACTTTAAGGTGAGATATCGCCAGTAATCCTTTTCAACGGATAGTGGCGCTAACCCTTGAAGTATCATAATGGCAAAGAAAACAGCCATCTCACTCCGATCCGTGTTCACCCAATAGTTAAGCCGAGATTTTTCAGTTTTTCGATATTTGTCAACGACGTACGCCGAGTGCTTGTTTGTCTGGTAAACTAAAACATCCAAAAATTTGTCGTCAAAAAATTTCAAGAACACGTCCGACGGCCGGGTGGAGTGGTCCACAGCAAAAGTTGGACCAGGGGTGCCTGTAAAAACCTCCCGCTGGCCAACAAATGTGTTGTGATCACCGCTCCAGTCGAAACATAAATGCTCATCTGATGCCATTTGGCGCATCACGAGGTCTGCCTCAGAATCGTTTTTCGCCAACCACTCCATAGCCTCGGGGTTAAGGTCATCCGATATGTGAGCAGACTCCAAATCGACTAAAGCATCGTTGAAATCGTTATCCTCGTGCAAGCTGTCGTTGTCCTCCTCCTGTTGCCATTGGTCCAAAATGGCAACAGTATTTTTTGAACCTGAATCTAGAAAAAAGAAGAAATTATTTTGCCGACGAAACAATAATAAAGGTGCAATTATTTAATGCTGATAATGATAACTTACCAGATACACAAAGGGCTTTTGGTTTTTGCGTTTCGGAGGTTGTGCTAGTGCACGAGGCATGTTTATTCAAAGTGGAGCCTAAAATTTTTTTTTTTTAATTAAAATGTGTTGTCCGGAAAAAGAAAATAAACATTGCCCCACACTAGGAATTTCTCTTGTGTAGTGGGTGCGTTTACAAACATATAAACTCACATACACAAACAGCCAGACCCGGAACAACTATCTGTAGGCCATACAAATAATTTTTCCGTGCGGGAATTGAACCTGCGACACGCAGCGCAGCAGTCGATCGCAATACGACAGACCCGACCTAAGCCCTAATTATTTCTATACTTTCCCTAAAATAAAGAATAAATTGCGTGGTCAGAGATTTTCATCACCTGAAGAAGCTGTGGACGCCTACAAAACGGCCATTTTGGAAACCCCAACTTCCGAATGGAATGGTTGCTTCAATGATTGGTTCCATCGTATGGAAAAATGTGTCAAATTTCGCGGAGAATACTTCGAAAAGCAATAAATACATTTTTAAATAGTAATGTTGTGTCACTTCCTTGATTCCCGAAATTTTCAGTGCAGCCCTCGTAAATGCCTTTATGAGTCTTTAGAATTCTTCTATTCTATTCTATTACTGATGATATTGTGAAAAAGGTAACAAAATGGAGCAATGCTGAAATCCAGTCCCAAATTAGGAGGATGACAAAATCAATATGCGATAGTTGCCTGCAATAATCTGATTTTTGGAGAGCACAAGTCCAGCACCTGTCCTAAGCGCCTTTGAGGCCAAAATAAATAAAAAATTATATTTACTAAAAAAAATTACATTATAGAGATTACAAAAAGTTGATTTTAAAAACGTTACATAGAAAATTATAAGGCTGGCGGAGACATCCGTAAATGTTTAAGTATTGCAGATTAAGAAGTACTGTGTTTCATTCTTTAATTGTTTTCCTAATAAAAAAATGAATAAACCCTAATGTTTTTCGTTAATTCACATTACAACTACGTACATTAAGACACCATAACACGCATATAAACCTAGTATATACATAATCCAAAATATGTCCAGTCAAACATGCGCACGACGAATCGACGTTATCTTTAGTGTACAATGAAATATGGTTATCTATCTAGGATTAAAAATACTGAAAACTTTGAATTGAATTTAAAAAAATATTTTGTTATTTTATGAACTAAAACTTACATTTTCCGACTACTGTATGCCTAAACTGTCTCAATAACATATTTATAGATTTTTTCTCGTATAGAGTAAAATACCCTATCACAGCGATTCGGTTCAATTTCTCACCCCACTTCATTTTAATATCACAAAATATTGTACAATGTATTGGGGCCAAAATTAGAAAACTGAATGAACAATCGTATAAAAATGACAGATTCCAAATTCAAATGTAATATCTTTCTTATTTTTAATTGTAACAGTATTTATGGCCAGACTAAGTATATCCCACTGCACAACGGCTCCACCAATCCTCTTAGGTTGCTCCAGCGATCTTAAAATTTTCCATAAAGTGCTTTTGGTTGCTGGAGCGGCCTAAGAGGACAGTACTCGATATTCGACTCTATTTCAATTAGGTATAGCAAAACCGAGTTTATTTGTTACATTTCACTGCTTAACTACTGAACCGATTTTGATGAAATTTGGTACACACTAAGCTTGAACCCCAAGAAAGGATAAACAATAGGGATCCCTTCTATTCGCATAATGTTCCTTTTCCTAATATACTTGGCATAACGATTTTGGTATAATTTATTTTGTCATAATAATACTTTATCAAAGGCCAAAATTGGTTCAGTTGTTTAGCAGTGAAAGTGTAACAAACAAACTTTCTTTAGCCTCTAAAATTTGCTTAGATTTTGAAATAGACATTCTACGATTATTGTAACAAACCGTTAGTATACAGTAGTGAATAAAGAAGATAAAACAGAAGAACGAAATTTTCATTGGCAGTAGACACAAGATCTAGCCAGAAAACACCATAGGTGCCATACCATTTTAAAACCAAATTATCTTAATCACGCACTGCTTTCAAGTATTTCTATAGAGATACAATTACTCTAGACTGGTTTGACAGCACTATCTGCACAATTTTTAATTTATTTATTAATAAGTTCACATTTGAACAACCGGTTAAAGTTTTGAAACGTGCCGCCCTGATAGGGTTCTGTGGAGCGGGGGAGGGGGAGGGGGGAAGGGGGGTACCCATTCCCCCCCACTCCCCCCGCCGGAAGCGTATACTTTTTTTTAATGATTTTTTTTATATGCAGTTTGATTGTCATAGCAAATGTAGATTGTAGAGGTTCTGGGGGGTTCAGAGGGGAGGGGGAGGGCAAGAACAGAAGTTTATTTTATCAATCGGATTGTATCTAACCTAATCCAGTCAATGTGGACTGAGTCGGACTCCGGGTGTGCTCCCGCCAGAAACTCTTCGGTCACCCCTGAGTGTCGCAACGCCACACTCCACCTTCGCTTCGCTGCGGCTTGCTCCACTCAGGAGTTCCCTTGAGCTTCTGGCTCCCGCCTTTATAAAAAACACTCTAGGGCTAGGGGCCACAAGACTACGTGGGGTCGGGGTGCTCTGTGTCGGTTCTAAGACCAAGTCCTGTCTGCATGAAAAAATAATCATAACATATACTAAAGAGTTGGGGCAAGTAGTGTATCTAATATATATTTATCTCGACTACTTCCTTTTATTTATTATTTATTTATTTATTATTAAAGTACAATAATAATTACAATTACTTCTGAGGATAGGCCTAGCTAGAGATATGAGATAGGCCTCATGACAGTGACAGCTGTCAAGGTGACAAAATGGCGGCATTGCGTTTAGTTTCACGTAATTAGGATCATTGTAATACATATTTTTGGTCTAAATATGAACGTTTCTAACCTAAAAGTATGTAAGGTTTTTTTTTTTGTGTTTTTTATGTTTCGTCCCCGGCAAAAAAAAACTGTTGTAGGGATATCAGAAAACCCTCTAGAACCCCCTAATATACTCACTTTTCCCCCAGCGGGTCGGCACGTTTCAAAACCCAACCCGAAACATCTCCCTGGGAACGCGCTGGAGAAGTAACCTTCGTTTTTGGCATTTTTAAAGCTTTTTGTCACCAGAAATTGTAATTAAATCTTTACTTGAGGAGTTTTAAATGTAATTATATGTAACGTAGAATATAATAATTTCGCAAGTAATTAGACTTGGGCGTGTGAGGGCAGGGGAAGAGCTACGACGCTACACTTGTCCAAAGAGTACAGTAGCGATCAGTACAGTATATATAGCACTGCTCATACACACGAGACGTGGTAAATTTCTTGGGGTTGGATCTTGCTATTTGTTTACGGTGTATGGTACGACGAGTTGGCAGGGGGTAAAAAGTGTTGATTGAAGTTGGTAGGCGTTGGGTTCCCGATTAGAAAAGAAAAGACGACCCACCGACCAAATGTGTACCTAGTTATCGAGAAATTAATAAAATAAAATAAAATCAAATCAAATCACATCACAAAAGGCGAAAACGGTACATATGTACGTTTTTTAAACTTAAATAAAATGGCACAATTGACATTTGACACAGTGTTATTTTGACATTATTGACAACCAAATGTATGAACCAAAACCAAATCTGCCAAAATAATATTGTTTGTGGTGCTTTTATGACTCTTTGTTGTGATGTAAAATATCGTGAAAAATTGATAAAACGGAACGTAAAAGAAAATTACATTTGTGCGGGTGGAACCAAGAAGCTTATAGATAAAAGTGGAGGCAACACTAAATACCTAAGTGAAGCCAACTGTGGGCAGACGCTCTCTTTCTGAATGCATACATAAGATAAAGAAAACACATATCACTGTCTCGTTCTTATGTATGCATTCAGAAAGAGAGCATCAGCCCACAGTTAGTTTCAAGCTTTTGTTCAAAGTGTTGGCTCCACTTATATCTATATCTTAATAGGTGGAACACAGCCAGGTACAGGCAGACACAGGGAGGGGTGGGGGGGGGGGGGGGGTACAGGTATGGGTGGTACAATCGCTGTAGAAAAAATCAGATTAAAAATTCAGATTATTAAATTCAGATTCCTTTTTCAATGAATTTCAATTTAATATTCACATTTACGAAATCATGAGGTAATTATTATTTAATGACGGAAAAATTATTATTCAAATTAATTTTTTTTTACTTACCGTAACATATAGGTATACCTACTTACCTATAATGACAAGGTACCTACCGTCTTAATCTGCTTATACTGGCACTTCCCATGGCGTATTTGTGTAAATATTCGCCTTATTTGAATAATAATAATAATAATAATAATAATATGTGGGGACATTTTCACACACGGCCATCTGACCCCAAACTAGGGAGACCCTGTACTATGGGTGTCAGACAGCTGATATACATACACAAATACATTTTTTTTGTTTGTAATGAAAGCTTATTGAAATCGTGTCGATTAGAGATTATTCGACATTAGAGATTTGCGTCTCCAGAGATTTTAGACGGCTCTGAGCCTCTGACAACCCGCTTTTGCAGAATAAAGACAGAATCCATATCTGCAGTCCGTCCGTGGATTTTTCTGACAGCGTAAGGCCTCTGCCTCGAATCTTGGCAGTGGCAGGGCGGACAACAACAACAACAACATCATTTTGATTCAAATTTATTTCCTAGCGCTAAAAATAAATTGCACAACACAGCAATGCTGACGCGCGGGCGGTCACCGCTTATATTCATCTATGCACCGCTTGACTGGAGTGCACCGCTCGTTGCCCGCCCTCGCGCCGCTGCCGCCCGCTGTTTTCGAGGGCCGGTCCATTTGATTTTACGCATTAGATCCTGCCGCCGCCGTGCCGCCGCCGCCGCCACCCTGCTGCCCGCAAGATTCAAGGCAGAGGCATATATGGCAGAGGCCTTAAGGCGTCACCGTCGTCAGTAGTAGGTACAAAGTACAAGTACAACGTCCTCTGGTGAAACTATACCTAGGTACTGTTGTTCATGTAAAATGTTGTTACAGTTAAAATGACTAAGACTGACTAAGATGATGACTAAGATTACTTTTTCAAATAGGTACTATGCTGAAAACCGGCAAAACTTAAAGGGGTCTATATTCTATATCTGTATGTATAGGTAACACAATCTTTAGGTAATGTTTATGTAATACATACTTACTACCTACTTAATACAACATACATCCATCGTCTGCACTTAGGTACCGTAGGTACTCAAGTACGCTTATCTACACTGCAGAGGCAGACGCAGTTAAAAGTATTGTAGATATTGTAGACTGACATACAGCAGAAAGGTTTTCCGTTGTGACATGAGTAAGCCCTAAGCTTTGAAATAAGCTACTTTCATCCTAGATCTATTTTATGACCTATCCCAGACCACTATATTTCAAAGCTCGCGTGTAAAGCCTAGGGCGGATAAGAAAGCTTCCAAGTGAATTTATTTATACCTTTTTGATACCTAAACTCACTAGGTACCGGTGGGCGGTCTGCCTACGTCTACACAACACAACAACCAGTACAACCACGAAATGTTGTAGGAATGTATTGGAAGGAAATGTCATATCGGCCTTATTAAGGAATTTTATAATTATTTATGTACCTACTTATTTAGCTCTCAAAAAAAAATACCGTAATAAAAAGTTATTTTGAATGCTCAGAGCATTATTGGGGTATTATAGTGTATTATCTATGATTATTGATTTGAGTTTGAATGTATACAATCCCAACAGGATTGTTGGGAATAATGGAACGTAATGTTCCGTTCCGTTCCATGTTCCAACCATGAAGATATAGGTATAAATGGAGCCAACACTTAGAACAAAATCTTGAAACCAACTGTGGGCTGATGCTCTCTTTCAGAATGCGTACATAAGAACGAGGCAGTGATATGTGTTTTCTTTATCTTATGTATGCATTCAGAAAGAGAGCGTCTGCCCACAGTTGGCTTCACTTAGGTATTTAGAGTGTTGCCTCCACTTTTATCTATAAGCTTCTTGGTTCCAACTGAACATAGAACGGAATGGAACGTTCTGAAGTGGAGTTCAGTTTGCACTTCTGATATATTAAAAATATTTCTAAATAGTTCTTATTCAAAAAATCAAAATAAATTAATATTATGTGAAAAATCCTGTTGCATATTTTATCAACAAATGACGTTTTAGTAGATAATATTTGTTTAATAATAATTGTTTGTTTGATTGCTAATATATTATTATCATTGCGGAACGTTTGGGCAGTGTGTAACGGAACGTTCAACGTGTAGATTAGATTTTATTTAAACAGTTCTGCAGGAAACGGTTTTGTTTGTTTGTTATATTTTAGCATGGAAGTTTGTTTTGTTTTCTCGGATTAATCAAAAATAATGACACAGACAATTCCGTATATTGTGTAGTTATTTAATAGTACTGTTTGTGTGCCATTTTTCTTTAGAAGGTGAGCTACGTTTTTATTTGTTAGTTCGTGACTATCGTAAATCAATACTTATACTGTTTTAAAAAGTCCTAAATGCTTCCCAGCCCCTAAGACGACCCATTGACCCGCTTCACCGTGTTTTTATGGATTGCACCTTATCTATTGAATGATTTACCTACTGACGTATTTATGCAAAAAATTTACGACGTTTTTTGTGTGTAGTGTATGACCACACTGTTGCGTAGCTCCTCACCTAACACCCTCACATGCCCAAGTCTCTTACTTGCGAAGGTACTATACTTTTCTACATTACATTTAAGACACACATACACACAAAACACTACACACACACACACAGACACACACACAACACACGTACAAAACTCCTCCTCAAGTAAGGATTTAGTTACAATTTTTGTTTGACGACACGGTTGGCGCAGTGGCTGAGCTTTCAACTGCTGCACAGCGTGCTGGGGGTTCGATTCCAGCCCAGGGTAAATATTTATGTGATGAGCACTTGTGTTTGCCTTGAGTCTGGGTGTTGTTTATCTATACATGTATGTATATATAATGTATTTGTGTATGTATATCAGCTGTCTGAAACCCATAGTACAGGGTCTCCCTAGTTTGGGGTCAGATGGCCGTGTGTGAAATGTCCCCACATACTACTATTACTACTATTAATTTCAGGTGAAAATGCCAAAGACAAAGGCTACTTCCCCTGCGCGTTCCCAGGGAGATGTTACCACTCCGAAACGTAAGACAACCCGCAGTAGCCATAGTCTATGTTCTCCGGCCTTGTCTACAGCATCTGGCAGGCTCACATCACTCATAGACCAGTTTAAAGACAAGAACATGGAGTCATTTGCACTGTCCCCATTGAACAGCAGATCTGTACTGAACGACAATACTGAAATTGAGGAACCTAGACGTGAGTACATTACATTAGAGTACCTAATGTAGCAGTTAGTAGTTTTGCTTACCATCAAGTCAGTTTAAGACCTGAGTCTATCAATAAAAAAATTAAAAATTGCCCAGTTAATGCTGTCAAACCAGTTTACCTGTTAGAATACTTGGGAGCAGTGTGTGATTAAGATGATTTTGTTTTTAAAACTGTATGACACCTATGGTGGTCACTCGCTAGATCTTGTGTCTACTGCCAATTAAAACTTTATTCTTCTTCTTCTGTCTTGTTGCATCTTCTTTATTCAGTTCCAAATACTGTATTTACTTCTTTTTACCTGTTTGTTCCAAATGTTTATTTCAAAATCTATTCTTATTTTAGGGGCCAAAAGTGAGTTTGTTACACTTTCACTGGTGAACTACAGATCTGATGTTGATGAAATTTGATACAAAATCAAGTACCTACTATAAAATTTCTTTTTACTTTTGAATACCTGTAAAAAGTTTTCTTGGTATCTTCAGAAACCTCAAGCACAATGTTATTTTTTCAATCTAGTGTATCATGTGTTTTGTTAAGTATTCAGTTACTTTTCAAAGTTATAAGCATTTTCATGGTGGTTGTTAGTTTCTAAGGAATGATCCATACTAATATTATAAAGATGTATAATTTGTTTGTTTGAATGTAGTACGGAAAATAAACAACTCATCGAGTTTCAAAAATTCTTTCACAAACAGGAAGTTCTGTAATACCTGAGTGCTATAGGCTATATTGCATTATCAAATAATTTGGGATCCTTAAGAAAATTCTTGTGGACGAAGTTGCGGGCAAAGTCCTAGTTGTTGATAATTTTGTTAACTTATCACAAATGCTTGATTTCCTTACATACATTTTTTGTTTTAAAATTGCGTGTTATAGAATCCTATTGTTTTAAACACTATTTGCGTTTAGATATAATGTGATGATTCATTTTAAATGGATGACTTTTGGATGTAACTGTTTTTGCTGAATAACACTTTTGGTATATTGAATTAGTTTAACAAAATTACTTTAAAAAAAAAGAACTTTTACTGGTCAGGGGACCCCCATAAGGAACGGAGTTCCTTACGTACGTATTGGTACAAAAAATAAAATATATATATGCAAAAATAATAATATTATATAATCATCATCACTACATATTATAAAACAAAGTCCTCCGCCGTGTCTGTCTGTCCCTAAGTATGCTCAGATCTTTGCATCGGATTTTCATTTAGGTTTTTGTAATAAATAGAGTGATTCTATTGATTCTATTCTAGTGATTCTAGAGGCAGGTTTTAGTATATAATTTATCAAGCGAGCGAAGCCGCGGGATTCTAGCTGTGCTATGTGCTCATTTGTTTGTAGTAGGCTCGATACACGCACACATACACACACACACACGCATTTCGTTACGTGACGATTTCTACTAATTCGCACTACCCGTAATGCCAGCTACACACATAACGTTTTATCGATCGTGTGTGAACGATAATCTGCAAACATAAGCCGCGTTAAGCAACTTTCTTTGCAATAATAAACTTACACAAAATGTAAAGAGCAGATTTTTTTTACACCAATTTAAAGTTTAAATCGTCTAGATTCATGTACTGAATCAATGACAAACATTTTCATTCCAATATCCTTTCACCATATCATCATGTTACTTGGAGTCGGCGCAACACGTCTTCTTCGTCCATTCCGACCTTTCAACCGTCAGCGTCATGATATCACTGTCTCCCTTATCTTTCATATCATTCTTCACACAATTCATCCATCTTTTCTTTGGGTATATGCTATCTGTATTTTAAATTGAAAGGGGTTAAATAACAGCCTTGACTCATTACATTATGTAAGTTAATAATCTAATATATGCCAATTACAGGTAAAAGTTGGTGGAAGAAACTGGATGAGAACTCCCAAGATGTGATGGAAGTGTTAGAAGACAATAAATTGACAAATGTCAATAATATAATTGAAGAATTTATTGACATTGAAGTATTGAGGTAACACAATACCACATCTTGCGGATGTGTAAGTCGTATCGTCTTACGACGAAACGCAAGGCATTAATTAAGTACATAATATATACTTTAACGTATAATTGTTATATTTACAGCCAAGAGAGAAAGAACTACACCCTTGATCTACCAGAGAGCAGCGACAACGAATCCATCAACAGCATAGTACTCCCACAAAGAAAACTCTTTACACAAAAAGAGAATCAACCTCAAAAAAAGTATGGCCACCTAATTGACAACAGAGAATCATTGGCCAAACTCCACAAGACTAACACCACAAATATTGATAAAACAGTAAATGTTGGAACAAGGGAACTCTTTCAAAACACAAAGAGGTCCAAACCAATATTCCCAGCTGCATTACTTAATATATCACCCAATAAAACAGCCGCCGATAAAACTAAAGAGAATATGTTACTGGAACCAAAACCTCAAGTAAGAAACATTTTTGGCAATAGACCAGCAAACAAACGAAAGAATATGTTTACAGACTTCATTGCATCTGAAAGTGAAGATGAAATACCCGACATTCAACCAAAAGTATTTGGTTTTCAAAAGAGAATTGAACAAAGACGATTCAGCTCAGTATCTAAAGGCAGGGATGCGTCCCCCGCATCAAGTATTACTACTGATATAGAAATGGATTTTCGGATGCTCCTACCATCCTCAACTATGGTTGAGAATCAACTAGAAGAAAACATGTTGCAAGGTACACCTATAAAACGAGCTAGACTCAGTAAACTATCTGAAGTTAAGGAATCTGAAGCAGGAACTATAACCCTGCAAACAAATGCAAGTTCTGATAAAACAAAGCATTCAAATAAGTCTGTTTCTTCTAAGAATAAGTCTAAAGCTTCACCAGAAATAAGAGATAAAATAGCTCTAGATAGATCATTAAATAGCTCTAGAACTACAAGAAGTATGTTAAAGAATGGTTCGAAGCGTGATGAAAACGTTAATACTTCAGTAAAACAGGACACCAATAGCAATAAGTCTCCAAGTGAAATTTCTCCTAAAGGTAATCAATTAATTAATGTAAGTCCGTCTACCTCAGACGAAGATACACAAAATGCAACAGTAAATAAGTCTCAGAAACAAAACAAAAGCAAGACAAGAGACAGTCCAAAAGTAATTGAAAACGAAATAGAATCTGAAGAGACTGTTGTTAATGCCATTAGCAACGTAACACGGGTCATTAACAAATCCACAAACAAAAGTCTTCCAAATACTACTGCTACAAATAAAAGTGTGAATGAAAAAGAACGTACAGTTACTATCAAAGAGCACAAGCCTGGTCCTAATGATGAAGAACAAGATGAGCAAGAAGAAGATGAAAATAACTTCTCGTTGCAATATGACGACGAGAATGAAATGATTGAAGAAGCAGAAGTCCATAATGCCCTACATGTAAACCAGACAGATAATATCAAAAAGCATAATACTGTTGTCTTAGAAAAAGAGATTCAGGAAACTGAAATCAATAAATCAAAGAGTAACAAATCCAGTTTGACAAACAAATCAATGCAGAAAGAACCAATACCAGCAAAAATTGTTGAAGAATCTGTAGAATCACAAACTGAACAATATTCTGCAGATGATAATGTTGATGGTAATGTAGAACAGGAACCGGAAGTGGTCAACCAAAAAATTCATGACGATGTCAATAAAAGCCGCGGAGTTAGGAATGAAGAGAAGAAACAAGAAAATGAAATGAACATTAGTCAAGAACATGAAGCAGAAGCAAATGCAAGTGAAGATAATGAAGACAAAGTAAATGTTAGCCACGAAAATGAAGATGAACATAATGAAAGTCAAAAAGAAGTAGCAAATGAGAGCCAACATGTTGAAAATGAGGAAATTGAAGGCGAGCAAGAAGGCACTGATAGCGATGAAAATGAACATCTAGCCAACGAAAGCCAAGAAGTCGAAGCTGAAGTAAATGAGAGCCAAGAAATTGACGAGGAAGCAGATGAGAGTCAAGAAGTCGAAGCTGAAGTAAATGAGAGTCAAGAAATTGAAGAGGAAGCAGATGAGAGTAAAGAAGTTGAAGCTGAAGTAAATGAGAACCAAGAAATTGAAGAGGAACCAGATGAGAGTCAAGAAGTCGAAGCTGAAGTAAATGAGAGTCAAGAAATTGAAGAGGAAGCAGATGAGAGTAAAGAAGTCGAAGCTGAAGTAAATGAGAACCAAGAAATTGAAGAGGAACCAGATGAGAGTCAAGACGTCGAAGCTGAAGTAAATGAGAGCCAAGAAATTGACGAGGAAGCAGATGAGAGTCAAGAAGTCGAAGCTGAAGTAAATGAGAGTCAAGAAATTGAAGAGGAAGCAGATGAGAGTAAAGAAGTCGAAGCTGAAGTAAATGAGAACCAAGAAATTGAAGAGGAACCAGATGAGAGTCAAGACGTCGAAGCTGAAGTAAATGAGAGTCAAGAAATTGAAGAGGAAGCAGACGAGAGTCAAGAAGTCGATACTGAAGTAAATGAGAGCCAAGAAATTGAAGAGAAAGCAGATGACAGTCAAGAAATTGAAGAAGAAGCAAATCAAAGTCAAGAAATTGACGAGGAAGCAAACGAAAGCCAAGAAATTGACGAGGAGGCAAATGCACGTCCAGGAATTTACGAAGAGGCACATAAAACCCAAGTAATTGACACGGAGGCAATTAAAAGACAAGAAAATGTAGAGGAAATAATCGAAGATAATAACGCTCCCAACGAAGATAGTGACGAACAAATGAATGAAGACGACGAAGAAGCAGCTAACGAAAGTGAAGCTAAAGAAACTTCTGCAAACGAAAGCCAAGATATTGAAAATGAGGAAGAAGAAAGTGAAGCTGAAGTTAACCAAAGCGAGGAAATAGAAGACGATCAACAAATGGACGACAGTGATGAAGCCGATAAAGCGATCGCTACTGATCCAGAAATATCTGATACCGATGACAATCAACCCGACGAAATGGAAGTTGATGAGGACGAAGAAGAATCCGAAAACACTGATGAAAGTGAACAAAACCAAGATGAAAGCCATGCAGAAAACCAGAATGAGGAACAGAACGAAATACAACCTAGCACAGAGGAAATTGAAGAATCACCAAACGTAACACATGATACTACTGGCCGACACAGAAAGAAGAACTTCAACAAATCTCCAGAAGTCATTCTACACGATAAGACCAACGACATGGACTCTTTCACAGCCAAAGGCCGCAATACCAGTGTTAGAAAAACTAAAAGTATGATCAAAAATCTAAATTTAAAACCCAGCTTAGTCCCACCAAGAAATAGTACAGGCTTCTCTGACGGTACAACAAATTCGAGCGCCGAAGGATCTGGCTGGGACTCCCATAGAACTACGCGCAAAACGTTAAGACAAACATTTGGCAAAGACTTTACTCCTAGAAAATCCTTACGCGCCTTAGTAATGGAGAAATCGGCGAAAAGGCAAACGGAACAAATGGCAATGCATTCGGAAACTGTGAAATTCCCCCTGGCTAATTCTACGGAGATGCCAGAAGATTCAAATCACTATGTTGAAGATATTGTGGAGTCAGATCATGAACTGTCTAGAAGGACACGGCAGACTACGTTGGAAATGTATTTGGAGAAAATGAAGGAACAGAATATTGAGAAGAAACTTAAAATGGTAAGTTAATTAAAAAAGAGTTATGTTTAACGAACCTCCAGATATAGTAAATGAACTCCAAAAATAGTAAATGATCACCAACATTTAACCAAATAAGTAGAAATGTATGTTTGACTGTAAAAAGCGATTTGGTTCTGGCACTTTGCGGCTACTGCCGCGGCACGCTAGCTCCGCTCGCTCGCCTCGTGCGTAGGGTCACAGTTCTAACCTGACCATTTCGGATCCGCCGCAGGAGGAACTTAAGGGCGCTAAGATTTGGTGATCATTTACTATTTTTGTGGTCATTTGGTGACTAAGATTTGGTGATCATTTACTATTTTTGGTGGTCATTTGGTGACAAGATTTGTTGATCATTTACTATTTTTGTGGTCATTTGGTGACTAAGATTTGGTGATCATTTACTATTTTTGTGGTCATTTGGTGACTAAGATTTGGTGATCATTTACTATTTTTGGTGGTCATTTGGTGACAAGATTTGGTGATCATTTACTATTTTTGTGGTCATTTGGTGACTAAGATTTGGTGATCATTTACTAGTTTTGTGGTCATTATATTTATTCCCAATAAAAAATGTCTTGTTCTTTTATGGGAGTCTACATGGACATTGGACAATCAAACTAATTCAAAGTCAAATCATTTATTTCAATTAGATCATTGGAAGGCACTTTTGAACGTCTTATAAGAAAACATCTAGTGGCCTCTTCCTAACGGTAGTTTCGTATAGAGAAAAATGAGAGAGAAACTTCATACTTACTCTTTTAAAATAATTGTTTACTATAATTTTGCATTCTACATTCCAGGAGCAAGCAGTAAGAAATTCCTTAAAATCACCTGTAGGAGACCCGTTAAGTCTTTTCAAAGTACCAAATAAGCCTGCTCCTCGTCGCCCCAAGCCTGCGCAGAGCAAGACTAAGAAACATATCAAATCCATCATACCCTTTGACGAGTTGCCTTCCGAAGTGATTGAAGACATGAAGTATAAACCACCGAAGAGGTTCCAACCGACCAACGCGTCGTGGATCACTAAGAGGCTATATAAGTTCTTGGAGAATAAGTTAGAGCCCAAGTAAGTTGTCATGACGCTATTTATTTTGACATACTAACAAAAGAAAGAATGTGACAAATTGTCAAGCGCGTGTATGCTATTGTGATTGGTCAATTGAATTCTCTCTCTGTCTCTATCTCTCTCCCCTGACTCCTCTCTTTTCTCTCCCTCTACCCCTCTCCCTTTCCCCCTCCTTTTCTCTCTCCATTTCCCTCTCCTTCTTTTCGCTCTTCCTTTCCCCCCTCCTTCTTTTCGCTCTCCCTTTCCCCCTATTTCTTTTCTCTCCCTCTCTCTCAGCCTTTTGTCACTCAATGCTGAATGTGCACGATGCCTCTGCAGTGCTCGCCATTATTTTCTGATTGCATTATATATAATCACAGAAAGTTAGGCGTGCTTGAGAATTCGTCGGAGAAAAAGGTGATCAGGGCCTGTTTCGATGTCAGGATCTATCTCTATCAAATAAATTCAAAATAGTACCAGTACTTGCAGACAGATTTTATATAAAACTAGCGGGCCCGGCAGACGTTATCCTGCCCTTAAAATACAATAGTCCTACAACTAGACTACAGCGCCACCTACCGGGTCCAATTGTAAATCTAAATAATTCTCGAATCCTCTGGAACACACACAAAAAAAATCATCAAAATCGGTCCAGCCGTTTAGGAGAAGTTCACTGTCATACACACGCACAGAAGATTTTTATACTTAAAGATGTGTCGCATATTGCGTACAAAATGATATATTTTGCCTGTTGCAAACCAAACTATTGATTTCTTGAGTCGCAATGATTGCGAGATTCGTATAAAAATAAGGAAATAAGGTTCATATTCGTATAAGTTAGCAAAGTCGTGCAGGCTGTAATTTCCTCCCTAACAATTTATATTATATATGACCAAATACTTACAGATACGATTACAAAGCCCGCGTTCGAGCCGAGAAGTTAGTAGAAACGATATACCACTTCGCTAAAGACCTACGTCGCCACGATGCAGCGCCTTCAGACGCCGTCGAAGTTCTGAAGCACGAACTCGCCAGGCTAGAAGTTGTGCGCACGCACTTCGAGTTCTACGAGTTCTTCCACGAATTTATGCCGAGAGAAATTCGAGTTAAGGTGGGTGAATCATGGAACCTTCAGAATATATGAATAGTTAGATGTTTTCATGGGAATTCGTTTCATACTTATGGTGGGGGAGTGACCAGTCCAGTTATATTTGGGAAAAACTATTTTTTTTGTAGAGTAGGATATTTTAGGAACGGTATGTTTTAGGAATGTATGTTCTCGGATGACACCGATCTTCAGCGCCTATGCGGCGTATCCCAGTAGACCATGGTCCACCTTCTATCTTGCGCTGCATGCCCCGTTCCCTAATGACTGTGTCAGCGGATGACGTTACCATAGCTAATAAATACTGGGCTAAACACAAAATGTAACAAAAATATATTTGCCATCGACACGTTAGGAAAATTTTTAGAAAGAAATGTTTTTTTGCCTACCGCAAACAAGGACAATTTGCCTACAAGAGGTTGTACTCTCTTAAGCTGATAATAATTTCTCAATCTTCATGTACTGTCGCGTTTATTATTTCATTATACAGTCATCGTCATCCAAACTGGCGCTTTGTTCGTCTCCCAGATGAACATTGGCATACACATTTCTTGTGCGGAAGCCGCAGGGTTGTGTTGATAATGCTAAGTCGAATAGGCCGACCCCTTAAGAGCGCCCTACCCCATCGAACGAACTTCAACGCGAGCGTGATTGAAATTTTTTTGTTTCAACCAACGCAAAGCTCGAAAACAAACGATTGAGAACGCGATAACATCACAGGAAAATTGGCGCGCGGAAATGTCACAAAACTAGTTCCAGGACATACGTGTTTTTGAAAAAACCTTACAGGTTTTTGGTAATAATGTTTGTAATTTAGAATCACCATTACATGTGCAAGGTTTGTATGAAGCTGTTTTTTTTTTAATTTTTAAATGTATGAGTGCATTATGAACGGCCAAAGTTCAGATAAAATTGTGCAAAAAAGCTGATTTTCGGACGTTCACTGAATTACTTTCTCAAAAAAGTTTATTTTTGGCTTCATACAAACCTAGATTTTAACCACAAGATACCTGTTACCTGGGTGTTAAAAATATTTAGGAAATAATTTGTTATAACGCCGTAATCGCGTACGAGCGTTTGTATGGGAAATATGAAGGGATGGGCGCTCTTAAGGGCTCAAACCACACCGAAATGGCAGCGACCGGCCAAGCAGCGGCGAGCAGTTAAGAGCTTCAAAGCATTTTAAACGTTATCTCTATTAGTATAATACACGATATCGCTTGAATACCTGGACAGAGCAGCACGGTCGCGCGCGGTCTTGCATCCGGTCAAAGCGGCGATACGCGACTGTCGTTCGAGCGATACTATGTGTTTTGCTAATGAAGATAAAGACTAAAATGCTTTGAAGCATAAACTGCTTGCCGCTTCCCTGCCGGCCGCTGCCATTTCGGTGTGGTTGGAGCCTAAGAACAAAGGAAGATTCTAAAGGGTCGCAGCAAACTTTTTTTTTGTTTTGTAGCGAACGGGTTTAAAAAAAAAATATTTTTATTCAGGTTGTTCCCGACATCGTAAACAAAATAGCTCTTCCCCGGCACGGAGTGTTCTCTGATATCCTGAGAGGAAACACAGTACAAGGATAACAGTATTTTGAATTAAGATGATGAGTTATTATTAATTATGAATTGATATTTTTAAATATTAAATGGTTGGAGATAAGTCACTGGAGTTTTATTGTCTATCGGGAATTTGGCATGCAGGTACCTAATGCAGGAGCGGCCACTGAGACGATGCCTACATGGAGCGGTGGCCTATGTTCAGCTGTGATAGCCTTTTGGCCAGTAGGTATGAAGTTGAATGAAAAACAGCATCTAGGGCGCAGGACACACAAAAAAAACCTAAAACTAGTACGGGGCGCAGTCGCGACTTTTTAAAACAAATAGAAAAGACGAGGCACGGACGTAACGCTGGGCGCCACGAGAGATTATTACGCAGGTAGTTGAGTTTGACGCAGTTCGACATTCCCGGCATCCGCGTCCCACCACGCCCGCACCCTCGTCCGCTCGCGCCCGTGCCCCGTCCTTTCTATAATGTTTTTACAACTTATATTAAAGTACACTTTATTTTAGCTCCGAAAACCAGATTAATTTTCAATGAACTGTAAAATTCGATTTTAAGTTGCTTTGAAATCAATTAATAGTTAGTCAATTGAGTTGGTAAATTAGTGACGTCACAGGCCGCTATTATCATACAAAATCTATGGAGGAATCTCGTTTTGACAGCTCATAAAAAGTATGTCAATTGATTGGTGGTGTCAAGTACCCAATTCGTTTGTTCTATCCATAACTATAAAGGTTAAACCGCTTCAGCAACCTCGCCCTGAGTTTGCCGCAGCCTGTGGGAAAGCACGCCTCGACTTGCTGCTGTTTCTAATGCAATAAAGCATTACAATAAATTGATCACCAAGAGCAACACAAAAAAACCAGATATTTTAAACTCTACTCGGAATCGTCGTCTATGTTACTAGGGTAATAATACCCTAGGTTCTCATCATTGCGATATCGACTAGAATACTCTTACTAGGGGCACAGACAGTGCAGGCTGCATGTAAGTAACCACAAACAGTCTTGTGAAGTAAGGTCAAATCCAAGACATCTTTATTCGAGGACACCAGGCGCACAGAAAACAAGCGGTAGTTCTGTTGTCCGCAGAAAAAAACATTACATACGACGCCACTAACTTAATTTATTCCCCTTATTCATTGGCTGGAATGTACACACGGCTACACATCAAGCTATACATTTCCAGTATAAGCTGATCTCGCCTTGTATAGAATTTCCAATACAATGAGAGATCAGCCTAAACTGGACATGTATAGCTTGATGTGTAGCCGTGCGTACTAGGGGCGCAGAATTCAAAGACTTAGATCTTATCCTTGTACTGCGCACACGCAAATATTTGCGAATAATCATAATGTATGAACAAAGTTGCCTTGAATTGGTATTTGCTTTTTTGGCTTCACTCTCAGTGTTCCGCGTGGTCTATCTGCCTTTTGTTTCATAATCTGAGGTGACAACGATAATCCGTTTGGTGAAAGTCGCTCTTAGTAAGACCGGAATGGAAGTTTCCTTTAGAACACAAATGAAACTGATGGTAAATAGCTAAGTAATAAAAAAAACGAAAAGATCCGGAATCTAGGACTTGTTTATTTTGAAAATATTAGGATACAAATGTAAACCTATGTTACAAATTACAATACAATGGAGCACCATACACATAAAAATTATATTGCAATAATATAGGTACATACAGAGAACATGTTTTAACGTAATACAAAAAATACATCTCACTTACATACATGACTTAGGACTATTATGTATAGAAGGATAAAGGCGAAGCTTAGTCTTAGTTAATTTCCTATTTTGGGGCACATTGACTAACATTCCTTAATATAAATACATGGGTGTTGCAAGGCTGAATAATCATTAGAAAAAAAAAACTCCTAAAATCATACGTATGGTTTATGTATACAGGTATAAAGGTCAAAATACAATTAATACATTAATAAAATTATTTTGGGATTATAATTTGATTATAGTTATGCGGAAGTTAATCAAGTTACTTTTGAATTAACTTTAATTTGTGGTTTCGTTAGATACGCCAACGTGTCGAACAATGCTAACGCAGTTATTATTGCTTAATATTAGAATTTAACTATGAAAATAGCTAAAAAATCAATGCTGCATTATATTGCACGCAACTAAACAATTTTCAACTATACTCCTGTTGTATTTGAGTTCATTATCAATGGATCAATAAAAACTGCTCAAGCAAATTGAACCTTCAACGTTCTTAACCCGGCAATCAATGTATTAATAACATCTGCTACATGGCTATGTACAATAAAAGTGATTTTTTTCGTGTCTAAAAATAAAAATCTGCATTGGTATTCTGTAAAAATCTCCTTCGGTGAATTTACGTGAAGTTAGCTTTAGGTGGGCTGTCAATCTCTAGCATCGGTTGAATGACAACTCACCTGAAGCTAACTTCAAGAGGGATATTGTAACACGCTTTTTACTGCCTACTGACTGAACAGTTGACCTAGCTATTTGATATAAAAATAAAAATAAATAAATAAATATACAGACAAAAATATGCATCTTTCTACTATACTGCCAATATTTATTGATGTCCATGTAATATCTTTTTAACCCTATGGCATACCTAAGAGGGTCATGTAAAAGAATTGACTACTAATTGCAATTTTGCTGCTTGTATAACAAATAGCTAGTACTGAATACTTTTGTGATTTTGTAAAGCATTTTTTTTTAAATTTATTGTTATAGGCTTGCGTTTGACCGCAACTCACCTGATCTTAAGTGATGATGCGGCCTAAGGTGGAGCACGCTTGCCTAGAATAAACCGGTTCACTCCTTGAAGATACCCAGATTATATGTATCGGGGAATAGAGAGGCGGGCAGTGAATTCCACAGTCTGGCAGTTCGCACAATAAATGTGGAATCAAAGCGCTTGGTTCGAGACCGTGGAACTTCAACCGTATAGCGGTGACGCTTCGCCGTATTCCTGGTCGTCCGGTGATGGAATGGGGATGGGGGAATTAAGTTGTGCAATTCCAAAGCACACTCTCCGTAATAAAGTACATAGTAGCAGTAGTAGTATAAAGTACTAAGACACTTACAGACGAAACGATGCGTAAATCTGAGTGCCTAGTGTGAATTTTTAAACTATTTGATCGCGTTAAATTAAATGTTCACTTGTGTCAATTTGTATGGAATAATTGTTTTCTACTATTGCCACTAAACAGAGATGGATAGTTTCAGTAAAAATTGAAGGTAAAATTAACGCAATTGAATACGTATAAAAACTCGCCCTTGGCACTCCGATTCACAGTTTTTAATTTAGTCGTAAGTCATCGTCTGTAAGCGCCTTAAAATCTACAACATTATTAAAGCTTAACAAAGAATATTTGCATATTGTGACATCATTAAATATCTAAGATAATGAACCTTCGCAAATATACTAATATTAAATCATTAAGTAGTGAACATCTATTTGTGACGGAGTGACTTTGTGTTATAAAGACGATTTGGCACTACTACCAACGATTTGTACCTATAGGATTCCAAAACACATAATTTCATTTCTTTTTAAATAATATTAATGTCATTATAAATTAAAAATAAAATTGATTATTTACTAGCACGGCTCTTCTTACAAGACATATAACATTCTAAGTATAGCTAAAAGGCTTTAATAAAAATGCAGTCAAAGGTATCATTAAAGCAGTCAAATAAACTTGAAGCCCTACATTAAACACTAGTACGTAACAAGGAGTACATCAAAATATTTATTTATTCTTCACTTTGGCCGAAATGTTGGCGACTTCAATTTTTGTGTTGCCAATTAATAAAACATACAAAGAATGCTCTATAAAATACAAAATGCAGAAATAGTCTTAATTCAAATAATATTAATGCCTAAAATATAATTTTTCATAAATAAATGGCAGTCTAAATGACTTATTAATTTGTCTAATTAATGAACTTAGAAACTAAGCTAGAAAATTACTAACGCAGGTAATTATAAGCTCTTTAAAAATTAATAACTTAATTACATAAATTCAAATATTGCTTCATATTAAAACAAACGATCGATAAAGCGATAATAACAATATTTCCAAATAAATCAGTTTTCACTAAACCTTACAATAAGCAAACTTACATTATTTCTTTATATTTTTTTTTTCTTTTCGTCATTTCAATCCTTGGAATCCATGAAATTATTTGATATTTAACTCGCATTTTTGGGCCCTAAAAGTTGTTATTACAAAAGCGATAAGACATTTGTTGATTTCATAGCACTAAATACTTTCAAATTTGTGCCCGTTAGGCCTCATTCGTTTCTATATCGAAATTCTCTCTGAATATTAATTATTATCCTTATCTTAACAAGAAGGAAAATGCATTTTTAATTTTGAAAAGGCAACAACTATTACATTTTTAGTTTGCAAAAGAAAGTGTGTATTTTTCTACTGTTTTTTTTATATAATTTCATGAGACGGCACTATACGTGCTAAATCTAAAAGTAGTTTTTTTTTATAAAAAAATCTAAATCTATAAAATTCATTCGATCAAAAATTTTGAAAACACGAAGTCGACTAAAAATTCTTTCACATCACAGTCTAAATTACTTCCAAACCTACTGTATAGTGTTGCCATTGTAAAAAACTTTAGAATCCGAAGTTAGAAAATGGACTATCTCAAAGTACTAATTACATTGTTTTGAATTGATTTTAGACAATATTGAAAATGTAACGTTTTGTTTTAAATTCGAATCAAAATAATTCTTATTAAAAATCTATAGTTAGTCTATTGAATGCTTTGTTAGACTTGACTATTCTTTAGAAAAGTATTTATTACTCACTCTCTCTAGTTAATACGGCCCAAAGACACTATTCTAATACACTAGATTTTTATGCACGGTCCCAGAAGTATGTAAAAACCCACAAATAACAGTTTGAGATCGCGACCAAAGAGGCTTCTTAGGATCGTATTAAAGAGCATTACTGAAAAATTAAAGCATTATAAACTCATTTTAAGCCATTTGATTGGTTCAAACTAGTTTTAGGCAGGTCTTGACTTGAATAAGGTTCTGTAATACGAAGCTTGTAGTCACATGATGAAGGTAGAACAATCTGACCGAATTGATAAAATTATCTATGACATTTTTACGCATAGCATCATTTCGTCGAAACTTTGTCACACTGCGCAAATCAGCCCGGCCGGCAAAGACAATAGAGTCAAGATAGATGATTTGTCAAAACAAGTTTTGTCTAGTGTAAAACCTCTTTTTGATGTCGGGGACCGGTTTTTAACGATTATACTTCATAAAGTGCGTATAGCATCAGTCCTCGTTAATATTAAGTTAGTAACACTCTCTCACATTTAACTCGCATTTTTTAGCATACACTTATTATTAGAATTATCGTACTGTGCACATGTGTGGGTAGTCAGATATATCATACGTATGGTAACTTTTTTAGTCGGAATGATAAACTGGTTGACTTCTAATCCTCATCACAAGTTTTAGAAAGTGAAAGTAGTCATAAATACGAACAATTTATACCATGGAACCAACTCTGTAATATGAATAAAATATATCAGCTGTTTCTTACAAAATTGCACTACCAGATCGCGGATTTTTTTTTTCACAAAACAGGGTTGGCCCTAAAACATAAATTGATCATATTCTCGAGTACTTTCACCCTCTCAAAAATGCGCAGTGATTTATAAGACAGGAGACTTTTTATAAAACAAGATTTCGTTTTTTTTTTCTGTGAATATGTAGTCCAAATATTCTGTGCAGCGCTATTACCCCGGTCTGCTTAACTGACTGTTCCTGGGGTAGTTGCGCGGTGCGGGAGGGGTGTGGTAACGTGATGCGAGAGCTCACTGATACGTCAACTTATGACAACTGCCACCGCACCGCGCAGATACTTCAGGAACGGTCTCAGTTAAGCGGTCGAGCTATAAATATTTTATTGTTTGTCATAATTTTCAGCAATCATCAAGTACAGTCAACAGCAAAAGTAGATGATCAAAATCAGAAATTCAATACTAATGAACGGACTTCGCGTCAGAATTGTGTAGCGTCGAAGTGATTCAAAAGTATGTGACAAATACTTTTGAATCACTTTCTGATTTTCATCATCTACTTTTGCTGTTGACTGTACCAGTCACTACACACACGTGTCTACATTCCACATATACATTTCAGAAAATGTTACCTTCAACTTTGAATACCATCTAAGTATGTCCCCAATGATTTTTGTTCGCCTTGTCGTAGTACAAATTGTTAGGGCATTTGGGCTAATACTGGATGGTAATAAAAGTTACTGGAATTTACATTATTCGCAATACTTGGTGGAAATATCTGCAAACATTGATTAACGATCTCTTTCTGAAGACGGGATTCCATAATATCATTTTCATCAATATCGATATCGAGTTTCAAATACGATGAAAAGGACATGAACTCGCAAACTTTTAACGATGGATCTTAATTCCAGCACTTCACATGGCGTATTTGTACAAATATTCGCCATAATTGGCTAATACAAACTGTACCCTATCGTTACTGAAATAAAGTCCATTTTGTATTATCCAAGTAAGGCGATTACGCCATATGAGTGAAGTGCCAGCATAATATTGTACAGTGGTAAGGAAGTGGGACCTTCATACAAGCCGAAAAGCCGGGCTTGCTCTTGCATAACATGATCTGATGACCATAAACTTGCTGATCACAAAAATAATATCGGGCTTGCCCTAACCTTGACCCCTATTAGGCACACCACTGTACGGAACCCGTCATTTGCGAGTCCGACTCCTTTCTACGACCGTTATTTTTCAGTAGTCTACAGATACTCCCACCAAGTCACATAAACCTCACGCCGCCATCTTAACGCGGCTGGCACGGCAGGAGCTCCACATAGTTTGCCGGGAACAGGCCGAACACGCCTTGAGGACCAAGGCCCTGCCACCAGCCCGCATCGATCTGTTCTATGTGAGTTATAATGTCGCCTGGATCGAACGTGATCTCGGATTCGTCGGCTGGAAAAGATTGGAGAACATAAATAAATAAAATAAGTATATTGTCACTAAAATTGGGTAGATGACAACGCCTGTCCAGACGGTTTTCCTTTGGAATACGCTTCCTCAGAATCAAGGGCGTCGCTAGGGGAGGGCAGGTAGGGGCAGCTGCCCCCCCCCTAGAGATCCAAAAAAATGTTATTTTTTTACCAGACTTCAAAAAAAAGAAGGAGTGTGTATGTATTTTTAGCTCTCTACTTTGTATATTTTGTTTGTATGTATGTATATAAGTATTTATTATTTTAATGTTGTAAATTTGTAAGTGTCTTTGCGCCTAACATGTTTTGTCTTTGCGTTACCCTAAGGTAAGCTGGTAAAAATGCCTAATGCATAATTCCGTTAATTTGTACAGTGTTTTATGTGCATAAAGTTTAACAAAAAAAAAACACTATTCAATTGATATTCTTTTTACGACCTGTCAAAACGCTTTTCCCCTATAGATATTGTATGGCAGGTTATACTTATGACGTCACTTGTAGATTGTAACTTTAAAACAACTAAAAATGTAATTGTGTAGTAAATTGAAAGTCAATCGAATTTTCAGGGCCATAATCAAGTGTTTTTAGAGGAATTACCCATGGATATAATGTATCTTTGCACTACTGGATCCCGATTCCCAGACTAAGCCTGAGCTTGTGATATGGGAGTCTCCTTAGTAGTAGCATCAACCCGAAAAGTCAAACATAAATTTCGAGACGGTGATAGAATATATCATACTAATGAACAAATAGGAGTGAGGAATTCTTTCTGGGCCATCACGACAAAAAAAGTAAATAAGGTAAACCATAAAGTGATGAAAGTGACTACCTAAACTTTGTTATGTTTTTTTTTTTAATTTATTTTCAGCCTGTATTGTCCCATTGCAGGGCAAAGGCATCCCTTTCTTTCCAGCCCTCTCTGTCCAGAGTTAGTGTGGACCAATCCCACCTATAAGCGTCAAGCTCATGCCGCCTTCGCCTAGGTCTACCTCGATGTCGCTGGATGTTTTCCGGGACCCACATTGTGGTTGTTTTAACTCACGATCACGAGAACATGCGGAAGATGTGGCCGACCCAGTCCTACTTAAGCTTGGCTTCTTTTTAATCTATCTTTCTGTTTTCCTTTTCTCTCTTATATTTCTCTATATTTAATATTTTAATTATTGTAACTGGTAGATAAATAAATAAAAACAAGAAAAAACAGTAAAAAAAAAACAATTGCGAAAATGCTTCTTTCATTGCTATCGCAAGCAATCCAATAATCACACAATTGTATAGTGCATTACAGCATGTCAATATGTACATTTTTATGTATTCGTGATGCAAGATTATTTAAATACAATAAACTATGAATAAGTGCCAGTAGAGTAAACAAAACAAACTTACCGGCTTGATAGTCATACAGTGCTCGCGCTGTGAGACCAGGATCATCGTCCAAGTCTTCATATATCACTCCTTCATCCTCTAAACCTTCAGGTGATACATCTGAAATGTAAATTAATTTATTCAGACAAATAATATCCTTAACATTCTTCATCTTTCTGCCCTCGTCCGATGATACTCATTCACGTTTTTTTTATTTAGGGGGTCAAATGAAATTAGCTAGAGAAACTTCATTCGATTTAAAAATCCAAACTCATAATTGGGCTTAATTCTGCCAAAAAGAACCAACTACATAAATTCCTTCCCAATTTTTTCAAAGTAAGTTATCTTGAATATTTAACACTGATTAACTTAAAGATTTATTTCACTTTCCATTTCAATTTCAATAGGAGAATCGCGTTTTGACAGCATATTATTCCCGAGATAATGTCACGCATGTTTATATATGGAACATAATTTGTATAAAAGTCACATCTTTTTATACAAATTACTACGTGATTTAATGCAAATACATAACTTCAAGTAACTATAATTAAAAACTGAAATTCTTACCATCAAGAGTAGTCCCATTGCTCTCCTTCTTAAAATTAACATTTTCTATAACAGTATTCTGCCTCGTGAGTTCTGTCCTATCTTTTTCATCGGCAATATTATTCTTACTATACGGTGACCGTTTGATGGTACTAAACTTGTTATCACTATCATCATCATCGTTCTCGTTAGAACTAGAGTACGACGTATCAAACATGTCATTTTCTAGAATATTCTGTTTTATCATCGGCTCACTTTGTGCTAGAGGTGCGATATCCCTGTAAGAGTTCTCTTGTTCCGTCTCAGCATAGTTAATAGCACTGAAGGAATTAGCTTCAGTTTCCGTCGAAGGACTCAAATCTGCCGGATCTATGATCGGTTCATATTGTATCTGTGACGGAGTTTCTAGACTCATTTTTATCTTGTCTATGTTCTTTAGTGGGCTGGTTTTGGGCTGTTCTTCGTTCTCTGGTATCGGTATCGGTCTCGGTTCTAGTTTCGTTGGTGATTTGATTGGGGATGGTTGTGGGGACTGAGCTTGAGTGAACGTGTTTATACGCTGCGCTATCACTGAACTGCGGATTGGTTTTTCTGGTGTGTTCGAGTTTGTTCTGTGAAGGATTAAATCCATATTATTATAGTCTGTTAGTTACACGTTTGGTAGATAGATGGAAAGATTAAGTCAATAATGTTATACTGTGAGATGCCTCTGGTGATGTAAGGGTCCATAGGCTAATTTTTTGCTTAAAGGGAGGCTCCAAACACGTCTGAATTTATTATAGAATATTTATTATATAATAAATATTCTATAATAAATTCATTATATAATTTATTATATTATAGAATTTTTATGTTGTAGTTTGTAATGGTTATACTCGAAAATGTTTCAATTTTTATTTTCAAAAAAATCTTAACATTTGTGAAAGAGTTTATAAAACCGGTTACTATTTTGCAGCATTTCTATAGGTAGAATGCTACATTATCAGTGAGTAGCATGGGCTACATTTTACTATCAAAAAAGTAAGGGATCCCTAAGGAAATACACGCAAATGAAGTCGCGAGCAATATGGTAGTACACAAAAATATTTCTGCAAGTAATTCTGACCTGGTAACACTAATTTGTCCTTGAGCCAAGTTTTGTTGGAACAGTGCCCTGGCGGCAGCTGTGGAGGCTCCGATGAGTTGCCTCGCCTCCGCCGAGCGCTGTCTGCGGAGCGCCTCGCTAGGACTCACGCCCGCATCCGAGGAAGGTTGCTCTGGGCTAAGGGGCCTGGGGTGGTAGGACATATTATGCTAAAGATGTCATTTATAACCGACTTTGAAAAAAGAGGAGGTTTTCATTTCGACTGTATTTTTTATGTATGTTACGCAATATCTGTGTCATTTGGAGACACCATTAGCCAATAATTCTATGACAGAACTTATCTAAAAAAAGCAGCTAAGTGCGAGTGGGACTCACCCATGAAGGGTTCCGTAGCAGCAAGTAACATAATAATATAAAAGTTTTTCTAAGTTTTTTTAACTATGGACGTTAGTCTGAAATAAAGGTTTATTTATTTTTATTTACTTATTTATTTATCGGTTTGATGAAAAAAAAAATTGAGTTTCAGTTCCAAGTATGGGGAGACCCCAAAATGTATTGTTATTTTTCTATTTTTATGCGAAAATCTTAATGCGGTTCACAGAATACATCAACTTACCAAGTTTTAACAGTATAGTTCTTATAGTTTCGGAAAAAAGTGGCTGTGACATACGGACGGACAGGCAGACAGACATGACGAATCTAAAAGGGTTCCGTTTTTTGCCATTTAGCTACGGAACCCTAAAAATATACACTTGATTTGAGCCCTGAAAACCCAATTAATTTTCAATTTGTTCACACATATACAAGGAACACCGACAAGCGACGCGGCACGGCGCGGAGTCATGGAGCGAAGAGCATTGTCCGACACGACCACTTTCAGACATATTTTGATTTAAATACTTAGGTTGCTATAATATTCTCAACCACCGAATAAACCTCTTTATAATACAGTCCACTTGCCTTCTTTCTACCTGGGCCTATACACAATTTACTGGAAATTAGATTTTAAGCTGCTTTTAAATCAATTGAGTTTATTTATCTTTAATTGGCGATTGACTCACTAGAAGTGAAGACAAATATAAGTTCGGTGCGTCTGAAGGTGACACATTAGAACGGTTCGAAGTACTGCTACAAGTGAATGCTCTCCTTTAGAACAGCAACCGGTCCTACTTGCTGGGAGCAGGGGCGTGCACAGAGTTTTTAGACAGGGTAAAAATAGGTATGCAGGGTCGACAGATATAGTTAAAGTTTACTTAGAAACCGATGGACGTTTTTGAATAAAATAAAATAAAATTAATAGAGAATAAACATTTCAATGATTTAATTAAACATTCGAAAACATCCATCGGTTTCTAAGTCAACTTCAACCATTTCCGTCTTTGCGATGACCTGCATAGGTACCTATCTCTTTTGATGACTGTACCTAAGTGATTTGCCACTTCAAATGATTCCTAGATTGACTGAATTTATAGACATCAATTAGTTTTTTTGCTGCCGTAGAAAAAATATGAATAGGACTGTATCGATGTAATGCCTCGTTTCAGGCGATTATATTATTTGAAAATAGTAGGAAAGGTAAACAGAACAACCGCTGTATAGGTACTCAAGCGTCAGGCCCGCGTCACAGAGTAGGTAGGTATGTACCTCCTCCTAAAGCATCATACGAACAGATGTGTTCAATTTTTTTTAATCGATTTTATGATAGAAACTCAAAACAGGGTTAAAAATAATATGCGTAGAAGAAAAACGTTTTGCAATCTACTAAACAAGAAACAATTAGGTACTTACCTAATGTGTTTTTTTACCAATAAAATAATCTCAAGTTCACAACTTACTAGAAGTAGGTATTACAAGCACCTACCCTTTTCCCTTTCATGTGATGATGAGGTGATTATCTATCATAATATTGAGTACCGAAACCTAAACAAAATGTAGGCATTTTATTCGGGTTCGGTTCTACAACAAAATCTCGCGAATCTTCTACCTACCTACTTTAATTGATGTAATAAAACAGAACTGTACCAACCTCTTACGACCTAATCGCATGGTTTGTTTGTATTGATTGTAATCTAGCGGCTATCCTCGATCAGTGTTTTTTCACCGAAGCCGAGAGAAAGTTTTGAAAAGGAATCATTTTTTAAGTATTGTCTGTACCTACATAACTACACAACAAACTTTCACAGTGAAGTTATTCCATTTTACACACTAGTAACAACGTTGAAATAATATAAAAATGCATTCACAAAACCATGAAACAAACCAAAACAAAAAAAATGGCGACTCAGAATAATTCACGTATATTTTTGTACCTACACAATTGTCGTATTCCGTCGTGTAAACTCGTGTAGTAAAATCTAAAATGTTAAAAAGACAATGTCTTCAGTTCGCGTTGTGTGCGTGAGTTGTGACATTGTGTGTCATGTACGAATAGAAAATGCACACGCGTGCTACGAGCCTGTCACGAGGCACACATCCAAACAAAATATAATAATCTAGGCACAAATATTTTGTGTCTCTCCCGTAGGATCCTAGCGGCGCTAGTGCAGCGCGAAGCGATCGAAATGCGCGGACTAAGGCGCGAACGTATCGATGAGACTTCGTGTTACCACCGTTACGCGACAGATGGAGCTGATTAAAGATTTTTTTATTAATTGAGAGTAATTACTCGTGTATAAAATATTAGAGATATCAAAATAAATTAAAACAAGATAATAAATATTTATCTGAGTTGTAGGGTAGGCAATGTCTATATGACTGTATGAACCGCACGCCACTGGCTGGGAGCCACTCAATATGAACAGGTTAAATAAGAATAGTTTATATTCTTACACATTCACATTCATTCTTCTACATTTAATTTGTGCAGAATAAATATCTATTAAAATACAATTTGTGAACTCACTTCTCATTTTCGGCTTTCGCTCTCCTCTCTGCTTCGAGTTCATCTCTTCTCCTGGCGAGTTCCTCCGCTTTCCTCTTCTCCTGAAACCATACAAATACAATGTCGTACCGCAAGTTTGCAAGTTTTACCAAGACAATGGCCAAATACATGCTTTTTCACTTTTGCCTATTACAATTCTTCATGAAGAAAGAGATGGAGATAGATTAACGATTACCGAAATAAACTAGTAATGGTTCCAAGTTTTACCAAGACAACGGCCAAATACCTGACTTTTCACTTTTGCCTATTACAATCCTTTATGAAAGAACAGAGATAGAGATAGAATAATAACATACCTCATCTCTGCGCTTCCTCTCAGCTTCTACTCGCTTCTTCTCCTCCTGTTCTTCTTTCAACCAGAACTGGTCTCTTTCGCTAGAATTTATTTCTTGCACTGAAATATTAGAACGTAATAATGATTCTAACTTAACTGTGAAACACAAATAAAACGATATCATTATGTTAAAACATTATAATAATAATAGACTAAGTCTAAAATCACTGCTATATCTTCGTGGTCGTCCAAGCATTACCTTCAATATAGCTCTTTGTGCACGCTCTTTAGGATAGTCTTGCCAACCCCTCCCCATATAACGACACAGTATTGCAGTAAACTTTGAGCAATCGCGTTATACCTACACACATAGTAAAGTTTCGTGATCAGCTAAGTTGCTAATCATTTCCTAGCACAATTAAATGTCGGAAAGAAGGATCGATGTACGCAATAATATTACAGTTTGGAAGAACTTTTAAACACAAACTGTTAATATACAATAGAAGGAGAGTGGGTCCAAGAACGCTGCCTTACGGAACGCCGAAAGAGAGTTACGCTTCTGAGTATGCATAGCTTCCTATTCTAACGCACTGGGTTCGGCTGGAGAAGTAAGATTGAAACATCTCTATTACAATCCCACGAATGCCAATCGATTTCATCTTCGAAAGTAATAAGGGAACAGAGACCGTGTCGAAAGCCTTTGACATGTTTTATTATAGTTACAAGCTACCCTAGCTACCCTAGAGTCTTTACCCTGAAAATAACCAGAAGCTGACCAAAAATTGGCTTTTAATAAGATTAAAAATTATTGAGCCAAAAAATGTTCTATTGTTTTTTTAAGAGACACCTTTAGAGACATTGAGCATGGTAAATATTGCCAAATACTACTTTCTGATTTTATTTAGATACTAGCTGACCCGACAGACGTTGTCCTGTCCCGATCTACCTACTTACCTGCCTATTTACCTACACCTACCCTACATCTACCCTACACCTCCCTAACCCTTAACATTTAGGGGGATGAAAAATAGATGTTGTCCGATTCTCAGACCTACCCAATATGCACACAAAATTTCATGAGAATCGGTCAAGCCGTTTCGGAGGGGTTTAACTACAAACACCGCGACTTTCATGTAATAATGTATACTAAATTACAAAAAATAAACAAAATTCTATTTGAAACATAGTAAGTTTTATTGTATACTACCCAACCAGTTTTTGAAAGAAATGTAATTAATCGTAACTAAAATGTAAACCTGTATATATACATATCGATATTTGGGTTTATCGGACACTTGGGCAAGTAACTATTTTCTGTCGAATTTATTTTAAGCAAGATTATTTATTATCGAATGGTGTACTTAAATACCTCAAGTAGGTACCTACATATTATACCCATTGCAAATAACTCACCGTTTTCTTATACTTAGTTAAAATATACACCATTCGAACAAAATTGCATAAAATAAATTGACTAGAAAACTTACCCAAGTGGCCAACACCCAAATATTGATATAGGTAATGCTTGCATTTTGGTTACTAAAAACTAAATAAATTTAGTTACTAATATCTAAACAGGTTAAGGTACTGACAACTTAACTATTCTGTTATTAACAGCCAAATAGAAGAAGAAATAGTAACACTTAGAAGTACACAGTAGATGAATTATTTGGTTACAAACAGCTAAATTAGTCGAACATTGATGCTACTATAAGGAAAGTAGTTCGTTTAATAATAACAAAACATTTTTTTCTGTGTTGACAAAAAGAAAATGTTACAAATTCCTAAACAGTTAAGTTGAAAATGGTTGAATTATTTAATTAATAATTACGAAAATGATGTCGCTGAATTTAACTGTATGTTCAGTATGTCTATTCTGTTACAATCTCCCTCGGTGAACACCTAGGTGAAGTGAGCTGTCATCTGTCCCGATGCTAGGGATTTACAAAGCACTACAATCGGATGACAGCTCACTTCACCTAGGTGTTCACCGAGGGAGATTGTAACAGAATAGCACTACTGTTATTGGTTATGAAATATTTAAGTTGAGTGTAGTCTAACACTTTAGCAACAGTAACAACTTAGTGAGTTAGGTATATAATAGTAACTCAAATAGTTTGGCTATAAATATCTAAACACAAACAGCAAAACTTGGTTTGGTTGTATGTAAGACATAGTTCGCAAGTCCCTATTTTTCGGTTGGCAGTAACCAAAAATTTACTTGCTGTTAAGCAAAAATTTCATACATGACGGACTTTTATACGTAAACTAGCTGACCCGGCAAATGTTGTTATACCAGATCAATTAAAAAAAAATGCCTACGACCTATTCTTAGACCAACCATTTAGACACAAAAAAAAACATAAAAATCTTTCAAGCCGTTTCGGAGGAGTTCGATAACAAACACTATTTATTTATTTAGGTTACCAACGGCGATACAGACAATTTGTAGCACTATAGTATACAACAATAATGTATGGCTAATAATAGGTTTCCCTGTTTAACTAGGATAAGTATCAAACATGCGAACGGACTACTAATACCTTTTAAATTAATGATGTTACATAATTTCTATGTATAGTTACTTAGACTTAAAGTTAAAGTTTTGTTATTACGTTTATAAGAATAAAATAAAACATAGGTAATTTATTTAGTTGATTACAGAGCCTTGGCGATTACCATTTGCCTTTGTTTTATGGTTTTTATTATTTGCGCTTTGAATGTTGGTTTAGTACAGTTAAATATATCTACTTTAGAGAAATCTGTGTTATAAATTCGATCAATACGGGTCAGTACACAATTTTTGGCATAATTAGTCGAGTGCTGAGGCACGTGTAGCATTGTCGTATGACGAGTGCGGCGTAGTGGGGTGTTGAAAAAGATCTGTGCGACCAACTCCGGGCAATCTAAGCATCCATTGAGTATATCGTAAAGCTAACACATATCCAACACCTGACGCCTTTCAGTAAGTGTCAGGAGACCGTGTGTCTGACAACTATTTTCGTAGGATGTCGGAGGTTTATAGAGGCCATAGTTAAGGTGGTTAATAAATTTACGTTGAATCCGTTCTAATTGAGTCTTGTAAATGACGTATTGGGGGGACCAGATTGGGCACGCATGTTCTAGGACGCTGCGCACATACGCAAAATATACCGATTTAAGAGTCTCAATGTTACTAAACACCTTACATGACCTAAGAACAAAGCCTAGGTTTTTATATGCTTTGGTGCTAACAAAATCTATGTGATCTGAGAAAGTTAATTTGTGATCAAATAAGACTCCCATATCTCGGACTATTTGAACTTTGTTGATAGGGATTCCATTAAAATTGTAAGAATAAACTATAGGGTTTCTTTTTCGTGTATAACTAATACATTGACATTTAGTGACGTTTACTGTAATCATGTTCTTTGCATAATAGTTATTTAAATTGTTTAGATCCTCTTGGAGGGCTTTACAGTCATCGATTGATCTTCTTTTTTTAAATATTTTTTTGTCATCAGTGTACATCAAGTGTTCCGAGAAAAAGAGGCCCCAAATGGGAACCCTGTGGGACACCGCTAGGGATTTCAATAAAGTTGGATCGATACCCTCCTATTACTACAGCCGCGTATACCCAGTCTGTACAATTTGCTGACATATGACACGAGTTTTTTTTTTTATAGTAGAAGATAAAGCTTATTAAACAAAATTATTTTTATTGCCTTTGAATTATGTTCCTTGACTCACCCTAATTTACATTTAGTTGAACTTCTTTCTTTATATTTCATACTAGCGACCCGGCCCGGCTTCGCATGGGCTTATAGCCTTCCTCGATAAATGGACTATCGAACACAAAAATATTTTTTCAATTCGAACCAGTAGATCCTGAGATTAGCGCGTTCAACCAAACAAACAAACTCTTCAGCTTTATAATATTAAGTATAGATAATATATGTTAACACAAGATGAAAAAAAATAAAACCAAATATTGGAATAGGTATTAAAAGGATGAATTCGTTGCCACACCCACGACACTCCATATAAACGAAACTATATAATTGCCTACACTACTACCAAAATAACAGACTGTACAAATACGTGCGTGTGTGACGGTGTGTGTGCGTGTCTACGCGCCGCTCGGACAAAAAGCAGTTCCGAGAGCACGTTCCACGCGAGAAGAGGTGAGGAACAGTGTTTCGGAGGGGGCCGGAGACTGTCGCTACTGTACGGTAGTACTAATACTTATACTGTGCTGCTTAGCGCCGAGGGCACGTTTTTGCTTCTTTGACGTGGTGGTCAAATGTTTAAATACATTCCATTAATCAAATCAAATCAACAATATTTATTTGCTCGAATATGGTACTTAAGGTGTTACATTTATTTTATTTCAGCATATCCCGCCATAAAATGGCGTGCAAATGTTTTTGCAATTAGCAATGTCAATTAATCTAACTTACATACAAAGAACAGATTCTATTGACTTGTCTTCTAAATAGTCCTTAATGGTATAATAACTTTTAAATACAAGTAGTTTAAAAAGCTTTTTTTTAAATATTGTCAGAGGTAAGTCTTGGAAACTATTAGGTAAATGATTGTAAATAATAATCGACATGCAGTATACATTTTTTTTTTTTTTAATAATTTTGGTTTTATTGGTTAATACCAGTTCATGAGGTTTTCATGCTATCACCACCAGTAGGATTTACCCATTTTTTTCTAGTCCTTCCCGAGACTACCTTTACTCTTTAGGCAACGGCACACGCGGCCTACTACGTAAAGGGTTGATATAATCGGGCTATACACATCAAACAGTAGATTTTTAACACTTAATAAATTATGCCATTTCTACCCGTGGGTGTCGTAGAGGGCGACTGAGGGATATTGACTAAAAGATGGGCAGTATCGTCCTTCTGATCACGATACCTCTTGGTAAGATTTTTGTGAAAAAATAAAAGAAAAAAAGTAAATATGTAACGATTTGATTTTATTTTCTAGATTATCATTTGGTAATAACACCTACTGCGATCGCCAACATGTATCGGCCAAGCATGGCGATTACGGCTAACCCCCCCGCCCCCTTGGGGGAGACCTATGCCCAGCATCAGCCCAGCGTCTAAAGGTTGACATGATGATGAATAAATTATGAAATCTTAGACAAAAAAGACAGTAATTCTAAAATGCTTTAAGTTTGAGCCTTTTTTTTTCAAAACGTCATTCAATATTGACAAAACATGGTAATAATGTGGACTTGAATTAAAAAATCCGCCAAAACTTGCAATTTTTATTGTATTCTACGTTTTATAAATAAATTATGTTTTTTTTTATCCTTTAATAGCGTAAATACCTCTTCGCAAACTATTTTTCCGCTTTATAATTTCCTCGGCGCCTTTCCGCGTCATTTTCACATGATATCCACTTTATAATTACCACTATAGTATTGAGAAACGACGCATCTTGCGTACGCGTTCACCGCACAGTTACAAATGCACGGCAATTTTTTGTTTATATTTACAATTAAAAGCTGATGCAGGACGGTAAATAAATCCTTTGTTGTGAGATATTGTTATTAAAATTATTGTAAACATGAGTTCCAATTGTGATGTTATGTCAGGACAGTTATATAATAATAACTGGAAATGGTGTTTTCTACTTTTCATTTTATGCCTCGGTTATTCTAATTTTATTTTGAATTGTTTATTATGATTATATTTTTATCTAAACCTCTTTTAACGTACACCACTTGTTACATTGTTCTCACATTGTACTCTAAATTCAATATGAATGATGTAACCGAAATTTGTAACATATTATTGATTTTAAAAGAGTATTGTTCATGGAGTTTCTTGCTCGTTCTTCTCCATAGAAACCTACTGTTTGGAACGAGCAACTAGCTTCAACTTTCTGACTGACTGACTCTGACAATTCAAAAGTACCTGTAAATGGTTTATTTGAAATAAACGATTTTGAGTTTGAGTTTGAGTTTATGTGGTAGGATATTTTACCTTAAGCGCTTTAAATAGGGACTATTATTGCGCAAAACGGAAGTTGGTATTTGCAGGCCGTATAGATGTTATACAAAAAAGTCCTAAAGAAGTTAGGGTAACCTATTCTTTAATCTAGGAGTTAAGGTTCAATTCACACCGCCACGAAATTCGTCGAATTAGAATTTTGTGCACATTGTATATTAAACTGTATGTGCCAGCACATCAATTAAAACAATTTTCAACTTTAATACAAAAAGCTAAGGTTCATATTCAATTGGGAAAATTTGACAGTTAGGTATGGCTTGATGTGCTGGCGTCTGTACTTTTTATAAAAACAAAAAGTAATCGCTCGTCTTCCGACATATTCTCACGGATTCCGGAAAACACGATTTAGTATGCAATGAGTAGGTGCGTGAAACCATTAACCTAAAATTCCTGACTGAAACCGGTGGAAGCAGATCATCCGCTCCAGATGCAACTCTAATGCTGACCACGATCCTCAGACCTAAGGGACCGACCCCAGAGAAAGAGAGCGCAACTTCGTTTGCGTGAATAGTTTTACGGATCCGATCTTTTAAAAAAATAAAATAATGTTGGAAGAACATAGCTTGCTATTAGCGAAACAAATTTAGAATTGGACCAGAAGCACAGAATATTATACTTAATAGTACTACGCCAGAAGTTCCAGAGGCACGTTCAAACAAATAAACCAACAAACGTTATTATAGATAACACAGTGTGATAGCTAATGGATGAAGAACAACATGGTGGGTCCTATTTGATAACGAACAATTTTTAAGAGACGTAATTTATTAATTATATCCAGCAGTGAACTAATGTAGGCTGATGCAGAGCAAAATAACCAAATTTTATCACCAAGAAACTCAATAAAGTGGAAAGATGTCAAAGAGTCTAAAGTACTCTAGTGTGACCTTGAAACTGTTTGTCTCTTTCGCGGGATATCTCCTTCTAATAAGGTTACCAGAAAGCATCTTCAACGTGTTTCTCCTTTTTTCTATTCCACAATTCTCACCTGGATTAACCTTGTGGTACGCAGTTCCAACAGGTCCACTTGGAGGCAGTTCCTCCGGCCGACTGGTCTTAAAGTTGAACGCCGACCCAGCCTTCGCCAACTTGTCCTGGATGACCTTTTCGTCCAAGTCATCCTCAGTCCTCGCGTGCATGGTGAGGTGGAACCCAGTGAAGAAGTTTGCTACATGCTTTATGTGATTCGCGCATGTACCTTTACGTACTGTCGGTGCGCCTTCTCCCTGTAAAGATTAAGTTTGGGCTTTATTTTGTTGGGCTACATAACTTTTTTTACGTCATTTGATGTCAAACTAGTCGACACCCCATCTGATGTTTAGAGCTCAATTGTCCAATCAGCAAATCAAATCATGTGTATTTATTTGCCAACATGGGTAAGGGGTGCAGACTGATGTTTAAATTACATATTTTGGTAATGTTCTCCATGTTCTGCCGTCACATGGGCATGCAAATTTTGTCATCAAAAACCATTAAAGTTTTGCTAAAAAAAAATTGTCACACTTCGGCTAAGACAAGTTCGGTTCAAATGGTTGTAAATTAAATAGTCAATACTTGCTTCGCTTTACGGCTTTGCATCGATCTACCAAACATCCTGTATACATTTTTAAATTGGAAAATCATTTGAGTCGTTTTATTATTTATTTATTATCTATGTGAAGGAATATTTAATAGTCAATAATGAAATAAATGTCATAGTAAATAGTGAAATGTCCATAAAATAAATAAGTCATAAATTGGTACCTAACAATTATTTCTGCTGATCCTTACGGCCAATAATGGAATAAGGATCAGCAGACACAATAGAACAATCGCAACATGACTCCAAGTATGTCAACAATAAAGCGGTTATGTGACTAGTTCTGCCTATAGAAATCCACAATACCCAAAGACATTAAATTACCGCCATACCAGAGGTCCTGCAGATTATGACATGGGACTTAAACAAAAGTGATGCTAGTTTTCGACCTCTGCCTAAGCTTTCGGGAAAAAGTTGTATAACTATGTTACTGTGCATCTAGAGACTCCGGCGACTACATCCTACGATGACCTTTAGGTTGGCGCAGTGGCTGATCGATCGACTACTGCGCCGCGAGTTGCGGGTTTGATTCCCGCCCAGGGTAAACATTTGTGTGATGAGCACTTGTGTTTGCCTTGTGTTTGGGTGTTGTTCATCTATATATGCATGTATTTAAGAAAAAAAAAATGTATTTGTGTATGTATATCAGTTGTCTGACACCCATAGTACAGGGTCTCCCTAGTTTGGGGTCAGATGGCCGTGTGTGAAAACTCACTTATTTGCCAATCAGTTGACTAACTGTTTCATGATTTCAACGCCACTAAAAATCGAATTTTACAGTTCATTGAAAATTAATCGGGTTTTGTTAGTATAGTGTTTTTTTTTTTTGGAATTATTGGTGGAGTAAACTACTGCAGTTCTCATAATTACCAATGTTCAAAATCTTGTCCAAAAATGTAGGTAAATAAAATAGAGGCAGATTGAGATTAAAATGGCAATGTTCCTAAAAATAACTAGAATTGCCCTCTAAGGCCGGCCATACACGGACTGCTCGAGCAGTTAGGCATTGATCAACATACTTACATGGACCGCTCTAGCAGTCATAGTCAACCGCTTGAAGCTGCCATCTAAGACCAATGGCAGCTTCAAGCGGTTGACTATGACTGCTCGAGCGGTCCGTGTATGTGTGTACGTAGAAGACTGTAGGTCACTATGCAGTCGCTACTTGAAGCAGTCGATCCTGACTGCTTCAAGCTGCCCGTGATTGGCCGATCTAAGAGTTACTATACACCTCATACGGTCCTCTTAGGGTCGCTATACACTTAAGCGGGTCGACATTCTAAATACAACCTTTGATAACGTTGTATTTTGAGCTCGTGGCTAAGTAAAAGCCGTACAGATCGATCGGTCATAGCTACGCTTGCTGCAGTCGGTCCGTGGATGGGTGACCATCCATTTCATAATTTTATATTACCGTCTCGGTAGACCCCTCCGTGCCTCGGAAAGCACGCAAGGCCGTTGCTTGGTCCCGGCTATCATTTGTAGATCTTTGACAGTCGTTACGGGTAGTCAGAAGTCAGAAAGTCTGACAGCCAGTCTTACCAAGGGGTATCGTGTTACCCAATGACTGGGTTGTGTAGGTCAGACAAGCCGTCGCTCCATGTAAAAAACAGGTATTCAGCTGCATCATGTTAGACTGGAACCCGACCTCAAAGTAGTTTTTTAAGGTTCCGTACCTCAAAAGGAAAAAACGGAACCCTCATAGGATCACTTTGTTGTCCGTATGTCTGCCTGTCTGTCAAGACCTTTTATCTGGGGAACGCGTAGAGGTATCGAGTTTAAATGAAAACCATATAGGTACCTACTCCAAATCTACAGCCCCTTGAAGCAGTGAAAAAAATCAAACTTCTAAGTTAACGTGAAAAAAAGATACGGCCGTTTATGCCGCAAAAAACGTAGATTTCGAAACTCTCAAGGGAATCAACTAAGAAATTTTGCAAGTAATATCGATTTATATTACAAGTAAGTACAGGGAAAAGTCTGAAAACTATACATTTGTAATTGAATAAAAAATATAGTTTTTATTTGAAGTGCGTCAATCATCGAAGTATGCGCGTTCATAATTGTATGGATGACCAAATCACGGAATTTGAACGAAACCCTCGAAGGGCGAGTCCGACTCGGACTTGTCCGGTTTTATTTTTTAAACGTTGCCCCACTTTAGGAATTACTGTTGTGTCGTGGGAAAAGGCTAGGCAAGATGATAACGTAGTATTGAAAATGAACCGAATTTGCCGACCCGCTTATATGTATGGCGACCCTTACACTACTGACGCAAGTGATAATGTGTCAAGTATTTAAGCGTATAAGCACAGGGCTAACGTAAATGAAAAACATCTCATAATAACTTGTTATCGCACTTTCGTTCGTCATAATGTCAACTACTTTATTTATCGGTGCGTTCATCCCTAATGATCAACGGAACTGATTGCATTACTGACTGGAGGACAATGGCAGCTCTGTATATAGGTACCTAATATACACAATATTTATGTTAGGTACTGTAAAAGCCCGAACTACGGTAAATCCTAAGATGTTCCAGTAAAACCTAAGATTTACCAACTCTTAATGGTAAAAGTCCGAACCGTTCTATAATCATCGTTTATTTCGAACTTTTACCACCATTCACTTGGTAAATCTTAGGATTTGCCTCAGAGACACAGAAAATGTTAAAATAAACATGTCAGAATGTGTTCGACGTATGGTCTTAGAATAATAACAAAATGATAAAGCGTCGAAAAGAAATAGTAAGAAGCTGCATTAAGGGAAAAATATATACCGATTTTGATGAAATTTGGTATGAAAATGGTTTGAACCCTGAGGAAGGACATAGGCTACTTTTTAATCAGCGACTTCGTCTGCATCTTCTATAACCGATATTCACGCGAACGAAGTCGCGGGCAAAAGCTAGTACCTAATAAATAAACCAATACACGAAATAATATGACAAATCGAGTTTCAATTGAGTAGATAGAACCTCCGGTACTGTAATCACAGTGCAGTGGTTGCAGTACAGTTACATTTCCGTTTGTTGGTTTTTGATTGCTGATTTCGACTGCACTTTGTATCATTAAACAGCAGGCTGCCAACAGAACAAGGTCGCAAGGCACACCAGGAAACTATTGAAAAGTAACTATGTACATTTCATAACTAGTTCATGTATATAGTAAATTATTAGGTTTTATACAGCGGTATTATTTTGCAATACGAGGTATTGTGGATGTACCTAATATTTTTTTCCTGTACAACAGTGCTATCCTGTCAAAATATCCCGCGATGAGTGTATTTATTTATTTAGTTTAGTTTAACAGACCTTGGTCTAGGAGACTAATAAAATAAAGAATGTAATATTAACAAATAGCTAATTACAAGCCTCCACACATAGATAAAAAGAGTCGATAAAAAGAAAGAACCTACCTACCTACCTACCTACCATTATCGTCATGTCAACCTTTAGATGCCCACTGCTGAGCATAGGTCTCCCCCAACCCACATATCTTATATATAAAAATGAATCGCTAAAAGTGTTGGTAAGCGCATAACTTGCGAACCGCTTGACCAAATTGGATAATTCTTTTTTTATAATATTCCTTGAAGTACGAAGATGGTTCTTACGAAGAGAAAAAAAAAAAAAAAAACTTTTGTAGGTGTAGGGTAGGTGTAGGTGTAGGGTAGGTGTAGGGTAGGTGTAGGGTAGGTGTAGGGTAGGTGTAGGGTAGGTGTAGGGTAGGTGTAGGGTAGGTGTAGGGTAGGTGTAGGGTAGGTGTAGGGTAGGTGTAGGGTAGGTGTAGGGTAGGTGTAGGGTAGGTGTAGGGTAGGTGTAGGGTAGGAGTAGGGTAGGTGTAGGGTAGGTGTAGGGTAGGTGTAGGGTAGGTGTAGGGTAGGTGTAGGGTAGGTGTAGGGTAGGTGTAGGGTAGGTGTAGGGTAGGTGTAGGGTAGGTGTAGGGTAGGTGTAGGGTAGGTGTAGGGTAGGTGTAGGGTAGGTGTAGGGTAGGTGTAGGGTAGGTGTAGGGTAGGTGTAGGGTAGGTGTAGGGTAGGTGTAGGGTAGGTGTAGGGTAGGTGTAGGGTAGGTGTAGGGTAGGTGTAGGGTAGGTGTAGGGTAGGTGTAGGGTAGGTGTAGGGTAGGTGTAGGGTAGGTGTAGGGTAGGTGTAGGGTAGGTGTAGGGTAGGTGTAGGGTAGGTGTAGGGTAGGTGTAGGGTAGGTGTAGGGTAGGTGTAGGGTAGGTGTAGGGTAGGTGTAGGGTAGGTGTAGGGTAGGTGTAGGGTAGGTGTAGGGTAGGTGTAGGGTAGGTGTAGGGTAGGTGTAGGGTAGGTGTAGGGTAGGTGTAGGGTAGGTGTAGGGTAGGTGTAGGGTAGGTGTAGGGTAGGTGTAGGGTAGGTGTAGGGTAGGTGTAGGGTAGGTGTAGGGTAGGTGTAGGGTAGGTGTAGGGTAGGTGTAGGGTAGGTGTAGGGTAGGTGTAGGGTAGGTGTAGGGTAGGTGTAGGGTAGGTGTAGGGTAGGTGTAGGGTAGGTGTAGGGTAGGTGTAGGGTAGGTGTAGGGTAGGTGTAGGGTAGGTGTAGGGTAGGTGTAGGGTAGGTGTAGGGTAGGTGTAGGGTAGGTGTAGGGTAGGTGTAGGGTAGGTGTAGGGTAGGTGTAGGGTAGGTGTAGGGTAGGTGTAGGGTAGGTGTAGGGTAGGTGTAGGGTAGGTGTAGGGTAGGTGTAGGGTAGGTGTAGGGTAGGTGTAGGGTAGGTGTAGGGTAGGTGTAGGGTAGGTGTAGGGTAGGTGTAGGGTAGGTGTAGGGTAGGTGTAGGGTAGGTGTAGGGTAGGTGTAGGGTAGGTGTAGGGTAGGTGTAGGGTAGGTGTAGGGTAGGTGTAGGGTAGGTGTAGGGTAGGTGTAGGGTAGGTGTAGGGTAGGTGTAGGGTAGGTGTAGGGTAGGTGTAGGGTAGGTGTAGGGTAGGTGTAGGGTAGGTGTAGGGTAGGTGTAGGGTAGGTGTAGGGTAGGTGTAGGGTAGGTGTAGGGTAGGTGTAGGGTAGGTGTAGGGTAGGTGTAGGGTAGGTGTAGGGTAGGTGTAGGGTAGGTGTAGGGTAGGTGTAGGGTAGGTGTAGGGTAGGTGTAGGGTAGGTGTAGGGTAGGTGTAGGGTAGGTGTAGGGTAGGTGTAGGGTAGGTGTAGGGTAGGTGTAGGGTAGGTGTAGGGTAGGTGTAGGGTAGGTGTAGGGTAGGTGTAGGGTAGGTGTAGGGTAGGTGTAGGGTAGGTGTAGGGTAGGTGTAGGGTAGGTGTAGGGTAGGTGTAGGGTAGGTGTAGGGTAGGTGTAGGGTAGGTGTAGGGTAGGTGTAGGGTAGGTGTAGGGTAGGTGTAGGGTAGGTGTAGGGTAGGTGTAGGGTAGGTGTAGGGTAGGTGTAGGGTAGGTGTAGGGTAGGTGTAGGGTAGGTGTAGGGTAGGTGTAGGGTAGGTGTAGGGTAGGTGTAGGGTAGGTGTAGGGTAGGTGTAGGGTAGGTGTAGGGTAGGTGTAGGGTAGGTGTAGGGTAGGTGTAGGGTAGGTGTAGGGTAGGTGTAGGGTAGGTGTAGGGTAGGTGTAGGGTAGGTGTAGGGTAGGTGTAGGGTAGGTGTAGGGTAGGTGTAGGGTAGGTGTAGGGTAGGTGTAGGGTAGGTGTAGGGTAGGTGTAGGGTAGGTGTAGGGTAGGTGTAGGGTAGGTGTAGGGTAGGTGTAGGGTAGGTGTAGGGTAGGTGTAGGGTAGGTGTAGGGTAGGTGTAGGGTAGGTGTAGGGAAGGTGTAGGGTAGGTGTAGGGTAGGTGTAGGGTAGGTGTAGGGTAGGTGTAGGGTAGGTGTAGGGTAGGTGTAGGGTAGGTGTACGGTAGGTGTACGGTAGGTGTACGGTAGGTGTAGGGTAGGTGTAGGGTAGGTGTAGGGTAGGTGTAGGGTAGGTGTAGGGTAGGTGTAGGGTAGGTGTAGGGTAGGGTAGGTGTAGGGTAGGTGTACGGTAGGTGTACGGTAGGTGTAGGGTAGGTGTAGGGTAGGTGTACGGTAGGTGTAGGGTAGGTAAATAGGCAGGTAAGTAGGTAGATAAGGACAGGACAACGTCTGTCGGGTCAGCTAGTACACATATATAAATACACTAGCTGACACGACAGACGTTGTCCTGTGACAGGGCTAGTTTATTTAGATCCTGTCCCTATCCCTACAATACATACGCTACCTACCCTACCCACCTACGTAGGTACCTACCAACCCTGCACTGCCTACCTACCTATCTTACTTTACCTACCCTACACTACCTACCTACCGACCCTACCCTGCACTACCTGCCTAACCTACCCTACACTACCTACCTACCCTACCCACCTAAAATTTTATAACAAACACAAAAAAAAAAGATTTATCCAATTTGGTCCAGCCGTTCGGAAGTTATGCGCTTATATACATTTCGGCGATCCATTTTTATATATAGATATACAAGTTTTTAATTAGTTAAGAGAGTAATACATAGATTAACTATCATTGAAAAATAATTGTGCCAAAAGCCGTCTTAAGGTAGCCACACTGGTGTAGAGGTGAATAGACTTTTTGAGGGGCTCGTGGCTAAGTAAAAAGCCGTACGAATCGAACGGTCATGGTCAAGCTACGCTTGACGCGGTAGGTACATGGATGGGTGACCATCCATTTCTTATCGATACCCCTCCGTGCCTTGGAAAGTACCTAATCCCGTTAGCCCCGGCCGTAATTCGTATATCTTTGACAGTCCTTATGCAGAGACAGAAGCTAGAAAGTCTGACAACCAGTCTCACTAAGGGGTATCGTGTTACCCAGTACCTGGGTTGTGGAGGTCAGTAAAATGACAGCTCAACTCAAGCTCACTTTACCTAAATTCAGTGAAGGAGATCTTTTTAGGTTTCTCTTTGTAGATATGATTGAAGAAAATTGATCATTCATGCGTTTGCCAAACCTGTAGCAAACCCTAGTCTAGTCCTCTGACCATGATTGTGGTGGTAATTGGGGATTCTTTTTTTGCTGTAGACGACTTGCTCCAAGTCAAGAAGTTCACAACCAGGTATGAATATTTTCTGGCCTTCATACCTCCCATGAAGTCTGGTAATGTTGTATCATGCATGTAGGTATTATTTATAATTGTCAATAATGTTATCGTTCTATTTATAATACATTTTATGCACTTAGTTACAATTATATTTGATTTATTGAACATTTTCTTTAGCAAAACAGTACTGGCTTTATGATATAGGTATTAATATAATAGGGCCTGCACAGACTGACGGCACGGCACTGCCTATATTTATATGACGAACCAACCAACCTTATTATCATTACATTATAGTTGAAATTTCAAATACTTACCTACTGACACGAAATCATTAAGGATTACATTTTGTAGCTAAAACAATTATCATTGCAATTTCAACTATTAATACATGACTTAATGAATGAATGAATGTTTTTATTCACTTTAAAATTCCTTAAAGCTAGCTACATTGCCCCACAAAACTGCTTACGCAGTTTAACTGTGAGATATACACACACTATGTGTGTGTGTGTGACTGTGTGTTTCAAAGGTATATTATGCTTCGTTACATAAAAATCCTTTGCTGTGCCGTACCGCCAATCTGCGCAGGCTCTAAAAGGAACTAGCTTCTGCTCGCCACATCATCCGTCATCCTAAATTATCCCACAGGAACACAGAAACAGGATAAAAATTAACCTACGTGTTAAGCTAGATCAATACCTATATTTGTGCCAAACTTCAGCTAATACTGTTTAGCCAAACATTCATACATCCTCACAAACTATCGCATGTATAATATTACTAGGATTAGGATTAATTAACTATTAACTTTAAAAACATGGTTAACCACGTTAAAATACCAAAAAAAAAAATTTTATTACTATAATGATGTTTTAAGTAGGTTTATAGCAACAAAGCTTTTGCAATAAAAGTAAAAAATAATGTATAGTATGCATGCTTCAAAATTAACATTGGAAGACTTAAATTAATAAGGTCTATTATAGTCACTGGATAATGCTTGTCCAAAGTAGAGAAAAATGGCAGGGGATTGGGAAGGCTTTTACCCAAAAGGAATCTGTAACTAATACTAACAAAAACTAATCAAATTAGAAGTAAGAAAAATAAATAAACATTAGTAACAGTAAATGGGGAGGCCTTTGCCCAGCAGTGGGACAGTATAGGCTAATAAAAAATAATAAAAAAAGGCAGTAAATGTGATTTGTAAATTTCTAAATTTAAATATGGAATAAACAAAGCTTAATAAAAAAAAATATAGTCACTAGAAGAGTAGATAACTAGCCTTATTACTACACTGTACTCTTCTTTAGTAGTTAACTCCAATCTATCTTAGTCATGAAACCCTTGATAGATAACATTTATTATCTCATTAGAAAACCGCCATACCTACCTAAGATATTCAAATAAAACATGTTATTCAGACAAAACATAAGGATTACATTAAAATAACTTGGTTTATCTAAAGAAAACAAAACACTACTATAGTCCGTACAATTCACTTGCACTCATCATTGACTCTTGCATCATTAAAATAAGGTATATATTGCAACATGAAATGAAACAACCATATCATTAGTTATCTTATCTACTTACTTGCCAGTTGATAAGCACATATTTAGATATGCTTCCATTTGTCTGGTCCACTTTAAGAAATGCATATTGAATTTTGCCACTGTTAAACTCGTTTAAAAGTTCATCAATGCCTCCGTCACCTTTGTCAATAAATTTTAAGTCATTTGACGGGCCGTCATATCCGAATAAGGCCCTGAAAAGAGGATAAAAGTTATTACGATAAGAAAACTTCTTTGTGGATACCTTTTTGGTATTTAAAAGTAGAGTGATACATGTTTCTGCAAAACGTTACTCCAGCAGGAAATGCAATATCTCGAAAACCTGAAGATGCACAAATTATATTTTCGGTGCACATGTTTGCACCTCCCTGCTGCTTAGCTTAACATTTTACCAAAACATAACTACATCTATTACTATATAACACATACCAAAACAAATGAACAAGGACATAAACTTATTGAATCATGTTTATAAAAGCGGCATTAGATACAGGAGCTACAAGAAATTATGTTTTGTAATTATCTCAGTTTTCATTCATCATAATATTGAATGTTTTGAATATGAGTCAAGATAGTAGTGTTAATGTACCCAAAGGATTATGTCATGATTAGATAATCTTGGTAAAAATAGGCTGTTTTTGCTGAGAGGTTTAAGATATGGATTATAACTAATTCTGTTTATCTCAGTATACCTACACAAAATGAATATTAACATGTTTTTGAGGAAGGAAATGATTTGTGAAAATATTTTATTTTCTAGTGATTCTGATGGTACAACTAAAAGCTATTTTAAGCAGCAAATGACACTATTATTTTATTACATTTTAAGTGGACACAATCTACAGATGAACCTATTTTCCATGACTTGTTCAGATCTAAATTCAAATTACAAGCAAATTGCAATGAAATTATTCTACAGCAACATAGGAGCTGTAGAATAATTTCATTGCATATAATTTGCATTCAAATCTCGATTGCAAATAAAGGAGTGGTACCAGCAGGCCGGTAGGGTTTCATGCTAATTGAAAAAATCAGGGCAACAACCAAACTAACAACTTTTTCGACTCGATAGTTTTCACAACCGTAGTTTCATTACAACCGCATTTGGTAAATGGAAAGCAAGCTCATGTGAATGGCCTGCTTATTACTCCAATCTATTGTCATCACTTAAAAGGACCACTGTAAACGCCACGCTAATGAATTCAATTCATAATTTTAATCAACGGCGGCTGTTTATTTAATTTTCCTAGCAAGTAGGTCGACAATACGAAGATTTGGACTCACCAGTTGGTTTCAGTTTTCTCGTCTAATACGTCTTTCCATCCAGCGACTAACGCCTGCTTGTGTTTATCTAAATTAATGGCCATTTTACATTATTTGTACTAACTTCTATGCGAAATAAAGAAGCCGAATTGTAGGAAAAAAGCAAAATAAAACGCCGATAAATCGCCTGACTCACAACAATTTTTGTCACAGATTAAAAACCTGAAAAGGTTTTTGAACTCTGTGACAGCAAGATAGATGTGTTGCCATATCGAATAAACAAAATTGATGTGGAAACTATAAAATGTAGAAAACAGTTTCAGTAAATCTGTAAAAATGTTCTATATATTTTAACATATAAGTAGGTAATAGAACATAAATTCAGTTAATATATATTAATTAAAATATATATTATCGAATGATGGACACAAGAAAAAAAAAGACGTATTGAAAAAGTTAACAATAACGCCTAGCAAAAATGTGATCCACTTTACTTCCATACGAAACAATACATCTTGCTCATAAATTATTCACAGGCATCCTCGAGATTCTACTCCCATATTTTTTATTTGTATAAGATTTATTAGCCATTACCGTCTGCCGTTCCCACGTACTTCAACTATGTTGGGTTTCCCCTTGCGCGCGCATTCTATTTTACGAGAAAACCCTTAACACCGTGGGTATCGCAGAAACTTTCATTCATAACAAGCGGCAGTCGCTAGTCACGACAGAGATCGCTTCGTGGACAAACGCCGCGATAAATTCGCCATGGCTTATTTTCATCAAACATAAATAAACTGAATCAAAAATGTGGGTAGACGTGAGTGCGCGCGAAAAACAAAATTACACCACACAAACCAATGGATCTTTTATACCGGGGTAAGTGAATGTTTGTAGTAAAAGTTTTGTTTGATGAGGAAAATAATGGAGGGAAAGTAGATAGTTATCTACCCACCTACATAGGCGTTCTGTGGTAAAGCCAGAAACATAAAAACATTATCGTGTGTAGTAAAAATTAATTCTGACGTCAACTTTTTTATTGTCGGAGTCTTTGCGGCAGTAGGTTGGTAATTTTGAACATCAGGTAAGTAGGTACGGTTTGCATTTTAAATTCATTTTACGACGCGTATTTTCTTAGCGGTATCTAGGTTACGTAGCCGAGATATAAATAATAAATAAGTGCGTACTTAGTTACTGACATTTTTGGCGTATTACGTTCAATGCTTTCGACTAATAATCATTATTAGTAGGTTCTACTACTACCTACCTTATAACTATGTAGACACAGTAAATACCATATTTGGATAATACTATTGTATGACAAAAATTTATGGCGGGAAGTGTACGATTGTTTTCTTCAGTTTACGACTACGACGATGGTATATTGACATACCTACTTTTATGAATACTAATAGGTTATGTATTAATATATAGGTAAGTACCTTCATCTACATTAATACATCTAAACAAACTATTTAATATAATATTATTGAGTAAGGACTATTTGGCCACGCATAGTTTCCTGATGGTTACGGGAAGTACAAAATAAAAATACCGCATAGACGGCGCTGTTTACTCGGAAATCACTAACAGGAATTATTATTTCCTGGAGGGTAAGTAAAAGTATTACTTATGTAGTTTATTCCCATAATGACAACGGCGGTTCTAGAAAGTGACGAGGACACTGTACGGGGACTGTATGTAAGGAGGTACTACTGAGATACTTTATGATTAAGAAAATTTTCTGGACCGTGATATAAGTTTACATGTCACAGGTTTTCTTAGATTGATACCTACTTGCTTCTCCTAGAAGCAGTCAGGAGACCAAACAAAACACTGCTGTCGCAAAAAAGACCTTAGTTCAACAGACCGAGGGTTGAGAATTTTAAACCCTGATTGTTTATAGACTTGGTACCAGGGTACCAGTTACCTAATAGCTCCGCATTTTATAAACTGTGCCTAAGTTATAAGCGGGCCTGGGTAGTCTTCTTTATGTCTCCCTGATCCGATAATGCTGGCGGTATTTTAAATTATCATTTATTTCATGTACCAAGACCCATGATAGTAGTAGTTACCAATTTATTTATAAACCAGGTAGGTATGTAAGTAAAACACTCAAAAAACTAAAACACACAAAAAAATGATTTATGACTTCCCTACTGTACTGCAAGGTCACAGGCTCAGTCGAAATCTTGCAGGACTGGTTCAAAGACGCACAGTCTAGCCTGTTTGCTTCCATAATCGGGATGCTGATAACGCTGGTCTCCTATGGACGAAGAATGCGCACCGCTTCCGCATGACTGCATATAATTAGTCCATGTGAGCTTCTACAAGACTACAAACATTCTTGATGCACTGCAATTGACAACATTTCAAAACTGACACGACCTTAAAACAAAAATACCATTTCTTAATTTTCGTATCCTGAGTCCAAATATATATTTTTTATTTCTTCATTTCTGAGAAAAATAAGTAAAACCAAAAATCATGTGATGACGTCACATATACGGTAGAATGAGGTAGTTTACCTTTGCATAAGCATTTCAATGGTTTTTAAGAAAACATTAACTTCAAATAAGACACACGTCAATGTCACATATATGAAGTTATGAAGTCTAATAATAATGATGATAGTTTTTTGACGGGTCACAGTAAACCAAAGGATAAAACGCTATTCCACCGTAAGTATGACGTCATTTGGCGCTTACGTCTTTTTAGAATACACCTAATTTCAAAGTAATAATTATGAATGAAAAGTACATAATTTTGAAAAACGGAAAAATACGGGTGCCTTAGATAACGTAATAATACAAGTAGGTTAAAAATATGAAATGTTGTCAATTACGGGGCAGCATTCTGCACGAGTAAGTGGATCCGAAAGGCGCTGTTTAACTTTTGAGTAGGTACCTATAATGACTGTATGTTGCCAGATATTTTTAATGACAATTTAGGTGTTCTTTGACGAAGACATGATCACAATCATGACTGTCATCATCATCATCATCGCTGCTATGAACATAAATGTGGTGGAGAGGAAGAGGAAGACCGAAGAACAGACAGATGGATACAAGCCCGCCACACTATTCCCTAACCACTGTAACTCCTGTAAGCCAGAATCAACAGTGGCGACCACCAGAAAAGCGCCAGAGCAATGAAGCTCGACGAATCCCAGAGAAACGATTCAACTGTCTTGGATCCCGCAACGAAATTAATCTCTTAATCTCTAACTCTCTCTATCTTAATCTTAATCTTAATTAATCTTGGATGAATAGTGTGAAGAATGATAAGAAAGATAAAGGAGTCAATGATATCAAGGGCGTCGCCAAGGGTGGGCAGGTAGGGGCAGTTGCCTCTCCCCTAGACATTTCAAAAGCTTCATGTGCCTTGGACTGTATTTAAAATTCATACTTTTCCTATCCTCCATGTATTAACTTGTCCGGTTACGATCGCATACTTGGCGACGTCTTTGAGTGATATCATGACGGGTGACAGGTACATGTAACATGAGATAAGGGCAGGAAGATGATGATGATGCTCCATCGCTGCTGTTGTGAACAAATGACAATCAGTCTAATTGTCAGGGCTCAAAGTCTCTTTTATAAACAGACTCCGCTGATTTCCCCAGCAGTGCTATTCTAATAAGTACCTATATCTTCCCTAGCTAGCATCGTAGAATGATAACTCACCTCACTTAAATTTCACCGAAGGAGGTTTCACCTGTCATCATGCTACTATGTTGGGGTCGGCTTCTAGTCGAACCGGATGCAGCTTGACCAAGGCGAACCAGTGTTTGACATGGAGCGACTGCCTATCTGACCTCCACAACCCAGTTATTGGGTGACACCAACACGATATTACGTAGGTACCCCTTAGTAAGACTGGTTGGCAGATTTTCTAGCTTCTGACTACCTATAAAGACTGTCAAAGATCTACGAATGACAGCCGGGTCCAAAGGCTTTACGTGCTTTCCGAGGCACGGAGGCATCTCGGTACAAAATGGATGGTTACCCATCCACGGACTGACCGCGGCAAGCGTAGCTTAACCATCATTACCGGTCGATCTGTCTGTGGCTTTTATTTAGCCCAGACTTTGGTTGGCTGATTTCACCTGTGTATTTATTAAACAGTTTTACAAAGAAGTAGGTCACTTTCACATGTTAAATTGGTATTTCTGATTGGATCTTTGCAATGCAGCAGCAGCAGCACTTTATTAGGATGTTCATATTCAGCTAGAGGCTAGATGGTTAGATACGGTCAAATAACAATACGGTCAAATACAATAAAAGTCAGTAAGTCCCGGCATTGCCACCTACGCCGATCGTACCGTGTCGAGCGAGCAATGATTAATTTAAAACTTCAAGCTTAGGTTTGTAAAATATCTCTCGAAACAAACAAAATGAAACTGTAATTTTTCCTCCAACAGTCTGTTGCGTGCCTAGAATGCCTTTGAATAAAAAAAAACTATAAAATTCTTCGCAAATGTCTAAAATATGAAAGAGATTTTGCTAACTTCATAATAAATTGTTTGCGAGACTAAGGGTGGGTAAATTAGGAGAAATGCGACACAATATAAATTAAGTACATACCCAGTAAGTACCTATATTCCTTTGAAAAAGTCAGACTCAGATCTATGTAGGGTAGGGGCACCAAAAGATGAACAACCCCCAATAGATGAACGATCGTGTGAAAAACCAAAACATATTAAATACCACGCTAATTATATACAGTATGCAATATATTTTCCCGCCTAGGGCTCTATTTTCTCTTCCCGATTACATAACAACACTCACAGTCACAGCTAAAATGCGCTTGTTATAATAATAATAATAATATGTGGGGACATTTTCACACACGGCCATCTGACCCCAAACTAGGAAGACCCTGTACTATGGGTTACCCTGTGTTATGACTTATTTATTTATTTTATTTTATTTTTATTTGGAAAACTTACAGCTAGGCACAAAAATAAGACAGAAATAGTGACAACGTTATGGCCAATGAAAAGTTTTCACAGATAGAAAATACATTAATAGGCACAAGAAGGTAGAAGACAGCTACTTTGTATAAATAAGTTCGAAATAATAGGAAAAGTAAGATCATCAGATAAACTATGCTATGTTTTGGAAAAAGAAGCTACACAGAGATTTTTAATTTTAATGTTGGTAGTATTGAAAATATCGAAATCGACGTCTCGGCAGGCTGCGTCGTTTGTGTGACACGCTCTTATGAGGTACGAGTTCTGTATAATCTGAGTGTTTCTCGCCGAAAATCGGTTTTATGGAAACCTACTTAAGGTAAGTGCCCTCCAAATTTAAGAATTTTGTCAGTTTAAAGAAATAATTAGTGATAGATTTGAGTGGTTTTGATTGTAATAAAATCTTGATATATTTTACTTGGATTCTATAGATACACAAATGCATTATAAATTTTATTTTTAGAGAAATTAACTGTTCAAGTAATGAGTTACACTTTGTACGCTAGATCCAATAGATGAACGGCGTTCAACTAATGGAGAAAAGGCATATTTTTACAGCCATCATCATCTATAAACGCACGATAACAGACGAAAACAAAACCACTGAAATAAATTTTAGTTAGTTCAGACGTTGAATTACCAAAAGTTGAACGGGGGTTTTATTTTTTATTGAATATTTATTTCGCTTATTTTAGTATGAAATCTTACACTGTTCAACTTTAGAATTCATGCCCAAAATTTGAACTAAGGAATATGTTCACATTTTATTCGTTCAACTTTTGAATATCATCATATCAAGATGATGTATTGATGAACATCATCAATACATCATCTGAAGTGAATTTAACCCTTTCATTTTGGTGTTCTTTAACCCCAAAAAAGAAACGAATTGATTATTGAATTACTTAATTCAGATTCTAGGTCTAATTTATATCACGTGAACGAATTACTATTGTTAATGTATAGGCAAAATACCTACATTAAAAAGGTTTTCTGTCATGACTGATTTTTATAGATCAATAATTAAAAGCATTTATCAAAACTTTTACCTTGTGTTTTATTTCTAATACTTTTCATTTCAAATGTTAGTTCAACTATTGGGTATAACATGTTCATAACTAGGGCTCAGTGTTCAACTTTACGGGCTTTTAACTAAAAATTTTAAAAACATAATTCTTTAAAAGAAATTTGTAGATTTAGGAAGTTATTTTTTTATCGATCGTTTCTTGAGAATATATGGAATCATTAAAAAAATCAACGAGCATCAATATCATGAGATAACTGAGATACAGGTCCTCAAAGTTGTCAAAAACGCTTTATCGTTACTTTATTGGTGCCACTACCCTATTTATTGTGAGATGGCTATTATAAAAATATTTGACTTTTGTGGCTAATTATTTTATAGTTGTAGGAACTAAAAAAGCTTATTGCGTGATTGCGTATTTGTAACAGCATCCTTGAGAAAATCATTAGGTATCGTTGTGTAAGCTATTATTTAAAATAGATCTTGGTCACCCTTCGTCAACTTGCATTAAAGGTTTTAAGTTCTGTAGGTCGTGAAGTCCAAACATTGGGGCTATGATCATACTGTCTACGTTATTTTCTAAATCGTATCAGCCTACCCTACGGGTAGGGTACGCGCTACGGGTCTAGGTGGAGAACTGGGGGCCAAGTCTGCTATTTTTATAATTTCGTAATTCCAACGCGATCCCATTGTCATTTTGCTAAAAGTTCGTAATCTGCTAAATTCATAATGGTCGATCATTGGTCGGTCGAATTAAAAGCAATGACTTCACAATGACGTTGTAATGGTAGGCACTGATCAAAGGAACTGTCAAAATTTTAGCAGATTCAGTCATTCAGTATGTCTATTCTGTTACAATCTCGCTCGGTAAACACCTAGGTGAAGTGAGCGGTCAAGCTTTGTCAATCCCTAGCATTGGGACGGATGACGGGTCACTTCACCTAGGTGTTCACCCAACGAGATTGTAACAGAATAACACTGCTGTTGTCATTTTGTACGAGATTACCATTCTAAATCATATCATTTCTTTTAATGGCGTGTCAGTGGTTGACCATTGGAAAGTCATAATGACGCCATTAATGCCATTATTATTAGTAGATTACCAAACTTGTCAAAATCAACAATTATAAAATCAATGATAGACCATTCTGACACTATTGTGCTATTGTATTATCAGACTTGAGGCCCTGCGTGGCCGCGCGGATCTCCATGTTTCGACTGCGCGGCCATAGCATTTAAGTTCTGCAGGTCGTGAAATTCAACCATTAGGGCTTTGTTCATAATGGCAACATTTTTTTTTGCAAAAAGAATGGGACCTTTACTTTGCCACGCTGACGCGGTTCACCCGTTTCGACCGCTGGTCGACCGTCGATGGTTAAACCTTTAGAACTTTCTGAATGTTGGATCTACGAATTTGCGACTTTAGTGTTTTACAATTTCCCTCTTAATGTTTCTATTCGTTTTTTCTTCTATGACACTGTGTCCGAGCAGTCGAAACGCACACTTTACTCAGAATACATAATAGTAATACCACTAACTTTTCAGCCGATTACCGGCGGAATTCAAAGGTCATGCAAATCGTTAGGGACGTCTTGTCATGAAAATATTTCATAAATTACTTAATGGTTGGTATGACAGGTTGGTTGGCAAGGGTGACTTTCGGAACTTCAAGTTTTTCCGTAATCAGGGTATCACAAATGACCGTGAAGCCAGAAAACATGACATTCGGGTTGCTATTACTTACTGCTGAGAAATGAATAAAGGTTTTGTGTCTCTAGCTTGCATAAGGTAAATAATGCTTTGGAGGAATTATGGTCAGCTACGAAGAGGGAAGAGTGGTAACACTGTGACTAGTGTGTGCCCCAGTTTTTTTTATAGGTAGGAACCTAATCCATTAAAGATATAGGTACAGTCAGCAACAAAAGTAGATTAACACTATTACATTTTTATATCTTCTAAAAAGACTTTATACAAGTACGATGTATAAAGTCTCTTCACGTGACCTGAGGGCTGGCCTTTTCTTGGGCCAAAGAATTAGCATTGCCATTCAACATAGTAATATATGCTGGTAGCTTTTTGGGCACTTGTCCCATTGAGAGCGATGCGGACGAGTTTTTTGATGCTCTGTGAGCCCTCCATTGTACATTTTAGTTATATGTTTATATTTATTTTTAATCTTTGTATATATTATGAAAACAAAAAGTAGGATGTTAGTAATACTTAATACTTACAGTATTTCAGGTCGTAGTCAAGAGTTTATTTTATCTTGATTTTCTATGCCGTCAATATTTCTTTCTGTTCAAGAATTATGATTTAAAAATCTCGCCTTTCGCTACCTAAAAAGTTAGACACCACACACTATTAGAGTAAATATTTCCGAATAACTCTTGCCTTAGGTAATAGAGATCAAAACATGTTTCAACATTATACAACAGAGCTAATAAAAACGTAATATTTTACTGTTCTCCGACTGAACAATGGCTTGGAAGGTGTATTTTCTTAAATAAAAGACACATTTATTCCAAGTCACGCTATTTCTTCACAACAACAGTTAATGAATTCAAGTAACTGTGTTAAACAAAGTAGGAGTTAATTGCAAGAAAAAATCGAACTCTTTACTATAAAATAATAAACTCTGGATTGAGTAGTTAGTTGTTTCTCCATTATGCCGTGATTCTCAAGATAAAAAAATGCGAACGAAGAAGAAAAGTTGCGAGAAGTGTTACCTACCTACCCCCAGTTTGTCGAACGAAAATCGACTCAACATAATGTGATACATATTTTGTCAAACGCGCGTAAGTACCTAAGCTGGTGTGATTGGTGGTCGATAATTTAGTCAACCAATCACAGCTGATTACGAAATTTTTCACGTTCATTTTTCGTCCGAGAAACCATGGGTTAGCTGCAGGTAATGCAATGCAATGCATTGTCATCTTGAATTCTTGAGACACACCGCCTTCATAAAATGTAAAAAAAAAACTTGAGCGTCGATATATGATTGTAGGTACTATCCTCGGGGGGTTACTCTGTAGGAATTTTCCGTTTTCATTCCTTTATGTCCGTCTGAAATTCTCTCTATCAGCCCTAGGCTGTTCCTATCAGATTGTAACTGTCCTTTGTAGAGCCATCCTGTCTCGAAAAACATCAAATCCACTACCATACCATAGGTACCCATCATGCTTACGCCATACCATCGTGATTTAAGGAGCTTCGCGCTCAAGAGCCTCAAGCCTCGAGAGAACAAGAGTAACAATTTTCTTACGAGACTTTTGGGCCTCAAGTCTGCTATTACAATAGTATCAGAATGGTCTATCATTGATTTCATAATTGTTGATTTTGACAAGTTTGGTAATCTACTAATATAATGGCGTCATTATGCCTTTCCAATGGTCAACCACTGACACGCCATTAAAGGAAATGATATAGAATGGTTATAATCTCGTACAAAATGATAACTGAATCACTGACTTAGCCGTTAATCTGCTAAAATTTTGACAGTTTCTTTGATCAGTGACCTACCATTAGAACGTCATTGTGCAGTCATTGCTTTTAATTCGACCGACCAATGATCGACCTTTATAAAGGACAATGCCAGAAACTCTATAGAACTTTGCCCCACTCAATAAAAGTCATGTGCAATATGTAGCATCTTACTGTTTATTTATTGCTGATAACTAAACATTAGTCATAGTGACTGTAGAACTTGCGGTTTCCGTTTAAATCTAAAAACAATAATGACGTTGATTATAGGTTAAATTGTATTTTAGGTAAAATGAGTTTGTATTTTGTGGGTAGATATTTCGTCATCCGCAAGTTCTAAAGAAAAACAATTTACTATAGAGAAAGGTTCTATATTCATTACAATTATTTTCATTAATTTACTTTTCTGTACATGGGTGGGGCAGGATCTGGCATTGTCATTTAGCAGATTACGAACTTTTAGCAAAATGATAATGGGATCGTGTTGGAATGACTAAATTATAAAAATAGCAGACTTGGCCCCCTGTTGTGTGGCGATCAGTGTTAATAAGTAAGTAGGAGGAGGATATCGTGACCATCATCTCGATCTTAACGCTAGACTTGTCTAGAATCTACGTAAATACATATTATTCCTGTGTTCATCAGTTTTTAATCAGGGCCGTCCCACCTTCCGAGTCAGTATTTTTTTTATGGGGAAGAATCGGATTGGATACGACTCCGAAACCGAAAACTGTGTTGGTAGTAGCAAGGAAATTGTTTAGAAGCAAACTAGATAGCCCCGATTCGTTAAAGCCTTGACCCTGGAAGGATGAATAGACACTAAGTACCTACTTGAACATTTTACCACCTTAGTTAATTAAGTATTATGTCCAAAAATATCAATATTTTGTAACTTTTACATCACGAATGCTGCTCAGCCTATCAGAGAATAGCGTTAAACTCATTGTATTGATCAGGAAATGTTTTCTCAACGGAGAAAGTACATACCTACTCGTATAATATTGCCGTCACGGTGTTTACCAACGCGACATACTGATGAGCCGAGCTGGCTAAACATGGTAATTCGAATTCTTCTAAAGTGATCGGATGTTTTATTTGACAGGGAAATCAGTGCTGATTGATGTTATGGTCACAGTTATAAATGGCTATAATGGTGTTTTGTACAGGTGGTCTTTTCTGTAATAATCTTCCTCAGTGATTTTATGGGAGGTGAGCTTAAGGTGACCTGTCATCTCATTCAGGTATTAACAACTCACCCAAGCACATTTCATTCCTTGAGGTCAGGTCAATTTTAGTCTACGGAAACATTGACACGCACGTCTAACTTGCTGCTAAAAACGCTTGTAGTGGTCCTAGGTTTTGGTAAGTAGGTGTCCCTCCCTAGATCTTTCTATTCTTAGCAGACTTTGATTTTTATAAGTCAGCCCGCTTTTAATTTTTCATCCTAGCTTGTTCCGCTATGCTTGATCTTGGACTGGACTCTCGGATTCTTCAGAAGATAAGTTCAATTTGCATTTTTCAGTAAAAAGAAAAGGGTACGTGCTTTCTGTTCAAACATTACCTATCTCAACTTTTAAATACCCACTCGCACAGCATTTACCTACGTAACATAGGAATATTCATGACCTCGCTGATATATCGTTGGCACTCCATACAGAGACCACGAAAAGTTTAGATGGTTATCTAAACGGTTTCGTTCACGAGTTGACGAAGTTGAAAAGTTACGAATTTACATACAGATGTAGTAGGTTCCCTTGAAAGAAAGGAAAATTCTAGAATGCCAGGAAACAACAGTTTTCATAGATTTCCAAGTCTTCCGCTGTGAGCATAACATTATCCTATGCATCATTGGACATGTTTTCTATCACAAACTTTATCTAACTGAAAAGATACAAGATAAACCGCTACCGCTTGCTACGGCGGCTGTCTAGAATAGATACCCACCTCTTACTTAGGTACCCATATTAAAATTGAATTATGTTATACCAATTCAGGTCAATATAATCCATTCCATTCTAAATAGGTTTATCTGCCAGCCTAAGTAAGTCTATTTGGTCTGTTTCGCAACCAGACTATGGAAATCAATCTCGATATTTTTTTCTAGAACGAAAATATCTTATGAACTTCAGTTTTCATTTAAAGAAAAATTGGAAATCAACTCACTCAGCTTTTTGAATACTTACAGCCATTTTGAATGTTAGGTACGAAATCCAGAAATCGAATTTTAATAGCTGCTCTGTCTTGGCAGGCTTTGCTTTGCTTTGCCTAAAAGCACAAAAATATATACTTCATTTTTGTGCATTACGAAACGCCTAGAATTTTCTACAATCCCTGGGCACCACTACGCCACGTTCCGGTGGAATAGCTGGCTAATCTCCAAAGCTACTTAGCGGATTTTAGTAAACCACTATCTAATCTAGTTAAACCTATTTTTTAGGAAGGTTACGGTGCTGTGTAGGTGTCTACTGTTAATTACATGCGGGGCGTAATGCGGATCCGTTTGTTTTTAATATCCCTTGTGCCTATTCGTTGAAGAACATTCTTGCAACATGTTTCTAACAGCACTGCCATGCGATCTAATGCAGTGTGGTATGAGTATGCAGCTATTCAGTAGCATGCAACAATGTTGCAAAACTTTTGTTTGCTTATTATTTATTTAATTCGAACACAAGATTCATATTGTTGTTGGTAACACTTATCAAACTATGTTGATAACATTTCCTATTACAACTAAAATAAAACTAAGTTAAGAACCTGTAACTATGTCCGCTTCCCGCCGCACCAGACCTGCAGGCGTGCAAACGGGTCCAGTGCTCCAGGAACGGGCAATCAGGCTTATTCATTGCTAAAATGCTCTCCCCAATCATTCGCATCAGGGGTGCTGTTCCTTTGCCCATAATAGCTTGAAAGCTATCTGTCTGCCTTAGCAAACATACCTGACGCGCTATAGAACCGCGGGAGCCCCAACAGCACCGTAAAGGCGCTATTATACTGTACACGAAGAACGTTGTAGGCCCTCTGCGTATGTCCCTGTAAGCCCTCAAGCTACACGTGTAAAAGGACTGGCAAAACGCCTTAAACAGGGTAAGTTTCACCTCTCTAGTACATCGTGCAAACCTGCGGGTCGACAACGCTCTTCGCTCCCTTTCGATGACACCATCATCATTCAAGTCCTCATTTACTATGTGGCCAAGGTACCTAAACTGCGACACTCTATTTAGTGGTACACCATAAAGAAACACCGGAGGAACTGTTTTAGGCTTTTTATTACTACCCTAAACACCACAAGCTTACTCTTCCGTACATTGTAATTGTACAATAAACCATGAGACGTGGCGTACCTCTCACATATCTCAAGCATCCGTCTGAGTCTATCAATCGACGGACTCAGGAGCACCAAACCATAGTCTGTCCATCAATAGAGCATCCGATACCAGTGCTGCTGACTTCCCCGATTAACTTATTGACGTATAGACTGAAGACCGCCGGGGAAGTCAAACCTCCCTGTATCACCCAACACTCCAACCTATACGCCCCAGACAGAAAGATAAGTTCGACTATAAGATATTATAATCAACCAGGTCAAGAGCCTTGGAGAGGTCCAGGAAAGCAGCATACACAGGCGTGTTTCTGTCCGTATAGTACCTGACCCGTGTGCTTGAGCGCCAGAATAACAGTTTCCGTGGACAGCCCAACCCTAAAACCGAACTGCTTATGCCCGCGCGTTCGGCTACGTGAATTTTATTACGGATCCGTTTTTTGTAGTCAAATATTGCCTAATCTATATTTATACTTCAGGGCTTCAGTCATACCAAAGTACTTAACCAGAGTTTAGTACTTTCGCATTTATAATATTAGTATGAATTAGGTAACTAACGACCCGCCGCCGCCCCGTCCCAGTCTATCTATTTGATGGAAACCGGATAACAATCCGTTGCGTAGTAGATCTATCTAAGCGTACAGCGACGTGATTTTGTTGTTTGAAGTTTAGTTTGTGTCGTTCGAGCTAATCTCGATCTGGAACTAATTCGTATCTGTAAACTCTTTCGCTAATAGGAAGCTTCGTTATCAAAAAATAAAAGTATAATCGATCGATTCGAAGTATAAATATAGATTAGGCTATATTTGACTATAAGAAACGGATCCGTAACTCTGGTTAAGTACTTTCGCATTTATAATATTTCACGATGAAACGGCTGAACTCATCTGATAAAATTTGGTACGAAGCTAGCTTCCCCTGGTAGCCTACCCAGAGGAAGGACATAATATATGTATACCTTTTTAATTCGCAACTTCGTCTGCATCCGCGATAACCGACATTGAAGCGGGCGAAGTCACGGGCAAAGGCTAGTTTATAATATTTACCTATGTAGTAATGAAGGCTTGACGTAAAAGTCTGCAGTAGCTGCCTACTATTCTATAAAACCTCCTTTGACGAACTTATGTGAAGCGAGCTGTCAAACCCTAAGCGAACTGTCAGAAATGACAGCTCATCTCAAGTTCACTTCACTTAGATTAATCGAGTGAGATGTTTACAGAATAGACCGCCTGTTCACGAAGCAAGGCCATTATGCTTTGATAAAAGTATTCTAGAACTTAGATAATTAATTAACATAGTTAGCAAGAAATTGTGAACTTCAGAAACTTGTTTTAGAATTATTTTCGTTTCCTAGAACAATTTTTCACTATTATGATAGGCGATAAAATAGAGGTTCTTCAAACATTGCCTAACTCTATCAAGGATTTCATTTCTTGGTTACGAAGTTATGATTAACGATCGAATATAGGTACTTAAGTTATTACAGACAACAAAAACAAAGCAGTTAAGTTAATAGGCTCGCTTAGCTTCGCTCAGCTCATTTCCGGCATCGCTGCTTAGTAAGCGGAAAATGGAAATGTCCGATGTGAAAATATGATAGTGCTATCGACTTCCGCCTCGTTTCCACTTAATTTTCGTATGTGGTAATGCATATCTGTGTGATTTTTGCGTTGGCAAAATATTTTGTTACCAAGAAATGTTTTGCTCTCTATTACTTGCTCTATTCAATTTCTATTCCCCTAAGCCCCCAAGTATTCTGTGTGTGAGTCCTCGAGATTCTGTGGGTTTCACTAAGAAAATACATGAAACACGTGCGTTTTCATAATTTCCAAGTTGGTCCCATAATATAACTAAGTTGTTAACATTCATAAATTATATTGAGTTCTATTGATAGAGAATTCATCTGTAACTCTATTCTACTATCTATCTATAGGTACTAATTCCCGATTATGATTGATTAGTATTTAGCTATGCAGCGCTTATTAAATAATGTTGAAATATGTTTACTTTTTGAAAATTAGTACCTACTCCAATATTTACATGCCAATTTATACCGAAATATGTCTCTGACTAACAATAATGTATAAGTAGATCCTAGAAATAACTTTAGCACAGAACACACATGCATGACTTTAGTTTCGGATGTCGGTGGCATAACAAACCAACAAACAGAGCTAAGCCACCGACTTCCGAAACTACTGTTCTGTGCTAAAGTTATTTATCACTTTTTAGTTTTTTCTTGAAGGCGGTTTTCCCTTTTCATAAAAGTTTTTATTTTCCACTTATCAGTGCCTCATTATCACCCAAATCCATTAAGAAACGGCAACACAGTTAAAACAGAGATTGAAAGTATTTATTTTAAGGCGGTTCTCTTTTTTCAAAAAAGTTTTTATTCTATAACCGCATTCAAGCAAATACCGAAATGTTTTGACTTTGTTATCGTAAAGCTGAAGAGTTTATTGTTTGATCGTGCCAATCTCGGTAACTACTGGTTCGATTTTGAAAATCATTTCACCAATAGGAAGTTACTGCAAGCTATACTATATGCCCACTGCTGGGCAAAGGCTTTCTTTTTCCCCCAAGACTTTCCAGGAACTTTTGTCCTGCGCCACCACGAACCAGACCTTGTGGTACGCGTCTAGGTCATCTCGCCCCTTTTTGGGCCGTCCTCGGCGACGCCGCCATCTTCAGGCACCCATTGCGCGGAGACTTTCGCCCAGCGGTCACTCTGCATGCGACTGACGTGACCCGCCCAATCCCACTTAAGCCTGGCAGCCTTTTTGCCAACGTCTGATATGCCCGTTTTGGAACGCAGCGTGGTGTTCCTGATTTTGTCCTGTCTTTTTACTCCCAAAATGCTGCGCTCCATTGCTCTTTGGCAAACTCCGAGGCGGAACTTTTGCGACTCGGTGAGCGACCAGGTCTGAGCACCGAAGTTAGGACGGGCAGGATACACATGTCGATGAGTTTTCGCTGTAGGGAGATCGGTGGGTGGATTACCCTTCATTAGCGTCTTCATGGACCAGTAGCTTTTCCAGGTGTTTTCTCTTTCCTGCCTGTTTTCGAAATAAACTAACTGGCCCAAGTATATTATTCCCGCGTACAAAAGCTAGTTAAAAAATAAATTGATCTTAATAGTGTTATGCCTCGAGAAAGTGATGTCCATCAAGCGAAAACGACATCAAAAGACAGAATCTCAAACAATATAAGTAAACCAGTTGTTCGATACTTTTCGATGACAGTGAAAACTCTATTGTTCTCAGACTTGATTCGCACGAATGTTTTTACACGGCTCTTCTGTGAATGTAGCACAAGTTAATGCAAGTGATAATCAGTCTTATAACCGTAAAGCTAGGGATTAATTAAGCTTAGTATTGGATTATTGGTTAGAACTGTGACGGTATAATTAAACGATAGCCAATTAACTGTTGACAGTACAGCCAACGACGCAAGTCAAATAACACTGTTACCAATTTTTACATGAATTAATGAATGAATGAATGAATGTTTTATTCACTTAAAAAAATCTTTAATAACTGTGAGATTGTTGAGTCTCTCTAAAATTAAATCTATTATCAGGTACATCTGTAACCTATGTAATGTACTTAATATCTACACTTACATAGAATCTAGTAAATATTTTTTAAGTTTACGTGCGAATTTTAATTTATTAACTTCTTGTCATTTTCTAAATATACTACGATGCACTGCTTACTGGCAACGTTTCAGGTACATAATAGCTATAAGTTTATTTAATCTTGATTTTACATCCATTCCGTTATCATCACCTGCATAGCCGTAGCCTTTCCCCAACTGTGTTGGGATCGGCTTCCAGTCTAGCCGGATGCAGCTGAATACCAGTGTTTTACATAAAGCAACTGCCTGTGTGGCGTCCACAACCCAGTTACCTTGCAACGCAATACCCCCTGGGTAAGACTGGTTGTCTGGACTTTCTGGCTACTGATTGACCCATAACGACTGTCAAAGATGAACGAATGACAACCGGGACCAATGGCTTTACGAGCTTTCCGAAGCACGGTGCTCTCGGTATGAAATGGATGGTCACCCATCCAAGGACTGACCGTGGCAAGCGTAGCTTAACCATGACCGATTGATCCGTAGGGCTTTTAAAAAAAACCAACATAATGGTTTAAAAATCTAAATTGTGTTAACGACCTTTGGCGTTGACCGTACTTAGGTATTGTACTTACAGTGATTGAAGGTTTTTGATTAGGTCTGCATTCCATTTATATACCTTGGAATAATAGGATGTATACCTACATCATACTTATTTATTGTTTAAAAAGTCCATTATTTAAACTCCCTGTTTTATTCACTGCAATGGATGCTCTTGTTGTAACTAAGAGCATCCATCTTTACTGTATGACCAGCAGTGTCATTGCGGAAAAATCTCCCCCGTCTAAAGACGCCAAAAGCCACTCAACTCAAGTTCGCCTAAAGGCGAACTTGAGTTGAGTTTTCATTCCTAGGCATTGACACGTTACCTCACCTTAATCTAACTTCACTTAAATTCACTTGTAGAAATGTTTTGGATTTCTCTTCACCTACCGTACTTACATTTTTTTCACTTAAAAAAGCAACAAGAATAATGTAACCCGGATTTAGTAAAATCTTTATTAGGTATAAACAATTTTCGTGGAGTTTCTTGCTCGTTCTTCTCAATAGAGACCTACATATCCTACGTTTTAGAACGAGCAACTAGCTTAAACTTTCTGACTTACTAACTGATTCTGACTATTCAAAAGTTAATGTAAATGGTTTGAAATAATACTTTGACTTGACTTGCAGATTGACAGGCGACAGCTTACCTACTTCGCCTAAAACCGCGAGAGATATTTTTTTACAGAATAGACTGACAGGAATAATATGACCATTAAACCTGAAGATCAAACCTATTGTTTCTAATTTTATCCTCTATTATCATTTATTTATTTATACTTCATGCACAAAGGTAGGTTAGGTTTGGTTGTAGGTTAGGTATTTTATCCTCTATTAACATGTAGGTAGGTTTTATTTTTCAACCAATTACCAGTTTCCTAGCAACTTTCAAAGACTTTCGTATCCCTGCGGGGAGCCCTAGACTAGACTAGATTTAACCAATCCAATTCGTCTTAAATAATCGTAAAGTATATTCATTTTCTAAGAAAAAATATTAAGTATCGCAAATCAAAGTAAACAATAGTCTAGCGTAAATATTTTTCTAGGAAAAAGCCGAGGAAAAGTTCTATCGAGTTCTTCGACTAGACCTTGTTTTAGTGACAATGAATTCTTTAGGTATGCACGGCTACACATCAAGCTATACATTTCCAGTTAATGCTGATCTCGCCTTGTATAGGATTTTCGTACGATGCGAGGTCAGCGTATACTGGAAATACACCGATCCACTTAGAATTCTGTTTCTGACTACGGAAAAATCGTGAGTTGAATACTAGGCTATGGAGGTCTATGAGCTCGTTCATAATATTATGTGGTAGGTACTACATAATATTATGAACGAACTGTATATGTGTATCGAGTGATTAACAAGCAGACAAATTAATAATTTCATTTTTCAAACGTTTTTGTAGTAAGTACTTAGTTGTTTATTTACTTAGGAAGGCATTTACTTAAAGTAAGTAGCAAGTACTTACATAAAGTTCATAACATTTCGGATGAGTTTAAAAAAAAATTGCTGCTATATGTGCATTGTTTACTTTTGCTACCCGTCGCCTTGCTGCATCTAAGTATTTGTATTCATCGACTAACAAAGCGTTAACGCCCAGCACTTTCTTTAATTTTTAAAGTACCTAGCAAATCAAGGTGAAACGCGAACACGTGTAATAATACGGTTAGACCACAAACCCCAATGCTTTCATATCTACCATAGGGTGGAAATTAGGTCATGGTCCCCACCTGACCTAGGTCTGACCTGACCAACCCTGCCTCACCACAGACCAGCTGACAGCTACTCATGCATGTCAAAACTCATTTATAAAAAAACTTTTTTAGTTCACCCTAAAAACGGAATTACGAATGTTCAGATTCATGAAATTAGTTACTTAATCGATCTAACCTTGAAAACAATCGAATCGGGAAATCGATTATACTGATACACTATAATAACCTTCGATTGTGCTACACCCCTACTGCATGTATTCGATTTATGTGAATTATGAAAAACATTACGTAGGTAATAAGTTCATTTGGGACTTCCATTTTCAACTTAAGCACGCGATTGAAAAACTCATAACTAAAATTCTCTGATTTTATGTGGCGAAAGGTCGCCAGCGAATGAAATAGAATTTTAACATTTTTAAACTCATATAGCTATATTTTCTAACACTTATTTTTAAAACTGAATATATGGAAACCTAGTAGATATCATGGTAACATAACTAAGTTCTACATTTAGCAGTATCGAGAGTTGATACCTAACTATCACTCTTGCGTAAGATCCTGTAAGTATTGACCCATAGAGACTAACTGTAATAATAGATACAGGTATCTACAAAACAACAATCTGAGAATACTCTTGAATAGAGTTCATCGTAAATTCTACTATTATTATAAACGCAAATATTTGTGAGGATGAATGGATCAATGGATTGATGAATGAATGTTTGTATCTCACGGGAACACGTGGGATATTTTTTCGAGGACACTGTTGACGCATTGGTTGAGCGATTGGTTGCTGCACTGCGTGTTGCGGGTTCGATTACCGTACGGATTAAATATTTGTATGGCCTACAGAGTCTGGTTGTTTGTGTATGTGATTTTGTATGTCTGTAAACGCACCCAAGGTACAGGAGAAAGAAATTAATAGTGAGGAGCAAAGTAAAAAAAAAATAGGACTTTGGCTTAATTCTGAACTCTACACAGCCGGCATCACGGAAACCACTCATGTTACAAAACAACCCATCGAATCATAATTTTATATGACACTGTGTCATTTAGCACACATCAAGCTATACATTTCCAATATTAGCGGACCTCTCATTGTATGAAAATTCTATATAACGCGAGATCAGCAGATACTGAAAATGTCTAGCTTGATGTGTAGCCGTGTGTACCAGTCAACAAAGTATAACTTACTCCGCTGCTAACTGAAAATCAATGCCCATCTTTATTATCATGATACAACCAGAGCTGGGCAAAATGGGTCCATATTGGCTCACCTAAAGTTCTTTACCCGAAATTGTACTTCCTAAGGATTTGTAATCCGAATGATCACTCTTCCTAAAATTTTTCATCCTAAAGTTTTTATTCATACTATTTGTAGTGCTACCGGCGATGTTCATAACACTCATGTTTCCGAAAATTGTTATTAATAATATCATTAATGTAAATATATTTAAACTCCTACTGTTTTTTATCATAACGCTTCTGTCCCTAAACATAATTACCATAATATTTTCACTCATACTCGGAAAGAAACATTTACCAAGTGTAATAAAAAATATATGTGGGTAGATGATGATATTTATAGTTTTAATTTGAGGGTATGATTATTATTTGGGGGTATGCTAAAGCATACCCCCAAATAATGTACGTACGTACATTATTACGTACGTTATGTAAACATAACGTACTGAGTTGTGTCTATTGCTAAGTTCAAACCTACTGCGCGTGCTTGCAAGCACGCAGCATACAAGCAAGCATGCAGCGCGCAAGCAACCATGCAGCATGCAAGCAAGCAAGCATGCAGCGTGCAAGCAAGCATGCAGCATGCAAGCAAGCATGCAGCGTGCAAGCAAGCATGCAACATGCAGCAGGCATGATTTCTGTCACGGCTCCGGCGTTGCGGGGCTCCGGCGGTCCCACGCGAGCTTATCGTCGCAGATGGTATTCACGCTCACCAGCGGCCAGCCTCAGCCGCGGCGGCGGGCGTTAAAACCACCTGCTCCTCAGCTCGCGGGCCGCCTCGCCCCTCCGCGCCTACGCGGATTTAAATTACACTCTAGGGGTAGGGCAGACAAGACTACGTGGAGTCTGTTTCGCAGCGATTTGTTTCTGTCATTAACTTTTGTAGCACAACATATTCTCTTTTTAAGTTACGCAAAATTAATGTATTTGGTACTGATTATTATGAATAAAAAGAAATCTAAACAAAAAAGATATGACTTTGAATAATAGTGTAAAAGATGGTTATGTTGAGAAAATATAGGAAAACAAATAAAAGTATAATAGATGTTTATTGCTACTGACATTATGAAGTTGAACGCTTCGGATTATGAACATTAGAGACAGAGTAGTTAGGAATTGTGATTGTTAGGATGAAAAATGTTAGGAAGAACATTTTCGGATTTCCAATTATCGGAGTTAAAAATTTAGGTGAACTTTGGCGCACCCGGGCAAAATACATGCTTTGCTTTAATTAAAATACAAATTACAAAATACTATCTCGCAAGTATTTAAAATACGAATTACAAAATATTTTTAAGTTGTGTATTTGAAATATAAAATACAAAATACATTATTTTAACTATTTGTATTTTAGATACAAAATACATAGTTATATGCTGTACAGTATTGTACAGGTGCTGCGCAGTGTTGCGTCTGTGTTGCCAACTTTAAAGATTGACATATTGCTTACGAAAGCTATCGAGCCCTATTTTTTGCAGAACGCACCCATTATTAAGATCGCTAAATGTTATGTTGAAATGTATTTTGAAGCCGTAAGTATTCGAAATACTAACTACAAAATACCTCAGCGTCAGGTATTTGAAATACCAATTAGGTACAAATTACATTTTTTTTGAAGTAATTGAAATACAAATACCAAATACGTATTTGTATTTGAATTACAAGTAGTTCAAATACTGCCCAACCCTGGATACAACTAAACAGTAATTAAAGACAATGGTAAAATTATCACGATATCAGTTTACAAAAACCTCCAATGTACCAGTTACGGTTTTATCAGAATGTGTTCGACGTAGGAAGGCCGAACGCCGACCGCCTTCGTACCAGGCACATTTCTGATATCTTGACTGCTTGGTGGTATAGGTACATACCTATGCCGTATATACCACCTACTCACCTATATTTTATAGCACTAAATGGGTCGTAGATTCGTGATCAAAGCTCATTTGTTAGGATTTGCTAACAGCTGTTTTCCTTTGATACTACTTTAGGTAGTAGGTAAAGTTTTAATAAACACTTTAAAGTTTCTGCTAAGGCACTATTTGAACGTGCTGTTAATTTGATTGATACTTGGAACTTTTTAATTATTACTTTTTGTTATGCACCCGCCATATTATCTCTTCATCACCCTTGGTTGACTGGTAGAGAATGCCTAAGGCATTAAGTCCGCCTTTGTACCTTTGTGCATGAAGTATAAATAAATAAATAAATACTTACCTACTGCTCTAGGCAAGACTAAAATGAAACCGGTTCGAAAATGCATTAAGAGAAATTGAGTACATACAGTCACAGTATAAATTCAGTTCTACTGTACAGTAGCGACAAGCCCCCCCTCCCTCCGAAACACTGCTCCTCATCTCTTCCTGCGTCGAACGTGCTCTCAAAACTGCTTTTTGTTCAAGCGGCGCGTAGACACGCACACACACGCACGTACATATTTGTACAGTCTGTTTTTTGGTAGTAGGTAATTAAATCGTTTCGTTTGTATGGAGTATCGTAGCGTAGGTGTGCTGCAGTATCGGGACCAGCATTGGGTTAGCGTGGACCCTCTCCCTCACTCAAAATTTCGACAAAACTCGTCGATTCCTCAAATCCCAGCAGCGCCTATCCTACTAATCAGTAGCTCCAGCTCTCTTCCTGCAGACTTGTCATCATCCATTCTAGTCTTTTCCCAATGTTGGAGTCAGCTTCCAGTCTAAGCGGATGCAGCTGAATATCAGTTTTACATGGAGCGATTGCCTAGTTAACCTCCACAACCCAGTCGCTGGGTAACACGATATTCCTTGGATAAGACTAGTTGTCAGACTTTCTGGCTTCTGACTACATACAACGTCTGTCAAAGATCTACGAATGACAGCCAACACCATTCCTGAAGGACTGACACTAATATTATAAAGAGGAAAGATTTGTTTGTTTGTTTGTTACGATTTAAATATAAAATAAAACGAGCGATTTTGAAAATTATTTAACTATTATAAGCTACATCTTTAACGAGTATTGGTATATTTATTAATTGAAAAATTAGGGATCCTTGAGAAAATTCACGCGAACGAAGTCGCGGGCAAAATGCTAGTAATAAATACCTAAAACTACAAGAACAATTGCACGAATCGAACACGGCGAAGACCACGGATATGTATGGCGAAGACTGAAAGAATCACAACAGCGGAAACATCGGAATGCGGAAAACATAAGTAAGCATAACCTGCATAACTAACCGTGAGATATTTTATAGTTGCATATTGTGACTTCGTTATGTCACAAACAATTAGCACCTAGGTAATATATTTGCAAAACACTGAATGAAGGCTAGAATGAGTGAGAAAAAATGTAAACAGGTGTCGAACATAAAAGTGGACGTTTTGTGTGGGAACGGACCTCTTCCGGTTCATGTTCACTCAACAATGGAGGTCTCAGTAATTATTCTACTTTCGATAGTATATTTTGTGGATGTAGTCAACCCGCGACGGTGTCTCTACTACGCGAAAAGATGTAAGTGCCTATTCATCTAATATTTTGAAACTGGGTGATCAATTCAAAAAGCTGTCTGTTAGGTCAGCTCTACACAGAGGTAAAATGTTAGAGCGATTTGAAAAATTGATAATGAATTATAACACAAAACAAATCCTCCTCCTCCTCGAGTCGTAAGCTCACTGCTGAGCGTCGTGATGCTCCCGTCCACCAGACTTTCCACGACAGAGCTGCTTCCACTTTCCTCGATCCATGGCGTGGTTTAGAGCATCTGTGATCGTTGTTTATAGGTTTTTGCTTATTTGGTCGGACCATCTAGTTGGGCTGCGTCCGCTAGGTCGTTTTCCTTCTAACTTCCCCGTGACAATAAGTTTCTCCAGATTGTCGGAGGGCTTTCGGGCTATGTGGCCGAAGTATTGCAGCACTTTCCTAAGGCAGATGCTCGAGAGCCTTTGCGTTATCTTGAGCACGTTCAGGATCGAGCTGTTCGTCTTATGGGCTGTCCACGGTATGCGTAACATTCGCCTCCAGCACCACATTTCAAACGCATCGATACGTCGTCGGTCTGCCATTTTGACGGTCCATGACTCTTCTCCATACAAGAAGATGGGAAAGACCAAGGTTCGAACGATGTAGATTTTCAAAACAAATAGAGTTTAATATTATTGTGGTGATTATTTTAGGGAGTTGCAAATAAGCATTTGTGGGTAGTATTTAACTTTCTCGTAAGTAATAAAAGCCTTAGCCCTTCAGCGGTCTGCGAAAACTTTAAATATTTATTTATCACTAGTTGACCCGACAGACGTTGTGTCCTGTCGATTGATTTTTCAATTTTCTCACCGTTTAAACCTTCCCTGGACTTCCACAAACATTTCAAGTCCAAAATCAGCCAAATCGGTCCAGCCGTTCTCGAGTTTTAGTGAGACTAACGAACAACAATTCATTTTTATTATATAGATAGATAGATAGATTCAGATTGTATAAAGCTCAGATTATGAAACAAAAGGCAGATAGACCGAGCGGAACACTGAGAGTGAAGCCACAAAAGCAAATACAAATTCAAAAAGGAATATCTATAAGTAATTCGCTTCACGCTATACTGACACTAGTCAGTCACGAAGCGAAGCATTGGTAAAAAAAAATCAAATACTAATACAAATAAAAATTTTAAAGCGAACACAATCACGAGATTGTAGGTATTCGTTTTTAAATTTGTATGCTTTTGTTGCTTCACTCGCAGTGTTCCGCACGGTCTATCTGCCTTTTATTTGATAATCTGTGGTATGAAGAATACGAATTAATAAAAAAAAAAAAAAATACTACTACATTTATTTCAGACAATCAAAAATTGACCATATAAATGTAGTATGTAAGGCTAATGTTGGGGACATTAAAATGTAGGTTAGGTTATTTGTCTAGATGTGCAATTTATCATTTAACTATTATTTTATGCCATGCATGAACTCATCAACCAATTATAGATACCTACTTATGCATTTGTCAATCGAATATTATTAGGCGTTAGTGATCAAGTAATCTTAGAATATGGCGTCCCGCAGAACAACAACTAGGTAGTCTGGCCAATATTATTGTGATCCAACAGCTAATCCACAGAGTCGGTGAGAGAATATATTATAATTTTACCCAACACCTACAGTTTGATATTACGAGTTCACTCTTTATCAGAGTTTCTTAAAGTGGGGTCCACGGATCCCTCAGGGGTCCACAGTAGGTCAGTTAACTCGCAACATATTTATTAGGAAATTGTGTAAGTAAGCTCTGGATTTCTCAGCCAAGCCACGAACACGAAGTAAGGCTTGTTTTATTTTTCTAATATATTCTTTGACACTGTCAAAGAATGTATTAGAAAAAACGGACCCCTTTCAATTGTTTAAATTGTAAATGTGGTTCGTGACTACAACTGAAACCCTGCTCTACAAGGACTATTAATTCATCTTCCAAATTAGACAATTGGAGGCTGGCAACACCTCGACAGAATGAGCAGCCAGCTGTACCGACGTACCTTATTCAGAAATAATGTAATAATATGAAATTTAAATTAGCTTTTGTAGATTTTAATTTGTGTAGGTATTAAATTTTTCTTTTTAATTTGTTTTGTTTTTTGCGCTCGCATTATAATTTGCTGCTGCCATGTTATCTCTTCATCACCTTTGGTTGACTGGCAGAAAATGCCTACGGCATTTAGTCCGCCTATGTAAGTTTTTTGTTGCATAAAGTTAAAAAAAAGTAAGCTAACTACCACATCCAGTAAGTTTTGGACTTACTTGATACTTATATACTTAACCACGTATTAATAAAATTAGCACTTACTTACATATTATATCACTGTTTCAGGCGTTGACCAGTGCCCGCGTACCATGTCTCCCTACCACATGCGGTGCGATGGAATGACGAAGTCTCAACGTACTTGCACCGATCCCAAAATAAACATTATAGGTACCTACTTACTTACATCATAATTAGGGGCACAAGCTAGCTACTAAGTTATTTTTACATCGCAATAATTATTAATAATTATGATAAAAGTTGAGACAACAACAGTGTCAAAATTGTGTGATATTATGCCTGACCATGTCCCTATACAATGCTAGTTTCTAAAAACATTTCTGTAATTTGTTAGTTACTGGTATTGAATAAATGAAAACCTATAGGTTCCTACGAATTGGGGGAGCTTACCTTTTTTTTTGTACTGGGGTGGAAAATCCTCGTGGATGTCTTAAGCCCTGGGGCGTGCGAAGGAGTCTGTCAGACTCTTACTGACTAAAAACCACCCCGGTATTCCATGACACACCAACGCGGGGGGTCGCGGGAACATACGATCTTGCGACGTCTAAGAGACCACCATCTCGGGTCCAGCCTGATGTGTGGTGATGTGTGATGGAAGTCCGTCGCCCCTAGCCCCATTTAAGAAGGCTGGACCCGGTGCGCCTGCTGCGGGCCGGGTGGCCGGTGGGAGTTTGTTATCTTCCTCACTCGTTCCGCAGCCTCCTTCAGAACATGACCGTATCGCAGAAGGATACCACCGCGTCCCAGGACTCCTCACTGCCGTCCACCAAGTCTACCATGCCCGACAGCGACAGTTCACTACCTATTCCTGAGGTGAGGGCACGGCGCGGTTCCTCCCAAGCGACACACTCTGCCAGCGTATGCCGCGCCGTGTCCGTGAATCGTCGCATCGTATAACTGAATTATCGACACACCGTGTTCGTACTCATGCAAATGAGTACCTCTGCCTAGTCACTCACACCGTGTTCGATAAAATAAAAATCGAATCATCTTTCGAAATCAAGTAGGGAACCCGACGCAGTGGTGACACCGGGCGTCCGGCTCACTATTTATGCAATACAGGTACTTCCCGAACCAACCATGCCCCGAGAGCACCTGCGTCACCCGAAAAGACAGGGAGCCGTGCCTCCTCAAGCCGCACTGTACTTGGGCAAGTCACCAGGCGTTCACTGTATCGCTCAAGATTAACTTTTCGAACGGATAACAGGAACGACGTAAACTGACACTGGAAATTTTGCAGAAGTAAAGTCCGCTAATATGAATAGATAGTTGGATAGTGCTGCTTGTAGCCACGCTCGGTCCTCCAGGGTCCAGAAGACGGGCCACATCCAGAATTGAAGTTAATGAAATTTTAAAACTTTACAGGCTATACATGCGGTTGGTCTCGCTGCGACTGCAATGGCAATTTGCTACTAGATGAAGACTCCGGTCTGTGCGTCGATTTCGTAGACTGCCCCTTACCACTGTCTCGCAAGCGCAAGCTTCGAACGGACAGAAGGAAAAAGCCAAAGAAAGCCTTCCGTGTACCCGCAGTTAGAAGGGATGACTTGAAGGACCCAATGGCTCAATATAGAGAGCGAACAAACGGATGATTTTTAGTTTTTTTTATTTTAGAAAAATGTTTCCCTGCACTAGGAATTTCATCTGTATCGTGGGTTCATTTTTTATAGGGTAACTGGTAATTAGTGGCCGATACTTAAACCACATATTGTATCAATTATTAGGACCATTTTTTTCTACTACGACACACGAAGATGTGCAAAGTAGCAATTTATTTTTTGAGTTTTGTATAAGTAAGTATTCTAATTTCCATTACTAAACTTTTTTTTTAAACAAACCTAAGGCGCTCAGCTGATAGATACCGTGCGCTTCATTTATTCATTGCGTTTGTGTAAATTAAGACGTAATTTGCTAAAAAGTACAAAAAAAAAATTATGATTGTTTGAAAGAAGTTTACCAGTCATTCTATATAAACTCACATAATTATACACAACTAACCATAGACTGCCTGAACTGTTACCTATATTTGATAAACTTAAGAAGTTACCTACTAAAAACCTTATAAGTAGGTGAATAAAACAACCTGCCTATGACATAATGTTTTGTTTTTTTTTTCATAATACATAAGTGACCTATTTACAAGTACTTAACGGGCCTGTTGGTCTAGTGGTCACTGAAACTGACTGCTAAGCCGGAGGTCGTGGGTTCGATTCCCACCCAGGACAAACTTTGTGTGATGAGCATGATTGTTTGTTCTGTGTCTGGGTGTTTATCTATAATATGTATGTATTTATAAATTATATAAGTATGTATATCAGTTGTCTGGTTACCATAACACAAGCTCTGCTTAGCTTGGGACCAGATGACCGTGTGTGAGTTGTCCCAAGATATTTATTATTATTATTATTATTAACCTGAAACGTTCTGCTCACTTATCAAAAAGGTGCTCAAAATTGCAAATAGACCAAACTTTTTGTTCTGACAAACCCTGAACTTAGCTACCGACAGTAATGTCCTGCATTAGATATCGGACCCTTCTTAGGAAAAACAAGAGGAGTCCCATCCCAAAGGGGTCAGGCACTGCCTGTATAAATGCCTAATGAAAGACACCAAAAGAAACCGAATGTTACAAGATTTTTCTATAATTTCGATTAGTTTTTTGTTATGTACCATACTTGGGGCCCTTCTGATTACGGGTACTTATATGTAAAGTTTTTTTTTTGTGTTTTACGTGTCAAATAAGTTTTGAATACAACCAAACTTTAAAAATCCCGCGGCCCTTTTATAACTGTAAGCACAATGTTTTGTATGCGTCACTGCGCGCTAGAACAAACTATCACTGTTTATGCTAGCGCACACTAGGCTCCTTTTACTCGGAACAAAAGTTTGCACCAGCGAAGAGCGAGGATGCGAAGCGAGGTTACTTATATATTCTCTTTGGTAGCGAAGGATGTGCTTGTTAAGAACCAATAGAATCACTTCATTTACCTAGCATCGCTCAACGCAGCGCAAGTCTGGTGGAAACGGATTAGCACAGCGAGGTGTATTATAGGTACGTACAAAACAAGCGAGGGATGTGTCCAAGAGATGTGCGCGACGGATGTGTGCAAAGGAAGAACGCGAACGAGAAACTTACTAGCAGTCATTAGACGGAGTTGTTAGAGGTAGATGTATATTGTACGGAAAATATAAATCAGTGGACTCGCTCGCATCTGCAAAAAGAGCCTGCTACACATCCCCGCACCGCTCATCTACACATCGTTTCACGCATTACGTTTTACGCATCTTCGCATTTCGCATCGCTCAGCTGTCTAGCACATCTCTGGCGGAAACACTCACATCATTCCACAGCCTCGCTAAGCATCCTCGCACCGCTCATCTACCTCGCACATCTTTGGTGGAAACGCAGCGTACAACAGTAAGTATATAAAAGCGACACATGGTATTTTTCATTTTGTTTTTTGCCTTTAAATGAAGTCTGTAAGCTAAGAGAATTCCACTAGATTTCTTCTAAGTGAGTACAGTACGGTCAACGTAACTTGGCGCGTCTGAAGTTAGCCGATTAGCTGCGCAGTAGACTGAAGTGTATGTATGCTCCCTAACAGTGCATAACGTAGTGAGTATGCTCCTTTAGAAAATAAGTATCATTTTAAGCTAAGTAAGCAGTTTACTTCAATGCGCATTGTAAATCATATTCCCATATAGCAATTATTAAAATACGTTCAATCAAGTCGGTTGTCTGATTTAACACACCTTCGAACCCCCAACATTTCATGGCGACCCTGCCTTAGGGTCTGCCAAGGGGCAGATTAGACAAAGTTTTTGTTGCGTGACGATTTTCAAAATGTGTAACTCCAAAATAGAAAAGGACGAGGTATTTCTAAATCAAAATGCGGCTGGTGGAAACAATGACGCCCTTCTGAAGAACATCGGAGGACACATGGAGCGGCTGAGCACGGTCACCATCATTATTCTTGCTGTCATATCTCTCCTGGTAATTTACTTTTTCCTGAAATACTACCGAAGCTGCCATCGACAATGGATACAAGAAGAAATCGGATTCAACGCAATTCAGCGCATAAGGGCATCCCTACGTGGACGAGTGGAAGGTACACCTGTTAACTAATTCAAGCATCAAAGCCAGTTTCAAGTTAATTCTATAAAAAAGTTAGTGATTGCAGACAGACTCATACCTATTTGTTTTATAACGCAAAAACTTAAACGACATAAAATAGTGCACGAAGACTCAGTGAATATGATACCTCGCGGCTAAAACTGCAACGTGTGAAATTCTTGTGTGCCGTTTCGCAGTAATAACGTCAATATGATTCTTTTGTTTCTGCATTTAGAAAATAATTAGCCTATTATGTATTAAGTAATGTTTTATTATGATTGATGTTTTGTTAGAAAAATATAATGTTTTGGTAGATATTAGAAAATACTTAATTAAGAAGGGACAGACTAGGTATAAAGGTCAAGTTATTGAGACGAAGTTAGGTGAGGCGAAAAACATTTTTGACGAATGTGCAAAAATATTATTACTTTTAGAAAAAGGCAAGGATGCGAATTTAGTTGCATCGGCATTGGATATTTTTCAGAATATTAGGATAGTTTTTGAGGAAATTAATAGTTTGTGTATTTTCCCTAAAATCACTTCTGAAAAAATGGAGTTTGACCTTAAAGTGGCGTGTAGTTTGCTTCCAGCAATGGACAATACTGAGGGGACAACTAAACGCTTGATAGATTCGATCGAGATGTATGCGGATATGCTGGACGAAAAAGGTAAGACATTACTTATTACATTTGTCCTTAAAAGTAGATTGTCCGAAAATGCCAAGTTACGCATTACAGGAAATTATAAGACCAGTCAAGACCTAATTAAAGATTTAAAATGCCATCTATTGACCCGAAAATCCTTTACAGCCCTACAGACAAGTTTGCAAAATGTACAACAGGGTTCAAATAGTATCGAGGACTATGGTACAGAAGTAGAAAAGCTGTTTACCGAACTAACAATATCTCAGTCAGATGGTAATTCAAACGCATTTGGAGTTTTAAAACCTTTGAATGAAAAACTTGCCATAAAACGGTTTTCAGAAGGACTACGCAGTTCAAAATTGGGCACGATCATCTCCGCCAGGAACTACAGCAGCCTGAAAGATGCAATCCAAGCTGCCAAAGATGAAGATACAGCATGCCAGTCATCGCCAGGTAATGTTTTGCATGCATTTAGACATGGACGAGGTTTCAATAAGACAAGGGGACAAGGTCATCGTCATTTCAATAATAATCGTGGTCAATATATTAATAGTTCAAATCGTGGTCAGTACGAAAATTACAATAATCATTACCATACATGGCGTGGTAACAACAGAGGACATAACGGTAGTAGGTACAATAACGGAAATAGGTACAATAATGGAAATAGGTATAATAACGGAAATAGGTACAATAACGGAAATAGGTACAACAACGGAAATAGTAATAACTATCGTACTAGGGGTTCAAGATATTTTAGAAATAATAACCGGAACGTTTGTTTAGCGGATCAGTACGAAAACAATAAGCCATGCGAGAGTGACAATAAAGATAAAAAGGAATCGGAAAGCCAGTTTTTTCGTTCTTAAACATTGCGTTTTATCAAATTTAGGCAATGCAAAATATGTAGTTTTTAACATTAATAACATTAAATATTATTGGCTCGTTGATACAGGCGCTTCTTTATCCATTATTAAAAGTGAAGCGTTACCAAGAAATGTAATCGTAAGAAAAGATGAAACTATGATAAATGGAATCGGTGGACAAAGGCGTTCTCGAGGTTTAGTTGATTTAAATTTGGAGCATAACAATGAAATATTTCAGCATTCTTTTATAATTTTTGACTCGTTACCATTAAAAGCAGACGGAATTATAGGGTTAGACTTTTTTAATAAGTACCAAACCAATATTAACTTAAGTACTAATATTTTAACATTGTATTATCATGGTAAAACATATTATTTAAATATCGTTGATGAACATATTAGGAGAAGTAACAACCTGATTGTTCCAGCTCGATCAGAGTCAATTCATTACATATACGTAGATAAAAATGAGAATGATGACGTTATTGTCTGTGGACGTGAGTTAGCGAAGGAGGTATATCTGGCAAATACGATAGCCACAGTAAAAAATAACAGGATCCCTATAAAGATTCTTAACGTTACTGAAAAGGAATTAAACTTACCAAGTTTCATACCTAATATGCAATTTTTGAGTGATTATAAAATTTGTCAATTTAGTAATAATAATATTGACGTTTCTAGAATACAAACACTGTTATCTCAGCTCAAATTGGATTATTTAAATGATGAAGAGAGAAGGACTATTGAAGCGATCTGCGCAAAATATTCTGATATTTTTTACATCGACGGAGATAAATTAACCACTACAAATATTTATGAGCAATCCATTATCGTAAAACAAAACTCCACTCCTGTATATGTCAAGCCATATAGGTTACCGCAAGCGTTAAAACCAGAGATAGCTAAACAGATTAATAAAATGATAACAGATGATATTATAGAAGAATCCAACAGTGAATGGTCAAGTCCAATATTATTAGTACCGAAAAAGAGTAAAGAAGGAACAGATAAGAAATGGCGATTAGTTGTAGACTACAGAAAATTAAATGAGACAATTTGTGATGATAAGTTTCCTTTACCTAACATTAATGAAATTTTAGATTCTCTTTCTGGAGCTGTATATTTTACTCACCTTGACCTTCAACAAGGTTATTATCAAGTGACCTTAGAGCCTAACAGTCGAAAATTAACTGCTTTTACGACCAATACAGGCCAATATCAAATGAAACGATTACCTATGGGACTGAAGATAAGTCCGAGCGCATTTAGTCGTATGATGTCAGTAGCAATGTCTGGTTTGACTTACGATAAATGTTTAGTATATCAGGATGATCTAATTGTATTCGGTAGAAATTTGCAAAATCATAATCAAAACTTAATAAATATAATGGAAAGATTAAGAAAAGTTAATTTAAAATTGAATCCTCTAAAATGCGAATTCCTGAAGAAAGAAATTCTTTATCTAGGTCACGTTGTTTCAGAGAAAGGTGTCTTACCAGATCCCGAAAAAACCAACGTATTGAAACACTACCCTATACCCAAAACGGCAGATGAAGTTAAGCGTTTCGTAGCTTTTTGTAACTATTATCGTAAATTTATAAAAGGTTTTTCAGACATAGCTATGCCATTAAATAGATTATGTAGGAAAAATGAACCATTCGTTTGGACTAATGATTGTCAACATGCCTTTGAATATCTAAAAAATGCATTAATTTCGTCACCTATACTACAATATCCAGATTTTTCAGAAAATAATGAATTCAAATTACAAACAGATGCTTCAAACACTGCAGTCGGTGCCGTACTTTGCAATAAAGATCTCAGACCAATAGCGTATGCAAGTAGACCTTTGAATAAAGCGGAAAAGAATTATCCTACTATACAAAAAGAGCTTTTAGCAATAGTTTGGTCGGTAAAATATTTTAGGCCGTATTTGTATGGTAGAGAATTCACGATAATGACAGATCACAAACCTTTAGTTTATCTTTTTGGCATGAGAGATCCTTCAAGTAGGCTTCTTAAATTCCGTTTGACATTAGAAGAATACAAATTTAAAATTACTTATGTACGAGGGAAAGAAAATGTAGTTGCAGATGCTATGTCTAGAATATGTATAACATCAGACGATCTAAAGAATATGCAAGCACAAGTGGTTGCTGTGATGACTAGAGCACAAAAGCGAAAGGTCGATGATGAGTTAAGTAAAAATAAGAATGACGTAGAGAAGGCGGATCTTAATAAATCACCTGACAATTGGTCTGGCCAACCAAGGGTTGTGGATATATTAAGAAAACCGTGCGACTCAGTCGAAATGACTTTTATTGAAGGTAGCGAAATAAAAAGATTGAGAAACGATGACATGATAACTGATGTTAGCGAATGTTTTGCATTTTTAGCTAAAAGAAAGATTATTTACATCAATCTTGATTACAAGGCACATTTTACGCGAGCCGAATTTGTGCATAAATTAAGTTTGTTTTGTAAAAAATTACATATAGAAGAAGTGTGTATCATTAAAAATAAAGATAATATAGAGTTTATTAAAAACGTCTGTGATGAGATATCGAAGTTAGAAAATTGGTCCGGACCGCGAATATGTATTTTAAGAGGAGTGAAAAGAGTAAGTGATGACAAAGAAAAAATAATTATTATGAATGACTTTCATTTATTGCCATCCAGTGGTCATGCTGGAGTGCGCAGAATGGTTAATACTATCAAAAAGAGATATTATTGGCCGAGTATAGAAAAGGACGTGCAAACATATGTAAAAAAGTGTACGAAGTGTCAGAAGTCAAAGTATATCCGTTACATCAAAGAACCAATGGAAATTACTACTACAGCGTCCTCGGCTTTACAAAAGATTTATTTAGATGTAGTGGGTCCGTTGGATAGAGACATAGATGGGAACTGTTATATATTGACCATTCAGTGCGAATTATCTAAATTTGTTTTAGCGATTCCATTAAAAAATAAAGAAACTGTGTCCATAGCTAATGCATTTGTAAGACATTTTATTTTAATATTTGGAATTCCTGAAATAATAGCTACAGACAGAGGAGCTGAGTTTGTCTCCGCAACTATGGAACAGGTATGTAAACTTCTTGATATTGAAAAATTATCCTCAACTGCCTACCATCACCAATCGATAGGAGCTCTTGAAAATGCTCACAAAACTATGGGTGCATTTTTAAGGATCCAATGTGAAAACCATACAGATACATGGAGCTATTGGTTACCATATTGGTGTTTCAGTTTCAACAATACAGTTCATTCCGAAACAAATTACACGCCTTACGAACTAGTTTTTGGTAAACTTTGTCGAGTACCTAGTAGAATTTCAGAGTCTGTAGAACCATTGTACAACAGTGATAATTATCCATTGCAGTTGAAATATCGTTTACAGTTGGCCCATGCCGAGGCAAAAAATAATTTATTGTGTAATAAATACAAACGCAAGGAATTCTACGATAAATCAGTTAATCCCATAGTCTATCAGGAAAATGATTTAATTTTGTTAAAAAATGAGACAGGTCGTAAATTAGATGCAATTTTCGAAGGTCCCTTTAGAGTTAAAGATGATTTAGGTTGTAATATTAGAATATATAAAAATAATAAGATAGACTTAGTACATAAAAATAGGACAAGACCGTACTTCCAATAAGAATTATGTTATATTATTTAGGTATAAGTAGTACTTACATAATTAAAACTATTGGTAACTTAGGTTTTTAGTAGTTTAGATAAAATTAGAAATAGATAAGATAATAAAAACGACATACATTGCAATGTATGTGAAGAAAATGTTGTAAGTAATATATTATAATTATTATTTCAGCTTGTTGGGTAGACAAGTATAAAGTACTGTTATTAATTAGGGTGTTTTGTACTCGTATACTCATTTTAAGAAAGAAAAAAAAACTCGTTAGATCGTTTTTTTTTCCATCGCCCCCGGAGGTGAAGTGTATGTATGCTCCCTAACAGTGCATAACGTAGTGAGTATGCTCCTTTAGAAAATAAGTATCATTTTAAGCTAAGTAAGCAGTTTACTTCAATGCGCATTGTAAATCATATTCCCATATAGCAATTATTAAAATACGTTCAATCAAGTCGGTTGTCTGATTTAACACACCTTCGAACCCCCAACATTTCAAGACAATTTCGTTCCAAAAAGTTCCATTGCGCAGCCAAACAGCTAACTTCAGACGCGCCAAGTTACGTTGACCGTATTGTACACGGGCAAGTACGCGCGGCTGCAATTGATCAGCTCAAGGTCAACATGCGTAGGAATGACATCGTTAGGGTTGCTCCACTTAAATAAGGGAAAATAGTCGATATCGAAAAAATGGATTATAACATCATGAAAAATTAGTGGTTTCATAGTCTTTGTCTGCAACCTACTAAAACGTGATATATTTTAGTTAAAAATAAATCCGTGCGTTCAAGCATTTTTGCGATATAAGTACCACATGGTATAGAAATCAAATGTGGTGACTTAATGGGTCCTAAAATGTGAGCGGCTATAGGTAAGGTTAATAACAGCTCACATTTTAGGACCCAATAAGTAATGTCATGTTAATTGTAATCAATAGTGCTTCAGTCATTCAGAAAAGCTAATCGTACGAAGATCAACAATCGATCTCGTCACCACCTCCTCCTATTCGTCAATGCTCAGGATTATGACCGCCCAAAAAGGGATCCCCATAACAAGTTCTTCGCGGATTATTATACAAACTGTTAAAAAAATTACTCCTAACATGTGATATGGGGGGATTGTTGGGGGGCTTTGTTGTCTTTTCCGTCACCTGCAGTGACAATGACTTCTTCAAGATTCGTCACTTATTCTCCCAAGTTTACAAAACTAATGTAATGTACACTACGCCAATCAACATCCATTGAACTGAAAGATGGTAAAACAAACAAACCGAAGGTCTGTGTTCATTTTCTTTGAAGACGGTCGGTAGTGTAGACGCAATGCAGCAAGTTCTGTTCATTCTTTGTTTTATACATGCCATAGAGACAATGTACTACGGCAAAGTTGGATCGGCAGACTGCTTGATGTTCAATGGAACTTGTAAGTAGCACCATTTTATTTTTGTCTAAGGCTGACACTACGCCGTTGCAGAGAGGAGAAAAAATTACCAAAAACTCTCAGGTTTTATTTATTTTTTATACTTATATGTAAATCTAAGACCAAAACGGGTCTTCGTTCAATTGTATTCCTACGGGTTACCCTATTGGTTATTTTTTCCCGCTCCGCCTACATAGAGCGTGAGCCTATGGTCCTAGCCGAAAGTACAATTACATAATTATCTAGAGTTCTTAGAGAACGTGTCAAGAAAAAAATTATAATGTAATGGATACTCTAAAGACTAAAGAAAATATGGATGAATGAATGAGCTGATGTTTATGTATACCCTGTTCACAATAAGATTAGGCATAAACACAAACCTTTTTTACAGTCCCTTCAACCAATTTTGACTTCTATTCCGTAGGCTTAAGGATGACATTAGAGGCAAAAAAAGTGGTTACAATTCAACTGTTTACTGCAGTTGCCATTTGTCATGCTACCAACGCTATAGAAGTCAAAATCGGTTGAACGGACTGTAAAAAAGGTATGAGTAAATGTCTAATCTTATTGTGAACAGGGTATAGATGTTTGGTAACAAAAGACGTAGTATCTGCGCCGACCCTTAATAAGTTGGGATAAGGGCAGAAGTTAAATAAATAAGTTCCCTATCAAAGCGGTAATCTCTACAATAGTCACTGGGCTGTAAATGCTGTAGCAGGTGGTTCAATCTACTAATGATCGATCGTTATTTATCACTTTTTAGTCTTTGAATGCGGTTAAATTGTTATCGTAAAAAAGTTTTTTTATTTTTTACTTTTTAGTACCCACTTGTTATCATCCAAATCTATTAAGAAACGACTGTTTTTTTTTTCAATTAGACATTACGTAACAAATATTAACCATGCTGGAGAACCTCCTCCTTTTTGGAATCAAACCAGCCAGTCTACAGTACCTACAGCTTATTTTCCTTTTTTTTTTACTTTTTTTCTAGGTGTCAACCACTGCCCAGAATCTATGCATAGAATAAACAGTGAATGCCGGCCGACACCGTCCCAGCGAACTTGCGACGAACCAGTCGCACTTTCTATGGGCGTCATCTGCGACTGGTCGCGTTGCGATTGCGACTTCCCCCTTGTTCTACACCTGGGGTCGGGGTATTGCTTTTTATATGAAGATTGTCCGTGATTCGATCATTTCATACGTTATTGGAATGGAAAATTGGAAGTCATGCTGGAATTGATATGATATGAGAAATAAATTGCGATATTTCTACAGATTGATTTTTTATTTAACTTTTTGATATTTTGAATCGTAGGCATCCCTGAGGATAATAATGCCGAATAACAATATTATCCGAGATTCTAAATCGATAGGTGTGGTATAAAATCTGGGGGCACGGTAGTGCCCCCGCCAAGACGAGCCAAGCGAAGCGCAAGGGCACTACCTACCTTTTCTCGAAGCGCTTCGTTGTTTTTTTGAATGTTCATAACTTGTATTTGGATTATAATAGATAAACAAAATTCTCGGGATGATGACTATGTAATAGTGAACTTATTAAGTATAGAAAGTCTCAATTGCACAGCTCTTAAATTTTAGACTTTATTGGTAGGAAAAAACCCCGATTTCGTCACTGACTTACTGATGATCATCAAAATTCTTAGGGTACTTCCTGAAGTCCTAGAAAGCTGAAATTTGGTATGAAAGCTAGTATTAACAGAAAAACAACAAAAAAATCTATAACTAGAAAAAGAAATTTCATAAGCAACATACAAAAAGAAATGAAATCCCACTAAAAACATTTTCATGTAAAATTTTGAAAAGACGAGACCTAATAGAGATCTGTAACTTTTTGACAGTGCGAGCCATTAGGTCTCGTCAACATTTTACATGAAAATGTTTTGGGTGGGATTTATAATTCTGTTAAGCCTGGCAAATGATATGTTTGATCAGAGAGTAGGGAGGATAATGCAATTTATTTGTGTGCTCGTCAAGCAATTTAGGTAAAATATAGGAATGAGCTGCAATATTTCAGCGTAACTACTTAAAAGGATAGGTGATCACAGTCATATTTTCGTCCAGAGAATAGTTAAAGCTACTAATCCAATCAATTCGATTAACTGAGAAACATACACACTGGTGATGCTTTCAGAACATTCATTACATAACGATGATTACAAAGCAAGTACTGAATTCGAACCATACATCTATACATTCATTGGAGACATGGGGTAAGCCCTGGCTGGGGGCCTTAAAGTAATTTTCGGCCACCACAGGATTGCCCGGTTAAGCAGCATCAACCTCAGAGAGTTGTTGCGCTACGAGTGGTAACTTAAAAAAAAAAATGGAGACATGGGAATGCACTGTGTACCTAGGTACCTATTCTATCTCTAGGGGGCACCGAGACTTTCTTTAGCTCTGTGGGAAAACTTTAGCACAAAACGAAAAAAAACTTTTGCCAAGAACTTTCCGACTCTTGAATGACAATAAATGTGTGTTCGAAACCACTTTGTTTTAGTTCGATTTTTTTCAAGGAATAGCCAGTAATTTCCCTATGGAGCTAAATAAAATTGCTAAACCCGCAATTAAAAAGACAAAAAAAAAGACAGACAAAATAAAAAACAAACACAAGAAAGAGAACCGCCTTCAAATAAAATGGCTTTGTTCTGTTTGCGGTTTCGTATAGCCACCACCGACTTCCGAAACTAAAGTCATGTGTTAAAGTTATTTAGGTATCACTTTTTTTTTTAAGGCTGTTCTCTATTTCAGAAAAGTTTTTATTTTCCACTTTTTAGTGCCTCCTTATCACACAAATTCGTTAAGGAACGGTAACACAATTAAAACAGAGATTGAAAGTCCTCCAAAGATGGAAAGATGGAAGAAACGAAAACGTCTTCTCGGTTTTTGTTGTTTTTAGGGTTCCGTACCTCAAAAGGAAAAAACGGAACTCTTATAGGATCACTTTGTTGTCTGTCTGTCTGTCAAGACCCTTTATCTCGGGAATGCGTGGAGGTATCGAGTTGAAATTAAAACCATATAATTATGCACACTTATATTTTTTTTCTGCGATTCTTTTCCCTATTACTTACTTAAAACTAAATTTATGAAATATTGTAAAAAGGCACAAAGATAAATGATATTTACCTATTTTCAACCGACTTCAAAAAAAGAAGGATGTTCTCAATTCGACTGTATGTTTTTTTTTTGTAAATTTGTTCCGCGATTTTTCCGGCAAATGTGAATCGATTTTGATTGGATCGATCCATCGATCGAATCGATTTGAATCTAATAGATAGGGTATGCCTCAGGAGTGGTCCCATACAAATTTTACCGAAATTGATTCAGCACTTTTTGAAAAATCAACAAAATCCCAAAAAAATCTACATAGACGACGTTTTAGTTTCTTCAATCTTTGGAGACCCCTGTTTTAACTGTGTTGCCGGTTGTTAATGAATTTGGATGATAAGAAGGTAAGTACTAAAAAGTGAAAAATAACTTCAGCACAGTGCACACATGACTTTAGATTTCGAAGTCGGTGGCAAGACAACAAACAGAACAAAGCCACCAATTTTCAAATCTAAAGTCATGTGTGCACTGTGCTAAAGTTATTTTTCACTTTTAAGATTTCAAAGGCGGTTGTCGTTTTTGTAAAAAAAAGCCTTTTTATTTGTAGCTTGGCGGGGAGGGTAGATACGCGCGTGCGTTTACCTATGCTCTGGTTTTGTCTTTAGGCCCTGTTTTCAAAAGGTTAATAATAAGAGAATTGCCCCCCTGCTCACATGACTTCGTTATATTTCAGGTACACTGGGCACTGTCCGATGCTAAAGTTCCGCTTCGGAAAATGCTACGGGGACAACACGAGGCAAATACTACGAGAAATACGCTCTAAAGGACTGTTTAAGTAAGTTACGAATCTGTATACTATCTCATCTGCTCAACGTCCGTATGTCACTGCAGGGATTCAGCAGAATATCAGTGTCAGGTATACTGCCTGACACATATTTGGTGCAACCTGGGGACGCACACCGCGCTTTGTCTAACCCTTATTTCGATTAGATTAGTTTGTATTGTGATTGTGATAAGCTCAGATTATGAAACCAAAGTACAGTAATTAGATATCTTTACTGTGACCAAAGGCAGATAGACCGCGCGGAACACTGAGAGTGAAGCCAAAAAAGCAAATACAAATTCAAAAGCCAATAGGTACCAATCTCGTGATAGTATTCGCTTTTGAATTTGTATTTGTTTTTATTCACGATGCAGCGTTTCGTGCTATAGTGACTCGTGTCAGTACAGCACGAAGCGCGTTGTAGGTATTCGCTTTTGAATTTGTATTTGCTTTTTTGGCCTCACTTTCAATGTTTCGCGAGGTCGATCTGCCTTTTGTTTCATAATCTCAGGTGATAAATGTCTTTTGTGTGCACCAAATAAATGTTTGATCTATCTATCTTTGTAACGCGCTTGTTAGAAGATTACATTCATTGTAAAGCAGAAAGAAGGGTTAGTTACAGCATGTTTTAAGGGTTCCGTGCCTAATGGGTCCAAACAGAGTTCTATTATTCTCGCTCATCCGTTCGTCTGTCTGCCCCTCTGTGACAGGGCTGTATCGCTTGAACCGTAAAAAGGTGTGTCCAAACACGGCGCGGCAAACGTGCGCGGCACGCCGCGCGCTTCTTGCCGCGCTATGATTGGACGACAGGCTCGCGCGGACGTCGCGAACTAGCTGCCGCGCGCGAACGGTGTTACCGTTCGTTCGTCGGTGATTGTGTGTGGACGTATTTTAACCCTAGATAGCTAACCTCCGTCGAATCGACGGGTAGCGCAAAGAAATAACGTTGTCACTTTTTAAACACTTGTCTGAACGACTTGGCTCTTTTAGCCAACTTAGTCGCCGGTGAGGTCGTTGCAGTGGCGCATGCATCAATCAGGTAAGTATCACAGTTTTTGAGGTACGCAACCTTTGCCCGTCGTTTCGACGGATGGTTAGCTTTACCGTTAGTTTTTAATTTGACTGTGCATTTATATTTTTCGCGTGAGTCGTGTTTCTTTTTACATTGTAACCATGTCTTTACTGAATGAAGATAGCGTATTAAACCTGCTAAGCCAAGAGCTTAGTGACGATGTTGTTGATGATAGTTCTGCCAGTGCGACCAAAGATTTTGTGGTGGAAGATGACGTCTAAAGTGATGACAATTATGAATCATTGGATGCCGATGAAAGACATTTAAGTCCAGCACATGACGTACCATTAACCATGGAATGAGTTATGTCAAGTAACTCAGATGCTGCCCCTCCAGAAACCTCACAAAACAGTATCAAACAACTGCCTCAAGGAAACACACAAGCGATGTAAAAATCGGTACATTTGTTCTACGAGTAAAGTGAACCTTTCAACTAAAAACCTTGGCGAGAAATATCGTGCGTACTTCAAGGGTACCTGGCCATTCATGTAGACGATTAACAGATGAACTATCTTGCTTTGATATGTTCATTACAAATAAAATTTACGAGGAGATTATCAAATCACCAGTCAAGACCAGCAGCCATCACGCCAAGCTTCTCTTGATGTAGAAAAGTCATCAACTTCTTGAAGAGGAGAAAAACGGAAAAGTTAGACGTGTGGAATGTGCAACCACAAGAAAAAGCGCATGACTAAAAAAAATTGCACAAAATGTAAGGTAGCGATAAGTTAGCTATCTAGGATTAATATAATATATGGCTCCTATAGTGCACTGTGGGACACCGACCGCTTTCATTGTGGTCTGGAATGGAATAAATAGCGCTCGCGGCGTGTCTCGGATATGCCGCGCAGTTATGCCGCGCAAACATTTCTGGATACGTCTAAAATAGTCGCGCGGCAAATTTGTATCCTGCGAATGCCGCGCGTAGCTGCCGCGCTATGTTTGGTCACACCTTAAGATGTAAACACTTGAAATTTTCACAGAGCATGGCCGCTATATAAAAAAATAACCAAATTAATATAAAGTAAAAAAAAAAAAGGGGATCCCAATACAAGAAAATGTTTTGTTCGGTATTTTTTCGTTTGTACGATGGTATGGAACCCGTGATGAGTCCAATTCGCACATCGCCTGTATTTCTTCTTATTTGCCCTATATTGATAAGCAATCACGAACATCAAACATACATTCCAAGAAAGGCTGTTATCTTTGTGAGAAACAAAAGGAATAATCTTCAGGAACGTAAATAATTTAAGCCGTTATGTAAAATCCCCAACACTGTATTTTAAGTATACACTCAGGGCCTTACGTAAGTAAATAATAAAAGGCGTCACTCTCCACGACCCACGTTGACGCAATCCTCTAAAAACAACAAATAAAAATAAGTCGACCTTTAAAACAGTGACTTATTTATAGAATACTATCTGACACATCAGACGTTGTCCTGTCCCTATCTACCTACTTACCTGCCTATTTACCTACACCTACAATACAAAAAAAGAAAAAGAAAAAAAAGTATCCTATGTCCGTCTCCTGGTTCTAAGCTAGCTCCACTAATTTTCAGCCAAATCGGTTCAGCCGTTCTTGAATTATAAATAGCGTAACTAACGACTTTCTTTTATATATACTTAGTCTGGCCATAAATACTGTTATAATTAAAAATAAGAAAGATATTACATTTGAATTTGGAATCTGTCATTTTTATACGATTGTTCATTGAGTTTTCTAATTTTGGCGCCAATACATTGTACAATATTTTGCGATATTAAAATTGAGTGGGGTGAGAAAGAGAACCGAATCGCTGTGATTGCATTACACAAAGTTAGTACCTATGGAGCCAAATGCAATTTTTAAAATTCTTACTCTTGGTATTAGTCAAATGTTTGTGTACCGGGCTATTAATAGGTACAATGAGACCTCCTCTGTTTGTGACAGAAAAAGATCGTAGTGTTCGTACGAAAAAGGTGGTCAAAGCAGTAAGGGAAAGAATTCTAAGAAATTCTGTCCGAAAGCAAAAGATTTTATCTCGGGAGATGAAGATAGCACCCAGAACCATGTCGCGTATTTTAAAAGATGACTTAGGACTTGCAGCCTATAAGAGACGCACTGGTCATTTTTTAACTGATAATTTAAAAAAGAATAAGGTGGTAAAATCGAAACAACTACTGAAGCGGTACGCAAAGGAAGGTCACAGAAAAATTTTGTTTACGGATGAGAAAATCTTTACAATTGAGCAACATTTTAACAAACAAAATGACCGTATTTATGCTCAAAGCTCTAAGGAAGCTTCCCAATTAGTCGACAGAGTGCAACGTGGGCATTATCCGACTTCAGTGTGTTAGCAACAGTGAAACAAGCAGAACTAATTTGCCAAATTTATATTTAGGTTTCTACACTTTTACAATAGTATTTAAGGGCATTATCCGACTTCAGTGATGGTTTGGTGGGGTATTAGCTATGAAGGAGTGACTGAGCCATATTTTTGTGAAAAGGGTATCAAAACATCAGCACAAGTGTAGCAAGATACCATTCTTGAGAAGGTAGTTAAGCCCCTTAACAAATCCATGTTCAATAACCAAGTATGATCCTTCCAACAAGACTCGGCGCCGGGTCATAAAGCTCGATCCACGCAGTCTTGGTTGGAAGTGAACGTTTCGGACTTCATCTGAGCTGAAGACTGGCCGTCGTCTAGTCCCGATCTTAATCCGCTGGATTATGATTTATGGACAGTTTTAGAGAGTACGGTTTGCTCTAAACGCCATGATAATTTGGAGTCCCTAAAACAATCCATACGATTGGCAGTGAAGAATTTTCCCATGAAAAGACTGCGTGCTTCTATTGATAACTGGCCTCAACGTTTAAAGGACTGTATTGCAGCTAATGGAGACCACTTCGAATAAGCTTTTTATATTTTAAATTGTTTTATATTTATGTATTAAACCAACACACTGTAAAAGTAATAATATTACTTGCAATAAAAAAGCAAGACTAGGTATAGATCTGAATTATTGTATCGTGTTTACTGTGTACTTAAAATGAGAATTTGATCGCACGTACCTCTACATCCCGTCACTTAGGGATTACTAGTAGCCAGTAGGTCTTCATATTTTCATGCTTTTACAATCAATCTCCAGTTAGTTGTAAACAATCATCATCATAATCATCAGCCGGAAGAGGATGTTGAACAAAGGTACTCCCCTATGAGGGGGGGGGGGACATATTCCCCACACTTGGCGTTTTGGGGATCGCAGTCAAGTTGTCGAGTACACTGAAGCTGCTGCCCGATTTCCAGATTTTCCCTTAGTCTCCTTCTACGACACTCTCGGGATGAAATGTGTGGGTGCTATTCTAGCCCGAACACCCCAAGGGGTAGTTGTTGTAAGTTGTAATCAATATAGACATTTATTTTCCAGCAAGCCACTAGAATACCGTCCCCGTGACAATTACGAGCTGAACAATCTTCCGCGCTTCGAGGCACCCCAGCGAGACATATATGACGGCATCAGGAACAAGCCTACCGCACACATGACCGGATACACAGGATACGTACCCGGGATGAACTTCAGGTAAAATAGAGAATATTTATATTATATATTTTATATATATTTAATATTTATTTATTTCTTGGGGATCACAGTGAAGTTGTTAAGTACACGGAAGCCGCTGCTGCCCGACTTCCGGATTTTCCCTTAGTCGCCTTCGACGACACCCTCGGGATGAAATGGGGGGGTGCTATTCTAGCCCCGCCACCCCACGGGAGATTTTTATTATATAGATACTATCATTTATACGGTCTCAATGGGGGAGTCTGTATCTACTCAGTGAGATAGTGATCAGTGTTTTGCCTGCTCTTTTGGTGTCAGTTCCATCACTGACCGCACCCTTGAAGCATTACGCTGTGATCAATCACCCGCAGTCCCACAGCGTATTGCTACAGGCTATCACGACATGGAATGCGAAGAACAAACAGTCTCAATCAACAGTTTCTTTTGGACAGCACCAATATCGGTGAAGGAAAACATCGTGAGGAAACCTGAACTTATAATTAACTAGCTGCTGCCCGCGACTTCGTTCTCGGTATTTACTTGCGAGAGCCCTTTGCTAGCCATTGTTTATTATATGTATGTATTTCAATATATTTCTGTATGTATATCAACTTTCTGACACCCATAGTACAGGGTCTCCCTAGTTTGGGGTCAGATGGCCGTGTGTGAAATGTCCCCCCAAGTTATTATTATTATTAGACCTCCATAATCCGGCCCTGTCGCAAAATGCGTTCTTAGCGGACGTCTACTAACTATAAACTACCTGCCAAATTTCATCTTTATACGTCAAGCAGTTTTCGATATTTCGTGATGAGTGAGTGAGTGACCTTTCGCTTTTATATATTTAGAAGATATAAGTCTGGAATCGCCACTCCGTCTTGAGCAAGCGTGCTTATCAATGCTCGTGCCTTCTCTGTATGATAAGAGGCCTTTACCCTGAAGTGAGACGAGTTATGTTTAAAAGTATAAAAGCAAGACTCAACACAATAGTAAATAAAATAGTTCTAATAACAGCAATTCAAATTAAAAGAGACTAGTGGAAGGTCATGTTCTAGCTAAATTTTTAGCCATTTAATCTTATAAGACTACGCTAGGCTCATCGTAGCCTAATATGAGATAAATACTAAGCTCTACTTAAATTATTCACATAAAAATGACATTATGAAATATTGTAAAAAGGCGCGCGTGCGTTTATACTCTGGCGTAAAGTTTAATAACAACAAGAGTGATTATCTGTCTACTGATAAATTAATATAGAGCTTCTCTGCGTATGCGTAGGGACTTTAAAAAATCATGTAAATATGTCCCAAGACTTCAAGGGAAATTTAGTAAGTACCTAGAGTCCTAGACCTACCTAGTTTTTCCATAAAACAATAAGCGAGCTTTTTTGTGGAGTCCGAAAGTTTTCACGAAACTCAACTGCCCTGAATCCAATAAAACAGCTGTAACTTATAGATAAAACGTACAAAACTGACGCAAAATCAATAGTTACGAAATGCCAAGGATTATTTTGCATTTAAGATTTACGAGTGACATGAAAGGGTCGCATTCGGAATCAAGTTCAACGGAAGAGCGTGATAGTAAAACGTTAACACAATGATTGGTCGCTCTTTACTGAGCTGTATTTGCGTCATATCCGGGAAAGTATATTTATAGTATAACTAGCTGATGCCTGCGACTTCGTCCGCATGACAGTCGATTATCAGACGGTTTAATTTTTTTTTCTAAAATAAAAGTTACATGTTTTGCATGTTTAACGTTACACCTTGTAGGTACATATTAAGTACCGTATATACTTTCATAACATAAAAGCGAAAGGTCACTTACTCATCACGAAATATCGAAAATCGCTTGACATAATAAAGATGAAATTTGGCAGGAAGGTAGTTTATAGAGTTGGTTGCCTGTGGGGTCCCTTTTCGTAGTCCCTGGAATCACGGAGCTTTTTTCTTCGTGGTCCCTATAATACTGGAAAATTACGTGGTCACTTCTCGTTTTCCCGGGAAGGGACCACGGAAGCTTTTTTCTTCGTAAATAAAAACATCTAAATTAGTCTTGCGAAGCTCCGGCTTTGCTTTTTGCTTACCAATGGATAACCAAAATCTTTTTGACCCTTAAGTCCTTCCTGGGGCGAATCCGGATGTGACCCCCTACGCCAAAACCAAATCGCTTTTTACAGTCAAACCAACTCAGACATTTCTACAATACTTTAGGAAACACAATTTGGTGAGCATTTATTCATTCTGGCAGACATTTCGATGACTGCATTTCAAATATCTAAGTGAAGTCGCGGGCAGCAGGTAGTACTTTCATATGCGTTTAGTATATGCGTTTAGTAAAAAGCTGTTATTTTGATATTATAAACAGACACTTCAATTGTATTTATTTGTATAGATATCATGTCTGCTTAGTATACTCGTAACACGATATTCAGCGGCTCTATTTTGTAAATTCCTAGCTGTCAATCATTATTAGCATCGGGGGGATGACAGCTCACCTTAAAGTCACCTCATCTTAATTCATCTAGGGAGAGTCTTACAGAATAATACTGCAGAAGTTTAGTGTCGGGTCCGTCACTCGAACTTTAAAAACAGTTCAAGATACCGGTTATGACCGATGATGATAGATAGGATAAAAAACTTAAATAAAGTTAATGTATAAAAAAACAGAGGAGTACAGATTGATATTAAAATCTGTGATAGTAAATTCCAATTGGATATTCAAATTGATATCGCATCTAATCATAATACAAATGGATCTGATACGAATATTTACAATAAAATTAACACTCATAAAAGATATGTAGTAATTTAAAATTAAGATCTGATAAAGATAAAATCACCAGTATGTATTTTTTACTTTACAGTTACGGTAAATCGTATGGACGAACTGCGGACGACTGCATGGCAAATTTCACAGACAGACAAAGGGAACTAAGACGTAAAGCGGATCTAAATAGAAGCTATGTTCGATCACGAAGCGCGCCAAAGATGGAAACAGTGCACTCCAGAGATGAAATTCGACGGGATTTGAACAGATTTAGGGAGATTAACAAGTATAAAGGTAAGGTAATAGAATTTACGAAAGCTTTCAATAGCGTAGGCTAGGTGCAAGAAGAGATAACGCTGGAAAATCAAACTATCTTAGATGTATGAAGTCGTTAATGATGAAAGAGAAACAATTTTCCTTCGTTAAAGAAATAAGCAGATCTCAAACCTTTTCATTTATTTTATTTTAAAGCAGGTGTTCCTCAGGGATCTAACATAGGACCACTGTTTCATTTTACAGAAAACACAATATCTCCAGAGTTTCCACCGATAGCGGGCTATACTGGTCACATACCACGAATTAAAGGATCTGAAGCATCGCTCAGTCAACGATATCATTGTGCAGCAAAACGCGGTCTAGAGCTCATCAAATTGGAAAGAGATAATCGCAAAGAACTACAAAAGGCCGATACTAACATCAAAGCAATATTGAAAGAAAACGGGAAGAAGTATTCATATTGGAATTGGGGATAGCATACAGGTAGAAGGATGTTCTTCAACAAGCGACGATGAACATTCTTCTATAAAACGGAACGAACAGTATTTTCTTGGAAGAGCTAAGAGGAATTTGAGTCAGTATACTAGATTTATACGTCCATGTCATAGTCATCGTCCATAGGCCTATTTTTAATGAATGCGTGATTTGGAAAAATATATTTTACTAGTAATTCTTAAAAGTGGATGATTTCGCTACGTTCTGTGTTGTGTGAGAATTCCTGAGAAAATGTGATATGTTTTAGAATCAACATTTTAAGGTCATGATCGACGGAATAATCCTTTTTCAACTGCATAGCATTTGGTGCACAAATAGAGAAAATGCATTCAAAGAGTATTTTGGATCATACTCCGAATTTGATAATGCTAAAGTACAAACACTAAAAATAGTTTTGTTAAGTCTATTGTATATTTTAAAAAATAAACTACATAGTAATTGAGTACTAATTTGTTTTATTAATATCATAGTTTTAATAAAATAAACATATAATTTGAAAAACTATATCCAGTAATAATATACAAAATGTGTATAATAATACTAATATTATTATGTTAGATATAAAAATAGTTACTTTTGTTTTTGGCTTTAGTACAACTGGCCGAAAATATTCAACCTCATGATAATACATAGTTTGTTTTAATTTTAGTACTTCGTCATGTTGCACACGACTATTCAATAACTTAGATAATAATTTATAACTAAGTAATGTGTGAGCTGTACTTTAGTTAATCTAGGTTTAGTCAGAAACTGACTGTATCTAGTTAACTGTTAGAACTTATTATTTAGATTTGTCATTATTACTTTAGTACTAAAATACAGCCCTAACACGTAAAAGGTACATAAACATAAGGCACATACAATCTTATTTTAGAAAACAATTTTCTTATTAGTTGCCTACGTTTAAAAATTCGTTGCCATAAAACTAAGTACTACTTATAGAAATACTAAAAAATATATTATTCAGTTTGTTATTTACTTCTTCTGCCGCATTAAAATAAGTTAGTAAAAATATTTCTATTTTTATATTTAAAAATGCATTATGTTAAACTATACTTAGTTATATTACATAAAGACAGCAATACAGTCTATGAGGATAATCTAATAATTAAATGTACCAGTATTTAAGACTACACAAGTTCTTTTTTGTCATTGCCAAAAATGTAAATAAGCGATGTTATTAAGTGATCGTAACCGGTTTTTCTACATTTTTAATGACACAAAGTATTATTCACACTCAGTGATGACTTGACAATAACAACCATTTTTATAAAGATACTATTTTGACCAGCCACATCACTTCGGCATCATTTACATCTCAGCTATACAAGCAAAAATGTGCTATAGTAAGTTAACTTTCAGATTTAATTTCAACAATCTTACCAGTTCTTTCATCAACACCGTCAACTATCACTGGTTTATCATCTTCAACTGGTTTATTGATTGTTTGTTCATTCACTTCTATTACGTCTTTCACTGGTAATAAATCTTGTTTCTTATCAGTAGCTAGTTCTAACATTAACGTTTCTAACTTCTGCGCTTTTCTAGTCTCGTTGTGAGTGATAAGAGCACATAAATGTTCTGTTAGTAACTCTTTTTTCTCTTTCTCCTTTTGTAGTTGAATTTTCGCTTGTAGGAATTCCTTTTCGACTTTCAGGTAGTGTTTTCTGTAAATTGAAATTGTTTATAATAAGTTTAATTCCATATAATTATTTATTCTACATAATTATTTGTTGTTGGTTCAGTTGTTATGACGTGGTGTTGTAACAAACACGATTACTTTTGCATTTTTAATATTAGCATGGAAGTGTGGATCCAATACAGGCTAAAGTCGTGACTTACTTCCAAACAACTCTATGTAAATTGAAGAATAAACAGAGGACTCAATAAATCATATTTTACCGTATTATTTTCACACCCAGATAAATAAACTATGTAGTTTTATGAATAATCTATTCCCTATAGTTTGAGATGACATTTTTGAAGCTTAAATAATATGTCCTGTGCGAGAAATCGTAGCAATAAAATACCGTGAAAAAAATTGGAAGTATTAACGTAGTAACTGGCCCCAAATAGTAGGCCTGTAGAAAAAGATTTTTAACCATTGATTCGAAGAGAAAAAAGAGGAGAGAAGTGGTGAGTTTGCCGGTAATACAAGGTGTAATTAAATAAACTTAAAAATCCGAACAGAGATTTGAACTCCTTTATTTACTTTTACAGGTTAACATCGCATGCTCCATTCATCTATACATATAATAAAACAGTAAAAAAACTGTGTCTGTACATTGAATATATTAAAAAAGTAATAATTGAGGGGGGTTTAGAATCAGTAATAGAGCACGAATCCAAAAAAAAAAATCTGTCTGTTTGTCTGTTTGTTTGTACACGCTAATCTTCGGAACTGCTGGACGGATTTGAATGTTTTTTTTATGTTGTATAGGTATTAAGTCTGGGCAACATATAGGCTATAATTTATCTTGGAAACATGAACTCCTGATGCAGAACCGCAACTGACCAGCTAAACTATAAGAAATACAAAAATGGTACCATAGCAAAAATTGTTCCACGTGATGAGCATTTTCTGCTAAGAGAATAAATTTGAAGATCTGGAACACCTGATGTGGTACTCCAAGAGCCCAGCTACACCATAACACATATAGGAATAACGTCTTAGCAAAAGTTGTTCGGTCTGATGAGCATTTCCTGTTGACTTATAAAAATCGAAGATCAGAAACATCTGATGTGGAAATCAAAGCTATCACTAATTTTACTGTAAAGCTGTCACTAATTTCACTGTATATTATAAAATAAAATAAGCTGGGAGTACCTCCACGCGGTGAAGGCGGTAACAGTTTAGGACTGATTTTTGATGACGCTGGTATATCATTGAAAATTTGACTCTACTGGTCAAAACTCCCTTTTTTTTATTGGTTAAATATGACTTCCTGCTTATGTTATTTGAGTGTTTAATTTCCTTTACACGGTAGCCTACCCGGTAACGCAGGGGAGCAGTCACTTAGTTTTTAATTGATCAGGTATCTCTTCACAATAAAACTATAACCATGCCTAGAAAGAGGTCAAATCTTTCTCAATGTTCCAAAGGAGCTAAAAGATTGAGGATCATAAGATCCCAAGAATCTACCGAAAAGCGTCAGGAGAGACTTGAGATTGAGGATCATAAGATCCCAAGAATCTACCGAAGAGCGTCAGGAGAGACTTGATGCTGTTCGAGAACATCAGGCTGCAAATCGCTCCGTGGAAACCTCTTCAGATCGCGAAGCACGTCTGCGTTCCCAGCGTATTTGCGCATCTACATTCAGGTCTCTAGAGACAAGTGGGGAACGTGATGCGCGACTGACCGCTGATCATGAACGTCACGCATTGTCTCGCGAGTCGGAGACGTTCACGGATAGAGAAACACGCTTGAGTTCTCAGCGTATTCGCACATCTACTAACAGGTCTTTTGAAACGAGTGATGAACGTGATGCACGACTAACTGCTGATCGAGATTATCATACATTGTCCCGAACACGCACACAACAAAATATTCATAATCAGTTAGAAAGTGAGACCGAAAGAATAGCTGAAGTACGGCATGAAGAGACAGAAGAAGAGCGCAACGAACGTTTGAATTCTGATCGACTTCGACATTCTCTGAACAGAATGTCGATATAATCTGAAGAATCGGATGTGTCTCAGATATAGCCGTACCGCGACCTTCCTTGGGTTGATAAGGAACGGAGTGCATTTACGTATACTCTTAAGATTGACTACGCCACATATTCCGCCATCGGAGGTATGATTCAAAATTGTACTTTTTGAACGTCTCGAATCGTCTCGCGCGTCCCGTTGGTTTCCCGTCCCCGGGCTCTTAGAATTCGACATCAGACGTTTCAGATCTTCGATTTTGCCGACCCCGTTGTCGCTGGCATAAGCAACAGGATCCGCGTCGAAGTCGCGGGCAGAAGCTAGTACTAATAATAAAAATGCGAAAGTAAGTTTGTTTGTCGTTTTCACGGCTGAAAAAATGTTACCTACTGTAAAATTAACTACGTAACACACTGTACCATTATTCTGACCACGGAGATACATAGCATGTTTCGACAAGGATCGACTACCTACCTACTGATCACAGAAGCGACCAGACCTTGACCTACTTCTAAAGCTCGTTTTTACAACAACAATAACATAATTAGGTGGCCTGTCCTGTTCGAAAAACCAGTACATCTGGCCTTGGAGACGTGTAAACTGGTATTTTACATTCAACAAAAATAATATTAGTAGTTCGGCACTGGGTACGGGGAAGTATCGATGTCGCTTTTTCTATATAATTTCTAAGTTTATCTTGGACATCACCGATACCGGTGAAAGAGGTCACCGTGAGGAAACCTACGGTTTATAATAAACTAGGCCAGGCAGACATTGTCCTGCATTTAAAATAAAAAAGTCCTACAACTCGACTGTAGCGCCACCTACCGGGTCAAATTGTGAATATAAAACATTCTCGAATCCACTGGAACACACACAAAACATTTCATCAAAATCAGTCCAACCGTTTAGGAGAAGTTCACTTTCATACACACGCACAGAAGATTTTTATATATAAGATATAACTCTGGATCTCATGCAGTGATCAACGCTCATACCTTCTCCATGTGAGAAGAGGCCTTTGCCCTGCAGTGGGACAGTAACAGGCTGTATTATTATACAGAATGTTAATTAATGAAAGGTTCCCTTGAACCAGTAATACTACATCGTCCACAGATACAAAAAAAATATTCCTATCAAAAATAAAAAAGATTTTATTTTTTAAATGTCATACAAAATCGGATACTTAAAAGAAACACTAAATACATTTTTGGATTTTATAATGCTGATATTTTAATGAATCTAATAATGACGTTAACGAGTTTAAGGGAATATCCTCTCTTATTCAACTTACTGTTTATAATTGGACCGTGTTATGCAGAAAGCAGCCATATGGCACTTTTTCCAAAAATGAGTTATAAACACAGCCATACTAATTTTAACATACTAGATTTTATGCAAATACAGCCACGTCGATATCTCTCTATCTATCATCACGGAGATATGAGCTGTCTAATGCAGCCATGTCTACTAATGTTTATTGTAAAAAACAGTCATCTTCATGTAAAATGCAGCCAATTTTGTCAAAAATTAAAATTTCTATTTTGCAGAAGTCAGCCTAACTATATGGCTGTTTTTTACAAATTTCAAAATGTTAGGAGGTATCGGTGTTCGAGTTACGTAAAAGGCAGCCACTCTATGATGGCCGTTTACTGTAAATTATTTATTTGTTGTTAATCGCAGTTGGCTTTTTTCAACACCATCCAGGCCATTTTTGCCAATAATAATAAATAGGTAAAACTTTTTGTTTTGTTATCTAATTAAGGAAAATCCGCAATTAGATAACAAAACAAAAAGTAACTTAACTAAAATTTAAATATTTCTTATCCCGCGTTTGCGCTTGCATAGGTATACATATCTTAACTGGGTACTTACCTATATACCCAGATAAGAAGTAATGACCTATATCATTCCCTACCAACCTCTACTTGTTTACTAACTGTGTAATGATTTTTTACGACAACTTTAACATCAAACCTAAAATACTAAGCAAAGATACGTGCAATACCTGCGATAAATTTTGCATAAAATAAATAAATATAGGTAGAAGCGGTGGCGATGTTAACTCCATAAAAGAACGACACAACATTCATCTTCACCAGGCCGAAAGAGCAAGATGTCAATTAAAAATAGATATGAACTTAGCTAAAAATCTAATGTTTTACATTTGATATGCAAAAGACTCAAGACTACCTCTACCCTAGATTCAGACAAATATATTTTTTTTATAAAAGGCAAATCTGGCTCTATTACTTGGGTGTGCCCACGTACTAAAAATAACCAAAGCTACTGTAATACATGGATCGAGGGTAAGGCTAGCCGTGGCGCATAGTAAGTTGAATCTTTACTTTTAAAACACATCGACAAGAACATCTCTGACACTATAAAAGATTTAAATCTTTGGTCTGATTTTTGTGGCGGTCAAAACCGGAATATAGACATTACTCTCATGATGAAAGCAGTGCTCGAGATGAAACCAAACCTAGAATCTATTACATTTAAGTATTTGATGCTAGGCCATAGTTACTTACCCGATGATAAAGACTTCGGTGATATTTAGAGAGCCTTGAAGTACAATAAAAATTATACGCCTGACTATTACATTCAAATTATGGCTTTATGCAAAAAGATAAATTCTCTGATAGCTAGTTTATGATTTCTACACGACTAAGGCTATAGAAAAGTTCACAGTGAATCGCTAGAAAACCACAAATAATGACAAAGTAAATTGGCTGAAACAAGAGAATTGAAAATAACAAAGCCAGACCAATATCATATTTATATGAAGTCTGACTTTGACCAAGAAGATTACGACTGTTTGGATATTACTCTTAAAATATCAAGACGTTCACGGCTCTGACAATGCAGAAAGAGAAGGTGTTTTTAAGAATCAGTTAACTAAATTATGGCAAAATGGAAAACCTATAGCAGAGCCCAAGCTTCTTGATATAATATCAATAATACATCCAATACCAGAAGATGCTCGACACTATTTGCCTGAAATTATTGAAGATGTTATAGATGGATTCAATACTGAGTTAGATTTTATTTTGGATGATGAATGAGTGCGAAAATTTGTATTTTGTGTATAATAGTTTGAGACGTTATAATATTTTTTTTAAATAAATACCGCTAATATTCTATTGCCAAGTTTTTACTCAAATCAAAATTATTTTATTTATTTGATTTTTTATAAGACCTAAAGGTACCTACCAAAGTAAAAAACAGTATCAATACATTATACAACATTCGGATTCTTTAGTGAACGTAGTACACATTTTAGTCAATAGCTGCTACACTTCATAATTTCCTGACTGTTTTTAATTTTTTAAATAGTTACAGATCACATTTTAAAACACAGCCAACTTACATGGCTAGTTTATGCATTATTGTGATTTCTAAAAAATATGCTATTTTGTATAAAACAGCCACGTCTAAAGTCGCAATTATTAATATTAATAGCCACGTTTCGAAATTCTGGATAGGATACAATAAATTACAAGAGTTATACCAATATGTCTCAAATAAACAATAATCAGAAAATTAATATACAACCGAAGTGCAACCATCATCGACAGAAAAATGCTTATAACTCTGTTTGTACTTTTCCTGACATGGCTGCCTTCTGCATAACACGGTCCAATTACTGATTTGATAAATAATCCATACTTCCATACTAATATTATAAATGCGAAAGTAACTCTGTTACACTTTCACGATGAAACGGCTAAACCGATTTTGATGAAATTTGGTATGAAGATAGGTTGAACCCTGGGGCCTTCTTTTAACCCGCAACTTTGTCTGCATCCTCGATAAACGACATCCACGCGGACGAAGGCAAAAGCTAGTGTACTATATTTTTTACTTACTCGGCATCCGCGTAGCTCAAGCACGCCTGGTCAATCTTCTGCCTCAACACAGAGACATCCTGCGAGAACTGACTGTCCAATACTTGTAGTTCCTTCTTGATCTTCTCTAGCCTCAGCACCTCTTCCGAGGTTTGTTTGGTCCTGTAGAAAAAAATTTTTTTTTTTTTGTTTATTTATGTTTGAAAGGTATTCAGGGGCACGGAAGATGCGGCGGACGTGTTTTCGTTATTACGCTCTTAGGGTCTATACAAACGTACTACAACCACAACTAAAACACGTAGTCGGGCACAATTTTTTATAAAATGAATAGTTTTATTCAATAAAATGAATAGTTTTCACATTCACACTGACCACTTTGTCGGTAGGACAAGGCAGCTACAAAAAGCCGTAGCGTCACTGCTCGACCATCTTTTGACGCTGCGATGTGGTGTGATTGTGATGCGTGTGTAACAAGCCTTATTGGTAAAAAATGTTGTAGATAGAAAGAGACAGCAATCCCTCTTTAAGGTCTCCAAAACGAGTTCCACTCCACTCTGTAATATTTTCTCTACACATCTAAATAATAAGTTGGATGTTTTATGATCGACTAGTTTCTGCAGACTTCAGAATTAAGGTGAAAGTGCCAAGGGTAGCCACGAAATTCAAACATTCTTACGTTTTTTGCTATTTTTAGCCCAGTATCTAGTTGTATGATAATCACAAAACGATTAACGAAAGTACCAAATATGCATTTACAGAATAGGGTATTTTACCAAAAAAATCTAATTAGTCCGTCAGATAGATTTCCAAAAAATATTGGACACGTGTTTTTTCTTTTTTCACGTAAATAAAAAATGAAGACGATACAGTGCGTCGAAAACTCATGTGACATCACTATGTCAGTACACTTTTACTGGCGAAGTGACGTCACAGACCTCCACTCACGATATTTGATGCGTTTTATCTTCGTCAGTTTTTATTGATTTGATAAAACAAAACATACGTATCCAATTTTTTTCAATAATCTAACTGACGGACTAATTAGATTTTTTTGTAAAATACCGTATATATAACAATTAAAATCAACAACATAATTCTCTAAATTAGAAAGCTAGTAAAAGTCATATTTTCATTAAATAGGCACATTTACGATATTTTCTAAATTGGAGAGTCATGTTGATGATTTTATTGATTATAATTCTGTAAACTTATTTGTTACTGAGAAAAATTTAATTTCGCGGTTTACACTGGCGCATCCCCCATGCGCCAGTGTAACCTGCGAAATTCAATTTTTCTTACGTTTAAGCAATTTTTCCTACATTTTCCCTGGGTAAAATAAAAACGGGATAAATATTCTAAAAATAATAACCTATTTGTTAAGTTAGATCAATTTTTGTGTGTCAAATTACAACTAATTCTGTTTAGCTGTTTAAACATGCGATGGATGTTTGTTACTCTCAAACTTTAGCGAATCTGTTGACTGTTCTTGTGTTACGCGACAGACGATGCACAGCGTATCTTCTGACAAATATACTTCCACTCTCTGGGTGGTCTTGTTTATGGCGAAAAGATAAACTAGCTGATTAATAGATGGCGCTAAAGGGAGGAAAGGGGGAGTAGACGGGCCTCACGGCAGGAGTTGCGTAGGTACCTATGTGGTTACGGTTAGGAGTCATGGTCACTTTTACATACACATGTTTTCTAAATGTCAATTCTTGACTTAACATCACTTAAAATCAAAAACAAAACCACTAACCATATAGTCTTAGTGACGAGATAATAAAACTTACTCATATTAACCATTTTTATAAATAAATTTATTTGTAAACCACAAATAAATATCACTACAGGACATTTGAACTGAATACAGAACACTGAATCATTTAGTGATAACAATATGAAACCACTTGAATAGATAGTGAGTATTGATAACGCGAGATACAGTAGACTGAAATGGAACAGTAGACTGAAATATATTCTCATAGCATAACAATTTTGTCAGTTTATCAGATCTTCGTTTAGCTGGAAACATGAAAATATGTACAGAAAAGATCAAGACGACATAGCTACTATTTTGATCTCAAGGTCTGCAAAGCTAAGATGTGCTTGTTATGGTCGGGCGACCTATAGAATTAGAAAGGGGTGGCATAACCTACATACCAGCCGTGACAACGAGTAACTGGAGCCGTGTGTCGTGGCCGCGAATAGCACCACCCCTTTTCTACCCATGGGTGTCGTAGAAAGCGACAGAGGGATATTGACCAGAGGATAGGCAGCAGCGTCCTTCTGAGTACCATAACACCTACTGCGATCGTCAACATGCATCGGCCAAGCATGGCGATTGAGTCATTCATTGGACCGCCGACCGGACCTATGCCCAGCTGTGGGCATCTAAAGGTTCTCATGATGATGATGATGGTGAATATGCCTCGGAGAGAACATGTACATGTTATTCTGTGACATAAGTCCTGTTGATAACAACAGAAGAAAAGAAGGGAAAGAAAGGTAGAAGAATGGGTAATTTCTTATCCACCCAGGTGTTCCAGTTATAATGATATGAAGGCTTAGTAGTCTGATAAATCGTTTTTTTCTAAAGTAGATACCGATATCCAAATAAATTAATAATGACAAGATTAGGCTAACTATTACCCAATACAGATTTTTATAACTGTAGCTATCTAAGTTATGAATCAGTTCTGCCGTCAACAAAGCAAGCTATTATTTTGCCCGCGACTTTGTCCGCGTGAATGTCGGTTATCGCAGATGCAGACGAAGTCTCTAATTAAAAAAGTAGCGTACGTATATCCTTTCTTGGGGGTTCAAGCTGTGCCAGATTTCATAAAAATTGTTTTAGTAGTTTAGCCGTTTTCATTTAGCCATTTTTAGGATTCCGTACCTAAAAAGGAAAAAACGGAACCCTTATAGGATCACTTTGTTGTCCGTCTGTCTGTCTGTCAAGACCCTTTATCTCGGGAACGCGTGGAGGTATCGAGTTGAATAAAAACCATATACTCAAGTCCTCGGTCCCTTGATGCTGTAAAAAAATCAACCCTCTATGTTAACGTGAAAAAAAGGATACGGCCGTTTATGTAGCAAAAAACGCATTTATAATATTAAGTAGATTAAAGTATGGATTGGAGGTATGGATTAGTATAGAAGTATGGATAGGTACCTACAAATATGTACGGAACCCTCGGTGGGCGAGTCCGACTCGTACTTGTCCGGTTTTTATTTTCTAAAAAGAGTGTCTTTGACTAGCGATTGTGCCCGTAATCAAGATCTAACATTGTGCCAAAATTCAAATTCCTACGTTACATAGACGCTGAGAAAAACCCCTTATGACAGAATGACAAAAAGCATCATGTATAAAAAGGTTACCTAATTATTTTATTATGAATAGCTAAATTAATAATGATGTAGGTACCTACTCAAAACATAAATAGCAATACATTTAGCTAAGTAGGTAAATTCATGATAAAAATGCTGTCGATGCAAAAGAATCGATATTTCCGAGCATGGCAATTAAATATTAAGAACCATGTGACCAAACAACAACTGCTGGCCTAGTTCTTATGCCGTTCCAGTTTATTCATCATTGTGTCATTATTAAACTACTTATTCGTATGGGAAAATAGACAATGTGTACGCAATACATTGTGAGGTCAAAAATATTTGTAAAATTGGCGCATGGTTGTAAATTGTTTAGCTAATTAGGTTCCTAAGTACAAAATCTGTGTTTATTATTAATCTTAAAATAGGCGCGCCAAAACAATTACGTCCTTAGTCGCGTGGGGTCTGCAATGACTCCAAAATAACAAAAAATATTTATTATGTAACAGCTCTATGCCCGCGTGAATTTTCTCAAGGATCCCTACTTTTTTCAATTGATAAACGGATAATGTACCTATTCCATTGGCCATTTGCCATTCTATTGGCATTTTATTGGCAAAATATTTTTTTTAAATCAAACCAGTAGTTTTTGAGTTTATTAGTTACAAACTTACAAATCTTTCCTCTATACAATCTTAAGTCTAGATGTAGATAGTGTAGATCAACTTTAATTAATTAATTAACTACCGTAAAATAAACCTACTTTGCTGCCCTACGGGTAATTATGCTTCTCTTATGTTAAAGGTTTTATCGCCTAATAATTATGTTCAAATCATGGGCTAAATAATACAACCATGCTGTGGGTCCTGGAAAACGTCCAGCGTCATCGTGGTTAATCCAGATGAAGATTGCGAGATAAGCTTGACGCTTACAGAGGGGATTGGAAAGGAGAAAGGTAAGCCTATGCCCTGCAGAGGGACAATACAATAGGACATAAATCACCACCCTTGGTTGACTGGTAAAGAATGCCTAAGGTACAAAGGCGGACTTAATGGTCCGCCTTTGTACCTTTGTGCATGAAGTATAAATAAATAAATAAATAATATGCTTCAAAAACTTTTACAGCTGAGAAATGAGTGAATGATGAAAGAAAATGACAATGTTGATGATGGTGAAAAAACAATGAAATTGTTTGTTGTATTGTACGTGTATTTGTATGTTTGTAAATTCATCCACATTGCCCCACACTAGGAACTTTTCCTGTATAGTGGTCTATACAGGAAAAGTTCCTAGTGTGGGGCAATGTTTTTTAGGAAAAGAATATCATACCTATCAGCCAGAGCCTTTGCTAGCATCTCCTTCCTCTTCTTATTCTGCTCCTCCATCAATCTCTGTCTCAGCTGCAATTCTTCTAACTTCACTCTATGATTCTCCAGTTCATCTTCTGAATAATTGCCGACACCCCTTACAATATCCGGCGCTTCACTTGTACTGTTTTTTCTATCAAGGACTGGAATATCTATTTCATTAAAACTTTTATAAGTATTTTCTGTATCCATTTCTATGTTTTTAATATTTTCTGTTGTTATATTGTGTTCTTTATTAGTTTCAGTGTTAACATTATCGTTTGTATCAACATTCTCTTTATTGTTTTCTGTGGTTATGTCACGGATTGATGATGTTGGTGATCTTAGGCTAAGTTTACATTTGTCGAATTCGTAGTTGTCTATAGCATCATCTGAATTGTTTTTCTGTAGTATTGGCAGTTTGTATTGGTTTGGAACTCTTTTCGGCTTGAAACCTAGTTTGTCTAGTTTCTTTACATTTCCTGCATTTATTCCAGGGGCTGTAACATAAGAAAAAAAATGCAATTAGGTACCTACTTCATTTACCTATGGGATAGATCGATCCCAGGCGTCAATCTCAATGGAGACTAACGAAGTACGCAGGATCTATTATTATTATCACTGTGCTGCTTGCCCGGAGAATACGGCGCACCACACGTTGGAGGCCTGCCCAGCTTGGGCAGGGCTGCGCCGTGGCCTCGTTGTGGCAATAGGCGAGAGCGATCTCTCGCTTCCGGCCGTCATTCAATCGATGGTCGAGAGCGGGAGCGCATGGGACAGGGTTGCCTCCTTTTGCGAGGATGTCATGTCTGCAAAGGAGGCAGCTGAGCAGGAGAGAAAAGCCGCATCCTTTCTCCCCTCCCGCAGCAGGTGACGCACCGGGCGCCAGAGGAGGGCGCAAAACGATCTGCGACTTCCATGAGAGGTGGCCTGCGGGCGGACTAGGAGCGTCCGCCGCGCCGTCCGGCCAGATAGGCCCGAGTTGGCGGTGCAGTGTTCCATGCGCGACACTCAAGAGTGGGTGCGGCCAGCATGGGAACAATGGCCGCACTGGGAGGTTTAACCCGTTGAGGTACAGCGGGTCAAGGCCTGCCAGGGGAGCGGTGCTTATGCGAATCCCGCACCCACGGCCATAGGCAGAGGTGGAACACCGCGGTGGTTTTAGCCGGTAAGAGTTCGGCGTGCCCCTCCATCACCCCCACGATGGAGGAAGTCTATGAGGATTTCCATCGCGCAACAAAAAAAAGCATCTTTTATTATTATGTTATGGTAGGTTTAAGTCTGGTGTACAGAACTACGCACTTCTTTTTTCAAGCCCTAGGAATGACCCAAGGTTAGGGTTGCCAGGATCTCGCAGCGAGCGATGGCCGTCAGAGTGGTTCGGAGATACCGCACGATCTCCTTTGAGGCAGCGAGCCTCCTAGCCGGATCTCCGCCGTGGGATCTCGAAGCGAGAGCCCTCGCTTCACTCTACGACTGGAGCGGGGAGGCGCAGGAGCGGGGCATACGACCAGTGCCGCGGGAGTACGCGCGGCGCCGCTCCGAACTCCGAGTAATTCTAACGGCGGAATGGGAGGGACGACTTCTCAACCCCAGCGCAGGGCACGCCGTAATTTTCGGCGGTAAGGCCCATCATGGAGGATTGGTTAGGGCGCCGACAAGGCGCCCTTACGTTCCGACTGACGCAGATACTGACCGGACATGGCTGTTTCGGGAAGTATCTGTATCGCATAGGCCGCGAACAATCGCTAGGTTGTCACCACTGCGGAGATTGCCTGGAGGACACGGCGCAGCACACGCTGGCTGAGTGCCCAGCTTGAGCAGAGCAGCGCCGTGAACTCTCCGCAGCAGTAGGTGACCTCTCGCTCCCGAACATCGTTCTTTCGATGGTACGGAGCGAGAGTGCGTGGGAGGCTGTCGCCTCTTTTTGCGAGCATGGCATGCACGCAAAAGAGGCGGCAGAGAGGGTGAGGGAAGCAACTGCCTCGCTTCCCTCCAGGAGAAGACGCACTGGGCGCCGGAGGGCGCTTAATGACCTCCGGCCTCCATGATTTGCCGGCCTGCGGTGGTCGACTTAGGGGCAGTCCACCACCCGACCAGATGCAGGCCCGTGTAGGCGGCGCGCCGTGTTCCGCGCGCGCCACACTAGAGGATTCGGCGGAGATTGAGGCGTTCAGACCGCCGAGGTCGACGGGATCCGCCATGTAAGCGGATCATAGCCTGGCGGGGGCGCGGTGCATGCGCGAGCGAATCCCGTACCCCCGCCCATAGGTCAGTCGAGGAACACCGTGGTGGTTTTAGCCGGTAGGAGTCCAGCACACCCTCCCGTCTTCCCCAGACGGGGGAAGGGTTGCCAGGGTCTAAAACCGAAAAGCCGGACAAACGAGCCAATTTATGAAAAATTGGGTAGCCGAACACTTGGGAAAAAAGGCCGGACAGTGGAGGACAGTGCTATTCCGCTCGATTGCGCTAGCATCGTTCCGAGCGGAAAATGACACCTGACAAATGTAACAAAAAAATGGACAAACAATGGCGTCGCCGAGGACAGACCAGTAAACGGTGGCGAGTTGACCTGGACGCGTACCAAGAGGGCTGGTTCGAGGTGGCGCTGGACAAAAGTTCCTGGAAGAACTTGAAACTCTTTGCCAAGCAGCGAGACAGCATAACTATTAAAGAAAAATACAAAACACGGAAAGGCCGGACACCATCAAATGTGGCTGGTCACGCAACCAAAAAGCCTGACCGTGTCCGACATCATCCAGACACCGGGCAACGCTACTCATGGCCATGCAATGCATTGTGACAGAAACCTAAGAGCACAACAGACCTGCCTAGCCTTTTCCCATGTATATTGGGGTCGGCTTCCAGTCTAACCGGATGCAGCTGAATACCAGTGTTTTACATGAATGGAGCGCCTGTCTGACCTCCACGATCCAGTTACTGGGTTACACAATACCCTTAAGAAAGTCTGGTTGTCAGACTTTCTGGCTTCTGAACTTCTAACTGCCCATAACAAAATGTCAAAGATCTAGGAATGAGAGCCGGGACCAATGGCTTTACGTGCTATCCGAGGAACGGAGCGGACAAGCACCTAAGACCGCATAATGACCGATTATTTAGAGAAGAAACAACTGATTCGTATTCCATATTTATATGACTAGGTAATACTTACTCCACATCCTCGCAGTAAGACATGAAATAATAAATAGAATACTGTTACAGAATCATTAAAATAATAAGACAAGAGATGAAAAGGCCCTAATACCCAGCAGTTGACTGTAATCTTATATGGAATCTAATTCAAACTAGATTTCTCATTTTCAAAAACACTTTTACATACTCTAAAAAAATATATCAATGTGGCGATCAAACACAATGCCTTCGTAGAAAAATTTACATCAACATAATTTTAATTACATACATGTCATCATGTTAAACTGTTGGTGTACAGTCACAAGCAAAAACATGTAAACACTTGGTCCCATTCTAAACTGATTTTCTCCTAAACCATTGATTGAAATGCTTTGGGGTTACGAATAGGGTATTTCTGATCCCAAACCACTATCCTACTAATATATAAATGCGAAAGTTTGTGAAGATGTTTGGATGTTTGTTACTCAATCACGCGCAAACCGTTGAACAGACTTGCATGAAAATTGGCACATAGACCATTTCCTGGATTAACATATAGGATACTTTTTATCCCGGTAATATGTTCCCTTGGGATAATCGTTCTTTTTACGCGGGCGAAGCCGCGGGCAGAAGCTAGTAAGTAAAATAATTTTGAAAAAATTGTTTTTAAATTTTGCAATCTGTATTATGCTTGTGACTGTACACTGAAGAACAGGTGGAAAATCAGACAAATCAACTCCTTTGTTCCAAGTTAATTGTTAATATGATGTGGGGCATTCACCATCTTAGGTACTTGTTGCTGATGGGGTAGTAAACTCAAGGAAAGGCTAATTATTCCGCGAGGCTCCAACAGATCAACTCCATTATCACCGTGACATATTCCACCGGCCCTTGCAGCGCAATGATGACATACTGCATAACATTTAATAATAATAATAAAGCTTAATTTATTCCATTACAAAGTACTTTATATCTATTGTTAATATTGTTTATGTTAATATTGTTTTCTGCTTTGCAATGGATCCCTATTGGGTGAAAGCCTCCTCCATCTTCTTCCAGTCCTCTCTTTCTGCGCCTAGACTCCACCTGTTCCTGCATGCAACTTCGATTAAATCGTCTGCCCACCGTTTCTTTGGTCTTCCAACTTTTCTTATCCCCAGTGGGCCAGACCAATTTATTGACTGTGAGGTCCACCTTTTGTCTGTGTATCTTGTTATGTGGCCCGCCCATAAGATTTAGTCAAGTCCAATGTTCATAAACGATGTAGGGTGTTCACCATCTTGAGTACTTGATTGCTGATGGTTTAGTACACTTAAGGAAAGGGGAATTATTCCAAGAGGCTCAGACAGATTCACTAACTTCGTGGAATATTTCCCTGACCCTTATAGTGCAATGATGAGATGCTGAAAATTTCAACATAGTGATGCAGATTTGTACATTATTATTTATATAAAAGAACTACAACAACATTGCTTAAAATTAATACAAAACACTGTAACTTGTTATTTAAAGTTCTAACACTTTAATTGCTCCCAAATACTGAGGAATGTAAATCTGAGAATATTGTACTAACTGGTTCTGTTATCCTATATAGTTGGTCCCTGTCCTTTAGTTTGCATTACCATGGCAACTCATGGTAGCACAACAAATATTACAGAGATACACAGTAAAATATGTTGATAATACATATTGATTGTAGTAGGTAATGTATGTGGTATGCTGAACATGTGAGCCATGATGAATATTTAATACAAGATGATTGCAGCATAGGAACAGTTAATACTAAGTCCTTAGCGTGACTTTTTTTAACCTATTTAATCTCATAACATAGATAGAGCTAGTCCAGTTTCAATACAAAGTAAAGGTTATGTTAACATGATCGGGTATTTATATTTGTATATATTTCAGCCTGGATTATCCCACTGCAGGGCAAAGGCCTCTCCACTCTCCTTCCAACTCTCTCTATTAAGGGCTATTTGGGGCTAGTATATATATAAAAAAAATATATATATATATTACCAAACAAACAATATGGGCCTTTTAAAAACACGCATATGTATTTTAATACAGAATCTTACAGTACATAAGTAATGCACACACAGATATTAACACTCAACAACCTTGAGGATCACATTAGAGATGGTTCTGATACACAAATGTTTTTTTCTTTCTTTTGTTATAGGCTGACCCCCTCACCAAATGGTTTCAAGGGTTGAGGTGGTTGTCGATGAAGTCTTCATGTTACACCAGAGAAGATAATATTTTTCTAACAATTCTGGAGTCAAACCTGTTTTCAGCAAGTAGGTGTGCAGATTGCAGTTGTTGCAGAAAAATTGCAGAAAAATTGCAAAGTTTGAATTTACACATTTGAAATTATAATTGTTTTAATTGCATCACACACACACACATGAGATCATCAAAGTTTGAATAATGGAACTGTGTAATATTAAATTAATAATGGACTATTATCTGATTTTGTGTTATCAAAATATTTTCATTTAAGTACAGTTTTCAATTTTAATTATCATAATATTTTAAGTGTTTAAATTAAGTCATCTTTCTCGCGCCTCCTGGCGCTTTAACTTTTAAGAAAGCTATTTGATTTCAGTGCTTATAAATTGTTAACTATGCATTGGGAGTTGTGGTATAAACTATGAGAGCTAAAATTAGTTACGGATAGGATGTATGTATTTACCACTGTTTGAGCCAGATTCACCGGATTTTATTCGTTTCAATTCTTCTTCACTAAAACCCGAGAAAGTCGACATCGTACTAGTATTGACTAGTATTTGGTCTCTTTTTTCATTTAAGTTATAAGAGGCTAGATAGTAATACACAACATAAATAAAAACTTTTTAACTGCATCCGTTTATGAAGAAAACTGTGATCGCAATTTGTGATGATGACGATCAATACACGACACGATTTTGAAGCAGAGTTGCCAAATCCAATTCATCAAATTCCCCAATAATCTATTTTCCCTCCACAAGTGCGTTGGAAAACGGCGGCGGCATCGGCATCGGCAGTTCGGTCACAATTATTTATGTTTGGAAACAAAACAAGTATTGCCTCACAACGTTCTATTTAGGAATACTTTACCCTAGTGACATCCGAATTCCGAATCAATGTTGTCTCCATGAAAGAAGAAATTCAAATTTATTTATGAAATAGAAGAATGACATGTATATTATTTAATCACAATTAATAAAAAAGAAAATCTATAACTAATATATAAGTAATACAAAATCTATAAGTAATACAAAATCTATAAGTAATACAATAACTAATAAGGCATCAAAATATTTCTCCTTATCATCGCCATCTCGGATTGTGATCAAGAGACTGGTAGCATGGCCATATGCAATTTGCCATCCAACGTGGCAATGCCGCCACATTGGGCATTGGGCACATTCTCCTTATTATTGTCAGGAAGCTATCAACAGCCTCGGATTCCACGGCGTGTCATGCAATCAGAGACCGGGCGGCATGTCTCAATTTCCTTGAATGTTGGGTGGGCCTTTTTTGTCAGAAGCTTCGTGTGTCGATACTCTTACGCCATCTTCCTATTTCAGCATGCCAGTGCTGCAGCTGCGGCTGCAGAAAACTTCGAACAGCGACAGTATTAAGTAACCTTACTGATAACTTTATTTTGAGCCATCATTGTTGAAGTAAGATCAAGCCTATGTTGATAGAAATCCAGCATAGCGTGAGTTTGCCTCTCAGCATTCAATTTGTGTGCTGTCATATTTTGATAAGGCACTGGAATTCGCTTTAGTAGTACAAAAAGTAATAATTTAATTAGAAATATTGAGCTTTTGATAGATTTACAGTGGATAATAATAATAATATTAATTACTAGTTTGCCATAAAACAATCGAAGTATAAACGATCAATATTATTTCACGGTGAGAATGTGAATGTTTGAATCCCCGCACAATGCCAATCCCGAACAAACTTGAGATTCCCCGCAATTTGGGGAACTCCCCAAAAAATTGGCAACGCTGCTATGAAGTGACGTTTAGGACGTGTGTCAATGTCATCAATGTCATGTCATTGTCACTTCAAGTTGATTTTTTTTTACATTAAGTTCGTTTCTTCGACTTAATTTTGGTAAACAACAGAACTGAATACACGCTGCTGAATACTGGTTTTATTACCTATGGTTATTGATTATGGTATTGGTCAGTATATAATGTATTCGTTTCGGATTTTATGCTGTGCTGCTACTGCTAGTGCTACCACTAACTGCTATAATTAGAGATGAGTTGTACTAGGTAAATTTTGTACTAGGTGCACCTAGTCCAATTCCGTACAAATACTCGATCCAAATACCTAATCCACCTAGTCCATGAAGTACGCATACTTTAAAGTATGCTTAGTCTGTGCGTAGTGCGTACTCGTGGTGCGTACCATGAAGATATAGGTATAAATGGAGCCAACACTTAGAACAAAATCTTGAAACCAACTGTGGGCTGATGCTCTCTTTCTAAATGCATACATAAGAACGAGACAGTGATATGTGTACTCTATGTGTAGTCACTTAGGTATTTAGAGTGTTGCCTCCACTTTTTTCTATAAGCTTCTTGGTGCGTACCACCGATACGCGTAGGTTTATAGGTACACCGTAAAAATGTACCTACATTGTAGATTGTTGCCGTATAAGATTACAATTTTCAGAGCAAGATCAGATTAATAAGATTTTTTTTTGTTTATTTATTCTTTTTTTTTTAATCAATTCTCCACAATCATACTTAATTGTGTTTTTACATACACGTAAAAACAGTCTTATGACGTCGAGTACGTTGGTATCAATACGGCGAGCCGGTGTACACCGAGATCACACGCGCACGAGTCCGCACTTGATACTCGACTGAGACGCGATACGAAGAAATACGATAGTATAGTCTAGTCTTCATTCGCATCGTATATACAAGTTCCTGGTTGTATAAAGTCTGCCTAGTATTTGATTGAAGTCTCGACTACTGACAGACAAAAACGGAAAGACTGCGGAATAGTGTAGTTAAAAAAGGACGGAATATATTCTTGCAAAACATGAGTGCGCATCGTGTTACTTTTATGTATATCAAAATATGGTTCTAATTCACACGACTGACACACAAATTATTTTGGTAAATACCAGTGCGCGTCGCGTTACTTTTATGTTCATTGAATTATGGTTCAAATTCAAATGACTGACATACGAATAATTGTGGCAAGCAAGAGTGAGCAGCAAAGCAATCCAGTGAAGTACGGCAACAAAATGCTATCTCGCTAATCTCGCTTCGCCACGACGCCGGTACTTCGATTGGAAAAGGCCGCGGGTGCCATGCGCGGTGCGTCGCGTAGGCAGACTTAAGTGAGACTTGGTGGATCAGGTATTTTAAAAGTTGGAATAGGTACAGCCTAGTCTTCTATAAGCTTCTTGTAGTTCTTGTTAAATACCTAGTCCCTGGATCTGTTCTAGTATATACGCTTCATCTCTACCTATAATCATAGAGTATCTGTATAAAATAAATACTCTGTGGTATAGATAGCATAAAACTTATAATAATTAATGTGTATCTGTATGTGTATTTGTTAGCGGCTGGCATTAGCGGCATCGATTTTAGGTTATATTTTCCACTTTTTAAGTAAAAAGGTATAAATTGTACAACATTAAATGTGTTGTCTTTGAGTTTAAACCGATTCGTGTTTAGTGCAAAACTACATATCAATTTATCCTTGCAGAAAATCCTAATACAATGGCGGCGGCTATGCCAATAAACCCCAAACCTTTCCTCAACAGTCTAACGGGCAAATCCGTGCTAGTTAAACTAAAGTGGGGTCATGAATACAAAGGTTTACTTGTTTCCGCTGACGGATACATGAACTTGCAACTAGCTAATACCGAAGAAGTCGTCGATGGGTCATCCACAGGTTAGTTTATAATGGTGAAAATAGGTTAGTTTTTAATGCCGTGTGAAACATAATATTGATGCATTGACATTAAGATTTTTTTGTTGTGGTAGGTTTTACAGTTCTAGACATTACATAGCTACCAGTACCTCTAACCAACATTGATCAGAAATAAGACATGTTCAGCATCAACAAACTTCTGTGCTGATCATAACATTGCCCCTAATTATAACACAAGTATATTGCTGTAGAGTCTATTGTCTAAAACTTGAGCCTGATTATCACAAGCCAGCTCTTTCAGTTTGGGTTCCAGAAAAATCATAAAATGATAAACCTGCTTGTTACATACTACCTTTTGTACACTAAAAAGAAGTTTATATTGTTCTGTACTTTTTACCCCTCAGGCAACCTTGGTGAAGTTCTCATCAGGTGTAACAATGTGCTGTATGTTCGAGGAGCTGAAGAAGAAGATGAAGAAGGAGAAATGAAGGAATAATTAAGACTACTCTAATTTAGATGTAAGGATTAGATTAACACGTTGACTGCGGCAAAACACATACGTTTGTGTTTCAACAAAAATACGTGAGTGCGGCGCACACACAACCGTATGTGTTTTAGTATTTTGCTAAACGCCAGTGCGGCAAAACACATACGGTTGTGTGGCGGCCGAAGGTACGCTAGTGCGGCAAAACACATACGTTTGTGTTTCAACAAAAATACGTGAGTGCGGCGCACACACAACCGTATGTGTTAGACGATACTGAATAGGATTCTAGTGGGGAATAAGATTTATATTTTGAATAAAAGAAGAACCAGTCACAAGAAAAATAATAATCGAATTCTCAAACTATCAACTAGCCTATTGCAAAAGAGGTACTTTTGCAATAGGCTAGTTGATAGTTTCAAGTCAAGCATTAAGAAGTTCAGTATTATTAAGTCCCAATGTTGACGTGTTTGAAATATGTATAAATACTAGGTAACAAACCTAGATAAATTTATAATTTTGGTTTAGAACCCTTAGTTTTCATACTTGCCTACATAATCGGGGGGCAATACTATTTACATTTTTAAGTCTTGAGAGAAAAATAACTGATATAATGTATAAGTAATTATTTATTTATTTATAATTAAAATAAATCGTGTGAATATTTCTAAAAAATATCCACACAGTCGACGCAAAATCGAAAAACACAACCGTATGTGAGCGCCCGCACAGTCGACGCAAAATTATGAAACACAACCGTATGTGTTTATCCGCACACGCGTAGTAAAACACGCCAAGCGCGTAAACCCGCACTGGCGTAAAGTACGGCCGCACACGCCAAGCGTGTGCGGCCGCACTCTCGTCTCGTTTACGAAAAAGCGTTTCGGCTGTGCGGCCAACACACCAGTTGTGTGGCCAGCCGCACTGGCGATCGGCGTAGCGAATGTTCGCCCGCAGTCAACGGGTTAAGTTTTCGATACATTAAGTTCTGCAACAGCCATTTATACAGGTATCTGTATCTCACTTTTAGATGTAAAAAATACAAACAAAATGCTTGAGAACACTCATACCTCTTTTCAGTAATCAGTCTGTAAGTGTGCCCTTCAAGTAACTTCAAAAACATCAGCATTATTGTATTGGAAATTCATGTATTCCATTCTTTTCAACTAAAATAATGGACAGTGATTGTCTGATGTGTGAGAGCATGCTATTTGTTTTCAAAGGGTAATAAATAGGGAGTGTGTGTGATATATGAATTGTTATTGTAACCTTTCCTAATAAAACCTAATAAAAAGGTTTTTATATAAAAAAATGTGTCATTCATTTTATGTATCCAATACAAATATTGTTTTTCTTGTCTATCTTTAATGCACTCCTTTAGTAGTGAATGAGTCACACAGTAAATGTAAACACATTATATCATTTTTTTTTTTTTATTAATTAACAAATATTTACAGAAATCACAACATTTATATCTTCCATCATACATAAAAGGATATTATTGTTGTGCCAGAATGCAGTACAGTACATTACAATAATTAGAACAATAATTTAGAAGTTGTCCCAATTCAAACCTATTTCAAGCATAATAAGCATGTGAACTGGAAGTCATCTCAAGTGCTTAACTTATTGACGGCCACATGTGATGTCTATGCACCTCCTCCAATATTTTTGTATGGTTCTAGCTGTCCATCATAAGTACAGACGCCAGCACATTAACCTTTTCACCGCCACGGACATGTATAGAACGGACATGTTTCGGATTTCCGTGCCACCAGCGCCACAACTTCATTAGAAGTTCTTCATTTTTTCAGTCTTAAAAAATCAATTTACTTTATTTATAGACTTTGTTTTTTGTTATTATTTAATTAAGCACTGTCTAAAGCCCCGTTTTTGTATTTTTAAACACAAAAGAATCCCTGATTTTTCTTAAAATCAGCAAAAACAAAAACTCCAAAAATAAAGTATGTGCCCTGCACGCCAAGGACTTCATATCAAGTCGGCCAGTGATGTGACTCGAAATTTATCACCGTTTCATTTCGCCTGTAGAATTTTTTATAAATACTAATATCGAAAACAATTTAAGGTCAGTAAAACATGAATTTAGTTAACGACTTTATAACATAAAGAAAATTGGCCAATTTCGACCTTCAGATTGGTGCTGATCCAAAATGAAATAGTTGTTATTTTTGTTTACCAATCCTTGTCGATAATTATATTCCCATCTCTACAAATCAGTTAGTTGTTAGTGCCCCGAGCGCCACGAACTTCTATAGAAGTTGTCCTGTGTCGTCATATGCGTATGGGTGTCAAGGTCATTTTAATATAGTGCAGCACTAAACGGATGAGGGCGCACGCATCTTTCTTTCCTCGTATTGCTTGTGACAACAATAATATTGACCAAATAAATAAACAAATGCAAAATGAATAAAGAATTAGACTCTGATGAGCTTTTAAAAGTTTGCAAGGTATGGAATCTGATTCGGAATAACAAAAAATAAGGTCATTCTTTTTTTGCGGGCATAGTTTTGCTGTGTTATATAAGTTATATATTAAAAACATCTTTCGTTTCGTTTACAAGTAAAATAACTAGGTACTGTATAAAATAACTCTTTTTGTTTATAAACAGCTGAGCTTTGAATGTTTAACTTTTTTATGGATCACTTTTGGACAACTCACCACTGCTTTTTAAATAGCTAAATACCTACATAATTACCTACTTTCCATTTCCAGAAAACACGTAGAAAACACTAACACACAAAATTCCCTTTAGATACGGTAATAAACGTTGGCTGAAGTATTTAGGTAAAAAAACAAAGATAAAAAAATAAAGAAATAAAGATCATAGGCGACATCCCTAATCAGAGTTGAATTAACCGTGCTCTGAGCGCCAAGAGCTTGATATGAAGTCAACGGATGACGCCATGAAACAAATAGAGATGTACCATATTTCTTATAGCTTTAATTGAATCATTAATTTATTTCTTTGATACTTACAATTTATACTGTTATTTTTTACTAACGATACTGTGAAATAATGCAAGTATAGCAATATTGAATCTGTTTTTATTTATATTCGTTAATTTATGAATAAAATTATACCTAATAAAAATTTAATTTATCGATAGGACGATACCCTCACCACTACTTTTTACTATATATGTCGTTATACATGTATAGCTTGGCGCTGGACGAGGCATCGCGTTTTGTGACCGTGGCGGTGAAAAGGTTAAGCCATACCTAACTGTCAAATTTTCCCAATTGAATATGAACCTTATGCTTTTGTAATAAAGTTGAAAATCTATCAATGAAATTTGACAGGTTGCAGTAACTTGATGTGCTGGCCTCTGTACATTTTACTATCGAAGGAGTCTTCTTATCAAAGAAAACGAAATAAGATTATCGTAAATTCGTTACATTTTAAACACTGTTTATTTTATGCAAGTACATATACTAATTATCAACATTAAAACAGTACAACATCGATAATTGGCACTATTTGCTTTTTGAATATTTTTTAAAATATTTCCATAAAAATTTATATTATGTTTCCACATATAGTAGGTATTATGGATTTGAATAAGGCTAATCAATATTGCTGCCCTTTATAGGATCAAAAAACGAGGCGACTGAAGGATAGCAGAGAATGCCTGAAGGCTTATCAAGTAATCTAAACACGTTTGAATACAAAAGGATACGAAAAAGGATGACAAGCAATAAAAAAAAGGGTTAAAATATTTAAAATATGACAAGTAGCCACGCTAGGTGTGTCCATAACCGGCGCTAGAGTAATGAAAAGTAATGAGTAATGAAAACTTGGCAAGACACTAAAATAATAACATTTTACCTTAAAAGTATTATCCTTGAGCTGATTTCTTAAATTGTACTTACTTTATTGCTATATATTGTAAACAATGATGTTTACAAGATCACATAATAATAGTATGACGAATATCCACTATACCGAATGAAGAGACTAACATTTGATTCTTATACTAAATGATGAAATTGGTTACGTATTGCATACAACATGCTATAAAATATCACTTACCCACGGTTCATCGAATAAAATATTAAAGGGGATTCAAATTTTGTTGTTTTTTTGCAATATGTCGTTAAAAAAATATTTGCGAGAGTAACAAATATGCTTCACAGAATTGGGGTACAGTACGTGCCACGAAAGATGAGACTTGACACGGACTTGCTTTGACTTGCGCAGTACTCGATTTAAAGGTCTCACTATACATGAAGCCACCAATCAATTGACATACTTTTTATAAGCTGTCAAAACGAGATTCCTCAATAGATTTTGTATGACAATAACGGCCTGTGCGTCACTTATTTAGTGTATTTTAAGATAATGTTGTATTTTGGAATTATTGCTTAATGGTGTTAACAACCCAATTATATCAAGTTAAAAAAGCTAGTAAATATGCCTATTTAATGAAAATATGACGTTTACGAGCTTTGGATATAACTTCGTACTCCATACAGTAGTAGTATATACTCCTGGCTATTACTGTCTTTGAAATTATTCAAGGCCATCGCTTTTCCTTGTAACTACTTTAAATTTCGTAACACACGGATGTATTTTATACCAAAACGCGTCATACCCATTGGTATGTCCCAACCTGCAGTAGGCTGCTATGAGATGCCAGCACCTTCCATTCTTGAAAAGACTTCGACCGTATGGAGTAAGAAGGTCTATGCCCTGAGTTATTATCTAAGTAAAGTTTATCGCATTGCTTACAAATTACGACCGACACGACGTACATTAAAACATCTAAATTTTACGGTACATTTAAGGCAATTGTCACCAACAAATCCTTATTCTTAATTAATTTATTAATATCTTTAACATGCAGTGGGACCATACAGGTACAGTAATAGATATTTGTTAGTAATATTCCTTTTTTTAAAGTACAGACGCCAGCACATCAAGTCATACCAAACTGTCCAGTTTTTCCAATTGATTATGAACCTTACTATTGTGTAATAAAGTTGAAAATCTATCAAAGAAATTTGACAGATTGTTGTCGCTTGATGTGCTGGCCTCTGTACACAAGCACAAGTACAACACAAATAGGGGACCAATAAGGATATTAACGTAAGTACGTAACATACGTAGAATTCCTTATTTTTAGGAATTTGTAGAATGAAAACAGTTATGTCAAATTTTAAGTGACGCTCCTCGAGTTACACTTAAAGGTATTTTGGCTTAGATATAATAATAAATGTTGTATCCAGTACCAATAATGGTTTGTCATTATAATTAGACAGATGAACTTACATTATTTTACATGTAGAATTTATTTAATCTAGTACAGGTGAAAATTATTACGCAAATAATAATACATAATGTATTATAAACAGAGAGTCTGTACAAATGGAGTGTTCAGTTCAAGTGAAGTGGTATGTTTTTTTGATATACTTTTTTTATGTTTGGCCGCAACTCACCTGATCTTAAGTGATGATTCGGCCTAAGGTGGAGCATGCTTGCCTAGGATAAACCGATTCAGGCCTTGAAGATACTCAGATTATATGTATGTATGGCACACATATTACAGACACCAAGTTTGAATCGAACTATAACAGTTTGCGCGTCCATATCCCTTCCACCATGTATACAACTCCATTTATTAACTATTCCGAGGTATCATGTAACACTCGCCAGTAACCATAGTGATTGCAATTCACTATATTAAAATAACACACTATTATTCGTCACATTCAGATTAACCCACGATACTTAACATTTGACCGCCACGTTAAAAAAGCAAAAACGTGCCCTCGCCAATCAGCGCCTCAATGGAATAGGGTATTACACCCATTTTTGAAAAGTGTCTCAATAAAATTCTGTAGTGCTAATATGCCACCAAAAAAAACACAATTTTTTTATTCAATCGATAAATGTCATAAAAATGCATCATGCATGGATGCGTCAAACAACGCGCGAAATTTTCAAATTTCGCGCGTTGTTTGACGAAAGCTCCTCTTACTGGACGCCATATTGTTCAGCAGAAATGACGTCAGTTCGTTTTGTATCAAATGCGCTCATATTAAATGATAATTGTATATAATTCAAAAATAATTAAAAGCATATTTTGTAATAGGTGTAATAATTAAAAAATTACGTTGGTTACGAAAATAATAAAAGTACAAAGCCTATATACGCCAATAGGTTGACTGACAGTTGTCAATTTTTTTGTTTACACAGCCGTACGGCGTAATAACATGGCCGCTACTATTTCATAGTGTTTTATAACAGATTAAAAATACTGCAAACTTTGAATTGAATTGTTTTTTTTTTTTATGATCTAAAACTTACATTTTCCGACTGCTTTATGCCTAAACTGTCTCAATAACATATTTATAGATTTTTTCTCGTATAGAGTAAAATACCCTATTACATATAGAAGTCTGTCAGTAGTGACTATGGCATGCTGTGCACATTATTTGCTTTGTCATTTATACATGACGGTGGCGGTCAAATGGTTAATAGAAATAAGCTGTTATCGCTACGAATCTTCTATCGAGGAAGCTTTGTTCGATCTCCACTGAGCCGCCTACTTCTTTCGCTAGGGATAGTATCTGAAACAATAGCATATGAATAAATTGTATGTATCTATACTCATCAGCTTTCTGCCCTTGTCCCATATTTTGGGGACGGGACGAAACGAATTTAGTAATGACGTCTGAAAATCAGTATTTTGCACAAATTTTATCTGAATTTTGTGCGTTCATAATGTACTCAAACATTGAAAAAGTAAGAAATCATCGCTATAGAAACTTTGCACATAATTTTAGTGGAGATTCTAAATTTCAAACTTTTTTACCAAAACTTGTAAGACTTTTTCAAAAACACGCATTTCTTGGAACGAGTTTTGTGCAATCTTGGAATGTTATCACGTTCTCACTAGTTTCTTTTCGAACTTTGCGTTGATTGAAACAAAAAGATGTTCAGTCATGCTCGCTTTGACGATAGACTGACCGGGAAGGGTCCTCAACCAAGGACCAAAGGTCTTAAGATCCCATTCATGCATTCGGTTCCGCATTTTCAATACAACGTTATCATAGTCAGATAGAACGGCAATAGGACACGAAAGGGCACAGATTACATGCTTTCCAAAGCATGGGGGTGTTACACCAAAGGTATTGAGACTGACGAAACTAATAGGTCGACCCACTTAAGGCTTGTATACATGCCAATAACTTTGAGCATTTGGCCCGTACTGAATTTGTTGATGAGTACGGGGGTGATGTAGACGCAGTCTTTAATCGGACGCATTTTTAATTTATTGTAATAAAAATAATACATATTTGTAAAAAGTAACAAAACCAAATCATTTTCTTTTGTATTGCAAAGCTGTAGATATTTTTTTTAATATTCTTTTGGTAAGAAATTAACGAGTAAAATGGTTTCATCTCAATGATTTGGAGGTGATTTGATATTTTTTTCTTATTATGTGATACCGATAGAAAATTTGTGACGAAACCAAATTACGTATCATATCATGTAGATTACTAGCAATTTATTTCAGATGTAATTTCTCTGTAAATGCCGACGAAAAGTAGCTTTATCTGCATGCTTCTTTCAAGTTTTTTCGAGAGAGCAGCCTTAAGTGTAAAACGACCCTAAGTCGTAACCATCTTACCTGATCAGGTCTCGAGTTCCTCGGCACGTAGAACGCTATAGTTGGTGATATTGTTCTTGCTACCCTCATCAGTTCAGATGCTGGTTTAGGTTCCAACATCGTTTCCAAGTCATATTCGTGATTCTGTGGAACAAAATAATTTGTCATTAAAAGTCACAGCTGCTTGCTCGCGCTCTTGAGAATATATCACATTGCCAATGCGATGTCAATACTCAATAGACAAAAATCGGAAAAACTAAAACTTACACTATGTATTTTGCAAATAGACACTTCCCCCCATCTATTTGTAAAATGTAAACTTATGAAAGAGATAATTCTGAGGTAAACTACATTATAAAATATACTACCGAATTAAGAACCAAATAGACACTTCCCCCCATCTATTTATAAAATGGAAAATTATGAAAGAGATAATCCTGAGGTAAACTACATTATAAAATATACTACCGAATTAAGAACCTCTTTCTTTTTAGAAGTCGGTTAAAAATAGATTCCTTCTTTCACATTAGTCGAGTCGAGCCCTTATAGTTATACAGAGAATATCATCGATATCGATACAGTATGTAGAAGGCCGAAGAAAAGATGGATGGATTGTGTGAAGAATGATATGAAAGAGAAGGGAGTCAATGATATCATGACGGTTGACAGTACGGAATTAAAGAAGAAAAAGTATTGCACCGACTCTAAGTAACATGGGATAAGGGCAGGATGATGATAATATGGAAGTTAATAAATATTATTAGTGTTATCGATATGTTACGGCTAAAACCTGAAGTGCCTACCGTACCTAGTTTTAACCGGCTAGAACTATGTGTAGCCGGTTGGTTAAACTTAGATGTAGCCTCGAGCTCGAACTATTGAGCGGAAGAAGACTGTCGACCATAGACATAGAACACTAGACTACTACACACAGCACACAGTACACATTGACGACACGGTTGACGCAGTGGCTGAGCGATCGACTGCTGCGCAGCGTGTTGCGGGTTCGATTTCCGCCCAGGGTAAACATTTGTGCGATGAGCACTTGTGTTTGCCTTGTGTCTGGGTGTTGTTTATCTATATTATGTATGTATTTACAAAAAAAAAAGTATTTGTGTATGTATATCAGCTGTCTGACACCCATAGTACAGGGTCTCCCTAGTTTGGGGTCAGATGGCCGTGTGTGAAAATGTCCCCCACATATTATTATTATTATTACACAGCGTATTTTCACCATTTTGCAGGAATATGTAACGACTTTGTTTAGGCACATGAGCTAAAAACGCGGCACGCGATGAAGGACAAAAAATATTAAGCTCTGTCTCTTTTCTTTACAAGCATCTTGTATATATTTTTCTTTTTCTTGTGTAAGCGAAATAGAAGATGATCAGCAGTCTATAGTGCCTTCTCTGTCTACGCTGTCGACGGACGACTATTTCTGTCTGCAGAGTTTAAAGGACCTAACCAAACCGAACCAGGTCTTCTTCCGTTTCAAAAACACAAAAACAGACAATTTAACTAGCCGCTATGATGAAGGCTAAATTTAGTTCTAACCGAGGTGTGCGGCTGCACCTAGTTCTAGCCACTATGATGAAGGCTAAATCTAGTTCTAACCTAGTTCTAGTTATAAGTAGGATAGATCTAAGTTTAACCGCATGAGGCCGGTTGCACCAAGTTGTAGCCCGCTCAAACTAGGTGTAGTCGCACTTCGGCTATTAGGCGTAACAGATATACATATATCAATGTTATCGATAATTTATTATCGAGTCTACTCACATCACTATAATTAGGGCCGCCCCAAGGTGGACTAAGGAACACCATATCCGCCTTGAGCGTGGGTGCAAGCTCGAAGAAGTCTCCCACGATAAACTCGATGCGATCGGCGACGCCGTACACTGCCGCGTTGTGCTTCGCCATCGATATCTTTAGAGGATCGATGTCTATTGCTATTACTGTTGGGACAAATTACATTATTTTAGTCATAAAATTATACTACGAGGAGTGGTCGTCTACTGTATTATTAATTGTAATTATGTGAACACTATGTATCTGTACATCATTTAGCTGTCATTTCTTAACTTGTAATGCTTTGTACATACTACAATATAATTATGATTTTTATATAAGGTACATCGTATTCACGTAACAGAATATATTATAATTCTTGTAAATGCAAATTGTAAACAATATTCTTTTTAAAAGAGTATGTATGGAGTTTCTTGCCCATTCTTCTCCATACGAAACTACCATTTGGAAAGGGCAACTAGATTCAAATTTTACAATATGACGTTCAAAAGTGCCTTTAATGGTCTAATTGAAATAAATGATTTCACTTTGACTACCTACCTTTTGTTTTTAGGTTAAAATCATTCACTTTTTGCCCTTTGACCTTCATACAAGTAATTTTTTTTATGAACAATTTTTACTATGGCCCAATCACACCTGCGACACTTCATACAAACGAAACGATATAATTGCCTACACAACTACCAAAATAGCAGACTGTACAGATACGTGCGTGTGTGTGCGTTAATATCGCTAGGGCTGTCACTGCCACCGCGAGCGTGCGAGAGTGAGCGAGCGCGCGATACCGGCCTCAACACAAGTGTTTCTCTCTCTATGTAGGTACTCGATTCTTGAAATTCGAACTTCCAAATAGGTAAGTAGGTACCTACCAAGAAGTTAGTAGCTTTAGTTAAAATTCGGCATTCCCTCACGGTCATTGCCTCATTGCATTTAGGAGAGAATGACGATTGATGAAGAAATGATTTACACAGTATTCTATAATACTTTTAGTTTTTTTTATTTATTTCTTCCAACTTGGATTTCATGGTATTTAATTTAAAACAGGTACGTGCATGTATAAGTCATAGTTTAATATGATAATAATTACATACTTTCCTATATTATTATTTGTTTTTAAATATAAAATATTTAATTTATATAAGTAATATAAAATGTTTCGATTTTCTTTTTCACAAAGAGCGAATACACGTTTCTACGCGCCACGAGTCAGCCCTTGAATTAGAATATGTTGCCAGAGCCAATGCGGCGCGGGTAGACGTGGGGAACAGTGTTCCGGTGCGGGGCGGAGCGTGTCGCTACTGTACGATAGTACTAATACTTATACTGTGGCCCAATCGCGAAAAAATAATTGTTTAACCTTAGATCAGGTGTAATTATTATTTTCGCGATCATATAAAAATTAGGTTGTACATGTGTTCATAATTATTAAAGTTTGTAGTAATGTGCCATATTGGTAATTATTTGTTCCGTGCGGGAATAGGGTATTACACCCATTTTTGAAAAGGGTTCAATGAAATTCTGTAGTGCTAATATGCCACCAAAAAAAAAACACAAAATTTTTATTCAATCGATAAGTGCCATAAAAATGCATCTAAATTTTAAATTTTCAAATTTCGCGCGTAGTTTCACGAAAACGCCTCTTACTGGACGCCATATTGCTCAGCGTAAATGACGTCAGTTCGTTTTGTATCAAATGAGCTCATATTAAATATGATAATTGTATATCATTTAAAAATAATTAAAAGCATATTTTGTAATAGGTGTAAATAATGAAAAAAATTCGTTGGTGACGCAAATAATAAAAGTACAAAGCCATTACGCCAATAGGTTGACTGACAGTTGACAATTTTTTGTTTACACAGCCGTATGGCGTAATAACATGGCCGCTACTATTTCACGGTGTTTTATAACAGATTAAAAATACTGAAAACTTTGAATTGAATTTAAAAACTTGCTTTGTTATTTTATGAACTAAAACTTACATTTTCCGACTGCTTTATGCCTAAACTGTATCAATAACATATTTATAGATTTTTCTCGTATAGAGTAAAATACCCTATTGCTACTGCGCCAACCATGTCGTCTGTATCTGTTGGAACTTACCTTTCTTGCTGGTATGCGCGAACTGTATAGTGTTCCCGCCGGCGCCACAGAAGGCATCCAACACCACGTCGTACACGTACTTATTGGCGATGTGCCACGCCACGTTCTCTGGGGTCACACTGAACCAACTCTCGCGGTCGAGCTTTATGCCCTCGTCGAATCTGTTGAAAAGTCCTCCATTAAAAAAAGCACTAGGAAATTGTCCTGTATTGTGGGCGCCTTTACAAACATATCAAATTCATATACAGCCAGACCAGAATTTCCGTGTTATGAAAGGAGCTTGTAACTTGCCAAAACAAATTACCAAATATTGAAAAAAAAAAGGTGCTAAATGTCTGTAAATGACAATGCCAGATCCTGCCCCACCCATGTACAGAAAAAGTAACACGTGTACAGAAAAAGTAAATTAATGAAAATAATTGTAATGAATATAGAACCTTTCTAAACTAAATTGTTTTTCTTTAGAACTTGCGGATTACGAAATACCTACCCACAAAATACAAAATCATTTTACCATAAATACAATTTAACCTATAATCAATGTCATTATTGTTTTTAGATTTAAACGGAAACCGCAAGTTCTACAGTCACTAAGACTAATGTGTAGTTATCAGCAATAAATAAACAGTAAGATGCTACATATTGCACATGACTTTTATTGAGTGGGGCAAAGTTCTATAGAGTTTTTGGCATTGTCCTTTCATCACTTTTTTCTAATAATATAATCTACCAAACTAATTCATATTATATAGAGGCAGCCATTTATATATGTATATAAAAAAAACGAATGAATAAAACCTACAATAACTGACCTGTGAAACAGTGAATGCCTCTTCTTCCAATACTTATACATTTTAGGGTCATCCCTCAACTCAACCGGCATGTCTGATGTATCAAAATCATCTTCCAACTTAGAATACCTTTTAGCTCTCTTTCGACGCTTCGTTGACTCGACCTGCTGAGTTACTGCAGACCAGAAATTGGAGAAAAGGTTTTTACATATTATACCCATTTCAAATCAACTTCAAAACAGGATGTTATGTTTTAGAAGAGCGTATTTGTATCACTTTGTATCCCACGTTGAACAATCTATACTAATAGTATAAAATTATGAGTTCGTTTTTTATGTTTTAACGCGCTTATCTGGGAACTATTACCGATTATCAAAATCCTTAACGCTGGCATGAGAATCTTCACTAATAGAAAGCTATTAGCTATAGCTATTATTAAGCACTATTGCTGAGTGTGTGTTTTCTGGTATCCTTGATTTCCACGCAGTCGCTTGTAGAAGCTAGTTAGCTAATAAGAGACGTAGTCATTACGTTATTAGTACTTAATAGAAAATGAATCATATTAATACTGGTGGCTAATTTTATACCACCATGTTTCACTTAGGGACACATTAATTAAGGGCGCGTATTCGATTTAGCGCAACTCAAAATCTAAACGATTGCTAGAACGGCGTAGCAGCATTGACACACACTAGAACAATTCAATGGTCTGTTTGTGCGCATCAAAAAATAAAAATAAGCACGAATCATTGAAATTGATCGGCAAACGACAGCGCGCGATGTTTTACAGTGCTTTTTAAAATAATTGTCTAAAATAAATGAGCTCGTATCACGGACTGAAAAATATTCTGTATATTAAGCATAACATTTACTTTCATAAAATAAATATAGCAGTTATGTTTTTATTCAAATACTGGTGAAAAAAAATTGTCAAAGTGAACCGATTTTCTACTTTTTCAACATTGTTTTTTAATACATGATAGTAATATTTTCGTAATTTTGGCTCTGTAGCTGTCTTTATGACTGTATATACTGTTGGAAATTGAAATGGCATAAAACCAAATATTTTGGCATATTGTAATGGTTGTATTCGTCCTGAAAGTTAACTCTGACGTCTATTTTCGTAAAACGATATGAAAGAACTGTCTTCGCTTTAAAAAACCATAATTAAAAATTATACTTTTATTCTGTAGCTGTCTAAATCAAGACTTAATCTTTCTAAAACTGTAAACTGTCTTTAAATAATCTGCTCACATAATTACGATAATGAACCGGGCAAAACGCAAAAAAATGAAGTTTTTGTCACGAATCGAATACGCGCTCTTAAGGGGCTATTAAACGATTTTTACAGATTTTAAACTGACAATCACGTCAAAATGTGCAGTGTAAATGATTTGAAAAAAATATATGTTAAACTAGAACATTTTATTAATCATATAGAAAGTGAATATTTTTGATTAAGTTCATATTAAATAGTTTAATTAACTCGTGAAGTTGTGTCTGACGCGGACAAAACATTGACAATCACACAAAATCTACCAAGTATAATTAAACGAAACTTACACTATCTTACAGACAATTTTATTATCTATCTTTTAGTATACGCCTTTTTTATTTAATTTTGAAAGAATACTACTTTTATTTAATTTTTTTCGACTAAATTTAGAGAGTTTTGAACGCAGACTGCGTCCGTTCTGCATCAGTTCTGCGTCCAAAACTCTCAAAGTTTAGTCGAAAAAATTAAATAAATGTAGTATTCTTTCAAAATTCAAAAAAAGGCGTATACTAAAAGATAGAAAATAAAATTGTCTGTAAGATGGTGTAAGTTTCGTTTAATTATACCAGCACGCGAAGCATGACCACGGTATGTCTACGAAAGAATAGACATACTGACAGCAAGAATAGACAAGTCAGTACAGTTTGTCTATTCTTTCTGTCAGTGTGTCTATTCTTCCGTAGACATAGCGTGGTCATGCTACGCGTGCTGGTAGATTTTGTGTGATTGTCAATGTTTTGTCCGCGTCAGACACAACTTCACGTGTTAATTAAACTATATAATATGAATATAATTAAAAATATTCACTTACTAAATGATTAAGAGAATGTTCTAGTTTAACATATATTTTTTTCAAATCATTTACACTGCACATTTTGACGTGATTGTCAGTTTAAAATCTGTAAAAGTCGTTTAATAGCCCCATAACGCAAGGATTGCATGAACAAAAAAAAAATTTTTGGGACATGAGTGAAGGCAATTAGCGAATTTTATTTGGCTATACAACTTAATACCTATTCAAATTTTAACTCTTTAACAATTTGACAAATCATGATATGAACCTAAGTCATCATTATCGTCATTATGTCAATCTTTAGACGCCCACTGCTGGGCATAGGTCTCCCCAAGGAGGGGGTCAGCCGTAATCGTCATGCCTGGCCGATGCATGTTGGCGATCGCAGTAGGTGTTATGGAACTTAGAAGGACGCTACTGCCCATCCTCTGGTCAATATCCCTCAGTCGCCTTTTACGACAGGGCACAACGCCGGTACTTAAGGACAGTACACACGGACCTAAGTATAAGTACCTAATGTGTCTATTGTTGAAAAGTTGTTAGAGAAAAACTTTTTTTTTTTATAAAATGTTAACAGTCATACCTGCAACTTCTCCAGATTCTTCAGTTTTTTGCTCCATATGCTCTTCATCCAAATCTTCGGCATCGCAAGGCAAAGGCACGGCCGCGGCTTCAGCCAGTTTAATACTTTCGTCATCAAAACTTGTGTCTTGGGATGTAAGTTGGTGGGTTCGTGGAGTGCTTATAGGAGTATCTGTGGCCCGCTCCGTGTCCGATTTCACTTCAGTGCAATCGTCATCTGTCTGCATTTCTCTCTCATCAGGCGAATCTTTAGACTGGTTCGGTAAAATTATAACAGTTACGTTTATTTCGTGTAACAAAAGACCAAGCAATTGCATGATTGCATGAATGTGTTGGAAAAGCACAATGAAATCATAGAATCAGTTAAAACCGATTTCATACATGCTACCCTGTTATTTAAAAAAATATTTTCATAAACTTTTAAAATTGTAAGAATATAGAAGCAAGATTTTGGTTTTATAAATCTCAAAAATTTGGTTTTATAAAGTGAAGAACTCCAAGAAACATTTTCAGCTGATTAATTGCTGTAAAGACTTCCGAATTATTCCATACACAATGCTTTCCCGACAGTAGGTATGAAAAAAAGAAATGAGATAATGTGATGGAGAGAATGGAGTAGTAAAGTTTAGAATGGATGAGAGTAAGTCCTAGTGTCGTGCAATTGGTAACATGCTGGTCGCTGCTACAGCCAGCATATTAATTGTACTTGTTTGTATGAGGCTGGCATAATCACAAAGAGTGCACCAAAGGCTCTAAGAATAAAAAAAAATTGGTCTACTCCATACAACTATGTTAACACAACAATGGGCCTGAACAGCAGCATCAAGAATATAGCATCGAACATCTCACCTGATCCAAAGTATAAGGGTTGCCATCATCATCAAAATAAGTCTTCTTGCTGCTCAAGTTTTTCCTGAGCCTAGGTGGGCGCAGCCTAGCAGGACGTTTTCGGTAGATCAGCTCTCCTTTTGGCAACTTCTCAGGGTGGACGCAGAAGCCCATCATTTGGAAAGTGCTCTTTATCTTGGCATGTGCTATATCTTCATCTGTATCTTCAATTTCGTGGCTGTAAATGATTATTTAGGATTGGTGACTGGGGACTTCAAAATTGTTGAATGACGTTTCAAAGAGGTGTGTTTAGAATTTTGACCTATGATGCATTTAAGTTGTGATTTTTATCATGGATTAATATGAGAACTTAGAACTGAATGATACCTACTATCAAATGTCCCTTAAAAATTACATAGTTGTTAGAATAATTACTGGCAATAAACAAATATACCAATTAAGAGTTACGGTCAGTTGGTCGTTTTGGGAGAGTCTTTTCATAAAAGAAAAGATTACATAGAGTGACTGTCTTCTTTTAGATTTTGACTTAAATTCTAGGGTTCCCAACCATACTGTTAAACAGTATTATACTTTATTTAACTCTGCATTTTCAGGTCTATAAAAAAAAGTATACAAAATACTGTTTGTATGACCGCTGGTTATTGGAGCCATAAAACTTAAATTGTGAAGAGCAATTGAATATTTAAAAAAAACTGGCCAAGTGAGAGTCGGACTCGCGCACTAAGGGTTCCGTACTATAATCCATACAAATATTATAAATGCAAAAGTAACTATCTGTTACACTTTCACGATGAAACGGCTGAAAGGATTTTGATGAAATTTGAAATGACCCACTGACCGAACCTAGGCTACTTTTAGCATCCGCGATAACCGACATTCACGCGGACGAAGTCGCGGGCAAAAACAACATTCGACATCGAGCAAAAAACGGCAAGAAATCACAATTGTTTTATTCTGTTTTTAGAATTTGTTGTTATATCGGCAACAGAAATTCATCATCTGTGAAAATTTCAACTGTCTAGCTATCACGGTTCATGAGATACTGCCTGGTGACAGACAGACAGAAAGAGTGATAGGGTCCTGTTTTTACCCTATCGGTACGGGTACGGAACCCTAAAAATTATAATAAATTGTGGAAAAGCTGCAAAAAAATGTTTAAGACGTCAAAAAAATTTAATATCTACTGTTTCCTTTCTAAAACACTGTTCAATGCACATATTGATGTCACCACTATTATACTAGATTTAGTAAAAGAGTAGAAAAGTGTTAAGAAATAGGTAGCCTTGATGACTGGCTAGTTCTAAAAACTTTTAAGTTTCTTAGAGCATATCTTAAAATAGACACTATAATTTACGCTTTAGCTGCCGTAAATGCAAATGCTTCCGAGATTTTCTTGTGACGTTCTTACGTTGAGGTTTTCGACTTTTCACTGCTGATGTAGAAGTCTGTGCATCTCGATTTTGTACTTGTGGACCCTTTGGTAGCAAAGGTCCAAGATTCTTGTACAATTCAGGGTGAACTTTATTGTAATGTAACCACATACCAATGGAATTTGGGGACACCACAACTGAACCACATATTTTGCAATGTTTATACCAAGATGCTATGTTTAATTTATTACAAGGGCGCGGGCCTCGGGTTTTGGTTCTTCTATTCTTAGGCATTTTAAAAGATTACTATCGAGAGTTTTGTGAACAAGATCTTAAAAATAGCACACACTGTACGTCTAACGATACAAAACTGCAGTTTTTTCTTTGGGTTAACAAGTACTACGTAGTTACGAACAAAGCACCTTCTTGTACATCTACATTATACTTTATTTATGACGTCCAATCTGTTGCGTTGCACAATTTCTTTATCACATCACAGAACATGAGAGCACTATTAACCACAGAGTAAGTAACTACTATTTCTATTAACATAAGGTGAATTTCTGTTGTCTACAGTCCTAGTAAATTAAATAGGACACTAAAATAACAAGCAACAGAATAAATTAACATTCTTTAATTTTGTTGGATTATAAATGGTGGGAAGTCATTGGCATAGACTACATTTTTGAATAGAGCTAGAGCGTTAAAATGCGTTCAGATACACTGACAGAAGTTAATTTTGATTCGATAGTTGTCGATTTTCAGGAGTATTATGCATAGTGCCTTTGTTGAAATTGTGGTTCTACCCCAACAAAACTGCTATTATTATAATTATAAATCTGATAAGTTTTCTTATTTTTGCGCTAATCTCCAAAACCACTGGGCTAATACTGAATATTATTTCGCTAATAGGGTCCGTAAGAAAATTCACCCAGACAAAACCTAGTCATTACTATAAGACGAATTAAGATAATATGGCTGGTGTGGTGCCTCGACTTTCTGTTCTTAGAAATCTGCACTACTTGACCAACCTAACGCGAACGGCCCGTACACGTGCAGCACCCGACGAAATATCAACTCCCCCCCCCCCCCTAGGCCATCAGCTGGCGACGCTCTTGTAGCATACCACTGAGACCGCCAACTGATTACTTACTTAACCTTCTGACCGCTACGTCAAAAAAGCAAAAACGTGCTCTCGGCGGCGCCAAGCTACGAATTACTACCATTACTAGTCTATGGAATTACGTATAGAAGTCCGTCATGTAGTCGTGACCGTGGCGTGCTGGCCACATTTTGGTTTGTCATCTATACATGATTGTGGCGATCAAAAAGTTATTTAGCTTAAAATTCTGTACGCAAAATACGCGCTGAGTCGTGGAGTTGCGGACACCAGCCCGTCATACTACTACTAGCTTAAAATTTTGCAAAAGACACATTAAAAATTTTCAAGATTAAAATAATGTTACCTACCTTCTTTTCAACATGACAGGACTTTCTTCAGGTGGTTCGTCGTCACCGTCACAGCTGTGTGAATTTAAACTATTATTATTTACAGATTGGGTATTATTTTTCTCAGTAGTACAATCAACCACATCCATTTCAGGTTTCTGTGTACTTTCCGACTTACTGGAGCTATCTTTGTCTTCGGCATCAACAGGCTCTACATCTTTCTTCGCCTGTTCTTCTTTCAACAAATTCTGTAACAGTACCCCAACAGAAGATATGTACTTCTTACTATTTGTTTTCTTATTCTGCTTTACTCCTTTTTCTTTATTCTTAGCTTTACTATTTTCTTCTAACGTGATCTGATCAACCCGATTCCGGATTTCTATGACAGTTGGTGTTTCTTGGGAATTACCTTCACTGTTCTCACATTCAATGTCCAATGGTTTTTCTTCAGTTTTGATTGGTTCTGGTACTGGAACTGGGATTACTGGAATTACTTCAATCTGTATTTCAGGAACATTTTCAGGAACATCTTTGTCTGGTACATGATGGTGTTCAGTAAAATTTGCAAAGTGTAATGCATACTGCTCCCCAAAATGCTTCTTCCACAGAAACTGCCAGTATTGTTCCGAATCCACTTCTTCTGATGGAATCTCTGTATTTTCGAACTTATCATCTAAATTTACAATTCTTGTTTGATCATTAGAGGGGTCATCAGAAGAAGATGATGATACGCTATAGTCAGTGTCGGTAGGGGTTGATTCTGACGTGACATGGCTAGAGTTGACGTCATAGCTTGATAGAGTGAGTTTGGTAACATTAGTCATAGAATCTGTGCCAGCTACAGTTCTAGGACTTAATATTCTATCATGTTCCGAACAAGACCGCCTCCTAGCTATCGGTAACCATGCCTCATCTTTATTTATCTCATAATTCCTATCAACTTTCTCCGTTTGATTTTGAATAGTGTTGCGTTTTTTATATGGATTTACTTTGGAATCATATGAAAATTTCCTTTCCCTCATTTCCTCATCAACAGCTTTAGGACTTGCATCTATCTGTTTTTTATAAATCTGATCTACTGAATGCTGTTTCGGTATATTGTTTTCATCCATTGTTATGCCATTATTTTCATCAAGGTAAGCTGGATTGATGTAGTCACTGTATTTTTTAATCCAGGATGCCCAAATGAGCCTTTCTCCGTGAATAGCCCAGAACTTGTCCCAAGTTTCCTCTGTCATGTAATTTTCAATTGAATCTGGAAAGTCTTGGTCCATGCGTTCGAGTTTGTCGTGAGTGTCTGAGTGGTAGTCTTGGTAGGTGAGGTCGGCCCCGCTGTCGCTGGGTTGTAAGGCATGGGAGACTGTGCCGTGGGTGTGGACTGCGTCATGTTCATCAGTGGAGCAACAGTTGTCTGTATGGGACGCACTGCAGTAGCAGCTTGCGCCCTCATCTCTCTGGAGAATTAAAATATGAACTGAACTAATAAGACAGGATTATGGGAACCTACATGAATCTAGCTTTGCAAACCTTCAAATATGGGACTCATAACTATGATATCTTATAAATCAGTAGGTTTTAAGCAGCATTTCAAATCAATGCTGGACACTAACTTTCTTCTTCTGACTTCAATTCATGTAAAAAATTAAACTTATGTGACATGGCTCAAATAAATAAAAGTAATAACTAAATAGTAGTTCTGAAAAGCAATATATTTATAACAATTCTAGAAAATAAACACTAGTCATGGCAGATAAGGGACTAACTAGACTTATTCAGCTCAATTCAGCTTTTGTCTATAGAAAGTACCAATTTTGTATCATATCAATTCAGACGCGGAAAGCTGAATGGATGCGTTCAAGTCTCCATACTGAACAAGTGTTTTAATGGAAAAAAGCTGAATTTAGCTGAATAAGATAAGATAAGATAAGATGCATTTATTTGTTTGAACATGTGTGATAAAATACATAGAAATGCACATATGGATGTTTAGGAGTTAAATATTGCAGGTTCAACATGTTTTGCCATAATCGACGTACAAAATTAGGAAATTAGAAAATCATTAAAATCGTTCAAAAAACACATTAAAAACAATTAAGAAATCATAAAAAAAATTAGGAAATCATTAAATTATAGTCAACATTCAATCAATTCAAATTCATAAATACTGACAGTATTTATGAATTTGAATTGATTGAATGTTGAAAAAGATGTACGGTATTGTACCGTGCAGCTTTTACTGATAGAATGCTATGATATTAAATGATACGAGTCTATGAAGGTTTAACAGTTTATTATACTAAGTTAACACCAAAGTTCAAATAGAGATAGTTTTTAAGAATAAATGATAGATGATACTGATATGATATTGATACGTGAGAACACGCGGTGCGTTCGATGACCGGTAGTGAACTAAATTGTAAGTAAGTGAAAATGAATAATTAATGTTGGCGGGTATGCTGACGCGGTATGTACAATAATTTCGCAATGTACGGTTGCACCGTACATGCTCCCGGGCGAGATGTGAGATGTAAGTGTGAGATGATTAATGATAAACATAAAAAAGGAAAACAAATGATATTATTAAAATTAGATTATTAAACTGACTTAATGTCTCTAATTATCTGTTATTACACTAAATACACTATAATCTATGTATTTTATCACACATGTTCAAACAAATAAATGCATCTTTTTTTATAGAATACAAAAATTTAGTCAAACAAAATAATAGGGTATTTTACTCTATACAAGAAAAAAACTAAAAATATGTTATTGAGACAGTTTAGGCATAAAGCAGTCGGAAAATGTAAGTTTTAGTTCATAAAATAACAAAACAAATTTTTAAATTCAATTCAAAGTTTTCAGTATTTTTAATCTGTTATAAAACACCATGAAATAGTAGCGGCCATGTTCTTACGCCGTATGGCTGTGTAAACAAAAAATTGTCAACTGTCAGTCAACCGATTGGCGTAATATAGGCTTTGTACTTTTATTATTTTCGTTACCAACGTAATTTTTTCATTATTACACCTATTACAAAATATGCTTTTAATTATTTTTAAATGATATACAATTATCATAATTAATAAGAGCTCATTTGATACAAAACGAACTGACGTCATTTACGCTGAGCAATATGGCGTCCAGTAAGAGGCGTTTTCGTCAAACTACGCGCGAAATTTGAAATTTTAAAATTTAGATGCATTTTTACGGCACTTAACGATTGAATAACAATTTTGTGGTTTTTTTTGGTGGCAGGTTAGCACTACAGAATTTCATTGAGACACTTTTCAAAAATGGGTGTAATACCCTATTAAAACAATAAAATAATAAAACTTATTCAAATCATAATCATAAGTAGTCATAATAAAATAAAAAAATCACACATAATAAAAATCATAATCATATTAAATACTTTTTCAAAATTTGTCATTTAAAAACTCTGTAACAATAGAGTATCCCTTATTAATTAGCAATTTTTTTTGTTCTCTTTTGAATGAATTAATATTAATTTCCTTAAGGGAATTGGGAATTTTATTGTATACTAGCTGACCCGACAGACGTTGTCCTGTCCCGATCTACCGAACATTTGGATGGGGGATGAAAAGGGGGGGGGGAAAAGGGGGATGAAAAATAGATGTTGGCCTATTCTCAGACCTACCCAATATGCACAATAAATTTCATCAGAATCGGTCAAGCCGTTTCGGAGCAGTACGGGAACGAAAACTGTGACACGAGAATTTTATATATTAGATTAATGGGGCCATGCATACTACACTTTTACTTAAAAATGCTGTTATGGCGGAGAGTGATTGCACCCAAAGTCTGTACTTCTCACTCTAGGTCTATATGTATTAGTATTAGTCAGAAGTGGAAACAAATGTGGATTGGTTTTTACAAATAGCGAGATTTCTAATATGTAAAGTGACGGAAGTGTTAGAATTCTGTGCTGTTTAAACATTGGTTTGCAACTGTCAGTGGTTTGCAACCTAAACATAGCCCATATACAACGCTTTTGTGCCTTGAATGCAGAGTCTTTCTGTACTGAATTGCCCCAGAAAATTATTCCAAATCTTAATACTGATTCAGCAAGCCCATAATATGCTGTTAGTAAAGTATCTATGTCGACAGTCGGTGCCAACTTATAGAGAGCATAAGACGAAGTACTCATTTTTTTACAAAGTTCGTTAATATGAGTTTTCCAATTTAATTGTTTGTCAATTATTAATCCTAAGAATTGGGCTGTTTCAACTTCTTGTATTACATTATCTTTGTATATTAAATTAAATTTTGATGTATTTTGTCCTCGTATTCTAAAATGCATCATGTTTCTTTTACTAAGATTAATTTTCAAATTATTATCATTAAGGTAATTATAGAATTATATGAATTATTGGAATCAGATTGATAGTTAATCATATTTTTAGGTGCTATGGTTACAGTATTGTCATCAGCGAACAGTGACATGGGTTCCTTAGTTGCATTTGGTAGATCATTAAACTATAGTAGGAACATAGGGGGGCCTAATACAGTTCCCTGAGGAACACCATATGTGATGTAACGCTTATTAGAGGAGAAAATCTGTTCCCTTTTGGTTTTAGTATTAAATTTTGATATTTGGGTCATTTGTTGGCGATCTGATAAGTATGATTTTATCAATTCAAAGACATTACCTCTTATACCATAAGCCTGAAGTTTATCCAGCAGAATATTGTGGTCTACATAATCGAAGGCTTGTAACATGTCACAATAAATAGAACAAACAGGTAATGATTTGTCAACTTGTGAAGAAACTACTTATAAAAAGTCATAAACCGCCATATTTATGTTTTTATTTTTTCTGAAACCTTTTTGCTCATCACATAGAATTTCATTTCCGTCTAAGTAGCTATTAATTTCACTGCAAATATATTTTTCAAAGATTTTTGAGAATACAGAAATTAGTGCAATAGGTTCTGCATTAAATATTTATTATCTTTTTTAAATATGGGTTTAATAATTGTTAATTTGAGGTCTTGTGGGAATGTCCCACTTTGTATACTAGGATTCAAAATATGGCTTAAGTGATGAGAGATATCTTCATTTACTGCTTTGACTACTTTAGTCGAAATACCATCATTCCCTACACTGTTAGTATTTTTAAGATTTCTTATAATTCTCTGCACATGATAAGGCATACAGGGTGATAAGAACATTGAGTTCGGTTGGGGATTGATTAGGGCTGTGGATTCTTTTCAGCACCTAAAATGAAGGCATAAAGTAAGGCATTAAGTCCGCCTTTGTACCTTTGTGCATGAAGTATAAATAAATAAATAGGGTTTACTATTTCAATGAAATAGTCATTAAAAGCATTGGCAATTTCTGTAGAATTTGTTGTTAATTTATCATTAATTTTTAGTTCTGTTATTGACTCTTTTGGAATATTTAATTTATTATTATTTATAATTTGCCATGCCGTTTTACTTTTATTAGTCGATGTTTTTATCTTGTAATTGTTTTGAGCAAGTTTAGTAAGGTTTATAATTCGTTTTAGTAGTTTTGAATATGTTCTATTTTTTTTTTTTGTTAGTTGATGTTGGTTTCCGTCTGAAATTCCAGAGTAATGCTCTTTTATTCTTGCTTGTGTGTTTAGTAGTTTAGTGCTAAGTGTGTTTAGTCCCTAAGAGATGACCAATCTCAGCTGACAGCCATGTTCCCAAACATGATGCATGTTTAGCCTGTAGTTAGGAATATAGTTATAACTATTATTCATAATATCAGGTGATCATTCTCATCTTACAGATGTGATCCATTGGCAGGAAATAAAAGTCTATAACAGGATTGTTGCTGATGCATATTTATTTCAATGCTGATGCTGACGCTGATGTTTCATGATTGACATCAGCGGTTGCTGATGCTGATTTAGATTATTTTCTTAAAAAAGCAGGGAGCATGTAGTGCCCTTTTTAAAAATATATCTAAAAATTGCACATTTTCCTTGGTACTTAAATAAAAGATTGTTTCAATAATTTTGGTACTATTTTTATTTATTTTATTTATATTTAGCCTATACTGTCCCACTGCAGAGCAACGCCCTCCCTCCATTCCTTCCATCGGTCTCGTCTTGCCAAAAATAATATTAATAAAAATTACATTCAAACTAAAGCAGTGTAGTAATAATTTAACACTAGATTACTAATTAGAAAAGTGATTACCTAGACTACCTAGTGCATGTTACGACTCAAACTTCCGCATTAATAACATCAATCAATCAACCAATGCAGATGCTGACGATGATGCTGATGTTCACAATGATGCTGATGCTGATGTTTGCAACAAACCTGGTCTATATACAAGTCAAGACAAATTGGTGATTTTCATACACTATTGAATATGTAAAGAAAAAACACTAACCTCACATTTATTTTTGTAAGATGTGTCTAATGAGAAGTGAACATGAGAGTGGTCCTCCAAATCCTGAGATTGTGAGTCACGGAGGACCTCCACATCACTCTCACTTGCATCCTCCTTGTCTGCATAGTATGTTTTGACCCCATCTCTAAAAAAAAAGGATAACTATTATGGTCTCAATCTGATAACCTGACAAGTGGCAGTATTAAACTTGCGATTAGGACCATTTAGCAAGGAGTTATATGCTATATAATACATACTTTTTACTTGTGCAACTGCAAAGATAGATATGGCAAAGAAAACTAGACCTGTGATGGTCTAATAATTACCAACACAACAAGCATAGTAATATTGTTAGTCCTTCTATGCAAAAGAAAGTGCTTTTGTTATTGGGGCTGTTATGAGGTAGTATACTTATACAGCAACTTGACAAAATACAATGCATGCAGCAGGGGAGCGCTAAAATAGAGATGTCAATAAATTATTTTTGTTATGTTTACAATAATATAATTTAACATAGTATTCATGTATAAATTGATAAGCATTTGTAATGGGCGTTGATCCAGCAAATGACTGCTACAGGAAAAGTAACTGATTGTAATGGGAGGATTTCTTGTTTGTTATTGTTATATTCCAGTCTCACTGTCTCCCTCCATTTTCAGTACTACTTATTAAGATAAAAACACTTTTCTCAATAAAACCTTATACGGGAACTTACTTTATAAAAACTCTGCTGCAGTAACAGTAAATGTAATTGTCGTCATCATCAATATCTTCTTCAGTATCATCACCAAAATAAAAATTAAATTCAGCAAGTGTCTCACATCGATGATAATGCTCAAAATAATCAGACATCATTTTCATAAGCACGTGTTAATGTACTTTATTTATTCAATAAGATTGTATGTCAATTTATAGGATATATTCATGATTTTACCCAGTTTTTCAATAAAACATTAAAATTTTGTAACCTTCCCAGAAAATCGAAGTCTCGCTCGCTTTGCTTACGTTCCGTTACATTTATTGACGATTTCGACACCCACGGTCTTTTACAAATAAATGTAGAATGAGAATGCATGAAGAATTGAAGATCCAGTTCCAAAACTTCCTATCAATATTTGCTTGTACAGGAACGTTAAAAAAATACGTTCTTCATTTTACGCGCATATGTCATGACAAATTTTTCGTTATACTATTAGTTTATCATCTAGTTTTTCTTTGTATTATTGTACTAGCTTGCTATAATAGAAAAATAATCTCCTATTTTGTTCTAGGTAGAGCCTTGAACTACGGTTTAAGACTAGGCTACTGGCTTTGATGATGGTGATGTTTGCCTTTTTCATTTTTCTATATTACGAAATAAATACATCAGTCATCAATCAATGGCTATATCTGCAGAATTTATCAAAATTATAATTTACTTTTGAAAAGGTTAAACAGTTATAATACACAGGTTTGCAAAGAAGAATAGAAAATAGAATTCTAGTTAATAATACCAGGTTTTGCTTGTGTTGCTGTTGGCAACACCAACATCAACTGATATTACATATATGCTAAATGGCAATTTTTTCGAAATGTAGGTAGTTATTAAAAAACCATTTTGCACGTAGATAGAGAATGAACTATAGATTAGTCATTAAAATAACAATAATTATCAGAGCGGGACACATGTATTAAACCAGTAGTACGAGTAAGCAAGACGGATATAGGATTTTCTGTCCCTTTTTGCGACTCACCCTTTTTTGTTGGGAGCCAGTTTAGTTTGACTCCCAACAAACGACAACTGTCAACTGTCAGTGCTATTGAAATACAATATTTCTTTGGAAAACTGGTTAGCGACGCTTTCTTTTTATTTTGTGAATGTGTAATTGCAGAACATAATATAATATTACTTATATTATGGGGCGCTATAGTGTATTAGGTTGTACAAATCGACCAGAACAAAAAAATGAAGACATAACCTTTCATCGGTAAGTGAGTTAGTTTTTCTAATGTAACAGTAGGATTTACGATTTAAAACGTTTATAGAATTCATCATTCCTTATATTAACACGTAATTATCAGAAGGAATGAAAAAATAAACATGTTTTAAACGGTTTTATCTCATTTGTTTTGTAGTTTAATCTTTTGATTGAGTTCCGAGGGATACCAGTGTTCGGCAAGTTTACCCTTAAATCCAAATTCCCATCCAATTCATATTATAATAACGCTATTTCCTTTTTTTCCAGTTTCCCGAGAAAACCAAGAATACGAGATTTGTGGATTCTCCTTACTGGACGAAAAAATTGGCAGCCAAACCAAAGTGCTCGGATATGTTCCAAACATTTTGAATCTTCTTGCTTTCGCAAGACAAAAAATCATTTGACTTACTTAAATCTAGATTCAATTCCAACACTTTTTATTCCTGTAAGTAACATAATTATACATATATAATATTATATTGTAGTACAGTCATGTGCTTATTTCAGTAACTAATAATACTGTTGTACTTCAAATTTGGAATAGTTTTAAATAACTTGTCCTATAATATGTGCTTGCCCGCCTTTTAGCATCACAAAAGGGACCTAAACAGGAATTGGTTTTTTTAAATTTGAAATGGTTCAACGGTTATCATTATGGAAATCCCTTAAGATATCAACCCACAGAACCATTTAAAATTGGCACATTTAAATATGGGTTTTCCATGTTTCACTGTCCGGGATTTACAAGAAATTCATTCAATTATTTTTACTGTCCTTTCTTTTTTAGCCTCCAGAGAGAGAAGAAGGCGATTCTATCATACTTGAGCAACCTAGTACTAGTAAAATGGATCAAATTATAGTATCGGTAAGTTTATTGCTATAAATTCAATGTGTGTCAAAAAAATATCAGTTTCATAAAAGAAAATAATATTTTAATAGTTGCCATATGGATAGTAACTGATTTCTTTTTCACGCTTCCAAATTTTGTCTAGACTTTGTTTTAGGATAAATTAAAAATACTCTGCATTCAAACAAGTATCTACAAAATATACAAGTGGAATTATATAAATATACAAAATGTACAGATGGAAGTGGCTTTTGTGAACTCCTATAATAATAATATTTTTTTAATTTCACATGTTTTACAGGGTCTGCTTGAAGATATTTTAAACACAGGTCAATCATACACATCTTCTTGTACACTATCTGGAGACATCGAAGTGCCTATGAAAGTTGAAAGTTCTATTGTAAGTTAAAATTTAATAATCAGCCTGCTGTTACCTTGCATGCAATCACATTAAAATATTTCTTTTGTTTCTCATACAATATTTGATTTCAGGTTGAAGGTGATGTAGCCATTACTGTTCCTACACCTTTGCCACTGTCTGAAACACCTCGGAAACGTAAATTAAGAAAACAATTGAGCCGAAGAACTCTTCTAGCCGAAAGCAGGAAAAAGCAATTGGTTGCTTTAAAATAAAAAAACAGGAGGTTGAAAAAGAAGACTGCTGGGTTATCACATATAATAGCACAGTTAAAATCTTTTTCCATGATAAATGAAGAATCTGCTGCTATGTTAAATTATATAGAACCGGCAAATAAGGATTTTTTAAAAAGGTTTCTTTGTAAAGATATAAGTGAAAGAAAATATTCTGCGGAGTTACGGAAGTTCGCCTTAACTTTAAACTTTATAAGTCCTAGGGCCTATAATTATGTTCGGGAACAATTTAATACTTGTCTTCCTCATCCACGGACACTGTCGCGCTGGTATCAGTGTGTAGAGGGTAATCCGGGGTTTAGCAGAGAGTCTATAGAAGCTGTCAAACTTCTAAATAAAGCCCATAGTGAGAAAAAAACAACAAAATTACTTTGTGCGTTGAGCTTTGACGAAATGGCTATCAGAAAGTATATAGATTTTGATGGAAAAGATTGTGTTGGATTTGTCAACTATGGCAACAATTTAGAAAATGACCAATTAGCGAAAGAAGCCCTAGTTTTTATGATGACATGTGTAAATGGATCATGGAAGATACCACTCGGCTATTTTTTAATTGATGGTATTTCCGCTGAACAAAAAGCTGCCCTAGTAAAGACTGCTATTGAAATGGTTACTCGTGAATGTGAAGTGGATATCATATCCGTAACATTTGACGGGTGTCCGGCAAATTTTGCAATGGCCTAATTGCTAGGGTGCAATTTAAATGTAAATGAAATAAATCCTTGTTTTAGCATTGGGGATAAAAAAAATTGTTATATTTCCGGACCCATCTCACATGTTAAAGTTAGTAAGGAATACGTTGGCACAAAAAAGTGAAATTACTGACAGGCAAGGTAGAATAATATCTTGGGAGAACATTGAACGTTTACTAGAATTACAGGAAAATGAAGGATTGCACTTGGGCAACAAATTAAAAAGAGCTCATGTAAATTTTAATAAACAAGTAATGAAAGTAAAATTAGCTGCCCAAGTTTTTAGTGAGTCGGTAGCCGATGCTATAGAATTTTGTAAAAATGAATTGGATCTTGTTGGCTTCCGAAATTCTGATGCAACTATTGATTTCATTCGGAAAATTAATAATTTATTTGATATTATGAATTCACGTAATATGAATGCCTATACGTACAAAAAACCCTTATTTAATGGAAATTTTTCCAGACATAAACTTTTTTTATTAAACATGTATAAATATTTAACGGAACTGAAATTAAATGGAAGAAATATCCTAGATACTAATAGGAAAACTGGATTTTTGGGTTTTTTAATATGTATAAAAAGTGTTTTGTATTTGTATGAGAACTATGTTAGAAGTAACTCTCTTACATTTCTCTGTACTTACAAATTCAGCCAGGATCATCTGGAATACTTTTTCAGTGCCATACGAGCTAAGGGTGGTTTTAATAACAACCCCACGGCGAGACAATTTAGATCTGCCTTCAAAAGGATGCTAGTACATGGGGACCTTAAGCATATTACGACAGGAAATTGTATTCCTTTACAGGAAATAAATATTTTAACTTATACTAAACCTGAAGTGGCAATCAATAAAACAGTCGATCGGAATATATTAATTCAGGATTCCGATGATAACTTTGGGGAAAACTACAGCGGAGAAATAGATTTGATAAAAACTATGAAGGATCATGATTATTTGGCAGATCCAAGTAGACTCACTGAGTTTTCTAAACAAGTCGTGATCTATATTGGCGGATTTGTCGTCCACAAACTCGAAAAAGATTTAAAATGCCAAGAATCTTTGTCAGCTTTAATTTCTGAAGAAAAGTACACAAGCTTACAATTAAAAAAAGATAAGGGGGGCTTGCACTATCCCAGCAAAGATGTTGTAACAATTTGCGAAATATGTGAAAAAATATTCCGCCAAAACAAAAGCTTTAGCGAGAAAAACATTTTTCACAATATTTTGCAAAAATGTCTGAAGAATTGCTTGTCCGTCAGTTTATTTTGTCAAATTGCCCAACATTTCCAAAATCAGTCATTTTTGGATTGCCATTTTCCACTTCTAATTAAAGCAATCTGCATGAAATACTTAAAAGTTAGGATGCATTTCGCAACAAAAAAAATGTCTGAAGAGGATGACAAGGTCCGAAAGGACAATGCCAAGAATAGGCCGCCACCGTCCACCTTTTGAAGGATAATAAAAAAATATAACTTTTTAAAATAGGAATTATCCGATTAATGCTACCTATCCAAATAAGTCTACGTAATCACGACCAATAAATAAGTAATTTAACTTATTATCAACACGACAGCCATTTTAACGTGTAGGTTAGGGTTGCCATTATTTGGACAATTTATGTCAATTCATTTATTTAATAAATCTAATCGATTACGGATTAATAGGGGACATTACTGCAATGTTCTGGCACCAGAGTGCAGCATTAGCATAGTCCGTAAACAGTTTATCGACAAGTCGTTCAAAGCGTGAAATTCTGCCTTTAATTGAGTTCAATATTGGAAAGTGTGTTATATTATACAATAATGTATCAGTGCTGTGTATTTTGATGAAGAAATGAAGGGAATTATTCATTTTCAAAAGAAGAAAATGTTCGATAACTTTGGGAAGCAGCTAAAAATCACTCTAAAATATGTTCACGTTAAGTATTCAGGTTAGATAGTCGCATTTACAAAATAACGTTCACATTTATCATGTAAGACAACCAAATATTATTTTATTCTGAGCATAACCTAGAATCCACTTTCAAATGGTCGTAGAACGCCTTAATATGGTTAAAGTACAGTTAGGTAAGTAAGATTAATTAAAACTTTGATAATATTTTCACAAAATACCTAGATATTACAATTAATAACATAATATAACAAGAATACGAGGTTATGATTTACGGAATGTGCTAGTGGCGCCCTCTGCGCCGAGTTTCGCGTAATGTTCCCTATTAATGATAATCCTCTTATCTGTAACGAAATCTCCAGGAGATTCGCGTCAATTGTTAAACTATTGTGTCTGATAATTAGGCAGTTAAGCTCATATATAATACATTGGCTTAAAACAAAAATAACAAAAAAAAATCTTGAATTCTAAAACCCGACAGTAAATTACATACAATAGAATGGCATTAAATACACTACTTGAGTACCTATTTTATGCCTATAACTTCAGGAAGCGCTTATAAAGTTGCAAAACATATGTTGGAGTTTTTTAAACTGATTTTATGTATTACTATGGTTAGCAAAAAGTTTTTCTGCTGTCACGGACATTTTAAGTTTCTGAACGAAACATACTCGACTTTACACTTTAAATAACAGAACAATTATGCATCAATTACACCTCAGACTACAGATCCAATAGTTTACACATACATAAACATAGAATGGTAAAATCACTGTATTCTTTATGGCTTTACCGTGGTTCGAAAAAAAATTAATTAAACGAGACCAAAAATCGATACAACTAATCGATTATTTTTCAAAATATGGCAACATTATGCTTTGACGGATGATGACGTATTGTATTCTTTTTGTATTTGATTTGACAATCAACTCAATAAGCGCGCTCACTATTTTACACTTTGATTTGTATTTTATTTAAAGAGAATAGAATATTGTGGTGTATTGTAGTTTTCTTTTGCCGTGGTTTGCGCAGGCGTGGCGTCGCAGGGATTAACAGGCGCTAGTAACAATCGCTGTGCGAATTGTAGAGTAGATATGAGGCGCTTGCGATCTCATCAATTAGAAATTGTTGAAGTTCGATCTATTATACAGCGATGGGTTCTTCCACAACAGGTAAGCTTACACTACTACATTACTCATCTACATTAATCCTTTAGAAAACCATGATAACATAACAACAGCCAGTACCTATAATAATAATAGTATAGTCAGGAGCCTAAGACTACCCACTGACCGAGGTTTCTCTCTCAGGAGCCCTGACCACCGGTAGCTTGGACCCTGTTCCCCATACCGGTGGGCTACTAATTTTTATATTTTTAAATGTTTTTATTTTTATATGAATATTTAAAAATGTATTATAATATGTATGTAAAATAAATAAATGGAATAGTATTATGTGGGGACATTTTCACACATGGCCATCTGACCCCAAACTAGGGAGACCCTGTACTATGGGTGTCAGACAGCTGATATACATACACAAATACATTTTAAGTACATACATATGTAAGCTTTTAGTAATTAATAATAGTAATGTCACTTATTATGAAATGTTCTTAGTAAAAATTATTTTTGAATAGCTAAATACTTCAAGAAACTAACAAAATCTTACGGCATAAATAATTATAACCCTTTTTATGCTACCCATTTCATTATTTCTCACCATTTATTGTGAAATTAATATGAAATAATCAATTGCATTTTCAGGTGCATATTTCTAGCAATGACTTTGTTTGCCATTCATATTGGACTGAAGCATGGAATGAAATAAGACGTTCATCAGAAAGTGTCTCACCTTCTACTGCTCGACTCATTTGTGTTTGCTGTTGTCGCTCATTACATAGACTAAGAAATCACCTGCTGTCTCAGGATTGTCCACGAGGAAATCAAATAAGGGAAACATTTCTAGACAAATTGCTCCACGTCGGGTAAGGTTTCAAATAAATAGTTTTTATATTTCAGTTTATGGTGTGAAATATTTAGATTTATAACTTCATTCAATCATTAAATGGTCTTGCCTGCAGTGCTCTTATTTACTAGATTTATGGCTAAATACTCAACAAAGTGACTGTGGCAGTACAAGACTTAACGGCATCTTAACATTGAATAGCGTTTGAGTATTTGGCCATAAGATATATAGCTTCATTCCCCCCCTGAACAAACATTATTAAAAAATAAATAAATAAAAGTACACATCTTAAGCTGACTGGTAGCTGCACCTAAAAAACAGAAGATAATATATTAATTACTATATTTTAGTTGCTGAGCTCATCTCGCATCTGCCACCCTTGCCTTGCGAAGTGACAGAGCAATTTCACGTTCACATTCTATCAGTTCTTATTCAGTTCTTTATTGAAGAAAGGAATTTAAATAGAGTAAGAGTTCATTTTTCAAGTATTGAAGTCATAACAAAGAATGTAAGTGAATTTCCACAGTTAACTGAAAGTGATTTGATCTTGTGTGCATGTGGGACATATCAATTAAAACAAGCCAGGTCTTATTGGAGAGCATATTAGATTAAATGGATGTTATCGTATTAAGGTTTCTAATGATAGGAGCACCAGTATTTTGGAAGGTTCACTTTTTGAAAATGATTGTTCGTTATTAAGGGCCCGTATCCAAAAAAGGCATATCAGCCGAAAGACATACTTTGTATATATTTTAACAAGGATTAATGCCACTGGAACTGCAGCCATTTATCAGTACTGCTGTAGGATGCTGTGCCCACGTTATGTCTGTTGTCTGGTATCTTGGGTGGGCACGGCATCAAACCAATATAGTTCCCCCAGCACAGTTTTTAGACAGTATGTTGGTGGTATATGATGCCGATGATAGTACAGAATAAAGGTAGGTAGGCTAGGTAGGTAGTCTAGGTACGTAGTCTGGGTAGGTAGGCTAGGTAGGCAGGCTAGATAGGCAGGCTAGGTAAGCAGGCTAGGCAGGTAGGTAGGGTAGAGGTAGGTAAAAAAAAGGACAGGACATCTATTAGATCAACTAGTAGTTAAATAATTTGTCAAGAGTCCCCATCGATCCTACGTGTGCTACTCGTAAAATATATTCAAGGTCAAATGATTATCAATTAGACGAATAATTTTCCCAAAATACCGAAAACATACACCGCAATCATCAATTCCAAAACTACTATTTTTATTTGAAACAATATACGAGTACAGGACCACAATAGATCGTGGCCTACCGGGGAAACCACGTTAAAAAAAACGCGCCAGGTACCTACACTACCTCACGGGTGGCGCGGAAACGTGTGCAAATTATGAAGAACTTTTTCAACTTTTTGCATCGCTATATCTCTAAAATAGTCATTCTTAGGAAAAAAGTGTGATCAATGTTTAATAGATAATTGCATGATAAACAATTTTACTCTCACCAATTTTTATTATAATACATAAGCACCGTCCCATATCTTCCCGTGGGTGTCGTAAGAGGCGACTAAGGGACAAACCATAGAATGGGCAGCAGCGTTCTCTGTGCCTATGTAACAACCATACTGCGATCGCCAACCCGCCTGCCAAGCGTTGCGATTATGGCAACCTCCCCCCCCCCCCCCAAATAAAGGTTGTGGGGATCCGCTGGATGCGAGTCGCCCGGGACCGGTAATTGTGGCGACACTTGGGGGAGGCCTATGTCCAGCAATGGACGTCTTTCGGCTGAAATGATGATGATGAAACTGAAAAACGCAACATTTGACCTTGAATATATTTTTATGCACATGTCGGACCTGACAAATTATTGGTAATGGTGTTCCCAACGTTCACTAATTTTCTGCTTTATTCAAAGGTAATTAATGTAATTTTACCCCTTTTTCAGAAACTAACTTGACTAGTACTAACCTATAATCAATGTCATTACAGTTTTTAATACCGTGATGCATCTACAACAAAGTTAGTAAATTCTACGACTTGAGACTGTTCAGCCACGACTTGTAAAAAAAACCTAACTAGAGCCCTTTTAAAACTATCATACGAGGACACAAAAACTCTTTTACTTCAAAATGGAGACTTATTTTCTAAACTGACAAGTTCTAGGAAGTGTTCATAACAATGTATACTATTATTCCATAAGCTACTTATCAGTGGCCACTGTGGGCCAGGATTGTTCTAGTAAATGGGCATTGTCTTTTTTATAATAAATTAGTTTTATTTAAGGGTCAGTGATTCTAAATAAACGTTTTTTCTATCAACTGCCTTATTTTATTTTTACCCTACTGCGTCTAAGCATAAAAGGCAATTTAAAATATACATTATAGATCTTGTTGTAAATGATCATGGGTAAAAGGTCGACTACCCACTAATATGGGTAAAATTCTTTAGCTGGCAACCTCCATTTAATGTCACAAGACTATAGCCATCTCATACAGGTGCACGCCAATAGCGAATCTATAGTTCATTCTCTATCTACGATTTTGCATAATATGTACTCTTTAGGCTTTTTTCTGATAGGTCAAGAAAGTATAATGAATGTGCATCATCTGCCTAGCCTTTTCCCGATATTTTTGGGTTTGGCCACTACTAATATCATTATTTTATATGGAGCGAATGCCTGTCTGACCTCCACAACGTAGTTACAGGGTTTATTAACGAAATTTAAATAAACGTTTTAGTGTTCCCCTCATTGCTTTCTGCACTGCTTTTACCTTTTAAACACTACGTAGGTAATAAAGCAAAAACATGCCCTTGGTGCCAAGCTAGGGTTGCCAACTCTTTGACGGTCAAATATAGTAGTTACTTTCTAAAATTTTTACCCATAAAAATATAGTAGATAACGAAAAGATGAAAAAAAAATAGTAGGTTCCAAAAATTAGGTAGACCTACCTAATTTTTGGAACCTACAATTTTTTTTCATCTTTTCCTTATCTATTATTTGTGAATTATTGAACGCATCTGTCAACTAGACATTCCAGAATCATTAAAAATCGGTATTGACGTTTTGTTTTACGCTTACACATTTTGAAACCAATATTATTGCTAAGAGTTTGATAGCTTTCAAATAATATAGTAGTTTCGCCTACTAAGTAGAAATATAGTAGTCGGGCCTCTAATATAGTAGGGTTGGCAACCCTATGCCAAGCTAAGAATTACTTTTAGAAGTTTGTCATGTATTGTACTGTATTTGTGTATGTATATCAGCTGTCTGATACCCATAGGACAGGGTCTCCCTAACTAGTTTGGGGTCAGACAGCCATGTGTGAAATGTACCCACATTGCCAAGTGCAAAGCCAACTGCCAGTAGATTAGAGTATTTTCATCTATGGCCAGTAGTGCCAGTGTACAATGTACTCTGTGGCGCCAGTACTGTCAGCAGTTAGCTGTCACTGCTGTCAGTGTCAAAGGTGAAATGAAAATGGGTTTGCATCACAGAGTATTTTGCTTATACATTTGCATTTGCAAAACTGCAAATTGCAAATTGTTGCTGCAGCCATACTTTTAGCAAAATCAGTTTTGATTCTCACTTTCTCGAATGAATGACTGAATCATCAAAATTATAAGAAATCAAAATGAGTAAAACCATTCGCAAAGAAACCAGACAAGTTATTTTCAATGTTTTTATCCGGTGTTTGGCTGAATATCAAGCCGGGAGACTCCTGAGTCACTTAAATAATGTTTATGAACGCACTGCTGAAATGACAGGTATGAAATCAAATCAAATCTCTTTATTGCATTCATGTGTGTACATTTAGTTGTTCTAATCACAGAACACTATTACTCCTAGCGGAGGTTCTAACCCCGCGTTTACACCAAGGTATAATACATGTATTCTACAAGTTTTATGCAATGTCTGTAATATCGTTCACACTCAAATACAAGTATAAAACATGTTTTAGACAAAACTTGTATTTAATACTTGTTGTGCAAATACATGTATTGGACAAGTATAAAACATGTATTTGTCGTTGGTCTTCTACAAAACTTGTATTATACTTGTTGTGCAAATACATGTATTGGACAAGTATAAAACATGTATTTAAAACAAGTATTTTGCTGGTGTGAACGCTATCATTGTATGACCTTACTACCTACCTACCCTACCTACCTACCCTACCTACCTACCCTACCTACCTACCCTACCTACCTACCCTACCTACCCTACCTAGGTAGGTAGGGTAGGTAGGGTAGGTGTCGTTATTGTCAGGACAAGGTTTATACTTAAGAAAATTTTAGGTAGATTGGGCAGGTAGGTAGGGTAGGGTAGGTAGGTAGGTAGGGTAGGTAGGTAGGTAGATTGGGCAGGTAGGTAGGGTAGGGTAGGTAGGTAGGTAGGGTAGGTAACCCTACCTTACCTACCTGCCCAATCTACCTAAAATTTTCTTAAGTATAAACCTTGTCCTGACAATAACGACACCAAAAAAAAAAGAATTATCCAATTCGGTCCAGCTGTTCGGAAATTATGCGCTTACATATATATCGAGGATTCTTTAGAAAATTGGACAGCTATAGTTTCCAACGCATCCTTTATTTTCTTGCGGTCTTTATAATCCTCATTTTTTGCATTCCATAAACATTCATGTTCATGTAAAAGTTCAATTAATTCTAAATTTTGTGTTAACGACCACTCCATTGCATAAAATACATATATGTTATCCAACTAGCACGGATACAGTTAAAAACTTGTATGCAAGAAGTATTTTACAAAAAACTCAATACCTTACACAAGACAAGTATAAAACATGTATTTAAGACATGTATTTTGCAGGTGTGAACGCTATCATTGTATGAGACAAGTATAATCTTGTCACAGACTCTGGTGTGAACGAAAAAGTGTTTTATACATGTATGAAACTTGTAGTCTAATCCGGTGTGAACAAAAGATAAAACAAAACATGTATAATACATGTATTCTACAAGTCTCAGACAAGTTGTGTCAAGACATGTATTGGACATGTTTTATACAAGTTGTGTATTTGACATGTATTATACTTGTTTTTTGGTGTAAACGAGGGGTAATAGTGTAAGTTCCAACATGAAACCCGGTTAAGGCACGGCAACATAATAATAATTTAACACAATATTTTTTACATGACACTAATTATAACATAATAATATTTCAACTTAACTAATAATAATTTTAGCATAATAATGACTTTGACATAATAATAACTGTATCATAATTATAATTTTAACAATAATAATTTTAACATATAAATTCAAAATAATATATATATTTTTCATCCCTTCTATTCGAAAAGTGTCATTTTGTTCCTCCTTATGCGGGAGCAAAGTAGCTCTTTTTTCTCCACTAGATTTTTTAGTGGGTAGTTATAAGATTTGAATTTGGAACATGAATCGCTCATTGAAATCAAACGCAAATTGTATAAATGACTGGCTGTAAGTATTGGCGGTGTGGGGAGGCGCGGTAACTAAAAAAACAAAAACAAAAGCGCGCGATTCACTTCACTGTTCTTGTAATTGGTAATGGACTTTATTGTATTTTGCAAAAAAAATTACTTCTACGTCGAGTTCTGAAAGTGATAGTGCATTACTCCTGAAACAATAAAAATAGAAGCTAATAACGTCATGCAAAACTTAATACCTGCGAAATAACGGGAGAAATAGTTTCTCATAGAAGGAGATGAAAAGTAGAGTGTAGGACTCGAGAGCAAAAATATTTTTCCCTCAGGCAATGTGCTTTGAATCTCTCGCTACGTTCAGGATTCTATCAGCCTGCAGTGAGCCTGGACTCGGCGCGTATTGTTAGGAGATCCCTCTCTCAGGAGCCCTGACCACCAGTAGCTTGGACCCTATTCCCGATACCGGTGGGCTACTATTTTTTATATTTTTAAATGTTTTTTATGTATTTTTTTACCAATAATTAAAAATATAAAACAAAATGTACATAAAATGAATAAATGAGAATAATAATAAAATTAATTTTAATGTTATGATTTTAATTTAATTTTATGGATAATAATTTTGATTTTCAATTTTAAAAGAATGTTTTGAATGGTGCTCTTTTAGGTTCTATTATAGACGCTTCAAAGACCAAAGCTTCAATTGGTCTGTTTGCATCAGTGTGTCACACATAATATTCCCTCTACCGAATATGGTTATGGTGACCAATATCAATGAGTATGCAGGCCCTAAGACGACCCACTGACCTATTATAGGCTGCTACAGTACTCTGTGGCAGTGTTATTAGTTTTTCCATTAGGCGTTACTCTGCCTGTCCATTGAATCAAACCCATCAGGACCCTACACTCAGCAGTAAGCAAAAACTATGTTTTTCTCTCAGTGTCATAGACCTATAACTATGTCAACAAATTTCTAGAGTAGATACTGCTTCTCTTTAAAATGACTACTATACTTGTATACTTAGCATTTCATTAAATATTTTTTTGGGTCAGTGGGTCATCTTAGTTGTTGATTAGGTCATTTATAAAGTAAACTTTTGGTTTATATTTTAGGCAAATGTGTTGGTACAGTTCGTCGAATCGCTGAAGAAGGGGAAATTAATGATGGTGTATTTACTACACCAGGTCAACGTCGGATTGGTCGCCCTTGGAAAGATATGAGCAATTTTGATATTTGTGCTATCCGGCAAAAAGTTCTCTACTTTTATACTGTGAAAAAACAGGTAATTTTATATGTTAAAACGGTTTTATTTAGCTTGCCCTTGGGTCAAATACAGTCATTGATTTTTTTTACCTGTTTACTGTTAACAGATTGATCTGATATTTGCTACATACCTTTAGTTCTGACGACGATGCAATTGAATTAATTCAGAATGATTGTAAATCCAAGATGGCCGCTGCCACAAAATGGCGGATTACATATTTTTTCACAACCTCCTCAATATGGGTATCAAAATGAAAGGGCTGGTCTAGTAGAAAACCAGTACTAAATAATAGTACAGTAGTCAGTAGTATAGTGGTAGTAGTAGTAGTATATTTTTAGTCTTTGGAAGGATTATGTATTGAGGACATAAACAGCTACAATAGGGAGCTTCTCTATAGGAGAAAAAATCTATAAATATATTATTGAGATAGTTTAAGCAAAAAGCAGATGGAAAATGTTAGTTTTAGTTCATAAATTAACAAAATAAATGTTCAAACCCAATTCAAAGTTTTCCGGTTTTATAATACCTTGAAATAGTAGTCGCCATGTTATTACGCCGTACGGCTGTGTAAACAAAAAAACATCAACTCTCAGTCAACCTATAGGCTTTGTACTTTTATTATTTTCGTAAACAACGTATTTTTTTAAATATACACCTATTACTAAATATTATTTTCATTATTTTTAAATTATATTCATCTAGCATCAGCGCATTTATTAACCGGCGAACTGACATCATTTCCGCAGAACAATATGGCGTCCACTTAGAGGCGTTTTCGACAAAATACGTGCGTAATTTGAAAATTTAAAATTTAGATGCATTTTTATGGCACATATCGATTGAATAAAAACTTTGTGTTTTTTTTGGTGGCATATTAGCACAAGAGAATTTACATGAGATACTTTTAAAAAATGGGTGTAATACCCTATTGACAAAAAATAAACCTTGTAATATTGAGGCACTAATATTATTATAATGAGAAATATTAAGTACCTAAACAGTTTTATTGAAAAGAAAGATAATAATAATGTAGATAAAAAAAAGCTAAAAATAATTTGGTAGGTTCCAGATAGCAGTCATCACACCACTCGCTTTGTCAGTCCAGGCCCTTGATCAGACTCAAAAATAAGATAGTGGGGCATGTGAAATTTCTATTGAGAGTCAACTGCTCATATCATTATTAATGCTATTTACATATTTACTCACTATTACTCAGGTTACTCTACATCCCACGATTTTATTTTTGAATATGATCAATGCCCTTTATTGATGGAGGAGAGTGATAGTGGTTAAAATTGATTTGAAGACATACAAATGTCTGTTATCCTTTTCCTTTCAGATCCCCACATTAAGACAATTATTACCTATAGTTCGAGGTGAACTAGGGTTTGATGGAAACCGTGACAATTTAAGGAAAATGTTATTAGCAATAGGGTTTTCTTTCAAAAAACGTAAAAATGATTTACCTGCATTATTAGAAAAATCACGTGTGGCCGCTAAACGTGAGGAATATCTTAAAACCATACTAGAAAATAGAAATCTTCCAGAGGAACTTCAAAAGGAAATTATTTATTTAGATGAAAGTTATGTACATTCATCCTACAAGTTGGCGAAATGTTGGCAAGAAGTTGGCAGTAGTGGGGCAATAAAACACAACATTATTAAGGGCAATAGATGCATATTATTGGTTGCAGGTGGGAAGAAAGGATCTGTGCCTAATTCTACGTTAATTGTTAACTCCACAAATAAAATGGGAAAATACAGTTCTGAAATGAACCACCAAAATTTCAACAAATGGATTGAAGAATATGTTGTGCCCAACCTATCAGAGCCAACCATTATTGTTTTAGATAATGCACCTTATCATTCAGTGGTTCTGAACAGAGTGCCCACCACTGCTACAAATGTCCAAGATATTAAACAATGGCTGTTACAAAATAATATAAACTTTGACCCAAGTTTGACTAAACCAGAATTGTTGATGCTTATCAAACAACACAAACCGGAGCCTATATACGAAATTGATAATATCCTTGCAGAATATGGCCATACAGTGGTAAGGCTTCCACCTTACCACTGTGACCTGAATCCTATGGAACTCATTTGGGCAAACTTAAAACATAAATTAAACAGATTGGATATAGATGTTAGAAACATTCGGGTGGGTACAGTTAGGCTTAGCATGCACTGCGATTAAACACGATTTCACGAGCTATTAAGGAATAGCTGACAACGCAAAACCGCGTACACCCACGCTCTGCGGCTGACGGTTTACTTAATTTTATTTCAATAGAAATCCATGGTGCTACTGAAATTCAGTATCACTATGGATTTCTGGCGAGCAGTGTGTATTGTGGCTTTAGTTTTCAAATTAAAAACTGTGCTCTCTAATCTCTATACTGAATAAGAAACCGAATACCGTTAACCGCTGTGCGTGTGCCACCATAATATGTACTACGCGCGTTTACAAATAGCTATCCACCATAGCAAGTTAAAATAAATCACTGAAAAAAACACTAATGTGTGCGCTTGTATAGAAAGCTATGTGTTAAATTTTTTTGTGGTTTCAGATCTGCGATTATGCGCGTGCGCTTAATCTCAGTGCGTGTTAACCCTTATAGACTTACGTACTCATTACTATTTTTATACACATGCTTCTAAAGCATTTCACATTATATTTATTAACTCTCCAAGGCAAGCTAAATAATACCTATATCATTTTATTTTCAGGAAGTGGTTGAACAAGCACTGAGCACAATAACAACGGACATCTGGAACTCCTACTGCCAACAAGTAATGCAAATAGAAAGGGATTACTATGTAAAAGGCCGCACATTATATGATGATTTGGATTGCCTTGGCATAAACCTCCTAGATGATAATGATAGCAGCTCAAGTAGTAGCGAAGAAAACGAGACAGACTAAAATGAAGTAATAGGGTATTACACCCATTTTTGAAAAGTGTCTCAATGAAATTCTGTAGTGCTAATATGCCACCAAAAAAAAAACAAAAAAAAAATATTCAATCGATAAGTGCCATAAAAATGCATCTAAATTTTCAAATTTCGCGCGTAGTTTGACGAAAACGCCTCTAACTGGACGCCATATTGCTCAGCGTAAATGACGTCAGTTCGTTTTGTATCAAATGAGCTCATATTAAATATGATAATTGTATATCATTTAAAAATAATTAAAAGCATATTTTGTAATAGGTGTAATAATGAAAAAATTACGTTGGATACGAAAATAATAACAAAGCCTCTACTACGCCAATCGGTAGACTGACAATTGTCAATTTTTTGTTTACACAGCCGTACGGCGTAATAACATGGCCCCTACTATTTCACGGTGTTTTATAACAGATTAAAAATACTGAAAACTTCGAATTGAATTTAAAAAATTGTTTTGTTATTTTATGAACTAAAACTTACATTTTCCGACTGCTTAATGCCTAAACTGTCTCAATAACATATTTATAGATTTTTTTTCGTATAGAGTAAAATACCCTATTGTTTGAACCAGGCTTTTAGTTCAAATAACATTTGTCAACTAAACTGACTGAAATAATTGTTTTTCAGTTTGAAGGGTATGCAGAGTGGTAATACCTGCAACATCCCTGTAGGTATTGCACATTTCCATAGGCTTCAGTGACAACATGCAATGAGAGTTCTGCGTGTTGTCGTGTTGTTTTGAGCATTGTTTTTCGGTTGGAAGGGTACACAGAGTGGTAATGCACCTGCAACATCCCTGTATTGCACATTTTCATAGGCTTCAGTGACCACATACATTGTGAGTTCTGCTTGTTGCCGTGTTGTTTTGTTGTGTTTGACCAAATAGGTCAACATGTTAGAACTTGTTCTTTATAAAACATATTGTGACTATGTAGCAGTATTATATTATCTGTGACTGTCTACTAAATTAAATGCGACATAGCTTATTTAATAAGAGGTTGAAAAATAAAATACTGGCCAAGTGCGAGTAGGACTCGCCACGAAGGGTTCCGTACCATTGTCTATATGCAACATAAGACATCGAGCAAAAAAAACGGCTAAAAATCACGTTGTTGTGTGGGAGCCCCCCTTAAATTTTTATTTTGTTCGGTTTATTTGTTGTTATAGCGGCAACAGAATTGCATAATTTATGAAAAATTCAACTGTCTAGCTATCACGGTTCATGAGATACAGCCTGGTGACAGACGGACAGTGGAGTCTTAGTAATAGGGTCCTGTGGTTTTACACTTTGTCCCTCAGACATAAATACCTAGTATTAAAAAAGAAATCTATTTGTAGCTATACTTAACAAAATTGGTCCCAAATTTTATTTTTTTATTATTAGGTACCTGTTTACGGTCAACTCGATCACAGATTGATAATAAGAAACGCTTTCTTCAATTTTAGTATTTTTATATATTTAATAAAATCACAAACGTCTTTTCATCAAAAGGAATAGCCATTGACATTTGTGTTTGATTGTATATTGTTTTTCTTCATACAGTTCTTTTTACTCGTCGGTCGCGCGATGCTCCATGGCGGTCCGTGATAAGTCACGCACCTTCTTGCGCCGATATTATTCCACTCATCGTTTGCTGAATGTATGTTATTTAACAGTACCTATATAGGTAACTTTAAAGAAGTAAGTCTAAACCCAAATATTTGTATGATTAACGTTAAGTCGCACGCACGAACCAAGATTAGTTTAACAGAAACTTAAAATACATGCCATCCCTTATATTTTAAATAAAAAAGAAAGTGACAGCATCAATTTGAAGTCTCCATTAAACTAACACTGGTTTAACCTAACTCATCGTAAGTGTAAAATAAATGGATATCTATTTATTTTAGGAATAAATTGATTTGGTGCCCTGGCAATTACAGCGCCAGATGCTGATAAATTTTCATATGCAGAAATTATAATGATAGGATAAATATTTCGAAATTGTATATTTTGCTGTAATCATCGAAATATTTTCATAAAATACTGTTGTGTTAATAATTTTAAGAGCTTGCTGTTCTTCTATAGGTATTTCTGCATCAAAACCCATGTATCGCCTATTATTGTATTTCCTCCTAGAATGTATGCTCTTATTATCATAAGCATAGGATTTTTTGATAAAATAAAAATATTATTTTTAAAATAAGAATGTTTTGTTATACCTACTTATATAAGTAGCGACTACACGCTAAGGGCAAACCTGTGGGCTTACGGACTTTGGTTTAGGGACACGTGCGTCGCTGAGGGAGAACAGCAAAGGGTCAGACAGGTTGGATCGGATCTTGAGGGAGGAATTTAAAACTACAGGCTCAGCGGTGCGGGCTGGCACGAGCAAAAGTCGGGGAGGGAGTCAGTCAATCTGGTTCTCCTGTTATATATTATAACTATAGATATACTAACTGACACGGCAAACGTTGTTTTGCCATATAAATAAAAAATAGCCTACGACTTGTTCTCAGATCTACCAAATACTCATAAAAATTTTATATAATCGATTAAGTCGTTTCGGAGGAGTTCGATAGCAAACAAATAAAACGCCAGATGATGGGTGTTACTTGGGCTGCCAAACTAAGTTATTGATGGCAACACATCGTGATGGTGGCGCCGCCGCGCCGCGCCGCCGTTCATGAACGTCTGCCATGCATGATTGCACCCACTAAGGTGCCTCATTAACTTTTGCCCAATTTTATCACGAAATATTATATATAAAAATCTTCTGTGCGTGTGTATCAAAGTGAACTCCTCCTAAACGGCTGGACCGATTTTGATGTTTTTTTTTGTGTGTACCAGTGGATTCGAGAATGGTTTAGATTCACAGTTGGACCCGGTAGGTGGCGCTGCAGTCGAGTTGTAGGATTTTTTATTTTAACCTTTTAAACGCCATTGTCACAAATACGTGACAAGCAAGTGCGTGCTCTGTACGCCACTGTCGCAAATATGTGTTGGGTAAATGGGTACTCAGCACATGTGCTACCACACTTGTAGCTACTCACTTCGTCAAAAAGAGTCACTCACTCTTTTTATTTTGATGTGCTAGTACTTACCACAGTTGCACACACCAACACCACAGAGTCTTACTGATTACTGATATACTGATACTAATTACTTTACGAGCTACTGAGTAATCGTAGCTTGCACACACGTATTGTGAGTTTTGAGCATGAGTTGAGCTAATTTTATTCTTAAGTCTTCGATCTTTAGTACTTACTCTGTCCACATCTATAGTTTTTAAATAATATTTAGTAGAATAAATATTTGAAACTCACAAACAAACCTAAAAATATTCAAAACTCCCTCGTCATCACTCGTGAGCACTCGTGAGAGTCGAGCTATACGACGTTACCGAGTGAGCCCGATTATCTACGAGTGCCGCGTGTCGCACACATAGGCACGATGTCCTCACGACTCCGCGACAGCACATCTGTCGATATTATTATTATACTCTTTGACATCTGTGTACTCGCACACTCGTAGCCTCGCCTCATTCGTGCTAGCACAGTGTGCTGCCTCACTATGTAAAAAGAGTGCCTCGCACGATCCTCGTTTGAAAAGAGTGAGTTACCCAACCAACACTGTATGTGACAAGCATGACAGACTAATTACTACTCTATGGTATTACGTTTAGAAACGTACTTCCATATAGTAATTCGTAGCTTGGCGCCGAGGGCACGCTTTTGTTTTTTTGATGTGGCGGTCAATAGGTTAAGGGTAGGACAACGTCTGCCAGGTCCGCTAGTTTCTTTATAAGAGCAAATAAAAATTCCCGACCCTATTTTATTTCACAAGCCCAGACTGTAGCTGATATTTCTTGTTCATTCTGTAAAATAAACCGACTGGACTTTTTACCTTTTCGCCATCCTAACACACAGGAACATACATAAACATTTGACGGAATATGTACTTTAAAGACATACCAACGATACCAACTAAAGTTGTAAAAATGTAATAGGCCCGTTTTGACATTTGTCATCGCGACGTAACTAGTGTGTCGTTACTCGATAGGTACTCACGAAAAATGGATTCAATTTCAAGTTTGTATGCGTATTAGATCGATTTGATTATATATTGTAAAATGCATTGAAATTAAAGTTGTGGTTAGAAAATTTAACTTAAACTTTAATATTTTAGGTATTTTGAAATGATATTGTTTTAGCTACAATAACATTCACTCAATCACAAAAAAATGCCGCTTGGTCAAAGACAAGCCATTCTATGAAAACCAGTGTACGTAACAGTTTTTGAGACGTTTCGTAATAATTTAGAAATTGCATGCTACTATAAAGCTAGTGCGAAAAGAATGCTCGCAATGTATTCCATCATATTATTTAACGCGCCAAAAAAATGTATGCATTTTTTTAAACATTTTATGTAATTAATTATTATTTTATTCTTTCCTTCAGTTTCGTTCCAAGTTACATTCTAGGGTCTTTGTCAAATGTCAAAACGGGCCTTTTTTTTGACAACTTTTATTTGTAAAATGGCAGTTTTTAGGTAGGTAAGTGACCGTTTAACTTTAGATATTTGGAACTAATTCTTTGAAAAAGATATAGAAACTTCAACAAGTCTATGGTAGTTTTTGGACGAACAGCGGCCCCCCAGTCTATGGTAGTTTTTGGACGAACAGCGGCCCCCCTCCAAGAAGCTTATAGATAAAAGTGGAGGCAACACTAAATACCTAAGTGAAGCCAACTGTGGGCAGACGCTCTCTTTCTGAATGCATACATAAGATAAAGAAAACACATATCACTGTCTCGTTCTTATGTATGCATTCAGAAAGAGAGCGTCAGCCCACAGTTGGTTTCAAGATTTTATTCTAAGTGTTGGCTCCATTTATACCTATATCTTCATGCCCCCCTCATTTCACTGGTTGGATTACGAGAACACTTTGACCATCTCTGACGTGACATTGACAGTGACACATCACTTTGTGTGTTTTTCTCTAATCTCTGTTTATTGTTTATCAATTATCTGTCAGCAGTCTGTCACTGCGCGGCACATGTTTGTTCATCCGAATTCTTAAATTCTAATGTCTACTATTGCCGACTGTTTGTATTAATTCAACCAATTCAACGTAATACTACTTAGAATTCAATAAAATGGGGAAAAAGAATAAAGAATCTTTAGGCCGGGCCCTTATCAAGGACAGATTTGCGAAAAATCGTCACCGAAAACATGTCGAAGACAACACCATGGTTAGTATTTGTTTTTACAATATTTTTATGTGAAATAAACGTTTATTCATAGTATGTGATATTATAAAACGATCACATACTTTGTGTAATTGATAATTATTATAAAACGATCACATACCTACTTTGTGTAACTCCATGCGCCTAGTTAGTTTTGTGAAATAAAAAAAACGAATATTTAGATAACCTTGTTTTAAACCTTCCGTAAAACAAGTAAACCGGTAACTTGGCTTAAATCGTTGCACAATGTGTCTACCCACATCCTCACACAAAATTTTAATAATTTTAATTGTTTTTTTGCCTTGTTTATGAGTAGATTGGTCAATCATTAATTAACATATCTAATTAGACTCAGATTTAGGTCAGGTCTTGCAAATAAATAATTTAATAAAGTTGTAACACCATCTCATCATCGATTTTAACTATGCTTACTTTACATTTTACATTTTCGTTTCTTAACAAAAAAAAATATTATTACTTTTTATAATGTTTTGTAGATTTTAATGTCATATTACATTACAATCTGCAATTTGTTTTAAATACAGTAACTAGCAACCTACCCCAACTTCGCATGGGTTCAATGTTGTCTAACTATACATTATAAACCTTTCTCTTGAATCACTTTATCTAATGATAAAAAATGTCAAAAAAGCAAAAATGTGCTCTCTCAATGTAGCTTGGGGCTGAGAGCACATAATTATTTCCTTTTTTTTTTTAAGTTTTAGTAAGTAATAATTCTATTACTCTATGGAATTAAGTTTCTAAACATAAATCCATAGATATCTGTACTAATTTGTCTGTCATTTATTTGTGACTGTGGCATGCTGGGCACATTTTGGTTTGTCATCTATATATGACTGTGGCAATCAAAAGGTTAAAATCTGTTGCATAGCTTAAAAGACCCAAGCATACAGACTGATGGCGGGAGCAACTTTGTTTTTACTATGTAAAGATAGTGTCTATGATTCTTTGTACAAATTACAATCTATCCAGCCTTCTTCCAAGCAATAATAAATGAATAATAAAATACTTAAAATGATTCTCCAGTTTATAAAATATTATTATTTCAGCATGATGTATTATGATTGTGATTTATGTGTAATTTTTGCATGTCTATGTGACGACAGAGCATCGAGAACATTACCAAAACATGTAACAATAACATCAGCACCCCCTAACCATGTTGGCAAATAAATAAATGAAAAAAAAAAAGCATTCAAAAGCTAAATCAATCAGATTTTTTTTTATCTTATTCGAAGCAATTACTTATTTATTCATACAGGAATACCCTAACATTAACCCAACCTAATTCTTCCTTTTAGCTGCACACAACAGAAGTCAACGATGGCTATGATTGGGGCCGACTCAACTTGCAGTCAGTCACTGCAGAGTCTTCTCTCCAAGAGTTTCTTTCCACGGCAGAATTAGCACAAAGAGAGTTTACTGCAGAGAAAATGAACTATCAGTATGTGAAGTCTGTGCCTTACGAAGTGGAAATGGTTACTTCACAACCTAACTTTGATGAGCCACTAACAGTACCAAGGAGGTGAGTTTTTATTTACCTATTTTGCCCTAAACTACATACTTAGAAGTTGTTTTAAAATTTCCTTTTTAACCCCTGACACAAAAGGAGAGGCTGTTTTTGCCCCAGTAGTATTATTAGTGTCAAAAACCTACAAGTTATTGCAATGTGAAATTTTAAGTGTGGCAATCATTAATTGTAACTGGAATTGTTCATCCTACAGTTCTCAATTTTCTGAAATGCAGTTTGATATGGATGTAGTGTCACAGATTAACTAATAGTTCCTTTGGAACAGATAGTTCACTCCATAGAAAAAGATAGATACCTAACGCTATAACTGCCTACAAAAATATGACAGCCGCTCGTGCGCGCTAAAACGTACCTTACGCACACGCTCGAGAGTATCTACTACGTTGTCTTACGTGGTGTCGGGCGATCGCCTGCGTCAAATTACTTAACGCTAGGGCTGTCTATGTTATGAAATGATTACACAAAAGAATAGGTGAATAAAAAACAGTTTTTACATTTTAGTTTTTTACAGTTGGCTAGTTATTGTGTTTATATTTTGAAAAATAATAAGTAAGTAAAATATCGAACCAAATCAATACGCTACTTATAATTACGTACTATTATAAAACTTTCTTCTTAACATTACCCAAAGAACTCTCTATTATAAAAAAAAAGAATTAACAAAGAAAAAATAAATACAAAATAGGTACCTAATTACCTTTCCTCCTCCTTAGGTAATGTAAAAAAGGATAAACTTTTGTTGGTTGTTTTGTTTTGATAGCTGTCTACACTGCAATTTGCACGACTACTCATTATTAAGGCTGCGGACGCAGTATCGTACGAAACTATTAATTAAACTGTATCGGAAAAAAAATATCTGTGGTATACGTACACTTAGCGAGCGCGTGGCATCCCGACTGGATATTGGACGTTCGAACGAACGCGAGCCGTAGGTACTTAAGCGCGTGACCTTAAACGAGTGACAATACTGTTAGATATCTTTACTGTGGTAGTGTTGACTGATGTAGTAAGAGTTGTAGTGTTGAATTTCTTATCTTTTTTTTTTTTTAAACATTGCCCCATACTAGGAAATTGCTCCTGTGTCGTGGGTGCGTTTACAAACATATAAACTCACATACACAAACAGCCAGACCTGGATCAACTATCTGTAGGCCATACAAATATTTGCTCCGTGCGGGAATCGAACGCGACACGCAGCGCAGCAGTCAAATCGCTCAACCACTGCGCCAACCGTGTCGTCAAATCTGATGTTTGAGTGCAACCAGCATTCAGCAATCAGCTGGGAATTTTAAACTAGAAACTCATTTAATAATTTTCATACTTTTATTCCATATCTTCTGAACTCTCTTACACACACACACATACATATAAACAAAAACCACTCCCACTATTATAGCATAACTTGTTAATAATCAAAACCGGGTGAAGACACCGACTCCAGTGGCACAGTACCAGCTTAGCTTAAAACTTTATTTTTTTAAATTCCAGACCAGCATGGCACCCAGGTATATCAGCTGAAGACCAGATATTACGTGAACGTGATGCCTTCCTAGACTGGCGACGTCATCTGAATGAGCTACAAGCCAAGCTTGGGGCCGCTGTTACACCTTATGAAAGGAATCTGGAGCTTTGGAAACAGCTTTGGAGAACCCTGGAGAAATCTGATGTAGTCCTTATCCTGTTAGATGCTAGAAATCCTTTGCTGTTCAGGTATTGTTGGAATTTGAAGTGTTGTAATGTAAAGGGTGTTATTCAAAAAGCAAGGGTTTTGTTGGCAAGTAAATATTTATTTATATTTGGATATCCAACAAAAGATATACACTAAACATTTGAACATATTGTTAATAGCTAAAGTATTTCGCAGGTGTACTCCTTCAATTATAGGAGACCAAAGCAAGCACAATAAGATCTACATCTAAAGTACCAAATTAAATATCTGATATTTATTTATTTATTTTACTTTATTTATTATAAACAAAGTTTACAAAATTTTTTACGGTTTTATTTTTTATAATAAAATGAATTTCGAGAAAGAACAATACCTTCTGTAGCATATTAAAACAGAATAACAAAACAGCTAACTTTACCATAAAAAAGCAAAAAAAAAAGAAAGTACTTAATACCGTTGAACAGTTACATTACCTAATGACCCTACATTTATATGAAGTTATTTGTAATTATTCTTTAAGAGCGCCCATCCCGTTATATTTCCCGTACAAACGCTCATACGCGTTTACGTCGTTATAATAAACTATTTTCCAAATATTTTGAACTCACAAGTATCTTGTGGATTAAATCTAGGTTTGTAAGAAGCCAAAACTTTTTTGAGAAACAAATTCAGTAAACACGCAAAATTTTATCTGAACTTTGGCCGTTCATAATGCACTTATACATTGAAAAAGTAAAAAAACAGCTTCATAGAAACTTGCACATGTAATGGAGATTCTAAATTACAAACATTTTTACCAAAAACTGTTAGGGCTTTTTCAAAAACACGTATGTCCTGGAGCAAGTTTTGTGAAATTTCCGCGCGTCAATTTTTCCGTGATGTTATCGCGTTCTCACTTACTCGTTTGTTTTCGAGCTTTGCGTTGGTTGAAACAAAACTTTTTTCAATCACGCTCGCGCTGAAGTTCGTTCGATGGGGATGGGCGCTCTTAAGATAATTGCGTAAAATTTTGCTTCCATGAATGAGGTTTTTCTTGAATGATTGGATGGTAAATTAGCCATAGGGCTACCTGATTTAAGTGGTCACCGCTTCCTTTGGGCATCACCAACATTCTCGTAGGTGCATTGTCACACTAGAGACAACACTGAAATGTCTTTTGTGCCTGTAATTACACAATACCTTTCAAACTGGAACATAACAATGGTGCTTGGTAGTCCTTCATCAGGCAGATTTTACATAAAAGTGTAAGAAAACAAAAAGGGTATTTACTTATTTTGACTAAGACCGTGTACACTGCACTAATTATACCAAAATACTAGCATTCCCCACGTTTTCGCTCTCGTGGAATTCGAAGACTCCCTTAATTCGGCCCTGTCGCGAAATCCGTTTTTAGCTTAAGTCTCCTACCTAAAAATCACCTACCTGCGAAATTTCAGATGCATAGATGAAGAAGACAGTGAGTGAATGAATGACATTTCATTTTTAAATTGTTAAGATTCTATTAATTTCAGATGTGCTGACTTAGAGAAATATGCTCAGGAACAAAACTGCAAATGTATACTATTGTTAAATAAAGCAGATTTAACTAAAGAGTATGAAAGGAAATGTTGGGCAGAGTATTTTAATAAAGAGGTAAGTTGCCATATTTTGAAAAAAAAAACTGTGTGGTAATTTTTTTTAAGAACATACATTGACCGCGATTCTCGTTCACTGTTCGTTTTTTATGGGGGTGTTTTTAGGTCTTTATTATTGCCTGTCTGATTGCCCCAATTAATTGATGGTGCGGTCTGCATTCTTTCTAGTAATATTTTTAAGAGCAAAAATGTAAGTAAAGATCATTTATTGTTCCAGAATGTTTCCATAATATTCTTCTCAGCAGCTAAAGAAACAAATAAAGATAAAATATCGGAAGAAAATGAAGATGAACCTAATGAAGAAACAGACTCTGAAACAGATTCTGCAATTTCCAACAATGAACTCGACGAACTAGACAGTGATGGCAATGAAAAAGAAGCTTTGTTATGTGCAGAGGAGGACATACAATTGTTTAAAAAGCAATTAGGAGATCTAGATAAGGCTGTGTGCAATACTGCTGATAAAATAGATAGGATTCAGGACATACTTGATAAGCTTGTTGAGAATTTAAGACTAGGTAACCCTATAGAAGACTATCCTGCTCCAGAAAGTACTGAAAATAAGGAAGTTACGCCAGAAATAGAAAAAACAGATAACGAAGAACAAATTTCACCAGAAAATGAGGACAAAGAACATAATTTAACAGAAAATGAGAATAAAGTAGAGAATTCATATGAAATATTTGACCGGGAGAAACTTCTGTCAGTTTTGAAGAAAGAATATGTAGATAGATTAAAAAATCCTCCCAGGTTGACGGTTGGCATGATTGGTTATCCTAATGTTGGAAAATCTAGTACTGTCAATGTTTTAATGCAGATTAAAAAGGTGAGTTATGTTTGCCTCCTTCATTATGCTCCTTCAGTCGATTTTAAATATTCTCTATGGTTTGGTAATGAAACTCCTTGTGCAAGTTTTTTTCCAAGAAAATAATTAAATTTACGTCGACAGAAACATGCCTTTTTTACTTTTTTAAACCAGGCAAACCTCTTTGTATTGCAGTCATCTAATAAGTACCAAAAGCTCCATCTGTTGGCTGCTTCGTCAACTAATATCATAAAAGTTAATAGAGTTTTTCTTCTTTGCGATTTTCAAAGAACAGATATTTTTGTTGAATACTTCTTCACAAATACTAATTTATTTTAGGTCAGTGTAAGCTCAATGCCGGGTCACACTCGACACATACAGTCCCTGATCTTAGACGAAGACATCGAGTTGATTGACTGCCCTGGCTTAGTGTTGCCAGCTTATGCCGTCACACCGGACCTGTTGTTAACTGCTGTGTTGCCAATTGATCAGGTGCGTGTACAATGATTGACTAATGGGTTCTTACAAAAAATTACATAGAGAATGAACTGAGTAATAGCCTTAGAAAATTAACCAGTCTCTAGAAAGAGACATAGCGACTGTGCGGCCGATGCCTGTCTCTTTTCTGTAGGTCAGTGACTAAGGCGCGGTGCCCCAAAGAATCTGCTCTGGAAGCAGCCAGCCTTGGACCGATCTGAATTCTAGGCGGCCAAGTCTGCTATTTTTATAATTTCGTCATTCCAACTCGATCCCATTGTCGTTTTTCAAAAAGTTCATAACCTGTTAAATTCATAATGGTCGATCATTGGTCGGTCGAATTAAAAGCAATTACTGCACAATGACGTTCTAATGGTAAGTCACTGATCAAAGGAACTGTCAAAAGTTTAGCAGATTACCGCCTAAGTCAGTCAGTCAGTTGTCATTTAGTACGAGATTACAATTCTATATCATTTCTTTCAATGGCGTGTCAGTGGTTGACCATTGGAAAGTCATAATGATGCCATTATATTAGTAGATTACCAAACTTGTCAAAATCAACAATTATGAAATCAATGGTAGACCATTCTGACACTAGTGTAATAGCAGACTTGAGGCCTAGGAAGAGAGAACCACTGGCTACACGATCGCTTCGTCTCACACTTTTCTGCCCGTATGTATATTTGTTTGTAAGAGGTAATATCTGAAAGTACTGGTCCGTTTACAAACAATCTTTCAATTATTTATTATTCATAAAATTCACAACAAATGTGTGTATGTTATAGTGGCTGTAGAAAGTTAGCGTTATCCGACGCTACGACGCTACTTTCTGGGTTGGTTGTATTTGGTTAGTTGGACTTGATATCGAAATAGAATGGTTACTGGTTTAATGATACGATATTATATGGTTTAGAAGGTTATATTGAACACTACAGCTACAAATGGTCAGTACTTAGTTTAGCACTACTATAAAGATGATTTGATTTGGTAATATTTGGTTATTGGTTTGAGTTACGCGATCGCTGAATACGTACTAACGCGTCGCGCTTTGGGTCGATGCATTTATTTGTTCCACAAATCTTTTTCCAGGTCAGCAAGTAGTTGCGGTTCATTTGTTGCCCATTTTCGTAAATTAAATTCGCCCTTGCTGAGTAGCTGCATCAGATCTGATTTTAATTGGTTAGCTTGTTCCTTGGAATGAGCTCCGCCACAGTAGTCATCCATGTAGAAACACTCTTCTAATGCTTTTACTACGTTAGGAAAAATTGGTTTTTCTTCGGTTGCTAATTGTTTTAAGCACATCATAGCGTCATTCGACGACACGGTTGGCGCTGTGGCTGAGCGATCGACTGCTGCGCAGCGTGTTGCGGGTTCGATTCCCGCCCAGGGTAAACATTTGTGTGATGAGCACTTGTGTTTGCCTTGTGTCTGGGTGTGTTTATCTATATATGTATGTATTGACAAAAAAAAAATGTATTTGTGTATGTATATCAGCTGTCTGACACCGTACAGGGTCTCCCTAGTTTGGGGTCAGATGGCCGTGTGTGAAAATGTCCCCACATATACTTATACATATACATATATACATACATACATATAGCTAAAAATGGTGCAGGCTTTGTACCGTAAGTTATGGTTGTTAGTTGGTATGTTTGGATAGGTTAGTCTGGTGAATCCCTCCATAGTATTTTCTGGTATGTTTGATCTTCAGGATGTACCATTATTTGCCGATACATTTTCTCAATATCTGCCGTAAAAACAAACTGATACTGCCTCCATTTTAATATCAACTCCTGAAGATCTTGTTGTAGGTTGGGACCTCGATACATAACGTCATTTAAGCTATTTCCCGATGACGATTTAGCCGACGCATTGAAAACAACGCGCAACTTTGTAGTGGTTGACTCAGCACGTGTGACGCAGTGGTGTGGTAAATAGCACTCGGGTTTCAGGCTTGTTGTTGACGGTATCATATAGTTTAAATTGAAATACTCATTCATAAATTTCGCGTATTCCGCTTTCAATTCCGGATCTTTTTGTAGCTTTCTTTCTAAGTTACGATACTGTGCCAAGGCCAATGGTTTAGTGGCTCCTAGTTGTTCCCTGGTTTCTGGTTTGAATGGTAACCGGACTTGGTATCTCCCATTTTCTAGTCTCTCTGTTGTTGACAGAAAATATTGTAAACATTCATGATCTTCGGTCGACATTTCAATCTGTTGGTTGATGTCTTCGTTTTCCCAGAATCTGCGTAAGTCGTCCATGTTGTGTAGAACGACGTTACACCTGTATTTTGGTTGCATTGTCCTACAAAGCAACCATCCGAGTTGCGTCTGCTGGGCTATTGGTTGGTCTTCGCTATCACCTCTCAAAAGGCCACCTAATGCTATCTTGCAGTATACATCTGCTCCGAGCAGTAGGTCCACTGGTCGACTGGTATTGAATTCTGGGTCCGCTAAATTTATGTTTTGTATATGGTGCCATGATGGTTTTATGAAAGATTTATTTGGTAAACTTTTTATCTGATTGTTCATTATAAGGACTTCTCCTTTCAAGGCAAATTCACTATAAATTGATTTAATTCGAATAGTCATTACTCCCTTGCAGCTGTTTTCTTTTTCCCCTACACCGAATATGGTTCCTTTACATTGTTGTCTACGTAATTTCAGAACTTGTGCGGCCTTTTCGCGTATCAAAGAAATCTGTGACCCCTGATCAATCAAAGCTCTCATGGTATGATATGTGCCATCTGATCCAGGATTCATCACTAAGGCCGTTGCCAATAGAGTTTCGGACATGTTATCCCAAGATACATGGGTTGAAGTTGATGCCTGTTCATCATTGGTTACGCATGATGTCGTAAGTGTGTGCGCCGCATTATGGTTTGGTTTTGCTGATGTGTTTGGTCTGGTTTTGGTTGCAATTGCTTCATGCAGTAATGAGTTATGCTTAGCGTTGCATTTGCGACATGCTTTATTGGAATTGCATGGATTATTAAAATGGTTAAATAGGCAGTTTGTGCAACAGTTCAAATTGTTGACAGTTTTTAATTTTTGCACCGACTCAATATATTCAGCGAATGATTCACTGTCAAGCTTCTGAGTCAACAAAATAACTAATAGAGGGTCCCAGGTGGTGATATCTACGCCGAGGTTTTGTATAGCGTGGAGACATTCTTTGGTAATGTCATGCAATTTTTTGATCATTCCCATGGATTGTTGCTGCATACTAGCAGTATGTGTGTGTACTATACTCAGCAGTAGGTTCACGTGAGATGTAAATATAAGTCTGTTGTTGCCATATCTGTGGTTTAGTATTTGCCAGCTGACGTCATAGTTATCCGAGCTAATCTGAAGATGATGAATCAGCCGCTCAGCTTCTCCTGATCTTTGCTTTTTAAAAATTGCATCGTTTGTGCATTTGACAACGATGGGTTTTTGTGAATGGTTTCAGTAAACAGATCTTTAAATGACGTCCATTGTTGGTAGTTGCCTTGGAATGTTGGGATGTCCATCTGAGGAGTAGATTTGTCGCGATGAGATACGTACCACATTTTAGAATTAATGGTTTTCTTCAAGTCGTTATACATTTTCTCATGTCTGGTGAATTCGTCTTGGTACCAGATATCCTCCTCCCCATCTTCACCTTCAATCTCCCAGTGCAAGCTATCGATAACAGCCCAACGACTTTGAAGAGACTTTAAAGCGTCGTCGAATTCCCACTTGTTCTGTAGTTGGTCGATTTCTATGGTAGCCACCGTTCTTGTAAAAGCTCTAAAGTTGATAGTCTGCTTTTTTATCATCCTTGTTAGTTTACTATCGTCGTGTGGACCCCGCGTCTCACGTATTGGTTGTTGCGATGCCTTTGCTTGAGAAAAACTCCCTCCTTGATTTGAAGTCTCCACTTCTGGTAATGGCTGGTTTGTTCCTTGTTGTTTCGACAATAAATGCTCCATGGTTTTAGTAATCAGTTGCTTGTTTGACTGATAGACTTCCTCCGCCGTCTCGAAACAATTTTTAATAAAATAAACATGGTCAAATTCCGCAAGTTCACAGCACTTTCTATGGTTACGTTGATATTCTTTCCAATAATTTTCTAAAATCTCGCAACTTCCGTAGTAATCTACAGTTTTTCGTTTCGCCCCGTCTTTCTTGATGTTAGTTAAAAGTTTAACAAGAGAGTCGTAAATCTCAGTTTGGTTGATTGCTAACTGCTCCATTATTCTCAGTTGCAATTAAATAGACGTTAGGAAAAAATTTAAGAAATGGTTTGGTCTGACCTTAAATTCTCCTTACTCCACAGCCCCTTACTTCCTCCGCCTTGGACTCACTGCCTACCTAATTTCCCTACAAACTGATAAACTCCAAAACACTGGTTTCAAGGTCCCGGGACACAAACACTTCACTGTACTTCGCGAACCGAGGCCCTTATGCTCGAAGGACCATGTAGAAAGTTAGCGTTATCCGACGCTACGACGCTACTTTCTGGGTTGGTTGTATTTGGTTAGTTGGACTTGATATCGAAATAGAATAGTTACTGGTTTAATGATACGATATTATATGGTTTAGAAGGTTATATTGAACACTACAGCTACAAATGGTCAGTACTTAGTTTAGCACGGCGATTATCACACGGCACCGCGCGCCGCCGCGGAGGGCGGTGGCGGTAAAGCGGATTTCGTAGCGGTACCCCGCGCGGTAAGGCGGTTTACGCGCCTGTCCGCGCGGTTGGATTTAACGCGGATTTGACCAGTTTGATCACAGACACTGGCAAGAATGGACGCTGAATTGGTGGCAATAATCTGGCTTTTATGGCGTAAAACGAAGATATTGGGTTCATCCATTTTTACGAAGCAGAACACTAAATAGGACATTCATGTTATTCTATAAAAGTTTGAGAAAACACGAAGATAAATTTTTCAATTATACGCGAATGTCTAATCCTTCATTTGATTATTTGCTAGCAAATAATCAAATCCATTTTTAAATTGCAACACATCCTGCACACACGATGATTCGCGCGGTTATGCGGTGAGAGCACCGCTCGAACGCGCGGTCAGGCGGTGTACGTGTGTTAGGCATCGACGGATTTAATAGAGATCAATGCGACATGAGATCCGCTTCACCGCCAACCGCGGCGGTGCGCGGTGCCGTGTGTTAATCGCCTAAAGATGATTTGATTTGGTAATATTTGGTTATTGGTTTGAGTTACGCGATCGCTGAATACGTACTAACGCGTCGCGCTTTGGGTCGATGCATTTATTTAATTGCGTAAAGACAAAAGTGCTGAGCTGTTCGGTTACAGTATTGCTCCGAACAGTGGCGTATGGAGGAGTGTATTTACCTCCTATTCTATTCGATTCGTCATATACAGATGATTCTTGAATTAATAGCTTTTTTGGAGTTGAGAGTCTTTGATATTTGGTGGTATATTTAGTTGCAGAAGCTAGTTCTAAATACAAAGGAAGCAAAACATCTCCTCATCATCATTTCAGCCTAAAGACGTCCACTGCTGGACATAGGCCTCCCCAAGGGGGGGGGGGGGTTGCTATAAACGCCACGCTAGGCAGGCGGATTGGCGATCCCAGTATGGTTGTTACAAAGGCACAGAGAACGCTGCTGCCCATTCTCTGGTGAGTCCCTTAGTCGTCTCTTACGACACCCACGGGAAGATATGGGATGGTGCTATTCTTTACGTCCCACACCACGCGGACTAAACTAAAAAAAACTCTCCTAAATAAAACAAATACCGAAACACTTATTTATTTAACCCATATCGCGTAGATGCGTGCTCACGAGGCTGCGATGGCGCGCCTCTGTCAGCTGGTCAGCAAGCACACGTTCGCAGATAAATATGGACTGTTATTACCGGACGACGGTTCCAATGAACCGGACTATAGGCAGATACTTACTGCGCATGCTTGTGAGTATATAGTTTCGTTTTTAAATTAATATAATGATTACAATTCATCGTCAAGAGGAGCTAGTGACTAAGTAAAAGCCGTACAGATCGATAGGTCAAAGGTTAAGCTACGCTTGCCGCGGTCGGTCTGTGGATGGGTGACCATCCATTTCATACCAAGTTCCTTCCGTGCCTCGGAAAGCACATAAAGCCGTTGGTCCCTGCTGTCGTTCGTAAATCTTTGGCAGTCGTTATGGGTAGTCAGAAGCCAGAAAGTCTGACTACTAGTCTTACCAAGGGATATCGTGTTACCCAGTAACTGGGTTGTGGAGGTCAGACAGGCAGTCGCTCCATGTAAAATACTGGTATGCAGCTGCATCCGGTTAGACTGGAAGCCGACCTCAACATATTTTGGAAAAGGTAAGGCAGATGATTATCTATATATATAAAAGGCAAAGGTGACTGACTGATGTATCAACGCACAGCCTAAACCGCTGATCGTAGAGACCTGAAACTTGAAAGGTGTGTTCTTTGTATGACGTAGGCATCCACTAAGAAAGGATTTTCCGAAATTCTACCCCTAAGGGTGTGAAAAACGGGGGCAAAGTTTGTATGGGACAACTTGATTCCTTGGTCCAATCTACTTCAAATTTCGCATAAACATTCTTTAACAGAATTGATGGAAGATGGGTTTCGTATTTTATTGAAATTCACCACATAACGGAGTTAAAAATGGGTAGAAAGTTATTTTGAGGGTGATTTGCATCGAAGTTGATATCAATACTCCTTAGTGCTTTTGATTTAAATACATTTTATTTTGACACATGTCATGTTTGAAAACTCAACTCAAAATAAATATTATTACCATATTATTATCTTAGAATAATAACTACATAATATTATATTACTCTGTGATTATTACATGATACTGCAGAAGAATTACATATAATTGTTAATACATTAAATTAAACGATTATATAAATAGTGTGGCGAAGAGAAACACTTTCAAAAATTTTCGAAAATTCCCAATCGTCAGAGACATTTGTTTGTTTTGTGGAATTGCAAACCCAGTACTATTGTAGGAGAAATATCGGCATCATCTGTCCGAAGACTTCTTGCGAGTTTTGAGATCAACTACTAAAGGTGGCATTGAATACAATGAGAAACGTATTCTTAACAATTCTTACTTCTCTTCAAAACGTCGTCGTTTACATCGGCGTCCTTCCTGTGGTCAAGTTTGGGTTACCGGCCCCGCAATCATTGGCACATTAAAATCGTGGAATACACTGCCGAAACCAATTACGATCCAGGTTCAATGAGTACTATCGTAAATAACCACGTCAGCGTGTTCAAACCAAGACATGATGGGTAGGGTCACAGTTCTGTTTAGTGGCGATTTCCGGCAGACGCTGCCTGTGGTGACGCGAGGAACTAGGGCTGACGAGGTAAATGCATCGTTGAAACGATCAACGGTCACGAGTTTATAAATCCCGCTTGACCATCAATATGCGTGCTCAGCTTGGAGGCAATTCACGTCAAATTCAAATTCAAATTAATTTATTCGCAATAAGTGTTGGTACAATTTCGGTCTTAAAAGAAATAATTATACAGGTCCATAACACTTAGTCATAATGAATGTGACATGCAAACATTTGGGTTCATACTTATTATTAATTAATTATAATTCAACAATTAAAATTAAGTGGCATTTTGCAATATTATTAGATACATTTTTTTATTAAATACTATTAATGTCCAGGGGTAAATGATTATGATTGTTATTTAATTTTTAATCTCTTATCAAATATGTCGTTTACTGAGTAGAAATTCTTTTCCCTTAACCATACTTTAAGACACCTTGCAAATTTATTCACGGGCAAGATTTTAATGCTGTCAGGTATAGCATTAAATATGCGACCACACATTGCATAGCTATTCTTACTACGTGTTCAAGAATTCTCCGATGTTCATTTAAAAGTTGGTGAAAGCTCTCTCTGTACAGCGACATCAGTCAAATACCGCATCAACAGATTTTGGGTGTGTGAACAGGCTATTATAACACCCAAAATTGATCAAGCTGCAGCGATCAATAAAAGCATTTTGTTTCTCTCAAATTGAAGGGAGAGAAGTAGTATACATCTCAATGAACACTGTAGTCGAGCAAGATGACGCCACACGTTACGCCGTAGAATTTGGAATAGAATTCGCTTACGGCAAGTGGACTTCTAGCGCACATCATCCAGCTGAAGGTCGGTGTACCTATTATTTTGTGTAACAGAAATCAGCTCGAAGTCGTCTGTCTGCAAAGAAATATCATTGAAGCTGAAATTGTAACAGGTTGTGGCGTTGGTGAGAGTGTTTATACCACGTATACCACTGATTCCCCACAATTACCCCTTCCAATTCAAGCGTGCGCAATTCCCTGTGAGCGTGTGCTTTGGCATGACTATAAACAAGTCTCAGGTCGGTCGGTGTTTGTCACACTGAAGGCTGCGGTTGTCGATCTCAGGACCAGCTGCTTTGCCTACGGCCAACTATACGTCGCTTGCTCTCGCGGAGTCTCGCGTCACCAGTCCTGACTTTCTGTACATTTTGACTAACGGCAAAACTACAAATATAGTTTACAGAGAGGTTTTATAAATATATAGCGAAGGTTCCTTAATGTGTTTTCTTCTTTTCAAACATATTTGGGTTTGGAGTTTCAACATTTTTCGTGTACGATGTGTAATAAAATAATAAAAGCGAAAAGTCATTCAGTCACTCATCACGAAATATCGAAAACCGCTTGACATATTAAGATGAAATTTGGCAGAGAGGTAGTAAGTACATTTAGTAGACGTCCGCTAAGAACGGATTTTGCTACAGGGCCGGATTAAGGAGGTCTAATGGGTCTCGCAAGTTTGTATGAAAGTCCTTCATTTTTTGCACTACAAACTTGATTATAGGCAGAGAGGTAGGTAATTAGTAGTAGACGTCTGCTTAGAACGGATTTTACGACAGGGCTGGATTAAGAAAGTCTAATGGTTCTCGCAACTTCGTATGAAAGTTTTGATTAATTTTTGAACTATCGACCTGAAATTTAGCAAGTCTACAGTTTATGAGTAGGAGACATTTGCTAAGAAATAATTTTGTGACAGCCTGAACTTGCTCTCTCAAGATTATGTATATAAATCCTTGGCTTTTTGCATCTGTAAAGTGGTAAAGAGATAGAATATAGTTAAGTTATGTCGCGTAGAAACCGATTTTACGACAGGGCCAGGAAATATAACCTAACTCTATGTGTTCAACAAACATTTATTGATGACTTATAATACAACAAATAGAAAATACAACTTAATGAAATTCAGACGAATCAAGGTCTTAATATTTTTTGTTATAACATTCGTTAATAAATATTTCTTTGTTTTTCCCCTGGGTACTACTGTGACGCTTTTTTGTAGTTAAAAGTATCTTATAATACGTAGAACCTGGTATTCACATATTACCATATTAATTACCAAATTCCAGACAATATTTTATACATCCTTGTTTATCCCACATTGACCATCGTTTTCTGTAAAACTATAGATTTAATTTTAGAATGCTCACGTTTAAACAGTCACGAGCAGACTTAAGAGTCGGAAAAGTTTTCCCCGCAGCACACAGGCCATCCAGGACCGACCACGTACGGTCAGACGTAAGTTGTGGGAATATCACCCACCGCCACTGAACTTCTTTCAACCCAGGAACACTTGGCACTCGGAAGTGATTTGCAGTGGCCTAAATGGAAAGCAGTCAATAGAGTGTGCTCCCAAAAAGGCCGCTGTAAACACAAACTAACAAAATGGGGGATTATAGATCCCATTGATACCCAGTGTGAGTGCGGTGCTCCTGACCAGACAATGGCCCACTTACTACAGTGCCCAAAGTGACCCGTCACCTGCACCTTAGAGGATATTAAAAACGCCACTATGGCTGCGATTAATGCAGCTCCTACTGGGTCCAAGCAGTCTAACTACGGATATGAGTCTATCACAAAAAAAAGAACACAAACATCGATTCGAAACGAAGAAGACCACTGTATCATAATCACAAATGCCATCTCTTTAAATATTATAATGAATTGAAATAAACTGCAGCCTGAAAATTAAACCATAAATGTGGTTTATAGGTAGGTAGTAGGGTTTACGTAAATAACATCTATTTTTTTTTCATTGGTGCCTTAAAATAGGCATTTTCTGTTGACTGAAATATGAAAATAGTGTTCAATATCATTAAACTTCATATCTTCATAACCACGCGGACGAAGTCGCGGGCAACAGCTAGTTACAAATAATCGTCATCTGTCTAAACTTTTCCCAATTATGTTGGGGTCGGCCAGGGGCGGACCGCGAGTTCGTGGGCCCTGGGCTAATACTACTCTCTGCGTAATGAATTAACTAATAGGGGATATTACTGCAATGTTCTGGCACCAGAGTGCAGCACGAGCATAATCCGTAAACAGTTTTTCGACGAGTCGTTCAAAGCGTGAAATTCGGCCTTTAATTGAGTTCAAAAGTGTATTATATTATACAATAATGTACAGTGCTGTGTATTTCGATGTAGAAATGAAGGGAATTATACATTTTCAAAAGAAGAAAATGTTCGAAAACTTTGGGAAGCAGCTAGAAATCACTCTAAAATATGTTCAGGTTAAGTATTCAGGTGAGATAGACGTATTTACAGAATAACGTTCACTTTTGTCTTGTAAGACAACCAAATATGATTTTATTCTGAGCATAACCTAGAATCCACTTTCAAATGGCCGTTAGATGCCATAATATAGTTAAAAGTACAGTTAGGTAAATAAGATTAATTAAAACTTTGATATATTTTCACAAAATACCTAGCTATTATCTATACATATAATAAAACAGTAAAAAAACTGTGTCTGTACATTGAATATATTAAAAAAATAATAACTGAGGGGGGTTTAGAAACAGTAATAGAGCACGAATCCAAAAAAAAAAATCTGTCTGTTTGTCTGTTTGTTTGTACACGCTAATCTTCGGAACTGCTGGACGGTTTTAATGTTTTTTTTTTGTTGTATAGGTATTAAGTCTGGGCAACATATAGGCTATAATTTATCTTGGAAACTTGAACACCTGATGCAGATCCGCAACAGACCAGCTGAACTATAAGAGATACAAAAATGGTACCTTAGCAAAAATTGATCCACGTGATGAGCATATTCTGCTGAGAGAATAAATTTGAAGATCTGTAACACCTGATGTGGAACCCCAAGAGCCCAGCTACACCATAACACATAAATCATAATAGGAATGACGTCTTAGCAAAAGTTGTTCGGTCTGATGAGCATTTCCTATTGACTTATAAAAATCGAAGATCAGATGTGGAAATCAAAGCTATCACTAATTTTATTACTGTAAAGCTGTCACTAATTTCACTGTATATTATAAAATAACATAAGCTGGGAGTACCTCCACGCGGTGAAGGCGGTAACAGTTTAGGACTGATTTTTGATGACGCTGGTCAAAACTCCCTTTTTTTATCGTTTAAATATGACTTCCTGCTTATGTTATTTGAGTGTTTTATTTCCTTTACAGTAGCCTACCCGGTAACGCAGGGGAGCAGTCACTTAGATTTTAATAGATCAGGTATCTCTTCACAATAAAACTATTACCATGCCTAGAAAGAGGTCAAATCTTTCCCAATGTTCCAAAGGAGCTAAAAGATTGACGATCATAAGACCCCAAGAATCTACCGAAGAGCGTCAGGAGAGACTTGATGCAGTTCGAGAACATCAGGCTGCAAATCGCTCCGTAGAAAACTCTTCAGATCGCGAAGCACGTCTGCGTTCTCAGCGTATTTACGCATCTACATCCAGGTCTCTAGAGACAAGTGGGGAACGTGATGCGCGCCTGACCGCTGATCGTGAACGTCACGCATTGTCTCGCGAGTCGGAGACGTTCACGAATAGAGAATTGCGCTTAAGTTCCAAGCGTATCTACGCATCGACTTCTAGGTCTCTAGAGACAAGTGGGGAACGTGATGCGCGCCTGACCGCTGATCGTGAACGTCACGCATTCTCTCGCGAGTCGGAGACGTTCACGAATAGAGAATTGCGCTTAAGTTCCAAGCGTATCTACGCATCGACTTCTAGGTCTCTAGAGACAAGTGGGGAACGTGATGCGCGACTGTCCGCTGATCGTGAGCGACATGCATTGTCTCGCGAATCGGAAACGTTTACCGATACAGAATCACGCTAGAGTTCTCAGCGTATTCGCACATCTACTAACAGGTCTTTTGAAACGAGTGCTGATCGAGATTATTATACATTGTCCCGAACACGCACACAACAAAATATTCATAATTAGTTAGAAAGTAAGAGAGAAAGAATTGCTGGAGTACGGCATGAAGAGACAGAAGAAGAGCGCAACGAACGTTTGAATTCTGATCGACTTCGACATTCTCTGAACAGAATGTCGATATCATCTAAAGAATCGGATGTGTCTCAGATATAGCCGTAGGGCATGGCGACCTTCCTTGGGTTGATAAGGAACGGAGTGCATTTACGTATACTCCTAAGATTGACTACGCCACATATTCCGCCATCGGAGGTATGATTCAAAATTGTACTTTTTGAACATCTCGAATCGTATCGCGCATCCCGTTGGTTTCCCGTCCCCGGGCTCTTAGAATTCGACATCAGACGTATCAGATCTTCGATTTGGCCGACCCCGTTGTCGCTGGCATAAGCAACAGGACCCGCGTACAAAGTCGCGGGCAGAAGCTAGTAATTAATAACATAATTAAACAAGAATACGAGGTTATGCTCGTGGGTATGTGCTAGTGGCGCCCTCTGCGCTGAGTTTCGCGTAATGTTCCCTATTGTCAAAGAAACTGTTTTTGATAATGATGTTTACGATAGTTTTCTTTTTTACATTCATAATATTGTCCATTGTCTTCAAAAGGGGCTGGGTGCTCTATATATTTACGGGGCACTGGGCTGCAGCACCCCAAAAAGCCCTTATGTAGATCCGCCCCTGGGGTCGACTTCCAGTGTAACCGGATGGAGCTGAATATCAATGTTTTACATGGAACAACTGCTTGTCTGACTTCTACAACCCAGTTACAGGGTAACATGAGACCACTTGGTAAGACTGGTTGTCAGACTTTCTGGCTTCAGATTACCAAAACGACTGTCTAAGATCTATGAATGACAGCCGGAACGTTGAACGGTTTTACGTGCTTTCCGAGCCACGGAGAGGTCTCTGTATGAAACGGTTGGTCACCCATCCACGGACTGACCGCGTCAAGCGTAGCTTAACTATGACTGAGCTCAATTTTCTTTCTTTTTTGTATGATACCAATTTTTTTTATAAGCGCTGATTTTATCTCATGCAGAGGTCTTGTCATGAAATGTATGGCCATCATTACAAGTTCTTGCTTTTTCTCCAGTCAACAGAGGATTCATGACGGCCGCCGGTCAGCCGGATCAGTCTCGTTCAGCTCGCATCATGCTCAAACAAGCCGCCAGCGGAGTCCTGCACTGGGCTCAGCTACCGCCCGGCTGTGACCCGCAGCCCCTCGACGATATGTTGCAGGAGAGAAAAAAGAACGAGAACAGGAAACCTACTCCTAGAGAAGCGAGGATGGTTGAGGTTAGTTCAACTATTTTAAAACCAACTTTCATTAAGTCAATTTTATTAAGGTTAGCCAACAGCACACGAAAACTTAAGATACTAATAAATGACCGAAAACGTCTGTCGGACAGAGAGAGACAGCACTATACGTCAAAAAGAGAATTCTGTACTTCTAATTTCTTCTAGGATAATTATGACGCTGTCTCCCTCTATCAAGCGAGCAGTTCGATTGTCTTTTAGCACTATTAAGTATAACACATCATTTGTCTTGGACTTCCAATCACAGACCTCATCCATCATGTCAACCTTTAGACTGAAACTGGGCATAGGTCTCCCCCAAGGCGGGGTTCTGCCGTAACCGCCATGCTTGGCCGATGCATGTTAGCGATCGCAGTAGGTGTTATGGTTCTCAGAAGGACGCTGCTGTCCATCCTCTAGTCAACATCCCTCTGTCGCCTTCTACGACACCCACGGGTAGAAATGGGGTGAATTGTGGCTTTAAACAGCATATTTAGCAGCGCCCATCCCGTCATATTTCCCATACAAACGCTCGTATGCGATTACGGCGTTATAACAAATTATTTCCCAAATACTTTTAACACACAGGTATCTTGTGGTTTAAATCTAGGTTTGTATGAAGCCAAAAATAATTTTTTTTGAGAAACAAATTCAGTAAACACGTCCGAAAATCAGCTTTTTTGCACAATTTTATCTGAACGTTCATAATACACTCGTATATTGAAAAAGTAAAAAAAAAACAGCTTTATACGAACCTTGCACATGTAATGGTCCAACATTTTTACCAAAAACTTGTAAGGCTTTTTCAAAAACACGTATGTCCTGGAACAAGTTTTGAAATTTCCGCACGCCAATTTTCCTGTGATGTTATCGCGTTCTTACTCACTCGTTTGTTTTATAGCATTGCGCTGGTTGAAACAAAAAAAAATTCAATCACGCTCGCGTTGATGTTCGTTCGATGGGGATGGGCGCTCTTAAAGTTACAATTCACCGCAAGTATCTACAAAATAAAAATAAGGACATAACTAATGGATATCTTGTTGCCTTTTTACAATATTTCATTCATGTAGTTTTAAATAATAGGAAAAAGAAACACAGTAAACTTAATTCAGTATATTTATTTTGTACTTCATATTGTTTCGTGTAACATTTTCATGTCGGCTTTACCCGACGGTTGCGTGTTAGGTACGTTTTCATTTGTTGGCTGTATTATATAAATAAATAAAAGTTAAAAGAAGTTGTGTCTTGTAATTGGTTAAATGTGTGAGCACATCAAGCTACAACAATCTGTCAAACTTTGATAATTTTTCAACTTTATTACTAATGAATAAGGTTCGTATTCAATTGGGAAAATTTGACAGTTTGGTATGGCTTGATGTGCTGGCGTCTATACATTCTTGTTAATTTATTTAATGTTAGATAAGAAAAGGATGGAGGTTTCTAAATCCTATCGGACAGTTCACTAATAATCAAGCACATAGAATTGTAGAACATTTTCTAACACACTTGTAACAGTTAATAAGAATACGCCCACTAACTATGCCGCTATCCATCAGCAGACATTTACGAGCTGACACCAGTGATTAACATCAGAACAGATATAGTTCAAACTGCCCATTCACTTAAACAACTCTTCACTTATGAAATAAATGTTCCGGCAAATGTACAGTCATGAGCATGGAAATGTACATTCTGTCAAGAAAGTACCGGGAAGGAATCATTTAAAAGGCTCATTTAAAGGGATTGTCTAAATTCTTTTTGACGCTAAGTTGGCACAACTGTCCTCTTTACTCACGCGGAGTTCGATCGTCACTGGTCATTATGTTTGTTCACAGTGCGCTATTTTGTCAGTTCATGTCAACTGTGTTTTGCGAATAATACTATAGTTAAAAATATCGAACAAATAATTCGTCTTAAATGTTGCATTGCAAATAGAATTTCGTGAAGAAGCACTAAAAATGTTACATAAGGCTTTCAGTAAATCGACTTTATCAAAAACACGTGCGTATGAGTGGATAATGTATTTAAATGTGGTCAAGATGTGGTATAAGATTTGCCTCGTTCTGGTCGGCCATCAACGTCTTTCACTTAACTAACATCGCTATAATAAAGGAAATTGTGACTAAAAATCGTTGTTTTAGTTTAGGAGAGATAGCTGCTGAAAGAATCAGGGCAGGATTTGTACAAAAAAAATTAAGATGTTTAGAGAAGTTGAAATTCTAATCTTTATATTCTTGGGTACCTAAAGAGTATCTTGAGGCATTTACAATATTTTTAAAACCCCGCAAAAAACGTCTAAGAAATGTTTTGATTATTGGGTTATTCGTTGGCGTTGGTACTTAGTACTACTGGCGATACAATTTTAGACATTTAAACTTATTTTGTAGCGACGCTTATAGCTAGGGCGTACCGTAAAGAAAAACGCGTTTTATCTTAAAAGGACTGAAGCTAGTCAAAAGTAGTTTTGACTGGTTAGGAGTTTTGACTGTAATGTTACAGTCAAAACTCCTAACCAGTTGCAATCCTTATCGAATTTTGCTAAGTGTATATGTATACACTTAGCAAAATTCGATAAGGATTGCAACTTTAACTTATAACATCTTTTTATAGTATGTATTTAAATATTATACCGCCGGCTATTTAATTTTATTATAACTTTTAATTTGTTGCGCATCTGCACGAATCGACGAATTAGACCATTAAAAGGAGGCACTTTTGAATGTCATTTACATGGAAAATTGAATCTAGTCGCCCCTTCCAAAAGGTTGTTAGTGTTAATTAAAGTTAGTGTTTCCACCGTCTATGTTCATGCTCGCGACTGTACTGCCCTACATTACGAATCTCCCATAAAGTGTAGTTAACCTCAATAATGGTTATTATAAGTCATCCTGTATTTCATAAACAGCCCATTTGCATGTCGATACCTAATAGAAAGTGTTAAAAGCTGTTGTCAGAATCTATAAACTCATCTCGAAACTGATTTAGGTAGTTGAGTCTTTTTATTGGTTAAGAAGTATACTAATATTCGTAGTATTTTGTTGTAAAAACTTGACTTAAAAGAGTGTCCGTTGAGTTTCTTGCTCGTTCTTCTACATAGAGACCTACCTACCTGTACGTCTATTCTGTTACAAACTCCCTCGGTGAATACCTAGGTGAAGTGAGCTGTCATCCGTCCGTCTGCTTTGTCAATCCCTAGCGTCGGGACGGATGACAGCTCACTTCACCTAGGTGTTCACCGAGGGAGATTGTTACAGAATAGCTCTACTGGTCTACGTTTTGGAACGAGCAACTAGCTTCAACTTTCTGACTTACTCACCGACTCCTTGATAGTTCAAAAGTGCTTGTAAATGGTTTAATTGAAATAAATACTATTACTTTGTCTGAAAACGTAAAACTGCGTACAACCACGCACCGCAGCTGGAGTTTTTTTTAAATAATTTGATTTCAGTATCGCCATGGACTTCTGGCGAGCAGCGTGTGTTGTAACTTTCGTTTTCAAATAAAATACTGCGCCCACTCAGTCGATACAGAACCACTGTGCGAGCACCATACATAAAAAAAATACAAGCTTGCGTGTTTACAAACCAAGGTCCAAATGTACCAACTGCGTTTTTAAAATCAGTCACTGAAAAAAATCACTAATGCGTGCACTTGTACTGACAGCTACGTGTTACATATTATTTGAATTTTCAGACTTGCGATTAAACGCATGCGGTTTATCGCAGGGCGTGAGCCTTAGGCCATTAACTTGCTTAGCGACCATAGTTATTACGGCCACAAAGTACATAAGGCTGCGGTGCGCCCGAGCAGAGACCACTCAGAACAAACCGTCATTTTTAGCACGCACACATTGACATTACATTTATAGGCATTCTCAAGCAGTTTCAAGCAGACTACAGAGTCGAATGTTACGTGTTGTCTAAATTAATAAGTGAGATACATTGACATTTCATGACGAACAGGAAAATTTTGTTATAAAAAAATGCAAAGAGTTCCAACCAATGTCAATAAAATTTCATATTGTCACAAATAAAACCTACAGAGTCAATACAGTAGCAGCCCTAGTGAGTTTGGCAAGTTTAGGTAATTATTTTTGAAAATGGCGAGAGCGGACTTTCTGTAACCTCTCTATTTTGTGTTACGGGCTTTAAAGTAGCTGGTATTTCGGTAAATAAGAATAACGTGAATTGAGTTTAGATTGTAAGCATTTTTAACCACGATGCTCTGCTCACTCACTGCTCCTGAAAAAAGATAATTTGGTTATTTTTTATATATAGTTTAATACGTTCAGTACGTCCGGATGCCTTTGCGATGCCGAGTGACCTCATCAATGTTTATTTTAAATGTAGGCTTTTCTTAGCAAACCATCTTGAAATGTGGAAACAAAATTAGTTGTCTTTTTCAACTTGCTGATTTGCTATCATACGCGTTGGTTTTAAAGTTAAAGCATTTTTTCTCAATTAGTTTTCAACCTCTGCCTAGGAATCAATAGTATCCAAAGTCAAAGTCAAGTCAAGTCCTTTTGGAGCATCACTCTTAGCGCAAACGCAATGCCGAATACTCTTCAGCTCATGAAGCTCTAAGAAAATGTAGTGGACACAAAGAATCATGGCGAGATCCATACATTCATTTACATAGATCTTTTATTTTTATTTTAGAGGGTTTAAAATATTTTCCAATGTGGAGAATACATTACCAGGAGTAGATACCGTATTTTACCTTACCGTATTTTTAATCTCCCGCATAATTAAAATATTTCGAAATGATAATAACACTTTTTGGTTTCATCTCATTGCCCATTTTGTTAACGAAGACAAGTGATGTGAATCGTTATTTACAATAGCGGAGTTGAAAAGTACATTGATTAATCATTATTTGTGACATTATTTCCCATAAAACAATGCTATTTCAGTGTAAGAACTTTTTACTTTTAACATCCATTTTTATTGCGGGGTTTTAAAAATATTGTCCGTTACCTGAATATACTCTTTAGGTAGCCTCGAGTATAAGAATTCGAATTTCAACTTGAAAAACGTCTTTATTTTTTTGTACAAATCCTGCCATGATCCTTTGTAAAGCTCATGACCAAATACTCAAACGCTACTCAATGTTAAGATGGCGTTAAGTCTCGTGCTGTCTCTATCACTTTAAGTCTTAAGTGACTGTGACAGTACGAGACTTAACGGCATTTTAAAATTGAGTAGCGATTGAGTATTTGGCCTTCAGAGACCTAACCTAACTCATTCCAAAGATCTTCCAGAGTTAAATACCATCTTACATAAACCTCCCCCTTCTCTCACACTAGTCTCCATAATAGTTCAAACAATGTCAACATTCCAGGGCTGGCTGAACAAATCCAACGAGATCGACAAGGCGTTCTTCGCGATGCAGAAAAGCGGAGCTCATGTCAAAGGAAAGCCAGTCTTTGGGTAAGAAAGTGTATGAAATGTTTTCTTATAATTCGATGTCTTTTTAGCTTCAGTATCGTTTATTATCGGCCGATAAATTTATAACTAAAAGTATTCATATTTAAATGTTTTCTTGTATAATTTTGATCAATAAATTAAACCGTCGAAAAAAGAAACTCAGTCAGTCAAAAGGGTCAGTCGATTTGTCATTTTTTTCTTGTAATTTAAACAACTTAATTTTATGTTTGAATAGCTTTTGCACACGACTTCGTCCGCGTAAATTTTCCTGATAAGGTAGCTTCCTATTGGTGAAAGAATTTTTGAAATCAGATGCGTAGTTTCAGAGATTACCTGTCACATCCAAACTTACAAACTTTACCTCTTCATAATATTAGTATCGATTTATTCTATTGTGTATAAAATTGCAGAGTCATTCTTTGTGTAGGTACAGTCAGATTCTAAACTCCTATCCATTTTGTTTATTGATGTGACGGCAATGTGAATAATGATGTACTTGCATTCCCGTCTTCCTCCAGATGAGCTAAAATCAATATTATGTTAATGTGTGCCAAATCAAAATGAAACATTGCACAAGAATTTCAATGTAACGTTGCCATAGCAACTACATTACTAAACCACTCTTGCAGTAAACGTTCCGACCTCCAAAACAGAAAGGTGCAATATAAAAATATCCTAGTTATAGTTGGCCGAGATGAAAGATATCTATGTTATTATCAATTAGAGCCAAAGGAAACCTAAATAAACTTTGCGAAGTCGAAATGTTCACTCTGGATGCACGCCAAGTGTTAATTCATAAAGTTTGAGCATCTTTATGACCAGCGTTAACGGTCGCGAAAATTGGTCTCTAACCTCATAAGACCCGGCCTTTTCGAAACTAAATAAACCATGTACAACCGCAGACAAAAGTAAAAGGACAAAATAAACATGCGATACTTTGAACTAGTCAGGCGGCTTAATTAACTATAAGCGTTATTTATGTGACTGCTCAACCGTGGTCATTTATACATATAATTTAACACACTTCTAGTTTGCTTTTCACTTGTGCAGTTGGATGTACTTATCCAAAAGTTTATAATAATATTCCGACAGCGCGGAATCCGCGTGGGCCTAAAAATGTTGCTGTTATGAAAACCTAATGATGATTTATTGCACAACTGAAATAAACATTGTAAAACGCTTAAAACTTGTCTCAAAATAGATCCAATTAATTGTTATTGAAAATGTGTCTTAAGTTCTAAGAAGTAAGGTGTATTTTATTGCAGTCTCGTTGGAGCGCAGTCCGCGGAGAATCAACTGAGCAAGCCCTGGAAGCAAGAGAAGAAACACGCGAATAAAAATAAGAGAGAAAAGCTGAGGCGGAAGTATGCACACTTAGACGAGCACTGATGCTAAAATGAGACGAAAATATGCGAAGTTCCAATGAGTAAGAGGGATGGTAGTATATTTATTCGTATGTTGTAGACAAAGTCTGTCAATGTCAGTTGTTTTAAGCTCAGTAGAGCTTATCATTTCCTAAGCCAGGTATTCCATCTAATCCAGGCTATAATAGTTTTCGCGTATTGTTGGTAATTTATAATTTGCCTTATAACTTGAAACCTGTGAACAAAAATTAAGAATAAAATGCATTTAATGTGAAAATGGTATTTTTTCTGTTTTGGCAACTGGAAGAGAAACTCTGCATTATTTCCAAAAAGGATTTATTTAATTTACTTTTTTATACACGAATAAGTAACTAGGGCTGGCCAGCTAGATATTATGTGGCCATCTGTCTAGCCTTTTCCCAACTAAGTTGAGGGTCGGCTTTCAGTCTAACCGGGTGCGGCTGAATACCAGTGTTTTACATAGATGGAGCGACTGCCTATCTGACCTCCACAGCCCTGGGCCTCAAGTCTGCTATTACAATAGTGTCAGAATGGTCTATCATTGATTTCATAATTTGTTGATTTTGACAAGTTTGGTAATCTACTAATATAATGGCGTCACTATGACTTTCCAAAGGTCAACCACTGACACGCCATTGAAAGAAATGATATAGAATGGTAATCTCGTACAAAATGACAATTGAATGACTGACTTTGGCGGTATTCTGCTAAAATTTTGACAGTTACTTTGATCAGTGACCTACCATTACAACGTCATTGTGCGACCAATGATCGACCATTATGAATTTAGCAGATTATGAACTTTTAGCAAAATGACAAGGTGATCGTGTTGGAATGATGAAATTATACAAATAGCAGACTTGACCCCCAGTTGCTGGGTAACACAATACCACTTGGTAAGACTGGTTGTCAGATTTTCTATTTTCTGAGTAACTATAACGACTGCCAAAGATCTATGAATGAAAGCCAGGACCAACGGCTTTACGTGCTTTCCGAGTCACAGAGGGGTCTCGGTATGAAATGGATAGTTACCCATCCATGGACTGACCGCAGCAAGTGTAGCTTAACCATCATGACCGATCCGAACGGCTTTTACTTCAGCAATACGGTAGACACCATAGGCCAAGACACAATTTCTCTAAAAAGCACTTTTTTAGCCCTGGAAACCTGTTTAATTTTCAATGTATTGTAAAATAGGGTATTTTACTCTATACGAGAAAAAATCTATAAATATGTTATTGAGACAGTTTAGGCATAAACCAGTCGGAAAATGTAAGTTTTAGTTCATAAAATAACAAAACAAATTTTTAAATTCAATTTTAAGTTTTCAGTATTTTTAATCTGTTATAAAACACCGTGAAATAGTAGCAGCCATGTTATTACGCCATACGGCTGTGTAAACAAAAAAATTTCAACTGTCAGTCAACCGATTGGCGTAATATAGGCTTTGTACTTTATTTTTTTCATTATTACACCTATTACAAAATATGCTTTAAATTATTTTTAAATACAATTATCATATTTAATATGAGCTCATTTGATACAAAACGAACTGACGTCATGTACGCTGGGCAATATGGCGTCCAGTAAGAGGCGTTTTCGTCAAACTACGCGCGAAATTTGAAAATTTAAAATTTAGATGCATTTTTAAGGCACTTATCGATTGTGGCATATTAGCCCTACAGAATTTCATTGAGACACTTTTCAAAAATGCGTGTAATACCCTATTAGATTTTTAGTTGATTGGTCGGAAGTTCGTTGTTGAAAGGTCGGTATACACATATACGGGTTGCCAAATTTGGTACGGCATTGTCAATACAACTTTTCATACAAACTACTACTGAACTACTATTACTTTTTGGAATTGGCAACTATATTCCGTCCATTGGGTTATTGGTTTTTTGACTAGCTGCCTTAGAACGTAACTATTCCCGATTACCTAAAAGTTAACTTTAAAATACGTTATCAAATAAATATATAAACTGCCTGGCATTAATGGATTATCTTATTTATGACTTCTTACAGACATTATAATACAGTAATACGTATCGGTTTTTACAAAAAACGTAAAGATTGTTATGCGCATGGAATATGGTTACAGTCTATCGTACTTAGTGATGGGATCGAATGTACTCGCTTCAAATTAATAAATCGAAAAAAATAATTTTATACATATTTATATAATCCTAAAAACCTACATATTTTGAAAATAATCTAATGGATTTATATTGCGGGTTTAAAACATCGAAAATTAAACAAGCAAATTAATACTTTAAAGTTAATTTTACATTGTTATTCTAAATAAATCAATAAATTATTCGTAGTCTTCCGACATGGAACTTACGTCTGATGGCGAGTCTTCGCCCAAATTTATCACGATTGTTTCTTGCTTGCTTCAAATAATCGATAATCGATACTATATACAAATCAAAGTGTAAATAATCGAAACGTTGCGTAGCTGCAATCACTAGTTGTCAAAACCACCACCTGTCAAAAAACCAATAACCCAATGGATAGAGAGTAGCATCATTTTTTTCTCATTTGATGTTTAAAAGTGCCATAATTGACTGTTGACTTTTTTGACATACCGTTGTATTGAATTGAAAATACCCGCTTACCTATGTGAGCGACCTTTAGACATTTTACTGTGTTAAAAGGAACAATCGTTGTTCATTCGTATCATCGTTTTGATCGATTTGAAATTCTTCGCGTGTTGGCATGTGATAGGCAACAGCTGACTTTTAATTCTAGAACACCTTTGTGTAGACTAAACAATATTGACAGTTCTATATCCATAGGGTAAAAAAAACTAGCTTTTTTTGATTCAGAGAAATTCAGAAGCCAAAGTACACAGAGCAGACTGCCTTATAATATTATTGGTTCAAGAGCGACAAGAGCTTCACAGTCACTGCAGCACCTACCTAACATTGTTTTGCGACAATAAGTAGTGCAGGAGCTCGTGGCTAAGTTAAAGCCGTACAGATCGATCGATCAAAGGTTAAGCTACGCTAGCCGCGGTCGGTCGGTGGATGGGTGACCATCCCTTTCACACCGAGTTTCCTCCGTGCCTTGGAAAGCACGTATAGCTGTTGATGCCGGCTGGGCCGTCTTTAGCTAGTGTGCAGGGTGTGCGTTGCACACGGGCGCAGCGGTCCTAGGGGGCGCCGAGCGCCGCTTGCTACGGAGCCCCACTGGGAGCGCGCGTTGGCCGGCCACAGCACTTTCAAAACCAACGTAAAAAGAGCTCCGCTTTGCATACATTTTGTATAGCATCTGGAGCTATTTTTGTCGAATTACACCAAAGCAAACCGCGATAACACTTTTAGTCTGAAATAAACATTTAATAATAAATACGTCCTGTAATACTTAATTAGTTATTAACTGATTATTTTTTGGAAAAAAAACCATAAACTTGTGCTTTGTTTTGCTTGTCACTATTTCCGTTTTCGTTTCATGGGAAATAATATCACAAATAATGATTATTTTTTTCCACACACTTGTCAAATCACTTGTCTGCCAATTTTATAGATCCGTTAACGTCGCTTGTCACTTTCTTTTTTTTATAAACACAAAACGGACATCGAGATGAAACGAAAAAATGTTATTTTCATTTTGTAATATTTTAATTATGCGGGGGTTTTAATATATACTAAGTAAGTATATAAATCTTCTCCTGGTAATGTATTCTTCACGTTGGAAAATATTTTAAAACGTCTAAATTATTATTTTTTTCATACAAATGAATGTATGGATCTCGCCATGATTACTTTGTCAAATGTTCCCAACTGATATTGAACTTTGTTTGATATGAGGTCATGATTAGAATTAAGAAATTTTAAAATTTTTACATTGATATGATGTAACATAACATCTATATAGACATGTTAACATGGGTACGTTTTGGCTTGTTAGGGTAAACACCAGAACACCCTGTATAATTCTAAAAACAGTCAACAGCACACCATGGTATCCAAACCCGACCAATTTCTTCTTCATCTACAAACAATAGTTTATTATCCATTGGGGAAATTGGACAGTTGGTGGTAACTTGATGTGCTGTTACTTGTTATACTTTGTACACATTCCATTTTGACGGCGCAATTACTAAAAACTGCTATATCACAGATCAGTTGGTACTTAGACCGTACAGTTAGGGTTGCCAACTCTTTGTCGGTCAAAAATAGTAGTTCTAAAATTTGTACCCATAAAAATATAGTAGATAACGTAAAGATGAAAAAAAAAATAGTAGGGGTTCCAAAAATTAGGTAGGTACTTTATTTTTTTGAAGAATATTTTGTGAATCATTGAACGCATCTGTCTACTTGACATTCCAGAATTGTTAAAAATAGGTATAATTGACGTTTTGTTTTATGCTTACACATTTCGAAACGAATATTATTGCTACGAGTTTGATGCCTTTAAAATATAGTAGTTTCGCCTACTATATCTTTTTTTTTCAAAAATATAGTAGTGGGGCGTCTAATATAGTAGGATACTATATTATATAGTACGGTTGGCAACCCTACGTACAGTATAATATGGTAAAAGCGACATAATTATGGTTTCACTATTCGACATTCTAGTCGTATAAAAAAATGTAGCTGACATACCAACAGTAATCGACCCATAATAATTAAATTACTTACCTCCTCAACACAGAGCATGCAAAAAACTTAACGCCAACGGAAATGTCAAATTGTATGCAGTTCACGTATTTGCATCACGTGACATCTGGTAAGCAAACGTCAACTTTACACAATTTTACATTTCGGTTGGCGTTAACGCTAACAGAAAAGGGATTTTGTCTATAGGCCCTTCATCATCATCATCATCATTCTGCCCAATGATATTCTAATAAACAGATTTGTTATACACTCACAAAACAAACGAAAAAAGTGTTCCGCGCAGCAGCGGCTGCACACATTTACACTTTTCATTCATTATACAATTCACTACAAATCAAAATGTTGAAAAGGAATGGCTTGAAAAAACCAACAAGAAAAAAAGAGACAGTTAGTGTTGTCAATTGCGCGTGAATGTAAACGGACATTATCCTGGCCACCAATCACCGCGTCTTGGCATCACAGACTAGCAAAATTTAACGAGACAGAAGGTACAAACCGCGAGTACATTTATACACGCGGCTTGTACCTATAACAACGAATAAACAGGACTAAATGTTTACTAGAATATATAATTATAATAATATACAGAGTATAACATATTTATTTTGTAATAAAATTAATTTCTTTGTTTACGAACAAATGCGATTCATTCCTGAAGCCAGATCTCATTGGATAACCTTAACGAAGAAAGGATAATAAATATCTGTTGTCATATTGTTTAATTTCTAATTAGGTATATAAATGATTGAATAAAACAAAATGATTAAATATTACAAGGTTAGAAAAAAGAAAAACAGAACTGTGGGTAAACAATGACTTTACTGCCTACGATATCGCATCTGTACTTTTGTTCTATGTCCGGAGTGAACGCGTCCTTGTCTTACTCACGTGAAACAATGTACTTCCATTTCTTTCTTTTTTCTAACCTCCAAATATAAGAATATTAGGAAAATAATTGAAATATATAAACAAATCGATGTATATTGCGTAGTTACTTGTGGTATGAGATCCCTTGTGCTTTATTAAATTGGGTATCATAATTGGTACACTTTCTAAATACACAAAATAGCATTTTTTTATTTTTTTAGCTGCTTTAACAAAGCGTACCATTCGTCGCCATGCGTGACGCAGACTAAAGGCAATACGTCCCAAACTCCCAATTAGGACGTTTTTAAATCTTCAAAATTGGGCGCTCATAACATATCTGTTTAATATAATATCATTGATTCTGCCTTAATTAATCCCATGTTACTTGGGGTCGGCACAACTTTTTTCTTCCATCCCGTTCTGTCAATCGTCATGATATTACTGACTCCCTGCACTACTTCATCATCATCATCTGCCTAGCCTTTTCCCAACTATATTGGGGTCGGCTTCCAGTCTAACCGGATGCAGCTGAATACCAGTATTTTACATGGAGCGACGGCCTATCGGACCTCCACAACCCAGTTACTGGGTAACACGATACCCCTTGGTAAGACTGGTTGTCAGACTTTCTGGCTTCTGACTAGCTATAACGACTGCCAAAGTTCTACAAATGACAGCCGGGACAGCCCGACCCGGCTGTCATTTGTAGAACTTCTAGCCCATGTAGCGCCTGTGTCCAAACATTACCCAAGCGCCTCTTAGAACGACGTATTTTTTAATTTGTTAACGAATATTATAGTACGTGCCACGAAAGATGAGACTTGACACAAACTTGATTTGACTTGCGCAGTACTCGACTTAAAGGTCTCATACCTTTAAATCGAGTACTGCGCAAGTCAAATCAAGTCTGTGTCAAGTCGCCACGAAAGATGAGACTTGACACAAACTTGATTTGACTTGCGCAGTACTCGACTTGAAGGTCTCATACCTTTAAATCGAGTACTGCGCAAGTCAAATCAAGTCTGTGTCAAGTCTCATCTTTCGTGGCACGCAGTATACAACCACTCATTTTACAGATAACTTAGTTCGACTATAACTATATTTAGGGAAATTAAACATTCATTCATAAATTAGTAAAAAGTCAATTCGCTTTACTAAAAAGTAATAATTATTAGATCCATTACATGCTTGCTCACCGTTATGGGTTCTGTAGAGTACAAATATAGGTACTGGCCATTCCTTTACCAATGCGTGTGTTAAATTTTTCATGTCAAGTGTGCGTTTCGACCGCGCGGCCACGGCGATATTTCGAAAAAAAAAACTATTCCAAGATTATGTAACATTTTGTAAAAGCTGATTCCCAAAACCATAAATTTGTCGAAGTTATGGTTAAAAAGTTACAAGGGTTTAAACCCTTGTAACTTTTGGCCGCGCCATTGAAACGCGGAGAACCGCGCGGCCACGGAGATCTTTAAAACTAAGCATAGCAGAGACCTGAAATTCATTTAAATAACAGATTGAATTTGTAAAAAAAATGAAAAAAATCCTAGGTTTACATTTTAGGAGCTGCAAGACAAAAACCGCATGGCCGCGCCATTGAAACGGTGAAAAACACGCTAGCGCCGATATCACGCTGAAAATGCATTGTAGACGTCTGAAATTCATTGTAAAATCTAGATTTGAATTTGTCGAAAATTGAAAAAATATACAAAAAATACCTAGGTTTATATTTTAGGAGCTGTAAGACTAAAACCCCATGGCCGCGCCATTGAAACGGTGGAAAAGACGTTATCGCTGATATCTCGCTGAAAAAGCATCGCAGAGGTCTGAAATTCATTGTAATACCTGGATTTGAATTTGTCGAAAATGAAAAAAATATACAAAAAATACCTAGGTTTATATTTCAGGAGCAGTTGTGCGGTATTGTGTAGAAATAAGTTTTAATTATCTATCGAAAATAGTAAGTATTAGCGAAATCTTTTTCTGTAAACAACACATTAATGTGTAGAATTATCGACAATAAGCAAAAAAAACTTTTCTTTTTTATAATATGTTTTTGCCTTCAAAACGTACTGAAGGTTTTATATTTTTTTGCCTATTTAATATTTTTGTGCCTATTTAAATTTGTTAGCCTATTATCGATAGTTTTACTTATTAATGTGTTGTTAACAGAAAAAGATCTCGTTAATACTTACTTTTTTCGATAGATAATCAAAACTTATTTTTACGCGATACCGCACGACTGCTCCTGAAATATAAACCTAGGTATTATTTGTATATTTTTTTCATGTTCAACAAATTCAAATCTAGGTATTACAATGAATTTCAGACCTCTGCGATGCTTTTTCAGCGAGATATCTACGCTACGCTTAGTTTCAAAGATCTCCGTGGCCGCGCGGTTCTCCGCGTTTCAATGGCGCGGCCACGTTCAAACCCTTATAACTTTTTAACCATAACTTCGACAAATTTATGGTTTTGGGAATCAGCTTTTACAAAATATTACATAATTTTGGAATAGTTTTTTTTTCGAAATATCGCCGTGGCCGCGTGGTCGAAACGCACACCATGTCAATGTTTTATGGAATTATTAATAGTTTCATTACACATTGACGCCTGCATCTGGCGTTCGCGTCACAACATGCAAAATGCAACTTTTTGGGTAATTACAAGTAATAGTCGCAGCAATTATACGCCTTGCCAACGTTACTCGTAATGAGTACACTATGTACTAGTTATAATAAACACGCAGTTTCACAAATATGTGAGGCATTCTTATGGCGTAACTCTGGCCCAAATCCCTTGATTTACTGCGCCCGAGCTAATTTAAGACAAGTGCTCGATTTTGCGTTGGGCTTTAGCGTGACGACATTAATCAGAGCACCCCCACGTGGGCTTCCTTCCTGACAGTTTGTAGGAAATACGATAAATTGTTATATGAACGGTCGGACGTGTAGTTATTAGTCACATATTTTGGTTACGGAAATGGTGCTTGACGTCGTTGTTTTGAAATATGATTTTGGGAGAGCCTGGTTGGGGTTAGTGTACCTAACGTGTATTAGTAAGAATTACTTACGTAGGAGTGTTGTGTGATCTCAGCTGATATGGTTCGAGTTTCGGTTGCGAACAAGCCATTTCATCGGGAAACTAACAGATAAAATAAACCTGGGAAATAAATTACAGACTTTAGTAATGTCAATGGAAAAATCTTGCCGAGTGCGTGTTGGGTCACGCGCAATTTAGTGTTCCGTATTTGCCATTCTTACTCTTATGCTCGCACAGATTTTTTTACATTTTATTAGTTGCTCAACTATTACTCGTAACCTTAGCAGTGATAGCTTTCCTTTGAACTTCGTTGTATAATAATAATATGATTTTTTTCACATATCCAAAATCACGTCAAATAATGTACTACACGACTCCGACAAAAAATTGCACTTTAAAGCTTAATATTCACAAACGGATCACATCGAATTTTTTTTGCAAAAACCCTTAATATTTTTGATAGACCTACCCTACTACACCCCACGGCATGGGGTAGGTAGTTCTTTTCTTGACATACCTAAAAAAAATATTCCAAGCTTTTATTTTACCACTTTGTCAGCGTGACTAATATGTATATCCTTGCCAAATTACTGGTTTCATTTCTAATAGTCTTTGGGCTATATGGCGAAATTACAAAGGTTCCTTGTTGACTATGGAACCCTAAAAATGAGCTATCGAAAGGATGAGCTTAGATATAGAAAATTTTTACCAAAAAGAAAAAATAATTATATAATATCTAAGCCCATCCTTAAGGAAAACCATATTTAATGAGTGTCTTATGTAGGTACATAGGTACTTTTCAAACAGGCGTCTGTCAAGGTAGGTGTTGTCTACTTGGTAGTTAACTTTTCCTACGGACCCATACCTCTAAGGTAAGATAAATTAACGTTGCATAGCACATGTTCTAGTTTAGTATTATTCCTATCCCTGTCGCACAATGCTCAAACTACGAGTGCAAGATAGAGACGGGAACTTTGCCAAATTCCAAGCTTCATTGCTACTTCTTTGTTCAAATCTTTGTCCTACTAAATCTTCAAGGTATTCTGAATTGAATAACATGCACACTATTATATTTCAGTACTTGTCTCATAATGTTTTCAGAATCCAGAATAAAATAAATCTATCATTTCTGAACATTTAACACTTATTATGAATCACTCGATAAGCGCTCTGACTGAAGTTGCGTAGCTATAAATCATGATCGTTCAACATGAAATTCGCGAAATTCCAACGTTAGCAAAATTAAAAAAAATGCGGCCCCGGTTGGTTTGTTAAAGAGAATGGAGTCACAAAATGAGCCACAGATGAGTTGAACTCGACATAATTATACAGGATTAATACTTTGTAATAATACTTTGACAAGGGGATGTAGGGAAGGTCAACCATTTTTGAGTAATTTGACATTTCTTCTTTTATCTTGAAAAAAAATGACAGTCAAATTATCATCATCCTGTGCCTAGCCTTTTCCCAATTATATTGGGGTCGGCTTTCAGTAACAGTCAAATTATGTTATCGAAAATATGTACCCTAGTTGGCATTTGCATAGGTAGCGAATAAAAAGGGTCATTAGGTTGCAAATGACCTCCCCTACATCCCATTAACGAATTGCCGACATACGAATGTCCAGGAAAGAACTCACACTGTCTTCGGAACTCCTTTGCTTTGCGACGATGTGATGCCTCGGAGGAAGTTCTCATAAAGGAGACCTTTTCGCTTTGCTGTTGACGTACTACATTAATCAGCAGCAAAGCGGAAAAAGACAAATTTATGAAGAACTGCTGCTTCTTTCTTCTGCTTCTTTCTTCTGCTTCTTTCTTCTGCTTCTTCTTGCTTGATGCTTCTGTACTTCGGCTCCTTGAAAATATGTTAAGTTGCTGTGTACAGGTTGGTATAAACATAAAGGTGTAATAGCCCACACACATATTGAACAGATTGTTCATGACGTCTTCTGCGAAGATCCCCCTTTGATTCAAGATATTTGTCGGCTTTGCCCTTTTCTTGTATAATAATAATAATAATAATAATAATAATATCCATCGATCCATCATCACTGACAGGACTATTGTAGCCAATAAGCCTGATATAGTGGTGGTGGATCGATTGGAGAGGCGCGCAATGATTATTGACATAGCTGTTCCTCATGACGAGAACCTCATGAAGGCCGAGAAAGACAAGCAGATAAAGTATCTTGACTTGGCCCATGAGGTTGTCGACATGTGGAATGTGGACTCAGCGATCATTGTGCCGATAATTGTTACAGCCAATGGCTTAATTGCCAAGAGCCTCGACCAACATCTAAGGAGGCTCTCGTTAGACGGCTGGATCAAGGGCTTGATTCAGAAGGCAGTACTTCTGGACACGGCCCGCATTGTCAGGAGGTTCCTCTCTCTGGAGCCCTGACCGCCGGTAGCTTGGACCTTGTTCCCGATACCGGTGAGGTACTATTTTTTTATATTTTTAAATGTTTTTGTTTTTATATGAATATTTAAAAATGTAATTTAATATGTATATAAAATAAATGAATGTGAATAATAATATCTTTATTGGACACAAACGGTGGTTAATAAAAAAGATTTCCCTAACTCCTGCGCTAGTAAAAACTGTGTTGCAGAAGTTAGCGTCCTCCCCATAATTAGTAATTTAATTTATCATGCCCCTAGCAAATTATTATATAATTTTGTAGCACAATTTATAAAGTAAAAGAAAAAAACTAAAATTAAAATTAAAAACAAATACGATAAAATAAATACAAAAACATTAAGGTGAAAACTATTTGCTATTACTTATAATTTTTTTTTTTATTGTATGTATGTGTGAGTGTGTGTGAGTGTATATGTAAGCGTGTGTGAGTGTATGTGTAAGTGTGTGTGTGTGTGTGTGTGTTTGTGTAGGGGTGTGTGTGTGTTTGAGCATGAATTATTTGTAAATGGGCGTCTGCGTTTATGTATGTGTTTGCAATGTTTGTCATTTTGTAACCTCTAAAAGTTTTTCAGTCTCATCATACCTCAACGATTTCAACCAGGTGAGTACTATTTTCTTAAAATTGTTGTTATTTAATTGTCTTGTATTGAATAATGTGTTGTTACATCTGTTGTAGATATTTGGGGCATGGTAACTGAAATGCCTTTGTCCAAATGCTGTTTTCTGGGGGGGCACCGGGCAACGCATTTTTCTTTTATTTTGTGTAGCTTGATGTGGAACACATTCTTTATGATATCGACGAAGAATTTCATAAATATAGGTTTTCCTTATAGATAACACATCGGCTAATTCATATACTGCAGTAGTAGAATACTTAAATGGTAAGCTGAGAAGTACTTTCAGAACAGCGCGTTGGGCTCTTTCTGCAAGTATAAGAATCGTTTTACCGGCGCCACCCCATCCACATATGCAGTATCTAATAAGGCATTCGCAAAGTGCTTGATAAGTTTGGATTAGCAGTACTTTATCACCTAGTGCGCGGAGATTTTTAAAAATGTAGATTAGTTTTCTGATTCTAGCTACCAATGTACGAATCTGCAAGTTCCAGGTAAGTCGATCGTCTACTATTATGCCCAAGTATTTAATAGAATCAACTCTAATAAGAGCCACACAATCACAGTCAGAATTGTCATCGTTACGGTTACAGGGGTATGTATGCATTATAAGTTTACAGTTCGAATGGGGTTTACCCGAAGCTGTCTTACTAAAACATACATATTTGGTCTTTGAAGAGTTAAGTGACAACAAGCTATCCTCCAACCATGCAGAGACCTTAGCGAGCCCATCTTCAGTTTTACGAAACACAGTGCTCCAGTTGGTGCCGTGGAATATTAGGACGGTGTCGTCAGCAAACATACTTATGTCAATATTGGACAGAGCAGCAACCTTACAAAGTTCATTAATGTAAATAATAAACAGTGTAGGACCAAGGGTGCTGCCCTGTGGGACTCCAAATTTACAGATAGACTCTTTACTCATAACATTACCTACCCTCACACATTGTGATCTCCCCGACAGATAGTCTGTGAACCAGTCTAGAACTACACCTCTCATGCCAATGTTCTCCAGACGCGTTAAAAGTATTGGAAACGAGACTGTGTCAAATGCTTTTTGGAGGTCCAAAAAGACTCCTAGACATTTATCGCCTCTATCTAGATAAGATACTATTTTTGCTGTTAGTGCCAGTACGGCGTCTTCCGTAGATTTTCGTTGCCTAAAACCGAATTGTTGATTACTAAGCAGTTCATTTTTTTCGAGGTAGCCTACTACTCTTTTATTAACAATTTTTTCAAGTACTTTAGATAATGTAGAAAGTAGGGAAATTGGTCGGTAGTTAGACGGTTCACTTTTATCACCAGACTTAAAAATCGGGCATACAACCGCTTTTTTTAAAGCTGCTGGAAAAACACCTGTTTGCAGACTAAGATTGCACAGGTAAGCAATGGGTGAGGCAAGAGATGATATATTTTGCTTCAGAACTTTTGCTGTAATAGCGTCCCAGCCTGGAGCACTGTGCATTCTCAATTCCAAAACAATAGCTTGTACCTCATAAGGATCCGTCGGTGTAAAGGACATGGATTGTAGCGGCGAGTCATCATTTTTTGCTTTGCGTGCCAGATCTTGTTCGCGTGTGCACATTTTATCCAATATTTTATCAGCCAATCTGCCTCCTATTGAGGTGAAAAAGTCATTTACCCTGTTGAGAGCAGCTTTAGGAGAGTCAGCTATTTTTAGTAAGTCATCCAGAGGTTCTTTAGTACTATTAATATCACATATATCTTTTATAACCTGCCAGGTTTCTTTTATATTTCCTTTGCTCTTATAAAGTTTGTCCTTGTAATATTGTTTTTTTAGATTTTTAACTATGTAGTTGCATGTATTTCGATATCTCAAGAATTTTTGTTGTTTTTCTATGTCGTTAGGTGCTTTCTTTGCGTCATTATGTAGCTTGTCTCTTTTCCGTATACATTTAACCACTCCTTTTGTTATCCAGGGTTTTAGCGGTTTCAGTCTATTTGGGATTTTTATGATGATAGTGTTTATTGTGATAGTATGTATGCTTTGTGCTTTAAACAAAAAGGAGTTGCCCCACATTAAGAATTTCTCCTGGATCGTGGGTGCGTTTACATACATATAAACTCATACAGGTATACAAACTTTCAGACCCGGAACGACTAACTGTCGGTCATACAGATATTTGTTTTATACTAATAATCGAACCAGCGATACGTAGCGAAACAGCCAATCACTCAGCCACTGCGTAAACCCTACGTAGGTATATCAATGGTTGTGTTTGCAGGTTTGGCCAATAAGCGATTTACACAGATGTACCTAAAGTTCATGTCTCGTAGTGCGAAATAACCTTGACAGTACAGAAAATGCCATCCACGAAGACAAACGCCCCACAATTTTTTGGTCGCGGGATGTTTCAAACTCCCCACACCCCGCGTTTATTTCATCGTAGTGTGCGTGCGCACTCATAAGCAATTTCGTACGTATCGACAGCATTGCAACACTAGCGAAAGGATGCATACTTGCACTGCACCATAAGCGATTTAGGAAAAAGAGTGGGGGTGTAGAGGATCTGTAGCTGGTGGTAACTTCTTTACGGTGGATGCACATCTGACGGTAGATGCGTCTGACGTTTCGTAATTGATTATATTGAGCATAGATCAGGTGAATTGCGGTCAAACGATAGCCTATAAGATTAAAAAAATTAAATAAAAATAATAGTATGCTCGACGCTCTGATCCATCATCGGTTATGTGTGTAAGGTTGGATGTTTTATTATCGGTTTGATTGTCCTAGCGTTACGCGACCGACGATGCGCACTTGCGTAGCGCATTTTCCGTCAGATGTGTATCCACCCTTAGTGGGAGTGACCAACATCGGCCAGTACAAGGTGTAGACTTGAAATCTTCATCAGGGTAGGTAAGTTCTAGGAAAGTAACCGATTCTTTTCTTTTTACCACTGCAATACGAGAACATTGCAAAAAATATATTAGTACATAGACACACATCTTACTTTTATTTTTCGTCCCTTTAAAAATCAGTAGACACACAAATATTTGAAGGCCAATAGGGTATTACACCCATTTTTGAAAAGTGTCTCAATGAAATTCTGTAGTGCTAATATGCCACCAAAAAAAACACAAAATTTTTATTCAATCGATAAGTGCCATAAAAATGCATCTAAATTTTAAATTTTCAAGTTTCGCGCGTAGGTCGACGAAAACGCCTCTTACTGGACGCCATATTGCTCAGCGTAAATTACGTCAGTTCGTTTTGTATCAAATGAGCTCATATTAAATATGATAATCGTATATCATTTAAAAATAATTAAAAGCATATTTTGTAATAGGTGTAATAATGAAAAAATTACGTTGGTTACGAAAATAATAAAATTACGAAGCCTATATTACGCCAATCGGTTGACTGACAGTTGTCAATTTTTTGTTTACACAGCCGTACGGCGTAATAACATGGCCGCTACTATTTCACGGTGTTTTATAACAGATTAAAAATACTGAAAACTTTGAATTGAAATTAAAATTTTGTTTTGTTATTTTATAAACTAAAACTTACATTTTCCGACTGCTTTATGCCTAAATTGTCACAATAACACATTTATAGATTTTTTCTCCTAAAGAGTAAAATACCCTATTAGTAACTAAAACGTCCCCGTTACTGCTCTATTAGCCTCTTGGTCACAGGCGCGACTATACCTACCGTGCAAGGGGTTCTGGACACTTCTGGATCCAATTCCCAGTTCGGGGAAAAAGTATTTTTAGATTTTTTCATTAGGAATTCGTGAGTAGCGACCCGGAGTTTGCAGGTGTTATACCCCCATGACTCAGAAAACACGTAAAGCTTTCAAAACAGGATTCCCACATAGATTTTGTATGGCCAGGGCCGGATTCTCTTTCACGCCACACAGTTCTGACGCGAACTCCGTTCATTAGTATTGAGTTTTGTTTTTTTTAAATGAGCAGAGTCGTCTCATAAACCTCTTTTCTTTTATTAATATAATATATATATATATTATGGTATGTATATATTTATTTCGGTGTATATATATTCCATATTATTATTATATATGTGTAGTTTTTATATATATATAAATATATCTTTAATCACTTTTTAAATATTACTTTTTGTAATGCACCTGCCTTGTTATCTCTTCACCACCCTTGGTTGACTGGTAGAGAATGCCTAAGGCATTAAGTCCGCCTTTGTACGTTTGTGCATGAAGTATAAATAAATAAATAAATAATTTCTGATTTTGATCATCCTACTTTTGGTGTTGACTGTACGAAAATGTATAATGTATTTTTGGAAGTTAGAAAAGGTTGCCCTTTTCTAACTTCCAAAAATACATTATAAGGGCCCTAAGAATTGCATTGCTTAGGGGCCCCGACATGATTAATTCGGCCCTGTGTATGGCCATAGTAAAATATGACGTCATTATTTGTGAACTCAATATATAAATTGACTGCAATAAATTGACTGGTAAAACCTCCAATAGGGTCGGATACAGTAAAGTTTGTCCGCCATGGCGCGGGCGCTGGCGTTCAAATTGTTAACTAACTATTTATTGATTGCAAACCAACTAATAATCAAATTGTATTATTAATCGGGTTTTCGAGTTTTTTTTTTAGAAAAATTGCGTCTTGGAATGATGAGTGACAAGTACCAATCCAATTGACCCCTAGAAGCCATTTTTATGTTTTTTGATGTGCGTAATTCCGTAACACTCAATTCATTTTTCACCTACCGACAAACCCAAATAAAACCGTATGTTTTATTATTACTTACCGAGAAAATAGCTCTTGGCGAACGCACGTATGTACCCTATTTATAGTGTGTTGTATATCATTGCACGGAAAATGTAAACAAAATACTGTTTGTGTAAATATATACGAGTATAGAACGCGAAGGCCGGACGATGCGAACAGCAGAAGTGAGATTTGAGAGATGTCGAATAGGTAGGTAGGTACCTCCTAGGTACTTTACTGTGGTGGGATTTCAGAAAACGGTTGTTGAAATACAATTCATTATATACATTTACAAAAAGAATGCACACTCAGCACCGAGGACAAACTACGGTAGAAAGACTGTCGCATACTCAGATATAGTCTATCAATATCTGTGGTCGCATATGAGGGGGCTGAACTCTATAAGTCTTTACCTAAAGTTATTAAAGAATACAAATCACTTCCAACTTTTAAAAGGCTATTAAAGCAAAACCTGTGTAATGCATAAATTGTAAGTTTTTACCGTTTTTAACCGACTTCAAAAAGAAGGAGGTTATCAATTCGATTTTTTTTTACCTTAATTTTAGTTAATTACCAAGCGAAACCGTCGCTTATCTTAATTATTAGGTATGTTTTTTCTCATCGAAGGCCTTGAGTCTGTTACATATCCCTAATTTTATTACTTTTTCATTTTGACGCAGTAGTTAAGCGATTGGCTGCTGCGCTGTGTCGCGGGTTCGATTCTCGTACAAATATTTGTATGGCCTATGATAGTTGTTCCGGGTCTGGCTGCTTGTGTATGTGAGTTTATATGTACGATACAGGAGAAATTCCTGTTTAAAAATATATACCTAGTACGTAGGAGGTAAGGGCATATAAAAACACTGTATTTTGGCTACTTACATTTATTTTAGGGCTTTAATGGAGGTATAAATTTAAAAAAAAAATCTTTCAAAATCCGTTTTCTCGAAATAGGTATTTTGGAGATATAGTGTTTAGGATTTACACGTCAGTATCCTTCTTAAGGGATGAGCTTGCCAGCGTCAGTCTCTTGGATTCCATTCAGCCGTGTCCGCAGGCAGTCTCGCAGGGCCTCAAGTCTGCTATTACAATAGTGTCAGAATGGTCTATCATTGATTTTCATAATGGCGTCATTATATTAGTAGATTACCAAACTTGTCAGAATCAACAATTAAGAAATCAATGATAGACTATTCTGACACTATTGTAATAGCAGACTTGAGGCCCAGTTCTCTAGGAACAATTGCTCCATTCAGCTGCATCCGGTTAGACTGGAAGCCGACCCCAATATAGTTGGGAAAAGGCTAGGCAGATGATGATCGTTCTTTAATGCATACACACTGCCATACTTAATGTTATAAATGCGAAACTTACTCTGTCTGTTACGCTTTCACGACGAAACGGCTAAACCGATTTTGATGAAATTTGGTATGATAATAGCTTGAACCCTGGGGAATAAGAAACATCCGCGATAACCGACACTTACGCGGACGAAGTCGCGGGCAAAAGCTAGCTGGAATAAAAAAGAAAAAAAAGACAATAACTTGTCTTGTCACAGACTATGTGGTACATACATAAAAAAAGTTAATAATTAAAATACAAAAAAAAGTGTGCCAAAGCTGCGCCGAATGATGTGTAAGTATAAATAATTTATGTTCTAGTCTTGTTTTAGTTTAATGGTTTTATTCAAGGTAGTTCGTCTACACGTGTAAAAATATTGTAAATCATTCATAAAAAAAAGTGCGAATGACTTTAGTGTTTCGGAAGACGCCTTGTTCTGTTTGTTGAACCGTATTGCCACCGACTTCCGAGACTAAAGTCATATGTGTTCCGTGGTTAAGTTATTTATCATTTTTTAGTTTTTGAAGACATTTGACTTTCTTGTAAAAAAGTTTTATTTTTATTATTCGCTTTTTAGTATCCACTTGTAATCAACCAAATCAATTAAAAGAATGTTCAAAATCGATCTACAAGTGCCGGATAAATCGTGTAACAAACTGTCAAAAAAATTAAGTCGAACGACTTGACTTTTTTGAAGTCGGTTAAAAAGACCGGTCGGATAAGAAGTTGTCAAGCACGGAGTCTCTTGCACGTTCTTCTCCATACGAAACGAAACTACCTTTCGGAAGGGGCAACTAAAAACTAAAACCGGCAAACTGAAAGCCCAATTTCTCTGTGTTCAAAATCGAATTAAATCAGTTTTATTTTAGAATAGTCTAACAGAAAAGGTACACTACCTACCTACATGACGAGATGACTTTAAGAAGAATCAAACAATAGCTTGTCTGTCCATAACAGTGCATTATTTTATGTGCATGTAGGCGGTAAAATACATCGGCGGTGACTGCCACATTAAAGTGAAAATTATTATCGTAATTTTGGCTTATCTTATAATGCTGGTTTCGGCAAGTCGTCATAAATTATTACCTACTTGCAGGCCTATTTTTGGATTTATTTATATTCGAAATTCGAAAACGACAAAAACTGACTGACGAAAAATGCCATCATTCCGAACGGCTGATTTAAAAAAGAAAACATTTAATGGCAGAATAGTAGTAAAAAATTAACTGTTTATTTGATGTAAAGGCGAAAACATGCAATCAGTCTTGTAGTGCCATTACAGAAGACACTTTTACGATCGGATAAGACAAAAGCTCTTTATTTCAGGGATGCCCTATGCCTACGGTTTAGAAATCGTAAAATTGTTAAGAAAATATAGCGTAATTATACCTAGTTCGAATTTATTAATGTTGTCATTTGAAAAAACGGCGTTATTGTTTGCAATACCTCCAGGATCAAACGTTTTGGTAATCGAACGCGTGAATTTTAACGTTAGTAGCAATGAAACCCCAATTTTTAATGCCATTGCCATGCCATTTTTAATCCAAATCGCACCCGTTTTTTTGCGTTTATCCATAAATGTGATAAAAAAAACTTGTCACAGCTGAACGAATTTTACGGCACTAGTAGGACAGAGGTTAAATTCAATCTTCATATAGTAGACCATGGGATACCTACTTTAGTTACCAAAACGTGCGAGCAAAACCGGATCATCTGGTAAAATAATAATTTCTCTTTAGATACCCAACTTTGTTATCATACTGGCTTGTATCCAACGTTCTACAGATCCAGGTGTTCTGAATTTGACCGTTTTATTCTAACATTTTATATTTCGAATGTATTTTTATACAGTCTGGCTTGATCGAAGATCGAAATAGTACAAGGTTGATCTCTAAATAATCAAACGCTTCGAAGGAAAGCGTAGGATTGGAGTACAGATGAATTTATAATCTGATTGTGATTTGTAGGTAAGTATCCGTAATACGCATTGTACGTAAATTACATTTGCCTTGATAAACAATGGACATATATGTTAGGTACTGTAAAAGCTCGTATATTGGTAAATCTTAGAACTTGCCAACATTGAATTGATAAATGTACGGATTTTATAAAAAAGCTTTTTACAAAAAAGACAACCGCCTTCAAAAACTAAAAAGTGCAAAATAACTTTAGCACAGAACACACATTGACTTTAGTTTCGAAATTCAGTGGCTTTGTTTTGTTTGTTGTTTTGTATTGCCACCGACTTCCGAAACTAAAGTCAATGTGTGTTCTCTGTGCTAAAGTTATTTTTCACTTTTTAGTTTTTGAAGGCGGTTGTCTTTTTTGTAAAAAGCTTTTTATTTTCCGCTTTTTAGTACCTCCTTCTCATCCAAATCTATTAAGAAGAGATTGAAAGTTAAGTACTACAAAGATTGATGAAAATAAAACGTCGTCTATGTAAATTTTTTGGGTATTTGTCGATTTTTCAAAAAGTGCTGAATCAATTTCGATTTAATTTATATGCGACCACCCCTGAAGCATACCCTATCCATAAAAAAAAGAATTTTCAAAATCGTTTTACGTTTGCTGGAGAAATCGCGTAACAAATCGCGCACATACTTAATGCAAATTTAAGACTTATACGGTTTTCTCATGGATTCCATTGTCAGAACTGGACCAAATTAAAATGGGACCACACGGGAAGCAAGCTTTCAAATAAAAAAAGAATCATCAAAATCGGCTCACCCAGTCCAAAGAAATCAGGTAACAAACATAAAAAAAAAAAAACAGACGAATAGATAACCTCCTCCTTTTTTGAAGTCGGTTGAAAAGATACGATTTTTCGGGTTTTTACAGTTACTGTTTAGTACATTTTAAATTTTACAAATGACGGTTGGTAGATGTTGGCAACATGGTTAAATATTGCGCTCTTTGACAAATTGCTTAGTTCTTTCAAAGGGAAACCGTGCTTGATATGTCTATTTTCGAAACCGCGTCTCTTAGGTATAGCCTAAGAGTTACCGAGTAAATGGTGGTGCAAGTTCGATATAGATGATGGCCCACAACACAGAACATTTCGGATTTTTATCATTAAGATAACAGTCCGAAATTTTCTGTGTTGTGTGTACTGTCTACTGTAAAATCTTAGGATTTACCGTAGTTCGAGTTTTTCAATAACATATTGTAACAATTCTAGTAATTTATGAAATAAAAAGCTATGTAGAATTGTACGATAGAATTTAATAGCTCTCACAAGAAAGATTTTATTGTGATGAGTATCAAAAACAGCGAATTAGAAAGCACTAACCTAGACGCACTAAGATTAGGCAGAGATTTCCAGGCTCCTGGTTCCACAGCCTGGCCGGCAAACAAGATCGGCCGAAGATAAGACTGCCGCGATCGGCTCCTAGCTTTGGGACGGCGGGGATCTTAACAGTAAGACCCGCCCTGGGAGCAGCAGCACGCGACAGCACGACGGCACGACTCAGGACCGTTACCGACTTTTGGTTGTGGACCGGTAGACTTTAAGTCAGTGAAGTATAAGTAATCAGCGTGTTACTTAAGCGACAGCGAGATCTAGACTGTAAGTACATTTAAAGTATAAAAACAAGTATTATTATAATATTTAGACAGCAAATATGAAGAATGATTGCATGTTTATAAAAAGTAAATATAGCAAGTGTAAACATAATGCTATAATATATACCTATATATATTTTACTTGGAAATATATCGTCACTTATGAAAAATCGTTTAGTCAAGGACTATCTAAATTGTACGAATACTACTAAGTCGTTCTTCGCGGGTTAATTCGCATCCTGGAAAATGTAGTAGTTACCTATAAAAGTAATCTGGGTGTTGATCCATGACTTAGATGCAATCCTGTCCCTTTGATGTCCTCCCCCAGCGACGCCCTAAGCCGAGGTCCATACTCCACTGGGGGCAGGGGTGCCCTAGCGTGTAGTCGTTATAAGTTTTTTGCCCTGGCTGGAGGCCTTAAATTCTCTTTAAGGCACCACAAAGCTGACCACCTCATAGGTTGACCTACTTGATGCCATTTCGAAAAAAAATAAACCATGACGTTTTCTTTTTTTTTATGCCAAACTAAATTTAAATCCAATCAGCCGTTTATTCGTGATGGAGTGGCATTTAGTGAGTAATCTAAAAATTTTCACGACCTTTAACATGTAAGTAGGTAGGTATTGTCTGTATTCAAATTATAACCAAATACAGAAGCCAGAAGTCACTTTAGTTTCATCTTTATAAAACTTTTGGTACCTACTCAAACTTTCATCATGCAAAGAAAGAGAGTTAAGCGTTACCAATAGTCTATACATCATATCAATAAAATCATCAGTCGTTGGATTGATTTTAAAGTTTCGTAAACTTCAAAATCTATACTTCTATACTAATATTATAAAGCTGAAGAGTTTGTTTGTTTGTTTCTTTGGTTGAACGCGCTAATCTCAGGATCTACTGGTTCGAATTGAAAAATCTTTTTGTGTTTAATAGTCCATTTATCGGCGGCATATAGGGGCGGGTCTGGGTCTATGCTTTAGCGGTTCCCGTACGGCATGCTTAACATGTTAGCATAGATGCAGGCCTACCCTATCCACCTCCTTCAGAGGGGATAGGGGGGCGTTGGTCTTGGGGGAGAGTGACAAGTTGGTCGCAAAGATCCCCAAGGCAAGTTCGGCGGACTAGCCTTCTCGAGGTTGCCAGCCCTGTTACTGGGTCTATTTCACTAGGAAATAGACTCAAACAGAAACCACCGAGCGTTTTAATATATAAAATATATATAGTATGTATATGTGTAAGGTGTATTAAATAGTATTTTCATATAGTATATACAACCACACTATCACGGGTCAGAGTAGTGTGGTTTCTCTCTTCTTCATTCTTCTGCCCAACACAACAATGGAAGCACATATAAAAAAGAAACTACCCCAGGAGGGTACCACGCATAGTGGAGAATCCCTCACCGAGCCCAGCTCGGTCTGTTCCTCGTATTCTGGGGGGAACAAAAATGTGTGCGAACAACGTTCGAGCCTCGACCTATCAGGCCTCGCGGAGGCCATAATTTTAACGGAACCGCAACAAATAGACACGAACAGTGTCACTAAATGGAGCCAAACTGCTCATAAGCGCCCTTGCAAAAGGTATGCTGGCAAAGCAGCGAAAGCTCCCGACAATGTAGGGCCGAAGGGCCAACCTGAACGCAGTCGCCCCAACAGGCGCGCGAGACGGGCGGTCCTTCGACCACCAAAGGAACCGAGCACGACGGCAGACGCAGCAGCGGCAACGCAGCGCGATTCTGTACCGTCCACCTCGATACCGACCGTGACAGCAGACGCAGCAGCGGCAACGCAGCGCGACCCTGCACCGTCCACCTTGAAAAAGGCAGCGACAGTGCAGAACGACACGGCATTACCACCACCGGCTCCACCCAACAAGCCGAAAAGGAGACGAACTCCGAGGGGTCTGCGCGGTCGGCGGACTGCTGCGGCGGCGCCCACTGCTCCTGAAAAGGAGCAAGCTGGGACCGGGAGTGGTCCGGGAGAGCGCGCTTCTACGAAGCGTGCTCGCCTGGACGACACCCGATCACCCAGAGGGGAGGCCAAACGCGCGAAAACCGACGCGAAACCAAAGCGGGCAGTCAGCTATGCAGACGCGATGCAGTCGCATCTGAAGATAGCGGTCATCACTGTCCCGCCGAGGGACCTCTCGGAGAGCCAGGCAGATCAGCTCAGGGTGGCTATCGAGGATAGCATCCTGCAAGCAGTACTGTCGCCACCGTCTCCGAGTGCGCAAGCTCCAGCCTTCCGCGGGCGTCCGTTCATGATGGATGGGATCCTAGCGATGTGGTGTGAGGACGCGAACGCTCTAGGCTGGTTGGAGGAAACGGTCAAGACCCTGGAATCACCGATACCCGGCACCGCTCTGGCTGTCATAAAGCAGTCAGAGCTGAAGAAAAGGCTGAAGGCAGGGCTTCTGCTACATACCCGCATCACCGACGCCGAGACGCTGCAGAGAGTCCTTTGTGCCCAGAACCCATGGTACAAAGTCGACTCCTGGCAGTGCTACGACATGTCGGTAGATGACAAGACCGAGGAGGGAGGCTCTCAGGAGAAGGTGGTCCACCTGATCCTGGGCATTCCGGAAGACCAGAAGGAGACCATCCTGGCAAGAGACCGCCGCATAGCCCACATGTCCGGAAGCGGATACATCCGCTTCTTTAACATGGAGGAGGGAACTGCGAGCGGGGAAAACCAGACGGCGACGGGTGAGACCACGGCGAGGGTGACGTCAAGTCCTAAGCCGAGCACCTCAGCTCCCCAACAGGGTCCGAGCGGGGTGGGGTCAAACCCACAGCCGGAAGCGGGGGGGGGAGGGACGAGCGACGAAGATGACGTCCTCCGCAGTCCCTAACTCCCTCACAATAATCCAGACCAACCTCCAGCACAAACAAATTGCGGCGGCCACCTTACGCAGAGTGCTGGAGGAAGATAACAAGACCGTCGCCCTGATCCAAGAACCTTGGATCAGGAATAACAGAATATGCGGTCTGAATAACATCGGAGGTAAGTTGCTATTAGACACCTCTATTGACAAACCGAGGACGTGTATCTTCACGCCTAAAACCATGACAACAACATTGCTTAACCAATTCTGTTCTAGAGATCTCACGGCAGTGAAAGTCTTCACAGATAAACAAACAGCCCTGGTGTTGGCATCAGTGTACATGCCGAGCGAAGGCGAAGTGCCTCCTAAGGAACTGGCCGAGCTGGTGCAACACTGTGACGCACACGCCTGGGATCTGATCATCTCCGCAGACTGCAACGCGCATCACTCACTGTGGGGAAGTAAGGACTCAAACAAAAGGGGTGAGTTACTAACTGAATATATACTTCAAACAAACCTTAACATCATGAATAGGGGCAAGGAACCTACGTTTGTGAGTTCAAGGTACCAAACGATTATTGACATTACTTTAGCAACAGACGCGGCGGCGGACTTAATAAAGGGATGGCACGTATCAAACGAACCATCCTTTGCGGACCACCGCCGCATATGTTTCCAAATACAATATAAACCGACAGATCCAGTCCGATACCGCAACCCCCGCAAAACCAATATAGCAAAATATTTAAATTTACTCACCAATGCACTAAGTGACGTACAAATGACAGACGCGACACTTAGTACAATAAACATAGAAACAAACATACAACAAATAACCAAAACCCTTTTAAAAAGTTACGAACTTGCATGTCCAACAGTAATACCCAAAGTGTCGAACGAAAGTTCCTGGTGGGGGCCAGAACTCGAACGCCTACGGGAAAAACTCAGGACACTTTTTAATCGAGCGAAGAACACCAGAGCCGACGAGGACTGGGATAAATATAAGACTGCACAGAAACACTACAAAAAACGGATTAGATTCCGTAGTAGAGAGGGTTGGCGCACCTTCTGTAGCAGTATAAACTCAACAAACCAGGCCGCCAGGATAAAGAAAATTCTAGCCACAGGAGACCTCAAACTCTTGGGCTCCCTCAAAAAGGCTGACGGCACCTACACGAACACAGAAGATGAAACCAGTGCACATCTGCTTGAAACGCACTTTCCCGGCTGTCTAATAACAGCAGAGTCGGAATGGCAGGACGAGCACCACAGCACACCAACATCCCAAGAATGGGAAATCGCAAACGAAATAGTAACCGCAGACAAGGTGGGATGGGCCCTAAAAACCTTCAAGCCATTCAAGTCTGCTGGGCTGGATGGAATATTCCCAGGATTACTACAATGGCCAATAGATCTGATAACAAAGTACCTAGTACCAATATACAGGGCATGTATTGCCTTCAAATACATACCTATAGCATGGAGGGAAGCGAAAGTAGTATTCCTACCAAAACCAGGTAAAGAGGACTACACTCACGCAAAATCCTTCAGACCCATCAGCCTAACGTCGTTCTTACTGAAAACGTTGGAAAGACTGGTTGACCGACACCTACGGGATGGAGCACTGAAATCCAAGCCATTACATCCCCAGCAACACGCTTATACAAAAGGCAGATCAACTGAGTCAGCTCTACACTTGCTAGTACACAAGATAGAGTCAGCCATCACCAATAAATCATCAACACTCGCTGCCTTCATAGATATAGAAGGTGCTTTTGATAAAACCACGCACAACAGCATCGTCCACGCCCTACAAGGCTACAAAGTTGAACCAGTAATAACAAAATGGATTACTGAGTTAGTCAGCAAAAGGGCGGTTCAAATAGAAACAAACAACACAACAAGAGCAAAAGTGGTCAGAGGATGCCCACAGGGAGGCGTCCTATCGCCACTTCTCTGGAACATAGTAGTGGACAGCCTCCTAAAAAAACTCAACGAACAAGGCTACACTACTATTGGGTACGCAGATGACCTAGCAATACTGATAAGCGGAAACGCTGAAAACGTTTTATGTGAAGTAATGCGTTCAGCTTTACGTATTGTAGAACAATGGTGTGATGACAAACAGTTGTCAGTAAATCCAAGGAAAACAGAACTCATTCTTTTCACCAACAAAAGGAAGTTACCAGAACTCAAGTTACCAAACCTGTTTAATACCAAACTCTCCCTATCAACTCAAGTGAAATACCTGGGCGTCACTCTTGATCAGAAATTGAATTGGGCGAGTCATATCGAAAATAAAACAAAGAAGGCCTGTATAGCGTTCTATCAGTGCAAGAGACTAGTTGGCAAAAAATGGGGTCTCAACCCAAAAATAACACTTTGGCTATACACTTCGGTTATCAGGCCGTCTATAACCTACGGATCTGTTGTGTGGTGGCCCAGAACACAACTAGCGACAGTGAAAACGAAACTCCAAAGCCTGCAACGTCTGGCTAGTGTTGCGGCAACTGGATGCATGAGAACCACTCCATCAGTCGCTCTCGAGTACCTGCTGAACCTAAGACCTTTACATCTTGTCATTAAAGAAGAGGCACAGGCAGCGGCACTAAGACTGAGGGCCAACGGACTGTGGAAGCAAAATATAGGAACAACACACTCAACTGTACTGGATGGAATCCTAAAGGAAATACCACTCCTTGAGGCGCCCACAGACAGAACATTGTGTCATCATGTTTTCGATCGAAGATACACTATCCAACTTGCAGCAGAAATTGAAGATAACTCTGGCATCAATGAAGTTAGGATATACACAGATGGCTCCAAAACCATACAGGGTACGGGGGCAGGTGTCTTCTCGAATGACCTAAATATTAAAATCTCAACCACCCTAGACAAACTTAACACTATCTTTCAAGCAGAATGTATAGGTATAACCAAAGCAGCACAGGCGGTTGCAGCCAGAGATGTCAGAGGGCATAATATTAAAATTGTCTCAGACAGTGCATCCGTACTTCAAGCTCTACAAAGCAACACTATAACCTCTGTCCTCATACTGGAGTGTCATAATACACTCCAGTCCATTGCAAACACAAACAGAGTAACTCTGCAATGGATAAAAGGACACAGCAACTCGCTGGGTAATGACGCAGCCGACGAACTAGCCAAAAGGGGTTCAAAGACGACGGTATTTGGCCCGGAACCACTACTGCCTATACCCCTGGCACAAATCAGAACATGGCTGCGCTTTACAACAGAAGATAACCACCAAACAGAATGGAGAAACAGCGTAGGATGCAGGCAAACGAAGAATGCTGTTCCGGCGGCTTCGAAAAAGCTTGCCCGCAACCTTACAAGACTGAACAGGGACCAAATCCGTAAAGTACTAGGTACGATAACCGGTCACTGTCCCTTAAACAAACACCTATACACCATAGGTGTGACAGATAGCCCTCTGTGCAGGGGATGCATGGAGGCGGAAGAAACGCCACAGCACGTGCTCATGGAGTGCAGGAGCGTGGCGGATCAACGGGCACAGATTCTCCGGTCTCCAGCATCACTTTCGGAAGTCTGTAGCGACCTGAAAAGGCTGCTCGCCTTCTGGGATGAGCTGGGATGGCTGGAGTAAGAGGAGAGACAGTGTTTCACGTACAATGGCCCAATCAAGTGGCTAAGTGCGGAAAAAGGCCCCGACAAACTAACTAACTAGTCCATTTATCGAGGAAGGCTATAGGCCCATGCGAAGCCGGGTCAGGTTGCTAGTCAATAATAGTAATATTAACATATTTTTTATGAACTAACAAAATGGGATTTTCCAGATTTCCCCATAGATTTTGTATGGCAATAGGGTGCTGTGACATTACCTATTGACTATAACTAGATATTTATTAAAAAACAACAGATTAAAATCTAATTTACAGTTAACTGAAAATTAATCTGGTTTTCCGGAAATATTTTGATAAATTGCTTCCGACAATCCAGTAGGTACATATTTTAAACTGAATACGATTAGTTGCAAATATTCTTAGATAGAGTTGTATTGAAACTGCAATAGCGCAGTCTAATGGCAACAATAGGAACCACAATTATTCCATGCAAATTGACATTAGCGACTGTGCGATTGACTTCGACTTAGCGATTGACTTCGAATTAAAGTTACACTAGGCCTGTACATGATAATTTCACGTCGTTGACTCCGGAGACAATCAAGTAGAACTGAAATAAACAGTACCTAGCTCCCACATTTCTATCACTGGTCACCGAATTACTTCGCCTAGGTACGTATTGCTTTTTTTTATATCACAAATTCACAATCAAAGACAATTTAAAGTATCTAGAAGATTCTTTTAATCGTAATTTGATGTACCAAATGCGACCATTAACTAAGTCCACTTTACTCGGAAGTATTCTACACAAATTCTTCGCATTGTGAATAATTCCGAACTCTTGAACGCTTCCGATGTGGGTTATTCGGGCTATTACTTCAGTAATGCGCAAACGCAAGCGTTAAAATGTGCGCCCGCGCCGCACGCCTCTTACAGATCTACTAATACATTTTTCTTTTGGAATTCATGGAGTCATTGAACGTCAAGAATTTTGTGTTTGACGGGATAATATCTTCCTACACGTAGGTACGTGCCTATGTTCATGAGTACAAAAGAATAACTTGTATGTAGGTTTTTACAAAGTGATCTCTGGTCTAGTTTTTGTTTTCTTGGAGTAAAAGCGATATTCAGAATGTTCTCTAGCATTAGTGATTTATTGTGCAAATACAAAGATCTACATTCCGTTGCGTTTTTTCTAGACTCTATACTTTATAGCTTCCATTATTCTGTAGGAAAGCGTACTGGCAGTACACCAATCACTGTGTTTTATTGTTAACACAATTGATCAGGTACAAAGTAGGCTAATTCTTAAATTCGTGAATTTGTTTTCATCTCGTGTTTGGAATCTAGACTAGAATTTATATTCTGTTTGAAAGATTAACTGTGCTGTTTTAACACTGCGTTGCATGTCTTTTTGATTGTTCATTAAACTAAAACGCACCTAGATATAAATGTAGGTCCTACAAGTAGGTAGGTACCCCCTTACATAAGGAAGCTTTAAACGTTTAATCAAAACGTATTCCTAACTCCTATCACTTATACCATAAACATACAAACACTAAAGAAGTCGAGTTAGAATTACATGCTTGATTTACGTCGGAATTTTGGTGACACCTTCTCATCTCGGCATCCATGAATTAATGTAGGTATCGTGTCCACGAAACATTCCCATTTTATTTCATAGGTGCCCAGATGGTACTAAACCGGAATTTTGAGATTTCCAATCGAAAGCCAAGGAAACCGTATGGTTTCCTTGGCCAATGTAAAACCCTATACCTAGTAAACAGACGATCTGATAATTGAGAAGGAAAGAAAACGGTCAAATGTAACTGCTTATCGTTGAATTTCAGCAAACTATAATACCTTTTAAGTAGGTACCTAAGTATTTTATCTGTGGAATAAAATTGACAGTTTGTGTCTGGAAATACTGTCAAAACTTAGATTTGACATATTTTATAAAAAAAAAAACTAAAAGAAGAAACGAAAGAAAATCCTAAAGCCGTTTTTAAAATATTGCATTAGACTATGGCATGATTTTGACACGACTCCTTAAAAATATAAATTATGACAACATCATTAGACATTGACTTATGACGTTTTACAATTACATAGAGTGAGTATTTAAAGAGTAGGAGTAAAAAATGAGTAATTTTACTCGGACAGAAATAGTAAGATCAAAATAACACCACAGATGTGTCACAGTAGGTAGGTATGTTAAAAAATAACTGCTTTGACGTCATTAGTGAACTCTCGAACTGGGCTTCTTACTACCTAGCTAGCCTAGTTTTAAATAAATCAGTAGACTAGTATCTAGACTTATTCATCATCATCATCTGCCTAGCCTTTTCCCAACTATATTGGGATCGACTTCCAGTCTAACCGGATGCAGCTGAATACCAGTGTTTTACATGGAGCGACTGCCTATCGGACCTCCACAACCCAGTTACTGGGTAACACGATACCCCTTGGAAAGGCTGGTTGCCAGACTTTCTGGCTTCTGACTACCCGTGACGACTGCCAAAGATCTACAAATAACAGCCGGGACCAACGGCTTTACGTGCTTTCCGAGGCACGGAGGGAACTCGGTATGAAAGGGATTGTCACCCATCCACAGATCGACCGCGGCTAGCGTAGCTTAACCTATGACCGATCGATCTGTACGGATTTAACTTAGACACGAGCTCCTCCTTAGTCACGAGTATTTAGACTAGTTCATATACTACATAAGTTTCAGCGCACGATTTCCTCCACTTACAAGTCAAGTATAACACGCGACATTTTCTATGGCGGTCGGCAATGTTGTAGATCAGTGAAAGATTTTTTGTAATTGGACCAGTGAGATTACCTCCTACCATAGAGCAACGCCTGCGGACGCGTGCGGCCGGTGTTCCGCGTTGCTGTACCTAGTCTTGCCATAAAAATAGCCACGAAGAAAAAAAAAAAAATTTATTGCAAGTAATATTTATTACTTTTACAGTGTGTTAGTTTAATACATAAATATAAAACAATTTAAAATATAAAAAGCTTATTCGAAGTGGTCTCCATTGGCTGCAATACAATCCTTTAAACGTTGAGGCCAGTTATCAATAGAAGCACGCACTCTTTCCATGGCAAAATTCGTTACTGCCAATAGTATGGATTGTTTTAGGGACTCCAAATTATCATGGTGTTTAGAGCAAGCCGTACTATCTAAAACTGACGATAAATCATAATCCAGCGGATTAACATCGGGACTAGACGACGGCCAGTCTTCAGCTCTGATGAAGTCCGAAACGTTCACTTCCAACCAAGACTGCGTGGACCGAGCTTTATGACCCGGTGCCGAGTCTTGTTGGAAGGACCATACTTGGTTATTGAACATGGTGTTGTTAAGAGGCTTAACTACCTTCTCAAGAATGGTATCTTGATACACTTGTGCTGATGTTTTGATACCTTTTTCACAAAAATATGGCTCAGTCACTCCTTCATAGCTAACACCCCACCAAACCATCACTGAAGTCGGATAATGCCCACGTTGCACTCTGTCTACTAATTGGGAAGCTTCCTTAGAGCTTTGAGCATAAATACGGTCATTTTGTTTGTTAAAATGTTGCTCAATTGTAAAGATTTTCTCATCCGTAAACAAAATTTATCTGTGACCTCCCTTTGCGTACCGCTTCAGTAGTGGTTTCGATTCTACCACCCTATTCTTTTTTAAATTATCAGTTAAAAATTGACCAGTGCGTCTCTTATAGGCTGCAAGTCCTAAGTCATCTTTTAAAATACGCGACATGGTTCTGGGTGCCATCTTCATCTCCCGAGATAAAATCTTTTGCTTTCGGACAGGATTTCTTCGAATTCTTTCCCTTACTGCTTTGACCACCTTTTTCGTACGAACACTACGTGGACGGCCAGATATTTTTCTGTCACAAACAGAGGAGGTCTCATTGTACCTATTAATATCCCGGTACACAAACATTTGACTAATACCAAGCGTATGGAGAGTTTTAAAAATTGCATTTGGCTCCATACCAACTTTGTGTAATGCAATCACAGCGATTCGGTTCTCTTTCTCACCCCATTCCATTTTAATATCGCAAAATATTGTACAATGTATTGGCGCCAAAATTAGAAAACTCAATTAACAATCGTATAAAAATGACAGATTCCAAATTCAAATGTAATATCTTTCTTATTTTTAATTGTAACAGTATTTATGGCCAGACTAAGTATATACCTCTTACAATCGAAAAACAAACATGGCCTCTCAGAGATTAGTATCTATAGATGTTAGGCAAAGACATAGAACCTCAGTAGCCAATAAGCTATCCGTCTCTATTTTATTTTGTTATATTTTCCCCATAATAAGATATGTTCGCATTCTTAAGATCCGTCACCTCCCTGAAAGTCCCAAATCAGCTCAGTGAGTTAAAAATCAACTTGTATAGAAAGACGGTGAGAGTACCTAGGTAGTCACTAGTCAGTATAAGGAATGCTTCATCCATAATCATAAAGACTTGACTTGGTAGGTTTCCAACACTAAATTTCTGTTTGATGGCGAAAGTAGGTGTGAACCTACTTAGACATTTGACACACATGTATCGTATGAACTAAACGTTGTAAGTAATTCATTAATCGAAACAAATCGGTGGAACGGTATAGCTTCCGCCTCTTCCCCTAAAGATTTGGCATCTTCGCAACGGAAGCACAAATGACGCAAACCGTTAGTTTAGTCGCGATATTATTAGAACATGATATTTCTGTGATTTTCTGTAAATTCCGTGAGTGGGTCGTACGTATCGGAGTATCGGAAACGTCATCTATAGATCGATTTTTCTATATATCGAGGAGGATGTTTATTTTTAATCGGTACTAAGGAAATCCGTGATCGATAACTATTTCAGGCGAAACTAGGTTTGTTGACAAATTCGATAACTCCCGCACCGTTCACAGTTAGAAAACGGTTCAGTAATAACTGAGCGACGAGTTATGAGGCTGACGTGTTTCGGAAGAAGCCGTTTCATAGCAATCGTCGGCTGCCATTTGTAAATTATAATTTTCCGTATTTACCTTTAGTCACTATTGATTTGGACAGGTTGGTACATATTGTAGGATGTCATTCTGTAGCTACAGAAAACTAAAAGATTTCAAATACTACGCGTTTCGAAATCCGTTTGCAGATTTTCTTTAACAAATCATTTGTCAGCCCGTCCATTTACAATAACGCTGTTCTCCCAAAAACCCCTAACTCTACAGTTCAAGGATCATTTAGGAGACTAGACAAATTAGGAATGGCTTGTGGCATGTGGATCCGGATTTGTCCCGACGTTCCCTTCGACTGTGATGTAAGCAGACAGCAGCTGTCACGCCAAGGGAGAGCCCACACGAAGCGCTAGCCCATTCACATAACCCGTAGCTATTTCAAAACCCAAGAAAAATGTTTAGATATCCATGTCACCTATTTCGATCGCGATCGCGACATTTTGATTTGATAGGTGCCACAGAACGCTTGTAAAACAGAGATTATAACGTGTTTTATTATTATTTATGTTGCGGTTTCCAACAGTTTTATGCTTCCGTCGATAGTGCAGATGAAGAAAATGGCTTCTTACGTGACTTTTATAATATGGATTTAGAGATAGACATTAAAAAGTCAGGTGTTATTTATGTATTGGGCCATAAATTCTTGCGGCTGGACTAAAACAACTGATTTGAGACGTTCAGTTATAAAACTAGTTACAGAAATCTGAAACCCTAAAGAGTATCTATTGAGAAAATTATAAAACATGGTTCTAATGACCTCTGCTTCAGCGTAGGCTACACAAAGAAAAAAGTATTTCAGAAAACATTAATCTACAAAAGAATAAACGATGTTATGATAAATTGCTTTTGTTCGAAAGTGAGTTTTTGTGTGCATCAAAACAAGATATTATTAATCGCCCGTATATACACGCAGACGTATTTTTGTACTTTCACCCCTGTGAAAGAACAAAAATATTTGGTTGGCGTCACCAAAAATTTTCCGTTTCATGTCAGCCAAGTTTGAATTTTTACGAGAATATCTTTTGTATTGCTGCTGTTTTTAACGTTGCAATGAAAGCAATATAAAAGCTGTCAATTCCAACTGCAGGTCTGATGTTGGTTGGCAATCGCCACTGATCTTTTGTCTGGCGGATGTCTACTGACACTAGTTTGAGATCATTTTTATTATGCTTTAAACATTACTTTTGTCGGTGATGACTACCCATCACCTTGTCATTAATATTTTTTAAAACAAAAGACAGATGTCTACATTTTGATTTTAGAATGACAAAAGACGTGTATTTTGTCTTTGAAAGTCATGCCAATTGTTTTGTTCGTAGTGATTTAGAAATGAGTTTTTACTAATTCCAACAATTTTTCCACTATATTCGATAAAATTAGATCATTGTTGTAAATCTTAACTTATTAGTGTTTTTTTTTACTTGAAAAATCTAACAGCTGCTGTAATTAAAACTTTGTATTAATACGAAAACTCTGTGCATTTTAATCTTGATGTAAAAATATGCCTAGGTTATCAAATAATACAAAATATATATGTAAAAAAGTAAGGAAAGATATTATGTGAAATTTGCAAAGCTTAAGGTAAACCTAAAGTAATGCAACTTCACCAATTATCATCATTATCGCACAAAATTGGTGTTTAAATTTTACCTACATTTCAAACTTAATACTCTTAATGTCAGGACAAATAAAACTACTTAAATAAACTGTTCTCGTAATTTAAAAATCAATGGAAAAGCAAAATACAATAATAGTATTGTCGATGTTACCCAACATTGTAAGTACGACTTACCATTTGAACATGTGAACGATATTATGAATGAACGCATGTGCACTCTCAAAATATACCTCTCTAATGAGTCGGACACAATTTATGTTTTAATGTCCACGACATGATGTTCATTCATTTTGCGTTTAGTTTAGGATCAGTGCTGCTGAGATGTCGTTTGTTCGCCAGTTAGAACTTGTTAAAATAGCATTGTTACGAATCAGATTTTGAAAGATCTCTTTTAACATACTTAGAAATTTTAGAACTTGAGCTTGGGCGATTCTCGATCAGCTGTAATGAGGTATACATGGTTCACGTATAACTCACTATGTGATAAACTAAAAAAACCCTGTGGCTTTATTTAGTTTATTTAAATCGCATTGATAAATATCACCGAGGTACCTTTTTTAAGGAAACATAGACTCAGAATTTATAAAACAGACAAAGATAGACCGGTCCGGTTTTAGGAATGTGGGTCTTGCAATTAAAACTGTGAGCTATTGCATTTAATTTTGACTATTATGATTTCATCTAGAATATCAGTTTGATTCAAATAATTGATTCATTATCATCATCATCATTATCAGCCGAAAGACGTCCACTGTTTCTACTGATTCTGATTCATCTGTCTTCAATTAATAACATTTTTTTATTCCATCCTCGTCTCATTACCTAGTAGTACCCATTATCAGACTTAGATTGAAATAGCTATCATATTTAAACATCATGTTTTCATCTCATTAGTTCAACACTTTTCATCACGTCTTCTATTAAAATAAGATCATCAACAAATCCCAAGAACCTGATGCCTCGTATCGCCTTACAAATCAGTAGGGTGCTCTTTAAAAATAAAACTTTCAACATGATCATTCTAAAATTAGTAAGAAGGAAATTCAGAGAATTTCGTTTGATTTCCCCTTTTTATTTAAGAGGTATTTGGAAATATTCGTTGATGATTATTTTCTTGCTTAAACGGAAATTGGATCAGCGAAATTGGGGACTCGGAACTGTTAATTAATAAGATTAATAAGATTCTGTCTCCTGTCCTTGTTTATTAATTTCATTGTTTATTTTTCGGACTTTCTTGACCTGGAAGTCATAAGAAACGAAAGAAACCTTGATCAATTTCACAGGGGTTGCAAAAGTAGGTGTAAGGATTCTGACACACTTAGTTCCTAATCCAACAGTTTTGCCAGACTGAAAGACGACGTATAAATTACAAGAACGGCTAAAAACACACTTGTAAACAGATTGCCTTCATCCCACAAACTTCACCGATGTTAAAGATGTTCAGCCTACGACTGATTCTATTTTCGCCAAAAAATATGTGGATCATACCCAACTAGCGGCAACTGTTTATATAGCTATCGGCGAAAGAAACTGGAGAGCCATATCAAAGTATTTCATCGCGTTCGATACAATAAACAAATGTTCAAGAAACATCTATTTGTGTTCACGCGTAACCGGAGTTTGTTTTGGAGGGTAACGCCCTTAATTTTGAAACTAAGCTTCTTAGGAAGCTCGGTTATTTTTGGGTGCTGTTTAGAAGGCCAAACAATTCTTTTGTCGTTAGAGGTGGAAAGGGAAACGGTTAATTCAAAGGGATGGACTAGTTTTGTGGAGTAGGTGATTATTAATGTGACGTCAGAACCACTTGTTTTAGTACTCATATTGTTATTATTGGTAATATTATATTACAAACACAGAAATCTTAATAATTATTAAGATTTCTGTGATTACAAAGGTACTACATTTAGCCCGCGACTTCGTACGCGTAAATTTTCTTACCGGCCAATACTTAATCTTTTAATAACAAATGTTAGGGATAATGTAGGTTCTTATTAGCGAAACAATTTTCAGAAGACCTGTACTTCCGACCGTAGAGGTTAGCACGTTCAAACAAAAACAAATAAGCTCTTAAGCTTTATAATAGTACAGATAAGGTGCAATATTTCTTGTAGACAATTTTAACATGATGCATAGTTTGACTCTATGTTATATGTGCTGTTTTGAAGCAAGAGGGAGATTACAGGTTCCGTACCTCAAAAGGAAAAACGGAACCCTTATAGGATCCCTTTGTTGTCCGTCTGTCTGTTTGTCTGTCTGTCAAGACCCTTTATCTCGGGAACGTGTAAAGGTATCGAGTTCAAATTAAAACTATATACTTAGGTCCACGGTCCCTTGAAGCTGTGAAAACCAAACTTTTAAGTTTACGTGCAAAAAAGATACGGCCGTTTATGTCGCAAAAAACGTACATTTCGACACTCTCAAGGGAATCAAAATTTATAGGGTATTTTCCGTTGACCTAGAACTATGAAATTTAGCAAGTAATATCGTCTTATACTATAAATACAGTGTTATTTTTATGATTTAAAAAAATGTATAGTTTTCAGACTTAACTATACATTTGTAATTAAATCATAAAAAAAATATTCTTTATTTATAACGAGCTTTTGTCCACGATTTTGTCCGTGTGATGTCGGTTATCAGGGATGCAGACGAAGTCCTGGATTAAAAAGTACCCTATCCGCTAAAACGTCCGCGCGCGCAGACAAAACTGCGGGTCCGACGTCCCGCGCGACCGCGTGAACGCCGCGGATGCGCCTCAACTTAAACCTTATTGTTTAGCAAACTACTGCAGCTATACCAAAAGTAAAAATACGTGTGTATAGCTGAAACTATAGAGAATCGACTTATGTGGAAACGAAAAAAACGACACATAGTTCGAATTACCTAAGTAAGAAGTTAAACTTGAGAACATGCGTATCGGAATACCAGGAAAATCTTTGTTCTGAGATATTACCAATAATGTTGCAGTTTGTGTTTTTAAAACCAATTTGTAATTAAACTAGACTTTACAAGCTGTTTTCCGTATTGTGTCCAGTAACTGAGCGGTTCAAGCTATTTTCATACCAAATTTCATCAAAATCGGTTTAGCTGTTTCATCGTGGAAGCGTAACAGACAGAGTTACTTTCTCATTCATAATATTAGTATGGATATGTAATAATAATAATAATAATACTTTATTGAAAACAACCTAAGAGCACATTTATTTAAAAGCCCTGCCTCCTGAACTAGGCTTCTAGCCTGTAAGTATATGTATCAGGAGACAGTTCCCTTCCAGTTTACAGTTTACGAAATGCTTACAGAGTTTTCAGATATCTAAACAAAACAGAAAAAAAGTAGAAAATATAATAATAATGGTTAAATTCTAATAAGCAAAAGTAAAAAAAAAAACGATTGATTTAATTTAATTAAGTGCGCCAGTGATGTGTGTGTGTGGAGGGTGTGTATGTGTGTGTATTAGCTGTGGTGTGTGTTCGGGTGATGTTGTCTGTGGTTATGTTATTATGTATATATGTATGTAAAACAGCGCAGACATGATTTGTAACTAATTATACAGTCAATTAAATTGTTACCTGAATAAAAGGCTCTCTACTTGTTCATAATCTAGCTTGGCTAGTCAGTCGTGAATACTTTTCCTAAAGTCGTGATTATTTAAGTGTTGAGCGTCTTTTATTTTGAGTTTGTTGTAAATACGAGGTGCGGTGGAGTTGTAGTGTTGTTTTGCAAAATTAGATTTTACACGGGGGTTTGGGCAAATGTAGCGCCTTTTGTTGGTCGGCAATTATTGTACAATAGGGGATATTACTGCAATGTTCTGGCACCAGAGTGCAGCACTAGCATAGTCCGTAAACAGTTTATCGACGAGTCGTTCAAAGCGTGAAATTCTGCCTTTAATTGAGCACAAAATTGGGAAGTGTGTTATATTATACAATAATGTATCAGTGCTGTGTATTTCGATGAAGAAATGAAGGGAATTATTTATTTCCAAAAGAAGAAAATGTTCGAAAACTTTGGGAAGCAGCTAAAAATCACTTTAAAATATGTTCAGGTTAAGTATTCAGGTGAGATAGTCGCATTTACAGAATAACGTTCACATTTATCATGTAAGACAACCAAATATTATTTTATTCTGAGTATCCACTTTCAAATGGTCGTAGGACGCCATAATATGGTTGAAGTACAGTTAGGTAAGTAAGATTAATTAAAACTGATATATTTTCACAAAATACCTAGTTATTACAATTAATAACATAATATAACAAGAATACGAGGTTATGATTTACGGAATGTGCTTGTGGCGCCCTCTGCGCCGAGTTTCGCGTAATGTTCCCTATTGAAAGGCGGTGATATCTACTACGTACCTGAGTTAAGTACGTAAAGTTTCCGAACAGACAGAACACCAGTGCGATTATATACGTCTGTTGTGGAGTGATATGGTAGAAATAAGAGAACTTTAATAATTGAGCTGTGTACGTTCCAGTTCAATCATTGTTGTTTTCGCTGCAGCACCCCAGGAAAAGATGCCATAGTTGAGTATACACTCGCATAGTGCCTTGTACGTTGTTGTCAAGAGTTGAGCAGGAGCAATGGTTCTTTAGTTGCTTACAAATGTATATGCTGCTTCCATGCTGGTTCCAAATTAAATTCTCATCAACTATAATGCCCAAGTATTTTATACATTTTGACCTAGTAAGAAAATCACAAGTACCTACACATTGAGAACATCCTTCTGTATGTCTATTCTGTTACAATCTCCCTCGATGAACACCTAGGTGAAGTGAGCTGTCATCCGTCCGTCTGCTTTGTCAATTCCTAGCCTCGGGACGGTTGAAGCACTGCTGGTTGTAGGTTACATGGGAATGTATGTATTTTAATACTAAGCTTATATCGTCAGGACGAGAAGAACTAGTTTTTGTGAACCATAAGTATTTTGTCATGGATGTGTGACGTTAGCAGATTGTCCTCAAGCCATCGCGCAACTCTTGCAAGATTGTTATCAGCTATCGAACGTCCTTGCTCCCATGTACGGCCGTGGAAAAAATGACAGTGTCATCAGCGAACATGATCATTTCGGCATTGTTGATAGGAAGCTCTGCAAGACTATTTATATAGGTCAAAAAGAGAGCCGGACCAGTCGTACTTCCTTGCGGAATACCGAACGAGGAAGTCGCAGCGTCACTTAGGTAATTTTCTACCCTCACTCGCTGCTCCCTGCCTGCCAGATGCCTAGTCCTGGAACTATTGAAGAACATGTCCTCTGACACCAAAGCCGTAGCTTTGATAAAAGTATAGGATACGGTATCGAATGCTTTTTTAAGGTCGACAAATATACCTACAAATTCGTTCGGAACCCTCGATGAGCGAATCCGACTCGCACTTGTCCGGTTTTTTTCATAGGGACAAACCCGCTACAACATTGTTACAACACTGATATAACACTGCAACTCCTGAAAGTCAGAATCACTAGTGGCGACCACCAGTAAAGTGCCGAGGCAATGAAGCTTGACGAGTCCCAGAGAAACAATCCAGCTATCTTGGAACCCGCAACAAAATTCAGGAAAGAACAGCGGAGGAGTAAGAAAAAAATTTTTTTTCTCTTCCATATCACTCATTATATCGCTAATTTAAATCAATCCTGCAGTAATATTTAGGAAAGATTCTGCCTATACGTTCATATTGGTAACTGTTTTGAAGACAGCGCCATTTATTCTTGAATATGCTTTTAGATATAGAAGCTGGCGCTGAAATTTCAAAATTTTCCTCGCGATACTAAAGTGTATGTATTTCAGGGTATATCTTCATTGCTGGTTTTCGGTTGGTCGACAGAATATTTGGGAAATTTGAAGCGGTTGTAAAATGTGCTTCTGTTTAATAATGTGAGGATAATATAAAACAGACATTTGGATGATTTACAGAATGTTTCGTGCAGAGTTTTAGTGAAGAAAGATCTCCAGCTTAAAGGTTTGAGTTGCCCTCCAACTTTCTAATAGGTATGATGACTTAGGATAATATACAAGTATATAGGTGTTTAAAACGGAAGTAAAACTTCATGAACTTGATAAAAAAAAAAAACTGATATCGAATTGTTAAAAATTTATCATTTGTTTTCGTCATCGATCATACCGTACAAATCGATTGATCAAAAATTAAGGTACGTTTGCCACACTCGCTCTGTGGATGGGTGACCATCCAATTCATGCTGAGTTCCCTCCGTGCCTCGGAAAGCACGTAAAGCCGTTGGTCCCGGCTGTCATTCGTAGATCTTTGCCAGTCGTTAGTCAGAAGCCAGAAAGTCTGACAACCAGTCTTACCAAGGGGTATTGTGTTACTCAGTAACTGGGTCGTGGAGGTCCGATGGCAGTCGCTGCATGTAAAACACTGGTATTCAGCTGCATCCCAACAAAGTAGCGAAAAGGTTAGGCAGATAATGATTCGTCATCGATCACGGGTCTTAAACTTGCTACTTACCTAAAAAACTCCGCAAACCAGACAAAGTACCTACATATCTACTTAGTGCTTACATTTTTCTGGATCCTTTTAACGACCTACGAATGCCAAGCAAACATGAAGCAAACCAAAAATAGAAACATGACAAAAACATAACGTAATAAATAAGTAGGCACGCAAAGAGAATAGGTTTTATAGTCTTTGGAAACACGTGTGTGAATCGTTGTACAAATCACAGGTAAGTAGTAATTATACCATAATATTTGAGATTTGCCTATTATGTATCTGACTAACCGATAATTAAAATGAAGTTTAGTTAACTCTTAATTAACCCTAAAATAAAAATAAAACTGAAGAGCCTTCATCACTGCCCCTTAGAGCGGAATATGCTAACAGGTAGTTCAAAGAGCGTCTAATTATTTGTGTAAATATTCAGGAAATTCAGGATACATTCTCGTGTTCAAAGAAATTACCTTATTTCCATATTAACGCCGGTCAATATCCAGCACTTTTGACCATCTGCCAAGCATCACCATTCCTAATTTAGACAGTTTCGTTGATGCCTCTCTGCGATGATTGAGGAATAGAATCCGCAGGCCAACAGATTTCTAACCGATTTATAAACTGCGGTGGTAGAATAAACATTCGGGTTAACAGCTTGTTAAACACAGGCAGTTAAATAAGGTGCATGTTTACATTAGCTCAAGAATTAGATGTATTGTTATTTGATTTAGCGTCTGCAGAAATAAAAGTAAGTTTACGGCTAGGAATACGTAGAAGGATGACTGTAAAGAGCTCGTAATGAGGGGAATAAAACTGAGCAGTGCTTCGAGCATTCGTTAGCAGATTTAAATTCAGAAGGCTTAACACGAGTGCGCGGATTAAAGGTACCCTATTGTAAATTTTATCGATTTTTATTTAAAACATCTGTTGTCTAATCAATATTTGTTTAGTTTGAAGGTATTCACATCAATGGATGAAACATATTCTTTATTTTCTCATAGTATAAAAAGTGGCTTCCGCTGTCGGTACTCTTAGGTCTTTTAAACAATGCAACGCAACGATTCTATTGCGGTTTTCTTCAATCGATAGAGTGATTCAAGTTCAGGGGGGGTCCATGTTCATACGTATACAGATCTACATTGCACGGTTGCACCCGTGCGAAGCCGGTATGGGTCGCTAGTGTCGAATAAAATAAATGCTAAATAATATTTTAAAATTTAAAAAGCGAATCGAATACTTGTACCTTAAGTTACATAATGCTCCTGCTAGGCCCACAGAAGTCGAGTTCGAAAACAGAACGTTATGACGATCGTCCTTTGTCGCATTTTTATAATAGTTTTCTTCTTCTTTCGTTTACTGTGCGAAGCATACAGTGGCCATGCCTTTTATTTAGTCAACTCTATCGCCGAGATGTTTATCGGACCGCGATTTAATCAAATTAAATCCCATAAATTCTGATTATAAAAATCCCAAACTATCATCGCGTATTATAAGTATGAATCACTTTAGTTAAATTAAAATTTTATTTACCAATTTCCATGTGGCTGTCTTTTGATCGTTGAACGACATGTCGCTCGTTGACTGTATATATTTTAACTATTATTTCGTTCTCGTTCGTGACATTAATGGACTATCAACTGGTTGATGTCGCGTCATATGTTTTCTGTGGACAGGAGATTGTAGAAATATGCAACATCGTTCTTTTTACAGTCAAATAAATCGTCGGGTTTCAACCGTGGCGCTACGGCCGCAAAGCGGTGTGTTGTCAAAAGTTACTGGTTGACTCATGGAAATGCTTGTGTTGCGTTCAGTTCTGAGAATATATTTCACAAAGCTCGTAAACTGAATGTTCTACTCCGTTTTACATTCATAAGTTTGGGATGTGAAACTGGTAAAAGTCATTAAAACAATGAACTGAAAGAAAGGGACCTACGTAAATAAAGTTGATATATGTAAAGTATCTGATTTGGTCTTCGGAACTTTTTGAGTCTATGGGACTTCGTTTCTTTTAGGACTATTGTAGGTCCATTATGTATTTAGTACGTAGGTACTAAAAAGTTAAAGGGTAATTCTTAAATGGGGTGGTCTGTTGTATTGTAGCATCAAGCTGTTGTCTCTACACAGCTCACTGTAGCCGGTCTATTCTGTAAACAAAGATACTCGTATTCCTCAGTGAATCTAGGTGAAGCAAATTCTGAGGTCATGCTACAGATTGATGACTCACTTCACCAGAATTCTTTTTTACAGAATATCACTGCCAGGGCCGTCTTAACCGAGTGTGCAGGGTGTGCGTTGCACACGGGCGCAGCGGTCCTAGGGGGCGCCGAGCGCCGCGATCTACGGAGCCCCACACGGAGCGCGCGTTGGCCGGCCGCGGCACTTTCAATGACCAACGTAAAAAGAGCTCCGCTTTGCATACATGTTGTATGGCATCTGGAGCTCTTCTTATATTTGTTGAATTACACCAAAGCAAGTCGCGCCACATAATTTTATTGGTACCTATGTTAGAAGTACAGTGGGAGCAATTTATGAAAGTGATGATACATGTAAGCAATAGCCGTAATAGGAGCAGAAAGCACAGACTATTAAACTGTGCCTTCTTGTCCAACCGTTGCATGCGCTCAGTTCCCAGTAGGTACTGATCTCTTGGATTCTTTTCCAACAAACTATCTGTTTGCGGAAGATTGGAAGATAATTTTATTGGTACCTATGTTAGAAGTACCTACAGTGGGAGCAATTTATGAAAGTGATGATACATGTAAGCAATAGCCGTAATAGGAGCAGAAAGCACAGACTATTAAACTGTGCCTTCTTGTCCAACCGTTGCATGCGCTCAGTTCCCAGTAGGTACTGATCTCTTGGATTCTTTTCCAACAAACTATCTGTTTGCGGAAGATTGGAAGATAATTTTATTGGTACCTATGTTAGAAGTACCTACAGTGGGAGCAATTTATGAAAGTGATGATACATGTAAGCAATAGCCGTAATAGGAGCAGAAAGCACAGACTATTAAACTGTGCCTTCTTGTCCAACCGTTGCATGCGCTTAGTTCCCAGTAGGTACCGATCTCTTGGATTCTTTTCCAACAAATTATCTGTTTGCGGAAGATTTGACGATAATTTTATTGGTACCGATGTTAGAAGTACAGTGGGAGCAATTTATGAAAGTGATGATACATGTAAGCAATAGCCGTAATAGGAGCAGAAAGCACAGACTATTGAACTGTGCCTTCTTGTCCAACCGTTGCATGCGCTCAGTTCCCAGTAGGTACTGATCTCTTGGATTCTTTTCCAACAAACTATCTGTTTGCGGAAGATTGGAAGATAATTTTATTGGTACCTATGTTAGAAGTACCTACAGTGGGAGCAATTTATGAAAGTGATGATACATGTAAGCAATAGCCTTAATAGGAGCAGAAAGCACAGACTATTAAACTGTGCCTTCTTGTCCAACCGTTGCATGCGCTCAGTTCCCAGTAGGTACCGATCTCTTGGATTCTTTTCCAACAAATTATCTGTTTGCGGAAGGTTGGACGATAATTGTATTGGTGCCTATGTTAGAAGTACAGTGGGAGCAATTTATGAAAGTAATGAGTACTTAAATCTTGTTATGTTTTTTTTTAGATCTATCTTTGTGTTTTTATTTTCTCTCTTATATTTTTGAATTATTGTAAGTGATCTTACTCGTTGTAATTAAAGTAAAAATAAATACATCAGTATATATGTGTGGGCCGCTTTTATATACTGTTTGTCAAAAATATTACGTTTTGAGTAAAAGCGCTCCACGCTTTAAATGATATTTTTTTTGTTACCAACATATATTTACTTACTTACGAAAGCGTGTTTTTATTAGATATTTTTAACTGTTACTTTTTTATGGGATGCATCTGATCTGAATCTGAAACGTACCTAATCCAAAAATGAATAATTTAAACTACAAAGCTAGAAACAAAAACAATAATTCAACCCACAAAACACATTTTAGGATTATAAAAATGATAATGGATGTTCTCCCGCCGTTATAAATCGTGCAAGGAAGCGTTATTTTAAATTAGAAAGTTAAAATAACTAACGTAACAGATTCGAGCAGTTAATTTCATAGGATTTATGTTAAACAACATATCTTTAGAGGAATGCTATTTATAATGTGTATTATTACATCATGAACTCGTGTTTAGAAGCGCTTCGTCCACAAGAGACTAATTTCATGTTGGTACAGTTCGATGCAAACTTAATAGCGGCTATGAAGTGCGCTACTGACTGCGCAGTACCCCGTCCTCAACCCGCGCTGACACTTGAAATTGTTACTGCGCAGCCACTCGCCTCGTGTTCAGAGCCGCCATTAAGTTTGAATCGTCCTGTACCTAGAGTGATATTTCTGAAAGCAATCTAGGTACCTACTATCGGCAGTTCTATATACAAATCATAAAAATCAAAATAATAAAATTATTTACAATTCTAAGAAAAAGGCAGGGAGCTCAAAGAGCATCAAAAAACTCGTCCACATCGCTGTCAACGGGGCACGTGCCCAACAGGCTGGCAGCATTGCCACGTTGTATGGCAATGCTGATTCTTTGACCCAAGAATAGACCAGCCTTCGGGTCACGTGAGGAGTCGACCAGCCGCTTGGCGATGTCACGAAAAACAATATGGGCACTCGGACCCCATGGCCCTAGAGTTTCCACCCCAAACGGCTCAAATATATAGCTTCCAAGAAGGTTATTATATTTGCGCCGTTTGAGGTTTTCGGCACCTGCAGCAGCCGCCCCAGCACAACCCGTTGTGCTAGGAAGATGAGATGGCGCAAGGGTGTCGACACATGTTGCGTCCCACACCAAAGGCCTACCCAACTTCCAAGGCATTATGGTCATCCCATCTGGTCTCTTCCCATCGTCACGTGCCAACCCATTGGGTTCTAAAATAGCAGGCACCCCGGCGGTGGCAAGAGCACGACGGAGGATGTCATTGATGCTGGCGTGCTGTGCCATTCGGCCTGCGCTCCTACTGCAGGATAGGCCATGATGTCCGAGGCAGTCGACTGCTTCACCACACTGACAGCGATGTGGAGCCCCGCATGGAGCGCCCAGACGCAGGCATGTAGCGAGTCGGAAGGTATTATCACACAGCATAGTACCGATGTTGGGTGATGGAAGTGCCTGAAGCCAGAGGCCCGACTCCCACTCACCCACAGCCAGTAGGCGGGCACGCTCAGCAGAATTGGTGGACGTATGAATTAGATTATTCCGTAATTAATTTAGTTCTATTCTGTTAAAATATCTGTGAATTTAGATGAAATGAGCTTAGGAGGATTGTGATGCTGTAAATTTTCGCACGATACGTATCGGGGGGCGGGGGCATATTGTATTTGTATTGTTCACCCGTAGGAAGGCTGAGACTGCGGTATGAAATTGATAGCATTTAAACTCGCGCCGCGTATCGGCACTTCACAATCCTCTGAGTTGTCAATCCCTAGCATCAGGTGGGATGAAAGTTCATCTCAAACTCATTTTAAGTAACTAAATTCATTGAGAGAGAATTTTACAGAATAGGGTGGACTATACAGATTTTAGAACACATCTCGAAAGGTGGAGGACCTATGTCTACCGTGGCCTACTGCTGGACATAGGCCTCTACCAAATTATGCCAGAGCAGGGGTTCTCTGCCTTCCACGTCCAGTCTGTTCCGCCATTTTAACCCGACTGCAAGGAGAGGCAGATTTTTCACGCCTGTCTTTGTATGTAGGTAATATGATTTTCACACCACCGGCTCGACAATGTCAAATTATATGTCATGCAAACCTAACCTAAAGTAAGGCATTTAAGACCTGAGGTCTAGCAGGGCATTTATATTGTACTGAATGTCTGAATTTCATTATGACCCGCTGGTTGTTAATGTGATTTGATTTGGAACATAAAGTAGAAATCGCATACGAACAATTCACAAATAAAAAATAAATTGTTCGAAAATCGAACTGGCCACCACTATACCCTGTTCACAATAAGATTAGACATAAACACAAACCTTTTTTACAGTCCCTTCAACCGATTTTGACTTCTATTCCGTAGGCTTAAGGGTGACATTAGAGGCAAAAAAGTGGTTACAATAACAACTGTTTACTACAGTTGCCATTTGTCATGCTACCAACGCAATATAAGTCAAAACCGGTTGAACGGACTGTAAAAAAGGTTTGAGTAAATGTCTAATCTTATTGTGAACAAGGTATAGTAGAATATAAATAAAAGAAAAATAGAACACACATTAAAAAGAGTCGCGAATACTGAAAATTGCTTTGCTTTGTTATCCTACAACAAATTACTTAACTGCAAATTCTCACAAAAATGTCGAGTGACGATAGTGATTTGACTCCGGAGTACATTAAATCCGAAGCCATTGGCATTACCAACAATCTGCTCTTGATTCTAGTACTATTGCTTTTTATTGTCTCGTAGATGGTGTGAAAAGTAGAGTATTTATTATTCCCTCGCGTATCTTCCAAACCATTGAACGGATTTATTTAATGAAGGTATCGTTAGATTCGTCATGATAGTCCAAGTGAATTGACTGTCAAATCGCTAGGCGTGGTTTTTATTACAATGGTACAGTTATTCAAGATATCTAGAAACATAATTCTAGACTACAGGACTTATTAATTTCTTGTCAGTTTTTATTTAAGTTCATTATTTACGCAGTCGGGTTCTATATTTTTCTAATTTTAGTATAGTTATATGCCCCTTTTCATATATCTTAGGGTGTTCATAAAAAAGCATATGAGAATTACGTCACGTTGATCCATAATGCTCGTTAGTGGTCGGCGGGCTACTGGCGAAGGCAGTTGTCAACGATATATCAAATACAAAATCTACTTTTTAATTTCGGAAGTTTAATCAGCTGCCAAGATTTTATTGGGCACATCGTACGCGTGTAACTAATGACTATGGTTAGGTAAACGCAGATTGTGGCACGTACTCACGTAGACCACTATGTGAGTACGTGCTCAGCAGTATTTGCAAAGTTTTTGGGGTAAACAGCCTTGTAACAATTTAACATTGATAATACCTTAAAAAGAGGTGGACAGAATTTGGTAAGCTTTGGCGAGTCTTCTCGTCGCTTATACCGTAGAGTCTGAGGATGAAAGTCTGTGTGTCCTGCCTGTTATGATGTATGCTGCCGAACGTGGACACTTAGGGCGGGTTGCTTCAACTAACCATTACTGACCGGTAATAGTCAAAAATGGTGCTAACTATCGAATCTGAAAAATGGATTGTTTCACAAAATCATACGTCAAAAAATTACTATTACCATAACCGACCAGTCATCGTAATTTTGTGTTGTCAAACAACTACTTCAAACATCAAAATATTATGGAATCTTTTTGAATAACTTTAACTGACGGATTTGTATGTCTTGAAACAACCCGTTACATTTAACGTACGTTAAACTTCGCACGTCATAGTAACTTTTTAACCGTCCGTATGTAACGTTAACCGACTGTTTAAAACAACCCGCCCTTACAGCGGGGCTAGTCCACAAGTTCAGAGTTGCTCAGAGGGCAATGGAGCAAACAATGCTTAAAGTTTCTCTGTGGGATTAAATTCCCAACGAGGAAATCTGGAGAACTAAAGTCACCGACATTGCTCAAAGAATCAGCAAGCTGAAGTGGCAGTGGGCTGGTCACGTCTGTCGCAGGACCGACGGCCGATGGAGCAGACTTGTCCTAGAGTAGAGACCGCGAATCGGTAGCGCAGCGTGGGACGCCCTTCAGCTCGATGGACCGACGACCTGAAGAAGGTAGCCGGGGTTGAGTCAAAGTCAAAGTCAAAGTCAAAGCATTTATTTCAATTAAACAATTTACAGGCACTTTTGAATTGTCAAGGAGTCGGTCAATTAGACAGAAAGTTGAAGCTAGTTGCTCGTTCCAAAACGTAGGTAGGTCTCTATGGAGAAGAACGAGCAAGAAACTCCACGGACACTCTTTTAAAATCAGGTTTTTACAAAATACTGCTTACATTATTCTTGTTGCTTCTATATGTGAAAACAATGAAGGTAATCTAGAAATACAAAATATAAAAAATAATCAAGATAAAAACCATGGCAGTTAAGAGTTGACCAATCTCTACTGACAGCGCCCGTTCACGAACATGACGCGTGAATCAGCACCATTCAGCTCAACCATTTTAGAGGGAGCTGAATGATCCAACACACGCGCCACCACCAGCGAGACATTTGAGTGAGCATGACAATTCTCTCAACCGCCATGCGCCATGGGTGAATGCGGAAGACAGGACCGGGAAAAATGGCGCACCATGGAGGAGGCTTATGTCCAAAAGTGGACTACTAGTAAGCTGAAGTGATGAGTTCCTTAATGCCGTGTCATTAACGGCGGTTTTTCAATTGTTACCACTAATAGAGGTTCTATAGTTTATTTCACAAACGTAAACGCACTTCTTATACCATAGAAAAGTGGACTGCAAATGTTTTTTATTTACCGGAGTTCCCCAAATTCTTCTTCTCATGGACTATAGACACTAGAGGATTTGACACTAGAGGATTCGGCGGCGCTTAGACCACCGAGTTCAATATGGGACCTGCCTACATCATTGGCCGGTCCAAGCTTGTCAGGGGCGCGATGCGCGAGCGAATCCCGTACCCCCGCCATAGGTCGGTCGAGGAACACCGTGGTGGTTTCAGCCGGTAAAAGTCCGGCACACCCCACCGTCTTCCCCAGACCCCCGTCTGGGGAAGACGGTGGGGTGTGCCGAATCCTCTAATGTCAAATTCTAACCCTGAGGTTACTTATTATATCCATGATTTTCACCCAATACAAACAGGGAACCGGTGTAACGCCGTCACAGGAAATGGTTAATTAGTTGTTTTTATAAATCTATTGTTACCGAGTATATTTTCGTGTCTGCCGCCCACGGATTTGTCATTTGTGTCTTGAAATGTGTCTGAAGTAGGTACAATTTTCTAATGATGGTCTGTTTGTATTTGCTAAATCTTTAGAAAGATATTATGTCAGCAGAACTATAATCTAATGTTAAATTAGACTGTCACTTATCCAATTTATTGCGGCGTTGTCGGTGTTTTATCGAGATTTTCATTTAACAGTAAGTTTATAACTATAATGTTTCTAACAAACAAACATTTGGATTTATTTGAATACAATTTTGGAAAGGTTTTATTTAACAAAACGTAGCGCGAGCCTAACGTTTTACTTTTAATGGTCATATGGTAGCTTTTTTTGCAGCCTAAGGCGATTCGCACACTGCACCGCATTACGCAGCGGGGTGCGTGCGACGAAGTCACGCGCGTGGTTGTGCAGATCTGCACCATTATGCAGACTTCTTCGCACAAACGTGCGGAGCTGCAGTATAGTATACGGTGGCCCAAAGGCTTCATTTCACAGCAGCTTGCGGTGGTGATAGTACAGTGCACAGCATTGTTTCCTATAGGTTATAAAATGGTTGTTAATGCAGAACTCATTTAGGATGCTGCAGTTATATTATCTATTTTTTAGAAGAAATCGTGCTTATAGAAGATATTGGGTCCCTTTTTACGAACAAGGTCGATAAAAGGGTTCAGAATTATTTAGGTTTAAGAAAATAATTTTCTCTCTTGCCCCGCAACCACGCACGAAGGCGCGTGTTTCTCTGCATGTAGGCGCGTGAACTGCAACACTGTGCCTGAATGCGTTTTCTGTGTGTTGCGCTACGCGTGTTTTCAATGTAAAGAGAGATACTTTCAACCAACGTAAGAACACGCACTCCCGCGCTACGCTGCGTGATGCGGTGCAGTGTGCGAATCGCCTTAGTACCTAATACGTAAGTAGGTAAAACATCGAACAGAAAATTTTTGGGTGTGGTACTTACATGACATACAAGACATATTATGACTGCTGGTCGAGTGGTCTTATTATTTTTATAACCTATAGGAAACAATGTTCTGCACTGTACTATCACCACCGCAAGCTGCTGTGAAATGAGGCCTTTGGGCCACCGTATACTATACTGCAGCTCCGCACGTTTGTGCGAAGAAGTCTGCATAATGGTGCAGATCTGCACAACCACGCGCGTGACTTCATCGCACGCACCCCGCTGCGTAATGCGGTGAAAATGCAACTCATACCCATTCCAAAATCGCCTTTTACCGCCGGGAATAGCATTGTTATTCTGTAAAAAAATTCCTTGGCACGGACTAGAAAAAACAGAAGGACTCCGCACTCTTAAGCACTCTTAAGCACGCCGAAGCACCTTAAGTACGCCGCGCCATACCGACGCACACATAGATCGGTAACGGTCGGTACTTTCGATATGCGTGGCGCGGAGTCCTTTTTTTTTAGTCCGTGACAAACATGCCTCACGCACACTAAATGTGTGTACAAACGGTCCGGCTTACTTAGGGTGCTTCACTTTCGATATGCGTGGCGCGGAGTCTGTCTTTTTTTTCTAGTCCATGTTCCTTAGTTAATTTAGCATGAGGTGAGTTGTTAATCCCTTAACATTACGTATTTATTTATTTTTACTTTAACATAAAACGGTAATATTTATTTATTTTTACTTTAAATAATGACAGCCTACCAGAAGCTTACTTTAACGAGGGAGGTTTATAGGGATTTTTACAGAATAGTCCTGCTGAAGAAGTGCATTATTCAAAGCAGAACTCACTCGTTGTCGCAACCAAAACCAAACTAAAATTATTCTCCAATTTATGCACAAAAGTAGCATAGTAGCTGTACGATGTTTACCGCCCGTGGCGCCCCACATTACTAAAATATACGCCGAGAAAACCGCCTGAAAAATGGGCTGCTGAAATTCAGTCTGCAAGCGCGGCATTGACGGATGTTTGTATATATGTATTAAGAGAGCGAATATGCATCAGTAGTTTTCCTACAGAGTACCTATGGCATATATGCCCTAGTTCTAATGCTCTTTATAGGTTATACCAGCACTTTTAGTACGCGATGATGATGAAATGTATTCTGTGTTTATTTAGTTTTTTCGCGTCTGGTCGGCTCTTGGTTTGCTTTCGTTGGTTTATGGGGCCGAGCTGAACCATTTTGTAAGGAAGGAACGTGGGTAAAATAAATAATGGAAACGTTGGATTAATATAGCAGCATGTAGAGTGTTAGCCATGTGTCGATACATCGATCGGCAATGAAAATACTACTTATAACTCTCAGTACCTAACTAAATCTGTGGGAGCACGCTAACACATTGTGTGGGCAGCATTGCTCTTCTCTGAAGTACCAAATGTACTAATTGATCAAATGTCTCTATCAACAGCAAATCTTTCGTAATATTTTCAGGATTAGGTAGGGAACTAATGTTTTACTTGCTGCTTGATCCATAACTAACTACGACATCGCAAAACATAATACTTAAGCTATTATCAATTTTATGATCCCACCGCACAAACAAATAATTGCATTTGCACCTCGCCTGGCTAGAACCAGCACGTCAGGACCATTCCATGGTGTGCCATCAAAAGATAGTCATTCTTTTGATGGAGCTGAGGAAATCGACCACCACAACATATAGAAGGGTAATTATTATATTTTGTGTCTGTCTTATATCATCTAAACCTAGATTCCTAGTTCCCAGAATCAATAAGTATACCTACCTGCAAATTCCAAGAAAACAGTGACTCAATTGTTGCAAACGTCTTCATTTCGCAGTCCATTTGACCGACCTATATCTCTTTAACGATTTCTCAACACCAGTGGAGTTGTTGGAATAAGTACCGATGTGCTTCAGTCGCTCTTTGATGTCCTGGTATGTTAACGGACCTCCGACGAACGGAATCAGGTTTATTGTCAGCTGTTAAACGTATGAAAATGGCCATCAATAATATTTTTATGATTGCTAATTTGCCTGTACGGTATTATACTGGATTGCTGTCTTGTGCGACTTTTATGTTAGGGTAAGTAATATAATTATAAATAAGTAAGTAAATAAATTATATCATCAATTGGTATATCTCACGTTTATTATATCAACGTTATTTTAATGAAAAAATAAACAAATAATTTAATATAATATGAGACGCACCCTTATGTTAACATGAAGTATTTGGTTTATCTAGAGTTAATTAATTAATTAGGTACGTTATTATTCTGCCCTCGTCTTCATCTGAGTACACTTAAAAATTAGGTAGGTAAGCTAAAGTCCTAAATTATCCCATGGGAATGGGATAAAAATTATACTGTGTTAAGCTGGATCAATATCTATGTGAGCCAATTTCATCTAATTCTGATCAACCGAACAAACATCCATCCATCCATTCTCACAAATGGTAATACAGTTAAACCTGGATGACTGGGACATTAAGGGACCTGCAATTACTACTTCCTAGGTATTCCACTTACCAAGGTCTCAGACAACCAAGTATAAATAAATATGTCTCATTTACGGAGGGTTCCATAAATAGAGGTGTGAATAGAGGTTATTTCAGTTATAGAGCTGCAATTATGAAATAAAACTTGAGAGAGGTAATAAATTGACGTTATCTCAGTTAACGAGGGTCAATTATAGAGGCAAATTATGTTGATAAAATGGAAAGAACTAATCCCAGATATAGAGGTTTGTTTTGTTCCAGTAATAGAGGTAATTCAGTGCTAAAGTGTCGGGACCTCACCATCGGTTCCAACTATGGAGGTTTTTCACTTATACAGGTCCCACTTAACCAAGTTTTACTGTAGTACCTAGTACAAAATCAGTATAAAGTGCTTGTAGGTGTTGCACCTAAAATAAATGAAGGTATTTTACTTTATTTCTTTCAATGAATTACTTTAGTTTCAGTTGGTAGCCCAGTTTGAGCTATACGTAGTTGTTCAATATTACCAATATAAGAATATTATGGTATGTACTATGCGGTCAACGTAACTTGGCGCGTCTGAAGTTAGCTGTTTGGCTGCGCAATGGAACTTTTAGGAACGAAATTGTCTACTGCGCAGCTAATCGGCTAACTTCAGACGCGCCAAGATACGTTGACCGTACTGTACGGACAGCATCATCAACTTTTTTGACATCCCTGTCGTTCACACTGTTGCTGATCGGGAAAATAAAGTTTTAATTGTCAACACAGTGAAGGAAATAAACCTTTTTCCCGATTGTCAACAGTGTGAACGACAGGGGTGTTACTGAACGGGAATAATTGGAATAAACGAAAAATAGTTCCGTTCGTTAACACTGTGAACGATCGGAACTTTTTTTTCCGATCGTCAACAGTGTTGACGACGGGGTGTTACCGATCGGGAATATTCGATTTAAATTACATTTAGGTAGGTAGGTTAGGATAGGGTTAGGTCGGGAATAAATTTGTTCCCAATGAATTTACGTAGGTACCTATAGCGTCCGTAGATACCTATGGATTCCAATGGATGGATGACATTCTTGCCGCATGTAAGTAGGTACTTATGGCAAGTAGATACCTATGTAAATATAGGTTGGCATATAGTTTGTACGTACAGTTATCAGTCTGTTGTTGTAGGTAAATATCTAGAAGGCATGTATTGTTTATCAATGTTTATGTTTGAGTCGTGATTCAATCATAAATGCTACTGCATGAACGGACGGAGTTACACAAACTTAGCCAAACGTGATAATTTTCCCTTTAATCAATGGGGAAAATACGGGGCTGGAATTTCCCTAAAAGTGCACTGCAGCGTATTACCTAGGTAGGTACCTACCTAAATTCTTACTACGGTCATGTCAGCCATGGTAAAAAGGTTTAACCAGGTGTCATAACTTGTAAAAATCACAATAAAAAATATAACAAAAATGTTTTATTAAACCATAAAGCTTCTAGGTATAATTTCTTTCTTTTGCGTTAAAAAGAAAGATGAAAGAAAATTATCTTTGGCATCATAGCCGTCATAATTAAAAAATCTAATACACTGGCCAAGACAACCATGCATGAGGATATGAAAATGATCGTAAATATAAAAAAAGCTCTGTAAAAGACACATTAGGTACCTATTTAGTGAGATCACATCGTCATAAAAGTTTACGGCCCTGCATACCTATTGGAAGTGCTGAAACGGACAAAAATAACCGTTTCAGAGCTTTGTTTCAGTTGAATTATTGCGGCTGGTATGATTTATACGATGTTTCAAACTTTTAACCAAAGTAAAATCGGTAAGACAGCAGATTTAGATGAATTATCTAAACTAAACAATAAACGACTGGCTCTATTCAGAAGGAAAATGTTGGGAAAATATTACCATTTTGGTAAGTAGGTTATTTACCTATTACCTATCATATTCTTTGTTTACGTATCTAAATCAGCGAATTATACTTACAAAGTTGAGAGAAAAATAGGTGATTAGGGCGGTAGGATCATGCAACAATTACTACGTCTTGACAACCCCAACGAGAACTGAAGATTTTCTTCTACATTGTTCCATATTCCTTTGATTGAAGATCGTTGTAATTAAAGCACAAAAGCCACAACATAAACTACTTACAGGTATTTATGAACAAATCACTATATCCTTGTCACGGCAAATCGTCCACCCTTGCGCAAACGCACGTCACAGCGGCGCCAAACTCTACCCCGTTATATTTTTAATATAAAATTCTCTAGCCGCGTATCGAATCATAAAAATATAAATATTTTAGGATCGACCACGCGCGCAACACTACCCGCGTCCCGACTGCCCATTGACGCATTCGTTTCGAACTAATTTCGGTGCAACGACTATTCCGCGATTCTGTAAACACCGCAGCGGCGGTAAAACTTGGCTAAAATACGTTGGCCTGCTTCCTACATGTTGATTTCTTCATTTTCGTCTTAAAATCGAGGAAAAGAGGGAGACGAAATGGGTCAGGTTAGATTGGGAACGCTGGAGTGTTGCAAACTTACGAAAGCAGGTGAAACCGGCTGGATTGACTTGCTGTAAGGTCCGTTTTCGCGCATCTGAGACGAACTAGCAATCTTGTTGGTAATAAGTTCTGTTTTGGGTACATCGTGAGTCAGTCGGGATGAGGAAATGCGTGCAAGTTATAATTTCGGAGCGGCCGACATTGTTGAATGATTTTATAAATCATTGCGGAGTGAGTTGCCATAGGAAAATACTTGTGGAGGGCAACATTTTTCTTCTGGAAAAATAAAGGAGGTTATCATTAACGGAACTAACTATACTTAAGTACCTACGCAAGTTTTGAGGAAACATATTAATTAAGATTTAGGTACCTATGAATTTAATATGATCATTATTACAGTTTTATCTACCTACTTACCAACCTACTGCAGTCTAGCAGCTAGATTACGTAGGTTACACCATACCTTCTTAAGACAGGTAGGTAATTACCCGGAAATCTGATCTAGTGAGATCATACTCGTATTCCTCGAAAGAGCTAAACAGTTGGGCTCCGTCATAATCATTCTCTATTTCTGATACTTATGTAAATTACAATCCGCCCATTACGCGCATAAAGGTACCTAGGTACTTTAATTCAGGAACTTACACTTTGTGCGAACACAACTGCTATGATAGGGAGTGATTTTTGATCATAAAAAAAACCGGTGAAGTCCCTGAGTTATTATTACTACGTAGTAATATTAGTTCAATGGGTAAAGTGCGGAGTCTGATTCGCTTACGAATGGTTCCATAGCCCGTATAATATTTAACACTACATATATTTAGGGTTCCGTAACTCAAAAGGATAAAAACAGAACCCTTATAGAATCACTTTGTTGTCCGTCTGTCTGTAACAGACAGAGTTACTTTCTCATTTATGATATTAGTATGGAATATGAAATTAGTACCTATGTATATGTACGGTCACCAAAGGAGATAAGTATCCATGTCGCCGGAAACAGTTGAAGTTCACTTAGAATCCGATAGGTTTTTATGAATAAAATAAAATACAATTTATAGAGAATAAACAGTTCAATGATTTAATAAAATTTCATTTGAAAGCCCCCATTGGTTTCTAAGAAATCTTCAACTATTCCCGACGACATGGATACTTATCTCTTTTGCGTACTGTACCTACATTACGGAACCCTCGGTGAGTGGGTCCGACTCGCACTTGTCCGGTTTTTTTCATATTTATTTTTATTATTTTGGATGTAATGGCGACGCACGGATGCCGAAAAATCGTGGAAGTCTTTCACGAACTTGTAGATTTTCCTCTTTAACTTAGAGGAAAATCCACAAGTTCGTGAAAGACTTCCACGATTATTTCGCCGTGAAAAAGACGGATGACAAAGGATTGCATGTAGTAGAGATGAGAATGTTAATGATGGATATGTGGAGTAACTTGAATGGATAAGGTCAGTAATGAGTATTATAGAGAAAGTTTAAAGGTGGTACCAATGACAGAAAGTTGAAAAGAAATCGTTTGTGTTGGTATGGGTATGTGAAGAGGAGGGATGAAACGCATGTGCCCAAAAGAGTTATGAATATATGTGGATGGATGGTAAGGTAGAGAAAGGCGGAATAAAAGATGGGTGGATTGTGTGAGGATATGAAAGAGATATCAACTGATATCAGGACGGTTGACAGGACGAAATGGAAGAAGAAAACAGTGTTACGCAGGATTGTTTCCACTAGTTCTACTAAACAGTTCAACGGTACAACTAGTAGGATTTTTTTTCCAAGTAGTCCTACGATGTTAGGTGCTAACTGCGAAAGAACTAGTAGGACTAGTGGGAATGAAAAGTCACATTAGTTCTACCGTAGCTAGAACTGCGAAAGAACTAGTAGGACTAGTGGGAATGAAAAGTCACATTAGTTCTACCGTAGCTAGAACTGCGAAAGAACTAGTAGGACTAGTGGGAATGAAAAGTCACATTAGTTCTACCGTAGCTAGAACTGCGAAAGAACTAGTAGGACTAGTGGGAATGAAAAGTCACATGAGTTCTACCGTAGAACTGCGAAAGAACTAGTAGAACTAGTGGGAATAAAAAGTCCCATTAGTTCTACTATTTTGTAACACCTAACATCGCAGGACTACTCGGAAAAAAAGTCCCACTAGTTCTACCGTAGAACTGTTTAGTAGTACTAGTGGGATAAAGCAAGAAGATGATCGTTATAGTGGCCATAGTCATACACACTCTTGAAGATTTCAAGTGTCTACTTGTTACAGTTCAAAAGATACCACCCTGAGACGAACGGACTGACGGAAAGACAGACAGCGGGGTCTTTGTAATAGGGTTCCGTTTGACACCTTTGGGGTATCTACGGAACCCTAAAAGCCACACAACTACACACACTCTAAGTGATTAATATGCAAATGTATAATGGCAAATTATACATTTGCATATTAATCACTTAGAAAAAAAAATCTCCAATTTTGATAATATACATACAGATGTTATGTGTTGTCGCAGGTCAGGTATTCCCGCAGAAGCAGGACCAATCGGGGTTGCGAAAGTATCTCCAGTTCCCGCGACCCCCGAACGTAGGTGTGAGATGGAACACCGGGGTGGTTTTTAGTCGGTAAGAGTCCCTCCGCACGCCCCAGGGCGGAGGACATTCATGAGGATTTTCCAGCCCGGAACTAAGGCATACTTACCTACTAGTCGAAAACCAAGTTGAACACAGTCCGCCTGCCTGGGTCCTGTGTTCGTCTAATGCCCGTTTTCTATTCAAGGCGCTAACAAACCCCAAATACTCTTATTATGCTTATTCCAAACGTGTTTAGTCAAATCTATTGAGTGATAACTCTTGTTTTCAAATCACACTTTTGTTTTTATTCATAGAGGTTCTTAAAATTACCTATGTTACCCTATGTAGGTACACAAATACCTTTATTACTGGTTTACATTATGCTGACAAAATTAATAACAATAACGTAAAATTGAATAAAGAACTTGGTTGTTTTTATTTTCGATTATCTACTCAAGTTATTTTTGAGTAAATCGATAACTGCTTCAAATTTTGTAATAAATTACAAGCGTTGTCATCGCGCTTCTCTTTCTTTTCTATGCAGTCTGACAGTGACCGCGCTACAGCTGTTATATTCATCTGAAAATATTTGCAAGTATCTGCAATATATAAATATAACTACTAATACTTCAATGTAATAATCTCCCATACCTCCTCCTCTACCATATAACGTGGTGAATAGGGGTGCAGGGGTGAATCGTTACGAAACTTTATAGAGGATTTTACGTGTAAATAATATAGTTTTCACTTTTCTTGCTCAAAAAGGCAGTCATTGTAGCATACCAGAGCGGGGATAAAATTTTAATAGCATTTCGATTTCATCCTCTAGGGGAAAAAGTTTTTTTTTTAATTTTTGTGTGTCAAATATGACAATGAGCCTACAAAAACGAAAAAGTCTTTAGTCATAAGTAGAATAATCATGTTTAAAGACTCGACTTATTAGGTACTGTTTCATAAAAAAAGAACCTCATTTTAATTTTGAAAATGGAACTAAAATCGGCGATCTCTGGTAGAATGCATGCAATGTGTTGCGGCTACAGAAGAAACAAAAAAAAAGACATTGGCGCGAAATCTTTATAATTTTTCTCTAATTGCAAATTGAATTGGTAGTGACCGTAATTAATTTCTCGCAATCGTAGTGAAAAGTATAGTGTAACACACGGCGCTAAAACCCATTAAAACTCGGTTTCTATTTACTCCCTCGCTAAAGCTCGGGAGTAAAACTACCTCGTATATAATGGGTCATTTTAGCTCCTTGTATAACAATCTACTATTTCACTTCTCTTGCTCAAAAAGGCCGTCATTGTAGCATACCAGAGCGGGGATAAAATAGCATTTCATCCTCTAGGGGAAAGTTTAATTTTTTTAATTTTTGTGTGTCAAATATGACAATGAGCCTACAAAAACGAAAAAGTCTTTAGTCATAAGTAGAATAATCATGAATAAAGACTCGACTTATTACTGTTTCATAAAAAAAGAACCTCATTTTAATTTTGAAAATGGAACTAAAATCTGCGATCTCTGGTAGAATGCATGCAATGTGTTGCGGCTACAGAAGAAACAAAAGAAAGACATTGGCGCGAAATCTTTATATTTTTCTCTAATTGCAAATTGAATTGGTAGTGACAGTTATTCATTTTACAATAGTGAAAATGTCATCATCTAGTGAGAATGGAGACCCTAATTTACAAATAAGTAGAAGAGAAAGGAAAAGAAATAATTTTCAATCTGTTGCCGTCAAGGTCACAAAGCATTTATTTAAATACTTACGAAAAGTTTATGAAGTGGAGGACAAAAAAACGAGTGGATTCTCTTACGGAAGGAGTTTTTCTTACGTATTTCGATGAACTTTCCAAAAAATATCAAAGTTCAACGCTTTGGAGCACATATTCAATGTTACGAACAACCATACAGATAAGACATAATGTAAATATAAAGAAATATGTAAATTTGACGGCTTTTCTCAAGAAATTATCCACCGGCTACAAGGCCAAGAAATCCAAAGTTTTCACGAGGACAGAAATCGAGAATTTCATAAATAAGGCACCAAATGAAAAATACTTAGCAACAAAGGTAGGTTATAGCTGCTGCATTAATTGTTTTCTATTATTTTCATCAAACTAAATAGCTAGTTAGAGGTACCAACCAAAATACAGTACGGTCAACGTAACTTGGCGCGTCTGAAGTTAGCCGATTAGCTGCGCAGTAGACAATTTCGTTCCTAAAAGTTCCATTGCGCAGCCAAACAGCTAACTTCAGACGCGCCAAGTTACGTTGACCGTATTGTACAGTTCTAACACATTTATTTTTTGTTTTACAGGATGCTTTAATTTTTGGGATCAGCGGAGCCTGCAGAGGGATAGAACTGGCTAACATAACAGTTGAAGATGTCGAAACTGATACCCATCTTCAAGCCATAAATCTGCCCAATACAACGACAAATAAGGAGAGGAAATTCGTTATAAGTGGAGAATTTCTAAACATTGTCAAAGCCTACCAAGACTTACGGTCAAGTGGAGTGGACACGCCGAGATTTTTTCTCAACTATCAAAACGGAAAATGCACAAGGCAAGTTATAGGCAAAAAATAAATTAAGCAACATGCCAAAAGAGATCGCCACTTATCTAAATTTGCCTAATCAGGAATCAGGAACAGTACACTGGCCACTGTTTCCGAAGAACATCCGCCACTCTCTTGGCGGATTCTGGTGCAAATATAACAACGTTAAAACGCCACGGTGGATGGAGATCCGATCAAGTGGCGGCTATATCGAGAACTCCATTTAAAACAAATTCGATATCACCCTGCGTATCACAGAACGCATCAAAATTCTCCCAACTAGCCCACGACCATCGACATCAAGAGATGAGTCAACTGAGCTGATTCTCTATCCAGAAGATCCAAACGAGGGACCCTCCAACCTGGAACTACGTGTATCTCCCACGTTTAGGTACCCCACAGACAACTCAACATTCATCTTCACAGAGGACTGAAATTAAGTTACCGGGAAAAAACATCTCGTTTAATATCCAGAATTGTACAAATTGTACATTTAATTTTTAATAAAATAAACTACATGTTTCATGTTGTATTGGATTGTTTTATTTTCTCGCAATCGTAGTGAAAAGTATAGTGTAACACACGGCGCTAAAACCCATTAAAACTCGGTTTCTATTTACTCTCTCGCTAAAGCTTGGGAGTAAAACTACCTCGTATAGTCGTATATAATGGGTCATTTTAGCTCCCTGTATAACAATCTACTATTCTTGCCAATAAAGACAACCCACCCCCATCCCTATTCACCACGTTTTGCAGTACATGTTCGCGACTTGAATAATAGATACTCCAATTCTGGACTTGAGAGTGTGACAATACAAGGTAAAAAATAAAACAAGAAGAAATCTACAAGAAAATATGTATTATCTTTCTCTTACATTTACGTTTTAGCGAGTGTCATTTCACATCTTTAAGCACTTCGCATGCTTCCGCCATTTTTAACCCTTCCATGATATAAAGGAGGTTTTCAACCGACGCGTCTTCATCATCGTCAAACCATAGTTGGAGCATGTTCTTGGCTCTGGCAGAATCTGTGGCATTCTCCGTTTCAAAGAACTGTATTTCATCTGCCTTATAGCCTAGTTTGGTGGCTAGTTTCTTCCAATCCGTGAGTTTGGTTGACAAAGCCTCGAGTTGGGAGGGTGAAATCATTGTAACTCGAGAGCGGGATGTTTTATCGTAATCTTCTTCGGCAGCGTGTGTTGAATCTGGCACCTATAAGAGATGTGATGGTTAATCAGGTGTAGTTGTGTGGTTTCTGTGTTTGGACTAAACTTTTTTTGGAGCTATTGGTTCAATAACCTTGCTTTTGTATTGAAAAGCCCCTTTCAAAATCATGGATGGATGAGAAAGGACAAATAGGCAGTTTTGTAACTAGTTTTATTTTATTTTTTCTTTAGTGTCCGCAATAACAAAATATATTGTGGCTGTTGGTTCGGTTCCCACAGACAAACCGTAAGAACGGTTTTGTGGGGCATAGTTTCAAGTTAAGATCTTGATAACTTTGTTTATAATAAATAAATAATAATCATATCTGCCTAGGTTTTCCCAACTATACGTTGGGAAGTATTAGCGGATGCAGCTGGATGCCTGGTGTTTTACGTGGTTCGACTGCCTGTCTGACCTATTGGTAAGACTGGTTGTCAGACTTTCTGGTTACCCATAACGACTGTGAAATATCTACGAATGGCAGACAGGACATGTTTTACGTTATTTCAGAGTATAATACAATTTAACTTGGACTTAGCTTCGTTATTGCATTGAACCAATAGCGGTCGAAAAAGTTTTCCATCAATAAAATTATATCAGAAACCGGAAATAAATCACGTACATTAAACAGTCACGAGTAATAACATGTAAACCGTTGGTCTCATTCTAAACTGATTTTCTCCTAAACTGATTGAAATATAATGGGGTTACGAATACGGTATTTTTGATCCCCAACTATTATAAAATAGGTTTCATCTATACCTAAGTGAAATAGTTATTTCACGAGAAAATTGCTTTTGAATTTTGGAATCTGTATACATATTTATGCTCGTGACTGTACAGTTCGTGGTGTTTAATAAGGTAATTCGAGTATTAGAAAGAGATAGTTAAGAATCGGATTTTCAAATGCATTTTTACGTAAAGTGTTTATTTTGCTACGAAAGTATGGATAAGACTTCCAGATAAATTAATAATTGATTTAAAGAAAAATAAAATACCAAGATTTCGGGATTACAAAGAAATGCGTACTTTATAATTATAAATACCAAGACAAATAAACACATACCCCAGTAATAGAATATAATCATTTGGTGATGTGATTTCTCGACCCTTTTTTTACTATCCAAAATAGTCAGTACACTAATTTGGTCAACCCCCTAAAATCTCGAAATTGCAGGATTTTTTCGATACAAAAGTCCATTCCATACAAATCCAACACCTGAAGTTAAAGTAAACATGCATCTGTTTATCCAATTCTCGCTCATGAGTGAGAGAGGCAAGCTATATAAAGTCGAACATTATTTCAATTTCGAATCACTTTACCACCAGGAACTGTACGTATTGTGAATATTGCAAAAAGCGTTTACTAGTAAAAATTTATGGTCAATATACAGCAATGCCATGAACAAAGGGCAAGGACATACACTGACCTTATAGATGACATCCACTAAGGGAATCGGTAGGACTCCAGTTGGCATGCTTGTATAAAAAGTGATACAAGTGTAAAAAAAAAGCAAATGTGTTATGTTTTGAGTCACTATTCCCACTGTCGCGATAGATGTCCCTTTTTAGTAAGGGCCACTATACACTTGATTTAGTAAATGCCGAACCGAAAGTGCCGAACCGATTGTATGTATAGCGACATCTAAATTGAATTCCTAAATATAAAAATCCAACAGTATGATTTTATTTAGACCTTAAATTTAGGCGTCGCCTAGTGTTAATGAAAACGGGCATTAGTCTTCTTGGCCAAAGTATTTCGGTTAAATACCACGGCACAATTAGTTGTTGGATGCGACAAGTTTATAGCGTGATATTAAACATGGTAAAGGGCACGCTCTAAAGTTTTATCATAGATTCAGTACATGATCAAAAACCCTCTAGCGTTTTCACTATTCAAAGGTTATTTAAAAAAAAAATAAGCTGTTCCATACATTTTCACTGCATAGATGTTGCACTTTTGTATGAAACTCATATCTACTTAGCCTTTTCCTAACTGTTGAGGTCGGTTTCCAGTCTAGCCGGATGCAGCTGAATACCAGTGTTTTACATGGAGCGACTACCTGGCTGACTTCCACAACCTATTTACTGAGCAGCACGATACCCCTTGGTAAGACTGGTTGTCAGGCTTTCTGGCTTCTGGCGACTGCAAAAGATCTACGAATGGCAGCCGGGACCACCGGTTTTACGTGCATTCCGAGGCACGAAATGTATGGTCATGTATGGACGAAATGCATGTCTCGGTATGAAATGTATGGTCACCCATCCACCGACCGCGGCAAACGTAGATTAACCATGAACAATCGGTACGGATCGGCTTTTATTTAGCCACAAGCTCACTTTTGTATCAAACTGCCGACTTTTTTCTTATAAGCGCTGATTTTTTAATACGCTTAGGGTCTTAAATCTTGTAGTAAATCCATGGTAAAACTTTGAGTCACGTTGTCCCATACACCGTGTGACTTTTTGTGTTATTATCGTCACAGTGGAAAAAGTGAATGACATCCGCAGCGTTCTGAGTTATTTCCTATTGTGGGTTTTGGCATGTTTGGCAATTTTACAAACTAGCAAAAAAAATATTAGGGTCGCCATACACATAAACGGGTCGGTAAAATTCGGTTTGACATTTTCAATGTAACCGTAGCTATAGCCCGACCGCTTAAGTGAGACCGTTCCTGAGGTAGCTGCGCAGTGCGAAAGGGGTGTGGTGACGTGATGCGAGAGCTCAATGATATGTCAACTTTTGACAACTGTCACACTTCCCGCACCGCGCAACTTCCTCAAGAACGGTCTCAGTTAAGCGGCCTATAACGTTGTATTGAAAATGTCGAACCGAATTTGCCGAACCACTTATATGAAAGTATAGTGATCCTTAGATTCATGACGCAGGATGATTAGCAGTCTAGCTTTAATACGGGAATTGTATTTTGTCTTCAATAGAGCAAAATCAGTTAAAAGGCAAATTAGTATTAAGTAATGCAAAGTTTCGATTGGAAGCCGCAAGCTTTATTTTTTATAGACAATCGTCAAAACTCGAATGAGTACGGCTGACCCATACTCATTCGATTTTTGAGTTCGAGAGAAAGAGGTATCAAGCCCTGATCTGGGAGCTCTTAAATAATATTCTTTTACCTGTTCGATATCATTAGCGTCTCCTTCCTTTATGAGGTCTGCTTCCATCTGTTCCTCTGTAATATCCTCCTCGGTATTTTCCTAAAAACATGGATAGTATTATGAGATTATTTCAACTTTAATATCTATTTACACATTCAACTCTAGTTCTGATGGTTGCACGTCAATTTAGAATAATTACTAAGTTACCCTAGAATTCTCAAGCATAACTTAATTTTAAAGTTAATACTTCCGTCTTTATCATGCACTGGTAGTTTGACAGTAGTGCGAAAGGGACAGAAATAATGCATAGGTACCAGAATGATGTGAGTAATGTTTGTCAATCTCGGTCGTTCTGCCGCTACAATTTACTTTAAAGACCTTATACGTATAAAGTTAATGTTCATATTAGTATGAAACGCTTGATTACATTCGCTTATAGGAATAAGGTAACTTTGCTTGGCTTAAGACTGTGTCGAGCAAAAAGCGAAAAAAGGATAGTTAAGGTGATATTAACGAAAGTAGTTGATTTTGACTATGAAAATATACTTAGTTACTACCAGGGCCAGGGACAATGTGTTCACAATGTTTGCGAGGCAAACATATGAAATATGGTACAGGTTTTTAATGAACTCTTATAAAGTTGAGCAAAAATCTACAAAAACGCGTGCTGGGATTCATTGGATTTCATGTATTTTTCCATTGAAATATTCTGTAGAAATTAATTCAAGCTAATCTCTAAATTTTGCGTCTCATATTTTCATTGTATTGTTTAGAATTTTTATATATTTTTATTCAAAAAGCGCTTCGAATTTCCCATACAAAATTACTATGAACACGCTGAGCCTAAACGCCTAAATACATGCCCTCGCGCTACCAATAATTCAGTCGCCCTCGAGAGCTCAAAGACACGAAAAACTAACGTGGAGATGTCACACGTCACGTCAGTTTAGGCCTTTTACAGTGCTCCATCGACCGTCAGTCCGTACGTTCGGCCCTGACGGTACGCATTAACCGACCGCCAATTAAAATTACATAAAAGTATTACACATTTGAGATGATGCAAACATAAACTCATTAGAGTTTTACCGTGCATCAAAATCATCGACTACATGAGCTAAAACTAAAACATAGGTAGGTAATATTTACTCAAAGAGGGTATAAGGAAATTACAGGTACAGTAGTACGTAATATTGGCGGGCGAACATCGGCAACCAAGCCACAGTAAAGATATCTTACTGTGACCAAGCGGACTAGTGACCGCTTACCTCACTATAGACTAGTAGTTGAGGAATGTATTTGGAGATACAGGTTGCTCCTTTATGCTATAATACGATATATTATTATAATTGAATAGGTGTTTTTTTTTTTACTTTTGATTAATATTAGTTTAATTATTAAAATTTTGGAGGAAGTATTGTTTTAATTTGTATTTTATGTTTTATGGGTTATTACGTCCTTAAATGTTGCTGGTAGATGATTTATAAGGTCGGGTATTATATATTTTAAAGTTCACTTTTTATTTTATTTTATTCAAAACGGAACAACAAACAGCTACAATATACAGTATAGAAAAAGAAATACACATAGCAATTAAACAATATTGTAGCCCACAACGCTGTTCACAGATTAACTGTGGAATAAAATATACAATCAAACGCTAGGTAAACATAAAATATTAAAGCTAAACTTAACTAACTATCATGTTTATCCATATTTTATACATAAAACAATCAAAATCTAGTGAGCTCCTTAATAATAAGACTCTTGAATCTACTGGGAGAACATGCAAAAATGTCAATATGTTCAAAAGTCCCATTGTAGGCGTCTATCATTCTGCGAACAGGTGAGCGTAAACCGGTGTTAGAATGGCATTTACGCGTGGAAAATAGTATGCCAGCGCGCACCTTTCGCTTGTACACTGTTCTAGGGACGACATAGCATAACATGTTGGTCAACTCATTGCAGTCAAATTTATTACCGACAATATTATATAGGTTCATGGCTTCCAAGTACTTACGTCTATTTTCAAGTGTTGTGAGTTTGTACTTATTAAGTAAATCCTGATATGGCAAATAATATCTAAACTTGCCGTGTAAGTTCCTGTACTTAGGGAGTAGCAGCTTTGCGTTGGTGACACTACGAGTATTAATTTGATTGTTATGTTAAGTTTTTGTTGTCTTATAATTTTCATTAAAAAATTCTTCATTTAAGAGTGCTCATTTTATTTTGTTATTTATGGGTATTATTTTACAGAATTCAAACAGCTTATGGTACTCATGTTTATATTTCGCCTTTATGTTGTTGTTATTGGAGTCATACACTCACACACGTATATTTGTTTATATTCAGACATCCGTACGGTCGGTTCACCGATCGGTGCAGCACTAAACGCATTCGTTTGTTTCCATACAAATCCATAGCGCGACGGTCGACCGACGGCACGCGTGTTCACGCGCTCGACCGACGGTCCCCGTACGCAGTGCGTAGCAATATACGCATGCGTACGGTCGGTTCAGCACTGTACGATTTATGAATTTTCATATAAATGACAAGCGCGACTGACGTACGCACCAACGCGACGGTCGGTTGAGCAATGTAACTGGCCTCAGAGACCGAATGCATCAATCGATAATTATCGTGTAAGCACACTCTGCTGCCAAGAAAAACAAAGTATGTGACATTTTCGATATCTTTCTACTTTTAATGAATTTTATCTTGTAATCTCGCAATTCCGTTTATCGAATGAGTTAAAATGTTGTATATTTGTATACAGCATCAACTATTGTTTTAGGTAATATTTAACTATTGTTTAACATATAAATGGCAAAGCGAAAGGAGAGGTATTATACAAAACCAGATGTTCTACTATGACTGTTTACTACCGGAAATAATCGACTCAAGATTGGATAGACAAATGCAAATCAAAGAGCCCGAATACATTTTAGAAGGAATCAATGCACGAGCATAGAAAATGAAGCAAAAAAACTGAAGATGAAAAATGTATTTATTGAACACAATTTTGACACAATTGACACGTAAAATGCATTAAAAATTTTAACGTATTTGAAAAGATTTTTGTATAATCGAATTGAAACTGAAAATAAATAGCTTTGATGGTCCTTTGTTTTCATTTTTACAATACATTTTTTTTTTGCATAAATTGATTTGTTTTCAGTCAGAAAAAAAATGAAGTTCAGTTAAAAATAATGTACTAGAATTCACATGATGCCATGTTTTACTAAATTTAAGTTACCATGTTTTGATTTTCAACAGCTCACGAGCGTGTGCGAGCGTAATTGTGTGCGATTCACACACACAGCGGTACTAGCACAGCGCATGAAGTTAAATACCTAATTTGCGCTTGCCGCTTATGCTCGACACAGTCTTAAGTAAAGTGCAAGCACGCTTTAGGGCCGCTATACACATAAGCGGGTTGGAAAATTCGGTTCGGCACTTTAAATACAACGTTATCAAAGGTTGTGTAGAGACTACAAGTAACGATAATGCTAGCGACACAAAATGCAATGTTGCCCGCGCATAGTTTGGCGGCCAGTCGTTTGTTCAGAGCCGTAGCAATTGTACTTTTGAACTATACATAGCTAATGTAGGACACGCCAGGCACTTTGATATTTACGGACTTGGGAATTTAATTTACTCTCCTGTCTTCAACCACATTATTGTAAACACAACAGGTTGTATTGATAATGCCGAACCGAATAACCCGATACTCTTAAGTGTATATCCTTATAGATTTAGACTTAAAATTAAGTTTGATTTGAGAATTTTGGGGTCAGAACGAGAACCTAATGTAAAACTTTGAGTGTACTAAATCATGTAGTGCACAGATTTCAATGAATTATATTATTTTTGTTGAATTTCACAATTCGACGTCACTGCCCATAGTGGCTTAGATGTCATGTTAAACAACTGGGTGGAATAAGGTAAGACTTGGATGGCTGGATGGACTAATTTAACCAATAATTCCAAGATATAACTTAGGTAAAAACACTTTATAAACACCTTATCAACTTTCAATTAACTGTAAAAAAATAAACCTAATAGTCAATAGGGTATTTTACCAAAAAAATCAAATTAGTCCGTCAGATAGATTTCCAAAAAAGATTGGACACGTGTTTTTTCTTTTTTCACGTAAACAAAAAATGAAGACAATACAGTGCGTCGAAAACTCGTGTGACATCACTATGTCAGTACACTTTACTGGCGAAGTGACGTCACAATCCCTCACTCATACTATACAGTGCGTCGAAAACTCGTGTGACATCACTATGTCAGTACACTTTTACTGGCGAAGTGACGTCACAATCCCTCACTCATGATCTTTGATGCGTTTTATCTTCGTCAGTTTTTATTGATTTGATAAAACAAATAATAAGTATCCAATATTTTTCGATAATCTAACTTACGGACTAATTAGATTTTTTTGGTAAAATACCCTATTGAGTTGGCGGTTGACGCGGGTGGCGTTCAGGATTGCCAATTGATTAATTAACTTAGGGCCAATAATTTAATCGTCAGATCACTCAGTGAGAAATTAATTTGGTGTTTTACAGATTTTTGTACACTGTCATTTTTATTTCGTTTATATTTTGGTTCTGTTTTCTCTTATCGTGAACGGAACCCTAAAATCAGCCCTTAGTCAGTTAATACGACGTACAATCATCTGAACTGAGGTTCATTCTAAGAACAACACATTAAAAATAATATAAACGATAAAAGTACAAAAATGATAATAGGTACATTACAGTATTCCAGTTATCTGTGGTCTGTAAGAAATTAAAAAATCAAATGCCACCACTAATTAGAGATGAGAAAAGGAACTTGTCGATTCTACTGGTGTGATGAGCGAAGCTCACGATACTGTGCACGAAACAATAAATAAAAAGGGGATAAAACTGGCCGCCATTTTTTTTATTATTTATCAAAGTGACACGTTGATAAGATATTTGGAGGTTAGTTCATACTAATAGGAGTTATAAATAATGTGAAAGTGACTCAGTCTGTTTGTTACATTTTCTAGGCTAAACCATTGAAGCAATTTCCGAAAGGATAGGCCTACTTTTTAATCCGTGACTTCCTCTGGGTCCGGGATAACCGACATTGACGCGGACGACATCGCAATAAAAAGCTAGTACTAACCTACCTCTATTTGAGATCTTGACCTTTAAATATTTTAGCAATGTGACACTTTAATTCGGCCATCATACTCCTAAACATGTTTCGTCTGATTTCAAAATGAGTTCCAACATTAGTCTAAGCCTAGACATTCGAGGCAGTTGTTGTATTTTAAACTTTATTCCGTCTACAGTATTCCTTAATACAGAAACTGACTTCAGAATTAAATCTAAATTGTTAATTTTGCATTATGAACTTTATCTAGGTCGTTAAAAACTGCATTGAAGGTTCCAATTTGGACTAAATTTGGGATTCCCATTTATACTAATTCCATCATGCGCTAGAACATATACATATTTTGTACTTACAGGCAATTTTTGGAGTATTAAAATAGGAACTATATACAATTGGAATGTAATAGGGTAATTCTTTAGAAAATCTTTTATAGGCTATGTTATTACGACATCTAAGCAGTTTCATTAAAGTTAACTTTCCAGTGAAGAAAATTAATTATAGATTTCTATAGAATTATCCTTTGGCGAACATAATGTAAGCATACAAAGTGCATATTTGTTCTGTTTATTATCATTACCTGTTTGACAGCTTTGTCATTTTGATTCTTAGAGGACTCTCCGTTCGCAATAGCAGCTGCACTGGCTGCTACTTCACGAGTCACGCGGTCAACCTGAAACAAGAATTACTTAATAATAAAAGTTGTGAAAATACACTTTATGAAGTTTTAATTGAAGTTGACAAGCGAGGTAGGCCGGCCATATACGGACTGCTCGAGCAGTTAGGCATGGATAAACATACACGGACCGCTCAAGCAGTCATAGTCAACCGCTTGAAGCTGCCATTGATAACTGCTGGAGCAGTTCTTACCAACTGCTCGAGAATGAAGAGCGCGGGCGAGACACTACGCGAAAGCAGTCGACAGCTCGAGCAGTCAGTGTATGCCCGACTGTTTAACCGCACGATGAAATTTCATCGCGCGGATGACCGCCCGAAGGAGTCGCGATGGCTCGAGCGGTTCCGTGTACGTGTGTACGTAGAAGACAATAGTTTACCATACAGTTGCAGCATGAAGCAGTCGAACTTGACTGCTTCGAGCAGCCTGTGTAAGGAAGCTAGTTGTTCGTTCCAAAACGTAGGTAGGACTCTCAGAAAAAAAAAATAAACAAGAAAGCTCGCAGACACTGTTTTCAATCATGTTTTTTCCAAATCCGGTTTACTTTATTCTTGTTGTTTCTATGTGATAACAATGTAGATAAAGAGCTATTTATACAAATAAAGAGTTAAGAGATGAACACTCTCAGCTGACAGCGCCCAATCAAGAACATGACGTGTGGAACAGCACCATTTAGCTCATCATTACGTAAATTATAATACCTTTTTTTTATTTAAATAATTGTAATAATTATTCAAAATCTTAAAATCCTACTTAATACAAAGAGAGTTTAGGCCCGGCACCCATTGTCGGCATCGGCATGGCAAGGTATTTTTTGGCGACGAATAAAAATATAATTTAAAGGTATGGAAATAAAGTTAAAACCATGTTAACCGTCGTAAAACAATACCGCGGTATGGTTAGGTATGCCGTGTATTGAAATTTCAACTTTATTTCCATACCTTTAAGTAATATTTTTATTCGTCGCCTAAAAATACCTTGCCGATGCCGACAATGGGTGTCGGGCCTTAAGAGCGCCCATCCCCATCGAACGAACTTCAACGCGAGCGTGATTGAAAAATGTTTTGTTTCAACCAACGCCAACAGGAAAATTGACGCGCGGAAATTTCACAAAACTTGTTCCAGGACATACGTGTTTTTGAAAAAGCCTTACAAGTTTTTGGTAAAAATGTTTGTAATTTAGAATTTCCATTACATGTGCAAGGTTTCTATGAAGCTGTTTTTTTTTACTTTTTTAATGTATAAGTGCATTATGAACGGCCAAAGTGCAGATAAAATTGTGCAAAAAAAACTGATTTTCGGACATGTTTACTGAATTTGTTTCTCAAAAAAGTTTATTTTTGGCTTCATACAAACCTAGATTTGAAGCACAAGATGCCTGTATGTTAAAAATATTTGGAAAATAATTGGTTATAACGCCGTAATCGCGTACGAGCGTTTGTATGGGAAATTTGACGGAAACTTACCATAGCAGTAAGATAATCCGGCAGTCGTCCTATAGGGTTGTTGGTGTGCACGAAGAAGTGTGGCGAGCGTCGCGCGAGCAGGCGCAGAGCTCGCCAGCCCCACCCGCCGTCACTCGTGCGGGACACCGCCGCGCCCGGGGGGGACATGTACGACTCTGAGGGGGGAGGAGAAATTATTTCAGTTTTTCTTCTTTTCGAATAGAGTATTACACCCATTTTTGAAAAGTGTCTCAATGAAATTCTGTAGTGACATGCCACCAAAAAAAAAACACAAAATTTTTATTCAATCGATAAGTGCCATAAAAATACATCTAAATTTTAAATTTTCAAATATCGCGCGTAGTTTGACGAAAACGCCTCTTACTGGACGCCATATTGCTCAGCGTAAATGACGTCAGTTCGTTTAGTATCAAATGCGCTCTTATTAAATATGATAATTGTATATACACTTCTGGACACATCTATTGGCCCACCTTGTATTTTCAGTTTCGTTTGGTCCTAGCTAAAATTTTATGTTAGGTCGAGCAAAAAGTTTTTATGCAGTTTTGAACCTGGCACATTCACAATTTCATTCAATAGTCTTTTTTTGAATTTCGAACACAGAATTTAAAGAAACAAAAGACAATTTGGAGCCTGTTTGTTGATATCAAACAATCGAATACTAAGAAAACTTGGTTTTATTGGTTTACTTGGATTTAATTCTTGAAAAAGTGATTGATATCTTTGGTTTTGCAACAAACATTACTTATTCTTAACATTAAGGTGAGGTTCTATCAATAATCTATGGATACTTCACCTGAAGTCGCCGCCCAAGCTGTGGCACTTATTCAGGCCGGACACAGCCAAAGAAACGTGAGTGCTCAACTTAATTTAAGTCGATCTGCGGTCCGAAATGTTTATCGGAGGTAAGCTAGAGACTGGCGGCTTTGTTCGTCGCCAAGGAAGGCCACGATCTCGGGTCACAACTGAAAGGCAGGATCGATTCATCGTGACGACCAGATTGAGAAATCGTCACCTTACCTCCATTGAGATACAAAACCAACTTCGCGACTTCCACGGAGTATCTGTGAGCGCTCGAACTGTTCGGAGAAGGTTAAAAGAACGCGATATGGTACCACACAAGCCAGCTAATGAGCCCAAACTAACGCGAGCCCACCGAACAGCGCGCCTTCATTTCGCACGCAGTCATTTAAATTGGACACAGCAAGATTGGAGCCGTGTACTCTTTTCTGATGAGTCTAAAATTGTGTTACATGGCAATGATGGAAGGAAGAAGGTCTACCGACGTAAGGGAGAGCGTTTCGCACAATGCTGCTTTGAAGAGAGGGTTGCTTATGGCGGTGGCTCATGGACTGTCTGGGGCGGTATACCCGCGAGCGGCAAAACTCAACTTGAGGTTGTTACAGGACCACGGCTGCCAACATTAAATGCTGAAAGGTACATTCGTGAGTGCTTAGAACCTCACGTGATGCCATACGCGGACTATGTGGGCCCAAATTTCCTTTTTATGCATGATAATGCAAGAGCCCATGCGGCCGGCATCGTCAGGGAATATCTTCGGGATGTGAACATCACAGTTATGGACTGGCCAGCCAGAAGCCCAGACATGAACCCCATTGAGCACATGTGGGACGAGCTAAAAAGACGTGTTAGGGCTCGTTAGCCAGTTGCCCAGACGATGCAGGAGTTGAAAACTGCCATAGAAGAGGAATGGGAGATGATCCCTCAAAATTTCATAGAGCGGTTGATAAACTCTATGCCTAATCGTATGAGAGCTGTGGTAGATGCCCATAGAGGCAACACGCGTTATTAAATTAAACCTTTATTTGATAAAACATGTTTTTTATTCAAAAATCAATTGCCTTTAACAAGGCGCATATCCGACTTGTTAGGCGTAGCTCCATGTCGTATGGTATTCTGAATTCAAATTTAAAACAATACGATCGAAAAAGATGGTAAAATGTATCAGGTTTAAAACTGCATCAACAGTTTTTGTTCAATCTAGCAATCATATTTCGGTAGGGGCCATCGAAACCTAAACTCTAAGGTGGGCCAATAGATGTCCAGAAGTGTAATTTAAAATAATTAAACGCATATTTTGTAATAGTCAAAATCAATTCATTTATTTCAGTTAGACCATTAAAAAGGCACTTTTGAACGTCATAATATAAAAATTATAAAGTTGATTCTAGTTGCCCATTCCAAAAGGTAGTTTCGTATGGAGAAGAATGGGCAAGAAACTCCATATTTAATAGGTGTAATAATGAAAAAATTACGTTAGTTATGAAAATAATAAAAGTACAAAGCCTATATTACGCCAATCGGTTGACTGACAGTTGTCAATTTTTTGTTTACACAGCCGTATGGCGTAATAACATGGCCGCTACTATTTCATGGTGTTTTATAACAAATTAAAAATACTGAAAACTTTGAATTGAATTAAAAAATTGGTTTTGTTATTTTATGAACTAAAACTTACATTTTCTGACGGCTTTATGCCTAAACTGTCTCAATAACATATTTATAGATTTTTTTCTCGTATAGAGTAAAATACCGGTGTCCCCTTATTTCGCAGACAGAAATTTCATAGAATTTCGTTTCCCAGAAAATGTTTAACATAATATTTGGTTCTCGTATTTTTATTTCGACTATTATTGTGCCAAAGACTATTTACTTCAATGAAAAATATTTTACAGAAACATATTTTTCATTGAAGTAAACAATTCAATGAATTTTTAATCACATTTTTTTGTTTAACAAACTTATCAAAAATTAGAATTCTTATTTAACGAAAATTGTTTATTTGTTGTATTTTTCCATGGAATTTATTTCAATGAAAATGTATACATATAAATAGACAAAAACAAAAATGTTATCTTAAAATGTCAATATGTTGTGCTACCAAAGTTAATGACAGAAACGAATCGCTGCGAAACCGACTTCACGTAGTCTTGTCTGCCCTACCCCTAGAGTGTAAATTAAATCTGCGTAGGCGTGGAGGGGCGAGGCGGCCCGCGAGCTGAGGAGCAGGTGGTTTTAACGCGTGAATACCATCTGCGACGATAAGCTCGCGTGGAACCGCTGAAGCCCCGCAACGCCGGAGCCGTGACAGAAACTATGCCTGCTGCATGTTGCAGGCTCGCTTGCATGATGCATGCTTGCTTACATGCTGCATGCTTGCTTACATGCTGCATGCTTGCTTGCACGCTGCATGCTTGCTTGCACGCTGCATGCTGGCTTGCATGCTGCATACTTGCTTTTCGCTGCGTGCTTGCTTGCATGCTGCATGGTTGCTTTTCGCTGTGTGCTTGCTTGCATGCTGCATGGTTGCTTGCACGCACGCGCAGTAAGTTTGGTTAGAACTGAGAGTCCCATTCTTGGGAATATAATTTATATTACATAAAAAATATAAGGGTATAGAATATTTGATTTGTTATTCTATGATATGATAATTCTAACAATAAACTTTGTGTGAAACAAAAATCAATGATTTGAAAATCGTGAAAGTAAATATTCTGCGTATTGATTATTCTATGAAACGATATTATTAGGAAAAAAATATTTGAAACGAAATTCTATGAAACTATTAGCTATGAAACAACGTACAACCGTAAAATACCCTATTGATGGTTTTATATCTTTGTGCCTTTTTTTTAGGAAAAAGAAGCAGAAAATTTAATTCCTTAAATTAATTTTGTACTTAAATATGTTCCGTGAGGAGCTTGTAGGTAAGTAAAAGCCATACAGTCGATCCGTAAAGCCGATCAGTCAAGGTTAAATTACGCTGGTCGCGGTCGATCTGTGGACGGGTAACCATTCATTTCATACCGAGTTTCCTCCGTGCCTCGCAGAGCACGTGAAGCCGTTGGTTTCGGCTGTCATTCGTAGATCTTTGGTTGTTGTTATGGGTAGTCAGAAGTCAGAAAGTTTGACAATCACTCTTACCAAGGGGTATCGTGTTACTCAGTAACTGGGTTGTGGAGGTCAGATAGGCAGTCGCTCCAAGTAAAACACTGGTATTCTGGTTAGACTGGAAGCCAACTCCAACATACTTGGGAGAAGTCTAGGCAGATGATGACTTATGAATGTTCCGTGTAATGTTTTCTTGTCGGTCTTTAGCCAACGGTGGCGTATTAGGCACGACTTTTGTCGGGTATATGCGACCATAGTGCTCAAAAGATTAAACAGCGTAACATTTACACGGAATGTTTGCCAAATTCATGTTATTAACTATTGGCGATTAGTTAAAATATTATTATTACTAGCTGATGCCCGCGACTTCGTCCGCGTAATTGTCGGTTGTCAGCAGGGGTTTAATTATTTTTGCATGGATTTGCGGGGTTTTAATTTTTTTGTACGGAACCCTATTTTTTTTCTAAAATAAAAGTAAGCCTAAGTTACTCCTTATAACATCAGCTATCTGCCAGTGAAACTCCCATCAAAATCGGTTCAGCCGTTTCTGAGATTAGCCGGAACAAACAGACAGAAAGACAGACAGACAGACAGATAAAATTTTTAAAAATTGTTCTTTTGGGATGGGTACCATACTTACTTTCATATGCATTTAGTATAAAGCTGTCATTTGGACATTACAAACAGACACTTCAATTTTATTTTATTTGTATAGATTATAAAAACATACCCAGTGAAGGCATGAAGTCTCTCTCTTTAGTGCGACACGCTGCAAGATTATCAGGACATAAGTTCCATAATTTCGTCAGTTCATTGCTGAAAAGTGCCAAATAAAAATGTGATTAACGTGGTGGACATAAGATTCAAAGTACAGACACTGGCCTTTTAAGCCATACCAAACTGTCAAATTTTGCCAATTGAATATGAACCTTATCCTTTTGGAATAAAGTTGAAAATTTATCAAAGAAATTTGACACATTGTTGTAGCTTGATGTGCTGGTCTCTGTACAACAAATAAAATGCTATTGTATTAATGTTACAAATATTATTAGGATCAATACTTAGATCCTTAAAACCTGCATTTTAAAATGAACTGCAGTTAATGAATATACTATAATAAAATATGGCTTATAGCCACAGATATAGATAGAGCTAGATAACGCAAGAGCAACTACTTCGCGTGCCTATTTTCGGGCCTAAATACGATAAAAAATGAGCAAAAAAATTAAGTAAACATTTCCTTCCATCGCACGAAAGAGTATTTTCATTCTAAATCCGGTCATAAGTCACATAAAAATATTTTAAGAAACGACACCAAATTTAGATCGTTTGCACTCGTCACTTATCTAGCTACCATAAACCGGTTTCAAAAATGGACTCGAGACCGCACACTCAACGCGCAGGTAGTCGGAATCTAGTCGGTGTTGAACGCACACGTCTTTGTTTCGAAACGCCCTAAAATTACATTATCTTTGCAGTCAGAGTTTAAAGTGTTTTGTGGTGATATTGGAGAAGATTTTCAATGGATATTATAAATCAAGGTATGTACTTTATTTAAAGACCAATAAATGTTTATTTATTTTATCTTTCGGCTCGATTTGAAGTTAAAATTACAAGTAATAAATATATTAATATTTTTGCCGATATTTTTTAGAAAATAGGTCTTTTTGTTATAGTCCCGGGCAAGATCGGGCTAACCTTTTTTTTAAATAGTTAACTATACACCTTGAACAAGCTATCCCAGTCAAAACATGTCACCCATCTTGCCACCTTTTTTTTTAAAAGACTGTATTTCCAATGTAATTTTTCGATTCTTAAACTATCGACTTATTTGTTACAGGTTCGGCTTCTAATGAAATCCAAATGTCTAGAAGATCATTATACACGCTTTTTAGAGACAGTACTAAACGAAAACTTGATCAGAATCAGTACTTCTCGGTTGCGAGTGCAACACTATACCCTAGACCGATGCCTTAGCCATTTGGATACCGCAGCTTTTTATTTAAGACTGATTTTGAAAATAAATATTTGAAACATTTTATAATAGCTTTTTTTTTCAATTATATCACTTTAAATACACGTGATAGTAATCCAATTAGCATTTCATATAACATCTATTAAAAAAAAAACGAGAAATATTTTTAACCAGATTTAGAGGTCCAATACTCCTCCGTGCATCGGTAAGTCATTTTGTGATTAATATTATGCGTAATTAATTTAAAAAGCAATTATTTTTAATCTAATACCCTCAGTAATACTAATAGTAATAATAAAAATACCAAATTTAGGAAAAACAAAACATTCGTATTACATTGTGACATCCAAAAAATGGCACGCTTGGTTTTCATACAAATCGTGATATTTGCGTTATCTATACCCTGTTCACAATAAGATTAGACATAAACACAAACCTTTTTTACAGTCCCTTCCGACCGATCCGAACCGATTTTGACTTCTATTCCATAGGCTTGGATGACATTAGAGGCAAAAAAGTGGTTACAATACAACTGTTTACTGCAGTTGCCATTTGTCATGCTACCAACGCAATAGAAGTCAAAATCGGTTGAACGGACTGTAAAAAAGGTTTGAGTAAATGTCTAATCTTATTGTGAACAGGGTATAGGTCTATCTATATCTGTGCCTATAGCTGTCTGTCAGGGATTACGTAGCTTTCTATTAGCGAAAGAATTTTTAAAATCGGACTGTAACTACAACAATTTGTTACTAATTGTAACAAATTGTAAAATAAACATTTTTTGTTTACAGATGACAATTTATATATTTGTAAGGAAAACTGATCTATTGAATGCTTTAATACAAATTTACATATTTTGTAAATTGTTCTACAATTAAGTGTCAGAACTTTACAATTTTGTACCTCAATAAGTTTAGTGAAGAAAGGACAATGCCAGAAACTCTATCGAACTTTGCCCCACTTAATAAAAGTCATGTGCAATATGTAGCATCTTACTGTTTATATTGCTGATATCTAAACATTAGTCTTAGTGACTGTAGAACTTGCGGGTTCCGTTTAAATCTAAAAACAATAATGACATTGATTATAGGTTAAATTGTATTTTAGGTAAAATGAGTTTGTATTTTGTGGGTAGGTATTTCGTAATCCGCAAGTTCTAAAGAAAAATAATTTACTATAGAAAGGTTCTATATTTATTACAATTATTTTCATTAATTTCCATACCCCTAAGTTATATTTTTATTCGTCGCCTAACAATAACTCGTCATGCCGTGCCGCCAATAGGCGAAGGGCTTATCGCGTTCAAACAAAAAGAAACAAATATTTTAATTAGTACGGAAGTAATCTGACAAAAAAAAAAGTGCACTTACTTCCCCATATAGGACTTGTTTTGGCCTTCATACTCTTTTATAATGTCTCCTACAGGTCGGCGACGCTTCCGAGACTTCTTTACTTCATCTGTAGATTCTACTTGCACTGGGGGCTTGGGCTTTTGGAATTCTAAACAAAGAAATGTCCAATTTTAATATGACATATCATAGCAATCATAGGTCTTGTGATAAACTGATATGTAGAAAATAATCCCCTATAGTATACATACAGAGTTTTAGGTAGTGCGTCAGCAAGTCGGATGTAGGGGAGGACATTTGCAACCAAATTACCCTTTATATTTTGTAGTAATTTGACATTTTATGTTTATATGAAGATGAAAGAGGATGAACAAATGTTGCAGACTATTTTTTTTACAAGGAAATATAGGGATATGAAACTTGTTATGTTCGACATAATAATCTTCGTGGCATATTGACGGTCAATATGTATTTTTTTTGTTAAATTTTGCTTGGTTGACCATCCATTTCATACTGAGACACCTCCGTGACATGGAAAGCAACCATTAGTCTCAGCTGTCATTCAGTCTATCAGCCAGTTTTACCAAGGTGTATTTGTGATACCCAGTAACGGGGTTGTAGAGGCACAGAATACTTAATAGTACTACGTGCAGAAGGGACACTCCCTTCCCCGCGCTATATCAGATACCGCACCTCACCCCGCACTTGGAGGTGTTAATCGCCGACTCTTTGACCAGGGCGCTCAAAATCGTAAGAACTGCAGTGCTGTAGGTACTGCTGCCACAAACACACAATTTTGCGATTTATTTTGTTTTAAGTTTTATTTATTAGTTTTAATCTCGATGATTCATTTATTTTCCAAGTTTTCTTTGTTTTATAATACAATTTAAACTTCCGTAATATTATCATACCAACATTACCAACTATTAAATTAATATTGCTCTCTCTTTTTATTGTCTTAGTTATGTACTTAAGTCTCTTTCTTTCACGTTCTATTCATTCTTGGAACTGAAAAGTAGTACCCTACGCACTAACTTTGTCGCGTTGAACCATTGCGTTGCCGCGTAATGGTGCGGGGCGGTCGTGAATTCCATATTTTGTAATTAGGTACCTTAATTTACCATTATTGATGATTAAATAAACCTCTTTACATAACAAATATTATAATATTACTTTTTAAATGTCATTACAAATCCGAGTATTCAAAATCAAACATCATTTATTTTATTTCTTTAGGATTTAAATAATAATTGAACGCTTAGACAAGATCACTTCATAATAATGCTCGAAACGTTCGGGTAGTGCCGTCGTCGTTCGGTTCGCCCGACGCAAAGCGCTGCACTTTTCGCGCCATTTTGTACGCTAGCACGACATCCAACTGATTCAACCCTACTAAAATTCACACACGCATTTGCACGTGTACAAACGTCATTTGGTTTTGTAGTAGTAATAGGTAATTATTTTGCAAGTTTTGTATGAAGTGTCCGAGGTGTGGTAGAGGTTAGACAGGCAGTCGCTCCATGTAAAACCCTGGTATACAGTTGTATCTGGTTAGACTGGAAATCGACCGTAACATAGGCAGGAAACGCCAGACAGATGATGACAAGAAAATATATTAAACCATAGGTACCTGGACATCCATCATTCTTCCAGCTGTTCCAGTGTTCCTCTCTCTTCAGTATATGCTTAACGCACTCCGCAAACTGTTTGCCATGCGGTGGTGTTTCACCCAACAACTTGTACACAAGTGCTGTGGTCTCCTTCACCCAATCTAGTTGGTCCGATTTGAGCTCTTGAAGTTCCCTGAAGATGTTAGGGATGGCGATTAAAATTTATTGGGAAGACTTGAGTACAGCTGGTGTTCTTTTATAAAGAAGGGTGCGTCTTTACAAATGGAGTTCATACTTTATGCCTTGCGCCGTAATGTACTATCGTGGACACACTCGCCTGACCACCACTAATTTCGTTTTTGCTTGCACTCAAAAGATGGAAGCGCTCTCTACCCCGCCCCGTTGACTTCGCAGGCGCTAAGGGAAAAAATTTTTAACTGAGCAGGCGGAAAAGTCCGCGATAGTACATATTCTTAATGATTAATCAAAGGTGGCGTGATCGCAGTGCGATCGGAATGCGTAAATGTTGCTGTACAGGCTCTTTGCGTGTGCAATGTTAGGAACAGTTACGGACATAATTGCATCGTCAAGTCCAGTTGTTAATATTGGCATTACCAGAATGAATAATAACAATATGTGGCGACTTTCACACACGGCCATCTGACCCTGAACTAGGCAGACCCTGTACTATGGGTGTCAGACAGCTGATAAACATACACAAATACATGTCATAAATAGATATGTGTACAAATAAACAACAACGAGACACACATTAAGGGCGGGTTGTTTTCAAACAGTTGGTTAACATTACATACGGACTGTTAAAAAGTTTCTATGATGTGAGATGTTTAACATATTATGTTAAATGTAATGGTTTGTTTCATGACATAAAAATCCGTCAGTTAAACTTATTCAAATAGAGATTCCATAATAATAATATAATAATATGTGGGGACATTTTCACACACGGCCATCTGACCCCAAACTAGGGAGACCCTGTACTATGTGTGTCAGACAGCTGATATTCATACACAAATACTTTTTTTTTTTAAATACTATACATATATAGATAAACAACACCGCAAACACAAGTGCTCATCACACAAATGTTTACCCTGGGCGGGAATCGAACCCGCCACACGCTGCGCAGCAGTCGATGAACCATTGCGTCAACCGTGTCGTCAAATAATATTTTGATGTTTGAAGTAGCTGTTTGACAACACAAAATTACGTTGACTGGTTGGTTATGGTAATAGTAAGTTTTTGATGTACAATTTTGTCAAACAACCCATTTTTTTTTATTTGACGATACTTAGCGCCATTTTTTACTATTACTGGTCAGTAATGTATCATTGAAGCAACCTGCCCTATGTGTGCACTATGAAATACTCATGTGAAAACAGAAAACAAAAGATAACAGTTTTATACATACATTTTAAACTTCACAGTAGAAGTTAAGTACTGGAACAATATCAGAAACTGAACGAGAACACATCTTCTAAAGTTAGAGTCGGACAGTTGAAGCTCCAACAGCTTCTGATTGGTCAGGAACTTTGCAAAGTAATGTGGTTCGTTGGATTCGGAGTCTTTCATCTCAACATCGGTAGTTAACGTTTTCACAGGCTTTAGTAAGTTAAGCTTTGATTTTTGGAGTTCCACTGTTTCTAGCTTGTAGGATAAGAATGCAGATAGGACACTACCTGAATGCTGTAACAGAAGGTATTATTTTGTATTTATGTGTCTTATGGCCAAATATTCAAATGCTACTTAATGTTAAGATGCCGTTAAGTCTCATGCTGTCTCTATCACTTCATTACAAGTGACTGTGACTTAACGGCATATTAAAATTGAGTAGCATTCAAACGCTAGTCAATTTTAAGACAGATCATTAAAACTGGGAAAGATTGTTCAAAAGTTGTGTTTTAATTTCCAAGTTACAGGTATTAAGTATTTAATTTTATGTTTGTAGCTCTATGCTACATGTATTGTTATGTGTAAAATAATGTAATCTTAATTACGCATCATAGAAGACAAAAGTATGGTGCAATTGGAAATATGCTGGTTGCTGGATGCCAGCTGTTGAGCTGGCATTATATTAATTGTACTTGTATGTATGACTTTATGAGGTTGGAATGGTCCCCAGAAGTGCACTGAAGCCTCTAAATCATAAATTAAAAAAAAAAGAGACAAAATACTTACAACTACAAAAGTCTTCCACTGCAATTTATTATAACAATTATTTGGATTTCTGAAAAACTCTTGGAGACTCCAAAACCTACAGTACAAATTATAATCAATGTTCAGTTTAGTTTTTTCTTTTTCATCAACTACCATTTCTTCATCCAGTGAGTCTTTTAGTGTACTCGAGCTATCACCACCAAACTCAGTTACATTTTCCAGGTTGAATTCAGAGACAATATTAAGCCCAGACCTTTCAGAAAAGGGGAAGAACTTTGCAAGGAAAAGCAAGATTCTACCACAGAATACTGTGTTTTGGGACCTTGACAATCTCCTGAGCAAATCATTACACATTCGGAGTAAATTGTTCTTACAAGCTACGAAAAATAACTCTTCTTTCCAAATACTGACGCCGTTTTCCACGTAGGAGAACATCTTTTCACATTTGTTAAGTGTTAGAGCGTCAAAAATGTCGCCAAGAAGAACCACTGGCATTGTAGGAGTCACCATATGTCGTCTACATGACTCTATGCAGAAAGAGACGAAGTTCTCCAACGTGTCTGGGTCTTCAATTAGAAGTTCTAAGAGTTTGTCCCTGAATGCTTGATCCATCGCCGCTTTCCTGTCGGTTTCATTTGTATTCTTTGTAAATGAATCGAGCAAGTCAATATTATTCGTTGCAAAGGCTTTAGACAACACATCCTGTAAGAAAGCATTGTTTTCATCAGCAAAAATCACGTATTCATTGGACTTATTCATTCATAGCATATATATGAGGTTAGAACTGTACCTTGTATTTGTTTCGCAACTCTTCAAATCCTGGCTTATCGGTTATCTTGGCCATATTTACGATTAGATCATTTCAACATAACACTTGTGTGGCAAATGCAGGGTATTATGATTGAAAGATATGATTTAATAATAAATCACCCAAATAACAATTTTTAACTAAAGGCAAACACCACCAGGGATGTTAAAAAATAATCGATTTTTATTTAAATCGATTATTATTTTCTAATAATCGATTTTTTATAATCGATTTTGATAGTAACATTATTCGATTTTTAATAAATCGATTATATAAATTACGCATTTAAATCGATTTTCATAAACAGCGTCATCTATGCGAAGGATGAAAAAAACTTGAAGTAAGTTTCAATTTTATAAACAGCGCCATCTACGCGGCAACATTTTGTGACAATACGTTAACGTTGTCGTTTAGCTTTTAGACTTATCGTTTCATTTAATTTAAATTGTTTTATATTTTAGTTTTTGAGACCATATCGTTGTCGTTTAATTTATTTAATTATCATTTTAAATATTTTATTTTAATACTAGTCAAATGTAAAATAGGACTGGACATTTGTGACAATTATTTTCAATTATTTTTATTGTTTCAACTTGAAGATTAATTAACAAAAGATTTGTTTTATATTTTAGTTTTTGAGACCACAACTTAGTCGTTAAGTTTTTTAATTATCGTTTTAAATATTTTTTTTTAAACTATACTCCATTTACAATATCATTAGACAGAAGTCAAAAAAGGTTCTTTTTAATGCACACTTTGTAACAAAAGTTAAGTAAAACATGTTAAAGTTACGATAGACACCGAATATATTATAATCTATTTTTACAGTAGCTGTCACGCGTATTTGTAACTATTCAAATAATTTATCTTCTAAAATTATGTGGCTTTCATTTTAGTTGTATATTTAACTCCAATTTAAAATTACAGTGTCAATGCTAAAAACCTAACAGAAGCAGGGATGAACAATACCCGGAACGTTGTTCGTTTCACTGTAATTCTACCAAATCTAAAATGTTACCTAATATTTAAAAGACCTTTATTCTGTTTATAATATTATACGCCCATATTTAGTACTATCTTAGATCTATTTATCAAAATTATGTTAAAATAAGTTTAATTAAAATTGTTTTAACTTATCTATGAAATAAAATGTTTTGCATTCCTGCGTCTATGAGCCTCTTTTTTTTATATGCTATTGTAAATGGAGTATTGTCATATGTGAAGTAGTACTGAACATTTAGGGCGTTTTTTTATTTGATTTATATTTTAGTTTTTGATACAATAAGGTGGTCGTTTTGTTGGGATGCTCATCATTTAATTTTTATTATAATAAAACGTTTAATGGTACTGAAAATTTTTACCAATAATGATATTTGGTTTCCTTTTTCCTTACCTTGAAAGTACAGGAACATTCGCTTTGATTTTTAGTTTTGAATTGGTTATTTTTTTATTTATGAATATCATTTTATTTCATGTCAATATCTCTTGGGCTCAGATTATGAAACAAAGGGCAGATAGACCGCGCGGAACACTGAGAGTGAAGACAAAGGGGCAGACACAAATTCAAAAGCGAATATCTACAACGAACGCCCGCGCCGCATCGTTAAAAGAAACAAATCAAAATACAAATTCAAAAGCGAATACAATCACCAGATTGTAGGTATTCGCTTTTGAATTTGTGTTTGCTTTTTTGGTTTCACTCTCAGTGTTCAGCGCGGTCTATCTGCCTTTTGTTTCATAATCTGAGCTCTTAGGATTATTATTGAAATATGAAAAGCATGTGGATTTTTAAATAATAGAAAAAAATCGATTTTTCCGCAGAAATCGATTTTTTTTTATTAAAATCGATTTTTGACAAATCGATTAATTTTGAATAAAGAAAAATCGATTTTAATTAAATCGATTCTTTTCCATTAATCTCACATCCCTAAACACCACCAACCAAGCGAGCGATCAATCAATAGTGTTGCGCTTTTCTCGAACTCTCGAACTGTCAGCCTCTAGCCTGCGAGAAGAATCGACTATTTACTATTCAAACTACATCGACTGTTTCCCATTTTATCCATTTATCAGATTATATCATAGAATTAAATTGTGTAGCCAAGAGGATCCAAACCATAAGTATAAAAAAAAATTACTTGGATGGTTACCATACTTGCAGTATTCTTTGATGGTTACAGGCTAGAGAAATATTATGAATGAAGTTAGGTATATAGTATTTTGAAGAAATATTGTTACAGTTCAGGTGCATTCCCAGTGGCCGTGGTCGTTACAGAGTCATCATTTATCGGGAACTACATGTTGTAGTAATGAATGCTTCAAATTCAAATCCTGAATAGAATCACAATAATTAGTAATATTTCAGAACAGAAAAAAGAAATCGATTTCGTAGGTATGTACTTAGAAACTTGTCAAATAGGTTGTCCACCTCTTATTTTTTTCCCGCCATTGGATCTAATGATTTTGCGCAATCTAAACATTTCAATGCTATTGGCTAAATTATGGCTAGCATCACCAATAGCCAATCGTAGATCGAGTTCAACGTACGGAAGTGCAGCTGATAGCTATTATTTTTGACAGATGTGTGTCGTCGTGTTGTGTGGCGTCCTGTCTATTTATCTTTAGAATTTTATTATTATTTACAGATTTTTACCCGATCCTTTGTTTAGAAATGTGTTAAAGTGTAAGATTAGAATAGCCTAGTGTACTTAGTAATTATTGTTAGGATATTCTGAAAGGAGTGTAAAGCACAGTGTTTGGAAACATGGACCGTAATAATATGAGGTAAGAAGAATCTGCTTTCGCTTGTATTCGTGCTTACTTTCACGTTTGGTTAGTGTTTCTAGTGTATTGTAAACAATGTCTGTTGTATTGTAGATGTTGTAATTACGATTGGGCATATTTGTAGCAATATTTTGAGTGCATGCGAAGATAACCCAGTTTTCATTAATTTTGCTTTGTTTGTGGAAAGATAGCGTGCGAAATCGTGGTCTAGAGCTGTAATCATGAGTGGCAAGCGGGCTCTCGTGATAATATTAAGTATTCCACACATTGTTGTAAGGAACAGTTGAATGTTTACAAGTGTCGAGCGTGTGTGGGTGTTATTTATGTTATTATCATACTGCCACGCGTTTCTTATCGCATCGCTTGCGACCAGTTATGTGCATACAAAGTCAGTAGTGCGTAGAGTACATAGGTAGGTACAAAATCATTATTTACGCACTGAATATTCATTCATTTTATGTAGATTCTGACACATTTTAAGCTTAATTTTGAATAAGTTCTAGTTTTTTTTACTTATCAGAACAATAACCTTGGTTTGAATTTGAACAAAGATATCAATGAGAAACAGATAATGATAATCTCTTCCGCAATATAAACAGTAACATCCAACAATTTATGTTTTATCATTTTATTACTAACACATTTATTGCAAGTCTATGATTGATTTTGATCTATTGAACTATGACATAATATTGATTGTCAATAATTGAATTAGATACCTAATTGTTTTATAGCTGTTACAATGTTTATGACACAGCTCTTGTGATTACATAACCAAGGGATCATTAACATTGAGTTGTAAAAACCAACATTAGGTTAATGGAGACTTAAATTCATTCCTTTCATTTTGTATCAGAAAGAAAGTGACAGTATTAATTTAAAGTCTCCATTAAACTTACGTTGGTTTTCGAACAACTCACTGTATCTCCATTAAAATAAAATCACTTCTATTTTTCAAACATACTGTTCTTCAATTTGAGATATTATTCTCGATAGTATGTGATCCAAGAGCATATTAAAATATACCTTGCTACATAAATACCACAATACCCACAAAGGTCAGGGTTTCTTAAAGTGGGGTCCATGTACCCCTCAGGGGTCTGTGCCATGTTTATCAGGGGTCCACAGTAGGTCAGTTAACTCACAACATATTTATTAGAAAATTGTGTAGTTAACTCAGCATTTCTCGGCCAAGCCACGAAACAAATAAAATAAGGCTTGTTTTGACGTGATAACGTCTTATAAATCGATGAACACCGGCTGCACGCACGAAAAAGTGTCACATTCCGCCTGTGCCTGAGCGTGCAAGCGAGAGCGCGAAATAAGCGATAGAGAGGCAAGATCAGCCCAAGCAATAAGCTCTGCCCACCACGACCATTATTTGCTTATGTTATTTATGTTTGCCATTATGTTTCTTTATGACGTTATCTCGTAAAACTATCGTCTGTAAACCGACTTTACAGACAACCTATTTTTTATTCCCTAAACTATTCTCTGACAGGGGACTGTGGAATTGTTTAAATTGTGAATGTGGTCTGTGATTGCAAAAAGTTTAAGAAACCCTGAGCTAGTTTGATTAAATGCAAATATCAGTAACCTTGGTTATGACAATAATACATGACATAACCACATAGAATATTAATTGATATGTGCGGTAGCGATTGATTTAGCCACAAGATCCACACTGTGTCTTATTACACTGCATGAATACATATACTTGTTACAATAGATAGTTAGGATGCTGTAAAGGAACAATTTTATCGTTCAGCCTGTTTTTATAGTTTTATCATTCATTGAAACTTTTAAATTACAAGTGACACTCAAAAACAAGTAATCACAAAAATATTAAATATCTACTCAGTTTTAGGACAAACTTGTTAAAAAGTATTTTAATTAAGGTGAAAGCACTAGAGTGGCCTTGAAATATTCTTATGGTTTTTTACAATTTTCAGCTCAGAATCTGGTTGTATAGTACATTTACGCCAAGTCGTCTGGCCATCTCTTTCGTAGTCTAGCGCGGCTCCGTCTCGCCATTTCGGTACACCAATTTTGGGATTTATGGGCCCATAGGTCGTTCCACATGCGGCAGACATGCCCAGCCCAGCCCTTTTGAGCCACGTCAAAGATGTGTGCTTTGAAGCACGGTATGGTGTTTCGAACGCGGTTGTTTAATTTAACACCAAGTGGCAAGTATGCTGCGCTGCTATGTAGCACAGCGTACTTGGTATTTTGGCAAACCTTGAGATTGTACTCTTTAGTCAAAGACCAAGTCTGTCTCCATAGGTCAAGATGGGAGAACATGCATGTTCATTAGCTTGTTACAGGCACTGTAAGAGCTCAACTTGAGGAGCCCTTATGGTACAGACAGCATCATCAACTGCTAACCCCCTTTCCGAAGAAATTTCAATGCGTGGGGGGTAAGCAGTTGATGACGTTGTCTGTACCAGGACAATGTATAATTATAAAGTGTTATGAGGAGGTTGGATGGATACGCTTCAGGTCGAACAGGCACCTTGTTATATAAAAATAAGGCGCATAGAACGCTTCTAAATACGAAAACGTTCTAGAAAGAATCCAGAGTGTTTAGACGAAGCCAAATGCATGCAACCTTTACAGTACTTAATTATAATTTATGCAAATTGTTTTAACAAATTGTTTTGTTTTGTTTTGTTTCAATAAGTTATTATTAGATAATGATGCCAATTATGTTGTGCCAGAGCTAAACTTATTTTAAGCTATTTACATCTCTTTCTCTCCAATGAAACAAGAAAGAGACAGATATTTATAATAGCTGTCACTTTAAGTTGCAATTATAGTTGTCATTTCAGAACGCATTGATTTAAAACAAGGCGAAGTTCAAGGAAAAAACTAATATGACATCTCTAACTTAGTTATTTTCTGTTGCCGTCCTTTTCTTCGGCTGCCTGGTAGTAAGAGATGCCAATTGTCTAATTTTAGTTTAGTTTGTGAACAAGGGAATCACCACCTCCCATTTTAAACAAAGCATGTATAGATATTAAATATAACTCGGTCACAATAACTGCACCTCGCTGGATTGCGATGCCCCCCTATCCTTTCTCCCTTCACCTCGCCGCATTCGACCAATAGCACCAGTAATTATTATTTTTTCTGGTGATGCTGATTTTTCACACTGTACCAAAGCGTCGATATGATTCATGGACGCCAGGTGCAGTTATTGTGACCTAGTTATAAACAGTAGCTTGGAAACAAGGTGTTTATATGGCTTAATAAACCCATTGTAGGACTTCCAATTACAGATCAAGCTATGTCAGCAGCGGGCCCCGTTCCCTGCCACACATGGGAGGTAGTAAACGGCACAATGGTAATGGTCATGCCGCGCGACTCAGCCCACCTGCGCAGGCACCGCCGCCACATCCCCACAACAACAACAATAATAACAACAACAACAATATCAACAACAACCAGAATGATGATCTTATCAACTATATCTATGATTCTTGGAATAAGGTATGTTACAAGTTTTTGTTTAATCATAAGTATTTAAAGATTAAAAGACCACGTTTTTAGGAACCAAACATTTCGTTCAATTCAAAATAAGAATAGGCGGGAAAGAAGCCAGCCATTTTATGAGTTCGCGCCTTTTTGTTCATTTCTCTGCTAAACATTATGGCGAACTAAATAAAAAAACTTCTTATGCTGGCACTTCACATTGTGTATTTGTACAAATATTTGCCTTATTTGGATAATACAAAATGTATCCTATTCTTATTGAAATAAAGTACATTTTTTATTATTTAAATAAAGCCAATATTTGGACAAATACGCCATATGAAGTGCCGGCATTAAGTACTCACTGATACAAGACTTACAATAGGCGTTCAGTCGATCATGGCATTTTTAGTTCTTAGCATAAAAAATCTATTACAATTCATCATCTTTGTTAGTAGAACTCAATGAAGTGAGACAATTTCATGGTTGTGATTTTTAATTAAAATAGTTCAAGTTCTGATACAGCTCAACGGTAATGGAGTCATAGAAAAAACGTAGCCCCCATTAGAAATTTCTTCTGTATCGTGGGTGTATTCCGTGTATTGACAAAAATGTTACAAACAAACAGACCTAGAACAACTACCATGCAAATATTTGTTCCGTTCAGGAATCGAACATGCGATACGCAGCGGCGGATCTATACAAGGGGTTCTTGGGCTGCAGCCCTGGGCCCCGTGAATATATTGGGCCCCAGCCCCTATTGAAGACAATGAACAATATTATGAATACAAAAAAGAAAGCTATCATAAACGTCATTATTGAAAACAGTTTTTTTGACAAAATGGCAATTAGTTGAATTCATTAAGCAGGGCCCAAGTTGTATTAGTGCAGGGCCCCACAAACTCGCGGCCCGCCCCTGCAGCCAACCGTGTCGTCATAAGCATGGTTTGCTCGTAGACCAGACCACACTACATCATTACTACGCAGAATAACTGATGCACTAGATAGATTACCATTCTATTGTTTTGCGTCGCATCGCGTAGTAGAATATCTACTATCGTAACTATCCTATTCACATTCTTTAGCAACATCAATTCACGTATACGTGACAAAATTGCACACTATGTAGGTCAATGCAGTGTAACCGTGTCGCATCGCAAAGTATCTAATGGGTTTAGGAATATCTTACATTGATTTGTAGTAGAATTTATCGAATTTTGTATATGTCCTGTACCTATTTTACTATGGAATTTTTCCTTATGTAGTTGTTAATCGATTGATTAAAATCGGATATGTAGGTAGGTTAACCTATTATTCTGACGCTTGAATTATAAAAATCAATTACAACTTACGTAACAATTTTTTTTTTGATATAGGTTTTTCCCATAAAAATAAATATCGTAGAGGAAAATGTTTTATGTCCAGTCTAGTAACTACTGAATATGATCACCATCTGCGTAGTAGCGCTTACCCCACTACATAATAGGGTATTTTACCAAAAAAATCTAGTTAGTCCGTCAGATACATTTTCAAACAATATTGGACACGTGTTTTTTTTTTTCACTTAAACCAAAAATTAAGACGATACAGTGCGTCGAAAACTCGTGTGACGTCACTATGTCAGTACACTTTTACCGGCAAAGTGACGTCATAAACCCCCACTGATGATCTTGGATGCGTTTTATCTTCGTCAGTTTTTATTGATTTGATAAAACAAAAAATACGTATCCTATATTTTTCGATAATGTAACTGACATACTAATTAGATTTTCTTGGTAAAATACACTAATAAGTTGGGGTCGACTTCCAGTCTAACCGTATGCAGCTGAAAACCAATTTTTTACATGGAGCGACTGCTTATCCGACCTCCACTACGAACGACTAGGTAACACGAAACCCCTTGATAAGACCGATTGCCAGACTTTCGGTCTTCTGACTACCCGTACCGACGCGACTGCCAAACATTTACGAATGACAGCTAAGTAGCTTTACGTGCTTTCCAAAGGACGGTGAAGTACTTGCCAATTTTTTTTAAGATTCGGTTAGAGAAACAATTACGAATAGTTAAAATTAATTTATTCTTGAATAATGTTTGTTTATAAGAAGTAGAACATTCTCGTAATGAATAATTTGTGCAACTTTCAATACTATGAAAACAGTAAATGCTATCCAGAGTAAAGCAATACAAAATGGTAAATAGCGGTGGTTCTTAGGGTTGTCACTTGTGTTTTAGCAAATCACTAACGTAACCTATATTAAAATGAAATGTGTGTTAGTTCGGGCTCATCTCCGGAACTACCGTTCCGATTTAGTAAATGATTTCGCTAATAGGAAGCGACGTCATCCCTGAGTGCTATAGGCATATTATATTATTAAAGAAGTATATAAGTAAAGAAAGTTAAGCGGACGAAGTCGCGAGCAAAAGCTAGTAGAGTGTATTTGCTTTCTAAGGTAAATAAAATACTTCATCTGCACGCGTAGCATGACCACGGTATGTCTACGGAAGAATAGACATACTGACAGCAAGAATAGACAAGTCAGTACAGTTTGTCTATTCATCCTGTCAGTATGTCTATTCTTCCTTAGACATAGCGTGGTCATGCTACGCGTGCTGGAAATAAAGTATTATTCTGTGCCTTCACAAAGTATAAAGTAATTTTTCCCGATATAACGTACAATACTTTATAATAAAGTGCGGGTGGCAACTGGCAACCCTAGTGGTTCCACAATAAGCTAGCATCTTGTCATAGCAAACTTAATATGTTATTTATCGTGCTACGTGACGCAAATGCAGCTAAAGTGCTCAGCTTTTCAGTCCTGCCGACAATATACGTCACATATATGAAAGTCTAGAATACTAGATCTATCTGTGTATTGACCTTCAGATAGCGACGAGTCTTCATTTATTTGTTTCCGTATAATTTAGAATTATAACGTTCATTAATAAAATGAACATTGAATTTATTTATTTAGACTTCATGCAAAATGGTACAAACGCGGAATTAATGCTATTCCTTCAATACCAAAGGCATTCCTTACCAGTCAACCTAGGGTGGCGAAGAGATAACATGACAGGCAAAACACACTTTGTAACATGTACTGATGTTATGTTGCTCCACTTAGAAAAAATACTGCTTGCGTCTTTCGTCTCGTCTGATAAGCTTTCTATTCCTTTGATATTTATTCAATCATCTTTACTTCGTCCGTTTGAATGTCGGTTATTGCGGATGCAGACTATGGCGCTGATTAAAAAGTAGCCTATGTCCTTATATAAGCTGATACCGTACCAAACCGATTCAATGGTTTAAAGCCTTATTTACACGATGCAAGCTTTGCGCCTGTAGCATATAATGAAATTGAAGACTGCGCACTGTTCAGACGGTGCAACTTTTGCTGTTGCTTCAACTTACTGCATTCAGAAGGCAACTAAATTGCACTGCGTAAACAGGGCTTCTGTGAAACCATAGCAGCGAGACACTTTCACAATTTATATTATCAGCATAATTATAAAAATGTGAAAACAAAAAATCATCTGATTCATACATTTTGCTGAGTTATGCGACCATATTGAATGTAAGGTACAGCGATTTTTTTTTTGCTATTTCTGGAAAAGTCCTATAAGCAAAATTGTTCAGAATGATGCGTACAATTACCCCTTTTCAGGTTACTGCCAAAAAATAAGCTTGTATATGCTTAGGCAGTCTTGAAAAGTGGAAAAATACAATAATGACCTACAGTATAACTTCTAATTTGACTTATTATCTACTTTCCAGGTAACACGTGAACTAGAACGCGGCAGCGAAGACGCGAGATACTACCAAGAAGTACTCGCGCCACGTCAGTTGGCAAACTTCAGACCTTTCAACCTTGACGAGTGGTGGGCCCGTCGCCTTGTGCAGAGCATAAACCGCAATAACAAGCATCGGTCTTAGAACCGCACCAGCATTCGTTGGTGAACGACTGTGCCCATTGGAAGGAATAAAAAGCGATGTTTAATTTTAGCTTGGTATTTGATAATGTAGAGTAAAGCCACATGTTCATGGTAAACAGAAGTTGTGCAACATTGATGCAGCTATATGATTTGTGTTGCTAGAAATAAAATCATGTGACACTTTATGCGCAATGTTGCCAACATAAAAATATGTTGTGCAACTTTTGTATATAGGCTGGCTGTAAAGTGGTTGTAGACGTTCCCCTGTAGCGGACAGGTTTAGGTAGTCGGTCCTAATCTCCCGATACATAGAGCTATCGACCCGACTCACCTACAGACGTCTTGATTTGAACAGACCTTCCCAGATTGGTCGGGACGTTTATGGGCACTGTAATATTTGGACGCAGGAGCATTTAATTTTGGCTTGTTTAAGTATATTTGTACAATCGAAAATTAAGTTCGTATTTTTAAGGTGTGATTCGCGAATTTAGACAGTAATAATAATCATGATTTCAAAATGTAAGATTAAATTTATCATCCACACACTATCGTACTGCAATTTATACTTCTACGAAACTCCAATTGCATGCTAAACTATCGATTTTTTAAGGTTGTTTTAAATTGTCAATTAGAAAAAAGTTATAAAGCAATAGATTATAAAAGAAACAGTGGGTATAGTAAAGAGTCCTTCATATACGAAGTTTGTAGTGTCTCATTGTACAGTTTTAACTTGTCTATGCTCGTTTATCGAGCTTAGAGAGATTTTTAAAACAGATTTTATCTATATTGTATCAATAGAGCCTTATTCCCTATATTGTAGCCTTACAGTATATAGACTGGAGGTAACATTACCTTTATGAACACAATATGTGAACATTACATTTTTTTATATGTAGGTAATCACCTACATTATATGCAAATAAATAAATCTATCTATCTTTATCAACTGTCAGATTTCCCGCCAATTTTTAAAGGCTGTTTTCTTGTAAACTTCTATAGATCTATGTTTATAACTGCCTGCAAACTTTTGGTTTGATTTGTCATAATATTGTTGTTATAACCGTTTATACGTATCATGAAAATTAACGGGCAGTCCATTTAAAAGTCCAAGTAAATTTGACAATAGAATTGTTTGAATGATCATGTAAAAACTGACATTAAGACGATTGTAAGTAACGGTATAGAAAGTATAAAAAATAACGGGCATAGACTAAAAAAATGTGCCTGTTTTTATTATCTGTGATGTTGTCTCCAGTATATTTTTTCATAGGTTAATAGATTTCTAACTTCTATTCAGAGTAGTAGATGCAGTTATACTGTTAGGCCACGTACACACTATTGTGCATCTCAATATGTAACTGTCAGCGTAGACAGAGTTGGAAAATTGTGTAATTTGGTACTTGAATTGCATCTTACACACAATTTTCAACTCATTTTCGGATGATTTCTGGTACATTTTTACAGTCTTGCATTGCAGCATGGTGCGAATGACAGGTGTCAGTTAAACATGACTACATATTAGACAATATTTAATCGAATTACTGAATATCGATTAACGTTTAGTGTTACAGATTAAAAACTGACATGATTCGGAACTTGATTAAGAAAAAAAAAATTGCCACGTGTCACCCGCTTCATGCGACAATGTAAGAACTTTATTAAATTAAAAGTGGTCTAGCATAACATTGTTCTATTTGCGCTGACCCTAACGTAACACTTTCTGTTAGTGTTTAGTGTTGCGCAATTGTTTCAGTGTGTTTGTGAACACATAAAAATGTTGCGACTATATGCGGCTTTATACTTATAATCCAAGTCAATAAATATTTAAATTTAGTAGATTGCATGAAACTTATGAGAGTAGATTTTTAAAACTTGTTTTTTTTTTCCTAAATAAACTATCAATTTGTTTCGTAGTTAGAACTTTCTTTTGCTGTGTTGTAGCGGGTAGAATTTTGGTTTTCAAATTAAAAGCTTTTATGACTAATAAAATGTACCTAGTACTTGTAGCTCTTCATATAATTTCTGAACTATTGCACTGAAAATTTAAAATTGAATAGTCTCTTCTTCAACATATTTAATAATTATTCGAGTTTTAGAATATCCTAACAATAAATTAGTATTATAATTGCAATGAGACATTACTGCCCTGAGATTGTACTTCATTTACGATATTTGGTTTCCCTTCATTATGTGAACTTTCTTTCAAAAATTAAATTTAAGTATATGTAACAGTGACTTTATAAGCAATACTAAATTTATACAATAGTAATAAGGTTGATAATCATATAACTGATCACAATAGCGACGTGATCGTCATACGATACATAAAAAGCGTCATAAGTCCTATTAATAAAGTACGAATGAAAATGAAACTTAACTATTTACATATACAATATAAAGTACATTGTAATCGCATTGGTAATAAATTGTGATATAAGTTATTTGTACAACTTCGTCAAAGCAATAATTAAAGTTGACATGAAGGCGGGAAACGTTGTTTTTAAAATGTTTTTCAATAATGTAGGTGAAGTTAGATAATGTAAATAAGTTAGTATGAATTTCTATTTTTAATTTAATAATTGTAAGTAAATGTGTCATTGAGAAATAGAATTGGCTAGATATTGTGTTGTTTCATAGCCCGTTGATTACACTGGCGAGAGTTGACGTACAATGGGGTGCATTTAAATTAGTAACTCAAGCATTTTTTTAAATTACATTTTTATATCCATGCCAGTGTAATCGAACCGTAGCTTTTAAATATTGACCTGCAGTCTTATTCTGTAGTTTCTTTCGGTGAGTTTAGGTAACGTGAGCGCGAGGTGAGTTGTCAATCTCTAGGTTTGCTCAGTGTGCCCATTGGTCATACCTACCCCTGGTGATATGGTGGGTCCGCAATGTGCTCAGTTCACCTAAATTCAGCGAGGGAAATTTTACAGAATAAGATGACTGAATTTACATCTGCCTTAGATAAACAGTGGGGTTTATATTGTTTTGTTTGTTTATCTGTAGGCCGTAATGTTCTGGTAATAAAGTTCATCTACATTCCATTCACGCATGTACTTAGCGTTTTAAACTATTGTAAATAAGTTTTAAGTGACGCAGTGCTGACAGATTATGGATTTGAATAAATTTTTTAAACAAATAATAAGTTTTTCTTAAATTTAATCTTAACGTAGGTAGGTACTTAATATTTTTTCATTGAGATTCTCACACAAGAATACCATCAAAATTTCGACAGTGGATCTTCCAAAATGAATAAAATCTTACAAGCCTTAACAAATCAGTCGACTCTTTCGTGTCATGATCTTTCGTAATTTGCATAGGGATTGAGTGATCCTCTCTACAATCTTAACAATAATCGTGGAAGATTTAGTAAAAAATAGTCAATACATAATAGCGAAGTTAAAAATTTGCTAAACCTGAGATAAAAATGATATGGTCAATAAAGTGGATCACTGAAACAGCGCGCTTGAGAAAAGTAGCCTTTGTATTTCTTATTTCAGTTCAAGAACTGAAACTTTTACTACTACTACTTTTTTACTACTACTTTTTTACTTTTACTGCTACTTTTCTCAAGCGCGCTGTTTCAGTGATCCACTTTATTGACCATATCATTTTTATCTCAGGTTTAGCAAATTTTTAACTTCGCTATTATGTATTGACTATTTTTTGCAAGCCTTGTGATGTTTTACGTTAAACATCAAGCTTCTAGGTAGGTACTCTTACGTAGGTAGTGGCTATATGTATGAAAGAAAGAAAAACAAAGAATCATGGCGAGATCCATACATTCATTTGTATGAAAAAATTATAATAATTTAGAGGGCTTAAAATTTTTTCCAATGTGAAAAATACATTACCAGGGTCCAGGAGTAGATTGGAATACTTAGCATATTTGAAACCCCCGCATAATTAAAAGATTACGAAATGAAAATAACACTTTTCCGTTTTGAGGCCCATTTTGTGTTTATAAAAAAAAGAAAGTGACAAGCGACGGTAATGTACCTATCTATAAAATTGGCAGACAAGTGATGTGACAAGTGTGTGGAAAAAATAATCATTATTTGTGATATTATTTCCCATAAAACGATGCAATTTCAGTGTAAGAACTGCGAAACAGCGGCTGTCGGTCTGTCACTTTTTTTGCGGGGATTTAAAAATATTGTTAAATTATATTTTAGGTAAAATGAGTTTGTATTTTGTGGGTAGGTATTTCGTAATCCGCAAGTTCTAAAGAAAAACAATTTACTATAAAAAGGTTCTATATTCATTAGTCATTACAAATATTTTCATTAATTTACTTTTCTGCACATGGGTTATTTTCTGTACATGGGTGGGGCAGGATCTGGCATTGTCATTTCAGCAGCTATCTCACCTAGACTAAAACGACGATTTTCAGTCACCATTTCCTTTATTATAGCGATGTTTTTTCAGTGAAAGTCGTTGATGGCCGACCAGAACGAGGCAAATCTTACACCACATCTCGATCAGTGCTTCTGCACATGAAATTCTATTTACAATGCAACATTTAAGACGAATTATTTGTCGATATTTTTAACTATAATAAAAATCGCCAAACACAGTTGACATAAACTGACAAAATGGCGCACTGTGAACAAACAGAATGATCAATGACGATCGAACTTCGTGTGAGTAAAGAGGACAGTTGTGCCAACTTAGCGTCAAAAAGAATTTAGACAATCTCTTTAAATGAGCTTTTTAAATTATTCATTCCCGGTACCTACTTTCTTGACAGTACACTTAACATTCGGGCAAACAATGTTAAATCATTTTTATGCCTTAAAAATCTTCGTTAAAAAAAGATTATGCCAAGTGTGTTATGCTAAATAAATTTCGGAGTATCAAGATTCTGCCAGATAGAGGGAACCCTACTATAGGAAATACGGGAATAAATAGGTAATATATAAATATAAATATATAAATAGGTAATAAATAGGTAGCTAAATAACTAAATTGTTACAACTTGAACTTTTTTGCGAGGCCCCCATAAGCGCGAGGCCGTCGGCGGTCGCCGACACGGCCGACGCCTAACGCCGCCACTGCAGACAGGTACAGAGACGTTAAAGAACGGATTTTGCGATCTAACTACCTACTTTTTATACTATTGCGCCGTCCCATCTTCTTAGCGTGCTGTGCTGGTGCTGCTGCGGCTGCAGAAAACCTCAAAGGGCGAAAGTCACCCGAATGATAACTTCATTTCTGAGCTGTTTGCAGTTTAAACCCTCGGGTCGTGGGGTTCGAGGCTTCATCTTCTTGTTAGGAAATTTCCAAGAGGTTGGTTGACACTTCCCTTGATCTAAGAGCTGGTTCTTGCTTGGGCACATTCCCAGATGACGGCGATGTGTAGGAATTTTTTAATGCCTTATTGTAAGTATTCGTTTTTTATTTACCTTAACAGTTACCTACCTATAGGTTTTCTTTTTTCTTATTCATGTTAATATTATACAGTCAGCAACGAAAGTCGATCAACACTTCAGATTTTTAAATCATTATTCTTAAGCAAAAGGAAATACGGACAAGATAGAAAATCAAGATAAAATAAACTCTGAACTATCTACCTGTCTACGACTAATAATGGTACCTGAGGAGGACTAACTTTTCCACCGTTTTTACAATTTCCTCGTCAATATTATCTCCGCAAACTTTTTAATATAATTAGCGCTCACCGGCGAACTAGCTAGATTTTCTAGACGCTGCTTATTCAGAGCAAACACATAGAACTAGTTTTTGCGTGGCGCCTGTCTAGTTCAATCAAAGACTACAATATATGTCTAGTTAAATAGAGGTACCATCGATATAGATTGGTTTAATCAACGAATCATGAATTAACTTTATGTTTATTTTACGTTTGATTTTAGAATACTCTGTGTTGCCACCTTCAATTGCGCTTCTTTTGTTACTATAAATTACGAGATTTTACAAAGTCACAAAGTAAAACATCCGAGGAGAGGGCCCATAAATAAAACCACAACCTGGTATAAAATATAAGTACCATATTCATTTAAGTACTATATACTTGAGTGTATTTCTGGAATTCATATAAGTAGAGTATATGGTCGTCGTTCAAACAAAGTGGCTTGTTGTTTAGAACGCGTATTTATGTTGCGACCGCGAGCTCGGAGACGAGACGACTAAACATCTAATGAGTTTGGAAGTCTCAAAGAGATTATATGTGAAGTTTTTGTTGTTTGTGGTATGTCACGGGGTGCGAGATTCTGGGAGTTAGTAGAGTAGTAGACCGTAGGATATTTGGGTTAATAACGTGGCTTTTCAAGTCTGTTGCTAAGCATGGCAAGGAACTGGCGAACGCGACGCTTGGAGGATGCAGTGAACTTTTAACTAAAGCTATAATGAAAAAAAACGAAGAAATTAATTGGTGATCTTACTCCCATCATTATCATAACCCTACCGCAGTCCACTGCTGGACATAGGTTTCTTCATTTGCAAGCTATTCATCTCGATTCGTTTCCCGGATCTTATTTCCGGTTTCTGAAAATCTCATTCACTTAGAGATACTATTGATATTGATATACACATTGAGTGTAATACGGAATCCCAATTTTCTTATGCTGGCACTTCACATGGCGTATTTGTGCAAATATTAGCCTTATTTGAATAAAACAAAATATACCCTAATGTTTATAGAAATAAAGTCCATTTTGTATTATACAAATTAGGCGAATATTTGCACAAACACGCCATGTGAAGTGCCAGCTATGAGAACTAACAGTACCTAGAAGTTGGTAAGTGCCTGTATTGTGAACAACAAGAACTTCGATTTTCTGAAATCCCACTTATGCCTTGGCTGTTTAATACCTACCTACATACCTACCTAAAACAAGAAAGAGGTAAGTACAAAGACAGGGTATCTTATTTTTCGAATGAAATCTCAGAAAAAAGAATAGGTAGATAAGTATCTGCCTGTCTACTACCAAAATGATATAATTTTTTAAGATGGATATATTTTTTTTTTTATTTATTTATTATTGAGTATAAAACTTATTTTTTTGCTTTATAATTCCGCGAAATTACTACTTGTTTAAAATCTAAGAAAAATACAATGTCCCATAAAATGCCGATGTCTAGCTACCCTTTCACCCCACCGCGCACCGCCCCTTAATTACAATTTAGCTAACATGCCTGAAATTCCTCTTTCCGTTAAAAATGCTCCGGCATCTGAAAATAATCGGTATTTTATTATTCAGTAAATATAAACTAAGATAGCTTTGTCTGTTTCAGGAAGCCTTTACCTATTTACTTTATAAGTGGGAAAGGCTTTTATATGTATTTACTTAACGTTCTTTTTAAACTAGAACTTTGCCCGAGGTTACGCCTTCTTAAATTTTCTAACGGATCACTAATTTTTGATATTAAAATATAACCTAAAATAGAGCAGGGTTTACGTAGCTTACTATACATACTTTATAATAAACGGCATAAAACGTTTTTATTGATAATTGTATGGAACCCTTGGCCGGTTTCTATTTTTGTTATAGGTATTTATAGATTCCTATTTATTTATTTTAAACATATTTAGTTTCGTTATAAAGTATTTACTGGCTTTAAAAAAACCGGGCAAGTGCGAGTTCTTCTTCTTGTAGGTGTAACTTATTTATGGCTTATCGAAAAAATATAAGAAAAACATGTGTCGAGGTAATGATGAGGTACCTACTATATTTTAACGAAAAGATGAACGCCTACAACTAGGTGAAACTGGATTGGTCCAGCCATTCTGAAGTCAGAATGGCTGGTCACTTTCCTCGTAATAGTTTTCCCTCTTTAGCGAGGTGCTAGTAATTTGATGTGTGGTACCAAATAGTATGAAATAGGTACAAGAGCTTGGTATTGCTCAAACCTCCAAAAGCTCTCTTGGTCCAGCCATCCTGACACACACGACCATTTTTCACAGCCGTAGGTGATGCATGGGAGAATACAAGCGTAAGCTAGGCTTTCATATCTTCAAACAGATCAAATGATAGGTACCTATATACATTAAAATATAAATTCTACAGTAAGTAATGATCATATTCACAGCCCAATGTTCAAACACGGGCCTCTTCTAACCAACGTTAAATCGCTGAAATTAAATTTATCTTTAACGAAGTGCGAACATTTGGAACAGTCGAGCGGTTTGAAGGCGCGAATGATAAATCGAACTCGTGACTCGTCTGGTCGAGTTAATTGATTGCTTTACCTTTAAACCCCTTTATTGGGTTGGGTGTCAAAATAAAATTGTATTTCAGTTTGTATTTTTGTTGACACGGAATCGTGTGATGCCATATTTTACCCGTTGGTGTCGTAGAAGGCGACACGGATATTGACCAGAAGATGGGCAGCAGCGTCCTTCTGAGTACTATAACACCTACTGCGATCGCCAACGCGTATTGACCAAACATGGCGATTACGACTGAACCACTCCTTAGGGGAAACCTATGCCCAGCAGTAGGCGTCTAAAGGTTGACATGATAATGACGATGATGAAAAGAAGAAAAAATTAGAAATCGGGCTAAAAATTTAAACATAGGTAGTTACTAGATCCCTTAAGACCAGGGTCTCCAGTACGTCCTACCCGTAATGACTTACGGAAACCGAAACGTGGACACTCATCGTGGGCCTGGATCACAAACTCAAGGTTGCTCAGCGTGCTATGCAGATAGCGATATTTGGGGTGTCTCTGGCGGATAGAATTCGCAATGAAGTCATTCGCCAGAGACTAAAGTCACCGACATTTCACGTCGAATTAGCACGCTGGAGTGGAAGCGGGCCGGCCACGTCTGCAGACGGACATCTGTCCGTAGATAAAGCAGATACGCTCTAGAGTAGAGAGTTTGGGCAAGCGTAGTGCGGAGTTTGGACAAGCGTTGGGCCATCGTGCCGGACGCCGGCACGATGGCCCAACGATTTGAAGAAGGCGGCTGGCAGCGGATGAATGCGGGCTTCCAAAGTCCGGGTTGGTTGGCGAAGAGATCGCCACCGGGGAGATCTCATCGTAGGCGTTCAGCAGTGGACGGCAATAGGCTGATATGATGATGATGATGATGAGGTACTAGATTGTTGGATTTGTGTGTCATGTAGTTTGTTTGTTAAACTGACTTCCGAAAGGAGATTGACGAGTGACGTCTAAATTGTGACCTACAGTTAGAAGTACTAACTATACAGGGTAATTGGAAAAAATACCCAAAACCTCTTAATCTAGACTACGTATCATCACCCTGAATAACATTTGTTCTATGACTTTGACCTCAACTAAATAACGTAGCCAAAAATAATTTGTTTTCGTATATATGTAGTCTGTAAAATTTACGTATACTTCGCGCGCGCGCACCCGTATGATAGCGAATATGATGTAGGTAGTAGGTAGGCTAAACTACATGCACAGCTGATTGCAGGCCTTTCGTCGGCCGTGTCAGAAAAAAATTATTACTTATGCAAAATTTAAAGTGTGTTTATATTTTGTGTAGGGAAAAAAAATGTTTCGAATTTTGAAAAGTCGTAGAACAAAATTAAATGTTGCTCAGGCTGATGATATGAAGTGAGGATTAAGTGGTTTTGGGTATTTTTTCAATTACCCTGTATACTATCTAAACATATTCGTACCTTTAGAACTACATAAACCAAACAAAAAAGTAAATAGAAAGTAACTTGTAGAAGTTGGCAGAAAAAGGATATGCAAGGTAGATTGTTATAACCACTGCTAGCTTTTAGTCTATGGATAGCATTTAGAAATAGTGTAGGTAATAATTCTCTCCTCAGTGAAAGAACTTTTGTAATAAACCCTACCTCTTAATAATATTCTAGTTTATAAAACGTAGTAAATACCCAAAGTACGTAAAATCTTTGTAATGTTGAATATCCTTAGATAGGTAGGCATAGCCTGTAGCCACTTACCATTGCTTTCAAGAAATTTCACTCAACATTTTAAGAGCCTGTATATTGTTAAACATTTCTCGCAACTCGGTTCCTAAAACTTGATTGCTCGTTGAAACAAGCAACATCAGAGCTTAGAACAGTAGAAGCTTGTAGTACAAGCTTCGACTTCATAAAACGACTTAGTTGTAAGCCGATTTGAAAGTCGAAAAGTACTAAGTACGAATTCCCGCCTCGGTCCCCACATGCTGAGGGAATTATGTAGGTAACTAGACCGACGTTCTTGTTATGTATGAATGAACTAAGATTGTGGAAAATTGGGCGATAAGTCAAAAAACATCTACTTAAATATATTATTTTATTATACAAATTATTTTTTTAATTCTACTCTTTCTTTCTATTTGTTTTCTAAAATAAAGTAAGCCTAAGTTACTCCTCATAACGTCAGCTATCTGCCAGTGAGTCTTGTCAAAATCGGTCCAGCCGTTTCAGAGATTAGTCGGAACAAACAGGCAGACAGAGAGACCGACAATTTTTTTTTTTTAATATAAGTACCTACCGTAGTTATGTCCTTTCATATGCATTTAGTAAACAGCTTTTAATACATACCAATAAATAAAATAGACTTGACCTCAGTTTTATTTATTTGTATGTATCTATGTATAAGACTATGTTATTGAATCACTAGGCTTGCTTCAGGCAGATTGGCGATTTCAGACTAATTTGATATAAGTAAGTACAGGTTTCCTCACGATGTTTTCCTTCACCAATGTCAGTGAAGTCCAGTTTAAACGTTGAAATTACTTAACATATTAAAAAAATAAACACTGGTAGGTACTTCTTTTTGCGAACTCACAACTTAACCGACATTCAACCAATCAAAAACTTTTTTTTTTTTTTTTTTGATACGGGGTGGAAAATCCTCATGGATGTCCTCCGCTGACTAAAAACCACCCCGGTGTTCCATCTCACACCTACGTCGGGGGTCGCGGGAACTGGAGATACTTCCGCAACCCCCGGCTGGTGCCGGCCCGCTGCAGCGGGCCACTTCTCGGGTCAGGGGGGGGAGTGAGGTGTTAGACTCCCCCCCGGACGTCTTAGAGGGGCGCGCGTGGAACACTACGCGCCGCCACCTCGGGTCCTGGCAACAACCTAAGCTAAGTATGGTCCGGAAAAAAAACATAACTTAGGTACGGCTTTTTTAAGTGTAGGTACGTACCTGTCATAGAGAAAATTTAGTAAGTTTTAAGATTGGTCGCTGAAGAGAATTAAAGTTCATGCTCAGTTCATGTTCAGTGCATGTGAACGTTTTAACTATTTGAATTGAGAACACTTCACAACTCATTTCCATGATCCGTGTCTATGATTCCGCCATTTTCGAGGATCAAGGAATGAAATGAGAATCGTATTATAAGAGAAGGCAGCCATAAAATTGTCTATCTTTGCCCCACAGTTCATTAGTAGCGGTCTCAGTGCCCGATAAAAGGGCACCGAGTGTAAGCTGCTTTGCGCGTCTCATTACTTCTTGTTTTTTTTTATTCTTGTTTTGTCTCTGGTTATGAAATACTTTTTTGTGGTTTGCATTAATTCTGTTTTGTTGTTGAGATTAATGAGAGTCGCATGTCTAGGTTTCTCAGGTGTCTGTTTCTTGCAGATATTTGTTTTTTTTTTGTGAAAACTTGAAATGATTTCCTCGGCCTTGTTAGGTCTAAATCTGTACAAATAGGTACAAGAAAGCTGTGTTAATCCCAAGAGTAGGCCATTCTCTTTTGTCCTATTGTGTGTAAGCTGACCAAAGGCAGCTGTCAAGAGGCGTAAATGGAAAATAGCATCCCTTTATGCACTTTCAATACCAAGCTTTGATCACTGTAGTACAGACAGCGTCATTAACTACTAACCCCCTTTCCGAAAAAATTTCAATGCGTGGGGGGTAAGCAATTGATGACGCTGTCTGTACCTACCTACTACATACAATACAATCACCTATTTAAGGTGGATTGCACAATTGGGTTATGTGTCTAACAGAGTTCTAGAATGAGTTTTTTCATGGTATTATGGTTTTATTAGTATGGTATTTTTATCTATGGTATAAATATGTCATTGATAGAAAATGCAATAAGGAGTTTTGTTGCTCAGAAGAACCACTAACAAGATTAATAGTTGTACTAGTAGTAGTATGACGGGCTGGTGTCCGTAACTCCACGTCTCAGCGCGTATTTTGCGTACAGAAAAAACTTTTTTACAAAAATGACAACCGCCTTCAAAATCTAAAAAGTGCTAAATAACTTTAGCACAGTACACACATGACTTTAGATTTGTAAGTCGGTGGCAATTAAAGACAACAAACAGAACAGAGCATTTTATTTATCACTATTTAGAACCTACCTTCATAACATCCAAATCCATTAAGAACCGGCAACACAGTTAAAACCGTCCAAAGATTGAAGAAACTATTAACTACCTATTAACTATTATGTAGATTTTTTTGGGATTTAATTGATTTTTCTGAATTAATTTCGATAAAATTTATATGGGACCACCTCTGAGGCATAGCCTATCCATCAGAAAAAGAATTTTCAAAATAGATTTACATTTGCCGGAGAAATCGCGTAACAAATATACAAAAAAAACCAGCACACAGTCGAATTGAGAACCTCCTTCTTTTTTAAAGTCGGTTGAAAATACGTGCTGAGACGTGATGGAGTTGACAAACAAGATTAATAAAAAATATCTAAATATCAATAAGAGTTTTGTGGGTGTTTGAAACCCTAATGATCCCCCTGGCCTCATCCACAATTTTTCTCGTCCAAGGGATAAATACTTTACCAACAAAATAAAACGAACTCGTCAGTTGCAGTATTATAACTTTATTTGCTCATAAAATCAGCTTCTAGTCGTCGGGGTCGGTCCGTATTTTTTTTGTACATTTTTATATTTTGCTTCGTAAAAAATATGATTCTTGCATTCTCGTTTAACCGTTCACTTGCTTGTGTCGTTTTTTTATAAAGTCTAGTTCGATACAATACTGATGCAATGAGAATTCATTATTATTTATGAAATATAACTTAAGCACCTATAAAAAACATTAAAACATAACGCAATAAGATACAGAAGAGTATTTTAAATAACTTCTGAAAGTATAATCGGTTAAATTAGACTATCTGGCTAAGCTCGAACAATAGTTTAGAGTAAGATGTAGGGAAAGTAGGTAATTAATGTATTATTATTAGGTTTGTATTATGTACCTATCTGATGACAATTAAGTTTTATATAAGTAAGTACCTGCATAAAAATTAATTAAAGGATATTTCTTCAACAAATAAATACTTAAATCTATTTACCTATTGAATTAACTATAAGGTGTAAACTGTAGGTACCTATTTAGTAAATAGGTATATATCGCAATGCTACCTATCTATGTCAGGTTTTAAAAACTTCACTTTAGTTAACTTGCCAAAAGTTTTACTCCATTATAAGATGGATTTGACGGCTCAAATAATTTGTACTGAGTATATTTGGAATGTTTTTGGTACCTAATAATCTAATTTTGAGGGACAGTTGACGTGGGCGGACGAACTTTGTTTGTTTATAGTCACAGAAATAGAACATTGTTGAGTTTCTGGAGTTCATTGGTACTAATGAGTACGGTCTCCATGTTAGAAATGTACATGATACTGTCTTGCATTACGACTTTTATATTGAATAGAGTTGACTAATTAAATATCCCTATGATAAATTCGCTTAAAATTGTACTTAGATATTATCTATGTAATTAGGTAACAATGTTAAAATAGCAAGAAACATTATTATTTTTAATAATCTACGCATCTTGACAATAAACCATGAACATTAACTTTTTTATCATTAAACGAAACGTGAGTATTGTTGCTGATGGCCGTATGCCATCGAAACTAGTCGGACGAACCCGACTACATTCACAGTGAGTTAATCCATTTTTCTTAGTCTATTAAATACCATTAGAACTTTATAAAGTAAAAAGTATTTCACAAACAAAAACACATCAAACTTCAACCAAATTCAAAAATCGTAAACTGTTAACAAACTCTCTTAAAATCAACTGTCACTGTTCAAAACATTCTAGAACGTTCTAAGATGGCGTCCAAAGATGGCGGTCAACAAATTCTCATTGTATCAGTAATTGTGGTTATTACTGTGAAGATTTAAGCTTCAGCAGCTGGTTGGGTGGTGGATTGCGCGGTGGCGACGCTTGTAGTGGCTGATACAGAGTCCGGGTCCTGTTCTCGTACTCCCATCCAGGGCAGACGCTTCTGGAGTTCCGCCCTGTAGGTTATAAGAGTAGGTTTTACGTTGGCAAACTAGATAGTACTACAGTGTTCTATTGACTATCTACCACCAAGATGTCGGTATTAAAGACTCAAGGCGATTTTTGCTTCTGACAGCACTCGTGAGGTGTAGCAAACTTTAAAGCAAATGGGAGAAAGGAACTGACAGTCCGAAGTGTGATGAATAAACTGTGATAAGAAACAATGTAAGTTATTGACTAATGAAGACAAGATAAATCAGTACCTGTATCTCGGATGATTAATAGCATACACCCATGGGTCTATGCAGGAGACCACCTTGCAGCAGACGGCAGGCACCATTGTCGCTATGGGGGTCAGGAGGTTCCTGTTGAACATGGTCCTTTGCTTAAAACTTTGTTTAAAAAATATGCACCCTTTATTTCTTTTTACACGCTTTTTATTAGCTTCACCTGTATATTTATTTATGTATATTTATGTTTGTTTGTAACCGACTTCTTTGTGCGCGATTTTGACCCACTTTAAACGGCCAGATTTCGTTCAAACTTTGTAGATTTATCGAGGACAGATGACAATACACTAATTTGATAAAATTATTCCATTTTTCAAACTAAAAAGTAAAAAATAAATACGGTAATAGTTTAAAAAAACTAAAAACACGCTTTTGATAGAAAACCAAACTAAAAAATAGAAAATAAATTTTAATAAATTTAAATTAAGAAAAGTGTTAAAAATTTCAATAAAAATTAAAAATTAATAATAGTGTGAATAAAAAAAATTATTTTATTTAAAAAAAAGCGTGGGGTGCTTTTTAAGATATTATCAAAATGATAATCACTCTACTCATATCTGTCAATAAAATATTTATAACTATTGACACCATGCACCCCACGCTTTTTTTAAAATAAAATATTTTTTTTTTTATTCACACTATTATTAATTTATATTTATTGAAATTTTTAACACTTTTCTTAATTTAAATTTATTTTCTATTTTTTAGTTTCGTTTTCTATAAAAAACGTGTTTTTAGTTTTTTTATTCTTACCCTATTGTAGTTTATAGACTTTTGAAATTAGACATGGGTAGCAAAACTCGCACACGAATTCTTCTTCTCCAACCATGTCGTCATAATTCATAAGTAGGTAGGTACTGTTAGGTAGGCTTTGGCTGGTCTCTATACCACCTTATTTGCTTAAATGATTGAAAGGTCTCTGCGCGCTCCGACCACGCGGATGCCTATCAATAATCAAAGCTTCTTTGCATTAGTTATGGTAATGAGAAAAACTCTTTTAGAATTAAGAAGGACTTGAAGTCCGTCGTGACTCCTGTGGGCTGTCAGGTCCAGATATAAATATAAAATAACTAAATTATCCAATATAACTACGAAGAATTTATATAAAGTAAACTGCGTATCATTCATAGCTACGACCTCTCGCGGTCTTTATAGCAGTACGCGTATTATTGTATACAAACTAAAATATACGGACACGAATTTCTAGACGATTAGGTTATAATTATAGAAGATGATTTTCTATAAAGCTTATTAAATTCTTAGTGTTTACCAGTTAACAGTGTTCTGACATTTAATATCAGCCTACGCAAAAATGTATTAAAATCCTACAAATTAATGTTTAGTGATATTTAATGATGATCAAGTACAAATTGCCTTTTGTATTAAGATAAATATTCTATCTAATAAAACAACAAGGTAGACTCCCACGCAACTTGTCAACACCTACACAATTTCTTTAGGACACAAAGGTTCTGTTATAACAGAAGCTTCAGGGGTGATGGGAAGGCACTATGGTGAATGTGACGAGTCACATTTCAATTCCCCTTGAATGCCCTTTTCATCTGTCATGTCTTCATATGAGCGTGATTAATGGTTTAAAACCTGGTATACTTACCTGTGACATTGTTAATTTAGTATGTTGTTAGTTTACCCGTCCAGTAATTTGTATGCACAATAAAACAGACAAATTTGGAGTTTCGTATGAGGTCTAAAAATCGTTATATAACATTTCTGAGAAGTGTTTTAGGTGAGGCACAAGAAACAATCAAAATCTTTGAAAGTGTGAAAGCAAATGTAGCAAAACTATTAAGACTGCGCCGAGCAAAATAATTCAAAACAGTCGTCACTGTTAAAGTGATATAATCAATACTTTTACCATAATTACCATAAACAATATGTAATGAATGTGTTAAAACCGATTATTGTTGGCAAAAAATAAGAATACTGTTTAATTCGCAGTCTTAAGTTCTCTAATGGCGTTGCTACGTTCTGTCTGCCAAAGAATTATATTGCCAACGGCAGAACCACCGTCAACTACATTTAGTATTTAAAATTAGCCTACCTCAATTGTATTACCATGTTGAAGTTGTATGATGGAAAAATGACTATCTACATATTAGTTTCCTTAACCTAAATTGAAAATTTTATCGATGGGAAAGTTTTAAGCAGTCTGGTAGTAATAATTATAAAATTACACCTATTTAATCATTTTGACTACCTTTCTGCTTGGAACTGTTCAAAATGTGAAAAGAAGAAGTTCCAAATTTTGGTTACGTTTTACGAAAACCATTTCTTTATGAACGAAACCTTAAATAACCCCACGATCCTTGTACTGTTGTAGACTCTCGATAGCACAATGTTTTGTGGCATGTTTGTGGGCTAACAGTGATTTTTTACTCTAAAATAAGTCATATTCCGGCAATATTTTTTGCTCAAGTTTACTTAGTTTGTTGGGCACATAGACACAGAGCCTGGACTGAGCAACGACCTCACAAAATTTACCACTTACTAGAAAGAAAGGAAGCGACTGTGCGGCCAATATCTGCCTCTTTTCTGTAGGTCTGTAGCGACGAAGGCGCGGTGCCCCAAAGCATCTGCTCCTGCAAGGCTGTGACTGGCCGCACGATCGGTTTATCTCCCTCATACTTTACTGCCCGTATTTACTTCACAACTGGATAGGGAACGCTCAGTCTATCCTCTAAGTCTATGGCTGGGCAGTATACGTAGTTGACGACTATTTTTTTCGGAATGGATGGCATCTTGCCGGTCAACCTAGTAGGTTGTCGGCTGCATTAAAAACCGGACTTTCCTGTGGTGCCTTAAAGTGAATTTAAGGCCTCCAGTCAGGGCAAAAATCTTATAAACTAAGCGACTATACGTTAAGGGCACCCCTTGTGGGGTACGAGCCTCAGCTTAGGGCGTCGCTGGAGGAGGCCAGCCAAGGGACTGGGTAAATCGGATTTCCATTATTTAGGGACGAATTTTAAACACAGGTTTAGCGGCGCGGGCTGGAACGAGCAAGGGCCGGGGAGAGAACGTCTTCGGCGGCGAGAATAGTTGACGGCTAAGTTGTGTGTCTTTTTATATCCCCTAGAATGTCATCTGTACACTCACCTGTCTCCAAAAGCGCCAGTCATAGTAACAAAGGCATACGGAGTCCACGCACAGACGAAAAGGAAGAATATCGTGAAGGCGACTTTAGCGATCCTAATCTCAACACTTCGGCTTGCATCCTCCTTGTTGGCTGCTAGTGACTTGACGTTCATCTTCTTGGCTTGATCTGATAGCATGCGTTCGTGGAGACGTACCTGGGAAGGACGGAGTTTAGAGGCAATTAGAGGTTAGGGATATGAACCCAGATTATCAAACAAAAGACAGATAGATCGTGCGGAACACTGCAAGTGAAGCCACAAAAGCAAATACAAATTAAAAAACGAATACCTATAATCTCGTGATTGTATTTGCTTTTGAATTTTTATTTGTATTAGTATTTGTTTTTTTTAACGATGCTTCGCTTCGTGCTGTGCTGGCTCGTGTCAGTGCAGCGCGAAGCGAATTATAGGTATTCGCTTTTGAATTTGTATTTGCTTTGGTGGCTTCACTCTTACTATTCCGCACGTCTATCTGCCTTTTGTTTCATAATCTGAGGATATGAATAATAATAAAATCTACTAGCGTCTACTTGCGACTTCTTCTGCGTAGAGCGCGTGATAATTTTTTAGTAAACGGGACAGGACTTCAATGGATTACTTCTTTTAATTAAACAAACAATTTTACTTTTTTATAACATTAGTAACTAGGTAGATGTAATGTAGATTTAGATGGGCTGTGTTCAGATTAGTCCAGCAGTGCAATTCTGTAAGCATTCACCCGCGTATCCTATCTCATTTCCGATTTCACTTCCCTGAAGTGTAAAGTATTTGGTATTCGCTAAAAAAGTAACTTAATAACAGGTCGGTTCACCTATGTTGTCACTCAGTGACGCTGGCGCAGATTTTGTCGAGTTACAGAACACCTAAAACGGTTTTCACCGCGGAATCACAAATGAGAACTGGGGTGTGATTCTGTAAGACCTCATTCTAAATTTCGAATCTGAATCCGCTGTGAGTTTCTTGATTGGCATTCTAAAAACTCGGTTGATAATTCGAATTTACACTAGCGCCACTCTTGCGAGCGTGTCAGCGAGTTGAACTAAATTGACAGGGAGATTTTGACAGATAAAGTATGAGATGACGAAAGAAGTGGCATTCTGTAAGGTAATTTCCCCGTCACTTCGACGCTCACTTCGCACTCAAACCCGATTGAAAGTGTCAAATATATCAAGGTCATTTTGAACCTTATGCGAAGTGAGAGTGAATAGCGATGTGAGATGCGAGTTGTTGTTCGAATTTTACAGAATCGACTTACTGGAGTGAGTTCTTACAGCATAGCTGATGATCACTACTGGGTAAGAGCTGAACCAGGCACAACTATGTATATAACCGGTTCGGAACTGCTATAACTTTTAATAGCCTTGCTCAAAGAAGTGCAAAACATGAGACCTAAGTATTATACCGTTTATTTATTTGATTTTCAAACATATTTTATAAGGTTTCATATTTTATTAAAAGTCTGTTAACCGTAGCCAAGCGTGAGCTGAAGCTTATTAGTATAATAAGCTTGACACCTGTAATTTAAAGAGCTTTTATTTACGTTTACATAATTCGAATTCTTTTCTTTTTTTCTCGCTTTCCACAAGTCCCCAGGCGAAGGAAACGCTCTGTCGAGCCTAAATCCGTTTTGATGTTTGAAGTTAATTAATTTAGAAGTGATCTTCCACAATTTTAGAGGATAGGTAAGTAAATACCTACTAAATGATTTATAAAGTGATATTGGATGCTTATTAGACTTTGCTGGATTAGTAGGTAAATGGATTTAATAAATTACGATGCAAAGGTCATAGGCAAACAAAACATTGACATTTAAAATATTATATAGAGTTTCTTGGGCATTCTATACAATTATGAAACTCATCGATCACTATGATCGATGATGAAACTACATTTTCGAAGTTGCAATTAAGTAGGTATGTAGATTTAATTGTTTTTCTTATAATATCATCATCATCATCATTTCAGCCAAATGACGTCCACTGCTGGACATAGGCCTCCACCAAGAGAGGGTTTTGCCATAATCGCCACGCTTGGCAGGCGGGTTGGCGATCGCAGTGTGGTTGTTACAAATGCACAGAGAACGCTGCTGCCCATTCTCTGGTACGTCCCTTAGTCATCTCTTACGACACCCACGTGAAGATATGGGTGGTGCTATTCTTTACGTCCGACACCATACGGACAATATAATTCTTATAATATATGACGTTCAAAATTGCCTTCTATTGGTGTTATTAATTTAAATATTATTTTGACTTTTAGTTTGACATCTAAGTCTACAAGTTTACACGTTTATATCCTACTGATATTATAAATGTGAAAGTTTGCCAGGATGAGATGTTTGTTACTCTTTAACTTTTAAACGGCTGAACAGAATTGGCTGAAATCTAGCACACATACCAACAGGGTGAAATTGAATTCTACTACGGACTACGAACCTGAACCACTTTCACTATGGGGCCAACTTTAAAAGCGCGAAAAAAATCAGCTGTTCCATATAGAAGTGCGGCCGAAATGTATGGAACAGCTGTGTTTTTTTTCCCACTGTTTGAGTTGGCCCCATAATGAAAGTTGATCAGGTTCGTAGTTTGAATCATCATCATCATCATCATTTCAGCCGAAAGACGTCCACTGCTGGACATAGGCCTCCCCCAAGTGGCGCCACATTGACCGGTCCCGTGCGACTCGCATCCAGCGGATCCCCGCAACCTTTACCAGGTCATCGGTCCACCTAGTGGGAGGCCTTCCAACGCAACGTCTTCCGGTTTGCGGTCGCCACTCTAGAACTTTTCGACCCCATCGGCCATCTGTTCTGCGAGCAATGTGCCCTGCCCACTGCCACTTAAGTTTGGCAATTCTTCGGGCTACGTCGGTAACCTTGGTTCTCTTGCGCATATCCTCATTTCTGATTTTATCACGCAAGGAAACTCCGAGCATAGCCCTCTCCATTGCCCTTTGGGTGACTTTAAGCCTTCTGATGAGGCCCATTGTGAGCGACCACGTTTCGGTCCCGTATGTAATCACTGGCAACACACACTGGTCATAGACTTTCGTCTTGAGACACTGCGGTAAGTTGGACGAGAAGATACCACGCAACTTCCCGAACGCTGCCCAGCCGAGTCGGATTCGACGATTGACCTCTTTCTCGAAGTTAGACCTACCTAACTGGACCGTTTGTCCCAGGTAGACATAATCGTCTACAACTTCGAGTGTAGAGTCTCCGATCTTGATAGGAGTGGGTGTTACATGGGCATTCAACATGACCTTGGTTTTGTCCATGTTCATTTTAAGACCCACTCTTGCAGAAGCTCTACTGAGGTCACCGAGCATTGTACTGAGGTCCTCCATGGTCTCAGCCATGACCACTATATCGTCGGCAAACCGAAGGTGAGAGATGTACTCGCCATTGACGTTGATGCCTAGCCCGCTCCAGTCCAGAAACTTGAAGACATCCTCCAATGCAGCGGTGAACAGTTTAGGAGATATGACGTCTCCCTGTCTCACACCTCGCTGCAGAAGGATAGGTTCCGAGGTCTGGTCCTGAAGCCGGACTGACATGGTGGCGTTTCTGTATAGACACTTCAACACCTCGATATACCGATAGTCGATTTGGCACCGTTGGAGAGACTGCAGTACAGCCCAAGTCTCGATCGAATCAAATGCTTTCTCGTAGTCCACAAACGCTAAACAGAGAGGCAGGTTATACTCTTCGGTCTTCTGTATAACCTGCCGCAGCGTATGTATGTGGTCTACGGTGCTAAAGCCTTTTCGGAAACCGGCTTGTTCTGGAGGCTGGAAGTCGTCAAACCTGCGCGCGAGACGATTCGTGATGACTCTTGAAAACAACTTGTAGACATGGCTCAGAAGTGAGATGGGCCTATAGTTCTTCAACCGAGCATTGTCGCCCTTTTTGAAGAAGAGTACCACCACACCTCTGCACCATGCCTGTGGCGTTTTTCCCTCGAGTATGACGGAATCAAACAGCTTCTGAATTTAGTTTGAATCACTCCTTGAAAATTTGCTCATGAACTCAATTTCACCCTGTATAAATATTGATCTACTTATTTACTTTTTTTTCCAGCCTGTTTTTCCCACTCTCCTAATGAGAGAGTTAGAGGTAACTTGAACCTAACACATAGGAGATATTTTTTATCCCGATTTTGTGTTACCCCTGGGAATAAAACTGGACAAGTGCGAGTCGGACTCGCCCACCGAGGGTTCCGTAGGTACATATTTGTAGGTATATATCCATACTTCTATACTAATCCATACCTACTATCCATACTTTATTCTGCTTAATATTATAAATACGTTTTATGCGACATAAATGGCCGTTACGTTAACAAAGAGGGTTGTTTTTTTTACAGCATCCAGGGACCATAGACTTGAGTATATGGTTTTAATTTCAACTCGATACCTCTACGCATTCCCGAGATAAAGGGTCTTGATAGACAGACAGACAGACGGACAACAAAGTGATCCTATACGGGTTCCGTTTTTACCTTTTGAGGTACGGAACCCTAAAAAATACTGAAATCTACACCGACGAAGTCGCGAGAAGCAGCTACTTTGAAAATATCTACGCAATATAAATACAAAGATACAACTAACCGATAACCAATACCTACAAGTATCAACAGTTATTTCTTTTAAATAACATTCCTCGCTCATTCCGACAAAGATCAGCGTTGCGGGTTTCCGAATTGCTTCGTTCGACAATCGAATAGCAATTGTAAAGATTTCTATTCGAATGAGCAATCGTCGCTTCTTTTTCCTTTTTAATGATTGTTCGAAATTTTATTCGAATGATTCGATTCGACTAAACCTAGCTACAGGTAATTTCTGCTGTTCTGCTCCTTCGTTTATTTACTTATTTATGGCCATATTGTCATAGCCATTCATTGTCATTTCATTTCAACTGGCTAAGAACCATATAAAACTCAAACATATTTTTGTCATTTAATTCATCCACGAATATATGTTTCATATATCTATTTTGGAGTGATTAAATTTAATGGCATCAGTAGTTTGACATTTTCGTCGAATTTCGTCGACACGAATAGTATTTTAATCGGAAGTAGGTAATTTGTCGAATATGCGCATCACTACACCAGAACAAAAATCCGTGCATTGGTTCAAACACAAATAATGTTTTTTTTCCAGTAAGTATTGTCAAGGAAAACTTCCGAGGTTTCCGCTTAAATTGTTACTCAAAGAATTCTTGAATCGAATCATTCTGAAATTGAAATAATTCTCATTTATTGTGTAACTTTCCGTTTTGCATAAACTGAATTGGAAAGTTGGAACTTTTATTCTGATCGTAATTATATTTTGGCACCTCCTACTGCAAATCGTGTTGACATTAAAAGAGAACATTGCTTGGTTTTAAAACAAAATTATAAAATAAATTCATTTACGCGCTAAGAACTGGCAATAGGAATCACAAACGTTTCATACTTTTTAACCGACTTCAAAAAGGAGGAGGTTATCAATTCGGATGTTTATTTTTTTTTGTTAATGATTTTTCGGGCATAACTCCGTCATTATAGACGGATTTGCAAAATTCTTATTTTATTCGAAAGGGGTTTATTCATGGTCCCATATACATTTTATCGAAATTGATTCATTACATAGATGACGTTGTTTCTTCAATCTTTGGAGGACTTAAAATATCTGATTTAACCGTGTCGCCGTTTCTTAATGGATGTGGATGTAAGGCGATACTAAAAAGCGGAAAATAAAAAGTGTTTCCAAAAAAAAAACAACCGCCCTTTAAAAACTAAAAAGTGATAAATAACTTTAGCACAGAACACACATTACTTTAGTTTCGGAAAGCGGTGGCGGTGGCTTTGTTCTGTTTGTTGTTTTGTATTGCCACCGACTTCCGAAACTAAAGTACTTATTTATTTATTTATTTATTTACACTTCATGCACAAAGGTACAACAGCGGACTTAATGCCTTAGGCATTCTCTACCAGTCAACCCAGGGTGGTGAAGAGATAACACGGCAGGTGCAAATAAAAAATATAACAAAATAGGTAAAGTACATAAACAAAACTATATAACTAATAAAATATATATCTATATAAATATATTTATGTATATATATATATATATAATTATATCATAAGAAAAGTAAAGACGTTTATGAGATGGCTCTACTTACTTGTGACGAAAGTATGTCCGCAATTTCAATGTGTGTTCTGTACTAAAGTTATTTATCACTTTATAGTTTTAGAAGGCGGTTGTTTTTTTATGACCGCCACAGTCATTGTATAGATCATCATCTACCTAGCCTTTTCCAAACTATGTTGGGGTCGGCTTCCAGTCTAACCAGATGCAGCTGAATACCAGTGTTCTACATGGAGCGACTGCCTTTCGGACCTTCACAACCCAGTTACCTACTGGGTAACACGATACCCCTTGGTAAGACTGGCTCTCAGACTTTCTGGCTTCTGACTATACCCATAACGACTGCCTAAGATCTACAAATGACAGCCGGGACCAACGGCTTTATGTGCTTTCCGAGGCACGAAAGGAACTCGGTATGAAAGGGATGGTCACCCATCCACAGACTGACCCCGGCTAGCGTAGCTTAACCTTTGAACGATCGATCTGTACGGCTATAACTTAGCCACGAGTATAGATGATAACCAAAAGTGTACAATCTACATGACAGATTTATATGCGCAATTTGTTGCTTGGTGCCGAAGGCACGTTTTTGCTTTTTAACGTGGTGGTCGAAAGATTAAACTGCGTTCAGGTGGGAACAGTAGTAGGTACCTACATGTAGGTCGATTCTATAAAATTCAAACAACAACTCGCATCTCACATCGCTATTCACTCTCACTTCGCATAAGGTTCAAAACGACCTTGATATATTTGACCTTTTGAATCGGGTTCGAGTGCGAAGTGACGGGGAAATTACCTTACAGAAGGCCACTTCTTACGTCCTCAAACTTTATCTGTCAAAATCTCCCTGTCAATTAAGTTCTACTCGCTGACACGCTCGCAAGGGTGGCGCTAGTGTAAATTCGAATTATCAACCGAGTTTTTAGAATGCCAATCAAGAAATTCACAGCGGATTCAGATTCGACGTTTAAAATGAGGTTTTACAAAATCACACCCCAGGTGGGAACAGTAGGTACCTGCTACCTACCTAACTAGTTAAAATTCTGCCTAAATGAGAACACTCGTTAGAATTCTGGACCAGTTCTGTTTTAATTTACAATTTAATATAACGCTATGTATTTGAAAAATCATAGCCTGGTTAATAACAGATATTAGGTATACTAAAATATACCTAAAATTTAATAATACGAAGCAAATAAAGTACGTTGCAAAACAGAATTTACCTACCCGAATTTTCAATTTTGGTCGAACGAAAGCGATTCTGACCAATTTTCCTTGTAGGGAAAACGAGACAAAAAACTGAGCAATCAGACTTTTAATTATCAGTCTCGTTAAATCGCGTTTTTCGAGAGTCGACGATTCTGAATTCAAAAAACATGAATAGCTCCTTTTTTGTTCAACCTCTATTGACTTAATTACGCCGTGTCTGTTGTTTTAAAATGGTGAAAAAGTGAGTGAGTGAATTTAAAAAAATACTTGAGGCACGCCCCGGTTTCGTACGGGTAGCAATAATAAATTATCCATCCATACTGCCATACTAAATTATAAATGCGAAAGTAACTCTATCGTTACGCCTTCACGATGAAACGGCTCAACCGATTTTGATGAAATTTGTTATGAAAATAGCCTGCACCCTAGGGAAGGAAGTTTCCGATAGAGTGATCAATAGGTCGACTTTTTGATTTTATATATAGTTTGATCTATATTGCATCCGTAGGAAGCTGGGGCGGGTCACTAGTTTAGAATAATTAGTGATAATAGTAAACTGTGTATTGTTTTTATTTAAAAACTCATCTGTAGACGCACATAGTACTTGAACAGGGGCACTTGCCTACGTAAGTTAAAAAAAAATGAAATCACAACAAAGTGCCTGCCTTGTATTCTGAAGAATTTTTTTAAAGTAAGTAAGGCAGTGTTGACTCCCTAAAAAGCTTCTAAAAAGTCTTGATTTGAACCACAACAGCTTAATTATGAATCTCAAAGTAAACTATTGAAAAGTACGTTCACTTAATAGCCGTTTATCGGAAGCCGCAAGGGGCGCAACCACCGCGCGCGCCGCGCCGGCAACTAAGTAATCTGGAAAAACGTTTATCAACATCTTAACCCAGTTCCCGCTCCACGTTAATTTAATAAAGCTGCGGAACAACTTGGGTTTGTGTAAAATTAATAATTACAATAAGTATCCTTTGCCCAGCGCAGATGCTCGCACCCACAGTCAACAAAAAAGTAGAAACAATGAACTTTACATAACAGCCTAAGTACATTACGTGACATCTATAGATTTCAATTTAAACTGCTTGCGTTCAAACAGCAATGGAACTGCAATTCAAATTTAATTTCGCCTGTTCTCGGTAGTGATGGGAAACTTCGGCGAGACCGAGAGTTTATCCGAAACAATTCTAGGTGACGAACTTAACAAACAGTTTTCGCTCCTCGTTGTTGGAACTTTAGTGATTCGACATTTTTTGTCTGAACGTAGTTTACGAGTGCCGTGTCGAGGTTACGGGCGAATGAATGTTGTTTTCTGTTATTGTGTTCAAGTTTTATTAAAGAAAAATTGATTGTTAAGATTTTTTTGGGGTAACGGAATAGGTTTTTATTTGTTTAGGGTTCTTGAAGAGGGGATAAAATGTTTGGTAGAAATAATTATTTGAGTCTTAGAGGTATCGAATGAGTCTATATAAATAGTTGATTTTGTAGTGGGAAAACCTAACTTAACCTAAAACCTTCTTATTGTTATGCAAAGTTGAGACGGTTTCAGTTTTCCCGAAAATGTCAAACTTTGAAGTATATTGAAACGTATTTAATTACATTTTCTGGTGAGACAGTAGACATGTATGTAGGTATTGGTTAGTACTGCTAAGTAATACCAGAATTCAAAAGTTACCTATTCTGAGAATAAAATAGTAACTTACTAATACAAATAATAAAATATCTTCACTACATATTTAAAATAAAAGTCCTGCACTGAGTTTGTATTCGTTCAGGCTACTCTCAGAATTTTCAAATGGTTTTCACTAATGCGTGAATTATCTAGAAAGTCACCGACTAGAAAAAAAAGAAGAACTCCACGCCACGCATATCAAAAGTGAAGCACCTAAAGTACGCCGGACCGAGACGCACACATAGATCGGTACGGTCGGTAGTCGGTACCTACTTTCGTTAAGGGCGCGTATTCGATTTAGCGCAACTCAAAATCTAAATGATTGCTAGAACGGCGTAGCAGCATTGACACACACTAGTACAACACAATGGTCTGTTTGTGTGCATCAGAAAAAAAAATACGCACGAAATAAGCACGAATCATTGAATTTGATCGGCGAACGACAGCGCGCGATGTTTTACAGCGCTTCTTAAAATAATTGTCTAAAATAAATGAGTTCGTATAACGGACTGAAAAATATTCTGTAAATTAAGCATAACCTTTATTTTCATAAAATAAATATATCATTTATGTTTTTATTTAAATACTGGTGAAAAAAAATTAAAAAAGGGAACCGATTTTGTACTTTTTCAACATTGTTTTTTAATACATAATAGTAATATTTTTGTAATTTTGGCTCTCTAGTAGACTTTAGGACTGTATATCCTGTTGGAAAAACGCATAAAACATAATATTTTTGCATACTGTAATGGTTGTATTCATCCTGAAAGTTAACTCTGACGTCTATTTTCGTAAAACGCTATGAAAGGATTGTCTTCGCTTTAAAAAACCGTAATTAAAAATTATACTTTTACTCTGTAACTATCTAAATCAAGACTTAATCTTTCTAAAACTGTAAATTGTCTTTAAATAATCGGCTCACATAATTACGACATTGCTCTGGGCAAAACGCAAAAACATGAAGTTTTCGTCACGAATCGAATACGCGCTCTTAAGCGTGGCGCGGAATCCTTTTTCTTCTCTCTCTTCTCCTTTCCGTGACTATGATGTAAATGTGTGCGTGAAGCATGTTTGTACAAACGGTCTGGCTTACTTAGGGTGCTTCACTTTCGATATGCGTGGCGCGAAGTCCTTTTTTTACTAGTCCGTGTAGAAAGGTTATAAATTACTAGTGCTCTCCATGCGAAGCCGGGGCAGGTTGCTGGTGTATTTGATAAAATAATATAACTACTATTTAAGAAAATGCAATGACATTTAAAGATTTTTTCGTCTGAAATAGCAATAATGTGATCGGATTTTATGTTATTCATTGCTGTATTCGGCGGAGATTACAAGGCAAATCTTATTACGCTTGAGTACGTAGTAAGCCGATTTCGAAGTGAAGATGTGACAAGATTAGCCCTGCATAACCAATATTTGAAATAACTGAATATTTTTTAGAAAAGTGTTCTAATATTTTGTGTTGTCTTCGAGCTTATTGCTAAGAAAAAACCGGACAAGTGCGAATCGGACTCGCTCACCGAGAGTTCCGTACATATCATAGGTACATATCCATACGAATATAGGTACTAATTATACTAATACTAATCCATACTTTAATATTATAAATGCGAAAGTACCTCTGTCTGTTACGCTTTCACGAAGAAACGGCTGAGCCGATTTTGATGAAATTTGGTATGAAAATAACTTTTTAATCCAGGACTTCGTCTGCATCCGCGATAACCGACATTCACACGCACCAAATTGCGGCAAAAACTCGTTATAAATAAAGCATATATTTTTTTATGATTTAATTACAAAATGTATAGTTTTCAGACTTTTCCCTGTATTTATAGTATAAGACGATATTACTTGCCAAATTTCATAGTTCTAGGTCAACGGAAAGTACCCTATAAATTTTGATTCCCTTGAGAGTGTCGAAATGTACGTTTTTTGCGACATAAACAGCCGTTACAGGAGTTTCGTATCAATGAGTCTATGCAATATAGACTCATTAGTCTATGCAATATAGACTCATTGATACGAAACTCCGTCTATGATACGTCTAGCAATCTTCTCCAACACCATTTTTTTTTTTCACTTTTACATAGACAAATAATTTCCTAGGTTTCCCTCCCTAGTCTGTGCGCTCCCTAACAATACAATGACAAGAAACTGATATTGTTTTCCTTCAATCCGAGATCGGCTAATAAGATCCTAGAACAAAACGAGTATGATCCCTTAATATAAATAGGTTAATTGAATCGAAATGTATCAGTGGTAACAATACAGCGGGTATTAGGGTCAGCCCGAATTAAACAGGATGGAAGATATTTCGGCCTTTTGTAGGCCGAATGACGAACCTTTCTAGTTCGCGGTAGGAAATTATTAAAAGTTTTTGAGTTATTGTTTTTAGTTTTAAATGTTTGTGTTTTTGCATTTAGCTGGGATTATCAAACTGAGTAATTTAAAAAAAAAGAAAAAGCCATAATATGTACAGCAGCTAAATGATAGGATTATCAAAATGAGTAATTTAAAAAAAAAGAAAAAGCCATATGTACAGCAGCTAAATGATAGGATTATCAAAATGAGTAATTTAAAAAAAAAGAAAAAGCCATATGTACAGCAGCTAAATACAAAAACACAAACATTTTTTTCTATCCTTCGAGCTAGACTGGATAGTCTAGCTCGAAGGATTTATAGGAGGAGATTATAATAAAATTAGTTATAAATTATAAAAATAAATTAATGAACTAGTAGAACCGCTAAAGTAGAACGACTAAAACTTTTTAAATGAAATAAACAGCAGGAATTTTAATGAGTAGGTCTAATGTTAATGAGGGGATTCATTTGAAAGAAGACCACAGACACACACCACTTCTATACTTATTTCTAAAACGTGTCATCAAGCAAAGGTATTAGGTATTTAATAATATAAGGCTGGCTGCCTATTGCTTTTATTACACACTAGCTTTTGTTACACCATTTAAGTATAACTCGAGAACGGCTGGACCGATTATCATGATTTTTCATTTGTTGTATTTGTCTCCGCCCCGAATAACAGAATAACTATTCTTCTTAGCGTGTCGATAGCAAACACGGAAGTGTTACATGTGTGTGAATGTGTGCGTGTAAATGTGTGAGTGTGTATGTGTGAGTAGTGTTTGTTCTTGTCAGATTCCATGTTTGGCCCAGAATTCAGCCACGGCAACGCCATCCGGTGACGCAGTCATTAGGTCCAATAACTATTAAAAATTCGGAAAAATCAGAAAAAAAAGGTAGGTAGGGTAAGGTAGGCAAGTAGGTAGAGTAGGGTAGGCAAGTAGGTAGATAGGGTAGGTAAGTAGGTAGATAGCCACAGGACAACATCTGTCTGGTATACCATACATTAAAGTCAGTGAAATAATTCTTTTAATTTGGCATGTACTTACTTCTAGAAAGTACCTTCTATATCCAAACTTACAAAACTTTACCTCTTCATAACATTAGTGTAGGAGAATAAATAACAGAGATAAGTACCTATACTCTGTTCACAATAAGATTAGACATTTACACAAACCTTTTTTACAGTCCCTTCAACCGATTTTGATTTCTATTCTGTAGGCATAAGGATGACATTAGAGGCAAAAAAGTGGTTACAATAACAACTGTTTTTTGCAGCTGCCATTTGCCATGCCACCAACGCAATATAAGTAAAAATCGGTTGAACGGACTGTAAAAAAGGTTTGAGTAAATGTCTCATCTTATTGTGAACAGGGTATAGTAGATAATATAAAAAAGTCGAGAACATCTTCAGAGAGCTTGAAAAATATTTTATCATTAATGATCTACTGTCTCTGTCTTATTTATGATAGGTAAACAAATCCTACTTGATTTATTTTTTTATTACAAAGTTAAGTGAAATATGAGGGACGTACTTTTCAGATTTATAAAAGTGTTTTATGAAGAAATAGGAAGTTAAGCTCCGTTTATATTGGAAACAATGTTTAAAACAATAACGCGTTACTGTTGCAAGATGTTCTTTTGATTTCTATGTGTATAGAACGGATATTTACATGTTGCCAGCACATTGTTTCCCGCAAGGCAAAAACATGTTGCTGAAACGACGTTGCGCCAATTTGTTTTCCACTGAATTATATTCCACTAGCTTTTGCCCGCGACTTCGTCCGCGTGAATGTCGTTTATAGCGAATGCAGTCGAAGTCGCAGATAAAAAGCCTATGTCCTTCCCCGGGCTTTAAGCTATCTTCATGCCAAATTTCATCAAAATCGGTTCAGCCGTTTCATCATGAAAGCGTAATAGACAGAGTTACTTTCGCATTTATAAAGTATATAGGTATAAATATATAAAGTATTTAAAGTATGGAGTATGGATTATAGCTAGGCATCAATAAAATTGTTTGCATGTTTTTACAATTGTTTCTCAATTGTTTTTTGAGTTCCCAACTTGTTTGTTGAGAATTTGCTTGGGGGTCAAAGTAATAGCTCTCCTAACTTTTTAACTCAAACTCAATCGCAAAAGTTTCTTAGATAATTTAAGTCAAATCTTTGAATGTGGCAAACATTACATAAAATAGAATGTTAAAATTACTTAACTTTTGTGAATAATTGCGTTTTCTTTTTCTAACGTTTTTTTTTGGGAAAGCGAAAGATTAAGTTATTGTATTTTTTTATAACAGGTGCCTTTGTAGGTTCCGTAAAAAGAAATGGCGTCTTAAGATTATCAAATGGTCCAATGTTTCACATAGAACCTTTTCACACACATGCCCACTTTTATCGCTGAAGTATAAACTACGAGTACGTTTAATTTCTTCAGGTCTCATTTTAGCTCACTTAGAAGCACTTGCCTCTTCAACTTGTCTAATTTGTCTAGGTTTGACCTTGGAACGAAACATGAATTGTTCAAAATTACGGTACTTTCACTCAAGAACGCTGGGGAAAGTAATTAACATAATAAGATGAATATATGCCTAAAGTTTAACGCAATATGTTTCTCTTGACGGCAAGCAACTGACGAATTTAGCCACATTTTGTTTTATATAATCACAGATGGATACAAGTTAGAGGGAAATTAGTTTCCCAAGTTTCTACCTTGCAATGTCTATGTCTGTTTTATTTCTTGATTCAAAACTCTCGCAGAACTAAAAGGTATATTTTCGAGTTTATCAAGAGCTGTTTTGTTTCGTGACTGCTTTCGAAAATATTATAACTTTGGTATAGAAAACATTTTCCTTTTCAGTAAGTTCAGTCCTTCAAGTTACCGACTAAACAACCTTTTTTCTTTTCTGGAAAAAACGGTAACTTACCGTACTTATCAGTATAGCTACTTGACGATCTGCCCCCAAGAAGGAAGAGATAGCGCAAGAGAGAAAGATAAAAAGCCACTTACAGCACCAAACAGCTGCGAGTAGAAGTAGCAGATGAGCGTCATAGGGATAGCATAGCTCCATACGAAAATGCAGGCAACGAAGACCTTCGTGTCCTGGTCGTCCGTGAAGTAGTCGAAGGAGCAGGTGGTGAGGAAGCCCTCTGCAATGAAAATGTAGATGAAATATTATGAATTATACAGGCATTGACACATCCATCAAGGCTAGGTGGAGGCTCATCTCCAGCCTGTTGCGATGTCGTTACGATGTGTGGTTGTGTCATCAATAAAGACACAGCCATTGTGGCTTAATTGCTAAGTTTTATTAAGGGTGCACAATTTTATGATGAATGTCTTTTTGTAAATTTTGAATTAGCTACCATCTATTTATTTGGTGTAGCTTCCAAGTGTATATGCGGACTCATAAGGATCGGGATTCATAAGGATCAGGCAATTTTGATAAACATTGTGTTTTTTTGCTTCAAAATATTTGTCCTATGCTCCCAGTTCTTAGTACGAAAAAATTAAACGCAGGTCAAATCTTGCAATTGGCTGATGTTGATAATGATTGGTCAACCAATCATAGTTTACGAGCCCTTGATAATGTCTCTAATTATTGTTCCAGAAACGGCTGAATGCTGCTAGATTATTTTATACTCTTCCTACTACCTACTACCTTATAAATATTTAAGATCCACATTTTTTTTCCATTTCTATCTTTTATTATTCATCTTATTTTTATGAGTCAGGGCTGACGCACTTACTCACTCCTAATAACATTTAAAGTCGATTACTCATCGAATTACAATCGTCCGTCTGCACCAAGACAATGGCGGTAATCTCCTGTTTTCAGCGGATGCGTGCAATTTGTCGCACAATTGGTGCACTTAATCAGCCGGTTAACTCGGAATTATGTGTGGCGTTGGTGCGAAATGCATGTTTCGGATACAACTGTGTGTAATTGGATTTAGAACGTGTCGGATTTGGAAATTGGTACAAGCGGCATATCTCTTGCCATGTCCTTTATTGTAGATTTATCGATATTGGAAAATATGAAAAATAGAATTGTTTGAATTATTCCAGAAAATTAAAACATGATTATTAAGTTTGGATTATGATTTTCAGGTTGTTAATATAATATACGGGTAGTCAGAAGCCCGCAAGTCTGGAAACTAGTCTTAACAAGTAATATCGTGTTACCAAGTAACTGGGTAGCGAAGGTCTGAGGAGTTGATCCATGTAGGTAAAATACTAGATAGTATTCAGCTCAACAACATCTGGTTAGACTGGAAACCGACCCCTATGTAGTTGAGAAAAGGTTAGGCAGTTAATGAATTAGGCATTGATTATTTTATCATAGTTTGGATTGTCAAGATTAAACTAGTAATGTTTGTATAAAATTCAACATTCGAAGTTCACAGCTACAATGTGATTAATTATTGCACGAATCGGACCCAACCTCCGGATGAAAGCGTCGTCAAAGATTACATTTAGATTGATAGATGCCCATCCCACTGAATCTTCAGTGCAGACTGATTAATGTAAAGTCTTTGGTGTGAAAACGATGGTCATTTGTTTCGAGAAGATGTTCGATTTTAAAGGATCTAATAATTTGAATGAAATATAAGCAAATAGTAAAAATTTACTGTGAAAAAGGTGGCAATATGTTTTATGTGAAACCTTTTAAGCGGTAGCATGGAAATATCGTTTTTTTTTAATTTTCATAGTGAGTGTTTCGACAAGAACTGGTTATACACAAAAAAATATTATGAGTAGGTAGCCAGTTTTTATATTCATAATAACCAAATAAACATAAATAAGTAGATACTTAATTTAAACAAGTAAGTACCAACGAAATGAAACAAATATTTAACCGAGAATCGGCTTTTCTAATAAAACAGTCCGCTTCACCATCTCAAATGAACGTTTTAATATTTGCGACTTCCATTATTTATTAATGTCTAATTTATTCACGACTTCTTAATAAATGGCTTCCGATGGTGATATTTCTTTTTAATTGAATATTTAGGGGATATTCGCTGTGAATACGGAATGTTTGTTGATTGCATTGCAGGTGTTTTCATAAAATCATATTTTATGATGTCTCTTGGGTATCGTTGATGACGTGTCTGTTTTAAACATTTTAAAGAGTATGAAGGTCGCATACGATGTTAAACAAACGAGTTTTTATAAGTAGGTTTAACGACCACATTATTTTATAGACAGATTTTTTTTTAAACAGTTACAGATCTTTTATTCAAACAAATTATAGAAGGTTCTTTAATAGGCCTGCAGCAATCGCGGATCCACCGTTGCGCGGGCACGGTGGGCATGCCCACAACCCTAATTTTCACGAAAAAGAAACGTTAGGTTGAATGTGTTATACCAGGTTATACCTCTCGAGTGTAGATGATACCTACCGCATAGGTTCATAAGCAGTGGGGTTTGACCTTCAACATTTTTGGCCTGAAAGCCTTTCCAATTTTAAGCTAATTATTAATTTACTACTGTTCGCCCCACAGCTTTGCCTGATGCAGGTACAATTTGTACAAAGTCTTGGACGGACCGACATACAATTTGTAAAAGTCTCCTTTGTAGGGATGCAGTCCGATTATCACTTTTCCAAATTTCAAGCAACAAAAAAGATGCCCTCTAAAAAGTCTATCGTGACCACAACCTTTTTTGAGGGCTAGATTCGCGCCTGGCCTGCAGTAGTGGTGGTGGATTGACCGAGAGGTGTGCAGTGATTGTTGTCATAGCAGCCCCCATGATATGAACCTCGGAAAGGCCCAGAAAGATAAGCAGTTTCAGCAGCTTCCCTTGGTCCTCTTCTTGGTCAACTCCTCCGCTGTTATTTTCTGATTAATTTCGTTGCGGGACCCAAAATAGTTGTAATGTTTCTCCGGGACTCGTCGAGCTTCATTACGTCGCTACTTTTCTTGTGGTCGTCACTGTTGATTCTGGCAGGTATGTCCCATAATGATCTTGACTTGGTCCTCGAGATTGTCGATGTAATGTGGACTCAATGATCATTGTACAGGGTCTCCCTAGTTTGGGGTCAGATGGCCATGTGTGAAATGTTTGTATTATTATAATTATTGTTCCGATAGATGTTACTGCCAATGGCTTAATAGCCAAGAAACTCGACCAACTTCTAAAGCGGCTCTCGTTAGGCGGGTAGATCAAAGACTTGATTCAGAAGGCAGTACTTTTGGACACGGCCTGCTCTGTGTCGTTTTTGTTTTGCTTAAATTGAATGTTTTAATGTTTTTGCAAATATAGCTATTGAAACAACAACCTAATTTACAATATCATGTCTATTCATTTTTCTTTGGTCTGATCGTCCGGTACGCCCGGTACGCCCCGCCTCTTACCGAAACACTGTTCCTCACCCCTTCCCTCTCCCCTTTCTGCTCTCGAAATTGCTTTAGTCTATTATTTTGGTAGTAGTGTAGGTAATTAAATCGTTTCGTTTGTATGTAGTGTCGTAGGTGTGCCTATGGCATATTATGGAGTAGGGAGTTAAAAATTATTCACAGATAGTTTCTTAGTAATTTGCTAGTTGTAAAATAATTAGGTACTTGCTTACCGAGTACGTTGTATGTATCTACTTACCGGGTACGAACCGTCCCCATATTTTGAGAGCTGGCAGGACGGTAAAGGGTAGTGCCCAAAACCACGTGAACGCTATGAGTATGAACGCTTGTACTTTGTTTATTCTTCCATCAAGGGGGCAGGAGATTGTCCTTAAAGAAATCACATAAATAACGTTAAAATATTTCAGGAGATAAATTATTCATAATAAGTACTTATATTCTTGTCTCAAAGAGATCGTTGTGGGCGATAACACGACTAAAGTTCTGTGCTGTTCAAGCTATGATAAAATGTCTAGACTCGTTCAAGAACTTTTAAAACAATATCAAAGTTAGTCCCTATGCGGAAGTCGATCCAACGACTTTATAAAATTCCAAGCCTCTTGTGTGTTCTAAATACCTATGGAAATATTTGCTGGTCCTGGTTTATTTATTTGGTATAATTGGAAAACCAGAACAAGATTAGATTGAAACGTGATAGTCTTAATTACGAATGGTACGAGTAAACAATAACTTAATTAAAGATACGTCAATCATACAAATCACTGGATGAAAATATTTTCTGAGTTCCATAAATTAAGAAGAAAAATGGAACCTTGATGAGATCATGTCCGTGAGTCACAGAAGTTTTTTCTGGAGTGTACAATTTTTTTTAATACAAATGTTAAAAGAGGTTATAATTTATATGTAGATATATACAAATTCGCCGTGTGGTGCCGGTCGCGAATAGCAGCACTCTATTTCTACCCGTGGGTGTCGTAGAAGGCAATAGAGGGATAGTGACCGGAGGATGGGCAGCAGCGTCTTTCTGAGTACCATAACACCTACTGCGATCGCCAACATGCATCGGCCAAACATGGCGATTACGGCTGAACCCCCCTTGAAGGAGACCTATGCCTAGCAGTGGGCGTTTAAAGTTTGACATGATGATGATGATATACAAATTAATAAACGAGAGAATGATAGAAAACTTTCTCTTGAAATGATTTCTTTTATGTACAGACACCATCACATCTAGCTAACTATCACAAACTATACAATTTTCCCAATTGAAAATGAACCTTATCCTTTTGTACTAAAGTTGATAAACTATCAATGTTTGCCGGTTTGGGTAGCTTGATGTGCTGGCCTCTGTACATTACGAAATTCAAAATTTCTATCGTTTTCTGAAAATGTCAGAGTATATTGGCATTAGGCAATAGCAGTTATAAATTATATAAGGTGACTGGTAATTAGTGTACGATACTTAAACACGTGATTGTGTTCATGATAACAAACAACTTTCCCGAAGAAAAAAATATTTTTGTACTGGTTCACTTTTATCACAATAACAGCCGTATGAAATTCACGCGCGCGCACGCCTGTGACCTAAAGTGAACCAGTACAAAAATCATTTTTTCTTCGGGAAAGTTGTTTGTTATCATGAACACAATCACGTGTTTAAGTATCGTACACTAATTACCAGTTACCCTATATATTGGTTAAGATTCACATGCGGCTTTACTAATATTTTAAATTAAGTTAAACTAGCTGATGCCCCGACTTCGTCCACGTGATTGTTAGTTATCAGCGGGGTTTTAATTATGTTGTGTGGAACCCTAATGTTTTTCTGAAATAAAAGTAAACTAAGTTCTTACTCCTTATAACATCAGGTATATCTGCCAGTGAGTGTTATGGTACTCCGAAGGACGCTACAGCCCATCCTCCAATCAATATCCCTCTGTCGCCTTCTACGTCACCCACGGGTAGAAATGGGGTGGTGCTATTCGCCTAAATGACAATATTTACCATTCCAAAAACTTACTTGTATCTATCAAACGCAATAACAGCATTTGTAATAGCTCCTCCAATCCCGGACAGGGATCCCAACACGGCATATATGTCACATCCAAGTTGGTAGCCTACGAGCCGCTGGTAGAACGAGTTCATAATGAGTAGAGGCATCTCGATCATCATCATCAGATCGAAGACTGCGAGGTTGATGACGAACATGTTGCTTGGACTCCGAAGGGATTTTGACCTTGGGGAAGAAGATTAAGTGCTTTAAATACCGGTGCAGAAACTGGAACCGGAGAACAAAAAATAGCTCTTTTTTAGGGCTCAGTAGCCAAATGGCAAAACACGGAACCCTTATGGATTCGTCATTTCTGTCTGTCTGTCCGTCCGTATGTCACAGACACTTTTTTCCGTAACTATAAGAACTATACTGTTGAAATTTAGTAAGTAGATGTATTCTGTGAACCGCATTAAGATTTCCACACAAAAGTAGAAAAAAATAAATTTTGGGGGTTCCCCATTCTTAGAACTGAAACTCAACATTTTTTTTTCATCAAACCCTTACGTGTGGGGTGTCTATGGATAGGTCTTCAAAAATGATATTTAGGTTTCTAACATATTTTTTTTCTAAACTGAATAGTTTGCGTGAGAGACACTTCCAAAGCGGTAAAATGTGTGCCCCCCCCCCCTGTAACTTCTAAAATAAGAGAATGATAAAACAAAAAAAATATATATGATGTACATTACCATGTAAACTTCCACCGAGAATTGGTTTGAACGAGATCTAATAAGTATAATAGTTTTTTTTTTAATACGTCATAAATCGTAAATCGCAATTTACTATTAAATCATCGATCCAAGTAACAACGAACTACAAGAACTTTTATATTATGTTACTTGCTGCTACGGAACCCTTCATGGGCGAGTCCGACTCGCACTTGGCTGCTTTTTTTATGGGGCATTATGGGCCCGCCACATTACTCCCAAACCACTGCAACTTAAGCCAGAATCAACAGTGGCGACCGTCAGAAAGCGCCGAGATAATGAAGCTCGACGAGTCCCAGAGAAACGTATTTACACAGCTGTCTTGGATTCCGCAACGAATAAAAAAATAAAAGGGTAAAATTATATTTGTCAATCTAAGGGTGTTACTACACCAATCGATCGATCGTCGATCGATGCCATCAATCGACATCGATCGACGTTGATCGATTGGTGTGGTAGCTTTGGCTGATCGACGGATACCGTTCCACTAACCAATCGATCGATTGCCCGTTTATGGCATCGGTCGATTAACCCCAGCTATAACAATCAAGTAGCTCGATCGACGTCGACTAATTCATTCTATCATCGATCGATGCCGTCGATCGACGATCGATCGATTGGTCTGGTAACACTCTAAGAAGTCGGATTTGACATAATTATCATATTTGACATAATAATATCATATTTGAATACTAATCAACGATTAATTCGTGTTTTTAAGTGCATTTTTTAAATATAAAGTTAAACTTAATGCTTACGAATGATACTCTACCTATCTATACCTACTAATATTATAAAGCTGAAAAGTTTGTTTGTTTGTTTGTTTGGTTGAACGCGCTAATCTCAGGATCTACTGGTTCGAATTGAAAAATTCTTTTTGTGTTGGATGGTCCATTTATCGAGGAAGGCTATAGGCCCGGGCGAAGCCGGGTCGGGGTGCTAGTGTTATATATAGTGTATGATGAGTCGTAATTAATAGGGATTATGAATCTGATTTTTCAATGTCTTACGCAGATAGCCGCTCGTTGTGGCGTTCTATGCGGGAGGCCTTTGTTCAACAGTGGACGTCTTTCGGCTGATGATGATGATGATGACGTAGACGTTCATACAAAGTTCGGAAAAAGAAACGTCAAATGAGACTTCTTAGATTGTCAGGAGATTAGGTATCTTCTTAAACTGCTCTGTTGAGCTCATGATTATATAGGGTGACTAGTAATTAGTGTACGATACTTAAACACGTGATTGTGTTCATGATAACAAACAACTTTTCCGGATAAAAAATGTTTTTTTGTACTGGTTCACTTTTATCACAATAACACAACAGCCGTATGAAATTCACGCGCGCGCACGCCTGTGACCTAAAGTGAACCAGTACAAAATAAAAATTTTCTTCGGGAAAGTGGTTTGTTGTCATGAACACAATCACGTGTTTAAGTATCGTACACTAATTACCAGTCACCCTATATAACCGCATCCACTGACCGTGGGATCCTGAATTCGATTTGCAGATCCGGAAAGTGGTAAATTGAGCTTTTCCATTAGGATTTTTTATAAGTTGGTGGTGTGACACCCTCGTGCTTAAAAGCACGTAAAAGTCGTTGGTCCTGCTCATGAGCTCTCTCCATTCAAGTCGCATTACCGTCTATGAGAGTGAGCGAAGAGGGAGTGCATCTGAGTTAGTGCCACAGATATAGATAAACCTAGATAACGCAAGAGCAACTACTTCGCGTGCCTATTCTCGTGCCTAACTTACGATAAAAAATCGTAAGTAAAAAAATAAAGTAAACGTTTCCTTCCATCGGTAAGTCATTTTGTGATTAATATTATGCGTAATTAATTTTAAAAACAATTATTTTTAATCTAATACCCTCAGTAATAACTGGTAATACCAAATTTAGGAAAAACAAAACATTTGAAGTTATATTGTGACGTCCAAAAAATGGCACGCTTGGTTTTCATACTGATCGTGATATTGCGTTATCTAGGTCATCTATATCTGTGGTTAGTGCATACATTTGTGCATTATAATATCTCCTGCGTACATGGCTGTTCTCCATTGAGATTGGCCGTCGTGACCGAAATTATCTTCTAAGAAAATACTTTCTTTCAAATAGTCCTGCTACTGTTACGGGTGTGTTAGTGCTATTCTTTAAGAATCCCAACAGTGTCGAGGTGAGAATATGCATTACAAAGTAAGTTTGCATTCGAATTGTGTGCTGTTTCTTGTGAGACGTTTGCGTTCAACTTCACAGAATACCACTACCCACAGTATTGTATAAAGGAGAGTGTCCAACTTTTCTATAAACTGTCTAAACTGAATTTGAAAGTACTTATGTAGGTATCCCGAATTTCGAAGACCATCAACCCCATAAGGCCAGGTCTACAATACAGATTGACCTATAAACAGCCATAGATTGGACCGCCATTACCCGCTGCGACAATACGCTATCTACGCCGAGTACATAATAGTAAAGCGCCTAGCATAAGCGCACGCTCGTGCTAGGCGCGCGCAGAATTCGATCGATTTTTAAATATGGAAGTCCTAGAACGAGCTTAAATTAAATTCATAATGTACGAGTATTGTGTATTCGATCGATTTTTAAACTGGAAATACCCGTCTCGCATATGACATTTATTTAATTTGAATGGGTGATACTTATTGTGCTTATCGTTAACAAAAAATATTACAAAACGCTATTGAACAGTCGTATTTCCATTTCGAATGTAGACTTGTATAAAATACGCCAGGGCGTTTGTACTAGACCTAAAGTTCGGCGTACAAATCCAGCGTGAATTACGTTAATTACGGCCGATTAACTAGATTGTTTCCCCGATTTCGACCGTGTCCGGTTTCAATTAGTCGATTGATATAAAGTTATGCGAGGAATTTGTATCTAAACTCCTTTTCCTTTAATTGAGAGCGATAAAGGAAAGGATCCTTTGAGAGATTTCTTTTCTGTGAAATACGTCACATGTTACGTCTTAGATTTGTGTCTACGGTATTTTGTTGGGTGGAAATTCGACTGATACAATAATGTAGCCAGACCTAAGTCATTTTAGCATAGCTGATAGCCTAAGAATAGATATAGGAATATATGACCTAAGGAAAATGTCTGGAAATTTAAATCATCAATTTGTTTGTTTGTTACTATTTAAATCAAAAATCTCTGGACCGATTTTAAAAATTCTTTCCCCATTAGAATGCTGCATTATCCCTGAGTATGTTACCCTATGTTACTCAGGTATAATGCAGCATTCCCTATTTTTTTTAAATCGAAATATAGCCTTCTATAATAAAAAAAATAGGGATCCTTGAGAAAATACACGGACGAAGTCGCGGGAAAAGTGCTAGTGGTCTATAAATATACTGTAAAACCAGCCGTCACACTTAAATTCAAGTGAGTCTATGTACAGTCAACAAAATACATAAGTAACCAGTGTCGTCAGATATAGTTGAAGTTTACTTAGATACCGATGGATGTTTTTAAATTAAATAAATTAAAATTAATAGAGAAAAAAATTCAACCATTTCCGACGACCTGGATACTTATCTCTTTTGGCTTATCGACTGTACCTAATTAAAATACCTTTTGTCCCTGATACCTGAATAATGGCTCAGGGTTGAAAGTAGCTAGTGCCCATATCTTCTTGACTAGATATACCTCCATCTATTCTTAAAATTTCAGCCATACAAAACAGTGAGTAGATACAAATATGTATCAACTTATATATTTCTCTCCCAGCGTATTTCCAACAAAATCGAAGACATTTAACAGCAACTGCGACAGAGAAGTTCAAGAAATATGTTCGTACGTAAAACGAGATAACGACTCCTTAGATGTGAATTTATACGCGCAGTTGCGGAAGATACAATCAATGCAGGATTCTACAACAGCAACAACAGTTTGTTATGTACCATGCGAAGAAGAAATGAACATCTTGGACATGTTTAGCGAGCGTATACGCTTGCTAGACACAATAGAAGTTAGTAATGACTACATTTTTTAAATTTGCTAAATTTGTACAACCTATACTCAGCACAGCACAAGCCCAAAAAAAGGAGTTGAAAGAACTTATTGTAGTAAGCCACATGCATACCTATATCTTTTGGTGACTGTACTGATCATCAACTAAGGAAGAGTTTTATAAGTAAGGTGGTTTGTAGTTTAAATTTAGTTTACCGATGATCTGAAGAAGGCAAACGATGGTGGCTGGATGCGGAAGGCAGAGGACCGGGAAAAAACGTCAACAGACCAACATGGCCAACAGTGGAGATCTAGTATTCTGAAGTGATGATTTAAATCACGATAGGCACGGCATTTAGGAGAGACCATTAATTGTGTGGTTTTGGCAACGTATACGATTAATCTCAAGCCTTGCCTTTCTGACTACCTAACCGACACCTTGACAATTCAAAAGTGCCCAGTTTCTGAGGTGATTTAACTGAACTAGTTATATCTGTTTAATAGTGTTATTCGTTCGATATTGCGTTTCCGAGCACTCAGTTAAGGCAGAAAATCACTTAAATAGACAACTATGTCGAATGAATAATAGCTATCGAAAGTTTATCCGAAGACCCCAGCAACCGGGCATAAATGGTTTAATTGAAATAAATGCTTTGACTTTGATTTTGAGTTGGTTATCGATTACGACTAATTATTAGTATGGTCTCAATACAAGTGGTGTGAGGTGAAATTCGCTGTAGGGTTTGTTTGTTTAAGCAGTTAGAAGAAAATACTGATCAAGAACAAGAAGAAGAATCTAGAGGTTCTGCTGAATTTTAAGGACACGCTGAACCATCTTAACATACTGATCAAAACAAGTTCGTAAACGTCAAAATACGGTACCTATGCAAAGTTGATGCCTTTCCTGTATAAAGAGGAACCCTTTGAAGTATACCATCCGAAAATAAACCAAGCAGAAAGTGCGTCACGGTGTAAGGGACAAAAAGCGAGCTCTTTGGGTCCGGACAAATACTAAAAGGGTCGTAACCAGCTTGATTACACTAGCCTTAAGGACGTGAGCTCAGGAAGTTCTGTTAATGAGTCCCCTAATGAGGACACACAACTTAATGCAAAGAATGTATGGTAGACGGAGGGATTACTAAGTTTTGTTTTGTCTTTACAGGGTTAAGACGTTTTTTAAACGTCGCTGACTAGTACTTTGTGTTTTGTGTGCGAAAAGAGAAAAAAATCATAAACATGTAATGAATAGATGAAAAGTAGGATATGTTATATGCTCAAGAATAAGAATATATTGATGAAAACGAGTATGTGTGCCTACTAAATTTTTAACTTACTAGCTTTTACCCGCGACTTTGTCCACGTAAATATTTGTAATCTTATTCTTTACTAGCCACCCGACCCGGCTTCGCATGGGCCTATAGCCTTCCTCGATAAATGGACTATCCAACACAAAAAATATTTTTCAATTCGAACCAGTAGATTCTGAGATTAGCGCGTTCAACCAAACAAACAAACAAACTCTTCAGCTTTATAATATTAGTATAGATTTCTAATCTTTTAATTTTTTTTCTGTCCGTGTGGTGTCGGACGTAAAGAATAGCACCATCCCATATCCTCCCGTGGGTGTCGTAAGAAGCGACTAAGGGATTTAACCAGAGTATGGGCAGCAGCGTTCTCTGTGCCTTCGTAATAACCATACTGCGATCGCCAACCCGCCTGCCAAGCGTGGCGATTATGGCAAAACCCCCCCTTGGGGAGGCCTATGTCCAGCAGTGGACGTCTTTGATGATGAAATTTTTTTTGATAATAAAATATAGCCCAAAACAATCCGGGCGCGCCGCAGCCTTAGGTACTTTGTGCTCAGGGATACCGTAGCTTCTTATAAGCAGAAGAATTTACAAGATCGGCCCAGTAGTTCGGGAGGTTAGGCTGAATTAACACAAACTTATCTTTAAACTATAATTTGTAGTGATGATGATCCCGGCTGTCATTTGTAGATCTTTGACAGCCAAGGTAGCCAGAAGCTATGGAGCTATGGAGTACTGTTCGCACCTTTGGGATGGATCAGCAAAATACCAACTGGAGGCATTGGAAGTCATCGATAGACGTGCCAAGAGGCTCATTAACAACGACTCCCTGGTTAGGATTAAGCTCCAGAGCCTTGAACATCGCCGCACCGTTGCTAGCCTTTCGGTCTTTTATCGGGTACATTTCGGAGAGTGTGCTTTGGAATTGCACAATTTAATTCCCCCATCCCCGTTCCATAATCGGACGAGCAGAGATACGGCGAAGCGTCACCGCTATATGGTTGAAGTTCCACGGTCTCGAACCAAGCGCTTTGACTCCACATTTATTGTGCGAACTGCCAGACTGTGGAATTCCCTGCCCGCCTCTCTGTTCCCTGATAAGTATAATCTGGGTATCTTCAAAGCGAGTGAACCGGTACATCTTAGGCAAGCGTGTTCCAACTTAGGCCGCATTATCACTTACGATCAGGTGAATTGCGGTCAAACGCAAGCCTATTTAATAGTCAAAAAAGCTAGGAAATCTGACAACCTGCAGTCTTACTAAGGGGTATCGTGTTACCACCAAGTCAGACAGACAGTCGCTTTATGTAAAACTTTGGTATTCAGCTTTCAGGTTAGATCGGAAGTCGACGCCAACATAGTTGGGAAAATGATAGACAGATGATTATGTAGTGATGATGATTTAGACCAGGGGTGGGCAAACAGCCGATCGCGGTCGACTTTTCGATCGCAAGCGGTTTTAGGGTCGATCGCGAGCATACTTCCCTAACATCTCTATGCTTTATCAATAGACTACCAAATGTTAGTCTCTTTTAAGCGGAGAAAAATATCCAAATCTCAAAAATATCGCCCAGTAGTTAACTGCTTTGTTTGGGTCGACGTATTTGTGCGAATCTGCGAAAGCATTTTTTTTGCTAAATGTCTTTATTTATTTTTTTTCTGCTTGCGAGTCGATCGTTTGTCGTACAATTTTAATATTGTAGATCGCCAATCTTGTAAGTATCACCCCTGATTTAGACTATGGGCGGGTTGTTTCAAACAGTCGGTTAACGGTTACATATGGACGGTTAAAAGTTACTATGACGTGAGATGCTTAACGTACGTTAAATGTAACGGGTTGTTTCATGACATAAAAATCCGTCAGTCAAAGTTATTGAAAAAGAGATTCCATAATATTTTGATGTTTGACGTAGCTGTTTGTCCGTATGGTGTCGGACGTAAAGAATAGCACCATCCCATATCTTCCCGTGGGTGTCGTAAGAGGCGACTAAGGGACGTACCAGAGAATGGGCAGCAGCGTTCTTTGTGAATTTGTAACAACCATACTGCGATCGCCAACCCGCCTGCCAAGCGTGGCGATTATGGCAAAACCCCCCCTTGGGGGAGGCCTATGTCCAGCAGTGGACGTCTTTCGGCTGAAATGATGACGATGAGCATTTTTGACTATTACCCGTCAGTAATGTATAGTTGGAGCAACCCGCCGTTAGTGTACCTCCACCGAACAAATTTCAACTTAATTACTTGGCAGATCCTTTCACACATGTTGTATTCCATATTTGAATATTTCTGGTGAGTAGTGTCTTTTCAAAGGTGCTGAGACAGGCCCTTACAGTGCTTTTTATTTTTTTGGAGCCGGTGAAAATTCTCATGAAAAAAGGGCCTTATGGCCAAATACTAAACCACAACTTAATTTTAAGCCCCCAAGTCTTGTACTGTCACAATCACTTTGACATAATGTGATAGAGACAGCACGAGCCTTAGTGGCATCTTAATATTGAGTAGCGTTTGAGTATTTGGCTATTAGAGTGTCAAAGCATGAAGAAGTTCCCTTTAAGATGCACCCAAGGCTCTACCGAAAAGCTATTTTGTTTTGAAGTAGTAGTTTATGGGCAAATGACCATGACATGTTTCAAAAACATTCTGCACAACACTAGACGAGAGATTAATCTTGTCAAATGTGTTTGTGTTTTACCCAAATTCCCTAATTGCTTAGGAGTTATTGGCAATCAATAAATTGACGCTTGGGACCAAACAAACTTAAATTGCTTTAGACAGAGTTACTTCAGTGAATACTAAACTGTTTCTGCTACATACGTGAATTAATTTACATTAGTTTAAGAGTTATTTTTGAAAACATACCCTACACATAGGTAACATTTAGGTCATCTTGTCGTAGATTACGATGGGGCTGTATGTTAATAAAAAATTGATATAAAGAAAATTCTTCCTGTTTCTAAATATGGAGGACCATTTAATCCAAATAATTTAAATATGGAATCTAACAAGAACAGTAAGTACTTTTTTATTACAAATGTTTCGAAATTGGAATCAAAATGACATTAAACATCAACAAAAGAGCCAATCAATTCTCAACAAAGCGATTCGTCTTTCGAAGCCAAAGTAAGTAGATCTAACGAATAAGCATTTGCAAAAAATAAAATGTATAATAAAAACATCGTAACGGCCTAAAATCTCGGCAACAGCGCCCAGTGACACAGATAGCAGTAAAACGACCAAGATAAATAAGGGGTAGATTGTACAGGAAGCTACGCGAAGGGTAGCGAGAGATCGCGATGTCGGCGAGAAGCCTTATAATAACAGGTGAAGAGGAATTACTTAGTTAACGTTAATTTTTGAACGTCATTTACAAGAAAAAAGAATGACTTAATTTTGAAACTTGTCAGCCATTAAATTAAATATTTTTACATCAAAATAATTATTGTAATGCAAACAAACCAAATCTTTAACAAAATAAGTACCTACTAAAAATAATCCGTAAATTTGCAGCAATACTTTATTGTATTATTTTCTCTAATGCGCGACATAAAAGTTGTCCAATGTACGAAAATATTATTTTCATATTGATATGATATACTGTTTTTTTTTTATATTGTTATAGGCTTGCGTTTGGCCGCAACTCACCTGATCTTAAGTGATGGATGCGGTCTAAGGTGGACCACGCTTGCCTAGGATAAACCGGTTCACACTTTATTTGCACATCAAATTAACCAGTGTGTACATATCCTTCTAGTACGAATCTGATATGGTAAGGTTAGGTTAGAATGGGAGCGGTGAATGCTTATGCGAGTCCCGAATTCCCGGCCATAGACAGGTGTGTTTTAGCCGGTAAGAGTCCGGCATGCTCCTCCATTACCTCCACGCGAAGTTCGTTAGGATTTTCATCGCGCAACAAAAAAAAAGGTTGGAAAGTTTTTAATTTAAGCCTTTGAAAGTTTTCGTGGTTGTTTTTTAATTTTACCCGTAAAAACCCCTCTCAAATATACAATACTCAATGCGTATTAAAGCTTATCTGCCAATGGAGTGTAAGACCGCCACAAAAAACGTTAGTCGGCGAACATCAGAAACGTTTTCCGAACTGGCGGAGAGTGCGGAGCGGTTTAGAACTTTTGCTCCTGACACGCTCTCTAGATCTCACAGCCGATGGCAATGGCGGATTTTATCGTACGGATTTCTGTTTATAATCATTCCTTGTTTGGAGAATTTTTGTCAATTGTTTTGTTGTAGGTTGTTGTTTTTGTTTGTTGATGGTGAACAGCATTAAAACGATAGACGTCCCATGTCTTGAAGAAATGGGATATGGAATTGTCAAGACGATTACAGTGTGTTTTCAACGCCAAATACATTAAGTATATGCTTAGGGAGAACTATTTCCGATATCGTGTCAAGTTCTGACATATCATTTATACTTCTGTGCTTTCATTTACGGGAAGAGAAGCAGAGCTGCATCAATGACTTACTACATATCGAACAAAGTTCTCGCCCGAAATTGAAAAAACTGCGTCAAAGTATTCTACTGGCTTTCTTTCTTTTTTTTTAGTTCAAACAGTAAAGTCAACCGTCTATTTCAGCCCTCTTTCTGCAAACCCGTTAAAGTCGGCTATTTACTTACTGATATCAGTATTAAATGTTTAGTAGGCATTGTATCAATATTGCCCCCTATCTATTGAGTGAGATACACCTACCTCAATCAATTTTCCCGAACTAATTAATTCCCATAAAATTAACACACTGAAAACCAAATTAACGACCACACATTAATCGTCCCTAAGAATATAATTAAGGTTAAACGTTTACATTTCGCTAACTTGAAACTTAATTCCCGAACTTGTTTGTCACCATTTTGTTCGAGGCACTCCCGCCATCTTGAATCTTGAATCTTGATGCGTTCGAAACTTAATTAAATCGCCGAAGACGTCAGTTTCACGAATGGATCGTCAAATTGTTCCACGATATTAATTTGGAAATACGCTTTTGCATTTTTTATCGAATAGTAAAGGGTTGTTGGCTCTTTAGACTTGGTCGGAGTTGTTAAACTTAGGGCGAAAATTAGTTAAATCAAGTAAATACTACTGTATCTATTTCTATACATAAGTATCACATGTTTTTATCCTAGAAGATCATCTTACAAAAGTAAGTAAGGCACCTTGTCATTTTCAGAACTCACTGTTACAATATTCTTTCCTATAACTACCTAATTTTGTTCCCAGTTTTCTGATTATTTCATTCGTTTGCACGAAACATAGGCAGAGATAATATATAAAAAAAGGCAGGAATCAGGTAGGTACTGTCGAAAAAGTTATTGGTGTACAGGTAGATAGCTTGTAACTATATTTATAAACAATGTTATGAGTGAGCTGAGTAATCAATTTTCTTACATCACTCTCATAAGTAAGTATACCTTTAGCTTAAAAATGAATATTGGCAGAATAGTAGCAAGATGAATATTTCTGCTTCTTACATACCAAACAGCTTGTTCGATCTAACGAAACATTGAAGGACAATGCTTTGCGAGGACAATAAATGATTAAACGTTGCAAAGACCGTTTTTGCGTAACATTATTAAATAAGTGGAAGACATTTTTTCTCAGGCCCTGGGCGTCGGGCCTCGGGGTAAAATCGGAAACGCGCCAATTCATGGTCACGGCTGAATAATCTGGCCCTGCGCTTTCAAATGAGCCCGTGACCGATTAGCGAAGTGAAGTGAACCATGGGAAAAGGGCCACATGTTGGAAAACACTGAAGCTATAAAATTATGGGATTTTAACAAAAATGTTACTTACAAAAAATTGGTTCAACTCTAAAAACTTTCCAATAAAATATAAAAATATCGGATTTCAGAAAAAAAATGTTAAGTTTCATTTGATAGTCAAATATTTGGTGGATCCATCAGCACCTGACATGATTATCGATAAAATTTTAAAAATCGTAATAACAGTCGAAGTATGTACTCACGTGCTAAAAATCCAGATGACTATTCCGTTGCCCAAAAACGAGGTGACCATTAGCATAGAGTAGATAAGGGCGAGGAGGTAATGCCAATACTTGCTGACAGCGGGGAAGTTCCTCCAGTGTTCATGAACCAGGTCCTGATGTTCTTCAGGAATATTCCAGCCTAGCATGTGCTCAACGACCTCCTTGGACACCCTGGTTAAAAAAAAATTGTGAAATGGCATAGTAATGCTCAGGTTTGAAAATGGAATTCTGAAGTCGTTTTACAGATTTATGTTCATGGTTGCCGCGTTAATGTTGGATTTACAAAAGACTTTTAGATTAAAAATTTTGCCAGTGAAACTGTTTAAATTTTTTTTTTGTTTCAGACTAATTATTTTATTAATTATATTTGGTACTAACGAAAACGTATTAAGTAGCAGGTATTGCTGAATATGATAAGTTAAATATACCTAGATAAGTAAACATAATTAACTTAGTAATATCCGACATGACAAGATTAATTAAGTAGGGTACCTACCTACCTGAAGTCAATATTTAATTAAAGTAATTGAAAGCACTCTGATTTCACTTGAAAAAAGAGGCTCTGTTCCAAATGAATTGTTGTTAAAATTGAGCAAATTAATGAAAGCAATACTAACATTTTTAGCGGATAAGCCAAGGGGCCGATATCGTCCGTGTAGTTCGTCGCCATCTTGTGTGCGATTTTGAACAAAATGGCGGAAAAGTGTACTTAATTTACTATTGTTTAGAATATTTATTTTATTTATATTAAATGTTTTATGACGAAGTGAGTAGTCCAACATCCAGTCGCTTCTCACTTGTGGTTTGTTCTCGGCGTTGCACTGTTATATATCGTTCCAAATAGTGCGTGCCAGTTAATTCCTTAATTCAATAAAATAGTAAAGCTTCTTACTATTTGGTCAAGCGTGAAACTCGTTGTGCCATTTGTTCTCAATCTGTTTGGATTGTACAGATTTCTTTAAAATGATAAAATGTTAGTTAAATGGGGTTTGTTTCTAATCTTAGAATCAATATTTAAAAAAAAACAATGTTAAGAGATATCGAATTCAAAACAGAGGTGATAGGTATTCTTTGTACTGGAAATAAGTATCAATTTCCATTTTCCGGGCAGAAATTGGAGAAGCTACTACAAATTACTTAAAACAATTGAAATTCTTATTCAATTCAATACCTATTTCTCAAAGCATTCATTGCTTTTGTTTTTCATTTGTTGCGTTTGACACTACAAAACAGTTTCGTCGGCTGAGTAGGGTCTTTCATCGATTTCTGGTCATACTACGGCATTGTTTTGGTTTAACAAACGCTTAACTTGCTTCTGATCTTTGAACCGAAACGTAACGATTGTGCGCAACTTTGATCGGGACACTTTGTGTGAGAGTTCTGTTCGAACTGATGGGATAATCAGGGCAAAAATTAACATAAACAAGGACGATAGATAAAATCACATACATAGAATGTACAGTAAGACTTTACTCCTTGTATCTTTCACAGCATCTCTGGTTGTGTTCCTCGAGGTATACCTCGTATGCCAGAAAAGGGTAAAGTAAAGTAAACTACCTATGTGTTAAGTATGTGCTAAGTAACCCTTATTTTTTCGGCCTACGTTTAGGTATTGAAAAAGACATTCGGCTTACGTAATTTTAGGTTAAATGTGATTAGGCTTACAAAGTTTCATGAATATGATTGGTTGGCTTTAAAGGTTGATTGGTTGCTTGCACACTCATGGTACCTACATTCGAAGCGTTGCGTTGCGTAGGTACAATAAATCTCAAAAACTTAGCTTATAAACGTTTAGATAGGTATATGCAATGATATTATGGTATATGTAAACCTTAAGTATGATGAACATAAATAATAAAAACAGCTATAAAAACCCTAGCACTCCACCAAATAATTATTCAAAAGCCTCAAGCGACACAACAAACTTCAGTAGGTACTATATTCCCATTACTGAAATAAGGGACCGTTTTTTATTCAAACGTCTCAAAATGGCGGCGGGATTACGAGGCTGTCTCGTTCGCGCTAGGAATCCTCGCGTCATCGCAGGACAACGTGTCCGGAATTCGAGCCATTATGAGTAACCCGTAGTTAATCGTATGAGAGGGTAGTATGTGAGAAATTGAGACGTAAATTGAAGGCGTGTTTAAATTTTTAAAAGGAGTTGATTTTCTTTTGTACCAAAGAAGCGTTTGACTGAATTAACATTTTAATTTAGCACTTACCGAATTTTATGTTTTAAAATCGAATTGTTCGAAATAGAGTAATAAACATTAAGTTATTAAGGTTTTGTTTAACGAAATAGAGTAATGAACATTATTCATCAAAACATTTATACGCTCTAACTGGAATGTTTAGTAGAATGGAAGAGAGACTAAATTGCGAATTGATGTAGACTCATATCAGTTCCTAGTAAGTTATTATCAACATTTATTTATTTCAGTTTCAATGCTGAACTTTGCTTTCAAAAACTTCATTAAAAATTTTCGCCGAAACCGAATATTTGGCCGAAGTCAAAATTAAAGCTTTTGTCACACACTATCTACATAAATACATTGTATAATGAGAATGTTAGTGGATGGGACATGGATTTTATTGACAGCTTTAATTTTCTTTTTAAAAGGTAATTGGGGAAGTCCGCCACTAATGAGGTCACTCGTTATACGTTGGCACAAATATTTTTCTTTTTTCAGCTGCCGAGTGTTTATATTTGTGATAATTAAGGGTGAAAAATTGAGGCCAATCAGTGGGCCAAAGAAACGTTATTTGTATGGGATGATTTCGATAATAAAGATGTAACAGTGAAATAATTTCCTTGTTGGCAATTTTTGATGCAACACAACCATGAAGATATAGGTATAAATGGAGCCAACACTTAGAACAAAAGCTTGAAACCAACTGTGGGCTGATGCTCTCTTTCTGAATGCATACATAAGAACGAGACAGTGATATGTGTTTTCTTTATCTTAAGTATGCATTCAGAAAGAGAGCGTCTGCCCACAGTTGGCTTCACTTTGGTATTTAGAGTGTTGTCTCCACTTTTACCTATAAGCTTCTTGAACACAACCTGTCATCATGTTTTTTAATGGCAACTCTGGATTTGACTAATTTGTTTGTATACGTTGCTCAGTTTTTTTTTGGGATGGCGCTAATCTTACTATTCAAACAATTGGGCCCACTTGCGTCAAAAACTTAACTCAGAACTAATTGCTAACACGAGTTAAGGTTCAAAATCATACATAATGGGTGCGTGTTGACGTCTAACTCGGAGTTAAAACATAACCCGTGCTGGCGCAAGCGGACGTTGTTGCATTATTACCGAAACATAATATTTACATGATCATAATATCGGTAGGCATGCAAAGTATAAAAACATTTAATTCATCGTAGCTGCAGAAGAAGCAATAAAACTGAAACTTTATACGCAAATAAGATTGGGACATTGAAATAATGTAGACTCCTTCAGACCTCTTCTAACTTTAATACATAATACAGATACATTAGAAAAAGTACTTAAAGTAAGTTAGTCAAACTCTGTAATAAAGGTCCTGGGGATCATACAATTTCAACTTTTGTATTGCATTTTTCGTACCATTTTTCGGGTTCCGCTCCGCCGTCTGTGCGTTCAACTGTCTTAGGGCCTGTGGGCTAATTCACGTAACTAAAGAAGTGCTGTAGCAGTGCAGTTGCAGTTAAGTTTTGTTGTTGCAGTTAACAACGTTTTTCGTATTCTCTACCGCTGTCAGACACGCTTGCGTCATATTCGCGACACGCGAGCGCAATAACGGCATTCTACTGTTGCGCGTCTTTGGTGTCGGTATTCTACTATTCGTTTGACGTCTCAAAATGACAGTAAAAAAGCACTAAAATCTGTACTGGGGTATTATTTTAATATAATAATAAAAATATGAAATGTACCTAATTGATTCTATTCAATTATTTAGTGAGTAATATTTTTTCTCTCATGCGGCTACACCATTTAGTAAGTTTGGTTCTCGTACAGTTGACGTGCAGTTCAAGCGCAGCTTACGCGCAGTTCAAAGATTACAAGAATACTGATTATCGCTCAAACTTGAATTTAACTGCAACTGCACTACAACTTGATCGGCGCGATATAAAATTACGCGAATTAGCCCTCTGAACTGTATCTCTTGAACCGTTATAAGTAAACACTTGAAATTTTCAGTGTATGTTTAAAATTTAACAAGAATATTAAAAATTAAGGAGATTCCCATACCAGAAACGTGGTTTTTATAATGTAGGTACTGTTAAATATGTACAATCCTTTTCGTGTAAGTCAACTGTCAATGGGCTAGTTTTTCGACCTTGCTTAAGAATTTTACTTTTCTTGCGTCTTTTTGACTCCCAGAATAGGACCTCATTCCAGTGCTTTAACTGTCTTAGGAATTAGCCACTTCATTTGGAAGCTAACGGTAATGAGTCTGCCAGAATTTTACAAAGAAAATCTTAGTTGAAAAAGTTTTCGAGGAATCTACCATTTCTTTGTACTCAGTTGGCCTAAATACCCTAAATGGTGACGACCACTATTCTTTTTGCTTGGCCTATTTCATTATATTACTTGGCGTAACTTTCTTCTTTAAAATATTGGTTTAATTATGATATTCTATCCGTCCTTAGATTTTCACGGTTCATTTTTCAACGTAGAGTGGAGAAAATAGCGCTTTTGTTTTTCGAGAAGCTGTCCTACTACTAATAGGTATTATAAATGCGAATTTTGTGAGAATGGATGTTAGCACTTTCACGCCAAAAGACTGGGCGGAATTAGCTGAAATGAAACACATAGAAATTAATCTAGCTTCATCATATGCCTAGCCTTTTTTCAACTATGTTGGTGTCGGCTTTCATGACTGACCAGATGCAGCTAATACCAGTGTTGTACATGGAGCGACTGCCTATCTGACCTCCACAACCCAATTGCTGGTAACGCGATACCCCTTGGTAAGGCTAAGAACTCACGATGCGGTTTTCACTCGCGTCCGGCTGCGGTTGCGGGCCCGCAGCTTCTGTAGAATGCAGATATATATGTATAAAATCAAAGCACATTTCACGACGCGGTTTACGCCCGCGGTGTGCGCGGTTGTTTGCGGCTCCCGCTGCGGGCGCGGGCGCGGGCGAAAACCGCATCGTGAGTTCCCACGGGCTAGAGAATTGAAAATTAGGTTTTTGTAAAATCTATTGCTGTCGCGCGATGCCCCGAACACGAACCGCAGAGCGCGATAGAGACAACTGCAGCTTTGACCGAAAATACCTATTAAAAGTACACAAAATCAATGATTCGTAGTCCCCTGATTTCTTCTCCAAAACTTAACCGATTTAACTGCTTTTTCATTAAAAAATAAAGAAAGGCTTTTGCCGTGTTCCTATGTTTTCTATTTTTTATATAATCAAGTCAAATTTGTTTTCTGAATGTTTGAACACAGCGGAAAATAAAGCCAATTTTTTAGGTTTTTGAATATTCATATCTCTTTTAATAATAAATTTATGAGATAAAGGAAAACCTAGGGACATGCCAATAGTAGCCATGGATATTTAAAAAAAAAAATTGATCTACTGGCATTATCCAGGGAGGAAACAGGGGACTAAGTTTGTATGGAAAAACGGCCCTTGTGTTTCCTCTTAACCTAAGACTAGTTGTCAGATTGTTCTATGCTGCTTTTGACTACCCATAACTACTGTCAAAGATCTACGAACGACAGCCAGCCAGCACCAACGGCTTTACGTGCTTTCCGAGGTACGGAGGGGGTATCGGTATGATGTATGGTTACCCATCCACGGAGCGACCGCGGCAAGCGTAGCTTAACCATCATTGACTGGTCAAAAGTAGACGTTGATCTAGCATCACATAGGATAATTCTTATCCTGTAAGATCATTTAGGGCTTACTTTTGCCTTTTGACGAAGTCATGAGCCGAACCTAGTTGATTTATAAACTTTCTAGAAACGCTGCCAACGCAATATGGAACCTATGAGTATAAAACCTATGATGAAGATTCCTAAATTCTATTACATAGTTGAATTATTGTATTGGTCTGGCAGAATGTTGTGTATAGCAATCTGTTGTCATCGGAGCATGAAACACACGTTTTGAATTTATGATCATTGCGCGGTTTTCCACGTTATTATTATAATATGAATTGTGTCATGGACTCGAATATTTAACTGGTGGGTGGATATTTTCGTGGAATAATAAAATTCATACGTGACTGTTATGTAGTTCAATATACCTAGGTACGAAGTAAGATTTTTTTTAGGGTTTTATACTCAAAAAGGACAAAAGGAACTAATAGGATCACTTCGTTGTCCGTCTGTACGTCAAGACCCTTTTTCTGAAGAATGCGTGGAGTTATCAAGTTTAAACCAACATCAAATACTAATGTAAGCGATTTCTTGATACTGTAAGAAAATCAAGCTTCTAAGTCAACGCAATTAAAAGATACGGCCATTTAGGCCTTCTATTTTAACATTTCGCATGTAAAGGAAAACAAATAGGGTACTTTTTAAAAAGGAAATCTTTTTCTGGGCTCGGATACATGAACTGCAGACCATGATTGATGGAAGGCTAATGATTATCAATTTTTATTAAGGGCACCTGTTTTCGTAGTCTAGTCAAATATTCGTTTATTCCTATCTGCTTCCTTCGAGTTTGCTACCGGCTTGGTGGCTGGCACTAATTAGTGGCGTTTACCACCCTAGTGGTCAATGGCACAGTGTCATATGTCCCTTTCAGTATTATAGCAAGGTGGTGTTTGGTAAAAAAAAGAAAAGTGGTCTGTTTCAGAGGAATTAAAGAATTAGTTCGTAAGAAATCATTTTAAACAGTTTAAAAACTACAGTTGCACAACTAGTGGTCTAAAATAAAGAATTATTATTATTATTATTAAAAACAATTAGACCCGGTCGACGGAGCCCCGCTACATGGACTCCTTTTTGTTGATGTTTTAGAAAGAAAAAAACTACGAAGGCCATCCCCTTCTAAAACCTAACTGGTCCGAGTCGGGTGCCTCCAGTTCCCAGCTCACTGCGCTTGCTCTTGCACAAATTTAGTAAAAAGTAGTTTTGCCCAATGGATCTGGTTAAAATTAATTCCATATATTTGCCATTATTTTACTTACTTTTTACTGCAGTGATGTTTTATATCAATTTCTATTGATAATGTCCAGTGCGTAATGAGAATCGACCACCTTACAATATTTATGTAGGGGGCAGATGGGAAGAAACTTAATCCATTCGTAGAATTTGTAGATAGGAGTGGGATACCTTTACCTAGTAATTAAACAATACATCAGATGAGTCTCCAAATCGCTGCGTAAGTTGCTGTTTCAATTCCTAGCTTGGAAAAGTCAATCCGTCACCTGACATTCAATTTAAATTTATTATCAGCAAGTAAAGTAACTAACTACTTTCAGTTTCTCGCTTAGATAAGCAAGTAATATTGTAGATATATTGTGAGGCGGCACGATAAGACCTAAGACTCAGTTTCTAACTTTCCTAATAGACTTTTGTTTCGTAGCGACCCAGTGGCGCCAACTATTATAATTTGAAATGTTTGTGATAAATCTCTGAGAACACACACAGTTACACTTGAACAGAATAAAAGACATTTGTAGATTTTTTTTTATAGTACACTAGATTTTTCTGCGTCTTTGACCACGCAATGTTTCTTACGGACTATGCGCGATTTTTTTTTCAGCTTGTATTTTCCCACTGCAGGGCAAAGGCCTCTGTAGTCTCCTTCCACTTCTCTCTGTCAAGGGCTATTACAGACCAGTCAGACCAAGGCCTGCCGGGATGATGTAAAGGGACCCATTGGGTCACGCGTTGGGCCCAATGATCGTTGGAGATGCGGTAGATGTGCCCAGCCCAATTCCACTTCAGCGTGACGATTTTTTTTAAATATTAAAATATAGCCTATGGCACTCAGCTTCCTTAATTTTTTTTTTCAGAATCAGGAAAGTAGATCCGGAGATTAGGGCATTCAAATAAAAAAAAACTCTTCAGTTCTCTTGCTGGTATAGAAGTATTTATTTCACAAGTACATAGGAGGTAGATTTGGCAAGTGACGATACTTCGTAAGATATATCATATGACATGTGTATCATAAGGAACTGTTGAGCAGCTTAATGTCCATAGGTATAGGCTCTTCATCACGTGAATTTAGATTTACCTGAAAATTTTTCTGCTACTTCCTACTATAAGTCCATATAAAGTTTCTACAATTTAAAGTCCATATTAAAATTCATGTTTGTATTCAAAACGAAATAACGTTGACTGCTTCAAGTACAGTGCCAGACTTATTTACAGACGTTACAAAGAGCTGCGGTTAAGATGAGATGCAAGCCTTCTTCAAATCTTTCGTAGGTGAGGTTTGAAATATAATATGCCACAGACCGGTTTTCAGTTTAAATCTTTCCGAACATTATCATTCATTTTACCTACTGTTAGACGCCGAAACCACAGTATAAGTATTAGTATTACCGTACAGTAGCGACATGCTCCGCCCCCCACCGAAACACTGCTCCTCACCTCTTCTCGCGCCAAACCTGTGAGGGGAACTCCTTCAAGTTCAGGGTTGATACTCGCAGCGCGTAGACACGTGTATTCGTTCATTTGTGGAAAAATATCGTGATAGTTCATTATTGTACTGCGATGTGAAAATGATATTCATGAATGTGAAAATGATATTTATGAAACTAGACAACATCGTTTTAGTTCAAGTACTTAATAGTTTCATTTCCTTTAACAACTTTAATATACTTTGTTGCCCACAAAGTTGCCAACAAAAAGAAAGGATATTGTTCAGTGAGTCATTAGTCAACAGACTATATTATTTCAACATTGAAATCCCATTTAAGCGAAGCTCGTGGCTAAGTAAAAGCCGTACAGATCGAGCGATCAAAGGTTAAGCTACACCTGCCGCGGTCGGTCTGTGGATGGGGTAACCATCCATTTCATACCGAGATCCCTCCGTGCCTCGATAAGCACGTAAAGCCGTTGGTCACGGCTGTCATTCGTGGATTTTTAGCAGTCGTTATGGGTAGTCGGAATATGGGTTAAATATGGTTATGGGCAGTAGCAGCCGCTCCATGTAAAACACTGGTATTCAGCTGCATCCGGTTAGACTGGAAGCCAACCCCAACATAGTTGGAAAAAGGCTTGGCAGATAATTGAAATCTCCTATAAAATTTCGTTCCGATTCACCACTTTTTACGGTATGTTTGTGGTAAAAGATCGATGGACCAAATGAAAATTAGTTCAACTAGTTAAATCATGCTTAAGAATTTCTAGAATAATGATCTCAAGACGACTTTTGGTCCGAGACTTTAAAATTAGACAAGTAAATATTTATCTCAAGTTTGCTGAGCTCTCCAACGAACAACTTTTGAAACACCTGCCGCTATTGGCGAATTAATACAACTTTGATCTCTTTCGAGTTCAGTATAATAAGGTTTATTGCGTAGCTATTACAACTTGATAACTTTTAGAAAAAATGAAGTTTGGGAACTTGTTTCAACTACGAAAAGATACTTCAACACATACGTTTATGTACGAGCTAGTATTGTCGAAAATCGCAGAGCTAGATGTTAAAACATATTGGATCAATTTTGAGCTATAAGTCTTAATTTCGGATGTTTATCTGTTAGAACGTTCTTACAAACTTTAAACATGTACGCAAGTATACAACCATCATTATACGACATTGTAGGTATTAGAATATTCATTTTGAGAAATAAAACATACCCAGATCTAGTAAAAGTAAGCTCTCGGAGTCTGCACGCGTAGCATGAACACGCTATGTCTACGGAAGAATATACATATTGACAGGAAGAATAGACATACTGTACTGACTTGTCTATTCTTGCTGTCAGTATGTCTATTCTTCTGTAGAAATAGCGTGGTCATGCTGCGCGTGGAACCTATAAGTCAAAGTTATCGGTTGAACACTGTATCCGAAAGTGAAGAATCGAGCCATCAGGTACTTGTATACATTGTAAAGCATATGAAATCATCTTCCAAGTCCTTTAAAAATAAAAAGAACAGAAAATTGTGACAAATCGAAGCTATTGTGTTGATACTCGGTCCTCTTCGCCCTTAAGGCACCTGTCATGAAGATTAAATATTTCCTCTCAAAGGCTGGTGTAAACTCCGTTATTATTATGAAACGGCTTGCCGTTAAAAGCCACGCTGAGAGAAACTTCGGATAGGGTATCAAATGTAGGTTTACTGGTAGAGGTTTGTTTAGAAATAAGTAGTATCTTAGAAAGCTTTCTGTGTATAAGTTCTCAAACTTATATTAGGTAACTTTCCCTTGTTTCTTTATGAATAGACTTGCAAATCCCCCCCTCCCCTTGAGGGAGACCTATGCCCAGCAGTGGGCGACTAAAGGTTGAAATGATGATGAGACTTGCAAATAAAGCGGCCTGTATTCATCAAAACATGACATTGCGCAGCTACGCACGTCTTTGGTTTACATTTGCAAATCTATTTTCATTTTACAATACTTACCCGAAACTGTAAACTGTACTCCTACAAAAAGTGCTGGCCGCAAAATGTGAACGGTTTCATGCAAGCAGGAACACAAGATATTACACCAATAGCCTCCTTTGTTCTTTTGTAGTCGCTCTGTCCTGTTTCTCAGATGTTTTACGAATTCCTTTCTCTAAAATCCTTGTTAATCTTCACATAAATCTTGCTGGAATACTGTGATGACAGTTGGCGTGTTTGGTTTCCTTGGGCACTTTTTAATTTAAAAGCATTTGGATCGACCATTTTTGGCCATCATTGGATAGTAGAATTTTAGAACTACTTAGATGCTTTATCTTACTAAGTTTTAACTGATTTCTTAACTATTAGATAAAGAATAGATCTATAATTTACATTTTATCAGTCGTTTTCATCCACTTGGCTAACTGTAGACTAGGCAATCTAGAAAAAAAAACTCTTGGAAATATACCCTGCTAAAAGGTAATATTCATCTCAAATAGAACCAGAAAAATCTTTTCAAAGAAATATAAACATAACAAATCCCGATCCTCTTTCGTTTTGCACAAAAGTTTTTCATTCAAATGAAATATTTTGATCTGGAACTCGGGGAAAATATAAAAATGTAGCAGTGGCTTTCTCGCAACGCTAAGTTAGGAAAACGGGTCACTAAGGCGTTGGTATCTTTTGCAGTAGGTACCGCTACATTTACCCAAAAGATTATTGTAATATTATATTTCAAGGACTTTTTGCTGTACAAGAATTCACATTTTGAGTCCGGTTGGGTCCAGTACAGCCTTGGAGGATTTGAAATATTTGCCAAGCATACCGAGCTTTTAAAATAAATTAAGGAACTAATTTAATTTCTAATTTGGAAATATTATCTGTCTGTCTGCCTAAGTTCTGAGTAGGACAGACATTAATCCTTTATTAACCTGGATAAGAATTCTTATTTGGGAATCATATTTTATTTTGTGATTGTAAATGGTGTTAGTCCCAGGAAACATTTGGGAGCGGCAGATTAAATTCGTATTCAGACAAATAATTGTGTACGAGCTAACCTAACTAGCTCAGATTCGAAAAGATTACGACCATAAATATTCTACGAGTAATCACAGTATCAAATTCATTCGAAGATCAGAAATGATCTACCAAGCAGAGCAATCCAGTTCAACATCCTGCAACACATACATTTAACGCCCAAGATGTGTCGAGACTTGGTCATACATCGTCCCACATGTTCCAAGACTATAAGGTCCGAAACCAATTATGTACACAAGTTGGCACGCGATATATGAGCGACGGCAATTTATGAATCGCTCGCACGACTACGATTTATGGGAATAGACCCTATGCGTTTAATCTGTGCTGTCGTAGATTGGGTGTACATTATGTGCGTAGAGTGGATGGGTGTTGTGCGATTCGAAAAGTGTTAAGACCTGTTTTTTGGTGTTCTTTGAAGTGTAAAAGGCTAAAGCTGGCAGTTCGATGAACTGTGCAATGTTTTCCCGTGTGATGATAGTTCGTCTCCAGCTCATTTAACCCCGATTCCACCGAGGGAGATTTTTACTGAATACTGTGGCTACGAGTGTGGCTAATAGTTAGAATACGAAAATTGTATCTTTCTAAAGTGTACCTAAAAGTACATTGTCTTAAAAAGTTAAAAAAAAAGAAAACCGCCTTCAAAAGGAAATTCGGAAGTCGGTGGCAATACAAAACAACAAACACAAAGCCACCACCACCGACTTCCGAAAGTAAAGTAATGTGTGTTCTGTGCTAGAGTTATTTATCACATTTTAGTTTTTAAAGGCTGTTTTCTTTTTTTTGAAAAAACTTTTTATTTTTCGCATTTTATTGTTGCCTTAACATCCAAATCCATTAAGAAACGGCGACACACTAAAAAGAGATTTTAAGTCCTCTAAACATTGAAGAAACTAAAACGTCGTCTAAGTAATATTTATGGGAATTAGTTGATTTTCTCAAAAATGGCTGCATCAATTTTGGTAAAATTTATATGGGACCATTTCGGAATAAACCCCTTTCGAATAAAAAAAGAAATTTGAAAATCCGTCTATATATGACAGAGTTATGCCCGAACATTCGAATTGATAACCTCCTCCTTTTTGAAGTCGGTTAAAAATATGAACACTTTGCAGACTTTATTTCGTTTATCACTTAACTAGTAGGTCTTAGAAGCTCATTATACATCTTCACTGGAGCAAACACATAAATTAAAAAAAAAAAATCTCAACTAAACTCATTAATCAAATGCACGTAATATCACAATTTAAATAAATGTTCTTTATACGGGACAAAGCGCAGCTTGCACCAGCGATTACTTACCGCAGATGTTTTAGCACTAAATTGATATTTGTGTACTTACATCCGAGCTGAATGGCCCCCGTTTGGGGGAGAGGTAAACTGACAATTTACCGGGTAATAAACCGGCGGTAAAACGAGGACGGGACTTTTAAAACCTTAAAATAGGTTGTAGTAATTTGCGATTTGTTTGCACAAAAATCTGTTTGTGTGAGTTAAGTTTAATTTTAGGCGATTTCGTAATTTTTATTGGATTAAACAGGGTATTTTTAGCAACATTTATTTTTAAAACATTTACGTTTTATTTTTTATGCTTTTAACCGTGTGTTGTCTTTCTACAAAAGCCTGGAGGGCATGTTTTAGCCAAGAACTGAACAAATACTTATCACGCTATGTTGTTCTTCCAAAAGGCGTGACTAGGCCGACAAATATTTGCATCCTCATCCAATCCATCGTGGCATACTTTGTTCTAACTTGACACAGTGCCTTGTACTCGTAAACTCGTGACCCTGAAGAAAGTGCAAAGCTATTTACTTTGAAAACATTCAATGTGTTCGGAGAAACACTAAGAAAAGACGTCCGACATTAAAGACGGTAAAATTGGCGTAGGAGTTTAGTTCGCTTCGTTTCTTGCTTCTTTAAGTTAGGTTGTTTTACTGTAAAGAAGCTAGAATCATAGTCACCATATAAAAAAGTCCCGACATAGTCCAAATCACCAAACTTGAAGAAGCTATTTAGGCCACTAACAAAACACTTCAGAGCCACAAAAATATAGGTGTGTTCTTCTTACTACGGTAAGTACGCGTCGCCACGGGAGGTAAATCATTCCTCTCGGCTCGTTCCATTTACAAATTGCTCAGCTCGATGAGGGCCCGCCAGAAATCGTGGGGCTGTATAAATTTGAATAAATGGCGGAATAGACTGCAGCGGTGTTACACGGTCACTCTGCATTTTTCTAAAGAATATTTGAGTAAAGGGTACAAAGAAGAAATGCTTTATGCTAAATACAATTTATGGCTTTTATTTATAAATCAATTCTCTTTTTGTTTTTAAATAAAGAATGGGATTTCAATGATTTGTAATGTTTCGTATTTCAAAAACGTAGGTAGGAGTCTACAACTAAATCAATTTAAAAAAATATGATAACATCTTTGAGATAACCACTAAACAGGTTCTTTTTACTAAAAACATTTGCAAACGAAAACGTTAAAATTTACCGAAACTTCTTCAAAAGCTTTTAAATTTTTCTTACCTTCTTTTAAAGCAATAGATTTCCTCTTTCGTATTGTGTCGCCGTACTTTTGTTGTGTTGATTAAAAAACCCTCACTGGTTTCGCGTAAGACCATAACAATAAAAAGACTCACCCCTTTTTGAAAACTCATAAGTTTCACGGGGCCGCGCTTTGTAAGTGAAAATTGTTCAAAGTGCACTTTCTACTATTTACGCTTTCATAAATTCGTGAAAGTCGCAATCAATTTTAAAGATGGCAATGAAAAATCAATTTTATCGTTGAGAGTGAGTAGAATCTGTGGTTGGTGACGTTTTCTTCCTTCTTTCCATTTCCGAAAATGCAACTCATTGAATGTGGTTTTGGTTTTGATTGAAATTCAGATAACTAAATATTCAATAACGTTTCTGGCTTGTTCAACATTATATAAACCTACATATGCATACTCATCGAAATAATTCGATAAAAACCAAATGAAGGCATAATTGGATTGGCTCGTAGGATGTTAATCAAAAACCGCCCCATTACCATTGAACACGAACTTTAATAAATATTGACTTATATTATAGTAACTTATAGTTTATTTACTGTATACATTTCGAAGTTCAATAAACTTCGAAATATAACAGTAAATAAACTATTGGGAGTTTTCATAAACTGGGTTAACAAGAAAACCGTTTGAAACCGCCTTCAGCCAGGAATTCCGTTCTCTCAAACTTATAATGACATTTAGATATCCTTGTCACCAGGGCTGAAGGGGGGCGGGTGTCGCATCACGCGGTCTGGAGGGGGGAACATCGCCGAGAAAATTATCGAGGAATATTTCTGGATTCCCGACCATTTGACATGTAATTTACTCGGCTTCGGCACCAACGGTTCAAGGGTGTTATTGTCTGACGATTTAATGTTATTAGAAGTTTCTTTTCCCTCCCCCTGCAGATTGAAAGAGAATGTCATTACAAACGGTATTAAATTTGAATGTTTCACAGATAAGAGGATTTTCGGATACCGAGATTTTCCTCATGTAAATGGTTTTTTAAATCCTGACAAATGTGAGTAATGTGGTGGTAAATGATATCTGAATAAGTAAAATTAAGTTACTTTACATAGCGAGTGTTTAGGCGGTGAATGTGAAGTGTTTGCGAAGTTCTTGGAGTAAATAGCAGCTTCTGAGCGCTTAGTCATTTCGTAGAGACAGTTGAGCGAACTTGCTGTTGTTATTTATCACAGTAATATATTTAGTCACGTCCTCTCTGCTGTACGCTTTATCCAAATCAGGTCTCTGTGCTTTAGAGAAGAAAATATAAAATAGATTGGTAATGTCAGGGATACGATTGCCTTTTCGGTTCGGTATATTGCGCTCACGGTTCTTCCTACGGATCGATTTTCCTCTATTCATATAAGTAATAGTTTAAGGAACAAAGTTTTTGTCTTTAGATCACCTAACTATACGCTTAAGTTAAATATTATAAGCTTCTACTCGCCAGAGCATTGCATGGAATGGAGAATGGGCAGCAGCGTTCTCAGTGCCTTTGTAACAACCATACTGCGATCGCCAACCCGCCTACCAAGCGTGGCGTTTATAGAAAGAAAGAAAGAAAGATTTTTTTTTTTTTGTAACCTCGTACAGGTAAACACAACATAAAAAAGGGTTATATAAAACATAAAAAGAAAAGCCTTATGAAACCTGTACAAGACCAAAAAGGCTCCTGTCTCAGCACAATGCTACGACATGAAATGTCGCAGTGCTGGTATTCTGACAGGGCCTTGCAGAGATGCCACGGGCGGCCACAGTCATGACTTAAGGTAAACAAGTAAAAAAAATAAAATAAAAAGGTTGTAATAATAAATATCTACAAAAATATGCAAGCTAACATCATGTAAAAAATATGTAATATGTAAACCCGACATGACTATTAATTATATAAAGTTATTAAATACAATAAATAAATAAAAGGGAATAATATAAAGCATTTTCCTTTTTTTCTTCTTTTTTATTTTTTTAATGTTGCAACTATCGGCCAATGTGTTTCCACATTGTCTATGCCGCTGGCGTTGTGAGAGGCATATTGTATTACTCTGTTTTCTTTTTTTATGGCAAAGCCCCCCTTTTGGGGGAGGCCTATGTCCAGCAGTGGACGTATTTCGGTTGAAATGATGATGATGACGCGCGAATTCTTCAACGTGAAAAACATAATATAAGTATATCCTCTATGCGACTTGGCAATAGTGAAGCTTTCAATCAGAGAAATATTTTTTGGAATTGGACCAGCATTTTCAGAGATTCACTCTTACAAATAAACAAACAATTTTGAACAATATTATTAAAGAGGTAAAATTATTTATAAGTTTGGACAATAATAGCTAAGACTTACTAGCTATACTGTAAAAAAGTTTCACTAAACAGCAACTTGTAAAACAGTAGATGCTTATAAAAATGTGTAAAACATTACTTAGTCAAGTTAACTTAGTCCTTCTCGTTAAGAATTGTTATGATCTCGTATCACGGCGTCAATGTTAACACGGAGACGCTCCTTAAAAGCCTCCCCGACTCGCCCGGGGACATCCTGTACCTACTGTCATACAGTTTCTGACATGACGTATCACCTTGTATACATAGGGTTGGGACTACACCAAAGATTACTAAGGATTTAAAACGGTTTATGTTCTTAGGAACATGTTTTGGGTGTAGTGAAGTGCGCGTTTAGAAGGATTATATTACGTTTATTTAAGGCTGAATTTGTTTATGCCTTTGCCTTACTCAGTTTATCGCTTTGGGGTTGAATCTTTTTGGCGTTGAAATCCTTGCTCCGTTTTTAAGCCTAAACATTTTTATTCGCAGTATTTTTTATATTGTTTTGCTGTGATGTAGGCTTTTAATTTCCTGCTGTCGTCATGTCTTGTATGATGTAGGTACTCGTAATTCGACAACTAGGTATTCGAGAGGACATCTATTAAATGTTTTTCTTTTTTTGCTGGCTGATCCTCGTCCCAATTGGCAGTTTTAACGCAAACATCGTAAAAAAAAGACTGGAAAATTCCAAATATAAGTATTTTAGATCAACTAGCGTTTAGCCGGTAGATAAACTGCGAAAGACTAACGGCCGCTTTTTGAAAATTCAGCTTGTAGCCAATTGATTGGTCGGAAGCAAGTATCAACGCGCCGTGTGATGCCGGCCGCGAATAGCACTACCCTATTTCTACCCGTAGGTGTCGTAGAAGGCGACAGAAGGATATTGACCAGAGGACGAGCAGCAGCGCCCTTCTGAATACCATAACACCTTTTGCGATAGCCAACATGCATTGGCCAAGCATTGCGGTTATGGCTAAACCCCCTCTTAGGGGAAACCTATGACCAGTAGGTCGATTCTGTAAAATTGAAACAACAACTCGCATCTCACATCGCTATTCACTCTCACTTCGCATAAGGTTCAAAATGACCTTGATATATTTGACACTTTGAATCGGGTTTGAGTGCGAAGTGCGCGTCTAAGCGACGGGGAAATTACCTTACAGAATGCCACTTCTTACGTCTTTATCTGTCAAAATCGCCCTGTCAATTTAGTTCAACTCGCTGACACGCTCTCAAGGGTGGCGCTAGTGTAAATTCGAATTATCAACTGTGTGTTTCTTGGTTGGCATTCTAAAAACTCGGTTGATAATTCGAATTTACACTAGCGCCACCCTTGCGAGCGTGTCAGCGAGTTGAACGAAATTAACAGGGAGATTTTGACAGATAAAGTTTGAGATGACGTAAGAAGTGGCATTCTGTAAGGTAATTTCCCCTTCACTTCGACGCTCACTTCGCACTCGAACCCGATTCAAAGTGTCAAATATATCAAGGTCATTTTGAACCTTATGCGAAGTGAGAGTGAATAGCGATGTGAGATGCGAGTTGTTGTTTGAATTTTACAGAATCGACCTACAGATTCGAAGTTTAGAATGAGTTCTTACAGAATCACACCCCAGTGGGCGTCTAAGGTTGACATGATGATGAAGCAAGTATCTGTCTACTGTCAGATACTTTATAGATTTAGGGTTTAAATTAACACGCACAAGGCAGATTTAGGTAATAGAAATGAAACGGGTTTTTTACGCAATACGATAAGCTAAGCTTCGAACTTGTAGTCGTGATATCCCCATTCCAAACACGTGCAGTAAACGGTTAACAGTTTAAAAACTCATTGAGTGTAATGAGGTAGTTGACATTAATATGCTTGCCTTTTAGTTATTTCGTGTTGTAATGTTTGTTTACTAATTATACAAGTGTAACTTTGATTCATGTAGGTAGGTACTAGTATATAGTGGCAATGGTATGGTATGGTACAACAGGCTTGGTGTACGCAAGTCCACGTCACATCGCGTATTTTACGTACAGGTGGGAAGTAAATTATTCGATTCATCCCAGCTCCTCCAGAAAGGATAGCAACGGAGCTGGTGATCTTCCGTAGGTTACCTGGGTAACCGAAATACCTTGCCCCGTATGAAGCGATCTCAGGGCAGTTCAGAGGCATGTTAACAATAATAAGCGGCAAACATCACAATCTAGAACCTCATACTTTCCTCAAACCACACTGTATTGTACAGACGTCAGCACATCTAGCCATGCCAAACCGTAAAATATTCCCAATTGAACATGAACCTTAACCTTTTGTAATAACGAAATTCTATACACGATATTTATATAATTTTTTTATATAGGTACTATGTTGTATGCCAGATACATAATTATGTATGTGTACTTGTGTAGTATATATATTCGTATGTTTATCTCTTTTTAACTTTTTAAATATTTTTTTCTTATGCACCTGCTGTGCTATCTCTTCATCACCCTTGGTTGACTGGTAGAGAATGCCTAAGACATTAAGTCCACCTTTGTACCTTTGTACATGAAGTAAATAAATAAATAATAAATTCCGGTAGTTTGAAATGCTAGCCTCTGCACCTGCTAGTTGGGATAACACTATTGGATCTATTCATTTATGTAAAACTGCAAAAAGTATGTTTAACTTGTTGATAATAGAGCACTATTTAACTATCCTTCTAAGATATTGATTTTAATTTTTCTTCCTACCTTTCTAAGAATTGTAGCTGTATCTACCAGGAACAGCACAAGATAAACGAAGAAGTGGATTTTTATTTGTGTCGAAACATTGAATATAAATTACATGCCATGGCATACAACTAATACCTCATCATCAGCCTGAAGACGTCCACTATTGAACAAAGGCCTTCCCCATAGGGGGGGGGGGGGGGAGTTGCCATAATCCCCACGCTTGGCAGGCGTCTTGGGGATCGCATTGAATTTGTTAAGCACTCGGAAGCCGCTGCTGCCCGACTTCCGGATTTTCCCTTAGTCGCCTTCGACGACACCCACGGGTGGGGGGGGGGGGGGCTATTGTAGCCCGGACACCCCACGGGGGACAACTAATACCAGCCTATTTTAATCTCACTGCACGGCAAACGCCACTTTTCTTACTGAGAAGTCATGAACATTGATCACCATCAAGATGGATCGGTTTCAGATATATTTATTTCTTACAAAATTGAGCATTTGTGAGCTTTAAAGAACAACGTCTTCTTAGAGACCCTCAAAAACCGCTTACTTTTCAAATTTCTGATTCTACCAACCCTATCTCATATGAAGCGAGGTAAAGAATTTTACACTGCACAGTACTTACTATAAAGCTGAGTTTGTTAGGAAGTGGGAACGGCTGGAATGACTCACGAGACACGAGTCAGCTTTAGACCTTTTGCGGAGAATATCAGCCGTTGATGTCAAACGTGTGTGGCGTTCTAAACTTGAATCTACAGATTTGATTCGGATGTACTCGTAGGTACTTCAAAACTGATTTTGCTTGATGTGTGTGAAGTCAGAAATAAAGAGACTTTCTTTTGTTTTTATTTAACCGTCTGCTTTAGAAGGAAGATAATGTTTTTGGTTGATCTTTTTTTATGAGTTGTCGCAATTTGTTAGCCCCTTATTGTTTTTGCTATGCTGTCCTACTTCATCATCTGCTTAGCATTTTCTCAACTATATTGAGGTCGGCTTCCAGTTTATCCGGATGCAGCGGAATACCAGTGTTTTACATGGAGTGACTGCCTGTTTGACCTCTGCAACTTAGTTACTGGGTAACGCGATGTCCTTGTTAAGACTGGTTGTCAGACTTTCTGGCTTCTGACTGCCCATAACGACTGTCAGAGAACTACAAACGACAGCCGAAACCAACGGCTTTAAGTGTTTTCCAAGTCACGGAGCGGTCTCGGTATGAAATGAATGGTCACCCATCCACAGAACGACCGCGGCAAGCGTAATTTAACCATGATAGTTCGATCCATACGGCTTTTTCTTCGCCACGAGCCCTTATTATTACTACCGTTATTCTGTTATACATTAATTTTCAACCGACTTAAAAAAGAAGGAGGTTCTAAAGGAGAGAGGAGGAGGTTTGGGAATTCTGAAATGTCAATGATCTAAATTATTATTTTATTTTTTGACTGAACATTTGCATGACCGAAAGGTCGAATATAGCGTAACAAACAAATTGTATACCACTTAATGTACATCCTATATTCTAGCAAATAAAGGTATCATATCATATCTGTTGGGGAGGTCTGTAGAGCGAAACAACAGGAAATACTGTTAAGTATATAATTGGAAGGGTATAAAGAGTAATCTAAGAATAACGTGGATAAAACAATTAAGTATCAAACCATAAGTCACTTGTCTAGTAGACAGTTTCTATCTAGCCAGTGCTAGTACATGCAGGTGATATATCTTCAACACACCACCTCAACTCATGTACGATATGATTCACAAAAGTAAACTAAAATAAAACTATCATTACTTTCGCGCACACAATCCTAACGCACTTGTTAGTAACTCGTGTCTTACGCGAGGCAAAGGTTTGGTGAGAACATCTGCCAACATCTTATCAGTTGACAAATATTCCAACGTAATAGCTTTATTGTCACGTAGCACATCCCTTATAAAGAAATGTCTAATATCAATGTGCTTACTTTTCGCATGATGTTATACCATGATCCTCGGCAAGGCAAATAGCACTTAAATTATCAGCATGCATTCTTACCTTACAGAGTTGATGTAAACCTAGTTCTTTCAACAGGCTATTCAAATACATAGCTTCTTTCATAGCTTCTGCCAAACTTACAAACTCAGCCTCACAAGTTGAAGTCGCAACGATGCGTTGCTTTTGTGAAGTCCATGATATGCTTGCACCACCTAGAATGAATAAATAACCCGTAAAAGATCGTCTATCAATGACGGAGTTACCCTAATCTGCATCTGCGTATCCTTGTATGCATAATCTTGTCGGCTTAAACGCCAAACCGTGAGTTATCGTACCTTTTAAGTATCGAAGAACTCGCTTCGCAGCCCTCCAATGAGTTTCCTGCGGGTTTTCTGCAAACTGCGCAAGTTTTGCCGTAGTGTTAGCGATATCAGGTCTAGTCGCTACACTTAAATACATGAGCGCTCCAATGAGTTCTCTATACGGAAATTGTTTCCCTTTTATTACTTCTTTTTCACTAATAACAGGATTTCCAATTTCCATTGGAGTCTTGATAGGATTACAACTATCCATAGAAAATTTCTTCAAAATATATTTTATATACTTCTCCTGTGATAAGAAATATTCATTGCCACTTTTCTTTATTTCTATCCCGAGGCAGAAGGTTGCTTGGCCAAAGTCTTTAAGTACAAACCTCCTCGCCAATTCCTGTTTGAATTGATCTATATACAATCTCTTTTGTGATCCGATTAATATGTCGTCGACATAAGCAACAACAAAAAGATCTGAACCATCTTTATTATGCTTGTGATACAAACAAGGTTCATTCGTCGTAGGTCTCAATCCCATTTTTCTCAGCTTCTCGTCTAGTTTAATATTCCACTGTCGTCCAGCTTGTTTGAGACCATAAAGAGATTTCTTTAGGCGACAGGTGTCACCACCTGCTTTCATTTCTTCAAGCATTTTTGCTGCTTTACTACCTACTGCAGAATTAACGCCATCTGCATTTTTAAGTTTCTCTAAACCTTCTTTTAGCAGCTCTGGGATCTTCATATAAATATCTTCGTTCAGATCACCGTTTAAATCGGCGGTATCTATCTGATCAATGTCCATGCCCATTTCGACAGCTAAGGCTACCAACAAACGTACAGTTGCAATTCTCGCAACTGGGGCGAATGTCTTATTATAATCTAGGCCGTGTTGCTGACTGTATCCTTTTGCTACCAGCCTGGCCTTCTTTTTCTCAGTATTGTCAACATTTAGCTTTGTCGTCAGCACGTGTCGACATCCTACGATATTACGATCTGAAGGTTTCTTCACAATTTCCCATGTGTCGTTAAGTACTAGACTTCTTATTTCTGAAAGAATCGCTTCCTCCCATTCGACCTTTTCGTCAGATGCCAAAGCTTCCTTTAACGTGGTTTCAATAGTTCCAGCAAAATCATCAGTATCGACGTATTCTTCCGTCGATGACTCATTGTCGCTACTCTCTCTTATCTCAACCATGTTGTAGATTTTACGAGGACGGCCAACTTGTCCTTTCTGAATCCTTGGTCTTCCAGGACCTCTTTTTAAAGTAATAACGTTTCTATCACCGATTCCAGTAGAACTTGTATTCTCTGTTCTTCCTTCATCAATCACTGGCACATTCGATTGAATATCTAATGGAATTTCTTCTCTCGAAGGTTCATCACTAAAAGGCACTTCCGACTGTTCTTTAGTTTGGATTTCTATATCAACAGTCTTTCGCACAATACTCTTTTCACATTGTGGTTCAATTAGTGATTGATTTGAGACTTTACACTCAATTTCAGTTATTTTACCTTCCTGAAATTTTACATCTCTCGACACTACGATTTTTCTACTCTCAGGTATCCATATTTTATAGCCTTTAGCATCAGCTGGATAACCCACAAAAATGCCGAGTGAACTTCGTGCTGCAAACTTATCCTTACCTGGTTCCTTTTGCAAGACGTGTACTTTCGTGCCAAACGTTTTTAAATATTTGACATTCACAGGTCTTTCAAACCATTTTTCATATGGAATTTCACCATTTAGACTACTAATTGGGCACCTATTACGCAAATAGCATGCAGTAGCTACAGCTTCTGCCCAAAAACTTGGTGAAATACCTGACGATAAGATCATGCACCTTGCCATTTCAATCAACGTACGGTTCATCCGTTCAGCGATGCCGTTACTTTGAGGTGAGTATGGTGTCGTAAAACGTCTCTTAATACCTTCATTTTGTAAAAACTCATCAAAAAATTTATTTTTATATTCAGTTCCGTTATCCGTATGTAAACATTTAATTTTTCTTCCTGTCAAGTTTTCAACATGACATTTAAAAATTTTAAACTTTGACAAAACGTCACTTTTATTTTTCAGCATAAAAACTTCACACCAACGAGTATAGTCGTCAATAAAAGTGACAAAGTATTTATTTCCGCCATTTGATTGAACTCTCATTGGACCTACCACATCAGAGTATATTATTTGCACCTTGTCGTTGCAGCGTGAACTGGATTTCACAAAAGGCAACGACACCATTTTTCCTTTAGCACACACATCACAATTATGCAAGTTACTATCGATCTTTATCGGATCAATATTTGATTTCTTCAGTACTTTCATAAGATCCCTAGCATTCAGATGTCCCATACGCTCATGCCATCTATACAAATCAACCCTTTCACTACATACCATGGACGCTGAAGCGTCCAGCTCCCTTAAGTAATATAAATCGCCTCGCCGATCAGCGGTCAGTTTTACCTCACCGTTTTTAACTGCATAGGCTACGTCGTGCTTGAACGTGACTACACAACTTCGTTCAGTAAGCTGGGCGATGGAAATTAAATTACTACGTAAATCGGGAACCAATAGGGTATTTTCAAATTGAATTTTACGCGTTCGATCATCATTGCATGCTAATAACTTAACTGTACCTTTACCTTGCACGGTTGTCAAAGAATCTGTGGCTAATTTTAATTTTTGACTCGCAGGGAGTATCTCAGCAAACCTTTCCACGTCATTGCACATGTGAGAAGTGCAACCACTATCAAAAATCCATTCCTGACGGCGCTTCGCATCAACAGCGATGCGGCAGTCATCTGAAACATGATGTATGGTTAAACCTTCACAACTTTCATGACTAGTGCATGACTCCACACATCGGGTTTCTTGAGTCTTCTCCCTTTTCTTTGTGCAGTCCGATGCCTTATGGCCAAAATTATGGCACTTAAAACATTTAAACTGAAATTTTGTTTTAGTCATTTTCTTCTGATGTTTGTCCAAATACATGGCGCCTTCTATTTTGTCAACTTGAGCGTTTCCTCTTGAACTATCCTCTTGGATGATTTTAACTCTTAGTTGCTCTGGCTTTGGTAGTTCATCTCGAGACTCTATAGCACATCTAAAGTTTTCATAACTTCCCGGAAGACTGTACAGCAATATGATCGTTAGTAAATCATCATGGATTTTTATATCCATTTCTTCGAGTTTGTCGACGGCTTCAAAAAAAGAATCAAGGTGCTCACATACCTTTTGTTTTTCACTCATCCTTTGTAACATGAGCCTTTTCATTAAATTCGCTTTCTTTGCAGGTCCTCTTGATGCAAACAAGCTCTCTAATTTCAACCATACCTCTCGTGCAGTCTCCACCCTTTTTACATGACGAACTACACTCGGATCTAATGCCAATATCAACTCAGACTTTACCTTTCTGTCAGCGGTCTTCCATGTCGATATAGCAGCATCGGTAGTAGGTTTTGGCTTTTCTCCACTTACATACTCCCAGAAGTCATTTTTTATTAACAATGCTTCTACCTGTACCTTCCAACTGTCGTAGTTGTCCTTCGTCAATAATTCTATACGTACATTCGAAGTCATTTTTCTTCCTACATGTACTTTACAAATTTTTACAATTTCGAATTATTTTCACAACTTACTCACAACATGACTTTACTGCTCTGGGCCCTACCTTTGTTGGGGAGGTCTGTAGAGCGAAACAACAGGAAATACTGTTAAGTATATAATTGGAAGGGTATAAAGAGTAATCTAAGAATAACGTGGATAAAACAATTAAGTATCAAACCATAAGTCACTTGTCTAGTAGACAGTTTCTATTTAGCCAGTGCTAGTACATGCAGGTGATATATCTTCAACAATATCATATCATATCAGTTTCACAAAATCTAAAAAGTGATAAATAACTTTAGCACAGAACACACATGACTTTAGTTTCGAAAGTCGGTGGTTTTGTTCTGTTTGATGTTTTGTATTGCCACCGACTTCCGAAACTACAGTCTTGTGTGTTCTGTGATAAAGTTATTTATCACTTTTTAGATTTTGTAAAAAAAAACTTTATATTTTTCGCTTTTTAGGAGGTAGTCCTTATCATCCGAATCCATTAAGAAACGGCAACACAGTCAAAACAGAGTTGGAGAAAATTAAAACATCATCCATGTATACTTTTTTGCTTTTTGTCGATTTTTTTAAAAGTTTTAGATTTTGAAGGCGGTTGCCTTTTTTGTAAAAAAAGCTTTTTTCCCTTTTCCATAAGCAATCGTGGTGATCAATGCTAATGCGTTCTCTCCACGATAAGCGACCTTTGTCCTGTGGTTAGACGCTTCATAATGGACCAATATTTTTTTATTATTTTAATCACGGCTATGATCTAGAGTGCTATTCTATAAAAAGCTAAACTGCATCAGCTGGTGAGATGACAGCTCATCTCAACCTCTCTTCATCGATGGAGATTACAGACTAGCACAGCTGATTCATACTTAAAAGTTTATCTATACTATACAGGGTAATTGAGAAAATACCCAAAACCACTTAATCCTCACTTCGTATCATCACCCTGAACAACAATTGTTCTACGATAATTCGAAACATGTTTTTTCCATACAAAAAACATAAACACACTTTCAATTTTGCATAATATTTTTTTCTGACACGGTCGACGAAAGGCCTGCAATCAGCTGTGCCTGTGCATTAGCTTACCTACTATCTACATCATATTCGCTATCATATGGGTGCGCGCGCGCGTAGTATACGTACATTTATCTATATATGTATGTATTCACAAAAAAAAAATGTATATGTGTATGTATATCAGCTGTCTGACACCCATAGTACAGGGTCTCCCTAGTTTGGGGTCAGATGACCGTGTGTGAAAATGTCCCCACACATTATTATTATGGTGATGATACGAAGTACAGATTAAGAGGTTTTGGGTATTTTTTCAATTTCCCTGTAGGTATACTATAATAATGCGAGTACATCAGAGGAAGTTTTAAAGTCGCCCCTATTACAGACAAGCTCCGAGAAAGTCGTCTAAGATAGTACGGACACAAAAAGAAAAGATCCCGACCATACCGTGAATCGAGCATTAGCACTTCATAAGGTAAAGCGCGGTAGAAGCCGACCGCCCGCCACATGGCTCTCAACTGTGACCCGTGACTTGAAGACCCTTCATATTGGCAATCAGACAACCCAGGATAGAGCATATTGGCGCCAAGTAACGAGGAGAGCCGATCCCAAATGATAGGAAGTGGCAAAGAAAAAGAAGAGAGAGAAGATAATACTCGTATAATAAAGCTGAAGAATTTGTATGCACTGTAGGTTGATTCTGTAAAATTCTAACAACAACTCGCATATCACATCGCTATTCACTCTCACTTCGCATAAGGTTCAAAATGACCTTGATATATTTGACACTTTGAATCGGGTTCGAGTGCGAAGTGAGCGTCAAAGTGACGGGGAAATTACCTTACAGAATGGCACTTCTTACGTCATCTCATACTTTATCTGTCAAAATCTCCCTGTCAATTTAGTTTAACTCGCTGATACGCTCGCAAGGGTAGCGCTAGTGTAAATTCGAATTATCAACCGAGTTTTTAGAATGACAATCAAAACGCTCACAGCGAATTCAGATTCGAAGTTTAGAATGAGGTCTTACAGAATCACACCCCTGGTCCGATTCTGAAAATTCTTTCACTAATTGGAAGCTACGTTATCACTGAGTGCTTTGGGTTATATTTTATTATCAAAAAGTCAGGGACCCATAACAATAATCACGTGAACGACGTCGCGGGGAAAGTGCTAATTCCCATATATTTGTTCAATAAGAGCCTATCTTTGACGGTCGATAAATTACATTTGCATATGAAAATGGGTAGAATTTTCATTAAAAACGATCCTTTGAACGTAAAGGTGAGGTGAGACCCGGAAATGGTTACAGAATAAGAGTGAAACGAGATCATGGTGGAACCATTGATGTTTTGTCCTTGTCGCTCGCGAGCTGAGTTAAATGATGGTTATATTTTGGAAGAGGTTGAATTTTTGTATCAGGTTACTTTTAAGTTAGGTATATGAACTAAGTATTTGGTGAACTGTTTCGTAAACAAACAAAACATTATGTTTTATTTACTTTCCAAGTTTATATTGGGCATCACTGATCGATTCGGTGAAGGAAGACATCTTGAGGAAATCTGGACTTTTAAATAAATATTGGTCTGGAATCGCTAATAAGCCTTGAGCAAGCGTGATGCTCAATGTTCGTGCCTTCTCTGTGTGCAAAAAGGCCTTTAACCTCAATTAAGACAATAATTGGCCCGTTTTTCTATTATTTTTGCCAGAGAAAGTTCTAGTTCAAGCAATTAAAGTAGTAGGGCTAGTGGTACTTCTGTTAAAATATCTATAGAAGAAATCTTCAGAATACTCAGTACGCTCCCAAATAACTTAAAAGTCATAAATATTAGCCTAGTCTTGTCCCAACTATGGGGCGTCGGCTTTCAGTCCAACCGGATGCAGCGGAATACCAGTGTTTTACATGGAGCGACTGCCTATCTCACCTCCACAACGACGTTACTGGGTAGCACGATTCCCCTGGTGGTAAGCAGGTTGTCAGATTTTCTGACTTCCGTCTACCCCTAAGGACTAAAAAGAACCGAAGTAAATAGAGGCGAAATAATTGGCGTGATTTACTAAGCGGTAGACCTGAATTTTCTAATATATAAAAATCTCGTGTCATTGTGTTTGTTATCGAACTCTTACGAAATGGTTTCACAGTTTTTGGTTTGGTGTGTCTGTGAATAGGTTGTAAGCTATTTTTTTTTAATTATTTATACGGTAAAAGGACATTTGCCGGGTCAGCTAGTTCTGTTTACAATCTTGCCATAAACTATATCACTTAGCAAGCCAGTAGCTTTGGAGAAAATACAGAGCATTACACATATAGCATCCCCATACTGACATCATTGTTAGGCAATACAGCGGATGGCACTATACTTTCAGGTCAATGTGAATCGACGGAGCGTCGTTTTTACTAACCAAGAAGGTCTAGCGTGAGCGAGCGGAGGTAAAAAACGTAAACTCGATCGAAGTTTCAAATGGAAATATGTTTTTTAATATATTTTTATAATAATTCCGAATAATTAAAATATAATAAAACTTTATTTATTTTGAAGTGTACAGTTTGTTGATAACAACAGATAGTTAAACAAATAACAAATTCAAGAATAGTTCTGGCGTCCTAGCTGAATTACATAGTAACCTGTATTAAAGTACGCCGCCCAGGCTCCCATGAAAGGATTACAAAATTATATAGACTGTCAACAGTGATAGAACAATACAATTAATTACATCTCAAATAAAATTAAACCAAAACGCTTAATGGTAGTCATCCCATAAATCAACTAAAAATTCGACTCGAATCGAATAGTTTTCCACACTCGTGGTAGGCCCACAGAACGGAGTGCGTTCGCTTCTCATTTGCAATCCTTTCAGTACAATAAAAGAATAAAAAGACCTTTTATATATTTTTATATTGAATGTCAAATGAATAGAACACAATAGGCTTCAGGAAATAGTATGGGTGCATTTATTGGTTGCTTTTAAAGCCCATGAATGAGTAATTTAATGTACAGACAGCGTCATCAACTGCTTACCCCCCACGCATTAAAATTTCTTCGGAAAAGGGGTAAGCGGTTGATGACGCTGTCTGTACGTTATCTTTACTGTCTATTATTATATTAATTCCATACTATCCCACTGCAGGGCAAAGGCCTCACTCAATTCCTACCATCGGTCTCGATTTTACGCTACGTCTTGCGAGTTCTTAAGGAAGCCGTCCAAGTCATCCCGTCATCTCCTTTGTGGTCTACCGCGGTCCCGTCTCGCCATTTTTAGGCATTTTTTCTGGGTTTTACCGGACCCATAGGTCATCGGCATCCGGCAGACATGTCCAGTTTAGCCCCGTTTAAGCTGGGCAGCCTTTTGGGCCACGTCAACGATCTGTGATTTGGAGCGCAGCATACTTGGTGTTATATTAACCGATCACATTCGAAACACCATACTGTGCGCCATATAACACGTTGGCAAAACTCTCAAGACCAAGTCTGTGCTCCATAGGTCAGGATGGGGTGAATATACGTTTGTCCATTATACCGTGTATGTCCACATCCTTGCGGTTCAGTGACATCGGTAGAATACTTTTGAATTGTTCTTTCGTGTACAAGTAGCTCTTCTTGGCCTTTTCGGTTCCGCGTTCAATTTCCGTATTTTGCCTCGCCAAGAGATAATCCTAGACATACTTTAAATTTTCCCCGCCTGCGTGTACGTTTCTTGTAGAACTATTGGTCTGCACTACTCTACTCGCACTGCTAAGATCTTCTACCATTTGCTGTAGTCTTGTGGCTCGGGGTGAAAAAAAGGACAATGTCATCGGCGAAATACTTCTTTCTTCTTCTCTCGCTTTCTGCTATCTATGTTAATATTGTAAAGCAGAAGAATTTGTTTATTTCAAAACGCTATTTTTTAGAACTACTGAAAATTTATTTATCTCTTGCTAATAGGAAGTTGCTTTATCCCTAAGCATTTAAATTGCTAAGCGGCTGGTCGACTCTTCACGTGACCAAAGGGCTGGCCTTTTCTTGGGCCAAAGAATTAGCATTGCCATTCAACGTGGTAATGCTGCTAGCCTTTTGGGCACTTGTCCCATTGAGAGCGATGCGGACGAGTTTTTTTGATGCCCTGTGAGCATTGTATATATTATATGTTTATATTTATTTTTAAGTTTTGTATAATATATTATATTTAATTATTATTAATAAAACATTTGCCTCCCTAAGCTATACTACTTACGCTATATTTTATTATCAATTGGAATCCGTGAGAAAATTCACGCAGACGAAGTCGCGAGCAAAAGCTAGATCGAGATAAAGTTTTACAAATTCCCAAAACGGACAGGATAGATTTTCTTGGAGCATTATTCAGATGGTTGCGTACATTATGTCTATATCATTTAAAATTATAATCAGTACTAACCAAGTTCACACATACCACTTTACCCAATGTCCTTTAACAAAATTTTATTCAAAATCCATGGAAATACGTTACATTTTTGAAAAGTTCCAGAAAAAAACCATTCGTATCTGTGTATAACGACAGTTAAAAAGTACTGTTTGTCTTTGAAGCGAATTTGATGTAGGTTTTATTCCAATATTACGACCGCATCTCGCTTTTATTTATCATTTAATTAGTACTTGAGGAGGATGAGTGAAAGACTGTTGTTCAACTTTAGAATGTAAATCATTTGTATTTGTACAAAATCCAAGATATTTAGCAATGTTTAAATAAGAGATTTCGGAAATCGTTCAGGAACATTGTGGTCGGCCCAGGTGAAGATGGCGGGATGAGCTTGACTTACAGGCAGGATTGGTCTGTACAAGCTCAGAATAGAGAGGATTGGATAGGAGAAAGAGAGGTCTTTACCCTGCAGTGGGACAACTCAGACCCATAATTAAGATATGAATATAAACTAGTCAACAAAAAAACTAAGAAGTTGAACACAGGAGATAAACAATCAAGCTGAGTCGTGAGACGCCATTTTGTAAATTGGCCGTGACGCTCTCAGATTTTGCAGGAGTTAGGAATGAAGACATCGTATTTGCTTATGCTTATTTAGGTACCGGCAGTAGTACCTACTCATAGGACTATCTTTTCCTAGGCAATGATGGTGGAAACGGCGGAGTTTGAAGGTGGCGTAATTAGGTTGCTTGCGCGCAGATTGATATTGAAATTGACTAAGCAAGTTTCACTTAAGTGAAAATTAGTTTTGTGTCGTACATTGTAGTAGCTTTACATGGTGAGTTATAAAAAATAATATGTTCTGCTAAAAGGATTTTGACTATCGAGACATGGATGTCAAATTCGACTACCGAAATCTGAACCGTAAAAGCTTTTTGTTGCAAACAATTTAATATTGCTGGTGTGTGCACATGCCACTAAAAATGTTTTTATATTCCTAACGAATTTTCCTAAAAGTAGGTCAAACGGCCTATACGTTTTAAAAACCTACTGCCGTTTACAAAGCTCGTTTCACTAGTCGTTACGTTAAAAGCTACAGAATACTCCAGCTAAACGCATCTGCATTGTTCCATCACACTTGTCCCGTGAATCAATTCCGGAGCATGCGGCGCGCGGCGTTCGGCCTTTTCCGAATGACAGCGACACGAATGCGGTCGCTGTAAATGTTCGCGTTTGGCGGGAAATGTGAAAAGCGCGGGACCAACCGGCAGCTGATGTCATGCCGCCATTTTGTTTCCTCTGCGGTTTGGCCCGCGAATATTTTTGACGCGTACGTTTAAATGGGACACGAAACGGCGTGTTATTGAGTTAATTTATTTGTATGGCCTTTAACTGGTGCTCTGAATTTTATGTTCGGAATTTAAAACTTCACTTTTTGTTTTCATTGTGGGTTCACTTTCTTTTGCCGGATAAGTACCAGGAATTTTAAGCTAGAAATAATTAAGTACGATGACAAAATTAAATAATATTTCAAGGAAGTACTAGCAAGAAATATTTTAGATTACTGGAAAACAAATGTTTATTTTTAGTACCTATTTATCTCCATACACTAAATCCCATACGGTGCATTATTCACTTTGAAACGTCGTGTGTAGAGGTCATCAAAATTGACCGGAGTCCCTTAAGCTCACTGGGGCCTAACACGAGTAAGGTGGGACGTACCAAGACGTACTCAAAAGGCAATCCATCACTCCGGTCTCCGCGTCAAATCTCCGCCCAATGGCCGAATTACTTGCGAAAATCTGATTGCTGAACTAATTACCTACGAGTAGCCATGAGACATTACAGGCCCATAAAACAAATCTCCCAGATTCGTACAAAAAGTTTGAAATCCACTGTAACTAAAAAGATAGATTTGTACAAATCGTATTTGTGTTAAGTGGTTTATTTAACAACTAATTGGTATCGTCGGATTAGCCGAAGTGTTAGTCCGTAAAGCTCTTTCCAACGGATAACTAATGTTACGTTCAATTTATTTCATTTCGTTCAAAACAGTTGAGTGACTGGTTCAGATTGTGTCCTCGTCGTTCGCTTTCGAATTTATTTTCAGTAGGTAGGTACAGTAAATTGGGGCAATTTGGTAGCAACTGGGCTAATTGGGATTCTGTGAGAGAACTCTTTTGATATTTCTTGCAGTTGTGCTCATAATAACGTTGTTTTGAGTATTATTTTGCTTGTTTTCTATGTTGTTCTATAGATTAAATTGAAATGATTATATTTTTTGTACATTTTTAATGTATGCGACGTATTTTTTTACAGGTTCCATCGTATATGGTGTCCTTTCGATATTCAAGCCTAAATTCGTGACTGAAATTGGTTATCTTTTGCAGAAACCTTTTTAATCTCCAGAATTGTTTGCATTTATGAGTTTTTATTATGAGCCCTGAAATGTTTTAGTGCACAATGTGATTTGTTCATCGAATGGGAATCTGCTCTATTCGTGATTCGGTTGCCCGTTCCTCCAGTCTTGGATTGTTGACAGACTTATAAAACCAAACCCATTGATTGGATATTTAAAGTTTTGTCAGATCTCCAAACAGTGACATAATGGGTTATCAGTGAAGCTACTTAAAATCAAATTCTCAATCTCTATTTTCCGCCACCCACGTATGTTAGTTGACCAAGCTTTGTCAACATTTGCAGAATGAATTTTCACTTCGTATTGGTCGTTACTATAGGTACCTAGTCACTTATTTGGGTCACGTTGTCAGACAATAGTGTTGTGTGTCCAATATTTTAGTCCCATTTGTTCAATGAAAAGCAAATATGTTTGTTGGAAATGTTTAGGGTACTTTAGACCAATAGCTGGAGTTTCAGAGCAATGCTAGGTACTAACTTTTAGGAACGTTTTCAGTCTCAATCTGTCAGATGATAATAAGACTAAAACATTTTTAATTAGATATTAGAATTGGCCTTTTGATGTAACGAGTATTTAACCTTCTTGATTTAGCAGTCCTTAGAGAATACATTTCACTATTAATTAATATTAATGAGGATAGATGAAGAGGAAGGACAAAGAAAAAATGGATGGAATGTGTGAAGAATGATAACGGAGTCAGTAAAAGCATGACGGCTGACAGGACGGAAAGGGATATTCTTCCAATCCAAACATGTTGCGCCCACCCCAAGAAATATGGAATAAGGGCCGGAAGAAGAAGAGAAAATTACTTAATTCGCCCACACTCCAATTTTAGTGCTCCAGCCACGAGAAAGAAGCTAATAATATTGTTATCAGCTTAATGGTCGATAAAATTTGCCATATTCACTTAGTAGAATGTTTAGCACACAGTGTTACAGGCTAACGTTGTTTTACCAAGTTTGTTTGCGGATGAATTTTGGCTTTGCGAAGTCGCGTTCGGAATTTGTTTTTACATACCTTAATGTAGAGGCGGAAAAGTGGAAATATCAACATGATTCGAATATTTTTTTTATGCTTCAATGGTTCTTGAAGGAGGTTGTCTGTTTAATCTTAACTAGCTTTTGCTCGCGACTGCATCCGCGTAGAAGTCAAAGAATCTTTTGACCTTGTCACGAAATCCGTTCTAAACTGACGTCTCCTACTTATTTTTAGATTTCAGTGAGTGAATGTAACCTAACCTAACCTAACCTTCGCATTTAAGAACCATTCCATTTTTGGTTTCATTCATTTGGTCATTCTCAAGAAAGGACATGTTATGAAATGGGCTTAAAATATTTTTTTTTTCGAACAGCTATCATGTGTGGTTTTTCTGATAGAGAAAATTATTCAAGCTGGCCTAACAAAAACAAAAAAAAAATTAAAAGCACCATTATTTAATAAATAAATATTTTAAATCCAGATATTTTTTTGTATCGTAATATTATTTTTGTACATTGAAACAAAGAAAAAAGGGTTAAATATCATTTTTAAAGTACATTAAACACCTTATTGTTATTTAAAATATTTTTAAACATTATTAGATGCCTATAAAACCGACGAATTATCTCCACGATTTGTATGCATGGCATTGATTCCGGAATCTATGAAAACATTGACTGTGTTGTGTCAGTAAGGTTGTCAGTGTCACACCACACATGTCAGTTGTCATGTCGATCGCTTTTCAAGCCCATGTCTCATTGTTAGAATCGCTATTTTTCCGTTTGCTTATGAATATTTAGGTTTAATATTTGTAATTTCTACTTGATATTAGTAAAATCATCATCTGAGGTGTGTAATCCCCGCACCAGGCCAGCGAGGTGGACTAAGGCCTAACCCTTCTCACTCTAAGAGGCCCGTGCTCAGCAAGGGGCCAGTAATGGATTGAATTTATTTTTTAATAGCGAAGTTGTATTAACGCAGAAATGCTATTATTTTCAATAACAGTAAATGGTTTATGATAAGGATAGGTAATGAATTTATATAAACTTATATTGTCACATAGGGGATATCTTCCGTGATTGTTCATTGTTTTGAGCTCCCGATATTTCAACGCTGGCAAGCGCCATGATCGCGTATCACGGAAGATATCCCGTGTGACAATATAAGTTTGGTTTTAAACCGTGAAAGCTTAAAACAGTGTATGAATTTATTTGTATCAAACATCCTTATTTTCTCCTACAATTTGGGACTTTATGACTTTATCATCATGAATTCAGTAAATTGCAAAATGATTACTGATGGTTTTACGTCTCCTCCAAGGCAGGCCAGTAAACCAAACAGTCCAGATACAGACAGACTTAAATGGATTGGACCTGTTCACCTTTTGTAAATAGTCGCTCCAGCAGGTCAGAATAAGTAAACATTTTTGTGTATTAGGTAGAGAAATAAAAGTAATGCATTTATTTATATTTGACTGTATTTTATTCTACCTCTTAATTTTCAACATCATCCCTTATAATTATATTATCAAGAAACTGTGCAGGAAAGAATCCAAATTAAAAGCCAGGTCAAATAAAGATAACATAAAGATTACAAGAAACTTGAACATCAATAACACAACAAAAACAAAAAAAAAACAAATCACTTGTGTCCGTTCCGTTGTTGTAACGCAAACCACAGACGCATTCGCAGAGTATATTAATAATAGGGCACGCATAGGTACGCAATTATAATTGAATTTGACACTTGATTGACGTTTACACTTTTCATAATGACAATAATGACATCCAACCGAAAAGTGTTGCCAAAATCAATAAATACCGAGGGTTGCAATTTACTTTTAAATTACAATTAATTAAAAATATAATAATTTAAGAAGGGTGTTTTAAAAAAAAAAAAAAATATACAAAAAGTAGTCTTAATTTATGTACTTTCATAAAAAAAAATCTCTTCCCTGTTCACAGCAGCTCCGAATTAAAGCCCAGCCTCCATACAAAAACCTAACATGTCCTTTCGTGGAGGAGCTCGTGGCTAAGATAAAGCCGTACAGACCGATTGGTCAAAAAGTTAAGCTACGCTAACCGCGGTCGGTCTGTGGATGGGTGACCATCCCTTTCACACCGAGTTCCCTCCGTGCCTCGGAAAGCACGTAAAGCCGTTGGTCCCGGCTGTCATTTGTAGATCTTAGGCAGTCGTTATGGGTATAGTCAGAAGCCAGAAAGTCTGACAACCAGACCAGGAGGTCCGATATAATAGGGAGCCGCTCCATGTAGAATACTGTTATTCTGCTGCATCCGGCTAGACTGGAAGCCGACCCCAATATGCTTGGGAAAAGGCTAGGCAGATGATGGTCATTCTCAAGAAATCATAACAAAATAATATGATAGGTACTTACCTACTTGCTTGTACAGACGCCAGCACATCAAGCCATATTAAACTGTCAAATCTTTCCAATGGAATATGAACCTTAACTTTTTGTGATAAAGTTGAAAATCTATCAAAGAAATTTGACACGTTGGTGTAGCTTGATGTGTCGGTCTCTGTACTACCTATCTTACAAGTCACAAAATTTATCAAAACATCCATGTTTTCCCTTATTTTCTTCTCTCAAACCATGAAGTTAATTCTATGATTTTTTTCCTACGAAATACCTATCAAATATTCGGGATTGAGAAGATAAAATTCGATTTTCGTCAAGGCAAAGGCGGAATGCTAGCGACGTATCTTAATAAGGATTCTTTCAAGTTTTTCATCAAGCGACCTTATCGGTGGCGGTTCTCCTAATTACTTGTTTTTTTTTCTCGTATTTTCCGTCGTAGCCTGTGACTGAGCTTGATATGAAGGAAAACTTACCGGATATATTGTGAAATGGCGGGAAAATATTGTTGGCCCACAGAGTAAAATTAATGGTTTGTTGATTTTAATGACCTAGCTCTATTGAATATTATTAAAAACACAATAATGAGCCAGGCTAAGTAATGTTTTATTTCTACCTAGAATTCTAGATATTGTTTAGTAATAAAATATTCTAATAATTCCATGGATTTTATAACCCAGGTATCTTTGATTATATAATGTCTAGATGGAGCGTCGCCTTACAATCATAACAAAGAAAACGAGTCAACAATTTCAAGTATGTGTGCGTGCAGGCGTCGTTTTACACTGTGCATCTACGTCTCTGTGTGCGTAAATAATGATTATACAACGTGTATCTTATTTAACGCTATACCTCAGACACCCCAATTAGAATATTAAATTATAAGTCTAAAACAACATCCGTAATTTAATAAATGTAAACCAAACCCAGTCTTTTTTTATAAAATAGTTATCCTTACTAAACGCAAAACGTATGTGCGTCCTACAACATCCCTACGCACACACTCATGCAATGCTAGCGACCGACGTGCACACACTCGAGCGCCCGCCAGCTGACCAGTGCAGTAGGCATAAGTTAGGCGTTAGTTCAATGAACGAATTTTACGTACCTAACATGTCACAGACCGATAAGAATAACTTTTGATAATAAATTGAGTTTACCATGTAATTATTGATAGTTTTCTAGCAAGTAACATTATGATTCCATCTTTCTATCACACGTGCACAGGCTTGGGACTAAGCGGCTTCAAATAATTTTGTTTACTTTTACGATTGATTCAAGTTCAACACGAATCTAAAATTTTAAGCTTAGTGAAGGGGACGCATTTAATACAGCTACTTTTTACCCGTTAACGATGTGAAGTACAAAACGGGCGGGTGCCGGCTTGAACGGTAAAACAAAGCTTTTTCATAAAAAAGAGAAGCAATACAAAACAACAAACGAAACAAAGCCACCGACTTCCGATACTTAAGTCATGTGTGTTCTGTGCTAAAGTTATTTTTCACTTTTAAGTTTTTGAAGGCGGTTGTCTTATTTGTGAAAAAGCTTTTTATTTTCCGCTTTTTAGTACCTCCTTCTTATCGAAATCCTTTAAGACACCTTAAAACAGAGATTGAAAGTACTCCAAAGATTGAGGCATACCCTGTCCATTAAAAAAAGATTTTTCAAAATCGATTTAAATTTGCCGGAGAAATCGCGTAACAAACATACAGTCGATTGAGAACTTTTTGAAGCTGGTTGAAAATAATCTCAGATGCGTAACTATCGCAATATCAGCTACCTGATAAATAGGTCGTGTTTACTTCAATTTCAATTTAATTTAAATTTAATTTATTCAATAACAATTTACATTGTGTCTGAAATCATTCACAATAAATAAAAAATTAGTACTGCTTATTACCTACTACCTACGTGAAAAAAAAACAAATTGTGTTAAAGATTTGGGTAATTCATAATTGAAACATAAAAAGATTTAAGCCACAAACAGCAAACTTCGCTGCCGAGTGCCCGGTGCCCGCGCACGGAAAAATACCTACTTTGATGATGGCCGGCCGGGGACCGGGTGTAGCGCGCCCGTCGGCATGTAAAGGGAAAGCCGGTTTTGTGCCTCTCGCTTATCACATTATTCTTACATTTGCAAAGGACGGAGGTACTAGGTACTAGGTCTACTATTTTCGACATTAATTTCTCGACAAATTAATGAGACATGCGGAATACAAATCGGTCGTGCATTTAAATAAGCCTTGTTGTTGGGACGAATGGATTAAATTATCTTACATCAACTGTTTTATTAAACGCGCTCTACTTCAAATGTAAAATGCTTTGATATTATTTATGTGCACGTGTGCTTTACGGACCTTAAAATTAGGTTTAGCATTGAAGTAGGTACTTATGTTTGTTCAATGCCAGCGGCGCGTGCACACACGGCAAGGCCGCATCACCAGCTTGAACTGTAGGTAGGTGTAGGCATTACTGCGTTAGGTACCTATGACTATTAATTGACCGTAATGACCGTACGAATTCAACGACCAAACATTACTTTAGCTAGATATGGTAGTGATACCTATGCGATATCACCGTGTAAAATTCAATCTTTCTATCACACTTTCACAGGCTTTAGACCGGCTTTGAATTGTCTCTACGCTCTACGCGCGGCCGCCGTTTCGTTCGTCGCGTGTCGTTTTTACGAGTATCTACCTAGGTATCTATCTTTAGAGATGTCACACCCGCGCGGCGCGAACGCGAAAAGTTGTGTTTAGGTACAGTTTATTGTTTGTACCTTCTACAAAAATATTCAAAGACGGCGTGTTTAAAAGATTTGAATCAATTTTCATTTACAGTGATTAGAATACAATCGTATTGATAGGAAGAAGTAGGTACTTACGTGACTGAACTATTTACACTTTACACTTCATTAATTTACACTATTTCGGCGATCCACTTTCATTATACTTTCAAAATGACCACCGCCTTGGCCTATGCACTTATTTGCACGCTTTCTTAAATTGTGTTTTAATTTTGTAAGCACTTCAGTGTCACGTTTCACTGTCACAAATGCTTCTTCAATTTTCGATTTAAGTTCATCGACACTTGTACATTGACTGACGTACACGAGCGATTTTATGCGACTCCACAAATAAAAGTCTAGTGGCGTTAAGTCAGGCCATCTGGGAGGTCACGGTACAGGTCCTCCGCGACCTATTCCACGACTGCCATACTCCGCATCCAGATGCCGTCGAACGGTCCACGTGAAATGCGCGGGAGCACCGTCTTGGTGGTAAAACATGTCACGTAAAAGACCGGCAGGGACGTCATCTAGTAAGTCCGGCAAAGTGTCCTGCAGGAACCGCAGGTAGGTATCTCGCTCTTGCAGTCGAGTAGTCCGCACATTCGTCCCCGTGTCCAAAGCCGTATTTGGAAAGAAAGTCCCGGAGTCCCTCAGTCGCTGAGTGCCAGCAAGCATCGTCCTGGCACTCACACTGCAGCCATAACGGGCATTAAACTCCCGACAAGCTAACGCGACATTATTCAGACAACGAGCTAGGGTCCTCACCATCTCCGTGTACTGGATGTTGGTATAGCGGAAAGCCATCGCGCGCGGAAACAAGAGTATGACGGAGAAGTTAGCCAAGCAACAACTACATTAGATCGCTACCGGCGGATGACTAGCTTTTGATGTTAGGTACTCATGTTAGTCGGGCGGCAGCGGCGGTGCGTTTGTCGGCATTTCGCATAAAACTCAAAGGGGTAGCCGACAAATGCTTTATCTCTTTGAAATAAGTTCTAAATTTCTTTAAATTAATTGTATGTATTTTAAAATCCCTAAAAATTATTTATGTGTAACTCTGATGACCGAACTATGTTGGGTCGTGCATTTCAATAATCCTTGCTCATTGGAGCCAAGGTTGGAATTTCTTTAATTTACCTATTTTGATGCGCACTACCTTTGAAGTAAAATGCGTTGATATTATTTGTGTGTGTATTACGAGCTATGTGTGAACTACAAATTATGTCGTGCGTTTAAGTAGGCTTTATTGCGCTGCGTTAAGGTTTAAATTTCCTTGAATTAAGAATTGTATTAACTTGTCATGTGTGTATTACGAGCTATCTGTGAACTACAAATTATGTCGTGCGTTTAAGTATGCTTTATTGCGCTGCGTTAAGGTTTCAATTTCCTTGAATTAAGAATTGTACTAACTTTTCATGATACTGTGCTTCCAATTTAAGTTAATTAAAAGATTTTTCCGTCAAAATTTAACACCTATTTTTAATGACGGAAATGGATTCAGAAGCCGATTCTGAACCAACTACTTTCAGGAATTGCGTTATTTTTGTTACATCTTGTATAAGCAATTATGTATATAATTATACATAAATTAATATTATTATACATATATTAATCATTTATTATTATTATTACGCATTTGGGCTTTGATTATATAAGCACTTGTCAGCCAATAGTTGGCTGACACTTTTTGACACGTTTGCGTGCACTTGACGCTCCATCTAGACATTATATATAATCAAAGCCCAGGTATATTGTTTGACAGTACCTGTACAGGCATAATGTTATGAAAACAATAGGATTGACAAAGTTGGAAAAACAAGAAACTAACAATTAAGGGGCTATTAAACGACTTTTACAGATTTTAAACTGACAATCACGTCAAAATGTGCAGTGTAAATGATTTGAAAAAAATATATGTTAAACTAGAACATTCTCTTAATCATATAGAAAGTGAATATTTTTGATTTTTCATTTTGACGTGATTGTCAGTTTAAAATCTGTAAAAGTCGTTTAATAGCCCCTTAAGTGCCTACCTGCCAGTATGCATTCACACGCACTTAATTGTATAAAATACATTTTATACTAACCTTGTTCATTCCTTAAAAATAACAATCAAAATTAACAACGGGATATTTTTCTATAGAAATAGTTACGTCATTTAACCGACACAATTTATTTTACAATATAAATGGTTATCCACATATCACGCTCTTCTTGTTGCACATGAAGCAACGAGCACAACTTATCTATGGAAACATTTTATACTCTATTTACACCACATTAAAGGCAAATCACTACGTTGTTCTAAAATTGAAAATGAAATATTAATATCTTCTGAAGAATAAATTGTTAAGTAACAAGCAAGAAGCTTATAGGTAAAAGTGGAGGCAACACTCTAAATACCTAAGTGAAGCCAACTGTGGGCAGATGCTCTCTTTTTAAATGCATACATAAGAACGAGACAGTGATATGTGTTTTCGTTATCTTATGTATGCATTTAGAAAGAGAGCGTCTGCCCACAGTTGGTTTCACTTAGATATTCGGAGTGTTGCCTCCACTTTTACCTATAAGCTTCTTGGTAACAAGGATATCTTATTTTTCACACCACCTGCTCGACAATGTCAAATTATATGTCATGCAAACCTAACCTAAAGTAAGTCATTTAAGACTAAGCAGTGCAATTCTGTAAGAATTCACTCGCGAATTCGAATCCTATCTCATTTCCGATTTCAGTTGCCTGAAGTGAAAAGTATTTAGTATTCGCTTAAATAGGAACGAAATAATAGTTCGGTTCACCTATTTTGTCACTTCGTGGTGCTAGCATAGTTTTTATCGAGTTACAGACTACCTAAAACAGTTTTCACCGCGGAATCAGAAGTGAGAACTGGAGTGTGTTCTTATAGAATAACATAGCAGGTCTTAAAGGCCAAAGGCCAATGTTGTACTGAATTTCATTATGACCCGCTGTTCATTAATGTGATTTGAATTTGGAACATTCAAGTACATAGATATCGCATACGGACATTTAGCGGGCGCGCCGCAGCCTTGCGTTCTTTGTGATTAAGATCTGCTTTAGATTATGAAACAAAAGGCAGATAGACCGCGCGGAACACTGAGAGTGAAGTCAAAAAAAGCAAATACATATTCAAAAGCGAATACCTACAACACGCATCGTGCTGAACGAAACGACGCATCGTTAAAAAAACAAATGAAAATACAAACACAAATTCAATAGCGAATACAGTAGCGAAATTGTAGGTATTCGCTTTCGAATTTGCATTTGATTTTTTGGCTTCACTCTCAGTGTTCCGACCGGTCTATCTGCCTTTTGTTTAACAATCTGAGGCGCGAATACTGAAAATCGATTTGCTTTGCTATACTTACAACAAATTACATATTAGCAAATTCTTACAAAAATGTCGAGTGACGATAGTGATTTGACTCCGGAGTACATTAAATCCGAAGCCATTGGTACGCAATCTACTCTTAATTTTAGTACTATTGTTTTTATTGTCTCGTAGATGGTGTGAAAAGTAGAGTATGCTCTTCGGGGATAAAGGTGCCTTCGTCTCGGGTGACCTTGAATCCCACGCTGCACACAGGATTCTTGTCTTAACTCCCTCGCTTTGCTCGGGAGTTAACTTTAAACTCCCTCGGTCCGCTCAGGAGTTAACGCTAGAATCCTTCGTTTTGCTCGGGATTCAATACGGCGCCCGCTACATAAGACACTACTTTATCCCCTTGATGCATAATCTACTATATTTATTAAATGTACATTACGTACATTGCCCTAGTCAAATACAAGGTGTCTCAAAAGAAAGTTCACATTTAAATCTTTTTTTAAAAGAAAAGTCTTAGCTTTATTGAAAAAATGTTTATTTTATATTGAAGTACACTGTTTGGGAATTTATTTTTTGAAAATAACATCGTCCAAATGTAAACCGTTGCGCTCTCGGCATTCATTTAGTCGGGCACTAAAATTTCACTTTCCAACGTTCACCAACATCTTGTTTTCCGATGAAGCCCATTTTCACCTGAATGGGCATGTAAACAAGCAAAATTGTCGTTACTGGAGTGCAACCAACCCAAAACAAAAACATCAGAAACCGCTACATTCACCCAAAGTCACCGTATGGGCAGCGATGAAATGGCAGCCATCACGGAGACTACCTGCCGAGCTGTCATAGGCAATTTTAGTGCCCGACTAAATGAATGCCGAGAGCGCAACGGTTTACATTTGGACGATGTTATTTATGTTTTTTACAAACAGTGTACTTCAATATAAAATAAATTTTTTTTCAATAAAGCTAAGACTTTTCTTTTAAAAAAAGATTTAAATGTGAACTTTCTTTTGAGACACCCTGTACAATCTCACAGCCAGAATTAATAATTTCAGTCAGCCTTTTAGCTAGCATTTTATAATGCCTGTATTCATGACCAATTCCCGTAAGAAAAAGTATAAAAAAGACACACACACGTAGGTACATAACCCGCGAAAATGGCCACTCTCGCGTCAAAATAATGGCGGTCTCCAAATATAAATGCATGGACAAGTTCGTGTAGTCGCAAAGTGCAGGCAATATTGGCAGAAGGGGGCTTCAAATGCAATTATAAAGCAGTGTGTTGCTCCGCCGCGCCCCGGGGACAATCGCGACGATCCTTGTATGCTCTATACTTATTTATAATGCAACCTCTATCTAATAAAACCTTATGAAACACGTCATTTGCTGCTGTCTAGCTTTGTGCGGTAAATTTTATGAGTTTTAAATTTCGAAAAGGTATTGGAACTTTGGCGTTCGATAACAAGGCGGCAGTTTCAAAGGGTTGTTATTTAGGAGGGATCTATTGAATGCGTTCATTGCGGTTGTGTTTTATTACTTTTACATGATAAATGACGGCAAGTAAGAATATAAATCAGAATTACCTCTATTGGGAGCTGAATTACATAGGTAGGTATAGTCTTGGTTCAAAATATCGCCCTGGTACCTACTACAAGGAGGTTTTAACAAAATAAATGGACGCCAATACGTTCTGACCACACGTCTCTAATGAAGCGTCCCATCTCCGACCATAAACATACATTATAGTAAAAGCAAGAATCCTTGACCTAATTAATGTGATTTTGGTGTAAGCAAGGGCAAGCCGAAAAGGGTTACCAGCTGTGACTTTGTTGAGTACACAGTATGTACCCATGTTTAGTAAAAAAAATGATGCCCGTAGAACGTCATAGATACCATGAAGAACATGTACAGAGGTCACCACATCAAGCTAGAACAATCTGTGAAATTTATTTGATAGATTTTCAACTTTATTACAAAATTATAAAAAATATACCTAGGTAGGTACAGACACCAGCACACCAAGCAAAGAGAATATTATAGTCTTTGACATCAAGCCATACCAAATTCTAAATTTAATATACACCTTCCGTATTAAATTGGGAATATATTTAAATTAATCGAAATATTTTTTGTTATTGGATTGCAATCAAGGACTAGTAGGTAGGTATTTCTTTTATGTAATGGTTATAAATAAACAAACGACAGTCCTCCTTATTTTAAGTGGTCTCCACCGCCCATCTGCAATACCAGAGGCCTCGCAGATGTGTGGAAATGTCTCATGTGCCTGTAATTACACCGGCACCCATAACCCTTCAAACCGGAATACAGCAACGCAGCTTGACGGCAGAAATAGGTAGTTCGCCGGAAGAGATCCTTCACAAAGAACTCTACTACTTTTACTTAAAGTTGTTTATCATCATATCAGCCTATTGCCGTCCACTGAACGTAGGTAGAACGACTTTCCCACGGTGGTGATCTCTGTGGGAGACAGAGATCACCACCGTGGGAAAGTCGTTACATTGATCAAATCAAAGACCGTAACTCAAGGACTTTTTTTTAATGGGACAATGCCTAATAATAATGGGACACTGCGACTCCTGAAAGCTAGAATCAAAAGGGGCGACCACTAGAAAAGCGTCGAGGGAATGAAGCTCGACGAGTCCCGGAGAAACGTTACAACTGTCTTGGATCCCGCAACGAAATTAATCAGAAAAGAATAACTCAAGGACTGCCAGGCGAAAAATGTTGAAAGTCCGCTGCTTATGCACCTATGCGGTATCATCGACACTCCAGGGTCGACGATTAATCAATTTTGTTCGACATTATTTTACCAATTTTGTTTTGATAGGCACATCTTAAGGGCGCGAACTCAAAGTCTAAACGGTGGCTATAACGGCGTAGCAGCATTGACACACACAATACAATACAATAGCACAAAATACGTAAGGCTGCGGCGCGCACCCTTTATATTTTGTGACAATAGTCTGTTTGTGTGCATAAGAAAAAAAAACACGAAAGAAATAAGCACGAATAATTGAAATTGATCGGCAAACGATAGAGGGCGAGGTTTTATAGTGTTTTTTTTTAATAACTGTTTAAAATGAGTTCGTACAAGGAACTGAAAAAATTGAGTATATTGAGCATATCCTTTAATTTCTAAAAATAATTGTATCATAAGTTTTTATTCAAATAGGTACTGGTGATAAAAAATTGTTGAAACGGACCGAATTTGTATTTTTTTAATATCTAATTGTAATCATTTCGTAATTTTGGCTCTGTATTGTACGAGACTGTTGGAAAAACGCATAAATAAAACATAATATTTTGGCATACCGTAATGGTTGCATTCTTCCTGAAAGCTAACACTGACGTCTATTTTAAAAATAATTAAAATTAAAAATTATACTTTTTTTTATCATTTGATAGGCATACGTTTGACCACTATTTTACTCTGTAGTTCTCTAAATCAAGACTTAAACTTTCTAAAACTGTAATTTTCTTTGAATATCTGCTCACATCATCACGATGTCGCTCTGTGAAAAAACGCGAAAACATGAAGTTTTCGCCACGAATCGAATACACGCTCTTAAACAAAACTATGGTGTCGCATCGGTGCAATAAGTTTGACTTCGGTTAATTAATGTGCCGACTATATATATTTAGAATAGCTTCCGAGCTCAACTTCGTTTACAAAATGAAGTTAACTTCCTAAATTGTATCACGAGAACAAAAAAACTGAATCAAAATTTAGCTAGATCAAATCTAATGTATGATAAAACTTCAGCTAATACCGTTTTATTAACTAATTGGAGCATAAGAAAGTTACAAACATCCATCCATCCATGCTCACAAACCTTCATGTTTATAGTAGAATTACCATCAAGACATCAACACGCTGAAGACATACCTACAACATGGCGTAATGGAGAACCCTGTTCTTATTGCGAACGCATCAACCATAAACAATTCGCACCAATAAAAAACTGTCAAAATAAAATCTCCAAACTGTATTCCCCCGGCAACTGAACCCTAAGCCTCTATTTCCGCAGCTATCTTAGCTAGACAGGAACCAGACGGATATATTTCCCATGGGTGCAATAAACACAATGGCAGTGTAACGTACCCGCCATGGTGGATACGACTCATGTAGGGAATTGTTGTAATGTGCAGTAGACCGCTGCATTTCAACTTGTGAGTCAATAAAATACAGGAAAATCAGCCGACACACGTCTGTTTGTATGAAGACGCTTATTTCAAAATGTGTTTGTAGCGCTGAGGTGGTGAAGGTAAAATAATACTCCAGATGTTGATAGGTCCGATGTATAAAGTAGAATGTATATTTACAAAAATATGTACAGAACTTAAAGCTACACAATATGTTACAAGTAGTTGGCTTATTAATAATTTACCACTAAACAAATCGACCAATAGGATTTCAGTTGGGATCTTACTAAATAACATGTATTGAATTATAGTACCTAAATAATCAGTGAGGGGGCGCCTCAAGCGTCGTCCATCTGATTGCTCGCAAAACTCGCGGTGAGTGCGCTTACATAAATATCAACGCGCCGCGCGAGACCTCAGTCTCATTCGTTCCGACAGTAGCGTCGCCTTCGACAACGATGAAAAAGCTGAATGTCTAGCCGACAGCCTAGAGTCTCAATGCACCCCCAGCTCTCAACCAGTAGACGAAGCTCACCTTTCTGAGGTCGACGCCGAAGTCGAACGTAGAGCCTCTCTCCCACCCGTTGAAGACCCTGATTATCCTCTGCCTCCTGTCACTCCCGACGAAGTGCACGATATTATCAAGAGGCTCAAACCCCGGAAAGCCCCCGGCTCTGACGGTATCACCAATAAGGTGTTCAAACTCCTCCCCGCCCAGCTCATAATGCTAATGACCGCCATCTTCAATGGCGCTCTAAGCAACAACATTTTTCCTCAGGCATGGAAAGAGGCCACCGTTATCGGCATTCCGAAACCAGGCAAACCCAAGTCTGATCCCACCAGTTACCGTCCCATTAGTCTACTCAATGTTCTAGGCAAAATCTACGAGAGGCTTATTTATAAGCGACTCAAAGACTTTGCCGAAGCAAAGAGTCTCATTCCCGACGAGCAGTTTGGCTTTCGAACCGAACACAGCTGCGTCCAACAAGTCCACCGCATCGTCGAGTACATAAGCGCTGGTTTTCAGCGTGGCTTGATGACGGGTGCACTCTTCTTTGACATAGCGAAAGCATTCGACAAAGTCTGGCACAACGGCTTACTATACAAGCTTTACCAACTCGGAGTGCCAGATCGTCTCGTGCTCATCTTGCGTGACTTTTTGTCGAATCGCACCTTTCGCTATCGCATCGAGGGTGCGCTCTCTTCACCCCACCCGATACGCGCTGGCGTCCCTCAGGGCTCCGTAGTATCCCCCCTCATTTTCACGCTGTTCACCAGCGACATCCCCAAAGATAAAAAGGCTCAGTTGGCTCTATTCGCTGACGACACGGCCATCTATTACTCGGGTCGTAACCCAGACTACATAGCTCGTACCCTCCAATCCGCGGCAAAAGCCTTAGGCGCTTATTTCCGGAAATGAAGAATCGAGGTAAACCCCATCAAGAGTCAGGCAGTACTCTTTTCCAAACCGCGTTCGTCCCCCTCTCTGCCCAGTCCGATAACCATGTTCGGTAAGCCTATCCCTTGGGAGAAGCAAGCCAAATACCTAGGTGTGATTCTGGACCACCATCTTACATTCGGAGAGCACATAAAGACGGTGCGTTCGCGCGCCGCTTTCGCTCTCGGTAGGCTCTACTTCATGTTGAATGCACGCAGCAAATTGTCACTCAAGTGCAAATTGCGCATTTACACGGCGTGCATTCGTCCCATCATGACGTACGCCTGTGCTGTATTCGCACACGCGAAACCATACCGTCTCCATAGGATGCAGACCCTCCAAAACCGTTTCTTGCGAAGAATCACAGGAGCCCCTTTTTACCTTCGCAACGAGAACCTCCATCTCGATCTAAAAATACCTACCATCCAGCAGTTCATGAAACGCTCCGCCAAGCGCTTCTTCGACACTGCTGAGAAGCACTCTAACCCGTTAATCGTATCGGCCGCCCGGTACACTCCCTCCCGTATTAGTAAGACTCGACGACCGAGACATACTCTGACCGACCCTGACGATGCTATTACTCTCCTCCAGGAGAGCAATAAGGCCACCAGTACAGTTAAGAAACACAGACACAGACCGCCGTCATTCCGTCCTCGCCGCCGAGGCCCGCCGCGACGACCCCGTACGTCCCCTCCCCGACCCTTGCTCGTGCCAGCCCGCGCCGCTGAGCCTGTAGTTTTAAATTCGTCCCTAAATAATGGAAATCCGATCCAGCCTGTCCCTTTGCTGTCCTCTCCCAGCGACGCCCTAAGCCGAGGCTCGTACCCCACAGGGGGTGCCCTTAGCGTGTAGTCGCTTAGTTTGTAAGCTTTTATGCCCTGGCTGGAGGCCCTAAAAATAATAATTTTTAAGGCACCACAGGAAAGTCCGGTTAAGCAGCCGACAACCTCATAGGTTGACCTGCGAGATGCCAATCCGAAAAAAAAAAAAAAAAAAAAAAAAAACGAGACCTCAGTGAAGCGGTCGTCGCGTCAGCGGACGAATGTGAATCTAATTTATGTATTGCAGCTACAGTACTCCCCCCCTAGCGAAGCGTACAGGCATTTTGACGATCCTGCCTGATCTTGTGCAGTGTGTAGAGTAGCTGGTGGTCGTAGGAAGTAGACTGGAGTCTTCGGTAGCTGCTGCTGGTAGTAGGCTGGAGTCTTCGGTAACTGCTGCTGGTAGTAGGCGTGTGTGTGTGTTACTGCTGTCGTAATTATCTTCAGTGTTGATGTTGTACGCCGGTTTCAGTCGGTCGATCGATATACATATTAGCAGATCTTCCTGGCAGTTGTAGTGTGTAATATTTCTCGTTGCGTTCTACGATGAGGTACGGGCCTTGGTATGGACGTTGCAGCGGTTTGCGGACGGTGTCATCACGGACGAATACATGGCTGCATGTTTGCAGGTCGTTGTGCACGAACATACTTCGCTTATTTGAATGCGGTTTGTATGTAGGTGTGAGCTTCGTGATTACGTCATGTAGTTGATTGACGAAGTCGTGATCCATCTTCGCTGCGACTGGTGATGGTGATATAAAATCACTGGGTAGACGTAGTGCTTGGCCGTAGGTAAGCTGTGCGGCGCTAGTGTTGGTGTCGGTTCGTATAGCGGCACGTAATCCCATCAACACGGTCGGTAGTTCTGTTATCCATTTGTTGCTATTTTCTAGTCTTGACATGAGTGCGGCTTTCAGACTTCGGTGCCAGCGCTCAATGATGCCATTACTCTGCGGGTGATATGCAGTAGTACGGGTTTTTTCCACACCTAGTAGTTGTGCGAGGTCGTGGAATAGTCTGCTTTCGAACTGTCGTCCTTGGTCGGTAGTAATCCTTGTAGGACAGCCAAAACGCGATATCCATGTTTCATACAGTTTTCTTGATACGATTTCAGCTGTTATCTCTTGCATCGGTACAGCTTCGGGCCATCGAGTACAGCGGTCGATCATTGTGAGTAGGTATCGATGTCCACATGAAGATATAGGTAGTGGCCCAGTTATATCGATATGAAGATGTTGAAATCGTTCGCTCGGTGGGAATGATGCGAATTCGCTGTGATTGTGTCGTTGAACTTTTGATAGTTGACACGAAGTACATGTTTTGGCCCATTCGCCAATGTCGGTGTTCATTGCTGGCCAAAAGTAACGTTCTTGCATTAGCTTGCGTGTTGTTCTTATTCCAGGGTGACTTGGATTGTGCACAGCGTTGAATGCGATGCGACGATAGTCAGCTGGTAGGTATGGTCGAACGTGTGACGTAGACGTTTCGCAGAATATTGACTTGTTGCTACCGGGTATGACGATTTTCTTGAGATGAATATTTGTTTGCTGCGATAAGGTAGGTATGTTGCTGTCTCTTTCTTGCGCTTGTGATAATTCCTCGTAGTTGATTGGTGATGGTAACTCGATGGTTTCGATGCGTGAAAGTGCGTCGGCGACAACATTGTTTACTCCACTGACGTGTCGTATGTCCGTTGTGAACTCGCTTATAAACAAAAGCTGACGAGTGCGCCGTTGCGTATCGTTATCAGATGGTGGCTTGCGAATAGCGTAGGTCAGCGGCTTGTGATCGGTATAAACAATGAGTTCTCTTCCTTCGAACATTTTTCTGAAGTGTTTGATTGCCATATAGATAGATAATAATTCTCTGTCGAATGTACTGTATCGTTGTTGTGTTTCTGAGAATTTCTTTGAGAAGTAGCCGAGTGGTATCCATTTCTTGTTTACGAGTTGTTGTAAGACCGCTCCCGCGCAGGTACTCGATGCGTCGCACATTAGGGATATTGCGTCAGTTGGTGTTAGAGATGGGTGAGCGAGTAAAGCAGCGTTTTGTATGCTAACTTTACACGACTCGAATGCTTGTAACGCTTCTGTATTCCAGTCGATCTTCGTTTTATCTCGCTTCTTGGAATTATGCAGGAACGCGTTGAGAGGTGCTTGTATGTGAGCTGCGTTAGGTATGCTGTCACGGTAGAAATTTATCATGCCGATAAATCTACGTAGGTCTTGAATCGTCTCGGGTCTGGGGTAAGCAGCGATAGCAGTGACTTTTTCTTGTGGTGGTTTGATTCCGTTGCTTGACACTTCATAACCCAGGAACTTGACGGTTTCTCTGCCGAAGACGCATTTCGATGGATTAATGGTGATACCATACTCGTCTAGTCTGCGTAGCACTTCTTGTAAATCTTCAATATGGCGAGCTTCATTTTCAGATGCGATTATGACGTCATCAATAAATGGGAATGCGTAGTCTAACCCGATGAGAACTTGATGGATAAATCGCTGGAATGTCTGTCCGGCATTCTTGAGACCTGGACACATTCGTGGAAACTCGAATAAGCCGAAGGGTGTTGTGATGGCTGTCTTCTCGATGTCTGGTTCGTAAACTGGTAGTTGTTGATAAGCACGATTTAAGTCGAGTGTAGTGAAGATTTTCTTGCCGTGAAGTAGGTAGGTGAAATCTTTGAGTCGCGGTACTGGATAGCGGTCTGGTTTCGTGACGTCATTAAGCCTGCGATAGTCGCCGCACACGCGAATGTCGCCGTTTTTCTTAGGTACGACGTGCAGTGGGCTGGACCACGGACTTTTGCTTGGACGGCAT